>CP125978.1:175519711-178334841 GCA_030063025.1 Avena longiglumis
GTACAACGCTTGATGCATGCGAGGATGCGTCAAGCAACCGCCAAGATCTCCTCCGAGTACCATGACCCGAACCATCGACAAGTAACCGTCTCGACGCCATGACCCCCCTCACGGAACCCGAAGCGCGGCACCGGTACCCCCAAGATCTACCGCCGGAACCCCGAGAACTTCCCCCCCCGGAACGCCAAGTCCGCTTCACGGAAACCCCGACGCCAAGATCTCCCTCTCGGACCCGAAGCCGTCAAGACCCTGGAGACCCCGACGTGGGACGACAAGATCATCGGCACGGAACCGAAGACACATGTACGACAAGTGCTTCTCAAGGACGCCATGACCCGACGCCCCCGGATGTCAAGACCGCCTCGATGGCGTGGGACCCGACAAGACCTTCGCGATGATGAGAACGGCACTGACCCAAGTCCTGCCCCCGGACGCCGAGAACCCTGATGCGACAAGATCTACCCCGTACCGAGAATGAGAGAACGATCCCGCCGGAAACGACCCTGCCGAACCCTGGACCCTGTCGAACCCCGAACCCCGGAACCCCAAGATCGTCGAGACCCCCTCTAATGTGTGAACCCTCTCCCGCAAACCCTATTTTATAATTGAGATACAACTTGTCGCATAATAATTGTTCATGCATGCATCTTATCTTGTGGTTTGGGGGCCTTATGCCGATTCACCTAATAATTAAATATGGGGCCCACATGCGGGCAAATCTAGTCTCATATTGGCCTCATTTAAACATGTGTAGCGAACCGGTTCCATCTGTTGCATTGCTAAACAACATTTAAAATGCGGGGTTTCTAAATAACTTGAACCATTTAACTAATTGTCGGGACCCCGGTTCCGCTTAATCTTGACCTAATAGCATCGCACCTTTGCCATGCCATCCATCATACATGCATCATGCCGATCTTCTGCCGTTGTATTAAATATTGCATCCGGTGTTTATTCTAGTGTTTTGCTTCTTCGCGGATAAGGCCGTTGAGTTGATGTGAGCGTCGCCCCGATCTTCGGTGGAACCTTTCGACAATGTTTCAGGCGAGCATCTCCCCCTTTCTACCTATCTTACTTTTATAGTATTTACTTCCCTCCTGTTGATCTATTGCTATCTGTGTTGCGTTGCTCTAGATTTCGTACCCGTGATATCCCTCGCAGCCATATATAGCCTTGGACACCTCCTATTACCCGTTGCTTGGTAGATAGTGGGACTGCGTGTCGTAGTCGCTTTCTCAAGTGTTTTGCTTGTCGTCAAGTACCACCTTTGTTGGAGGAATTGCCGCATGTTGACATTGAAGATGATCATGGTTTACTTATTGTTTTCACTTTAAATTCTGTTTAACAACTAAAATTGAATTAAGCAAGAGGCATCGTGGGTGATAGGTAAGATTTGGTTTTCCGAACGCCCACTTGTGTCCCGTAGGACCCGAGTTCTTGACACCTGTTCCGAGATCGAGCGCGCTAACCACAGGTGGGGAGATATGGGCCCCCCATTGATAATTACCTGATTTCAAAGTATTGTACTGGGGGCCACAAACTAGTTTGGGGCTTTATTACTATCTGTACTTATGCCATGCTTTACCGCTTTATTTACGATTGCGAGGTAATGCATAATCGCATTTTGAAGCGGGATGTTTCATGTATCAGGTCCCGATTGGGGATCTGCCGTTATGTACCATCGACGCAAACCCGAGTCCGTCTCGAGACCGCCGACTTCGTTGCGGGTACTTAGTGGGGTGGCCCCCATTTGCTTTGGGTCTGGGAACGTCGTGACTTAGGCCCCGCCGACATACCGATGGGTGTATGTTAACTGATCTGGCAAAAAGGGTCGAAGTGCTTGTGGATACTTTGGTGCACCCCTGCAGGGTTTAATCTTTTCGAGAAGCCGTGTCCGCGGTTATGGACGACTTGGAGCACAGTGTCTGATCATAGACAACTATAACTAAAGTTTACTGTTTTAAATTGACTTGTTTCCGATATGATTAGTAAACAGCTTCACTACAACAGAATGGCTAAGTAAAAGTATCAACAATTGCTGGGTTTTGGGGTTCCCTCATGATAATTGTATCTGACTAGTAAGTGATGCCACTATAACGGAATGACTAACTAAAAGTGCCCACTGCTTACTTTATCAGGACGATTATCTAAACCTGACTAGTAATTGCTGCAACGATAACTGAATAAGTAAAACTGCCAACTGTGTGCGTTCCTCGGTTGACTTCCTCGTTTGGTCTCGAGGGGGAAACGCCAGGATGGGTTTGTTTGATGATAGTCTCAGGTTGGATCCGAATAGGTCTTTCTCACCCCTCTCTGATAGCCGCCAGTCGTATCGAGTCTCTATAGGTTGTTTAGTGCATCTTGCCGCCACCACCATACCTATGTAGGCGAGGACCGCCAATTCTAGCCTCGCTGCAATCGGCCTCAAGATCGACGCTCCTTTCTTTTCCTTTGCCCTTTGTCGGCACCCTTTTGTTTAAGCAGGTTTGAGATCGACGTCAAGAAGGTGGTTACCCTTCCGGCTTGGCTGGGCAGGGGTTATGGACGCCATTGGTTATTCTTCAGGCTCTTAGCCCCATTTGCTTCTTGTCCGTAGGCGGACGCTCTACCATTTTCAAGGTGATTTGGATCTTGTATCTTATATCTGTATTCTTGACTCTCGAGTCATTATATATATATCATTACGTGGGTCCCATCGAGGACTGTTGTGTAATGTTATTACTGCTTTCCACCATACGAAAGTGCCTGGTGGGCACCTTTGAATCGTTTCTATGCGGGTTTGGTGAATTTTGCCCAAACTTGCATAGGTCCGATTCCGAGGGTGTTACAGTGCCCCATCATCATCGTCCCCAAACCCCGCCCACGACCAAGCCCTCCGCCGTTTCTTCCCCCTTCACTGCCAAGGTTTTAATTCGTGTAAATGCCGTTGATTTCGTGCGTAATCCCTGACCCCGCTCTGGCTATTTAAACCTCTCCCTCTCCGCGTCATTTCCCCCCACCCAGCACCACTAGAGAGCCGCCAGGCTACTCGTATTTGGCTTCACACCGCCGCAGTTCCGACAAGCTCTGACGAGCAATCGTGGTGAGTCCCGAGCACCCCCTGTCTCTGGTTCACTCGATTGTGTTCGCCATATTCTTGCGCACCTATTAATGCTTGCCGCTTGTTACCTCGTGCCCTAGGTCGTCTCCTTCGTCTTCAACTGGGAGCACCCGACGATGAGGCGAACTCCAGCGAGCGATTCTGTTCGTGTCCGTGCACCCCCGCCCCAACCGTCTCCATGTCCTCGCAACCTCGGTAAGCACCAGCACACACCCTGCACCTTTGACCTCGCCAGCGTGTCACCGCCAGAGGCGTCGCCGCCGCCAGCGCCATTCGCGCCGCTGGATTATGGTCAATCAGATCTGATCCATTGGATCTAGATCCAAAGGCCACGATTAGATCATTAGGTGAAGTGGTACGATTAGATCTGGGCCGTGCATCGTCACTTAGATCCTACGGTTCGCAAGCGTGATCCCCCTCGAACCGGTACGCACCAATCAAAGGCTGCCGTGTGGCTGAGTTTTAAATTTAAAATCTGGAATTTCATCTATTAGTTATTTAAACTTGTAAATTCACTAACTTTTGTTCTGTTTATCCAAAAAATACAAATAATACATCATTGTAATCAAAAAAATAAATCATACACATATGTAGGCTTAGTTTTGTATTTTGCCTCTGTTAAAATAGAATTTTATGTAGAGACATTTGTAGGCCTATTTTGTGTATAAAAATTATTTGGAAAATGTTTTAAAATCCAAATTAAGTTTAATTAGTGTATAAATGTTTAGTTTAATGTTCAGTATTGTTTTACTTGCCTTGTTTAGTTTAGAAGAATCATCACATGGAATTTGCATGCATTCATATATTTTTGCCTGATTATTTGAAATATGAATTTGGTGCTATCATTTTATGTGTAGATTTTGGTGCTAGTGATGATTGTGACTGTGAGGATTGTTGTTACTCCCCCCCCAACTACCAAGGCAAGTGGTGCGTCATATTTTTTCCCAATATTTTGACTATGCATTAGTGGTATTTTGTATAGGGCTTGCATGATAATTTTTGCTAAGTATCTATATGCTATGCTTTGGAAATCCTAGTAGTTGTAGAATTGTTAGCTTTTTCTCTAAGTTAAGATACTTGCTATTGCCATGCTTAGCCTAGCTGGTAGCAACCAAGGGTGGAATATATACATGCTATGGAAAATATTGCTAAGTCTTTGACTTGTGTTTTGCTTAATAAAACAACTAAGTGAATGAAACACATGTGTGGAATGGTATGTTTGGGTTATGTTGAGTGGTTACACAAGGCTCATATCTATGGTCTCCCTTGTGTATCACACTTGTGGAAAGCCACCCAGGAACAAAGGGATTTGAGATGCCATATGTTAAGAAGTTTCTAGTGCATCCACATGGCATTATGGGCTCTGCCTGGATCATATAGTTTGCAATAACTTAGCCAAATGGACAGTTGGTGGTAGGGGTGATAGGTTTGGGAACGCGTCCATTTTGGTCTAAGGGAAGGCTTCTTAAAGGTCCTGTCTCGATGCATGTCAAGTCTTGTGGGGAAAGTGCACCACCTCTCGAGAATGAAGAATCTAAGTACTTAGCCGTGTCCCCGGCAATGGATAGTTTGAGAATCAAGACATGGAAGCTATCAGAAATCTCCTCATCCCAATTTTCTAAGTTAAAAACTTGTGGTTGAACAAGGTTAAAGGTTCACCAATGTCTATTGGTGGTTCCTTGGGAGTTTTTGCCAAACAAAAACTTAGTATTTTCAACTGATAGGTAAAACCTATTTTGAGAAAAGGAAGCCTAAGATACACTTAGACAAATTCATGTACAAGCTAGAAACTATTATTCTACTAAGGTATCACTTGCCAATACTATTCCAATGTATTGACCCACTGTGGCTATAACTTGTGATGTTGCAGGTTACTCTGATGAGGATTAGGGTTATGAGTCTACACTCAACATGCTTGTATGTGGAACATGAAGATGAAGACATTTATTTATATTGTTAAGTTAAACTCTTGTACGAGCCTATGGCTATGGAGTTATAAAAGACTATGTTATCTCTGGAATGACGATGTAATAATGACCTTTGTATCTGTGTACTTCATCTTAAACTGTGGATGCTAGCATTTGATCTAGGGACTAGCATTGCAATCACAGGGACCTTTACCTTTATAAAGGTGGGGTCTTACAATAATGATGATGATGCTTGTGCTACTAAGCCTATTTCTTTTGAAGCATCTATCTTGAAGGACAATGTTGAGCTAAAGGATGAACTTGCTTTGCTAACTAGCAATTATGGGAAATTAGAAGAAAGTCATGTTAATATCTCAAGCTCGCATGAGGATCTTCTAGTCTCCCATGGTAGGCTAAAGTTAGCTCATGAGGCCATTGTGTCAAAGGTAACATCTAGTGGGCCTCATGTGGACATTAGCACTACATCTACTCCAAATGTTATATTGCCATGTGCTAGTCCTTGTAATTCATCCACTCACAACCATGATATATCTTGTGATGAATTGCATCCTTTGCCTTGTTGCTCTAAAAATGAAGCATCTACTTCCTCTAGTATTGTTGTTGGTCCTAACCATGTAGAGGAAATCAAACAGCTTAAGGTTCAAGTCACTTCTTTGAAGAATGACTTGAAAAGGTGTCATGAAGGGAAGACCACACTCAAGAACATGTTCAGTGTGTGACATCCCCCAAGTGACAAGAGTGGGCTTGGATTCAACTCCAACTTCAATAACAAGCCCACTAACTTGTTGAAGCACAAGGGCAACAATAAGAAGGGCCAAGGACAAGTGAAGAATCCGGCCAACATTGTCTGCTTCAAGTGCAAGGAAGAAGGGCATCATGTGAAGGATTGCCCATTTAAGAAGAAGCCTCTTAGTGAGAAGCAACAAGGGAAGCGGACCCAATCTCCTCCACAAGCTCAAGATGGGACACTTCCCAAGAAGCCTCAAGCTCTTCTTCATGGAGCAGCTCCTCCCAATAAGAAATATGTCAAGAGAATAACTTGCTCCATTTGCCATGAGAAGGGGCACCTTTGTTCCTCATGCACCATGGGTAACTCCTCACCCCATCCTATCTTGATTGATGATGTTTATTCACTTCGCAAGGATGAGGGTGGCAATGTGTTTCCCAAATTTTTTGGTGCCTAAAGTGGTATCAAGAAAAGAACCATTTGGGTGGCCAAGCCTATTGTGACTAACTTCTTAGGACCCAACTTGGTTGGGGACCAACAAGCTAAAACTTCATCCATAAGTGTTTTTGGAGGGCATTTGAGACTTGGATACCATATGAAGAATTGAGGGATCTTCATCATTTTATTTTTATCAAAGCCAAGTCATTGGTTATCATGCTTCTATCATATATCCAATGTTCCTCCTTGTAGTAATTTGTGCTTAACTCATTTAAATTGATAGTTACTTTCTCCCTAGTGCATGTGTTGGTTTTGTACCTTGCATGTGTTTGTACATGTTGTGCTTCCCACTTACTTATAATTACCTATGATGTATTTTTGTGTATGTTGGTTGGCACACCATGTATTTGTGTTTCTTGGTTTGGAGCCTTTATTGTTTCTAGTTGGTATCTTATTTGGCTCTTATGAGGGATTAATGGACTATTCTGTTTTGGGGGAGTGTCATGCTTGGGTATTCCACAATCCTAAAATGTGTGTACATGAGGAAAACCACTTAGTAGTTGTATTGTTAGTTTATCTAGTCTCTATGTGTATGTCTTTCTCATGAGAAACTCATATTACATAATGTCCATTAATACCTCTATTGTGATCGTTTTGCCTCTTGTTGAGATTTCTTGGTTTATCACATTATGGGGGAGTCGTATGCTTTGTGCATATTACAAACCTAGAAAATGTGGACATTTGAGGTAGTTACACCTAGAATTGATATTGAGAATTATCTAGCTCCTATGTGGCACAATTGCTCATACAAGTTCCAATTTGCTCTAATGTTTTTATTGCTCATCTTTTGGATCTTGTTTGTGAGAGTGATTCTTGGTATGTGTTTCCTCATATTTGGATCTATATATACTCATGGGAACCATTTGCTTCAAGTCACTCTAATCACTAGTGATTGTGTGACTATTTGAAGCTATCAAGAATATCTTTCGAAGCATCAAGCTTAATTCCTATATCTTGTTATATGCTTATTTGTGTGAATTTGATCTTGGATATCCTTGCAAACTGCCTCGGGAATCCCTATTACTTATTGTCATTGGACAATTAGTACTTGATATATGGTAGAATTCATTGATCATATTCGTTTTGGCCTTTTCTTATTTGCCTTATCTTTGGCCAAGAAAATGTTTTTATTTTTTCTCCCAAGCTTTCCTTGCCTCTTGTGGATCCCCTTATTTTATTGGTATACCCTTGCATTTTATTTAGTGTAGGTAGTAGTTATGATCTCATTTGTGGGAATTTTGCATTCAAAGGAAAAAATCTATATAATGATCCACTTATGGGGGAGCTCTCCTATATTATCTAGAACATTTTTGTATGCTTCTTGATTTGATCCATTTTGTTTCTTTTAGTGCTTGGAAGCTCGAAATTTTTGTGTTGGTACTTCGTTTGTCATCATGAAAAGTATGAAGAGTTTGTTTTGGTTGTTGGAACCTTGCTCTCTTTGGGATTTGGTTTTATCTCATTCTTTGTCACTTGTTTTGATCTTTTAGGATGAGATAAACCCTTGATCATTGGTATTTTTGTCTATTTTGTTTGCTCTTTGGATTTTGCCTAATTCATTTGTTGATGTTGTGTTCCTTCATGTGTTGATTTGATTCTTTGTTACAATTTGGACACCTTGTGTCAAGTCACACATTTGTGTTGCCTTGTTGGTTTCTTGGTGTTTTTGTTCAAATTGTATCTCCTTTTGGTTCTTGAAAGTCTCATGCATGAATATTTACTACATGTATATATTATGGCATGCTTCCTTTCTTTGATCCAATATATAGGGGAATCTCCACCAAATCATAATGGGCTAAGATGTGCATGAAATTCAATTTCATATCAATATGCGCATATTTGTGTGGAAGATCTTTTTGTATTGTAGTTGCACTAACTACTTTGGACCCAATTGGTTTTGGGACCATAGTATACTTGATTGTGTTTTAGGTACATTGGAGATATATATTGGGTGCTTGTATCTTGAATAAGGAAGAAGTGATGTCTACATGACAATTGGATGCAAGCTAGGATGATCAACGAATTCATTTCTTCTTCATCCTACCAATTATATCTCGGTAACAAGTATCTCTCTCTCATGCATACATATCTTATTCCCAACCTTTTGTAGGTTGCTTTTTTGGCATGAATTTGTGTACTTGCACATGTTGGGTTTCTTGCTTTGGCTTTGAAGAGTTCTCTCTATTGCATATGTGTGTATGTTGAGATGAGTACATATAACAGGTACTATACAAAATCATGCTCATGATTCACCAATCCCAAATATGTCAATCTAGCAATTTTGTTACATACCATTTACTCAATATCTCTCATGTGCAATAATGAATATATTTGCAAATTTGATTTCTATTTTGTGATACTTGTTGCTTTTATCCATATATTCCTTCTATCCCCCTCTTCCCTTGGTAATAGTTGTAATTGATGGCTCAGTTGATGTGGAGCCGGTTGGGAACCCCAAGAGCAAGGTGTGAAGCAACACAACACCAAGTCTTCCCTCAGTAAGAGACCGAGGTTATCAAACCAGTAGGAGGAAGGAAACGTCACACAGGTGTTGCAAGCAACGCATAGACCTGCACAACACAAACTCAAGACTTTGCCCCAACAAATCAGTGAGGTTGTCAAGCTTTGCTGTAACAAAGGATTAAACGTATGGTGTGGAAGGTAATGGTTTGCAGCAAGTAAACAAGTAACAGTGGAAGATGTATCAATGGTAAAGATTGGACCGGGGTCCATAGTTCACTTGAGGTGCTCTCCTTAGATAAACAACATGGTATGAAGGGTAAACAAATTATAGAAGGGCAATTGACAGGAACTGAGCAAGGGATAACAATGCAATTACTAGTCATAAAGATCCTATGAGGTTAGATTGGGCAATACAACAAGATACATAGACCGCCATCCAACTACATCTATGACTAGAAGTCCACCTTCAGGTTATCATCCGAACCCCCTCCAGTATTAAGTTGCAAACAACAGACAACTGCTTTAAGCAAAGTGTGTAAGGTAAAAATTCCACATGTTCCATGAACAAGAGACCGTTGTTTTCTCCCTAGTAGCAACAGCACATCTACAACCAAGAGATTATTGTCACTTCCCTTGGAAATTAGAGGCATGAACCCACTATCGAGCATAAATACCCCCTCTTGGAGTCACTAGCAACTACTTGGCCAAGATAGCTACTAACAACGGAGAGCATGCAAGATTACAAACAACAAAGACATGATAGAATCATAAAGACAAAACCATTAATCAAACCAACATAATAATCTCACTATCCATCGGATCCCCGCAAACACAACATGCATGATTACAAATAGATTAGATCTTGATCATGAACGGAGCTCACAAGATCTATACATGAAAGCACAAAGGAGGAGATACAACCATCTAGCTACTACATGGACCCATAGTCCAAGGTGGAACTACTCACGCATCATACCGGAGAGAAGGCCTCCGGGATGATCTCCCCTCCGGCAGGGTGCTGGGAAGAACTTCAGATTCCCCCCGATCTAGGGACGATGGTGGTGGCGGCTACAGACGGTTTCGTGGATATTTGATCGGGTGCTTAGGGTTTCTGCATCGGGGGCTTCTTATAGGCGAAGGGGGAGGCCGAGGAGGCGACCAGGGGGGCCAAACCCTAGCTAGGCGCGGGCCCACCCCTGGCCGCGCCTGGGGGGTCTGGATGCCCTGGCCGGCCCCTCCGGCTCCCTTCTGGACTTCTTGTTCCCCACTGAAAGTAATTGACTATGACGTTTGTCCCGTCCAATTCCGAGAATATTTCTTTACTAACTTTTCTGAAACCAAAAATAGCAGAAAACAAGCATCTGGCACTGTTGCAACTTGTTAGTAGGTTAGTACCAGAAAACATGTAAAAAGCACCTCAAAGTGTAGACAAGCAAAGCAAAGTAGATACTAAACAAGCATGGAGCATCAAAAATTATAGATAAGTTTCCAACGTATCAACATCCCCAAGCTTAACTCTTGCTCGTCCTCGAGTAGGTAAGTGATAAAAGAATAATTTTTTAGGTGACATGCAACCTCACAATAAATATCCAACCATTTGCAAGCATTGAAGGCGGGGATCAAAGAACTCTTAACATGTGCATGAAAGATGGAGTTCTAACAATAGGACATAGTTGCAACATGACAAGCTACAAACAAAGATCATGAATAACATGCATTGAAGAACATTTGTTTGTTTCACATACAGAAAACATGGCATAGTGGCAATCAGCTTGTCCCTCATAGAGTAGCAATATATGCATAGGACACCTTCAAAGTTCACAAGGGTGACTAGAAACAAATAGCACAAGAACAAGTAATATCACAATATGCATCAATTAATAAGCTTTGGAATGCTACACATAGAATGACAACTATTCTCTCTTAATGGTGCCTAAAGATAGAAGGTGTAGACTCAATAATGGTGGAAGAAAGGCCTTTTTGTAAAGGAAGCAGGGATTACAAGTTTCAAAAGGAGCTTCCAAAAATTATGGTACTTGTTAGCTTTCATCCCTCATTTCCCCTATCATAAGCATCTTGAAGTGGTTAAGGTTAAAGTGTCAAAGGTGGAGTATATGCTTGATGAATTATAAGTTGGCAATCTCAAGTCCCTTGAATACGATGGCCACACCTCATGCATACTCAACTTTGGGTCCAAGTAAGTTCTTGTCATTGTAAGTATTTGCATATCATTGAGAACCGCCAACGGGGTACCCCTTGCACATGGTACAGGAGCTTTCCCATAACCAAAATGACAAGGCAAGCAGACAATGAGCATCTCAGCAATCTTTTTATTTACCATATGCATAGCTTTTTATTGAGGATGCTTTCTATATAGCTCATTATGGTGATGCTGCAAGTTTCCACCATGATTAGGCATGGCTTAGGCTAGCGGCCCAGGCGTTTCTCTAACACATAATACAAACTCCATGGACTTACAAGTTCCCTATTTATTTCACACCGGTGACATCCAGAGACAAAAGAACATGATATCAACTGACTACAAAGTACAAGTGCAATGTTGAAAACGTTCCCCGTGACAGCACGGTTCTACTAATTCCAACTTATAAGTGCAAGCATATACAAAAAAGTTGTCACAATGGTTCAATTTTATTAGGGGCAAAGAATATAAAGTGTTCCATCAAGTTTGTGAGGGCTTTAATCACTAAGTTTTCACATAACAAAATAGTTTTTAATTGGAAGATAGTTGAAAACAAGAATATACTTGGAATGGTGTAACACACCATGCATAGGAGTTTATAGTGGACACTTTGGAATAACTTGGTTTCTTGGGAGTTGGAAGCATGAGTAGGGCTTACTCATACAAGTGGAGGCTAGCAAAAGACTGGGAGCAACCAACTAAGAGAGCATAATGGCCATAATCATGCAGTGCAAAAAAGCATACTAATCAAAGCAAAGAGTGGTACTACAAGTCAAGGACTAAATGATCATAGAGGCTAATGGTGACTTGTCATAGTCATAACATGGTGTGAGCATGTGCCAAGTCAACCCAAGCAAAGCATCAAAGGAGAATACCACAATACTATGCTTTTGCATGCTAAAACAACGCATAATTTCTTCAAGGCACACTAAGCAATCCCAATTGTTTGGAACAAGACATGCTATAACAATAATCACTAAGCATAAGGTCAAAACAACACCTAGCATGTCATTCTAAAGTCTAAGTCACAGTCAATGCAAGCTCCTCTTACACTTACAAGCAAGAACTTACTACTCCTTTCCAACACCAAGCAACTTATTTGCAAAACAACACAGCGAAAAAGGGGGTCCAAACTACTCAAGAAAACTAAGCAAACTAAGCAAAGAAAACGAAAACTAAGACGCTCCAAGAAAAACACAATTGTGCATGAAACAATAAAAACGAAGTGTCTAGACAGACCTGAGCTTTTTATTGATGAAGAAGGGGATGCCTTGGGCATCCCCAAGCTTTGACGCTTGTACCTCTTGGATATTTATTGGGGTGACACCATGGTGGAATCCCCAAGCTTGAGCTTTTTTCCATTCTTCATCTCGTTGCATAATTCTCTCTCTACACCTGAATTTTTTTCCTTCACACAATCTTCATTAGTAACATTAGTGTATTCAAAAGATATTAGACCTCTGTTGGGGAGGTGACCCCGGATAGGGTAAAGACAGGGAAGATAAAGGAGTCTCCCTTGTCACATGCCGAGTTATTGTTTATATCGGCCGAGTCATGTAAAGGTCGGCCGAGATAAGCACGGCCATGACACCTACGGAAGGAGCGATTCCTTACCCGGCCGACATACGAGTTAAGTCGACCGAGTAAGCCTGAATAACTCGAATGCAGGTGAAGGCCAAGCCGAGTTACACGAGACAGGGCCGAATAACATGAAGCTTGCAGGATAAGGAGGTGCCTATAGTCAAACCCAAGTCACGGGCTAGGAAGAATCTGAACAGAGCCAAGCACAAAGGACAAGGAGCAGAGCAGCAGAGGGGCAGAAGGAGGTCACGGAGGTGACAGTCATGGAGCCCGAGGCGCGCAGGTGGGGTTCTCTGGAACCTTGCCGTCGTTAGAAGGGGGACACGGAAAGGAGGTCGCCGAGTTACTATATTGGGACAAGCATATTCCTCGAATATGCTTGCCACGTCAGCCCTAGAGGAGCCAAGGCACCCCTTTATAAGGGGAGACACGGGATCCTGAGGGGGGATCGATTCACTCAAGGCCGTTAGGCTCGTGTATTAGCTCTCTTCTTCCTGCATACAGCTCGAGGAGCACTTGTAGCCCAACAAGAAGAGATATAAAGATCTACATGTTAGCTATTTGAGTGTAGAAATAACTACATTTTACCTCCCCGGATCCCTCTAGCATCCATTGGCCCCATACTTTAGCCTACCCATGGCATCTGCCGTGCCACCACGACGATAGTTGGCGCCCACCGTGGGGCCAGCAGCGGTGCTAGCTGGAGTCAAGATCCAGCGTTATCTCTGGCTTAGTCCAGAGATTTGATCTCTGTGACTATGTCAGCGATAACGCAGGCAGCTTCAGGAGGAAAACTCCTCCGCGCAACGGGGTCTTCATCAACTTGGGCACGCACCAGATCTACGTCGGCGTCGACACCTCTTGCGTTTATCCTCACCAAGTTATTGATGCAGGAGAGCCTCCCTCGGTACGCAAGCGGTCGCGTGGAGCACGCCCGTTAGCAAGATCGAGGTAATGGTCGCCAGAGCCGCAGACGGCAGGTGCCGGATCAAGCAAGGAACCGGCGGCGGGAGGATAGGTGACCACAAAGCAAGCAGCTCCACAGCCCACCGAGGTAGATCCGTCAGCAGCCAAGTCAGCCGAGGTGCAGGAGACAACCCCGAAGGCACCAAGGGTAAGATGGCCACCTCTGGAAAGACCAGAAAATATTCTCCAGGCAACTATAGATAATCTGACCACGCCTGTAGCACCGATACTTGATCTGGCTAATGCTCAAGCTGAGTTAGAAGAGACTAGGCAAAAAGTACTTGTAGAGGAATAAAGGTGTCGGCCTTGTGGGAGTCCCTGAACAGGACCCTGCGAGAATATGCCAAGGCAAATAAACTAGATGTTTCCCCCGAGCGGGTAGATGAGTTAAGATTGAGAGTAAAAAACCTCATGAATGATATCAACAAAGAACATGAGATTCACAAGGCAGATTCAGTTGACCTAGGCTTGCCGAGGTATAGCACCCCGGCGAAGAACCTAAGGGCGGCAAATGCCGCTGCATTGGAGTTAGAAGGATTAACCGGCGAAGCCCCGCAGAAACAACAAGAAAGAGTGAATGAGCTGGTATGCATTGCGAACCAGCATAATGAAGAAATGCTTAGGGCTGACCCGGCAAGACCGGGAGCCTCGCGCATGGTTCATTTGGCTGGAGCAGCACCCGCTCTATCAGTGGCAGGAGCATCTTCACCCGGAAACAACGCGCGAAAAGATAGAGCAGTAACTTCAGGAAAAAGAAATAAGAAAATTGTACCGTATGATCCAGCGGTAGCCTAAAAGGTCAATGAGAACAGAGGAAATGGAAGCCGAGGTAACAGTGGTGAAACAAACCCCGGCCGTGCCAACAAAGGCAACGAAAGCCGAGGTAATGGAGACCTCGGAAGAAGAAATCATGAGAACGGTATCCCGACGGAAGGAAGAAGGGACCCGCCGCCCAATCCTCAGCCGAGGTATGAGCCTCGGCAAGAACGAGAAGTGAGACCAGCTCACCATAATCAGACAAATGAGAGGTACAATGATGGTTACTCAGATATGGAGTATGCAGGGCATGGTGGAAATAACCATTATAGAATGCAGGAGAGAATCATGTACAGAGACTTGCCGTCAAATGATGCAAGATTAAAGCTGGACAGGTTGTATCGGTCCGAGTTGTTAGAGGAGCAGGGTCCGCCTGGTCTGGCGTGTTTTCGACCTCGGATCATGGGCGAGCCACCAGTGCCGAACTTTCAGCTGACAAGGGGCACGAAAACATACAATGGGAGCACCAAACCACAGGATTGGTTGATTGACTATGCAACTACAGTAAAGATAGCTAGTGGAAACTTGCGATGGGCGGTAAGGTATGTCCCGCAGATGTTGGAAGGACCAGCCAGAGTATGGCTAAACAATCTGCCAGCAGGCAGTATCAACTGTTGGCTAGATTTTGAAGAGATGTTTGTCAGCAACTTCACCAGTACTTACAAAAGACCAAACAGGCCACAACAGCTTGATATGTGCAAGCAGAGGCCAAATGATACAGATAGAGAATTCTTGACTCGGTGGTGTAACCTTAGAAACTCATGTGAAGGAGTTATAGAATCTCAAGCGATAGCTTGGTTCGCTCAAGGCTGCCGATATGCCAGTGTTTTGTGGCAGAGGTTGCAAAGATATATGCCGACAACCTTGGCGGAAACCATCAGGATAGCGGATTCGTATGCATTGGGCGATCCGACACAACCAGAACTAATGTCAGCCGAGCATCGGGAGCATCAAGATCAATATGCAAGAGATGCAGCCGGATCATCGAGGCGCAACGAGTTCAGAGGTAGAAGAAGAGAGGAAAGACCGGATTACATATATGCCTCCAATCAGGTGGCAGCGGTAGTGCAAGATCAGCCGAGTCACGGAAACAGTCAGCGGCAGAAAAATGGTCCTCAGCAATGGACACCAAGGAATGAAGGGAAGAGACAGTGGACACCAGAACAGAAAAAGCAGTGGTAGGAAAGGACGAAGTACACGTTTGAATCCATGTTGGATCAACCGTGTAAGTTTCACACTCCAAACCCGGCCAAGCTGGCTAATCATACAACTCGGCAATGCGCCTGGATGAAAAATGCAATGGGGAACCCGGCGGGCATGCAAACGCCTCATCGACGCATTGCCAGCGAGCATTGCGATTGGTGGGCGAGTGCTGTGATTAATGTTACCCCCTCCCCCTCCGAGGTATGATAACTCGGACCGGAGAGATACGGTGCATCAAGTGATAAATCAAGGTCAGGATGGAAGGACAAACCCCAGAAATAATGGACGTAATGATTACAGGGAGCATCATCAATCATATTGCATGTTCACAACAGAATAGCAAGACATGCAAAGTGTACAGCGCCGGCATATGGAAGTGAATGCAGTTATGTCGGCGTTACCAAGATATGTACCTTGGTCAGACAAAGAAATAACTTGGAGCATAAAAGATCACCCGAAAATAATGCTGAGTCCAGGGTCGTACGCACTCGTACTAGATCCGACTTTTGTCGGGCCCATCATTAATGTGAAATTTTCAAAAGTACTCATTGACAATGGGAGCAGTATCAATATCATGTACAAATATACGATGCATAAACTCGGAATAGCGAAGAATATGCTGCAATCCACAAGAACCACATTCCATGGAATAGTGCCGGGACTTTCGTGCGAACCCATTGGGAAAGTCCGAGTAGATGTATTATTCAGCACAAGGGAAAATTGCAGAGCAGAAAATTTGGAGTTTGAAGTGGTGGACCTAGAAAGTTGTTATCATGCTTTACTCGGACGGCCGGCATTGGCCAAATTCATGAGCAGCTGCCACATCACTTACTTGAAAATGAAGTTATCCGGACCACAAGGGGTGATAACAGTAGCAGGAGATTATAGGAAGTCAATGGAATGTGCCTCGGCCGAATCAAACCTGGCCGAGTCATTGGTGATTGCAAGAGAAAAAAGAAGGATTCAGGAGGTAGCGGCTCTCGCTCAGTCAGCACAGCTGAATATGCTAGCATTAGCCAACCCACATGGAAGTGTTTCTTTCCAGCCGACTAAGGAGACAAAAAAGGTCCAGATAGATGAGCAGTTCCTAGAGCGCACCATCACGATTGGTGTCGACCTAGATGCCAAATAGGAGGGCGAGCTCACCAAATTCCTCCTTGAGAATCGGGATATCTTTGCCTGGTCAACTCAAGACCTGCAAGGTGTGCCGAGGGAATTGGCTGAGCACTCTTTGCATGTAAGGCCAGGAGCAAGGCCGGTGAAGCAACCTCTCCGCCGCTTCGCCGAAGACAGGAGAAAAATAATAGGGGATGAAATAGCTCGGCTCCTTGCAGCTGGGTTCATCATGGAAGTACTTCATCCGGATTGGCTATCAAATCCGGTGTTAGTAGAAAATAAAAGGATGACCCAAATGTAGCCGTCGTATGGCGAATGTGTATTGATTACACGAACCTAAGCAAGGCGTGTCCCAAAGATCCTTTTCCTTTACCTAGGATAGACCAAGTCATTGATTCGACTGCTGGTTGTGAGCTGTTGTCATTTGTAGACGCGTATTCTAGTTTCCACCAGATACCGTTAAATCCGTCCGATCAAATAAAGACTGCGTTTATTACCCCGTACGGAGCTTATTGCTATCGCACCATGCCATTCGGCCTGCGTAATGTAGGAGAAACTTATCAGAGATGCATGCAAAAGTGTCTACATGACCAGATAGGAAAAAATGTACAAGTATATGTAGACGACGTAGTTATAAAAACCAAAGAGAGCAAAACACTACTGGACGATATTCGGAAGACGTTCGCAAACCTGAGAAGGTTCCGAATGAAGCTTAACCCGGAAAAATGTACCTTTGGCGTACCGGCTGGGAAATTACTCGGTTTTCTTGTATCCAGCCGAGGTATAGAGGCAAATCCAACTAAAATATGAGCAGTTGAAAGAATGGAATTGCCGAGGTGTTTAAATGATGTACAAAAATTCACGGGTTGTCTAGCTTCACTGAGTCGATTTTTATGTCGGCTGGGGAAAGAATTACCTCTATATCAACTGATGAAAAAGTCCGATAAGTTCATTTGGACACCGCAAGCAGATAGTGCATTTCATGAACTGAAAAAGATGTTGGTCACAGCACCAATCCTGGCCTCTCCATTGTCAAAAGAGCCTATGTTACTTTATGTAGCTGCCACAAACAGAGTGGTAAGTGCGGTGGTTGTTGTGGAACGGAATGAAGATGATAAATTAATACAAAGGCCGGTATATTACCTAAGCGAGGTACTATCGGCCTCCAAACAAAACTACCCACACTACCAGAAAATGGCCTACGGAGTATACATGTCGGCAAAAAAACTTAAACATTACTTCGAAGAACATCCGATCAAAGTGATCTGTGAAGCGCCCATAGCCGAGATATTGAGCAACAAGGATGCAAGCGGCCGTATAGCAAAATGGGCAATCGAATTATCACCTTATGCTCCGCAATTCGATAGGCGAGATGCAATCAAATCTCAGGCAGTGGCCGACTTCTTTGTGGATTGGGCCGAGGTACAATATGAACCACCGTTACCAGATCCGAATTATTGGATAATGCATTCCGATGGATCCAAGCTAAGAAATGACTTGGGAGCAGGGATAGTGTTGACCTCACCGAAAAAAGATCAGCTGGAATATGTACTGCAAATACATTTCGCTGCATCAAACAATGTAGCCGAATATGAAGCACTTGTCCATGGATTAAAGGTGGCAAAAGAAATTGGTATACGCCAGATCCTATGCTACGGGGATTCCGATTTGGTAGTACAACAAGTATCAGGCAATTGGGAGCACTAGATGCGAATATGGCCCTATATAGGTTCCATGTCCAAAAAATAAGTGGATACTTCAATGGATGCGAGTTTCATCATATACCTCGGGCGGAAAATGACGCTGCGGACACATTGTCAAAACTCGAATCAACTAAGCAGTCAATTCCCCCAGGAATCGCCCTAGATCACCTGAGAAAACCATCGATTATACCGTCACCAGAGTCCGAATCCATTCATACCTCGGCAGAATTAAAAGAAGGGAGTGCGCCAATGGAAATTAACAAAGAGTGCAACCCAGGATCTCTGAAAGTGAACCTGGCCATCACACGAATAAATACAGAAGGATTCAAACTTGTTATGTCGGCAGAGAACATGGAAATCGACAGTGAAATTGTCCCAGAGAAAACCATACCGACATGGGCGCAACCCATATTCTCCTTCCTCAAGGATGCAATCTTGCCGAGTAATGAGATACTGGCTAGACAGACAATAAGAAGAGCAAAAGCTTACACAATCATAAACAATGAGTTGTACAAGCGAAGCGTCACAAGCGTACTGCAGAGATGTGTTGACTCGGCAGAAGGACAGGAAATACTCCTAGATATACACCAGGGAGAATGCGGGCATTAGCATCGTCTAGAGCATTAGTAGCCAAGGCATTCAGGCATGGATTTTATTGGCCGACGGCGTTAAAGGAGGCAAAAGAGCTAGTAGAAAAATGTAACGGTTGCCAAAGATACGCCAGCAATATACATATGCCATCATCTGAATTAAAGACAATACCAATCACTTGGCCATTCTCTGTATGGTGCTTAGATATGGTAGGCCCGTTCAAGTCAGCCCGAGGCGGAATGACTCACATTCTAGTCATGGTGGATAAATTCACAAAGTGGATCGAGGTAAAACCTATAAGAAAATGTGATGGACAAACAGCAGTGAAATTCCTCGAAGATATCATCTTGAGATATGGTTATCCACACAGTGTTATTACGGACAACGGCACAAATTTTGCTAAAGGAGCCTTTGCTAGGTTTTGCCAAGAGAAGCACATAAGACTAGATGTTGCCTCGGTGGCTCACCCGGCATCAAACGGGCAAGTAGAAAGATCAAATGGACTGGTATTGTCCGGAATAAAACCCCGGCTTATTGAACCTTTGCACAGGTCGGCAGGATGTTGGATCGAGGAACTGCCAGCAGTACTGTGGAGCCTCAGGACTACACCGAACAGGTCAACAGGGTATACCCCATTCTTTCTGGTCTATGGGGCAGAAGTTGTGCTTCCAGCCGACATAATGCATGACTCACCACGGGTGACCCAGTACACGACTGCCGAGGTAAATGAGGTAGCTCGGCAAGACGATGTCGATTTACTAGAGGAGGCAAGGGAATTGGCACTATCAAGATCAGCTATTTATCAGCAAGACCTACGACGATATCACAGCAAGAAAGTCAATCCAAGAGTCTTTAAAGAAGGAGATTTGGTTCTTCGGCTAGTGCAGCGCACAGCCGGCATGCACAAACTATCACCCCCATGGGAAGGACCATTCATCATGACTATAGCATTGCACAATGATGCATATTACCTAATCGATGCTTAGTCACCAGAAAAGAACAAGGCAAACAAAGCGGGCGAAGAATCGAAAAGACCATGGAACATAGCTTTACTTCGCCCATTCTACTCTTAGGAGCCATATATGGTATGTTGTAATATGACGCTTCAAGTCAGAGTATCAAGCGTGTATTGAACCTCGGCACCTCGAGCAACGACTCGAGGATTGCACAATGTTATCTTTAATCTTTAGTACTATGTAGTAAACCTCGGCACCTCGAGCAGTGACTCGGGGACTGCCCTATGTTATTTCTTGTTTTGAGTTATGTATTAAACCTCGGCACCTCGAGCAGTGACTCGGGGACTGCCCTATGTTATTTCTTATTCTGAGTTATGTGTTAAACCTCGGCACCTCGAGCAGTGACTCGGTGACTATACCGTGTTATTTCTTATTCCTGAATTATGTGTTAAGTTTCAAGACCTCGAGCAGGGACTCGGGGACTGCGCCGTATTATCCCTTATCTCAGATCATGCATTAAAACCTCGATACCTTGAGCAATGACTCAGGGACTGCATCATGATTATCTCCTATTCTAAACACACGTATTAAACTCCGACACCTTGAGCAATGACTCAGGGGTTACCCCGTAGTATTCTCTGCATTAACCCACGAAATATATTTTGGCAACTCGGTTTGTAACTCGGAGACGACCACATGGTCCAAGATAATTCTTTGAGCACACACAAGAACTCGATAACCCAAGTGATAACTCGGGGACTAGTTGGTATAATCGACTATTTGTCGCCAGACACATAAAAGTTCCATAGCACAGCAAATGAAGATCTCTAAGGATAAGGCAAAGTAATAATGATTACCATCATCCATGCCTTAGTGGCAAAAGGAAAAAAAGGTTCGCATCACAAGCCAGGCAATTGTTCCATAGACATCATATGCCCGACATACCGGGGACTGGAAATAACTTAAGAGGCTTTTTGAACATAAAAGGTGAAAAGGGCCAGAGCACCCTTAAGGGGCAACAGCATGATCAGGGGCATCAGGAGCGGCTATCTCGGATGATGGCGGCGCGACCTCGGTCTCCTATGCAGGGGCATCTTCAGGAACGGGGCGCTCCGAGGTAGACGGCTCCTCGGACGAAGTTACTTCGCCTTCAACAGAAGCGATAGTAGCCTCGGGGGAAATCCTGGGCTGCTAAGAAACATTAGTTTGAGCTTGAGAGTGCCCAGTCCCTTTGGAAGATGATCGCGCACCATCGTCCCCATCTGAGATCGCATTGGAATCACGGGAGTTGTCCGAGTCACCCTCCGCCTCATCCCGGCTGGCCGAATCATCATCAGAGGCGTCCTCAATATCGACGTCATCCGTTGGATTAGAAATAAAACTCGGCCCTTCAATCCAATTATGCACATCAGCGTACTCAACCAGCTGGAAGGCACGAGCTTGGCGGCGAGCGACGAATTCTGGATTCTCAACCCAACGAGATCCAGTGCGCAAGTTTATCAAGGTATCGAGTGAAATGTCCTCGTACCAAGACAAAACAGCTGTAAGTGCCATGTCAGCACCACCCTTCCAGCGGATTCCCTCCAGAGATTTAACTGGGTCTAGGATGCCATTAATCTCTCCACAAGTATCTTGATCTCATCAATATCAGGAGTTCCAGAAGTATTCGGCCAGAGAACATGGTAGGCCCAAATGGCTGCTTGCACCAAATCCCTGCCCATAATCTTCATTGGCCCAATAGCAGCGCCAACGGCAATCAAGTAGTCTTCCATTGAATATTCTGGACTAGAATTTGCGGGGACACCTCGGCGCTGACGAGCAGAAATCACTGCTTTAGAGCTCACGGGTCTAGCTTCCAGAAAATGGTCTATGTAAAATAAAAGTATATCAGTTAAAAGTAAGAAAGAGAAGAAGATAACCCGGCCACGGTCAGAAACTTACGATGAATATAACTCAACATTTTCTGGAAATCCTGGGTCCAGTCAGCCTTAGTCTTCTCAAAGCGAGTGATTTCCTCGCTCATCGTCCGATTCTTCAGCTCGGCAGCCTCGAGGAGTTCTTTATCTTTCTGCAGTTGCAGACTCAGCCGATTCTTTTCTTTAGAGAACTCCTGATCAACTTTCTCCAACTCAGATTTTTGAGAAAGCTTGAGAGACTCAACCTCGGCACGTAACCGGGTTATCTCGTCATCTTTCTCTTTCAGTTGTGCCGAATGAGTGGCGGCTTGCTCTAAAAAATGCAGCATCATATCAGGCATGTGTATGCATTCTTGATGCGGCGCTGCAAGTGTTTGTAACTCGGCTATACCAAATCCAGAAGGTTATAAGGAACCCAGGATAAGTCTCGAACAAAAAATAAATAGAGGAAAAGAATAACTAACCTTCCAGATCTTTGACCTTCTTGGTAAGGCGGATATTAAGATTATTGATGCTAGCTGCACACCCGCAAGGAATGAATTAGCACACCAAGTCGAAAATATTAAGAACTTAAGGAACAATACAAAGGTTTATTAAATTACCAGTTTTCTTCACCACAGGGAGAACTTTCTCATATTTCTCCTCTAACTTCTTGTGTGCAAAGAGCAACCTTTGAAATTCTGCTGTCCGCCGATCATGGGCAACCTAAGTATCAAAATGAATTACACAGCTGGATATTCAAAGCTAAGACAGATCCGAATCAAGTAAAATTTAACTCGGATCTAGGTGGCTGGATATTCAAAGCTAGGACAGATCCGAATCAAGTAAAATTTAACTCGGATCTAGGTGGCTGGATATTCAAAGCTAGGACAGATCCGAATCAAGTAAAACTTAACTCGGATCTAGGTGGCTGGATATTTAAAGCTAGGACAGATCTGAATCAAGTAAAACTTAACACGAATCTAGGTGGCTGGATATTCAAAGCTAAGACAGATCCGAATCAAGCAAAACTTAACTTGGATCTAGGTGTCTGGATAACCGAAGAAGAAATAGATCCGGATAAAGCAACGCTTAATTCGAAATATGTATGAACAACGATCAATCCAAGGTATACAAGAAATAAACTTAGCAAATAATGCATTTGAAGCCTAACAAATCTTCCAAACTAACAACAAGTTATTCGGTTGCAAGCTTCGGGGACTAGTGTATATATACTATCATTTGAATAACAGACAAAATATCAATAGAAACGCTTACCTCGTTCATCTTATCACTTTCAAGAACAATCTTAGCAGCCATATGCAAACGACTGCTGATGTCAGAGAGATGAAACGGCTGATTACTCGGATTGCCCTCAAGCTGATCGGCGGCATTCCAGTTGTTGGCATATTCCACCAGAGAGCCGAGGCTGTTCCCGCTCTCAGTACAGGTCAGCACTTTGCCTCGGACCCGTTGTGTAACCACCGCCGCCGCAGGACTCTTGTGGAGAGTAAGCTGAGTATCAGCGGCCGGGGTGACAACTGGTTTAGAAGAGGAAGCCCCCTTATGGAGTACATCAGCGATGGTGGGTTGAGAAGAGCTTGCCGGCCCCTTCTGAGATGCTGAAGGTTTGGTGACAACGACCTTCTTAGCCTTAGAAGAGGTGTCGGCAGGGGCAGCAACCTCGGCACTAGGAACGACATCCTTGGAGACGGGAGGAACTATGGTTTCCGAGGGGGCCGAGATGGTGATATCCTCGGCTGGAATTGGAGTCGCAGTTGGGATTGTGGGGCTCAAAGGAATTTCGGGGGAAACTTAGGGGGTCGTAACGGAGGCAATAGGTTCAGTAGGATGATCTATCGATGGAGTTATGTCAGCGTCAGCAGTGGAGGCTGTGGGTACATCTTGCCGAGGTGATGTCTGAGTCGGCGCAGGAGGAGAGTCAACGCGAGCGGGACTAGGGGCCCGAGTATCTTCAGGGGGCGGAGGAGAAGGCAACCGAGTTGTATGACTCGTCATACTCGGACCGCTTGGCTTGGCAGAGAGAGGAGCGCTGCAAAAGCACAGAAAGTCGAATCAAAAGACAGAAAGAGAGAAGCAAGAAATACAAATGAAAATGAACTCACCCAGTAACTCCGGGCATGGTTTTACGCTTCGGAAGGTGCTGGGCTGACTTCTTTGTTCGCTTCTTGGGAGCGGCTTCGGAGAGACCTGCCGGAGCGGTGCGCTTCCTCGAGGTAGCAGGAGCTTGAGAGGCGAGAGGCTCGGCGTCGTGCACCTGACCGGCCTAATTAGCTGGGAAAGTAGAAGCCGAAAATGCATAAGAGATAGGCATCGCGGCGACTACCTCAAGAATTTGGACGTCGTCCGAATCACCTTCCTCCCCATGGGCCGAGGTCTTGCCACGGGCGCGAGCCGGAGCGACGTCCGACTTAGGAACAAACTCCTCTGAGTCAGGTTCCCTGCTGTCCGGGGTATTCCGATCAGCGGTCCACGGAAGGGCCAGAACCTCGGCATCCTCAGTCTTTTGCTCCGCAAATCTCTGCAAGAAAAGAGACTAAGTGGAGTTAGCAAAAGAAGTCACAAACGCGATTAGGTATCAAACACAAATGCATAAACTTACCTCGGGAGGGGGATTCCCGCGTGTGAACGGCTTCAGCCCCCAGGTCCAGTCCTCCGACATATCAGTCTTGAAGATAGCTCGGACACGTTTGTAAATAATATAGTCGTCGAGCTCAACTGTTGAAACTCGGTTGGGATCGAGGGGACCGCTCATGTAACAGATCTTGTGTGTGCGAAGCTGGAAAGGGCAGATTTGGCTGCTGACGAAGGTGGTCATCAGATCCTCACCACGGAGCCCAGCGCGGATCAACTCCTTCAGCCGAATCTCGAAGGTCTCAGCCAAAGCATGGCTCTTCCTGGGGTTATAGTTCCAGTTCTTCTTGGAAGGGGGCGATAGAGAAGGCAGTGAGCCGAATCTTGTCTTCCTTTCCAGTGTTTTTGACATATAAAAACGATCTATGCCACTTCTTGCAAGACTCGAGGCCAGCGACACGAGGGAACTCGGATTTTCTCCGAGGTGTGATGGACGCGGCTCCACACTGGGTAAGCAACTTCTCAGAGGGGTGAAGGGATTTGTCTGGAACGACGTTAGATCGGATCTAGAAAAATTTGGACCAAATGGACACAGACGGCCAAAGGCCAAAGTATCCCTCCGAGGCCGAGATATAAGCGGATAGGGAGGCGATGGCATTAGCCGGAAGGTGATGCGGCTGAAGGCCGAAGTAATCGAGGAATTCCCTAGCAAAATCGCTAAGGGGAAGGCCAAACCCACGAGCAAAGTGGGACATGAAAACAACGTACTCGCCTTCATTGAGTACAGGAGAAGATTCGTTGCCGGGTAAGCGACAGCATACCTCGGCAGGAATCCGGCGAGTCCTAATTAACCACTACATCTCACAACGAGTGACGGAGGAGCCCTGCCAGGAGCCCCGCTCTGGACGCTACGCATTATCTTCGTCATCTAGCGCCATCGATCGAACTAGACATAGGGTCGCCGGAGGAATCAACGGAATAAGAACTAACGGCGGAGCGAGGCTTAGAGGCGGAGGGCCCCGTCGTGGTCCTAAGAGAGAACGGCGGCGGAGAGGAAAAGAACCGCCGTAGGAAATCTAGAGAAACAACAGATGCTCCTAGGAAAGGAGCCTAGCGATGAGACCGTAAAAAAACTCACCGGCGATGGCGCCGGAGCAAGAGCACGGCGATGAGGTCGACGGAGCAAAGGGACTGCGGCCTCGCCGTCTAGGATATCGACAATGGCGCAACCGCAGGCGCACGAACAGACGCGCGGTCACGAGTAAGAAGAAGAGGAACGGTGAGTGAAGGGGGAAAGTGAATCCTAAAGCCCCGTACCCCCTCTTTATAACCACGCAGCCCTGGAGGTAGTGGGATCGTGCGTGCGAGCGCTAACCGTGTAGATCGTGCGTGCGGCAGAACCGCTCGCGGCTGAGTGAAGCCACACCGAAGACCACACGACGCAGGAGAGGATCAGGCCCCCGATCACGGTACAGGCGTTAGGCGCCAGCGACAGCGCGATAATCACTGTAGCTTATCAGTGTTCAATGTAGAGGAACAAAAAACTAGGGAGAAAATGATGAGTGTTACACGTAGGACGAGGCGTGCACGAGAAGCTGCGCGGATACCTCGGACAGAAAAAAGTAACTCGGAAATGAGGAGAAATGAATATTGGGAAACTGATGTGGCCCGGCCGAGGTTACGAGCAGGACCACACCAGCTTCGGGGACTAATGTTGGGGAGGTGACCCCGGATAGGGTCAAGACAGGGGAAGATAAATGAGTCTCCCTTGTCACATGCCGAGTTACTGTTTATATCGGCCAAGTCATGTAAAGGTCGGCCGAGATAAGAACGGCCATGACACCTACGGAAGGAGCGATACCTTACTCGCCCGACATACGAGTTAAGTCGGCCGAGTAAGCCCGAATAACTTGAATGCAGGTGAAGGCCAAGCCAAGTTACGCGAGACATGGCCGAATAACATGAAGCTTGCAGGATAAGGAGGTGCCTATAGTCAAACCCAAGTCATGGGCTAGGAATAATCTGAACAGAGCCAAGCACAAAGGACAAGGAGCAGAGTAGCAGAGGGGCAGAAGGAGGTCACGGAGGTGACAGTCATGGAGCCCGAGGCGCGCAGGTGGGGTTCTCTGGAACCTTGCCGTCGTTAGAAGGGGGACACGGAAAGGAGGTCACCGAGTTACTATATTGGGACAAGCATATTCCTCGAATATGCTTGCCATGTCAGCCCTAGAGGAGCCAAGGCACCCCTTTATAAGGGGAGACGCGGGATCCTGAGGGGGGGTCGATTCACTCAAGGCCGTTAGGCTCGTGTATTAGCTCTCTTCTTCCTGCATACAGATCGAGGAGCACTTGTATCCCAACAATAAAAGAAATAAAGATCTGCATGTTAGCTATTTGAGTGTAGAAATAACTACATTTTCCCTCCCTCGATCCCTCTAGCATCCATTGGCCCCATACTTTAGCCTACCCATGGCATTTGTTGTGCCATCACCACGACAACCTCTGGCAAAGCTTTGGAATAGCAAGGATTTTCACTAAAACACAAGATACTGTAGCAACTCCTTCAAAAAGCTCAATTTCCCAAAAGAGAACTCAAAAAGAAATTAATAAGAAGCAAATGCAAATAATGGCAGAAATCTGTCAAAACAGACCAGCAGGTAGAAACCGATTTTTTCGAACATCTTCTGTTACTCAAACCAAAAAGTTCTAAACTAACGAAAGTTATATAAAATACTGGGGGATTTATTCGTAAATTTTGAGCTCAATCCGAGTTATAGGGACTCCTTACGAATATTTTTTGTGGAGGACAGAAATCTGTTTTGGGACAGCAACTCTCTAAATCTTACTTCCCTCTCATTAGAGGTTATTCTTGGCACAAAAGGCAAGCAAAAAGGATAAGAAGAGGTCATTACTGAAGTAATAACTTTCAAGACTTAAGGAAACTCTTGGGTTATGTCCCAACAAGTACTTTTCTTTAACGCATTTAAGTTAGGCTTGATAGCTTGAGAAGATGCTCTCATAAGAACTATGAGTTGAAGTAAAAGAGAGCATCAAGAAGCAAATTCAAAACACCTTTAAGTCTAACCCACTTCCTATGCATAGGAATCTTGTACACAAATAAGTTTACAAAGAACAAAGTGACAGACATAGGAATAGAAAACTAGAGTAACTTCAAAACTTTCAGCACAAAGAGAGGTGTTTTAGTACCATGAAAACTTATACAACCATATTTTCCTCTCTCATAATAATTTTCAGTAGCCTCATGAATAAACTCAACAATATAACTATCACATAAAGCAGGCTTTTCATGAGCTAAAAACACATAATTTCTATCAAGCTCAAAAATAGTGGGATTAAAACCTTCACAGGTTTTACCCAAAATAGATATTTCAAAATGATCCACGGGAACATAACATTCATCCTTATTTGGTAAGCATGGGGGACAATCAAATAATGTAAGTGATAAAGAGTTACTCTCATTAGAAGGTAGACATAGGTAGATCCATTCTTCCTCCTCTTGACCATCACTCTCCTCCTCTTTTTCATCTAATGAGCTTTCAGTTTTAATAATTTCTTCTTCTATAGGCTCCTGCAAGGCATTAGTCTCTTCCATTTGTGGAAAACACCTATTAAAATATTCAAGAATATAGCCATTTTCTTCCTTATAATTGTCAAAGCAAAATTTAAGTATCTCATAAGCCTCATATTTATAAGGTGGATCATCGGTATTTTCAAGCAAACTGGCAAGTTCAAATGCACCCTTAAAGGCAATAAATTCTTCAATTTGTTCCACATCATAAAAGTCATAATTTCCTTTAACATAAGAGGATATGGTAACATTATCATTATACTCACATTGAAAAGGGAGGTGTTTATACCTCCTACAACAACAAGCTTTATCAAAGCAATAAGTAACATTATAAGTATAGCACACTTCTCTAGCAATAGTATTCAACTTATCAATTTGTTCCCATAAGTGTTTCCCTTTTTGTGACAAACGGTGTTCCTTATAATAATACTTTTGTTCTTCTGTGAATCCACCTTGCCAATAAGAACTAGTTTCAAAGAAACCATCCATTGATAGAAAGCATGACCAAGCAAGGCAATAACAGTCCAGCAACTAGAGTAGGAGCTATTTTTTTGTGTTTTTATAAGAGAAAGCAAACCAAACTAGACTATTTTTTGGGTTTTTTTAAAAGATGCAAAAAAACCAAGCAAAATAAACAAAGTAAAGAGAGAGGAAGTGAATGACTCCCCTAGTGAAGACATCCTTAGCCTCCCCGGCAACGGAGCCAGAAAACTTGATATCATGTTGGGAGCTTCTTTTTCTTTATGTCCCCGGCAATGGCGCCAGAAAACTTGTTGATGGCTTAGTTGATGTGGAGCCTGTTGGGAACCCCAAGAGCAAGGTGTGAAGCAGCACAGCAGCAAGTCTTCCCTTAGTAAGAGACCGAGGTTATCGAACCAGTAGGAGGAAGGAAACGTCACACAGGTGTTGCAAGCAACACGGAGACCTGCACAACACAAACTCAAGACTTTGCCCCAACGAATCAGTGAGGTTGTCAAGCTCACCGGTTTGCTGTAACAAAGGATTAAACGTATGGTGTGGAAGGTAATGGTTTGCAGCAAGTAAACAAGTAACAATGGAAGATGTATCAATGGTAAAGATTGGACCGGGGTACATAGTTCACTAGAGGTGCTCTCCTTAGATAAACAACATGGCATGAAGGGTAAACAAATTACAGCAGGGCAATTGACAGGAACTGAGCAAGTCATAACAATGCACTTACTAGTCAGAAAGATCCTATGAGATTTGATTGGGCAATACAACAACATACATAGACCGCCATCCAACTGCATCTATGACTACAAGTCCACCTTCAGGTTATCATCCGAAGCCCCTCCAGTATTAAGTTGCAAGCAACAGATAACTACTTTAAGCAAAGTGTGTAAGGTAAACAGTCCACATGTTCCATGAACAAGAGACCGTTGTTTTATCCCTAGTAGCAACAGCACATCTACAACCGAAGAGATTATTGTCACTTCCCTTGGAAACTAGAGGCATGAACCCACTATCGAGCATAAATACCCCCTCTTGGAGTCACTAGCAACTACTTGGCCAAGATAGCTACTAACAACGGAGAGCATGCAAGATCAAAAACAACACAGACATGATAGAATCATAAATACAAAACCATTAATGAAACCAACATAATAATCTCAATATCCATCGGATCCCCGCAAACACAACATGCATGATTACAAATAGATTAGATCTTTATCATGAACGAAGCTCACAAGATCGATACATGAAAGCACAAAGGAGGAGATACAACCATATAGATGCTACATGGACCCATAGTCCAAGGTGGAACTACTCATGCATCATACCAGAGAGAAGGCCTCCGGGATGATCTCCCCTCCGGCAGGGTGCCGGGAAGAACTTCAGATCCCCCCCTCCAATATAGGGATGATGGTGGTGGCGGCTACAGACGGTTTCATGGATATTTGATCGGGTGCTTAGGGTTTCTGCATCGGGGGCTTCTTATAGGCGAAGGGGGAGGCCGAGGAGGCTACCAGGGGAGGCAAACCCTAGCCAGGCGTGGGCCCACCCCTGGCCGCACCTGGGGGTCTGACTGCCCTAGCCGGCCCCTCCGGCTCCCTTCTGGACTTCTTATTCCCCAAAGAAAGTAATTGACTTTGACGTTTGTCCCATCCAATTCCGAGAATATTTCTTTACTAACTTTTCTGAAACCAAAAATAGCAGAAAATAGGCATCTGGCACTGTTGCAACTTGTTAGTAGGTTAGTACCAGAAAACATGTAAAAAGCACCTCAAAGTGTAGACAAGCAAAGCAAAGTAGATACTAAACAAGCATGGAGCATCAAAAATTATAGATACGTTTTCAACGTATCAGTAATGTATGGAGTATGTTTTTTTTAAGCTCATTAATGTACGATAAGATATATTTGAGCTTTTTACCATGCTTTCAAGCAAACATCTTATTTGTATATTCCATTACTTCCTTTTTGCCTTTCGTGTGCTTCCTTGAGTATCTATTTTGTTTGTGCATATTTCTTTGTGATATTTTCCACCTAGAAATTATTCACACAAGAGAAGATCATCCCTTGGCTGTTTTTGCATTTCTTGGAAACCACCTCCTATTCCTTTTGACTCTTTAGTGGCTTCCAAATTTATTGTCTTTTGTGTGCATTGTTAAATGAGTTTGGAGGAGTGAGGATTCCATGGTTGTGAAGGTTGTTTCCAAATATAATTACTATAATTGGATCATAATCTTTGGGAAGCTTCTCTAATTCATTTAAGAATGCACATGTGCCTTCTTTCTCATATTTTGTGTTTTAAATTCTTATGGGGGAGCGAGGATTCCATATTTGTGCATATTGTAGTCTAAAATTTGCGCAAAGTTTGGGGAGCTTCTCTATTCATTTAAACACTCTTTTTTGTGTTGTTTCCATTTGATATCATTTGTTGGTTTTTCAATTGTTTCGTTTGGACCTTTTGTTTGCTCGCTTCATTTGTTGAAGCTTATTTCTCTTTCTTTTCTTTTTGCAATCTTTGGGTCATCAATATATTTTTACTTCCTCCCAAGTACTCATCATTTGACATGTGCATTTTCACACCTTTTGAGGAATTCTCACTATATTGGCCGTTTAAAATTTTTCACCCATTTTGGCAATCGATGCCAATGGGGGAGAAGTTTTGGAGGGTTTAAGGGAAGTTGGCATTTGCTTTGAGTTTGTTCTTAAGCATTTTCCTCTCATGATCTTGCATCTTTGTTATTGCTTTGCATGTTGAATATATAGAGGAAACTCAACCAACGGTAATGGTTGGCAATCTATGCAATGAAATTCAAGTTCATCACACATGCATAGATTGTGGGGGAGTTTTCTCTATATATTGTGGTTGTACCAACATCACATACTTGTGTAGTATTTGATGTTGGGGCAATCGCTTTGGTTTTTAGTTGTCATATTTAAACCCTCTCAAACGGATTGTCATCAATTACCAAAATGGGGGAGATTAAAAGGGCATGTATGCCCCCATGTGTGGTTTTGATAATTAATGACAATATCTATGGACTAATGTGTAAATTGAGTTTCACTTGTAGGTTTGTGCATTGGAATTTCTTGGACCATGTGTTGGTCTCGAATATGAAGAAATGAAGAAGGATGGTAATATATTTCCAAGGTCTATGTGCCCATTGGAATCATGAAGAAATAAGGAACTTGAAGGTTGATCAAGATAAGTGAAAAGAGTTGAATCTCAATGGATCAACACTCAAGAAGGGATGAAGAAGTTAAAGATAAATATGCACCTTCTCTAGAATATCTCATGATTGGAGCTTGCCATCCTTGATGATCATGGAGTGATGAAGACAAGTTCAAAGAAAAGGTTTCCCCTTGGAGTATGGGGGAGCAGTTTGGAAGTCTTCATCAAGCAAGAGCGAGCAAGAGCAATCAAAAAAGGTGTTCCATCTTGAGAAGGTCAAGATGGTCTACATCAAGATCAAGTGGATTACTCAAGTCAAAGGTATGATCTTGATATGGTTTATCTTTTTCCGGTCTCGTGTTGTTAGTTGGAAGACCGGGTTTAGGATAGATAGACGCATTATCAAGAGGGGCTCTCAAGCGGGTGTCTCGATCACATCATTCGGGAAGATCTCAAACCTTTGCATACATAGCATAATCTTTATTGGTTGTTAGTTGGTTCTTGTCCATGGGAGTATCTAGATATTGTGGTTATCATCATAACAATCTCTAGTTCATAAAATAAGGATTTACCTTGCATATATTATTGCATTCTTGATCGTGCGGGTTTTTCCGGCTCCACATCTTAGGAGATATCTTACATATATATACTTGATATTGTCTTCCTTGGTGGTATCCAATATTTCACCTTCTGTTGTATTCTCTTGGTTTTCTATTTCCAACGAAATTGGTTTCATCCCAATCGGAGTTTCCAAACTCAACTTGTGTTTTGGGTTTTGGAGGTTTTACCGGTTCATCGCTTCTAGAGAGGTTATACCTTTATCAATTTGGTTTAATCCTTCCATGTTGTACTATGATGTTTATTTGCATAATCTTGTAGAGCTTGTCGTTATCTTTAAAATGAGCCCAAGATCATCAAAAACGGAGTCCGAAATCAAAAGTTATTCAAGTTTTCGTGCAATGTTGTCCAGTGTTTTTGCTTGAGCGGAAATTCCGGTCCAAATTCTGACACAAGTTCCGGTGACGTACTATTTTCTTCTGTTTTTTGTGTCTCTATTTACCGGAAGTTCCAGTGGGGCACCGGAAATTCCGGTGGTGCGCGAATCTGACCCAAACAGGCAGATTTCGTTTGCCCTTTTTAAGGGCCCCCTCTTCCCTATTGTTTCCCCAACTTTTGTGGTCACTTTTGCTAGCTCTTCCACTCTATATCCTCCATTGTTGACCTTCAAAATCTTGTCCTCTCTCCTTCTCCCTCCAATGAGTCTTGCATCTCTTTGAGGGATTTGAGAGAGGATATCTAGATCTACAATCCCACCAAACCAAATCCCTTCTTTGTGAAGAAATCCTTGGTGAAAGGACTATATCTTCCCATGATGTTTTTGGTGTTAAATGACAATCCCAACCGTGTTTTTAATTGTGCTCTTGAGTTTCAGGGGAAACTTTGTTGATGTCTCCTTCTATTGTGATGGATGCTCTCTTGTGATCTTTTGAAGACGGTGGCCTTTTAGTCTTACCCTAGTTTCTTTCCGGTTGTTGTTTTTAGGTCACCGTACTACTAAGAGGGGGTCCATTTTAGAAGGCTATGGGAAATCACTTGTTCTTGCACAAACCTATATGCACCGCCACAGCCATCCCATTATCCCGTGAGAGAGTGTGTTCCTGTTCTGTTGGAGCCTTTTGTGTCTCACCGGAACTTCCGGTCATAGGCCGGAAGTTCCGCTCAAACTTTTTCTGCGGGATGTTCTACAGTTTGTTCCGACGCTAGTTCCGCCCCAAGTTCCGGTGGCGGCTCAGTAAACTTCTGTTTTGAAGTGTGCTATTTGCCGGAACTTGCATCGGAACTTGTCCTGCTAAAAGTTCCTGAGCGGAACTTCCGTGAGCCGAACTTCCGGTCGATTCGTTAATGACCCAAAAGTTCCGCCTCTTATTCCACCCCAAGTTCCGGTGGCGGCTCAGAAACCTTCTGTGTCGAAGTGTGCTATTTGCCGGAACTTGCTCGGAAGTTCACCAGAACTTCCGGTCTGTTTTGACCGGAACTTCTGGTTGCGCTTCTGGAGCGGGCGTCAACGGTCTGATGACCGTTGGAGCCAGGCGGAACTTCGGCCTCTCACGGAACTTCCGGTGGTCAGGCTATAACGGTTCAGCATGGGGCCTATTTAAGGCACCCCCTTCTTCCTCCCACTCTCTCTCCTCCATTAATGCTTGAGCTTCACCTCACTAGATCTCTCTCTCTAGCCACTCAAATGACTTGATCTTTTGAGAGGTGAGGGAGGTGACCTAGATCTACACTTCCACCAAAGAAGATTTGATTTCTCCACCCGTCCTTTGTGGATCTTGTTGCTCTTGGGTTTCTTGGAACCCTAGACGGTGTAGGGCATCCCCGGAGCTAAGGCGTGTGTTGTAAAGCTTCGAGGTGTCGTTGAGGGCCTCCAATTGAGTTGTGGAGCCTCCCCCTCAACCCTGGTGTAAAGGTTTCGGTTGGCGCCTTCAAGGTCACCGGTTAGTGGATTGTGAGGCCTCCTTTGTGGGGGAGCTCACCGGAGAAGAAGGCGAGGCCTTTGTGGCGCTCGGGTGACCTTGTGTGGCCCCGACACCTCTCCAACGTAGACGTAGCTCCTTGGGAGTGAACTACGGGAATTACATCTCCGTGTCCCCTCTCCGGTTACTTCGTTCCCTTCCTTTACTCCTTGCTATTTACTGTTTTTTTTGTTGGTGGTTGTTTTCTTGCATTTAGGTTGTTCACTTAGTTGCATCTCTAGATAACTTCCTTTCTCGTTGAGCCTAAAAGTGACAAACAAATTAAAATTGGGTAGACGCCTATTCACCCCCCCCCCTCTAGTCGTATCAAGTCGGTACTTTCAATTGGTATCAGAGCACAGGCTCTTACTCCAGGATTTACCGCCTAAGAGACTATGGCCTACGAAGGGGGTAGTGAAACTGAAAAATCCAAGAACTTGGCCACTATGGATGACCTCAAGCAATTGGAGTCATCCATGATGTCCAAGTTCGAGGAAATGATGATTCTCTTGCAGTCTCTCAAGCAAAACCCCATGGTTTCTATTGACACATCCCAACCCAACGAGGTTCCTCCCACCGTTACGGTGTCCTCCCCCGGGGTAACTCCCGCGGCTTCCACCACTCACTTGGGACTTGGTTTTGTTGCTCAAACCTCTACCAAGGTTCCAAGTGAGAACATCGAGGAGCCCGAGAACCCAACTTCCAAAGAGGAAAATGGAGGAAAGGACTACTCGGCGGTACCCCCACCGCCGAAGTACACTCCGGATCCACCCATCCCCATGCCACACATTATACCTCAAGGAGCACCACCCATGCTAGATACGTCTAATTTCGCCAATTGGCAATATCAAATGCGCTCACATATTTCCAGCTCATCCATTGAGTTAATGAGGATTGTGGAGGATGGATTCTCTCCATTTGACCCAAAGAAGTTGACACGAGGTGAAGTGGTGGACAAGCAACTCAGTGCCACAGCTTTGGGAATGATTCAAAAGGCCTTGACTCCAAAGGATTTTGCTCACATTCGCCAATTTGACCGCCAAGGAGCTTGGGATCAACTCACCGAGCTCTTTGTTGGGAATGCTAGCATCCAAAGCTCCAAGTTTGATGAGATCAACAACGAGTGCGATGGTTTCGCAATGCAAGATGATGAGACCCCTGAAGACATGTATAGGCGCCTTAAGGTCCTTTGTTCCACTATGAGGGACCTTGGGGCTCACTATGTTGATGACAAGTTTATGAAGAGGAAGTTCATTCAAGCTCTTCTCCCATTTGAAGAACAAAAGCTCAACTCTATCAAGGGAAGAACCAACTTTCACTTAATGACCTCCCAAGAATTCTTGAGTGAAGTAATTGCCATGACTATTGTTAAGAAGAATGCGGAGTCCGCTCGAGCTAGAGCCATTGGATCAACAAAAGTGAACCTTGCTTTGAAGGCCAAGGCTATTGAAGTTGATGATGATGATACATCAAGTGAGTGGTCTCAAGAGGATCTCAAATGTGCCTTCAACGAACATCTTGCTCTCGCTTCAAGGGCCTTTTGGAACAAGTCCGGATTCAAGTCAAGATCAAGGGACAAATCAATATTCAACTCACCCAACAAGTCTCCCAAAGCAAGGTCATGCTACAATTGCAACGACAAGAGTCACTTTGTGGCCAAGTGTCCCTTTGAGAACCGTGAAGACAATGGTGGTCGTCTCATTCACAAGGTCAAGTCAAGACCTCCTCATCCCTTGAACAAGAACTACGCCGTCAAGAACGCCACTAACAAGGAACGAGCTATTGTGGTCCATGAAGAATATCTTTCGGTCACGGATGAAGATGATGAAGTTCATGGTGGAGAGATTGTGGGGGTTGCTGCTATTGCCACTACCTCAACTCCACGTCTATCCCTCTTCGACTCGCCAAATGAAAATGTCATCTCCTGCAACCAAAAGTGCTTCATGGCCAAGGCCACCGAGGTATCACCAAAACCCACTCCTCAACCTATCTCTAGTGAGCCTTCCTCTCTTGATCTTGTTGGTCTAGAGGTGAAGAAAGAGATGATTGACATGTGTGAATTTGTTGCTACCTTAGATGAAGAAACTAAAAACTGCTTTGAGTCCTTACTTGCACAACTTGACAATGCTAGAGATGCCTTTGATGAAAAGGAAGAACTTCTTGACTTGCTAAGTAAAAATGAAAGAGATGCCGCCGATGAAATTGCCTCTCTCACTCAAAGTCTTGAGGATGAACAAAATATGAGAATTAATCTTGAAGAAAATGTGTCTAAGCTTGTAGATGATCATAACAACACTTTGACCTCTACAATTAAAGAACGTGACCATGCTCTTGCTTTGATTAAGGTTCTCAAGAAAGAAAATGCTGAGTTTGTGGGTGGTCATGATAGGACTCAAAAGGATCTTGAGAAACTCAAAGAGGAACACAAAGCCTTGGAGAGTAAATTCTCAAATCTTTTTGAAGCTCATGAATAGCTTCAAACTCAATTAACTTGTAATCTTTCCAAGTCTTCCGCTGTGCAAATTATAGACTTGTCTAGCTCTCCTAACCCTTGTTGCAAGCATGAGCATCTCATAGAGGAAGTCAAGGTTTTGAAGGATGAACTTGCCAAGACTAAGAAGAAGAAGAAGAAGAAGAAGAAGAAGAAGAATAAGAAGAAGAACAAGAAGAAGAAGAAGAAGAAGAAGAAAAAGAACAAGGGCATGGCCCAAGGAGTACCAAATGGCCTAACCCTCTTGCAAAGTGACAACTTTGCCGGAAAGAACAATCCCTCTTATATTCTTTGCAAATCTTATGATGGTCATGTATATGCTAGATATGTGGGAACATCTTACACGCATGATTATCATTGGGCCATTTGGGTGCCAAAGGTTCTTGTCACTAACAAAAGGGGACCCATTGCAAAATGGGTACCTAAAACCAAGGCTTGATTTTCTTGTAGGACTATGCTTCCGGCGGATCAAAATGGGTGCTTGATAGTGGTGCCACGAGTCATATGACCGGAAGCAAGTCTATCATGACCGAATTGAGACCCAATATTGCCAACACCATGGTCTCCTACGGTGACAAAACAAGCTCTCGGGTTTTGGGTTTTGGCAAAGTGGTGGTAACCCCGGGTGTATCCTTGGTTGACGTCATGCTTGTCAAAACTCTTGGTTACAACTTACTCTCAGTTCGTGCTCTTGCTCTTATGGGTCTTTCTTCTTTCTTTAATTCTCATTCCGTGGTCCTCATGGGGAGCAAGTCTCTCAAGGTGGCTTTTGTAGGATATGTAGAACATGACTTGTATGTGGTGGACTTTTCAGGGACCACTACTCCTCATGCTCTATGTCTCTATGCTAAAGCCGAAAAGGGCTGGTTGTGGCATCGCCTCCTAGCCCATGTTAACATGAGGACTTTGCAAAGACTTCACTCCGAGGGCCACATCCTTGGAATTAACGATGTTTCTTTTGCCAAAGATCGTGTTTGCAGGGCGTGTATTGAAGGGAAGATGCATGAAACTCCACACAAAGCGCTCAATCAAATCACTACCGAGAGGTGTTTGGAGCTCTTGCATATGGATCTCTTCGGTCCTCCCTCTCATGATAGCCTTGGAGGCAAGAAGTATTGCTTGGTTATTGTTGATGATTTCTCAAGATACACTTGGGTGTTATTTTTCAAATACAAGAGTGAGACTCAACAAACCGTCATTGACTTTGCTAATGAGGTTCAACGGAAGCACAATGCAACTATTCTCTCAATTCGAAGTGACAATGGCACCGAGTTCAAAAACTATACCTTGGATGAGTTTCTCAGTGATGAAGGAATCAAGCATCAATACTCCACTCCCTACACCCCTCAACAAAACGGAGTTGCCAAAAGGAAGAATCGCACATTGATGGATGCGTCTAGGTCTATGCTAGCTGAGTTCAAGTCTCCATACAACTTTTGGGCCGAGGCCATCTCCACTGCTTGCCATGCAACCAACCGGCTTTATCTCCGCAAGAATAAGAACAAGACCCCATATGAACTTCTCACCGGGAAAAAGCCTAATGTTAGCTACTTTCGGGTGTTTGGTTGCAAGTGCTACATTCTCAAGAAAGGAGTTCGGTTGTCCAAGTTTGAATCCAAGGCTCAAGAAGGAATTTTCGTTGGCTACTCAAATTAGTCCCATGCTTATAGAGTCTACAACAAATCCAATGGAAGAGTTGAAGAGACGAGCAACGTGAAGTTTGATGAAAATCATGAGTCTCTTGTTAGGTAAGATGGTGTTTGTGATCCAAGTGATGAAATTCCTCCCAAGGCCATAGGAAGAATGGGTGTTGGTTTCCACCTCCCCATTGAGGATCCCCTTATGGACGAAGGAGAAGGACCAAGCTCTACTCAAGTGGAGCCCTCACTCTCACAAGATCATCTTGCACCTCAAGGACCTACTTTCTTGGCACAAGCTCCCTCAAGCTCTTCCGAAGCTTCCCATACTCATGACTCTCCAAGATCTAAAGAACAAGCTCTTCATCAACAACATCAACCTCCCCTCGATGGGGCTCCTCCTCAAGGCACCTCCCACGGACAAGATCTTCATCAACCTCCCCAAGATGGGGCTCCTCCTCAAGGTCACATTTCTCCCCATGATCAAGCTCGTCGAGATCAAGAGAAAGTCATAGATCCTTAAGGATCCTCTCCAAGTGATGACTCCCCCGAAGTGGAAATTGATGAAGATGACCCTCGTGTTTGTGCTTATAGTCAAGGGGGCTGCTCAATTGGTGGAAATGACCAAGTGGTAGATCAAGAATCTCGAATTGAAGCACAAGCCCGCCGTAAAGCCTATCATCTTGCCAAGCTTGTTCGAGATGGCCATATCCTTCATAATGTCTATGGGGATTTCAATAAAGGTTCCACTACTAGGAGGCAACTTGCTTCTTTTTGCTCTCACCATGCGTTTATCTCTCTTGTGGAGCCACGGAAAGTCTTCGAAGCTCTTGAAGATGATGATTGGCTTGATTCTATGAACGAGGAACTTCATAACTTCAAGAGGAACAATGTTAGGACATTGGTTGAGCGGCCTAAAGACTGTCAAAACGTCATTGGAACCAAGTGGGTCTTCAAGAACAAGTGCGATGTGAATGGAATTGTCGTGCGCAACAAGGCAAGGTTATTTGCCCAAGGATACTCACAAGTTGAGGGCATCGACTACGGTGAGACTTATGCCCCCGTTGCTCGCCTTGAATCCATTTGTATGCTTCTTGCCTTCGCTACCCATCATAACTTTAAATTGCATCAAATGGATGTTAAGAGTGCTTTTCTTAATGGTCCTTTGAAAGAGTTGGTATACGTCAAGCAACCTCCGGGTTTTGAGGATCCACTTTTTCCGAACCATGTCTACAAGCTCAATAAGGCACTCTATGGCCTCAAGCAAGCCCCACGTGCGTGGTATGATTGCCTTAGGGAGCTCTTGTTAGACCGTGGCTTCGAAGTGGGCCTCATTGATCCCACTCTTTTTACTAAGAAAGTTGGAGGCCACTTGTTCGTATGCCAAATCTATGTTGATGACATTATCTTTGGGTCTATTAACAAAACTTTTAATGAGGATTTTTCCAAGCTCATGACCGACCGCTTCGAGATGTCCGTGATGGGGGAGTTGAAGTTTTTCCTTGGGTTTGAAGTCAAGCAATTGAGGAAAGGGACTTTCATCAACCAAGCCAAGTACATCCAAGACATGCTCAAGAAGTTCAAGTTTGATCAAGTCAAAGGTGCCAAGACTCCCATGCCAACTAAGGTTAATCTTGATCTCGATCCCAAGGGTAAGGAGGTGGATCAAAAACTCTATCGATCGATGATTAGTTCTTTGCTCTATCTTTGTGCATCCCGACCGGATATTATGTTGAGTGTGGGTATGTGTGCAAGATTTCAAGCCGCACCAAAGGAAAGTCACATGGTGGTTGTCAAGAGGATCTTTCGATATTTAGTTCATACCCCAAACTTTGGGTTGTGGTACCCCAAGGGAGCCAGCTTTGATCTCATTGGTTACACGGACTCGGACTGGGCTGGTGAAAAAGTGGGAAGAAAGTCAACCTCCAGGGCTTGTCAGTTTCTCGGAAGATCTTTGGTTTGTTGGTCCTCGAAGAAGCAAAACTGTGTGTCTATGTCTACTGTCGAAGCTGAGTACATCTCTGCCGCAAGATGTTGTGCTCAATTGCTATGGATGAAGCAAACTTTGAAGGATCTTGGACTATCTTTTGACAAGGTGCCTCTTCTTTGCGACAATGAGAGTGCCATTGCTATTGCTCACAATCCCGTGCAACACAACCGGACCAAGCACATTGAGATTCGTCATCATTTCATTCGGGACCATGTTCCTAGAGGAGACATTTCTTTGGAGTATGTTCCCACCAAGGCAAATCTTGCGGATCTATTCACGAAGCCTCTTGATGAAGCAAGGTTCCGAGAGTTAAGGCATGAGCTAAATATCATTGATTCGAGCAATGTTGCTTGAATACCTTGCACACCTACCCGCGTCTCAATGTGTATCTTGTTTGGATGTAGGCATGGATTTAGGGCGAGTGTAGTTCCTCTTATGAACAAACGATATCCCTATTATGCGCACATTAAAGTTTTCATACTCTATAGTCTCTAAAGGAGACCATTTGAGCTTCATGATGAGTGTTGGTAATGAACCCAAGATATATCTTCGCGGTGTCAAGCAATTTACTCTTATATAAGGTGGCCTCGGCCACCGACCCGTTTTTATTTGTGTCTTTGACTCGTTTTTATTCGTTTTTATTTGTGTCTTTTGGGTTTTTGTTGGCTTTGGTTCTTCACAGTTTGAGCTATGTATCCTAAGCCTTTACTTACCTCAAGCCCTCTCTATTCCCTCCACAAGTTCTTGTTGTCTTCCGAACCTGAGATGGTCCTTCTGGCGTTAGCGGAACTTCCGGTCAGCCTGACCCGGAAGTTCCGGTCCACCGGAACTTCCGGTGGTGCTCCCTGTCCTATATAAGGTGGGCCCTGGGGGAAAACGGGATCTTCTTCCTTTTTCCCCCAAGACCCATCCTCTATTTGGAGCGCCGCCGGCTAGGACCTCTCCACGAAGGTGATCTGGCCCCTTCGTCTCCAACCTCTCCTCCACAGATCTGATCTGTGGGATCCTTCCCCACCTCGATCTCCCGCCATGGACTCCGGTATTTGCCCTCAACTCCCTCCATTAATGGAGATCTTGCTCTCACCATGGCTTGAGTTAGGGCACACCTTGTCTAGGCTAGTTCTTTGGCTAGAACTTGTTGGAAGATCTTGGTAGGCCTAGGGTATCATGGTAGAGTAGATTGGTCCAATACATCCTTGAAAAATATGTGCACTTGTGGCCTTTAGATCTATATCTATGTCACATCCCAAGATTTTCCAAATCTTGTAATGTGAAAAATAAATGAATAAAATAAAACTTTGTTGATTTTCAGGGTGAGAAGAAACTTTTTGAATCCAATTGGAAGCTTTCAAAAACCTATTTGGATCAAATAAATTCCTAAAGGGATTTCAATAAACAATAAAGTTAAAAATATTTGGAATTACTACTTTTGGATCTTTTAATAAAAGGTTTGGTTTTCAAATGAAAAGGTAGAAATATAAATAAAGATTATTTTATAGAGCCAAATTAAACCTTGGCCAAGCTTTTGAAATAAAATGTTTTGTTTTGATTAAAAATAGTAAAGGTTTATCTAAATAAAATAATAAGGATTTAATACCCAAGTTTACTAAAAATAAAGGTTTTACTATTTAATTAAACATCAAAACTTATTTATTTATTTTAAATGAGTTTTCCAAGTATTTTATATTTTCAAATAAAACCTACTGATTTGGTTTTGATAATATTTAGCTTTCAAAATGGAAATTTTAATAAAACAAATCCTATTTGAATTAAATGAATAAGGTCTATTCATTTAATTATTAATGGACCCTAAAATAAAATTATTATTTTATTTTGGACTTTGGTTTATGTTGTTAAACAGAACCAAAACTCAATACAAGTTTGGAGGAGGTTTGAATTGTTTTGAATGTTTGATTTGTTGTTTGAAATTCAAAACAGGAAATTCAAACAGAAAAAGGAAAAAAACAATCAGAAAGAAAAAAATATGAATCTGGTCGACCCAACCCAGCAGCCCACTAGGCCCAGCAGCCCATTTCCCTCTCTCTCGCGAAGCGTTTTTCTCTCACTCACTAGACGACCCGCAGAGCCAATGACAGGTGGACCCAACTCCCCTCTCCACTCTCTCGCTGACCAACCGACCCCACCCCTCCTGTTCATCGTCCTCACCCGCGGTGACCACGTCCCCCTCTCGCCGGCCGTTTCTGCAGGATTCAATACGCGTTGATTCCGCGACCATTACTCACCGTGACTGCGCCCTATTAACCGCCTGCCCTCTCCATTTCCCTCACGCGCCTCCTCTCTCGCCTCAGTGGGACGAATTTCGCCACACACCCTCACTGCTCCGACCACCGTCCCCAGCCAATTCCGGCGACCCCGCGCCACCCCTTGCCTTTCCGAGCACACAGGCACATTCCCCAGACCCAGACGCACCTTCCCGTGTCGCCAGCTCACCCACGCGTGCTCTGCAGCGTCGACTTCGTCTTCGACTGAACGACGCCGCCGTCCGCTCCAACTCCGACGAGCTCCACAGGTAGTTTCTGGCCGCGCCTCTCCTTCTCCTTCACGCACACATCATCGTCATGGCTTTGCGCATCTGACCCTGTCTCTCATTTGTCCTAGCGTGCGCTGTAGCAACGTCCACGACGACGCCCGAGCATACCCGTCATCAGAACCAACTCCGGCGAGCCATTGTCCTCACCCCCGGGCGCCCCTTCACCAGCTAGTACCACGTTGAGCATCAGCAAGCTTCGATGATTCTGGTGAGCCACCCCACTCCTTCTCTATCTTCCTGTATCGCCGGCAACCTCGCCGCCAGAGCGCTGCCGACGCACAGTCGCCGCCAGCGCCGCTGCTATTTGGTCAAGCGATAGGAGCCGTTAGATCTGCATCTGATGGATTGAATAGGTTGACTAATCGAAGGGGTAAGGATGAACCTGAGCCGCACGATTAAACTTAGATCCAACGCACCCCGTAGCCGATCCGAGCAAAACGGTATTGACGAGTCAGAAACAGCCACGTGGACGAAGTTTGATTTAAAACAGAATTAGAATCAGATTTGTTTGCAAATTTGAAAAATCCATAACTTTGGTTCCACACGTCCAAATTTTACAAATTTTATATCAATGGATTCAGAAAAGCAAGCCCTAGCCAACCATGCAATTTGTTTAGTAAAAAGTTTCTGTTAAAATGTTTGTTTTTGCATAAACATTTGTATGCTTGTTTAGATTGTAAAAATTGTTCAAAAATGATTTTGGGGATAAAATCTTTGGCAAATGGTTTGTTTTGAACCTACTGACCCTAGGAAACAAATTGTGGTTTCAAAAATGTATTTAGTGAAAAAAAAGAATGATTCTTTGATTTAAAACCAATTCTAGTCAAATAAAAATATGGTTTATTTATTAAAAATGATTTTGAAGGAAAACCTTTGGGAAATGTTTTGTTTTAAACTCTCTCACCCTAAACACCAAGTTTTATGGTTAGAAAACATATTTTGTGAATCCTATAGATTAATGCCTTAGTAAAAACATTTCTACACCACATAAAATGATACCTTGTTTTGAAAATGGTTTATGAAGTGAAACCTTTTGCAAATGACTTTGCCACTTTATAAAATGACCATTAGGTGTTTTCAAATGTTTATGACCCATTAGAAACCACTTTTACAAATAAAACAACCCTTTTGCATGCTTGCATGTATTGTTTTGTTTATTATTTTATGTGATGTTTTGCTTGATTGGTAGATTGAAATTGTGCCTTGCTTGCTTGAAGAGTGTGATTGTAGCAAGGACAAGGAGTGAACTTATACCCTCTACCAAAAAGGCAAGTGATGCTTCATACTTTTGTCCCATTACTTTCACTATGCATTAGTGATTTTTCTAAGTAAAACTTGCATGGAATTTTTTGCTAAGTATAAACTATGTTATGGGAAATCCTAGTAGATGAAACCTTAGTAGAAAATTCCTAAGTTAAGATTCCTACTACTATCAAGCTTAGCTTAGATAATAGAAAACAAGGGTGGAATATACATTCATACTATGGAAAAATTTCTAAGTCTGAGGACTTGTGTTTTTGTTTAATAAAACAACTAAGTTAATGAATCACCTGGGTGGAATGGTAATTGCTTGGTGGTTTTTGGTTGAGTGGTTCACAAGGCCCATGTTTATGGTTTACCTTGTGTATCTCACTTGTGGATTGCCACCCAGGAACAAAGAGATTTGAGATGTCAAATGTTGAGAAGCTTCAAGTGCAACCACTTGGCATTATGGGCCCTGCCTGGATCATATAGGTTGCTAGAACTTAGCCAATTGGACAGTTGGTGGTAGTGGGAATAATAGGTTGGAACGCGTCCACTTGGTCTAAGGAAAGGCTTCTGAAAGATCTTGTCTTGGTGAAACCAAGTCTTGTGGGGAAAGTGCACCACCTCTGCAGAGTGTAAAATCTAAGTACTTAGCCATGTCCCTGGTAAAGGACAATTTGAGCATCAAGACATGGAAGCAATCAAGAATCTCATCATCCAAAATTCTAAGTTAAAAACTTGTGGATTGAACAAGGGTTAAAGGATCTTCAATCTTTGATTGGGAGATGCCATGGGAAAGATTATTTTGTCAAGCAAAAACTTAGTGTTTTCAAATGATAAGGAAAAATCTATTTTGAGCAATGCAAGCCTAAGCTCCACTTAGCCAAATGCATATAGATGATAGACTCCACTATACTACCATAGTATCACTTGCCAATACAATTCAAATGTATTGACCCTTGTGGTTGTAACTTGTATGTTGCAGGTTTGATTGATATTAGTGAAGTTGATTGATTAGGATTACAAAGTCTACAACCAACATGTCTGCCTGTGGCACTTTGAAGATGAAGGACCCCATGCTTATAGATATTCTGCTGCAATGTAATGTAATAGACAAATGAGCTATGTAAGATGTAATAAAATTATGTTATTCCTGGTTATAAAGTTGTATTATGACCTTTGTTTCTTGATATTACATCTTAACTGTGGATGCTAGCTATTGATCCAGGGACTAGCATTGTAAACACAGGGATCTCTACCTTATTAAAGGTTGGGAACCTTACAATCTAGTGAACTCCTGTTGGAACTGTCAGTTCGTGGCCTCACCGGAACTTCCGGTGAGCCACGACCGGAACTTCCGGTGGACCATTTTCACCGGAAGTTCCGGCGATTCAGCGGAAGTTCCGGCGACAATGCAAATTTTTTTTGTTTGTATTTTTCCAATCTATTTCTTTTGTTTCCACTTCCGAACTTGTGCACTTATCCCACCTTCCCTCCCTACTCTTGTGCTTTCTTCTCAGGGCAAGATGATACCCGCCAAGGCAAGCGTGCCCGCCGACCATCCTCTGACATTCCTCCTGAGATTGATGAGGAAGATGCTGAGTTTGTGCGTTCGACCGCTCAAACTACTCTTCAGAAGGCTCCTGCTGCTCGCTGTGCTGCTGCTGCAGGGAAGAGGCCTGCTCTTGCTCAAAAGGACACTGCTGCTGGGCCAGACATGACCAAAGCCAAGATTTCCAAGTGGTCTCAGAAAGCTTACTCTGCATTCAGGGCTACGGATCCCTACCTCGTGCCTCGTGATCGTCTTTGCTTGGACCCTCATTTTTACACCTGCCGTCAGGAGTAGATTTATGAAGAAATTTATGCCTCGAAGAAGAAGTTCGTGGTTGCTCCTCAAAAGTACATCAATGTGACTCACATGGAAGAGAAGCAAGTTTACTTTGGAGAGGCTCTTGATATCTGCCAGAAGTTTGGGCTGATTCCCCTCATGGAGCACCGTCAGAACTTTGATGTAACCGCTATTGCTCAGTTTTATTCAACTCTGTTTCTTCGCATGCAGTCCTCTACTGAAGGTGTGATGAAGTGGATGACCAGGGATGTGTTTCTTACTGCCACTTGGGCTGAGTTTGCTGAGCTTCTTGGCTATCCCATTCAACCTGGCCGCGGGGCAAATGGTTGGCGTGTTCATGGTCCTGAAGCTGCTGATCCTGAGGTCCTGGAGCCTCTCTACATTGAAGGGTGGGGAACTCCTGGGTTTGTGAATCATCTGCTGCCAGTTTTTGACATCATGCGCAGGGTGTACTTGAACACCATCTCTCCCAAGGCTAGCAACTTTGATCAGTTTCATGGCTATCAGGTTGACCTCATGCATCAGACTTATCTTCGCCGGGACACTGACAGGTCAATGGATATTATGCACTTCATCTACTCAGAGATGTGGGCGGCTCTCATTCAAAAGCGCTCCTGCATCTATGCTCCTTACATACAGACTCTCATCAATCACAAGTGGCTTGAGGCGACAGGCAACCCCTTTCCTCAAGACAACATCACCATTCATGAAGAGAAAAAGCTCCGTGTGAGTAAGCACCAGAAGCCTCGTACTCAGGAAGAAAAAGAAGATGCTCTCAAGAAGGCTCGAGATGTTGCTAGTGGTCCCTCCTCTGCTCCTGGTGGCACTAGTGCTGGTGGTCCTTCTCTCCGGAGGCAGCCGTCTTGGGCAAAGAAGCTCCTTGGGAAAGTGAAGAAAACTTTCTGCTTTCTGCAGGACCGCGAGTATCAGGCTTATGTTGATCAGCGTCACAATATTCAGCGCCAGAAGGCCATCATGGCAGCCCTCAACATTCCTTGCTCACCGGTCACTAGCTCTGTCACTGTTCCCAAGGAGGATTGGATTCGCGACAACTGCAACTGGTCCGAGGATGAGTCTGAGGAGGAGGTCACTGGTCCGCCTGAGTGGGGTCATTGGGTCCCTGGTTCTGCCCCTCTCCCTCTCGTGGCTGTGACGAGTAGCTTGATCTTCTCTTCCTTTTTGGTGTCTCGATGCCAAAGGGGGAGAAAGATGTCTATTAGGTTGCCTACGGGATTTGCATGGGTTGAGTCGTGAGCCTGTTCTTGCCTTTGATATTTTCTTACTCGCGAACTCTCTAGTTTATTTGTGTGCTTGTGGTTTTATGTCCGTGAACTTATGTGTGCTTTTGGACCATGTGGTATGCTATGTTTGAGACTATGTGGTATCTTTGTGGTATCTTATACAATGCCGTGAGTGTGGTATCTTGTTGTCAACTTATGAGCTGTTGCATATGGTGGTGGAGCCTCATTGCTCTTATTGTTATTATTACTCCTTTTGTCTCCACCTCATTTAGTTGGTTCTGGTATGATCTCTATCCCTTTTTGTACCTTGCACTTGTGCTATCTTTGCAATTGTTAGGGGGAGCCTCCGTGTATGTGTGCTTGTCCTGTCCTTAGAGGTCTTCTCTCTACCTTGCACACATACAGGGGGAGCTTTCCCCGTCCATTGCAAAGATTGCTTTGATTCTATGCAAATCTGTGGGATTGTCATCTAACACCAAAAAGGGCGAGATTGAAAGGACTATATCTTCCCATGATGTTTTTGGTGTTAAATGACAATCCCAACCGTGTTTTTAATTGTGCTCTTGAGTTTCAGGGGAAACGTTGTTGATGTCTCCTTCTATTGTGATGGATGCTCTCTTGTGATCTTTTGAAGACGGTGGCCTTTTAGTCTTCTCCTAGTTTCTTTCCGGTTGTTGTTTTTAGGTCACCGTACTATTAAGAGGGGTCCATTTTGGAAGGCTGTGGGAAATCACTTGTTCTTGCACAAACCTATATGCACCGCCACAGCCATCCCATTATCCCGTGAGAGAGCGTGTTCCTGTTCTGTTGGAGCCTTTTGTGTCTCACCGTAACTTCCGGCCATAGGCCGGAAGTTCCGCTCAAACTTTTTCTGCGGGCTGTTCTACAGTTTGTTCCGACGCTAGTTCCGCCTCAATTTCCGGTGGCGGCTCAGTAAACTTCTGTTTTGAAGTGTGCTATTTGCCGGAACTTGGCCGGAACTTGCATCGGAACTTGTCCTGCTAAAAGTTCCTGAGCGAAACTTCCGCCAGAAGCCGGAACTTCCGGTCAGATTAAACCGCGACCCAAAGTTCGCCTCTTGTTCCGCCAAGTTCGGTGGCGGCTCAAGAACCTCGGTCAAGTGTGCTATTTGCGGAACTTGGTCGGAACTTGCTCGAAGTTCACGGAACTTCCGGTCTGTTCAACAGGAACTTCCGGCCAAGGCGGGCGTCAGCGGTCGATGACCGTTGAGCCGGGCGGAACTTCCGCCTCTCACGGAACTTCGGCCTCTCACCGGAACTTCCGGTGGTCGCTGGGCTATGTGATTCGGTCTGGGGGCTATTTAAGGCACCCCCTTCTTCCTCCCACTCTCTCTCGAATTTTTCTCTCTCCTCCATTAATGCTTGAGCTTCACCTCACTAGATCTCTCTCTCTCTAGCTACTCAAATGACTTGATCTTTTGAGAGGTGAGGGAGGTGACCTAGATCTACACTTCCACCAAAGAAGATTTGATTTCCCCACCCATCCTTTGTGGATCTTGTTGCTCTTGGGTTTCTTGGAACCCTAGACGGTGTAGGGCATCCCCGGAGCTAAGGCGTGTGTTGTAAAGCTTTGAGGTGTCGTTGAGGGCCTCCAATTGAGTTGTGGAGCCTCACCCTCAACCTTGGTGTAAAGGTTTCGGTTGGCGCCTTCAAGGTCACCGGTTAGTGGATTGTGAGGCCTCCTTTGTGGGGGAGCTCATCGGAGAAGAAGATGAGGCCTTTGTGGCGCTCGGGTGACCTTGTGTGGCCCCGACACCTCTCCAACGTAGACGTAGATCCTTGGGAGTGAACTACGGGAATTACATCTCCGTGTCCCCTCTCCGGTTACTTTGTTACCTTCCTTTACTCCTTGCTATTTACTGTTTTTGTTGTTGGTGGTTGTTTTCTTGCATTTAGGTTGTTCACTTAGTTGCATCTCTAGATAACTTCCTTTCTCGTTGAGCCTAAAAGTAAGAAACAAATTAAAATTGGGTAGACCCCTATTCACCCCCCCCCTCTAGTCGTATCAAGTCGGTACTTTCACTTGGGATCTAGATCTTGGAGAGTTTTGTGTTCTCCGCTTGTGTTCTTCCTCCCTTATTCCCCCAATAGCTTTTGTAGTTTTGTTAGAATTTGGGAGAGAAGGAATTGCCATTGCATTTGGTGCATAGGTTTGAGTTATCCTCAGAGATTCGGCGAGTTCAAGCTTGTGGGCTTGTTAGTCTTGGGTTCTTGGAACCCTAGACGGTTATATGGTTAGATTGTTGACTTCTTGTGACATTTTGTGGTCTTGTAGACTTTTGTGACTTTGTTGGCCTTCTGTGGCATTGTAGCCTTTTGTGTCTTTGTTGTTGGGAGCCTCCAAATAAGTTGTGGAGATAGCCCCAATCTTGTATGGGTTTTGGTGACTGCCCTCAAGTGTCCCTTAGTGGATCGTGAGTAGCCTTTGAGGTGAGCTCACGGGAGAATAGGGTGAGCCTTTTGTGGCGTCAGTGAGTTCCGTGCCTTCGCATCCGGGGTGAGGCCTTGTGTGGCGTTGGGTGAGCATCGAGCCACCACACCCCGAGGTGAGCCATTTGTGGCGATCGGAGAGCATTGCGCCATTTCACCTCTCCAACAAAGACGTAGCTTCTTTGGAAGTGAACTTTGGGAGAAAAATCTTCGTCTCGGTGTCCATCGGTTATCTCTCAACCGAGCCCTTTACTTATGCACTTTACTTTGTGATAACCATCGTACTTGAAGTATTTATATCTTGCTATCACATTGTTGCTTGTATTGCTTAGCATAGGTTATTGGTGCACTTAGGTGAACCTAATAGTTAGGTTTTGTGCTCAATAAATTAAACGTTAGTTTTATTCCGCATTTATTTGAGCCTAAACCATAATAATTTTAAAAGCCTATTCACCCCTCTCTAGGCGACGTCCATTGCTCTTTTAACAAGGCCAGCAAGGCGATCTACCTCGACAACGACTTCCGTCAGCTGGTCCAGGGCGCCTCCTCGATTGCCGAGTACTATCGCCGGCAGAAGCAGCTCTCCGACACCCTCGCCGACAACGACTCCCCGATCTCCAACCGCGTGCTCGTCCTCAACACTCTAGGCAGGCTCAGGCCTCAGTTCCCCTCGGCCGCCATCATCATCTCCATGACGGATCGATGCCCACCTTGTTAGGGCGCGGAGCATGCTCCTCATGGAGGAGATGTAGCAGAACAACGCCGCCTCCAACGCGGCGTCCACTGCCCTCGTCACCCAGGCGCGTCCACCCGCGCCTTCGTGCACTAGCACGGCTGCCGCGGCGACTCCTCCTCCGCCAGCTCGGGCAATCCCTTCACCTTCACCAAGCAGAAGAAGAACAAGCCGAAGAACGGCGATGGTTCCACCACCTACCGCCCCATGAAGCCTGCCCCCTCGGGACCTTGGGTGTGTTTCTCGCCGGGCAACGGGCAGTGGCGTGCCCCGGGAATCCTCGGTCCGCTCCCCGCGGCCCATCAGGTATACCACACCACTGCGGCGCCGCTCTTCTAGTTGTCTCCATCATCGTCCTCTACACCAACATGGGACAACTTGGTGCTCATCGCGATGCTGAACAGCCTCGCCCTCCAGCAGGGCGGATGGGTCATAGACTCGGGGGCCTCCTCGCACATGACCAATGATGATGGTAATTTTTCTAGCTCGGTACCCCTCTCACCTCCACACTATGTTACTGTCGGCAACGGCACTAATATTCCTATTGCGTCTTCCGGTCATGTTATTTTTCCTCTCCCGAAGGTTACTCGTTCAAACTCAACAATTTTCTCCATGTTCCCAAACTTATTCGTAATTTGCTTTCTATTCGCAAATTTACTCGTGATAATGATTGCTCTATTGAGTTTGACGCCTTTGGTTTCTCTATGAAGGACCTGAAGACCCGTCGCGTGATTCTTCGTTGCAATAGTGACAGAGATCTCTATGCTTTTCCTGGCACCGTCTTCCACCGCCATAGTCGCCACCTCCATGCGTCCGCCTCCACCTTGCTGGTCACCGCCCTTGAAGATCTATGGCACCAACGTCTTGGTCACCCTGGACACGATGCTATGTCCTCTCTTCGGCGTTTAGAGTTTATCAAGTGAAACAAAGTGCGTCGCCCGTCTGTTTGCCACGTCTGCCAGCTCGGCAAACATGTGCGGCTACCGTTTAGTTCCTCTACTACAGCGTTTAGTGCTATTTTCGATTTAATTCACTGTGATTTGTGGAAATATCCAATTATTAGTAACTCTAGTTTTCGATATTACCTTGTGATTGTCGATTACTTTTCTCATTATTATTGGATGTTTCCTTTGCGCAATAAATCTGATGCGGCCATCACCCTTGTAAATTTTGTGCCTATGCTCGTACTCAATCAGCACCACAATTCGCTCTCTCCAAACAAACAATGGCACCGACTTCGTCAACTCTGCAGTTAATACACTTCTAAACTCTAGTGGTTCCTTGCTACGTCTTTCGTGTCACTATGATGACCCACAAGTATAGGGGGTGTATCATAGTACTTTCAATAAATATGAGTGTCGATCCCAACGAGGAGCAGAAGGTGCTGAACAGAGGTATGGAGCAGGAACTCTCTGCAAATACTTAGCAAACGGATTTTTAGTGGTTTTCTGATAAGGCAACAAAACAAAGTGCAAGTAATAAAGAACAAACACAGCAAGTGGCCCAATTATTTATTAGCAAAGGACAATCTGGTGGAAATACTTATAAGGACTAAACGTTCTCGACGACACATGGGAATTCTGTCAAGTGCTTTCGCTTCAAATAGCTGAGTGCTCTTCTTTGGTCTTGTAAGTGTTGTGTGGGTGAACGTGTGCTAATGTACTGACCTTACTTGGACTAATACATACTTGTGATTAAACCCCCTGCAAACATCTGTAACTACAGGAAAGTAATTAACATATAAATCTAACCATAGCCTTAAACTCTGAGATCCTACACTCCTGTTAGACCCCTCCTTTAGAAAGGAAAGGATCCCTGTGATTGCAATGCTAGTCCCTGGATCAATGCTAGCATCCACAGTTTAAGATGAAGTACACAGATACAAAGGTCGTTTATTACATTCATTCCAGAGATAAAACATAGTCTTTTACAACTCAGGGCCATAGGCCTAATACAAGAGTTTAAGGAATAAGTAAATAAACATAAGTCTTCATCTTCATGTGCCACAGGCAAGCATGTTGAGTGTAGACTCATGACTCCTATGCATCATCTGAGTAACCTGCAACATCACAAGTTACAGCCACAGAGGGTCAATACTTTGGAATAGTATTGGCAAGTGATACCTTAGTATATTTTAAGTGGAATATATTACTATATGCATTTGGCTAAGTGTAGCTTGGCTTGCTTTGCTTGAAAATAGGTTTTTCCTATTAGTTGAAATCACTAAGTTTTCTTTGTCACAACATTCCCAAAGAACCACCAATAGACATTGGGGTCCTTCACCCTTGTTCACCCACAAATTTTACTTAGAAGTTGGAGTGATGAGATTCTTGTAGCTTCCATGTATTGATGCTCAAAAGTGTCCATTTCCTTGGACTAGGCTAAGTACTTAGGTTTTCCATTTGCAGAGGTTGTGCACTTTCCCCACCAGACTTGGTTTCCCAAGACGGGACCTTTCAGAAGCCTTTCCTTAGTCAAATGGACGCGCTCCATCCTATCATCCCATCTACCACCAACTGTCCAAATGACTAAGTTCTAGCAACCTATATGATCAAGGCATAGCCCATATTGCCAAGTGGTTGCACTGTAAGCTTTCTCAACACTTGGCCTCCAAATCCCTTTGTGCATGGGTGGCTTACCACAAGTGAGATACACAACCCAAGTCCATGGCCTTGTGTAACCACTCAACATAACCCATACTTTCCATTCCACCCAGGAGGTTCATTTGACTTAGTGGTTTTATTAGGAAAGTATAAGTCTCATGACTTAGAAATATTTTCTTCATAGTAAGTGTAGTTTTTCACCAACCCTTGTTTTGCTATAAGCTAGGCTAAGCAAAGTATGGCAACTTATCCTAGGGATAATTCCTTAGCAATTCTACTAGACTACATAGGATTTCCCATCTTTTGCATTAGACAAAATAACATGCAATACTATAACAAAATATCTAATGCTAGTTCAAAACATAGGACAAATATATTCATGTAAATATCACTTGCCTTGGTAGTGGGAGTAGCACTCTTCACAATCACAATCACTAGCAAAATCTACACAAGAAATTATAGCATACAATTACACACAATTATATATAAACAAAATAATATGAATGCATGCATGCAAGAATTTACTAAGTGTGATTTTTGAAAAATTCTACCAAGTATGCTCATGTCTACAGAAACTTAACAAGTCACAAATTTGCCAACTAAACTTATTTGGCTCAAAAACAATTTACCAAAATAAATCTCTATTTAAAATGGCCTTAAAACATGTTCTACAAATAAAATCATTTTAACTGTTACTATATGCTAAATAAATTGGATATTCTGAAAGGTCTTGTTTCACTGAATCCAACGGTATAAAGTTTGCAAAAATCTAACGTGGCAATCAAAAGTTATAAGCATTTGAATTTGGATCAAATTTCTGATTTTAAATCCAATTTTAGATCTAACCCTAGCCACGCGTCGCGTTATTACTGGCGCGTACCGGTTCGCACCGGATCACCCTTCTGTGCCGTTGGATCTAACTAACGCTGCACGGCTCAGATCTGTCTATACCCCTTCGTTAAGTGACTTATTTCTACGCGTAGGATCCAGATCTGACGGCTACAAATCTCCTAACCAGAAACGAGCGGCGCTAGCGGCGGCGACAGGCGGCGGCGTGTCTGACTGCGGCGGTGCTAGCGCTACAGGTCGCCCGGGAAAGAAAGGAGGCGCTTACCAGGACCGCAGTGGCGTGCTAAAGCTCAAGGTGGCGTTGGTTCGTCGAGGGGCGCACGGACACGGCGAGGATTTCTCGTTGGAGTAGAGGCAGACGTCGGGCACGGTCAGTCGTTGACGTTGGCGAGGTTCCTCGTCGCGCTAAGCCAAAATTAGGGTTAGAGATGCGCCTGACGGAGATTCTAGGCGTATCAGTTAGAGGGCAAGGGGCGGTGGCTATTTACGGAGGGAGGTCGCCGGAGTTCGTGCAGAGAACGGTGGCGGCCGGTCGTCGACGTTGCCGAAGCTACGGTTCATGCGAAGGTAAACGGAGGGTGTCAGAAGGTGCACAGAGACTCACTGAACAAGATAAAGTAAACGCGAGACCGTGGGAAACTCTAGGCTCACCGAATTTGCTTAGCGAGTCGGAGACAATGAGGGTTGCAGAGCAATGCGCAGCCTGGGGGCGTTCTGTGCTTGGGGTTTGGGGGAAAAGAGAGAGGGGGCAGAGGGGGTCTATATAGCCTGATCATGAGCGTGAATCACTCGGCCATTGATTCGAATTGACGCCGCGAATTAAACACAGGAAACGGCCGCGTTGATTGGGGATGAACTGGTCGTATGGTGGAGACGATCTTTGGCGTGGAGGAGGCCCGCTTGTCGCCGACGCGCAAGTTGGAAGTGGGGTCACATCGGTGAACGTGTGTGCTGGCAGGCAGAGGAAAAGGATGCCGGGTGGGCTAGTTGGGCTGTTCCTTTGGGCTAAATACTGCGCGAGCCCTTTTCTTTTGTTTGCTTCTTTTCTTTTTCTATTTCTATTTTCTGGAATGATTTTTTATATGAATTCAAATCCTTTTGAATTCAAACAAAAATGGGGATCTTTGCAGGGTTCTGTGGTTTCAAATAAGTCACTTAACCAAGTGGTTACCTTGTAAGGGCCTGGTCAAGCTTGGGTTTGAAAAAAATAGAGACTTGTCTCTAGTTTGTGGATGATTGAAATAGGGTTTAGAAAATGTTTCTAAATTGGAAACTTGGGTTAAAATGCTATACCTAATCTTTCCAACAATGGAGGCAAGCAATCAAGTTCCTAAACCATCCAATCTCAAAGGGTAATGGCCAAATGAATTGAATTTGCTCACATGAAATCATAGCTCAAACTTCTGTCTCCAAATGATTTTGAGAAAAACCCTAAATGGATGAATGATGCAAGAATGATATGAATGAGTTTTGGAATATGAATTTAGGGATGTTACAAATCTAACCCCCTTAAGATGAATCTCGCCCTCGAGATTCGGTTTGGCTAGCAAATAGGTGAGGGTGATCTTTCCGAAGGTCATCTTCTCTTTCCCATGTTGCTTCCTCTTCGGAGTGATGGTTCCATTGCACTTTACAAAACTTGATAGTCTTGGTCCTGGTAACTCTTTCTGTGGTCTCTAGAATCTTGACAGGCTTTTCCTCATAGGTGAGATCACTTTCTAGTTGGACTTCTTCCAAAGGTATGGTGTCCTTCAAAGAAGATTCTTCCATCTCTGGATGACATTTCTTAAGCTGACTCACATGGAATACATTATGAACAGCTGACAGAGATTCTGGCAATTCAACTTCATATGCAACTTCTCCTTTGCGACTTAGAATCTTGAATGGCCCAACATATCTTGGTGCCAACTTCCCTTTGACTCCAAACCTTTTCACTCCACGAAGTGGTGATACTCTAAGATAAGCTCTATCCCCAACTTCGTAGGTGACTTCTCTACGCTTAGAATCCGCGTAGCTTTTTTGTCGGGATTGTGCTATCTTCAATCTGTCCTTAACCAGTTTGACTTTCTCTTCGGCGTCTTTGATAAGATCAGGTCCAAATAAACTTCTCACTCCCACACCATTCCATAGTAATGGGGTGGTACACTTCCTTCCGTAGAGTAACTCAAATGGTGCCATTCCAATACTAGCTTGATGGATATTATTGTAAGAAAACTCTGCGTAAGGCAAGCTTTCATCCCAACTTGCTCCATAGTCTAAAGCACAGGCTCTCAACATGTCTTCAAGAATTTGGTTGGTCCTTTCTGTTTGTCCATCCGTTTGGGGATGAAAGGCAGTACTGAATTCCAATCTCGTTCCCAAAGATTCATGAAGTTGTCTCCAAAAGTGAGAAGTGAACTGAGTTCCTCTATCTGACACAATACTCTTAGGCACACCGTGAAGGCATACAATTATGCTCATGTAAATTTTTGCTAACTTGGCACTCGTATAAGTTGTCTTCACGGGTATAAAATGAGCCACTTTAGTTAAGCGATCCACTACCACCCATATGGAATCATACCCTGACCTGGTCCTTGGTAATCCGGTAATGAAATCCATACCAATATTTTCCCACTTCCATTCTGGAATAGGCGGGTTGAAGTAAACCTGCTTTGGTTTACGGTGCTCTGCTTTGACTACACACATCACACAAAGCAATATGTTCGGACGTCCCTTTTGAGATTGTTCCACCAAAACCTTTCCTTCATGTCCATGTACATCTTGGTATTTCCGGTGAATAGAATACGGAGAGTTGTGAGCCTCTTGTAGGATCAGTTTCCGCAACTCCGGATCTTGTGGAACACAAATACGTTTCCCGTGCCATAAGGTGCCTTGTTCGTCTATATGGAAACTCTTGGCTTTCCCTAGACTTATATTTTCCTTAATCTTTTCAATTTCCTCATCGCCTTACGAACTTCTCGGATCTTGTCCAATAGAGTGGGTTGAACATCTAAGGACATGAGATGTCCTTCTGGTACAATCTCCAATCTGAGTTCTTTGAATTGCTTACACAAGTCATCTGGCAATTCCCCTTTGGTAAGGCCATTTACAAACGTCTTACGACTTAGAGCATCGGCTACTACGTTCGCTTTACCGGGGTGGTATTGTAAACTTAAGTCGTAATCCTTGATAAGTTCTAACCATCTCCTTTGGCTCATGTTGATTTCTTTCTGGGTGAAGATGTACTTCAAGCTCTTATGATCGGTGAACACTTCACACCGCTTACCCAAAAGGTAATGTCTCCATGTTTTGAGTGCATGGACGACAGAGGCTAACTCCAAATCATGAGTGGGATAGTTTACTTCATGAGTTTTGAGTTGTCTCGAAGCATAGGCTACGACTTTACCATCTTGCATAAGTACGGCACCCAAACCTTGATGAGACGCATCACAATATACTTGGAAATCCTTTTCCAAATCTGGTATATAGAACTGGTCTGTCACAAGTCTCTTCTTCAACTCTTGAAACCGACTGCAACCTTCAGTCCAAGCAAATTTCTTGTCCTTTTTTAACAATTCTGTCATTGGCTTAGCAACCTTTGAGAAATTCTCAATGAATCTTCTGTAGTAACCTGCTAAGCCGAGGAAACTACGAACTTCTTTTACATTCTTAGGAGATTCCCATTCTGTCATAGCTGAAACCTTAGCAGGATCAACTGCTACACCATCCTTTGTCATAACATGACCAAGAAAATCAACTTCTTCTAACCAAAACTCACACTTGCTGAACTTGGCATAAAGTTTATGTTCTCTTAGTTTTTCAAGTATCAAGCGCAAGTGTCTTTCATGTTCTTCCTTGCTCTTGGAGTAGACTAATATATCTTCGATGAAAACGACCACAAACTTGTCAAGGAATTCCATGAATACCTTATTCATCATATTCATGAAGTATGCTGGAGCGTTGGTTAAACCAAAAGGCATCACAGTGTACTCATACAAGCCATACCTTGTTGTGAATGCTGTTTTAGGTATGTCTTGCTCTCTTATCTTGAGTTGAAAATAACCTGACCGAAGATCAATCTTCGAGAACACACATGCTCCTTCTAACTGATCAAACAAGTCGTTGATTCTTGGCAAAGGATATTATTTCTTGATGGTCACCTCGTTGAGAGATCGGTAGTCAATACACAATCTTTGCCTTCTATCCTTTTTCTCCACAAACAATACTGGGGCTCCCCAAGATGAAGAACTTGGTTGAATAAACCCTTTCTGCAACTGTTCTCCTAGCTGCTTCTTGAGTTCTTTCAGTTCATCAACTGACATTTTGTACGGTCTCTTCGCTATTGGTCCAGAACCTGGTACCAAATCTATTAGAAACTCCACATCTCTATCTGGTGGCATTCCTGGTAACTCCTCCGGAAATACATCCGGATACTCACACACAATTGGCACACTGTCCATGCTAACCCCCTTAAGAGAATTCAGTTTACTTCCCTTGGATTCAAAGTTAGATCTGAATTTTATTCTTTTCCTTCGGGGTTGTGAGTGCAAGCTGTACGATTGGCGCAATCTAATACCCCTTCATACCTAGCCATCCAATCCATTCCCAAAATTACGTCTAGTCCTTGGGAATCTAGGATTATCAGGCTTACTGGAAACTTATGTTTTCCAAACTCTATGACAAGGTCCCGGCATCCAAGACTCACTATCATTTCTCCACCCGGAGAACTAACTTTTATTGGACACCCAATGTTTTCAGATGCAAACCCATTTCTATCAACAAATGCCTTTGATATGAATGAATGAGATGCACCAGTGTCAAAGAGTACAAATGCTGGAATGGAATTGAGTCTGAACTTACCAGCAACGGCATTAGGCTCTTCATAGACCTCCTCCACATTGATGTGGTTAACCTGTCCTTTCTGGAAAGGATTTGGCTTGTTAGGTCCTTCCACTTTCTTCTCAGGGCATTCATTAGCATAATGCCCCAGTTTCTTGCATTTGAAGCACTCAACCTGACTGATGTCCTTTTTAACATGCTGACTTCCACTTCCACTACCATTCCCACTATGGTGGCTCTTATGTCCACTCTTGTGGTTCTTGTATTTGTCATTGTCATGGCTGCGGTGATGCTTGTTGTCATGACGGTTGTGGTTGTGGTGCTTGTTGAATTTCCCATGCTTATGGGATCCTGAGCTGCCACTGTCATCATAGTGAGATCGTTTGTGAGACGATCCCGAGCTGTGCTTGTCGGAGTGTTTCCTCTTCCTACTCTCGACTTGCTTCATTTTACTTTCCAAAATAGCAGCCTTGTCACACAACGACTGATAAGTTGGAACATATGCCATGCATAACTGAGGTTCAGCTCATCATTCAACCCTTCCAAGAACTTTTCCTTTCTCTTGGCATCTGTATCAACCTCATCCGGTGCATAGCGCGCCAGATTGTTGAACTCTTCTATGTACTCAGCCACGCTACGGTGGCGCTGCTTCAAGTTATGAAACTCCTTCTTTTTCAGACTCATCATTCCTGATGAGATATGAGTGGTGCGAAAGCCATCTTCAAAGATGTCCCAAGTCACTTCATCAATGGGAGTGGTGATTTGGAAGTTATCCCACCATGTGGCGGCTGGTCCTTCCAACAGATGTGCTGCGAACCTGACCTTTTCAGCATCCGTGCAACCCACGGTCACTAAGTCCTTGTTCACAGAACGTAGCCAGTCATTGGCTACCATGGGATCAATTGTTCCCGAAAACTTTGCTGGTCTCAGACGCAGAAATCTGGTGAGCATGTCAAAACCCGGAGGGTTGTTGTTGTTGTTGTTATTGTTGTTGTTGTTGTTGGGGTTGTTGTTGTTGTTCTGGTTCTGGATGAATGTTGTCATCATTTGCATAAGCTGTGTTTGCGCATTCATCATTTGTTGCATTTCCGGGGTAATGTTGTTGGGGTTGGGGTTTGCGCGACGGGGAGGCATCTGTGGTTTGTTCAAATAGATAAGAATGAGATACCCATAGATGTTTTATGCACAATACAACATAAACAAACACATAACAAGCATCATAAGAATAAAGGTTCAACAACCACATAATAAGCTCATGAAGTAAAACACACAAGTGGCAAGCCATCCACATGTCGGATGGTCCAATAATAAGTTCACATTAACAAGTATGAATATGAAAGGCAAACGAGTCGTCATGTCTACTCATTAGCGTCAATCTCCTCCTCGACGAAGGTAAGACCTGCGTTCTCCATCGCGGTCTTGTTCTCCTCAATCGTAGTGGTCAAGGAATCGACCTTGGCCTTGAGAGCCCTCTTCTGGGAGCGAAGCCTCTCAATAACCATCTGCTGCTTCTCAAGCTCGAAGTCCTTGGACTTCAGTTCCTCGGTCATGTCCCGGATCTTCTTTTTCCTATCCTGGACGCGTTTCTCTTGACTCTTGAACTTGCGGTCCTAGGCCTCGAACTTTGTCTCCATTTCCTTTATCATCTCATCTTGCTGCACAAAAAGCTTGTCCTTCTCGCGTAGCTGTACCTGAAGTTCTTCATTGCCAAGCATGACGTTCGTCCTATCCGTGTCCACGTGCCTGAGGAGAGTCTCTAAGTCCTGGAGATAGAGACGTATCGGCTCCGCCGTGTCCCTCGAGTCGTCCTCAAAGTCGATGGAATCTCCATCATCATCACGCCTTCCGAAGACGTGGAAGTGAGTACCCCTAACCTGTCGGGAGTGACGGCCTAACAGGCGTCCTATCAGGTCCTGCATGACTACCTCCATGCCTCTCTCCCTGTCATCGTGCATCAGCTTGAAGACGATGGCCTCTGTAGTAGGCTCGCCAAGGCGTCTGGCTGGTCACCTTGAAGCCCCAGAGGTCCTTCCTCTCGAACTTGGTGAGTGGGTACACCGTGATGGTGGGAAGAGGGAGATCGAGCAAAGTGGTAAGCTCAATGATACGGGGTCCGAAACGAGTAACCTGGAACTCCTCAACAGTGCTGACGGCAATAGGCATCTATTTACAAAATTGAAGAGTTAGAACAACACTATTTAAGATGAACATAAACAACCATCTCATACATAACCATGGAACACAAATTTCACACAAGTCATGCTTACACAAATCCATTTCATCAAACAAGGTCCAACTTATTTAAGGTATCATTTTGGAAAAATAAGGTGATAGATGGTGGTCCACTACAAAGTGTGCTTATAGGCCTATCTCACTGGATCTGGTGGCTATCACAATGTTCCTAGAGGCAATCCACCTATCTTGCTCACATGATTCCATCACTAAGTCTATTATATCTCCCCTTAACTCTTGGTTGGTGGCTTCCAACTCTTGAGTAATTTCCTTCTCTTTCTCTAAGTCTTTTTGGAGGTTGAGCATTCTGCACTTGACTCTAGCACTTAGTTCTTTGATAGTCCTCCAAGCTGCATCTCTGGCTGACTCAAAGAATGTGGTGTGCATTTTAGTGTTGGTGTACATGCAGAATCCCCTTTCCTTGTGGTTGTCTTCCTTGTTTTTGTACAAGTGAAGTTGCACCCACCAATACTCCACTCCTTCATCCATCACTGGAAAGCCCTTGTACACAGCTGCACCATGTGCTTCCATTGCCACCATGAGGTCCTTGAGTATATTGGGAAACTCAGTTTCACACTCCAAGGTCATGGTCATGAGTGGTCCTTTCTTCACGGCTTCGTTGATGGAGTTCATCTACAAATGGAGTTGAGAATGAAAAGATTAGAAAAGTTTTACGAGAAGAATAGACAAGTGTAGGAGTAGTTGAAAAATTTTCCATAATGGTTTTCAATCCTAGGGTCATAATCCTACAGGCAACACAGTGCTTTGATACCATCTGTTAGACCCCTCCTTTAGAAAGGAAAGGATCCCTGTGATTGCAATGCTAGTCCCTGGATCAATGCTAGCATCCACAGTTTAAGATGAAGTACACAGATACAAATGTCGTTTATTTCATTCATTCCAGAGATAAAACATAGTCTTTTACAACTCAGGGCCATAGGCCTAATACAAGAGTTTAAGGAATAAGTAAATAAACATAAGTCTTCATCTTCATGTGCCACAGGCAAGCATGTTGAGTGTAGACTCATGACTCCTATTCATCATCTGAGTAACCTGCAACATCACAAGTTACAGCCACAGAGGGTCAATACTTTGGAATAGTATTGGCAAGTGATACCTTACTATATTTTAAGTGGAATATATTACTATATGCATTTGGCTAAGTGTAGCTTGGCTTGCTTTGCTTGAAAATATGTTTTTCCTATTAGTTGAAATCACTAAGTTTTCTTTGTCACAACATTCCCAAAGAACCACCAATAGACATTGGGGTCCTTCACCCTTGTTCACCCACAAATTTTACTTAGAAGTTGGAGTGATGAGATTCTTGTAGCTTCCATGTCTTGATGCTCAAAAGTGTCAATTTCCTTGGACTAGGCTAAGTACTTAGGTTTTCCATCTGCAGAGGTTGTGCACTTTCCCCACCAGACTTGGTTTCCCAAGACAGGACCTTTCAGAAGCCTTTCCTTAGTCAAATGGACGCGCTCCATCCTATCATCCCATCTACCACCAACTGTCCAAATGACTAAGTTCTAGCAACCTATATGATCAAGGCAGAGCCCATATTGCCAAGTGGTTGCACTGTAAGCTTTCTCAACACTTGGCCTCCAAATCCCTTTGTGCCTGGGTGGCTTACCACAAGTGAGATACACAACCCAAGTCCATGGCCTTGTGTAACCACTCAACATAACCCATACTTTCCATTCCACCCAGGAGGTTCATTTGACTTAGTGGTTTTATTAGGAAAGTATAAGTCTCATGACTTAGAAATATTTTCTTCATAGTAAGTGTAGTTTTTCACCAACCCTTGTTTTGCTATAAGCTAGGCTAAGCAAAGTATGGCAACTTATCCTAGGGATAATTCCTTAGCAATTCTACTAGACTACATAGGATTTCCCATCTTTTGCATTAGACAAAATAACATGCAATACTATAACAAAATATCTAATGCTAGTTCAAAACATAGGACAAATATATTCATGTAAATATCACTTGCCTTGGTAGTGGGGAGAGTAGCACTCTTCACAATCACAATCACTAGCAAAATCTACACAAGAAATTATAGCATACAATTACACACAATTATATACAAACAAAAATAATATGAATGCATGCATGCAAGAATTTACTAAGTGTGATTTTTGAAAAATTCTACCAAGTATGCTCATGTCTACAGAAACTGTCACAAATTTGCCAACTAAACTTATTTGGCTCAAAAACAATTTACCAAAATAAATCTCTATTTAAAATGGCCTTAAAACATGTTCTACAAATAAAATCATTTTAACTGTTACTATATGCTAAATAAATTGGATATTCTGAAAGGTCTTGTTTCACTGAATCCAACGGTATAAAGTTTGCAAAAATCTAACGTGGCAATCAAAAGTTATAAGCATTTGAATTTGGATCAAATTTCTGATTTTAAATCTATTTTTAGATCTAACCCTAGCCACGCGTCGCGTTATTACTGGCGCGTACCGGTTCGCACCGGATCACCCTTCTGTGCCGTTGGATCTAACTAACGCTGCACGGCTCAGATCTGTCTATACCCCTTCGTTAAGTGACTTATTTCTACGCGTAGGATCCAGATCTGACGGCTAAAAATCTCCTAACCAGAAACGAGCGGCGCTAGCGGCGGCGACAGGCGGCGGCGCGTCTGACTGCGGCGGTGCTAGCGCTACAGGTCGCCCGGGAAAGAAAGGAGGCGCTTACCAGGACCGCAGTGGCGTGCTAAAGCTCAAGGTGGCGTTGGTTCGTCGAGGGGCGCGCGGACACGGCGAGGATTTCTCGTCGGAGAGGCGACGTCACGGCACGCGATCGTTGACGTTGGCGAGGTTCCTCGTCACGCTAAGCCAAAATTAGGGTACCGTTAGATGCGCACAGCGACGGAGATTCTAGGCGTATCAGTTAGAGGGCAAGGGGCGGTGGCTACTTACGGAGGGAGGTCGCCGGAGTTCGTGCAGAGAACGGTGGCGGCCGGTCGTCGACGTTGCCGAAGCTACGGTTCATGCGAAGGTAAACGGAGGGTGTCAGAAGGTGCACAGAGACTCACTGAACAAGATAAAGTAAACACGAGACCGTGGGAAACTCTAGGCTCACCGGAATTTGCCGCGCGATCGCCGGAGACAGCAAGAGAGCAATGCGCGACTGGGGCGCTGTGCTTGGGGTTTGGGGAAAAGAGAGAGGGGCAGAGGGGTCTATATAGCCTGATCATGGCGTGAATCACTCGGCCATTGATTGAATTGACGCCGCGAATTAAACATGAAACGGCGCGTTGATTGGGATGAACTGGTCGTGGGTGGAGACGATCTTTGGCGTGGAGGAGGCCCGCTTGTCGTGACGTCGCAAGTTGGAAGTGGGGTCCGCACTGTCGGTGAACGTGTGCTTTCAGCGTGCAGGAGGAAAAGGATGCCGGGTGGGCTAGTTGGGCCTTCCTTCCGCTGGGCTAAATACTGGCGAAACCCTTTTCTTTTGTTTGCTTCTTTTCTTTTCTATTTCTATTTTCGGAATGATTTTTATATGAATTCAAATCCTTTTGAATTCAAACAAAATGGGGATCTTTGCAGTTACGTGGTTTCAAATAAGTCACTTAACCAAGTGGTTACCTTGTAAGGGCCTGGTCAAGCTTGGGTTTGAAACAAACAGAGACTTGTCTCTAGTTTGTGGATGATTGAAATAGGGTTTAGAAAATGTTTCTAAATTGGAAACTTGGGTTAAAATGCTATACCTAATCTTTCCAACAATGGAGGCAAGCAATCATGTTCCTAAACCATCCAATCTCAAAGGGTAATGGCCAAATGAATTGAATTTGCTCACATGAAATCATAGCTCAAACTTCTGTCTCCAAATGATTTTGAGAAAAACCCTAAATGGATGAATGATGCAAGAATGATATGAATGAGTTTTGGAATATGAATTTAGGGATGTTACAACTCCCTTGTGCAAAGGTGTCCTAACGGGGGTTCAGGTTTCTGTCACTCCGAAAACTCCACAATTAGTAGCCAAATACACAATGCATTCCCCTAGGCCCATAAATGGTGAAGTATCATGTAGTCGACGTTCACATGACACCACTAGAATAATAGCACCACAACTTAAATACTAAACCATTGAATAATAACTCAACACAAATCCACTAATAACAACATGACTTCTCCCATGTCCTCAAGAACTAAACGAACTACTCACAAGACATCATATGGATCAAGATCAAAGATGATATGATAATGGATAACAATCTGAACATAAACAATAATCCAATGGTTCCACTCACAAGCATCAACTACAATAGTAATTAACACCGGGAAAGTTTCCCCTAAGAACTAAAGCAATATCCAACACAATTGTTACAGCGAGACGGAGTGGTGATGATGGTGCTGGTGGAGATGATGGTGTGGATGATTATGATTATGATCCCTATGAAGCCTATCTTGATGATGGTGTTGATGGCAATGATCTCCCCTCTCCCGGAAGGAATTCCCCCGACAGAAATCTGTCTGTCGGAGAGATCTTTCTCTCTCGGTGTTTTGCGCCCCTCGGAGGTGGCAGAAATCTATCAGTGGTCGCTCCTCGAGCCTTAGGGTCTCATAGAAGAGAGCAACTCGCCATTATATAACTTAGCTTGCAACCAAGTACATCAGTCGCAATAGAGATGCATAAAGATAAATCATAATTGGAATTGGCAAACTTGTTCTTGGTCAGAGAACACCTGGCAAACAGTTTCTCAAAAAGCTTTTTGTAGAAGTTTTTCAATAGGAGCACTCTTTGCTCAAAAAGGTTTTTCATAAGTGAAGGCTTCCAAAGTAATACTCAATAGATAAGAGTTTTGTGCAAACAAGGAAGAAAGAGCATGATTGAATAAATCACCATATGAATGCTTGAAACACAACAACTCAAATGCTTGCTAGAGATATAGAGGAAGTAGTTTTACTAACTCAACTTATAAAGTAGGAGAAAGGTCCCTTCATAGAGGGTAGCAGGGATTACAAGTCATAAAGAGATTCCAAAAGATTATGGTACTTACTAGCTTTGATCCCTCATTGCCCCTATCATAAGCATCTTGAGATGATTAAGGTTAAAGTGCACAAAGATGGGGTATATGCTTGATGAAATATAAGTTGGCAATCTCATGTCCCTTGAATATGAGGGCCACTCCTCATGCTACTCAACTTTGGTCACCGGCAAGTTCTTGTCATTGTAAGTACATGTATATCATAGAGAACCGCCAATGGGGTACCCCTTACACATGGTACAGGAGCTATCCCATAACCAAAATGACAAGGCAAGCAGACAGTGAGCATCTCAGTGATCTTTTTATTTACTATGTGTATAGATTTTTATTGAGGATGCTTCATAAATAGCTCACTATGGTGATACTTCAAGTTTCCACCATGATTAGGCATGGCTTAGGCTAGCGGCCCAGGCGGTTCTCTAACACAAAATACAGACTCCATGTACTTACAAGTTCCCTCTTTATTTCACACCGTTGACATCCATAAACAAAAGAGCACGATATCAACTGAGTACAAAGTACAGGTGCAATGTTGAAAATGTTCCCCGTGACAGCACGGTTCTGCTAATTCCAACGTATAGATGCAAGCATATACAACTTCGATGGCACAATGGTTCAAGTCTATTAGGGGCAAGAAAATAAGGTGTGCCATCAATTTCGTGAGAGCTTTACTAACTAGTTTTTGCATAACAAAATACTTTTTAATTCAAAAGGTAGATGAAGCTTGAGAATTTTCTTGGAATAGCAAAAGCTACTAGGTAGATATGGTGGACACAAATGGCAAAGGTTTTGGTTCAAAGGGTTTGGCAACATGAGAAGTATGCCTTCTCAAAACTTGTTTTTGGCTAGCAAGGTTGGGTAGCAAGCAAGAGAGTTGAAAGAAACAAGCAAACATACAAATAATAAAGCCAAACATGCAATCTTCCTTGAAGACACAAAATATCTTAAATAAGGAATACTAAGCTTATGAGCCAACAAGAAAGAAAACAAATGGTACAAAATACCTGTAAGCTTTTTCTCTTTTTCTCATTCAAAGTAATTCTATTGACCAGAACTCGGTTTGCCAAAACCAATTTAGATCCACTTGATGATCCCAAAGTGATGCCAATACTGATCAACAAGATCCATCATATAATAGAGATTGCAAACTAAAAATAAGAAGTGCAAAAAGTAAAAGATGAAGCCTGTCATTAATATTCCAATAAAAGCACTCACACCAAGGGGATACAAAGATAATCAACTAAAGGAGAGATACTTCCACATGCAAACCAAACTATAAGATAATCTCTCTACCAAATATATGAATCCACTAAAAAGGTAAAAGATAAAAGATAATGGTGGTGATACCGCGGCACTCCCCCAAGCTTGGAACAAGCCAAGGGGATGCCAAACCTGATGATGAATTACTCCTTCGGTGGTGGTGGTGTTATTTTGTCAAGGATCATAAAATCCTCCAGCATCTTATGAAGTCTGTTATTCTCCTTTTGAAGCATATCCACCTTCATCCTCAAAGCACGGTACTTATCACAAAACTCGTCGGTGGTTCGAAGGGCTTCTGCTGCCTCAGGGAAGTATCTGAAGTCTGGACCGAAGGCTATGATTCCCTGCATGTTACGAGAAAAAGCATCCCCAGTGTTAATTGATCCTACCAAAGTAGGTTTCCTTTCCCTTGCCCCTGCGGAGGTTTGTCCTTCCAATTTTATCTCCTCCACGGGCTTCTTGCCTTTGTCATTGGCAGAGACCATGGTGCTCTAAACTTGAGAAGTTTTCCTGACAGAAACAGATCGAAACGAAAACACGATGAGAACACGATGCACGAACCTCGGGGGATCCCAGGAGTTATATATTATGAAGTTTCAAAGCATAAGGAAGGTTTTGGCACGGAAACAAGGCGGAGTTCGGGGGAGTCAAACCTCCTCTAGGCGCGGCCAGGCTGGGCCCGCGACTGGGGTGGGTTTTTCCACCCCCGGACTCCGGTTCCTCCTTTGTTCTGTCTTGTAGTTTTCCTTATGTATTAAAAACATCAAAAATATAAAAATATTGGATTTTCACGAACCTTCTGTTTTCACCACTTTTATCTATTCAATGACGAACTCTGCAGTTTCTGGGTTTTGTCTTCTAATAAATTCTTCTGGAGTCACCATTTGAATAGCATCCACATCCTCATTATAAGAATCTCCAGAAATATAATGCTTTGGTCTTTGACCATTAACCACATGTGTTGTGTCATCTTTCAGAGAAGAAATTTTGATGGCACCTGAACGGTACACTTCCTTAATAACAAAAGGTCCTTCCCATTTTGATAGTAGTTTCCCTGCAAAAAATCTGATACGAGACCTATACAAAAGAACTTTCTCACCAACATGGAACTCCCTTTTGAGAATTCTCTTGTCATGCCATATTTTTACTTTTTCCTTAAAAATCCTAGCATTTTCATAAGCTTCACCTCTCCACTCATCTAGATTACTTAAGTCGAGCAATCTTTTCTCACCAGCAAGTTTAAAATCTCTATTCAACTCTTTTGCTGTCCAATAAGCTTTGTGTTCTAATTCTAAAGGCAGGTGGCAAGCTTTCCCATAGACCATTTTGTAAGGAGACATCCCCATAGGATTTTTATAAGCAGTTCTATAAGCCCACAAAGCGTCATTCAACTTTTAGCCCAATTTTTTCTAGATCTATTGACAGTCTTCTGCAAGATAGATTTAATTTCCGTATTGGAAAGTTCTACTTGCCCACTAGTTTGGGGGTGATAAGCTGAAGCAATTCTATGGTTTACATCGTACTTAGGGAGAGTTTTTCTAAAACGCCCATGGATAAAATGAGAGCCTCCATCAGTCATGAGATATCTAGGCACACCGAACCTAGGAAAAATAACATCCTTAAGCATTTTCAAAGAGGTCTTACCATCATCACTATTTGTGGGTATGGCTTCTACCCACTTTGCAACATAGTCTACAGCAACAAGAATATGAGTGTACCCTTTTGAAGGGGGGAAAAGACCCATAGAGTCAAATCCCCAACAATCAAAAGGTTCAATAACAAGAGAATAATTCATAGGCATTTCATTGTGTCTAGAAATGTTACCTACTCGTTGACATTCATCACATGATAAGACAAACTTCCTTGCATCTTTGAAAAGGGTAGGCCAATAAAATCCAGATTGTAAAACCTTTTGTGCAGTCATGTCCCCTGCATGATGTCCTCCATAAGCACTGCCATGACATTTTCTCAATATCTCTTGTTGTTCAAATTCTGGAACACATCTTCACATAATGCCATCTACTCCTTTATATAAGTGTGGGTCATCCCAAAAGTAATGCCTTAGATCATAAAAGAATTTCCTTCTCTGCTGAGCTGTAAAGGTTGGAGGCAAATACTTGGAAACAATAAAATTAGCATAATCGGCATACCAAGGACTCTCATGCGGACTTACCCTTATCACAGCCAACTGCCCATTTGGAAAACTATCATTAACATGCAATGGGTCAAAAGAAATGTTTTCCAAACGAGATAAATTGTCAACAACAGGATTTTCAGCACCTTTCCTATCTACAATATGCAGATCAAACTCTTGTAAAAGCAAAACCCACCTAATAAGTCTAGGCTTGGCATCCTTCTTTGTCATGAGGTACTTAATAGCAGCATGATCAGTATGAATAGTAACCTTTGAATCAACAATATAAGGTCTAAACTTATCATAATAAAAGATTACAGCTAAGAACTCTTTTTCAGTATTAGCATAATTCTTTTGAGCAGCATCTAGAGTCTTGCTAGCATAATGAATAACATTCAACTTCTTTTGAACATGTTGTCCAAGGACAGCACCCACAGCAAAGTCACTAGCATCACACATAATTTCAAAAGGTAAACTCCAATCAGGTGGTTGGACAATAGGAGTAGTTGTCAAATATTTCTTCAAAGTTTCAAAAGCTTCCTTACAATCATCATCAAAAACAAAAGGTACATCTTTTTGAAGAAGATTAGTAAGGGGCTTTGAAATTTTGGAGAAATATTTAATAAACCTCCTATAGAAACCAGGATGACCAAGGATACTGCGAATACCTATAATATCTCTAGGGCAAGGCATCTTCTCAATTGCTTCAATTTTGGCTCTGTCAAATTCAATGCCTCTTTCAGAGATCTTGTGTCCAAGAACAATCCCTTCATTAACCATGAAATGGCATTTCTCCTAATTAAGAACAAGGTTGGTTTCTTCACATCTCTGCAAAACTTTATCAAGGTTGTGCAAACAGTTATCAAAAGAAGTTCCATAGACGGAAAAATCTTCCATGAAAACCTCCATAATTTCTTCACAAAAACCATGAAAGATAGCAGACATACATCTCTGAAAGGTAGCAGGAGCATTACATAAACCAAAAGGCATACACCTATAAGCATAAGTACCATAAGGACAAGTGAAAGTAGTTTTCTCTTGATCTTGTGCTTTCACAGCAATTTGAGAAAACCTAGAATAACCATCAAGAAAACAAAAGTGGGTCTTTTTGGACAACCTCTCAATCATTTGATCAATAAAGGGCAAAGGATAATGATCTTTCTTAGTAACTTTATTGATCTTTCTAAAATCAATGCACATTCTATACCCAACCACTACTCTTTGAGGTATAAGCTCATTATCTTCATTAGGCACAACAGTTATTCCCCCTTTCTTGGGAACGCAATGAACAGGACTAACCCATTGATTGTCAGCAATAGGATAAATAATACCATCATTTCTTACCACATCCTTCATCTTAGGATTTAGACGGCATTGGTGCTCAACAAATGGTTTTGCGTCAGGCTCAATATTAATAGCATGCTGACATATAGTAGGAGAAATTACTTTTAAATCATCAAGAATATAACCCATAGCTCCTCGGTGTTTCTTCAACACTTACAATAACCTTTCTTCTTCCTTTCCTGAAAGTTTAGAACTAATAATAACAGGATACACTTTCTTATTGTCAAGATAAGCATATTTAAGATCATCAGGTAAAGGTTTTAATTCAAAAACAGGGTCCTCTTTAGGTGGTAGTGTGGTACCCAAATCTTCCATAGGTAGATTATGCTTAAGTAAGTCAGGCTGACGAAGGAAAACCTCGTCAATCTCATTTCTTTCCTTCATGAAGACATCACTTTCGTGATCTTCCATAAATGACTGCAAGGCATTGTTAGGAGCAAGAGAAACAGCAGAAAGTTGTTCAATCCTGAAATCATCATTAGGCAGTTCATTTTCATAAGGAGTTTTGGCAAATTTTGAAAAATTAAACTCATAAGATTCTCCATCAAACTTAGTCGAAACTTTTCCTTCCTACAATCTATAATAGCCCCACAAGTATTCAAGAAGGGTCTACCAAAGATAATAGGATAGGTTTTACTAGCTTCTTTACCAAGTACTAGAAAATCAGCAGGATATTTAATCTTACCACAAAGGACCTCCACATCTCTTACAATGCCAATGGGGAAAACTTGCTCTCTATTGGCAAGGTGCATAACCACATCAATGTATTCAAGCTCACAAGGACCAATTTCATGCATAATTTCCCTGTAAAGCTCATAAGGAATAGCACTAGAACTAGCACCAATATCACATAAACCATAATAGCTATGATTACCAATTCTAACAGAAAGCACCGGGACACTAGCTTTTCTAGCTTTTTTAGGATGAGAAACAATATTAGTAGCGTCTTCACAGAAGACAATATGCTCATCCTCTATATTTCTAGTGACAAGATCTTTCACAATAGCTACCACAGGCGCAATGTCAATGAGCTCATCAGGCTCCACAGTTTTCTTTGCACTTTTGCTAACCACATTAGCTATAATGAAATGTTCCCTTACCTTAGCAGGAAAAGGGATTTTCTCCACATAAGGTTCAGGCAAAATAGGATCAACGGTACAAACCTCTGTGCTAGCAGGAACGTGGGTGACAATATCTTTATAAGGAGCATGGTACTTGTCCCACTCTTTCTTGGGAATTTCAATATAAGAGGCAAAGGCATTAAAACATTTTGCAAGAACTTGAGGATCAAGACCAAACTCATTGTTAATATCACGGAAGTCGTCAGTTCCCATAAAAGATTTAATGCATTCATAATCATAGTTTCTACCTGACTTTCTTCCTTTGTCATTCTCCCAAGCTTCAACGTTTTATTGAATACGGTCCAGTAGATCCCATTTAGCTTATTCCTTCATACGTATGAATGATCCAGCACAAGAAGCATCTAGTAAATCTTTATCATGAAGAGGAAGCCTAGCATAAAAGTTATTGAGAATAATATTGTTAGGGAGTTCATGAATAGGACATTTAAGCATTAGTAACTTCAATCTCCCCCAAGCTTGAGCTGTACTCTCTCCATCATGAGGCCAAAAGTTATATATCAGATTTCTATCCTTATGAATCTCACTAGGAGGATAAAATTTAGAATAAAAGAGAGATGTCATCTCCTCCCATTCCATGGATCGTCCATTCTTCAGCAGCTTATACCATTCTTCGGCTCTCCCTTTCAAGGATATAGTGAGTAACTTCTTCTTCACCTGTTCAGTTGTGATACCTGCACACTTAAACAACCCGCATAATTCATGGATAAAGAGCAAACATTCACCAGGATGGACAGTTCCATCCCCAAAATAATAATTATCCATAACACGATCAACAATACTTGTAGGTATCTTAAAAGGATCTATCTCAATAGGTGGTGGTTCATCTACTACCCTAGAAGTGGTAGTAGTTTTCCCAAACATAAAACCAAGTGGGTTATCCATATTGGAAACAAAGTAACAAGCAGTAACAAAATAAATACTCACAGTAGAAGTTTCCTTTACCAGTTCCACTCTTCAATAGCGCTTCACTCCCCGGCAACGGCGCCAGAAAATAGTCTTGATGACCCAAAAGTATAGGGGGGTGTATCGTAGTACTTTTGATAAATAGGAGTGTTGATCCCAACAAGGAGCAGAAGGTGCTAAACAGTGGTATGGAGCAGGAACTCTCTGCAAATACTTAGCAAACGGATATTTAGTGGTTTTCTGATAAGGCAACAAAACAAAGTGCAAGTAATAAAGAACAAATGCAGCAAGTGGCCCAATCCTTTCTTAGCAAAGGACAAACCGGTGGAAATACTTATAAGGACCAAACGTTCTCGAGGATACATGGGAATTCTCTCAAGTGCTTTCGCTTCAAATAGCTGAGTACTCTTCTTTGGTGTTGTAAGTGTTGTGTGGGTGAACCTGTGTTAATGTACAGACCTTACTTGGACTAATACATACTTGTGATTAAACCCCCTGCAAACATCCATAACTACAGGAAAGTAATTAACATATAAATCTAACCATAGCCTTAAACTCTGAGATCCTACACTCCCTTGTGCAAAGGTGTCCTAACCGGGGTTCAGCTTTGTGTCACTCCGGAAACTCCACAATTAGTAGCCAAATACACAATGCATTCCCCTAGGCCCATAAATGGTGAAGTATCATGTAGTCGACGTTCACATGACACCACTAGAAGAATAGCACCACAACTTAAATACTAAACCATTGAATAATTACTCAACACAAATCCACTAATAACAACATGACTTCTCCCATGTCCTCAAGAACTAAACGAACTACTCACAAGACATCATATGGATCAAGATCAAAGATGATATGATAATGGATAACAATCTGAACATAAACAATAATCCAATGGTTCCACTCACAAGCATCAGCTACAATAGTAATTAACACCGGGAAAGTTTCCCCTAAGAACTAAAGCAATATCCAACACAATTGTTACAGCGGGACGGAGTGGTGATGATGGTGCTGGTGGAGATGATGGTGTGGATGATGATGATCCCGATGAAGCCTAGCTTGATGATGGTGTTGATGGCGATGATCTCCCCTCTCCCGGAAGGAATTCCCCCGGCAGAAATCTGTCTGCTGGAGAGATCTTTCTCTCTCGGTGTTTTCTGTCCCCAGAGGCGACAGAAATCTATCTGTGTTCTCTCCCCGAGCCTTAGGGTTTCGTAGGGAAGATATAGGCGAAGGGGCGGAGTCGGGAGCCGGGCAGGTGGGCCACACCTTCCCTAGCCTACGGGGTGTGGGACCCCTGCGGCCCTTCTTTGTCCCTCCTTCTGGCCTCCTCAATCTTCTGGAAAAATAATATTTTCCCATATTTTTCTAGTATTTTTTTGATCTTCGCAAAATTGCATCGAAATGCCCTCTTTTCCATCAGAATCCAGACTCCGGCAGTCCATCCTCCAAGAATTATCCAACGTGCATAAAAAGATGAAAAGTCATGAGTAATACCTCATAATAAGACAAATATCAATGAATAGAGGTAGATTATAATATAGAATGGTGATGCAAATTGGGTGTATCACCCTACACGTCGTAGCAAAACGGCAAGGCCGAGCGCGCCATTCGCTCCATTAATGATACTATGCGCACCATCATGTTTCATGCTCATGCTCCTTCACAGTTTTGGACTGAAGAGCTAGCCACTGCCACTTATCTTCTTAATCGGCGTCCTAGCACCGCGGTCAAGTCGTGGATCCCTTACACCCTCCTCCATGGTCAGTCACCTCCCTATGACCGGCTCTAGGTCTTCGGTTGGCTTTGCTACCCTAATGTGACTTCCACCACCAAACACAAATTGAGTCCGTGTTATCTCCCTTGTGTTTTCCTTGGTTATCCGTCTAATCATCGGGGGTACCTATGCTATGATCCATCTATAGGAAACTTGCTAATCTCACGACATGTTGTCTTCGATGAGACTATTTTTCCGTTTCAGATTGCTGCAGTGACCTCCACGACACAAAAGGTGTCGACACGTTGGCTTGACTTCCTCTTCGCCGACTTGGACAGTCCGCTCATGGGCCAGGCTACCGCTGCCACCCGCGCTCCTGCCGCGGCGTCTCGGCAGGCTGCCATGGGCACTTCCTCTACCATGCGGCAGGACCCCTCCATGACCTCGTCATCAACCGCCTCACCCGCTGCTGATGTTCTTGTGGTCAATATTACAAGGTCTGGGCGTGTTAGTCGCCCCAAGGACAGGCTCAACTTACATGTCTCAGACACGACGGTTGCACCTGTGCCTACTACTTACCGAGAGGCCATGCAGGACCCCAACTGGAGGTCGGCCATGGCTGATGAGCATCAAGCTCTCCTCAACAACAACACATGGTATCTTGTACCTTGCCCTCCGGGTGCCAACATTGTCACCGGCAAGTGGATCTTTCGGCATAAGTTTCACTCAGATGGCACTCTCACTCGGTACAAAGCTCGATGGTGGTTCGTGGTTATTCCCAGCGACCTGGAATTGACTACGATGAGACGTTCAGTCCTGTTGTCAAGCCTGCTACCATCCGGTTGGTCCTCACCATTTCTATCTCTAGCTCATGGCCTATACGGCATCTTGATGTCAAGAATGTGTTCCTCAACAACAATCTTGATGAAGTGGTATATTGCCAGCAGCCTCCTGGTTTTCTTGATGAAGCCCATCCTGATCATGTGTGTCGCCTACACAAGTCCTTATATGGATTAAAGCAGGCTCCCCGAGCGTGGTATCAACGATTTGCTACTCATCTTGCAACCCTAGGATTTTTGCTTCTGCCATGGATACCTCACTGTTTGTGCTTCGGTCAGGAGTTGACACGGCCTATCTCTTGCTCTATGTGGATGATATAATTGTGACTGCGTCCTCTGCTCAGTTTCTTCAGGGTCTGCTTGATCAGCTTCATCGGGAGTTTGCTATGACAGATCTTGGGCCTCTTCACTTCTTTCTGGGCATTGTTGTGACAAGGAACGCCGATGGGCTATTCCTCTCTCAGCGGCAGTATGCGATGGATCTTCTATAGCGAGTTGGCATGTCTGATTGCCATCCTGTGACGACCCATGTTGACACTCAAGAAAAGATCTCTGGTTTTGATGGTGACCTTCTTGCTGATGCTACGGAGTACAGGAGTCTCGCCGGCGCTCTTCAGTATCTCACACTGACGCTTCCTGACATCTCTTATATAGTGCAACAAATCTGCTTGCACATGCATGCACCTCGTTCCCCTCACCTCGCTCTTGTGAAGCGTGTGCTTCGCTATGTGCGCGCCACACTGGATTTGGCCTTCATCTCCGTGCCTCCTCCTCGACGACACTCACAACTTACTCTGATGCCGGCTGGGCTGCATGCCCTGACTCTCGCCGATCAACATCTGGCTACTGCGTCTACTATGGTGACAGTCTTATCTCCTGGTCCTCTAGTCGACAGACGACTGTCTCACGGTCAAGTGCAGAGGCTGAATATAGAGTTGTGGCTCATGCTATTGCCGAGTGCTGTTGGATGCGGAAGGTTCTTCAGGAGCTTCATAGACCTCTTTGTTCTGCGACTCTGGTTTATTGCGACAATGTTTCTGCCATATACATGTCCTCTAATCCAGTGCAGAATCGCCGCACCAAGCATATCGAGATTGACATCCACTTCGTTCGGGAGAAGGTGTCACTTGGCGAGGTTCGGGTTTTGTATGTTCCGTCTTCACTTCAGTTCGCGATGTGATGACTAAGGGACTGCCGAGTCAGCTCTTCCTCGACTTTCGGTATAGCTAGGCTTAGATAGTTGTATTTGACTTGTACTCTAATTGTAGTTGTACCCTAACTCTTGGCCTCTGGCCCATTATATAAACACCGGAACCCTGTGTATTACACGTGAGAGGCTCCCCACCCCCCAAACCCTTCTACACCTTGGCATAACATAATCTTTAACTCTATTAACATGGCAAGCACTAGCAGTAAAAAACCATAATCTTTCACCTTGTCTTCATCCTCATCTACTACATTGTTTGTATGTGAATATCCGACTCTCAGTAAAAAAAAACATGAAAGGTGTTCTTTCTAATAATTACAACATAACAACTAAACACAAGAGAGCCCCTCCAAAAGAAAAACATCTTTATTCATGATTATAACTGCATCATGTATATTAATGCATTAACAGAATCTAGATATCAACTCTTCTTCCAATGCCCTTGTGCAGCATCCTGTTGGAATTACCTCTGTCCATCCTAGACACAGTGAATGTTCAAGATCATATCACGAGCTTAAAGCAGTCAATGCACTTGGCTCACTATATGGAGATTATCCTTGTTACATGGGAAATTTGGAAGTCAATTAATAATTGCATTTTCAAAGTAATTTCTCCCTATCTCTACAAATGCATGAAGAACTTTAGAGAGGAGATATCCCTCCTAGTTCACGGAGCTAAAAGGAAAATATACTCGGAGCTGCATTCCTAATGAAGCTTTTATTAAGTTTGCTGAACATTATTAGCGTCTATATTACCTTGTACTAGGTTGTCTCTAGGACTCTCAGCCTCTCTCTTTTTTCATGTTATAACTCTTTTTTCTTTAACCGAAGACAGCAGCTCTGTAACCTCTGTTTTTTGTCTCGTTTTGAAAGTAGAACAGAATACATCCGAACTAATCCTCCCTGTATTGACGTCAGCAACTAAAACGATCGATCAACGTCGCAATCAAAAGGCAAGAAGACTGAATCACAGGATATCTTTTCCCAACACACAACAAACATAGAAAAACCATAGACATTATTCTTCAACTGCCTGCAAAGGCTGTTATAAATTCCGTCCAACCACAAATGATAAAAGGACATCGAATGAAAGAAATGGAAACGTCGCCCTCTCCCAACACATGATGGGTATTTGACGAATGAACAGACGAACATTAGCATTTTAGCAACTAGACTAGGTACTGGAGTACTCTCGGAATGACAGTTTACTGATCCGCGAGGCGAGAGTTCTGATGAGGCCATGGCCCACCAGAAGCTCCACCTGGGATGCCCGACACTGATGACAGACTCAGAAGGAACGAACGAGACGGAGCTCAGTTCGACATCACACGGGGCGACCGCGGACGCACTGGTGTCTTTGAGGGGCTCACCCTGCACAAATGAGGATGATAGGATTAAGAACATGACGATTCTGGGTAGAAGGGACTACAGACATGGATTAGTCCACACTTTACCTGACTGGAAGGGAGCCAAGGACCATACCACTGAAGTTCAGGGCCAGAATTGCACTTTCTGCCTGCAAAGGGTGTATTTGAAAAAGGTGAGTCGCATAATTCAGCACAGGATTAAACTAAAATTCCAGTAGTTATCCCATTTCTGATAGTTTGCTGTCAAATGAAATGCAGTTAAAGCAGAAAGGAGGGAAGCAAAATAATAATAAAGCTCAGACGGAGAGAGAAATGAGTTCTGCAGTCACAAGATGTAGAGAAAATACGACCAAGTATTCTTTTAATATGATCAGTGAGCATTGAGTTTAAACCAAACTTGGAGGTTTTAGAAGTATCCAGTTGTGAAACCCATATTCTTATACAGTTCCACCTAGTCAAAGCCCCAAATAAAACATCAATAGAAAGATTCAATTCATGGACATGGATGCAGGTCATTATGAATAAGTATTCCAACTGATTTGTATTTCAGGAAAACAATAGTTTGGATAAAGAGCACAAGAAATAAAAAATGAACATCTAAGTCCAGTATGTACACAAAATTATCAGATGTTTCTCTAACTTCTGGAACTGCTTTTTTTACGTATATAAGCTGTATACAAGCTGTTTCTTTCTGTTTGCCATTGTCATTTGATATTGTTATAATCTTTCCAGATAACTTTAGATAATTACTGGATGTACTGACTATCAGTAGCACCTTGAACATTAAATAATAAACCCTTGATCACTTCAACAATACAATGCCCTGTTTTAATTACCTGAGTAAACTCAACAAAAGCAATGCATGTGGAGTGTACATAATCACCAAGGAGTCTCAGCCGAGAAACCTGAAACAAAGGTAACATGTTTTACGAAAAGGTTTATGTGAAATATAAAGATATACATGACGTATGACATACCTTTCCACATAACCGTTGAAAGAAAACCTTTACATCATCTTCCGTAACCTGCACGATAAAGAAGACAACTAAGCAAAGCAGTTTGACAGACATGAAAATAGAACAGTAACATACAAGTCCTACACCTTAAAATCAAATAAATAAGATTCACAAACCTTCTTATCTATGTTAGTACAATATACAGTCCTTGAGACCATTTCTTTCTCATCTTCCGTCTGTAGAGGAAAGAGCATTGCAAACAACGTTGGTTAGAAATGACATAAAAATGAGGAATTGATAGTGTAAAGCTCCAAGTAAATGGAAGTATGCAATCCAATCATGTACTTACTCGAGGAAGGAATTTAGGGTTCACTGGTAGAATCGCTGTTTTAGAAGGTAAAACTCTAACAGGATAGTAACCAAGCATGGTTCCCCCAAGTGTTAGTGCTGCCCTTGCACCAGCTGCACACAATAGAGAACTTCAGCTTTGCTGTTTATCCATATACAAGACTACAGAAGGGGGTTAGTCTTGAAGGGGCTACCATCATCAGCAAACTCAATGAAAGCAAAACGCAGGACCGAATGGGGGTCACCGCAGATACGGCAATCTACCACCTACAGGTAAAGATAAGAAGATGAGTATGGTAAAACATGATATTGTATTACAAAGAGCTAGACTAGTTATATTAGTGATCTCGTCAACTTTCAGTATGCATGTATAACTGAATGGATGTCAATACCCAAAATGCCGCATAGTCTTAGATAGTTATTGTTCAAGGTGCTATTTTTGTTCAGGCAAGTATACATTTGAAAAGGCACCCACCTGAATTTGACTAGGAAGCTGAGCTTCACGGCAGCTAAAAGAAGTTACAAAAAAAGAATGCATTTATGGCATTTCCCGTAGCTGGGGTGGAACTTGATTTCAGACAACTTATCATTTAAAGTACTAAGTTCATTCTAAAGCAAGTAGTCGTCACCTGAATAAAAGAAAAACCTATGCAGTAATAAAAGAAAAACCTACAGGAACAGCAAAGGCAACAGGTAGCAGAAGCCTACACTTTTCAGTTAAAACTTTCATGGTTAGAAACAGAGGGCGACTTTGTATATAGGGAAATATGGTTATCGACCACTCACCCTCCCCCACCTTCCGAAAACAAGTTTAGATTCACTGTCCTTAATACTAGCTCATGGCAAACAGTGCTGCTAGCCTTGTTATCTAGTTCCTCATGCCTTGCGACACTAATTTTACTTAGTGAACTGAGATCTATCTGTACTTTTCAGGACGGTCGACTATTTTAAGACCATGCTAGCATCCAAACCATAATAAATATCTTCCGACAAAATCTGAAACCCCTAGGGACCGCTAATCGTGATAGCTATTTACTATTTTAAGGTAATGAAAGCTGTTTCGCCAAGCAGGAAAGGTAAACTACCACAAATCTCATTGAATGAATCTTGACACTTACTTGTCCACAGTTAGAAAACACCTCAGCCAGCTTCTGTTCAGTCACCTACAGAGCAGCAGGATCATAATTAAACAACAAGACAAATAAGACATCACCGCCTATTTATATTTAGTATGCTTACTTGCTGATCAATATCAGAGACATAAACAGTCCGTCGCACACTATCCTCGCGATCAGATTGCCGTGTCCGGACTCCCATCCTTCTCCTCCCCTGGTTGAAGGAGGCACTCCTTCTCTGTTATCAGGAAAAGCAAGGACAATTGTCACTATCATCATAACGTTCGCTCTGAAAACTGAAAACCAAAACAGAGGTACACCAAACCAGTTGTAAACATCAAGGGACACAATGCCTATCCCATCACATAAATTTTTTAACCGAATTCTTGGCAACAATCAGCGTACCACCTACTACTACCACGGATCATTTAATACCACCGATCAAACATTTGATCCAAATTATCAGCCTTAAAAGGTTTCGACTCTGGTGAAAAAAGTACATTTGACAATCTGAGATGGTTCCTTCTGGAACAATAAGTAAAAACTGTTGCACATAAAAAGTTTATCGCCATCGCCTAAATGCCTCTGAATCCTAGTGAACCCATCCCGATCCTAGCACCGGAGGCCGTATATCAGGCTACCGGAATGGCCAAACCACCGGATACTCCGGCGATCATGAATGCAAACTAGTAGTCAGAACAAGGCCGTCAATTAAACAAGTACTCCATTAACACGCAAACCCCCCATAAAAAACGGTAAGCCCGAAGAAATAAATGACAATTCACGGCTCACCCACCCGGCGATTCTGCGGCTGCCCGCCGCCGTTGCTGGATCCGTCGCTGCTGGAGTCCCTCCCGCCGCCGCCAGCTCCCGCCTGCAGCTGCCCACCGAAGAGCTCGGCGGTGGACACGAACACCGGCGCATCGGCAGAGAGCCCTGCCCCCGGCGCCGGCGCCGGCGCCGGCGCGGCGCGGCGCGACGACGGCACGAACTCCTGCGCGCAGGGGTTGAGCTTGGACATGAGCTCCTCCAGCTTCCTCATGTCGCTTTTGTACTCCCTCTCCTCCTCCGCCTCCACCACCGCTGCGTCACCCCTCACCTCCGTCTCCGCCTCTGCCCGGATCGGGCCCTCTCCCGCCACCACCACAGCCGGCGCCTTCGCCACCTCCACGGCCACCATTATTGCTTCCTTATTCCACCTCGCTGTAACAAGGAAGAGATCAACTCGAGTAGTACTACTGTATTATACACGCCGGAGGGATTTGTCTCCCTCTTCTTCTCTGCTCCGGCGGTAACAGTGTTGTGCAGGTGCTGCTCTGGTCTGGGGTGTGAATGAGGAAGAGATGTGAGGGGCGATCGCTTTCCCGGAGTTGCTTATATATGTAGCAGCACCCGGTAATATTTTTCTTGTGTATATTACCATGGCATTTTTGCTTGTAAAACAAAAAAAAATAGTGAGCGAAATAGGAAAACACAGGGTGAGAGGCTACGGATATTTCCAACGTATTTTGTAGTGACACATATTTTTCTTCCGGAGATAAAAATAAAAATTTGGAGAATGAAAAACGATGAACTGTGCGGGTAGTTGGGCGAGCGAGAATCGGTAGGCGCGAGTCTCGGTCAGAGCAGGACGGGGGGATCATCTAGACGAGGGCACGTCACCGCGGCGATCGGGCTACGGATGGGGCCACGCCGGTGTGAACCATGCACAGCGCTGGCGCAGTCCACGTTTCGGCCCGGATCCCATGCGGCTATATTTGGGGTCCTGAGGTTTTTCTGGGTCCTGGTCCTCATGATCTTGGCTGCACCGAGCGGCTCACTAAACGTCTTTGACTGGTAACCTTCGCTGGTTTCGTGCATCTTTGAAACGGCTCGTGTGTGTTAGCAACTGGATCCTGACTTCAAGGTTTAGAAAGAAAACGGTCCTTTTTAGGGATCCTGACTTCTGGGTTTACAAAGAAAACGATTTTTTTAGAATGGAGATTTGGTGCACTCGGACACATGCATCTCTCTTAAAAGAACAAAAGTTATATTTAAGAGTTTTTCATTCTCCAAAGCTGGGAGGACAATGGGTGTCCTTTTGGGGGTCTTGCCCGCGGCCTACTCCCACATGGTTCGCCCCGCTGGGTCGCTGATACCCTCGTCGATTGCGCATGGGTGCTCACCCATGCTAGGGTATCCCCGATCGCGGTCATGGAGCTACGCATGCTTCATTGCGCACTCGATCAGCTGCCCGGTCCTGGCTCGGACACAAAAGATGATAAATCCTTGGCCTGGGGTGGGGGCAGTTTCAATGCCGGCGCGGTGTATAGAATGTTGAAAAACTCCGAGTGCGTGACTCCCCTACAGGATCTCAACTGGGCAGGTTTTGCGCCTCTCAAAGTCAAGGTCTTTGTATGGATTCTGCGGCATGGTAAGACGTGCACACGTGCTCTCCTTCGCCACATCGGGTATCTGCGGGATGGGTCGTGCCCCTTCTGCCCCCGTGCGCCAAAGACGATTGACCATCTCTTCTTTGCTTGCCCTCGCCTCCGCCTCTTCTGGTGTCGCGTGCTTGGTCCCCACCGATGCGCCCTCCCCGCGATTGTTGATGCCTCATGGGTGTCGCTCTAGGCCAGCAATCCGACATGGGGTGCTCCTATCTGCAGCACTATCCTATCCAGTGTCCTCTGGGTCGTCTGGAAGACCAGGAATAGGACGGTCTTCGAGTCCGTCTGCCTCCCTCTGCCGGTGATCCTCGAGCAAGTCGTTGAGCACCTGCGACTGTGACGTGTTTGGGTGCCCGCCCGTGTGTGTTTCCGGCTCGTATAGGAGTGGTGTGTCTCCCTCTGTAGCTGAAAGAGAAAATAATGTAACCCCCACCCCATAAAAATGTAACCCACCCCTCCAGCTGGGCTCTCTGTCGCCTTTTAATGAAAAAATCACGTGGGCATTTCGCCCCCCATTGTGCCATTCAAAAAAAGACCTGAAAACAAATAAGGATGTAGTCACTGATGTATACCACAAACGTATAAATTATCAATTGGAAATAATGTTCATTTTTAGCTACACAAAAATGATAAAACAACCGATCTAGGTATCACATTTTCAAATCTCCATAAAATATAAGACTTTTTCATTTTTATGTAATTGAAAGGGTATTTTACCCTATACTATTTTTGGTTGACAATGACATCGTGGTTAGAGCGGACTAATGGTACTTCTAGTGTCTTACACAGGTTTTAGTCCGATGGTGTGATGGAAGGTCATCAGAGACCCCCCCCCCCATTTTGATAACGAAGCTTCGCACCGGAGTTTTCCTTTTTTATGTAACTTGAGTCCGGTTAGGAACTCCGCACTATTAAGAGGGGTTCTCTCGGTGAGCTTATTGGGGATGAAATTCCAAGCCATATACACATCCCATACTCCTACTTGATCCATCACCAAAGAGAGAGGAGAAGAAAACCTATATATCGAGCCTTTTCTGTAGATCCGGTGTACAGGCCGGTTGAACCAGCTCACAGACCGGACCGTCCAGTGTCAGGACCGGAAATCTGACCCTCAGCCGGATTTTCCGGTTTACTTACTCCGAGTATAACCGAGATTGGAGTCGGTAACCATATTCGGCTGAAGTCCGGTTTTCTGGGCTGAGAACCGGACCGTCCGGTGTGTAGGCCGGTCCAACCGAACTTAAAAACGGACACTGCGAAAATGACTTGAAACGTCTAGTTTTTCTTCTTGAGTATAAATATCCTTTCTTCCACCTTGAGCAGGTTAGGCATTCAGTTTATATCCTTCTTGAAGCTCTCTCTCTCCATTATTAAAACACAAAAGCTTGAGGATATCCCATTCTACCCAACCAAATCCAAATCCCTTTGGTAGAAAGGAAGAGGAGGTCCCGATCTACGTTTCCACCAAGCCAAAGTTCATTCCCCCTTGATTTCATCGAGTTAGCTTGTTACTCTTGGGTTTGTGGGAAACCCTATGCGGCTAGGGTCGCCCGGAGGCATTCGGCTTGTGATTTGCTCCGTGGAAAGTTTGTGAGGGTTTGGAGACTACCTTAAAGTCTACCATGGGTAAGTGAGCTATTCCTTCGTGGGATAGGCTCGGAGAAGAAGGTGAGCCTTTGTGGCGTGTGAGTAATCCTTCATGGAACCTCACACCTCTCCAACGTGACGTGGCAACCTTCCCAAAGGTGGTGAACACGGGAATACATCTTCATCTCCACGTGCTTCGGTTATTCCTTAACCGATCTCTTACTTGTGTTGTTTACCTTGTGATAGCCTTCGAGCTTGAAGTATCTTGTATCATCATCTAGATTGCCTCACCTAGTTTTCACTTAGGCTCACTTATTTTCAACAAAGCCTAAAACTTGCAAAAGATTACAAAGAATTTTGTAGAAACCTATTCACCCCCCTCTAGGTTAACCATCTTACACTTTCAATTGGTATCAGAGCCAAGGTCTCTTTTAAGGGCTTTACCGCCTAAGAGAAAAGATGGTTTTATCTGATGATGAGGAGGATAAAACTTATTCGGTCAAGGAGCTTCGCAAAATCTTAGCCAAGGGTGCCCTTGAAAAGGCCAAGGATGATTCTGATCTCCTTGTTCGAATGAGTTACCTAGAAGGACAAATTAAGGCCATTAGAGATGGGGATTTTCTTGGTAACCCATTGGTAGTACCTCAAGGGAGACCAATGGACACCGGAAAGGACAAGGATGCCGAGTCCGCTCATGAGAGAAGCTCGTCAAAAACCTCCGCGCCCCCTAATCAATTTCCTTATGTTTATTGTTGGAATTATGCCCTAAAGGCAATAATAAAGATGTTATTATTATAATTCTTGTTCATGATAAAGTTTATATTCCATGCTAGAATTGTATTAAGCGGAAACTTTGATACTTGTGTGGTTTATGAACAACACCGTGTCCCTAGTACGCCTCTATGGACTAGCTCATTGATTAATGATGGTTAAGTTTTCCTAACCATAGACATGAGTTGTCGATTAATAATGAGATCATGTCATTAGGAGAATGATATGATGGACAGACCCAAATTAAGCAGAGCAATTAGATCGTGTCATCGTGTTCATCTTTGCGAAGCTTTTTCCTATGTCAAGTATTGTAGACCATGAGATAATACAACTCCCTTGTATCGGAAGAAAGCTTTGAGGTCATCAAACGTCATCCTATGTGAGGGTGATCATAAAGGTGTCTCTCAGGTGATCGAAAAGTATTTGTTGGGTTGTATGTATCAAGATGGAATTTGTCCCTCCCGAGTCGGAGAGATATGCTTCGGGCCCACTCGGTAATCGATATCAACACCGCTTGCAAGCACGTGGTTAAGGAGTTAATCACAAAGTGATATCGGATTACGGAACGAGTAAAGTACTTGCTGTGAACGAGATTGAACTAGGTATGCCGATACCAACGATCGAATCTCAGGCAAGTAAAATATAGCGTGACGAAGGGAATACATATATGGGATTAATTGAATCCTGGCATCGTGGTTCATCCGATATGATCATCGATGAATATGTGGGAGTCAATATGGGTTTCCAGATCCCGCTGTTGATTATTGATAGAAGATCATGTCTACATATTCTCGAACCCGTAGGGCCACACACTTAACGTGCATCGATGCTAGGTTAGAATGGATAATTGGTTTATGAGTTTTTGTTCGGAGTCTCGGATGAGATCCAGGACATCACGAGAGGTTCCGGAATGGTCTGGAGAATAAGATTCATATAAAGGAAAGCAGTTTTTGGATTTCAGAATCGTTTCAGAGTTTATCGGTATTGTACCGGAAGGTTCTAGAAGCTTCCGGAGTGGGACCAACGTGGGCCCACTTGTCAGAGGCCTGCGGGGCCTAAGGGGGAGTGCCCTGGCCGCTTTGGGCCAGGGGCACAAGGCCCCATAGGCCCAGCCGTCCAAACCCTAGGGAACCCTTCTAGAAGGAAGGGGGAAAACTTGCCCCCCACTCCACCCTTGGGGCCGCCGCCCTAGGGCTTGTAGGAGGGGCCAAGGGGGCCGGACAGCCCCCTATATAAGGTGGGTAGGGGCGCACCCTCCCCCTCCTAATCCTCCAACCCTAGCCGCCGTCCTGCTGCCCCTCCACCTCTCTCTCTCTCCCGACTGCGTGTAGGCGAAGCCCTGTCGCAGAAACTCTCCACCATTGCACCACGCCGTCGTGTTGTATATCCAATCCATCTCTCCACCCTACTTGCTGGACCAAGGAAGGAGGATACGTCGTGGCACCGTACGTGTGCATCTCTCGGAGGCGCCTCCACTTGCGGCGTAGGATCGGATCGGATCGTGAGGAGGAGACGGCTAGTACGACTACATCAACCATGTTCTGTTGAACGTTTCCGCTGTGCAATTTCTTCAAGGGTATGAAGATCTCATCTATATCTCTCGTTGATTGCATCTCCTAGATTAGATCTTGGCTTTCTTGTTCGCATCCGTAGAATTTTTGATTTACTATGATGTGAAACCCTTCATTTATCATAAGCAAAAGAACATCATGCGTCCATTAATGGTTCGGGTCCTGCACCTCATTATGATGGAACTCATTTCTCTCATTGGAAAGCTTCTATGGAATCTCATCTTCGCAGCTGCGACGTTGAGCTTTGGGAGATCGTGTGCACCAGTTTCCACCCTCAAGATCCCAATAGCCTCACTCCGGGAGAGTACTACGACCATCAACTAAATGCAATGGCTTGTGACAAGATAAGGAGTGTCATTCACCGCACTCTCCATGATCAAGTCAACGACATCCCCACCGAAAGGATCTTTGGGATAGGATTGTCATTCTCCAAGAGGGAACATCTCTTATCCAAAAATCCAAGTATGAAGCTACCAAGTCGGAGATGAACATGTTCATGAACCATGATGGTGAGACCATCGCCGAAGCATACAAGAGACTTGTTGCCCTCCGCGTGAAGATTGGGTGCCTAGGATGTGAAAAGTATGATGATGGATTCAATTTGAATGATGAGCTCATCAAGTCCAAGATTGTCTTTATGATTGTGGTCACCGATAAGAAGCTTGTATTGAACTTGCAACTCCTTGATAGAGTAATCAATTCACTGCTGATGATCTAGTCTCTTATCTTGTTGCCACGGATAACTTGGCGGATGAAGGGCAAAAGATCAAGGAGATTAACCGTGCTATTGGGTCCTCCCACTCTCTAGCACTAAAGGCCAAGCATGTGCAAGAAGATGTTGCAAGTGATTAAGAAATCGATGTTGGTGGAGTTGATGATATGCTCTCTCAACTTGCTCTCTTCACCAAGAACATGAAGTTCCTAAGAAGGAGAAGTTCAATGGGATCAAGTGAGAAGAAGAGGACGTGCTACAATTGTGATGATTCAAGGCACTTTGCTGATAAATTCCCATATGAGAAGAGGCTTGACAAGCCCAAGTATGAAGAGGGTGCCAAACCAAGGTTGAAGCCCAACCCCATCAATGAAAGATACAAGAGAAACAATAGGCGTGATGGCAAGGGCTTCCTAGGTCAAGAATACTTATCTGACAAGGAGGAAGAGGATGAAGAGAAGGTTGTTGCAGTGGCCGGTTTGGCCTTCGCTGAACCCGGGTCTCTCTTCACGTATGACTACACCAAGGACTACACCGACGACTCTCCTACTCTCAAGGTCACCGCCACTTGTCTCATGGCAAGGAGCTCCAAGGACGAGTCCGACATGGAGTGTGGGGATGAGGATAAACTGGTGGGTGTGACCGGTTTGGCATATGTCAAACTCGGATCACCTCTCACCTACGACTACGCCAAGGACTACATCGAGAGTTCTCCTATTCCCAAGATCACCGTCTCTTGTCTTATGGAAAGAAGCTCCAAGGTAATTGTGACACCCCCGGGATCAGGAGTAAAAAAATCCCAGAACTCCGTATGACATAAGCTTAACCTTGAGCTCAAGGATATGCAGTGAAGAATTGATAACATGGCAGTGACCCTACGACACAAAATTTATTACAGTAAGCTCATAACTGAGCAGAGAACCAAATTATTACAAGCAGAGGTCACTGACCACAAACATCAAACAACAGAAGGCAAATTATGATATTAAGTATAGAAAACTTAACAAATGGCCTAAGAGGCCTGAAGCATTACGATGACGTCCCAGCCCATAGATTCCAGGCTATCGGCTGGGAAACCCAAGCTACTCGTCGATGTTGATGTAGTACCAAACTGATCTTTAGGGAACACTTACTCTGCCAAAAGTATCAACAAAGCAAGGGTGAGTATAGGATGTACTCCTCAAAACTTCTGGCTGGTGGAGTTGTTTTGCATAAATCCATCTTTGTTTATAAAACAAGAGAGAGAATAAGCTCGTCTATTCAGAATATTTTAAAAGGGGATAAGAGAGCGACATCTCCAAAATATTGATAATCACCTTCTGATATCCACCAAGTCATCATCATCTGAACCCTATCTAGGATCACCCCCTCGTACCCATGAGGAAGCATCCTTAAGCACAGGTTGATCTGCCAAGTTTTACGATTAAGTTATAGTTCTCTATGACCTTAGAATCTGGTCACCAAGTGTTCATAACCGTGAACACGGATTTTCGAAAAGATTTAACCCTGCAAGGGTGTACAACTTTACCCACACGTACTAACCTTCTATTAATGCCACATGATTATCCCTCTTCCTTGGAAGGCCGGTAGAGGGTGGTTAGACACGACCTTTACCTTGCTTTCGCCGAGACCATGAGTCACGCCCTAAGGATGGTTCCGCCATAACGGGTCAAGTCCCAAAGCTGGTCCCTAGAGATGTGAGGCGAGGTTGGTTTACCAGGGGCTCCATCCACCCCAAGCAACCCCGGCCACGCTTACCTACATGTTATGAATGCACCTCCTTCACCGCCTTCAAGAAGATCCAGAATGCATGTCGAATGGAACGCCCGAACTATGTGACTCATGGAATCTACTAGGCAAGTTAGTTGCTCATGAGGTTTTCCAGGCCCCGTGTGGTTGTACGCTCGTCTCGGTTCCTAAGGCAACAACTCAGTTCCTAGTGGTGGCGAGCATGGGACTAGAAAAACCACATCCTATTGTGGCCTCCCATACAAGCCTTAGCATGTTTAACCTCATATCACCTTTGATCTCATCTCATCATGTTCTCCTGTCATACTAGATTCTCTGCATCTGGTACAACATCCAGATGGACCAGCACTGACAGCTAAGCATGTCTAAGCAGGAAACAGATATAAGCTCTAGCAGTGCACACAAGCCAAACCTAGATATGCTAGGAGCAGTGGATCAGGTAAAATAAGCTCAAAGGGAGTAATCATAGGATTATATCATACTATATCTATCGATAAAAGACCACAGTAGAATCGTATGCATCATGGCAGGAATTGAAATGCTTTCGAAATCATAGGATTATATCATGGTGGGGCTATGCTTGCCTTTGCTTGTTGATAACCAATAAGCAGATCTTCGGGAGCCTTGTACTTGACTTGATTATAGTTGTTCAAGTATTTTTCGTTGATCTTCGATGGTCTTGATCTCGGTCTTCGATCTCGATATCGATATCGGATTCTACCGGGAAGAACCAAACACCGGAAAGAAAGGGAAACAATCAACACATGGCATCGATGCAATGCTCAAGCAAGGATGACGATATGACAAGTTAAATGGTACTGAAATGTAACCCTAAGACATGCTTGACAGTTTAATCGGGGTTCCGAGGGGCATAAACCCTAATTTAGAAGAACTCCGGATACACATGAGAGGGGTTGGTTTTATTCTCTAATTAAACTTGTCTTGTAAGTTGCTTAACAATGCATGATTATAGCTCTAATAGATAGTTCTCATTTTTCTGAACATTTTGATATATTATTTGTATTTTTATGACTTATAAATAGTAAGTTATTGAATTTACAAGATTTAAATCATTTTATGGAATTATTAAACCATATTAAATAGGTTTATTGCATCACTGTGACATCAGCACATGGGTGAGGGTAGTTTTTCACCGGGGTAGTGTCTACCGACAGTGGCCGACAGAGGGGCCATAGGCCACCTCAGCTGCCACGCGGGCGGGGACGGTCCCACGGCGGGTTTGACCACCGCTAACCCGCGCGCGCTGACATCACGATGACGTCACCATGCTGGTGGCTCCTAGATCGGCGACGGGGACGGCACAGGAGGTGATGCGGGGCTATGGGACCTATCCCGTTCGAACCAGGGCATCGAGAGAGACCTAAAACTGGCGGAGGAACTATCATTTGGCCACCGGTGGCTTGCCAGCGACACAGCCAAGCGGCGACCGAGGGTGGCGACACGGCCCTAGCGATCTACAGAACATGAGGAAGCAAGGTAAGGCTACCAGGAGGATCACCATCTCACCAGGAGTGCGACGGTGTGGTCGGTGAAGCCATGCGAGGCCATAATTGATGGGGACGACAACGGACGGAGCTCGGGAAGGAGGTTCCAATTGCGGCGTTTGGGAGACTCCTGGCTTGCAAGCTTGGTCGGGAAGGTTAATAGGGAGGAGATGGAGCTCGTGGCGTGCTTAGCTCAGTCCAGGACAGTGAGGAACGGCGGGACGCCAACGAGATCCGAGCTAGGGTTTCAGTGGATAAGGGGAACGAGGGAGAAGGATAAATGGGGATCGTTCTCTGCGCGTATGGGGTCCTTATAGGCGGCAAGAGTGGTGGCCGCACGCATCTTGGCGAGGAGGTCATTGCGGCAATGGCGGACAGCTCCGGCGGCAACACGCAGGAGGTTTTCGTCGTCCTTCTGGTTGAATGAAGAAGAAAGAGGAAAAGAAACTGAAGGGGTACCGGGCTAGGCTGGGCCGAGGTGGGCCGCGGTTTGCTGCGTGCTGGCGACAGGGAAGAGAGGATACTGAGGTGGGATAGCTGGGACGGCCTAGATAGGTTAGCTGCTGCTATATTTTTTTAGCAAAACCCTTTTCAATTTCTGTTTTGATTTTCTCTCTTTTGCAAACCATTTCCAAATCTGTTTTTGGCATTTCAAAATTACTAGAGGATTTGTAAAATATAGAAAGTATTGCAGGGCCCTTATAATCTATTTGGGCTCCACAATTTTGGTACTTTGCAAAATACAAAAACATTTGAATGGTTTTCAAAGAGAGAGATATATATATAGAGAGAGAGAGAGGGAAAATCTAGGGTTTAGGGTTTTGTTCCATTTCTTCAATGCATGCAATTTAAATTATGATGCTCATGAATGCACAAACAAATCATAATTGAGGATTAGCTAAAACCGGGGTGTTACAGTAATCTCCTCTCCTCCATCCCTATCTAGCATCTTGGATGATCTTGTGAGTAACCATGATAATGATAATGATAGTGATAGTGATGAATTTGGTGAAGAATATATAAAATAAATGTATGATATCATGAAGTCTCTTCCTCCCATTGCTCGTGCTAGAGTCAAGTAATTAATGGAACTTGTTAGCTCACGTGATGAGGCCATTCATAGCTTGGAATCTAATATTGATGATGAGAAACGAAGATTCAATCTTCTTGAGCAAGAGCTTTGTGAGGAAAAGAATACCAATTCATTTCTTAAACTACAAATTGAAATTTTTGAACTTGATAAAGCAAAAGACATGGACACTATTGATAGGGCTAACTCTTTGTCCCAAGAGCTTGATGCCTCAAAGAAAGAGCTTGAGGTTTCTCATGCTTCTCTTACCAAGTACCTTGAGCACCTTGAAAAGGCTAGTTTGCTTGTCAAGTGTGAGCTCATAAAACTTGGAGAGAACCATAACCAACTTCGGGTTACCTATGAGAAGGCTCTTGGTACATTGAAGGGTCCAATTATTGTTGAGAATGATTCTTTTTCCTCTAACTCTACCTTTGATAAAACTCTCCTCATTGAGGAAAATAATAAGTTGAAAGATCAACTTGAGAAAGAACGTCATGCACCCACTTCCAAGGGAAATATTCTAGACGAGATTATATCCCGTCAAAAGACAGGGTTTCCAATGAAGGTGTCGGTATCCAAAGAACAACAAGAATAATGCCATTCCACCAAAGAACATAACCTTTGTAACCGAAGGTGACAAGGTGGTTGGCCAAGTCAAGAAGAGTGTTGTGAATGGGGGAGCCATGAGGGGCAATCTCAATCATAAATATGCGGGAAAATCTAATCCTTCCTATGTGATATGTAAGGGCACTCAAGGAGATGTATATGCCAAAATGTTGGCCCTCGAAATGGTTATGCTTATAGATGGTACTCAATTTGGGTACCAAAGGATCTTGTTGCTAATGCTAGGGGACCCATTACTCAATGGGTTCCTAAATCAAAGAATTGATTTTGTAGGATTATGCCTCCGGTGTATCAAAATGGGTGTTTGATAGTGGATGCACCAATCACATGGCCGGAGGTAGAAGTGGGCTTGACAAAATCATTCACGATGTCAACTCAATGTCAAGCATCACTTTTGGAGACAAATCTAAAGGAAAGGTACTAGGTTATGGTAAGTTGGTGATCTCCAAGGTTTTGACTCTAGAGACTGTCTTACTTGTTGAAAACCTTGGTTACAACTTGCTTTAAATTAAACATCTTGCGGATGCCGACTATCACTCCTATTTCTCTAGAACTTTTGTGAAGGTCTTTAGGGGTGATGATCTCAGCTTGGTTCTTATTGGACATGTGGAAGATGACCTTTATGTGGTCGACCTCTCGAAATAGATCTAATCTCTTCATACATGTCTAATGGCCAAGGCTAACAAGGGATGGCTTTGGCATCGTCTCCTAGGTCATGTCAACATGAGAAATCTCAATCAACTCCTAAAGGGTGAGCATATTATTGGACTAACCGATGTCTCCTTTGAGAAATATCATGTGTGTAGTGCTTGCATTTCAGGAAAGAAAATTGGGAAGCATCATCTTCCGTAGCCAAGGTGGCCACGTCAAGATCCTTGGAGCTTCTCCATTTGGATCTCTTCAGGCCGTCAACGTATGACTCCCTTGGTGGAAGAAGATATGGTATTGTCATTGTTTATGATTACTCAAGGTATACTTGGGTCTTTCTTCTCAAGTCAAAGGATGAGACCTACAAGGAATTAATGATCTTTGCAAGCAAGCTCAACGCACTCATGGAGTGGAGATCAAGACCATTAGATCCGACAATGGCACCGAGTTCAAGAACTACACCATACAAGAGTTTTTTGAAGATGAGGGGATCAAGCATGAGTTCTCACCTCCCTATACCCCTCAACAAAATGGTGTTGTTGAAAGGAAGAACCGGACAATCATTGAGATGGCAAGAAAAATGTTGAGTGAATTCAAGTCACCCACAACTTTTGGGGAGAATCCATTGCTACCGCGGTCCACTACACTAACTGGATCTTCCTCCGAGCTCCCTTTGACATGACTCCATACGATATTCTCACAAGTAAGAAGCCCAATGTCAACTACTTTCGTGTCTTTGAAAAGGAAAAGCTTGGTAAATTCGAATCTAGAACTATGGAGGGTATCTTTGTTGGTTATACGGAAAACTCTCATGCCTATAGATACTACAAAAAAACTAATGGTTGTGTTGAAGTATCTTGTGACGTGGAGTTTTTGGAGAATAATGGCCCCCATGAGGGGCAAGTTGCTTCACGTGATGTAGGTGATGGTGATTCCTCTCAAGTCATCAAGTTGATGGGTATTGGGCATATCTTGCCCACCGAGTCTCACATTCATGTTCAACAAGATGATGGGGGAGAATCAAGCTCAACTCAAGAAGAGCCAAGCTCTACCCAAGTTGAGCCATCAAATGCACCACAAGATCAACATCTTACTCAATATTCCATGCAAACCGAAGAACAAGAACCAAGCCCTCAACCCTTTGAGCAAGACCAAGTAGAAGATCAATCTCCTCCATCCCAAGGTCAAGCTCAAGATGGTGTCAATGATCAAGGCCCCTCAAAAGATGAATTCGTTGATCATGAAGGCACAATTCGGAAGATCAAGGCCGCCTCCATTGCAAGTGGACTCCAAGTCAACAATATCCTTGGAAGCATATCAATAGGGATAGAGACCCGTGCCAAGAAGAAGAACCTCACAACCTTTTGTGGGCATCATACTTTTGTGTCCAACTTTGAGCCCCTCAAGGTTCATGAGGCTTTGGAGGATCCGGATTGGGTCATTGCCATGCAAGAAGAACTCAAGTGTTTCACCCGCAATGAAGTTTGGTCTCTAGTGGAGAGGCCTAAAGATCATCGCATCAATGTCATTAGGACCAAGTGGGTGTTCAAGAACAAGAAAGATGAAAACGGGGTCGTCAAAAGAAACAAATCAAGGTTAGTGGCACAAGGGTATGCCCAAATATAAGGTATTGACTATGAGGACACCTTTGCGCCCGTTGCTCGTCTTGAAGCTATTCGTCTCTTGCTTGCTTATGCATCTTTTCATAACTTCAAGCTTTATCAAATGGATGTGAAAAGTGCATTTCTTAATGGTCCCTTGAAAGAGGTTGCATATGTAGCTCAACCCCCAGGTTTCAAAAACACACGCTATCCCAACCATGTGTATCTACTCCATAAGGCTCTCTACAGACTAAAGCAAGCTCCTTGTGCTTGGTATGAGCACCTTATGGATTTCCTACTCATGGATCGGTTTAGCGTGGGTAAGGTAGATTCCGCCCTTTTCACCAAACGGGTTAAAGGGGGTGGCTTATTCATTGTTCAAATTTATTTTGATGATATTATCTTTGCTGGAACTAACGAATCTCACAACAAAGCTTTTTCCGAGTTTATAACTATGAAATTTAGGATGTCCATGATGGGGGAGTTGAAGTTCTTTCTAGGCTTCATTATAAAGCAACTTCCTCACAGCACTTTCATCTCTCAAGAGAAGTACATTAAGGACATGCTCAATAAGTTCAAGATGGCCAAGGCTAATCCCATGAAGACACCCATGCCACTAAATGGAAAACTTGGCCTTGGAGTTGGTGACAAGGACGTGGATCAAAAGGTATATCATTCTATGATTGGTTCCTTGCTCTACCTTTGTGCTTCTAGGCCGGATATCATGTTAAGTGTTGGAATGTGTGCTCGTTTTCAATCTGCTCCCAAGGAGTGCCACTTGATGGAGGTCAAACGGATTTTTAGGTACCTTGTTCTCACTCCTACTCTCGGGCTTTGGTATCCAAAGGGGTCAACCTTTGATCTTGTTGGATATTCGGATGCCGATTGGGAAGGTGATAAGGTTGACCAGAAATCAACCTCCGGGGCTTGCCAATTCATTGGCCGGTCGTTGGTGAGTTGGTCTTCCAAGAAACAAAACTCCACAGCCCTATCCACCACCGAAGCCGAGTACATATCCGCGGCATCTTGTTGTGCTCAATTGTTATGGATGAGGCAAACCTTGAAAGACCATGGTGTGTCTCTTGGTATAGTACCTCTTCTATGTGACAATGAAAGCGCAATAAATATCGCCAATAACCCCGTCCAACATTGCCGCACCAAACATATTGACATTCGCCACCACTTCCTACGTGACCATGTCGCAAATGGTGACATCAACCTCACTCATGTGGGTACGATGTTCCAATTGGCCGATATCTCATGAAGCCTTTGGATGAAGCCCGGTTTGTCATGTTGAGGCGAGAACTCGGTATCCTAGATCCTCAAAACTTGGATTGATTTACTTCTTGCACTATATTCTTGCTCTTAACGTGCTATGTAGCCTAGTCGTGCAACACATGTAGGGATAGCCATCTTACCATGTCTTGGTTTGATGCATACCTATGTGTGCAGCATAAATTGATCTCGTGTCATGATATGGGTCCAAGCATCTATCTTTGAGGAGCCATGACACATGTTCTTAAACATAGGGGAGAAATCCCCCGCCAACTTCTAGCCTCCTTTGCATCTCAATGGTTTCCTTCTTAAGGCTTTCTGAGTTTTTGTCGAATTTCTTTCTGACTCTTGATATCCTCGAATCATGCCTATTGTTGCTATTTGTGCGGTTCAAATTGGTTCTTTCCAATAGGCATGCCTAGATCACCTGCTTCATCTACCCTTTTGGAGTCTACTATCTTCCTCTACATGCACATGCCATCCTCGAAAATTTTCCTGAAAATTTTTTTGGAGTATTTTCTGATTTTCGTTTTTTGGCCCGGTTGAACCGGCTCTCAGACCGGACGGTCCGGCCCCAGCATGGGAAAACCGAACTTGAACCGGAAATTCTGGTTATACTATACCGAGTCTATTCGAAGCTCGAGTTAGTACCGCATTCCGGTTGACTTTCGGTTTTCCCACCTGTGGACCGGGTCGTTCGGTTTGGATCTCGGTTGAACCCGGACTTAAAACCGAGTTTTAGATATGTTTATCCTTCTTCTTCCTGGCCCTCCCCCTCCCTCCAATAGTTTCATTTCACTTCCCCCGACCCCTACCTCCTCCATTGTCGCCCCCCTCCCTCCCCTCCTCTCCTAGGGTGTTTCCACCCATAGGATCCACAGATCAGGCCACCATTTCATGTAGAAGGACCTTTGGAGGGTTTTCACCAAAGGAATTTCTTCATCATGTGGTAGTTTGGGAGCCTTTTGGTGTTCTTCTTCCTCAAGGTCTCTTTGGTGCTTCCCCCCAAGGGAAGCCATGTCCTCGGGTAATTCATTTGCTCACACTCCTCTTGTGTTTCTCAAATCCCCATGTTTTGCTATACATTTTGTTGGATTTGACAAGTTAGGGGTCCACCTTGCTCTTGTCTACCACCCACGTTCCACCATATCCTCCTTTCTGCTTAAAACTATATTTGTGCAAGTACTTGAGTCATTGGTAAAAAAAATTACATTGCATAGTTGGCCATCCTGTCTCTCGGCTTGGAATCCGGTTGCTCCAGCTGTACAACCGGACCGTCCGGTCTGAGTCTGATTTTTCGGCTCTGACACCGTACAGTCCGGTTTTACATTCGGTCCACCGACCCTGGCACTGAACCATCCGGTTCTGGAACCGGTTCATCCGGCCCTAGCGCCGGACCTCTTTGCAATGTCACCTGTTTTACCATGCACTTGCCCAAATCCAAGTTTTTTTCTATCCCCCTCTTTCTCTTTGGCATGTGTGCTTATCTCTGTGCTCCCCAGCCTCTCTCTCTTTTTCACACATGAAGACGCTGATTCTTCTGGTGATGAGTATGTGCCTGGTAGTGAGTATGTGCCTGAGGTAGCTAACAGGAGCAAGCGGGATCGTCGCACCAATCAGTCTATGCAGCGTGAGCCTGAGGGTAGCTCTCGTTCTAGGCACATCAAACTCAAGGATAATAGGGGTAAGCAGCAAGCTTCTCAGGCTAAGGTTGAGGATGTGCCTAGTCAAAATATGAAGAGTATGGAGATTGGTCAATACCGGGCTCTCTGCAAGCAGAATCCCTATCATTTCAAGCATCGCACCTATACAGGATCTGACAAGAAGTTTTGGACTGAGACTTAAGCTATGATGTGGGATCACATTTACACTCAGTTCTGGGTCACTCCCTGTGGTCACATTGCAGCTTTCAATCTGGAGTGGTTCAATATGTATGCAGCCTCTGATTACTTCTATATTGATGAATATCTGAGGAAAATGGATCTGTTCGACCTCATCTGTCTCAAGGAGGACTACTTCCCTGACTTTATTTTTCAGTTCTTTTGCACGGTCTACTTTCATGATGATGAGGACCGCATTATGACTTGGATGACTGGAACGTGGCGGTTTCAAGCTACCTATGATGATTTGGTTGATGTCATGGGCTACAAAGGTAGGGGAGGAGGCTTCCGTGTTCATAGTGAGAAGGTCAAGCCTGTTGAGACTCTTGCTTTCTGCTATCCTAGGGATTCTCAGTGGAGTCCTCCGTGCATGAATGGCATGTATTACTACTATCATACCTTGGCCAGTATCTTCCGTCAGTCCCTTGTTCCCCGTGTTGGAGATTCCACTAACTACCGTGGGTATTTTCCAACCTTTTGTACTACTGTCACCCTGATCGACTGAGGAAGATTGATGGATGTGACTTTGTGTACTGTGAGCTGCGGCGGGCTGCTTTGGATAGGATGACTCCCACCTTCTGCGTGTATGTACAAAAGCTGACCAATCGGGTGGTGCCGCCTGGTGTGATGGTGGGCGAGCGAGAGGAACAAGAAATGCTTAATCTCTGTCTTCGTGCCCAAACTCCTGAGGGTCCTGGGATGCGGCCTCCTGAGCACCGCACCAAAGCTACTCATGACCCTCGGCCGTCTTTTTCTACTCGGGTTGGTTCTCGTCGTCATGTTGGTGAGTCCTCCTCTCACCTAAGTCCCAAGGGTGGTGCTGCCAAGTTCTTCAAGAGGCTTTTTTAGATGTGTCGTTCTTCCTATGATGTGAGCCACAAGGCTTTGGAGATGAGTTAGGAGACTCGGCGCTGGCACAATGAGTTTATCACGACCCAAAATGTCACTCCTCCATCGGATGGTCCTGAGATGGCTCCTGATCCTTATAAAAACTATGAGATGCCGCCTCTTGATGATGTTATGTTCTATGGCTACTTTCCCGGTCAGTTTGCTCATGTTGGCCCCAGTGGTACCTCTGCTCATGATGACGTTGATGATGAGGACATTGATGATGATGTTGATAGTGGGGAGTACCCTGAAGAGGAAGATGTCCCAGTTCCGCATCCTCCGTCGTCTATGTTCTTCTAGTTGGGCTGCGCTAGCATCGCTCTCCTCCTCTTCCTTTTTGGTGTCTCGATGCCAATGGGGGAGAAGAGTAGAGTTCTACGGGTTCCTTGCTGAGGTTTTCTGGGGTTCGCCGTTAGCACAATGCCCCTTGCTTTCTCATTGCTTCTTATGGCATTGTGCTTCCCCCTTTGATTCGTGTGTGAACTATTTGCTTTCATTCCGTTTGTTGGACAAGTTTGTGCTACGTGTGTGAACCATTAATATTTATATCATGCTATGACTATGTCTATTGTTTTTTATAATATCCTTGTGAACTCTATCTCGGTTTGTCATCGCCAACCAAAAAGGGGGAGATTGAAAGGGTATTTTACCCTATACTAATTTTGGTTGACGGTGACACTGTGGTTAGAGCGGACTAATGGTACTTCTAGTGTCTTACACAGGTTTTAGTCCGATGGTGTGATGGAAGGTCATCAGAGACCCCCCCCCCATTTTGATAACGAAGCTTCGCAACAGAGTTTTCCTTTTTTATGTAACTTGAGTTCGGTTAGGAACTCTGCACTATTAAGAGGGGTTCTCTCGATGAGCTTGTTGGGGATGAGTTTCTAAGCCATATACACATCCCATACTCCTACTTGATCCATCACCAAAGAGAGAGGAGAATAAAACCTATCTATCAAGCCTTTTCTGCAGATCCGGTGTACAGGCCGGTTGAACCGGCTCACAAACCGGATCGTTCGGTGTCAGGACCGGAAATCTGAACCTCAACCGGATTTTCCAGTTTACTTACTCCGAGTCTAACCGAGACTGGAGTCAGTAACCAGATTCGGTTGAAGTCCGGTTTTCGGGGTTGAGAACCGGACCGTCCGGTGTGTAGGCCGGTCCAACCGAACTTAAAACCGGACCCTGCGAAAATGACTTGAAACGGCTAGTTTTTCCTCTTGAGTATAAATATCCTTTCTTCCACCTTGAGCAGGTTAGGCATTCAGTTTATATCCTTCTTGATGCTCTCTCTCTCCATTGTTGAAACACAAAAGCTTGAGGATCTCCCATTCTACCCAACCAAATCCAAATCCCTTTTGTAGAAAGGAAGAGGAGGTCCCGGTCTATGTTTCCACCAAGAAAAAGTTCATTCCCCCTTGAGTTCATTGAGTTAGCTTGTTACTCTTGGGTTTGTGGAAAACCCTAGGCGGCTAGGGTCGCTCGAAGGCATTCAGCTTGTGATTTGCTCTGTGGAAAGTTTGTGAGGGTTTGGAGACTACCTTAAAGTCTACCACAAGTAAGTGAGCTATTCCTTCGTGGGAGAGGCTCGGAGAAGAAGGTGATCCTTTGTGGCGCGTGAGGAATCCTTCGTGTAACCTCACACCTCTCCAGCGTGACATAGCTCCCTTCCCAAACATGGTGAACACGGGAATACATCTCCGTATCCGCGTGCTTCGGTTATTCCTTAAACGATCTCTTACTTGTGTTGTTTACCTTGTGATAGCCTTCGAGCTTGAAGTGTCTTGCATCATCATCTAGGTTGCCTCACCTAGTTTGCAATTAGGCTCACTTATTTTCTGCAAAGCCTAAACCTTGCAAAAGATTACAAAGAATTTTGTAGAAACCTATTCATCCCCCCTCTAGGTTAACCATCTTACACTTTCAGTAGTCCATAATCAAAATAATTTCTGAATTGCGATTTTTCATGCTTGTTCGATACATCATTGACAACATCTAGAATTTTTTTCAAATTTTATTGAAATTTATAAATATGACATTTTATTTACTTTTTACTATGGAGGGGATCATTGGAGCTCATGTGCTAGAAAAACTTTTATCTTCTTTAGCAACATGAAAAAAACAGGTTTGGAGTGGACCTGCACATCCTCACGCCAGGCTAGGTTTTGTGTCGGGCTTTGAAAAGCCCGAAAAGATAATACTAGTCGGAGTCTGAAACAGTAAAATAGAGATATTTTCATGTTGCAAAACACTATTTAATTAATTTTGGGATATAAAATACATTATTGCACCTATCTTTGCAGAAATATACTAGTTTCACAATATTTTGTAATTCCGTAGGCTTTTGGGTTGGGTTCCACGCAGAAAAGTGGAGCCTAAGCATAGCCTGAACGTCGAGCTTTCTAGTCAGGTTGTTGGGTTAATCTGTCCATGCCGAGCCGTAGTTCATAGGTTAATAAGAGTTACTACAAGAGATGATAATAATAACAATAATAATACTTATAATAACAACAACAATATTCAAGTGGTACATTTGTATCATGTTATCTTCCTTACCGGAATAAATTGTTTATTTGTCGTGTTGTTCCTTCTTGTGTTGGAGATATGCCCTAGAGGAAATAATGAAAGTAGTTATTATTATATCTTTGTGTTTGTGATAAATGTTTACATTCATGCTATAATAGTATTATGTAGGGGTTCATAGCATGGAAAACAAAAATTTTCTACCGCATACAAACAAACAAGCCAAGATCTATCTACTAGATTGTAGCAACGAGTCGATAGAGGAACTCACCCTCGAAGATTCCAAAGCGGTTAACGAGAGCAGATTCTCGTGGGTGATGTAGTCGTACACTTGTCGATCTCAAGATCGCGTAGACGATCCTTCCGGCGCTGCGTTCCGGCAGCGCTTCCGCAGTCGGTCACACGTTCGGTACTCGACGAAGACCTTCCTCTCCCTTGTTCCAGGCATCGGAGGTTGTAGCACTCTCCTCGCGATTCCCAAAGACCTGACGGTACCGGAAGTAGAGGGAAGATCTCGCAGGGCTTCGCCTTAAGCCGGAGCGAGTATGGTGGACTATGAGAGAGCCATGGTGATCTAGGATTTAGACACACCAATTAGAAGGGGCTAAACCAGCGGCTAGGGCAATTAGAAGCTCTAACTCGGTGGCTTGGGAGAAATCCCTAGGCTGTGGCTAGGGTTTAGGTTTAGAGGTAGGGAACTTGTGTGCTAGGAGGGGCAGCCCTGCCCCTCCCTTTATAGGTGGGAGGTGCGGCCAAGGGGAGGGGAGTCCCTACCCAACTCGGCTTGGAGGTGAGCCGCCGGTTGGAGGAGGGAACTCCTCCCCAACTCGGTTTCCACCTCTCCTCCTCTTTCCAAAAACTGCCGTTTGACTTTTCAAACTAGCTGTTTGACTTTTCAAACTAGGATTTGAATAAACCCTTTATTTTGGACAGCGATGACACCTAGTACATGATGCAATCATTCCAACTTGTAATGACACATTCATGTACCCCTTCCTCCGAGTCTTGGGACATTCGGAACCTTCTAGAACATTCGATGAAAACACCGGAATCATTCCCCAACTCCGAAACGAGACTTTCCTTATATGAATCTTATTCTCCGGACCATTCCGGATCTCCTCGTGATATCCCGGATCCCATCCGAGACTCCGAACAACATTCGGTCTCTTTCTCATCATACCATAACTACTCAAACAACATCGAATCCTTAAGTGTGTCTCCCTACGGTTCGTGAATTATGCGGACATGATCGAGACACTTCTCCGAACAATAACCAATAGAGGATTCTGGAAATTCATATGGCTCCCACATATTTCTACGATTACTTTATGATCGAATGAACCACTTACATACGATATCAATTTCCCTTTGTCTCACGATAGTTTACTTATCCGAGGTTATGATCGTCGGTATCTCTGCATACCTAGTTCAACCTCGTTACCGATAAGTACTATTTTCTCATTCCCGTGATATGTGATCCATTGTGAGCCAGTCACATGCTTGCAAGCTAATTGGATGACATTTCACCGAGAGGGCCCAGAGTATATCTATCCGTCATATGGATGGACAAATCCCACTCTTGATCCATGTGCCTCAACCCATACTTTCCAAACACTCAATGCCACCTTTATAGCCACCCAGTTATGGTGTGGTGTTTGATGTCATCAAAGCATCCTTCCGGTGATGGTGATTAACATGATTTCATGGTCGAAGGAATTAGGTTACTATGTATCAGAAAGCTTATAGCAAATGAACTATATTAAATGACTTGATCTTTATGCTACGCTTACTATAGGAGTATGTCCATCACATCATTCTCCTAATGATATGACCCTGTTGTTAATAACATCTCTATGTTCATGATCAGGAAACCATGATCATATATTAACCAACAAGCTAGTTTAACAAGAGGCTTTACTAGGGACTCTTTTATGTTTACAAATCACACAAGTATTAATGTTTCCTGTTAATACAATTATAGCATGGTATGTAAACATTTATCATAAGTATGAAGATATGATAATAACCACTTTATTATTGCCTCTTGGGCATATCTCCAATAGTCTCCCACTTGCACTAGAGTCAATAATCTAGTTTCAAACCTTTGTGTATTCAACACCTATGGCTTTCTGGTGTTGTATGTACACGATTGCTAGTGGTCAACTGATCTCCGGATCTGACACTTCCAGGTCCGTGTGTAATTGCATGTCTTTGCGTCTCTACGCATCACTCATTCTCTAATGAGATGGCTTCGTACAAATTTGGTCCTTTGGTGTGACCTTTAGTTCTTTTGGGGTTAAAAACATGTTGATAATATTGTCATACAATATATCTTCATAGTATTATCCCACTGTGAACTACACCTAGTTTGATAATAAACTACTTGACACAAATGCCCTCTTTTCTTAAAATATAGCATCATACACTTAGCCTTTTGTTGTAGTATCTGTCACAATGTCTTTAACTTTGGAACTCATCCAAATCCATTATGGAACTCACTTTCCATTATATTGTGCCACCCTTGGTTTAGATTGAGATAAACTTAATTTGTACTTTGTGACAAAACTATTATCAATGTAGTACTTTTACAATGAACTAACCATCTATTTGTCACTTCTACAAATAATATACTCTTAGTTCTTCCAAAAGATCATAAGAATATTTTTACTATTGTCCAATGATCATCTTATGAATCATTCGGGTATATGCTCACAACATTTAGAGCATAGGACATATCTGGATTTGTACATATCACAGTATGATTGATATAAATACTCTTTGATCAAGTATCAATCTATACTTGAATCTTGTTTCACTTACCAAATGTCAATACATTTGAATATGTCATGAATATTGAACTCATTCAATCCTTTCTGTGCGACAAGAAACTTTCTTGTAGTTTCTATATTGAACTCATTCAATATCTCGTTTATCTACTTCTGGCACAACCATATTAGCGTCTATTCATGCCAAATATTTGGGTTTTTCCTAAGTCTTTCATCGAGATGAAATTCTTAATATGTGTTAATAAAATATACATCTTTTCCAATCAACAATATGTCCTCCACATAATGCATTAGAAATATGTCTTAGCGCTCCCAGTTAATTTCTTGCAAATGCAAGCATCTTCATTGTCTCTGATGAAATTAAACTCTTTCAACAGTTTCATCATAGTGAAGATTCCAACTCTGTTATGCTTACTTCAACCATTGAAGTTTGCATATGCTTTTAGCATCCTTTGAATTAACAAAACCCTATGGACCGTGTTATGCACATGTCCTAGGTAATAATTCTATTAGAAGAACTTGTTTTGTTTATTCAACAATCACATAACAAAATTATATGTAGCGGTTGCTATATTAATCCGTCTAGACTAAATATCGCTATGAAAGATCAGATCTTGTCATAGTCAACCTTTGAACATTGTTGTGAACTCTTTCCCAACATGTCGACTATTTCATAGATGTGCAACATCCATGTCTATTTATTTATAGATCCAAACACAACTGTAAGGTCTTACACCTTTCTTGAGGGTCCTTCAAGTTCAAAACTTGATTTTTTGTGTATGGAACTATCACGGATTTTATGGCTTCAAGCCATTTGACGGAGTCAGGGCTCATCATCGCTTCTTTGCATGTAGTCGGATCATTATTGTCAAATAATGATTTAACTCTCAAATATTGGTATTTGATTGTTTACCCGACCTACTTGTTTCAATAGGAACTTAGATCTCCGTGACCATAACCTTTAAGGCACGTGAGCCATGAGCATTATCGCCTCCTGGAACACTTTTTCATTGCGCAACTCTGCATATAGCTAAGGTTCTTTTAACCTTATCAAAGTTCTATTGTCCTCCCACTTAACTTTTCACGAAAAATTCCTTCTAAGAAACTTGGCGTTCTAAGCGACAAACATTTTTGTCTCCGATGTTATGGAGGAAGGTTATTGAAATAACATACAAAGACAGTTCATCCGACTTTGGTTGCAAACATATTTCTTATGCATAGCATACCAATGTTTAAGAAAGGACAACTTGGGTTTTATCCCAAACCATAACTTTATATGGTGTCATTTCAGCGGATTATGATGGAGCTCTTTTCAATTGGAAAAGCGGTAGTCTCTAAAGCTTTTAATCTTTAAAATATAATGGCAGTTTTATGAATTATACCTTTGATCTTACCATGTCAAACAAGGTTTAATTACATATCTCGAACGCTCCATACTCTTATGGTGTTTCGGGAAAATGCAAATCCACGGAACGATTCCTTAAATCTTAGGTATTATGCTAAACTTGTAACTCAAATATCTTCTTTTATGATCTTATCATAAACTATTTATATTCTTGTTACAATGATTTTGCACTTCATCTTGAAAGTCTTTGAACTTTTCAAATATTTCACACTTCATCCTTATTAAGTAAATATTCATATATTCACTCAAATTTTTGTAGAAAGCATATGAAGTTGAAATCCATCGCTCTTGACTACACATAATGGACTTCGTACAACAATATGTACAAGTTCCAATAAGCTAGTCATTCGTTCCCTTTTGGCCTACGAACGAAGTTTTAATTATCTCTAGAAAAGTTTCACAAGTGTCATGTGATCAAAAATCAAAAGACTCCAAAATTCCATCCACATGGAGTTTCTTCATGTTTTCTTTCCAATATAATTTAAACGGCGATGTCACTTCCTAAGTGATCTTTCAATCAATTTGTCGTTCGACATTTTTAGCACTAGTTTTATGGATGTGATTTCTCCAACGAGATTTGTGAATCATCCATCTTTTATGGATTACGGAAATTATTTGAACAACCCTTTTGTTCTCATAATACCTGATAAAACAAATCTTGAAGGCAAGCTTTGACGTTTAACGAGCAACACAATAACCTTTTATTTGTTCTCGATGAACATCATCACATATTATTTTTCTAGTTACTTAGGCCATTGTAGTTCATGAATTGTGTTGTTTCGTATGACGATTCACACCAACAAATTCAGTATCAAATACTTAAGAACCACATTGTTTAATAAGCAAATAATATAGCCATAACATGTATATCATCTATATACCTAAACTGAACAATTCTAGTCTTTTCTTTTCTGCCATATATTTATGAGATTCTCTTTCAGTATTTATTTTCTGTTTGAAAGAATCTATCAACATCAATAGTGGAGTCATACATATGACACATAGTCCAAAGCGTGTATAGTTAAATACCAGTGTCTTTGGACTTGCACTTTGAAGTAGATTACCATCATCAAATGTTTGGTGTTCTTTCAAATTCCTTTCTTTAGTAATCTCTTGGTGTAGTAAACATTTTACCTACATCAAATATTCACCCTTATCATGGAATCATCCATAATCAAGCTACTTTTAGCTTATAACGGTGAATCACGAGTATAATGTTGCTCTTAAAAACCTTTGGAGGATTTTGGACAACTAGTGTCTCCAACCTTTTGCAAATTCTCATCAAATATGAGAACATGACTTTTGCCATATTATACTCTATCATGTTGCAACCAAAACTTCGTTTCAGATATCACAATATCTTCCACACATCATGGTTTCTGAAACAACTCTTTCAGATCCTAAATAACCTTGATATTAAGACAATTCTTTGAATATCAAGAATCATGGAGACAAACATGATACTCATACACTAACACTTGGAATTGCACTCTTGTTTTAATACCAATTATTAAACTTCATGGAGTGACCGGGACTTACTGAAAGTTTGCAATAGGACTTTTAAACTTTTAGATTAACACTTCAAAACAATACGATACCAGTTCGTAAAGTAACTAACCAGAATTCTATAGTTCTACCATCTCAATTAAAACTAAGCGCAAGGTGGTAAACGGATGCCAATTACTACAACAATTATGCAAATTCACTTTGATTTAATTTATGATAAATAGTGTTCAACTTTTAATCATATTGCCGTTGAACTCCCACTCAAAACAATATCCCTCACATTGTTTTAGTGATCACACGAACCAAATCCACCACATCAAAACCGATCATCACGAGAGTTGATGTAGCTTCAATGGCGAACAATCAACATGTTCATCGTATCTACTATATGACTCATGCTTTACCTTTCGGTGATCCGTGTTCCGAGACCATGTCTGTACATGCTAGGCTCGTCAAGATTAAACCTTAGCTTCCGCATGAGCAAATCTGGCTTGCTCACGTTGTATACACTCGTAGAATCTAACACACCCGATCATCACGTGGTGCTTCGAAACAACGAGCTTTATCAACGGTGCTTACTAAGGATGAACACTTTAAAATTTGAAATTGTGTGCTTGAGGGATCATCTTATAATGATACCGTCGTCTACTAAGCAATACAAGATGCATAAAGGATTAACATCACATGCAATTCATAATATGTGATATGATATGGCCTTTCTTCTTTGTCCTTCCGATCTCCATCTTCTAGCACGAACATGATCTCCATCATCACCGACATTGCATCAAGGTCAATGATGCTTCTCCATGGTTGTCGTCCACCGGCTTCAACTATTACAACTACTTTGAATAGAACCGGGTCTTATGAAATTAAAGACAACCATATGGCTCACGCGGTTGCCGACTTACAATAAGGAACATTGCATACATCATATATAATCACAATCATGGCCATATCACATCACTGCACACCCCTGCAAAACAAAGTTAGACGCCTCTACTTTCTTTGCATATTTTACGTGGTTTGGGGCTTTAAATAAGTGTCGTTCTAACTTACGAACAAGAACCACAACATTGATACTAGTATTGTTAATCACTCGTTGTAAATTGGATCTTAACTATGCTAGGATAAACAGGCACCCGCAAAGCCACTTATGCAATACAAGTTGCATGTCAAGCGTGGAGCAAGTCTCATGAACGATGTCATGTAAGGTTAGCCCGGGCCGCTTCATCCCAACATACCGCAAGATGCAAAGTACACAAGAAGCAATCGACAATAAAAGCATCAACGCCCACAATGACCATTGTGTTCTACTCGTGCAAATAGATCTACATATAGACACGGCTCTGATACCACTGTAGGGGTTCGTAGCATGGAAAACAAAAAAATTCTACCGCATACAAACAAACAAGCCAAGATCTATCTACTAGATTGTAGCAACGAGTCGATAGAGGAACTCACCCTCGAAGATTCCAAAGCGGTTAACGAGAGCAGATTCTCGTGGGTGATGTAGTCGTACACTTGCCAATCTCAAGATCGCGTGAGCGATCCTTCCGGTAGCTGCGTTCCAAGGCGCTCCGCAATCGGTCACGTTCGATGTCGGCGAAGACCTTCCTCTCCCTTGTTCCAAAGCGGCGGAGGTTGTAGCACTCTCCTCGCGATTCCGGCGACCTGACGGCAGGTACCTAAGTAGAGGGAAGATCTCGCAGGGCTTCGCCTTAAGCCGGAGCGAGTATGGTGGACTATGAGAGATCCATGGTGATCTAGGGTTTAGACACACCAATTAGAAGGGGCTAAACCAGCGGCTAGGGCAATTAGAAGCTCTAACTCGGTGGCTTGGGAGAAATCCCTAGGCTGTGGCTAGGGTTTAGGTTTAGAGGTAGGGAACTTGTGTGCTAGGAGGGGCAGCCCTGCCCCTCCCTTTATAGGTGGGAGGTGCGGCCAAGGGGAGGGGAGTCCCTCCCCAACTCGGCTTGGAGGTGGGCCTCCGGTTGGAGGAGGGAACTCCTCCCCAACTCGGTTTCCACCTCTCCTCCTCTTTCCAAAAACTGTCGTTTGACTTTTCAAACTAGCCGTTTGACTTTTCAAACTAGGATTTGAATAAACCCTTTATTTTGGACAGCGATGACACCTAGTACATGATGCAATCATTCCAACTTGTAATGACACATTCATGTACCCTTCCCCTCGGTCTGGGACATTAGAACCTTCTAGAACATTCGATGAAAACACTGAATCATTCCCCAACTCGAACGAGACTTTCCTTATATGAATCTTATTCTCCGGACCATTCCGGATCTCCTCGTGATATCCGGATCCCATCCGAGACTCGAACAACATTCGGTCTCTTTCTCATCATACCATAACTACTCAAACAACGTCGAATCCTTAAGTGTGTCTCCCTACGGTTCGTGAATTATGCGGACATGATCGACACTTCTCGAACAATAACAAAGAGGAATACGGAAATTCATATGGCTCCACATATTTCTCGATTACTTTGTGATCGAATGAACCACTTACACGATATCAATTTCCTTTGTCTCACGATAGTTTACTTATCCGAGGTTATGATCGTCGGTATCTCTGCATACCTAGTTCAACCTCGTTACCGATAAGTACTCTTTTCTCATTCCGTGATATGTGATCCCTTGTGAAGCAGTCACATGCTTGCAAGCTAATTGGATGACATTTCACGAGGGGCCCAAAGTATATCTATCCGTCATATGGATGGACAAATCCCTCTTGATCCATGTGCCTCAACCCATACTTTCCAAACACTCAATGCCACCTTTATAGCCACCCGATTCACGGTGTGGTGTTTGATGTCATTAAAGCATCCTTCCGGTGATGGTGATTAACATGATCTCATGGTCGAAGGAATTAGGTTACTATGTATCAGAAAGCTTATAGCAAATGAACTATATTAAATGACTTGATCTTTATGCTACGCTTACTATAGGAGTATGTCCATCACATCATTCTCCTAATGATATGACCCTGCTGTTAATAACATCTCTATGTTCATGATTAGGAAACCATGATCATATATTAACCAACAAGCTAGTTTAACAAGAGGCTTTACTAGGGACTCTTTTATGTTTACAAATCACACAAGTATTACTGTTTCCTGTTAATACAATTATAGCATGGTATGTAAACATTTATCATAAGTATGAAGATATGATAATAACCACTTTATTATTGCCTCTCGGGCATATCTCCAACATATTAACCGGAAACATTAGTACTTGTGTGATTTGTAAACTAAATTAGAGTCCTTGGTAAAGCCTCTTTGTAATACTAGCTTGTTGGTTGATAGATGATTGTGGTTTCCAGATAATGAACATTGAGATGTTATTAACAAAAATATCGTATCATCAGGAGAATGATGTGATGGACATACTCCTATAGATAAAGCATAGCATAAAGATCAAGTCATTTCAATAGTTTGTTTGGTATAAGCTTTCTGATACATGGTAACCTAATTCCTTTGACCATGAGATCATGTTAATCACCATCACCGTAAGGATACTTTGATGACATCAAACACCGCACCATAACTGGGTGGTTATAAAGATGGCATTGAGTGTTTGGAAAGTATGTGTTGAGGCACATGGATCAAGAGTGGGATTTGTCCATCCATATGATGGATAGATATACTCTGGGCCCTCTCAGTGGAATGTCATCCAATTAGCTTGCAAGCATGTGACTGGCTCACAAGGGATCACATATCACGGGAACGAGAAAAGAGTACTTATCAGTAACGAGGTTGAACTAGGTATGCAGATTCTTCGGATAAGTAATAAGTAAAAACTATCGAGACAAGGAAAGGGAAATTATAATATGTAAGTGGTGCATCGCAATCGCAGTGTAGAGAGGAGAAATATGAGAGAGCCATCAGAATTTATCTTATTATTGGTTTGAAGTGTTCCTCATCATCTCCGATCATCACGAACGACGAACCGTAGGGAGACACACTTAAGGATTCGATGTTGTTTTGTAGATATGTAATGTAAGTAGGGAGACCGAATGTTGTTCGGAGTATCGTATGGGATCCAGGATATCACGAGGAGATCTGAAATGGTCTAGAGAATAAGATTCATATAAGGAAAGTACAATTCCAGAGTTTGGGAATGATTCCGATGATTTCATCGAAGAGGTTTTAAAAGGGTCTAAAAGATTCACTGGACCGGAATGGGAAGGGTATACGAATGTGTCATGGATAAGTGGAATGATTGAATCATGTCCTAGGTCACTTGGTTGGGCATTTGCGATGAAGAAATTAAGCTCCAAATTGAAATTTAAAAGCCAAGTTTGAAAAGTCAAACTGGGACAATGTATCCTAGTGGAGGAAGGAAAGAATCCTTCTTTCCCTCTACCACAAGCCAACTAGGAGAGGGAGTTGGGGAAGGATTCAAACTCCCCTCTCCCAAGCTTCCATCCCTCTCATAAATAGAGGGGAGGGGTGCCCCAAGGAGACACACAACCATCCCCTCCCCACCTAGTCGACGTGCCGCCGGCCACGCCTCCTCCTCTTCGTCCCTCTAAACCCTAGATCGCCGGAAACCCTAGATCCACCATAACCTGCTCCGGCTTAGGCAAAGCCCTGCAAGATCTTCCCTCTACTTCCAACACCACGTTGTCATGCTGCCAGAATCGCGAGGGGAGAACTAAAACCTCCGCTGCCTGCTGGAACAAGGGAGAGGAAGGTATTCATCGAGTACCGAACGTGTGACCGACTGCGGAAGCGCTGCCGGAACGCAGTGCCGGAAGGATCGTCTACGCGATCTTGAGATCGAAAAGTGTACGACTACATCATCCACGAGAATCTGCTCTCATTAACCGCTTTGGAATCTTCAAGGGTGAGTACTCTAATCGACTCTTGCTACAATCTAGTAGATAGATCTTAGCTTGTTTGTGTGCATGCGGTAGAAATTTTTTGTTTTCCATGCTATGAACCCCTACAGTGGTATCAGAGCTGTGTCTATATGTATATCTGTTGCACGAGTAGAACACAATGGTCATTGTGAGTGGTGGTGCTTTTATTATCAATTGCCTTTTGTGTACTTTGCATCTTGCGGTATGATGGGGTCAAGCGGCCCAGGCTAACCTTACATGACATCGTTCAGGAGACTTGCTCCACGCTCAACATGCAACTTGTATTGCATAAGTGTCTTTGCGGGTGTCTGTCTCTCCCATCATAGTATAGATTCAATTTACAACGGGCACTTGATAGTTCAAGCATCAACGTTGTGTTTCTTGTTCGTAAGTTAGAACGACACTTATTGAAAGCCCCAAACCATGTAAAACATGCAAAGAAAATTAGATGCGTCTAACTTTGAATTGGAGGGATGTGATGTGATATGGCCATGATTGTGATTATATATGATGTATGCAATGTTCCTTATTATAAGTTGGCAACCGGCAGGAGCCTTATGGTTGTCTTTTAATTTCGTTAAGACCCGCGTGTCTATTATTCAAAGTAGTTGTAATAATTGATGCTGGTGGACGACAACCATGGAGCGGTGCCATTGACCTTGAAGCCACACCGGTGATGATGGAGATCATGTTCGTGCTTGAAGATGGAGATCGAAAGCACAAGAAGAAAGGCCATATCATATCACATATTTTGAATTGCATGTGATGTTAATCCTTTTATGCATCTTGTATTGCTTAGTTCACGACGATACCATTATAAGATGATCCCTCTCACAAAATATCAAGTTATAAAGTGTTCATCCTTAGTAGGCATTGTTGCTAAAGCTCGTTGTTTCATAGCACCACGTGATGATCGGGTGTGTTAGATTCTACGAGTATATACAACAGGAGCAAGCTATATTTGCTCATGCGAAATCTAAGGTTTGATCTTGACGAGCCTAGCATGTACAAATATGGTCTCGGAACAGGTATCACCGAGAGGTAAAGCATGATTCATATAGTAGATATGATGAACATGTTGATTGTTCGCCATTGAAGCTACATCATCTCTCGTGATGATCGGTTTTGATGTGGTGGATTTGTTTCATGTGATCACTAAAACAATGTGAGGGATGTTGTTTTGAGTGGGAGTTCACCTAGATTAATTTAACTATTAATTAGAACTCAATTTGTCATAAACTTAGTCTAAACTATTGCAAATATGTTGTAGATCAATGGTTGCCTCTACCATCAATTTTAATACGTTCCTAGAGAAAGAAAAGTTGAAAAACAATGGAAGAAAATTCGCGGATTGGTTTCGCAACTTGAGGATTGTCCTCAATGCTGGTAATTTGATCTATGTGCTGGATGCACCGCTGGGTGACCCACCTGCAGCTGATGCTACCGATGAGGTAAAGAATGTTTTCCTCGCTCGGAAGAATCAGTACTCCATAGTTCAGTGTGCTATCTTGTATGGTTTAGAATCAGAGCTTCAGAAAAGGTTTGAGAACCATTACCCACATGATATTGTCCGTGAACTCAAAATGATATTTGAGGCTCACGCGACAGTTGAGAGTTATGAGGCTTCTGAAAAGTTCTTTAACTGCAAGATGGAAGAGGGAAGCTTCGTCAGTGAGCACGTGCTTAAGATGTCTGGGCACGCAAGCAAGCTTCAAAGCTTGGGTATAGTGATTCCTAATGCTTTGGGGATTCACCGCGTCATCCAATCAATACCACCAAGTTACAAGAACTTTGTGATGAACTACAATATGCAAAACATGGACAAGTCGTTGCCCGAACTCTTCTCCATGTTAAAGTCTGCGGAATTCGAGATCAAGAAAGAGCACCAACTTTTGATGGTCAATAAAACCACCAAATTCAAGAAGCAAGGCAAGTCTAAGAAAAAGGGAAACTTCAAGAAGGGCGGTAATAAAGTTGTCGCGCCGGCGAAGAAGACGAAGGCTAGGCCTAAGCCTGATACTGAGTGCTTTTACTTCAAGGGAGAAGGTCACTAGAAGCAGAATTGCCCTAAGTACTTGGCGGATTTGAAAAACGGCAACATCAAGAAGAAAGGTATATCCGATATACATGTTATTGATGTGTATCTCACTAGTAGTCGTAGTAGTGCCTGGGTATTTGATACTGGTTCGGTTGCTCATATTTGTAACTCGAAACAGGTACTATAGAATAGACGGAAACTAGCGAAGAACGAGGTGACGATGCGCGTTGGAAATGGATCAAAGGTTGATGTGATCGCGATCGGCATGATACCTCTTCATATACCATCGGGATTAGTATTATACTTAAATAATTGTTATTTGGTGCCTGCGTTGAGCATAAACATTATATCCGGATCATGTTTATTGCGAGACGGTTACTTGTTTAAGTCCGAGAATAATGGTTGTTCGATTTATATGAGTAATATGTTTTATGCACATGCACCTTTGATAGATGGTCTATTCTTGTTGAATCTCGATTGTAGTAATACACATATTAATAACATTGAAGCTAAACGTTTGAAACTGAGCGATAACTCGACCTATATGTGGCACTGTCGTCTTGGTCACATTGGAGTGAATCGTATGAAGAAACTCCATTCCGATGGACTTCTTGAATCACTTGAAAAATGTGAAGCATGTCTGATGGGTAAAATGACTAAGACTCCGTTTTCTAGTATGATGGAGCGAGCTATGGACTTATTGGAAATCATACATACCGATGTGTGTGGCCCAATGAATGTAGCATCGCGCGGTGGTTATCTTTATGTTCTTAACTTCACGGATGACTTGAGTAGATATGGGTATATCTATTTCATGAAATATAAGTCCGAAACTTTCGAGAAGTTTAAGGAATTTCAAAGTGAAGTAGAGAACCAACGTAACAAGAAGATTAAGTTTCTACGATCTGATCGTGGAGGTGAATACCTTAGTTATGAGTTTGGCGAGCATTTGAAGAAATGCGGAATACTTTCACAATTGACACCGCCAGGAACACCACAACGTAATGGTGTGTCCGAACGTCGTAATCGAACTCTCTTAGATATGGTTCGTTCTATGATGTCACTTGCAGATTTACCGCTATCATTTTGGGGTTATGCGTTAGAAATAGTCGCATTCACTTTAAATAGGGCACCATCTAAATCCATTGAAACGACACCATATGAATTATGGTTTGGAAAGAAACCTAAATTGTTGTTCCTTAAAGCTTGGGTTGCGAAGCTTATGTAAAGAAGTTACAGCCCGACAAGCTTGAACCCAAAGTGGAAAAATGCGCCTTCATAGGATACCCGAAGGAAACTATTGGGTATACCTTCTATCATAGATCCAAAGGAAAAATCTTCGTTGCTAAGAATGGATCCTTTCTAGAGAAGGAGTTTCTCTCGAAAGAAGTCACTGGAAGGAAAGTAGAACTCGGCGAGGTTGTCGAACCTTCTCTCGGACTTGAGAGTAGCGCAACACTATAAGTACTTCCTGCGGCACCTACACCAATAAGAGAGGAAGCTAATGATGTTGATCATGAAACTTCGGTTAAAGTTACTACGGAACCTCGCAGGTCAACGAGAACTCGTACCACTCCCGATTGGTATGATCCTGTTATGAGTGTCATGTTGGTGGACAACACCGACGACCCTGCGACATATGAGGAAGCGATGATGAGCCCAGATTCCAATAAATGGCAAGAAGCCATGAAATCCGAGATTGGATCCATGTATGAAAACCAAGTATGGAGTTTGGTGGACTTACCGGATGGCCGGAAGGCTGTCAAGAACAGATGGATTTTCAAGAAGGAAACAGATGTTGATGGTAATGTAACTATCTATAAAGCTCGACTTGTCGCAAAAGGGTTTCAACAAATTCAAGGGGTTGACTATGATGAGACTTTCTCACCGGTAGCGAAGCTAAAGTCTGTGAGGATTTTGTTAGCAATCGTTGCATATTATGATTATGAGATATGGCATACGGATGTCAAAATGGCATTCCTCAATGGAGACATTGATGAAGAGTTGTATATGGTACAACCCAAAGGTTTTTTCGATTCTAAAGATGCTAAAAAGGTATGGAAACTTCAACGGTCCATTTATGGATTGAAGCAAGCATCCCGAAGTTGGAAACAATGTTTTGATAAGGTGATCAAAAGTTTTGGTTTCATACAAACTTATGGAGAAGCTTGTATTTACAATAAAGTGAGTGGGAGCTCTGTAGCATTCCTAGTACTATATGTGGATGACATATTGTTGATTGGGAATGATGTAGACCTTCTTAATAGTGTCAAAGATTATTTGAATAATAGTTTTTCAATGAAAGATCTTGGCGAAGCATCTTACATATTAGGCATAAAGATTTATAGAGATAGATCGAGATGCCTAATATCATTGTCACAAAGTACATATTTGGACAAAGTTCTAAAGAGGTTTGAAATGGAAGATAGCAAGAAAGGATTCTTTCCCATGTTGCCCAATATGACCTTGAGTAAAACTCAAAGTCCTGCTACGGCAGAAGATAGAGAAAGGATGAGTAAGACTCCCTATGCCTCAGCCATAAGATCTATCATGTATGCCATGCTATGTACTAGACCCGACATTGCATATGTTGTTAGTTTGACTAGCAGATATCAAAGTGATCTGGGAGTCGATCATTGGATAGAGGTCAGAAACATCCTTAAGTACTTGAGAAGAACTAAGGATATGGTTCTTTCTTATGGAGGTGATGAACAGCTCGTTGTTAATGGTTACACCGATGCTAGTTGGAACACCGATCCGGATGATTCTAAATCTCAATCTGGATACGTATTCACTTTGAATGGTGCAGTAGTTAGCTGGAGGAGTGCAAAGCAAAGCGTTGTAGCGAGATCTTCAACTAAATTGGAATACATAGCTGCTTAAGAGGCTTCACAAGAGGCGATATGGATGAAGGAGTTCATTACAGAGCTTGGTGTGGTTCCCATTGCGCTGGAACCAATGTCTATCTATTGTGATAACATGCCATAGCCAATGCGCAAGAACCAAGGTCACACAAGAAGCTGAAGCATATCAAGCTGCATTTTTACGCTATTCGAGAGCATGTCCAAGATGGTGACATAAAGATTTGCAGAGTACACATAGATCTGAATGTGGAGGATCCGTTGACTAAACCTCTCCCGAGGTCAAAACATGACCAGCACCAAACCTCCATGGGTGCTCGGTATATTACCATGTAATCCAGATTAGTTGACTCTAGTGCAAGTGGGAGACTGTAGGATATATGCCCTAGAGGCAATAATAAAAGTAGTTATTATTATATCTTTGTGTTTATGATAAATGTTTACATTCATGCTATAATAGTATTAACCGGAAACATTAGTACTTGTGTGATTTGTAAGCTAAATTAGAGTCCCTAGTAAAGCCTCTTTGTAATACTAGCTTGTTGGTTGATAGATGATCGTGGTTTCCAGATCATGAACATTGAGATGTTATTAACAATAAGATCATATCATTAGGAGAATAATGTGATGGACATACTCCTATAGATAAAGCGTAGCATAAAGATCAAGTCATTTCAATAGTTTGTTTGCTATAAGCTTTCTGATACATAGTAACCTAATTCCTTCGACCATGAGATCATGCTAATCACCATCACCGAAAGGATGCTTTGATGACATCAAACACCACACCATATTTGGGTGGTTATAAAGATGGCATTGAGTGTTTAGAAAGTATGTGTTGAGGCACACGGATCAAGAGTGGGATTTGTCCATCCATATGACGGATAGATATACTCTGGGCCCTCTCGGTGGAATGTCATCCAATTAGCTTGCAAGCATGTGACTGGCTCACAAGGGATCACATATCACGGGAACGAGAAAAGAGGACTTATCAGTAACGAGGTTGAACTAGGTATGCGGAGATACCAACGATCAGACCTCGGATAAGTAAACTATCGCGAGACAAAGGGAAATTGGTATCGTATGTAAGTGATTCATTCGATCGCAAAGTAATCATAGAAATATGTGGGATCCATATGAATTTCTAGATTCCTCTATTGGTTATTAATCAGAGAAGTGTCTCGATCATGTCCGCGTAATTCACGAACTGTAGGGAGACACACTTAAGGATTCAATGTTGTTTAGTAGATATGGAATGTAAGTAGGGAGACCGAATGTTATTCGGAGTCTCGAATGGGATCTGGGATATCACGAGGAGATCCGGAATGGTCCGGAGAATAAGATTCATATAAGGAAAGTCCAATTCCGGAGTTCAGGAATGATTCTGATGATTTCATCAGAGGGGTTCCAGAAGGGTCTAAAAGATTCATCGGACCGGAATGGGAAGGGTACATGAATGTGTCATGAATAAGTGGAATGCTTGAATCATGTCCTAGGTCACTTGGTTGGGCATTTGCGGGGAAGAAATTAAGCTCCAAATTGAAAGTCAAAAGGCAAGTTTTAAAAGTCAAACTGGGACAATGTATCCTAGTGGAGGAAGGAAAGAATCCTTCTTTCCCTCCACCACAAGCCAACTAGGAGAGGGAGTTGGGGAAGGATTCAAACTCCCCTCTCCCAAGATGTCCTCCCTCTCATAAATAGAGGCAAGGGGGTGCCCCAAGGAGACACACAACCATCCCCTCCCCACCTAGCTGTCGCCTTGTGCCGCTGTCGGCTCGCCGTCGCCACCCTAGACGCCGCCGGCCACGCCTCCTCCTGTCCGGCCCTCTAAACCCCAGATCGCCGGAAACCCTAGATCCACCATAACCTGCCCCAGCTTAGGAAAAGCCCTGCAGGATCTTCCCTCTACTTCCGACACCACGTTGTCGTGCTGCCGGAATCGCGAGGGGAGAACTAGAACCTCCGTTGCCTGCTGGAACAAGGGATAGGAAGGTCTTCATCAAGTACCGAACGTGTGACCGACTGCGGAAGCACTGCCGGAACATAGTGCCGGAAGGATCGTCTACGCGATCTTGAGATCGGCAAGTGTACGACTACATCATCCATGAGAATCTGCTCTCGTTAACCGCTTTGGAATCTTCGAGGGTGAGTACTCTAATCGACTTGTTGCTACAATCTAATAGATAGATCTTGGATTGTTTGTGTGCATGCGGTAGAATTTTTTTGTTTTCCATGCTATGAACCCCTACATCTTGTTCATGATCTACCAGAATAAATTTCATGAACAATGTGTTAGCTAGCGTGTCCAGCTTTGTATACATGCGTGTTGATTGAGTTGTTCCCACCGGCCAATATTGATAAGGCTTTGAGTTTTTAGATAGATTTATCTAAGAGTCCTTGTTGTAACAAACTCTATGTAAATCCTTTTGAGGTTGTTGGTGAAACCTCCTATATCAACACTCACGGTGTGCCTCGAAAGAGGTACGACACCTTCCCATATTTTCACATGGTATCAGAGCCTATCCCCTCCTAAAACACATCTAGCAACAAATAGATCGATCGCCTCCGGGATCACCGAGATGGCGACCTCCTCCTCCTCTACAAATCTTGTTGGCGCCTCCTTCGGCTTCGGCGTAACCGAGAAGCTTGGGAAAGGAAACTTTGTCCTCTAGCAGGCCCAGGTGCTGCCGGCGGTCAAGGGTGCTCATCTCACGGTCTTCCTCGATGGGACAGACAAAGAACCCAAGAAGGAGATCAAGGTCAAGCTAGGAGACAAAATCGTTACCAAGATCAACCCCGACTATGAAGAATGGGAGGCACAAGATCAGAAAGTCTTGAGTTTCCTCATCTCCTCCCTCTCACGGGAGGTTCTGCCTCGCGTCGTTGCCACCAAGACAGCATCCGAGCTCTTGGGAACTCTCCAGGAGATGTACGCGACACGGTCTCACGCACACACCACCAACACACGCATCGCCCTCGCCAATGCAGAGAAGAGCAAAAAACGATGGGTGAGTATGTCGCCCACATGAAGTTGCTGGAGAACGAGATGATCTCCGTCGGCAAAGTTCTCGAAGACGAGGACATGGTCTCCTACATAATCGTCGGCCTGCATGACTCCACCTATGACTCCCTCGTCACCTCCATCCTTGCAAGGACTGAACCGATCACGGCGAGCGAATTATATTCATAACTTTTGTCTTATGAGAGCCGCTAGCACATGCTTCATGGCACCAGCCCCTCGCAGTCTTCTGTAAACACCGCCATGCGCGGTGGACGCGGTCGCTTCGGCGGTCGTGGTGGAGGAGTCCGTGGCTACCAAGGTCGCGGCAATCCACATGGAGGCGGTAACGGTGGACCAGGAGTCCACAACAACACCAATGGTCGCGGTTGTGGCAACTACAACAACAACGACCGGCAAGGGTGGAGGTGACCGCCCACGGTGCCAACTCTGCAACGTCTCAGGCCATATGGTCAAGGATTGTTGGTACCGCTACGATGAGGACTTCGTCCCGAGGGAGAGGACTGCCGCCAACGTCAACTACAACAATGGCAACGGCAACTACAACAACAATGGTGGTGGCTGGGTCATGGACATCGGCGCCACCAACCATGTCACAAGTGAGCTAGAAAGACTCCATGTGCATGAGCGCTACCAAGGCAATGACCAAGTTCATGTTACCAATGGCACAGGTATGAACATTATTCACATTGGTGACTCTACTATTAGAACCCATGATCAAAATCTTTTACTCAAAGATGTACTTCATGTTCCTGATGTTAGCAAAAATCTAGTCTCTGCACATCGTCTCACTACTGATAATAATGCTTTCCCTGAAATTCATCCTAAATTCTTTTGCATAAAGGACCAGGTCACAAGGAAGGTTCTACTTGATGGACCATGTAAGGACGGCCTCTATCCTCTCCTCGAGTCATCATCTTCATCATCCAAGCAAGTTTATGGAGTCTCCAAGCCATCTCATCATAGATGGCATAGTCGTCTAGGCCATCCGGCCTCCCCTATTGTTCAAAAAATCATTAGCAAAAATGAACTCCCTTGTTCTAATGAGAATAATGAGATGGTGTGTGAAGCATGTCAAAAGGCAAAGAGTCATCAATTGTCTTATCCTATATCCTCTAGTGTATCACACCATCCCCTAGAATTAATATTTTTTGATGTATGGGGTCCTGACCCCGATTCTTTTGGTCGCAAAAACTATTATGTTAGTTTCATTGATGATTTTAGTAAATTCACATGGATCTATTTGATCAGACATCATTCTGAAGTTTTCAATATTTTTCATCAATTTCAAGCCCTTGTTGAAAGACGGTTTGAACGAAAAATTATCACCTTACAATCCGACTGGGGTGGAGAATATGAACGGTTGAATTCCTTTTTTAAACAAGTTGGCATTACTCACCATGTTTCTTGTCCTCATGCTCATCAGCAGAACGGCTCCGCTGAAACAAAACATCGCCACATTGTCGAGGTTGGCATGTCTCTCCTTGCCCATGCATTCATGCCCTTGAAATATTGGGATGAAGCCTTTATTTCTGCGGTATATCTAATCAATCCTCTTCCTACTAAACTACTTGAATTCTCTACTCCTTTAGAAGTTCTTAAAAATATTAAACCAGATTATCAATCCATGCGCATTTTTGGTTGTGCTTGCTATCCCAACCTGTGACCCTTCATTGCTAGAAAGTTAGAGTATCGCTCGGTTCAGTGTATATTCCTTGGACACAGTAATATTCGCAAAGGATTCAAGTGTTTAGATATTAATTCTGGATGTATCTACATAACTCGCGATGTTATCTTTGATGAAACAATTTTTCCCTTCACCAAACTCCATACTAATGCTGGAGTACGCCTTCGTTCTGAAATTCTTCGGTTACCACCACATCTCCTTAATCCACACCAATTTGACATGGGGGCGAGAATAATAGTGATCCAATTGTGACTAATGATTTTGTTAACCCTGCTGCTAACCCTTCCACGAAAACAGTGCAGAACCAGACCAATGTGCAGTGCAAAGCAACTCTCCAGGGCATGATTTTATGCTCACACCGCGACACAGCACGAAAGCCCAGGGTCATGTGGACCCCAGCGCTGGCCAGCATGTAGAAAACGCATCCTGTTGCAGCCAATCAGCGTGTAACCTGCCAGCACGACAGCTCGTGTGAGAGCGCGGTGTCGCCCGAGGTGGTCCCCGCCCACGTGAAGCGACCAACTCCATGGGATCCTCTACGGCTTCTCTCGAGTCTCTGTCGCGCCACACGGAGGAGACCAGATCGCCTGCATCCGACAGCGACCCTAAGGACAATTCATCTGGCGATCCCGAGGAGGATCTGTCAGGATCGGATCGCCCTGGCGCAGGGGCAACTCCAGGTGCTGGATGTTCTACTCCATCTGCGCCTAATGACCCTCCTGTGCAGCGTATGAGTACACGACTACAAACATGTAAAATACAAGCTAAGCAATATCGCAACATGATCAGGTATGCAAATCTTACCACATCGGGAGAGCCAAATAATTTAGAATAAGCTCTAGAAAATAAAAGATGGAAAGAAGCCATGGACGAGGAGCACTTATCACTTATGCAGAATAAAATTTAGCATTTAATTCCACCACATCAATCAGGAAAAAATATCATAGATTGTAAATGGGTATATAAAATTAAACAGAAAGTTGATGGTAGCATAGATAGATATAAGGCTAGGTTAGTTGCCAAAGGTTTTAAACAAAGATATGGCATTGACTACGAGGACACTTTCAGTCCCATAGTTAAAGCAGCTACCATTCGTCTCGTGCTACCTATTGCAGTGTCCAAAGGATGGAGCCTTCGACAGCTAGATGTGAAGAATGCGTTTCTTCATGGAATTCTTGAGGAAAATGTCTACATGAGGCAACCATCTGGATATGAAGTCAAAGGAAAATCTCAATATATCTGCAAACTTGACAAGGCCTTGTATGGACTGAAGCAGCCCCCACGAGCATGGTTCTCAAGGCTAAGCACAAAATTGGAAACACTTGGTTTTTGTCCTTCTAAGGATGATACATCATTATTATTTTACTCCAAAGAGAGTATTACCATTTTTGTGCTTATTTATGTTGATGACATAATTGTTGCCAGTTCTTGTCAGAATGCAACTGCAGCTCTTCTTAGAGATCTTCAAGACGAGTTTGCCTGAAAGGATCTTGGTAATGTTCATTATTTACTTGGCATAGAAGTCAAAAAGATGAGAGAAGGCTTGCTTTTGACACAGGAGAAGTACACTAATGATGTGCTGAAAAGAGTAGGTATGTCACAATGCAAGCCTACAAATACACCCATGTCAACAAGCGAGAAATTGTCTGCACATGAAGGAAGCCCTCTTGAACTTAAGGATGCCACAAGGTACAAAAGTATTGTTGATGCATTACAATATTTGACACTTACAAGACCAGATATTTCCTTTTCTGTTAATAAAGTATGTCAATTCCTTCATGCACCTACCACATCACACTGGACTGTTGTTAAAAGAATTCTAGGATATCTTAAAAATACCTCTAACCTTGGGCTACGAATCATCAAGTCTCCCTCCATGCGTGTTAGTGCATTTTCAGATGCAGATTGGGCAGGTTGTCCAGATGACAGAAGGTCTATAGGTGGATTTGCTGTCTTTCTTGGCCCAAACTTGATATCATGGAGTGCAAAAAAACAAGCCATTGTTTCAAGATCAAGTACAGAGGCAGAATATAAGTCACTTGCAAATGCCACAGCAGAAGTTATGTGGGTGCAAACTTTGCTTAGTGAACTAAGGATTCCACATCCTCCAGCAGCACAATTATGGTGTGATAACATGTGTGCAACCTATCTCTCAGCTAATCCAGTTTTTCATGCTAGAACTAAACATATTGAAGTTGATTATCACTTTGTTCGGGAACGAGTAAATCAGAAATTATTGGACATAAAATTTATTCCAATAGGAGATCAAGTTGCAGATGGATTTACAAAACCTCTTACAGTTCATCAACTTGAAAGTTTTAGAAATAATCTTAACTTAGATAAGTTATGATTGAGGAGGAGTGTTAGCTAGCGTGTCCAGCTTTGTATACATGCGTGTTGATTGAGTTGTTCCCACCGGCCAATATTGATAAGGCTTTGAGTGGTAAGATAGATTTATCTAAGAGTCCTTGTTGTAACAAAGTCTATGTAAATCCTTTTGAGGTTGTTGGTGAAACCTCCTATATCAACACGCACGGTGTGCCTCGAAAGAGGTACGGCACCTTCCCATATTTTGGGATTTCTTAGGCTTTTGGGTTGGGTTCCACGCAGAAAAGTGGAGCCTAAGCATAGCCCGAACGTCGGGCTTTCTAGTCAGGTTGTTGGGCTGATCTGTCCATGCCTAGGCGTAGTTCATAGGTTAGTAAGAGTTACTACAAAAGATAACAATAACAACAATAATAATACTAATAATAACAACAACAATGTTCAAGCAGTACATTTGTATCATGTTATCTTCCTTATCAGAATAATTGGTTTATTGGTCGTGTTGTTCCTTCTTGTTCATGATCTAACAGAATAAATTCATGAACAATGCTCCTTCTCTTTAGCTTGTGTGTCGCTAAGAGTATCAAATCCATCAGGAGCAAGAAGGAATTGCTTGCAAAAATAACCCTGGACTAATGTGATCGCTAAATGAACAAAATTTTAGTAATATTTTTATTGAAAGAGGATTGTAAATAATGTGGTAATAAAAATAATCAAAATAGGAAATAGCCAGGTCCTCGGGATCAAATTCGAAGGCAAGCTGGAGAGAAAATTTGTATGCCCTAAATGCTCCCACGGGCCACATAATACACGTCTAGCTAATGGATTTCATAATAGATGTTTTTAGTAAGCTATTTGAATGCTCTCATGTGGGTGGAGCCTATTTGTAGCATAGATCAACAGCCACTGCAGATATACTTTCTTCGATTCATAATAAGTGACATTGATTTAGTAAAAAAAGTGACGCTGATGGTCCAGTGAAAACAAAGTCTGTTTTGTTGGTCTAACTGGAGAGAAATGGGAGACTCCCTCTTCAATCATAAAGAAACTCAATTTTCACATGCAGTATTATTTCCAGAAGCCACATGTCAAGTTGAAAAAATCAGGTTTCAATAAATCTGCACTTGTTCAATTGGCGCACGTGAACAAAAAAGCAGCACCGAGAAATCACAACAAAGATAAAGTCTGGATCAATTTTGCCATTATCCTAGGGAAAACGACAGATGTGTCTTTTTCAAAATAGTGTGGAACACGAAAACGTGAACAAGGTGGGCACGTCTTACAAAACAGAACCTAAACCACTAGTCTTCTGGCGTGCATATCTTGCATTTATTCACCTGTATTATTGATGTACACACAGGGATATTGTCAACCGCTAGCTAATTAGCTAGTTAGAATATATGCTATGAAAAGATGGGATAATATAGGCAAATAGCTGCTTGTCTCGTCTAGCGTACATATCATATACACCCTAGTTTATAACTATACAATGTTTTAGATATTTTAATATAGACTATACACGGACCAGAATAAGTGAACCTATACACTAAAATGTGGGCAGATACATATGTATTTTAGAAAAAAAACTAAAATATCTTATAATTGTGAACAGAGGAAGTACTAAAGAATGAAACGGTGAAAGATACCGAGTATAACGCCAGGTTACAAGCAGCTACAAACCACAAACTTCATTTCTCTGAACAAAATGGCTCCAGAGGCTCAAATCAGCCATATCTTCACGGTTAACTCTTTTCCTTTGCTCAAAGAATGTCAGAAACCTCAAGAAAATGGAACCTTCCTCCACACAATAAATAAATTGCTTGACCATCTTTAGATTGAACAAGGATTGCACAGGGGCCCGTCCCCAAGTTCTAACATGTCTTCCCAAATGCTAAGCATCTAGACAGAAATCTAGTTTACTTCGCTACACAGGGCACCTACCTCTAGAATATGCAGCTAAGATTAAATATGCCTCATCTGAAATAAAACATGAGGCCATATTAACGAGCAGCTGCTAATCACAGCCGCCGAGCTCCAGCCAAAACTACCAGCTGTAGAGACCATTACATGTGACAAAACCCAGATGTTTGAACAAAACCATCTCTACTGTGGCCATACCTACCATACACGCTTCGCTGGTTCGCCAAAGCAAGAGGTTCGGCTGAAGATGCGCAAGCCCGGTCTGGATATCTTCCTCTATGTACATTGCCGTATGGGTGGGTTGGCAAGGAAGAATCTGAGACGAAGCCTGTGCTTTCCGAATGGTATCTTGTTTGCGGATTGGAAGGCGAGAACCTTGTACATGAGGCAAAACTGCCAGCAGGATGGTCAGGAGCGTAATATGGCCCAAATATTGAGGTGATTGGATCAAGGCCAGCATTGTCGCCATAATCCACGACACTGAATGAATCTCTAGTGCTTTCAGTGGTAAATGAAGATTCATCAGAGCTGGTAAACAGCGACCATTCACTTGATGTGGCGTCCGAGAAGTCTGTGCTGACTGAATCTGTAAAAGCATCATCCATGTGATACAAATTTCTGGACCCTAACTCAGCCTGCTGATCTTGCATGTAGCCTTCCTCGTCCGGTCTAAAATCATAAATACCACGGATTTTATCATCAGAAGCAAAGAGTGATTCTGTCTGCTTCTGATCTTGTTTAGAGCCTTTCGAGGATTTTGACGAGTGACGCTTTGAGGATGATGGAACAGGCAATAGGCCTTTCTCAATGTATATCCTCGGAGGGCGTGGAAAAGATCTGAATGAGATTTTGCAAATATGAGACTAGTGAAGACAAGGGAATAATTCAAACAAATCGCAGGTTGGTGGTACCTCAAATAGAATAGCATATATGCACCTTCGGACATAACTTGATTCAGTGATACAGCCTTGACCTGCATTTAGCAAGACACGAATTACCACAACAGCTCATGCAAATTCTCAGATTGTATTTTCCATGACTGAAATGGAACTATAAGGGCATGTACAATGCAAGATGCTTAAATGGCGCTTCAAAAAATTAGCCAGTTTTTGTTTAAGCACTGGTGCTTATTTACACTAGGAAGATGCCTGACTAGGCACCTTTCTTATACAAATAAGCACCAGTGCTTAAGCAAATGGTTGGTTTATTTTCTTAAGCACCCCTTTAAACACAATGTGATATGTTTGTCGCCAACAACACACTAAAATACCTCATTTTTTAAAAGAGAACTGACCTCATTTCATGATAGCTTCCATAAGCACTAAACAATAAGATTACACCATAAGTGTACTTGAAAAGAGTATACTACGAGCTGTTGTGCATCTAATTTGTGATTGTGTTTGCTTCTTTATAACAAATCTATACCATCTTCAAAAAGCAACAGGTACAAAGGTTCTTAATCTACTTCAAAGGAAATTTATTAGTACCTCCGAGTCATCAATTCTCAACCATGTCCCCTGCATATCTTTGACATATGATATATAATGACCAGAGAATGATGCATTTTCTGTATCCACATGCACGACCACAGCGTACAAGAAGTAAAGAGGAGGGTGATCGCCAGACCCAGTCACAAAAGGAACCATGTCCAACATATCAGGAAATGTGACACATTTGTTAATCTTGCCATACTTTCCTGTCTGAAGCAGAAAAAAAAATTAGCTCCTTCATTAAAAAAATACAGGCAACTGTGGGATTGCAGAGTGCTTGTAAACTAATTATTAATAGCAAACCAATTATATTTCCTATCCTATGGGAACTTGTTCAAGACATGTTTAAGTTAGTATTCAGGTGGGTTTGGTTGTAATTTGAATGCACAAAACACAACCATCTTGAATTAGTCCTATAAATCAGTAAGTTCATAAAAAAATCATACTGACAAGCACATGCCCATTACACCTACATACAAGTGTGAACAGATCAGTATTGATGCAGTGATGAAATCCAATGATACCTGGAATCTTTTCAAAACTACTGTTAATATGTTTGGCACCTCATGCACGCTTAGTTGTTTTCTTGCTTTAACGTAAGCACAACACCTGCAATAAAATTAAGAGGCTTCAATACGCTGTGGTCCAATGATAGCAAGTGTGTTAGTTGTCACGGTACCTTCCACATTTATACATATTATCCCCATCTAAATCTTCAGGAGAAGTGAATTGTGTCAAAGCATCTTGCAATGACTCCACCCAACCATGAATCTCCAAAGTAAGGTCCATTATATTCTCATATCTTTCAGATTCATGATGGCATCTGAGGCACTTAACCTTTTATCAAAAAAAAAATCAGTTAGTACATGATAGACGAATAATGCATGCCACACGAGCGAGAGAATTGGCACAAGCCTAAAAGGAAATTAAGAGACAAACTGCATCTTTTACATACAGGGAAAAATAATAGAGATACATTGTAACAACTTGAGCATGAGATTAAGTAAATTAGCATCATTCTTAAAAACATGTAACTCAAGCCAGAAACTTACAAATTTACCTTAGATTTAAGGCGCCCACCAAACATTTGTTGTATCAGTGTAGTTTCCTGCAAGCTTGGTTCTACTTGCTTCTCACCACCCAGTCCATCCAAGCATGCTGCTTGCATAGACATCACAAGATGCCTGATGATGTTGAAAATCAAGCACATTATGAACAAAACGTGACATATGATCAACATAAAAGAGATAGTATATCTGCTAAATTCATAACACTGCTGGTTCTGCCTCCCTTATCAAGAAAATTAAAATATTTTATAGCAATATATGCATAATAATGTTATTCAAGCAATAATATGGAATAACAGGCTTTTTAAGTATAAAATAGAAGTTTTGACTAGGTTTCCATACGATCACCTCCATACTGCAATCAAGCTACCTTCTCAATAGAACAAGCGAATTAAGGATGTGCATAAGAAACGAAGACAAAACCAACACTAAAACAGAATAATCCAGTTAGCCAGAAGTACAGTTTTCAGTTGTTAATTTGGCTTCTACTATTGACTTGCCAAAAAAGTTTGTTAAATTCAGTCCTCGCCTACGATTAAGGGAGAAAGACAAAAAATATTGGCATACAAGATAAACTAGACACTGAGTAAGGGTAGGTGCCTGGCCCAATACCCCGATCCCATGTGCAGTCGTGCCCAATTCCCCAAAACCATCCCTAACCTTGCCACTCCTGTGTGCATCGCATGTTCCCCGATACGCCCAACATTTAGTCCCTGCAGGCTGCTCCTCGGGACTCCAAGGCTCTAAGCCACCGGAGCAAAGCAGAACTTCAACGTGGCGGTTGTGGTATCCAACACTGCTTGGCTGGCAATTCTCTACCCAGAGCACCAGGCTCCAAGCTCAACTCAACATGACAACATCCCAACCAGTGACGGTATTTCACAACCACGAGAAGCACAACAATGGCAGCAGCAACAGAGCAATTATCAACGTAAGTCCAGTTCAGAGTATTTTATTTCCTGCTACTGTTTTAGGGAGGAATTTAGCACGACTAGGTCGTTCCAGGAATTCTACGAGAGATTTTTTGTTGGACTGATATTCTTAGACCGTTTTCCAAATCTTAGTTAAACCGAATAACCGACCAACCAGACAATCAGTTCAAGAAATTCAGAACAAACTTCAGTTGTCGTTATGACTAACTGAATTTGGGAAAAAGCAAAGAACCACATTTTTTAAATAATAAGAGAGGAACTAAATCTAGCATCTAAGTTAGAACACCTTAAAAATTCATGAGCATCTTCCTGACTTCCACCACCCAAGCGACATCCGATATTCCTCAGATTAGAAAGGATTCTACTAGGAGACACAGGTCCGCCACTTTCACGTAAAGTTGAAGCATATTGCTCAAGTTCACACATAAGACACCAGTTCTTTGAACAACCTAAAATAAGATAACATACAAAATGAGACAAGCCAGAGTAAACAACAGTATTGAAGGGGAAAATGTTAGGGGTTTCGTATTACAGTCTTTAGAATGCAATCTCAGAAGCAGGTGGATCATCAGGGGTTTTGTGCACATAAGGCATTGTAGAACAGCGTTAGCATAGCAGCTGCAAAAAAGGAATAATAGTCATTAGATTAATTTACAAGCTACAACTGAACCAAGAAAATTATTAATTTACAGAAAAAAGAAACAACACTAGAGACTAGGCTCACAGTTTGCTTGACTAAATAAATTACTCCTTATATAAAATAATTATTTCACTGCCATTTTTGGTACACTGGGATTTATCCTTATTTTAACTAGTTGCACATGTAGTACAATTTGATTCTATTTTTGCATCACATTATCTTCAGATTTGCTGACCTGAGTCTAACAAAATATGTGCTTAATACTTGTAAATTCCTAATTAAATTCAGTTGCATCCCTCCTGTTACGATACTTACATATTTTATTTTCAGACATGCTGCATGCATATCTTCTTAACAAAAAGTACATATAATAACAAACAAATTACAGCAGCACAACAGTTGAACATAGACAATGTAATACCTGTTCCCACAGTTGAAAAGACCTCTAGGAGAAATGCCCCGTACTTCGTACTGAAAGAACTTGACAAGATCCTCATAGCGAAACAATACCTGAAATAATAATTTAGAACAAAGTAATTACATACAGAAATAGCAAGGTAACTACAACAAAGATCTGTCATAACTGATTCCGAACCTTGCTCCTCTTATTATCATTGATTAAACCCACCAGGCTGGTTTTAAGAAATTTTGAGGGCTTCTTCAAGACTTCAACCTTGGACGCTCCTAATTTTGAGATTCCAGTGCATCCTTGTATATTGTTGTTTGTTGAAACATTTGCTTTTGCTGATCCTACACAATACAGTGCATATATGAGATAACAGAGGGAGCCATAAGAAAAAGGTAGCTTACTTCATCAGAAAAGAAATATTTACTTTGCTCATGTTTGCCGTAAGGATTCTTCTCATGGCCATCGTATTGATATGATGTTGACTCCTCCTGTGGTTTTTGTGATGAAGCCACCTTACCTGGTGGATATGGAGGCTTCTTATGAATCAGATTTCCCTTTCCAGTAGATTTTCCACATGAATTGCTCCTGTGTAGTGACGCTGTTGAGGAAGCATATGGCCCCTCACAAGAACTGATCATATCAGAAGTTAAATAGACACCCATGTCGGGTTCATAGACCGTGATGCTTGCTTTTGGCCGCTTTCTTGTTTCAGGAGCACAACTATTGGGTTGTTGTACTGAACCACTGAGAGCATAAGCCAAATCATGGTTGCCATTCTTCTCATCTGAACAACTAAAACTGTTGTTTGAAACCTGAAAGCACAAAGTAAAACACTGAATAAACCAAATTTGGAGAATAAAAATTGAATTACAAAATATGTTACCTTATTTGCTGAAGGAATCTCAGAAGAATTGGCTTCTTCATCAACACTGTAATTGCTCTTTTCACAAGATGCAACAGAAGCACCATTTTCAGTTGAATGAAGATTCTGGCTTGATTTATTCATGTTGGTTCTGTCTGTTGGGAATAGATCAGCATCAAGATTATAGCTATCAGTTGTCCCAAAAGACGGCTCTGATACTGTGTCAAAATTCATGTCATGCAGGTGAACATCACCCCCTGGAAGAGGTGAATTTAGGTTGGTTAAGAAAGGCATCTGTTCAGAACTCTCCGTAGTAGGTAGCCCACCGGAGCTGCTGCCACCGTTAACATGCCATTGCTGGCATGTTTGCTTATGCCCTTGCCTCCAGTGTAGTATTTGACACTTCCCTGAGCTGTAAACATTCAAATTGGCATTACAAAGTGCAATAACAGAGCAATATAAGTTTAACATCAATTATCACAGGAATAAGAAATATCACATGATAAACAAAGTCATGGTGCAGGGATAAATCAGTCACAAATTTGGGATTGTAGAAAGGCTGAAGTTATTAGATGTGTTGCCTGCTCCAGTCAGGTGCTGGATTGAATGTAGCTACAGGGTACTTAATCCGACAATCTTAGCTACAATTAGATATGTCACCAATACAATCAAATAGGTGGCTCACCCACCCGGGCGACCAAGTGGAGGTATTGTTCCTTTTCAGTAAATGAACTTATTATAATCAACAAACATCAGATAAAAAGTAAGATTCAAACAGCTATCTGTGCCTACACAGTTATTTGGAGTTTAAGTAAAGTACCAAAGAACAATATGTGAGAATCTTACCAGTATCTAACAGACTTGCACCTGGAGCACCTAGTCTTAGCAGGGCCATGACAAGTAGCACACTCGTGGTACTCGGATCTTAAAGAAGGAACAGATCTCAAATAAGGCATAGGTCTCAGAGAGGGTCCTGGCAATATAACATCTGGACAAGCCATTGTTTCCACTTCAAAGGCTTCTTCTGCAGCTTTCTGGGCAAGCACACCTACCCTTGCTTTCTTATTTACAGCCTCATGCCATCTCCCAAGAAGAAAATAAGCTATGACCGGAAGTACTATAAATACAACAAAGAGTACAGGCACATCAGCTTCCCTTGGTTGGAGCATATCCCTAAAAGGATGTTATTATCCAGCTCCAGGAATTCTCTGCTTCAGCTCGGAAAAACATTCCAAATCACCGATTGACCTACCAAAAACAACATAGCTGAAAATATGTTTACAGTTTCCACTATCTCAAAAGTAGAATATGGAGACCTAAATTGTTGTATTCAAAGAGTTTATGGCCTTGAACAGGATTAAGCTTCTCCAATCAACCAGCTCATAAAAACTTCATTTTTACATGTCCTAGAAGCTAAATCTCGCTGGGGCTTCAGTTACTTAGGATTTGGCTTAACCTTACATGATAATATCAAGAAGACCCCACTTGTTTGGCCATGGCTTCAACTTACAAGAACAACCATGACATAGTAAGGCGCCATGGTTTTGAAATTAGAGATTCATGCCATGGTTTTGAAGGCGTCCTCCTTAGGACGCTTAGGCGATAAGGCGCCCAGGCAGCGCCTTGGAAATTTGTCCGCTTTAAGCGCTTAGGCATCAGAGCAGGGGTAGAACGCCTTAGGACACCTTACCGCCTTAAAAACCATGATTCATGGTTTCCCAGAATGGTTGAATACCCTAGAATGCTAAGCCCTGAGGAACAAGTTCTCTGTGTGGCTCACATAACCATTTTAATATCCCCAATTTTTCCAGCGAATCAACCACTAGACTACCTGAAACAGTATGAAGGGTGGCAGAATTAAATTAAATTCTGGCATGCAGCTGCTTTGAGGGAAATAATGGGAAGAAAGGCGTCCAAACTCTTAAGCAGCATATTTCATTTGTATTCCCAACAAAACACACTACAGAAGAGAAAAATATTTGGTACGAGAGGTTTCGCGGATGGATGTGAATATGGATAGCGAAACAATAAATCTACACCTTGAAAAGACCGCAAAGAAATGGCACCACATTCAGGGCAGCAAGATCGAATAGTTCTCTGGCGCATCTCATCATAATAAATAATAAATAAAGAAAGAAAGAAAGAAAGAAAGGTTTCTGTTACACATCGCCCAGCTATACGCTCGAATTGAGAATCCTACGAGCTCCCAGATCCCAAGCATACAACCAGAGTCAAATGCGCTCGCCGAAATCTACGATGCGGTCGCACCGACACAGACGGAAGAACCCCCACGGACGGATTTACACAAGCAACAGCAGCCTCCATAATACGCGGCCGGAATCCCTCAAAAGCCTCGATTTTTAGCAGCCCAGGCAAAAGGGACACACAAATCACCTGAGACTAGGGTTTACCCAGAAAGACAAATGCCGCTCCGGGCGGATCTCCAGAGGGGCGAAGCAAGCGGAGCAGCAGCTCCGGCCAGCGGTTCGGGAGGAGATCGCGGTCAACAGGGGTGGCGGGTGGAGAAGCTCGAGCCGCGGATGGCGGCGGCGGCGGGAATCGGGAGCGGCGGTGGGAGTGACTCACTGGGGCTCGCTCGCTCACTTGCTTGGCCACTGTGCTCTGCTTGTGTGTTTGCTTTTTTTTTTTTTTTGAGAATGAGAATGTTGTGTGTGTGCTTTGGTAGCGCTCGGTGGCTTGGCTCTTCGGTTTCTGACCCCTCGCCCTGGTCGAAAAAGGGAGCTCTGCGTTTCCTCTGATCGGAAAATCGACGGTGCAAATTAAGAGACATTCTTTAAAAAATACATACTCCGTCTCGTCCATATTAATTGACTCATATTTGTCTAGATTTGGATGAATCTAGACACTATTTAGTATATAGGTTTATTTAAATTTTAACAAATCTAAATCAATTAATATGGATCGGATGGAGTATTTTATTTTGAGTACATTACTATGTCTAATGCCACTACATTTGGGAGTAAAAATATTAGTTTCGTGGTGATAAATTGTTGGTATTATTAGAGCATCTCCGACATACGCATTAAATTGTCATGCAAAAACAAATTATTAAACATAGATTTAACTATTTTATAGCGCACAGTAGGCGACAGGGATTACAGGGCGCTATAATTCCGCGCGTAGCAAGCAGCGCTGCACCACATGCCATAAAATGCAATGTGCTTGCGGTAGCACAAACATCAAACACACACAAATATAGAACAACAAAGATCAAACACACACACACACACACACAAAATAAATCAACAATAAATAATTTCATTATTATCACAACACAAAAAATAGTTCCTCAATACAACAAATAGTTTCTCAACAATCTGATAAATAGTCTCTCAACAATATAGCAAACATAAAAATAAGATGAAACTACTAGTTTTGACGGCCATTTCATGTCCATCACTCCTCGATGAGATCTTTTTAAAGATCAACGTGCATATCGATTTTTCGAATTGAATGGTATGAGGCTATAAAGCGGGTCATCCTCTCTTATCTCCTATGCACTTGCACGGATTGTTCCATTAAGTCGTAGTAGAAGTAGTCTAAATCTTGTCCACGTTGTAACACCCTCAGAATCGGACCTATGCAAGTTTGGGCAAAATTCACCAAACCCGCATAGAAACGATTCAAAGGTGCCCACCAGGCACTTTCGTGCGGGTGGAAAACGAAGTAATAACATTACACAACAGTCCTCGATGGGACCCATGAGCAGATATATATATATGACTCGAGAGTCAAGAATACGGATATAATATACAAAGATCCAAATCACCTTGAACGATATAGCGTCCACTACGGACAAGATGCAAATGGGGCTAAGAGCCCGAAGAATAACCAATGGCGTCCATAACCCTGCCAAAGCCAGGAAGGGTAACCACGCTAACGGCGTCGATCTCAAAACCTGCTTAAACAAAAGGGTGCCACCAAGGGCAAAGCAGAAAAACAAAGAAGGAGCGTCAAGATCGAGGCCAAGACAGCATGAGGCTAGAATTGGCGGTCCTCGCCTACATAGGTATGGTGGATCAAGCGGCGGCAAGATGCACTAAACAACCTATAGAGACTCGATACAATGGCGGTTATCGAGAGGGTAAGAATGACCTATCCGGATCCAACTGAAGCTAACACCAAAACAAACCCATCCCGGTGTTTCCCCTCGAGACCAAACGAGAAAGTCAACCGAGGAACTCACACGGTTGGCGCTTTATTTATTCGATTATCGTTAAGCAGATTACTAGTCAGTTTAGATAATCATCCCGATAAAGTAAGCAATGGGCACTTTTAGTTGACCATTCCGTTATAGTTGCGGCAATTACTAATCAAATACGAGATAGCATGATATAATCCCAAAACCCGCAGTTGTTGGTACTTTTATTCACCATTTCGTTGTAGTTGCAATACTTACTAGTCGGATACAATTGTCGCAAGCGACAACCAAACAGCAATTGTGGCGATTGATTAGCCATTCCGTTATAGTGAAGCTGATTACTAGTCATTATAAGTCAAATTTATAGCGAGATAAACTTTAGTTATGCTTGTCTATGATCGAGATATTGTGCTCCAAGTCGTCCATATCCATGGACACGGCTTTGAAAGTTTTACCCGGGGTGCACCAATAGCAACACACGCTCGATCAACCTCGGAAAAACCAAATCAAAACCCAACGAGGCTTTCACGATCGAACAATCACAGATTGAGAAATGTTTGAGGCCACCTTAAGTAGATCCCCAACGAAGCCGGTGACTCGACGGGCTCAAGGTTTGGGTATCTGGTACATGCATCGGGAACCCGAAAGTGTGGCTGGGCTTGTCGACACCGCGAATCGTGTCCCGATCCTAACAAGATGCAGTGACGTACCTGCACAATTTAAATACGTAAAAGTAGCATGGCATAAGTACAGGATCGTAAATAAAACCTCAAACTAGTTTGTGGCCCCAAGAAATAAGATGAATCAAGCTCGCTCGGGGGTCCCATATACCTCCGGATGTGGATAGCGATAAATCAAGGCAGGTATCAAGTAATCGGGTCTTACGGGACACAAGTGGGCGTTCGGAAACCAAATATTTTCTATCACCCACCGATGCCTCTGCTTATTTCAATTTTAGTTGTTAAACAGAAATTAAAGTGACGATAAGTAAAACTAGAATCATCTCCAACATCAACATGCGGCAATACATCAGCAACTGTGGCATATGACGACACACATCAGTACTTGAGCAAGCAACTACGACGCGCAAGTCCAACTAACTACCAAACAACAGGCAATAGGGTGTGTCCAAGGCAATATAGGGCTGCACGGGATTTCAGAGGTACGGAAACTAAAGCATCGCAACACAGATAGCAATAGATCAACAGGAGGGAATAAAGACTATAAAAGTAAGATAGGTAGAAGGGGGAAGATGCTCGCCTGAAAACATTGTCGAAGGGTTCATCCGAAGATCGGGGCGAAGCTCACATCAACTCAACGGCCTTATCCGCGAAGAAGCAAAACACTAGAAGAAACACCGGATGCAATATTTAATACAACGACAGAAGATCGGCATGATGCATGCATGATGTATGACATGGCAAAGGTGCGATGCAATTAGGCCATATTAAGCGGAACCGGGGTACCGACAATTAATTATATGGTTCGAGTTGTTTAGAACCCCCGCAAATTAAATGTTGTTTAGCAAAGCAACAGATGGAAACGGTTCGCTACACATGTTTAAATGAGGCCAATATAAGGCTAGATTTGCCCGCATAAAGGCCCCATATTTAATTATTAGGTGAATCGGCATAAGGCCCCCAAACCACAGATATGCATGCGAGATGAAAACTAAATATGCAACAAGTTATTATGTTATAAAATAGGGTTCTCGGATAAGGGTTCACACATTGAGGGGTCTCGACGGACTTGGGGTTCCGGGGTTCGGGGTCGGGGTCCAGGGTTCGACGGGTTCGGTCTCGGCTAAAGAGGTAGATCTTATCGCATCCGCTGGTGGTGGGCCATGTTTTGTCTTGACGTCTCACGCGGAGTCCTTAGCGTTCCTCCGTAAGTACTTGTTCGGCGTCGGGCATCGGATTCGCCCGATTGGTGTCGATCTTGTCGATGGCGAACTTGCGGATCGGTTACCGGGTCTTGGTCCGTGAGGTAGATCTTGTCGACGGGATCCGGAGACGAACTTAAGCGTACTCGCGTCGACGATCTTGGCGTTCGGGTTCTCGACGTCGCATCCCGGAAGAAGGTCTTGTGGCATCCGGGCGTCGGGTTATGTCGTCTGCTTTTGTTGTTTCACGCGGAGATCTCGGCGTTCCGTGTCTCGGTGTCTTCGGGTTCCATGAAGAAGAGCTTATGTTCGGCTTTGTTATAGATGGAGAACTTGGTTGCATCGGCGATCGGAGAATAACACCAAAGATCACATCAACATCCCCACATCGGCACACCAACTAGAAGATCTTGGATAGCCACTTAACATCGATCTGGGCATAAGGACAACACCATCTAATCCGACAGAAACATGGATGTTGAACTACGACACATGAGGCGAGACAAGAGTACGATGCACCTACGGAAAACACATTGTCCAGACAGCATGAAACGGTGATCTCCGGCGAGGAGGCGGCCAAAAGCTGTCGCGGAAGGCGAAGACCTAAGCGAACATGGAGGCGCAGTCTACGAAGCGTGCTTTCGGATGGAGGTGGAGGGACGGCCAGAGCGAGGACGCGATGGGGACCGGCGGCGGCGCTCACGAGCACCGGCGGCCCTCGCACATGGAGATAGGCAGCGAGGCGAGGCAGCCAGGCTGCAATGAGGCGGCGACACTGGGCTCATGGACAGGATGCACTGGCAGGAGAGGAGGTCGAGGTCGGAGGAGAGGAGCTTACCTGGCGGAGATGAGATGCCCAGTGGCGAGGACGCCCATGAGAGGAGGGCGCCTGAGGAGGTTGGAGGGTGCGGGGCTCATGGCGCCGGAGGAGGAGGCGGCCGGGGCGAGGCATGAGCGTGGGGAAGCGACGAGGTGGTGGCGGTTCTCGAGGAGGCGAAGGCGAGGCAGGTGAAGGAAGGCAGCGACGGGGCTCCGTGGCGGGAGGTGGAAGCGGGCGGGAGCTTGAGCGAGGCGCCGGGCCGGGAAGGCCGGGGCGGCGGACCAGGTGGGACCAGAAACGAGAGGGAGAGGGGGATGTGGAAGCGGTCAAGGGAGCGTGGGAGAGGGAGCCCCAGGGGTGGGGCCAGGGTTCCAGGGAGCGGGTTGGGTCATTGGGTGTGGGGAGGTTCTCGCTGGATCCCGTGGGCGTGGGGCCAGGAGTTGGTGGGGGTTGGGGCGTGCGTGTGTTGTGGCTGGGTGTGCGTGGGGCTGGGGAGGGTGTGTGCTGAGAGAGAGAGGTGAGGGAAGGCCACGTGGCGGTGTGGGATAGGTAGAGGGAGTTAGCAGGGTGACGTGGCGGGCTCTGAATGGTGGGAGTGAGGTGGAGGGTGTGTGTGGGTAGGGAACTGGGTAGCTTTAGGATTTAGAGGCGGACCGTTTGTAAAAATCTGGGGCGGTCGTTCGGTCTACTCGGCCCGTTCGACTGCCCCACACTAAAAATAATTTAATATTTATTTTATTTTCAAATATCTTTGTAACTAGTTTTAGACAAACAAAATATCCGGAACATCCGGGGGTTGGCGTTTGAATAAAAGATGGGGCGTTTGGAAAACAAATCGGGGTTTGTAAAATAGTTTTATGCAAACAATGCCTTATGATGACGATGCAATGCACAAATTCAACGCGATTTTCTAGTAGTGGTTTTGCGGGATGCCACAATTCGACACCACTAACAATGGATCTCGCCCTCGAGATCCGCCTCATCATCTTGGGAGGAAGGTCGGCGACACAATCTTCTCGCTTCGTGTAGATCCTCGCGACACCGCTAACGAGGGTTCCTTCTTCCATCTGGAATCGGCGACACCACCAACAAAGGGTCGTTGTTCCTGATCGTCGAGAGAACACTCCGGAGAAACAACGGACGAAGATAGAGGCATCAAACGACAAGGTCACCTCTAACTTCCATTAGAAGAGGGAAGAGTTACATTGATCCACCGGTTCGATGTACAGAGCGACAATGAGTCGGGTAGGGTGATCGGTGTCCCCGGACCCAACTATCAACTCTATACATGGGTAGGAGAATCGGGTAACTCAACTCTCGAGATTTAGACGAAGATCTTCATAGTGGTATCCGGAACAAAAGAATCTTTGCCAGTAAATCGTATGAAAGACACAATGATTAGGTTCGCGATGGTTCCATTGGCATGAACAACACATGCTCAAGGTTAACCCCAACTTCACCAACGCGTCCTTCTCATATGTTTTCCAACGACAACGATATCCAAAGAAGGAACACATATGGATAAAGATCTCAAGAACAAAAGATCGGATGAAGGCACAACAGCATTGCAGATTGATGATCGTAGCACCTCCGTTACAAAGGGAGAAAGAGAAACCACGAAGGTGCACGAAACCCAACCACGAGAATTCTGGACTCAAGAAAAGAGGCGAGCGGATTCAAATCACGTAGGGGTAAGAGGGAACAGCAGAGGGGTAAGGAGTAAAATCAGACCTAACCAGAACTATCCAACCGATTTTCAAAAATAGTTTTGACACTCTACTTCGGCCGTTAGCTAGGTTATCCTACATTTGGACTTGTGGGTATCATAGCCGAGCTCGATACCACTCAGTAACACCCTCGAGAATCGGACCTATGCAAGTTTGGGCAAAATTCACCAAACCCGCATAGAAACGATTCAAAGGTGCCACCAGCACTTTCGTGCGGGTGGAAAACAGTAATAACATTACACAGGTCCTCGATGGGACCCATGAGCAGATATATATAATGACTCGGAGAGTCAAGAATACGATATAATATACAAAGATCCAAATCACCTTGAAGCGATATAGCGTCCACTACGGACAAGATGCAAATGGGGCTAAGAGCCACGAAGAATAACCAATGGCGTCCATAACCTGCCCGAGCCAAGCGGAAGGGTAACCGCTAACGGCGTCGATCTCAAAACCTGCTTAAACAAAAGGGTGCCGACCAAGGCAAAGCAGAAAAACAAAGAAGGAGCGTCAAGATCGAGGCGATGCAGCGAGGCTAGAATTGGCGGTCCTCGCCTACATAGGTATGGTGGATCAAGCGGCGTGACATGCACTAAACAACCTATAGAGACTCGATACAATGGCGGTTATCGAGAGGGTAAGAATGACCTATCCGGATCCAACTGAAGCTAACACCAAAACAAACCCATCGGTGTTTCCCCTCGAGACCAAACGAGAAAGTCAACCGAGGAACTCACACGGTTGGCGTTTATTTATTCGATTATCGTTGCAGCAGTTACTAGTCAGGTTTAGATAATCATCCTGATAAAGTAAACAGTGGGCACTTTTAGTTGACCATTCCGTTATAGTTGCGGCAATTACTAATCAAATACAGATAGCATGATATAATACCAAAACCCAGCAGTTGTTGGTACTTTTATTCAGCCATTTCGTTGTAGTTGCAATACTTACTAGTCAGATACAATTGTCGCAAGCGACAACCAAACAGGCAATTGTGGGCAGTATTGATTAGCCATTCCGTTATAGTGAAGCTGATTACTAGTAATTATAAGTCAAATTTATAGCAGATAAACTTGAGTTATGCTTGTCTATGATCGAGATACTGTGCTCCAAGTCGTCCATATCCGCGGACACGGCTTTCAGAAAGTTTTACCCGGCCGGGGTGCACCAATAGCAACACACGCTCGATCAACCTCGGAAAACCAAATCAAAACCCAACGAGGCTTTCACGTGAACAATCACATGATTCGAAATGTTTGAGGCCACCCTTAAGTAGATCCATAGCGAAGCGGTGACTCGAGACGGGCTCAAGGTTTGGGTAATCTGGTACGTGAGCATTTGGGAACCCGAAAGTGTGGCTGGGCTTGTCGACACCGCGAATCGTGTCCCGATCCTAACATGCGATGTGCAAGACCTGCACAATTTAAATACTGAAAAGTAGCATGGCATAAATGCAGGATCGTAAATAAAACCTCAAACTAGTTTGTGGCCCCAAGAAATAAGAATGAATCAAGCTCGCTCGGGGTCCCATATACCTCCGGATGTGGATAGCGCGATAAATCAAGGAACATGTATCAAGTAATCGGGTCTTACGGGACACAAGTGGGCATTGAAACCAAATATTTTCTATCACCCACCGATGCCTCTGCTTATTTCAATTTTAGTTGTTAAGCAGAAATTAAAGTGACGATAAGTAAAACTAGAATCATCTCCAACATCAACATGCGGCAATACATCAAGAATGTGGCATATGACGACACACATCGACTTGAGCAAGCAACCACGACGCCGCAAGTCCAACTAACTACCAAACAACAGCAATAGGGTGTGTCCAAGGCAATATAGGGCTGCAGGATTTCAGAGGTACGAAACTAAAGCATCGCATACGAGATAGCAATAGATCAACAGGAGGGAATAAAGACTATAAAAGTAAGATAGGTAGAAGGGGGAAGATGCTCGCCTGAAAACATTGTCGAAGGGTTCATCCGAAGATCGGGGCGAAGCTCACATCAACTCAACGGCCTTATCCGCGAAGAAGCAAAACACTAGAAGAAACACCGGATGCAATATTTAATACAACGACAGAAGATCGGCATGATGCATGCATGATGTATGACATGGCAAAGGTGCGATGCAATTAGGCCATATTAAGCGGAACTGGTAAGCAATTAATTATATGGTTCGAGTTGTTTAGAACCCCCGCAAATTAAATGTTGTTTAGCAAAGCAACAGATGGAAACGGTTCCCTACACATGTTTAAATGAGGCCAATATAAGGCTAGATTTGCCCGCATAAAGGCCCCATATTTAATTATTAGGTGAATCGGCATAAGGCCCCCAAACCACAGATATGCATGCGAGATGACAACTAAATATGCAACAAGTTATTATGTTATAAAATAGGGTTCTCGGATAAGGGTTCACACATTGAGGGGTCTCGACGGACTTGGGGTTCCGGGGTTCGGGGTCGGGGTCCAGGGTTCGATGGGTTCGGTCTCGGCTAAAGAGGTAGATCTTGTCGCATCCGCGGTGGTCGGGCCATGTTGTCGGTCTTGACGTCTCACGCGGAGTCCTTGACGTTCCGGCAGAAGTACTTGTTCTGGCGTCGGGGCATCGGATTCGCCCCGATTGGTGTCGATCTTGTCGTCGATGCGAACTGGCGATCGGGGTCTTGGGTCCGTGAGGTAGATCTTGTCGTACGGGATCCGGGGAGACGAACTTAGCGTACTCGCGTCGGCGATCTTGGCGTTCGGGTTCTCGACGTCGCATCCCGGGAAGAAGGTCTTGTGGCATCCGGGGCGTCGGGTTATGTCGTCTGTTTTGTTGTTTCACGGCGGAGATCTCGGCGTTCCGTGTCTCGGTGTCTTCGGGTTCCATGAAGAAGAGCTTATGTTCCAGCTTTGTTATAGATGGAGAACTTGGTTCGGCATCGGCAGTCGGGAGAATAACACCCAGCATCACATCAACATCCCCACATCGGCACACCAACTAGAAGATCTTGGATAGCCACTTAACATCAGATCTGGGCATAAGGACAACACCATCTAATCCGACAGGAAACATGGATGTTGAACTACGACACATGAGGACAGAGACAAGAGTACCAGTCGCACCTACGGGAAAACACATTGTCCAGGACAGCATGAAACGGTGATCTCCGGCAGAGAGGAGGCGGCCAAAAGCATTGTCATGAAGGCGTAAGACCTAAGCGAGCGAACATGGGCGCAGGTCTGAAGCGTCTTTCGGATGGAGGTGGAGACGGCGGGAGGCGAGGACGCGATGGGGACCCGGCGGCGGCGCCACGAGCACCGGCGGCCTCGCATGGAGATAGACGAGCGGGGAGGCGAGGAGAGGCTGCCAATGGCGACGGCGGCGACAGCTGGGCTCATGGACGGATGCTGGCACAGGAGAGGAGGTCGAGGTCGGAGGAGAGGAGCTTGCCTGGCGGAGATGAGATGCCGGTGGCGCAAGGGCCGACGGCGAGGAGGGCCCACACGGAGGAGGTTGGAGGTGCGGGGCTCATGGCGGCGCCGGAGGAGGCAGCTGGAGGCGTGGGGAAGCGACGAGGTGGCGCGGTTCTCGAGGGAGGCGGCGGAAGGCGAGGCGACGGGTGAAAGAGCGGCTGACAGGGGCTCCGGCAAGGGAGGTGGAAGGCGAGGCGGAGCTTGGCGAGGCGCCGGGCGAAGGGAAGGCAGGCGGCGGACAGTGGGACCAAAGCGAGAGGGGGATGTGGAAGCGGTCAAGGGAGCGTGGGAGAGGGAGCCCCAGGGGTGGGGCCAGGGTTCCAGGGAGCGGGTTGGGTCATTGGGCGTGGGGAGGTTCTCGCTGGATCCCGTGGGCGTGGGGCCAGGAGTTGGTGGGGGTTGGGGCGTGCGTGTGTTGTGGCTGGGTGTGCGTGGGGCTGGGGAGGGTGTGTGCTGAGAGAGAGAGAGGTGAGGGAAGGCCACGTGGCGGTGTGGGATAGGTAGAGGGAGTTAGCAGGGTGACGTGGCGGGCTCTGAATGGTGGGAGTGAGGTGGAGGGTGTGTGTGGGTAGGGAACTGGGTAGCTTTAGGATTTAGAGGCGGACCGTTTGTAAAAATCTGGGGCGGTCGTTCGGTCTACTCGGCCCGTTCGACTGCCCCACACTAAAAATAATTTAATATTTATTTTATTTTCAAATATCTTTGTAACTAGTTTTAGACAAACAAAATATCCGGAACATCCGGGGGTTGGCGTTTGAATAAAAGATGGGGCGTTTGGAAAACAAATCGGGGTTTGTAAAATAGTTTTATGCAAACAATGCCTTATGATGACGATGCAATGCACAAATTCAACGCGATTTTCTAGTAGTGGTTTTGCGGGATGCCACACACGTTGAGCATGTTATGCATGATCACACAAGCGTTTATGATATACCAAGGATCTTTTGATCCCAAAATCTAGCATGTCCTCTAATAATAGCAAATTGGGCTGCAAAATCCCAAATGCTCTCTCCACATCTTTCCTATCCACCACTTGTGCATTATGAAAACCAAGTTCTTCCTTACCTTGTGGTTTGTGTACCGACTTCACAAATGTTTGTCACACCTTGGGTAGATGTCGTTGGCAAGATAGTAGTTATAGTTGTATGTGTGGCCTTTGCTACAAACTACACAGGTGGACCTTCACCCATTGCAATCCTTGTCATGAGTGGTGACCATTGAAAAACATTGATATCATTGCAAGAAACAGGCATTTCGAAGAAAACATGCTAAATCCAAGTGTCAAAAACGGCCACGGCTTCAAGGATGATAATGGAATCCTTTTATGGCATTTAATTGTCCATGCCATGTCGTAGGATAATGCTTACAACTCTAATGCATGCAATCAATTGAGCCAAGCTATAACACCTAAACCACCCGGGACCGTTGGCTGTTATCCCTGACAGCTCTGTAAGATTTCTAGACTAGCCTCGCCTATCAACACTAGTCTTTTCTAGACATTTTATACTCACTCATGCGCATCCGGGAACAACTTCCCGGTTGGTCACTCATCCTTAAATTGCTATAGGACTAGCACGCTTAACATGGAATTCCTTTGAAGATGATCCCCGGAAAAGAAGTTGCAACTTGTTGGTATGGGTATCCTATCAATCCTATTTAGCTCTGCGTCAGGATCTCACATACATCCACACTTAGAAGATTGAGTCTTCATCGATTAACCCCAATCCAGGAATGTCCCTTCTTGGCATACGTTTGTGCGTTCAGTGCCGCCACATGTGCTATGTCATGTGCCACGACGGGCCACATGTGTCATGCGCCACATGGTCGCGCCCCTAACCCGCACATGCTTGTGTAACCACGAGGATCGACTCTGATATCACTTGTAACAACCCGACCACCTCGAGCCCGGTGGTTGTTACCCCTGGCAACTCTGTAGGATTTCTAGACTTGCCCCACCAATCAACACTAGAATTTTTATGTGCACTTTTTTTTCATTCGTGCACATCCGGAAATAACTTCTCGGTCGGTCACCAGTCCTTAAATTGCTCTAGGCTAATCACGCTTAACCTAGAGTTCCTTTGAAGGTGAGCCCTGGAAAAGAAGTTGCAACTTGTTGGTGTGGATATCCCATCGGTCATATTTAGTCATGTGCTAGGATCTCACGCAAGCATACCTAAAAAAACCCGGCCTTTATTGAAATCCAAAGCCATGTCTTGAACATTGGGGCTCTCAAGTATTTATCACCGAACACTTTCACAATTGCAACTGCAGAATGCTTGACACACTTGATGGCTTGACTCTCACTCATTGCCAAGTGGTCATCAACTAGATCCATCGAAAAACTATATACCATCATACACAAGGCGGTGGTCACCTTTTGGTAAGTGCTATGCCCAAGTTCTCCCATGGCATTCCTCCTTTCATGAAAAAAAAGAGCATGCTTCATCATACATTGCACGATTTTCTTGAGCAACTTGATGCTCATCCTAAAACGACAATGAAAATAGGGCTCAGTGTATGTTGGATTCTCCACAAAGTAGCTCTACATCAACTTGTCATGACCTTAGATCATTTCCCTTCACAACTTCTATCGACCGAACATGAAACCACCATGTTTCAGACATTTATTCGCGTGCATAGCCAATAGCAAGGCTATGTTTTCTTCTTCTTCAAGGGCCCGTTCTTTATTAGACAAATCATAGGACGAACTCATCTATAATTTTGGACTTAATCTAACTAGCAACAACACTCACAAAACAAAAGCGTCTAGTCGGTGGCAAGACATACCTTGCAATGATTTTACCAAACACCTTGCATGCGCCGACTTGCTTGATCGCTGTCGGGCGTCGAGTCACACCAAATCGACGCTCACTCGTATCTCAAATTGACGCATCTGAGATACAGCGACAGTAATATTTCAATATTAGCAAGCAAAGATTGCTCTCACTAACTTGCAAAGTTGATCTGATAATGCTTTTCTCGTTGTATGTTGCCAACCATTTTGGTCAAATACGTATCCATGTGCAACCTAAAGTTGAGCACAAGGTAAGGAGGGTTAAAGCATCATCTGGTAGTTAGGCATCATTAGGTGGCCGGGCATCATGTGTCTCTGTTGTCTCTACTAATAGTGTGCGCCCCTGCACTCCTTGCAGGTCCACAGTAGTACCATATGTTCGTGTTGCAAGTGTAAGCCAGATCACTCGTGTGGCCAATGTGGAGTACGAAGTAGAGCCTAACGATGCAGCGCCTCCTCTAGATGATGAGGATGAGTTGATGTTTCCTGAATTCATAGATAGATTTAGTAAGCAGGCACTGGAGGATCAATACATGGAGTAAATGATCCATGGTGCCAGATTTGATGACACTAGTGATGAAGAGAACGATAAGAACAATGACAGCCTTGTTTTAGTGGAGTACGATGGTGATGACTTGCCAACAATTGAGTGGAACAGGGATGATCCTCGACTTTTAGAAGGAACCATATTTGAAACGATTCGGGACTATCGTAATGCACTTACTACATATTGCATTCTCACCAAGAATGATTATGATGTTATGTTGGGGATATACTTTCCGGGTATAACCACATGACTCGCTGACCATAGTGGCCCACTAAAGGGTTAGAGCTTTGCTCCATGGGCGACCCAATCAGGAAAGAAGATGGAGTCAATTATAGCTACGACAAGGCCCAAAAGACTTACCGACTTAGACTTGTAGTATTACTTGTATTCCAAGTTGTAACTAGTAGTCTAGTACCGACTCTATAACATAGCCAGATAGGTCTCTCCTATAAATCCTACGCTAGATGACTATATAAGTTGTCCTAGGGGGAAGCCTTTAGGGCACGGCCATAATCTACTCGCACAAGCGAACCTCTCTTGTAATCCGCTGTAACATCCGGCCCTGCCGACATATTACTGGGTTGCTAGCAAGAGTAGGATCCGATCACCGTTGTCGGATCTGAACCTGGGTAAACTTGTGTGCTCACCGTCCCCGGAACACCGTATAGCTCACACCCCATCTTTTTCAACGCTATTAGGACCCCCTATGGCGTACTTGTCATTAATCCGATGAAAGTTGGCGCCCAACGTGGGCCTGGTGACCTTCGGACCTTCGTTCCGGGCAGAATCTGCACGTGCGGGAATTATTGAAACAATCGCCATCGGTCATGTTCTCTACTCAAGTGACGTCCCTATCGTTCTTCTCGATGATACCTGGATTCTGGACAAGGAGCCCATGACGACCTACACCACCATGCCAATCGGCGAGATCGATATGTCTCTCGGTTTTGCTGAACCCGCCCAACCCTGTTGGAGATATGCCCAAGAGGCAATAATAAAGTGGTTATTATCATATCTTCACACTTATGATAAATGTTTACATACCATGCTATAATTGTATTAACCGGAAACATTAATACTTGTGTGATTTGTAAACTAAAATAAGAGTCCCTAGTAAAGCCTCTTGTTAAAATAGCTTGTTGGTTAATATATGATCATGGTTTCCTGATCATGAACATAGAGATGTTATTAACAACAGGATCATATCATTAGGAGAATGATGTGATGGACATACTCCTATAGATAAGCATAGCATAAAGATCAAGTCATTTTAATAGTTCAATTGCTATATGCTTTCTGATACATAGTAACCTAATTCCTTCGACCATGAGATCATGCATATCACCTTTACCGGATGGATGCTTTGATGACATCAAACACCACACCGTGAATCGGGTGGCTATAAAGGTGGCATTGAGTGTTCGAAAGTATTGGTTGAAACACATGGATCAAGAGGGATTTGTCCATCCATATGACGGATAGATATACTCTGGGCCCTCTCGGGAATGTCATCCAATTAGCTTGCAAGCATGTGAGGTCACAAGGGATCACATATCACGAACGAGAAAAGAGTACTTATCGAACGAGGTTGAACTAGGTATGCGAGATACCGACGATCATAACCTCGGATAAGTAAACTATCGTGAGACAAAGGGAAATTGGTATCGTATGTAAGTGGTTCATTCGATCGCAAAGTAATCGAGAAATATGTGGGAGCCATATGAATTTCCAGATTCTCTATTGGTTATTGTCGAGAAGTGTCTCGATCATGTCCGCATAATTCACGAACCGTAGGGAGACACACTTAAGGATTCGACGTTGTTTGAGTAGTTATGGTATTATGAGAAAGAGACCGAATGTTGTTGGAGTCTCGATGGGATCCGGATATCACGAGGTGATCCGAATGGTCCGAGAATAAGATTCATATAAGGAAAGTCCTGCTTTGAGTTCGGGAATGATTCCGTGATTTCATGAATGTTCTAGAAGGTTCGGAATGTCCCAAGACCGGGGAAGGGTACATGAATGTGTCATTACATATTGGAATGATTGCATCATGTACTAAGTGTTCTTGCTATTCCAAATAAAGGATTAAATTGAATCCTAAAACAGAAAAGTCAAATGGCCAGTTTGAAAGTCAAACGGCTAATACAGGAAACTGTGGGAAACAAGCAAGAGGAGGCAAAACCGACTTGGGGGAGGAGTCCCTCCTCTCCAAGCCGGCGCGCCACCCAAGGCCGACTTGGGGAGGGACTCCCTCCCCTTGGCCGCCCCTCCCACCTATAAAAGGAGGGGCAGGGCCTCCTCCTCTAGACACACAAGTTCCTATCCTCTAATCTAAATCCTAGCCCTAGACTCCGGTTTAGAGCCGCTTTGGTTTAGAGATTCTAATTGCACTAGCCTTCGGATTAGAGCCTTATAATTGGTGTGTCTAAACCCTAGACCACTAATAGCTCTCTCTCATACTCCACCATACTCGCTCCGGCTTAAGGCGAAGCCCTGCGGGATCTCCCCTTTACTTCCGGTACCACGCCGTTGTGCTACCGGAATCGCGGGGAGAGTGCTACAACCTCCGCTGCCTGCTGGAACAAGGGAGAGGAAGGTCTTCGTCGAGTACCGAACGTGTGACCGACTACGAAGCGCTTAGGAACACAATACCGAAGGATCGTCACGCGATCTTGAGATCGGAAAGAGTACGACTACATCACCCACGAGAATCGCTCTCGTTAACCGCTGGAATCTTCGAGGTAAGTTATTCCATCGACTCGCTACAATCTAGTAGATAGATCTTGGCTTGTTTGTTTGTATGATAGAAAATTTTGTTTTCCATGCTACGAACCCCTACAAAGGGTATCGAGCCGTGTCTATATGTAGATCTCACAGACGAGTAGAACACAATGGTCATTGTGGGCGTTGATGCTTTTATTGTCAATTGCTTATTGTGTACTTTGCATCTTGCGGTATGTTGGGATGAAGCGGCCCGGGCTAACCTTACATGACATCGTTCATGAGACTTGCTCCACGCTTGACATGTAACTTGTATTGCATAAGTGGCTTTGCGGATGCCTGTTTCTCCTAGCATAGTTAAGATCCAATTTACAACAGGTGATTGACAATACTAGTATCAATGTTGTGGTTCTTGTTCGTAAGTTAGAACGACACTTATTGAAAGCCCCAAACCACGTAAAATATGCAAAGAAAGTAGAAGCGTAGAGACTTTGTTTTGCAGGGGTGTGCAATGATGTGATATGGCCATGATTGTGATTATATATGATGTATGCAATGTTCCTTATTGTAAGTCGGCAACCGGCAGGAGCCATATGGTTGTCTTTAAATTTCTGTTAAGACCAGCGTGTCTATTCAAAGTAGTTGTAATAGTTGAAGCCGGTGGACGACAACCATGAAGCAGCGTCATTGACCTTGATGCAATGCCGGTAATGATGGAGATCATGTTCGTGCTAGAAGATGGAGATCGGAAGCACAAAGAAGAAAGGCTATATCATATCACATATTATGAATTGCATGTGATGTTAATCCTTTATGCATCTTGTATTGCTTAGCAGACGACGGTAGCATTATAAGATGATCCCTCATGCACATGAATTTCAAGTCATAAAGTGTTCACCCTTAGTTAGCACCATTACTAAAGCTTGTTGTTTCGAAGCACCACGTGATGATCGGGTGTGTTAGATTCTACAAGTGTATACAACGTGAGCAAGCCAGATTTGCTCATGCGGAAACTAAGGTTTGATCTTGACGAGCCTAGCATGTACATACATGGCCTCAGGAACACGACATCGAAAGGTAGAGCATGAGTCATATAGTAGATATGATGAACATGTTGATTGTTCGCCATTGAAGCTATATCAACTCTCGTGATGATCGGTTTGATGTGGTGGATTTGGTTCGTGTGATCACTAAAACAATGTGAGGGATATTGTTTTGAGTGGGAGTTCACCTAGATTAATTTAATTATTAATTAGAACTCAATTTATCATAAACTGAATCAAAGTGAATTTGCATAGTTGTTGTAGTCATTGGCATCCGTTTACCACCTTGCGCTTAGTTATAATTGAGATGATAGAACAATAGAATTCTGGTTAGTTACTTTACGAACTGGTATCGTATTGTTTTGAAGTGTTAATCTAAAGTTTAAAAGTTCTATTGCAAACTTTCAGTAAGTTCCGGTTACTCCATGAAGTTTAATAATTAGTATTAAATCAAGAGTAACAATTCCAAGTGTTAGTATATAAGTATCATGTTTGTCTCCATGATTCTTGATATTCAAAGGATTCTCTTAATATCAAGGTTATCTAGGATCTGGAAGAGTTGTTTCAGAAACCATGATGTGTGGAAGATATTGTGATATCTGAAACGAAGTTTTGGTTACAACATGATAGAGTATAATATGGCAAAGTTCATATTCTCATATTTTGATGAGAATTTGCAAAAGGTTGGAGACACTAGTTGTCCTAATCTTCCAAAAGGTTTTGGAGAGCAACTCACGTTTCACCGTTACAAGCTAAAAGTAGCTTGATCATGAATAAATCCATGATGAAGGTGAATATTTGATGTAGGTAAAATGTTTACTACACCAAGAGATTACTAAAGAAAGGAATTTGAAAGAACACCAAACACTTGATAATGGTGATCTACTTCAAAGTGCAAGTCCAAAGACATTGGTATTTAACTATACACGCTTTGGACTATGTGTCATATGTATGACTCCACTATTGATGTTGATAGATTCTTTCAAATAGAAAAGGAAATACTGAAAGAGAATCTCATAAATATATGGCAGAAAATAAAAGACTAGAATTGTTCAGTTTAAGTATATAGATGATATACATGTTATGGCTATATTCTTTGCTTATTAAATAATGTGGTTCTTAAGTATTTAATACTGAATTTGTTGGTATGAATCGTCATACGAAACAACAGAATTCATAAACTACAGTGGCCTAAGTAATTAGCAAAAGAATATGTGATGATGTTCATCGAGAACAAATAAAGGGTTATTGTGTTGCTCGTTAAACATCAAAGCTTGCCTTCAAGATTTGTTTTATTAGGTATTATGAGAACAAAAGGGTTGTTCAAATAATTGCCGTAATCCATAAAAGATGGATGATTCACAAATCTCGTTGGAGAAATCACATCCATAAAACTAGTGCTAAAAATGTCAAAAGACAAATTGATTGAAAGATCACTTAGGAAGTGACATCGCCGTTTAAATTATATTGGAAAGAAAACATGAAGAAACTCCATGTGGATGGGATTTTGGAGTCTTTTGATTTTTGATCACATGACGCCAGAAACTTTCCTAGAGATAATTGAAACTTCGTTCATAGGCCAAAAGGGAACGAATGACTAGCTTATTGGAACTTGTACATATTGTTGTACGAAGTCCATTATGTGTAGTCAAGAGCGATGGATTTCAACTTCATATGCTTTCTCCGAAAATTTGAGTGAATATATGAATATTTACTTAATTAGGATGAAGTGTGAAATATTTGAAAAGTTCAAAGACTTTCAAGATGAAGTGCAAAATCATTGTAACAAGAATATGAATAGTTTATGATAAGATCATAAAGGAAGATATTTGAGTTACAAGTTTAGCATAATACCTAAGATTTAAGGAATCGTTCCGTGGATTTGCATTTCCGAAACACCATAAGAGTATGGAGCGTTCGAGATATGTAATTAAACCTTGTTTGACATGGGAAGATCAAAGGTATAATTCATAAAACTGCCATTATATTTTAAAGATTAAAAACTTTAGAGATTACCGTTTTTCCACTGAAAAGAGCTTCATCATAATCTGTTGAAATGACACCATATAAGGTTATGGTTTGGGATAAAACCCAAGTAGTCCTTTCTTAAAACATTGGTATGCTATGCATAAGAAAGATGTGTGCAACCAAAGTCGGATGAACCTGTCTTTGTATAACTGTTAAGTATTCCTCCATAAACACCGGAGACAAAAGTGTTTGTTGCTTAGAACGTCAAGTTTCTTTGAGAAGGAATTTTTCGTGAAAAGTTAAGTGGGAGGACAATAGAACTTTGATAAGGTTAAAAGAACCTTAGTCTGTAAAGAGTTGCGCCAAAAAGTGTTCCGGAGGCAGCAACAAAGCTCATGGCTCACGTACCTCAAAGGTTGTGGTCACGGAGATCCAAGTTCCTATTGAAACAAGTAGGTCGGATGAACAATCAAATACCAAGATTTGAGAGTTAAATCATTATTTGACAATAATGATCCGACTACGTGCAAAGAAGCGATGATGAGCCCTGACTCCGTCAAATGGCCTGAAGCCATAAAATCCGTGATAGTTCTATACACGAGAAATCAAGTTTTGAACTTGAAGGACCCTCGAGAAAGGTGTAAGACCTTACAGTTGTGTTTGGATCTATAAAAGAAATAGACATGGATGTTGCACATCTATGAAATAGTCGACATGTTGGGAAAGAGTTCACAACAATGTTCAAAGGTTGACTATGATAAGATTTGATCTTTCATAACGATGTTTAGTCTAGACGGATTAATATAGCAACTACGACATATAATTTTGTTATGTGTTGAATAAACAAAACAAGTTCTTCTAATAGAATGGTTACCAAGGACGTGTGCATGACACGGTCCAAAGGGTTTTGTTAATTCAAAGGATGCTAAAAGCATATGCAAACTTCAATGGTTAAAGTGAGCATCGCGGAGTTGGAATCTTCACTGTGATGAAACTGTTAAAGGAGTTTAAAAGTTCATCAGAGATGATGAAGATGCTTGCATTTACAAGAAATTAAGTGGGAGCGCTAAGACATGTTTCTAATACATTATGTGGAAGACATATTGTTGATTGGAAATAATGTATCTTTTATTAACACATATTAAGAATTTCATCCCGATGAAAGACTTAGGCAAAACCCAAATATTTGGCATCAATAGACGCTAATATGGTTGTGCCAGAAGTACATAGACAAGATATTGAATGAGTTCAATATAGAAACTACAAGAGAGGTTCTTGTCGCACAGAAAGGATTGAATGAGTTCAATGTTGATGATATATTCAAGTGTATTGAAGCTTGGTAAGTGAAACAAAGATTCAAGTATAGATTGATACTTGATGTATGAAATCACAAAAAGTATTTATATCAATCATACTGTGATATGTACAAATCCAGATATGTCCTATGCTCTAAATGTTGTGAGCATATACCAGAATGATTCGTAAAATGATCATTGGACAATAGTAAGGATATTCTTATGATCTTTTGGAAGAACTAAGAATATATTGTTTGTATAAGTGACAAATAGATGGTTATTTCATTGTAAAAGTACTACACTGATACTAGTCTTGTCACAAAGTACAAATTAAGTTTATCTCAATCTAAACTAAGGGTGGCACAATATAATGGAAAATAAGTTCCATAATGGATTTGGATGAGTTCCAAAGTTAAGACATTGTGACAGATACTACAACAAAAGGCTAAGTATATAACTGCTATTATAGCAGCAAAAGAGGGCATTTGTGTCAAGTAGTTTGTTGTCAAACTAGGTGTAGTTCACAGTGGGATAATACTATGAAGATATATTGTACGACAATATTATCAACATGTTTTAACCCCAAAGAACTAAAGGTCACACCAAAGGACCAAATTTGTACGAAGCCATCTCATTAGAGAATGAGTGATGCGTAGAGACGCAAAGACATGCAATTACACACGGACCTGGAAGTGTCAGATTCGGAGATCAGTTGACCACTAGCAATCGTGTACATACAACATCGTAAAGCCATAGGTGTTGAATACACAAAGGTTTGAAACTAGATTATTGACTCTAGTGCAAGTGGGAGACTGTTGGAGATATGCCCAAGAGGCAATAATAAAGTGGTTATTATCATATCTTCACACTTATGATAAATGTTTACATACCATGCTATGATTGTATTAACCGGAAACATTAATACTTGTGTGATTTGTAAACTAAAATAAGAGTCCCTAGTAAAGCCTCTTGTTAAAATAGCTTGTTGGTTAATATATGATCATGGTTTCCTGATCATGAACATAGAGATGTTATTAACAACAGGATCATATCATTAGGAGAATGATGTGATGGACATACTCCTATAGATAAGCATAGCATAAAGATCAAGTCATTTTAATAGTTCAATTGCTATATGCTTTCTGATACATAGTAACCTAATTCCTTCGACCATGAGATCATGCATATCACCTTTACCGGATGGATGCTTTGATGACATCAAACACCACACCGTAACTGGGTGGCTATAAAGGTGGCATTGAGTGTTCAGAAAGTATTGGTTGAAACACATGGATCAAGAGTGGGATTTGTCCATCCATATGACTGATAGATATACTCTAGGCCCTCTCGGTGGAATGTCATCCAATTAGCTTGCAAGCATGTGACTGGGTCACAAGGGATCACATATCATGGAACGAGAAAAGAGTACTTATCGAACGAGGTTGAACTAGGTATGCGAGAGATATCGACGATCATAACCTCGGATAAGTAAACTATCGTGAGACAAAGGGAAATTGGTATCGTATGTAAGTGGTTCATTCGATCGCAAAGTAATCGAGAAATATGTGGGATCCATATGAATTTCAGATTCCTCTATTGGTTATTGTTCGAGAAGTGTCTCGATCATGTCCGCATAATTCACGAACCGTAGGGAGACACACTTAAGGATTCGACGTTGTTTGAGTAGTTATGGTATTATGAGAAAGATACCGAATGTTGTTCGAGTATCGGATGGGATCCGGATATCACGAGGTGATCCGAATGGTCCGAGAATAAGATTCATATAAGGAAAGTCCTGTTTTGAGTTCGGGAATGATTCCGTGATTTCATCGAATGTTCTAGAAGGTTCGGAATGTCCCAAGACCGGGGAGGGTACATGAATGTGTCATTACATATTGGAATGATTGCATCATGTACTAAGTGTTCTTGCTGTTCCAAATAAAGGATTAAATTGAATCCTAAAACTGAAAAGTCAAATGGCCAGTTTGAAAGTCAAACGGCTAAAACAGGAAACTGTGGGAAACAAGCAAGAGGAGGCAAAACCGACTTGGGGGAGGAGTCCCTCCTCTCCAAGCCGGCACGCCACCAAGGCCGACTTGGGGAGGGACTCCCTCCCCTTGGCCGCCCCTCCCACCTATAAAAGGAGGGGCAGGGCCTCCTCCTCTAGACACACAAGTTCCTATCCTCTAATCTAAATCCTAGCCCTAGACTCCGGTTTAGAGCCGCTTTGGTTTAGAGCTTCTAATTGCACTAGCCTTCGGATTAGAGCCTTATAATTGGTGTGTCTAAACCCTAGACCACTAATATCTCTCTCTCATACTCCACCATACTCGCTCCGGCTTAAGGCGAAGCCCTGCGGGATCTCCCCTCTACTTCCGGTACCACGCCGTTGTGCTGCCGGAATCGCGAGGAGAGTGCTACAACCTCCGCTGCCTGCTGGAACAAGGGAGAGGAAGGTCTTCGTCGAGTACCGAATGTGACCTGACTACAGGCGCCGGAGCCTTGCCGGAAGGATCGTCTACGCGATCTTGAGATCGGAAAGAGTACGACTACATCACCCACGAGAATCTACTCTCGTTAACCGCTTTGGAATCTTCGAGGGTAAGTTATTCCATTGTGGCATCCCGCAAAACCACTACTAGAAAATCGCGTTGAATTTGTGCAGTGCATCGTCATCATCATGCATTGGTTGCCAAAACTAATTTCGTAACACCCGATTTGTTTTCCAAACGCCCCATCTTAATTCAACTGCAAAGCCGGTCCCCGGAATATTTTGTTTTAATTAAAAATGTTGTGCAACGGTCCGTTTAATTAAATAAAACATTTAGTTAATTTTAGCGGCAATCGAGCAGGCGTTTTAACTTGAACGACCACCCTTAAAATCTAAATCGGTCCATTCTATCCAGCCCCACCTAAATCCTACATCCACCTAAAATCCTACCCACACCCCCACCCACATCACCCTAGCCTATTAGCCTCGCCACCTCATCTTCCCTCTCCTCACCCAATCTGGCCGACACGTGGCCACACCCTCCCTCACCTCTCTCTCCTCTCCACCCTCTGTCTCACCCGCAACCGCCTCCCCCACCCACACAAGACGCCCTGCCTCTCCCACTCAACCGCCTAGTCAAACCCCACCTGGCCCGCCTCGGCCCCACTGCCCCACCACGCGCCCCATCCCGCAGCTCCTCTTCTCCCGTTCTCTCTCCTCTGCCTTGCAGCCACCGACGCCTCCGTCTCCTCCCTGCCCTGGCGTCCGCCCCCCTGGCCGCTGGCTCCTGCCAGCGCGCTCTCCGGCGTTCATGGCCTGCTTTCCCGCTGCGCCCTCGCCTCAAGCCCCTCACCACTTCTCCACTGGCCAGCGCGCTCCGCCGCCTTCCTCCGCCACCGCGTCCACCTGCTCGCCCGCCCGCCCGCCTTGCCGGGTCCCTCCACCTCCGCGATGCCACCCGCCCGGATCGCCTCTCCCCGCCCGGCGCTGCCGCTCCGCTGCCGCCCCACCGGCCGCCTCCCGTCCCGCCACCTCCCGCCACGGCTCCGCTCGCCCCCACCGACCACGCCGGGCAACCGCCGCCGCCGCGTCCTCTGTGTCCGCCGGCGCCGAGCCGCCCCTCATCCACCCCCGTCTCCTCTCCTCGCCGGGGCCTCCTCTGCACCCCCCTGCAGCACACATGCATTGCTCGGCTAGTGGAGTGGAAGTCCCTGGCCTTCCCTCTACCCGGTCGTGCTCACCCCTGCCATGAGCACGTCGGCCTCCTCCTCTATTTCTTTTTCCCTCTATGGTTATCACGCGTGTTGATGCTATGGAATCCCTGCTGTTTCAACCTCCTGTTGTGCTCTATGGTTGTGGGGTTGTTGTTCTGTAGCTGGAGATCGACGCAAGCTCGTGTCGTGCTGGACCTGAAACACCATGTGGTTCACCCCGATGTCACCTCGATACGTTCTCTGTCTTTTGTCAATGTGCTCGTCAAGTCCTTCGCTTTGGTGTTGTAATCCTGCGGCCACCAAGTTTTGCCACGCATGCCAAGACCGACGCGTGAAGATGTAACGAAGGATTCCCACCGTCACGGATCCGAAGATCGGAACTCTGAGCCCGGCGCCCTGGGAACTCCATCACGGAACGCCATGATCTTCCACATGGATGACAAGTACTCGTACTCGGACCCGAAGCCCGATCCCGAACCCGGCGTCATATCAAGTTCTCCTTCCCGGATTCAAGGACTCCGACCTGATGCGACAAGTATTTTTTCTATCCGAGCATAAGACCGGTCGAAAACGCCAAGATCTTCAATCGGGACGCCAAGTTCGTCACCCTGGAACGCCAAGACCGACTCGGTAGCGCGGGCCCGATAAAACCTCGACGCATCGACCAGGAAGAATCCGCACTCGACACCGACCCAAGTCCTGCTTCCCGGATGCGGCAAGACCTCCCTCTGTTATCCGAGAACGCTCCCGTCGAACCCCGGACCAAGATCCGCCGAACCCTGGACCCTGAGACCGACCCCGAACCCCGGAACCCCGAGAGCGTCGAGAACCCTAATGTGTGACCCTTTTCCTCGAACCCTATTTTATCACATAACAACTGTTGCATATTTAATTGTCATCTCGCATGCATTCATATGGTTGGGGGCCTTAAGCCGATTCACCTAATAATTAAATATGGGGCCCATATGCGGGCAAATCTAGTCTTATATTGGCCTCATTTAAACTTGTGTAGCGAACCGTTATCTTATCTTGCTTTGTTAAAACAACATTTAATTGCGGGGGTTTCTAAATAACTCGAACCATCTAATTAATTGTCGGGACCCCGGTTCCACTTAATATGACCTAATCGCATCGCACCTTTGCCATGACATGCATCATGCCGATCTTATGCCGTGTATAAAATATTGCATCCGTGTTTCTTCTAGTGTTTTGCTTCTTCGCGATAAGGCCGTTGAGTTGATGTGAGCTCACCGATCTTGGTTGAACCCTCGACAATGTTTTCAAAGAGCATCTCCTCTTTCTACCTATCTTACTTTATAGTCTTTATTCCCTCCTGTTGATCTATTGCTATCTCGTTGCGATGCTTTAGTTTCCGTACTGTGATGTAATCGTGCAGCCCTATATTGCCTTGGACACACCCTATTGCACGTTGTTTGGTAGATAGTTGGACTTGCGTCGTAGTTGCTTGCTCAAGTCTTGATGTGTGTCGTCATATGCCACGATTCTTGATGTCTTGCCGCATGTTGATGTTGGAGATGATTCTAGTTTTACTTATCGTCACTTTAATTTCTGTTTAACAACTAAAACTGAAATAAGCAGAGGCATCGGTGGGTGATAGAAAATATTTGGTTTCCGAACGCCCACTTGTGTCCCGTAAGACCCCGAGTACTTGATACCTGTTCCTTGATTTATCGCGCTATCCACATCCGGGAGGTATATGGGACCCCCCTAAGCCAGAGCTTGATTCATTCTTATTTCTTGGGGCCACAAACTAGTTTGAGGTGCTTTACTATCCTGTACTTATGCCATGCTACTTTCTGTATTTAAATTGTGCGACAGATAGCACTGCATCTTTAGGTAAGAGGATGTTTTCGCGGTATCGTGATCCCCGATTGGGGACCTGGCATGCGTTCTGACCATCGACGCAAACCTTGAGTCCGTCTCGAGCTTGCTTACTCCGTTGGTGTACTCAAGGGTGGCCCCTGAAATATTTCTGAATCTGTGATTGTTCGTGAAAGCCTCGTTGGGTTTTGATTTGGTTTTTCCGAGGTTGATCGGCGTGTGTTGCTATTGGTGCACCGCCGGTAAAACTTTCAAAGCCGTGTCCGCGGATATGGACGACTTGGAGCGATATCTCGATCATAGACAAGCATAACTAAAGTTTACTGCTATAAATTTGACTTATAATGACTAGTAATCAGCTTCACTATAATGGAATGGCTAATTAATACTGCCCACAATTGCTTGTTTGGTTGTCGCTTGCGACAATTGTACCTGACTAGTAAGTATTGCAACTACAACGGAATGGCTGAATAAAAGTACCAACAACTGCTGGGTTTTATGGGATATCTCATGCTATTCATATCTGATTAGTAATTGATGCAACTACAACAGAATGATTAACTAAAAGTGCCCACTGCTTATTTTATCAGGACGATTATCTAAACCTGACTAGTAAATTGCCGCAACTATAACTGAATAACTAAAACTACCCACGGTGTGAGTTCCTCGGTTGACTTCCTCGTTTGGTCTCGAGGGGGAAATACCAGGATGGGTTTGTTTGGTGTTAGCTTCAGGTTGGATCCGAATAGGTCTTTCTCATCCCTCTCTAAAAACCGCCAGTTGTATCGAGTCTCTATAGGTTGTTTAGTGCATGCTACCGCTGCCGCTCAGTCCACCATACCTATGTAGGCGAGGACCGCCGAATTCTAGCCTCGCCGTCTTGGCCTCAAGATCGACGCCCTTCTTTTCCTTTGCCCTTTGTCGGCACCCCTTTGTTTAAGGGTTTTGAGATCGACGTTAGCGTGGTTACCCTTCCGGCTTGGCACAGGCAGGTTATGGGCGCCATTGGTTATTCTTCGTGGCTCTTAGCCCCATTTGCATCTTGTCCGTAATGGACGCTCTATCGTTTTCAAGGTGATTTGGATCTTTGTACATTATATTCGTATTCTTGACTCGGAGTCGTCGTATATATATCTGCATGGGTCCCATCGAGGACTGTTGTGTAATGTTATTACTTCGTTCTCCACCCACGAAAGTGCTGGTGGGCACCTTTGAATCGCTTTGCGGGTTTGGCGAATTTTGCTCAAACTTGCATAGGCCCGATTCTCGAGGGTGTTCTGAGTGGTATCGAGCTCAGCAGTTGCGATACCCCACAAGTCCAGCCTGTAGGATAACCTAGCTAACGGCCGAAGTAGAGTGTCAAAACTATTTTTGAAAATCGGTTGGATAGTTCTGATTAGGTCTGATTTTTACTCCTTACCCCTTTGCTATTCTCCTCTTACCCCTACGTGTTTTGAATCCGCTCTCGTCTCTTTCTTCGAGTCCAGGAATTCTCGTGGTTGGGTTTCCGTCGTACCTTTAGGGTTTCGCTTCCTTCTTCGATAACGGTGTTGCTACATCTGGTCTTCATGCGATCCGAGGAATCCTTAAATACGTAGTGCCGCCCTTGTTCTTTGTTTGTGCCTTTCAATGTTTTCCGACGCGACGACATCCTCGACGCGATCCGGCGTAGTCTGTATCACTCCTTTGTTTCCGAACCTCGCTTGTCGAGATCTTCAGTCTAATTCCGAGAGTTGGTTGCATAATCCGCCTATTTGTGTGCCGAGTAATGGTTTGAGTGCGGGATGGAGTAGCTACCATACCACTACTCTTAACATTCGCTCTTGTACATCGAATCAGTGGATCCAGCAGCTTTACTCCGTCCACGGAAGTTAGGGGTGGCTCTATTTGTTGATACCTCTACCTTCGACCTGTTGTTCCCGGAGAGTTCTCTCGACTATCACGGACAACGACCTCTTGTTAGTGGTGTCGAGAGGATCTACACGAAGCGAGAAGATGCAGTTCGCCGACCTTCTTTTCCGGTACCATGAGGCGGATCTCGAGGGCGAGATCCATTGTTAGTGGTGTCGAATTGTGGCATCCCGCAAAACCACTACTAGAAAATCGCGTTGAATTTGTGCAGTGCATCGTCATCATCATGCATTGGTTGCCAAAACTAATTTCGTAACGCCCGATTTGTTTTCCAAACGCCCCATCTTAATTCATTTAAACCGGTCCCGAATATTTTGTTTTAATTAAAAATGTTGTGCAACGGTCCGTTTAATTAAATAAAACATTTAGTTAATTTTTACCGGGGCAGTCGAACGGGCCGTTTTAACCCGAACGACCACCCTTAAAAATATAAATCGGTCCATTCTATCCAGCCCCACCTAAATCCTACATCCACCTAAAATCCTACCCACACTCCCCAGCCACATCACCCTAGCCTATTAGCCTTCGCCACCTCATCTTCCCCTCTCCCTCACCCAATCTGGCGCTGACACGTGGCCACACCCTCCCTCACCTCTCTCTCCCTCTCCACCCCTCTGTCCTCACCCGCAACCCCGCCCCACTCCCCACACACAGACGCGGGCCGCCTCCCACTCAACCGCCCTAGTCAACCCACCCCTGGCCCGCTCGCCCCACTCAGCCCCACCACGCGCCATCCCACCGCACTCCTCTTCTCCCTGTTCTCTCTCCTTGCAGCCACCGACGCCTCCGTCTCCCTGGCGTCCTCCCCTTCCGCCATCGGCGCGTGTGCCTCTCCAGCCTGCCAGGTCCGCGCCTGCGTTTCCCCTCGCTCCTTGGCGACGCCGCCTGCCGCCGCCCGCCTCAAGCCCTCCACTCTCCACTCGCTGGCCAGCTGCCGCCTTCCGCCCTCCGCCACGCGTCCACCTGCGCCCGTCCGCCCGCCGTCGGGTCCCTCCACCCTCCGCGATGCCACCCGCCTGCTCGCCTCCTCCGCCGCCGCTGCTCGCTCCGGCCGCCGCCGCCCCACCGCCGCCCCGCTGCCCCGCTCACCTCCTCCCGCCAGCTCGCTCGCCACCGACCACGCTGGCAACCGCCGCCCGCCCTCTGGTCCGCCGCGCCGAGCCGCCTCATCCACCCGTCTCCTCTCCTCATGGGGCCTCTCGCACCCCCCTGCGCAGCACTGCTGTTGCCTCGGCCGGTGGAAGTCCAGCCTTCCGCTGGCCGTGCTCACCCCTGCCATGAGCACGTCGGCCTCCTCCTCTATTTCTTTTTCCCTCTATGGTTATCACGCGTGTTGATGCTATGGAACCCCTGCTGTTTCCACCTACTGTTGTGCTATGGTTGTGGGGTTGTTGTTACAGTCTGGAGATCGACGCAAGCTCGTGTCGTCTGGACTGAAAACACCATGTGGTTCACCCGATGTTACCTCGTCACGCTCTGTCTTTTGTCGATGTGCTCGTCAAGTCCTTCGCTTTGGTGTTGTAATCCTGCGCCACCAAGTTTTGCCACGCATGCCAAGACCGACGCGTGAAGATGTAACGGCGATTCCCGTCACGGATCCGAAGATCGGAACTCGAGCCCGTACAGGGAACTCCATCACGGAACGCCATGATCTTCCACATGGATGACAAGTACTCGTACTCGGACCCGAAGCCCGATCCCGAACCCGGCGTCATATCAAGTTCTCCTTCCCGGATTCAAGGACTCCGACCTGATGCGACAAGTATTTTTTCTATCCGAGCATAAGACCGGTCGAAAACGCCAAGATCTTCAATCGGGACGCCAAGTTCGTCACCCTGGAACGCCAAGACCGACTCGGTAGCGCGGGCCCGACAAAACCCTCGCACGGCATCGACCGGGAAGAATCCGACGCACCCCGACACCGACCCAAGTCCTGCTTCCCGGATGCGGCAAGACCTCCCTCTGTTATCCGAGAACGCTCCCGTCGAACCCCGGACCAAGATCCGCCGAACCCTGGACCCTGAGACCGACCCCGAACCCCGGAACCCCGAGAGCGTCGAGAACCCTAATGTGTGACCCTTTTCCTCGAACCCTATTTTATCACATAACAACTGTTGCATATTTAATTGTCATCTCGCATGCATTCATATGGTTGGGGGCCTTAAGCCGATTCACCTAATAATTAAATATGGGGCCCATATGCGGGCAAATCTAGTCTTATATTGGCCTCATTTAAACTTGTGTAGCGAACCGTTATCTTATCTTGCTTTGTTAAAACAACATTTAATTGCGGGGGTTTCTAAATAACTCGAACCATCTAATTAATTGTCGGGACCCCGGTTCCACTTAATATGACCTAATCGCATCGCACCTTTGCCATGACATGCATCATGCCGATCTTCTGCCGTGTATTAAATATTGCATCCGGTGTTTCTTCTAGTGTTTTGCTTCTTCGCGGATAAGGCCGTTGAGTTGATGTGAGCTTCGCCCCGATCTTCGGTTGAACCCTCGACAATGTTTTCAGGCGAGCATCTCCCTCTTTCTACCTATCTTACTTTATAGTCTTTATTCCCCTCCTGTTGATCTATTGCTATCTGTGTTGCGATGCTTTAGTTTCCGTACCTGTGATAGACCGTGCAGCCCTATATTGCCTTGGACACACCCTATTGCCTGTTGTTTGGTAGATAGTTGGACTTGCGCGTCGTAGTTGCTTGCTCAAGTGCTGATGTGTGTCGTCATATGCCACAGTTGCTGATGTATTGCCGCATGTTGATGTTGGAGATGATTCTAGTTTTACTTATCGTCACTTTAATTTCTGTTTAACAACTAAAACTGAAATAAGCAGAGGCATCGGTGGGTGATAGAAAATATTTGGTTTCCGAACGCCCACTTGTGTCCCGTAAGACCCCGAGTACTTGATACCTGTTCCTTGATTTATCGCGCTATCCACATCCGGGAGGTATATGGGACCCCCGAGGCGTAGATTGATTCATTCTTATTTCTTGGGGCCACAAACTAGTTTGAGGTGTTTTTACTATCCTGCTTATGCCATGCTACTTTCAGTATTTAAATTGTGCGACGATAGCACAATCGCATCGTTTAGGTAAGCGGGATGTTTCAGCGGTATCGACGATCCCGATTGGGGACCTCTTCGTTCTGACCATCGACGCAAACCTTGAGTCCGTCTCGAGCTTGCTTACTCATATGGTGTACTCAAGGGTGGCCCCTGAAATATTTCTGAATCCTGTGATTGTTCAATCGTGAAAGCCTCGTTGGGTTTTGATTTGGTTTTCCGAGGTTGATCGGCGTGTGTTGCTATTGGTGCACCCGGCCGGTAAAACTTTCAAAGCCGTGTCGCGGATATGGACGACTTGGAGCCTGATCTCGATCATAGACAAGCATAACTAAAGTTCTGCTATAAATTTGACTTATAATGACTAGTAATCAGCTTCACTATAATGGAATGGCTAATTAATGCCCACAATTGCTTGTTTGGTTGTCGCTATGCGACAATTGTACTGACTAGTAAGTATTGCAACTACAACGGAATGGCTGAATAAAAGTACCAACAAGCTTTGGGTTTTATGGGATATCTCATGCTATTCATATCGATTAGTAATTGATGCAACTACGCAGAATGATTAACTAAAAGTGCCCATCGCTTATTTTATCGACGATTATCTAAACCGACTAGTAAATTGCGCAACTATAATCGAATAACTAAAACTACCCACGGTGTGAGTTCCTCGGTTGACTTCCTCGTTTGGTCTCGAGGAAATACGGGATGGGTTTGTTTGGTGTTAGCTTCAGTTGGATCCGAATAGGTCTTTCTCATCCCTCTCTAAAACCGCCATTGTATCGAGTCTCTATAGGTTGTTTAGTGCATCTTCTTGCCGCCAGTCCACCATACCTATGTAGGCGAGGACCGCCGAATTCTAGCCTCGCTGTATCGGCCTCGATCGACGCGCTCCTTCTTTTCCTTTGCCCTTTGTCGGCACCCTTTTGTTTAAGCAGGTTTTGAGATCGGCGTCGTTAGCGTGGTTACCCTTCCGCTTGGCTCGGGTTATGGACGCCATTGGTTATTCTTCGTGGCTCTTAGCCCCATTTGCATCTTGTCCGTAGCTGGATGCTCTATCGCTTTTCAAGGTGATTTGGATCTTTGTACATTATATCGTATTCTTGACTCACGGAGTCGTCTTATATATATCTGTTCTGTGGGTCCCATCGAGGACTGTTGTGTAATGTTATTACTTCGTTCTCCACCCGCACGAAAGTGCCTGGTGGGCACCTTTGAATCGTTTCTATGCGGGTTTGGCGAATTTTTCTCAAACTTGCATAGGCCCGATTCTGAGGGTGTTACATCCATCGACTCGTTGCTACAATCTAGTAGATAGATCTTGGCTTGTTTGTTTGTATGCGATAGAAAAATTTTGTTTTCCATGCTACGAACCCCTACAAACCCACCCCTAAGGTGGCGATCATGGCAGAAGAACAATACGGATCTACTCTATCTGCGGAGGCGGAAGAGTTCAAGGTCCCAGAAAACCCTAAACCCACCCAACCCACTCCTGAAGTGGAAGTAGCGGTGGAGGGAAAATCTGAATCTGTTCTGTCTAATGAGATCGAATGCACGAATGAGGAATATTGCCGCTCTGGATCCGATTTTACCAATGATGGAGTAGGAAAATCCGTACTAAGGCACAATATCAACCAGAAGATGAAGCGCCCACACGTCGACTTCTAAGAAATCTCGGACATGATCCTGAGTTACGAGGAGGCCAACGCTGAGAGTTGTCTATTCCATTACCTCAAATCTATCAACAAGAAGAAGCACTGCTTCGTGGGTTACATTGGTTTTGGATTTGACTCTATCGATGCTGGAGCCGAAAACAACTCGGTCCTCGATGCGATCGAAGAAAACACCGACTTACCTGCTTCCCCTAAGGAATCACTGATATTGAAAGAACTTCGAGAGTTCAAGAAGGAGATAGAGGCATATGGTGAAGAATACAACTCCAAGACATCGCAAGGTGAAGAGGAGTGTTGGGGATATGCTATAGGGTATCCTCATAGCATGTCTCCTATCTGGATAACCTGGGTGGCCCACAGTTGGTAGCATGGCCCATGGCCTGCTGGGCGGCCCAGTTAGATGGATCCAGAAGGGAGTCCCATGCCGGATAAAGGAAGGCTATGGAGGAGTCACCGACGTACCAGGAGCCTTGGAGTACAAGACATGCTAGACTAGATGTAAGCAGTGCAGGACTCTGTAACCTGTCCGGCTAGGACTTTTCCCTGTAACCCTAGGACCTGGCGACTATATAAGTCGGGCCTATGGGAGCCTTTAGGGCACAACCTAGTATCGATTAACGTACACCTCACACAGCGAACCAATCCCTGTAACTCGGCGTATTGCCATTATAGTGTTTTATAGAAGGAGTAGGATTCCGCCACCATTGTGGGATCTGAACCTGGGTAAGCTGTGTAACCTCATACCCGTCAAACGTCTGCCTTACCCCACGTCTCTAAACATGCACTATGAGGACCCCTCCATGGCATACTCGTCGGCAATAGCACGACAGTTGGCGCCTACCGTGGGGCAAGAGGCGCTTTAGGCTCTCCAGCGGGCGAGGACTAAGATCTTCACGGGAATCGGCGAAACCATAGCCATCGGTCGTGTTCTCTTCTCCGGCAATGTTCCGATCGTCCCCCCCCTGATGAATTCTGGATCCCGGCGAAGATGAACCCTATGCGGTGCTCGATCGTCCCAATCGAAGATATCCACCTCTTCATCGGCGAAACCGACTCGGGCACTAGTTCCCTGGGAGTCGGAGGAGCATCAAGACCTGCACGGGCTGCCTACGGGCAGGATACGTTCGCGGAAGGATCGATGTCAGATCTCTCCTCGGAGTTTGCCGGCAAAGATCGTAAAAATTCAAGGCCCACCCAAACCGCCCCTGTGCTGGATATAATGGTGGAAGATCGTTGCAAATCCGCCGGCTCTGCCCGTGCGTCTGGACAGCAGAGATCCAAGTTCGTCGGTGTGGTCACCATCTTCGATCTGGCGCGCTATATCTAGAGAGAGGGCGAAAACCCCGCGATTACCTTGTCAGATGGCTCCGTATACGGGCCGACCTGGCTCACTACCCCAATGATGATGCTATGTATCACTTTGTGGAAGGACTGGACCAGGGTATGCTTCTCCGGCATACGCTAAGGCGGAATCAGGCTTCAGGATGCCTCACGTTCAAAAACATGGTGAACACCGTCAACAGCTATGCGGAGGCTAAGGAGGAAGCTCACATGGAAATCACGCTCATTGGCGGAGCCCCTCTGCCTCAGCCACCGCCACCACCGCCTCCGGTCGTCGTCGCCGCAGCTGCGCCACCACCTCCAGTCATTGTCGCTGCTGTTGCACCACCACCACCCGTCATCGAGGAAGCCCCAGCACCCTCCGACTCCGTGTTTGACGCACTCTACACCGACATCAGCGCAGATTCGGAGGAGATAGACTTCAGCCCAGAGGATCTAGACTCCGCTATGCAGGAGATGGAGGAAGATTACAAGCGCGACGAGCAGGCCAACAACGCCATCACGTACCGAGAGGTGTTCGTCACCATTGGGACGGAGATGGATGAAGATCAACCCAGACGAGCTCCGCCTACAATGCTGGACAAAGGGAAGGGACCACCTGTTGCTGCCGACAATGATCGCGCAAAGGTCATGCCCCCTCCGCCTAACCCAGTGCAGCAACAGCAGGAACTAGGCACCGGTCCGAGCAACAACAACACCGCAAACCCGCCGCCTCCAGCGTCTACGTCTGCTGCGGGCCAAGTCACTCTAGCTGATAAAGTGATGTACGGCAATCTCCTCGTCAAGCCTATGACCGTGGCTCATATTCGGCTGCGCCCGTGCGTCTGGACAACAGAGATCCATGTTTGTCGGTGTGGTCACCATCTTCGATCTGGCGCGCTGCATCCAGAGAGAGGGCTACCCCCCCCACGATTACCTTTCCAGATGGCTCTGTATACGGTCCGACCTGGCTCACTACCCCAATGATGATGCTATGTATCACTTTGTGGAAGGACTGGACCAGGGTACGCTTCTCCGGCATACGCTAAGGCGGCATTAGGATTCAGGACGCCTCACTTTCAAAAACATGGTGAACACCGTCAACAGCTATGCGGAGGCTGAGGAGGAAGCTCACATGGAAATCACGCTCATTGTCGGAGCCCCTCTGCCTCAGCCACCGCCACCACCGCCTCCGGTCGTCGTCGCCGCAGCTGCGCCACCACCTCCAGTCATTGTCGCTGCTGTTGCACCACCACCACCCGTCATCGAGGAAGCCCCAGCACCCTCCGACTCCGTGCTTGACGCGCTCTACGCCAACATCAGCGCAGATTCGGAGGAGATAGACTTCAGCCCAGAGGAGCTAGACTCCGTTATGCAGGAGATGGAGGAAGATTACAAGCGCGACGAGCAGGCCAACAACACCATCACGTCCCGAGAGGTGTTCGTCACCATTGGGACGGAGATGGATGAAGATCAGCCCAGACGAGCTCTGCCTACAGCGCTAGACAAAGGGAAGGGACCACCTGTTGCTGCCGACAATGATCGTGTAAAGGTCATGCCCCCTCCGCCTAACCCAGTGCAGCAGCAGCAGGAACTCAGCACCGGTCCGAGCAACAACAACACCGCAAACCCGCCGCCTCCGGCATCTATGTCTGTTGCGGCCCAAGTCACTCCAGCAGATAAAGTGATGTACGACAATCTCCTCATCGAGCCTATGACCGTGGCTCATATTCGCAATGTCGTCCAACTCAACGAGAAGCGCCAGCAGTTGCTGGAGGAAGCGCGGGCCATCGTGGAGCAAGGCGCAAAGCTAGATCGAGATCTGGCCAATGCGCAGAAGTCAATAGAGAAAGCTAGAGCAATGGAAGCCGAGTACAAGACTCTGATGCTGCAGCAGAAGGCTAAGAAAGCTTCGACTCGCGTCATCAACGATCCTGGTGTACGGCGAAACCTAGGATGGGCTCCCTCGAAACCGGCACAGGCCAAGCCATACATTGACAATGAAGGCAGGCAGGTGATGCCCACCCCTCTTCTTAACCTCGCCGTCGCCAAGACCCTTATAGAGCAGGATAGATCACCCGAAGCGGTGAACCAGGTCTATGACCTAGTGACCAAGGTGGTGAAACAACAGGAAAAGGCCACCTCCCAGAGGCTTGAGTCTGACCCAGCGTTTTGCTAGTCTAGCCAGCATAAGCCGCCAAGGGACAGATCTCCTCTTGATGTCGGGTCCCAGACGGGTTTGTCAGTACGAAGACGGAGGGATGCGCGCAACAGGAAAGATGTTATCCCCATATCCTCCGACCATGGAGGCAAGGCTCAACCTCGTCGCCCATCTCCCCCGCCCCGCTCTACCCGACATCGCGAAGACCCCAAGGCTCACCATCGTACGGACATGCCTCCACCTAAGCAACTCGGCATCGTCATCCGCGACAACACGGAGCAGGCCTGTCATGATGGGGAGCGCAGCCAAGGACATAAGAGCAGGTCACGCCATGACCCTCCTCATCCGACAAGCAATCGCGACAAGCGTGAGGCATCGCAGGAGGGTAACATCAAGAAGGCTAACCCACCGCCACCTCCACCTCCGTCGCCACCCAACAACCACCATGGCAGAGGAGGCCCGCGTCATTCACGCAGCCCATCCCCTGATGGCAAAAAGATGAAAAGAAGCCCGGAGCCATATGACGCACGATCACGTTTGGACAAGATCCACGAGGCCCGGTGGAGCATACCTGGGACCACGCTGCTTTGGACCTTTAATAAGGACCACAGCTTACCCCAAGTGTTTCCGGATTGACAAGACCATCAAGCCCTATGACGGCACCGCCAAGCCTGCCCGCCAGGGGAAACCCCAACGTTGCCATCAAGTACCTCCCATTGATGCTGGCGGGCACGACCCGACAATGGATCGATGGCTTGCCGGAGAAATCTATCTGCAACTGGCTGGACATGCAAGAAGCGTTCACCAAAAACTTCAAGGGTACGTACAAACGTCCCTGTACTGTTGGCGACCTACAACGGTGCGTGCAGGAGAAAGACGAGTCATCTCGCGCCTACCTCTCCCGCTGGCTGGATATGAAGAATTCCTGCGCAGGAGTGCACTCACAGACCGCCATGTCCGCCTTCATCGATGGGTTGGAAAGGGGTACGTTTCTCCGACATACGTTGAAGCACTTGAAGGACAACCACCAGCTGGATCTCAACCAGATGATCCAGCTGGCTAGTGAGTTCGCGGCTGCCGACGATGATGCTCGTGGCTCCCTGCCGGCAACGGCCGTTCCAACTCAAGCTCGGAGGAACAGCAGCACCAAGCGGAAGAGCCCTCCAGAAGAAAATCAAACCTCCGACATGGTCGCCATGACTTTTGCTGGACGAGGTGACAGTGGACAACGTGGCCGACGACGGGGGGCTGGTCGTGGGCAGCAGCGAGGTAGTGAAACAACCTCGGCAGCGCTCCACGTTCCCCAAACCTACGAGGAGTACCGCGAGGTGCCTCGTACACCTCGACGCCAACGTCAAGGCCACACACACACCAATCGCCATTGCAAGTTCGTCAACAACCTCAAGGAGGACCCGGAGTCCGGCTACAAGCGAAGTCGGAAGAACAGACCGCTAGGCAAGGGCAAGGGGAAGAATAAGGAGGAGGAGTCCAAGGATTCAAGCGATATGGACGAGGACATTGACCCCAAGCATGCCGCCAAGAGTGATGGCAAGGGCAAGAACCCCTTAGAGAATAAGAAGGCAGTTTCCACACTTTCCTTGGCACCCCCACCATCTGACAACAAAAAACCTCCATGAGGATACTAATGGCCACTCTACCCCCAATTCCCCAATACCTGCGCTGGTCGGAAATTCCAATTACTTGGGACAGGAAGGATCACCCAGACCTCATCCCTACGGAGAACCAATACGCCATGATCATCAACCCCCTGATTGACGGCAATGAGTTCACCAAATGTATGGTGTATAGTGGAAGCAGCATCAACATCATGTATCTGGATACACTACACAAGATGAACTTGACGGAGGCAAACCTAAGGCGGACTAGCACCATCTTCCACGGCGTAGTTCCTGGACGGGAGGCTCGGTCCCTTGGTGACATGGTTATACCCTACGGGTACACGATATCAGCATACCTGGTCCAGCCCAAGGAAGGCCCATGAAAATATACACGGCCCATGAAGACTTTCGGATGGCCAAAGCCCATGACGCCTTCGGATGCTTGGAGAGCCAGACTAGATTAGATAGAATATTCAAAGGGGGCAAACCCTAAACCTGTAACTGACTCGATCTGTGCTCGGGACCTGCCTACCTCTATATAAAGGCTAGGAGGGCACGACGAGGAGGGTACCTCGCATACCACCGCATACACACCTCCACGTCAGATTGCATCTACGCACCCCTATAACTTTCAGTTCCGCCGTAATCAAGAGCAGACATGCAGGAGTAGGGTTTTCCCTCCGGGGGCCTGAACCTGGGTAAATCTCGTGTCCCCTGGTTGCTTGTCTGTTAACCATTTTGCGATCTCCAGCATCCCCATCTTCTCCAAAACCCAAGCTCATAACAATGGGCATTGACGAGATCGATCCTCGTCAATTGGCGCCGTTTGTGGGAACTGGGGGCGCTGATTGTGCGATCGTGACGGTCCCAACCAAAGCGATCTACAATTCTTCGGCGACGGAGAGCCATCTCCTCTTTGGCGCTTTCGACTTCACCGTCCACTCGCCAGCCACCATGAAGGACTTCGAGCCCGTAGGCGACGGGCTCGAAATTCTGTTTGGGAGCTTCTGCTTCCAGGTGGGACAGACCGGCACTCTTCGTCTCCCAGGGCGGGTGCCACCGCCATCAATCAGGCCCGCCTCATGGGCTCCGCATCCCGTGCTACGCACATCACCATCGACAGATGAGTCCTATGACAGCAGTAGCTGCAACTCAGATCTGTGCGATCCGCCATCGGATGAAGAGACCTATGGTTCCGGATCCGAAAGCTACGGCAGCAGAGATCCGACCTATGGATGCTACCAATGCACCGTGGTCATCCATAGCGACGTGGATCAGTACCAACCCAACCCGCCACCCAACCCGCGGGGTAGAAACGACGAAAACAGGAGGGACCAATCCCCCCGCCCATCGAGGATGACACCGATGCCAATAGGGTAATCCACCTCAGCGAGGAAGGATGGAACCAAGCACGCAAAGCCATTGCGGGCAACAAGATCCTGCCTGTGGGTGCCTCACGGGACCTACTGATGGCATAACACCTGCTCCTCATCGAAGAGCACAAAAGGCAGGTGAAGATGTAAGAGGTGCTTGACAAACGCAAGCAAGCAGCCTCGGAGTCCAGCGCGCGGCGAGCTGCGCTCTCTGCCGTTGGCGGCTCGATCTCGCACGGCAACCACGCCAACAAGCATCGTTCTCACGTAGAGAACATGGACCCCGCCGCACGTCGTGAGGTGACCCGAACCCTCAACACATCCTTCATGGAGATGGATGCCAACGACAATGTCATCCCGAAGACGCCTCAGGCTGCGATCATGGAAGCCACCACATACCTCGCGTCCCATCTACCTCCGGTGGGGGACCCGAAGAGGGCCATGCACAGCTTCGCACTAGCCGGACTTGAACTCGTCAGAGCAGCGCTCCACGGATAAGTCCCTGAATATATCCAAAGAAGAAGGCTGCGGTTAGATTCAACCGCAGTCCCACACCCTCATCGGACGAGGAAGAACATGACCTACCTCGATGGCACAAAAGCTCGCGGCGTCGCTGTCGCGACTACGACGCTCGAAGCGAGCTCACCCAACGCAAGATCGACAAGGCACGCGCCAAGCGCGTATGCTCATCCAAATCCGAAGAGGACGACGACGAAGGAGAACTTTGCGGAGCTTGATGCTTCAGCATATCCGTTCGGCGGACGCGGATGCTGCGGAACTTCAAGCTTCTTTCGGACACTCCGAAGTTTGACGGCACGCAGGACCCTAAGGCGTGGCTTAGCGACCACCTGTCGTCCGTCAAGCTGTATGACGGAAACAAAAACACCGCCCTGCAATGCCTTCAGCTGCAGCTGACAGGCGCAGCCCGGATCTAGCTCAGCAGCCTATCCTCAGGATCCATCCGAAGCTGGGAGGAACTGGCGTACAGTTTCATCCAAAACTTCAAGGGCACCAGCAAGAGGCCAACCTCGATCGAAGAGCTGAGGGCCTGTACCGAGCGAACGGGCGAATCCATTCGCTCGTATATACTACGCTGGTCCAACACCAAGAACTCCGCGGCGCACATCTCTAAGGAGAGAGCAATCGACGCCTTCAAGGACGGCGTCAAACGCCAAGACTTTAAGGAAGAACTTGGGCGCGTCAAGCCCAAGACACTCGACCACCTCATGGACATCGTCAACAGGTGGGCAGATGGTGAGGACTCCGTCCACCGAGCACACTCGGAGGAGGAAGATGACTACGGCCGCCGACGTGAATGCCGTAGCAAGCGAAGATCGTGCGTCTATGACAATCGCGATGGACCCGACATGGTCGCGGCTAGCTACGCCGACCGTCGCAGCGAAGGCAACCGCAGCAGCGGCGGATACCGTGGAAACAACTTCCGCGATGGAGGACGCCTAGCGCAGTCATGGCAACGCCGCGGCCGCGAGGACGGACTCTCGGCATATGATAAGTTGTCGGGCCCATGCACCATCCACTTCTACATCGACAAGCAGGATGGTAAAAAGAAGGCAAGCCACATGCTCAAAGACTGCCGCGAGCTCTAGAAACTCAGCGAGAGCATGTCCCAGATGAGGCAGCAAGCCCCGAACCCTGGGTACGTGAACGCACCCGCACCAGGTGACATCGCCCACGGAGCTCCTCCACTACCACCCGTGGGACCTTCGAATCACCCAATCACACCCGTGCAGAACAATGGCGGAAACGGGTACCCCGTGCCGAAAGGGTCACTGATGATCCAAAAGGGGCGCCCAACAAATAGGGTGCAAAAGAAAATCACCCGTCAGGTCAGTCTGGGTGTGACCGCTCCACCCACCATCCCTGATTACCTCAGCGGTTCGGAGTCCTGCATCACGTTCAGCCGTTCAGATCACCCCGCTAGGTCCCTCGCCCAGGTCATGCTGCCCTGGTGCTCGAGGCGCAGATCAGAGGGTTCGAGATGAGCCGCGTCTTCATGGGCGGCGGCAGCGACATCAATCTGATGTTCGCTAGCACCTTGGCAGCAATGCGGATCCCGTTGTGCAGCCTGGAACAATCCGACACAACGTTCCATGGCATCGTCCTAGGGAAGGGCATATTCCCCCTGGGAATGATATGGCTTGATGTCATCTTCGGCAAGCCCGATAACTTTCGGTGCGAACGACTCGAGTTCGAAGTGGTGGACTGGCCATCAAAATACCACTCCATCCTTAGGCGCGTGGCATTCGCACGGTTCCTGGCAGTACCGCACTACGCGTACCTGCTACTCAAGATGCCAGGACCTAGGGGAATCATCACGGTCCACGGGAGCTTCACCCGATCGGATCACTGCGACATGGACTTCAATAGAATCTCCTAGTCATTTGGCATGCAGGAGGAGCTCATAAGGCTTCGAGAGGTGACAGACAACGGGGTACCCCCCAGTCTCAAGGCAGAACGCACCTGACATGTCCTTCGACTCCACAGTCAACACAAAGAAGGTGCAGGTCCACCCGAAAGACACCTCCAAGACGGCACTGATCGCCAACGACCTCAGCCCCGCATAGGAAAGCGCGCTCGTTGAATTCCTCCGTGAGCGCTGGGAAATATTCGCCTGGTGTCCTGCGGACATGCCAGGAGTTCCTAGGGAATTCGCCGAGCACGCACTTAACGTATTTCCAGATGCCAAGTCCGTCAAACAGTCCATCCGACGACTGTCCGAGCCACGGGCTGAAGCCGTCAGAGTCGAGGTCAACAGACTGCTCGACGCTAACTTCATTAGAGAGATCAAGGAGAGCGAGTGGCTGGCCAACACCGTGATGGTCCCTAAAAGGACACGGGAATCCTATGGATGTGCGTGGACTTCACATCGCTGAATAAGCACTGCCCGAAGGATTACTTCCCTCTCCCTCGGATCAATCAGATCATCGATTCGACTGCAGGATGCGAGAAGCTCTCCTTCCTCGACGCCTACTCAGGCTACAACCAGATTCAACTGAAGGTCGAGGATCAGGAGAAAACGGCGTTCATCACGTCGTTCAGAGTGTTCTGCTACAACACAATGCCCTTTGGGCTGAAAAACGCAGGTGCCACGTACCAGCGGTGCATGCAGGCATGCCTAAAGAACTAGATCGGCCGCAACATACAAGTCTATGTCGACGACATAGTAATCAAAACAAGGGAGGCCAAGACACTGATCGACAATCTCCGCGAGACGTTCGACAACCTTGATCGATACAAGATCAAGCTAAACCAAGAAAAGTGCGCCTTCAGCGTCGCATCTGGCCAACTTCTCGGCTACTTCATCTCCCAGCAAGGTATTGAGGCGAACCCGAAGAAAATCCGAGCCATAATGGCCATGGAGAAGCCGAAGAACCTCAAAGGCGTCCAGCAGCTCGCTGGGCGAATCGCGTCGTTGAGCAGGTTCATCATCTGCATGGGCGAAAATCCCGCCTTTACCGCTACGCAAGGCGGACACCCGAGTGGACGCCCAAGCGACACATTCAAGATCTGGCGCGCTCTCCACCTCACCCGTCTTGGTCACGCCAAAGGAGCGCGAGCCTCTACTACTATACATAGCAGCTACACACCAGGTGGTAAGCACCATGCTCATGGTCGAACGACCCGAAGATGGCAAGACCCATGGGGTCCAACGCCTAATCTACTACCTCAGCGAGGTATTGACGCCGACAAAGCAAAGGTACCCTCACTACCAGAAACTCGCCTACGGCGTGTTTATGATGGCTCGTCGGCTGAGACACTACTTCCAGGAGCATCAGGTGATGGTCGTCAACGAAGCACCCCTGAACAAAGATCCCGAACAACCGGAGGCCACGTGACGCGTGGGGCATCGAGCTGTCACCTCTAGACATAGTCTATGAGAAGCGCCATGCGATCAAGTCCCAGGTCCTTCCGGACTTCCTCGTCCACTGGATGGAGCTGTAGCTGCCGGATACCCCGAACATGACACAGTCATGGACGATGCACTTCAACGGCTCCAAGCGCGAGGCAGGAGCAGGAGCCGGGGTCATACTAACATCCCCGCAGGGCGACAAGATGAAGTACGTTCTCCGGATGAAATTTCGAGCTTCCAACAATGAAGCCGAATACGAGGCCCTCATCCATGGCATGAGGATGGCCAAAATCTGCGGCGCAACACGTCTAGTCATCTACGACGACTCAAATATCGTCGTCTAGCAGACGATGAACGAGTGCGACGCGCACGCCGTCAACATGATCGCGTACCGCACACTCTACAACTCACTTGAAGGAGACTTTGACGGCTGCGAGCTTCGGCATGTTGGAAGAGAAAAGCAACAAAGAAGCCGACAGACTCGCCAACATCGGATCCACTTGCGCGCAGGTGCCACCAGGTGTGTTCCTTGAACAGATCTGTGTGCCATCCATCAAAAGGAAATTCCCCAAGGGATCACCCGTAGAAGCAGAACACTCGGGAGCTGCGCTACCCGAAGGAAAAGAAGGACCAGAAAAACTCGACACAGAGGTTGCAGTGGTCAACCTGATGCAGGTCATGGAAGTCGAAGAAACATGGACACAGCCATACCTCCGATACCTGATAGACAGGGAACTTCCTGATGACCCGACAGATGCCCGGCGCATATCTCGCTGGTCCAAGGCCTTAACCATCATCAAAGGCGAGCTGTACAAGCGCAACATTTCGGGTGTACTCCAAAGGTGCATCACCATCGGTGACGGCAAAACTATTCTCCAAGACATCCACGAGGGCATCTGCGGCCATCATGCGGGCAGTCGCGCCCTCGTCGCCAAAGCTCTGCGAGCTGGGTTTTACTAGCCAACGACCATGAACGACGCCAAGGACATCGTCCAAAAGTGTAACGGATGCCAGAGGTTCATAGACAAACCGCACACACCCGAATCGGAGCTCAGGCCCATACCCCTGGCCTGGCCCTTCGCCCAATGGGGCCTCAACATGATCGACAAACTGTCCAAGTCCTCGAAAGGAGGCCATGTCTACCTCCTGGTCGCAGTCGACAAATTCACCAAGTGGATAGAGGCCATGCCCGTTACTAATCAAAAGGGTAAAATAGCCATGAAATTCTTCGAATCCATAGTCTACAGGTTCGGCGTACCGCACAACATCATCACCGATAACGGGTCGAACTTCATCTCCAAAGAATTACAGGACTTCAGCGAAGGCCTCGGGATCAACATAACATACGCCTCAGTGGCGCACCCACAAACGAACGGGCAGGTCGAAAAGGCCAACGGCCTCGTCGGCTGCGGCATCAAGAAACTCCCGATGAGCCCGCTCCAGCAACTTACGGGAGCCTGGCCAGAAGATCTACCCTCCGTCCTTTGGAGCCTGTGCACAATGCCAAATAGCTCAAGTGGCTACACGCCTTTCTTCATGGTGCACGGAGCCGAAGCTGTGTTGCCTGCAGAAGTACGCCACAAGGCCCCACGGGTCATCGCCTACAGCGAAGCCGAATCGACAGCCGCACTCGAAGACGCCGTCGACACACTCGACGAGGCACGCGACATCGCCGCAGCCAAAAGGGTTTCCACAAATTCAAGGTGTTGACTACGATGAGACTTTCTCACCAGTAGCGAAGCTAAAGTTTTTGAGGATTATGTTAGCAATCACTGCATATTATGATTATGAGATATGGCAGATGGATGTCAAAACGTCGTTCCTCAATGGAGACATTGATGAAGAGTTGTATATGATGCAACCCAAAGGTTTTGTCGATCCTAAAGATGCTAACAAGGTATGCAAACTTCAACGGTCCATATATGGATTTAAGCAAGCATCCCGAAGTTGGAATCAACGTTTTGATAAAGTAATCAAAATCTTTGGTTTTATACAAACTTATGGAGAAGCTTGTATTTACAAGAAAGTGAGTGGGAGCTCTGTAGCATTCTTAATACTATATGTAGATGACATATTGTTGATTGGGAATGATGTAGACCTTCTTAATAGAGTCAAGGATTATTTGAATAATAGTTTTTCAATGAAAGGTATTGGCGAAGCAGCTTATATATTAGGCATAAAGATTTATAGATATAGATCGAGGCGTCTAATATCATTGTCATAGAGTACATATTTGGACAAAGTTCTAAAGAGGTTTGGAATGGAAGATAGCAAGAAAGGTTCTTGCCCATGTTGCCCAATACGACCTTGAGTAAAACTCAAAGTCCAGCAACGGAAGAAGATAGGGAAAGGATGAGTAAGACTCCCTATGCCTCAGCCATAAGATCTCTTATATATGCCATGCTATGTACTAGACCCGACATTGCATATATTGTTAGTTTGACTAGCAGATATCAAAGTGATCCAGGAGTGGATCATTGGACAACGGTCAAAAACATCCTTAGGTACTTGAGAAGAACTAAGGATATGGTTCTTTCTTATGGAGGTGATGAACAACTCGTTGATAATGGTTACACCGATGCTAGTTGGAACACCGATCCGGATGATTCTAAATCTCAATCTGGATACGTATTTACTTTGAATGGTGCAGTAGTTAGCTGGAGGAGTGCAAAGCAAAGCGTTGTGGCGAGATCTTCAACTGAATCGGAATACATAGCTGCTTCGGAGGCTTCACAAGAGGCGATATGGATGAAGGAGTTCATTATAGAGCTTGGTGTGGTTCCAAGTGCGCTGGACCCAATGTCTATCTACTGTGATAACATGGGTGCCATAGCCAATGCGCAAGAACCAAGGTCACACAAGAAGCTGAAGCACATCAAGCTACATTTTCACACTATTCGAGAGCATGTCCAAGATGGTGACATAAAGATTTGCAAAGTACACACAGATCTGAATGTGGCGGATCTGTTGACTAAACCTCTCCCGAGGGCAAAACATGACCAGCACCAAACCGCCATGGGTGTTCGGTATATTACCATGTAATCTAGATTAGTTGACTCTAGTGCAAGTGGGAGAATGTTGGAGATATGCCCTAGAGGCAATAATAAAAATAGTTATTATTATATCTTTGTGTTTATGATAAATGTTTACATTCATGCTATAATAGTATTAACCGGAAACATTAATACTTGTGTGATTTGTAAACTAAATTAGAGTCCCTAGTAAAGCCTCTTTATAATACTAGCTTGTTGGTTAATAGATGATCGTGGTTTCTCGATCATGAACATTGAGATGTTATTAATAACAAGATCATATCATTAGGAGAATGGTATGATGGACATACTCCTATAGATAAGCGTAGCATAAAGATCAAGTCATTTTAATAGTTCGTTTGCTATAAGCTTTCTGATACATAGTAACCTAATTCCTTCGACCATGAGATCATGCTAATCATCATCACCGGAAGGATGATTTGATGACATCAAACACCACACCGTAACTGGGTGGCTATAAAGGTGGCATTGAGTGTTCGAAAAGTATGGGTTGAGGCACATGGATCAAGAGTGGGATTTGTCCATCCATATGACGGATATATATAATCTGGTCCCTCTCGGTGGAATGTCATCCAATTAGCTTGCAAGCATGTGACTGGCTCACAAGGGATCACATATCACGGGAACGAGAAAAGAGTACTTATCGGTAACGAGGTTGAACTAGGTAAGCAGAGATACCGACGATCAAAACCTCGGATAAGTAAACTATCGTGAGACAAAGGGAAATTGGTATCACATGTAAGTGGTTCATTCGATCGCAAAGTAATCGTTGAAATATGTAGGAGCCATATGAATTTCCAGATTCCTCTATTGGTTATTGATCGGAGAAGTGTCTCGGTCATGTCCGTATAATTCACGAACCGTAGGGAGACACACTTAAGGATTCGATGTTGTTTAGTAGAAATGGAATGTTAGTAGGGATACCAAATGTTGTTCGGAGTCTCGGATAGGATCCGGGATTGTAACTACCTCGGTGAATTACGCTCCTAGATACAAGCCTGGATGAGCGGAAATGGTTGAAATAGTACGGTGGGGCCCAAATGCCACTCACGGGTAGACCTTTCGGCCGTCCCAACCATTTCCAGTCATCAGGACAAGTACGGGCGGCGTAATCGGCAAAGTAAGGGATCAACTACATACACAAATGAGTATGTATGCAAGCCACCATACAATAGTACATCGAGCCATTCCATCTAAAAAGAAAGGAATATAGCAACGCCATACCAAGAAGATTCAAATGTCCTAGATAGATATAATAGTTTAGGATATTTCCTCATACATCACACATCGAGTGTCGGTGAAGCGGCAAAACAAGATCCGAGTACGGATAAGAAGCAAATCGGCATAAGATGCCACATAAATAAGCACATCCCGCCACATATCTCACGGATCCCGTTCCTAATCTCTACACGAGCGATCGTTGCCCACATCATCCTCCTCCACCCAAAGATCCATCTTGCGAGTGTACTGCTCATCCGAACCAATAATTTATCGTGGGAGACCCTAGGGTACTCAAAGAAGTCTTTATGCCTCTAAAGGGGACACAACCTGGGTGACGAATTGCAGCAAAAGATAAACCCTAACTTTATAGATATCGCTAACCATCCGCCTAACCAAAGATAGACGGATGTCCGTGAATTAATGACAACAGTTATAACAAGAATATCCCGGATCCATCCTCCTCCTCGCTACCAACGAGGAAGCGGACGAACAACCCCCATCCGTTGGCAATTTTATTAACCATTCCATGAGTGTTGCACTAATTACTAGTCGCCACTTTAGTCAAATTAAAGCGGTACTTTAGTTATGCTTGTCTATGATCGAGCTGTGCTCCAAGTCGTCCATAACCACGGACACGGCTTTGAAAGTTTTACCCTGCAGGTGCACAAATAGCAACACACTCGATCAACCTCGGAAAAACCAAATCAAAACCCAACGAGGCCTTCACGACAAAGCAATCACAGGATTCAGAATATTTCAGGGGCCACCCTTGGAGTACACCATAGAAGTTAGCCGACTCGACGGACCCGAGGTTTGGGTGGACGGTGTGAGCATGGAACCCAAAACTGGGCTTGTCGACACCGCGAAAAATTGTCCCGATCCTAAACAGTACAGGTGCTCCTCGCACAATCGTAATAAAGCAGTAAAGCATGGCATAAGTACAGGATAGTAATTAACACCTCAAACTAGTTTGTGGCCCCAAGAAATAAGACTGAATCAAGCTCTGGCTCAGGGGGGTCCCATAAGCCTCCCGGATGTGGATAGCGCGAATAATCAAGGAACAGGAATCAAGTACTCGGGGTCCTATGGGACACAAGTGAGCAGGAAAAACCAAATAGAAGATATTGCTCACCGGGGCCACTTTCATTAGTTATCCCATTACTACTCAGGTTAAGTTGTTTAGGTACCTCGTTATCCATCAGACACTCACATACCGTACATCTTTGTTCTCGACTCGCATGGCTCAAACAACTCCTGTAGTAATGGCTCATGGGATGGAGGAACAAGCTTGGTGGGGTATAAAAGTAAAGGCTATGCAATACTTGGGATTCAGTTTAATGCAATCGCGACTCAATGATGCAAGAATAAGATAGAGGCATTAGGTGCTGTATGTATTCAAGCATGTGGTAGTGCTTGCCTGGCAACTCAGTTGAAGCGAGAGAAGGATCTGGGTAGTGCTCCTGGTTCTCTTGATATATCCCCTGCTCAGTGTCTATTCGAAGAAGAACCAAACAAACAAGGGCCAACATAAATAAAGGGCACAAGCATATGAATAAAATGCGACAAGCAAACAATCATGCCGTGATGAATGATGCACAATTTACATGGCAATAAAGTAGCATGGCATGGGTGAGGTGTGGAATACAAGAATAAGTCATTTTATTGAGATTTGGCCACATTTTATTGTCATATTAGTTGCTGTATACTATATATTTATATGATGCATGCTGCAATTGAAGTCATGGATAGCATAAACAGAAAGGTCTCGTCGAGCTGATCATTTTAGACATATCGTTTGTTAAATTCGGAGTTATAAATCAAAAGTTATTAATTAATTAAGGTGAAGGGCATTTTATTGTAATTTAATTCAACTTGAAATTTAAAGTGTTCAAATAATATTTTGAATCGCATATTTGAAATCCTCACATTTTTCTGATTCAAAAACATATATTATTTGTATTATTTGGAATTATGAATTTAATTTTATTTTAAAGTCAAAATTAGTCAAATTAGGTCAAAGTCAAAGGTTGACTATTCAAATTAATTCTGAAAATATTTGATTAAAAATTTGAATTCACATTCAAAGATAAAACATTTGTCATATTAAGTTTGAATTCAAAATCTGAACCGTTTGAAAGCTATGAACTGATTCATTTTAAACAGATTTAGAAAAATGAATTTGAATTTGAAAGATTTGAATTTGGAAAAAGAACAGCGCTTGGACTTTTGGTACTCTGCGAACCTACTGACCCGGTGACAGGTGGGGTCGGCGGCCGGGTTGTGGCTACGTAAGCTTTTCACACGGGGCTCGCTAGTCCCCGAATGACAGGCGGGCGGGCGGCGAGCACGCCTGGCGTCGCCCGCCCGAGGCGTGCCACGTGTGCGATCCAGGGCGCGCGGGTGGGAAACGGCAGAAACCGAGGACCCTTTTTGCAAAGTTTCCGCGGTGGCGGGGTCGTGGGAGCTGCGGGTTGAGGCGGAAAAAGCCAGGTGTGTTTACCGAATCGGCAATGCTGCTTGTCTGTCACGACGGACGATCTTGCGGCGGTGGATCTGGCCGGGGTTTTGGGCGACGATGGCGACGCAACCGCTACGAATCTGGCGATGATGCAAGAATAAAAGATGGAGAGGAAACCTAGCTCTACAACTTCCGTTCAGAGAGCAACTACGGGAAGGGCATGGCGCCAGAGGCGAATCTGACGAGCGAGCAGCTGCGCTTCTGGCGCCGAGGCGGTGACGCGGCGGCAGCGGCATGGTGCTCGCATGGTGCAGGCGGGCGGCGCTACAGTGCACGAGAGGGAAAAGGAGCATGTGTAGGGGGTCGAGGAGCTCACTAGGATCCGGACGGTGGTGAGGTTTGGCGGAGGGGCGGCGATCGGCTGAGGCTGGCGCTGGAGCTCTGGTACTCACGGCACGCAGTGGGCTTCTCCGGCGGTCCGGTAGCTGCCTCGCGTCCTGGGCGTCGAAGAGGAAGCAGAGGGAGGAACTGGGGTTAGGTTAGAGGGGGTATGGCTCGGGTTAGGGTTAGATGGGGAACTAGGGTTAGCTAGAGAGGGTAAAGAGAGAGGGAGAGGGAGAGGTGAGGGCTAGGGCTTTAGATGCTTGCATGCTCCAACTATATCAAGCAAGATCAACACAAGCTCAAACAAGATAGCCAAAAGAAAGAAAAAGAAGGAAAGGTGGTGATGGGGTAGATAGAGATGGGGATGAGGTTTAAGCAAGATCCAAAAATATCAAGCCTAAAAGAAAGGATAGAGATAGAGATGAACCACTCAAAACTTCAAATAAAACCAAAGATGACCAAAGTTGGTGATGGTTGCATGGGACATGCATTACATTTAATGCGCTCCCTAAGAGATTGGTGCAAGCTTGCATGGGCCATGCATAAGCATTAAATTCCATGTTTCAATCTTGTGAAAACAAAACAATCATTCAAGGCATTCATACATATGCATTCCAGAAATATGGAACAAGCCAAGCAAAAGGATTTAGAATTGGATTCATCCAACCCACATGAGCTAGAAATAAAATCCAAAGAAAATTACAAGCTCATAGGTTATGGTATGGGGGAGGTGTAAGGTGGTGACAAAGAAAAAGGTGGTGGAATGGAATAAAAGATATGCCCCCAACTCAACTTGGGCATTTCAACAATATATCAAGAACCAAATACAATATCAAGAGGCAAAACACAAATAATGATGCATATGAGATAAGAACCAAAACACAAGGGTTTTTGTATGATGCTCAAATTGCAAGGTGGCATGATGACATGAGCATGATATGAAGATGATGCAACAATTATGTGTAGGAAGTAGCCATTATATTACTAAACCCAGTAGCATTACAGTTGTTAGACAAATGGGATGCTACAACTCTCCCCCACTAAACAGGAATCTCGCCCCGAGATTCTAGGAAGAAGAAGAAGACACAAAGAGGGTAGGATAGTTGGCACGAAGTTCATCTTCACGCTCCCAAGTGGCTTCATCAACAGAATGGTGCGACCACTGCACCTTGCAGAACTTGATGGACTTGTTGCGAGTCCTTCTTTCTGCGGTCTCAAGGATTTTTGTGGGGTGTTCTTGATAAGGCAGGTCTTCTTGGAGATTGATTAGCTCATGATCCACGGTCCTGCCGGGATCTTTGAAGCACTTCTTGAGTTGAGAGATGTGGAAAACATCATGGACTTTGAGTTTTTCCGGGAGCTCAAGAGCATAAGAAACTTCTCCTCTTCTTCCACGAATTTTGAATTGACCGATGTATCTAGGAGCCAGCTTTCCTTTGATACCAAAGCGGTGTGTTCCTTTCATGGGAGTGACACGAAGGTAAACGAGATCACCAGGGACATACACCATGTCCGTGTGCTTCCTGTCATAATTGCTCTTCTGACGACTTTGAGCAATCTTCAGGTTTTCCAGAATGATATGCACCTTCTCCTCCGCTTGAGTTACAATGTCAGGGCCAAACCAGATTCTTTCTCCTGCACCTGACCAACCAATCGGAGTTCTGCACTTGCGACCATAGAGAGCCTCAAATGGTGCCATCTTGAATTTTACGAAGCTGTTATTGTAAGAGAATTCAGCATAAGGAAGACATTCCTCCACTTCATGCCAAAGGAGATGACGCAAAGCAAGCATATCCTCGAATCTGATTGATCCTTTCAACTTATCCTTGCGATCGAGGGTGGTAAGCTGTTGAAGTTCAACTTTGTTCCCAAAGCATTTTGGAAACTTTCCCGAACTTGGAAGTGAAGATGCTCCCAGTGCGAATCGATCTCAAGCGGAACCCCATACAGAGACAATTACTTGATATAGAGCTCAACCAACTGAATTCGAAATTGTTTCCTTGACGGAAGAAATGAGCCACTTTAGAGACGTCGATGACAACAAAGATTGCATTGTTGCCTTCTGCGACCTTGGAAAACCAGTGATGAAGTCCATCTCTACTTTCTCCCATTTCCATTCGGGGTTTCAATGGCTGTAGAAGACCGAAAGGTTTCGATGGACAGCTTTCACTCTGCGGCAGACATCACACTCCGAGACATACTTGGCACAATATCGTTTCAAACCAGGCCACCAATATTGTGTTTTCAAGTCCATGTACATCTTTGTGCTGCCAGGGTGGATAGATAGAACAGAATCATGCGCCTCCTTGAGAACTTGCTCTGTCAAACCCGGGTAGTTCGGAACAAACATCCGGTGTTCAAAGAAAAGCGTGCCTTGATCATCGACGTGGAAGGACTCATACTTCGGAAGCTGAAGTTTGGAGATGATCTTTTTGGTGTGCGGATCACCAAACTGACGAGAGCGAATCTTTTCTTCCAAGAGAGGAGTAGCCAGAAGGTTCACGAGATGCCCTTGTTTCACAATTTCTAGGTTGAGCTGACGGAATTCCTCGCACAAGAGAGGCTATTGCTCTTCCATCATGAGGTTGTTGACATAAGCTTTGCGGCTGAGAGCATCGGCCATGACATTAGCTTTGCCCGGCGTGTAGTTGATGGTCAAATCAAAATCATTGATTGCTTCAATCCATCTCCTCTGCCGAAGGTTGAGATCAGGCTGAGTGAAGATATACTTCAAACTCTTGTGGTCAGAAAAGATCTCACAACGGTTGCCAAGCAAGTAGTGCCTCCATAGCTTCAAAGCAAAGACAAGCTGCTGAGCTCGAGGTCATGTGGGATAGTTGATCTCATGCGTCTTCAATCGCCGAGAGGCATAAGCAACCACTTGTTTCTCTTGCATAAGGACCGCACCCAATCCTTGTAAAGAGGCGTCACAGAATATGGAAAGGCTTAGATGTATCCGGAGGAACCAAGGCGTGGAAGTGAGCTTCTCTTTGAGTGTCTCAAAGCTTGCTTGATGTGCGAGTCCAAAGATATTTCTTGCCTTTCTTGATGAGATCGGTAAGAGGCTTCGCTATCTTGAAAAGTTACGAGCAGCGGCGGCAATAACTAGCCAGCCCAAGGAAACTCCGCACTTCTTTGACATTAACAGGAGGAAGCCATTCAACAATTGTCTTCACAGTTTCCGGGTTGACTGCAATGCCCTTGGCAGAGATGACATGACCAAGATAGGTTACTTGAGGAAGCCAAAACTCACACTTTGAGAACTTTGCATACAAGCGGTTCTCACGAAGCTTGTTTAGGACACACCGAAGGTGTTCTTCATGCTCTTCCTTTGACTTTGAATAGACTAGGATGTCATCCAGATAGACCACAACGAACTTATCAAGGTACTCCATGAAAACCGAGTTCATAAGCCTCGAGAAGGTAGCAGGTGCGTTGGTGAGACCGAAAGACATGACCGTGTACTCATACAGGCCATAGCGGGTGGTGAAAGCTGTTTTAGGAACATCTTCCTTGCGAATCTTGATTTGGTGATAACCACTTCTCAAGTCAAGCTTAGAGAACACCACAGCTCGACTAGGCGATCAAGAGATCATTAATCCGGAAGGGATATTTGTTCTTGATGGTTTTAGCATTGAGAGCCCGATAGTCAACACAAAGTCTATCGGTCTTGTCACGCTTCTTCACAAAGATTGTTGGGCTTCCCCAAGAAGAATCTTGTGTTGAATGAAACCCAACTTCTCTTGTTCATCAAGTTGACGTTTGAGTTCAGCCAACTCAGCAGGACCCATTTTATAAGGCCGCTTGGAGATAGGAGCCGTTCCAGGTTCAAGCTCAATTACAAACTCAACCTCATGATCCGGAGGCATACCCGGCAACTCTTCAGGAAAGACATCTGGGAACTCACAGACCACCGGAACACTCTGAATAGCTTCCATAGCATCATTATTCAGTGCCGCCAAAGAGAAAAGCTGGATAGCAGGAGTCATACTTGGAGAATAGACTATATGGCCTTCAGGAATCTTCAGAGAAACCGAGCGTTCAGCACAATCAATCACAGCTGCATTTGCTATCAACCAATCCATGCCCAAGATGACATCAATGTCAGAATTTCCCAGCACAATTAAGGATGCCGAGAACGAAGAGCCACCAATCTCAATTTGATTGCCATGGCTGATATGAACAGCCCTCATGTTTGAACCAGGAGATTGTACCACCAACCACTTAAGGAGAGGAACCAAGACTAACTCATTCTCATTTGCAAACTTGTGAGAAACAAAAGAATGCGATGCACCAGAATCAAACAAAACTCGTGCAGTGATTGAGTTAACGGAAAGCATACCCATCACAACTCCAGGTGCATGCTCAGCTTGAGCGGCGTTGACACAGTTGGCACGAGCAACAGTAGACCCGAGCTTGGTGTTGATGTTGAGAGCCCGAGGTGGTGGTGCACGAACCAAAGGAGAGCTTGCCGCAGATCTTGGAGGGGGTGGAGGAAGAGCTTTGTTTTTCAGACAGTTCAGCTTGAGATGCCTGTGGGGTCTCCACACGTGAAGCAAGCACCAGGTGGACATGGAGCAACGTAGCCAGGGACTCCGCCAGGCGCTCCAGGGTAGTGGTGGTTGTAGCCCCTGGGAGCAGCAGTGAAGTTTGGTGGCCTTGGCGTAGCTTGAGTGTCTTGGTGGAGCCGGGAGCAACGGTGGGGTGTTAGGAACCCAGACACGCCGCTTAGAAGGAGCTGACATAGCTGAAGAGCTTGGTGCATCACGGTTGTGTTTCTTTGACTCCTCAAACACTTGCCTACTTGCTTCCTCCTGCAGAGCTGTGAGCTGAAGTTCCAGAAAAGACGTCGGCCTTGCATGTGTGATTGCATATTTGATCAATGCATTGAGCCCTTGCCTGAACCTCTTTTGCTTCTTCTTGTCATCGGAGATCTCATCGCCACCATAACGAGAAAGATTCATGAAGTTCCTGATGTAGGTGTTGACATTATCATTTCCCTGCTTAAGGTTGAGAAAAGCTTCCTTCATCCTCTCCATGACAATTTCTGACAGATACTGCTCTTTGAACGCTCCAGTGAACCGTTCCCAAGTAGGATGAAAACCAGCACAATTTGCCTTCAGGTAATTCTCCCACCAGAGAGCTGCATCCCCCTTCAGAAGGTGAGTAGCACACTTTACCCACTCTTGCTCAGGAACATCAGCAGTCTCGAGTAGCCTTGACATCTCACGCAACCAATCATCCGCATCCAGTGGTCGATCAGAAACATCAAATTGGCGGGGGTTGAACTTCAGGAAGCTTTTGATGTCTCCTCGCTTGGGAGGTGGAGGTAGTGTAGCAAACTCATTCCTCCGAACACTTTCCTCAAAGCGCTGCTGGTTCTGCTGCATTGCTGCCAAGGCATTGGCGATGTTTGACAGCGCGGATCGATTCCTGTGGTATGTCCTCATCGAGCAGGCGTGGTGGAGCCATCCGTGATTGATATAAAACAAGTCGATACTATAATGGAGAATAATAATAATCCAAAATAGTACCAAGATGGAATTAACCAAGATTAAAGGATACAATTTACTAAGATGATATTAAAATATCAACAAAGTTCAAAGCACCTAGAAGATATTAAGCATATCGCACCATCGAAAAGGAGTGTGGTACATGAATATATCAAAGAAAAAATTTCCACAAATTTCGGCATTAAAATACCAATAGATGCGCAAAATCACTTAACGAATCAAGATTAGTGACTCTACCAATTCAATATACTAAAGCGAATGATAAGAGTAGTGGTATGGTCGCGACTCCATCCCGCACTCAAATCATTACTCCGCACATGAATAAGTGGAACACATATCCTAACCCCTTCTTCTCACGATGAACCTAAAGATTGGTAACTACTGAAACGAACACCCCAAACAAGATAACGTCGGATAACAAAGAGTAAGACAGATCGCGGCGGTATACAACGAATCAGATAGATCGCGTCGGTTTGCAAAAGCCTGTCGGTATGGAATGTACCAACAGTTGATAACCAAAGGCTGATTAGATAACGACTAGGATGCAACAGATAGACAAGGAATTACACATGCACACACACACACAACCTATGGTACTACGAAAACCCCGAACACGTGAATCCTAGTTTGAAATTTTAAGAAGAGGATTGAAAACGTTACACTTCCTTACCAGAAAAAGGGTGGGTGGGTGGGTAAGAAGAAAAATGGAAGCAGTCCTACTCTCACGTTTTGTTTTTCCCTAGTATACGTAGCTACCAAAATATTTGCTAGACTGACAACGACCATTTGGCTGAGACCCTGAAGGGCGGGATGGCTCTGATACCAATTGTAACTACCTCGGTGAATTACGCTCCTAGATACAAGCCTGGATGAGAGGAAATGGTTGAAATAGTACGGTGGGGCCCAAATGCCACTCACGGGTAGACCTTTCGGCCGTCCCAACCATTTCCAGTCATCAGGACAAGTACGGGCGGCGTAATCGGCGAAGGATCAACTACATACACAAATGAGTATGTATGCAAGCCACCATACAATAGTACATCAGAGCCATTCCATCTAAAAAGAAAGGAAATATAGCAACGCCATACGGCAAGATTCAAATGTCCTAGATAGATATAATAGTTTAGGATATTTCCTCATACATCACACATCAGAGTGTCAGGCGGAAGCGGCAAACAAGATCCGAGTACGGATAAGAAGCAAATCGGCATAAGATGCCACATAAATAAGCACATCCCGCCCACATATCTCACGGATCCCCGTTCCCAGAATCTCTACACCGAACGATCGTTGCCCACATCATCAGCCTCCTCCACCCAGTATCCATCTTGCGAGTGTACCTGTTCATCTGAACCAATAATTTATCGTGGGAGACCCTAGGGGTACTCAGCAAGTCTTTATGCCTCTAAAGGGGACACAACAGGGTGACGAATTGCAGCAAAAGATAAACCCTAACACTTCTATAGATATCGCTAACCATCCGCCTAACCAAAGATAGACGGATGTCCGTGAATTAATGACAATAGTTATAACAAGAATATCCCAGGATCCATCCTCCTCCTCGCTACCAACGAGGAAGCGGACGAACAACCCCCATCCGTTGGCAATTTTATTAACCATTCCATGAGTGTTGCACTAATTACTAGTCGATTACTTAGTCAAATTAAAGCGGTACTTTAGTTATGCTTGTCTATGATCGAGCGTGCTCCAAGTCGTCCATAACCACGGACACGCTTTTGAAAGTTTTACCTGCAGGGTGCACAAATAGAAACACACACTCGATCAACCTCGGAAAAACCAAATCAAAACCCAACGAGGCCTTCACGACAAAGCAATCACAGGATTCAGAAATATTTCAGGCCACCCTTGAGTACACCATAGCGAAGTTAGGCGACTCGAGACGGACCCGAGGTTTGGGTGGACGGTGAACGATCGGGAACCAAAACTGGGCTTGTCGACACCGAAAATGTGTCCCGATCCTAACAACAGGTGCTCCTCGCACAATCGTAATAAAGCATGGCATAAGTACAAGATAGTAATTAAAACCTCAAACTAGTTTGTGGCCCCAAGAAATAAGATCGAATCAAGCTCGCTCGGGGGTCCCATAAGCCTCCCGGATGTGGATAGCGCGAATAATCAAGGAACAGGAATCAAGTACTCGGGGTCCTACGGGACACAAGTGAGCAGGAAAAACCAAATACCAGATATTGCTCACCGGGGCCACTTTCATTAGTTATCCCATTACTACTCAGGTTAAGTTGTTTAGGTACCTCGTTATCCATCAGACACTCACATACCGTACACATGCTGTTCTACGACTCGCATGGCTCAAACAACTCCTGTAGTAATGGCTCATGGGATGGAGGAACAAGCTTGGTGGGGTATAAAAGTAAAGGCTATGCAATACTTGGGATTCAGTTTAATGCAATCGCGACTCAATGATGCAAGAATAAGATAGAGGCATTAGGTGCTGTATGTATTCAAGCATGTGGTAGTGCTTGCCTGGCAACTCAGTTGAAGCGAGAGAAGGATCTGGGTAGTGCTCCTGGTTCTCTTGATATATCCCCTGCTCAGTGTCTATTCGAAGAAGAACCAAACAAACAAGGGCCAACATAAATAAAGGGCACAAGCATATGAATAAAATGCGACAAGCAAACAATCATGCCATGATGAATGATGCACAATTTACATGGCAATAAAGTAGCATGGCATGGGTGAGGTGTGGAATACAAGAATAAGTCATTTTATTGAGATTTGGCCACATTTTATTGTCATATTAGTTGCTGTATACTATATATTTATATGATGCATGCTGCAATTGAAGTCATGGATAGCATAAACAGAAAGGTCTCGTCGAGCTGATCATTTTAGACATATCGTTTGTTAAATTCGGAGTTATAAATCAAAAGTTATTAATTAATTAAGGTGAAGGGCATTTTATTGTAATTTAATTCAACTTGAAATTTAAAGTGTTCAAATAATATTTTGAATGGCATATTTGAAATCCTCACATTTTTCTGATTCAAAAACATATATTATTTGTATTATTTGGAATTATGAATTTAATTTTATTTTAAAGTAAAAATTAGTCAAATTAGGTCAAAGTCAAAGGTTGACTATTCAAATTAATTCTGAAAATATTTGATTAAAAATTTGAATTCACATTCAAAGATAAAACATTTGTCATATTAAGTTTGAATTCAAAATCTGAACCATTTGAAAGCTATGAACTGATTCATTTTAAACAGATTTAGAAAAATGAATTTGAATTTGAAAGATTTGAATTTGGAAAAAGAACAGCGCCTGGACTTTTGGTACTGCTGTAACCTACCCCCAAGGATGTGGTGGGGTCGTGGCCCAGGTTGTGACATACAGAAGCTTTTCACCGGGCTCGCTAGTCCCAAATAATGACAAAGCGGGCTGTGGCCGGGCCCACGACGCGACGCTGTCGCCACCGAGGCGTGCACGTAGCGATCCAGGCGACGGTGGGAAACGGCGGAAACCGAGGACCCTTTTTGCAAAGTTTCCGCAGGCGCTGGCAGGTGGGGTCGTGGGAGCTGCGGGTTGAGGCGGGAAAAAGCCCAGGGGTGTGTTTGCAAATCGACAGCGGCTGCTGCTGTCTGCTGACGGACGCGATGCCGCGGCGGTGGATCTGGCCGGGGTTTTGGACGACGATGGCGACGCAACCGCTACGAATCTGGCGATGATGCAAGAATAAAAGATGGAGAGGAAACCTAGCTCTACAACTTCCGTTCAGAGAGCAACTACGGGGAAGGGTCATGGCAGCGGGCACGGCGAGATCTGAGGCGCAGCTGCGGCTGCTGGCAGCGACGCAGGCGGTGACCGTGGCGGCACAAGACGCAGGGTGCTCGACGGGCGGCGGCGGCGCTACGGTGCACGAGAGGGAAAAGGAGCATGTCTAGGGGGTCGAGGAGCTCACCAGGATCCGGACGGTGGTGAGGGTTTGGCCGGAGGGGCTGACGATCGGCGACGAGGCTGGCGCTCTGGAGCTCCTGGTACTCACGGGCACGGCGGCGGCGGGGCTTCTCCGGCGAGGTCCAGCGGCTGCCTCGCGTCCTGGGCGTCGAAGAGGAAGCAGAGGGAGGAACTGGGGTTAGGTTAGAGGGGGTATGGCTCGGGTTAGGGTTAGATGGGGAACTAGGGTTAGCTAGAGAGGGTAAAGAGAGAGGGAGAGGGAGAGGGAGAGGTGAGGGCTAGGGCTTTAGATGCTTGCATGCTCCAACTATATCAAGCAAGATCAACACAAGCTCAAACAAGATAGCCAAAAGAAAGAAAAAGAAGGAAAGGTGGTGATGGGGTAGATAGAGATGGGGATGAGGTTTAAGCAAGATCCAAAAATATCAAGCCTAAAAGAAAGGATAGAGATAGAGATGAACCACTCAAAACTTCAAATAAAACCAAAGATGACCAAAGTTGGTGATGGTTGCATGGGACATGCACTACATTTAATGCACTCCCTAAGAGATTGGTGCAAGCTTGCATGGGCCATGCATAAGCATTAAATGCCATGTTTCAATCTTGTGAAAACAAAACAATCATTCAAGGCATTCATACATATGCATTCCAGAAATATGGAACAAGCCAAGCAAAAGGATTTAGAATTGGATCCATCCAACCCACATGAGCTAGAAATAAAATCCAAAGAAAATTACAAGCTCATAGGTTATGGTATGGGGGAGGTGTAAGGTGGTGACAAAGAAAAAGGCGGTGGAATGGAATAAAAGATATGCCCCCAACTCAACTTGGGCATTTCAACAATATATCAAGAACCAAATACAATATCAAGAGGCAAAACACAAATAATGATGCATATGAGATAAGAACCAAAACACAAGGGTTTTTGTATGATGCTCAAATTGCAAGGTGGCATGATGACATGAGCATGATATGAAGATGATGCAACAATTATGTGTAGAAAGTAGCCATTATATTACTAAACCCAGTAGCATTACAATTGTTAGACAAATGGGATGCTACAGGGATATCACGACGAGATCCAGAATGGTCCGGAGAATAAGATTCATATAAGGAATGTCCGATTCCGGAGTTCGGGAAGATTCCGATGTTTTCATCGGAGAGGTTCTAGAAGGTTCTGGAAGGTTCACCGAACCGGAAGGGGAATGGACCATGAATGTGTCATGGGTAAGTGGAATGATTGGATCATATCCTAGGTTACTTGGTGTGGACATTTGCAAGAGAGAATTAAAGCTCTAAATTGAAAGTCAAACGACAAGTTTGAAAAGTCAAACTGGAACAATGGTTTCCTAGTGGGAGAAGAAACAAGTCCTTCTCTCAATCCAACTTAGGTTTGGGTTTGGATTCAAACCCACCCCTCCCAAGGCTGCCCCCTCTCATAAATAGAGGGGAGGGCTGCCCCAAAGCACACAAGAGCCAAGCCCTCCCCACACCCGCGTCGCCGCCGCCACCGCCTAGCGCCGCCGCCGCCTCGTGCTGTTACCGCCTCGTTGTCGCCGCCCTAGCCCCCGCCGACACCTCCTACTCCTCCCGGTCTTATAAACCCTAATCCACCATAACTCGCACCGGCTTAGGCGAAGCCCTGCGGGATCTTCCCTCTACTTCCGACACCATGCCGTCGTGCTGCCGGAATCACAAGGGGAGAACTACAACCTCCTTTTCTTTGGAACAAGGGAGAGGAAGGTCTTCATCGAGCAGATGTGTGACCGATGCGGAGCCGGCAGGATCGTCTACGCGATCTTGAGATCGGCAAGTGTACGACTACATCACCCACAAGAATCTGCTCTCGTTAACTGCTTTGGAATCTTCTGTAGGGGTTCGTAGCATGGAAAACAAAAAATTCTACCACATGCAAACAAACAAGCCAAGATCTATCTACTAGATTGTAGCAACGAGTCTATAGAGGAACTCACCCTCGAAGATTCCAAAGTGTTTAACGAGAGCAAATTCTCGTGGGTGATGTAGTCGTACTCTTGCCGATCTCAAGATCGTGTAGACGATCCTTCCCAAGGCCATGCTCCAGCATGGTCACACATCTTGATCGATGAAGACCTTCCTCTCCTTGTTCCAGCAGAAGGTTGTAGCACTCTCGCGATTCGGTAGCACGACACTGCACCGGAAGTAGAGGGGAGATCTCGCAGGGCTTCGCCTTAAGCCGGAGCGAGTATGGTTGACTATGAGAGAGGCCTTGGCAATCTAGGGTTTAGAGGGCACCAAGGGAGGAAGCTAGCCGGCGGCTAGGGTTAGGGTTCACCCCAACTCGGCGAGTTGGTGGTGCCCTAGGCGGCGGCAGCAGCAGGGGTGGTGGCGCCGGCGGCTTAGGGTTTCGGGGTGTGAGAGGTGTAGGCTAGAGGGGTAGCCCTGCCCCTCCTTTTATAGGTGGGGGGGGCGCGGCCAAGGGAGAGGGAGTCCTCCCCCAAGTCGGCCTCCTTGGCCGGCGGTAGAGGGAGTAGGACTTCCTCCCCAAGTAGGTTTCCTACTCTCCCTCCACCAAGCAAACTTGCCGTTTGACTTTTCAAATTGGCGTTTGACTTTTCAAACTAGGATTTGATTTATCCCTTTATTTTGCTCAGCCATGATACCTAGTACATGATGCAACCAATCCACATTGTCATGACACATTCATGTACCCTTCCCCTCCGGAGTGTCGGACCTTCCGGACCCTTCTAGAACATTCCCGATGAAAACACCGGAATCATTCCCCAACTCCGAAACATGACTTTCCTTATATGAACCTTATTCTCCGGACCATTCCGGATCTCCTCGTGATATCCCGGATCCCATCCGAGACTCTGAACAACATTCAGTCTCTTACTCATCATTCCATAACTACTCAACAACATCGAATCCTTAAGTGTGTCTCCCTACGGTTCGTGAATTATGCGGACATGATCAAGACACTTCTCCGAACAATAACCAATAGAGGAATATGGAAATTAATATGGATCCCACATATTTCTATGATTACTTTGCGATCGAATGAACCACTTACATACGATACCAATTTCCCTTTGTCTCACGATAGTTTACTTATCCGAGGTTTTGATCGTCGGTATCTCTGCATACCTAGTTCAACCTCGTTACTGATAAGTACTCTTTTCTCGTTCCCGTGGTATGTTATCCCTTGTGATCAAGTCACATGCTTGCAAGCTAGTTAGATGACATTCCACCGAGCGGGCCCAAAGCATATCTATCTGTCATATGGATGGACAAATCCCACTCTTGATCCATGTGTCTCAACCCATACTTTCCGAACACTCAATGCCACCTTTATAGCCACCCAGTTACAATGTGGTGTTTGATGTCATCAAAGCATCCTTCCGGTGATGGTGATAAGCATGATCTCATGGTCGAAGGAATTAGGTACTATGTATCAGAAAGCTTATAGCTATTGAACTTATAAAAATGACTTGATCTTTATGCTACGCTTATCTATAGGAGTATGTCCTTCATACCATTCTCCTAATGATATGATCTTGTTGTTAATAACATCTCAATGTTTATGATAGGGAAACCACAATCATCTATTAGCCAACAAGCTAGTATTATGAAGAGGCTTTACTAGGGACTCTTATTTAGTTTACAAATCACACAAGTATTAATGTTTCCTTGTTAATACTATTATAGCATGAATGTAAACATTTATCATAAACACAAAGATATAATAATAACTACATTTATTATTTCCTCTAGGGCATATCTCCAACATCTTCGAGGGTGAGTGTTTCTATCGACTTGTTGCTACAATCTAGTAGATAGATCTTGGCTTGTTTGTGTGCATGCGGTAGATTTTTTTTTGTTTTCCATGCTACGAACCCCTACAATGGTATCAGAGCGGTGTCTATATGTAGATCTGTTGCACGAGTAGAACACAATGGTCATTGTGGGCGGTGGTGCTTTTATTATCAATTGCTTTTGTGTACTTTGCATCTTGCGGTATGATGGGATGAAGCGGCTCGGGCTAACCTTATATGACATCGTTCATGAGACTTGCTCCATGCTTAACATGCAACATGTATTGCATAAGTGGCTTTGCGGGTGTCTGTCTTTCCCATCATAGTATAGATTCAATTTACAACGGGCACTTGATAGTTCAAGCATCAACGTTGTGGTTCTTGTTTGTAAGTTAGAATGACACTTATTGAAAGCCCCAAACCACGTAAAATATGCAAAGAAAATTAGAGGCGTCTAACTTTGTTTTGCAGGGGTGTGATGTGATGTGATATGGCCATGATTGTGATTATATATGATGTATGCAATGGTCCTTATTGTAAGTTGGCAACCGGCAGGAGCCATATGGTTGTCTTTTAAATTTCGTTAAGACCTGCGTGTCTATTCAAAGTAGTTGTAATAGTTGATGCTAGGTGACGAAAACCATGAAGCGACGCCATTGACCTGGACGCCATACCGGTGATGATGGAGATCATGTTCGTGCTTGAAGATGGAGATCGGAAGCACAAGAAGAAAGGCCATATCATATCGCATATTATGAATTGCATGTGATGTTAATCCTTTTATGCATCTTGTATTGCTTAGTTCACGACGGTAGCATTATAATATGATCCCTCAAGCACAAAAAATTCAAGTTTTAAAGTGTTCATCCTTAGTAAGCACCGTTGCTAAAGCTCGTTGTTTCGAAGCACCACATGATGATCGGGTGTGTTAGATTCTGCGAGTGTATACAACGTGAGCAAGCCAGATTTGCTCATGCGGAAGCTAAGGTTTTGATCTTGACGAGCCTAGCATGTACATACATGGTCTCGGAACACGGATCACCGAAAGGTAAAGCATGATTCATATAGTAGATATGATGAACATGTTGATTGTTCGCCATTGAAGCTATATCAACTCTCGTGATGATCGGTTTTGATGTGGTGGATTTGGTTCGTGTGATCACTAAAACAATTTGAGGGATATTGTTTTGAGTAGGAGTTCACCTAGATTAATTTAACTATTAATTAGAAGTCAATTTGTCATAAACTTAGTCTAAACTATTGCAAATATGTTGTAGATCAATGGCGGCCCCTACCATCAATTTTAATGCGTTCCTAGAGAAAGAGAAGTTGAAAAACAATGGAAGTAACTTCGCGGATTGGTTCCGCAATTGGAGGATTGCCCTCAATGCTGGTAATTTGACCTATGTGCTGGATGCACCGCTGGGTGACCCGCCTGCAGCTGATGTTACCGATGAAGTAAAGAACGTTTACCTCACTCGGAAGAATCAGTACTCCACAGTTCAGTGTGCTATCTTGTATGGTTTGGAATCGGAGCTTCAGAAAAGGTTTGAGAACCATGACCCACATGATATTGTTTGTGAACTCAAATTGATATTTGAGACTCACACGGAAGTTGAGAGTTATGAGGCTTCTGAAAAGTTCTTTAACTTCAAGATGGAAGAGGGCAACTCCGTCAGTAAGCATGTGCTTAAGATGTCTGGGCATGCAAACAAACTCCAAAGCTTGGGTATAGTGATTCCTAATGCTTTGGGGATTTACCGTGTCCTCTAATCACTGCCACCAAGTTACAAGAACTTTGTGATGAACTACAATATGCAAAGCATGAACAAGCAGTTGCCAGAACTCTTCTCCATGTTGAAATCTGCAGAAGTGGAGATCAAGAAAGAGCACCAAGTGTTGATGGTCAATAAGACCACCAAATTCAAGAAAGGCAAGTCTAAGCAAAAGGGAAACTTCAGGAAGGGTGGTAAGAAAGTTAACGCACCGAAGAAGAAGACCAAGGCTGGACCTAAGCCTGATACTGAGTGCTTTTACTGCAAGCAAGAGGGTCACTGGAAGCGGAATTGCCCAAAGTACTTGGAAGATTTGAAGAACGACAACATCAAGAAGAAAGGTATATCTGATATACTGTTATTGATGTGTATCTCACTAGTACTCGTAGTAGTGCCTGGGTATTTGATACTGGTCGATAGCAACAAGTCGATAGAAATGCGGAATACTTTCACAATTGACACCGCCGGGAACACCACAATGTAATGGTGTGTCCGAACATCGTAATGGAACTCTCTTAGATATGGTTCGTTCTATGATGTCACTTACAGATTTACCACTATCATTTTGGGGTTATGCATTAGAAACAGCCGCATTCACTTTAAATAGGGCACCTTCTAAATCCGTTGAAACGACACCGTATGAATTATGGTTTGGGAAGAAACCTAAATTGTCGTTCCTTAAAGTTTGGGGTTGCGAAGCCTATGTAAAGAAGTTACAGCCCGACAAGCTTGAACCCAAAGCGGAAAAATGCGTCTTCATAGGATACACGAAGGAAACTATTGGGTATACCTTCTATCATAGATCCGAGGCAAAATCTTCGTTGCCAAGAATGGATCCTTTCTAGAGAAGGAGTTTCTCTCGAAAGAAGTGACTAGAAGGAAAGTAGAACTCGATGAGGTTGTTGAACCTTCTCTCGAACTTGCGAGTAGTGCAACACCGAAAGTAGTTCCTGTGGCGCTTGAACCAATAAGAGAGGAAGCTAATGATGTTGATCATGAAACTTCGGTTGAAGTTACTACAAAACCTCGCAGGTCAACGAGAACTTGTACCACTCCAGATTTGTATGATCCCGTTATGCGTGTCATGTTGGTGGATAACACCGATGACCCTGCGACATATGATGAAGCGATGATGAGCCCAGATTCCAATAAATGGCAAGAAGCCATGAAATCCGAGATTGGATCCATGTACGAAAACCAAGTATGGACTTTGGTGGACTTACCGGATGGCCGGAAGGCTGTCAAGAACTAATGGATTTTCAAGAAGAAAACATATGCTGATGGTAATGCTACTGTCTATAAAGCTCGACTTGTCGCAATAGGGTTTCAACAAATTCAAGGTGTTGACTACGATGAGACTTTCTCACCAGTAGCGAAGCTAAAGTCTGTGAGGATTATGTTAGCAATCGCTGCATATTATGATTATGAGATATGGCAGATGGATGTCAAGACATCGTTCCTCAATGGAGACATTGATGAAGAGTTGTATATGATGCAACCCAAAGGTTTTGTCGATCCTAAAGATGCTAACAAGGTATGCAAACTTCAACGGTCCATATATGGATTGAAGCAAGCATCCCGAAGTTGGAATCAACATTTTGATAAAGTAATCAAAATCTTTGGTTTTATACAAACTTATGGAGAAGCTTGTATTTACAAGAAAGTGAGTGGGAGCTCTGTAGCATTCTTAATACTATATGTAGATGACATATTGTTGATTGGGAATGATGTAGACCTTCTTAATAGAGTCAAGGATTATTTGAATAATAGTTTTTCAATGAAAGGTATTGGCGAAGAAGCTTATATATTAGGCATAAAGATTTATAGATATAGATCGAGGCGTCTAATATCATTGTCACAGAGTACATATTTGGACAAAGTTCTAAAGAGGTTTGGAATGGAAGATAGCAAGAAAGGTTCTTGCCCATGTTGCCCAATACGACCTTGAGTAAAACTCAAAGTCCAGCAACGGAAGAAGATAGTGAAAGGATGAGTAAGACTCCCTATGCCTCAGCCATAAGATCTCTTATATATGCCATGCTATGTACTAGACCCGAAATTGCATATATTGTTAGTTTGACTAGCAGATATCAAAGTGATCCAGGAGTGGATCATTGGACAACGGTCAAAAACATCCTTAGGTACTTGAGAAGAACTAAGGATATGGTTCTTTCTTATGGAGGTGATGAACAACTCGTTGATAATGGTTACACCGATTCTAGTTGGAACACCGATCCGGATAATTCTAAATCTCAATCTGGATACGTATTTACTTTGAATGGTGCAGTAGTTAGCTAGAGGAGGGCAAAGCAAAGCGTTGTGGCGAGATCTTCAACTGAATCGGAATACATAGCTGCTTCGGAGGCTTCACAAGAAGCGATATGGATGAAGGAGTTCATTATAGAGCTCGGTGTGGTTCCAAGTGCGCTGGACCCAATGTCTATCTACTGTGATAACATGGGTGCCATAGCCAATGCGCAAGAACCAAGGTCACACAAGAAGCTGAAGCACATCAAGCTACGTTTTCACGCTATTCGAGAGCATGTCCAAGATGGTGACATAAATATTTGCAAAGTACACACAGATCTGAATGTGGCGGATCTGTTGACTAAACCTCTCCCGAGGGCAAAACATGACCAGCACCAAACCTCCATGGGTGTTCGGTATATTACCATGTAATCTAGATTAGTTGACTCTAGTGCAAGTGGGAGACTGTTGGAGATATGCCCTAGAGGAAATAGTAAAAATGGTTATTATTATATCTTCGTGTTTATGATAAATGTTTACATTCATGCTATAATAGTATTAACCGGAAACATTAATACTTGTGTGATTTGTAAACTAAATTAGAGTCCCTAGTAAAGCCTCTTTATAATACTAGCTTGTTGGTTAGTAGATGATTGTGGTTTCTCGATCATGAACATTGAGATGTTATTAGTAACAAGATCATATCATTAGGAGAATGGTATGATGGACATAGTCGTATAGATAAGCGTAGCATAAAGATCAAGTCATTTTAATAGTTCGTTTGCTATAAGCTTTCTGATACATAGTAACCTAATTCCTTCGACCATGAGATCATGCTAATCACCATCACCCGAAGGATGCTTTGATGACATCAAACACCACACCATAACTGGGTGGCTATAAAGGTGGCATTGAGTGTTCGGAAAGTATGGGTTGAGGCACATGGATCAAGAATGGGATTTGTCCATCCATATGACGGATAGATATACTCTGGGCCCTCTCGGTGGAATGTCATCCAATTAGCTTGCAAGCATGTGACTGGCTCACAAGGTATCACATATAACGGGAACGATAAAAGAGTACTTATCGGTAACGAGGTTGAACTAGGTAAGCAGAGATACCGACGATCAAAACCTCAGATAAGTAAAATATCGTGAGACAAAGGGAAATTGGTATCGTATGTAAGTGGTTTATTCGATCGCAAAGTACTCGTTGAAATATGTGGGAGCCATATGAATTTCTAGATTCCTCTATTGGTTATTGATCGGAGAAGTGTCTCGATCATGTCCGCATAATTCACGAACCGTAGGGACACACACTTAAGGATTCAATGTTGTTTAGTAGATGTGGAATGTTAGTAGGGATACCGAATGTTGTTCGGAGAAGATCCGGGATATCACGAGGAGATCCGGAGAATAAAATTCATATAAGTAAAGTCCGATTCCGGAGTTCGGGAAAGATTCCTATGTTTTTATCGGAGAGGTTCTAGAAGGTTCTAGAAGGTTCACCGAACCGAAAGGGGAATGTACCATGAATGTGTCATGGGTAAGTGGAATGATTGGGTCATATCGTAGGTCACTTGGTGTGGGCATTTGCAAGAGAGAATTAAAGCTCTAAACTGAAAGTCAAACGGGAAGTTTAAAAAGTCAAATTGGAATAATGGTTTCCTAGTGGGAGAAGAAACAAGTCCTTCTCTCAATCCAACCTGGGTTTGGGTCTGGATTCAAACCCACCCGTCCCAAGGCTGCCCCTCTCATAAATAGAGGGGAGGGCGGCCCCAAAGCACACAAGAGCCAAGTCCTCCCCACACCCGCGCGCCGCCGCCGCGCCCAAGCCGCCGCCACGCCACCGCCTCGCGCCGTCGCCGCTTCATCGCCGCCGCCCTAGCCACCGCCGACACCTCCTCCTCCTGGTCTTCTAAACCCTAGATCACCGGGAAACCATAATCCACCATAACTCGCACCGGCTTAGACGAAGCCTTGCGGGATCTTCCCTCTACTTCCGACACCACGCCGTCGTGCTACCTGCTGGAACAAGGGAGAGGAAGGTCTTCATCGAGTACTGAACATGTGATCGACTGCAGAAGCGCTATCGGAACGCAGCGCCGGAAGGATCGTCTATGCGATCTTGAGATCGACAAGTGTACGACTACATCACCCACGAGAATCTTCTCTCATTAACTGCTTTGGAATCTTCGAGGGTGAGTGTTTCTATCGACTCGTTGCTACAATCTAGTAGATAGATCTTGGCTTGTTTGCGTGCATGCGGTAGAATTTTTTTATTTTCCATGCTACGAACCCCTACAAAGAGATCTACAACTTGTTCCGCACACTGCCTTACAGCCGCATAGTGCGGACGCATGTCCCACATGCCACCATCTGGCCGAGGAGGCGGCCCAGCCGCAACAGCAGCAAGATCTACACAAAGGCGATGCAGCCGCATGAGGGAAAGCGCGACCGTCACCCCCGCAACCAACTGATGCAACACCAGCTCCCTGAGATGATGCACATCTCAAAACTTCGCCAGCAAGCCCAGAGAGTCGATGGTGCCTCATCCAGGGGAAACATTACGTGCAAAATTGACGCCAAGGAAGTCTTTACTTGCCGCAACACCTGTGACACCTGGTGAACACGATCCTGCACAGTCGCAAGGACCATGGCAACGATCGCGGTCCATCTAGAAAAAGCCACCGGCTTCCATATCTTGATGCGTTAAGAAATTGATCCAAACAACAACACACTCCTTTTCCTTCCTAGGAACAAGGTTAGCACCTGCATCACCTACAAAGTAAGATGAAAAGACAACAGGCACATCCGTTAATGAGCAGCAGCTCGAAGAAACTTACACTAAAGTGGTTCGGCCAAACGCCGCATCTCCCCCATCAGATACTCCTCTCTGGCGGTGCCTCGCTCCGCCTTCGACTTCCAAACATCCTCCTGGCCTCGGATGCCAAGCAACTCCTTCTCAAGACTACGGACGCGGTCACGAAGAAATACAAGTTGCGACGCATCATCCAAGGATGGCCGCAGCTATGGTGCAGACGAAGTATCGAAAGGATCATCACCCAAAGGTCCTTAGAGGAAAAGAGGCAAGGATATGAACAAACACACGAACGGGCAACAACTCGAAGATTCATTATATACAGAAAAATCCACTGCGTGGCACAAGCAGTGTTTGTAAATATATTACAACAAAAGCAGACGAAAGCTATCCTACAACTACAAAGCCTAAGCAGCTGCATCCTGAGTGGCCTCGGAGCCGGATTGCCTGCTCTTGGCCTCCCCCTGCTGCCTCACCGCGTACTCCGCCAGCAGGTCAATCAGCTTCGGCCCATAGCGTTTACAGCGGGCAACATAGAGGGCAAAAGCTACCTCGGATCCGCCGGGAGCCGTCGGCTTCTGGGAGGTGACCTGATGAAGATCCAGCTCCGCTCTAGATGCCATGGCCATCGCTAGCCCCATGGACGGGCCGATGCCCTTCTGCTTGCGCTTGTACGCCACAGGCGCCTCGGCTGACAGCGCATCCTCTAACAAGTCGACATCCTCGAGGGCAGCGCCCTTGGGGATGAGCTCCTTATAGAAGCTCCCGAGAACCTCCTTGGCTTTGGCAAGAGAGCCAACCACAGTGCCGCAGCGGTCTTCGACCGCCGCAGTAGCATCATCCAAAGCACTTCCGTGCTCTAGAGCACCACGGTCAAACTCAATGCCCGCGGCATCTAGATAAACGGAAAAGGCAAAGTGAGAATCAAACAAAACCAGAGAGACATGGAAGCAGAAAAGGAACAAGTAACAGACGAAACTACTCACCCAAAATAGCCTTGGCAGCAGCCATCAAGTTGTCAGCTACCTCCTTCTCGCGCGAGTCCGCAGAGGTGGCGAGCTGCTCCTCGCGGTCCGTGGCCTCTTGCTACAGGTGCTCCTTGGCCGCAGTTGCGTCGGCTATCTCCTGCTCGAGGCGCTCCTTAGCTCCAACGGCGTCCTCAGCCTTTTTCTCCGCTCGCCTAAGGATCTTTTTGAGAGCATCAAGCTCGCGGAGGGCCATATTATTCTCATCTGCAAAAAGCAACAAGAAAATGGTGAGTTTTTTAAGCTAGAAAGCAGACGAAGAAGTAGAAGACCTTGTTACAGATGTACCTTGAAGCCGCTGGAGGCTGGCCTCCAATGCCAGATGGTACTTCACCAGCTGGTTGGCGCCTTGCACAAAAGGCTGCGAGAAGACGCAACTTATCAGGAAAAAGGCTCGGGGGATGTGCCCAAGAAGCGAGCAAAACAAAAGTAAGCACACAAAAAGCGCTCGGGGGCTCCCCCTGAGACACGCACAAGACAAAAGCACCGATTAGTAGATCATACGAAAAACGCTCGGGGGCTCCCCCCACGGCAAGAACAAAAATACTTACATGATCAGACGGAGACTTCGAAGGTCTGGCTATAGTCTTCTGGGAGACGATCACCCGAGCCTCCTGCGGAGAGGGGTTCGGAGCAATGCCCCCAGAGGTGGCCACCATCTGATAAGGAGGAGGTGTAATCTTCGAATCCCCCACCATCTCCTGAGTGCCACCGCTAAACGAGCCATCAGAGGAGTGGCTACAAAAGAAAACACCAGTCAAACACAAGCAAGCAACAATGAAAGATAGCCAAAGGCAACCGAAGGTACTTACGAGTCCATATCGCTCAAGTTGAAGACAGGCAAGGTCCTCTTGCCCTTCTTCTCTTCCTTCTTCCGCTTCGCCGGCGGCTACGGCGCCACATCCCGCACAGGCACGACCGGAATAGGGGAGGAAGAAGCACCATCACCTCCACTGTGATGCGCAAGGCATGGCGGGTTCCTAGGCATCGGCGGAGTCGAAGCATCCGACGATTCGCTCGAGCTCCGTGTCCGCTTTTGAATCTGCTCCTCGCTCGACTCAAAGGTTTCTTCAGCCAGTGACCGCGCTGAGGGAAGCTCGGACATGGAGTCCACTACCTCATTGTCCGACGCATCCGAAAAACGTTCGGGTAGTAGAGGCACCATGCCCGGTACCTTTAACTCCTTCACAAAGAAAGCAAACTTTTAGAACAATCAAGTACAAGACAAACACACTCGAAAATAGCGCTACGCGCATGACCCAGATCTACACCTGCGGAACCGGACGAGAGGGAGTGAACGGAGGGGTCAGCGACTTCCCCGGAAGGTCCTCTTCAGCTTTGAACTTTAGCAACGGCCGAAGGATTCTGTCGAGACCCCCCTGGAGAGCTCTTCAGTCGCAACTCTCGTCGGGTCGTGGCGACCAGAGTAAAGGAACATCGGGTGCACCCTAGCCTGGAGCGGCTACACCCGACGTTTGAGGAAGGTGCGGATGATATCCACACCGTTAACCTCTTTCTCTGGAATCACCTAGAGGTCCTCCACCCAGCGGCAGAGCTCCTCTATCTCCGCCACCTCACCATCCAAGATATGGTTCTTCAAGGACCTCTTCGGCTGTATTATCTGGGTAGATTCGAAAGGGGCAAGGCCAAAAATTTGCCCGTCCACTGTGGAATCGCGGATGTAAAACCACCGCCTCCGCCAGTATTGGACGGACTCGGACATAGAAAAAGAGAAGAAGATAAAATTGGATTTAAGGGAGATGATACAGCAGCCGATCGGATAAACCCCGTCGGAGCCAGATTGCCTCTTCACGGAATAGAGTTTCCAGAAAAGGTCAAAGTACGGCGCGACACCGAGCCAGCACTCGCAGAAGGTGATGAAGCAGGTGATGTGGAGAAGAGAATTTGGGGAGAGATGATGGAGTTGGATGCCATAGAAAAAAAACATCCCATGGAGAAAATCGTGGACTGGGAGAGAGAGGCCCCGAAGGACAAAATCAAAGAACATGACCCGAAACCCTATAGGTGGACGGGGAATTACCTCATCGCCGGGAATCTTGACGGCCTCCTTGTCCTGCGGGATCAGACCCCGCTCACGAAGTTTGCGCAGGTCGCCCTCACGCGTCTACGACCATCGCCAGCCGCCGTCGGTGACGTGAGTAGCAGCGGTGCCCTTCTTGCCGCCGGTAGGAGGGCTAGTGCCCACTGCGGTGGAGGCCTTCTTCGGTTTCCCCAAAGCAGCACGACGACGGCGGCGGCGTGAGCGCAAAAATGAGGATGGGAATGATCAAAGAACTTCTAGTGCGCGGCAAGAAAATCTCAAGAAAGTGGAAGCAGTGAAACGCGAATGGCGGCGGTGAAAACAAACAAAATTTTCCCCACAATTTATAAGGACGAGACGATAAACAGGGTTCGTTCATCGGGAAGCCCTAGAGCCAGCATCAAATCCAAGCCGTCCACGTGTCAGCACAGCAGCGAACCGTCGCTCGCAGCCGTCCACTAAGCACGGAAACCGAGGAGACGCCATAATTATAGCCACGTCGCGCGTGACCAGTCAACTCCAAGTCAGAAAGTGGGACCCACATTCATCCAGTCGCGTCACCTCTGGCGCTGCAGATGCTTGAGGTCACCGATCGTCAGCACTGACGTCATTCAAGCTATACTAGCAACGATTACAAATTTTCGGCTCCAACAAGCTAAAGTACTCACTCGAATCTACAATTCGAGCAACTACTCGGGGGCTACTCCTATCAGGAGCGCTGGCCGCGCACCCGAAGCATGAATAGCATACTACGCCGATGAACTATACTTCTAGTCCTACGTCGAGTCTGCGACTCCACTATGGACTCGGGGCCTACTCCCATAGGGAGGACTGGTCAAGCATCCGAAAAAATTGTGTCCTACGGACCTGAAACAAACAAAGGCTGAATTAAAGTCTCTGCTCGAGTCTACGACTCAAACAGACACTCGGGGGCGACTCCCATAGGGAGTGCTGGTCGCGCACCCTATGAATTCTTCGAGTACAATCCTTCAGATCAGAATGCAAAAACTTTTCGACAACTTTGCCCCGATTAACGCTAAGTGAGAAACATCCTCCTTGGCCACCCGAAACACCTCCGCGGTGATAACATTTCAGATGCTGTGTCTGCGACGCAAAGATAAGACCTACAGATACCATCTGATGGCCTGGCAACGCACACGACTGCGCTCTGCTAGTAATAATTTGTGCCAGTAGGCGCGATGAAAATCCCGATGGACGCGTTGGGTACATCATTCGAAAATTACTGGAATTCTACTCCTGTAAGTCCTCAATGGCCTGAGTTGAATTACACCAGCATTTGTTCCGGGTTCGAGTCGAGGGACTCGAATCTGCAGAAGATCGTCTTGTTTTGTCCTAAGACAGTTAACTGGCTCTGATCCATCAGGAGAGTCAGGCACACGCATCAACAATCCCTACACCCTAAAATCATTCTCTGATGAACAGAAAACAGCTGCACCCGAAAGATTGAAGAGTCCTCAGCCGAATCTACGATTCGAATGAACACTCGGGGGCTACTGACATGGTTATACCCTACGGGTACACGATATCAGCATACCTGGTCCAGCCCAAGGAAGGCCTATGAAAATATACACGGCCCATGAAGACTTTCGGGTGGCCCAAGCCCATGACGCCTTCGGATCCTTGGAGAGCAAGACTAGATTAGATAGAATATTCAAAGGGGGCAAACCCTAAACCTGTAACCGACTCGATCTATGCCCGGGACCTGCCTACCTCTATATAAAGGCTACGAGGGCACGACGAGGAGGGCACCTCGCATACCACCACATACACACCTCCACGCTAGATTGCATCTACGCACCCCTGTAACTTTCGGTTCCGCCGTAATCAAGAGCAGACAAGCAAGATTAGGGTTTTCCCTCCTAGGGCCTGAACCTGGGTAAATCTCGTGTCCCCTCGTTGCTTGTCTGTTAACCGTTCCACGATCTCCAGAATCCCCATCTTCTCCAAAACCCAAGCTCATAACAATGGGCATTGACGAGATCGATCCTCGTCACTTGGGTGCATCACACTCCAGGTCGCTTTTGGCGATGTCAATAATTACCGCCAAGAACGCATGACCTTTGAGGTGGTCCCCTTCAAGAGCATGTACCACGTCATATTCGGCCGCGACATATCCCACACCTTCATGGCCAAGCCATGCTTCGTCTACAACAAGCTCAAGATACCCGGACCAAATGGTGTCATCACCGTATCCGGAAGCTTTACCAAGGCAAGGGACTGCGAGATTGGAGAAGCAGCCTTTGCAGAAGCTGTCCTCTACAACGAAAAGAGATCCAGAGCAAGGTCGATGCCTCGGAGATGCCCGCGTCAAAGAAATAGATTTTTGACTCCGCCCCAGCATTCAAGGCCGCCATCGAGACCAAGCCGGTGGAACTTGTGGTAGGCGATGCCTCCAGGACAACCGCCATTGGGATGAACCTGGACACTAAATAGGAAAGCGCGCTCGTCGAGTTCCTCTGTGATAACAGGGACATCTTTGCCTGGCAACCTGCCGACATGAAAGGTGTACCTAGGGAACTTGCCGAGCACAACTTGAATATTGATCCAAAATGTAAACAAGTGAAACAACCTCTATGACGCTTCGGAGACAAGAAGAGACGCGTCATAGGCAAAGAGATAGCTAGGTTACTTAAGGCTAGTTTTATCCAAGAAGTCCTTCACACCCGATGGGTGGCCAATCCTGTACTTGTACCCAAAAAGGGAACCAAATAATTAAGAATGTGCGTTGATTACACCGGCTTGAACAAAGCATGTCCCAAAGATCCGTTTGCTTTGCCTCGCATTGACCAAGTCATTGACTCGACGGCTGGCTCGGAGCTTTTTTGTTTTCTCGATGCATACTCAGGATACCACCAGATCAAGATGAGGAAGTCGGACCAATTGGCCACTTCGTTCACTACACCCTACGACACGTTCTGCTATGTCACGATGCCTTTTGGGGTGAAAAATCTAGGTGCTACGTACCGACGGACAATGCAGCGTTGCCTACACGATCAAATTGGTCGGAACGTTCACGCCTATGTGGACGATATAGCGGTGATGTCCAAAAAGTCAAATGACTTAACCTCCGAATTAAAAGAAACCTTTGATAATCTCCGGAAATACAATATGATGCTTAACCCTAAGAAGTGCGTCTTCGGGGTCCCAGCCGGCAAATTGTTGGGATTTATCGTTTCCCAGCGTTGAATTGAGGTCAACCGAGAGAAAATCAAGGCCATCTTAAACATAATCCGTCTGACATGCCTAAAGGACATACAACGGCTAACAGGTTGTGTTGCAGCGGTTAACTGGTTAGTCAGCCGACTTGGAGAAAAGGCTCTACCGATGTACAAGTTGCTGAAGAAGGCGAACAAATTCACATGGACGGACGAGGCATATGCAACATTGAAGCAGCTCAAGGAGATACTTTCCTCAACGCCTATCCTTGCAGCACCCGAGCCGGGGGAGCCCATGTTAATCTACATGGCGGCCACCAACCGGGTAATCAGCATCGTCGTCATGGTAGAGTGGAAAGATCTAGGCTATGCATATGGAGTTCAACGGCTAGTTTACTATGTAAGCGAGGTCTTGACGGAGTCTAAGCAGTGTTACCCGCACTACCAAAAGATAGCTTATGGAGTGTTCCTTGCTTCTCGGAAGCTGCGACACTACTTCCAGGAGCACCCCATCACAGTGGTGAGCAAGGCTCCACTGTCCGACATTATCAACAACAGCGACGCTACATGAAGGGTCGCGAAGTGGGGCATTGAACTGGCTGCCTTCGAGATCACCTACAAGAGACGCGACGCTATCAAGTCACAAGTCTTGGTGGATTTTATCGCAGATTGGATGGAGATGCCAGATGCTACCCCAATGTCGGAGCCAGAATACTGAGTGATGCACTTTGATGGATCAAAGCTACTCAATGGCTCGGGGGCTGGTGTACTGCTACAGTCACCAACCGGGGAAAAGCTACACTACGTTCTACAGATCCACTTCGAGGCTACGAACAACATGGCAGAATATGAAGCAGTCATTCACGGACTAAGCGTAGCCAAGGATATTGGCATCAAGCACATAGTTTGGTGTGGAGATTCCGACTTGGTTGCCCAGCAGGTGGCTGGCATCTGGAATGCGCGGAACCCTATGATGGCGGCATATCGAGACGAAGTGGATGAGATAGCCAAGAGATTCTTGGGCTACGAGGTCAAGTATGTACCTAGGGAGCAAAACAAGGCGGCTGATCTATTGTCTAAGCTTGGATCAGGGCACAAACGAATTCCGCCTGACGTTTTCCTGGAACATCTACGAACACCATCCATGAAGGGAGCAGACATCGATAACCCAGATAGAGTTGACTCTTTCGTTAACATGGTGACAAAAGTCCCTCCGGCTTGGACAAAACCGTTCATGGAATATCTTGTACACGGAACTTTGCCCGACGATGAAGTCGAAAGACGGCAAATAGTACGTCAAGCAAAGGGCTATACCATAATCAATGGATAGCTCTACAAAAGAAGCACTACTGGTGTATACCTTAAGTGTGTTTCCCAACAAGAAGGTATTGAAATCCTTAGCGAAATCCATCTCGGAGATTGCGGGCATCACGCCGCTCCTCGATCGTTGGTCTCCAAAGCCTTCCGGCAAGGATTCTACTGGCTGACCGCGAAGGTGGACGCCGACAAGCTGGTTGAGACATGCATGGGATGCCAGTATTATGTCCGACAACCACACGTTCTAGCTGAAGAATTGCGAGCAATTCCAATAACTTGGCCGTTTGTAGTCTGGGGGCTGGACATGGTTGGTCCGTTGCAGATGGCACCATGTGGGTTTACGCATCTGCTAGTAGCAGTTGATAAATTCACCAAATGGATAAAAGCTAAACCCATTAGAAATCTCGATCGGGCAACTTCCCTTAGGTTTGTCCGGGATCTAGTGGTGAGATTTGGTCTCCCACATAGCATTATCACCGACAACGGCAGCAACTTGTCACTTGGAGAAGTGGAAGCTTATTGTTGGGATAAGGGCATCCGACTAAACGTTGCATCTATGGCACATCCATAGTCCAATGGTCAGGTTGAGCGAGCCAATGGATTAATTCTGCAGGGAATCAAGCCGCGTCTAGAAGCACCATTGCATAGAGCAGCTGGAGCCTGGGCGGAGGAATTACCATCTGTGTTGTGGAGTTTACGAACTACACCCAACAGATCTACCGGATACACCCCTTGTTTCATGGTATATGGAGCAGAAGCCATCCTGCCTTCCGACATCCTTCACGATTCACCAAGAGTTGCCGCCTACGACGAAGATGACGCTGAAGAATCTAGACGCCTAGATGTGGACCTTCTCGAGGAAGAGCGTGTATTGGCATGCCAAAGATCCGCCATCTACCAGCAGAAGCTACGCAGCTACCATAGTCGCCACGTTCGGCATCACTCATTTAAAGAGGGGGACCTGGTGCTCTGACTTAAGCAGAAGAAGTCACACAAATTATCCCCGCCATGGTAAGGACCGTTCATCATAAGCAAGGCGCTACTCAATGGGTCTTACTACCTCGTTGACAATAGCGAGCTGAAGGATAGACCCAACAAGGATCATAAGCGTAAGCGACGTGACCCGGATGATGACTACCCGGAGCTTGATCGGCCATGGAACATAGCACAGCTACGTCCTTTCTACACTTAGCATTTTTTATCTATTGTGTACCTCTTATATGATCAATAAAATAAAGCTCTCTGGTTCACTCATATTTCTGAGTCTTTTACCTCCTTTAGTGTTCATTTTTGGATCGTATAAAACCTTTATGCACAAGCTTTGCGATTGCACTTGTGAAAATTCTGCCTACGGGCGTTAGCTGAAGTTTTCTGGTCTACACGTTCTTTGTTGTTTTTATGTGGATTCTGGAGTAGTGACTTTTGGCACTTATTATCTGCGATTTTGTGCTTAGGTTATTGATGGTGCCATTGGGCATCATCGCCTGAGCGCATAGTTCCGACAACGAGTCTTCCGACTCATGAAAGGTCAAGAATAAAAAACAAAGTAATGGATAAGCCAACACTTGCTTAAAAAATATATACATGGTGGAACCAGTTCTTGAGTAGCGGGAAATAACAACCATTGTTTTTCCGCCTTAAGTTAACAAGTAGTTTTTTCCGCATACAAATTCCATAGGAAAAAAATATTACTACGGTGACCCATCATACCACTGCATGATGTAGTACACTATAGTCGTTGACATAACACCAACGAAACACCGTTCACTAGTATTACATCCCTCAGAGTGGTACAACAGAAACATAGCAGGTCGAAGACATGACTATAGGTTACAACTCAACTCTTTACACAAGATCCAGAGAACACTCTAGGTTAAAGAGAGAGAAAGAAACTTCTTACAAAGAAGAATCACAAATAAATAACTCAAAAACTATCATACTATTAAGACTAGTATCTTAACTAATGGTCTGGCATTGCTGCTATCGCAATACACTATAAAAATAGGTTCTATGGCTAGAGATTATATTCCTATCTAATCAGTAACTTCGTCTTCACTTGAGTTGGTGTATATGTTGACCTTCTCGACTTCATTGAAAAGCTTTAGCTTTTGATGATGATTCCTGAAGCATAACTTGATGTAGACGTCGTCTTAATGGCTTCAGAATCTAGCAAGAGTTAAGAAGATACGTTGAGTACGAGCGTACTCAGCAAGTTCACTAGAAAAGGAGTGTTTGATGCACTATATATACAGCCACAGACTGTAGGTCGTAGGCAATGCAAGTTTTCATAAACATTTCTTCAAAGGTTGCTTTTATTCTGAAAAGCTATGTCCATCAGCCTTCACGGGTTTACCAGAACTTTCATGGAGTTTGTTTCCCGCCGCGTTCGCAGGTCCTTCCTGGAACAGGGAGTAACAGGTTACAGTTCTTACACTCTGCAGATGTGCGTCGCTTTACCCATGAGAGACCTTAGCCTTGTTGCACAACCAAGTAATGACCTTGTCCATACTTCCTTGGTATGGGGCCCAGTCTAAGATCCAAGCCAATCACTGCCCTCACCGCGACCTCATATGTATGCACGATCCTTCGGGGCCGGCTCACCTCCGTTAAGCCCCCTTTCGGGCAGGCTAAAACCCTGATGAGTTCCCGAAGACTCTATGACCTGGTGATGCTCGGACGAGTACCATTTAAATGGACTATATCCCTAAACACCATTCATAGATAATCTAGACACCAAAAGTGTGGGGCGTAAGGGTGCCCACCCATATGTTGGATCCACACAAGGAATCACAACGTCACGTTAAGGTCGTCTTGCCTCCATATGAGAGGAAAAGGATACAACTGACTTCTCCGTCCCATTCCAAATCTCATGGTTAACGCGTAATATACGGCGCAAGAATCACTAGCGACATTGGTTGTTAAATCCTAGGTGATATAGTCTTGAACAGTGGTATTCCAACTGCCAGATTTAATAGATTAGCTGATCACCCTGGATCAGTAACCAATAGTTCACATTATTATCAAAAATAGTGTTTTCTGACCTTTTTCAAATGCAGGTGATGACAACACTGGATTTGCAAAATACTTTACAGAAAATAATCAAAGGACATGAGCAAGTGTGACCTTTCCTTTTGTGATTGCAAGATTATGCACTCACGGTCTTCGAGACAATATAATATCCAATATCTGAAATCAGCATCATTGGTCTGGTAAGGACTAATGTTTAAAGAAGCAAAATGCTCCTATGCATAAGTAATGTAATGCACTTTATGAACGCGAATCCCGGGGATAACATTGATCTAGGGTTTGGAAACTGGAAATGGTTACTTTAGAATGTGTTGTCCTTTTAGATAAGTTTCATACTTGTGCTTCTTATTAATGCTTGTGAGTGTGTGTGAAACAACATGTAAGTATAATAAAGTACACACAATAATGGAATACTCAAGTGGGAAATGTATCTGTAGGCTGTGTATATAAGGTTTGTTCATCATTTAGAGCTTTCATAAAAATGCTTATGTCTTGCTTTATAATGTACCTTAAAAGAATAACTTTTGAAGAAATCTTACTTAGCTAAGGAGAAGTATTTAAATTTGAAGTTAACCTTATTAGGTGTTCTTTCAAGTTATAGTCTTTAAGTAAGAAAGAATTGCTTTATTTGAATAATCATATTAGTAGTATTTGAGACTTATCTATCTTGGTTTTTAACTTGGTTAGTTTGGTATTAAGATGCTTTATAACTTAATTATAACATACCAAAGGTAACTAAAAAACACATAACAAAGTCTTTAGCATAGTATTTAAAGTATTATAGACTAAAGTTAACTTTAAAGACATAGATGGACTTAAAGTATATTACTTATGTTATTTGTACCTTGTGTACTTTATAATGTTTCCTTAAAGTCACTTAAGAATGGTTATACTTTTATTTGGTGTAGTGGTTTCTTGATTTTATAATGGAATAGAATCATTTATCTTTTTGTGAATGAATGGTTATAATTGGTAATCAGGGAAATGACATTACTTAACTACTTATGGTTCACTATAGGGTTTTGATTTGTTTATAAACTTGTGGTTAAAGTAAAGGAATAGGTTTTATCTCATTACAAAATATTCTTGGAGATTTTATATTAGATAAGGATCCTTTTATAAAATAATCTACACTTATGGTTGAAGGATAATTCAATAAATTTTTATTTAAAGTGTTTTAAACCATTTTGACTTCATATTATCAATATTCAAGACTAATACTATTTATTAGACTTTAATTAGATAATTTTAGAATATTAGCAAATTTTATTTACACTTATATGAATTATTAACTAAATAAATATGTTTAAATTCAAGTTATTAAAGTGTTTAACTTTTTATTTAATATCAGAAGTGTAATATTATATTTGTAACATGTAGATATTATTTTTGTGATCATTTTGATATATTACATTTATTTTTGTGATTTATAAATAATAAGATATGATTTTTATAAGATTTATTACTTTATAAATATTAATAAATAACAAATATTTAATTAAGTGGAATAATAATGTATGTTATAGATTTGAATTATAGTTCTTATTTTTCTAAGATTTTTGGTATTTTATTTATATTTTTACCATTTACCATTATTAAAATATGAATTATCGAAGTTTTATTACTTATAAAATCTTTATTAAATAATAATTATTTAAATTGTTGGCATAAAAATGTTTGATAATAGTTTAATGCTATAGATTTTATTTTTCTGAATTTTTGATATATTATATGTATTTTTCTGAATTAAAGAACAAAAGATATTGAATTTCTAATGTTTAATCAATTTTTGAAAATATTAAAAAGAATTACTGCATCACTGTGACATCAGCATGACACAACTCACTTGAATTAAACTTTTGGTACAGACTTAGAACCTAGTCCACGGTCATAGACATGTGGGGTCGCTGCCACGTTGGTTACCACCTCAGCGAAGTGGGGCCTGCCGCATGTTTGACTCATCTGATGGACGCGCAGTGACGTCACGCTGACATCACACCACCGGGGAGCAGCAGAGGAGCGGCAAGGACGGCGACAGAGGGTACGGGAGAGGACGCGTGCATGCTCGTTCAAATCACTACAGCAAGGGGAGCAATCTAGAGGCGGCGCCGCTGGTTTTTGGTCACTGGCGAGTGGAGCACGACGACGACTGGCGACTGTGCACGACGACGCACGACGGTGGCTCAGTACAGGAAGAGAACGAAGTAAAGGAGGGCAGAGTGTTCAATAACTCACCCGGAACGCGTAGAGAAGGTCTGTGTGGCTAGGGGAGGTCGGAGTCACCGGCGTCTACCGTGTCGGAGCACGAACGAAGCTCGGGAAGATGACCTCGTGACGTCGATTCTCGGCGCCCTTCTTCAATTCTTTTGACCAGGAGGTTCAAGGGGACAATGCAAAGCCATGTGCTTGATCAATGGAGAATGTGAGAGCTTGAAGCGGCGACAATCAACGGTGAACCGAAGCTAGGGTTTCGGCTCAATGGGGAAATTTGGGAAGAAAGAGTGAGGATAAGGATCTCCGGCGCGTCGGTGGTCTTCTTATAGGCAACGAACAGCAGCGACATGAATCTGAACGGAGGCGGACGTCATGGCGCGGTGGCGGACGGCGGCGATGCCGACAGGCAGCTGCTTGTGACATTGCGAGGAATACGTCGATGGACATTTTGCAGAAAACCCCCTGGCATAATTTCCAACTTAACCCGCAGTCCTTCTTCGCTCCCACCCGTCAGTTATGGTGTGGATGAGCTGAGTGCGTTGTTGGGCCGAAATATGGCTATTTCGGGGTGCTCGTGGGTGACAGATAAGAAGGAGGGAAATGGGCTGCGGTGTAACATCCCAAAAATACCAAACTTAGATCATCAAACACTAATCATCAAGATTAGGGTTAACAAAAACTTTTCTAAATAAACTCATGAATGCATGTATATGTGTATGCATGGATTTTGAATTTCTTTAAAAACCACCTTGTTTGTGTGATCCATTGCTTGTAAAATGTTTCTTAGGTGGAATGAACATCATCTAAAACATTTCCCACACTTTCCTTAAAGACAAGTAAATCAAAACAAATATATTAAGTGAATGGTCATTTTGGCCAATTTAACTCCCATGCCTACTTTGGCTGTCTCAAACTTTCAGAACCTAACTGAAACTTTTCTGGATATTGGCACCCCTTGAATGTACTCATAACAGAGTATCAAGGCCCACTTTGTGATCATCCAGAAACTTTCAAATGCATAGTTTAAATGACAATTCAAAATTGAATCTTCTTCATATGGGAAGATCCCACTTTTTCAAAACCCACTCAAACAAGGTCAACTTTCAAAACCCAAGCATATGCAGACTCACTAGCACCAATCTAGCAAACCCACCAAAAATCATTTCAAAATTCAAAACTTGATTTCATGCGGCCATTTCATCAAACAGGTTGCAGACATAAATCAAACAAAACATCAAACACTATAGTGTGCAGTGATTCTTGCCTAACTTGTTCCCTAGTTAGCTCACACACAGCTCAGTAGATCATCTAGAAAGATTAGCACTACACTAGCACCCCTGTGAGCTTGCCATTGCCATTACTAATGAATAGCCGAGCACCCCAATGTCACCCCATTGTGGACAACAAGCTAGAGGAAGAACTAGCCGTGCCAACCTTGTCTAGGAGGCAGCCCACCGTCCACCGCCACTCACTGTCCCAGCCGCAAGCGTTGCCAAGCCCTGGACCACGTGCACAAGCCGCGCCCAGACCATGCCGAGCGGCGCGAGCGCCACCTCGACCAGCATCCACAAGGCCGCCGCAGCTCGCGTGCATACACGATCGCCATCAACCCGAGACCGCCACATCCCCATTTGCCGCCTGCACACATGCCACCGTCCGCCGTCAAGACGCCGCCTGCTGCAGAGCACCGGCCGTTCTAGACCAAACCACACCGCCCCATGCCTCGCGACCATGTCGTTGAGCATCGCCAGGAGACACATCACCGTCCCCTACCCTTGCCCATGCCAATAGCCGCCTGTAACGTCGCCCCCGACATGCTCACCGTGTGCCCCGATGGTCCCCTCGCTCGACTATAAATAGAGGCCACCCCGCTCGATTTCTTCACACCATCTCACTCCCCTCTCCTCACCGATCGTTCCACACCATTCTCAGAGAAAGGCGAGCACCACCTCGCCGGAATTTCACTGGAGCCTGCCGCTGCCGGAGAAGAAAGGAGCCAGCGATTGGAGCCGCCCTAGGAGCTGCCACGACCACCCCTGAGTTCGCCGTCGTCGACTTCGTCGTTCGCCCGCCTCTCCGACCCTCGCCAGTACCCCGGTGAGCCCCCAGCGACCCTCACTGGCCGCGCTAGGTTTCGTTCTCGCCGGAGTTGTCTCGCGTCGACGATGACTCCCAGCGGTTAGATTAGAACTAGATCGAACGATCCACGTTGCCCCATACCGCTTCGCCCAGCCCCGTGTCACTGACGAGTGGGGACACCCACTTAAGCAGCCATGGAGCATCGCGCTTAGCAGCCGGCCCGTTAGAATTTCCCGCACCTAGTTATTCAAATTAAATCTTTTCTATTTCAATTCAAACACACTGTACTCAACTTCAAAAATCAAACCAGATCGATTATGCACCAATTTGAATAAAAACAATTTTGTTGGAAAGGTTCAGGAATGCTGAATCCAAGCCCGTTGGATTCAAGTCATTTGGATCTATAGATCACCCCGGTAAAATAACAAGGCGAAGCTTTTCGCATTCAAACATTTTCCAAATTTAAACCATAATAGCTTTTGAGTTGATTCCAACTCTCAAAAATCACATTTAACCATACCTTTCAGAATATATAAAAATATATAGGTTTACTTGCAGAAATATTGTTCAAGTAATAAAAGAATGCTTCATAAGCATTTCTAGCCACTTTAATTAATTAAAATAAAAGGGTAAAACATTATTAAATTGTGACACCACTTTAAATCACATTCCCATGGACTACAATATGTGGTGATGACATGTGTCAACATGATCCCATCTTTAGTTTGGAAAATATTAAATCTTAAGTAATTTTTCAATGAGTAGAAATTACTTTTCTAAAAATAAAAAGATTTAAACCAAGCCTTAACCTTGTAATGTTAGAGATGATGCTAGATCATCTATAGGACCCTTGTGTGTGATGATTTCAAGTAGTTAAGTATTGTTTGGTGATTGTGAACCTCGTATTTATTCATAGACGCTAGTACCGACCAAGGATACGAGGAGGAAGGAGGATACTACGAAGAGGAAGCCGAGGAGAACTTCAACCACTGCTCTGCACAAGGCAAGCTTATATTGACACTGATGCAAGCTAGTAACTATGCAAGCTTATACTGATATTGATGCAAGCTAACCCTTGCAAGATACCCTACTAATGCCACAAACCCATACTTGTGATATGACTACTATATGCCTTAAGCATATGTGATCATACCCACTTGATAAACCAAATCCTAGTTTTATGTGCAAGCTTCTTACTTTATTTCTTTATCAAAGCTTACTTAGAGTCTACCTAAGAGTTTGGTAGATACTAGACAGTTGTAATGAAGGTTGCATAAAGAGCATAAAATTTGGCCTAAGCTAGATAACCTTGATGTCATCCTAAGGCATGAGTTTGAACTTAGTTAAAACCCCACTAGTTTACCACCCCTCATCAGTGCTTACCCCCACCTGTAGATGCTAGTGCTAAGCATAAAACTTGATCAACTTTAGATGGGAATACTTGGTGGAAAAATGGTTATGAAAATCTTGGAATGATGGATCATTCTATTGAAATGTTTTGGACATGTGATTCCAAACACTTGATGATTTTGGTGATGAAATGAGCCTTAGCCCTTTATAAAACTGATGGTTGTCTGGATGCGATACCATTCCAATTTTACCGTACAACCACAATACCCAAATATTGGGTAGGGATTGACTGGAAACTTATATTCCTTAGTATTAGTTCCCTCACGGCCAAGGTCTGAGCTGAGGCTACCTTGTGAAGATTGTCCACCTGTGCAGTACCCAAGATGACAGTTGGTCATGGTTGGGAGGCCAAACTCACAGGAGAGGTGCTTATACTAGGGCGTGTAATCGAAAGGTTAGGATTGATTATCCGCATACTGAGTATGTGAATTCAGGATTTGTTCCTGACGGATGTATCGAATGTTGTGGTGAAAGTGTACAATCTCTGCAGAGTGTCAAACTATTCGAATAGCCGCGTCCGCGGTTATGGACAGTTGGAGTGGCCATACTGTTCCCCCGTCAGACTTTTCAAAATGACTTGTGAAACGAATTGAGACTTTGACTTGACCACAACAGAGTTGTGACCTGAATTACAAGATCCCACTTAGGAGTTATAAAATTGTGACTAGCTTTGGAACTGAGTAGAGATAAACCTGGCTTTTTGCAAAACAACCCTAGAGCCTAGTGTCCTATTATCCAAAAACCCCTTACCTGTTAGTATTAGTTTGCGAGTACTTAAAGAGTACTCATGGCTTTGTCCCTGGCTATTCCCATGGCCAGACTATGAAGAGGAGTACCTGGAAGATGGACCCCAGGAAGGTTACGACAACTAGGATCATCTCCCATCGTCAGCATTGCCTGTGACCCTGAAGATGGAGCTTCGCCTACGCTACCGTTATTATTACGTATTCCGCTGCTTGAAGTTGTATTAAGAACTGGATCATGAGATCCCTATTTGTGTAAGAACTTATGTATCGTTGTAACGGATGATGTACTATGGTATCCAATTCTGTTATGTCTCACAAAAATGGTAATCCTGGGATTGCGATGTATGGCATAACTGGCGTCTAGGATTGAAAAATCCGGGTGTTGACAAGTTGGTATCAGAGCCATCCTGACCATAGGAGACCCTAGTTAGACTGGACGTTGAACCAAAAACTTAGTTTCAAAACCAAAGAAAAACAAATATTTACAAAAACCTATTCTCATTCTTATCTCTTTGATTCTTTCATAAAAATTCATGTTCCTCAAAAACTCTTGCAAAATACCTAAAATTTTGACGCACTTGATCAATCTGCTAATCTACTCATCCTCTATTTTTATAGATGGACGTGAAGTACAACAAGTTTTATCAGTTGGGGAATGGAGGAGACCTTATCTTTGAGAGGGATCTGGATCAGCTTTCGGAACTTCTGGAGCGTCCACACCCCGAGTTCTTCGGAGCTCAGCTCAATGATCAAGGAGGAGAAGATCTGTAGTGGTTAATTGTTGCAAGTCTCCGAGGAAAGATTGAACCTCCCACTGCGGAAGGAATTCAATTTACCTTAAGAGAGAACAACTGGCTCAATGGACTTGCCAGAGCAATGCAGGAATCTCTCTCCCGTCTGTGTGGGAAGAGCATCAATTAGATCAAGGGAACCCGCTTTGAGTTTTTCCCAAGGCGTGATGCAAATGGACAACCACTGGAAGCCCCATACCACCCCGAGCTGAAGACTCAACTGGACAACCTTAGCTTCATGATGTATGATCGTCAGCAGGAGTTGGTCAACTGCCGTGACTATTGCAACCACAAGTCTGCCATCATCAAGACGACGGATCAGACCATAGCCATTCTAGCAAAGGATCGCAAGTCTCGTCGCCGTCAACTCGACAAGAAGGAGCGCATTATTGCCCGTCTTCGCCACCGCATCTCATCACTGGAAGAGACCATCCACGAGAGGGACATGCAGTTGGAGGTAAGGGAGAATGCCGGAGAGGATCTTCGTGGAGACCCTTACTCTTATCTCAGTGATGACGATGATTTTCTAGAGGATCAGGCCATGGACTTCTTCACCGATGAGGATGATTTCGCCTTCATCGATGATAATGAAGATGATAAAGCCACAGACTCCGAGGAGTAGTAGCACTGAGCACTAGCGTAGTGAGTAGTAGTCGGTCCCACTGTATCGTAGATTTCAGAATGGTTCTTAAAACCATCTGTTTTTCCTTGTTGTGGTGTGTGTTGTACTGTGTGAATGAATGAAAAAGAAAGTTGCTAGAAAAATCTGAGTCAAACCTTTAAAACTTTTCAAAGACCCCAAACCTTAGAAAATTTCCCTCTTTTCTCATGATTTATCTAAATCTTCAGATGCCACGTGGAGGAAGTGGTTCAGCCCCGGATCCAATGTTGCAGATTCTGCAAATGTTGATCTCTGACCGCGAAGCTGAAAGAGCGGAACGTCAAGCCAACCTAGCCACTCTGCAACAGATAGCCCAGCTAGCCCACAACAACCAAGGCCATGGAAATCAGGACAACCATGGATCTAATCTCAAGAATTTTCAGAATACCAACCCACCTGTTTTCACCAAGTCAGAAGAACCCCTAGACGCCGATGATTGGCTGTAAACCATGGAAAATAACTTAGAAGTAGCAGGAGTCGAAGCCAACGAGAAAGTTCTATTTGCCACCCACTATCTAGCCGGAGATGCCAGGGCATGGTGGAACAGTGTTCGTGCCATGACCGGAGGCCAGATGATGACCTGGGAGGAATTCAAGGTCAAGTTTAGCAGAACCCATGTGCCACCAGGTTTGATCAAGAGAATGAGAGATGAGTTCAGAGAGCTGAAGCAAGGGAGGATGACTGTAGTGGAATACCGTAACAAATTTTTGTCATTAGCTAGGTATGCCCCGGACAAGATAGACACCGAAGCCAAGAAGAAAGAAAGATTCCTGAATGGTCTGCATGACGAGATGTAGATGGTGTTAGTCAATATCCCCTTTGCTGATATTGAAGCCCTTGTCGATTCAGCCATCCGGATGGAAGGAAAGATCAACCAAGCCAATGAGAACCTCAAGCGTCGTATGATGCATCAACCAGGAACCCATCAGACCCCAAAGTATCGCCCCAACCCATCTCCAGGATTTGCCCCAAGAACCAACAGACCCCCTATGACCGTCCAACCTATCCCAACCGTGGAAACCCTAGAACCGGAGGAAATCACAACAACCCCGACAACTCTAGCAATTTCACCCGTGCCCCACCCAAGTTCAACACCAACAATGCTACCACCAATCCCAACACTGCCCCGAGGACTGGAAGCAATGCTGTGCCTGTCGCAGCCAAGGACAAGTCACAAGTGACCTGTTATGACTGTGGAAATAAAGGCCACTATTCCAACGAGTGCCCCAACAAGAAGAATGCTACAGCCCCTAATGCCAATACCCCAGCTCAGCAACAGCGTCGTGTTCAGCCAGGAAGGAGATTTGCCCCAGGAAATTCACTCAACCGCAATGGCCGTCTTTTTCTCATGCATGCTGAAGAAGCCCAGGAAGCGCCAGGCGTCGTGCTGGGTATGTTTTCTGTTAATTCAGTACTTGCAAGAGTGTTGTTTGATTCTGGTGCATCGCATTCATTTGTCATCGAAGAATTTGCCTGCACTAGTAAAATTCAACCAACCAAACTGAAGCATGTTGTGATTGTGCAAATCCCCGGATCCACCACCAAGGCTAGGCAAATTTGCAAAGTCGTCCCTATCCGAATCCATGGCATAGATTTTTATGCTAATCTAATAGTACTCGGAACTAAAGGTTTGGAAGTAGTACTAGGAATGGATTGGATGTCTAAACATAAGGGATTGATTGACTGTGCTAAGAAAGCCATCACCATGACCAGTACCACTGGAATAACAGTCGAGCATATATCTGAAACCTTACCTCGCCAATTCAAGTGTAACAAGAGTCTAGCCCAACCTACCATTGACCAAGTTCGGATAGTCTGTGAATACCCCGATGTATTTCCAGATGTTTTGCCCGGTATGCCCCCAGATCGGGATATCGAGTTTATCATTGAACTAATCCCTAGCAGGACCCATAGCCCAGAGACCCTATAGTATGAACCCATCGGAGTTAGAAGAACTGAAGAAGCAACTGGATTCCATGATAGAAATTGGACTAATTCAACCAAGTGCGTCACCATGGAGATCACCTGTCTTATTTGTGGACAAGAAAGATGGAGGTAACCGTTTATGTACGGATTATCGAAAGTTGAATGATGTCACCATCAAGAACAAGTACCCCTTGCCCAAGATAGAGGATTTGTTTGACAGTTGACCGGTGCCCAGGTGTTTTCTAAGATTGATCTTAGAACTGGCTATCATCAACTCAAGATTCGTGCAGAGGATATTCCAAAGACTGCCTTTACCACCAGATATGGATTGTACGAGTATACAGTCATGTCTTTTGGATTAACCAATGCCCCCCTTATTTCATGAATCTCATGAATAAGATTTTTATGGACTTCCTGGATAAGTTTGTCGTTGTTTTCATCAATGACATTCTGATTTATTCCAAATCAGAAGAAGAACATGAGCTACACCTAAGGACCAATCTTGGAACCCTTAGAGAGCATCAGTTGTATGCAAAATTTAGCAAATGTGAATTCTGGTTACAGGAAGTAGGATTCCTCAGTCACATTGTATCAGCAGAAGGAATTGCCGTTGACCCTGCCAAAGTGAAAGTTGTAGAAGATTGGCAAGCCCCAACCACTTGTAACACCCTCAGAATCGGACCTATGCAAGTTTTAGCGAAACCCGCCAAACCCGCATAGAAACGATTCAAAGGTGCCCACCAGGCACTTTCGTGCGGGTGGAAAACGAAGTAATAACATTACACAACAGTCCTCGATGGGACCCACAGAACAGATATATATATACAACACGACTCCATGAGTCAAGAATACAGATATAAGGTACAAAGATCCGAATCACCTTGAAAACGATAGAGCGTCCGACTACGGACAAGATGCAAATGGGGCTAAGAGCCCTGAAGAATAACCAATGGCGTCCATAACCCTGCTCAGGCCAAGCCGGAAGAGTATCCCTGCTAACGACGTCGATCTCAAAACCTGCTTAAACAAAAGGGGTGCCGACAAAGGGCAAAGGAAAAAGAGGAGCGTCAGTACTGAGGCCAGTACACGGCGAGGCTAGAATTCGGCGGTCCTCGCCTACATAGGTATGGTGGATCAGCGGCAGCAACATGCACTAAACAACCTATAGAGACTCGATACAACTGGCGGCTATCAGAGAGGGGTAAGAAAGACCTATTCGGATCCAACCTGATGCTACCATCAAACAAACCCATCCTGGCGTTTCCCCCTCGAGACCAAACGAGGAAGTCAACCGAGGAAATCACATAGTTGGCAGTTTTATTTATTCAGTTATCGTTGCAACAATTACTAGTCAGGTATAGATAATCATCCTGATAAAATAAGCAGTGGGCAGTTTTAGTTAACCATTCCGTTATAGTTACAACACTTACTAATCAGATACAGATAGCATGAGATAACCCAAAACCCAGCAGTTGTTGGTACTTTTATTCAGCCATTCCGTTGTAGTTGCAATACTTACTAGTTAGGTACAATGGTCGCAAGCGACGATCCAAACAAGCAATTGTGGGCAGTATTATTTAGCCATTCCATTATAGTGAAGCTGATTACTAGTCATTATACAGTCAAATTTATAGTACTACTTTAGTTATGCTTGTCTATGGTCGAGATCAGGCTCCAAGTCGTCCATAACCCATGACACGGCTTCAGAAAGTTTTACCGCCGGGTGCACCAATAGCAACACACGCCGATCAACCTCGAAAACCAAATCAAAACCCATGAGGCTTTCACGACAAAGCAATCACAGGATTCGTAAATATTTCGGGGCCACCCCTTGAAGTCTTACCCGCAACGAAGTAAGCTAGCTCCGAGACGGACCCAAGGTTTGGGTAGACGGCTGTGAACGACTGGGAACCCAAAACTGGGCTTGTCGGCACCGCGGAATCGTGTCCCGATCCTAAACAGTACAGGTGTTATCTGTCGCACAATCGTAAATACAGTAGTAGCATGGCATAAGTACAGGATAGTAAATAAAACCTCAAACTAGTTTGTGGCCCCAAGAAATAAGACTGAATCAAGCTCTGGCTCAGGGGGGTCCCATATACCTCCCGGATGTGGATAGCGCGATAAATCAAGGAACAGGTATCAAGTACTCGGGGTCCTACGGGACACAAGTGGGCGTTCGGAAACCAAATATTATCTATCACCCACCGATGCCTCTGCTTACTTCAATTTTAGTTGTTAAACAGTAATTAAAGTGAGCGATAAGTAAAGCCATGATCATCTCCAACATCAAACATGCGGCAAGGCTCCAACAACTGTGGCATTTGACGACACGCAACAGCACTTGAGCAAGCGACTAAGACGCGCAAGTCCAACTATCTACCAAACAACAGGTAATAGGGTGTGTCCAAGGCAATATAAGGCTGAGAGGGATATCACGGTACGAAATCTAGAGCATCGCAACACAGATAGCAGTAGATCAACAGGAAGGAATAAATACTATAAAAGTAAGATAGGTAGAAAGGGGGAGATGCTCGCCTGAAAACATTGTCGAAGGGTTCAACCGAAGATCGGGTCGACACTCGCATCAACTCAACGGCCTTATCCGCGAAGAAGCAAAACACTAGAATAAACACCGGATGCACTATTTAATACTACGGCAAAAGATCGGGCATGATGCATGTATGATGTATGACATGGCAAGATGCTATGCAATTAGGTCATATCAAGCGGAACCGGGGTCCCGACAATTAATTAAACGGTTCAAGTTATTTATCTACCCGCAAATTAAATGTTGTAATAACAAGGCAAGATGAGTTACCGGTTCGCTATACCAATTTAAATGAGGCCGATATGAGACTATATTTGCCCGCATATGGGCCCCATATTTAATTATGAGGTGAATCGGCATAAGGCCCCCAAACCACACAATAAGCATGCGAGTATGACAATTCAATATGCAACAAGTTATTATTATATTATAAAATAGAGTTCTCGGAAAAGGGTCCACACATTAGGGTTCGACAGATCTTGGTTCCGGGGTTCGGGGTTCGGCCTCGGGGTTCAGGGTTCGACGGGTTCGTTCTCGGCGGAACGGCGTCCGGGAAGGAGGACTTGGCGTATTCGCGTCGGCGATCTTGGCGTGTCGAGGCTCGGCCTTCGGATCCATGTAGGAGGTCTTGGGGTTCCGCGGTCTTCGGGTTCCAAGAGTGTCCATGTTGGAGGTCTTCGAATCCGAGGATGGGGCTCCAAAAATCCATGAGGAAGATCTTGAGGTTTGGCTTCGGTCCTCGGACGGCACGAAATCTCGGTGTCGGACGGTCTTGACGTAATACCGAGGAGTGATAGCCTGGAAGATCTTGTCGCCGACATGGTCTTGGATCGCGATGTGAAGCGCTTGAACAGAGTCGCGGTGGGGAGGTCACGCCGGCACACATGTCCAACTAGGACACACAGGGGTTGGGGGAAGACCCGATTTACACCTTGTCTTCAACGATCTTCTCAACACAGGCCGCGGAGGGAAGGCAGGGCGCCGGACGCGGCAGATTTAACTGGGCGCCGACGCGGCCATCGCAGGAAGATGGCGCCTAAGCGGCAGCGCAGAGCGCCTGACGGGACGCGCAGACGGGCCAGGGACGGCACGGCTCGGCGGATGCGGCGGAGCAGCGAGGCGGTGAGGAGGGCGCCCGCCACGGGCGTCCACGGCGGAGCTGCAGAGGGACGGGCAGACGGCGACGGACGGAGGACGGAGGCGCGGCGGACCGAGGAGAACTGAAGCCGGCGGCAGCGTCGCGGGCGGCCGCATGGGAAGGTGGAGGTCGGGCGGAGGGAACGGGCGGAGGCGGAGGATCCAGGCGGCGGTGTCATGCGGAGCGAGCCGACGCGGAGCTTCGGCGAGCACGGGAGGCTGGCCATGACGGCTCGCCGGAGGCGAGGGAAAGGGAGGCGCCGGGCGAGAGGGTGGGCGGCGGGCGAGCGGGACCACGCGGCGAGGATGTGCGGAGGAGGCCACGAGGACGGTCGACCTGGCGAGGCGAGGGTGCCAGTCGACGCGGCGTGGCGCGACTCAGGGGCGAAGAGGCGGGGGTGCCGGCTGGGGCCAGGACGTCCGGAGGAGCTCGGGGGAGGGCGAGGAGCAGGCGGCCGGGGCGGGCAGATGGGAGAGAGAGAAACGGGGGAGGCAGAGAGGGTCATGGCTAGGGCGGCGAGGAGAGCGTAGGGGCAGCCAGGGCAGTGGGGTGGGGCGGCGAGGCGCAGGGAGGAGGAAGAAGGAGAGCGTGAGCGGGCGCCGGTGGGGAGCAGAGAGGAGGGAGGATCGGGAGGTGGGAGACGGGGCAGACGGGGCGCGTCGGAGATAGGTGGGAGGAGCTCGAGGAAGGAGACGCGGGGTGGGGGTCAGGTGGCGTGGGGATCGGTGGGGTGGGACCCACGGGATGGCCAGGGTGGAGTTTGTCTGGGGGTGGCGTGGGTGTGAGAGAGGGAATGGGTCCAGGTGGCGCAAGTCTATTGGGTGGGGTTTGGCCAGGGATGATGTGGCGAGGTCGGATAGGCTGGGGTGAGGTGGAGGGGTGTGGGTAGATTAGATTGGGTAGACTAGGTATTTGGGGTGGACCGATTTTATTTCTGGGGGTGGTCGTTCGGGTCGATTCGGCCCGTTCGACTGCCCCTCCACTAAAATAATTTTAATATTTATTTGTTTAGAACAAAGCTTCTGCAAACCGATAGCAGACAAAACAAAATAATCCGGAGACCCGGGTTTTGGTTTTAAATTAAAGACGGGGCGTTTTAGAAAACAAAACCAGGCTTTTCAAAAATAGTTTTATGCGAACAGATGCAAGATGACGACGATGCTCAAATGCAATGTGGCATGATGACATGAGCATGTGGTCATGATGATGCAATGCACAAAAACAACGCGATTTTCTAGTAGTGGTTTTGCGGGATGCCACAATTCGACACCACTAACAATGGATCTCGCCCTCGAGATCCGCCTCATGGTACCGGAAGGAAAGGTCGGCGATCTGCGTCTTCTCGCTTCGTGTAGTTCCTCGCGACACCACTAACAAGAGGTCGTTGTCCGTGATCGTCGAGGGAACACTCCGGGAACAAAAGGTCGAAGGTAGAGGTATCAACAAATAAAGCCACCTCTAGCTTCGATGGAAAGAGGGAACCGATGCTTTCTCATCCACTTCAATGTACACAAGCGAATAGAAGGGGTAGTCGGCATGGGGGCCAATCCATCACGCACCCAAACTATTACTCCGCACAATCAGTAGAAGGGGGTGCAACCATTCTCGGAATCAGACTGAAGATCTCGACAAGCGAGGTTCGGAAGCAAAGGAGTGATGCAGACTCTGCATCGGATCTGGCGTAGATGATGTCGTCGACGATAGCACGGAAGGCACAAGCAAGGAACAAAGAATGGTACCACAAGAGATTTGATTCCTCAGCATGAACACCGGATGGTAGAACACCGTTATCAGAGGAGGAAGCGAAACCCTGAAGGTACGACGGAAACCCAACCACGAGAATTCCTGGACTCGAAGAAAGAGAAGAGAGCGGATTCATAACGCGTAGGGATAAGAGGAGAATAGCAGAGGGGTAAGGAGTAAAAGCAGACCTAACCAGAACTATCCAACCGATTTTGCAAAAATAGTTTTAACACTCTACTTCGGCCGTTAGCTAGGTTATCCTACATGCTGGACTTGTGGGATATCGCAACTGCTGAGCTCTGATACAACTCTATAACACCCTCAGAATCGGACCTATGCAAGTTTTAGCGAAACCCGCCAAACCCGCATAGAAACGATTCAAAGGTGCCCACCAGGCACTTTCGTGCGGGTGGAAAACGAAGTAAGAACATTACACAACAGCCCTCGATGGGACCCACAGAACAGATATATATATACAACACGACTCCATGAGTCAAGAATACAGATATAAGGTACAAAGATCCGAATCACCTTGAAAACGATAGAGCGTCCGACTACGGACAAGATGCAAATGGGGCTAAGAGCCCTGAAGAATAACCAATGGCGTCCATAACCTGCCAAAGCCAAGCCGAAGGGTAACCACGCTAACGACGCCGATCTCAAAACCTGATTAAACAAAAGGGTGCCGACAAAGGGCAAAGGAAAAGAGGAGCGTCGATTAAGGCCAAGACAGCGAGGCTAGAATTCGGCGGTCCTCGCCTACATAGGTATGGTGGATCAAGCGGCGGCAAGATGCACTAAACAACCTATAGAGACTCGATACAACTGGCGGCTATCAGAGAGGGGTAAGAAAGACCTATTCGGATCCAACCTGATGCTACCATCAAACAAACCCATCCTGGCGTTTCCCCCTCGAGACCAAACGAGGAAGTCAACCGAGGAACTCACACAGTTGGCAGTTTTATTTATTCAGTTATCGTTGCAACAATTACTAGTCAGGTATAGATAATTGTAACACCCTCAGAATCGGACCTATGCAAGTTCGGGCAAAATTCACCAAACCTGCATAGAAACGATTCAAAGGTGCCCACCAGGCACTTTCGTGCGGGTGGAAAACGAAGTAATAACATTACACAACAGTCCTCGATGGGACCCACAGAACAGATATATATATAACAGCGACTCAAAGAGTCAAGAAGACAGACATAATATACAAGATCCAAATCACCTTGAAAATAGTAGAGTCCGTCACGGACAAAGCAAATGGGGCTAAGAGCCTCAAGAATAACCAATGGCGTCCATAACCTGCCCAGGCCAAGCCGGAAGGGTAACCACGCTAACGGCCGATCTCAAACCTGCTTAACAAAAGGCGCCACAAAGGGCAAAGGAAAACAAAGAAGGAGCGTCAAGATCGAGGCCGGTGCAGCGAGGCTAGAATTCGGGTCCTCGCCTACATAGGTATGGTGGATCAAGCGGCGGCAAAGATGCACTAAACCACCTATAGAGACTCGATACAACCGGCGGATATCGAGAGGGATAAGAATGACCTAACCGTCCAACCCGAAGCTAACACCAAACAAACCCATCTCGGTGTTTCCTCGAGACCAAACGAGGAAGTCAACCGAGGAACTCACACCGTTGGCGCTTTTACTTATTTAGTTATAGTTGCGGCACTTTACTAGTCGTTTAGATAATCGTCACGATAAAGTAAAGTGGGCACTTTTAGTTAATCATTCCGTTATAGTTGCAACAATTACTAATCAGATACAGATAGTATGAGATAAACCCAAAACCCAGCAGTTGTTGGTACTTTTATTCAGCCAATTCATTGTAGTTGCGATACTTACTAGTCAGATACATTTTGTCGCATTTACAACCAACAAGCGATGGTGGGCGATTAATTAGCCATTCCATTATAGTAGAGTTGATTACTAGTCATTATAAGTCATATTTATAACAATAAACTTTAGTTATGCTTGTCTATGATCGAGATACTGTGCTCCAAGTCGTCCATATCCGCGGACACGGCTTTCAGAAAGTTTTACCCGCCGGTGCACCAATAGCAACACACGCCGATCAACCTCGGAAAAACCAAATCAAAACCCAACGAGGCTTTCACGATTGAACAATCACAGATTCAGAAATATTTCAGGGGCCACCTTAAGTAGATTCCGCGAACGGTTAGCCGACTCGAGACGGCCTCAAGGTTTGTGGGGCGCAGAAACGATCGGGAACCCAAAGTGTGGCTGGGCTTGTCGATACCACGTAAACGGGTCACAATTCCTAAACGATGCAGTGCCCTCGCACAATCGAATAAAGCAAAGAAGCATGGCATAAGTACAGGATCGCAAATAAAACCTCAAACTAGTTTGTGGCCCCTAGAAATAAGACGAATCAAGCTCGCCTGGGGGTCCCATATACCTCCGGATGTGGATAGCGCAAAATCAAGGAACAGTATCAAGTACTCGGGTCTTACGGGACATAAGTGGGCGTTCGGAAACCAAATATTTTCTATCACCCACCGATGCCTCTGCTTATTTCAATTTTAGTTGTTAAACAGAAATTAAAGTGACGATAAGTAAAACTAGAATCATCTCCAACAACAACATGCGGCAATTCATCAGCAACTGTGGCATATGACGACACACATCCGCACTTGAGCAAGCAACTACGACGCGCAAGTCCAACTATCTACCAAACAATGTGTAGGGATGTGTCCAAGGCAATATAGGGCTGCAAGGAATTTCACGGGTACGAAAACTAGAGCATCGCAACACAGATAGCAATAGATCAACAGGAAGGAGTAAATTACTATAAAGTAAGATAGGTAGAAAGGGGGAGATGCTCGCCTGAAAACATTGTCGAAAGGTTCATCCGAAGATCGGGGCGAAGCTCACATCAACTCAACGGCCTTATCCGCGAAGAAGCAAAACACTAGAAGGAACACCGGATGCAATATTTAATACTACGGCAAAAGATCGGCATGATGCATGTATGATGTATGGCATGGCAAGGTGCGATGCAATTAGGTCATATTAAGTGGAACCGGGGTCCCGACAATTAATATATGGTTCAAGTTGTTTAAAACCCCCACATATTAAATGTTGTTTTACATGGCAAAAGATGACACGGGTTCGCTACACAAGTTTAAATGAGGCCAATATGAGACTAGAATTGCCCGCATATGGGCCCCATATTTAATTATTAGTGAATCGGCGTAAGGCCCCCAAACCACATGATTATGCATGCAATATGGCAATTATTATGCGACAAGTTGTTATTATCTTATAAAATAGGGTTCTCGGATAAGGGTCACACTTTAGGGTTCTCGACGATCTTGGGGTTCCGGGGTTCGGGGTTCGACAGGGTCCAGGGTCCGGTCTCGGGGTTCGACGGAACGTTCTCGGCGGGCTCGTTCTCGGTTATCGGGGGTAGCTCTTGGTGCGTCCGGGGTCTTCGGGTCATGTCGACGGTCACGGCGTTCGGGATGAAGCACTTGTCGTTCTTGTCGCATGTAGATCTTGTCGCATTCGCGGTCCTCGGGTCATTTGTGGGTTCGTTGCCTCATGCGGAGATCCTGGCGTCCGGAAGAGAGTACTTGCCGCGCATGTGGCCTTAGGGTTCGATGACGGTGCTCTTGTCGCTTGGTATCCGGTGGTTCGGTATCACTCTCCGGGTAGTAGGTCATGGCATTCCAGGATCGGTCTTGAATCTGCCGGATGAAGAGCTTGGTATACGGCATCACCGGATCTATGGCGAAGGGCTCGGGTCTTCGGTCTCCGTGTGGGCGATCTTTGCCGATCTCACCTCGAAGGCCTTGAGGTTACAGCTTGAGGTTCGGTCTTGGCGTTCGAGGCAGTTCTTGGCGTCCGTGGGTTCGGGTCCTGGCGCTACGGATCGATCTTCAGGTCCGGAAGGCGACCTTGGCGCCGAGTCCGTCTTCGGATCCGAACGATGAAGAAGATCTTGGTGACGGGTCGTGGAACTTGTTACGGTCGGTCTCGTGGCTTTTCCAAGGCGACGATCTTGTCGGACTTGGAACCGATGGGTCAAACTTGAGTGCTATATGCTTCACACAAGTCGCTTGGCCTCTTGAGCATCCTTCATGGCAAGGTCAACACGAGCAGGGCGCGTGCCGTCTTGGGGGTCCGGCTGGTGGAGGCGCCGGCCCGCCGGGCAGCGGGCGCTCGCCGGAGAGGAGAAGGGCGGGTCGTGGAGGTCGCCCAGCGGCAGACGCGCGGCTCTGGGCGCGGTGCTCTGGCGACGGTCTCGCGAGCGTGAGGCGGGCCTGGCGGGTCCCGGGCGTCAGCGCTGGGACGGACGGCGGGCCTCCGGGCGGGCCAGGGAACCAGCGGCGGTAGGGTGGTATCGCGAGCCAAGGCGCTGGTCGAGGACGGCGAGGCGGTTAGACGGAGGGCGCGGCTCAAGCGCAGAGCGGCGCTGGGAGACCGGCGGGAGGGAGCGGAGGAGGCCGGTGGAGGTGCTCGGTCGGGAGGCGGCGGCAGTGGCGGGTAGCTGCGGCGGCGAGGTGGGTTGAGGCGTGGGGGAGAGCCTGGGGAGGAAGGGCGCGGGGACGGGCGGTGTGGCCGGCGGGAGGAGCGGCGGCGACGAAGGTTGGGGAGGAGGCTCGGGCGCGCGGCGCGGTGGAGGAGGCGGCGAGCGTGGTGGTTGTCGCCGGTGGGGCTGCAGGAGGCGGACGGGCTCGGATGCGGCGGCGACGGGCAGGGGCGCTTGCTCGGGGCAGCGGAGGTGGCTCTGGGGACGGGAGCGCGCGCAGCAGGCAGAGGGAGGGTGAGCGGCAGCGCGCGGCGGGCTCGCGGAGGAGCGCGGCGGCGGTTGCGCGGCTCGGACGGGAGAAGAGGAGCACGGGGCGAGGAGGGAGATGAACAGGGGAGAGGCGCTGGTGGGGGTCTGGCGGGTCGGGCGCGTGAGGGCGTGTCAGCGTGGCTGGGACGCGGTAGGTGGGCGTGGAGTCTTTGGGACGGCGAGGAGCGGTCGAGTGGGCGAGGGGGTAGGCCCTGTCAATGGCGGTGGCGTGTGTGTGTGTCACAAGGCAGCTGCTACCGAGGGCCGAGCCGGGTGGGGCCAGTGGGGTGGGCGGTAGAGAGCTGGTGGCGTGGCTGGGGGTCCTGGGACAGTGGGAGGTGATCAGGTGTGGACCTGTGGGCCTGGGGGGAAAAGAGAGAGGGGTAGAGAGGCTGCAGGTGAGAAAGAGAGAGAGAGAGGTGGGAAGGAGGTGGATGGATGAGGTGGCAGCTTTTTAGTTTTCTGGGCGGTTGCTCGGTCGGGTTGGCCTGCTCGACGCCTACTAAAATAAATAAAACTTTTATTTGATTTAATTGGGCCGTTTGCAACCCGATAGCAACAAAACAAAATTATTCCGGAGACCCGGTGTTTGACATTTGAATAGAGATGGGGCGTTTGGAAAACAAAACGGGCTTTGCGAAATAGTTTTGGCAAACAATGCATGATGACGACGATGCAATGCACAAATTCAACGCGATTTTCTGGTAGTGGTTTTGCGGGATGCCACAATTCGACACCACTAACAATGGATCTCGCCCTCGAGATCCGCCTCATGGTACCGGAAGGAAGGTCGGCGATCTGCATCTTCTCGCTTTGCGTAGATCCTCGCGACACCACTAACAAGAGGTCGTTGTCCGTGATCGTCGAGAGAGCACTCCGGAACAAAAGGTCGAAGGTAGAGGTATCAACAATAAGCCACCTCTAGCTTCGAGGGAAAAGGGGGGGGACCGATGCATTCTCATCCACTTCAATGTACAAAAGCGAATAGAAGGGGTAGTCGGCATGGGGGCCAATCCATCACGCACCCAAACTATTACTCCGCACAATCAGTAGAAAAGAGTACAACCATTCTCGGAATCAGACTGAAGATCTCGACATGCGAGGTTCGGAAACAAAGGAGTGATGCAGACTCTGCATCGGATCTGGCGTAGATGATGTCGTCGCGTCGGAAACACCGGAAGGCACAAACAAGGAACAAAGAATGGTAACACCGTAGACGGATTCATCAGGCAGCTTGAACACCGGATGGCGAACACCGTTATCAGAGGAGGAAGCGAAACCCTGAAGGTACGACGGAACCCAACCACGAGAAATCCTGGACTCGAAGAAAAGATAAGAGAGCAGATTCAAAACACGTCGAGATAAGAGGAGAATAGCAGAGGGGTAAGGAGTAAAATCAGACCTAATCAGGACTATCCAAACGATTTTCAAAAATAGTTTGACACTCTACTTCGACCGTTAGCTAGGTTATCCTACAGGCTGGACTTGTGGGGTATCGCAACTGCTGAGCTCTGATACCACTCTGTAACACCCTCAGAATCGGACCTATGCAAGTTTGGGCAAAATTCACCAAACCCGCATAGAAACGATTCAAAGGTGCCCACCAGGCACTTTCGTGCGGGTGGAAAACGAAGTAATAACATTACACAACAGTCCTCGATGGGACCCACAGAACAGATATATATAACGACTCAAAGAGTCAAGAAGATGCATATAATATACAAGATCCAAATCACCTTGAAAATAGTAGAGCGTCCGGCCACAAAAGCAAATGGGGCTAAGAGCCTGAAGAATAACCAATGGCGTCCATAACCCCTGTGCCAAGCCGGAAGGGTAACCCCGCTAACGGCCGATCTCAAACCCGCTTAACAAAAAGGGGCCACAAAGGGCAAAGGAAAACAAAGAAGGAGCCAAGATCGAGGCCAAGACAGCGAGGCTAGAATTCGGCGGTCCTCGCCTACATAGGTATGGTGGACTGAAGCGGCAGCGGCAGCATGCACTAAACCACCTATAGAGACTCGATACAACTGGCGGATATCAGAAAGGGATAAGAATGACCTAACCGCGTCCAACCTGAAGCTAACACCAAACAAACCCATCCTGGTGTTTCCCCCTCGAGACCAAACGAGGAAGTCAACCGAGGAACTCACACCGTTGGCAGTTTTACTTATTTAGTTATAGTTGCGGCACTTTACTAGTCAGGTTTAGATAATCGTCCTGATAAAGTAAACAGTGGGCACTTTTAGTTAATCATTCCGTTATAGTTGCAACAATTACTAATCAGATACAGATAGTATGAGATAAACCCAAAACCCAGCAGTTGTTGGTACTTTTATTCAGCCAATTCGTTGTAGTTGCGATACTTACTAGTCAGATACATTTTGTCGCAAGCGACAACCAACAAGCAGTGGTGGGCAGTATTAATTAGCCATTCCATTATAGTAGAGTTGATTACTAGTCATTATAAGTCAAATTTATAACAATAAACTTTAGTTATGCTTGTCTATGATCGAGATACTGTGCTCCAAGTCGTCCATATCCGCGGACACGGCTTTCAGAAAGTTTTACCCGGCCGGGGTGCACCAATAGCAACACACGCTCGATCAACCTCGGAAAAACCAAATCAAAACCCAACGAGGCTTTCACGATTGAACAATCACAGGATTCAGAAATATTTCGAGGGCCACCCTTAAGTAGATTCCGCGAACGGTTAGCTGACTCGAGACGGCCTCAAGGTTTGTGGGGCCGTCAGAAACGATCGGGAACCCGAAGTGTGGCTGGGCTTGTCGATACCACGTAAACGGGTCACAATTCCTAACAAGACATGCAGTGCCTCGCACAATCGTAAATAAAGCGATAAAGCATGGCATAAGTACAGATCGCAAATAAAACCTCAAACTAGTTTGTGGCCCCTAGAAATAAGATGAATCAAGCTCGCTCGGGGTCCCATATACCTCCGGATGTGGATAGCGCAAAATCAAGGAACAGTATCAAGTACTCGGGGTCTTACGGGACACAAGTGGGCTCGAAACCAAATATTTTCTATCACCCACCGATGCCTCTGCTTATTTCAATTTTAGTTGTTAAACAGAAATTAAAGTGACGATAAGTAAAACTAGAATCATCTCCAACAACAACATGCGGCAATTCATCAGCAACTGTGGCATATGACGACACACATCCGCACTTGAGCAAGCAACTACGACGCGCAAGTCCAACTATCTACCAAACAACAGGTACTAGGATGTGTCCAAGGCAATATAGGGCTGCAAGGAATTTCACGCACGAAAACTAGAGCATCGCAACACGTATAGCAATAGATCAACAGGAAGGAGTAAATTACTATAAAGTAAGATAGGTAGAAAGGGGGAGATGCTCGCCTGAAAACATTGTCGAAAGGTTCATCCGAAGATCGGGGCGAAGCTCACATCAACTCAACGGCCTTATCCGCGAAGAAGCAAAACACTAGAAGGAACACCGGATGCAATATTTAATACTACAGCAAAAGATCGGCATGATGCATGTATGATGTATGGCATGGCAAGGTGCGATGCAATTAGGTCATATTAAGTGGAACCGGGGTCCCGACAATTAATATATGGTTCAAGTTGTTTAAAACCCCCACATATTAAATGTTGTTTTACATGGCAAAAGATGATACGGGTTCGCTACACAAGTTTAAATGAGGCCAATATGAGACTAGAATTGCCCGCATATGGGCCCCATATTTAATTATTAGTGAATCGGCGTAAGGCCCCCAAACCACATGATTATGCATGCAATATGGCAATTATTATGCGACAAGTTGTTATTATCTTATAAAATAGGGTTCTCGGATAAGGGTCACACTTTAGGGTTCTCGACGATCTTGGGGTTCCGGGGTTCGGGGTTCGACAGGGTCCAGGGTCCGGTCTCGGGGTCCAGGGTTCGACGGAACGTTCTCGGCGGGCTCGTTCTCGGTTATCGGGGGTAGCTCTTGGTGCGTCCGGGGTCTTCGGGTCATGTCGACGGTCACGGCGTTCGGGATGAAGCACTTGTCGTTCTTGTCGCATGTAGATCTTGTCGCATTCGCGGTCCTCGGGTCATTTGTGGGTTCGTTGCCTCATGCGGAGATCCTGGCGTCCGGAAGAGAGTACTTGCCGCGCATGTGGCCTTAGGGTTCGATGACGGTGATCTTGTCGCTTGGTATCCGTGGGTTCGGTATCACTCTCCGGGTAGTAGGTCATGGCATTCCAGGATCGGTCTGAAGGGTTCGCAGCATAGAAAACAAAAAATTTTCCTACGGTGTGAACTATATACCAAGATCTATTTATACTAGATACAAACAACGGGCGGATGTACATCCGTAGAGAACATACCCTTGAAGACCGACAAAGTTTAACGAGTCCAAACTCGTGGTTGATGTAGACGATCTCTTGCCGATCTCAAGATCGAGAGGAAGTCCTAGCGCCGCAAATCAGCGGCGCATCCGTGCGACACACGCTCGAGGCACGAGCAACCTCCGCCTCCTCGCCCAGCGATGCTGAAGCACAACTCTTTCTTGCCGAAAGCCACGGAACATGTATCTCGCTAGTCCGAGACCATGGGGATAAATTCTAGAGGGGAGAGAGATCCTTCACGAGGAGGTGTGAGTGAGAAGTGAGAGGAGGGCTCCTTTTATAGGAGGAGGGGAACCCCAAGGGGTGGCAGGCGCATGGGGCTGCCCCTTGCCCTCCCTCATCATGTGGGTGGACACTCCACTCAAAAAGACCCTTCAAAAGTCCACTCAAAATCCCACTCAAAATCCCATTAAATTTCCACCAAATTTAATGCAAACTCTCATTAAATAAAACTCTTTTATTTTATTCAGAATTTTGTCAATTACTTTAATGACAAACATTCACAAATAACCCTTGCTAGAATTCTATTTCACATGCATAACCACTTTATGCAATTTCACCGAAAAGGTATCTAGTGAAATAAATTCTGCGCTTGTTTATTCTTCGCATGAAACTTTTGCTCCAATTGGATGTCGGTGTCTCTTAAGTGTGTCACCCTACGGTTCGTGAATAATGCGGACATGATCGAGACCCTCTCGGATCAATAATCGAGCGGGATCTGAGACCCATATCGACTCCCACACATTCAACGATGACTTTCTTGTGATCGCGGAACCTTTACGCTAGTATCTTAATCCCTTTGTCTCACGATATATTACATGTCCGAGATTCGATCATCGATATCTCCATACCTAGTTTGATCTCGATCGACATGCACTCTTTTCTCGCTCCTGATATAACATTCTAGTGATCAAATCACTTGCTTGCAAGCTAATCAATGTGATATCACCGAGAGGGCCCAGTATATCTATCCGTCATCGGGATGAACAAATTCCACTCTTGATCCATGAGCCTCAACATAACACTTTATTAGTTCCGAACCCATCTTTATAATCACCCCGTTACGGTGTGACGTTTGATGTTATCAAGAAACTCTTAGGTGTTAGTGATTGACATGATCTCATGGTCTAAGGATTAGGATCACCGTAAGTTGTTATAGCAATATAAACTCAATGACTTTGATCGTAATGCTATACTGATGAATGTTCATCACATCATTACACTAATGTTGTGATCCCGTTATTAACAACATCCAATGTCCATGATCGTGAAACCTTGATCATCTTGTTAATCAACGAGCTAGTTTATGAGAGAGGCTTAACTAGGAACTTCGTTTGTTTATTAAACACACATGTATTAACGCTTCCGTATTAATACAATTATAGCATGCAAAATAAACATCTATCATATACTTGGAATACACATAATAAACAATTTATTATTGCCTCTCGGGCATATTCCCTTGATCTCCCACTTGCACTAGAGACAATAATCTAGTTACATAGTGATATATCTAACACCCATTGAGTTCGTGTTGATCATGTTTTGCTCTAGGGAGAGTTTTAGTCAACGGATCCGCTACATTGAGATCCGTATGTACTTCTAAATCTTTATATCTCCATCCTTGACATGCTGATGGAGTGAAACCTAATATGCTTGGAATGCTTGTGAGACCTTGGCTCTTTGGCATTGGCAATGGCACCATTGTTGTCACAATAGATCACCATTGGGTCCATGCCACAACTCCTAGTTCGGATATGAACTCCTTCATCCAAAACATATTCGGCCTCCGTTGTTGATCCCGCTACCACAGGTTGTTTGGAGCTCCTCCAACTAACTCCGCCATTCATGAGAAATACGTATCCGGATTGAGACTTAGAGTCATCCGGATCGGTGTCAAAGCTAGCGTCGACATAACACTTAGCGACGAGCTCTTCTTCACCTCAGATACAAGAAACATATCCTTAGTTCTTCTCAAGTACTTAAGGATATTCTTGACCGCTATCCGGTTCAACACGATCCGATTGGTACCTACTAGTCAAACTAATAGCGTGTGCCACATCCGGTCTTGTACATAGCATGGCGTACATTATAGAGCCTATGGTGAAGCATAGGGACTTTGTCCATTATCTCTCTTTCTTCCTTGAACCGGACTTTGAGTCTTACTCAATGTCTTGCCTTGCAACATAGGTAAGAACCCTTCTTACTTCCGTCCATTTTAAACTTCTTTAAAATCTTATCAAGGTATGTACTGCGATAGCCCTATTAGGCGCCTAGATCTATCTCTATAGATCTTTATGCCTAATATGTAAGAAGCTTCACCTAGGTCCTTCATTGAAAATTTTTAGATAACTTTAACACTGTTTAAAGTTCTATATCATTTCCGATCAATAATATGTCATCCACATATAGTATCGGAAATGCCACATTGCTCCCACTCACTTTCTTGTAAATACAAGCTTCTCCATAAGTTTGGACAAATCCAAACTCTTTGATCACCTCATCAAAGCGAGATTCCAACCGTGATGCTTGCTTCAATCCATAGATGGATCGAAGCTTGCACACCTTGTTAGCATCCTTAGGATCGACAAAACCCTTTGGTTGTATCATATACAACTCTTCTTCAATATTACCATTGAGAAACGGTTTTGACATCCATCCGCCATATTTCATAATCGAAATATGCAATTGCTAACATAATCCTAATCGACTTTTAGCATCGCCACGAGAGAAAGTCTCATCGTAGTCAACTCCTTGAATTTGTCGAAACCCCTTTGTGACAAGTCGAGCTTTATAGATGGTCACATTACCATCAACATCAGTTTTCCTTTGAAAATCCATTTGTTCTCCACGGCCTTCGGTGAGGTAATTCCACCAAGTTCCAAACTTGATTTTCATACATGGATTCCATCTCGGATTTCATGGCTTCTAACCATTTGTTGGAATCGGGCTCATCATCGCTTCTTCATACGTCGCAGGTCATTATTTTCATCAACCATGAAATTTATGACAGATTTCCGCGTCTGCTTGACCGCGAGGTTCGGTAGTACTCTCTTTCGAGTTTCATGATCATTATCATTAGTTCCTTCAACAGTGGAGCCAACTCCGAACGACTTACTACTCGCCATACTTTGAAGAGAAGGTTCCATAACCTCTTGAGTTCTACCTTCCGACTACTCACACCTTTCGCGAGAAACTCTTTCTCTAGAAAGGATCCATTCTGGCAACAAAAACCTTGCCCTCGGATTCGTGATAGAAGGAATACCCAATAGTTTCTTTAGGGTATCCTATGAAGACGCATTTTTCCGCTTTGGGTTCGAGTTTATCCGGTTGAAGTTTCTTCACATAAACATCGCAACCCCAAACTTTAAGAATGACACTTAGGTTTGTTTCCAAACCACAATTCATTGTCGTTTCAACGGATTTAGATGGTGCCCGATTTAAAGTGAATGCGGTTTCTAGTGCATAACCCCAAAATGACAACGGCAAGTCCGAGACATCATAGATCGAACCATATCTAATAAAGTACGATTACGGCTCCGACACACCATTTGTGGTGTTCCGCAGTGTGAGTTGTGAAACAATTCCACACTCTTTCATGTGAGTGCTAAACTGTAACTTAGATACTCACCTCCACGGTCGTAGAAATTTGATCTTTCTATTACGATGATTTTCCACTTCATTCGAAATTCCTTGAACTTTTCAAAGGTTTCAGACTTGTGTTTCATCAAGTAGATATAACCGTATCTACTCAAATCATCCGTGAAAGTAACAAAATAACGATATCCACCGACACACTCATTGGACCACATACATCGAATGTATGATTTCCAATAAATGTCCGCCCGCTCCATTGAACCGGCGTTCTAGTCATCTTGCCCATAAGGCATGGCTCACATGTATCAAATGATTCATAATCAAGTGATTCTAAAAGTCCATCCGAATGGAGCTTCTTCATGCTTAATGCCAATATGACCTAGACGGCGGTACATATATGCGGATATATCATCACTAAGTTTAATCCTTTTAGCATCAATATTATGAATATGTGTAACATTATCATCGAGATCGAAATAAACCATTCAACATTGGTGCATGACCATAAAAGATTTCATTCATATAAATGGAACAACCATTGTTCTCAGATTTGAATGAAAAACCACTTTGCATCAAGCATGATCCAGATACAATGTTCATGCTCAGTGCGGGCACCAAATAACAGTTATTTAAGTTTATAACTAATCGCGACGGTAAGTGTAGGGGTAGCGTTCGACGGCGATCACATCAACGTTTGATCCATTGCCGACACGCATCTTGACCTCACCCTTGCTAGCGACCCACGATTCGAGTTACAAATATTAGCTGAGACGGTATCAAATACCGCGAGCACTAGTCAAGTACACATCAATAACATGTATATCATATATACCTTTGTTTGCCTTGCCGCCTTCTTTGCCCGGTCGCGAGATACTTGGGGCGATGCGCTTCGATGGCGATCCTTACAATAGTAGCACTGATCGACTTAGGTCCAACTCGGTTTCTTTGCAACAGGCTTGCCGCCTTACTTCCCTTCCGCTTTTCCTTCTTGTCTTTCTTGAAACCAGTTCCTATTGATCATCAACACTTGATGTTCCTTTTGATCTCCACTTTTAAGCATTGTAAGCTCGGGAGAGACTTCTTCATGCCTTGCATATTATAGTTCATCACGAAGCTTTTATAGCTAGGTGGCGCAGAACACGATGGATGCCTAAGTCAATGGGAATCGTTATTCCCAAGGACACAAGCTTATCGGCGTAACCGACATCTTGAGTACATGCTCACTAACGACTGTTCTCTTCCATCATGCACTAAAGAACTTTTCTCAAGCATTGTAGCTCTCTGATGACATGTGTGTCGAAAATCATTTTCAACTCACCCATTGTATCAAAAGCATTGCCGCGAAACGCCAAGTTCTAGCCCATACAATATGCCGCAATGAACTAAGTTGTGGTCCTCCCGACGAGTCGATAGACATTCTTCTCCTCGTCGGGCATCGTCAAGGTGGGGCCTAACGCGCTTCTAGCACATATTGCTTTTGTGCAGCAGAGAGAATCCTCAAATTCATGGCCCATTCAAGAAAGTTGCTACCGTCGTTGCTAGTTTCTCTTTCTCCATGAACGCATTGAAATTAAAAGGTGTGGTGCCATCTACAACAGAATTTGTAAAGTTTAGACTAAGTGTATGATAGATTGAGTTCAACTAATCTATATTACGAATGAACTCCCACTCAAAAGCGACATCCCTCGTGTCCTTTTGGTGATTACATGAACCAAATCCACTACACCAAGTCCGATCATCACGTGAGTCGGTATAGCTTCAAAGGCGAGCATCAAATGGGCATCATATCAACTATATGACTCATGCTTAACCTTTTTACGGCGTGTTCCGAGGCCATGTGCATACATGCTAGGCTCGCCAAGTTAGAACCTTAGTATTTTTGCGTGTAGCTGTCTTTACACAAGTATGGTCGAGGATCCAAGTACACCCGATCATCACGTGATGTCTTGGAGCGAAAACATAATCGGTGCATACTAAAGGGAGAACACATTCTTATCTTGATATTTAAAATGAGGGATCATCTTATTATGCTTAACAAAGCGCTAAACAAGCAATATAAGATGCAATCAAACATCATATGTTTAATAGTGAAATTATATGGTTCCCGCAGATGATCTCTATCATGTGCATCGTGGTATGATCACTATCATACCTATATGTATAAATCCACAATCTATGGGTTTTACGCTATGTGTGTTGTAAGAGTATCATCTCATACTTCTACTTACAACACTAACATATCATAACACTCGACCAGCAACAATCTAAACTAGACGCTTCTAATTTATCCATTGCAAGTTTTACGTGGCCGAGGGCTTTCGAGATAGCACCGTTCTTACCTACGAACATGAACCACAACGAGGATAATCAAATTGTTGACAACTCGCCAAAATAGATATTGACTATAGTAGGAGAGACAGACACCAGCTAGCCACTTATGCAAACTAGTTGCATGTCAAGCGTGGAACAGTCTCATGTGCGAGGACATGTAAAGTTTGTCCGCCGCTTCATCCCACTATGCCACCAATATCCAAAATCACAAGAAAGGAGCAACAACATGATCATCATCGCCCACATACTCATATGTGTACTACCCGTGCAAAGTATCTACGCATAGATCCGGCTCTGATACCACTGAAGGGTTCGCAGCATAGAAAACAAAAATTTTCCTACGGTGTGAACTATATACCAAGATCTATTTATACTAGATACAAACAACGGGCGGATGTACATCCGTAGAGAACATACCCTTGAAGACCGACAAAGTTTAACGAGTCCAAACTCGTGGTTGATGTAGACGATCTCTTGCCGATCTCAAGATCGAGAGGAAGTCCTAGCGCATAAATCGGCGCATCCGCTCGCACACACGTTCGAGGCACCGAGCAACCTCCGCCTCCTCGCCCAGCGATGCAGCGAAGCACAACTCTTTCTTGCCGAAAAGCCAAACATGTATCTCGCTAGTCCGAGACCATGGGGATAAATTCTAGAGGAGAGAGATCCTTCACGAGGAGGTGTGAGAGAAGTGAGAGGAGGGCTCCTTTTATAGGAGGAGGGGGAACCCAAGGGGTGGCCGCATGGGGCTGCCCCTCTCCCCTCATCATGTGGGTGGACACTCCACTCACAAAAGACCCTTCAAAAGTCCACTCAAAATCCCACTCAAATCCCATTAAATTTCCACCAAATTTAATGCAAACTCTCATTAAATAAAACTCTTTTATTTTATTCAGAATTTTGTCAATTACTTTAATGACAAACATTCACAAATAACCTTGCTAGAATTCTATTTCACATGCATAACCACTTTATGCAATTTCACTATCTAGTGAAATAAATTCTGCGCTTTGTTTATTCTTCGGCATGAAACTTTTGCTCCAATTGGATGTCGTGTCTCTTAAGTGTGTCACCCTACGGTTCGTGAATAATGCGGACATGATCGAGACCCTCTCGATCAATAATCGAAGCGGATCCGAGACCCACGACTCCCACACATTCAACGATGACTTTCTTGTGATCGTCGGAACCTTTTACGCTAGTATCTTAATCCCTTTGTCTCACGATATATTACATGTCCGAGATTCGATCATCGATATCTCCATACCTAGTTTGATCTCACATGCACTCTTTTCTCGTTCCGTGATATAACATTCTAGTGATCAAATCACTTGCTTGCAAGCTAATCAATGTGATATCACCGAGAGGGCCCAGTATATCTATCCGTCATCGGGATGAACAAATTCCACTCTTGATCCATGAGCCTCAACATAACACTTTATTAGTTCTGAACCCATCTTTATAATCACCGTTACGGTGACGCTTGATGTTATCAAGAAACTCTTAGGTGTTAGTGATTGACATGATCTCATGGTCTAAGGATTAGGATCACTTCGTAAGTTGTTATAGCAATATAAACTCAATGACTTTGATCGTAATGCTATACTTCGGATGAATGTTCATCACATCATTACACTAATGTTGTGATCCCGTTATTAACAACATCCAATGTCCATGATCAGGAAACCTTGATCATCTTGTTAATCAACGAGCTAGTTTATGAGAGAGGCTTAACTAGGAACTTTCTGTTTGTTTATTAAACACACATGTATTAACGTTTCCGTATTAATACAATTATAGCATGCAAAATAAACATCTATCATATACTTGGAATACACATAATAAACAATTTATTATTGCCTCTCAGGGCATATTCCCTTCACGGTCTTGGAATCTGCTTCGGGATGAAGAGCTTGGTATACGGCATCACCGGATCTATGGCGAAGGGCTCGGGTCTTCGGTCTCCGTGTGGGCGATCTTTGCCGATCTCACCTCGAAGGCCTTGAGGTTACAGCTTGAGGTTCGGTCTTGGCGTTCGAGACAGTTCTTGGCGTCCGTGGGTTCGGGTCCTGGCGCTACGGATCGATCTTCAGGGGTCCGGGAAGGCGACCTTGGCGCTCGAGTCCGGTCTTCGGATCCGGGACGATGAAGAAGATCTTGGTGACGGGGTCGTGGAACTTGTTACGGGTCGGTCTCAGGGCTTTTCCAAGGCGACGATCTTGTCGGACTTGGAACCGATGGGTCAAACTTGAGTGCTATATGCTTCACACAAGTCAGCTTGGCCCTCTTGAGCATCCTTCACGGCAAGGTCAACACGCAGGCGTGCAGTCTTGGGGTCCAGCTCGGCGGGTGGGCGCTCGGGGCCCGGCAGCTGGCGGCTCGCCGGAGGAGGAGAAGAAGCGGGTCGTGGAGGCCAGCGGGCGGGCCTTGGCTCTGGCGGGGTGCTCTGGCGGCAGGTCTGGCGAGCCTTGAGGCGCTGGCAGTCTGAGGCGTCAGCCTTGAGGGCAGGCAGGGCCTCCGGGCGGGCCAGGGGAACTCAGCGCGGCGAGGTGTCTTGGCGGCCAGGCGCTGGTCGGAGGACGGTTAGGCGGAGGCGGCTCCAGCGGGGCAGAAGCGAAGCGTCGAGACCGGGAGGCGGGCGGCAGGTGGAGGTGCTCGGGTCGGGGAGGCGAAGCAGGCGGTGCGGCGGGGTAGCTGCGGCGGCGAGGCGAGGTGGGTTGAGGCGTGGGGGAGAGCCTGGGGAGGAAGGGCGCGGGGACGGGCGGTGTGGCCGGCGGGAGGAGCGGCGGCGACGAAGGTTGGGGAGGAGGCTCGGGCGCGCTTGGCCTTGTGGAGGAGGCGAAGCGTGGTGGTTGTCGCCGTGGGGCTGCGAGGCGACGGGCTCGGATCTGGCGACAGGCGGGCGCTTGCTCGGGCAGCGGAGGTGGCTCGACAGGGAGCGCCAGCAGGCGGAGAGGAGGTGGCGCGGCTGGCGGGCTTCAGGAGGGAGGCGGCGGCGGTTGCGCGGCTCGGACGGGAGAAGAGGAGCACGGGGCGAGGAGGGAGATGAACAGGGGAGAGGCGCTGGGTGGTGGGGTCCGCAGGCGGGGTCGGGCGCGTGGAGGGCGTGTCGCGTGCGTGGCCAGGGACGCGGTAGGTGGGCGTGGAGTCTTTGGGACGCGCGAGGCGGTGGCGAGTGGGCAGGGTAGGGCCCCAGTGATCCGGGTCAGCTGATTGCGTGTGTGTCTTCAAGCGTGTCTTTGTATTGGAGAAGCAGCCGGGTGGGGCCAGCGAGTGGGGCGGTTGGTAGGCGAGAAGCTGGCGTGTGGGCTTGGGGGCCCATGGACAGGGCGGTGGGGAGGTGACTGTGTGCGGGGCCAGGGACTGGTGGGCCTGGGGGGAAAAGAGAGAGGGGTAGAGAGGCTGCAGGTGAGAAAGAGAGAGAGAGAGGTGGGAAGGAGGTGGATGGATGAGGTGGCAGGTTTTGAGTGGGTGAGGGGAGAGGGAGGGGTGAGGTGTCGCGACGGGATAGGTGGGAGTGATGTGGCCAAGGGGTGAGGGTAGAATAACTGGTAGCTTTAGGATTTAGAGGGGCAGGTTGGGGTGGACCGTTTAGTTTTCTGGGGCGGTCGTTCGGGTTGGGTTGGCCCGTTCGACTGCCCCTACTAAAATAAATAAAACTTTTATTTGATTTAATTGGGCCGTTTGCAACCCGATAGCAACAAAACAAAATTATTCCGGAGACCCGGTGTTTGACATTTGAATAGAGATGGGGCGTTTGGAAAACAAAACGGGCTTTGCGAAATAGTTTTGGCAAACAATGCATGATGATGACGATGCAATGCACAAATTCAACGCGATTTTCTGGTAGTGGTTTTGCGGGATGCCACAATAATCATCCTGATAAAATAAGCAGTGGGCAGTTTTAGTTAACCATTCCTTTATAGTTACAACACTTACTAATCAGATACAGATAGCATGAGATAACCCAAAACCCAGCAGTTGTTGGTACTTTTATTCAGCCATTCCGTTGTAGTTGCAATACTTACTAGTCAGGTACAATGGTCGCAAGCGACGATCCAAACAAGCAATTGTGGGCAGTATTATTTACCATTCCATTATAGTGAAGCTGATTACTAGTCATTATACAGTCAAATTTATAGTACTACTTTAGTTATGCTTGTCTATGGTTAGAATCTTGTGCTCCAAGTCGTCCATAACATGGACACGGCTTTGAAAGTTTTACCGAGGGTGCACCAATAGCAACACACGCTCGATCAACCTCGGAAAAACCAAATCAAAAACGAGGCTTTCACGACAAAGCAATCACAGATTCAGAAATATTTCAGGGCCACCTTGAAGTCTTACCATAGCAGTAAGCTAGCTCGAGACGGACCCAAGGTTTGGGTGAGCGGCTGTGAGCATTAGGAACCCAAAAGCTGGGCTTGACACAGCCGGAATCGTGTCCGATCCTAAATTACAGGTGCTATGTCGCTGTCGTAAAACATCTGAGTAGTAGCATGGCATAAGTACAGGATAGTAAATAAAACCTCAAACTAGTTTGTGGCCCCAAGAAATAAGGCTGAATCAAGATCTGGCTCAGGGGGGTCCCATATACCTCCCGGATGTGGATAGCGCGATAAATCAAGGAACATGTATCAAGTACTCGGGGTCCTACGGGACACAAGTGGGCGTTCGGAAACCAAATATTATCTATCACCCACCGATGCCTCTGCTTACTTCAATTTTAGTTGTTAAACAGGAATTAAAGTGAACGATAAGTAAAGCCATGATCATCTCCAACATCAAACATGCGGCAAGGCTCCAACAACTGTGGCATTTGACGACACACAACATCACTTGAGCAAGCGACTAAGACGCGCAAGTCCAACTATCTACCAAACAACAGGTAATAGGGTGTGTCCAAGGCAATATAAAGGTGAGAGGATATCACGATGCGAAATCTAGAGCATCGCAACACGTGATAGCGAGATCAACAGGAAGGAATAAATACTATAAAAGTAAGATAGGTAGAAAGGGAGATGCTGCTTTGAAAACATTGTCGAAGGGTTCAACCGAAGATCGGGTCGACACTCGCATCAACTCAACGACCTTATCCGCGAAGAAGCAAAACACTAGAATAAACACCGGATGCACTATTTAATACTACTGCAAAAGATCGGGCATGATACATGTATGATGTATGACATGGCAAGATGCGATGCAATTAGGTCATATCAAGCGGAACCGGGGTCCCGACAATTAATTAAACGGTTCAAGTTATTTATCTACCCGCAAATTAAATGTTGTAATAACAAGGCAAGATGAGTTACCGGTTCGCTATACCAATTTAAATGAGGCCGATATGAGACTAGATTTGCCCGCATATGGGCCCCATATTTAATTATGAGGTGAATCGGCATAAGGCCCCCAAACCACACAATAAGCATGCGAGTATGACAATTCAATATGCAACAAGTTATTATTATATTATAAAATAGAGTTCTCGGAAAAGGGTCCACACATTAGGGTTCGGCAGATCTTGGTTCCGGGGTTCGGGGTTCGGCCTCGGGGTTCAGGGTTCGACGGGTTCGTTCTCGGCGGAACGGCGTCCGGGAAGGAGGACTTGGCGTATTCGCGTCGGCGATCTTGGCGTGTCGAGGCTCGGCCTTCGGATCCATGTCGGAGGTCTTGGGGTTCCGCGGTCTTCGGGTTCCAAGAGTGTCCATGTTGGAGGTCTTCGAATCCGAGGATGGGGCTCCAAAAATCCATGAGGAAGATCTTGAGGTTTGGCTTCGGTCCTCGGACGGCACGAAATCTCGGTGTCGGACGGTCTTGACGTAATACCGAGGAGTGATAGCCTGGAAGATCTTGTCGCCGACATGGTCTTGGATCGCGATGTGAAGCGCTTGAACAGAGTCGCGGTGGGGAGGTCACGCCGGCACACATGTCCAACTAGGACACACAGGGGTTGGGGGAAGACCCGATTTACACCTTGTCTTCAACGATCTTCTCAACACAGGGGCCGCCGGAGGGAAGGCAGGGGCGGCCGGACGCGGGCAGGACGAACTCGGGCGGGCCGACGCGGCTACTGCAGGGAAGATGGCGGCCCCTAGCGGCAGCGCAGAGCGCCTGACGGGGACGCGGCAGGACGGGCCAGAGGGACGGCACGGGCTCGGCGGATGCGGGCGGAGCAGCGGAGGCGGTGGAGGGCGGCCAGCGGCGGGCGGTCCCGGGCGGAGCTGCAGAGGGGCAGGGGCGCAGACGGCGACGGAGGGCAGGAGGCCGCGGGCCGGAGGAGAAGAAGCACGGCAGCCTTGGCGTCGGCCGGCCATGAGGAAGGAGGTCAGGCGGAGGGCAGGGCAGGCGGAGGATCAGGAGGCGGTGTGCTCGCGGTCGGAGCCAAGGCGGGTGAGCTTCGGCGGAGCACGGGAGGCCTTGGCCATGACCAGCTCGCCGGAGGCGGGAGAAAGGGAAAGCAGGCGAGAGAGGGTGGGCGGCGGAGGCGGACCCACGGGCGGAGGAGGTGCGGAGGAGGCCACGAGGGCAGTCGGCTGGCGAGGCGAGGTGCCAGTCGGCGGGCAGCGGCTTGACTCGGGAGGCGAACGGAGGCGGGGTGCAGTGAGGCAGGAGGAGCTCGGGGGAGGCGAGGAGCAGGCGGCCAGGGCGGGCAGATGGGAGAGAGAGAAAGGGGCAGAGGTCATGTGCCAGCGAGGAGAGGCAGTGGGGCCAGGCGAGGGCAGAAGTGGGGGTCGTGGCGGCGAGGCGGCGCAGGGAGGAGGAAGAAGGAGAGCGTGAGCGGGCGCCGGTGGGGAGCAGAGAGGAGGGAGGATCGGGAGGTGGGAGACGGGGCAGACGGGGCACGTCGGAGATAGGTGGGAGGAGCTCGAGGAAGGAGACGCGGGGTGGGGGTCAGGTGGCGTGGGGATCGGTGGGGTGGGACCCACGGGATGGCCAGGGTGGAGTTTGTCTGGGGGTGGCGTGGGTGTGAGAGAGGGAATGGGTCCAGGTGGCGCAAGGCTATTGGGTGGGGTTTGGCCAGGGATGATGTGGCGAGGTCGGATAGGCTGGGGTGAGGTGGAGGGGTGTGGGTAGATTAGATTGGGTAGACTAGGTATTTGGGGTGGACCGATTTTATTTCTAGGGGTGGTCGTTCGGGTCGATTCGGCCCGTTCGACTGCCCCTCCACTAAAATAATTTTAATATTTATTTGTTTAGAACAAAGCTTCTGCAAACCGATAGCGGACAAAACAAAATAATCCGGAGACCCGGGTTTTGGTTTTAAATTAAAGACAGGGCGTTTTAGAAAACAAAACCAGGCTTTTCAAAAATAGTTTTATGCGAACAGATGCAAGATGACGACGATGCTCAAATGCAATGTGGCATGATGACATGAGCATGTGGTCATGATGATGCAATGCACAAAAACAACGCGATTTTCTAGTAGTGGTTTTGCGGGATGCCACACCACTCAAACCCAAGTTCGTGCTTTTCTCGGATTGGCGGGATATTACCGCAAATTCGTAGAAGGATTCTCGAGTATCGCCCGACCCATGACCCAATTGCTGAAGAAGGACAAGAAGTTTGAATGGATAGACAAGTGTGAAGCGAGTTTTCAAGAACTCAAGAGGAGATTGATCTCAGCCCCAATCTTGATCATGCCGGATATCACGAAGCCCTTCGATGTGTATTGTGACGCATCCAAGATTGGTATCGGATGTGTGCTAATGCAAGAAGGCAAAGTTATATCTTATCTATCTCAACAATTGAAGCAACATGAGCAAAACTACCCAACCCATGACCTCGAACTCGCTGCAGTAGTTCTAGCCCTGAAGACATGGAGACATTACCTGATGGGAAATCATTGTGAGATTTACTCGGATCAAAAGAGCCTAAGGTATATATTCACTCAGAAAGAGTTGAATATGAGGCAGAGAAGATGGATTGAGCTAATCAAGGATTACGACCTGGACATTCACTATCACCCTGGTAAAGCCAATGTGGTAGCCGATGCCCTTAGCAGATTGCCGTGCCGCTTGAAATCCATGATTTTAGAGGAGCAACCAAGTCTGCACAAGGAGATTGAAGATTTTCGAATATAATTAGTAAGTGAAGGATTTTTGGCTAGCATAGAACTTCAGCCCACTTTGATCAGTCAGATTAAAGAGGCGCAGAAGGGAAATTCTAGTATCGACGGAATCAAGCGTCGTATCGGTACAGGCAAAGTACCCGGATTCACCGAGGACGAAGAAGGAGTTCTGTGATACAAAGGACACCTTTGTGTACCAGCAGATTCGGAGTTGAAAGAAGCTATCCATCCCGGAGGAACGAAGATGTATCAAGATTTGAAAGAGCAATTTTGGTGGCATAAGATGAAGAGAGAAATCAGAAGCTATATCGCCAAATGTGATATATGCCAGCGAGTCAAGGCAGGACATCAAAGACCCGCTGGATTGTTGCAACCTTTGCAAATTCCGGAATGGAAATGGGATTCTGTAGGAATGGACTTTATCACTGGACTACCTACTTCTAGTAGGGGAAATGACTCTATCTAGGTCATAGTGGACAGATTGTCCAAAGTCGCCCATTTCTTGCCCGTCAAAACCACCTATCAGAGTTCGAAGCTAGCGGAGTTGTACACCGCTAGAATAGTTAGTTTGCACGGAGTCCCCAAGAACATAGTATCGGATCGAGGAACTCAGTTTACCTCGAGATTCTGGAAGAAAGTACAAGAAGGTTTAGGAGCCCGCCTAGATTTCAGTACCGTGTATCACCCTCAGACCGATGGAGAAACGGAGCGAGTAAACCAAATACTCGAAGATATGCTTAGAGCATGTGTGCTAGAATATGGATCCAAGTGGGAAGACTGTCTGCCGTTTGCAGAATTTTCTTACAACAATAGTTACCAAGCCAGTTTGCAAATGGCCCCATTTGAATTCATGCACGGAAGAAAGTGTCGCACCCCTTTGAACTGGTCGGAAGTAGGAGAGAGTCAGATCTTCGGACCCGACAGCCTACGAGAAGCAGAAGAGAAGGTTCACAAGATTCGTGAGCACCTCAAGACCGCCCAATCCCGACAGAAGAGTTATGCCGACAAGAGACGTCGAGACCTCGCCTTCAACATCGGAGATTTTGTTTATCTGAAAGTGTTGCCATTGAAGGGAATGTAGTGTTTCAAACTCAAAGGAAAGTTAGCCCCCAGATATATCGGACCTTTCAAAATTTTGAACCGTCGAGGAGAAGTATCTTATCAACTGGAACTACCTGAAGAGATGTCAGCTGTGCACAATGTGTTCCATATCTCATTACTTCGCAAATGTCTCGAAGTCCCCGAGAAGACCGAAGTGTTCAAGAATATCGATCATCGGACCATAGAGATCAATGATGACCTGACCTATCCCGAAGTGCCCATCCGCATTTTGGAAGAAGCCTTTCGAACTACCCGAACCCGAAGCATCAAGTTTCTCAAGATTCAGTGGAGCAACCACACAGAAGAAGAAGCTACCTGGGAACGCGAAGATCACATCAGGACGGAGTTACCCGATCTCTTCAAATCCTAGGTAATCTTTTCGTCCTTTTTCAAATCTCGGGACGAGATTTTGTTTAAGGGGGGAAGGTTTGTAACATCCCGAAAATACCAAACTTAGATCATCAAACACTAATCATCAAGATTAGGGTTAACAAAAACTTTTCTAAATAAACTCATGAATGCATGTATATATGTATGCATGGATATTGAATTTCTTTAAAAACCACCTTGTTTGTGTGATCCATTGCTTGTAAAATGTTTCTTAGGTGGAATGAACATCATCTAAAACATTTCCCACACTTTCCTTAAAGACAAGTAAATCAAAACAAATATATTAAGTGTATGGTCATTTTGGCCAATTTAAATCCCATGCCTACTTTGGCTGTCTCAAACTTTCAGAACCTAACAGAAACTTTTCTGGATCTTTGCACCCCTTGAATGTACTCATAACAGAGTATCAAGGACCACTTTGTGATCATCCAGAAACTTTCAAATGCATAGTTTAAATGACAATTCAAAATTGAATCTTCTTCATATGGGAAGATCCCACTTTTTCAAAACCCACTCAAACAAGGTCAACTTTCAAAACCCAAGCATATGCAGACTCACTAGCACCAATCTAGCAAACCCACCAAAAATCATTTCAAAATTCAAAACTTGATTTCATGCGGCCATTTCATCAAACAGGTTGCAGACACAAATCAAACAAAACATCAAACACTATAGTGTGCAGTGATTCTTGCCTAACTTGTTCCCTAGTTAGCTCACACACAACTCAGTAGATCATCTAGAAAGATTAGCCCAACACTAGCACCCCTGTGAGCTTGCCATTGCCATTAATGGTGAACAGCCGAGCACCCCAATGTCACCCCATTGTGGACAGCAAGCTAGAGGAAGAACTAGCCGTGCCAACCTTGTCTAGGAGGCAGCCCACCGTCCACCGCCACTCACTGTCCCAGCCGCAAGCGTTGCCAAGCCCTGGACCACGCGCACAAGCCGCGCCCAGACCATGCCGAGCGTGCGCCAGAGCGCCACCCTCGACCAGCATCCACAGACCGCGCGCCGCCCTCGCCGCGTGCATACACGATCGCCATCAACCCAGGAGACCGCTAGACATCCCCATTTGCCGCCCCGTGCCGCACAACCACCGTCCGCCGTCGAAGACACCGCCTCTGCCATGCCGAGCACCGACCGTTCCAGACCAAACCACACCGCCCCATGCCTCGCGACCATGTCATTGAGCATCTCCAGGATACACAACACCGTCCCCTACCCTTGCCCATGCCAATAGCCGCCTGTAACGTCGCCCCCGACGAGCTCACCGTGCGCCCCGACGGTCCCCTCGCTCGACTATAAATAGAGGCCACCCCCGCTCGATTTCTTCACACCATCTCACTCCCCTCTCCTCACCGATCGTGCCACACCATTCTCAGAGAAAGGCGAGCACCACCTCGCCGGAATTTCACTGGAGCCTGCCGCTGCCGGAGAAGAAAGGAGCCAGCGATTGGAGCCGCCCCAGGAGCTGCCGCGACCACCCCTGAGTTCGCCGTCGTCGACTTCGTTGTTCGCCCGCCTCGCCGACCCTCGCCAGTACCCCGGTGAGCCCCCAGCGACCCTCACTGGCCGCGCTAGGTTTCGTTCTCGCCGGAGTTGTCTCGTGTCGACGATGACTCCCAGCCGTTAGATTAGAACTAGATCGAACGATCCACGTTGCCCCATACAGTTTCGCCCAGCCCCGTGTCACTGACGAGTTGGGACACCCACTTAAGCAGCCCGCGGGAGCACTGCGCTTAGCAGGCCGGCCCGTTAGAATTCCCCGCGCAGCCCAGTTATTCAAATTAAATCTTTTTCTATTTCAATTCAAACAAACTTCTGTACTCAACTTAAAAAATCAACCCAGATCGATTCAGTGCATCAATTTGAATGAAACCAATTTTGTTGGAAAGGTTTGTGAATGCTGAATCCAAGCCCGTTGGATTCAAGTCATTTATTTTAGGTATTTTCTTATGTTTATAAAATTCTATAAAGGATTAAATGTCTTTGAATATTTACTTCATATTTTATTAATAAAAAAAATTTAGGCTAGAAATTTTATAACATAGTGTATTTATTTTTATATACAAAAATGATTTTTATTCATTTTTTTGGATTTTTCCTTATTTTATGAAATTTCACTTAGGATTTAATGGTGTTAATATTTAGTTGCTTTATATTTTTATTTAACAAGTAAATTATTATTTTTATTAAGTAGATCTTATTTTTGTGATGATTTAAATACATTATTTATATATTTTTAGTATTTTCTATAATTTTCTAGAGCTAAAAAATTTATTTATAGGGTATTTTGGTAATTCATTTGTTTTACTTCTCATTATATTTACTATAGTCTATTTGGTTGGGCACATGGGCTGTCTTGGCCCAGCTAGACCAGGCCCGACACTATAAACCGACCACCCCTCTCCACACCATCCACGCACGCACACAAACCCCTTCTCCTCGTTCCCCTCCAGGCGCGCACGCCGCCGCCTGCCGCCACTCCGGCCAGTCGTCGACTAAGTCTAGTGCTGCCACTCGCCATCCCAGCTCTGCCTCGACCTCCTCTCTATTTGCCTAGCCGTCATAGCCTGCGCCTACATCCTCTTCGCGTACCCAAGGCGAACCCTAGCTCTCTGCCCCACCTGGGTCAGATGCGCCGGTGCTCCCTTCGCCCTGGATGCTTCTCTTTGGATCCCGCATCTCCTTTGCTGCTGAGGAATAACCATGGTTTCTTCCTTGGTGTTCTTGGCCTCTAGTGCTGTAACATCCCAAAAATCATGATTTATAAAGATTGCACATTATTCATGCATCCTCATCCATTTTGAATTATTTCAAATAGATTGCAAAACAGAAGCCATATTGTTTGGCTATTATTTTATGTAAGAAAGGCAATGGGTTTATTTCCATTTTCAAATCATGAGAACACTTTGTTTCAACCAGGAAAGATTTGAATGTTAATTTCAAAGCTTGTCCAAATTTTCAAAACAAGAATCTAAATTTAAAACCATTTGTATGCCTATTATAAATACTTAAATAAGGCATGGTTTTAAATCTGTTTTTCAATGGGCCAATGCATTCGTGAGCAAACACAAAGTTTTATACACAAATATGTGCTTAGGTCACTTTACAAAAATCCAGAGGAAGTTTGAATTCAAACTTATTTGAATAGCATTTGAAAATGATTTCAGAAAATCAAATTAGAAATAGAAAAGGAATAAGAAAATAAGAAAAGGCCGGCGCCACCATTCCATTAACAACAAAATCGCCCAAAGCCCACCGGGTTCCTCCTCTCTCTCTCTCACCGCTCACGCTTGTGGCCTGCTGGGCCCAAGCCAGGTCAACACCTTCTTCACCACCCCCACGCGCGTAGACTCCATCGCCACCACCGTTTCCTCCAGAAATGCCGCGTTGATTCCTCGCTTAATTCCCATTGATTCAGCGTGTAATTGCCACCCTCGCTCTGACTACATAATCACCTAGCCACCCTGCATCTTTCCTCTCACTCACCATTGTCTAAGCGCCACCAGGCTGTTCGTATTGGAGCTCACACCGTCGCGGTACCGAGCGTCTCCGGCGACTGATTCCGGTGAGCCCCGACCACCCCTTCGCTTCTGGTTCAAACGAGCATGATCCTTGTGTCTTTTTGCATCTTCTGATGACTTTGGTTTGCCTACGTGTGAACCAGGTCGCCGTCCCTGTCCACCTCTTCAAACGACCGAGCCGCCGCCCAACTCCGTCGAGCAATCTAGGTAAAACCCGAGCGCCGCTTGCCTTCTTCCTGACCCTATCGTGTTCGCCTGGTCCTTGTGCACGAACTGATGCTCTTGGCTTGTGCTAGGGTGATCGAGAACGTCATCAAAGTCGCCGTATGCACGAACCCAACGCCGCCCGCAACTCCGACGAGCGCTAGCCTCTGCTATAGCCCGCCCCTGTCCACGCTAGCAGCACGTTGAGCTTCCTCGTGTTCTTGCGAGTCTGGTAAGCCACACCACAACCCCCAGCCCCTCCTGTATTCGCCGGACCGTCGCCGCCAGTAGCGCCGCCGCCAGTTCTTGGCCAAGCCGTCGTGGGCCGTTGGATCTAGATCTAGCGCGTTAGATTAGATCACTTATCGAAGGGGTACGATTAGATCTGGCCCGTGCGATTTCTTTTAAATCCTGCAGCTCTCGTTGATCGATCCATCCAAACCGGTACTGGCCAATCAGACACGCCCATGTGTCTGGGTTTTTAAATTAAAATCTGTTTTTGAATCTATTAGTTATTTAAAATTGTAAATTCAATAACTTTTGTTATGTTTATCCAAAAAATACAAATAATATATCATTGGAATCACAAAAATAAATCCTACACATCTGTAGGCTTGGTTTTGTTATTTGCTTCAGTTAAAATAAAAATTTATGCAGAGACATTTGTAGGCCTATTTTGTGTATAAAAATTATTTAGAAAATGTTTTAAAAGCCAAATTAAGTTTAATTGGTGTATAAATGTTTACTTTATTGTTCAGTACTGTTTTACTTGTCTTGTTTAGTTTATAAAAATCATCACATGGCATTTGCATGCATTCATATATTTTTGCTTGATTATTTGAGATGAATTTGGTGCTATCATTTTATATGTACATTTTGGTGCTAGTGGTGATTGTGACCGTGAGGATTGTTGTTACTCCCCCAACTACCAAGGCAATTGGTGCTTCATGTTTTTGTCCCAGTATTTTGACTATGCATTAGTGATATTTTGTATAGGGCTTGCATGATAATTTTTGCTAAGTATCTATATGCTATGCTTGGGAAATCCTAGTAGTTGTAGAATGGTTAGAATTTTCTCTGAGTTAAGATACTTGCCATTGCCATGCTTAGCCTAGCTAGTAGCAACCAAGGGTGGATTATATACATGCTATGGAAAAATATTGCTAAGACTTTGACTTGTGTTTTGCTTATTAAAACAACTAAGTGAATGAAACACCTGGGTGGAATGGCATGTTTGGGTTATGTTGAGTGGTTATAAGGCCCATATATATGGTATACCTTGTGTATAAAACTTGTGGAAAGCCACCCAGGAACAAAGGGATTTGAGATGCCATATGTTAAGAAGCTTCTAGTGCAGCCACATGGCATTATGGGGTTTCCCTGGATCATATAGGTTGCAATAACTTAGCCATATGGACAGTTGGTGGTAGGGGGTGATAGGTTTGGAGCGCGTCCATTTTGGTATAAGGGAAGGCTTCTGAAAGGTCCTGTGTCGATGCATGTCGAGTCTTGTGGGGAAAGTGCACCACCTCTGCAGAAGGAAGAATCTAAGTACTAAGCCGTGTCCCCGAAAATGGACAAATTGAGCATCAAGACATGGAAGCTATCAATAACCTCCTCATCCCAATTTCTAAGTTAAACACTTGTGGTTGAACAAGGGTAAAGGTTCACCAATATCTATTGGTGGTTTCTTGGGAGTTTTGCCAAACAAAAAATTAGTGTTTTCAACTGATAGGTAAAACCTATTTTGAGAAAGCAAGCCTAAGCTACACTTAGCCAAATTCATGTAGAAGCTAGATACTATTATTCTACTAAGGTATCACTTGCCAATACTATTCCAATGTATTGACCCACTGTGGCAGTAACTTGTGATGTTGTAGGTTACTCTGATGAGGATTAGGGTTATGAGTCTATACTCAACATGCTTTCCTGTGGCACATGAAGATGAAGACTTTTATTTATATTGTTAAGTTAAACTCTTGTACTAGCCTATGGCTATGGAGTTGTAAAAGACTATGTTATCTCTGGAATGACGATGTAATAATGACCTTTGTTTCTGTGTACTTCATCTTAAACTGTGTATGCTAGCATTTGATCCAGGGACTAGCATTGCAATCACAGGCACCTTTACCTTTATAAAGGCGGGGTCTTACAGTTGAGTAGTATAGCACTGTGTTGCCTGTAGGATTATGACCCTAGGTTGGATTAGACGAAGAGACCACTAAGGAAAAAATTTCAACACTTTGAAAAATTTCCACACTTGTATTTTTCTTCTCGTAAACTTTTCTAATCTTCTTTCTCATCTCTATTTGTAGATGAACTCCATCAACAAAGCCGTTAGGAAGGGACCACTCATGACCATGACCTTGGAGTGTGAGACTGAATTTCCCAAAGCACTCAAGAACCTTATGGTTACCATGGGGATACATGGTGCAGCTGTGTACAAGGGATTCCCTGTGATGGATGAAGGAGAAGAGTATTGATGGGTGCAACTTCACTTGTACAAAAACAAGGAAGACAACCACAGGAGTCAGGATTTTGCATGGTCACCAACTCTGAAATGCACACAACATTCTTTGACTCTGTAAGAAATGCAGCTTGGAATGCCATCGAGGAGCTTGGTGATAGACTCAAGTGCAGAATGCTCAATACCCAAAATGACCTTAGAGAAGAAAATAAGCATACCCAAGAACTAGATACTACCAACCAACAACTAAGGGGAGACATCATAGACTTAATATGGGAGTCTTGTGAACAAGATAGACAGATGGCCACTTAGGATGACCTGATAGCTATTTTGTCTAGTGAGTGAAAATTGTAACGTACTTCGTTAGTTGGACCACCACACTTATTGTTTTTACTTCCAAAAAATTTGTCTAAGTTATGTTGAACCTTTGGTGTTTGTAATGGATTTGTGTATGCCATGACTTGTGTGTTTGTTGCTAAAATATGTGCTTGTGATATTTTGTCTTGTGATTTTTTCTCTACTTGTGTTGGTTCTAACTTTTCTCTATCTTATTAAAATCGATGCCTAATGTTGTTATTAGCACGACCGAGGAGTTCAAGGGAACTCGTTTTGGTACTCGTCTCATTGAGATCACCAGTGTGCTCAACCTTCCACTTCCTAACATCACGACACTTCAGCTCACCGAGTTTGAGAGGAAGGACCTATGGGGATTCAGAGTCACACAGCCGGGACGCCAGGCAGAGCCACCCACGGAGGCTATCACTTTCAAGCTGATGCATGACGACAAGGAGAGAGGCCTAGATATAGCCATGCAGGAGTTAATTGGAAGCCTGGTAGGGAGGCACTCCACTGAGCTTAGAGGTATTTACTTTCACCCCTTCGGGAGACGCAACAAGGAGGGTGAGGCTATATAGTACGATGATGATACTAGAGAGACGATGGAGACGATTCGTCTGTACCTTCAAGACCTAGAGGGTCTTATTAGACACCTTGATACTGATAGGACCAACGTCATGCTTAGCAATGACGAGCTCCAAGTTCAGCTACGAGAGAAGGACAAGCTCTTCGCGGAGCAAGACGAGATTGTCAAGGAAATGGAGGCAAAATTTGAAAGCCAGGACAAGAAGTTCAAGAGCCAGGAGAAAAGTGTTGGAGATATGCCCTAGAGGCAATAATAAATATAGTTATTATTATATCTTTGTGTTTATGATAAATGTTTACATTCATGCTATAATAGTATTAACCAGGAAACATTAATACTTGTGTGATTTGTAAACTAGATTAGAGTCCCTAGTAAAAGCCTCTTCATAATACTAGCTTGTTGGTTAATAGATGATTGTGGTTTCCCTATGATGAACATTGAGATGTTATTAACAACAAGATCATATCATTAGGAGAATGTTATGATGGAAATACTCCTATAGATAAGCGTAGCATAAAGATCAAGTCATTTTAATAGTTCAATTGCTATAAGCTTTCTGATACATAGTAACCTAATTCCTTCGACCATGAGATCATGCTTATCACCATCACCGGAAGGATGCTTTGATGACATCAAACACCACACCGTAACTGGGTGGCTATAAAGGTGGCATTGAGTGTTCGGAAAGTATGGGTTGAGACACATGGATCAAGAATGGGATTTGTCCATCAATATGACGGATAGATATACTCTGGGCCCTCTCGGTGGAATGTCATCCAATTAGCTTGCAAGCATGTGGTAGCTCACAAGGGATCACATACCACGGAGCGAGAAAAGAGTACTTATCGATGTGAGGTTGAACTAGGTATGCGGAGATACAAGCGATCAAAACCTCGGATAAGTAAACTATCATGAGACAAAGGGAAATTGGTATCGTATGTAAGTGGTTCATTCGATCGCAAAGTAATCGTTGAAATATGTGGGAGCCATATGAATTTCTAGATTCCTCTATTGGTTATTGTTCGGAGAAGTGTCTCGATCATGTCCGCATAATTCACGAACCGTAGGGAGACACACTTAAGGATTCGATGTTGTTGAGTAGTTATGGAATGATGAGTAAGAGACTAAATGTTGTTCGGAGTCTCGGATGGGATCCGGGATATCACGAGGAGATCCGGAATGGTCCGGAGAATAAGATTCATATAAGGAAAGTCCTGTTTCGGAGTTGGGGAATGATTCCGGTGTTTTCATCGGGAATGTTTTAGAAGGTTCCGGAAGGTCCGGCACTCCGGAGGGGAAGGGTACATGAATGTGTCATGACAATGTGGAATGGTTGCATCATGTACTACGTATCATGGCTAAGCAAAATAAAGGGATAAATCAAATCCTAGTTGAAAAGTCAAACGACAGTTTTGCTTGGTGGAGGGAGAGTAGGAAACCTACTAGGGGAGGATTTCGTCTCCCTCCACCCGCCGGCCAAAGAGGCCGACTTGGGGTAGGACTCCCTCCCCTTGCCCGGCGCCCTCCCACCTATAAAAGAAGGGGCAGGGGTGCCCCCTCTAGCCTACACCTCTCACACCCCGAAACCCTAACCCTAAGCCGCTTGCCACCCCTGCCAAGATAGGGCACCACCAACTCGCCGAGTTGGGGTGAACCCTAACCCTAGCCGCCGGCTAGCCTCCTCCCTTGGTGCCCTCTAAACCCTAGATCGCTAAGGCCTCTCTCATAGTTCACCATACTCACTCCGGCTTAAGGCGAAGCCCTGCGAGATCTCCCCTCTACTTCCGGTACCATGCCGTCGTGCTGCCGGAATCGCGAGGAGAGTGCTAGAACCTTCACTATCTGCTGGAACAAGGGAGAGGAAGGTGTTCATCGAGTACCGAACATGTGACCGACTGCGGAAGCGCTGCCGGAACGCAGCGCCGGAAGGATCATCTACACGATCTTGAGATCGGCAAGAGTACGACTACATCACCCACGAGAATCCGCTCTCGTTAACCGCTTTGGAATCTTCGAGGGTGAGTTCCTCTATCGACTCGTTGCTACAATCTAGTAGATAGATCTTAGCTTGTTTGTTTGCCATGCTACGAAACCCTACAGTGGTATCAGAGCCGTGTCTATATGTAGATCTGTTGCACGAGTAGAACACAATGGTCATTGTGGACGGTGGTGCTTTTATTATCAATTGCTTCTTGTGTAATTTGCATATTGCGGTATGATGGGATGAAGCGGCCCGGGCTAACCTTACATGACATCGTTTATGAGACTTGCTCCACGCTCAACATGTAACTTGTATTGCATAAGTGGCTTTGCGGGTGTTTGTCTCTCCCATTATAGTATAGATCCAATTTACAACATGCACTTGATAGTTCAAACATCAACGTTGTGGTTCTTGTTCGTAAGTTAGATCGACACTTATTGAAAGCCCCAAACCACGTAAAATATGCAAAGAAATTAGAGGCGTCTAACTTTGTTTTGCAAGGGTGTGCTGTGATGTGATATGGCTATGATTGTGATTATATTTGATGTATGCAATGATCCTTATTGTAAGTTGGCAACCGGCTGGAGCCATATGGTTGTCTTTAATTTCTGTTAAGACCCGTGTGTCTATTCAAAGTAGTTGTAATAGTTGAAGCTAGTGGACGGCAACCATGAAGCGGCGCCATTGACCTTGACGCCATACCGGTGATGATGGAGATCATGTACGTGCTTGAAGATGGAGATCGGAAGCACAAGAAGAAAGGCCATATCATATCACATATTATGAATTGCATGTGATATTAATCCTTTATGCATCTTGTATTGCTTAGTTAACGACGGTAGCATTATAAGATAATCCCTCATGCACATTAATTTCAAGTTTTAAAGTGTTCATCCTTAGTAAGCACCGTTGCTAAAGCTTGTTGTTTCGAAGCACCACGTGATGATCGGGTGTGTTAGATTCTGCAAGTGTATACAACATGAGCATGCCAGATTTGCTCATGCAGAAGCTAAGGTTTGATCTTGACGAGCCTATCATGTACATACATGGTCTCGGAACACGGATCACCGAAAGGTAAAGCATGAATCATATAGTAGATATGATGAACATGTCGATTGTTCGCCATTGAAGCTACATCAACTCTCGTGATGATCGGTTTTGATGTGGTGGATTTGGTTCGTGTGATCACTAAAACAATGTGAGGGATATTGTTTTGAGTGGGAGTTCACCTAGATTAATTTAACTATTAATTAGAACTCAATTTGTCATAAACTTAGTCTAAACTATTGCAAATATGTTGTAGATCAATGGCGGCCCCTACCATCAATTTTATGCGTTCCTAGAGAAAGAAAAGTTGAAAAACAATGGAAGCAACTTCGCGGATTGGTTCCGCAATTTGAGGATTGTCCTCAATGCTGGTAATTTGACCTATGTGCTGGATGCACCGCTAGGTGACCCGCCTGCAGCTGATGCTACCGATGAAGTAAAGAACGTTTACCTCACTCGGAAGAATCAGTACTCCATAGTTCAGTGTGCTATCTTGTATGGTTTGGAATCGGAGCTTCAGAAAAGGTTTGAGAACCATGACCCACATGATATTGTCCGTGAATTCAAATTGATATTTGAGACTCACGCGGCAGTTGAGAGTTATGAGGCTTCTGAAAAGTTCTTGAACTGCAAGATGGAAGAGGGCAGCTCCGTCAGTGAGCATGTGCTTAAGATGTTTGGGCATGCAAACAAACTCCAAAGCTTGGGTATAGTGATTCCTAATGCTTTGGGGATTTACCGTGTCCTCCAATCACTGCCACCAAGGTACAAGAACTTTGTGATGAACTACAATATGCAAAGCATGAACAAGCAGTTGCCAGAACTCTTCTCCATGTTGAAATCTGCAGAAGTGGAGATCAAGAAAGAGCACCAAGTGTTGATGGTCAATAAGACCACCAAATTCAAGAAAGGCAAGTCTAAGCAAAAGGGAAACTTCAAGAAGGGTGGTAAGAAAGTTGCTGCACCGGCGAAGAAACCAAGGATGGACCTAAGCCTGATACTGAATGCTTTTACTGCAAGCAAGAGGGTCACTGGAAGCGGAATTGCCTAAAGTACTTGGCGGATTTGAAGAACGGCAACATCAAGAAGAAAGGTATATCTGATATACATGGTTTTGATGTGTATCTCACTAGTACTCGTAGTAGTGCCTGGGTATTTGATACTGGTTCGGTTGCTCATATTTGTAACTCGAAACAGGTGCTGCAGAATAAACGGAAGCTAGCGAAGAACGAGGTGACGATGCGCGTTGGAAATGGATCAAAGGTTGATGTGATCGCGGTCGGCACACAACCTCTTCATCTACCATCGGGATTAGTTTTATACTTAAATAATTGTTATTTGGTGCCTGTGTTGAGCATGAACATTATATCGGGATCTTGTTTATTGCGAGACGGTACTTGTTTAAGTCCGAGAATAATGGTTGTTTGATTTATATGAGTAATATGTTTTATGAACATGCACCTTTGATAGATGGTCTATTCTTATTGAATCTCGATAGTGGAAATACACATATTAATAACATTGAAGCTAAACGTTTGAAATTGAGTGATAACTCGACCTATATGTGGCACTGTCGTCTTGGTCATATCGGAGTGAAGCGTATGAAGAAACTCCATTCCGATGGACTTCTTGAATCACTTGAAAGATGCGAAGCATGTCTGATGAGTAAAATGACTAAGACTCCATTTTCTGGTATGATGGAGCGAGCTACGAACTTATTGGAAATCATACATACCGATGTGTGTGGTCCAATGAGTGTAGCATCGCGTGGTGGTTATCATTATGTTTTTACCTTCACGAATGACTTGAGTAGATATGGGTATATCTATTTCATGAAACATAAGTCCGAAACTTTCGAGAAGTTTAAGGAATTTTAAAGTGAGGTAGAGAATCAACGTAACAAGAAGATTAAATTTCTACGTTCTGATCGTGGAGGTGAATATCTAAGTTACGAGTATGGCGAGCATTTAAAGAAATGCGGAATACTTTCACAATTGACACCGCCGGGAACACCACAGCATAATGGTGTGTCCGAACATCGTAATTGAACTCTCTTAGATATGGTTCGTTCTATGATGTCACTTATAGATTTACCGCTATCATTTTGGGGTTATGCATTAGAAACAACCGCATTCACTTTAAATAGGGCACCATCTAAATCCGTTGAAACGACACCGTATGAGTTATGGTTTGGGAAGAAACCTAAATTGTCGTTCCTTAAAGTTTGGGGTTGCGAAGCCTATGTAAATAAGTTACAGCCGGACAAGCTTGAGACCAAAGCGAAAAAATGCGTCTTCATAGGATACCCGAAGGAAACTATTGGGTATACCTTCTATCATAGATCCGAAGGCAAAATCTTCGTTGCCAAGAATGGATCCTTTCTAGAGAAAGAATTTCTCTCGAAAGAAGTGACAGGAAGGAAAGTAGAACTCGACGAGGTTGTTGAACCTTCTCTCGAACTTGCGAGTAGCGCAACACCGGAAGAATTTCCTGTGGCGCCTACACCAATAAGAGAGGAAGCTAATGATGATGATCATGAAACTTCGGTTGAAGTTTCTACAGAACCTCGCAGGTCAACGAGAACTCGTACCACTCCTGATTGGTATGATCCCGTTATGAGTGTCATGTTGGTGGACAACACCGATGATCCTGCGACATATGAGGAAGCGATGATGAGCCCAGATTCCAATAAATGGCAAGAAGCCATGAAATCCGAAATTGGATCCATGTACGAAAACCAGTATGGACTTTGGTGGACTTACCGGATGGCCGGAAGGCTGTCGAGAACAAATGGATTTTCAAGAAGAAAACAGATGCTGATGGTAATGTTACTGTCTATAAAGCTCGACTTGTCGCAAAAGGGTTTCGACAAATTCAAGGAGTTGACTACGATGAGACTTTCTCACCAGTAGCGAAGCTAAAATCTGTGAGGATTATGTTAGCAATCGCTGCATATTATGATTATGAGATATGGCAGATGGATGTCAAAACAACGTTCCTAATGGAGACATTGATGAAGAGTTGTATATGATGCAACCCAAAGGTTTTGTCGATCCTAAAGATGCTAACAAGGTGTGCAAACTTCAACGGTCCATATATGGGTTAAAGCAAGCATCCCGAAGTTGGAATCAACGTTTTAATAAGGTAATCAAAAGTTTTGGTTTTATACAAACTTATGGAGAAGCTTGTATTTACAAGAAAGTGAGTGGGAGCTCTGTAGCATTCTTAATACTATACGTAGATGACATATTGTTGATTGAGAATGATGTAGACCTTATTAATAGTGTCAAGGAATATTTGAATAATAGTTTTTCAATGAAAGATCTTGGCGAAGCAGCTTACAATTTAGGCATAAAGATTTATAGAGATAGATCGAGACGCCAAATATCATTGTCACAAAGTACATATTTGGAAAAAGTTCTAAAGAGGTTTGGAATGGAAGATAGCAAGAAAGGGTTCTTGCCCATTTTGCCCAATACGTCGTTGAGTAAAACCCAAAGTCCAGCAACGGCAGAAGATAGAGAAAGGATGAGTAAGACTCCCTATGCCTCAGCCATAGGATCTCTAATGTATGCCATGCTATGTAATAGACCCGACATTGCATATGCTGTTAGTTTGACTAGCAGATATCAAAGTGATCTAGGAGTGGATCATTGGACAGTGGTCAAAAACATCCTTAAGTACTTGAGAAGAACTAAGGATATGGTTCTTTCTTATGGAGGTGATGAACAACTCGTTATTAATGGTTACATCGATGCTAGTTGGAACACCGATCCGGATGATTCTAAATCACAATCTAGATACGTATTTACTTTGAATGGTGCAGCAGTTAGCTGGAGGAGTGCAAAGCAAAGCGTTGTGGCGAGATCTTCAACTGAATCGGAATACATAGCTGCTTCGGAGGCTTCACAAGAAGCGATATGGATGAAGGAGTTCATTACAGAGCTCGGTGTGGTTCCAAGTGCGCTGGACCCAATGTCTATCTACTGTGGTAACATGGGCTCCATAGCCAATGCGCAAGAACCAAGGTCACACAAGAAGCTGAAGCACATCAAGCTACGTTTTCACGCTATTCGAGAACATGTCTGTTGGGGAAGTAACCCCGGATAGGGTAAAGACGGGGAAAGACGAGAGTGTAATCCCCGTCTGGTTTCCGAGTTACAGCCTAGGTCGGCCGAATCCCGTAGAAGTCGGCCAAGATATGAATAGGAGAGACCCGTGTATTTACGCTAAGACATTACCCGGCCGAGATATTGCGTAAGTCGGCCGGGTTAACCCGAGTGATCTCGATGCAGGTAAAGGACGATCCGAGTTATGCGAGGAGGGACCGAATGATATGAAGCTTGCAGGAGAAGGAGAATCCTAAAGTCAAACCCTAGCAGCAAGCTAGGGATAATCTGAGCGGAGCCAAGCGCTAGGGACAAAGGCGCAGAGCGATAGAGAGGCAGAAGGAGGTCACGGAGGTGACAGTCCAGAAGCCCGAGGCGCACAGGAGGGGCCCTCTGGAACCTTGCTGTAACTACCTCGGTGAATTACGCTCCTAGTTACAAGCCTGGATGAGCGGAAATGGTTAAAATAGTACGGTGGGGCCCAAATGCCACTCATAGGTAGACCTTTCGGCCGTTCTAACCATTTCCAAACATCGGGACAAGAACGGGCGGCGTAATCGGCAGGCGAAGGGATCAACTACATACACAAATGAGTATGTATGCAAGCCACCATACAACAGTCCTTAGAGCCATTCCATCTAAAAGAAATATAAATTTTGCAACGCCATACGGCAAGATCCAAATGTCCTAGATAGATATAATAGTTTAGGATATCTCCTCATACATCAAACATCAGAGTATCAGGCGGAAGCGGCAAACAAGATCCGAGTACGGATAAGAAGAAAATCGGCATAAGATGCCCCATAATAAACACATCCCGCCCACAGATCTCACGGATCCCCGTTCCCGGAATCTCTACACCGAATGATCGTTGTCCACATCGTCCGTCTCCTCCACCCAGTATCCATCTTGTGAGTGTACCTGTTCATCGAATCAAACAATTTATCGTGTGAGACCCTAGGGGTGCTCAAGAAGTCTTTATGCCTCTAAAGGGGACACAACACAGGGTGACGAATTGCAGAAAAGATAAACCCTAACAATTCTATAGATACTGCTAACCATCCGCCTAACCATAGATGAGCGGATATCCGTGAATTAATAACAATAGTTATAACAAGAATATTAAGATCCATCCTCCTCCTCGCTACCAACGAGGAAGCGGATTTAACACCCCATCCGTTGGCAGTTTATTATCCATTCCATGAGTGTTGCACTATTTACTAGTCGATTTAGTCAAACTAAAAGCGGTACTTTAGTTATACTTGTCTATGATCGAGAGCGTGCTCCAAGTCGTCCATAACCGCGACACGGCTTCAGAAAGTTTTACCTAGGGTGCATAAATAGCAACACACACTCGATCAACCTCGGAAAAACCAAATCAAAACCCAACGAGGCATTCACGACAAAGCGATCACAGGATTCAGAAATATTTCAGGGGGCCACCCCATTAAGCTACCCGCAACGAAGTTGGTCGGCTCCGAGACGGACTCAAGGTTTGTGTGGACGGCTGTAAACGACTGGGAACCCGAAAGTGTGACTGGGCTTGTCGATACAGCGAAAACATGTCACGATCCTAAACAGTACAGGTGCTCCTCGCACAATCGTAAATAAAGCAGTAAAGCATGGCATAAGTACAGGATAGTAATAAAGCCCCAAACTACTTTGTGGCCCCAAGAAATAAGAATGAATCAAGCTCTGGCTCAGGGGGGTCCATAAGCCTCCCGGATGTGGATAACGCGAATATTCAAGGAACAGGAATCAAGTACTCGGGGTCCTACGGGACACAAGTGAGCATGAAAAACCAAATAGCAGATATTGCTCACCGGTGCCACTTTCATTAGTTATCCCATTACTACTCAGGTTAAGTTGTATAGGTACCTCGTTATCCATCAGACACTCACATACCCTACACATGCTGTCCTACGACCCGCATGGCTCAAACAACTCCTGTAGTAATGGCTCATGGGATGGAGGAACAAGCTTCAGTGGGGTTTAAAAGTAAAGGCTATGCAGTACTTGGGATTCAGTTTAATGCAATCGCGACTCAATGATGCAAGAATAAGATAGAGGCAATAGGTACTATATGTATGCGAGCATGTGGTAGTGCTTGCTGTCCGCCATTTGAAGCGAGAGAAGGATCTGGGTAGTGCTCCTGGGTTTCTTGATATATCCCCTGCTCAGCGTCTATTCGAAGAAGAACCAAACAAACAAGGGCCAACATAAATAAAGTGCCCAAGCATATGAATAAAATGCGACAAGCAAACAATCATGCCATGATGAATGATGCACAATTTGCATGGCAATAAAGTAGCATGGCATGGGTGTGGTGTGGAATACAAGAAATAAGCATTTTATTGAGTTTTGGTCACATTTTATACTCCAAAGTTGCTGTATACTTTATATTTATATTATGCATGATGCAATACAGAACATGGAATGCATAAACAGAAAGGTCTCGTCGAGCTAATCATTTTAGACATATTATTTGTCAAATTTGGAGTTATAAAACAAAAGTTATTAATTAATTAAGGCAAAAGGGCATTTTATTGTAATTTTAATCAACTTGAACTTTTAAGTGTTCAAAATATATTTTGGATGGAAGATTTGAATTCCTCACATTTTTCTGATTTCAAAACATATATTATTTGTATTATTTGGAATTATATTTCAAAAGTTAATTAAAAACAGATTTGAATTTGAATTAAAACAAATTTGAAAAGTTTTAAATTTAAACAGAAAACAGAAAACCTTTCGTACTCAGACAAACATAGCCATAGACACATAAGACAAGTGGGGCCGATCTTGTTGAATCGACGCGCGAAACTTTTCTCACCGCGGGGCTTCCTAGCCACAGAGTGTGACAGATGGGGCCGGCAACGGGAGGCCCACGTGCTAGCGAACGAGCGCGCATGGAATGCCAGGCGGGGCCGAGCTGGAGCGCGGGTTACGGACAGAGAAACAGAGGGACTTTTCTGCAAGAACGACGGGGTGGCTGACAGGTGGGACTAGTGGACCGCGGTTTAGGAGTAAAAAGGTTGGGGGGGGTAAGCGCAAAAGGGCGCCTGTACTGTTCCTCTTCTCGGCGTCGCTGGCAACCGATCGGTGCGCGGCGCGGGGCGGGCGATCGAACCTAGGACCTGGGCATGCGCGCGCGGAGGCGGCAGCCACTGCGGTGGCCTGGCGTTGTTGTTGGGGAACGGCTGCGCGGCCAGAAAACCCTACCGCGGCACTACGGCGAGGACGCGAACGCGAGCGCCAAGCAGAGCGCTTGACAAAAAGACTAGCGCGTATAGAGGTGGATCGACCAGAGGGGGTTGTCTAGGAGATGGGTTAGCTCACCGTGAGTTCAACGGAGAGTTTGGATCGACTCGGGGAGCAGCGGATCGACGATGACGCAGAGGCCGGCGGAGCTAGGGTTTGGCGTCGGTGGCGGCGATGTTCTTCGGCTCCAGCCCTTCTCCTCGACGGCGGTGCAGGGTGAAGCAGGAGCGTCCTCGAACTCCCGGCCGCTCCACGACGCCTTGCACGGCTGGTTCGACAGGATGCGGTGGAGGCCGACGAGGGAGGGTGGTCATTGGTGGAGAGGAAGGAGAGGAGAGGGCAATGCCCTGGGGTAGATCTGGCGGGACAGAGACGTGGGAGGTGGTGGCAGATAGCAGCGGGATAGGGGAGGAGCGTGTGGGCGCGGGGGAGATGGAAAAGGTGGCCTCGGTGCCACCTTTCACCCTCCTCCTCACGTGGTCGGGCAGGCTGGCACTGGGCTGGTCCAGTTAGGCGGTGGCCGTGAAGAGGAGAGGTAGGTCCGGGGTGGGTCTAGATGGCAGGTAGAGAAGAGAGAGGGTAGGGAGAGAGGAGGCTCGGGTGTAGCTCGGTTAGGAGCTAGGGTTGGCTAGGGGGAGGCTCGGGTTGGAGGGCAGGCTCGGGCTGGTGGGGCATTGTGGCATGGAGAGAAGAGAGGGAGAGTGGCTCGGGTAGATGCTAGGGTTTTGGAGAGAGGGGGTAAGTAGCTAGGTTAGAGCTCGGGTTAGGTTTTGTTTAGAGAGAATATTAGAGATTGAGGGACTAGGGAAAAGGTGGTGAGGGTTAGAGAGAGGTTGATGTGGTGATAAGGTTTAGGCAAGATCAAACAAGATCAAGCCAAAAGAAGGAAGAGAGAGAGATGAGAGATGAGCCACTCAAAAATTCAAATAAAAACAAAGGAGGACCAAAGTTGGAGAAGGTTGCATGGCCCATGCAAAAATGATAATTGCCATGATTAAAATATTGTGAAAACAATAATATTAACATGGCATTATTCTTATGCATTCCCCAAAAATGGAATAAAGCCAAGCAAAAGAATTTAAAGGAAAGTTCCAGATGGAGTAGATGGATATGATCACATTTGATTATAATTGGGACTTGCTAGTGTGTATATTCCACTAGATGTTTAATAGTCCCAAAAATATCCCAACATGAGCATAAATCCATGATAATCCATATGAAAGCTAGGAAAAAGGAGCACTACTCATAATGCATGCAAAGGTGGCTCCACATATCAATAATGTGAAAACAACATGATGCTAAGATGAGAGCATGTGGAAATAGAATTGGATCCATCCCAACCCACATGATCTAGAGGTAAAACCCAATAAAGTGCAAAGCTCATATTTAGTTGGATGGTGGGATTATAAGGTGGTGGCAGAGAAAGGTGATGGAGTTGAATAAAAGATATGCCCCCAACTCAACTTGGGCATTTAAACAACATATCAATAACCAAATACAATATCAAGAGGCAAATACAATTAACAATGCATATGAGAGAAGAACCAAACCAAAAAGGGTTTTATATGATGCTCAAATGCAAGGTGGCATGATGACATGAGCATGATATAATTATGATGCAACAATTATATATAGGAAGTAGCATTTATATAGACTGGGCTAGTAGCATTGCAATTGTTAGACAATTGGGATGCTACACTTGCCGTCATTAGGGGAGCGACAGGGAAAGGGGAGCACCGAACTACTATATTGGGACAAGCATATTCCTCGAATATGCTTGCCGCGTCAGCCCTAGAGGAACCCAAGGCCCTCCTTTATAAGGAGAGGCATGGACTCTGAAGGGGGGATCGACTAAATTTAGAGCCGTTAGGCTGGTAAAGTTCCTCTCTTCTCCCTGTATACAGCTCAAGGAGCACTTGTAGCCCAAGGAAGAAGAAATAAAGATCTTTGCCTTAGTCTTCTGTGTGTAGAATCAACTACATCTTCCCTCCACAGATCCCTCTAGCATCCATTGACCCCATACTTTAGCCTACCCATGGCATCTGCCGTGATACCACCACGACAGTTGGCGCCCACCGTGGGGCCAGCAGCGGTGCTAGCTGGAGTCATGATCCGGACGGGAAACTTCATCAACACAGTCGAGCGCGTTGTTTCTGGTTTGGTCCAGAGATTCGATCTCTGTGACTATGTCAGTGACAATGCGGGCAGCTTCAGGGGAAAAACTCCCCCGCGCAATGGTGTCTTCATCAGCTTGGGCAGGCATAAGGTCTACGTCGGCGTCGACATCTCCGGCATTTATCCTCACCAAGTTGTTGTTGCAGGAGAGCCACCCCTTAGCGTTGCGAGGCGCCCGCGCGAAGCGCGTCCGGTGAGCAGCGTCGAGGTGATGGTCGCAGCAGGAGTACAGGTGGGAGTAACGGGCGCCGGATCAACCAGAGACCCCGCCGCAGGCATGCAGATCGCGCCCAGGCAGACAGCACCACCCACCTAGGTAATCCCTCCAGTGACCAACCAGGCCGAGGTGCAGGACACCACTCCAAAGGCACCAAGAGTCAGGGGTCCACCTCTGGAAAGGCCAGATAACATTCTTCAGGCGACCATAGAAAACTTGACTACACCTGTGGCGCCGATACTTGATCCGGCAAATGCTCAGGCTGAGTTAGAAGAAACCAGACAAAAGGTGCTGGTAGAGGCCAAAAATTATCGGCCTTGCGGGAGTCCCTGAACAGGACCCTGAGAGAATATGCCAAAGCTAATAAGCTTGATGTCGCACCCGAGCGGCTGGACGAATTAAGATTAAGGGGGAAAAACCTCATGGATGATATCAACAAAGAGCATGATGCGCATAAGGCGGAATCAGTTGATTTGGGTTTGCCGAGGTACAGTACCCCGACAAAGAACCTGAGAGCGGCAAATGCCGCAGCATTGGAATTAGAGGGGTTGACCGGGGAAGCCCGGCAGAAACAGCAAGAAAGAGTGAATGAGCTGGTCCGCATTGCGAACCAGCAAAACGAAGAGATACTCAAGGTAGACCCGGCGAGGCCGGGGGCCTCATGAATGGTTCACTCGGTAGGCGCAACACCTGCCTTGTCCGTGGCAGCAGCATCTTCGCCCGGACATAATGCACGAAAGGACAAAGCAGTAACCTCAGGAAAGAGAAACAAGCAGATTGTTCCATATGATCTGGCAATGGCCGGGAAGGCAAACGAGAACAGAGGCAATGGAAGCCGAGGTAATAGTGGGGAGAAGAATCCTGGCCGTATTTAGAAAGACGGCGGAAGCCGAGGCAATGGAGACCTCAGCAGAAGAGAGCCCGGGAGAGGCAATCATGAAAACAACACCCCGGCTGAAGTAAGGAGAGAACTGCCACTCAACCCACAACCGAGATATGAACCCCGGCAGGAAAGAGAAACGAGGCCAGCTCGCTACAATCAAGTAAATGAAAGGTACACTGATGGTTATTCTGAGATGGAATATGCCATCCATGGTGGAAATAACCACTATGGAATACAAGACAGAGCTCTGTACAGAGATTTGCCGTCGAATGACGCAAGAGTAAAACTGGACCGGCTATACCGGTCCGAGTTGTTGGAAGAACAAGGTCCACCAGGTCCGGCGTGCTTTGGACCACGGATCATGGGCGAACCACCTGTGCCGAACTTCCAGCTAGCAAGAGGCACGAAAACATATAATGGGAGCACCAAACCACAAGACTGGTTGATTGATTATGCCACAGCTGTGAAAATAGCGAGTGGGAACTTACGATGGGCAGTGCGATATGTCCCACAAATGTTGGAAGGACCAGCTAGGGTATGGCTGAATAACTTACCAGCGGGCAGTATCAACTGTTGGCTGGATTTTGAAGAAATGTTTGTCAGCAACTTTACCAGCACATACAAGAGGTCAAACAGGCCACAACAGTTAGCCATGTGCAAGCAGAGGCCGAATGAAACAGATAGAGAGTTTTTAACTCGGTGGTGCAACCTGAGAAACTCATGTGAAGGAGTTATAGAATCACAAGCAATAGCTTGGTTCGCACAAGGATGCTGTTATGGCAGCGTACTGTGGCAACGTCTGCAAAGAGATATGCCGACCACACTGGCAGAAACTATCAGAATAGCAGACTCATATGCATTGGGAGACCCAACGCAACCAGAATTAATGTCGGCGGATCATCGTGAGCAATAGGACCACTATGTGAGAGCTTTGGCCGGGTCATCCAGGCATAGTGATTTCAGAGGAAGAAGAAGAGAGGAAAGGCTGGATTATAGATATAATTCGGCCCAAGTGGCGGCAGTAGCGCAAGATCCGCCGAGTCACGGAGCGACTCAACGGCAGAAGAATGGCCCACAACAGTGGACACCAAGGAATGAAGGAAAAAGGCAGTGGACCCCAGAACAAAAGAAACAGTGGCAGGAGAGGCCGAAATACACGTTCGAATCTATGTTAGATCAGCCGTGCAAATTTCACACGTCAAACCCGTCCAGGCCAGCCAATCATACGACCCACCAATGTTCATGGATGAAAAATGCAATGGGGAACCCCGCAGGTATTCAGGTGCCCCATCAAGTACATCAGCAGCATCAACCGCAGTTGACTGGAGCAAATGCATAGCAACTGATGTTACCGCCCCCTCCCCCGAGGTACGATAACTCGGATCGGAGAGACGCTGTACATCAAGTGATGAGCCAAGTCCAAGATGGAAGGACAACTCCAGCGAGTACTGGACGCAATGATTATAGAGAACATCATCAGTCTTATTGTGTGTTCACAACGGAACAACAAGACAAGCAGAGTGTGCAGCGCCGGCATATGGAAGTAAATGCAGTTATGCCAGCAGTACCAAGATATGTGCCTTGGTCGGATCAGGAGGTAACTTGGAGCATGAAGGATCACCCGAGGATAATGCCGAATCCCGGATCATATGCACTCGTATTGGATCCGACATTCGTTGGACCAAGCATCAACGTGAAATTCTCAAAAGTACTCATTGACAATGGAAGCAGTATCAACATCATGTACAAAGATACCATGCATAAACTCGGAATATCGCAGAACATGTTGCAATCCACGAGGACCACTTTCCATGGGATAGTGCCAGGGCTTTCGTGTGAACCCATTGGTAAGGTCCGAGTGGATGTGTTATTCGGCACAAGAGATAACTGCAGAGCAGAAAACTTAGAGTTTGAGGTGATGGATCTAGAGAGTTGCTATCATGCTTTACTCGGACGTCCAACATTGGCCAAATTCATGAGCAACTGTCATATAAGTTATCTGAAAATGAAGCTACCCGGACCACAAGGAGTGATAACAGTTGCAGGGGATTACAAGAAGTCAATGGAGTGTGCTTCTGCCGGGTCAAATTTGGCAGAATCATTGGTTATAGCAAGAGAAAAAAGAAGGATTCAGGAAGTAGCAGCCCTCGCTCAGTCGGCACAGCTGAACATGCCGGCACTAGCCAACCCGCATGGCAGTCTCTCTTTTCAGCCGACTAAAGAAACGAATAAGTTTTAGATAGATGAGCAATTCCCAGAGCGTATTGTTACTATTGGTGCAGGCCTGGACACTAAATAGGAAAGCGAGCTCACCAACTTCCTCCGTGAGAATCGGGACATATTTGCATGGTCAACTCAGGATCTGCAAGGTGTTCCGAGGGAGTTGGCTGAGCACTCTTTGAATGTAAGGCCAGGAGCAAGGCCGGTGAAGCAACCTCTCCGCCGCTTCGCCGAAGACAGGAGAAAAATAATAGGGGATGAAATAGCTCGGCTCCTCGCAGCCGGGTTCATCATGGAGGTGCTATATCCGGATTGGTTGTCGAATCCGGTGCTAGTAGAAAAGAAGAAAGATGATCCCAATGTAGCCATTGTTTGGCGAATGTGCATCGATTACACGAACCTGAACAAGGCGTGTCCAAAAGATCCTTTTCCATTACATAGAATAGACCAAGTCATTGATTCAACTGCCGGTTGTGAGTTATTGTCATTTGTAGACGCGTATTCTGGTTTCCACCAGATACCATTAAATCCGGCTGATCAAATAAAGACTGCGTTTATTACCCCGTACGGGGCTTATTGCTATCGCACAATGCCATTCGGCCTGCGAAACGCAGGAGCAACATATCAGAGATGCATGCAAAAATTTCTACACGATCAAATAGGAAAAAATGTACAAGTATATGTAGATGACGTAGTCATCAAAACCAAGGAAAGCAAAACGTTACTAGAAGATATACGGCAGACTTTCGCGAACCTGAGAAGGTTCCGAATGAAGCTTAATCCGGAAAAATGCACGTTTGGCGTGCCGGCAGGAAAACTACTCGGTTTTCTTGTATCTAGCCGAGGTATAGAGGCTAACCCAACAAAGATAAAGGCAGTAGAAAGAATGGAATTTCCAAGATGTTTAAATGATGTACAAAAATTCACGGGTTGTCTAGCCTCCCTCAGCCGGTTTGTATGTCGGCTGGGAGAGAAGGCGCTACCACTATATCAGCTGATGAAGAAATCAGATAAATTCATTTGGACTCCACAAGCGGACATCGCATTTCATGAGTTGAAAAAGATGTTGGTCATAGCACCCATTTTGGCTTCTCCACTATCAAAAGAGCCTATGTTGCTCTATATATCGGCTACCAACAGAGTAGTAAGTGTTGTAGTTGTAGTAGAACGACTTGAAGATAATAAGTCGGTACAGAGGCCGGTGTATTATTTAAGTGAGGTGTTATCCACTTCAAAGCAGAATTACCCACATTATCAGAAGATGGCTTATGGAGTGTATATGTCGGCAAAAAATCTTAAACATTACTTCAAAGAGCATCCCATCAAAGTGATCTGTAAAGCGCCCATAGCCGACATATTGAGCAACAAAGATGCAAGTGGCCGAATAGCAAAATGGGCAATCGAGTTATCACCGTACGCTCCACAATTTGATAGGAGAGATGCAATCAAATCTCAAGCGGTCGCCGACTTCTTCGTAGACTGGGCCGAAGTGCAGTATGAGCCACCATTACCAGACCCAAATTATTGGACGATGCATTTCGATGGTTCCAAATTAAGAAATGGTTTGGGGGCAGGAATAGTGTTAAAGTCGCCTAAAAGAGATCAGCTGAAATATGTGCTACAAATACATTTCGCCGCATCCAACAACATAGCCGAATATGAAGCACTGGTCCATGGACTGAAAGTAGCAAAAGAGATTGGCATACGCCGAATCTTATGCTATGGGGATTCAGATCTAGTACAACAGCAAGTCTCAGGCAATTGGGATACATTAGATGCCAATATGGCTTTATACAGATTTCATGTGCAAAAGATCAGTGGATACTTCGAAGGATGTGAATTTCACCACATACCTCGGGCAGAAAATGATGCCGCAGACACGTTGTCAAAACTCGGATCAACCCGACAGTCAATTCCCCCGGGTATTGCCCTGGAACACCTCAGGAAACCATCAATAATCCCATCACCAGAATCCGAATCTATCTTTATTCCGGCAAATTCAGCAGAAGATAATGCGCCGATGGAAGTAGACCAGCAATATGACTCGGAAGCCCCCAAGAAGAGGACAGCAGAAGTAAGCACAATTATGGAGGAGGCCGAGGTAGATATGTCGGCAGGAAACATGGAAATAGACAGTGAGATCACACCAGAAAAAGTCACACCGCTATGGGCGCAACCCATATTCTCTTACCTTAAAGACGCGATGTTGCCGGGTAATGAAATATTAGCAAGACAAACTGTAAGGAGAGCAAAAGCTTATACGATCATAAACAATCTGTATAAAAGAAGCGTCACTAGCGTGTTGCAAAAGTGTGTGAGTTCGGCAGAAGGCCAGGAGATCCTCCTAGATATACATCAAGGAGAATGTGGACACCATGCCTCATCTCGTGCCTTGGTAGCAAAAGCATTCAGACATGGATTTTATTGGCCGATGGCTCTGAAAGAAGCCAAAGAGTTGGTTGAAAAATGCAATGGTTGTCAGAGATATGCAACCAAAATACATATGCAGTCGGCCGAGTTAAAAACAATACCCATCACTTGGCCATTTTCTGTGTGGGGCTTAGATATGGTGGGACCATTTAAGCCGGCACGAGGGGGAATGACCCACATATTTGTTATGGTGGACAAGTTCACAAAATGGATTGAAGTAAAACCAATAAAAAATGCGATGGGCCCATAGCAGTGAAATTTCTCAAAGATATTATTTTAAGATATGGGTATCCGCACAGTATTATTACAGATAATGGCACAAACTTTGCAGAAGGAGCCTTCGCCAGATTTTGCAGAAAGAAACACATAAGACTAGATGTTGCCTTCGTGGCTCACCCAGCATCTAATGGGCAAGTGGAAAGGTCTAATGGCCTAGTATTGTCAGGAATAAAACCACGACTTATTGAACCACTGCAGGATGTTGGATTGAGGAACTCCCAGCCGTATTATGGAGCCTCAGGACTACCCCGAATAGATCGACAGGTTATACACCATTCTTTCTGGTATACGGAGCAGAGGCCGTGCTTCCAGCCGACATAATACATGACTCGCCAAGAGTTACTCAATATACAACCTCAGAGGTGAATGAAATAGCTCGGCAAGATACTGTAGACCTACTAGAAGAAGCCAGAGAACTGGCACTATCACGATCAGCTATTTATCAGCAGAACTTGCAACGATATCACATCAAGAAGGTGAATCCAAGGGTGTTCAAAGAAGGGGATTTAGTCCTCCGACTGGTACAACGCACGGCCGGCATGCACAAGCTGTCACCTCCATGGGAGGGACCATTCATCGTGAGCAAAGCATTGCGTAACGATGCTTATTATCTAATCGACGCTCAATCCTCCGGAAGGAACAAGGCAGACAAAGCTGGTGAAGAAACGAAGCGGCCATGGAATGTAGCTTTGCTTCGTCCATTTTACTCATAACATAGTATCTCGAGGTCAAGAACCAATGATGTATTAAACCTCGGCATCCAGAACAGTGACTCGGGGACTGCCATATGTTATTTCAGTTTCATGTTATGTATTTGAAGCTCGGAACCCAGAGCAGTGACTCGGGGACTGCCGTACGTTATTTCAATATCATCTTATGTATTAAACCTCGGCATCCAGAGCAGTGACTCGGGGACTGCCATATGTTATTTCAGTTTCATGTTATGTATTTGAACATCGTCACCCAGAACAGTGACTCGGGGACTGCCATATGTTATTTCAGTTTCATGTTATGTATTTGAACCTCGGCACCCAGAGCAGTGACTCGGGGACTGCCGTATGTTATTTCAATATCATCTTATGTATTAAACCTCAGCATCGAGAGCAGTGACTCGGGGACTGCCATATGTTATTTCAGTTTCATGTTATGTATTTGAACCTCGGCACCCAAAACAGTGACTCGGGGACTGCCATATATTATTTCAGTTTCATGTTATGTATTTGAACCTCGGCACCTAGAATAGTGACTCGGGGACTGCCATATGTTATTTCAGCTTCATGTTATGTATTTGAACCTCGGCACTCAGAGCAGTGACTCGGGGACTGCCATACGCTACCCAGTGTTATGTGGAGCATTAGAACTCGACACCCTGGGCAGCGCCTCAATAACGGTCTTACATTATTTCCGAAATTTTCTCTACACATTAGACTTCGGCGCAATAGGCAGTAACGCAGGATAAGAGCAGAGCAATGTGGTATGATATTCGAAGCTCACACCCAGATTACTCGGCTAAACCACGAGAAAACGAAGACAAAGATACATCCTAAAAACAGGAAATCGCGGGTCACCAAAGCAATAATTCGGATGAAAACCCACTTAAACAAAGTTATAGCAACTGCAAACATATATGTCGCAGCAGTACACGACAAAAGAAATTCAGGTCATACAGGAAATAGTAAATTGTTCCACGTACATCATACGCCTGGCATGCCAGGGATAAGGAATAACTTAAGAGGCAGCGACTTGGCCAGGCGCTGGATGCTCCGAAGTAGGAGGAGCCTCGACCGAGGTTGCCTCGCCCTCCGTAGACCCAGGTGCAACTTCAGCAGAAGCCCGAGGATGCTCAGGAGCATCCATTTGTGCAGTTGAATGCCCAGTACCCTTGGAGGAGGACCGCGCATCACCGTCACTGTCCGAGCTTGAACTGGAACTACCAGATGTGGCCGAGTCATCCTCACCCTCCCCTTGCTTAGCTGAATTGTTATCCGAGGCATCTTCAAATATAACCTCATCGTCCGGGTTTGGAAGGAAACTCGGACCTTCATTCCAGGTATGCACATCGGCATACTCAACAAGCTGGAAGGCGCGAGCTTGCCGAAGAGCAACAAAAGTGGGGTCCTCAACCCAACGGGAACCAGTGCGCAAATTTCTCAGGATATCAAGAGAAATGTCTTCATACCATGACATGATAACAGTAAGGGCCATATCAGCGCCAGCGCGCCCGGCTGATTCCCTCCAGAGACTTAGTTGCCTCTCAGATGCCATCAGTCTTTTCACCAGTAATTCGACCTCGTTGATATCAGGAGTCCCAGAAGTGTTCGGCCAAAGAACGTGGTAAGCTCGAATAGCTGCTTGCACCAAATCCCGGCCCATAATCTTCATTGGACCAACTGCAGCACCAACAGCAACCAGGAAATCCTCCATTGAATACTCCGAGTCAGCGGCAACAGGAACACCTCGGCGCACACGAGCTGCAAGAACCGCTTTAGAACTCACGGGCTTAGCTTCGGGAAAATGATCTGCGCAAAACACGAACGTGTCAGGTGGCAGCAGGGACAAAGAGAAAAATATAATTCGGCTGTGTTAAAAAGCTTACGATGAATGTAACTCATCATTATCTGAAGGTCTTTGGCCCAATCGACCTTGCTCTTCTCAAAACGAGCATTTTCCTCGCTCAATCCCTGAGTTTTCAGTTCGGCAGCCTCAAGGAGTTCTTTATTCTTCTGCAGCTCCAAAGCTAGCCGATTCTTCTCCTCGGAAAATTCCTGGTCGACCTTTTCTAGTTCGGATTTCTGAGAGAGCTTAAGGGTATCCACCTCGGCTCGCAGGCGGGCTATTTCATCATCTTTTTCTTGTAGCTGTGCCGAATGAGCAGCGCTTTGTTCTAAAAAATGCAGCATCACGTCAGGGATGGGCGTGCAATCTTGGTGAGACGCTGCAAAGGTTTGCAACTCGGCTTTACCAAAGCCAAATGAAATAAAAAAGCTTAGCACACATGTTAAAGGGGAAAAGGTGTAAGATAAAAGGGAAACTAACCTTCCAAGATCTTGACTTTCTTCTCAAGACGAATGTTGAGGTTATTAATATTACCTGTTCACCAAAAAAGTGAGCCGACATCTCGCGGACAAATCAATAAGAACGTCGAGAATAACGAAAAGGAACTATCGACTTACCGGCCTTTTTTACCACATGAAGGATTTTCTCATACTTTTCCTCCAGTTTGCGGTGCGAAAAAAGCAACCTCTGAAATTCGGCAGTTCGTCGGTCATGTGCAACCTGAACAATGGAGCAAAACGATAAATGAATAATCAAAGCTAGACCAGATCCGAGTCAAGCGAAACTTATCTCGGATCTAGGTGGCTAGATATTCGAAGCTAGACCAGATCCGAGTTAAGAGAAACTCAACTCGGATCTAGGTGGCTGGATATTCGAAGCTAGACCAGATCCGAGTCAAGAGAAACTTAACTCGGATCTAGGTGGCTGGATATTCGAAGCTAAACCAGATCCGAGTCAAGAGAAACTTAACTCGGGTCTAGGTGGCTGGATATTCGAGACTAAAGCAGATCCGAGGCAAGTGAGACTAAACCCAAATGTAGGTGGCTGAATATTTCAAGATCAACTAAAACGAAAGTCAAGCAAACTATAAAACAAATCTAGTCGGATATAAATTCGAACTCTAGAGATGAGTTTAGATTAAGTAAAGCATCATTAAACTTCCAAGCATATAACAAGTTATTTCCTTGCAAGTTTCGGGGACTAGAGCATATAGTAACATCTGGGCAACTAATCTAAAAACTCAGCAAAACAGCAATTACCTCATTCATCTTGTTGGTATCAAGGATGAACTTGGCAGCTTGATCGAAACGGCCGCTGATGTCGGAAAGCTGAAAGGGCTGGCTGATTGGATTACCCTCAAACTGATCAGCAGCATTCCAATTATTGGCGTACTCCACCAGCGAGACGAGACTGTTCCCACTGGCCGTCCGAGTTAGGACTTTACCCCGAGTATGTTGTGTAACCACTGCCGCCGCAGGGCTTTTATGAAGAGCAAGTTGGGTGCTGGCAGCCGAGGTAACGGAGGCTTTGGTAGGCGCAGTTCCTTTGCGCAGCACGTCGGCAATACTCGGCTGAGAAGAGCCGACAAGACCTTTCTGGGAAGAGGGGGCCTTGGTGGCAACAATTTTCCTTGCCTTAGAAGAGGCATCAGCAGGAGCCGATACCTCGGTAATGGGAACGGTGTCTTTAGGAGCAGCAGGAGACACGGTTGCAGAAGGCACCGAGATAACGACCTCTTCGGTCGGGGCTGGAGTTGATGTAGAGATTGCTGGGGCAGATAGAGGCTCAGTAGAGGCGCTCAGACCCACAGAGGGGGCAACGGGTTCGACGGGAATCTCGGAGGGCCGAATGGAATCGATGTCGACAGAAGAACTTTTAGGCACGTCGCGACGAGGGGGCGACTGATTCGGAGCTGAAGGAGAGGCAGCACGAGCAGGACTGGGAATCCTAGTATCTTCAATGGGCGGAGGAGACGGCGGCCAAATCGGACGGCTAGTCATGCTAGGACCGCCGGGCTTAACAGAAAGCGGAGCGCTGCGAAAATAAGAAAGAAAAAAGGGTGTCAGGATGAAAAACAGAAAGAGAGAAACAAGAAATACGAGCAAAAGGAACTTACCCTGCGACCCCAGGCATGGTCTTGCGCCTGGGAGGATTCGGAGCAGATTCCTTCATTCGTTTCTTGGAGACCGCCTCTGAGGCACTAGCAGAAGCCCCGCGTTTCCCCGAGGTAACAGGAGGTCGGGAAGCAATAGGCTCGGCGTCGTGAACCTGACCGGCCGGATTAGCTGGGAAAGTAGAAGCCGGAAATGCATAAGAAATAGGCATTGCGGCAACTACCTCAAGAATTTGGACCTCGTCCGAATCACCTTCCTCCTCGTGGGCCAAGGTCTTGCCATGAGCTCGAGCCGGGGCAGGATCCGACTTAGGGACGAACTCTTCCGAGTCCGGCTCACCAGTATCCGGGGTGCTCCGGTCCGCAGGCCACGGAAGCAACAAAACTTCGGCATCCTCATTCTTCTGCTCTGCGAACCTCTGCAAGACAAGAAAAAATAAAATTAGATAAAACCGTTACGAAAAACAATTGAATAGCAGAGCGTTATTGATTAAGCTTCCTTCGGGAGGCGGACGATCGCGGGTGAACGGTTTCAATCCCCAAGCCCAATCCTCAGGCACCTCCGTCTTGAAGATAGCTCGGACACGCTTATAGATAAGATAATTGTCCAGCTCCACAGTCGAGACTCGGTTAGGGTCAAGAGGACCGCTCATGTAGCACAGTTTGTGAGTCCGCTTGTGGAATGGGCAGATTCGGCTACTGATAAAGGTAGCCATCAGGTCTTCGCCGCATAACCCGGCACGGATCAGCTCTTTAAGCCGAATCTCAAAGGCCTCGGCCAAGGCATGACTCTTCCTCGGATTGTAAGTCCAATTCACCTTAGAAGGCGGACCAATGGAGAAGGCAGGGAGCCGAATCTTGTCCTCCGTCCCTATGTTCTTGACGTAAAAGAAGGATTTGTGCCACTTCTTGCACGACTCTAACCCGGTGACACGAGGAAATACGAATTTCCTCCGAGGTGTAATGGACGCTGCCCCACATTGAGTAAGCAGTTTCTCGGAAGGGTGCAGAGACTTGTCAGGGACTATGTTAGAACGAATCTGGAAGAACTTCGACCAGACGTGCACGGACGGCCATAGGCCGAAGTATCCCTCCGAGGCGGAGATAAAAGCAGAAAGAGAAGCGATGGCATTCGCAGGAAGATGATGCGGCTGAAGGCCGAAGTAGTCGAGAAAATCTCTAGCGAAATTGCTGAGAGGGAGACCAAAGCCACGCGCGAAGTGTGACATAAAAACTACATACTCTCCCTCCCCAACGTCCGGAGAGGACTCGCTGCCGGGTAAGCGACAGGAGACCTCGGCGGGAATCCTCCGAGTTCAGATAAGCCACTCCATCTCGCGGCGTGTAACAGAGGAGCCTTGCCACGAGCCTCGTTCGGGCCCAGAGCCAGCATCATCATCCTCTACCAGAGCACCACTAAAGGATCTAGACATGGGTTCGCCGGAAAGATCGACGGAGGAAGAGCTGGCGGCGGAGGAAAGTTTAGAGCTACGAGGCCCCGTCGTGATTTTGCACGGGAGCAGCGGCGGAGGAATAGAGGAACCGCCGCACGAATACAAGATCGAAACAGATAAATCTAGGATAAAACCTAGGCAACATGGCCGGAAAGAACTTACCGGCAGCGGCGCCGGAGCTGGCGAGCGCGGATGAGGCGGACAGAACAACACGACGGAGTCCTCGCCGTCGGAAGTTCGGAAGTTACGTGGCGGAGCTGCAAGAGGGCGCAGAAGCGAGAGGAAGAAGAAGGGCACAGGCGAACGAGAAGGGGAAAAGTGAATTCCCAGACACCGCGCCCCTCTTTATAATCGAGCCACAAGCGAGGTAGTGGGATCGTGGGTGCGGTGGTTGACCGTGTAGATCGTGGGTGCGGCACAAACGCACGTCATTAAGTGGAACCGCACCAAGGGCCACACAGTAGCGAAGAAGGTCGCGATCCCCAAGGGAAGCGGCACACGAGGCGTCGCAGCGCCGGCGCGACAGGCACAGTGATAACTGTAGCCTGTCAGTAAATACTGTAGAGGAACAAAAAACTAGAGGAACAATGATGGGGGTGACACGTAGGACAAGGCGTACGAGAGAAGGAACGTGGGTACCTCGAACGAGAGAGAGATAACTCGGAAACAATATAGAAAGAATGTGATGAAACTGATACGGCCCGGCCGAGGTTATCGGCAGGGCCACACCAGCTTCGGGGACTAATGTTGGGGAGGTAACCCCGGATAGGGTAAAGACGGGGAAAGACGAGAGTATAATCCCCGTCTGGTTTCCGAGTTACAGCCTAGGTCGGCCGAATCCCGTAGAAGTCGGCCGAGATATGAAGAGGAGAGACCCGTGTATTTACGCTAAGACATTACCCGGCCGAGATATTGCGTAAGTCGGCCGGGTTAACCCGAGTGATCTTGATGCAGGTAAAGGACGATCCGAGTTATGCGAGGAGGGACCGAATGATATGAAGCTTGCAGGAGAAGGAGAAGCCTAAAGTCAAACCCTAGCAGCAAGCTAGGGAGAATCTGAGCGGAGCCAAGCGCTAGGGACAAAGGCGCAGAGCGACAGAGAGGCAGAAGGAGGTCACGGAGGTGACAGTCCAGAAGCCCGAGGCGCACAGGAGGGGCCCTCTGGAACCTTGCCGTCATTAGGGGAGCGACAGGGAAAGGGGGGCACCGAACTACTATATTGGGACAAGCATATTCCTCGAATATGCTTGCCGCGTCAGCCCTAGAGGAACCCAAGGCCCTCCTTTATAAGGAGAGGCATGGACTCTGAAGGGGGATCGACTAAAGTTAGAGCCGTTAGGCTGGTAAAGTTCCTCTCTTCTCCCTGTATACAGCTCAAGGAGCACTTGTAGCCCAAGGAAGAAGAAATAAAGATCTTTGCCTTAGTCTTCTGTGTGTAGAATCAACTACATCTTCCCTCCCCAGATCCCTCTAGCATCCATTGACCCCATACTTTAGCCTACCCATGGCATCTGCTGTGATACCACCACGACAATGTCCAAGATGGTGACATAAAGATTTGCAAAGTACACACAGATCTGAATGTGGCGGATCCATTGACTAAACCTCTCCTGAGGGAAAAACATGACCAACACTAAACTACCATGGGTGTTCGGTATATTACCATGTAATCTAGATTAGTTGACTCTAGTGCAAGTGGGAGACTGTTGGAGATATGCCCTAGAGGCAATAATAAATTTAGTTATTATTATATCTTTCTGTTTATGATAAATTTTTACATTCATGCTATAATAGTATTAACCAGGAAATATTAATACTTGTGTGATTTGTAAACTAGATTAGAGTCCCTAGTAAAAGCCTCTTCATAATACTAGCTTGTTGGTTCATAGATGATTGTGGTTTCCCTATCATGAACATTGAGATGTTATTAACAACAAGATCATATCATTAGGAGAATGGTATGATGGACATACTCCTATAGATAAGCGTAGCATAAAGATCAAGTTATTTTAATAGTTCATTGCTATAAGCTTTCTGATACATAGTAACCTAATTCCTTTGACCATGAGATCATGCTTATCACCATCACAGGAAGGATGCTTTGATGACATCAAACACCACACCGTAACTGGGTGGCTATAAAGGTGGCATTGAGTGTTCGAAAAGTATGGGTTGGGATCAAGAATGGGATTTGTCCATCCATATGACGGATAGATATACACTGGGCCCTCTCGGTGGAATGTCATCCAATTAGCTTGCAAGCATGTGACTGGCTCACAAGGGATCACATACCATGGGAACAAGAAAAGGGTACTTATCAGTAACGAGGTTGAACTAGGTATGCAGAGATACCGACGATCAAAACCTCGTATAAGAAAACTATCGTGAGACAAAGGGAAATTGGTATCGTATGTAAGTGGTTGCATCGATCGCAAAGTAATCGTTGAAATATGTGGGAGCCATATGAATTTCCAGATTCCTCTATTGGTTATTGTTCGAAGAAGTGTCTCGATCATGTCCGCGTAATTCACGAACCGTAGGGAGACACCCTTAAGGATTCGATGTTGTTGAGTAGTTATGGAATGATGAGTAAGATACTGAATGTTGTTCGGAGTCTCGGATGGGATCCGGGATATCACGAGGAGATCTGGAATGGTTCGGAGAATACGATTCATATAAGGAAAGTCCTGTTTCGGAGTTGGGGAATGATTCCGGTGTTTTCATCGGGAATGTTCTAGAAGGTTCCGGAAGGTTCAACACTCCGGAGGGGAAGGGTACATGAATGTGTCATGACAATGTGGAATGGTTGCATCATGTACTAGGTATCATGGCTGAGCAAAATAAAGGGATAAATCAAATCCTAGTTTGAAAAGTCAAACGCCAATTTGAAAAGTCAAACGACAGTTTTGCTTGGTGGAGGGAGAGTAGGAAACCTACTTGGGGAGGAGTTCCTCTCCCTCCACCCGCCGGCCAAGGAGGCCGACTTGGGGGAGGACTCCCTCCCCTTGGCCGGTGCCCTCCCACCTATGAAAGAAGGGGCAGGGGTGCCCCCTCTAGCCTACACCTCTCACACCCCGAAACCCTAACCCTAAGCCGCCGGCGCCACCAACCCTGATGCCGCCGCCTAGGGCACCACCAACTCGTCGAGTTGGGGTGAACCCTAACCCTAGCCGCCGGCTAGCCTCCTCCCTTGGTGCCCTCTAAACCCTAGATCGCCAAGGCCTCTCTCATAGTTCACCATACTCGCTCCGGCTTAAGGCGAAGCCCTGCGAGATCTGCCCTCTACTTCCGGTACCACGCCGTCGTGCTGCCGGAATCGCGAGGAGAGTGCTACAACCTCCACTGCCTACTGAAACAAGGGAGAGGAAGGTCTTCATCGAGTATCGAACGTGACCGATCATGAAGCGCCGCCGAACGCAGCACGGAAGGATCGTCTACACGATCTTGAGATCGGCAAGAGTACGACTACATCACCCACGAGAATCCGCTCTCGTTAACCGCTTTGGAATCTTTGAGGGTGAGTTCCTCTATCGACTCGTTGCTACAATCTAGTAGATAGATCTTGGCTTGTTTGTTTGCATGTGGTAGAATTTTTTTGTTTTCCATGCTACGAACCCCTACAATGGTATCAGAGCCGTGTCTATATGTAGATCTGTTGCACGAGTAGAACACAATGGTCATTGTGGACGGTGGTGCTTTTATTATCAATTGCTTCTTGTGTACTTTGCATCTTGCGGTATGATGGGATGAAGCGGCCCGGGCTAACCTTACATGACATCGTTCATGAGACTTGATCCACGCTCAACATGCAACTTGTATTGCATAAGTGGCTTTGCGGGTGTCTGTCTCTCCCATTATAGTATAGATCCAATTTACAACGGGCACTTGATAGTTCAAACATCAACGTTGTGGTTCTTATTCGTAAGTTAGATCGACACTTATTGAAAGCCCCAAACACGTAAAATATGCAAAGAAATTTGAGGCTTCTAACTTTGTTTTGCAGGGATGTGCTGTGATGTGATATGGCTATGATTGTGATTATATTTGATGTATGAAATGATCCTTATTGTAAGTTGGCAACCGGCTGGAGCCATATGGTTGTCTTTAATTTCTGTTAAGACCCGCGTGTCTATTCAAAGTAGTTGTAATAGTTGAAGCTGGTGGACGACAACCATGAAGCGGCGCCATTGACCTTGACGCCATACCGGTGATGATGGAGATCATGTACGTGCTTGAAGATGGAGACCGGAAGCACAAGAAGAAAGGCCATACCATATCACATATTATGAATTGCATGTGATGTTAATCCTTTATGCATCTTTTATTGCTTAATTAACGACGGTAGCATTATAAGATGATTCCTCATGCACATTAATTTCAAGTTTTAAAGTGTTCATCCTTAGTAATCACCATTGCTAAAGCTTGTTGTTTCGAAGCACCACGTGATGATCGGGTGTGTTAGATTTTGCAAGTGTATACAACGTGAGCAAGCCAGATTTTCTCATGCGGAAGCTAAGGTTTGATCTTGACGAGCCTAGCATGTACAGACATGGTCTCGGAACACAGATCACCGAAAGGTAAAGCATGAATCATATAGTAGATATGATGAACATGTCGATTGTTCGCCATTGAAGCTACATCAACTCTCGTGATGATCTATTTTGATGTGGTGGATTTGGTTCGTGTGATCACTAAAACAATGTGAGGGATATTGTTTTGAGTGGGAGTTCACCTAGATTAATTTAACTATTAATTAGAACTCAATTTGTCATAAACTTAGTCTAAACTATTGCAAATATGTTGTAGATCAATGGCGGCCCCTACCATCAATTTTAATGCGTTCCTAGAGAAAGAAAAGTTGAAAAACAGTGAAAGCAACTTCGCGGATTGGTTCCGCAATTTGAGGATTGCCCTCAATGCTGGTAATTTGACCTATGTGCTGGATGCACATTGGGTGACCGCTGCGGTGATGCTACCGATGAAGTAAAGAACGTTTACCTCGCTCGGAAGAATCAGTACTCCATAGTTCAGTGTGCTATCTTGTATGGTTTGGAATCGGAGATTCAGAAAAGGTTTGAGAACCATGACCCACATGATATTGTCCGTGAACTCAAATTGATATTTGAGACTCACGCGGCAGTTGAGAGTTATGAGGCTTCTGAAAAGTTCTTAAACTGCAAGATGGAAGAGGGCAGCCTCGTCAGTGAGCATGTGCTTAAGATGTCTGGGCTTGCAAACAAACTCCAAAGCTTGGGTATAGTGATTCCTAATTCTTTGGGGATTTACCGTGTCCTCCAATCACTGCCACCAAGTTACAAGAACTTTGTGATGAACTACAATATGCAAAGCATGAACAAGCAATTGCCAGAACTCTTCTCCATGTTGAAATCTACAGAAGTGGAGATCAAGAAAGAGCACCAAGTTTTGATGGTCAATAACACCACCAAATTCTAGAAAGGCAAGTCTAAGCAAAAGGGAAACTTCAAGAAGGGCGGTAAGAAAGTTGCCGCACCGGCGAAGAATACCAAGGCTGGACCTAAGCCTGATATTGAATGCTTTTACTACAAGCAAGAGGGTCACTGGAAGCGGAATTGCCCAAAGTACTTGGCGGATTTGAAGAACGGCAACATCAAGAAGAAAGGTATATCTGATATACATGTTTTTGATGTTTATCTCACTAGTACTCGTAGTAGTGCCTGGGTATTTGATACTACTTCGGTTGCTCATATTTGTAACTCGAAACAGGTGCTGCAGAATAAACAGAAGCTAGCGAAGAACGAAGTGACGATGCGCGTTGGAAATGGATCAAAGGTTGATGTGATCGCGGTCGGCACGCTACCTCTTCATCTACCATCGGGATTAGTTTTATACTTAAATAATTGTTATTTGGTGCCTGCGTTGAGCATGAACATTATATCGGGATGTTGTTTATTGCGAGACGGTTACTTGTTTAAGTCTGAGAATAATGGTTGTTCGATTTATATGAGTAATATGTTTTATGCACATGCATCTTTGATAGATGGTCTATTCTTATTGAATCTCGATAGTGGAAATACACATATTAATAACATTGAAGCTAAACGTTTGAAATTGAGCGATAACTCGACCTATATGTGGCACTGTCGTCTTGGTCATATCGAAGTGAAGCGTATGAAGAAACTCCATTCCGATGGACTTCTTGAATCACTTGAAAGATGCGAAGCATGTCTGATGGGTAAAATGACTAAGACTCCATTTTCTGGTATGATGGAGCGAGCTACGTACTTATTGGAAATCATACATATCAATGTGTGTGGTCCAATGAGAGTAGCATCGCGCGGTGTCGTGGGAATGACCACGGCAGATGCTGCAATCGGCAGCGAGTAGTAGAACATGGGGCAAGGGCGGCCAGCCATCTGCGGTGCGAGATGAGGGCTGAGACACAAGGATTTACCCAGGTTCGGCCCCCTGGAGGGTAAATACCTACTCCTGCTAGATTGTATTATGGTGAGAGTACAATGGGGCGAGCTCGGCGGCTAGGCAGCGAGTCGCTTGGGTGTATGATGGAACGTATCTCTATGCGTCCTCTAGGGAGGTTTATATAGACTCACCTCCCTAGGGTTTACAGATCTCAACCGAATCAGTTAAGGTTTCAGTAATTCTTTAACCTAATCCGACTGGGCCTATCTACGCTTCTGGACCTTCATCTTCCAGTCGCTTGAGTCCACGCCGGATCTTGATCCAGTCGCCGTCCTGCAGGCCCACTCGCTGGCACCTGGGCCAATAGGAAACGTCCTGCTGGGTATACCCCGGTAGGCATATCCCCATCACGCGGTGGTTATCGTTATGTTCTTACCTTCACAGATGACTTGAGTAGATATGGGTATATCTATTTCATGAAACATAAGTCCGAAACTTTCGAGAAGTTTAAGGAATTTCAAAGTGAGGTAGAGAATCAAGGTAACAAGAAGATTAAATTTCTACGTTCTGATCGTGGAGGTGAATATCTAAGTTACGAGTTTGGCGAGCATTTAAAGAAATGCGGAATACTTTCACAATTGACACCGCCGGGAACACCACAGCGTAATGGTGTGTTCGAACGTCGTAATCGAACTCTCTTAGATACTGGGCCTATCTATGCTTCTGGGCCTTCATCTTCCAGTCGCTTGAGTCCACGCCGGATCTTGATCTAGTCGCCGTCCTGCAGGCCCACTCGCTGGCACCTGGGCCAATAGGAAATGTCCTCTTCTGGGTATACCCCGGTAGGCATATCCCCATCAGTAGTCCCCGATGCCATCGTTGATTGGTCGCAGGCATTCGCTGGCAGTCGGAGTATACGGGTCCAATGCGGACGCCCAGTCGAATCGGCGGTGGACTCCTGAAATAAAGGAACAACTAGTTATTCCAGTTGCAATAACGGTGACCAATCGGGTCGCAGCTCGGCGAACGGGTCGGCGAATACCCAGTCATTGTTATAGTGATCGGGTCGGCGAATCGTCGAGTCGCGCGGAGCGACGAGTCGAATGGATGAAGTTGGGCCGTCAAGTGGGGTCAAAACTAGCCGTTGGGGTAATCCAACGGTAACTTTGGCGTAATTACCGCGCAGTAACGGCTCCCGAAATTGGCGGGTAGCAATCGCTATATAAGGAGAATGACAGGCGAACGGGGAAACACTCCTTCGTCCTTCCTCCGATCTCGCCCATCTCCGTTTTCCACTCCGCATCGCGATCCAACCAATCCAGAGAGCCCCGACCTCCGCGAACTTCCAACCAATGGCCCCCTCCACCGAACCATGGGGCAGATCCAAGTGTACCAGGGCGCTACTGGCGTCCTTCGAGGAGGCCGGGATCCTGCGCGCCGGCAGATGGCGCATCCCCGCGGCCGGAGAAGTGACTCCGGACCCGCGCGAGGGAGAATTCATCTGCTTCACCAGCCACCTGGAGCGGGGGCTGGGGTTTCCCACTTCTCTCTTCTTCCGGCGCTTCTGCGCCCACTACGGGATCCATCAGTCGGACCTACGCCCACATAGCATCGAGCAACTCGTCATTTTCGTGGCATTCTGCGAGTGCTATCTGGGCTGTAGTCCTTACTTCCCTTGTGGCAAGATCTGTTCCATGGGAGGATCAACCGCGAAGAATCAGGCGGCCCGATGCTGGCTGCGGGTGGCCTGACGTTCCAGCTGAAGTCGAAGGCGTTGTTCTTCGACCTGATGCTGCCCGCCAAGGCGGCAAACGAATGAAAGAAATCCTGGTTCTACGCCACCGAGTCGACTCCAGACGGCGAGGTAGCGCTCCCAAAGTATTCCGCCGACCGGCCCGAACCGCGTCGGCTCTAGGTCGGCAAGCTTCCGTTGGATCAGCGGATGGTTGTCGACGAAATGTTGCAAACCATCCGCGGCCTGAAGAAGAAGGGCCTCCAGACCATCAACCTCTACAACTGCTGGTTCGGGCGGCGGCTCGTGCCTTTGGCCCGCCGCGACCACTACATGTATGAGTATACGGGTAAGGACGACTCGACGAAGTCCTCCTTCGCCGAATGGCATCTTGACGACTACACCCTATCCCTAAAGAAAATTACCCAGGCGGTGTATCTGGACGCGAAGGCCGGGGTCGCCCCTACACTGCGAGGCACCCAGCTCCAACGGTAAGTTGTCGTTTCGCCACCACTCACAGTTGCAGATGATGCATTCACGGTTGTGCTGACGTTGTTTCATGTTTGTTGTAGTTGTTCCAAGTGGTGGAAGGCTGGCTCCTACCCACAGACGACGAAAAATCTAGCTCGTCCGTCCAGGACGGGAGCGAGTCGCCGTCCACCAAAGGCGACGTCGGGAGCGATGATGGTGATGATGATGATGATGATGATGGATAAGACGATCCTGTGGAAGACGCCTCCCCAACAGTTCGCAAGACTCGCGGGCAACATCAGCGCAAGCTCGAAGCGAGTAGAAGCCTCGAGCCTCACGACGATGATGACGACGAGCTTCCCGAGCACACCTCACATCGTGAGGCCACGCCGTCAAAGAAGAAGAAGAAGAATAAGGAGTCGAAGGCTCCGCTGAATAGGAAGACGAAGCCGGTAAAGAAGACGTCTCCGCTTCGATCCGCGACCAGTTCTGACGCCACCAGTTATGACACCTTCCGCTCTTTAGCGGCTAAGGGCGAGGCGGGGCGTACGACCGTGGCGCCAGACGTTGCAGCCCCCCTGGACGAGGTGCCTCTAGCGGCGTTGCCACCTCCATTCGCCCCGGTATCTGGGTTGGGAGCTACTCAGGCCGCAACAGCTTCGCCTCCCAAGGAAGCTCCTGCAGCAGTCGTCACGGAGGCTCCTGCCACAACGTCGTCTTCGAAGAAACCCTCTGTGTCTTGGGCACACGGTGTATTCGAGATGGGCCTCAGTCGGAAGTTGGGGCATGAACTGGAAAGGCCTTCCAGCATCCGCACCGGTGTGCGGTTCATACCAGTCGCCAAGTAAGTCCTTTTCATCCTCTTGTCTTCCGTTGTAGTCGGACAGTCTTACTCATATCGTTGTTTCAGAGGACTGGAGTTAAAAAGATCAGCCACCCTTCTGTGGCCAAGGTTCCGCCAGTCATCACCGAGGAGAATCCCTCATGGAAGAGGAAAACCGACGAAGTCACTGCTCCCGCCGACGGTGCCAAGAGGGCGAAAGGCGACGACGTCGTCACGGTCTCTGACGACACGGAGGTTGCTCCGAGCGAACCTCCGACTGCGGCGGAGGTGGCCTCGAAGACCAAGGAGGCTTTTGCCTTACCCGAAGTGTTCGAGCCGGCTCCTAGTGGTGCCGCGGCGTCCGCTGCAACTTTCCCTCGCTTCATGGCCAAGGCGGCCGCAGCGAGTGGCACGGAGCCAACGAGCCAGACGCCTGGGGTCACCGAGACGGAGGTCGAGCAGCGTCGCGGCCACACCCCGGTCATGCTTGCATATGTGGACGCGCTGCAACTTCACGGCATGCTGGGCACAGCCATCCAGATATGTCCAGTCCCCGAGGATCGGGACACCGAATTTCAGTGGTCGGATTCTTAATGTTTTTGTAGCGTCCAGTCCCCGAGTGCCTAGTCGCTGAATTTCAGCGGGTGGGCACTTAGGATTTTCAGTGTCCAGTCCCCGAGTGCCTAGTCGCTGAATTTCAGAGGGTGGGCACTTAGGGTTTTCAGTGTCCAGTCCCCGAGTGCCTAGTCGTTGAATTTCAGCGGGTGGGCACTTAGGATTTCCAGTGTTGTTGACAGTTTATTTTGTGCGCAGGGCCTACAGCGTGAATCGGCCGATCGGCTTGCAGCAAAGTGTCGCATGGAGAAGGAACTCGTTGCCGTCCAGGAGACGAACAAGGGACTCCAAGCAATTGCGGCCGAGGCAGAGGAGGTCCGCCGGGGCCTTGTCCCGACGGGTGCCCTGACGGCGGCTCAATCTGCTGTGAGTACGGCCGAGAAGTGAATCGCTGATCTGGAGCGTGAGATCAAGGAAGCGAAGGCGGAGGCGAGCTTGGCGGAGGGGCGAGCGAAAGCTGCTGTTACTGCTGCCGCTAAAGAGCGGAAGGTGTCTGACACACTCGTTGTTGGGATGCAGAACGACTTCTCCTCGCTTCAAAGCTTCATCACGGGCCTCTGCCGTCCGCTAATTGGTAAACCTTTCTTCCGCTTTGCTCTGCAACAACTGCGTTGTGGAGTCGTTGGTGTGCTCACTGCCGGTTTCTGTCCACATGCCGTATTATTGATAGCTCGGAGGAGGCGCAGACGTACGACGCACGACAGTGTGTGACCACTCTGTTCGACTTGGCCGCGTTGTCCGCGACTTGCATTCGAGCATATCTTCAGGAGATATCGCCCACGGAAGTGATCCCCAGCGACCTCGTCGAGGTATTGTGTTATCTGGAGAAAGCTCCGTCAGTCGTCGAATTCATGACGACATCGGACTTCCGGCGTGGGGCGGCGACATCACTCAGCCTTGGGCTTGCCCATTTCCCGGAGGACTTCGACCTTGATGATGTGACGAGTGGCTACCCCTTGTCGACGGGCTCTGTGGAGATTGCCGAGGTGCTGAAGCTGACGGACCGGGCCGCGGTTTATTCCGATCGCGTTTGGGCGATGGGCGACCTCCTCCCCTATCAGGAGACGACTATCGCCCCCAACGATCCCGAACCAAAGCATCTAGGCTTCAAAGTCGAGCAGCCGTTCCGTGCAGCGATGGCGGGTGAGTTGACAATGTACCCGTCGAACCCGTACGTGCCCTTCATTCGCAACCGCAGGGGTGGCGGCGAGTCGGTGTCGAAACCTGCAGAGTAGAAGCATTGTGTCCTGGGGCGTTAGTAACAAATAGCCATTGGACTTATCTTGTAATTTGGAACGACTTTGATCTGCTGTAACGGAACTTCGTGTTGTTTTGTGAATTGTTTCATGATTATGAATGTTGATTGGACGAGTCCCCGAGCGCATCCGCCCTTTTTATGGGGTTTACCTCGTTTGTTATGTGTTTTTGAATGTTTTGTCAATTGTTTCGCTATTGAGGTCGACTCGCCAGGGCTCGGAGAGCTAGTCGCAGGGCGACTCCCGTGGGTGCTCTATACTTGACCGTTTTCCCGTGCGCGAACGGGGTCGGGTAGCCGAGTCCCCGAGCGTGGTACTTGGTGGTTCTAGTCGCAGCTCCAAGGTAGGTGAGGACTAAGCGCGTTAGAGTAAGCGCGTCATTCCTGCCTGACCCGAAGGATCAGTTGCATGGCGAGTCCTGGGCACGCTCTCATACTGGACGTTTTTCCCTAGCCCCTCACATTTGACTGGACGTCAGTCCCCGAGCATGGTACTTGGTCGTTCGAGTCGCTGTGCCGAGGATGCGGATGACTTTGGTTGCTGTGAGGAGCGAGGGCAGTTGTCTTGGCTCGGTAAGCCAGTCGGGCTAGGCGACTCCAATGGGGCTCCAGGTTGGCGTTTTTCATGGACATTACAAGGCATGGGGTCTCCCAGTGCCCTTGTACCGCACTACTTGGCCGTGCCGGTCGCTTTACCACAGGTTGACTTCTGCGAATAGCCTAACGCTGTTATTACGAGTGCGAGTGGCACAAGACATGGAGAGTAGGCGCAATTTGCGGTAACCGATCTGTTTTATTTCATAGCAGGTGGAGGGTACATGAATGTAGTTCTAGGAGTAGAACTTCCGTATGAGGTTTACATTCCATGGTCGCTTGACGTCGAGTTTCCCGTCTCCTCGGACGTCGGTGAGGTAGTAGGCATCGTTGCCTAGGACTCGACCGATGGCGAATGGCCCCTCCCAGGGGGGGAGGGGAGAGTTTGTGCATGCCCTTCTTGTCCTGGATGAGGCGTAGTACCAGGTTGCCTTCCTAGAAAGTGCGAGTCCTTACTCGCCGGCTATGGTAGCGGCGGAGCCCTTGCTGGTAGATGGCGGTGCGGGAGCGAGCTAGGTCGCGTGCCTCGTCGAGCTGGCCGACTCCGTCTTGTCGTGCGAGTTCGTTTGCAGCCTCTGTGTAGTTGACCACCCTTGGCGAGTCGTGCTCGAGCTGTGCGAGGGCGAGTCCGCGGTGGCGAGTCCCCGAGCGTGTTGAGTACGTGAGGGAGAGTCCGCGGTGGCGAGTCCCCGAGCATTTTGAGTACGCGAGGGCGAGTGTCCGTGGCGGAGAGTCCCCGAGTGCATTAAGTACGCGATGGCGGGTCCCTGAGCGTGTTAAGTACGCGAGGGCGAGTCCGCGGTGGCGATTCCCCGAGCGTGTTGAGTACGCGAGTGCGAGTGTCCGCGGCGGCGAGTCCCCGAGCGTGGAGAGTATGCGAGTGGAGAGTCCGTGGTGGCGAGTCGACGTGGGCGAGCCGCGGTCGTGGAACCACACGTACACGCAGCATGCCTAGGAGTAGTCCCCGAGGCTCGAGTTGGCTTGTAGAGGCGACTTGAGGATCTTTAGAGATGCATATTCTAAAAATAGTAGTGGTTGCTGCCGACAATGGCGAGTGGCGAGGTCGAGCGACCAACGAGCGCCGAGTCCCCGAGCGCGGCGAGCGGAAAGGTTGAACGACCGTCGAGTGCCGAGCCCCGAGCGCAGCGAGGTCGAGCGACCGACGAGCGCTGAGCGCGGCGACCGGCGAGGTCGAGCGACCGGCGAGTGTCGAGTCCCCGAATGCGGCGAGTGGCGTTGTTTGTAGCGTTCCGAGTCCCCGAAAGCGACGAGCGGCGAGGTCCAGCGACCGGCGAGTGCCGCTGTCTGTAGCGCGCCGAGTCACCGAGCGCGGCGTGTGGCGAGGTCGGGCGACTGGCGAGTGCCGCTGTCTGTAGTGCATCGAGTCCCCGAGCGCGTCGAGCGGCGAGGCCGAGCAACCGACGGGCGCCGAGTCCCGAGCGCGGCGAGTGGCGAGAAAGACACCGTTTTGCTGAGAAGGAGGAAAAAGTACGACTGCAATAAGGTATATTTATAAAATATATTAAACATTTGTAAGACATGCGAATTGTAGACGTTGAAATAAAATGCACGTTTGTTATGTGGATCGATGGGCAGTATGTAAGGTTTATGCCTGTCTTTTCATGAGTAGGCAGACCTCCAGCATCAAACGCTTGCCGAATAACAGGGACGCGATGCCAGGCTGTTGAACCCGGAGACAAGGTCGACCTTTTGGTACCCAGCCTCACTACTTCGACGGACGCGAATAAACAGCAGACAAAACTGAAACCGATCCCATGTATGATTTTGGTCCGTGAAAGGGTCATATGCACTTCATGATCGGTTTTGGAGAATGAATGGAGATGCATATATATTTTGAACTCACAGCATGTATGAGTGTAAAGAAACTTAGCTGTTAGCATGGCAATTCCGCGACGGCAGTCCGCGGGTGTGGCGAGTATGTGAGGGCGAGCTCGCGGTGGTGAGTCCCCGAGCGTGGCGAGCCCGCGATGATTGCGAGTCCGCGAGGGGAGAGTCCCCGAGTGTGGAGAGGTAAGACCGCGGAGGGCGAGGTCGCGATGGCGATCCCGCGATAGACGGGTCCGCGCTGGGCGAGTCCGCGACGTACTGGTGCGGCGTTTAGCCGGAAGGAGCGGACCCGGTGGAGTCGTCACAGCGAAATCGACGCAGCGAGCAGAGTCGACCAGATTTTTGTCCCACCGGAATGACATAAATTTGCATAGTCGTCCTTGATGCCGCGGTTGCCATCTATGCCGTGGTTGCCGTCTGTACGACAGACTATATTAGCATAACAGAGGAGCACTTGTGCGATTAGCTGATGAATTTCATCGGTATACTTAGACATGTTCTGTCCAGTTCTGCATCGACTCCATGTGATTCGAACATCTCAGCAATGTCCATGCAATATATTAGATCCAAATAAAATAATTAAAGCAGTCAATGAGAAAGAGAATAAAAGGATCAAGTAGAAAATTCAGCTGTGATTCCAACCGATCGTGCATCCGTCTCTTGTTTCTTTTCCCTAGAGTTGATCTACCGTATCTCGAAATTTGATCCACGGATTTGACATGCGCCTCCTCCTTTTCCTTTAGCTCATGGATTAAGAGCTACGAGTGATTCGCTCATGCCCTCACGGATTGGTCCTCCAAATAATAGCAGACAAGTAGCATGCATGTCAGACTAAGTTGAAATAAATTAACCGATCGGTAGAGAACTAAACGGAGAAGATGAGATTGAATCAACGTGCTAAAATTTTCTGCGTGCCCATGTTCCGCGTCGCCGGGAAGCAGCCAGATCAGATTGATTGGCATCCAATTCTGAGTCATCGGATAGCAATTCTTTGATGGCGCGTCAGATTCTGCTGGTGATGGTGATAGATACCGCCCGGATTATCACCCTCCAAGCACCGCTTGCCCCACGGTGGGAGCCACTGTCGTGGGAATGACCACGGCAGATACTGCAATCGACAGCGAGGAGTATAACATGGGCAAGGGCGGCCAGCCATCTGCGGTGCGAGATGAGGGCTGAGACACAAGGATTTACCCAGGTTCGCCCCCCGGAGGGTAAAGACCTACTCCTGCTAGATTGTATTATGGTGAGAGTACAATGGGGCGAGCTCGGCGGCTAGGCAGCGAGTCGCTTGGGTGTATGATGGAACGTATCTCTATGCGTCCTCTAGGGAGGTTTATATAGACTCACCTCCCTAGGGTTTACAGATCTCAACCGAATCAGTTAAGGTTTCAGCAATTCTTTAACCTAATAAGACTGGGCCTATCTACGCTTCTGGGCCTTCAGCTTCCAGTCGCTTGAGTCCACGCCGGATCTTGATCCAGTCGCCGTTCTGCAGGCCCACTCGCTGGCACCTGGGCCAATAGGAAACGTCCTGCTGGGTATACCCCGGTAGGCATATCCCCATCACGCGGTGGTTATCGTTATGTTCTTACCTTCACGAATGACTTGAGTAGATATGGGTATATCTATTTCATGAAACATAAGTCTGAAACTTTCGAGAAGTTTAAGGAATTTTAAAGTGAGGTAGAGAATCAACGTAACAAGAAGATTAAATTTCTACGTTCTGATCGTGGAGGTGAATATCTAAGTTACGAGTTTGGCGAGCATTTAAAGAAATTCGGAATACTTTCACAATTGACACCGCCGGGAACACCACACCGTAATGGTGTGTCCGAACGTCGTAATTGAACTCTCTTAGATATGGTTCGTTCTATGATGTCACTTACAGATTTACCGCTATCATTTTGGGGTTATGCATTAGAAACAGCCGCATTCACTTTAAATAGGGCACCATCTAAATCCGTTGAAACGACACCGTATGAGTTATGGTTTGGGAAGAAACCTAAATTGTCGTTCCTTAAAGTTTGGGGTTGCGAAGCCTATGTAAAGAAGTTACAGCCGGACAAGCTTGAGACCAAAGCGAAAAAATGCGTCTTCATAGGATACCCGAAGGGAACTATTGGGTATACATTCTATCATAGATCCGAAGGCAAAATCTTCGTTGCCAAGAATGGATCCTTTCTAGAGAAAGAATTTCTCTCGAAAGAAGTGACTGGAAGGAAAGTAGAACTCGACGAGGTTGTTGAACCTTCTCTCGAACTTGCGAGTAGCGCAACACCGGAAGAATTTCCTGTGGCGCCTACACCAATAAGAGAGGAAGCTAATGATGATGATCATGAAACTTCGGTTGAAGTTGCTACAGAACCTCGCAGGTCAACGAGAACTCGTACCACTCCTGATTGGTATGATCCCGTTATGAGTGTCATGTTGGTGGACAACACCGATGATCCTGCGACATATGAGGAAGCGATGATGAGCCCAGATTACAATAAATGGTAAGAAGCCATGAAATCCGAAATTGGATCCATGTACGAAAACCAAGTATGGACTTTGGTGGACTTACCGGATGGCCGGAAGGCTGTCGAGAACAAATGGATTTTCAAGAAGAAAACAGATGCTGATGGTAATGTTACTGTCTATAAAGCTCGACTTGTCGCAAAAGGGTTTCGACAAATTCAAGGAGTTTACTACGATGAGACTTTCTCACCAGTAGCGAAGCTAAAATCTGTGAGGATTATGTTAGCAATCGCTGCATATTATGATTATGAGATATGGCAGATGGATGTCAAAACATCGTTCCTCAATGGAGACATTGATGAAGAGTTGTATATGATGCAACCCAAAGGTTTTGTCGATCCTAAAGATGCTAACAAGGTGTGCAAACTTCAACGGTCCATATATGGGTTAAAGCAAGCATCCCGAAGTTGGAATCAACGTTTTAATAAGGTAATCAAAAGTTTTGGTTTTATACAAACTTATGGAGAAGCTTGTATTTACAAGAAATTGAGTGGGAGGTCTGTAGAATTCTTAATACTATACGAAGATGACATATTGTTGATTGAGAATGATGTAGACCTTCTTAATAGTGTCAAGGAATATTTGAATAATAGTTTTTCAATGAAAGATCTTGGCGAAGCAGCTTACAATTTAGGCATAAAGATTTATAGAGATAGATCGAGACGCCAAATATCATTGTCACAAAGTACATATTTGGACAAAGTTCTAAAGAGGTTTGGAATGGAAGATAGCAATAAAGGGTTCTTGCCCATGTTGCCCAATACGACGTTGAGTAAAACCCAAAGTCCAGCAATGGCAGAAGATAGAGAAAGGATGAGTAAGACTCCCTATGCCTCATCCATAGGATATCTAATGTATGCCATGATATGTACTAGACCCGACATTGCATATGCTGTTAGTTTGACTAGCAGATATAAAAGTGATCTAGGAGTGGATCATTGGACAGCGGTTAAAAACATCCTTAAGTACTTGAGAAGAACTAAGGATATGGTTCTTTCTTATGGAGGTGATGAACAATTCGTTGTTAATGGTTACACCGATGCTAGTTGGAACACCGATCCGGATGATTCTAAATCACAATCTAGATACGTATTTACTTTGAATGGTGCAGCAGTTAGCTGGAGGAGTGCAAAGCAAAGCATTGTGGCGAGATCTTCAACTGAATCGGAATACATATCTGCTTCGGAGGCTTCACAAGAAGCGATATGGATGAAGGAGTTCATTACAGAGCTCGGTGTGGTTCCAAGTGCGCTGGACCCAATGTCTATCTACTGTGATAACATGGGCGCCATAGCCAATGCGCAAGAACCAATGTCACACAAGAAGCTGAAGCACATCAAGCTACGTTTTCACGCTATTCGAGAACATGTCCAAGATGGTGACATAAATATTTGCAAAGTACACACAGATCTGAATGTGGTGGATCCGTTGACTAAACCTCTCCTGAGGGAAAAACATGACCAACACCAAACTACCATGGGTGTTCGGTATATTACCATGTAATCTAGATTAGTTGACTCTAGTGCAAGTGGGAGACTGTTGGAGATATGCCCTAGAGGCAATAATAAATGTAGTTATTATTATATCTTTGTGTTTATGATAAATGTTTACATTCATGCTATAATAGTATTAACCAGGAAACATTAATACTTGTGTGATTTGTAAACTAGATTAGAGTCCCTAGTAAAAGCCTCTTCATAATACTAGCTTGTTGGTTCATAGATGATTGTGGTTTCCCTATCATGAACATTGAGATGTTATTAACAACAAGATCATATCATTAGGAGAATGGTATGATGGACACACTCCTATAGATAAGCGTAGCATAAAGATCAAGTCATTTTAATAGTTCAATTGCTATAAGCTTTCTGATACATAGTAACCTAATTCCTTCTACCATGAGATCATGCTTATCACCATCAGCGGAAGGATGCTTTGATGACATCAAACACCACACCGCAACTGGCTGGCTATAAAGGTGGTATTGAGTGTTCGGAAAGTATGGGTTGAGACACATGGATCAAGAATGGGATTTGTCCATCCATATGATGGATAGATATACTCTGGGCCCTCTCGGTGGAATGTCATCCAATTAGCTTGCAAGCATGTGAATGGCTCACAAGGGATCACATACCACGGGAACAAGAAAAGAGTACTTATCAATAATGAGGTTGAACTAGGTATGCAGAGATACCGGCGATCAAAACCTCGGATAAGTAAACTATCGTGAGACAAAGGGAAATTGGTATCGTATGTAAGTGGTTCATTCGATCAAAAAGTAATCGTTGAAATATGTGGGATCCATATGAATTTCCAGATTCCTCTATTGGTTATTGTTTGGAGAAGTGTCTCGATCATGTCCGCATAATTCACGAACCGTAGGGAGACACACTTAAGGATTCGATGTTGTTGAGTAGTTATGGAATGATGAGTAAGAGACTGAATGTTGTTCGGAGTCTCGGATGGGATCCGGGATATCACGAGGAGATCCGGAATGGTTCGGAGAATAAGATTCATATAAGGAAAGTCCTGTTTCAGAGTTGGGGAATGATTCCAGTGTTTTCATCGAGAATGTTCTACAAGGTTCCGGAAGGTCCGGCACTCCGGAGGGGAAGGGTACATGAATGTGTCATGACAATGTGGAATGGTTGCATCATGTACTAGGTATCATGGCTAAGCAAAATAAAGGGAGATATCAAATCCTAGTTTGAAAAGTCAAATGCCAATTTGAAAAGTCAAACGGTAGTTTTGCTTGGTGGAGGGAGAGTAGGAAACTTACTTGGGGAGGAGTTCCTCTCCCTCCACCCGCCGGCCAAGGAGGCCGACTTGGGGGAGGACTCCCTCCCCTTGGCCGGCGCCCTCCCACCTATAAAAGAAGGGGCAGGGGTGCCCCCTCTAGCCTACACCTCTCACACCCCGAAACCCTAACCCTAAGCCGCCGGCGCCACCACCCCTGCTGCCGCCGCCTAGGGCACCACCAACTCGCCGAGTTGGGGTGAAACCTAACCCTGGCCGCCGGCTAGCCTCCTCGCTTGGTGACCTCTAAACCCTAGATCGCCAAGGCCTCTCTCATACTTCACCATACTCGCTCCGGCTTAAGGCGAAGCCCTGCGAGATCTCCCCTCTACTTCCGGTACCACGCCGTCGTGCTGCCGGAATCGCGAGGAGAGTGCTACAACCTCCGCTGCCTGCTAGAACAAGGGAGAGGAAGGTCTTCATCGAGTACCGAACGTGTGACCGACTGCGGAAGCGCTGCAGGAACGCAGCGCCGGAAGGATCGTCTACACGATCTTGAGATCGGCAAGAGTACGACTACATCACCCACGAGAATCCGCTCTCGTTAACCGCTTTGGAATCTTCGAGAGTGACTTCCTATATCGACTCGTTGCTACAATCTAGTAGATAGATCTTAGCTTGTTTGTTTGCATGCGGTAGAATTTTTTTGTTTTCCATGCTACGAACCCCTACAGTGGTATCAGAGCCGTGTCTATATGTAGATCTGTTGCATGAGTATAACACAATGGTCATTGTGGACGGTGGTGATTTTATTATCAATTGCTTCTTGTGTACTTTGCATCTTGCGGTATGATGGGATGAAGCGGCCCGAGCTAACCTTACATGACATCGTTCTTGAGACTTGCTCCACGCTCAACATGTAACTTGTATTGCATAAGTGGCTTTGCGGGTGTTTGTCTCTCCCATTATAGTATAGATCCAATTTACAACAGGCACTTGATAGTTCAAACATCAACGTTGTGGTTCTTGTTCGTAAGTTAGATCGACACTTATTGAAAGCCCCAAACCACGTAAAATATGCAAAGAAATTAGAGGCGTCTAACTTTGTTTTGCAGGGGTGTGCTGTGATGTGATATGGCTATGATTGTGATTATATTTGATGTATGCAATGATCCTTATTGTAAGTTGGCAACCGGCTGGAGCCATATGGTTGTCTTTAATTTCTGTTAAGACCCGCATGTCTATTCAAAGTAGTTGTAATAGTTGAAGCTGGTGGACGACAACCATGAAGCGGCGCCATTGACCTTGACGCCATACCGGTGATGATGGAGATCATGTACGTGCTTGAAGATGGAGATCGGAAGAACAAGAAGAAAGGCCATATCATATCACATATTATGAATTGCATGTGATGTTAATCCTTTATGCATCTTGTATTGCTTAGTTAACGACGGTAGCATTATAAGATGATCCCTCATGCACATTAATTTCAAGTTTTAAAGTGTTCATCCTTAGTAAGCACCGTTGCTAAAGCTTGTTGTTTCGAAGCACCACGTGATGATCGGGTGTGTTAGATTCTGCAAGTGTATACAATATGAGCAAGCAAGATTTGCTCATGCGAAAGCTAAGGTTTGATCTTGACGAGCCTAACATGTACAAACATGGTCTCGGAACACGGATCACAGAAAGGTAAAGCATGAATCATATAGTAGATATGATGAACATGTCGAGTGTTCGCCGTTGAAGCTACATCAACTCTCGTGATGATCGGTTTTGATGTGGTGGATTTGGTTCGTGTGATCACTAAAACAATGTGAGGGATATTGTTTTGAGTGGGAGTTCACCTAGATTAATTTAACTATTAATTAGAACTCAATTTGTCATAAACTTAGTCTAAACTATTGCAAATATGTTGTAGATCAATGGCGGCCCCTACCATCAATTTTATGCGTTCCTAGAGAAAGAAAAGTTGAAAAACAATGGAAGCAACTTCGCGGATTGGTTCCGTAATTTTAGTATTGTCCTCAATGCTGGTAATTTGACCTATGTGCTGGATGCACCGCTGGGTGACCCGCCTGCAGCTGATGCTACCGATGAAGTAAAGAACGTTTACCTCGCTCGAAAGAATCAGTACTCCATAGTTCAGTGTGCTATCTTGTATGGTTTCGAATCGGAGCTTCAGAAAAGGTTTGAGAACCATGACCCACATGATATTGTCCGTGAACTCAAATTGATATTTGAGACTCATGCGGCAGTTGAGAATTATGAGGCTTCTGAAAAGTTCTTGAACTACAAGATGGAAGAGGGCAGCTCCGTCAGTGAGCACGTGCTTAAGATGTTTGGGCATGCAAACAAACTCCAAAGCTTGGGTATAGTGATTCCTAATGCTTTGGGGATTTACCGTGTCCTCCAATCACTGCCACCAAGGTACAAGAACTTTGTGATGAACTACAATATGCAAAGCATGAACAAGCAGTTGCCAGAACTCTTCTCCATGTTGAAATCTGCAGAAGTGGAGATCAAGAAAGAGCACCAAGTGTTGATGGTCAATAAGACCACCAAATTCAAGAAAGGAAAGTCTAAGCAAAAGGGAAACTTCAAGAAGGGTGGTAAGAAAGTTGCCGCACCGGCGAAGAAACCAAGGCTGGACCTAAGCCTAATACTGAATGCTTTTACTGCAAGCAAGAGGGTCACTGGAAGCGGAATTGCCCAAAGTACTTGGCGGATTTGAAGAACGGAAACATCAAGAAGAAAGGTATATCTGATATACATGTTATTGATGTGTATCTCACTAGTACTCGTAGTAGTGCCTGGGTATTTGAATCTTGGTTGCTCATATTTGTAACTCGAAACAGGTGCTGCAGAATAAACGGAAGCTAGCGAAGAACGAGGTGACGATGCGCGTTGGAAATGGATAAAAGGTTGATGTGATCGCGGTCGGCACGCTACCTCTTCATCTACCATCGGGATTAGTTTTATACTTAAATAATTGTTATTTGGTGCCTGCGTTGAGCATGAACATTATATCGGGATCTTGTTTATTGCGATACGGTTACTTGTTTAAGTCCGAGAATAATGGTTGTTCGATTTATATGAGTAATATGTTTTATGCACATGCACCTTTGATAGATGGTCTATTCTTATTGAATATCGATAGTGGAAATACACATATTAATAACATTGAAGCTAAACGTTTGAAATTGAGCGATAACTCGACCTATATGTGGCACTGTCGTCTTGGTCATATCGGAGTGAAGCGTATGAAGAAAGTCTATTCCGATGGACTTCTTGAATCACTTGATTTCGAATCACTTGAAAGATGCGAAGCATGTCTGATGGGTAAAATGACTAAGACTCCATTTTCTGGTATGATGGAGCGAGCTACGGACTTATTGGAAATCATACATATCGATGTGTGTGGTCCAATGAGTGTAGCATCGCGCGGTGTCGTGGGAATGACCATGGAAGATGCTGCAATCGGCAGCGACTAGTAGAACATGGGGCAAGGGCGCCCAGCCATCTACGGTGCAAGATGAGGGCTGAGACACAAGGATTTACCCAGGTTCGGCCCCCCGGAGGGTAAAGACCTACTCCTGCTAGATTGCATTATGGTGAGAGTACAATGGGGCGAGCTCGGCGGCTAGGCAGCGAGTCGCTTGGGTGTATGATGGAACGTATCTCTATGCGTCCTCTAGGGAGGTTTATATATACTCACCTCCCTAGGGTTTACAGATCTCAACCGAATCAATTAAGGTTTCAGCAATTCTTTAACCTAATACGACTGGGCCTATGTACGTTTCTGGGCCTTCAGCTTCCAGTCGCTTGAGTCCACGTCGGATCTTGATCCAGTCGCCGTCATGCAGGCCCACTCGCTGGCACCTGGGCCAATAGGAAACGTCCTGCTGGGTATACCCCGGTAGGCATATCCCCATCAGTAGTCCCCGAGGCCGTCGTTGATTAGTCGCAGGCATTCGCTGGCAGTCGGAGTATACGGCTCCAATGCGGACGCCCAATCGAATCGGCGGCGGACTCTTGAATAAAGGAACAACTAGTTATTCCAGTCGCAATAACGGTGACCAATCGGGTCGCAGCTTGGAGAACGGGTCGGCGAATACCCAGTCACTGTTATAGTGATCGGGTCGGCGAATCGTCGAGTCGCGTGGAGCGACGAATCGAATGGATGAAGTTGGACCGTCAAGTGGGGTCAAAACTAGCCGTTCGGGTAATCCAACGGTAACTTTGGCATAATTACCGCGCAGTAATGGCTCCCGAAATTGGTGGGTAGCAACCGCTATATAAGGAGAATGACAGGCTAACGGGGAAACACTCCTTCGTCCTTCCTCCGATCTCGCCCATCTTCGTTTTCCACTCCGCATCGCGATCCAACCAATCCAGAGAGCCCCGACCTCCGCGAACTTCCAACCAATGGCCTCCTCCACCGAACCATGGGGAAGATCCAAGTGTACCAGGGCGCTACTGGCGTCCTTCGAGGAGGCCGGAATCCTGCGCGCCGGCAGATGGCGCATCCCCGCGGCCGGAGAAGTGACTCCGGACCCGCGCGAGGGAGAATTCATCTGCTTCACCAGCCACCTGGAGCTGGGGCTGGGGTTTCCCACTTCTCTCTTCTTCCGGCGCTTCTGCGCCTACTACGGGATCTAGCCGTCGGACCTAGGGTTCTGTGAGTGCAGCATCGATCAGCTCGTCATTTTCGTGGCATTCTGTGAGTGCTATCTGGGCTGTAGGCCTTACTCTCCCTTGTGGCAAGATCTATTCTATGGGAGGATCAGCCGCGAAGAATCAGGCGGCCCGATGCTGGCTGCGGGTGGCCTGACGTTCCAGCTGAAGTCGAAGGCGTCGTTCTTCGACCTGATGCTGCCCGCCAAGGCGGCAAACGAATGGAAGAAATCCTGGTTCTACGTCATCGAGTCGACTCCAGACGGCGAGGTAGCGCTCCCAAATTACTCCACCGACCGGCCCAAACCGCGTCGGCTCTAGGTCGGCAAGCTTCCGCTGGATCAGCGGATGGTTGTCGACGAAATGTTGTAAACCATCCGCGGCCTGAAGAAGAAGGGCCTCCAGACCATCAACCTCTACAACTGCTGGTTCGGGCGGCGGCTCGTGCCTTTGGCCCGCCGCGACCACTACATGTACGAGTATACGGGTAAGGACGACTCGACGAAGTCCTCCTTCACCGAATGGCATCTTGACGACTACACCCTGGCCCTAAATAAAATTACCCATGCGGTGTATCTGGACGCGAAGGCCGGGGTCGCCCCCTACACTGCGAGGCGCCCAGATCCGACGGTAAGTCGTCGTTTCGCCACCACTCGCAGTTTACGACGATTCATTCGCGGTTGTGCTGACGTTGTCTCATGTTTGTTGTAGTTGTTCCAAGTGGTGGAAGGCTGTCTCCCACCCGCAGGTGACGAAAACTCTAGCTCGTCCGTCCAGGACGGGAGCGAGTTGTCGTCCGCCAAAGGCGACGCCGGGAGCAACGATGGTGATGATGACGATGATGGCAAAGACGATACCGTGGAAGACGCCGCCCCAACAGTTCGCAAGACTCGCGGGCAACATCAGCGAGAGCTCAAAGCGAGTAGAAGCCTCGAGACTCACGACGATGATGACGACGAGCTTCCCGAGAACACCTCACATCATGAGGCCACGCCGTCGAAGATGAAGAAGAAGGAGTTGAAGGCTCCTCCGAAGAGGAAGACGAAGCCGGCAAAGCAGACGTCTCCGCTCCGATCCGCGACCAGTTCTGACGCCACCAGCTCGGCTAAGGGCGAGGCGGGGCGTACGACCGTGGCGCCAGACGCTGCAGCCCCCCTGGACGAGGTGCCTCTAGCGGCGTTGCCACCTCCATTCGCCTCGGTCTCTGGGTTGGGAGCTAATCAGGCGGCAACAGCTTCGCCTCCCAAGGAAGCTCCCGCAGCCGTCGTCACGGAGGCTCCTGCCGCAGCCTCGTCTTCGAAGAAACCCTCTGTGTCTTGGGCACATGGTGTATTCGAGATGGGCCTCAGTCGGAAGTTGGGGCATGAGCTGGAAAGGCCTGCCAGCATCCGCACCGGTCTGCGGTTCATACCAGTCGCCAAGTAAGTCCTTTTCATCCTCTTGTGTTTCGTTGTAGTCAGACAATCTTACTCATATCGTTGTTTCACAGGACTGGATTTAAAAAGATCGGCCACCCTTCTGTGGCCAAGGTTCCACCAGTCATCACCGAGGAGGATCCCTCACGGAAGAGGAAAACCGTTGAAGTCCCTGCTCCCGCCGACGGTGCCAAGAGGGCGAAAGGCGACGACGTCGTCACGGTCTCTGACGACACGGCGGTTGTTCCGAGCGAACCTCCGACTGCGGCGGAGGTGGCCTCGAAGACCAAGGATGCTTTTGCCTTACCCGAAGTGTTCGAGCCGGCTCCTAGTGGTGCCGCGGCGTCCGCTGCAACTTTCCCTCGCTTCATGGCCAAGGCGGCCGCATCGAGTGGCACGGAGCCAACGAGCCGGACGCCTGGGGTCACCGAGACGGAGGTCGAGCAGCGTCGCGGCCACACCCAGGTCATGCTTGCATCTGTGGACGTGCTGCAACTTCACGACATGCTGGGCGCAGCCATCCAGGTATGTCCAGTCCCCGAGGATCGGGCCACTGAATTTCAGTGGTCGGATTCTTAATGTTTTTGTAGCGTCCAGTCCCCGAGTGCCTAGTCGTTGAATTTCAGCGGGTGGGCACTTAGGATTTTCAGTGTCCAGTCCCCGAGTGCCTAGTCGCTGAATTTCAGCGGGTGGGCACTTAGGGTTTTCAGTGTCCAGTCCCCAAGTGCCTAGTCGCTGAATTTCAGCGGGTGTGCACTTAGGATTTCCAGTGTTGTTGACAGTTTATTTTGTGCGCAGGGCCTGCAGCGTGAATCAGCCGATCGACTTGCAGCAAAGTGTCGCATGGAGAAGGAACTTGTTGCCGTCCAGGAGACGAACAATGGACTCCAAGCAATTGCGGCCGAGGCAGAGGAGGTCCGCCGAGGCCTTGTCCCAGCGGGTGACCTGACGGCGGCTCAATCTGCTGTGAGTACGGCCGAGAAGAGAATCGCTGATCTAGAGCGTGAGGTCAAGGAAGCGAAGGCGGAGGCGAGCTTGGTGGATGGGCGAGCGAAAGCTGCTGTTACTGCTGCCGCTAAAGAGCGGAAGGTGTCTGACGCACTCGTTGTTGGGCTGCAGAACGACTTGTCCTCACTTCAAAGCTTCATCACGGGCCTTGCCGTCCGCTAATTGGTAAACCTTTCTTCCGCTTTCCTCTGCAACAACTGCGTTGTGGAGTCGTTGGTGTGCTCACTGCCGGTTTCTGTCCACATGCCGTATTATTGATAGCTCGGAGGAGGCGCAGACGTATGACGCACGGCAGTGTGTGACCACTCTGGTCAACTCGGCCGCGTTGTCCGCGACTTGCATTCGAGCATATCTTTAGGAGATATCGCCCACGGAAGTGATCCCCAGCGACCTCGTCGAGGTATGGCGTTATCTGGAGAAAGCTCCGTCAGTCGTCGAATTCATGACGCGGTCGGCCTTCCGGCGTGGGGCGGCGACAGCGCTCAGCCTTGGGCTTGCCCATTTCTCGAAGGAATTCGACCTTGATGATGTGACGAGTGGCTACCCCTCGTCGACGGGCTCTATGGAGATTGCCGAGGTGCTGAAGCTGACGCACCGGGCCGCGGTTTATTCCGATCGCGTTTGGGCGATGGGCGACCTCCTCCCCTATCAGGAGACGACTGTCGCCCTCAACGATCCCGAACCAAAGCATCTGGACTTCAAAGTCGAGCAGCCGTTCCGTGCGGCGATGGCGGGTGAGTTGACGACGTACCCGTCGAACCCGTACGTGCCCTTCATTCGCAACCGCAGGGGTGGCGGTGAGTCGGCGTCGAAACCTGCAGAGTAGAAGCATTGTGTCCTGGGGCGTTAGTAACAAATAGCCATTGGACTCGCCAGGGCTCGGAGAGCCAGTCGCAGGGCGACTCCCGTGGGTGCTCTACTTGAACGTTTTCCCGTGCGCGAACGGGGTCGGGTAGCCGAGTCCCCGAGCGTGGTACTTGGTGGTTCTAGTCGCAACTCCAAGGTAGGTGAGGACTAAGCGCGTTAGAGTAAGCGCGTCATTACTGCCTGACCCGAAGGATCAGTCGCATGGCGAGTCCTGGGCACGCTCTCATACTGGACATTTTTTCCTAGCCGCTCACATTTGACTGGATGTCAGTCCTCGAGCGTGGTACTTGGCCATTCGAGTCGCTGTGCCGAGGATGCGGATGACTTTGGTTGCTGTGAGGAGCGAGGGAAGTTGTCTTGGCTCAGTAAGCCAGTCGGGCTAGGCGACTCCAATGGGGCTCCAGGTTGGCGTTTTTCATGGACATTACAAGGCATGGGGTCTCCCAGTGCCCTTGTACCGCACTACTTGGCCGTGCCGGTCGCTTTACCACATGTTGACTTCTGCGAATAGCCTAACGCTATTATTACGACTGCGAGTGGCACAAGACATGGAGAGTAGGCGCAATTTGCGGTAACCGATCTGTTTTATTTCATAGCAGGTGGAGGGTACATGAATGTAGTTCTAGGAGTAGAACTTCCGTAGGAGGTTTACATTCCACGGTCGCTTGACGTCGAGTTTCTCGTCTCCTCGGACGTCGGTGAGGTAGTAGGCGTTGTTGCCTAGGACTCGACCGATGGCGAATGGTCCCTCCCAGGGGGGGGAGAGTTTGTGCATGCCCTTCTTGTCCTGGATGAGGCGTAGTACCAGGTCGCCTTCCTAGAAAGTGCGAGTCCTTACTCGCCGGCTATGGTAGCAGCGCAGCCCTTGCTGGTAGATGGCGGTGCGGAAGCGAGCTAGGTCGCATGCCTCGTCGAGCTGGTCGACTTCGTCTTGTCGTGCGAGTTAGTTTGCAGCCTCTGTGTAGTTGACCACCCTTGGCGAGTCGTGCTCGAGCTGTGCGAGGGCGAGTCCGCGGTGGCGAGTCCCCGAGCGTGTTGAGTACGCGAGGGTGAGTCCGCGGTGGCGAGTCCCCGAGCATGTTGAGTACGCGAGGGCGAGTGTCCGCGGCGGAGAGTCCCCGAGCGCGTTAAGTACGCGATGGCGGGTCCCCGAGCGTGTTGAGTACGTGAGGGCGAGTCCGCGGTGGCGATTCCCCGAGCGTGTTGAGTACGCGAGGGCGAGTGTCCGCGGCGGCAAGTCCCCGAGCGTGGAGAGTATGTGAGTGGAGAGTCCGTGGTGGCGAGTCGACGTGGGCGAGCCGCGGTCGTGGAACCACGCGTACACGCAGCATGCCTAGGAGTAGTCCTCGAGGCTCGAGTTGGCTTGTAGAGGCGACTTGAGGCTCTTTAGAGATGCATATTCTAAAAATAGTAGTGGTTGCTGCCGACAATGGCGAGTGACGAGGTCGAGCGACTGGCGAGCGCCGAGCCCCCGAGCGCGGCGAGTGGCGAGGTCGAGCGACCAACGAGCGACGAGTCCCCGAGTGCGGCGAGCGGCAAGGTTGAGAGACCGTCGAGTGCCGAGCCCCGAGCGCGGCGAGGTTGAGCGACCGACGAGCGCCGAGTGCGGCGAGCGGCGAGGTCGAGCGACCGGCGAGCGACGAGTCCCCGAATGCGGCGAGTGGCGCTGTTTGTAGTGCGCCGAGTCCCCGAGAGCGGCGAGCGGCGAGGTCTAGCGACCGGCGAGTGCGGCTGTCTGTAGCGCGCTGAGTCACCGAGCGCGGCGTATGGCGAGGTCGGGCGACTGGCGAGTGCTGCTGTCTGTAGTGCACCGAGTCCCCGAGCGCATCGAGCGGCGAGGCCGAGCAACCGACGGGCACCGAGTCCCGAGCGTGGCGAGTGGCGAGAAAGACACCGTTTTGCTGAGAAGGAGGAAAAAGTACGACTGCAATAAGGTGTATTTATAAAATATATTGAACATTTGTAAGACGTGCGAATTGTAGGCGTTGAAATAAAATGCACGTTTGTTATGTGGATCGATGGGCAGTATGTAAGGTTTATACGTGTCTTTTCATGAGTAGGCAGACCTCCAGCATCAAACGCTTGCCGGATAACAGGGACGTGATGCCAGACTGTTGAACCCAAAGACAAGGTCGGCCTTTTGGTACCCAGCCTCACTACTTCGACGGACGCGAATAAACAGCAGACAAAACTGAAACCGATTCCAAGTATGATTTTGGTCCCTGAAAGGATCATATGCTACTGCATGATCGGTTTTGGAGAATGAATGGAGATGCATATATATTTTGAACTCATAGCATGTATGAGTGTAAAGAAACTTAGCTGTTAGCATGGCAATTCCGCGACGGCAGTCCTCGGGTGTGGCGAGTATGCGAGGGCAAGCTCGCGGTGGTGAGTCCCCGAGCGTGGCGAGTCCGCGATGATTGCGAGTCCGCGAGGGGAGAGTCCCCGAGTGTGGAGAGGTAAGACCGCGGAGGGCGAGGTTGCGATGGCGATCCCGCGGTAGACGAGTCCGCGCTGGGTGAGTCCGCGACGTACTGGTGCAGCGTTTAGCCGGAAGGAGCGGACCCGGTGGAGTCGTCACAGCGAAATCGACGCAGCGAGCGGAGTCGACCAGATTTTTGTCCGTCCGGATTGACATAAATTTGCATAGGCGTCCTTGATGCCGCGGTTGCCGTCTATGCCGTGGTTGCCGTCTGGACGACAGACTATATAAGCATAACAGAGGAGCACTTGTGCGATTAGCTGATGAATTTCATCGGTATACTTAGACATGTTCTGTCCGGATCTGCATCGACTCCATGTGATTCGTACATGTCATCAATGTCCATGCAATATATTAGATCCAAATAAAATAATTAAAGCAGTCAATGAGAAAGAGAATAAAAGGATCAAGTAGAAAATTCAGCTGTGATTGCAGCCGATCGTGCATCCGTCTCTTGTTTCTTTTCCCTGGAGTTGATCTACCGTATCTCGAAATTTGATCCACGGATTTGACATGCGCCTCCTCCTTTTCCTTTAGCTCATGGATTAAGAGCTACGAGTGATTCGCTCATGCCCTCACGGATCGGTCCTCCAAATAATAGCAGACAAGTAGCATGCATGTCAGACTAAGTTGAAATAAATTAACCGATCGGTAGAGAACTAAACGGAGAAGATGAGATTGAATCAGCGTGCTAAAATTTTCTGCGTGCCCATGTTCCGCGTCGCCGGGAAGCAGCCAGATCAGATTGATTGGCATCCAATTCTGAGTCATCGGATAGCAATTCTTTGATGGCGCGTCAGATTCTGCTGGTGATGGTGAGAGATCCCGCCCGGATTATCACCCTCCAAGCACCGCTTGCCCCACGGTGGGCGCCACTGTCGTGGGAATGACCACGGCAGATACTGCAATCGACAGCGAGGAGTAGAACATGGGAAAGGGCGGCCAGCCATCTGCGGTGCGAGATGAGGGCTGAGACACAAGGATTTACCCAGGTTCGCCCCCCCGGAGGGTAAAGACCTACTCCTGCTAGATTGTATTATGGTGAGAGTACAATGGGGCGAGCTCGGCGGCTAGGCAGCGAGTCGCTTGGGTGTATGATGGAACGTATCTCTATGCGTCCTCTAGGGAGGTTTATATAGACTCACCTCCCTAGGGTTTACAGATCTCAACCGAATCAGTTAAGGTTTCAGCAATTCTTTAACCTAATCCAACTGGGCCTATCTACGCTTCTGGGCCTTCAGCTTCCAGTCGCTTGAGTCCACGCCGGATCTTGATCCAGTCGCCGTCCTGCAGGCCCACTCGCTGGCACCTGGGCCAATAGGAAACGTCCTGCTGGGTATACCCCGGTAGGCATATCCCCATCATGCGGTGGTTATCATTATGTTCTTACCTTCACGGATGACTTGAGTAGATATGGGTATATCTATTTCATGAAACATAAGTCCGAAACTTTCGAGAAGTTTAAGGAATTTCAAAGTGAGGTAGCGAATCAACGTAACAAGAAGATTAAATTTCTACGTTCTGATCGTGGAGGTGAATATCTAAGTTACGAGTTTGGCGAGCATTTAAAGAAATGCGGAATACTTTCACAATTGACACCGCCGGGAACACCACAGCGTAATGGTGTGTCCGAACTTCATAATCGAACTCTCTTAGATATGGTTCGTTCTATGATGTCACTTATAGATTTACCGCTATCATTTTGGGGTTATGCATTAGAAACAGCCGCATTCACTTTAAATAGGGCACCATCTAAATCCGTTGAAACGACACCGTATGAGTTATGGTTTGGGAAAAACCTAAATTGTCGTTCCTTAAAGTTTGGGGTTGCGAAGCCTATGTAAAGAAGTTACTGCCGGGCAAGCTTGAGACCAAAGCGAAAAAATTCATCTTCATAGGATACCCGAAGGAAACTATTGGGTATACCTTCTATCATAGATCCGAAGGCAAAATCTTCGTTTCCAAGAATGGATCCTTTCTAGAGAAAGAATTTCTCTCGAAAGAAGTGACTGGAAGGAAAGTAGAACTCGAAGAGGTTGTTGAACCTTCTCTCGAACTTGCGAGTAGCGCAGCATCGGAAGAAGTTCCTGTGGCGCCTACACCAATAAGAGAGGAAGCTAATGATGATGATCATGAAACTTCGGTTGAAGTTGCTACAAAACCTCGCAGGTCAACGAGAACTCGTACCACTACTGATTGGTATGATCCCGTTATGAGTGTCATGTTGGTGGACAACACCGATGATCCTGCGACATATGAGGAAGCGATGATGAGCCCAGATTCCAATAAATGGCAAGAAGCCATGAAATCCGAAATTGGATCCATGTACAAAAACCAAGTATGGACTTTGGTCGACTTACCGGATGGCCGGAAGGCTGTCGAGAACAAATGGATTTTCAAGAAGAAAATAGATGTTGATGGTAATGTTACTGTCTATAAAGCTCGACTTGTCATAAAAGGGTTTCGAAAAATTCAAGGAGTTGACTATGATGAGACTTTATCACCAGTAGCGAAGCTAAAATCTGTGAGGATTATGTTAGCAATCGCTGCATATTATGATTATGACATATAGCAGATGGATGTCAAAACAGCGTTCCTCAATGGAGACATTCATGAAGAGTTGTATATGATGCAACCCAAAGATTTTGTCGATCCTAAAGATGCTAACAATGTGTGTAAACTTCGACAGTCCATATATGGGTTGAAGCAAGCATCCCGAAGTTGGAATCAACATTTTGATAAGGTAATCAAAAGTTTTGGTTTTATACAAACTTATGGAGAAGCTTGTATTTATACGAAAGTGAGTGGGAGCTCTGTAGCATTCTTAATACTATATGTAGATGACATATTGTTGATTGGGAATGATGTAGACCTTCTTAATAGTGTCAAGGAATATTTGAATAATAGTTTTTCAATGAAAGATCTTGGCGAAGCAGCTTACATATTACGCATAAAGATTTATAGAGATAGATTGAGATGCCAAATATCATTGTCACAAAGTACATATTTGGACAAAGTTTTAAAGAGGTTTGGAATGGAAGATAGCAAGAAAGGGTTCTTGCCCATGTTGCCCAATACGACGCTGAGTAAAACTCAAAGTCCAGCAATGACAGAAGATAGAGAAAGGATGAGTAAGACTCCCTATGCCTCAGCCATAGGATCTCTAATGTATGCCATGCTATGTACTAGACCCGACATTGCATATGCTGTTAGTTTGACTAGCAGATATCAAAGTGATCCAGGAGTGGATCATTGGACAGTGGTCAAAAACATCCTTAAGTACTTGAGAAGAACTAAGGATATGGTTCTTTCTTATGGAGGTGATGAACAGCTCGTTGTTAATGTTTACACCGATGCTAGTTAGAACACCGATCCGTATGATTCTAACTCACAATCTGGATATGTATTTACTTTGAATGGTGCAGCAGTTAGGTGGAGGAGTGCAAATCAAAGCGTTGTGGCGAGATCTTCAACTGAATTGGAATACATAGCTGCTTCGGAGGCTTCACAAGAAGCGATATGGATGAAGGAGTTCATTATAGAGCTCGGTGTGGTTCAAAGTGTGCTGGACCCAATGTATATCTACTGTGATAACATGGGCGCCATAGCCAATGCGCAAGAACCAAGGTCACACAAGAAGCTGAAGCACATCAAGCTACGTTTTCACGCTATTCGAGAACATGTCCAAGATGGTGACACAAAGATTTGCAAAGTACACACATATCTGAATGTGGCGGATCCGTTGACTAAACCTCTCCTGAGGGCAAAACATGACCAAAACCAAACTTCCATGGGTGTTTGGTATATTACCATGTAATCTAGATTAGTTGACTCTAGTGCAAGTGGGATACTGTTGGATATATGCCCTAGAGGCAATAATAAATGTAGTTATTATTATATCTTTGTGTTTATGATAAATGTTTACATTCATGCTATAATATTATTAACCAGGAAACATTAATACTTGTGTGATTTGTAAACTAGATTAGAGTCCCTAGTAAAAGCCTCTTCATAATACTAGCTTGTTGGTTAATAGATGATTGTGGTTTCCCTATCATGAACATTGAGATGTTATTAACAACAAGATCATATAATTAGGAGAATGGTATGATGGACATACTCCTATAGATAAGCGAAGCATAAAGATCAAGTCATTTTAATAGTTCAATTGCTATAAGCTTTCTGATACATAGTAACCTAATTCCTTCGACCATGAGATCATGCTTATCACCATCACCGGAAGGATGCTTTGATGACATCAAACACCACACCGTAACTGGGTGGATATAAAGGTGGCATTGAGTGTTCGGAAAGTATGGGTGGGTTGAAACACATGGATCAAGAGTGGGATTTGTCCATCCTTATGACGAATAGATATACTCTGGGCCCTCTCGGTGGAATGTCATCCAATTATCTTGCAAGCATGTGACTGGTTCACAAGCGATCACATATCACGGGAACGAGAAAATAGTACTTATCAGTAACAAGGTTGAACTAGGAATGCAGAGATACCGACGATCAAAACCTCGGATAAGTAAACTATCGTGAGACAAAGGGAAACTGGTATCGTATGTAAGTGGTTCATTCGTTCGCAAAGTAATCATAGAAATATGTGGGAGCCATATGAATTTCCAGATTCCTCTATTGGTTATTGATCGGAGAAGTGTCTCGATCATGTCCGCATAATTCACGAACCATAGGGAGACACACTTAAGGATTCGATGTTGTTGAGTAGTTATGGAATGATGAGTAAGAGACCGAATGTTGTTCGGAGTCTCGGATGGGATCCGGGATATCACGAGGATATCCGGAATGGTCCGGAGAATAAGATTCATATAAGGAAAGTCCTGTTTCGGAGTTGGGGAATGATTCCGGTGTTTTCATCGGGAATGTTCTAGAAGGTTCCGGAAGGTCCGGCACTCCGGAGGGGAAGGGTACATGAATGTGTCATGACAATATGGAATGGTTGCATCATGTACTAGGTCACATGGCTGGGCAAAATAAAGGGAGAAATCAAATCCTAGTTTGAAAGTCAAACGCCAATTTGAAAAAGTCAAACGACAAGTTTTCTTGGTGGAGGGAGAGTAGGAAACCTACTTGGGGAGGAGTTCCTCTCCCTCCACCCGCCGGCCAAGGAGGCCCACTTGGGGGAGGACTCCCTCCTCCCAAGCCGCACCCTCCCACCTATAAAAGGAGGGGCTGGGCTGCCCCTCTTCCCTACACCCAACACCACCCAAACCCTAACCCTAGCCGCCGGCCTCCTACAAGTCACCGCCGCCCCTAGGGTTTCTCCTAGCCGCCGACTTGGGGCTTCCCCAAGCCCTAGCCGCCGGCCAAGATCCGCCCCTTGGTGCCTTCTAAACCCTAGACCGCCAAGGACTCTCTCATAGTCCACCATACTCGCTCCGGTTTAAGGCGAAGCCCTGCGAGATCTCCCCTCTACTTCCGGTACCACACCATCGTGCTACCGGAATCACGAGGAGAGTGCTACAACCTACGCTGCCTGCTGGAACAAGGGAGAGGAAGGTCTTCATCGAGTACTGAACGTGTGACCGACTGCGGAAGCGCTGCCAGAACGCAGCGCCGGAAGGATCGTCTACGCGATCTTGAGATCGGCAAGAGTACGACTACATCACTCACGAGAATCTGCTCTCGTTAAACCATTTTGGAATCTTTGAGGGTGAGTTCCTCTATCGACTCGTTGCTACAATCTAGTAGATAGATCTTGGCTTGTTTGTTTGCATGCGGTAGAATTTTTTTGTTTTCCATGCTACAAACCCCTATAGTGGTATCAGAGCCGTGTCTATATGTAGATCTGTTGCACGAGTAGAACACAATGGTCATTGTGGGCGGTGGTGCTTTTATTATCAATTTCTTCTTGTGTACTTTGCATCTTGAGGTATGATGGGATGAAGCGGCCCGGGCTAACCTTACATGACATCGTTCATGAGACTTGCTCCACGCTCAACATGCAACTTGTATTGCATAAGTGGCTTTGCGGGTGTCTGTCTCTCCCATTATAGTATAGATCCAATTTACGACGGGCACTTAATATTTCAAACATCAACGTTGTGGTTCTTGTTCGTAAGTTAGATTGACACTTATTGAAAGCCCCAAACCACGTAAAATATGCAAATAAAATTAGTTGCATCTAACTTTGTTTTGCAGGGGTGTGTTGTGATGTGATATGGCCATGATTGTGATTATATTTGATGTATGCAATGATCCTTATTGTAAGTTGGCAACCGGCAGGAGCCATATGGTTGTCTTTAAATTCTGTTAAGACCAGCGTGTCTATTCAAAGTAGTTGTAATAGTTAGAGCAGGTGGACGACAACCATGAAACGACGCCATTGACCTTGACGCTATGCCGGTGATGATGGAGATCATGTTCGTTCTTGAAGATGGAGATCGGAAGCATAAGAAGAAAGGCCATATCATATCACATATTATGAATTGCATATGATGTTAATCCTTTATGCATCTTGTATTGCTTAGTTAACGACGGTAGCATTATAAGATGATCCCTCATGCACATAAATGTCAAGTTTTAAAGTGTTCATCCTTAGTAAGCACCGTTGCTAAAGCTTGTTGTTTCGAAGCACCACGTGATGATCGGGTGTGTTAGATTCTGCAAGTGTATACAACGTGAGCAAGCCAGATTTGCTCATGCGGAAGCTAAGGTTTGATATTGACGAGCCTAGCATGTACAGACATGGTCTCGGAACATGGATCACCGAAAGGTAAAGCATGAGTCATATAGTAGATATGATGAACATGTCGATTGTTCGCCATTGAAGCTACATCAACTCTCGTGATGATCGGTTTTGATGTGGTGGATTTGGTTCGTGTGATCACTAAAACAATGTTAGGGATATTATTTTGAGTGGGAGTTCACCTGATTAATTTAACTATTAATTAGAACTCAATTTGTCATAAACTTAGTCTAAACTATTGCAAATATGTTGTAGATCAATGGCGGCCCCTACCATCAATTTTAATGCGTTCCTAGAGAAAGAAAAGTTGAAAAACAATGGAAGCAACCCATGGATTGGTTCCGCAATTTGAGGATTGTCCTCAATCTTGGTAATTTGACCTATGTCTTTGGATGCACCATTGGTGACCGCTGCGGTGATGCTACCGATGAAGTAAAGAATGTTTACCTCACTCGGAAGAATCAAGACTCCTGCTCAAAGGTGCTATCTTGTATGGTTTGGAATCGGAGCTTCAGAAAAGGTTTGAGAACCATGACCCATATGATATTGTCCGTGAACTCAAATTGATATTTGAGGCTCACGCGGCAGTTGAGAGTTATGAGGCTTCTGAAAAGTTCTTTAACTGCAAGATGGAAGAGGGCAGCTCCATCAGTGAGCATGTGCTTAAGATGTCTGGGCACACAAACAAACTCCAAAGTTTGGGTATAGTGATTCCTAATGCTTTGGGGATTTACCGTGTCCTCCAATGACTACCACCAAGTTACAAGAACTTTGTGATGAACTACAATATGCAAAACATGAACAAGACGTTGCCAGAACTCTTCTCCATGTTGAAATCTGCAGAAGTGGAGATCAAGAAAGAGCATCAAGTGTTGTTGGTCAATAAGACCACCAAATTCAAGAAAGGCAAGTCTAAGCAAAAGGGAAACTTCAAGAAGGGTGGTAAGAAAGTTGCACCGAAGAAGACCAAGGCTGGACCTAAGCCGACATCGAGTGCTTTTACTACAAGGGAGAGGGTCACTGGAAGCGGAATTGCCCAAAGTACTTGGCGGATTTGAAGAACAGCAACATCAAGAAGAAAGGTATATCTGATATACATGTTATTGATGTGTATCTCACTAGTACTCGTAGTAGTGCCTGGGTATTTGATACTGGTTCGGTTGCTCATATTTGTAACTCGAAACATGTGCTGCAGAATAAACGGAAGCTAGCGAAGAACAAGGTGACGATGCGCGTTGGAAATGAATCAAAGGTTGATGTGATCGCGGTCGGCACGCTACCTCTTCATCTACCATCGGAATTAGTTTTATACTTAAATAATTGTTATTTGGTGCCTGCGTTGAGCATGAACATTATATCTGGATCATGTTTGTTGCGAGACGGTTACTTGTTTAAATCCGAGAATAATGGTTGTTCGATTTATATGAGTAATATGTTTTATGCACATGCACCTTTGATAGATGGTCTATTTTTATTGAATCTCGATAGTGGAAATACAGATATTAATAACATTGAAGCTAAACGTTTGAAATTGAGCGATAACTTGACCTATATGTGGCACTGTCGTCTTGGTCATATTGGAGTGAAGCATATGAAGAAACTCCATTCCGATGGACTTATAGAATCACTTGATTGCGAATCACTTGAAAGATGCGAAGCATGTCTAATGGGTAAAATGACAAAGACTCCATTTTTAGGTATGATGGAGCGAGCTACGGACTTATTGGAAATCATACATACCGATGTCTGTGGTCCAATGAGTGTAGCATCGCGCGGTGTTTATCGTTCTGTTCTTACCTTCACGGATGACTTGAGTAGATATGGGTATATCTATTTCATGAAACATAAGTCCGAAACTTTAGAGAAGTTTAAGGAATTTCAAAGTGAGGTGTAGAATCAACATAACAAGAAGATTAAATTTCTATGTTCTGATCGTGGAGGTGAATATCTAAGTTACGAGTTTGGCGAGCATTTAAAGAAATGCGGAATACTTTCACAATTGACACCGCCGGGAACACCACAGCGTAATGGTGTGTCCGAACGTTGTAATCGAACTCTCTTAGATATGGTTCATTCTATGATTTCACTTACAGATTTACCGCTATCGTTTTGGGGTTATGCATTAGAAATAGCCGCATTCACTTTAAATAGGGCACCATCTAAATCCGTTGAAACGACACCGTATGAATTATTGTTTGGGAAGAAACCTAGATTGTCGTTCCTTAAAGTTTGGGGTTGTGAAGCCTACGTAAAGAAGTTACAACCGGACAAGCTTGAACCCAAAGCGGAAAAATGCGTCTTCATAGGATACCCGAAGGAAACTATTGGGTATACCTTCTATCATAGATCCGAAGGCAAAATCTTCGTTGCCAAGAATGGATTCTTTCTAGAGAAAGAATTTCTCTCAAAAGAAGTGACTGGAAGGAAAGTAGAACTCGACGAGGTTGTTGAACCTTCGTTCGAACTTGCGAGTAGCGCAACACCGGAAGAAGTTCCTGTGGTGCCTACACCAATTAGAGAGGAAGCTAATGATGATGTTCATGAAACTTCGGTTGAAGTTGCTACAGAACCACGCAGGTCAATGAGAACTCGTACAACTCCTAATTGGTATGATCCCATTATGAGTGTCATGTTGGTGGACAACACCGATGACCCTGCGACGTATGAGGAAGCGATGATGAGCCCAGATTCCAATAAATGGCAAGATGCCATGAAATCCGAAATTGGATCCATGTACGAAAACCAAGTATGGACTTTGGTGGACTTACCGGATGGCCGGAAGGCTGTCGAGAACAAATGGATTTTCAAGAAGAAAACAGATGCTGATGGTAATGTTACTGTCTATAAAGCTTGACTTGTCGCAAAAGGATTTCGACAAATTCAAGGAGTTGACTACGATGAGACTTTCTCACCAGTAGCGAAGCTAAAGTCTGTGAGGATTATGTTAGCAATCGCTGCATATTACGATTATGAGATATGTCAGATGGATGTCAAAACGGCGTTCCTCAATGGAGACATTGATGAAGATTTGTATATGATGCAACCCAAAGGTTTTGTCGATCCTAAAGATGCTAACAAGGTATGCAAACTTCAACGGTCCATATATGGGTTGAAGCAAGCATCCTGAAGTTGGAATCAACGTTTTGATAAGGTAATCAAAAGTTTTGGTTTTATACAAACTTATGGAGAAGCTTGTATTTACAAGAAAGTGAGTGGGAGCTCTGTAGCATTCTTAATACTATATGTAGATGACATATTGTTGATTGGGAATGATCTAGACCTTCTTAATAGTGTCAAAGAATAATTGAATAATAGTTTTTCAATGAAAGATCTTGGCGAAGCAGCTTACATATTAGGCATAAAGATTTATAGAGATAGATCGAGACGCCTAATATCATTGTCACAAAGTACATATTTGGACAAAGTTCTAAAGAGGTTTGGAATGGAATATAGCAAGAAAGGGTTCTTGCCCATGTTGCCCAATACGACGTTGAGTAAAACTCAAAGTCCAGCAATGGTAGAAGATAGAGAAAGTATGAGTAAGACCAAGATCTCTAATGTATGCCATGCTATGTACTAGACCCGACATAGCATATGCCGTTAGTTTAACTAGCAGATATCAAAGTGATCCAGGAGTGGATCATTGGACAGCGGTCAAAAACATCCTTAAGTACTTGAGAAGAACTAAGGATATAGTTCTTTCTTATGGAGGTGATGAACAACTCGTTGTTAATGGTTACACCGATGCTAGTTGGAACACCGATTCGGATGATTCTAAATCTCAATCTGGATATGTATTTACTTTGAATTGTGCAACAGTTAGCTGGAGGAGTGCAAAGCAAAGCGTTGTGGCGAGATCTTCAACTGAATCGGAATACATAGCTGCTTCGGAGGCTTCACAAGAAGCGATATGGATGAAGGAGTTCATTACAGAGCTCGGTGTGGTTCCAAGCGCGTTGGACCCAATGTCTATCTACTGTGATAACATGGGTGCCATAGCCAATGCGCAAGAACCAAGGTCACACAAGAAGCTGAAGCACGTCAAGCTACGTTTTCACGCTATTCGAGAACATGTCCAAGATGGTGACATAAAGATTTGCAAAGTACACACATATCTGAATGTGGCGGATCCGTTGACTAAACCTCTCCCGAGGGCAAAACATGACCAACACCAAACTTCCATGGGTGTTCGGTATATTACCATGTAATCTAGATTAGTTGACTCTAGTGCAAGTGGGAGACTGTTGGAGATATGCCCTAGAGGCAATAATAAATGTAGTTACTATTATATTTTTGTGTTTATGATAAATGTTTGCATTCATGCTATAATAGTATGACCAGGAAACATTAATACTTGTGTGAGTTGTAAACTAAATTAGAGTCCCTAGTAAAGCCTCTTCATAATACTAGCTTGTTGGTTAATAGATGATTGTGGTTTCCCTATCATGAACATTGAGATGTTATTAACAACAAGATCATATCATTAGGAGAATGGTATGATGGACATACTCATATAGATAAGCGTAGCATAAAGATCAAGTCATTTTAATAGTTCAATTGCTATAAGCTTTTTGATACATAGTAACGTAATTCCTTCGACCATGAGATCATGTTTATCACCATCACCGGAAGGATGCTTTGATGACATCAAACACCACACCGTAACTGGGTGGCTATAAAGGTGGCATTGCGTGTTCGGAAAGTATGGGTTGAAACACATGGATCAAGAGTGGGATTTGTCCATCCATATGACGGATAGATATACTCTGGGCCCTCTCGGTGGAATGTCATCCAATTAGCTTGCAAGCATGTGACTGGTTCACAAGGGATCACATATCACGGGAACGACAAAATAGTACTCATCGGTAACAAGGTTGAACTAGGTATGCAGAGATACCGACGATCAAAACCTCGGATAAGTAAACTATCGTGAGACAAAGGGAAATTGGTATCGTATGTAAGTGGTTCATTCGATCGCAAAGTAATCGTAGAAATATGTGGGATCCATATGAATTTCCATATTCCTCTATTTGTTATTGATCGGATAAGTGTCTCGATCATGTCCGCATAATTCACGAACCGTAGGGAGACACACTTAAGGATTCGATGTTGTTGAGTAGTTATGGAATGATGAGTAAGAGACCGAATGTTTTTCGAAGTCTCGGATGGGATCCGGGATATCACGAGGATATCCGGAATGGTCCGGAGAATAAGATTCATATAAGGAAAGTCCTGTTTCGGAGTTAGGGAATGATTCCGGTGTTTTCATTTGGAATATTCTAGAAGGTTCCGGAAGGTCCGGCACTCCGGAGGGGAAGGGTACATGAATGTGTCATGACAATATGGAATGGTTGCATCATGTACTAGGTCACATGGCTCGGCAAAATAAAGGGAGAAATCAAATCCTAGTTTGAAAGTCAAACGCCAATTTGAAAAAGTCAAACGACAAGTTTGCTTGGTGGAGGGAGAGTAGGAAACCTACTTGGGGAGGAGTTACTCTCCCTCCACCCGCCGGCCAAGGAGGCCGACTTGGGGGAGGACTCCCTCCTCCCAATACGCGCCCTCCCACCTATAAAGGAGGGGCAGGGCTGCCCCTCTTCCCTACACCCAACACCACCCAAACCCTAACCCTAGCCGCCGGCCTCCTGCAAGTCGCCGCCGCCCCTAGGGTTTATCCTAGCCGCCGACTTGGGGCTTCCCCGAGACCTAGCCTCCGGCCAAGTTCCGCCCCTTGGTGCCTTCTAAACCCTAGATCGCCAAGGCCTCTCTCATAGTCCACCATACTCGTTCTGGCTTAAGGTGAAGCCCTGCGAGATCTCCCCTCTACTTCCGGTACCACGCCGTCGTGTTGACGGAATCGCGAGGAGAGTGCTACAACCTCCGATGCCTGCTGGAACAAGGGAGAGGAAGGTCTTCATCGAGTACCGAACGTGTGACCGACTACGGAAGCGCTGCCGGAACGCAACGCTGGAAGGATCGTGTAAGGTTCCCAACCTTTAATAAGGTAGAGATCCCTGTGTTTACAATGCTAGTCCTTGGATCAATAGCTAGCATCCACAGTTAAGATGTAATATCAAGAAGCAAAGGTCATAATACAACTTTATAACCAGGAATAAAATAATTTATTACATCTTACATAGCTTATTTGGCTATCTCATTAAAATGCAGCAGAATATAACAATAGCATGGGGTCCTTCATCTTCAAAGTGCCACAGGCAGTCATGTTGGTTGTAGACTTGTAATCCTAATCAATAAACTTCACTAACATCAAATAAACCTGCAACATAAAAAGTTACAGCCACAAGGGTCAATACATTTGAAATTTTATTGGCAAGTGATACTATGGTAGTATAGTGGTGTCTATCATCTATATGCATTTGGCTAAGTGGAGCTTAGGCTTGCTTTGCTCAAAATATATTTTCCTTATCATTTGAAAACACTAAGTTTTTACTTGACAAATTCTTTCCCAAGGAACCACCAATAGACATTGGGGTCCTTCACCCTTGTTCAACCACAAGTTTTTACTTAGAAATTGGGATGAGGAGATTCTTGATAGCTTCCATGTCTTGATGCTGAAGTTGTCCAATACCAGGGACATGGCTAAGTACTTAGATTCTTCCATCTACAGAGGTTGTGCACTTTCCCCACAAGACTTGGTTTCCCAAGACAAGATCTTCCAGAAGCCTTCCCCTAGACCAGAATGGACGCGTTCCAACCTATCATTCCCCTACCACCAACTGTCCATTTGGCTAAGTTATTACAACCTATATGATCCATGCAGAGCCCATAATGCCAAGTGGCTGCACTTGAAGCTTCTCAACATTTGACATCTCAGATCTCTTTGTTCCTGGGTGGCCATCCACAAGTGAGATACACAAGGTAAACCATATAAATGGGCCTTGTGAACCACTCAACACAAACCATTCCTTCCATTCCACCCAGGTGATTCATTCACTTAGTTGTTTTATTAAACAAAACATAAGTCCTTGACTTAGAAATATTCCATAGTATGAATATAATCCACCCTTGTTTTCTACTAGCTAAGCTAAGCATGATAGTAGTAGGAATCTTAACTTAGGAGAATTCTACTAAGGTTTCATCTACTAGGATTTCCCATGGCATGGTTTATACTTAGCAAAAATTCCATGCAAGTCCTACTTAGAAATATCACTAATGCATAGTGAAAATAATGGGACAAAAGTATGAAGCATCACTTGCCTTTTTGGTAGAGAATATATGTTCACTCCTTGTCTTTGCCATGATCACACTCTTCAAATCACTACAATTCAATCAAGCAAGGGCACAATTTCAATCCACCATTCAAGCAAACATCACATAAAATAATAGAAACAAAACAATGCATGCAAGCATGCCAAAGATTGTTTTATTTGGAAAGTGGTTCTTTAATGGGTTATAAACATTCTAAAACACCTATTGGTCACTTTATAAAAGTGGCAAAACCATTTGCAAAAATATTTTACTTATAAACCATTTTTAAACCAAATCATTATTTTATGTGGTTGAAAATGCCTTTATCAAAGTAACATTCTTTATAGGGTTCACCAAATACATTTTTAAATCATAAAACTTGGTGCTTGGGGTCAGAGAGTTTAAATCAAAACATTTCCAAAAGATTTTCTTCCAAAAAGTATTTTTAACATATAACAACATTTTTATTTGACTAGAAATGGTCTAAAACAAAGATTTATTCTTTTGCTTCACAAAATATGTTTTTGAAACCACAAATTGATTTCTATGATCAGTAGGTTCAAAACAAACCATTTGCCAAACGTTTTATCTCAAAAATTATTTTAGAACAAATTTTATATTCTAAATATGCTTACGTAAGTTTCTGCAAAACAATCAATTTAACAGAAACATTTTACTAAACAAGTGCATGGTCAGAAAGTACTTGTTTTGCTGAATCCATTGATATAAAATTTGCAAAATTTGGACGTGTGGTTTGAAAGTTATGAATTTTGCAAGTTTACTAATACAATAGATCAAATTCTGTTTTTAAAATAACACACTGGCCACACGTCGTGATTCTATTCGCCCATACCAGTTCGTGCGGATCGCTTACTCTGGTGCGTTGGATCTAAGTATAATCGTGCGGCTCAGGGCACTACTTACCCCTTCGGGGTAGTTCTAATCTCAATCGTCAGATCAAGATCCTACGGACCTCAATGCTTTGACCAACAAGCAGCGGCTGGCGTGGCGCGTGTGTGATCGACGGACGGTGTCGATGTTACAGAAAGAGAGAGAGAGAAGGGATATGCTCACCAGAATCGCGGGGTCGTGGTGATGCTCAAGGTGGTGGTAGCTCGTCGAGGGGCGCACGGTGGTGACGGCAATCGCTCGCCGGAGTTTTCCCTGGCGTCGGGCTTCTCTGTCCGTTGTCGTTGGTGAAGATACGGTGCCCGCTAGAGAGAAAGGAGGCTTCCATTAGACGCGCAAGGACGTGGCGAATACGGGAGTGTCAACCAGGGAGAGAGGGGCGGTCGGGTATACCGGGGAGAGGTCGACGGAGACGAGACAGACGGCGGTGGCGCTCAGTCGAGGTAGCTGCCGACGATGAGGGGCACGCGCGAGCGATATGAGGCCACTGGGAGGTTCAGGGAGTGATGGGGATCAGGCTTCTATGGTCGAGAGAGCGAGGGGTGACGGCGACTGGCCTGAATTGCCGCCTGAGGACGTCGGAGACAACGTAGTGCAAGGAAAAATGGAGACAGCCTGGTGGCTCTCGAGGTGTGGAGTCTGGGGGGAAATGGAGAGTGGAGGGAAGTGTTTAACAGGGCGTGGTCACAGGGAGGATTTACTGCGCCATTACTCGTGAATTTAACTCGCGAAATCAACGCAGGGAACGTTCGGACGAACTGGTCATGGGGAGGAAGATGACTACGTGGCAGTGGGGCCACTTGGCAGCGAGAGAGAGAAAGAGGAGGTGGGTCCTGGCAGTCAGTGACCGAGTGGGTTCGTCTGTGAGTGTGAATCATTTTTCTGCGGGAGAGAAGGAGTGGGCTGGCCAGATGGGTTGGGTTTGTTTCCATTTTTTTATACTAAACCTTTTTCTTTTCCATTTGTTTTATTCTATTTTGATTTTGATTAAACAATTCAAACACCCATTTGAATTCAAACCTTTGCCAAATTTTGTGAATAATCAAACACTGTTTATTACCACATTCTGAAGTCACATTTAGAATAAATATTTTATTCTTTTAGTGTCTTTTAATTATTTAAAGTAGGTTCTTGTATTAATTCAAATAAGATCAAATATATTTTTAATTCTTATTTAAATTTCATTTTTCCATAAAACCTTTTCAATAAGTTTTATTTATTTATTAGGGTGTCAAACAATTCACTTTGAATTATTTGGAAATGTTTTTAATATGTTTTATTAATCATTTAAAATTGGATTTGTCTTTATTCAATTAGAATTTGTTTTATGCCATTTTATTTATTTTGGAAAATTCTTTATCCTTATATTTTATTTGGATTTGGATTATATTTATTCCATTTGCTTATGGATTAGGTCAAGAGTTAATTTGGCCTTCAAATATTCCTCATTTAATATTTCTTTCTTTACCTTATAAAATCCATATCTTTTTATTTAAAGGTCCAAACTTGGTGATTCCAATTTGTAAAATCTTATTTAATATTTATTTATCTTTTTAAATATATTTAGGATTATTTGCTCACCATTTGGTATGGATTTATAGATAGCTTCCTTATTAGCTTTGGAAATTCAATTTCCTTATCTTATTAAATTTATAAGATTTTATCTACGGTTCCAATTTAAGTGAAACCAATTTCTATGGTTTTATAATATTTCTATTTGTAATTCTTGACCATTTATAAATATTTGTTGACAAATTTTTATATGGATCAAATTCATAGGCTTGGAGATAACTTGGAAATGATTTATATTCTATTAGGGTTTAGGGTTTTGGTTTATTCTCCAAGTGTTTAAATTTCAAGATGCATTTTATGAGGAATGCATTCCACTTGATTTGAATTTTAGTTGGATTCAAATAATAACCAAAGTTTGTTCAAGATGGTTTTTTAAGTTTCCACTTAGAAACAAAAGTTTCTTTTCACCCTAAATTTCAACAATTATTTATTTTGTTTATTTATTTTTCACATTACAAGATTTGGAAAATCTTGGGATGTGACAGATCCTCTACGCGATCTTGAGATCGGCAAGAGTACGACTACATCACCCACGAGAATCTGCTCTCGTTAAACCGTTTTGGAATCTTCGAGGGTGAGTTCCTCTATCGACTCGTTGCTACAATCTAGTAGATAGATCTTGGCTTGTTTGTTTGCATGCGGTAGAAATTTTTGGTTTTCCATGCTACGAACCCCTACAGAAATTCCTCGAAGGACTGAATGATGAGTTGAACTTGCAGCTGTCTGTTGCCTATGTCCCAACCTACCAATCACTTTGTGACAAGGCTACCATCTTGGAAAACAAGATGAAACAGGTTGAGAGCAGAAAAAGGAAGCATAGCTTTGATAAGCACAACTCAGGATCGTCTCACAAGCGTTCCCATCATGATGATAGTGGGGGTTCTGTATCTCACAAAATGGGAAGTACAACAACCACCACAACCACAACCGCCATCATGACAACAAGCATCACCGCAGTCATGATAATGACAAGTATAAGAACCACAAGAGTGGACACAAGAGCCACCATAGTGGAGGTGGAAGTGGAAGTGGGAGTCAGCCTGTAAAGAAAGATCTCAGTCAGGTTGAATGCTTCAAGTGTAAGAAGATGGGGAACTATGCTAATGGGTGCCCAGAAAAGAAAGTTGAAGGTGCCAACAAGCCCAATCCCTTCCAAAAGGGACAAGTGAACCACCTCAATGTGGAAGAAATATATGAGGAATCTGATGTTGTGGCTGGTAAGTTCAAACTCAATTCTATTCCAACACTTGTTATTTTTGATACTGGCGCATCGCATTCATTCATATCAAGAGCATTTGTTGATAGAAATGGATTTCCAACTGAAAATATTGGGTGTCCTATAAAAGTAAGTCCTCCCGGTGGAGATATGATAGTAAGTCTTGGATGTCGTTATCTAGTAATAGAATTTGGAAAGCATAAGTTTCCAGTTTGTTTGATAATTCTTGATTCCCAAGGATTGGATGTAATTTTGGGAATGGATTGGATGACTAAGTACGAAGGAGTACTAGATTGTGCCAATCGTACTGTCTCACAACCCCGGATAAGAAATGGATTAGATTCAAGTCTAACTTTGAATCAAAAGGGAGTAAGCTAAATTCTCTTAAGGGGGTTAGCATAGACAGTGTGCTAATTGTGAGAGAATATCCGGATGTGCTTTCGGAGGAATTACCAGGAATGCCACCAGATCAGGATGTGGAGTTTCTGATTGACTTGCTGCCAGGATAAGGACCAATAGCAAAGAGACCTTACAAGATGTCAGTTGATGAGTTGAAAGAACTCAAGAAACAACTTGGAGAACAGTTACAGAAAGTATTTATTCAACCAAGTTCTTCATCTTGGGTGCACCAGTTTTGTTTGTTGAAAAGAAAGATAGAAGTCAAAGATTATACATAGATTACGTTCACTCAATGAGGTGACTATCAAGAACAAGTATCCTTTACCCAGAATCAATGATTTGTTTGATCAGTTAGAAGGAGCCCGTGTGTTCTCAAAGATTGATCTCCGGTCAGGCTATTTTCAGCTAAAGATAAGGGAACAAGACATACCTAAGACTTCTTTCACCACTAAGTATGGTTTGTATGAGTACACCGTGATGCCATTTGGTTTGAAAAATGCACCAGCCTACTTCATGAATATGATGAATAAGGTGTTCATGGAATTTCTTGACAAATTCGTTGTCATTTTCATTGATGACATTTTGATCTATTCTAAGAGCAATGAAGAGCATGAAGGACATTTGCGATTGATACTTGAAAAGCTTAGGGAGCATAAGCTATATGCCAAATTCAGCAAGTGTGAATTCTGGCTGAATGAAGTTGGATTTCTTGGACACATTGTATCAGGAGATGGTGTAGCAGTTGATCCCGCAAAAGTGTCAGCTGTAACTGAGTGGGAATCTTCTAAGTTAGTGAAAGAAGTTCGTAGTTTCCTTGGCTTGGCAGGATACTATAGAAGATTCATTGAGAATTTCTCAAAGGTAGCTAAGCCAATGACGGAATTACTTAAGAAAGACAAGAAATTTGATTGGACTGAAGGATGTGAACTCACTTTCCAAGAGTTGAAGAAGAGACTAGTGATAGCACTAGTATTATGTCTGCCAGATTTGGAGAAGGATTTCCAAGTTTATTGTGATGCATCTCACCAAGGATTAGGTGCAATTTTGATGCAAGAAGGGAAAGTTGTGGCTTATGCCTCAAGACAACTCAAAACTCATGAAGTGAATTACCCTACTCATGATTTAGAGTTAGCCTCTGTTGTCCATGCACTTAAAACATGGAGACACTATCTTTTGGGAAAGTGTTGTGAATTGTTCACAGATCACAAAAGTTTGAAGTATATCTTCACTTAGAAAGAAATCAACATGAGACAAAGAAGATGGCTAGAACTCATCAAGGACTATGACTTGAGTTTGCAATACCACCCCGGTAAAGAAAATGTTGTAGCAGATGCATTAAGCCGTAAGGTTTATGTGAATGGCATTACTAAGAGAGAATTGCCAGATGATTTGTGTGCCTAATTCAAGGACCTCAGATTGGAGATAGTGCCTGAAGGACATATCATGTCATTGGATGTTCAACCCACCTTGTTGGACAAAGTCAAGGAAGCCCAAAAGATGGACAAGGAAATTGAAGAGATTAAGGAAAAATTAGCAAGGGAAAAGCCAAAGGATTCCATGAAGACGAACATGGTACTTTATGGTATGGAAAATGTATCTGCATTCCGCAAGATCCGGAGCTATGGAAACTGATTCTACAAGAAGCACACAACTCACCATATTCCATTCATCCGGGTAACACCAAAATGTACATGGATGTGAAGGAAAGATTTTGGTGGAGTAATCTCAAGCATGACATCGCTGAACATATTGCTTTGTGTGATGTATGTTGTAGAGTGAAAGCGGAACATCAGAAACCAGCAGTATTGTTACAACCACTACCAATTCCTGATTGGAAGTGGGACAAGATTGGCATGGATTTCATCACTTGACTGCCAAGGACTAGATCATGATATGATTCCATTTGGGTCGTAGTAGATCGCCTAACTAAAGTGGCTCATTTCATACCCGTGAAGACAACCTATACAAGTGCCAAGTTAGCCAAGATTTATATGAATAGGATTGTGTGTCTGCATGGAGTACTCAAGAGTATTGTGTCTGATAGGGGAACTCAATTAACTTCCCATTTTTGGAGGCAACTCTATGAGTCATTGGGAACTGAAGGGTTCGCAGCATAGAAAACAAAATTTTTCCTACGATGGCAACTATGTACCAAGATCTATCTACTAGATACAAACAACGGTCGGATGTATATCCATAGAGAACATACCCTTGAAGACCAACAAAGCTTAACGAGTTCGACTCGTGGTTGATGTAGACGATCTCTTGCTGATCTCAAGATCGAGAGGAAGTCCTAGCGCCGCAAATCAGCAGCGCATCCGTGCTCGCACACACGTCCGAGGCACCGAGCAACCACCGCCTCCTCGCTCCAGTGATGCAGCAGAAGCACAACTCTTTCTTTCCAAATAGCCACCAGAAACATGTATCTCGCTAGTCCGAGACCATGGGGGATAGATTCTAGAGGGGGAGAGAGATCCTTCACGAGGAGGTGTAAGTGAGAAGTGAGAGGAGGGGCTCCTTATATAGGGGAGGGGGGCAGCCCAAGGGGGCATGGCCGCCGGCCATGGAGGGTTCCCCCACCTCTCCCTCATTCACGTGGGTGGACACTCCACTCACAAAATGGCCCTTAAATTTTCTCCACTCAAAAATCCACTCAAATTCCCCTTAAATTTCCACCAAATTTAATGCAAAATCTGATTAAATAAAACTCCTTTTATTTATTCAGAATTTTGTCAATTACTTTAATGAAAAACATTCACATATAACCCCTTGCTAGAATTCTATTTCACATGCATAACCTCTTTATGCTGTTTCACCTGAAAACCTGTTTCGGTATGTAGTGAAATAAATTCCTGCGCTTGTTTATTCTTTCGGCATGAAAATTTTGCTCCAATTGGATGTCGGTGTCTCTTAATTGTGTCACCCTAAGGTTCGTGAATAATGCGTACATGATCGAGACCCCTCTCGGATCAATAATCAGAAGCAGGATCTGGAGACCCATACTGACTCCCACACATTCAACGATGACTTTCTTGTGATCGTCAGAACCTTTTACGCTCGTATCTTAATCCCTTTGTTTCATGATATATTACATGCCCGAGATTCGATCATCGGTATCTCCATACCTAGTTTGATCTCGTTACTGACATGCACTCTTTTCTCGTTCCCATGATATAACATTCTAGTGATCAAATCACTTGCTTGCAAGCTAACCAATGTGATATCACCGAGAGGTCCCAGAGTATATCTATCCGTCATCGGGATGAAAAAATTCCACTCTCGATCCATGGGCCTCAACATAACACTTTATTAGTCTTGAACCCATCTTTATAATCACCCTGTTACGGTGTGACGTTTGATGTTATCAAGAAACTCTTCCGGTGTTAGTGATTGACATGATCTCATGGTCTAAGGATTAGGATCACTTCGTAAGTTGTTATAGCAATATAAACTCAATGACTTTGATCGTAATGCTATACTTCAGATGAATGTTGATCACACCATTACACTAATGTTGTGATCCCGTTATTAACAACATCCAATGTCTATGATCAGGAAACCTTGATCATCTTGTTAATCAACGAGCTAGTTTATGAGAGAGGCATAACTAGGAACTTTCTGTTTGTTTATTAAAAACACATGTATTAATGTTTCCGTATTAATACAATTATAGCATGCAAAATAAACATCTATCATATACTTGGAATACACATAATAAACACTTTATTATTGCCTCTCAGGGCATATTCCCTTCAATCTCTCACTTGCACTAGATAAAATAATCTAGTTACATAGTGATGAATCTAACACCCATTGAGTTCTGGTGTTGATCATGTTTTGCTCTAGGGAGAGTTTTAGTCAACGGATCTCCAACATTGAGATCCGTGTGTACTTTACAAATCTTTATATCTCCATCCTTGACATGCTCGCGGATGGAGTGAAACCGGCGTTTAATATGCTTGGAATGCTTGTGAGACCTTGGCTCTTTGGCATTGGCAATGGAACCATTGTTGTCACAATAGATCACCATTGGGTCCAACGCTTTTGGAACCACTCCTAGTTCGGATATGAACTCCTTCATCCAAACCGCTTCCTGAGATGCTTCCGAAATAGCAACATATTCGGCCTCCGTTGTTGATCCTGCCACCACAAGTTGTTTGGAGCTCCTCCAACTAACCGCTCCGCCATTCATGAGAAATACGTATCCGTATTGAGACTTAGAGTCATCTGGATCGGTGTCAAAGCTTGTGTCAACATAACACTTAGCAACGAGCTCTTCTTCACCTCCGTATACAAGAAACATATCCTTAGTTCTTCGTAAGTACTTAAGGATATTCTTGACCGCTATCCAGTGTTCTGAACCTAGATCAGATTGGTACCTACTAGTAAAACCAATAGCATGTGCCACATTCGGTCTTGTACATAGCATGGCGTACATTATAGAGCCTATGGCTGAAGCATAGGGGACTTTGTCCATTATCTCTCTTTCTTCCGCCGTAGCCGTACTTTGAGTCTTACTCAATGTCTTGCCTTACAACATAGGTAAGAACCCCTTCTTACTTCCGGCCATTTTAAACTTATTTAAAATCTTATCAAGGTATGTACTTTGCGATAGACCTATTAGGCGTCTAGATCTATCTCTATAGATCTTTATGCCTAATATGTATGACGCTTCACCTAGGTCCTTCATTGAAAATTTGCTGTTTAGATAACTTTTAACACTGTTTAAAAGATCTATATCATTTCCGATCAATAATATGTCATCCACATATAATATCAGAAATGCCACACTGCGCCCACTCACTTTCTTGTAAATACAAGCTTCTCCATAAGTTTGGACAAATCCAAACTCTTTGATCACCTCATCAAAGCGGAGATTCCAACTTCGTGATGCTTGCTTCAATCCATAGATGGATTGTTGAAGCTTGCACACCTTGTTAGCATCCTTAGGATCGACAAAACCCTTTGGTTGTATCATATACAACTCTTCTTCAATATTACCATTGAGAAACGCGGTTTTTACATCCATCTGCCATATCTCATAATCGAAATATGCAGCAATTGCTAACATAATCCTAACTGACTTTAGCATCGCTGCGGGAGAGAATGTCTCATTGTAGTCAACTCCTTGAATTTGTCGAAAACCCTTTGTGACAAGTCGAGCTTTATAGACGGTCATATTACCATCAGCATCAGTTTTCCTTTTGAAAATACATTTGTTCTCCACGGCCTTTCGGTCGTGAGGTAAGTCCACCAAGTTCCAAACTTGATTTTCATACATGGATTCCATCTCGGATTTCATGGCTTCTAACCATTTGTTGGAATCCGGGCTCATCATCGCTTCTTCATACGTCACAGGGTAATAATTTTCATCAACCATGAAATTCATGACAGGATTTCCGTACAGCTCGGGAGCTGCATGCGTCCTGCTAGACCTGCGAGGTTCGGTAGTATTCTCTTTCGGATTTTCATGATCATTATCATTAGTTCCCTCTTCAACTGGTGAAGCCAACTCCAGAACTACTTCCGGCGCGGCGCTACTCGCCATACTTTGAAAAGAAGGTTCAATAACCTCTTCGAGTTCTACCTTCCGACTACTCACACCTTTCGCGAGAAACTCTTTCTCTAGAAAGGATCCATTCTTGGCAACAAAAACTTTTCCCTCGGATCTTTGATAGAAGGAATACCCAATAGTTTCCTTAGGCTATCCTATGAAGACGCATTTTTCCGCTTTGGGTTCAAGTTTATCCGGTTGAAGTTTCTTCACATAAACATCGCATCCCCAAACTTTAAGAAATGATAGCTTAGGTTTGTTTCCAAACCACAATATTTCACATCCCAAGATTTTCCAAATCTTGTAATGTGAAAAATAAATGAATAAAATAAATCTTTGTTGATTTTCAGGGTGAGAAGAAACTTTTTGAATCCAATTGGAAGATTTAAAAAACCTATTTGGATCAAATAAATTCCTAAAGGGATTTAAATAAACAATAAAGTTAAAAATATTTGGAATTACTACTTTTGGATCTTTTAATAAAAGGTTTGGTTTTCAAATGAAAAGGTAGAAATATAAATAAAGATTATTTTATAGAGCCAAACTAAACCTTGGCCAAGTTTTTGAAATAAAATGTTTTGTTTTGATTAAAAATAGTAAAGGTTTATCTAAATAAAATAATAAGGATTTAATACCCAAGTTTACTAAAAATAAAGGTTTTACTATTTTAATTAAACATCAAAACTTATTTATTTATTTTAAATGAGTTTTCCAAGTATTTTATATTTTCAAATAAAACCTACTGATTTGGTTTTGATAATATTTAGCTTTCAAAATGGAAATTTTAATAAAACAAATCCTATTTGAATTAAATGAATAAGGTCTATTCATTTAATTATTAATGGACCCTAAAATAAAATTATTATTTTATTTTGGACTTTGGTTTATGTTGTTAAACAGAACCAAAACTCAATACAAGTTTGGAGGAGGTTTGAATTGTTTTGAATGTTTGATTTGTTGTTTGAAATTCAAAACAGGAAATTCAAACAGAAAAAGGAAAAAAACAATCAGAAAGAAAAAAAATATGAGTCTGGTCGACCCAACCCAGCAGCCCACTAGGCCCAGCAGCCCATTTCCCACTCTCCCCCGAAGCGTTTTTCTCTCACTCACCAGACGACCCGCAGAGCCAATGACAGGTGGACCCAACTCCCCTCTCCTCTCTCTCGCTGACCAACCGACCCCACCCCTCCTGTTCATCGTCCTCACCCGCGGTGACCACGTCCCCCTCTCGCCGTCCGTTTCTGCAGGATTCAATACGCGTTGATTCCGCGACCATTACTTGCCGTGAATGCGCCCTATTAACCGCCCTGGCCTCCTCTCCATTTCCCCTCACGCGCCTCCCTCTCTCTGCCCCCATGCTGGACGAATTTCGCCACACACCCTCACTGCTCCGACCACCGTCCCCAGCCAATTCCGGCGACCCCGCGCCACCCCTTGCCTTTCCGAGCACGCAGGCACATTCCCCAGACCCAGACGCACCTTCCCGTGTCGCCAGCTCACCCTCGCGTGCTCTGCAGCGTCGACTTCGTCTTCGACTGAACGACGCCGCCGTCCGCTCCAACTCCGACGAGCTCCACAGGTAGTTTCTGGCCGCGCCTCTCCTTCTCCTTCACGCACACATCATTGCCATGGCTTTGCGCATCTGACCATGTCTCTCATTTGTCCTAGCGTGCGCTGTAGCAACGTCCACGACGACGCCCGAGCATACCCGTCGTCAGACTTAACTCCGGCGAGCCATTGTCCTCACTCCGTGCGCCCCTTCACCAGCCAGTACCACGTTGAGCATCAGAAAGCTTCAACGATTCTGGTGAGCCACCCCACTCCTTCTCTAGCTTCCTGTGTCGCTGGCAACCTCGCCGCCAGAGCGCTGCCGCCAGCGCCGCTGCTATTTGGTCAAGCGATAGGAACCGTTAGATCTGCATCTGATGGCTTGAATAGGTTGACTAATCGAAGGGGTAAGGATGAACCTGAGACGCACGATTAAACTTAGATCCAACGCACCCCGTAGCCGATCCAAGCGAAACGGTATTGATGAGTCAGAAATAGCCACGTGGACGAAGTTTGATTTAAAACATAATTAGAATCATATTTGTTTGCAAATTTGAAAAATCCATAACTTTAGTTCCACATGTCCAAATTTTACAAATTTTATATCAATGGATTCAGAAAAGCAAGCCCTAGCCAACCATGCAATTTGTTTAGTAAAAATTTTCTGTTAAAATGTTTGTTTTTGCAGAAACATTTGTATGCTTGTTTAGATTGTAAAAATTGTTCAAAAATGATTTTGGGGATAAAATATTTGGCAAATGGTTTGTTTTGAACCTACTGACCCTAGTAAAAAAATTGTGGTTTCAAAAATGTATTTAGTGAAGAAAAATAATGATTCTTTGATTTAAAACCAATTCTAGTCAAATAAAAATATGGTTTATTTATTAAAAATGATTTTGAAGGAAAACCTTTGGGAAATGTTTTGTTTTAAACTCTATGACCCTAAACACCAAGTTTTATGGTTAGAAAACATATTTTGTGAATCCTATAGATTAATGCCTTAGTAAAAACATTTCTACACCACATAAAATGATACCTTGTTTTGAAAATGGTTTATGAAGTGAAAACTTTTGCAAATGACTTTGCCACTTTATAATATGACCATTAGGTGTTTTCAAATTTTTATGACCCATTAGAAACCACTTTTACAAATAAAACAACCCTTTTGCATGCTTGCATGTATTGTTTTGTTTATTATTTTATGTGATGTTTTGCTTGATTGGTAGATTGAAATTGTGCCTTGCTTGCTTGAATTGTAGTGACTTGAAGAGTGTGATTGTAGCAAGGAAAAGGAGTGAACTTATACCCTCTACCAAAAAGGCAAGTTATGCTTCATACTTTTGTCCCATTACTTTCACTATGCATTAGTGATTTTTCTAAGTAAAACTTGCATGGAATTTTTTGCTAAGTATAAACTATGTTATGGGAAATCCTAGTAGATGAAACCTTAGTAGAAAATTCCTAAGTTAATATTCCTACTACTATCAAGCTTAGCTTAGCTAATAGAAAACAAGGGTGGAATATACATTCATACTATGGAAAAATTTCTAAGTCTGAGGACTTGTGTTTTTGTTTAATAAAACAACTAAGTTAATGAATCACCTGGGTGGAATGGTAATTGCTTGGTGGTTTTTGGTTGAGTGGTTCACAAGGCCCATGTTTATGGTTTACCTTGTGTATCTCACTTGTGGATTGCCACCCAGGAACAAAGAGATTTGAGATGTCAAATGTTGAGAAGCTTCAAGTGAACCACTTGGCATTATGGGCTCTGCCTGGATCATATATGTTGCTAGAACTTAGCCAATTGGACAGTTGGTGGTAGTGGGAATGATAGGTTGGAACGCTTCCACTTGGTCTAAGGAAAGGCTTCTGAAAGATCTTGTCTTGGTGAAACCAAGTCTTGTGGGGAAAGTGCACCACCTCTGCAGAGTGTAAAATCTAAGTAGTTAGCCATGTCCCTGGTAAAGGACAATTTGAGCATCAGGACATGGAAGCAATCAAGAATCTCATCATCCAAATTTCTAAGTTAAAAACTTGTGGATTGAAAAAGGGTTAAAGGATCTTCAATCTTTGATTGGGAGATGCCATGGGAAAGATTATTTTGTCCAGCAAAAACTTAGTGTTTTCAAATGATAAGGAAAAATCTATTTTGAGCAATGCAAGCCTAAGCTCCACTTAGCCAAATGCATATAGATTATAGACTCCACTATACTACCATAGTATCACTTACCAATACAATTCAAATGTATTGACCCTTGTGGCTGTAACTTGTATGTTGCAGGTTTGATTGATATTAGTGAAGTTGATTGATTAGGATTACAAAGTCTACAACCAACATGTCTGCCTGTGGCACTTTGAAGATGAAGGACCCCATGCTTATAGATATTCTGCTGCAATGTAATGTAATAGCCAAATGAGCTATGTAAGTTGTAATAAAATTATGTTATTCTTGGTTATAAAGTTGTATTATGACCTTTGTTTCTTGATATTACATCTTAACTGTGGATGCTAGCTATTGATCCAGGGACTAGCATTGTAAACACAGGGATCTCTACCTTATTAAAGGTTGGGAACCTTACAGATGGTATCAGAGCATTGTATTTCCTGTAGGATTTGTAACCCTAGGATTGGACAAAAACCCTTAGAAAAATAGGAGTTGTATTTGTTCCAAAACTTATTTACAAACAATATTGTAAACTCTTTCCTCAACCATTTTAGTTTTGATTCCACATCTCTTCTATTTCAAACTTGATGGACAAAACCTACCCCATGGACAAAGACTTCACCATGTACAAAGGACTCCATCAACTCTAATGACTTCAACTTCTTCAACTCTAATGACTTCAACATCTTCAGCATTTTCACCAAGGACCCCAAACTTGGATATCACTAAGGACTACAAGTGTGACAAGAAATGTTGCTCAAGACTTGAAGACTAAGGAAACACAACTTAGAAGGAACCATCATCAGCTTGAAGTTTGAGATCAAGATGCAATAAATTCTCTAAGGAATGAAATCAAGTGAACCATATAGATGGACCACCATATTTAGCTTAGGCCAAACCCACCAACTTATGTGGTGTAACAAAAATATTTTTGGTTGCCTAAAAATATGCTTGAAACTTGTTGTTTGAGTGAAATGTTTGTTGTGATTGCTTGCACATTGCTTGAGTGAATTGTGATGTGTGTGATTAGAATTATTTCCTTAGAAATAATTTTGCCTATTCTAATCCCATCCCAACCCACACAGATGACTTCTCCAAGAGACTCCAACATCAAGGTTGATGACAACAACAACAACCAAGAGGACAACATGAGAGAACTTATAGCAACCCAAACCCAGTTGAGCCAAGAGACAACTCAGCTTTTAACCAACAACAATGGACTAGACCCAGCCATACAAAGGATTTTGAAACTTCAATCCCAATTGTTGCAAGGATTGGTTACTCAAATGATCAACATGAGAGAAAACTTTTCCCAAAGAGCTAATGACAACAAGGATGACAAAGATTTTAATCTAGAAGGAACCCAAGCTAGCAATATTTGTGGAGACAAGGATCATACATCCAAGGAGCATGAAGATCAATGCCCCAAGAAGAGAGAAATATTTCCCACCTTTGAGGTGAGATATGAAGAGCATGAACTAGAAGAACTCCTAGCTTTGGAAAGACCCAAAAAGAAGAAGAAGGACATAAGCCAGTTGCAATGTTACAATTGCAAAGAGATGGGACACTATGCCAGTGAATGCCCAGAAAAGAAGAAGAGCCAAGAAGACCAACAAAAGTTAGTGAAACCCAAGATGAGGAAGGATATTAGCCAAGTGATGTGCAACCACTGCAAAGAGTTAGGACATTATACATCATATTGTCTAGAGAAGCCACCTCAAAACCTCAGCCTTATCACATGTTTCAAATGCAAGGAACTAGGCCACTATGCAAACTTCTGTCCAGGAAAGTTACACCAAGATCCCAAGCAAGACAAGATGTAATCTAGTTGGAAATTTTAAGGGTGGTAGTACCCTAGATGCTTTGAGCCTACTTGTAACCCTAGCCTTCCCAAATCTCGGGACGAGATTTATTTTAAGGGTGGTAGCCTGTCACATCCCAAGATTTTCCAAATCTTGTAATGTGAAAAATAAATGAATAAAATAAAACTTTGTTGATTTTCAGGGTGAGAAGAAACTTTTTGAATCCAATTGGAAGCATTCAAAAACCTATTTGGATCAAATAAATTCCTAAAGGGATTTAAATAAACAATAAAGTTAAAAATATTTGGAATTACTACTTTTGGATCTTTTAATAAAAGGTTTGGTTTTCAAATGAAAAGGTAGAAATATAAATAAAGATTATTTTATAGAGCCAAATTAAACCTTGGCCAAGCTTTTGAAATAAAATGTTTTGTTTTGATTAAAAATAGTAAAGGTTTATCTAAATAAAATAATAAGGATTTAATACCCAAGTTTACTAAGGTTTTACTATTTTAATTAAACATCAAAACTTATTTATTTATTTATTTATTTTAAATGAGTTTTCCAAGTATTTTATATTTTCAAATAAAACCTACTGATTTGGTTTTGATAATATTTAGCTTTCAAAATGGAAATTTTAATAAAACAAATCCTATTTGAATTAAATGAATAAGTTCTATTCATTTAATTATTAATGGACCCTAAAATAAAATTATTATTTTATTTTGGACTTTGGTTTATGTTGTTAAATAGAACCAAAACTCAATACAAGTTTGGCGGAGGTTTGAATTGTTTTGAATGTTTGATTTGTTGTTTGAAATTCAAAACAGGAAATTCAAACAGAAAAAGGAAAAAACAATCAGAAAGAAAAAATATGAATCTGGTCGACCCAACCCAGCAGCCCACTAGGCCCAGCAGCCCATTTCCCTCTCTCCCCCGAAGCGTTTTTCTCTCACTCACCAGACGACCCGCAGAGCCAATGACAGGTGGACCCAACTCCCCTCTCCTCTCTCTCGCTGACCAACCGACCCCACCCCTCCTGTTCATCGTCCTCACCCACGGTGACCACGTCCCCCTCTCGCCGGCCGTTTCTACAGGATTCAATACGCATTGATTCCGCGACCATTACTCGCCGTGACTGTGCCCTATTAACTTCCCTGGCCTCCTCTCCATTTCCCCTCACGCGCCTCCCTCTCTCTGCCCCCAGGCTGGACGAATTTCGCCACACATCCTCACTACTCCGACCACCGTCCCCAGCCAATTCCGGCGACCCCGCGCCACCCCTTGCCTTTCCGAGCACGCAGGCACATTCCCCAGACCCAGACGCACCTTCCCGTGTCGCCAGCTCACCCGCGCGTGCTCTGCACCATCGACTTCGTCTTCGACTGAACAACGCCGCCGTCCGCTCCAACTCCGACGAGCTCCACAGGTAGTTTCTGGCCGCACCTCTCCTTCTCCTTCACGCACACATCATCACCATGGCTTTGCGCATCTGACCCTGTCTCTCATTGTCCTAGCGTGCGCTGTAGCAACGTCCACGACGACGCCCGAGCATACCCGTCGTCAGACTCAACTCCGGCGAGCCATTGTCCTCACCCCCCTGCGCCCCTTCACCAGCCAGTACCACGTTGAGCACCAGCAAGCTTCGACGATTCTGGTGAGCCACCCCACTCCTTCTCTAGCTTCCTGTATCGCCGGCAACCTCGTCGCCAGAGCGCCGCCGCCACACAGTCGCCGCCAGCGCCGCTGCTATTCGGTCAAGCGATAGGAACCGTTAGATCTACATCTGATGGCTTGAATAGGTTGACTAATCGAAGGGGTAAGGATGAACCTGAGCCGCACGATTAAACTTAGATCCAACGCACCCCGTAGCCGATCTGAGCGAAACGGTATTGACGAGTCAGAAACAGCCACGTGGACGAAGTTTGATTTAAAACAGAATTAGAATCATATTTGTTTGCAAATTTGAAAAATCCATAACTTTAGTTCCACACGTCCAAATTTTACAAATTTTATATCAATGGATTCAGAAAAGCAAGCTCTAGCCAACCATGCAATTTGTTTAGTAAAAAGTTTCTGTTAAAATGTTTGTTTTTGCAGAAACATTTGTATGCTTGTTTAGATTGTAAAATTTTTTCAAAAATGATTTTGGGGATAAAATCTTTGGAAAATGGTTTGTTTTGAACCTACTGACCCTAGGAAACAAATTGTGGTTTCAAAAATGTATTTAGTGAAGAAAAAGAATGATTCTTTGATTTAAAACCAATTCTAGTCAAATAAAAATATGGTTTATTTATTAAAAATGATTTTGAAGGAAAACCTTTGGGAAATGTTTTGTTTTAAACTCTCTGACCCTAAACACCAAGTTTTATGGTTAGAAAAATTATTTTGGGAATCCTATAGATTAATGCCTTAGTAAAAACATTTCTACACCACATAAAATGATACCTTGTTTTGAAAATGGTTTATGAAGTGAAACCTTTTGCAAATGACTTTGCCACTTTATAAAATGACCATTAGGTGTTTTCAAATGTTTATGACCCATTAGAAACCACTTTTACAAATAAAACAACCCTTTTGCATGCTTGCATGTATTGTTTTGTTTATTATTTTATGTGATGTTTTGCTTGATTGGTAGATTGAAATTGTGCCTTGCTTGCTTGAATTGTAGTAACTTGAAGAGTGTGATTGTAGCAAGGACAAGGAGTGAACTTATACCCTCTACCAAAAAGGCAAGTGATGCTTCATACTTTTGTCCCATTACTTTCACTATGCATTAGTGATTTTTCTAAGTAAAACTTGCATGGAATTTTTTGCTAAGTATAAACTATGTTATGGGAAATCCTAGTAGATGAAACCTTAGTAGAAAATTCCTAAGTTAAGATTCCTACTACTATCAATCTTAGCTTAGATAATAGAAAACAAGGGTGGAATATACATTCATACTATGGAAAAATTTCTAAGTCTGAGGACTTGTGTTTTTGTTTAACAAAACAACTAAGTTAATGAATCACCTGGGTGGAATGGTAATTGCTTGGTGGTTTTTGGTTGAGTGGTTCACAAGGCCCATGTTTATGGTTTACCTTGTGTATCTCACTTGTGGATTGCCACCCAGGAACAAAGAGATTTGAGATGTCAAATTTTGAGAAGCTTCAAGTGCAACCACTTGGCATTATGGGCTCTGCCTGGATCATATAGGTTGCTAGAACTTAGCCAATTGGACAGTTGGTGGTAGTGGGAATGATAGGTTGGAACGCGTCCACTTGGTCTAAGGAAAGGCTTCTGAAAGATCTTGTCTTGGTGAAACCAAGTCTTGTGGGGAAAGTGCACCACCTCTGCAGAGTGTAAAATCTAAGTACTTAGCCATGTCCCTGGTAAAGGACAATTTGAGCATCAAGACATGGAAGCAATCAAGAATCTCATCATCCAAATTTCTAAGTTAAAAACTTGTGGATTGAACAAGGGTTAAAGGATCTTCAATCTTTGATTGGGAGATGCCATGGGAAAGATTATTTTGTCAAGCAAAAACTTAGTGTTTTCAAATGATAAGGAAAAATCTATTTTGAGCAATGCAAGCCTAAGCTCCACTTAGCCAAATGCATATAGATGATAGACTCCACTATACTACCATAGTATCACTTGCCAATACAATTCAAATGTATTGACCCTTGTGGCTGTAACTTGTATGTTGCAGGTTTGATTGATATTAGTGAAGTTGATTGATTAGGATTACAAAGTCTACAACCAACATGTCTGCCTGTGGCACTTTGAAGATGAAGGACCCCATGCTTATAGATATTCTGCTGCAATGTAATGTAATAGCCAAATGAGCTATGTAAGATGTAATAAAATTATTTTATTCCTGGTTATAAAGTTGTATTATGACCTTTGTTTCTTGATATTACATCTTAACTGTGGATGCTAGCTATTGATCCAGGGACTAGCATTGTAAACACAAGGATCTCTACCTTATTAAAGGTTGGGAACCTTACACAATTCATACGGTATCTTTTAAATGGATTTATATGGTGCCCGATTTAAAGTGAATGTAGCAGTTTCTAGTGCATAACCCCAAAATGACACTGGCAAGTCCGTCAGAGACATCATAGATCGAACCATATCCAATAAAGTACGATTACGACGTTCTGACACACCATTTCTCTATGGTGTTCCGACAGGTGTGATTTGTGAAACAATTCCACACTCTTTCATGTGAGTGCTAAACTCGTAACTTACATACTCACCTCCATGGTCGGACCGTAGAAATTTGATCTTTCTATTACGATGATTTTCCACTTCATTCTGAAATTCCTTGAACTTTTCAAATGTTTCAGTCTTATGTTTCATCAAGTAGATATAACTGTATCTACTCAAATCATCCGTGAAAGTAACAAAATAGCGATATCCACCTCGCGCCGACACACTCATTGGACCACATACGTCATAATGTATGATTTCCAATAAATCTGTCGCCCGTTCCATTGAACCGGAAAACGACGTTTTAGTCATATTGCCCATAAGGCACGGCTCACATGTATCAAATGATTCAAAATCAAGTGATTCTAAAAGTCCATCCTAATGGAGCTTCTTCATGCGTTTAACGCCAATATGACCTAGATGGCAGTGCCACATATATGCGGATATATCATCATTAAGCTTAATCCTTTTAGCATCAACATTTTGAATATGTGTAACATTATCATCGAGATCTAACAGAAATAAACCATTCATCATCGGTGCATGACCATAAAAGATTTCATTCATATAAATAGAACAACCATTGTTCTCAGATTTAAATGAATAACCACTTCGCATCAAACACGATCCAGATATAATGTTCATGCTCAGTGCAGGCACCAAATAACAATTATTCAAGTTTATAACTAATCCCGATGGCAAATGGAGAGGTAGAGTTCCTACAACGATCACATCAACGCTTGATCCATTGCCGACACGCATCTTGACCTTACCCCTTGCTAGCGGTCGCTTGTTCTGCAACCACTGATTCGAGTTACAAATATTAGCAACTGAACCGGTATCAAATACCCAGGTGCTACTGCGAGCACTAGTCAAGTACACATCAATAACATGTATATCATATATACCTTTGTTTGCCTTGCCGGCCTTCTTGTCTGCCAAATACTTGGGGCAATTGCGCTTCTAGTGGCCAGTCCCCTTACAATAGTAACACTCGGTATCAGACTTAGTTCCAACTCGGGGTTTCTTTTCAGGCACGACAACCGGCTTGCCATCCTTACTTCCCTTCCGTTTTACCTTCTTGTCTTTCTTGAAACCAGTGTTCTTATTGATCATCAACACTTGATGGTCCTTTTTGATCTCCACTTCTGCAGTTTTAAGCATTGACACAAGCTCGGGGAGATAATTCTTCATGCCTTGCATATTATAGTTCATCACAAAGCTCTTATAGCTAGGTGGCAGAGACTGCATAACACAATGGATGCCAAAGTCAATGGGAATCGATATTCCCAAGGACACAAGCTTATCGGCGTAACCCGACATCTTGAGTACATGCTCACTAACGGAGCTGTGCTCTTCCATCATGCAGCTAAAGAACTTTTAAGGCGTTGCCAGCTCTCTCTGACATGTGTGTCAAAAATCATTTTCAACTCACCCATTGTATCAAATGCATTGCCGTTTTCGAAACGCTTTCGAAGTTCCGGCTCTAGCCCATACAATATGCCGCAATGAACTAAGTTGTGGTCCTCCTGACGAGTTTGATAGACATTCTTCTCCTCGTCAGGGGCATCCTCAAAAGGTGGGGGGCCTAGCGGCGCTTCTAGCACATATTGCCTTTGTGCAGCAAAGAGGAGAATCCTCAAATTCATGGCCCATTCGGTAAAGTTGCTACCGTTCGTTACAAGTTTCTCTTTCTCCATGAACACATTGAAATTTAAAGCAGGTGGTGTCATCTACAACAGAATTTGTAAAGTTTAGACTAAGTTTATGATAGATTGAGTTCAACTAATCCATATTATGAATGAACTCCCACTCAAAAACAACATCCCTCGTGTATTTTTGGTGATTACATGAACCAAATCCACTAGACCAAGTCCGATCATCACGTGAGTCGGTATAGCTTCAAAGGCGAGCATCAAATGGGCATCATATCTACTATATGACTCATGCTTAACCTTTCGGTCCGTGTTCAGAGGCCATGTCTGTACATGCTAGGCTCGCCAAGTAAGAACCTTAGTATTCGCGCGTGTAACTGTCTTACACCTGAAATATGGTCGTGGATCCAAGAACACCCGATCATCACGTGATGTCTTGGAGCGATGAAAACATAATCAGTGTATACTAAAGGAAGAACACATTCTTATCTTGATATTTAAATGAGGGATCATCTTATTATGCTAATAAAACGCCAAACAAGCAATATAAGATGCTATCAAATATCACATGTTTATTAGGGAAATGATATGGTTCCCGCATATGATCTCTATCATGTGCATCGTGGTATGATCACAATCATACCTATATGTGTAAGACCAAGGTCTATGGAACTTACACGTTATGTGTGTTGTAAGAGTATCATCTCATGCTTCTACTTACAACATCACCATATCATAACAGTGGCCCATCAACAATCTAAACTAGACGCCTCTAATTTTTCCATTGCAAGTTTTACGTGGCTTAGTGCTTTCGAGATAGAACCGTTCATACCTACGAACATGAACCACAACGAGGATAACCAAATTGTTGACAACTCGTTGCAAAATAGATATTGACTATAGTAGGAGAGACAAACACCACTAGGCACTTATGCAAACAAGTTGCATGTCAAGCATGGAACATGTCTCATGTGCAAGGACATGTAAAGTTTGTCCGGGTCGCTTCATCCCACTATGCCACCAATATCAAAAATTACAAATAAGGAGCAACAACATGATCATCATCGCCCACATACTCATATGTGTACAACCCGTGTAAAGCATCTACGCATAGATCCGGCTCTGATACCACTGAAGGGTTCGCAGCATAGAGAACAAAAAATTTCCTACGATGGGAACTATGTACAAGATCTATCTACTAGATACAAACAACGGGCAGATGTATATCCGTAGGGAACATATCCTTGAAGACCGACAAAGCGTAACGAGTTCGACTCGTGGTTGATGTAAACAATCTCTTGCCGATCTCAAGATCGAGAGGAAGTCCTAGCACCGCAAATCAGCAATGCATCCGTGCTCGCACACACGTCCGAGGCACCGAGCAACCTCCGCCTCCTTGCTCCAGTGATGCAGCGGAAGCACAACTCTTTCTTTCCAAATAGCCACCAGGAACATGTATCTCGCTAGTCCGAGACCATGGGGGATAGATTCTAGAGGGGGAGAGAGATCCTTCATGAGGAGGTGTAAGTGAGAAGTGAGAGGAGGGGCTCCTTATACAGGGGAGGGGGGGCATGTGGCATCCCGCTAAAATCACTACTAGAAAATCGCGTTGTTTTGTGCATTGCATCATCATAATCGCATATCTTGTCTCAGTGCATCATCATAACATCACCATGCATCAATTTGCCGAAACCAATTTTGCCAAAAGCCATATTTTTGTTTTCTATAAATACCCCTCCCTATTCTAAAACATAAAACCCTCGGTCCGCCCGGATCTTCTATTTGTCTAAAATGGTTTACAAAACGATATTTAAAACTAAATAAAATTAAATGTTTTATAAAAACGGGGAAGGCCGCCGCCGGCCAGGCCCAAAAGCCCAGCTAGCAGCAGCCTACCACCCCGTTACCTAACCCAAACCCTACCCCAATCATTTTCTACCCTATCCTAACCTACCCAGCCACTCCCAGCCCTCCACCTCACCTCCCTAGGCCACCTCACCCCCTGGACCCCCATCCCCCCCCCCCCTGCCCCCCCCTCAATCCTAACCCCCAACTCCCTTCCCTCTGTCTCTCCTGGACACCCACACAAAGAACACACATGACGCCACCGCTGGTCCCACCAGTGGCGACCCACTTCCCCCACCCGCTTAGCTGCCCTGTCCCCCACCTCCCGCTCCTCTCCCCTTCCTCCCCTCCGGCCACCTCTCCTCTGCCTCTCTCTCCCCGCGCCGGCCGCCCGTCTCCGGTGCCCCGCCCCGCCTCTCTCCGCCTTCCTCCCGAGCCCGCGGCCGCCTCCGCTCGCCCGCTCCCTCCCCTTCTCCCCACCGACGCGCGGCCGCGCCCGCCCGCGTCCGCTCCCTCTTCCTCCCTGGATGCACTCGCCTCGCCCTCCTCCTTGCCAGGCCAGGAGCTCACCGCCCCACGCTGCTGGCCTCCTCCGTCGTCCCGACCAGCACCTCCGCGCGCCTCCTCCCGCCCGGCCTCGCCTTCCTCACCGCCTCCCGACGCTCTTCTTCCCCACCTGCCCCTCCCGCCATGACCCGACCTCGTCGGCCTCCTCCCGCCTCCTCGGCTCACCGGGCGCCTCCCGTCGAGTTCCCCGCCTCACCTTCGCCTCCCGCCTCACAGCCGCATCCGCCAGAGCCTGTCGCCGGCTCCTCCTCCATGAGCCCTGCGCCCCTATCCGTGACCCTCTGCCCGCCTGCCCCTCCCGCCGCTCGTCCCGCCTCCGATGTTGAGCTGATCGGTCGTCAGGTGTGGTTGTGAGAAGGATGCTCGAGTCCCTCACGGACAATCAAGATCGACGCGGACCCAGATGCATCCGATAGACCATCGGTGCCCAACCGACTCCGTTCATGTCCTTCGCCAACCGTCACCATGGAACCCCAAGTACCTCGACATGGAACCCGGAAGACCCCGGCGCGGAACCCGAGCTCGACACCGGCAAACCAAGATGGCACCACAAGACCGTCGACAAGGAACCGCGAACCGAAAGCGGAGATCTCCGTCACGAAACCACAAGGCCTTTGGGGGTGGCACCGACAAGATCTACATCACGGAGCACCAAGAACTCCTTCGTGAATCCGAAGGCCGAACCCTCGAACGCCAATCACTTCTCTCGGACGCCAAAACCCGAACCGGAAGAACGCCAAGATCGCCACGAGGACGCTCCCGAACGCCAAGACCGACTTGATGACGCGGACCCGACAAGGTCTTCGCAACGACAAGATCGACACCGACCAGGACGAATCCGACGCACCCCGACGCCGAACCAAGTCCTTCTTCACGGAACGCCAAGATCTACTCCGTTATCCGAGACCGATCCCGTCGAACCCTGAACCCTGAGGCCGGACCCCGAACCCCATCGATAACCCCAAGTTCGCCGAACCCCAATGTGTGACCCTTTTTCTCGAGCCCTATTTTATAAATGTAATATCAACTTGTTGCATTCAATCATACATGTTTGCATACATATTATGTGGTTTGGGGGCATTATGCCGATTCACTTCATAATTAAATATGGGGCCATATGCGGGCAAATCTAGTCTTATGTTGGCCTCATTTAAATTGGTGTAGCGAACCGGTGCCATCTTTTGCCATGATAAGACAACATTTAATCTGCGGGGTATCTAAACAACATGAACCGTTTAATTAAATGTTGGGACCCCGGTTCCGCTTAATATGATCTAATTGCACCGCATAGTTCCCATGCCATGCATCATACATGCATCATGCCCGATTCTCTCCCGTAGTATTAAATAGTGCATCCGGTGTTTCTTCTAGTGTTTTGCTTCTTCGCGGATTAGGCCGATGAGTCGATGCGAGTGTCGACCCGATCTTCGGATGAACCTTCGGCAATGTTTTCAGGCGAGCATCTTCCCCTTTCTACCTATCTTACTTTTATAGTATTTATTCCCTCCTGTTGATCTATTGCTATACGTGTTGCGATGCTCTAGTTTCACTCCATGTTATCCCTTGCGCCTTATATTGCCTTGGACACCTCCTATTACCGTTGTTTGGTAGATAGTTGGACCCGCGTCGTAGTCGCTTGCTCAAGTGTCCAAGTGTCGCCAAGTACCACGCTTGTTGGAGTATTGCCGTGTGTTTATTGTTGGAGTTGTTCATAACTTTACTTACTGTTTAACAACTAAAATTGAAGTAAGTAAGCAGAGGCACAGGTGGGCAATAGATGTTATTTGGTTGTTAAACGTCCACTTGTGTCCCGTAGGACCCCGAGTACTTGATACTGTTCCTTGAATATTCGCTATCCACATCCGGAGGATTATGGGACCCCACGAGCGAGCTTGATTCGGTCTTATTTCTTGGGGCCACAAACTAGTTTGAGGTTTTATTTACTATCCTGTACTTATGCCATGCTATCGCTTTATTTACGATTGTGCGAGGAGCACTGTCTTTGTTAGGAATTGTGACCCGTTGCGCTATCGACAAGCCCAGTTTTGGGTTCCCGATCGTTCTGACCGCCCCACAAACCTTGAGTCCGTCTCGAGTCAGCTAACTTGCTATGGTGTACTCAACGGGTGGCCCCGGAAATATTTCTGAATCTGTGATTGCTTTGTCGTGAAAGCCTCGTTGGGTTTTGATTTGGTTTTTCCGAGGTTGATCGATTGTGTGTTGCTATTTGTGCACCCTGGGTAAAACTTTCGAAAAGCCGTGTCCGCGGTTATGGACGACTTGGAGCACAGTATCTCGATCATAGACAACTACAACTAAAGTAGTGCTATAAATTTGACTTTATAATGACTAGTAATCAGCCTCACTATAATGGAATGGCTAAATAAAACTGCCAATAATTGCTTGTTTGGGTTGTCGCTTGCGACCATTGTATCTGACTAGTAAGTATTGCAACTATAACGGAATGGCTAAATAAAAGTACCAACAACTGCTGGGTTTTGGGACATCTCATGCTAATTGTATCTGACTAGTAAGTGTTGCAACAACAATGGAATGGTTAACTAAAAGTGCCCACTGCTTATTTTATCAGGACGACTATCTATACCTGACTAGTAATTGCTGCAACGACAACTGAATCAGTAAAACTGCCAACGGTGTGAGTTCCTCGGTTGACTTCCTCGTTTGGTCTCGAGGGGGAAACACCAGGATGGGTATGTTTGGTGGTAGTATCAGGTTGGATCCGAATAGGTCTTTCTTACCCCTCTCGATAGCCGGATTGTATCGAGTCTCTATAGGTTGTTTAGTGCATCTTTGCACGCCGCTTGATCCACCATACCTATGTAGGCGAGGACCGAATTCTAGTCTCGCTGCATACTGGCCTCAAGATCGACGCTCCTCTTTTTCCTTTGCCCTTTTTCGGCACCCCTTTTGTTTAAGCAGGTTTTGAGATCGACGTCGTTAGCAGGGTTACCCTTCCGGCTTGTCCTGGGCAGGGTTATGGACGCCATTGGTTATTCTTCAGGGCTCTTAGCCCCATTGCATCTTGTCCGTAGTCAGACGCTGTATCATTTTCAAGGTGATTTGGATCTTTGTATCGTATATCTGTATTCTTGACTCATTGAGTCGCTGTTATATATATATCTGTTCTGTGGGTCCCATCGAGGACTGTTGTGTAATGTTATTACTGCTTTCCACCGCATGCGAAAGTGCTGGTGGGCACCTTTGAATCGTTTCTATGCGGGTTTGGCGGAATCGCTGAAACCTGCATAGGGTCGATTCGAGGTGTTCTGAGTGGTATCGAGCTCAGCGGTTGCGATACCCACAAGTCCAGCCTGTAGGATAACCTAGCTAACTCAAGTAGAGTGTCAAAACTATTTTTGCAAAATCGGTTGGATAGTTCGATTAGGTCTGATTTTACTCCTTACCCTCTGCTGCTCTCCTCTCACCTCTGTTTTGAATCCGCTCTCTTCTCTCTCTTCAAGTCCGATTTCTCGTGGTTGGGTTCCATCGTACCAGGGTTTCGCCTTTGGTAATGGTGTTGCTACATCCGTCTCCATGCTATCCGAGGAATCCTTCGTCCGTGGACTTCTCTTTGTTCCTTCTCGTGCCTTCCGTGTTTGCCGACGACATCATCTATGCGATCCGATGAATCTGCATCACTCCTTTGTTTCGAACCTCGATTGTCGAGATCTTCACCGATTCCGAGAATGGTTGCACGCTTTTCACTGATTAGAGTAATAGTTTGGGTGCGTGATGGATTGGCCCCCATGCCGACTACCCCTTCTATTCGCTTTTGTACATTGAAGTGGATGAGAATGCATCGGTTCCCTCTTTCCATCGAAGCTAGAGGTGGATTTATTTGTTGATACCTCTACCTTCGACCTTTTGTTCCCGGAGTGTTCTCTCGACGATCACGGACAACGACCTCTTGTTAGTGGTGTCGCGAGGATCTACACGATGTGAGAAGATTCAGATCGCCGCCCTTCTTCCCGGTACCATGAGGCGGATCTCGAGGGCGAGATCCATTGTTAGTGGTGTCGAATTGTGGCATCCCGCTAAAATCACTACTAGAAAATCGCGTTGTTTTGTGCATTGCATCATCATAATCGCATATCTTGTCTCTGTGCATCATCATAACATCACCATGCATCAATTTGCCGAAACCAATTTTGCTAAAAGCCATATTATTGTTTTCTATAAATACCCCTCCCTATTCTAAAACATAAAACCCTCGGTCCGCCCGGATCTTCTATTTGTCTAAAATGGTTTACAAAACGATATTTAAAACTAAATAAAATTAAATGTTTTATAAAAACGGGGAAGGCCGCCGCCGGCCAGGCCCAAAAGCCCAGCTAGCAGTAGCCTACCACCCCGTTACCTAACCCAAACCCTACCCCAATCATTTTCTACCCTATCCTAACCTACCCAGCCACTCCCAGCCCTCCACCTCACCTCCCTAGGCCACCTCACCCCCCTGGACCCCCAATCCCCACCCACCTTGCCACCTCATCAATCCTAACCCCCAACTCCCTTCCCTCTCTCTCTCCTGCACACACACACACAGCAAACACACGCACGCCACCCTGCCTGGTCCCACCAGGGCAGCGACCCACTTCCCCGGCCCCACCCGCTAGCGGCCCCGTCCCCCACCTCCCGCTCCTCTCCCCCTTCCTCTTCCTCCCCTCCGGCCACCTCTCCTCTGCCTCTCTCTCCCACGCTGCCTCCGGTGCCCGCCCGCTCTCTCCGCCTTCCTCCCGAGCCCGCGGCCGCCTCCGCCGCCCGCCTCCCTTCTCCCTATCGACGCGGCCGCGCCCGCCTCCCTCTTCCTCCCTCAGATGCACTGCCGCCTCCTCCTTGCCAGGCGAGCTCACCGGCGCCCACCGCTGCCGCCTCCTCCGTCCCCGACCCGAGCACCTCCCGCGCCTCCCGCCGCCGCCTCGCCTCACCGCCTCGACGCTCTTCTTCCCCACCGCCCTCCCCGCCACACCCGACCTCGTCGGCCTCCTTCGCCTCTCCTCGGCCACCGGCCTCCCGAGTTCCCCGCCTCCCTGCCGTCGGCCTCACCCTCTGCTCCGGCCGCCTCCCTCCGCGCGGCCGCATCCGGCCAGAGCCTCGTCGCCGGCTCCTCCTCCCGCGAGCCCCTGCGCCTCCTATCCGCTGTGACCCTCTGCCTCGCCCGCGTCCCCTCCCCGGTCGCTCGTCCCCGGCCTCCGATGTTGAGCTGATCGGTGTCGTTCGTGTGTGGTTGTGAGAAGGATGCTCGAGTCCCTCACGGACAATCAAGATCGACGCGGACCCAGATGCATCCGATAGACCATCGGTGCCCAACCGACTCCGTTCATGTCCTTTTGCCAACCGTCACCATGGAACCCCAAGTACCTCGACATGGAACCCGGAAGACCCCGGCGCGGAACCCGAGATCGACACCGGCAAACCAAGATGGCACCACAAGACCGTCGACAAGGAACCGCGAACCGAAACCGGAGATCTCCGTCACGAAACCACAAGGCCTTTGGGGGTGGCACCGACAAGATCTACATCACGGAGCACCAAGAACTCCTTCGTGAATCCGAAGGACGAACCCTCGAACGCCAAGCACTTCTCTCGGACGCCAAAACCCGAACCGGAAGAACGCCAAGATCGCCACGAGGACGCTCCCGAACGCCAAGACCGACTTGATGACGCGGACCCGACAAGGTCTTCGCAACGACAAGATCGACACCGACCAGGACGAATCCGACGCGCCCCGACGCCGAACCAAGTCCTTCTTCACGGAATGCCAAGATCTACTCCGTTATCCGAGACCGATCCCGTCGAACCCTGAACCCTGAGGCCGGACCCCGAACCCCATCGATACCCCCAAGTTCGCCGAACCCCAATGTGTGACCCTTTTTCTCGAGCCCTATTTTATAAATGTAATATCAACTTGTTGCATTCAATCATACATGTTTGCATACACATTATGTGGTTTGGGGGCATTATGCCGATTCACTTCATAATTAAATATGGGGCCATATGCGGGCAAATCTAGTCTTATGTTGGCCTCATTTAAATTGGTGTAGCGAACCAGTGCCATCTTTTGCCATGATAAGACAACATTTAATCTGCGGGGTATCTAAACAACATGAACCGTTTAATTAAATGTCGGGACCCCGGTTCCGCTTAATATGATCTAATTGCACCGCATAGTTCCCATGCCATGCATCATACATGCATCATGCCCGATTCTCTCCCGTAGTATTAAATAGTGCATCCGGTGTTTCTTCTAGTGTTTTGCTTCTTCGCGGATTAGGCCGATGAGTCGATGCGAGTGTCGACCCGATCTTCGGATGAACCTTCGGCAATGTTTTCAGGCGAGCATCTTCCCCTTTCTACCTATCTTACTTTTATAGTATTTATTCCCTCCTGTTGATCTATTGCTATCTGTGTTGCGATGCTCTAGTTTCCGTACCCATGTTATCCCTTGCGGCCTTATATTGCCTTGGACACCTCCTATTACCTGTTGTTTGGTAGATAGTTGGACCTGCGCGTCGTAGTCGCTTGCTCAAGTGCTGCTGCGTGTCGCCAAGTACCACAGTTGTTGGAGTATTGCCGTGTGTTTATTGTTGGAGTTGTTCATAACTTTACTTACTGTTTAACAACTAAAATTGAAGTAGGTAAGCAGAGGCACAGGTGGGCAATAGATGTTATTTGGTTGTTAACCGTCCACTTGTGTCCCGTAGGACCCCGAGTACTTGATACCTGTTCCTTGAATTTTCGCGCTATCCACATCCGGGAGGATTATGGGACCCCCCTGAGCCAGAGCTTGATTCAGTCTTATTTCTTGGGGCCACAAACTAGTTTGAGGTTTTATTTACTATCCTGTACTTATGCCATGCTACTGCTTTATTTACGATTGTGCGAGGAGCACCTGTACTGTTTAGGAATTGTGACCCGTTTTCGCGGTATCGACAAGCCCAGTTTTGGGTTCCCAGTCGTTTACAGCCGGCCCCACAAACCTTGAGTCCGTCTCGGAGTCAGCTAACTTCGTTGCGGGTGTACTCAACGGGGTGGCCCCCGGAAATATTTCTGAATCCTGTGATTGCTTTGTCGTGAAAGCCTCGTTGGGTTTTGATTTGGTTTTTCCGAGGTTGATCGAGTGTGTGTTGCTATTTGTGCACCCCTGCAGGGTAAAACTTTCTGAAAGCCGTGTCCGCGGTTATGGACGACTTGGAGCACAGTATCTCGATCATAGACAACTACAACTAAAGTAGTGCTATAAATTTGACTTTATAATGACTAGTAATCAGCCTCACTATAATGGAATGGCTAAATAAAACTGCCAATAATTGCTTGTTTGGGTTGTCGCTTGCGACCATTGTATCTGACTAGTAAGTATTGCAACTATAACGGAATGGCTAAATAAAAGTACCAACAACTGCTGGGTTTTGGGACATCTCATGCTAATTGTATCTGACTAGTAAGTGTTGCAACAACAATGGAATGGTTAACTAAAAGTGCCCACTGCTTATTTTATCAGGACGACTATCTATACTTGACTAGTAATTGCTGCAACGACAATTGAATCAGTAAAACTGCCAACGGTGTGAGTTCCTCGGTTGACTTCCTCGTTTGGTCTCGAGGGGGAAACACCAGGATGGGTATGTTTGGTGGTAGTATCAGGTTGGATCCGAATAGGTCTTTCTTACCCCTCTCTGATAGCCGCCAGTTGTATCGAGTCTCTATAGGTTGTTTAGTGCATGCTGCCGCTGCCGCTTCGGCCTACCATACCTATGTAGGCGAGGACCGCCGAATTCTAGCCTCGCCGTCTTGGCCTCAAGATCGACGCTCCTCTTTTTCCTTTGCCCTTTGTCGGCACCCCTTTTGTTTAAGCAGGTTTTGAGATCGACGTCGTTAGCAGGGTTACCCTTCCGGCTTGGCCTGGGCAGAGTTATGGACGCCATTGGTTATTCTTCAGGGCTCTTAGCCCCATTGCATCTTGTCCGTAGTCGGACGCTGTATCATTTTCAAGGTGATTTGGATCTTTGTATCGTATATCTGTATTCTTGACACACTGAGTCGCTGTTATATATCTGTTCTGTGGGTCCCATCGAGGAATGTTGTGTAATGTTATTACTTCGTTTTCCACCCGCACGAAAGTGCCTGGTGGGCACCTTTGAATCGTTTCTATGCGGGTTTGGCGGGAATCGCTGAAACCTGCATAGGGTCGATTCTGAGGGTGTTACAGGGCAGCCCAAGGGGGCATGGCCGCCGGCCATGGAGGGTTCCCCCACCTCTCTCTCATTCATGTGGGTGGACACTCCACTCACAAAATGGCCCTTCATCTTTCTCCACTCAAATTCCCATTAAATTTCCACCAATTTTAATGCAAAATCTCATTAAATAAAACTCCTTTTATTTCTTCAGAATTTTTTCAATACATGAATTACAAACATTCAAATATAACCCCTTGCTAGAATTCTATTTCACATGCATAACCTCTTTATGCAATTTCACCCGAAAACTGTTTTGGTATCTAGTGAAATAAATTCCTGCGCTTGTTTATTCTTTCGGCATGAAACTTTTGCTCCAATTGGATGTCGGTGTCTCTCAAGTGTGTCACCCTACGGTTCGTGAATAATGCGGACATGATCGATACCCCTCTCGGATCAATAATCGTAAGGGATCCGAGACCCATCGACTCCCACACATTCAACGATGACTTTCTTGTGATCGTCGGAACCTTTTACGCTCGTATCTTAATCCCTTTGTTTCATGATATATTACATGCCCGAGATTCGATCATCGGTATCTCCATACCTAGTTTGATCTCGTTACTGACATGCACTCTTTTCTCGTTCCCGTGATATAAATGAAAAAAATCCACTCTCGATCCATGGGCCTCAACATAATACTTTATTAGTCATAAACCCATATTTATAATCACCCTGTTATGGTGTGACGTTTGATGTTATCAAGAAACTCTTCTGGTGTTAGTGATTGACATGATCTCATGGTCTAAGGATTAGGATCACTTCGTAAGTTGTTATAGCAATATAAACTCAATGACTTTGATCGTAATGCTATACTTCGGATGAATGTTCATCACACCATTACACTAATGCTGTGATCCCGTTATTAACAACATCCAATGTCTATGATCAGGAAACCTTGATCATCTTGTTAATCAACGAGCTAGTTTATGAGAGAGGCATAACTAGGAACTTTCTGTTTGTTTATTAAACACACATGTATTAATATTTCCGTATTAATACAACTATAGCATGCAAAATAAACATCTATCATATACTTGGAATACACATAATAAACACTTTATTATTGCCTCTCAGGGCATATTCCCTTCAGTCTCCCACTTGCACTAGATAAAATAATCTAGTTACATAGTGATGAATCTAACACCCATTGAGTTCTGGTGTTGATCATGTTTTGCTCTAGGGAGAGTTTTAGTCAACGGATCTGCTACATTGAGATCCGTGTGTACTTTACAAATCTTTATATATCCATCCTTGACATGCTAGCGGATGGAGTGAAACCAGCGCTTAATATGCTTGGAATGCTTGTGAGACCTTGGCTCTTTGGCATTGGCAATGGCACCATTGTTGTCACAATATATCACCATTGGGTCCAACGCGTTTGCAACCACTCATAGTTCGGATATGAACTCCTTCATCCAAACCGATTCCTGAGATGCTTCCGAAACAGCAACATATTCGGCCTCCGTTGTTGATCCCGCCACCACAGGTTATTTGGATCTCCTCCAACTAACCGCTCCGCCATTCATGAGAAATACGTATCCGGATTGAGACTTAGATTCATACGGATCAGTGTCAAAGCTTGCGTCAACATAACACTTAGCGACGAGCTCTTCTTCACCTCCGTATACAAGAAACATATCCTTAGTTCTTCGTAAGTACTTAAGGATATTCTTGACCGCTATCCAGTGTTCTGAACCTAGATCCGATTGGTACCTACTAGTCAAACCAATAGCATGTGCCACATCCGGTCTTGTACATAGCATGGCATACATTATAGAGCATATGGCTGAAGCATAGGGGACTTTGTCCATTATATCTCTTTCTTCCGCCGTAGCCGGACTTTGAGTCTTACTCAATGTCTTGCCTTGCAACATAGGTAAGAACCCCTTCTTACTTCCGGCCATTTTAAACTTATTTAAAATCTTATCAAGGTATGTACTTTGCGATAGCCCTATTAGGCGTCTAGATCTATCTCTATATATCTGTATGCCTAATATGTATGACGCTTCACCTAGGTCCTTCATTGAAAATTTGCTGTTTAGATAACTTTTAACACTGTTTAAAAGATCTATATCATTTCCGATCAATAATATGTCATCCACATATAATATCAGAAATGCCACATTGCTCCCACTCACTTTCTTGTAAATACAAGCTTCTCCATAAGTTTGGACAAATCCAAACTCTTTGATCACCTCATCAAAGCGGAGATTCCAACTTCGTGATGCTTGCTTCAATCCATAGATGTATCGTTGAAGCTTGCACACCTTGTTAGCATCCTTAGGATCGACAAAACCCTTTGGTTGTATCATATACAACTCTTCTTCAATATTACCATTGAGAAACGCGGTTTTTACATCCATCTGCCATATCTCATAATCGAAATATGCAGCAATTGCTAACATAATCCTAACTGACTTTAGCATCGCTACGGGAGAGAATTTCTCATCGTAGTCAACTCCTTGAATTTGTCGAAAACCCTTTGCGACAAGTCAAGCTTTATAGACGGTCACATTACCATCAGCATCAGTTTTCCTTTTGAAAATCCATTTGTTCTCCACGGCCTTTCGGTCGTGAGGTAAGTCCACCAAGTTCCAAACTTGATTTTCATACATGGATTCCATCTCGGATTTCATGGCTTCTAACCATTTGTTGGAATCCGGGCTCATCATCGCTTCTTCATACGTCGCAGGGTAATCATTTTCATCAACCATGAAATTCATGACAGGATTTCCGTACAGCTCGGGAGGTGCATGCGTCCTGCTATACCTGCGAGGTTCGGTAGTATTCTCTTTCGGATTTTCATGATCATTATCATTAGTTCCCTCTTCAACTGGTGAAGCCAACTCCAGAAGTACTTCCGGCGCGGCGCTACTCGCCATACTTTGAAAAGAAGGTTCAATAACCTCTTCGAGTTCTACCTTCCGACTACTCACACCTTTCGCGAGAAACTCTTTCTCTAGAAAGGATCCATTCTTGGCAACAAAAATTTTCCCTCGGATCTGTGATAGAAGGAATACCCAATAGTTTCCTTAGGCTATCCTATGAAGACGCATTTTTCCGCTTTGGGTCCAAGTTTATCCGGTTGAAGTTTCTTCACATAAACATCGCATCCCCAAACTTTAAGAAATGATAGCTTAGGTTTGTTTCGAAACCACAATTCATACGGTGTCTTTTAAACGGATTTATATGGTGTCCGATTTAAAGTGAATGCAGCAGTTTCTAGTGCATAACCCCAAAATGACAACGACAAGTCCATCAGAGACATCATAGATCGAACCATATCCAATAAAGTACGATTACGACATTTTGACACACCATTTCTCTGTGGTGTTCCGGCAGGTGTGAGTTGTGAAACAATTCCACACTCTTTCATGTGAGTGCTAAACTCGTAACTTAGATACTCACCTCCATGGTCGGACCGTAGAAATTTGATCTTTCTATTACGATGATTTTCCACTTCATTCTGAAATTCCTTGAACTTTTCAAAGGTTTCAGACTTATGTTTCATCAAGTAGATATAACTGTATCTACTCAAATCATCCGTGAAAGTAACAAAATAACGATATCCACCTCGCGACGACACACTCATTGGACCACATACATCAGAATGTATGATTTCCAATAAATCTGTCGCCCGTTCCATTGAACCAGAAAACGGCGTTCTAGTCATCTTGCCCATAAGGCATGGCTCACATGCATCAAATGATTCAAAACCAAGTGATTCTAAAAGTCCATCCGAATGGAGCTTCTTCATGCGTTTAACGCCAGTATGACCTAGAAGGCAGTGCCACATATATGCGGATATATCATCATTAAGCTTAATCCTTTTAGCATCAACATTATGAATATATGTAACATTATCATCGAGATCTAATAGAAATAAAACCATTCATCATCGGTGCATGACCATAAAAGATTTCATTCATATAAATAGAACAACAATTGTTCTCGAATTTAAATGAATAACCACTTCGCATCAAACACAATCCAGATACAATGTTCATGCTCAGTGCAGGCACCAGATAACAATTATTCAAGTTTATAACTAATCCCGATGGAAAATGGAGAGGTAGCGTTCCGACGACGATCACATCAACGCTTGATCCATTGCCGACACGCATCTTGACCTCACCCCTTGCTAGCGGTCGCTTGTTCTGCAACCACTGATTCGAGTTACAAGTATTAGCAACTGAACCGGTATCAAATACCCAGGTGATACTGCGAGCACTAGTCAAGTACACATCAATAACATGTATATCATATATACCTTTGTTTGCCTTGCCGGCCTTCTTGTCTGCCAAATACTTGGGGCAGTTACACTTCCAGTGGCTAGTCCCCTTACAATAGTAACACTCGGTATCAGACTTAGGTCCAACTCGGGGTTTCTTTTCAGGCACGGCAACTGGCTTGCCGTCCTTACTTCCCTTCCGTTTTCCCTTCTTGTCTTTCTTGAAACCAGTGTTCTTATTGATCATCAACACTTGATGTTCCTTTTTGATCTCCACTTCTGCAGTTTTAAGCATTGACACAAGCTTGGGGAGAGACTTCTTCATGCCTTGCATATTATAGTTCATCACAAAGCTCTTATTTCTAGGTGGCAGAGACTGCAGAAAACGATGGATGCCTAAGTCAATGGGCATCGATATTCCCAAGGACACAAGCTTATCGGCGTAACCCGACATCTTGAGTACATGCTCACTAACGGAGCTGTGCTCTTCCATCATGCAGCTAAAGAACTTTTCTGAAGCGTTGTAGCTCTCTACAGCAGCATGTGTGTCGAAAATCATTTTCAACTCACCCATTGTATCACATGCATTGCCGTTTTCGAAACGCTTTCAAAGTTTCAGCTCTAGCCCATACAATATGCTGCAATGAACTAAGTTGTGGTCCTCCTGACGAGTCTGATAGACATTCTTCTCCTCGTCAGGGGCATCCTCAAAAGGTGGGGGGCCTAGCGGCGCTTCTAGCACATATTTCTTTTGTGCAGCAGAGAGGAGAATCCTCAAATTCATGGCCCATTCGGTAAAGTTTCTACTGTTCGTTGCAAGTTTCTCTTTCTCCATGAACACATTGAAATTAAAAGCAGGTGGTGCCATCTACAACAGAATTTGTAAAGTTTAGACTAAGTTTATGATAGATTGAGTTCAACTAATCCATATTACGAATGAACTCCCACTCAAAAAAAACATCCCTCATGTATTTTTGGTGATTACATGAACCAAATCCAATATACCAAGTCCGATCATCACGTGAGTCGGTATAGCTTCAAAGGCGAGCATCAAATGGGCATCATATCTACTATATGACTCATGCTTAACCTTTCGGTCCGTGTTCCGAGGCCATGTCTGTACATTCTAGGCTCGCCAAGTAAGAACCTTAGTATTCAAGTGTGTAACTGTCTTACACCCGAAATATGGTCGTGTATCCAAGAACACCCGATCCTCACGTGATGTCTTGGAGCGATGAAAACATAATCGGTGCATACTAAAAGAAGAACACATTCTTATCTTGATATTTAAATGAGGGATCATCTTATTATGCTAATAAAACACCAAACAAGCAATACAAGATGCTATCAAACATCACATGTTTATTAGTGAAATGATATGGTTCCCGCATATGATGTCTATCATGTGCATCGTGGTATGATCATTATCATACCTATATGTGTAAGACCAAGGTCTATGGAACTTACATGTTATGTGTGTTGTAAGAGTATCATCTCATACTCCTACTTACAACATCACCATATCATAACACTAGCCCAGCAACAATATAAACTAGACGCCTCTAATTTATCCATTGCAAGTTTTACGTGGCTTAGGGCTTTCGAGATAGAAACGTTCATACCTACGAACATGAACCACAACGAGGATAACCAAATTGTTGACAACTCGTTGCAAAATAGATGTTGACTATAGTAGGAGAGACATACACCCGCTAGCCACTTATGCAAACTAGTTGCATGTCAAGCGTGGAATAGGTCTCATGTGCGAGGACATGTAAAGTTTGTCCGGGCCGCTTCATCCCACTATGCCACCAATATACAAAATTACAACTAAGGAGCAACAACATGATCATCATCCCCCACATACTCATATGTGTACTACCCGTGTAAAGCATCTACGCATAGATTCGGCTCTGATACAACTGAAGGGTTCGCAGCATAGAAAACAAAAATTTTCCTACGATGGGAACTATGTACCAATATCTATCTACTAGATACAAACAACGGGCGGATGTATATTCGTAGAGAACATACCCTTGAAGACCGACAAAGCTTAACGAGTTTGACTCATGGTTGATGTAGACGATCTCGTGCCGATCTCAAGATCGATAGGAAGTCCTAGCGCCGCAAATCAGCAGCGCATCCGTGCTCGCACACACGTCCGAGGCACCGAGCAACCTCCGCCTCCTCGCTCCAGCGATGTAGCGGAAGCACAACTCTTTCTTGCCGAATAGCCACCGGGAACATGTATCTCGCTAGTTCGAGACCATGGGGGATAAATTCTAGAGGGTGAGAGAGATCCTTCACGAGGAGGTGTAAGTGAGAAGTGAGAGGAGGGTGACATGGTTATACCCTACGGGTACGTAACTTCAGCATACCTAGTCCAGCCCAAGGAAGGCCCACGGCAAAGATACGCTGGCCCATGGAGATTTTCGGGTGGCCAAGGCCCATGACGTCTTCGGATCCTTGGAGAACAAGACTAGTTTAGATAGGAAACTCAAAAGGGCAAACGCCCTAGAACTTGTAACCGACTAGGACTATACCCGGGACCTGCCTAAGTCTATATAAAGGCCAGGAGGGTACGTCTTAGGGCAACTCAACCAACCTCGACTCATACTTTCGCATACGCATCCACGCCAGATCGAATATGCGCACCCTGTAACCTTCGGTTCCGCCGTAATCAAAGAGCAGACAAGCAGGAGTAGGGTTTTCCTCAGGGGCTGAACACAGGTAAATCTTGTGTCCCCTGGTTGCTTGTACATTAAGTGCCACGATCTCCAGCATCCCCATCTTCTCCAAAACCCAAGTCCATAACAATGGGCATTGGCGAGATTAAACCTCGTCAATTGGCACCGTCTGTGGAATTGGGTTGCTGATGTCTTGATCGTGGCGGTTCGACCCGATCGATCTACAACTCTGCAACAACGGAGAATCACCTCCTCTTCGGCGCTTTCGACTTCACCGCCCACTCGCCGACCACCATGAAGGATTTCGAGCCCGTAGGCGACGGACTCGAAATTTTGTTTGGGAGCTTCTGCTTCCAGGTGGGACAAACTGGCACCCTCCGCCTCCCGGAGCGGGTGCCCGTGCCGTCAATCAGGCCCGCTTCGTGGGCTCCACACCCCGTGCTATGCACATCACCATCAACAGATGAGTTCTACAGCAGCAGCAGCAGCTGCAACTCCGATCTGTGCGATCCACCTTCGGATGAAGGGACCTATGGTTCCGGATCCGAAAGCTGCGGCAGCAGCCAACCAATCTGCAGACGCTATCTGTGCGCCGCAGTCATCCAAAACGACAAGGAAACGCCTAACCCGCCGCCCAACCCCAACCCGCAGGACAGAAACGGCGAAAACGGTGGAAATGGCGATAACGGGGAAAACGGCGGCGTCCTCATCCAACTTAGCAAAGAAGGATGGGTCGAAGCACGCCGCGCCATCGCAGGCGAAATAGTCCTACCTCTGGACTCCCCACGTGATCTGCTGAGGGCATACCACTACCTCCTCATCGTGGAGCACAAGAAACAAGTCGAGATGCAAAAGGCGCTCGACAAACGCAAGCTCCCGCTGAGTCCGGTCTTGTGACGAGCGCTCTCCGCCATGGAACCCGACTCTAGCACGAACACGAATCAGGGAAACAAGCATCGCTCTCGGATGGAAAACATGGACCCCAAGGAGCGGGGTGACGTGACCCGAACTATCCATACAACGTTCATGGATATGGACGCTGACGGCAACATCACCCCGAAGACGCCACAAGCTGCGATCATGGGAGCCACTGCATATCTCGCGGCTCACCCACCTCCGGAGGGGGACCCGAAAAGGGCCATGCATAAGTCCGCACTCACCGGACTAGGACTAATCGGAGCTGCGCTCCATGAAGACGCTCCTGTGGAGCCAAAGAAGAAAGCTCTGGCCAGGCGCGACCGGAGCCCCACACCCTTATCCGAAGAGGAAGAGGAGCACGATCTTCCTCGAAGGAAGAAGAGCTCCAACCGCCACAAAAGCGACTACGACGCCAGAGACAAGCTTACACAGCGCAAGATCGACAAAGCACGCGCCAAGCGCGCATGCTCGTCGAATCGAGATGGATGAAGGCGAAGGAGAACTCTGCGAACTGATGCTTCAGCAGATCTGTTGGCGAACACGGATGCCACGCAACTTCAAGCTTCCTTCGGATACTCCAAGTTCAGCGATCGCAAGATCCAAAGTCTGGATCGGTGACCACATCATCCGTCAAGCTTCATGGAGGCAACAAAGAAACCGCCATGCAATGCCTTCAAATGCGGTGAGCGCGATCACAGTGCAGCTCGTGACCTATCATCGGGATCCATCCGAAGCTGGGAGGAGCTGCCTGACTTCATCCGAAATTTCAAAGGCACCAGCAAGAGGCCTGCCTCAATCGAAGAATTGCGAGCCTGCACTCAAAGAACGGGTGAATCTATTCGCTCATACATACTATGCTGGTCTATGACCAAGAACTCCGCATCACACATCTCCGAAGAGAGGGCCATCGGCGCCTTCAGGGACGGCGTCAAGCGCCCGAACTTCAAGGAGGAACTTGCGTGTAAAGCCCAAGACACTCGATCACCTCATGGAAATCGCCCAAGTTGGGCGGGAAAGATTGCATCCGATGTGCATCGATGAAGAGGACGACTACGGCCAAGACGCCAACGCCGCAAAAGAGATCGCGCGTCACGAGGACATGACGGACCCGACATGGTCGCGGCCACGAATACGCATAGCAACCGGAGGATACCGCAGCGGAAACTTCGCGACAACGGATGACCAGCGATCGTGGCAACGCGCGACCGCGACAACGGACCATCGATTCGACAAACTTTCGGGTCCATGCACCATTGACTTCTACATCGACAAACAGGATGGAAAAAAGCCAGCCATATGCTCAGGACCGCGAGTTCCGAAACTCAGCGAAGGCATGATGCGAATGAGGCAACAAGCTCAATTTCTGCGTTGAACGCACTGCGCCCAGTGAAATAGCACGGAGCTCCTCCGCCGCCTATTGGAGGCCAAAACCAAGTCGCACAGTATCAAAACAACGCCGGGTCCCATATCCCCATCAAAGGAGCACTCAATATGATCCGGAAGGGCCCAACAAACGGTGCAGAAAAATCACCCGACAAATCAACTTGGCCATAGCAACTCCGCTGCAATCCACGAGTACCTCGGATCGGAGTCCTGCATCACATTCACTCGTGCGGATCACCCTTGCGGATCCTCTCAGTCATGCTGCCCTGGTGCTGGAGGCGATCGGAGGCTTGAGATGAGTCGTGTCTTCATGGACGGTGGCGGCATCAACCTAATGTTCGCAAGCACTCTAGCAGCTATCACGGATCCCAATGCAGCTGGAACAATCGGACACAACGTTCCACGGCATTGTCGGAAGGGCATCTTCCTCGGGCAAAATAGGACTCGGCGTCATCTTGAGCCGGACAACTTTTGGCGGGCGCCTAGAATTGAAGTGGTGGGTGGCGTCGCAATACCATGCCATCCTGGGACACGTAGCATTCGCAAGGTTCCTGGCCGTCCCACACTATGCATACCTACTACTCAAGATGCCAGGACCCAGGGGCGTCATCACAATCCACGGGAGCTTCACCCGATCGGACCAATGCGACAGGGATTTCAACAAAATCTCCCAGTCTTATATAGGGGAGGGGGGCAGCCCAAGGGGGCATGGCCGCCAGCCATGGATTGTTCCCCCACCTCTCCCTCATTCATGTGGGTGGACACTCCACTCACAAAAAGGCCCTTCAATTTTCTCCACTAAAAAATCCACTCAAATTCCTATTAAATTTCCACAAATTTAATGCAAACTCTCATTAAATAAAACTCCTTTTATTTATTCCAAATTTTGTCAATTACTTTAATGACAAACATTCACATATAACCCCTTGCTAGAATTCTATTTCACATGCATAACCTCTTTATGCAATTTCACCCGAAAACCTGTTTCGGTATCTAGTGAAATAAATTCCTGCGCTTGTTTATTCTTTCGGCATGAAACTTTTGCTCCAATTGGATGTCGGTGTCTCTTAAGTGTGTCACCCTACGGTTCGTGAATAATGCGGATATGATCGAGACCCCTCTCGTATCAATAATCAAAAGAGGGATCTGGAGACCATACTAACTCCCACACATTAAACAATGACTTTCTTGTGATCGTCGGAACCTTTTACGCTCGTATCTTAATCCCTTTGTTTCGCGATATATTACATGTCCGAGATTCGATCATCGTTATCTCAATACCTAGTTTGAGCTCATTACTAACATGCACTCTTTTCTCGTTCCTGTGATATAACATTCTAGTGATCAAATCACTTGCTTGCAAGCTAACCAATGTGGTATCATCGAGAGGGCCCAAAGTATATCTATCCGTCATCGGGATTAGAAAATTCCACTCTCGATCCATGGGCCTCAACATAACACTTTATTAGTCCTGAACCCATCTTTATAATCACCCTGTTACGGTGTGACATTTGATGTTATCAAGAAACTCTTCCGGTGTTAGTGATTAACATGATCTCATGGTCTAAGTATTAGGATCACTTCGTAAGTTGTTATAGCAATATAAACTCAATGACTTTGATCGTAATGCTATACTTCGGATGAATGTTCATCACACCATTACACTAATGTTGTGATCCCATTATTAACAACATCCAATGTCTATGATCAGGAAACCTTGATCATCTTGTTAATCAATGAGCTAGTTTATGAGAGAGGCATAACTAGGAACTTTCTGTTTGTTTATTAAACACACATGTATTAATGTTTCCGTATTAATACAATTATAGCATGAAAAATAAACATATATCATATACTTGGAATACACATAATAAACACTTTATTATTGCCTCTCAGGGCATATTCCCTTCAGGAACGAGATTGGAATTTAGCACTGCTTTTCATCCCCAGACCGATGGACAGACAGAAAGGACCAACCAGATTTTAGAGGATATGTTGAGGGCATGTGACCTAGATTATGGAGCTAGTTGGGATGAAATTCTGCCTTACGCATAATTGTTTTACAACAACAGCTATCAAGCCAGTATTGAGATGGCACCGTTTGAATTTATCTATGGAAGAAAGTGTACTACACCATTGTTATGGAATGGTGTTGGAGAAAGAAATTTGTTCGGGCCAGAACTAATCAAGGAAGATGAAGAGAAAGTCAAGTTGGTAAAGGAAAGATTGAATATAGCACAGTCCCGAAAAAAGAGCTACGCAGATCCAAAGCGTAGAGAAGTCACTTATGAGGTGGGTGATAGAGCTTATCTTAGAGTATCACCACTTCGTGGAGTGAAGGTTTGGAGTCAAAGGAAAATTGGCACCAAGATATGTTGGACCATTCAAAATTTTGAGCCGCAAAGGAGAAGTGTCTTATGATATTGAGTTGCCCGAATCACTGTCTGCCGTTCACAATGTGTTTCACGTGAGTCAGTTGAAGAAATGCCATTCGGAAATGGAAGAGACTTCTTTGAAGGATACTATACCTTTGAAAGAGGTCCAGTTGGAAAGTGATCTCACTTATGAGGAAAATCCTATCAAGATTCTTGAGACTGCAGAAAGAGTTACTCGGACTAAGACTATCAAGTTTTGCAAAGTTCAGTGGAACCACCATTCCAAAGAGGAAGCAACTTGGGAAAGAGAAGATGATCTTCGGAAAGACCACCCTCACCTATTTCCTAGCCAATCCAAATATCGAGGGCGAGATTCACCTTAAGGGGGTTAGATTTGTTACATCCCAAAAATAATGATTTATAAAGATTGCACATCATTCATGCATCCTCATCCATTTTAATTTATTTTCAAATAGATTGCAAAACAGAAGCCATATTGTTTGCCTATTATTTCATGTAAGAAAGGCAATGGCTTTATTTCCATTTTCAAATCATGAGAACACTTTGTTTCAACCAGGAAAGATTTGAATGTTAATTTCAAAGCTTGTCCAAAGTTTCAAAATAAGAATCTAAATTTAAAACCATTTGTATGCCTATTATAAATATTTAAATAAGGCATGGTTTTAAATCTGTTTTTCAATGGGACAATGCATTTGTGAGCAAACAACAAAGTTTTATACACAAATATGTGCTTGGGTCACTTTACAAAAATCTAGAGGAAGTTTGAATTCAAACTCATTTGAATAGAATTTGAAAATGATTTCAGAAAATCAAATCAGAAATAGAAAAGGAATAAGAAAATAAGAAAAGGCCGGCGCCACCATTCCAGCCCAATAGCAAAATCGGCCCAAAAGCCAGCCCACCCAAGTTCCCCTCTCCTCTTTCTCTCACCCGCACCCGCTCTGCCCCGCTGACGCTGCCACTAGGCCCAAGCCAGGTCAGCACCTTCTTCCCCACCCCCACGCGCGCAGACTCCGTCGCCACCGCCGTTTCCTCCAGAAACGCCGTGTTGATTCCTCGCTTAATTCCCATTGATTCAGCGCGTAATTTTCGCCCTTGCTCTGGATACATAATCACCTCACCACCCCGAATATTTCTCCTCACTCACCATTGTCTAAGTGCCACCAGGCTGTTCGTATTGGAGCTCACACCGCCGCGGTACCGAGCGTCTCCGTCGACTAATTTCGGTGAGCCCCGACCACCCCTTCGCTTCTGGTTCAAACGAGTGTGATCCTTGTGTCTTTGTGCATCTTCTGATGACTTTGTTTTGCCTATACATGACCCAGGTCGCCGTCCCATCCACCTCTGCAAACGACCGAGCCGCCACCCAACTCTGTCGAGCAATCTAGGTAAAACCTGAGCGCCCCTTGCCTTCTTCCTGACCCTATCGTGTTCGCCTGGTCCTTGTGCATGCACTGATGCTCTTTTCTTGTGCTAGAGCGATCCAGAACGTCGTCAACATCGCCATCTGCACGAACTCGACGCCGCCCGCAACTCCGACGAGTGCTAGCCTCGCTTCTGACCGCCCACATCACGCCAAGGTGACGTTGAGCTTCCTCGTGTTCTTGCGAGTCTGGTAAGCCACGCCACAACCCCCATCCCCTCCTGTATTCGCTGAAACATCGCCGCCAGTAGCGCCGTCGCCGCTGCAACCACGTGCGCCGCCAGTTCTTGGCCAAGCCGTCGTGGGCCGTTGGATCTAGATCTAGCGCGTTAGATTAGATCACTTATCGAAGGGGTACGATTAGATCTGGTCTGTGCGATTTTATTTAAATCCTGCGTCTCTTGTTGATCGATCCAGCCGAAATGGTATGGGCCAATCAGACACGCCCACGTGTCTGGGTTTTTAACTTAAAATCTGTTTTTGATTCTATTAGTTATTTAAAATTGTAAATTCAATAACTTTTGTTCTGTTTATCCAAAAAATACAAATAATATATCATTGGAATCACAAAAATAAATCCTACACATCTGTAGGCTTGGTTTTGTGATTTGCTTCTGTTAAAATATAAATTTATGCAGAGACATTTGTAGGCCTATTTTGTGTGTAAAAATTATTTGGAAAATGTTTTTAAATCCAAATTAAGTTTAATTGGTGTATAAATGTTTAGTTTATTGTTCAGTACTGTTTTAGTTGTCTTGTTTAGTTTATAAAAATCATCACATGGCATTTGCATGCATTCATATATTTTTTCTTGATTATTTGAGATATGAATTTGGTGCTATCGTTTTATGTGTAGATTTTGGTGCTAGTGGTGATTATGACTGTGAGGATTGTTGTTAGTCCCCCAACTACCAAGGCAAGTGGTTCTTCATGTTTTTTTCCCAATATTTTGACTATGCATTAGTGATATTTTGTATAGGGCTTGCATGATAATTTTTGCTAAGTATCTATATGCTATGCTTGGAAAATCCTAGTAGTTGTAGAATGGTTAGAATTTTCTCTAAGTTAAGATACTTGCTATTTCCATGCTTAGACTAGCTAGTAGCAGCCAAGGGTGGATTATATACATGCTATGAAAAATATTGCTAAGTCTTTGACTTGTGTTTTGCTTAATAAAACAACTAAGTGAATGAAACACCTAGGTGGAATGGTATGTTTGGGTTATGTTGAGTGGTTACACAAGGCCCATATCTATGGTCTACCTTGTGTATCACACTTGTGGAAAGACACCCAGGAACAAAGGGATTTGAGATGCCATATGTTAAGAAGCTTCTAGTGCAGCCACATGGCATTATGGGCTCTGCCTAGAACATATAGGTTGCAATAACTTAGCCAAATGGACAGTTGGTGGTAGGGGGTGATAGGTTTGGAGCGCGTCCATTTTGGTCTAAGGGAAGGCTTCTGAAAGGTCCCGTCTCGATGCATGTCGAGTCTTGTGGGGAAAGTGCACCACCTCTGACTCCAGCGGGATGGTATTCTCTACAACCCCGGCGTCTGTTTCCTGGTATGTTTTGGTTACTATGGTCCCTCTATAACTCCTTATATTCTAATCCAGGTAATTACGATGGGACCGGCCTTTGAGCCGATGAACTGGTCTAGTATTTTTTTAGGTTTATAATTTCTGTAATTCTAGAGTTGGATATTGTGAGATTTGATTATTGATTGAGTATATGTGCTTGAATATTGGTGGCTTGTAGTGTTGTTTGAGATACTGCTGTTGTGGGACAAGCCTTTTGGATTCGATATTGAGCTTGAGCTATTCATGCTCCTGGTTGGGTGCTTTGTATAAGTAGATTGCAATAATTTGCCTTGAGATGTGATATTTGTTGTAGTATGGTGCGATTTAGAAGAGTTCCTACTAATTTTACTTAATTCATGTACAGATGTTGTGCAAGAGTGTGAATGAACTCATGTAGGCATACCAAAGCATGTAAACAATCATCTACAAATTGTTTAGTGTGTAATAAAGTAGTAAAGCTTTTGTTTTAATCTGGACTTCAAAATAGAAGTGTGTGAGTATGTGGAATATATGATAAATTGTAGTTCGAATGCCTCATTGCATAACAACAGTAATCCTACCAGGCTTTTGATCTATGTAAGTGTATATAATTTGCCTTATTGTTTACTATGTAATTCTCCTATGGATGAATTGTGAAGAGTCTGATGCCATGGTAATTTTTAGGTATTCCTGATAGTGTTTAATCTTAGTTAACATGTCAATAAATCACTAGAATGGCTGCTAAACTATGAGTAAGTTATTGTGCCAGAGGTGCAATTCCAATTCTTTTGGATTTGTGCCCAGCAATCTTTCCTGCTTGCTGGTTTGTGCAAAGATGATTTGTATGCTTTTATGGGATGATTGATGGAGATAATGATTTCCTTGAGATGGTTACTATTCTTCCTGTTTGTCCATACATGATGAACAAGTGGTTGTTAAGGATATAAAAAATTTCATGTGTACTGATGGTTTTAAAAGAAGAATATGGTGATTAAGTCTAGCTTAGTAACTTATGTGTCACTAGCTAGGCATGATGGCAAGCTATGTGGTACTTCCTTGGAAGATGCACATATATCCACTTGCTTAGCTAGCTTGTGTGCTGCAGATGGCTAGCTGTATTGATTGCCATGATTCTTTTTGAGACCAAATGATGTATTTGGCTCAATGTTGAATTTATATATGAAATGTGCATGATGAACTGAACCTATGGTTCAATAATGATATTAGTCACATATCCCAAAATGATTCCTAGCTTACTGAACTAGGGAAATGATTTAAAATCATGTGGATTATATGAATGGATGATATATCAGCTTATGGCTGCTTTTATGAGTGGATTGATTAAAATAAAGTTCTCTGTTGTTAAACTAGTACTTGATCCTACTATTAACCAAGATTGTCCAGTGATGCAAAGGCTGAGGCCAAATCCTTTGGGATAAAAACAGATATGATTGGTTGGCTTTAATCTTCTGTGATGAACCTTGCATGGCACCTCCATGCAATTCTGAGAACATAACTCCATATATTCCCTTTAGATGAGAATCTAATGGAATAATAGATGGAGCTAGTTGATGTATTTGATTGTCCTTATATGCCTAGATTTATATGCAAGATATGGTTATATTTACTGTATAATCTGGTGGATGATTCAACTGATTTTTACCTGTTGCTGGTAAGTGGTCTATTGCCTGTTAGAAAGCTTGGTTTATCACAACTACTTCTGGATTCACTTGCTGTAAGCTTGATCCACCTTCTCCCCTTGCTCCTGTGATCTGATACTGGTGTATGACCAGTTACTCTTTGCTATTACTGGCCTGGCCTTCTCCACCTTGTTCTTTCCATTGGATGGCTTCTTGAAGCAACCATGGTGCAAATGATGTGGTGGTGATCTGGGCTAGTGTCTTGGTTGGTGAGATAAGGATTGGCTGTGATGAATTCTCAAGAGAAATGAGTTCTTGAGTTTTTTGTAGTGATAGAATGGATCAGAACGTGTTGGTCTTGTGGTATGCAAACTAAGAATGGGATACTGTTTTGGCTAGCTGTTGTGGCTATCCTCTTATATTACCACTACTACTGCTGCTTCTACTGCTGTGTCGACAACACAACATTGTGCATGGTTGTGTGACCTGCTTGCACTGTTTTGGATCAGTGCAAGGCAAAATATCTTTATTCCACTCTTTTACTGCCACTACTCTGGTGAAACTTGCCCCACATATGAATGCTAATGAAGTGGTACTAAGGCAGTTTATCTGATTAAGAACAGATACCATTAATTGGTGAAACTCGCCCCTGCCTATGATGCATAAGCCTGAGGCAAAAGCTCTAGATAAGAACTGATTTTACATTGCCCCTTTTGATTTAATACTACTCAATGATGAGTCAAAGCAATGCATCACATTGCTAAAACCTGAGAGTGCAACTAACACTAACCCCTCACACTTTCCTTTTTTTATCTATTTCTTTTTGCAGGAAACAAGTGCAAGACAAGTATGAGAAGAATTGAAAATACCAGATTTAGTTTAGGTTTTCTTTTTAATATTATCTTGTAATCCTATTTACCTTGGATATTGTAATTTGATAGTGTAATATTGTATAATATTAATAAAGTTACTTTTTTTCTTTTAATTTTAATTTTAATCTTGTAAAATTTATATCTGGTTTATAAATTTGAATTCAATTCTTATTTATTGTTGTAATTCATTTTATAGGTATTACAATTTCAATTTCCTTTTCCTTGTAAGAACAATGTAATATGTTCATGTGTAGAATAAAGAATTCTTGTAACATTATTGATGTATTAACTATTATTTCTTTTCCTTTATTTTTTTATTGTTATGTCCTTTTCTAGTATTGTTCTGTATTAACATTCTTTTCTATTTGTTATTGTGATTCATTTATTCATTTATAATTCAATTTTAATTTTCTCTTAAATTCAAATATATGATTTGAATCTTCAAATTGAAATTGCTTACACCCTAATGCAAAGGATTCAACCAAGGTCATGTCAAAATCCAGAGCACTAGCCCTAACCTTTCCATCATAAAAATAGATATCGATCCCTCTATAGCTTCTTTAATTTTGCGGGAAAATTTACCGGATTTTCTATGCATGAATGCAATTCACACACCTGGGTTCAGCTTATTTCTAAGCTCTAATGCTGGCATGCTATAGACTCTCCCCCTTAAAATAAACTTCGTCCCCGAAGTTCGTAAACTCTCACGTTTCGGAGTAAAGAATTGACTTGTGTTGATCACACAATTTTCAACTCCATGGTAACCTCAAAATGGGAATAATTATAGTATCCGATATCCAAATTCTTTCTTGGAATTCTCATCACACTTAACAATCTCCAAATAGTTCTCTTCCATATCCCAAAGTTATTTGTAACATCCCTAAAATCATGATTTCAAAGTTTGCATATCATTCATGCATGCATATAGAATTGAGATCAATTTCAAAACTCATTTCAGAAAAACAAAGCACATAGTGCTATCATTTCATGTGAGCAAACTTAAATCAAATGGCCATCCCCATTTGAGAGTTTGAATGTTTTAAAAACTAGGTTGTTTGTCTCCTTTGTTGAATGGATTGAGTGTGGAATTTGAACCAAGCCTTACAAAATGGAAATGGTTCAAAAACCATTTTTCAAACATTTGCAAATCAAGTGCAAAGCTCCTGATATTTTGTTTCTCCAAAAATGACCAAGCCTTTGCAAAGTAACCACATGGTTTTATGCCTAGATTTGAGACTGTTGCACACTGCAAAAACCCCAGAAAGATTTGAATTCAAAAAGAGTTTGAATTCATTTGAAAACCATTCTTGAAAATCAAAACAGAAAAAGAAAAAGGAATAAACAAGAGAAAAGGGCCAGGCGCTCCTATTCTAGCCCAGCAGCAGAACCGGCCCAACTAGCCCACCCGGCCACTCTCTCGCTTTCGCCTTGACACACCCACCTGACGACACCCAGACCCCACCTCCTCTCCGTCTCACTCGCTGACTGGTGGACCTCGCCAGCTCACCCTCGTCTTCCCCAAATCGCGCCTAACCCCGTTGCCGGCCGTTTCCTCCGCCCATCACTGCCGCGATTGATTCTTTGTTTAATTGCCTTGATTCCGCGCTTAATCGCCGCTCCCCTCTCGCCTACATAATCCTCTCTACACCGCGGTCATTTCCCCCCACTCTCCTCGCTCACTCCGCCACCAGGCTGCGCGCATTTGACCTCGAAACCCCGCAGTACCGACGACTCCGGCGACTAATTCCGGTGAGCCTTGATCGCCCCCCTCTCTCTGGTTCAAACTATCATGTCCAGCATGATCTGGTGCATCTGCTGACACTTTTCTTTTGCCTTCTCGTGACCCAGGTCACCGTTTCCGTTCACGACGGCAACCACCTGCGCCGTCGCTCGACTCCAGCGAGAAATAGCGGTAAGTACCGAACGCCCCTTGCCTTCCCCATGATACCAACTGGTTCGCCAGTCACTTGCGTATCTTCTGAGCCCTCTTCCTTGTACTAGGACGACGCGGAGCCTCGCCAGCGACCTCGACTGCAAGCGACAGACGCTGTCGCAACTCCGACGAGCCTCAGAGACCGTACTCGTGCGCCCCTCGTCAAGCCGCTGCCAAGTTGAGCTTCTCCTCGACACCGCGAACCTGGTGATCATCCTCCTGCCCCTCCGGACAACCTATAGCACCGCGCCGCCGCAGACAGAGCTCGCCGCCGCCAGTCGCCGCCGCTAGCGCCGCTCGATTTTGGTTAGATGAATTGTAGCCGTCAGATCCAGATCCAGCGCGTAGGATTAGTTCACTTAGCGAAGCGGTATGATTAGATCTGAACCGTGCATCGTTAGTTAGATCCTACGGCTAGCAAGCGCGATCCGGAGCGAAGCGGTACACGCCAGTAAGAATATGACACATGGCTAGGGTTTGATTCAAAAACATATTTGAAATCAGATTTTGATCCAAAAATTGAAATAGCTATAACTTTTGATTTCCACGTTAGATTTTTGCAAATTTTATACCGCTGGAATCAGGGAGACAAGCCCTTTCTGTTTATGCAATGTGTTTAGTAAAAAGTTTCTGTAAAAATGACTTTTTATGTAGAAACTTGTTTAGGACTAGTTTGAGTAAAGAATTTGTTTAGTAATTTGTTTTAGTGCTAAATAAGTTTGGTTTAGCAAGTTTTTGACTTAGTTATTTTTCAGTATCTTGCATTTGCTTGGTTGGGTTTTAAAATCATCACTTAAGCATTTTTGCATACATGCATATATTTATGATTGTATATGAATTGTGTGTAATTTTGTGCTACAAATTTTTGTGTACATTTTGGTGCTAGTGATTGTGATTGTGAAGAGTGCTACTCTCCCCATTACGAAGGCAAGTGGTACTTCATGAATATTTCCATCCCTATATTTTGTACAAGCATTAGAAATATTTTGCTAATTCTTGCATGTTACTATTTTGCCAAGTGCTATGTTGGGAAATCCTAAGTAGTTGTAGAATTGCTAGGAAATTTCCTAAGTTAAGTTACTATGCCATGCTTAGCCTAGCTAGTAGCAAACAAGGGTTGGTAAAGTATATACATGCTATGATGAAAATATTTCTAAGTCTTTGGACTTATGTTTTTCTTAATAAAACAACTAAGTCAATGAACCTCCTGGGTGGAATGGGACTTGAATGGTGGTTTTTGGTTGAGTGGTTACACAAGGCCCATGGACATGGTTTACCTTGTGTATCTCACTTGTGGTATGCCACCCAGGCACAAAGGGATTTTTAGAGGCCAAGTCTTGAGAAGCTTATAGTGCAGCCACTTGGCAATATGGGCTCTGCCTGGATCACATAAGTTGCTAGAACTTAGCCATTTGGACAGTTGGTGGTAGTGGGAATGATAGGTTGGAGCGCGTCCACTTGGTCTAAGGAAAGGCTTCTGAAAGGTCCTGTCTTGGGAAACCAAGTCTGGTGGGGAAAGTGCACAACCTCTGCAGATGGAAAAATCTAAGTACTTAGCCAAGTCCATGGCAATGGACAACTTGAGCATCAAGACATGGAAGCTATCAAGAATCTCATCACTCCAACTTCTAAGTAAAAATTTGTGGGTGAACAAGGGTAAAGGACCCCAATGTCTATTGGTGGTTTCTTGGGAAATGTTTTGACAAAGAAAAACTTAGTGATTTCAACTAATAGGAAAAACCTATTTTTGAGCAAAGCAAGCCAAGCTACACTTAGCCAAAATGCATATAGTAATATAATCCACTTAAAATTTACTAAGGTATCACTTGCCAATACTATTCCAAAGTATTGACCCACTGTGGCTGTAACTTGTGATGTTGCAGGTTACTCCGATGATGATTAGGTGTCATGAGTCTACACTCAACATGCTTGCCTGTGGCACATGAAGATGAAGACTTATGTTTATTTACTTATTCCAAAACTCTTGTACTAGGCCTGTGGCCTTGAGTTGTAAAAAACTATGTTTTATCTCTGGAATGGATGTAATAAATGACCTTTGTATCTGTGTACTTCATCTTAAACTGTGGATGCTAGCAATGATCCAGGGACTAGCATTGCAATCACAGGGATCCTTTTCCTTTACAAAGGAGGGATCTTACAGATGGTATCAGAGCACTGTGTTGCCTGTAGGATTATGACCCTAGGATTGGAAACCACTAAGGAAAAATTTTCAACTACTTCTACACTTGTCTATTCTTCTCGTAAACTTTTCTAATCTTCTCTTTCTCATCTCTATTTGTAGATGAACTCCATCAACGAAGCCGTAAAGAAAGGACCACTCATGACCATGACCTTGGAGTGTGAGACTGAGTTTCCCAAAATTCTCAAGGACCTCATGGTGGCAATGGAAGTACATGGTGCAGCTGTGTACAAAGGCTTTCCAATGATGGATGAAGGAGTTGAGTACTGGTGGGTGCAACTTCACTTGTACAAAAACAAGGAAGACAACCACAAAGAAAAAGGATTCTGCATGTACACCAACACTGTGGTGCATACCACATTCTTTGAGTCAGCAAGAGAAGCAGCTTGGAGGACTATCAAAGAACTTAGTGCTAGAGTCAAGTGCATAATGCTCAACCTCCAAAAAGACTTAGAGAAAGAGAAGGAACATACCCAAGAGTTGGAAGCCACCAACCAAACCTTAAGAGGAGATATTATAGACTTAGTGATGGATTCATGTATGCATGACTTGTGTGGTTTTGTGTTCCAAGGATATGTATGAGATGTTTGTCTTTGTTTTATCTTAAATTGTGTTGTTCTAACTTTTCTATCTTATAAATAGATGCCTATTACCATCAGCACTGTTGAGGAGTTCCAGGTTACCCGCTTTGGTCCTCGTATCGTTGAGATTACCACTTTGCTCAATCTCCCTCTTCCCACCATCATGGTGCATCCACTCACCAAGTTCGAGAGGAAGGACCTCTGGGGCTTCAAGGTGAACCAGCCCGGACACCAGATAGAGCCTACTACGGAGGCCATCGTCTTCAAGCTTATGCATGATGACAAGGAGAGAGGCATGGAGGTAGTCATGCAGGACCTGATATGGACGTCTGCTAGGCCGGCACTCCCGACAGGTTAGAGGCACCCACTTCCACGTCTTCGGAAGACGTGATGAGGATGGAGAGTCCATCGACTTCGAGGACGACTCGAGGGACGCAGCAGAGCCGATACGTCTGTATCTGCAGGACTTAGAGTCTCTCATTAGGCACGTGGACACGGACAGGACCAATGTCATGCTCAGTAATGATGAGCTCCAGGTGCAGCTTCGCGAGAAGGACAAGCTCTTCGTGCAGCAGGACGAGATAGTCAAGGAAATGGAGGCGAAGTTCGAGACCCAGGACCGGGAGTTCAAGAGTCTGGAGAAACGTGTCCAGGATAGGAACAAGAAGATCCGGGACATGACTGAAGAACTGCAGTCCAAGGACTTCGAGCTAGAGCAGAAGCAGACGGTGATAGAGAGGCTTCGTTCCTAGAAGAGGGCTCTCAAGGCCAAGATTGAGTCCTTGACCACTACTATTGAGGAGAACAAGACCGCGATGGAGAACGCAGGTCTTACCTTTGTCGAGGAGGAGATTGATGCTGATGAGTAGACTTGACTACTCGTTTATCTTTTATTATCGTACTTGTTATTTGTGAACTTGTTATTGGACCATCCGACATGTGGATGGCTTGCCACTTGTGTGTTTTACTTTGTGAACTTGTTATCTTGTTGTTGAACTTTTTCTGTTGCGTGCTTGTGTTTGCTTATGTGATGTAATGTGCATGAAAACATCTATGGGTATCTCATTCTTATCTCTATTTGAACAAAACACAGATGCCTCCCCGTCGCGCAAACCCCAACCCCAACAACAACAACAACATCACACCAGAAATGCTACAAATGATGACTCCTCAAACACAGCTCATGCAGATGATGACAACATTCATTCAGAACCAAAACAACAACAACAACCCCAATAACAACAACAATAACAACAATAACAACAACAACCCTCCGGGCTTTGATATGCTCACCAGATTTCTGCGATTGAGGCCAGCTAAGTTCTCAGGGACAACTGATCCCATGGTGGCCAATGATTGGCTACGTTCTGTAAACAAGGACTTAGTAACCGTGGGCTGCACGGATGCTAAAAGGTCAGATTTGCAGAACATCTGCTGGAAGGGCCAGCCACCACTTGGTGGGACAACTTCCAAATCACCACACCCATAGATGAGGTGACTTGGGCTATCTTTGAGGATGGCTTTCGCACTGCTCATATCTCATCAGGAATAATGAGCCTGAAAAAGAAAGAATTCCACAACCTGAAGCAGCGCCACCGCAGTGTGGCTGAATACATTGAAGAGTTCAACAATCTGGCGCGTTATGCACGGATGAATTGATTTCAGATGCCAAGAGAAAGGAAAAATTTCTGGAAGGCTTGAATGATGAGCTGAATCTGCTGGTCTGTGGCATATGTTCCCACTTATCAGTCGCTCTGTGACAAGGCTGCTATATTGGAGAACAAAATGAAGCAAGTCGAGAGTAGAAAGAGAAAGCACTCCGACAAGCACAGCTCGGGATCGTCTCACAAATGATATCACTATGATGACAGTGGAAGCTCAGGATCCCACAAGCATGGGAAATTCAACAAGCACCACAACCACAACCGTCATGACAACAAGCATCATCGCAGTCATGACAATGACAAGTACAAGAACCACAAGGGTGGACATAAGAGCCACCACAGTGGTAAAGGTAGTGGGAGTGGAAGTCAGCCTGCTAAGAGATACATCAGTCAGGTTGAATGCTTCAAATGCAAGAAGATGGGACACTATGCAAATGAGTGCCCCGAAAAGAAAATTGAAGGGCCTGTCAAGCCCAATCCTTTCCAGAAAGGACAGGTGAACGACATCAGTGTGGAGGAGGTCTATGAGGAGCCTGACGCTGTTGCTGGTAAGTTCAGACTCAATTCCATTCCAGCATTTGTACTCTTTGATACTGGTGCATCGCATTCATTCATATCAAAGGCATTTGTTGATAGAAATGGGTTTCCGTCTGAAAACATTGGGTGTCCAATAAAAGTTAGTTCTCCGGGAGGAGAAATGATAGTAAGTCTTGGATGCCGGGATCTAGTAACAGAATTTGGAAAACATAAGTTTCCAGTGAGTCTAATAATCCTAGATTCCCAAGGACTGGACGTAATATTGGGAATGGATTGGATGGCTAAGTATGAAGGAGTACTAGATTGTGCTAATCGTACTGTTGCACTCACAACCCCAGAAAGAAAAAGAATTAAATTCAAGTCAAACTTTGAATCCAAAGGAAGTAAGCTAAATTCTCTTAAGGGGGTTAGCATGGACAGTGTGCCAATTGTGTGTGAATATCCGGATGTATTTCCGAAAGAATTTCCAGGAATGCCACCGGATAGAGATGTGGAATTTCTGATAGATTTGGTACCAGGTTCTGGACCAATAGCAAAGAGGCCATATAAAATGTCAGTGGATGAACTGAAAGAACTCAAGAAGCAACTAGGAGAACAGTTGCAGAAAGGATTTATTCAACCCAGTTCTTCATCATGGGGAGTCCCAGTCTTGTTTGTGGAGAAGAAATACAGAAGTCAAAGGTTATGCATAGATTACCGTTCACTCAACGAGGTAACTATCAAGAACAAATATCCTTTGCCTAGAATCAATGACTTATTTGATCAGCTTGAAGGAGCATGTGTGTTCTCAAAGATTGATCTAAGGTCAGGTTATTTTCAACTCAAGATAAGAGAGCAAGACATACCTAAAACAGCATTCACCACAAGGTATGGATTGTATGAGTATACCGTAATGCCTTTCGGCTTGACCAATGCTCCAGCCTACTTCATGAATATGATGAACAAGGTGTTCATGGAATTTCTTGACAAGTTTGTTGTCGTTTTCATCGATGACATCTTGGTCTACTCCAAGAGAAAGGAAGAACATGAAGGACATTTGCGTTTAATACTTGAGAAGTTAAGAGAGCATAAACTTTATGCCAAATTCAGCAAGTGTGAATTTTGGTTAGAGGAAGTTGGTTTTCTTGGTCATGTTATGACAAAGGATGGTGTAGCGATTGATCTGCTAAAGTTTCATTGTGTTGAATGGGAATCTCCTAAGAACGTGAAAGAGGTTCGTAGTTTCCTTGGCTTAGCAGGTTACTACAGAAGGTTCATTGAGAATTTCTCAAAGGTTGCTAAGCCTATGACGAGTTGTTAAAGAAAGACAAGAAGTTTGCTTGGTGCGAAGGTTGTGAAGTCGACTTTCAAGAATTGAAGAAGAGACTTGTGACAACCAGTTCTATATGCTTGATTTGGAAAAGGATTTCCTAGTATATTGTGATGCATCTCATCAAGGTTTGGGTGCAGTACTTATGCAAGACGGTAAAGTTGTGGCTTATGCCTCGAGACAACTCAAAACTCATGAGGTAAACTACCCTACTCATGATTTGGAGTTAGCCTCTGTCGTCCATGCACTCAAAACGTGGAGGCACTACCTTTTGGGAAAGCGTTGTGAAGTGTTCACAGATCACAAGAGTTTGAAGTATATCTTCACCCAGAAGGAAATCAATATGAGGCAAAGAAGATGGTTAGAGCTTATCAAGGATTATGACTTAAGTTTGCAATACCACCCCGGTAAAGCAAATGTTGTAGCAGATGCTCTAAGTCGTAAGGTATTTGTGAATGGCCTTACCAAAGGAGAATTGCCAGATGAATTGTGTACCCAATTCAGAAAACTCAGATTGGAGATTGTGCCTGAAGGACATCTCATGTCTTTGGATGTTCAACCCACTTTGTTGGACGAGATCCGAGAAGCTCAGAAGACCGATAAGGAAATTGAAGAGATTAAGGAAAAGATTGGCCAAGGGAAAGCTAAAAATTTCCATGAAGACGAACATGGTACTTTATGGCATGGGAAACGTATCTGTGTTCCACAAGATCCGGAGTTACGGAAACTGATTTTGCAGGAAGCACACAACTCTCCGTATTCTATTCACCCGGGTTACACCAAAATGTACATGGACATGAAAGAAAGATTTTGGTGGAACAATCTCAAGAGGGACATCGCCGAACATATTGCTTTGTGTGATGTGTGTAGTAGAGTAAAAGCGGAGCATCAGAAACCAGCAGGTTTGCTTCAACCACTACCTATTCCTGATTGTAAGTGGGACAAGATTGGTATGGATTTCATTACCGGATTACCAAGGACCAGATCAGGATATGATTCCATATGGGTAGTAGTGGATCGCTTAACTAAAGTGGCTCATTTCATACCCGTGAAGACAAATTATACAAGTGCCAAGTTAGCCAAAATCTACATGAGTAGAATTGTATGTCTACATGGTGTGCCCAATAGTATTGTGTCTGATAGGGGAACTCAATTCACTTCCCATTTTTGGAGACAACTACATGAGTCATTGGGAACGAGGTTGGAATTCAGTACTGCTTTTCATCCTCAAACCGATGGACAAACGGAAAGGACTAATCAAATTCTGGAAGACATGTTGAGGGCATGTGCCCTAGACTATGGAGCCAGTTGGGATGAAAGTCTGCCTTACCCAGAATTTTCTTATAACAACAGCTATCAAGCCAGCATTGAGATGGCACCGTTTGAGTTTCTCTACGGAAGAAAATGTACCACCCCATTGTTATGGAATGGTGTGGGAGAAAGAAGTTTATTCAGGCCAGATCTTATCAAAGAAGCCGAAGAGAAGGTCAAATTGGTTAAGGACAGGTTGAAGATAGCACAGTCCGAGAAAAGCTACGCAGATCCTAAGCGTAGAGAAGTCACCTACGAAGTTGGTGATAGAGCTTATCTTAGAGTATCACCACTTCGTGGAGTGAAAAGATTCGGAGTCAAAGGAAAGTTGGCACCAAGATATGTTGGGCCATTCAAGATTCTGAGTCGCAAAGGAGAAGTTGCTTATGAAATTGAACTACCAGAATCTTTGTCAGCAGTCCATAATGTGTTTCATGTGAGTCAGCTTAAGAAATGTCACCCAGAAATGGAAGAAACTTCTTTGAAGGATACCATACCTTTGGAGGAAGTGCAATTAGAAAGTGACCTCACATATGAGGAGAAACCTATCAAGATTCTTGATACTGCGGAAAGAGTCACAAGGACAAAGACTATCAAGTTCTGCAAAGTACAGTGGAATCATCATACCGAAGAGGAAGCAACATGGGAAAGAGAAGATGATCTTCGGAAAGACCACCCTCACCTATTTGCTAGCCAATCCGAATCTCGAGGGCGAGATTCACCTTAAGGGGTTAGATTTGTAACATCCCTAAAATCATGATTTAAAAGTTTGCATATCATTCATGCATGCATATAGAATTGAGATCAATTTCAAAACTCATTTCAGAAAAACAAAGAACATAGTGCTATCATTTCATGTGAGCAAACTTAAATCAAATGGCCATCCCCATTTGAGAGTTTGAATGTTTTAAAAACTAGGTTGTTTGTCTCCTTTGTTGAATGGATTGAGTGTTGAATTTGAACCAAGCCTTACAAAATGGAAATGGTTCAAAAACCATTTTTCAAACATTTGCAAATCAAGTGCAAAGCTCCTGATATTTTGTTTCTCCAAAAATAACCAAGCCTTTGCAAAGTAACCACATGGTTTTATGCCTAGATTTGATACTGTTGCACACTGCAAAAACCCCAGAAAGATTTGAATTCAAAAAGAGTTTGAATTCATTTGAAAACCATTCCTAAAAATCAAAACAGAAAAAGAAAAAGGAATAAACAAAAGAAAAGGGCCAGGCGCTCCTATTCTAGCCCAATGAGAACCGCCCAACTAGCCCACCCGGCCACTCTCTCGCTCGCCCGCACGCGCGGACACACCCACACAGACGCTGACACCCAGACCCCACCCCCTCTCCGTCTCACTCGCTGACTGGTGGACCTCGCCAGCTCACCCTCGTCTTCCCCAAATCGCGCCCGATCCCGTCGCCAGCCGTTTCCTCCGCCCATCACTGCCGCGATTGATTCTTCGTTTAATTGCCTTGATTCCTCGCTTAATCGCCGCTTCCCTCTCGCCTACATAATCCCCTCTGCACCGCGGTCATTTCCCCCCACTCTCCTCGCTCACTCCGCCACCAGGCTGCGCGGATTTGACCTCGAAACCCCGCAGTACCAACGACTAATTCCGGTGAGCCTCGACCGCCCCCCTCTCTATGGTTCAAACTATCATGTCCAGCATGATCGGGTGCATCTGCTGACACTTTTCTTTTGCCTTCTCGTGACCCAGGTCACCATTTTCGTTCACGGCCGCAACCACCTGCACCGTCGCTCGACTCCGGCGAGAAATAGCGGTAAGTCCCGAACGCCCCTTGCCTTCCCCTTGATACCAACTGGTTCGCCAGTCACTTGCGCATCTTCTAAACCCTCTGCCTTGTACTAGGACGACGCGGAGCCTCGCTAGCGTCCTCGACTGCAAGTGACAGACGCCGCCGCAACTCTGTGGGTGAGCGCGTGGGTAAAAAAAGTTTCGCCGGAGGGGGAGTAGGTGGGCTGCGAGTGGGCTGGACTGGGCCTTGGCAGTGGGCTGCTTTGATTCATTTTTTTTATAATGAATGCTTTTCCTTTTTCTGTTTTGATTTGATTTCAAACAATTCAAACTTCAAATGAATTCAAACTTCCAAAAATCTTTGTGTTGAGTTTAATACTGTTTAACAATACAATCTAAAGTCAAATTTAAAACAATAGTTTTTAGGGTTTACTACTTATTAAAAATAAATAAATAGACTTTAGTCTTTATTTTAAATAGGATTTAATATATTTTAAAACTCTATTTGAAATCTAAATAATACCAAAACCTTTTGAGTAGGTTTTATTAAAATCATAACACTTTGAAATATAATTGAAAATACTTTAATAAGTTTTTAATGATCATTCAAAATAGGAAAATGTCTATACTTGAATGAAATTTGGATATAAATAAACCTTTACTATTTTTATCAAACAAAATATTTTATTTTAAATGCTTGGCCAAGATTAAATTTGACTCTTTAAAATAGTCCTTATTTATATTTCTACCTTTGCTTTTGTAAACCATATCTTTTTATTAAAAGATCCAAAAATGGTGATTCCAACTTTTATAACTTTATTTATTATTTGTTTATCTTTTTAAATCCCTTTAGGATTTTATTTGATCAAAATAGGTTTTGATGTTTCCAATTGGAATCAAAAAGTCTCTTCTCACCCTAAATTTCAACAATTATTTACTTTGTTTATTTATTTTTCACATTTCAAAATTTGGAAAATTTTGGGATGTGACATAACAGTACTTTCTTTTACTATTTACTCTCCCCCTTAGGGTTTACTAATGGCCTCTGAACTGCATATATAGTAACCATTGTCTTTATAATTTGATTGTTGGTCCTTGTTCAGCTTATACTTTACCTAATTAAGGTCTTATGAAATATTATACGGTGTATCCACACAATTGTGGATCTCCGAAGCGAATATTATAGCATTATTTGTCTTACTTACTTTTTGGACATTTTCACTTGGATAGGTCTGACTTCGCGAAGCGCCTCTAAAGACAGTCGCTTTAATGTTTATACTCCTTCATGCTTTCCTTAACTTAGGCCAAGTTTTATGCTCTTTATGAAACTTTTAAGAAGATCTGGTTAACTAAGTGGACCAAATACTAGCTGCGGACATGATACTAACTGTGAACCATCCTAGGGTGTATGAATGTCCCTACGGTTCCCGACATACTATTGGCTGGTGTATGAATGTCCCTATGGTTCCCGACATACTATTGGCATTCTCTCTGAATTGTCAGAGCTTGAATACCATTTTAGTTCCAAAACTTCTTCTTTTTTCACTAATTCATGATACTTCCATGAACTTGGTACTACTACTCCGTTACTTCTTAGCAATATTACCTATTCTGGGTGAAATTAATTTCATCCCTTCTTGTTGCTCCTTATATTTCCTATATTAATCTTCCTTCTTATAGCTGGCTAAGAATCATCTGAACTTGATCCATCCTTCAAATTGTGTTGATACATCTTATACTTAGCTTCACTCTTAAAGTAAGCCTTCATCTTGATCTTTGGAACTCGTCACTCCCTCACACGAATTACCTTATTCTATCTAGATCTATAACATCAAGTAATGACTGGATGTTGCAACATACATTTGCACACCAAGTCAAACTTCATGTATAGATCTAGTCAATCAAGAAGATCCAAGAAAAACCAATAAATCCAAATGTGGTACATATAACACACAATATTCTAAGCCCGGAATATAGTAGTTGAGTATAGTATATCTAGAATTTAGGCTTAGTTGTGTAATATATGACACCTCCTCATATAGGTTTAAATTGTGATACTTAGCACTTAGGGTCAATCTATTTCCTTGTTTCAGTATTTACCCAAATTGCTCAATTGCAACAGGATAATTCTAAGCAAAGTGATCTTAATTTGGTTTTGACTAACCTTTTGTCTCACTTTTGAAAGGATTATCTATAACCAACCTTTCTCTATTAGTAAACAAACCTCACATGAACTCTCAATATGACTAATAAGTTTCCATTGAACACCTGTAACTAAAATTTATCAAGAATTATGAAACCTATGACTTCTTTCATAGTTCTATCATGCTATTTTCTTACTTCTAGTTTAGAATGATTTACTAATTACTGGTCATATTTACAATTATATCATGGTTTCGGAGCTAACCTCACCATGATATTGTTATGTGTTACCTATACATCATGATTTAAGAGCTAATCTCACCATGATGACTTTGTTTCTCACTACTATAATTCAGTCTTAACATAATTTCACTTCATCACATAGAATTCCAAAGTGAATCCCACATGATTTACTACCCATTACAACTATACATGCTCCAATGGTATCTATTATACTATCTAGTGTTATCAATTAACAATAAGATTTGTCTGTATTTCATAAATACTATGATTAGGCTACACCATTAATACTACTTCAATTGATGTCTTAAACTTGATCCTAACCTACTGTGACCAATTGGCTTTCCTACAGTATCTTGGTGGTTTTGTATCTCCTTCGGAAGACGCTAATTAGCACTATATTTAGAAAATATAACTTCTCTGAAGAAAGATGATTATGGCATTTGGTGACGAAGTTATCCTCAAGTGGATACTCATCACAAGTCATAACAATATTTGGTTTAGACAAGATGGCTTCTATAGTCACTATCCAACCTACAGATCTTCCTAAAAGGGTTTTAATCCTAAGGTCAAAGCATATGCTCTGATACCAACTGCGGTGACCCAGCATACCACTGCATGATGTAGTACACTATAGTCGTTGACATAACACTAATGAAACACCGTCCGCTAGTATTACATCCCTCGGAGTGGTACAACAGAAACACAACAGGTCCAAGACATGACTATAGGTTACAACTCAACTCTTTACACAAGATCCAGAGAACATTCTAGGTTAAAGAGAGAGAAAGAAACTTCTTACAAAGAAGAATCAGAAATAAACAACTCAAAACTATCATACTATTAAGACTAGTATCTTAACTAATGGTCTGGCATTGCTGCTATCGCAATACACTATAGAAATAGGTTCTATGGCTAGATATTATATTCCTATCTAATGAGTAACTTCGTCTTCACTTGAGTTGGTGTATATGTTGACTTTCTTGACTTCATTGAAGAGCTTTAGCTTTTGATGATGATTCCTGGAGCATGACTTGATGTAGACGTCATCTTAATGGCTTCAGAATCTAGCAAGGGTTAAGAAGATACTTTGAGTACGAGTGTACTCAGCATGTTCACTAGAAAAGGAGTGTTTGATGCACTATATCTATAGCCACAGACCATAGGTCATAGGCAATGCAAGTTTTTGTAAACATTTCTTAAAAGGTTGCTTTTATTCTGAAAATCTATGTCCGTCAGCCTTCATGGGTTTACCAGAACTTTCATGGAGTTCCTGTCCCGCCATGTTCGCAACTCCTTCCCAGAACAGGGAGTAACAAGTTACAGTTCTTACACTCTATAGAGGTGCATTACTTTACCCATGAGAGATCAAATCCTTGTTGCACAACCGGGCGATCTTTCCCGTCCACACTTCCTATGGTGTGGGGCCTAGTAGATGATACAAGCCAATCACTGTCCTTCTCCGCGACCCCGCATACCCGACAGATTTCACATCAGGCCTAGGATAAAGCTTGTTTCCATTATCACCCTAAGGTGTACAACCCTCATAGATACCAAAAGCCGTGGGACGTTGAGGGATCCCACCCATAACCTGCTAACCCTCTACAAGAGGAGTTGCAACAACGGCCCGGTCATCCGTTGGCATGCGAGAGAGATCCGATCTAGCTGACTTCTCCGTTCCATTCCAAATCTCATGGTTAACGCGTAATATACGGCGCAAGAATCACTGGTGACATTGGTTGTTAAGTCCTAGATAATATGTTCCTTTACCACTAGAACTTTCATATTAGGTTATTACCTCATGGTAAATAACCTATAATCATATTATTATGAAAATATTGTTTTCTAACCTTTTTCAAATGCAGGTGATGACAACACTGGATTTGCAAAATACTTTACAGAAAATAATCAAAGGACATGAGCAAGTGTGAACTTGCCTTTTGTGATTACAATATTATGCACTCACGGTCTTCGAGACTATATATGATCCAATATCTGAAATCAGCATCATTGTTCCGGTAAGGACTAATGTTTAAAGAAGCAATATGAAGTTATGCATAAGTAATGCTATGCATTTTGTAAAACTCCCAAAGTGAATCCCCAATACTTTGAGTGAAGTGAGTTTAGGTAATTCTTTTAAGAGTTGGTTTACCTTCAAATTTTACTTTATAAGTAATGAACTTTATAAAGGAGCTTAGGTGTTATAAATTCAAAATATACAAGTAAAGTATAAAATAATGTTATTTATGGTTAATTGTCATTTGGTGACTATTGATAAACATCCTTGGGATTGAATTGTTTAAGAATTGAAGAACTTATTATAAGATTATTGTTTGAAGTGGCAAAAAGAATAACATTTGAAGAAAATATTTCTTTTCTATGGTTTAAACAATCTTTATTGTTAATAGAATGTGATCAAAGTCTTTTGGTGTTTGATTTATTAGTATGGACTTGAGATGCTTTATTTCTTAATTTAAATAGACCAAAGTTAACTATAAAAACATAAGTAGTTTATTAGACATGATGTTTAAAAGCTTTTGAGACTAAAGTTAACTTTAAAAGGGTAAATAAACTTAAGGTGGAATTGGTTTTAATTATTCTCTAGTTTTGGATTTATGATAAGTATGACTAAGGTGTGAAATTATTCACTTTATATGTGAATGCTTAGATTAAATTTGTTTTGCTATTATGAAAATAATATGCAACTATTAAATGAAAGTATAATTTGGATAATATTATTAATGTGTTAGATTTAAAGTCATGTTGATTATTATTTAGATATTAAGATCCTTCCCTCCTAATATCAATGAATGGTGTATAAAATTATGTTAAAGGTTGTGGGTTTGAATTTTTATTTAAGGTTTCAAAAGAATATTATAAAGTTGATGACTTATGCTTAAGTTTTATTATAAATCTTAGTTATGGTTTAGAACTTTGGTTATTAGATTTTTAGGTTTTAATATATCAAATGAATTTTTTTTTACTTAAGACATGTTCTTAAAGAATTTCCAAAAATAGATAATAGATAAGGATTTATTATTTTAAAATATTAAAAACATTTCTACTAATATATTCAATATTTTTTTGTGTAATAAATTTATTCAAGATCTGAAAATGATTTTTTATTTATTTTTAGGTATTTTCTTATGTTTATAAAATTCTATAAAGGATTAAATATCTTTGAATATTTACTTCATATTTTATTAATAAAAAAAATTTAGGCTAGAAATTTTATAACATAGTGTATTTATTTTTATACACAAAAATGATTTTTATTCATTTTTTTTGGATTTTTCCTTATTTTATGAAATTTCACTTAGGATTTAATGGTGTTAATATTTATTTTTCTTTATATTTTTCTTTAACAAGTAAATTTATATTTTTATTAAGTAGATCTTATTTTTGTGATGATTTAAATACATTATTTATATATTGTTAGGGTTTTCTATAATTTTCTAGAGCTAAAAAATTTATTTATAGGGTATTTTGGTAATTCATTTGTTTTACTTCTCATTCTATTTACTCTAGTTTATTTGGTTGGAAACATGGGCTGGCCTGGCCCAGCTAGACCAGGCCCGGCACTACAAACCGACCCACCCCTCTCCACACCATCCACACACGCACACAGACCCCTTCTCCTCGTTCCCCTCCAGGCGCGTACGCCGCCGCCTGCCGCCACTCTGGCCAGTCACCGGCTAAGTCTAGCGCCGCCACTCGCCGTCCCAGCTCTACCTCGACCTCCTCCCTATTTTCCTAGCCACCATAGCCTGCGCCTGCATCCTCTTCGCGTACCGAAGGCGAAACCTCGCTCTCTGGCCCTCATGGGTCAGATGCGCCGGTGTCCCCTTCGCCCCGGATGCTTCTCTTTGGATCCCACATCTCCTTTGCTGTTGAGGAATAACCATGGGATCTTCCTCAGTGTTCTTGGCCTCTGGTGCTTCGATTTGATCTCTTCATTTTGTCTACTTCGGCCTTGGTTCCGGCGGGATGGCAGAGGTGCCTGCAACCCCGACAGCCATGATTTTCTGCCCCTGAATTTGGCTAAGAGGATTGTGGATAGTGGTGATGGTACTGGGATTATTTCTTTCTATGACTCCGGCGGGATGGTATTCTCTACAACCCCGGTGTCTGTTTCCTGGTATGTTTTGGTTACTATGGTCCCTCTACAACTCTTATATTCTAATCCAGGTAACTATGATGGGACCGGCCTTCGAGCCGATGAACTGGTCTAGTATTTTTTTAGGTTTAGAATTTATGTAATTCTAGAGTTGGATATTGTGAGATTTGGTTATTGATTGAGTATATGTGCTTGAATATTGGTGGCTTGTAGTGTTGTTTGAGCTACTGCTGTTGTGGGACAAGCCTTTTGGATTCGATATTGAGCTTGAGCTATTCATGCTCCTGGTTGGGTGCTATGTATAAGTAGATTGCAGTAATTTTCCTTGAGATGTGATATTTGCTGTAGTATGGTGCGATTTAGAAGAGATTCTACTAATTTTACTTAATTCATGTACAAATGTTGTGCAAGAGTGTGAATGAACTCATGTAGGCATACTAAAGCATGTAAACAATCATCTACAAATTGTTTAGTGTGTAATGAAGTGATTGTGCTTCAAAATAGAAGTGTGTGACTATGTGGAATATATGGTAAATTGTAGTTTGAATGCCTCATTGCATAACAATAGTAATCCTGTCAGGCTTTTGATCTGTGTAAGTGTATATAATTTTCCTTATTGTTTACTGTGTAATTCTCCTGTGGATGAATTGTGAAGAGTCTGATGCCATGGTTATTTTTAGGTATTCCTGATAGTGTTTAATATTAGTTAACATGTCAACTAAATAACTGGAATGGCTGGTAAACTATGAGTCAGTGATTGTGCCTAGCAATCTTTCCTGCTTGCTGGTTTATGCAAAGATGATTTGTATGCTTTTATGGGATGATTGATGGAGATAATGATTTCCTTGAGATGGTTATTATTCTTCCTATTTGTCCATACATGATGAAGAAGTGGTTGTTAAGGAAATAAAAAATTTCATGTGTACTGATGGTTTTAAAAGAAGAATATGGTGATTAAGTCTAGCTTAGTAACTTATGTGTCACTATCTAGGCATGATGGCAAGCTATGTGGTACTTCCTTGGAAGATGCACATATACCCACTTGCTTAGCTAGCTTGTGTGCTACAGATGGCTAGCTGGATTGATTGCCATGATTCTTTTTGAGAACAAATGATGTATTTGGCTCAGTGTTGAATTTATATATGAAATGTGCATGATGAACTGAACCTATGGTTCAGTAATGATATTAGTCACATATCCTAAAATGATTCCTAGCTTACTGAACTAGGAAAATTATTTAAAATCATTTGGATTATATGAATGGATGATATATCAGCTTATGGATGCTTTTATGAGTGCATTGATTAAAATAAAGTTCTCTGCTGTTAAACTAGTACTTGATCCTACTATTATCCAAGTTTTGCCAGTGATGCAAAGGCTGAGGCCAAATCCTTTGGGATAAAAACAGATATGATTGGTTGGCTTTAATCTTCTGTGATGAACCTTGCATGGCACCTCCATGCAGTTTTGAGAACATAACTCCATATATTACCCTTAGATGAGAATCTAATGGAATAGTAGCTAGAGCTATTTGATGTATTTGATTATCCTTATATGCCCAAATTTATATGCAAGATATGAGTACATTTACTGTATAATCTGGTGGATGATTCAGCTGATTTTTACCTGTTGCTGGTAAGTGGTCTATTGCCTGTTAGAAAGTTTGGTTTATCACAACTACTTCTGGATTCACTTGTTGTAAGCTTGATCCACCTTCTCCCCTTGCTCCTGTGATCTCGACATCGTGTATGACCGATTACTCTTACACATCGCCTGGCCTTCTCCACCTTGTTCTTTCCATTGGATGGCTTCTTGAAGAAACCATGGTGCAAATGATGTGGTGGTGATCTGGGCTAGTGTCTTGGTTGGTGAGATAAGGATTGGCTGTGATGAATTCTCAAGAGAAATGAGTTCTTGAGTTTTTTGTAGTGATAGAATGGATCAGGACGTGTTGGTCTTGTGGTATGCAAACTAAGAATGGGATACTATTTTGGCTAGCTGTTGTGGCTATCCTCTTATATTACCACTACTATTGCTGCTTCTATTGCTGTGTCGACAACACAACATTGTGCATGGTGCTGTGAGCTGCTTGCACTGTTTTGGATTAGTGCATGGCAAAATATCTTGATTCCACTCTTTTACTGCCACTACTCTGGTGAAACTTGCCCCACATATGAATGCCAATGAAGTGGTACTGAGGCAGTTTATCTGATTAAGAACAAATACCATTAATTGGTGAAACTTGCCCCTGCCTATAGGGGTGGGCATTCGTTTTTTCGGTTAATTCGGTTCGGTTTTTCGGGTTTTTCTATAATTCGGTTTCTATAAAATAGGCACCGAAATTATTTCGGTTTTCTAATTAATCGATATTTTGGTTAGTGGACAATTCGATTCGGTGTTCGGTTTTTAACCTAACTTCTGGAAATAACAACACCGTGCCATAATTTATGTCAGATCCATACGAGCTAAACCACTCATCTACACGGAAGCAACCTCCGGTCGTGAGTACCAAGCAATACATGGCTAGCTGATGTCTTGAACGCATGTGTAGAAAAAAAATATAATAAGCATGATGTCTATCTTGCTCGTTCAAAAAAAGATGTCTATCTTTCAAGCCGTATACATTCAACAAATTGTATGTATTAAGAGTTTAGCTAAAATACATGATTATATCAGAAACAGGAAAACAATTGAAAGGCTTCCAACAAAATTCATAGACACAATTGGCAGTTAAACCATGAACATGTATGTACATGTGGCTGGAGACATACGTACATGCATGGGCTGCCTGGCAGCTTTTCCATGCATGTCTTTTTATCGCATGAGCTAGTACCTACGTACATTAATGGACGCCTGGGATAGAATCACAAATATATTTAGCTCTTTCACGTATATTTTTCGGTTATTTCGGTTAACAGAGAGTCAAAACCGAAATAATATTTATAAATTCGGTTAATCATATTTACTAACCGAAATTAGATTCGGCTAATTCGGGTTTGGTGTATTCGGTTTCGGTTCCGGTTAATTCGGTTTCGGTGTTTGGTTTCGGTTTTTTATGCGCACCCCTACCTGCCTATGATGCATAAGCCTGAGGAAAAAACTCTAGATAAGAACTGATTTTACATTGGCCCCTTTTTATTTAATACCACTCAATGATGAGGCAAAGCAATGCATCACATTGCTAAAACCTGAGAGTGCAACTAACACTAACCCCTCACACTTTCCTTTTTTTATCCATTTCTTTTTGCAGGAAACAAGTGCAAGAAAAGGTTGAGAAGAATTGAAAATACCAGATTTAGTTTAGGTTTTCTTTTTAATATTATCTAGTAATCCTATTTACCTTGGATATTGTAATTTGAAAGTGTAATATTGTATAATATTAATAAAGTTACTTTGTTTCTTTTAATTTTATTTTAATCTTGTAAAGTTTATATCTGGTTTATAAATGTGAATTCAATTCTTATTTATTGTTGTAATTCATTTTATAGGTATTACAATTTCAATTTCCTTTTCCTTATAAGAACAATGTAATATGTTCATGTGCAGAATAAAGAATTCTTGTAACATTATTGATGTATTAACTATTATTTCTTTTCCTTTATTTTTTTATTGTTATGTCCTTTTCTAGTATTGTTCTGTATTAAAATTCTTTTCTATTTGTTATTGTGATTCATTTATTCATTTATAATTCAATTTTAAATTTCTCTTGAATTCAAATATATGATTTGAATATTCAAATTCGAATTGCTTCCACCCTAATGCAAAAGGATTCAACCAAGGTCATGTCAAAATCCAAAGCACTAGCCCTTACGTTTCCATCATAAAAATAGAGATCTCTATCCCTCTATAGCTTCTTTACTTTTGCGCGAAAATTTCCCAGATTTTCTATGCATGAATGCAATGCACACACCTGGGTTCAGCTTATTTCTAAGCTCTAATGCTGGGATGTTACAATCATGTGTTAACATGATGAGCTATAATTTACAAGAATATTCTGATCCACCTTTTATTATTCTAAATCTATATTTGATTATATATATATATCAAATTCTACTTTACCTCAAGTGTTAGTATTTCCCAAGAGGAAACTACTACTTCTATTATCCAATGTTGCTCCAGCATCATCTTAATCATACTATCTTGTCTCTACTTAACTCCAGTATCTAATATTCCAACCTCACATTATATTAATGTGACTTGTAATGACTAATCTAAGATAATATATCTAGACTAGGGTTTAATCATGTTCTATCCACAAATGTCACTTATACATGATATAAGCATTCAATCTTGGTGACTAAAGCATGATCATTATAATCCTTTGATTATTTATGGTTTAGGTTTCCAGTGGGCTAATCTAGGATTTCATCCATGCAACATTACAATTGTATTATAGTTATCTTCTTAATATCTCTATCTAACCATGAGATATTACTCATTGACTATACCTACTGGATCCAATATGATTACTCCTTGGTAACTATCTTCAGAATTCATCCTTATAATCCTCTTTGTTACCACATATAATTATGTCTTCCAAATAACTCTTCTATCCATTCAGGAGTGACTTAACTCCATCAATTATCATAATGATTTCATTCTCTTCAAACTCTTCCATCCTATAGATGATATCTAAGACTAGCATTATCATCTACCTCTTCTCACTTCATTCTCTAAAGGACTTAAGAGTGATTGTTATGATAAGGACAAGAGTTAATAGATCAAGAATTGTTAGGTTAAGAATTGGTGAATCAATAGTTGATTACTCAACATTGATGAACAACAGATATTAGAATAAGGTTCAATAGAGATGATAAGGATTTATATGGAAAGAAAGATATATGGTGAATGGTCTTGAATTGGTTTCTATCCTACTTAATCTCACTAAAGAGTTAAGGTTAGGTATTACCATGATACTCATGGTATAAGTATATGAGATTAAGATTTAGTTGTTACATTCCTTTTGCTTAAGTTATATTTATAACTTGGTATTCACGAGGGATGGTAATGAATACTAGGATATGATTACTTAAGGATCAAATATAAATCATTAAATAATATATTAGGGTTTAACTTTCATTACATTTGATCTACCCTTAGATCAAATATCCTTTACCCAAAACAAGGTTTTAACAAAGGTCATATTGAAACTTATCACAGTCAACTTGATGATCTACTTCAATTCCATCAAGTTGAGAGAAGATTCAATCACTTTGACAAGTTTTTTATTTAAAAGTGCGAAAATTATTTGGATTTTCTATGCATGAATACAATGCACACATCTGTGTTCAGCTTATTTCTAAGCTCTAATGCTAGGATGTTAAAATTACATATTGTTTTTCATTCCTCTGGCGCAGGTGATTTTGACGCATCATCATCAGCAGCAGGAGAGCCATCCTCCTCGAAGTCGGCGGTGTTGAGGGACTCGGAGGAGCTTTGATTATCGCCGTCAATAGTCTCCAGGGGCACGAAGACGTTAGGGTCGACCAACTCGAAGACTCTGGTATCAAAACCCATGAGCGACGCCAAGATAGATTTGTGATCTATTTTCTAGCCATCATCGTCCACATCGGGGATACCGGAGGTCACCATGTCGATGTCGGTGTTTTCGTAGTGCACCTTGACCATTGACAACGCCATCCTCGCGCCAGCCCGGGTACATGAAGCTTTCCAGCTTACAATACGCTCGGGGGCTTGGCGCAAGATCTCCGAGAACTTCATCACGGAATCCACCGCTTTGATGTTGATCTGGAGGGGCTTGGCTATCTCCTTGGCCTGCTTGATGGCGATGTTGATAAAGTTACCAGCAAGGACCATGCATTATTTTGGTGGAGGAGGCGACTGGGTCAAACCAATAGGAGCTGCAAAATTCCGACAAAGGAACCCATGAGTTCAATAACACTAAAAAGTTCAGAGTATCTAGCTTATAGAAGTACAAGTCGGAGAATTGCTTACTGAAGATGCTAATCTCAGCCTGCTGGAGGGTATCTGCCATGGAGTCCCGTCCTTGTCGGAGGATCTTGTATGCTTCAAGATTGCGCTAATTTTTCTCATCGGCAGCTTTCTTCTACTCTTTCAGCATCGCGATCTCCTCCTTCAAGCGGTTCATCTCCGTGTTAGCAGATTCCTGTAGGACCTTCATGAATTCTTCATGCATCTTAAGCATATCCTTCCTCTCCTGCTTAAGGATCTTGTTTTCGCTATCCAACGACTGAATATGCTTGGATTGCTCCACAATGTCCTTGGCCTTGTCAATGGCTTCTACAAGTCGGAGAAAGAATAGTACACAATGAGTACTCGGAGAATGTTGGCACAAGACCAAGTCAGAATACGAAAAATAAACGAAAAACATAGCTTGCTCTTGATGATTTGTTCCTTCAAGAAGGCAGTTTTACCCTTTTCAGCTTCCAAATCCGCACGCATCTTTTGGAACTTCTCATTGGACATGCCTCTCCGAGCATTCTCATTCTGTGGAAATAAAATTTAAAGCTGTTTAGTCTACTTGGAGCATCTAGCCGGATAACTATCCACCTAGAGGCTTGGGGGCTATAGTGAGAGTTTTTTAACTTGGCAATATGCTTATTTTTCTTTAAGCATCTAGTCAGAACTGATTCAGTTTTCAGCTAGAAGCTTGGGGGTTACAGTATAAAGTTTTTAACTCAGTCATATACTTAGTCTTTCTTTAAGTATCTAGTCGGAACTAATTCAGTTACAACTAGATACTTGGGGTCTATAGTATCGAAATTCACAAACATTGCGTATGCTACTCTGAAAGTATCTAGTCGAAATAATTCGTTCAAACTAAATACTCGGGGGCTATAGTGAGAAGTTTTCTAGCTTAGTCACTCTTAGAGCATTTAGACACAAAGACCTATTGTTTTCCGTCTAAATCCTCGGGGGCTCCAGTGGGATACTCATATGGAATGCAAAAGGCAAATAAAACTTACAAGTGCGATGATCTTGAGGTTGGTAGCACTCACAGCAAGAAACTTGCCTAAGGAAAGGCTGTTTCCTCACAAGATATCTGCTTGTCGGAGCAGATCCTCAAGACCGCAGGTTGGATATGTCGACACTGCACCAGGAACCAAAGATGAGCTGCTTGGCGTGAGCGCCGAGAAGACTATCTTTGGAAACTCTATGGTTGTCCTGGGTGCGGAGGCGCCTCCTTCAGCAGACGTTCCACCCACCACCACCGCCTTACTGCTACCGATGGCATCCTTAGATGGAGATTCAGCCATTTGAATTGTGGTACTTTCTTGCTTCTCCTGTTCGCCGACAACGATGAGCTCCGCGGAGGCACCTGAGTCCACTTCCATGGCGGAAGGGCCAGATGCATCATTGGCCTGTGAGCTTGTCGAGGCGGATGTAGGCTGGACGCTGGGAGTGTCAGGGGCGATGGCGGGAGATGCATGGTGAGGCATGTCACGGTGCAACATATCTTTAATATTTCTAGAAGCCCCCAAAGTTTTGGAGGACTTCTTCAAACTAGTAGTGGCCTTTTTCCTGAAACGTGCAAATAGTATAAGTACAGGAAGAAGACGAGCAATGGACAAATGTCGGAGAGAAATAGGCTTACACAACAGGGGGTGCTTTAGCAAAAGGAATCTCGGTAACTCTTCTTTTTTCTGCCTCCAGGGCGGCAGTGGACTTCTTGGAGACTCCACTCTCCATCTTCTTTTTCTTGCCTCCGTCGGGAGCGTTAGAGGTGGAGCTCTTCCGTTTTCACGCCAGCGGGACATTGTCGTCAGACATGACAGTGACTTCCTTCATCTTTGGGTCATAGATTTGAACAGCCATGCTATCCTCCTCTAGAAAACTGAGCTGTTAAGAGAAATCCCAAAAGTGTTAGATGATATGGTAATGGTTAGACGGAAGAACTGGAGTATATGTCCTACACCAAAAATAAACAGGTACCTCTGGGCACTGGCCCTCCACGAACATGTCATAGGTGATGGTGAAGTCATGCTTCCTGTCCTTCACCATGGCGATGTCTTTGAGGCGGAGCTTGACGGAGTCACTCGAGAAGTTGTCCTCAGAGATGCAGAGGCTATCCTTCCTCTCCTTAGAGTACTTGTGCATCAGCTTGGAGCGGTGCTATAGAGGCTGGATCCGCCTGACGAACCAGCACATGGCTAGGTCCAACCCGGTCAGACCCGTGTCTACGAACCCTCTATCCGCCTAATGGCGCAGGAGGCTTCGTTGTCGGAGGGAAGGGTGGCTTGGGACCACCATGTCGGGGCTTCGGTAGCGGCTCCATCAACAAAGTCCGGATACGTTTCTTCTCGGCCATCTAGAGGGATATCTGGGCCGTAGAAGTACGTCCGTTTCCAGTTCTTGCAAGATCCATGGCCGACAATGTCGGGGAACCGCCGGCCAGGCCGGATCTTAAAACTTATTGTCCCACAGTTCCTGAGCTCGTCCTTGCCGGCTCCGGCTTTCTTTCCTCTTGACGGTGAAGAAATAAAAGAGATCTAGCCTAGGCCTAATCCCTAAGTCACCCTCATAGAGCGCCGCGTAGTTGCTAAGCGCGAGGATGCTATTGGGGGAGAGGTTCTGAGGCTATACTCGGTAATGGCTAAGGACAAATAGAAAGAAATTGGAGATGGGCAAGGAAACGCCGCGTACCAATTGGGCCTTGAGGTACACCTTCTCTCCGGCTTGGGGAGAAGGGGTGACCTCGCCGGCCGGCTCCGCCCGCCAGACGATCCCCTCCGTCACAGGGAGGTAGCCCTCGACGAGCAGTTCTTTAATGTCGTGGTCCGTGATGCCCGAGCCGCGCCAGTCCCCTTTATGGGAATCGCTATCCTCTTCCAGAAACTCCAGCGCTGCTGGATTGTGGTTGCCGCCGGTGGATTCGACCACCGTAGACTTGGGGACCACCAGGCCCTCTAGGGGCACATGAACGATGCTCGCCGACTTCGCCACAACATCGCTTGGCGCCGCCATGGAGGGAGCAGGGCTGCTGCTTGCAATTGGAAAGCTTGGGGTGATGACTGGAAGGATTGAGGGGCTAGGGTTTTTCGCGAACACGCGGAGAGATTGATGAGGTGCTCGCTGGAGGAAGAAGACGAGGCAGGAGGAGAATGAGGTGAAAAGTAAAAATCCACCGCAGTTACAATTTATAACCCCTGGCGTCAAGATTCATGCAAGACGATCGAATGGTCGGCGCGTGGACGACATGTACAGGTGTGTGCGCCGAAATTTCGCCACGTTCCCAACCGTCGTCGCCAACGATTCGTATCACTCGCGCGGGAAAAACAGACATGATTGTTTTCTCTGCATATGTGAGTTACGAGGCGTCGCTGACCTATGTCTACGTCGTCCTAGATGTCACTAGCAGGTGAACCATCACATCGGAATATTCTGGCATGGACGGATCCAGTCCATCTACGAAAGAGTATGATAGAAGATTCAGCAATTCTCTGACTTACAAGTTGAAGACGGAGAAAATCCTGCAGGGTTCTTGGGAGGACTACAAGATATTGCTTGACGATTTGCCGACATCCATCTAGACGGAGCATTCAACCTGAAGAGGCAAGACGGCGCAATATCTCGGAGTTCTCTAGGGGCTACTGTTGGGGATATGCTATATGGGTATCCTCATAGCATGTCTCCTATCCGGATAACCCGGGTGGCGCACAGTTGGTAGCATCGCCCATGGCCAGCTGGGCAGCCCAGTTAGATGGATCCAGAAGGGAGGCCCATGCCGGATAAAGGAAGGCTACGTAGGAGTCACCGACGTACCCGGAGCCTTGGAGTACAAGACACGCTAGACTAGATGTAAGCAGTGCAGGACTCTGTAACCTGTCCGGCTAGGACTTTTCCCTGTAACCCTAGGACCTGGCGACTATATAAGTCGGGCCTATGGGAGCCTTTAGGGCACAACCTAGTATCGATTAACATAAACCTCGCACACCGAACCAATCCCTATAACTCGGCGTATTGCCATTATAGTGATTTATAGCAGGACTAGGATTCCGCCACCATTGTGGTATCTGAACCTGGGTAAGCTGTGTAACCTCGTACCCGTCAACCGTCCGCCTTCCCTCACGTCTCTAAACACGCACTATGAGGAACCCTCCATGGCGTACTCGTCGGTAATACCACGATAGTTGGCGCCCACCGTGAGGCAAGAGGCGCTTCAGGCTCTCCAGCTGGCGAGGACTAAGATCTTCGCGGGAATCGGCGAAACCGTAGCCATCGGTCGTGCGGTGACCCAACATACCACTGCAAGATGTAGTGCACTATAGTCGTTGACATAACACTAATGAAACAACGTTCACTAGTATTACATCCCTCAGAGTGGTACAACAGAAACACAACAGGTCCAAGACATGACTATAGGTTACAACTCAACTCTTTACACAAGATTCAGAGAACATTCTAGGTTTAAGAGAGAGAAATAAATTTCTTACAAAGAAGAATCAGGAATAATTAACTCATAACTACCATACTTATAAAACTAGTATCTGAACTACTAGGCTTGCATTGCCGCTATTGCAATATTCTACAGAAGTAGGTTATATGGCTACAGATTATATTTCTATCTAATCAGCAACTTCGTCTTCACTTTAGTTGATGTATATGTTGACTTCCTTTACTTCATTGAAGAGCTTGATATTTTGATGATTACTCCTGGAGCATAACTTGTTGTAAAAATCGTCTTAATGGCTTCAGAATCTAGCAAGGGTTAAGAAGATACGTTGAGTACGAGCGTACTCAGCAATTTCACTATAAAAGGAGTGTTTGATGCACTATATCTACAGCCACAGACCATAGGTCATAGGCAATGCAAGTTTTTGCAAACATTTCTTCAAAGGTTACTTTTATTTGGAAAAGCTATGTCCGTCAGCCTTCACGGGTTTACCAGAACTTTCATGGAGTTCCTTTCCCGCCGCGTTCGTAGCTCCTTCCCAGAACATGGAGTAAAAAGTTACAGTTCTTACACTCTGCAGAGGTGCGTCACTTTACCCATGAGATACCTTAGGCTTTGTTGCATGGCCAGGATTATGTTCTTGTTCAAACTTCCTTGGTTTGAGGCCCAACCTAAGATCCAAGCCAATCACTGCCTTCTCCGTGACCCCGCATGTCTCCTTGGTGTACGCCAGCCCACCTATTGAATTACAGCAATTGGCAGTATAGACCGTTCAGATGCCGGAACTATCGTGGGACGTTGAGGGCTCCCACCCATATGTTGCATATCCTCTACGAATTACCAATTAATATGTATGCTACGAGTGATAACAGCCACGACCCGCACATCCGGCTCCATGCGAGAGGGAAAAGATACAGCTGACTTCTCCGTCCCATTCCAAATCTCATGGTCAACGCGTAATATATGGCGCAAGAATCACTGGCGACATTGGTTGTTAAGTCCTAGGTGATATAGTCTTGTATAGTGGTATTCCCACTGCCAGACTTAATAGATTAGTTGATCACCCTAGATCAGTAACCGATAGTTCACATTATTATAAAAAATAGTGTTTTCTGACCTTTTTCAAGTGCAGGTGATGACAACAATGGAATTTCAAAATACTTTACAGAAAATAATCAAAGGACATGAGCAAGTGTGAACTTCCCTTTTGTGATTGCAAGATTATGCACTCACGGTCTTCGAAACAATATAAGATCCAATATCTGAAATCAGCATCATTGGTCCGGTAAGGACTAATGTTTAAATAATCAAGATGCTTTTATGCATAAGTAATGTAATGCAAGTTGATAAACTCAAATCCCAGGGATAACGTTGATCTAGGGTTTGGAAACTGGAAATGTTTTTTTAGAATATGTTGTCCTTTTAGATAAGTTTCATACTTGTGCTTCTTATTAAGGCTTGTGATTGTGTGTGAAACAACATGTAATGATAATGGTATACAAAAATAAGATACAGGAATGTGGAATGCTAGTCAAAGACTACGTATATAAGAATTTCCTTATCTCCAAATCTTACTTTACAAGTATTGACATTTATAAGTAACTTAAGTGTTAACAATTCTAAGTATACAAGTAAAGTATAAAGTAATGTGATTACGATTAATTATCATCTGCTGACTGAAGTGGAAAAATGAATAACTTTTGAAGAAAAGATTTCTTTATTACGGTTTAAACAATCCTGATAGCTTTTAGAATATGATTGATAGAATGTGATTGATGTTGTTTATGCTTGCTTGAATAGTTTGGACTTGAGATGCTTTATGACTTAACTATAACAGAACAAAGTTAACTATAAAGCACATAACAAGGTGTTAGCACTATATTTAAAGGCTTGTAGACTTAAAGTTAACTTTAAGAACATAGCTGGACTTAAGATGTAATGCTTATGATAATTGTACTTTGTTCACTTCATAAGGTTTCTTAAAGGTAAATTAGAGAAGGTATTACTTTTATTTGAGTAGTGGTTTCTTAATTTTTATAATGGAATAGAAGCTTTTATCTCCTTATAAAGGTGTTTTTTTGATTTGTATCTAAGGAATAATATTACTTAACTACTTATGGATTTACTATAGTGTGGTGATATGTTTATAAGCTTGTAGTTGAAGTAATGGGAAAGATTTTATTTAGTCACAATTATTCTTGAAGATTTCATAATGGATAAGGATCCTTTTAGAAAATAATCTACACTTATGGTCGAAGGATAATTCAATAAAATTGTATTTAAAACGTGTTGAACCATTTTGACTTAATAGAAACAAGGCAATGCATGCAAACATGCCAAAGGTTGTTTTATTTGAAAAAGTGGTTTCTAATAGGTTATAAACATTCTAAAACACCTATTGGTAATTTTATATAAGTGTAAAATCATTTGCAAAAGATTTTACTTATAAATCATTTCTAAACCAAATCAATATTTTATGTGGTTAAAAATGCCTTTAGCAAAGCAATAATTTTTATAGGGTTCACAAAATATATTTTTCAATCCTAAACTTTGTGTTTGGGGTCAGAGAGTTTAAATCAAAACATTTCCCAAAGGTTTTTCTCCAAAAAGCATTTTTAACATATAAACAATATTTTTATTTGACTAGAAATGTACTAAATCAAAGATTTATTCTTTTGCTTCACAAATTATGTTTTTGAATACACAAGTTGGTTTATATGTTCAGTAGGTTCAAAACAAACCATTTGCCAAAGATTTTATCACAAAAATAATTTTAGAATGAATTTTATATTCAAAATATGCCTACACAAGTTTCTGCTAATTCAACCAATTTTTCAGAAGCAAAACATTAAATAAATTGCATGGTTGCAAAGTACTTGTATTTTTGATTCTAGTGATATAAAATTTGCAAAATTTGGACGTGTAGATTAAGAATTATGAATTTTGCAAGTTTGCATATCCAATAGAACAAAATTTTCTGTTTTAAATAGACTCTGGCCACGTGGCTCAATATTATTGCTCGGTACCGTTTCGGTTGGATTGCGCTACGAGGTGCGTTGGATCTAAGTGAGACTGAACGGTGCAGGTAAGCTCGTACCCTTTCGTTTAAATGACTCTATCTACGCCACAGGATCAAGATCCAACGGTCCTCAGTGCATTGACCTAGAACTGGCCTACCGAGTCGGCAGCGTCGGCCCGGCTGGCGATGGCGTCGCGATCGATGCGAGAAAGAGAGAGAGGGGGCTCACCTAATTCTCCGCATGCTGCTGATGCTCAAAGTGTTCGCGAGGAGGCAGGGGTAAATGAGGATGATCGTAATTGCTCGCCGGAGAGGTGTCTGGCGTCGGGTGCGGTCTGTCGTTGTCGGGGGAGAGCTTGTAGGCCACCAGAAGGTAAGAGGAGGGTACTGTTAGATGCGGGCAAGTGTGGCGGTTACAGGAGTATCGACTAGAGGGTCAGGGGTGGTCTGAACTTACCAGGAGGACTCGCTGGAGTCGAGGCAGACAGCGGCGATGCTCAGGTTGTCGTTGTTGCCGACGCTGTGGGTCAAGCGCGAGCAAGCCGAGACTACTGGGAGATGCAGTGGTTGATGGGGAACAAGCTTGTGTGGTCGAGGGGGCAAGGCGCGATGGAGGATGACCGGAATTTGTCGGGGAGGCTCGTCGGAGCAGTGGCGATGTGAGGATGGATTGGGACAGCCTGGGGGCTCCGGTGGGGCGATGATTGGGGGTAAAGGAAGAGGGGAGCATGGCGATTAAGTATGCATGGTCGTGACGAGTTTTGAGAACGGGATTGATGGAATTAAACGCCGGCATTCAACGCCTGAGAAACGGACAGAGGGCGTGGTCTTCGCGCGCGGGTGGGAACGAAGGTGATCTGGCAGTGGGGTCGTTTCGTCAGCGAGGGAGAGAGAGTGGGTGTGGGGCCCGCTAGTCAGCGACTGCGCGGTGAGTTTCGGAGTACAAAACGTTTTCTGCGGGGAAGAGGAATATGGGCTTGCTGGGCCAGTGGGCTGGTTTGCTGGGCTGGCTGCTTTGTTTCATTTTTTTGTACAGATTGTTTTTCCTTTTTAATTTTCTATTTATCCATTTTGATTTTGTTTAATCAATTCAAACACTATTTTAAATCAAACCTCTATCAAACTTTGTCTATATTCAATTACTGATTAATAGTTCATTCTAAGGTCAAATTTAGAATAATTCTTTTATTCTTTTTAGGGTCTTTTATTTATTTTATAAATGGACATTTGTCTTTATTTCAAATAGGTTTTAATGTGTTTAAAAACTTTATTTGAAATCCATATTTTTACCAAACCTATTTAGTAGGTTTTATTTATTTATTTGGGTGTCAAATAATTCACCTTGAATTATTTGGAATAATTTTAATATGATTTACAAATCATTTAAATTGGGTATTTGTTTTTATTCCAATGAAATCAATTGTAGTTTTAATTCCATAAATTTTATTTAGGTGATTTCCTTGATTCCATTTAAGTTAAATAAATGACTTTTAATCCACTTGGGTAAAATCCAAATACTATTTTCCCATGATTTAATCAATCATTCTTATCAGATTTGACTTTTTTTCAAATATAATTTGGTTAATGCCATTTTATTTTATTTGGAAAATTCTTTACCCTTCTATTTTATTTGGATTTGGATTATATTCATTCCATTTGCTTATGGATTAGGCCAAGATTTAATTTGGTCTTTAAATATTCCTCATTCAATATTTCTTTCTTTATCTTATAAAATCCATATCTTTTTATTTAAAGATCCAAACTTGGTGATACCAATTAGTAAAATCTTATTTAATATTTGTTTATACTTTTAAATATCTTTAGGATTATTTGCTCACCATTGGGTATGATTTTTAGATAGGTGCTTTATTAGCTTTGGAAATTCAATTTCTTTATCTTACTAAGTTCATAAGATTTTATCTTTGGTTCCAAATTGATTGAAATCAATTTCTATGGTTTTATAACATTTCTATTTGTCATTCTTGATCATTTATAAATGTTTGTTGACAAATTTTTATTTGGATCAAATCCATGGTCTTAGAGATATCTTTTGAAATGATTTTCTTCCATTAGGGTTTTACGGTTTTGGTTTATTTTCCAAGTGTTTAAATTTCCAGATGCATTTATGAAGAATGCATTTCACTTGATTTGAATTTAGTTGGATTCAAACTTTATTCAAAGTTTGTTCAAGATGGGATTTTAAGTTTCCATTTAGAAACAGAAGTTTCTTTTCACCCTAAATTCCAACAATTATTTATTTTGTTTGTTTATTTTTCACATTACAAAATTTGGAAAATTTTGGGATGTGACGTAACACCAATGAAACAATGTTCACTAGTATTACATCCCTCAAATTGGTACAACAGAAACACAGCAGGTCCAAGACATGACTATAGGTTACAACTCAACTCTTTACACAAGATTCAGAGAACCCTCTAGGTTAAAGAGAGAGAAAGAAACTTCTTACAAAGAATAATAAGAAAGAAATAATTCAAAAAATATCATACTAATAAGACTAGTATCTGAACTATTGTTCTAGCATTGGTGCTATTGCAAAACACTATAGAAATAGGTTCTATGGCTAGATATTATATTCCTAACTAATCAGTAACTTCGTTTTCACTTTAATTAGCGTATCTGTTGACTTCCTCAACATCATTAAAGACTTGAGATGTTGATGAAGACTTCTTCGAGGAGACGTTGATGTAGACGTCGTCTGTATTGGATTTAGAATCTAGAAAGGGTTAAGAAGATACGTTGAGTACGAGCGTGCTCAGCAAGTTCACTAAAATGGAGTGTTTGATGCACTATATCTACAGCCACAGACCGTAGGTCGTAGGAAATGCAAGTTTTCATAAACATTTCTTCAAAGGTGGCTTTTATTCTGAAGAGCTATGTCCGTCAGCCTTCACGGGTTTACCAGAACATTCATGGAGTTCCTTTCTCGTCGTGTTCGCAGCTCCTTCCCGGAATAGGGAATGACAAGTTACAGTTCTTACACTCTGCAGAGGTGCGTTACTTTACCCATGAGAGACCTTAGGCTTGTTGCACAACCAAGTCATGAGCTTGTCCACACTTCCTTGGTATGGGGCCCAGTCTAAGATCCAAGCCAATCACTGTCCTTCTCCGCGACCCCGCATACACCGCAATTGTTGTATGCCCAAACTCAAGCTAGACCTTTCCCTGTATAAAATGGCTATACCTTAGTTGGATACACACAACCATTAACACTATAAATCTGTCTTTTGTAAGCCCAGATCCATGGTAGACCTTTACCCGTATAAAACAGCTATACCCACGATGTGCAACTTACAAATGCCCAGAACAGTGTCCAATGCATGCGAAAGGGAGCCGATCCAGCTGACTTCTCCGTCCCATTCCAAATCTCATGGTTAACACGTAATATACGGCGCAAGAATCACTGGCGACAATGGTTGTTAAGTCCTAGATAATATATTCCTGTGCAGTGGTATTCCAACTGCCATATTTAAGAGATTAGCTGATCACCCTGGATCAGTAACCAATAGTTCACTTTAATTATGAAAATAGTGTTTTTGACCTTTTTAAAATGCAGGTTATGACAACACTGGGTTTGCAAAATACTTTATATAAAATAATCAAAGGACATGAGCAAGTGTGAACTTGCGTTTTGTGATTGTAAGATTATGCACTCGCGGTCTTCGAGACAATATAAGATCCAATATCTGAAATCAGCATCATTGGTCCGGTAAGGACTAATGTTTAAATAAGCAAGATGCTATTATGCATAAGTAATGTAATGCAATTGATAAACGCGAATCCCCAGAATAAGCGTTGATCTAGGTTTTGGAAACTGGAATGGTTTCTTTAGAATGTGTTATACTTTTAGATAAGTTTTACATTTGTGCTTCTTATTAAGGCTTGTGATTATGTGTGTGTGAAACATCATGTGTTTATAATATCATACAATAATAAGATACACAATTGTGGAATGTTATACAAAAGACTTCTTATAAAAGAATTGTTGTTTGAAGTGGCAAAAAGAATAATATTTGAAGAAAAGATTTCTTTTCTAAGGTCCAAATAATCTTTTTGGTTAATCAGAGGTGGTCGATGTTGTCTGTTCTTGCTTGAATAGTTTGGATTTGAGATTTTTTATAACTTAATTATAACAGACCAAAATTAACTATAAAACACATAACAATATCTTTAGCATAATATATAAAGTCTTGAGACTAAAGTTAACTTTAAATAAAACATAGATGGACTTAGGGTGTAATGCTTATGCTATTTGTATCTTGTTCACTTTATATTGTTTCCTTAATAGTTATTTTAAGAATGGCATTACCTCTATTTGAGTAGTGGTTTCTTAATTTTATAATGGAATAGAAGCTTTTAACTCCTTATAAAGGTGTGGTTATGATTTGTATCTAAGGAATAATATTACTTAACTACTTATGGATTTACTATAGTGTGGTGATATGTTTATAAACTTGTAGTTGAATTAATGGAAAATAATTTATTTAGTTGCAAACTATACTTGAAGATTTGGTATTGGATAAGAATTTTCTTTTAAAAGATATTCTATACTTATGGTGGAATTATAATTCATTAAGATTGTTTTAAAAATGTGTTGAACCATTTTGTTTTCATATACTCAATATTTAAGACTAATATTATTTATTAGACCATAGTTGGTTGATTTTAGAATATTAACAAATTTTATTTACCCTTATATGAATTATTGATTTAGGACTTTGGATTTAAATTCAAGTTATTAAGGTGTTTAAATTTTTATTTATCTCAAGAGTGGAATATTATATTTTTAACATGTAGGTATTATTTTTGTGATTATTTTGGTATATTACATTTATTTTTGTGATTTATAAATAATAAGATATGATTTTTATAAGGTTTATTACTTTATAACTACTTAATAAATAAAAAATATTTAATTAAGTGAAATAATAATGCATGATTATAGTTGTAAATTATAGTTCTTATTTTTCTAAGATTTTTGGTATTTTATTTATATTTTTAATATTTACCAATATTAAAAGATGAATTTTCAAAATATTAAAACTTATAAAATCTTTATTAAATAATAATTATTTAAATTGTTGCCATAATAAAGTTTAATAATAGTTTTAAGTTGTAGATTTTATTTTTCTAAATATTTTCATATATTACACATATTTTTCTGAATTATAAAACAATAGTTATTGAATTTACAATGTTTATTCATTTCTTAAATTTTTAGTTGAATATCTAAATGTGTTTATGAGGTAATGCTGATGTCAGCATGGGTGAGGAACTTTTCGCACCCGATCTATTTCTACCCCAATCATTGACTAGTGGGCTTATGCCACGGCATATGCACATTTTTAATTTATTACAGAAAATAATAACACAATTTATGAAATGATAACAAAATGGATTATGACATCAGCATGATGTCACGCTGACATCATCCAAGGATGATCCTCAAATCGTGGTTTGATCTTCGGATTGAGAGCATGCGGGCACGCGGGGTTGGTCCAGTTCGACTCAGTGAGATGCGGGAAGTCTAATAGTGGCGGTGCGGCTGGTTTTTCGTCGCCGGAGCAAAAGCTCCGACGAGCTTCGACGGTGGCATGCTCTGATCTTCGTGGGCAAGATGATAGAGAGGGTTAAGAGCGAATCGAAAGGACTATTGAGATGCGCAGGCTCACCAGGAACACGAAGAAGGTGATGGGGAGGCAAATCGTGACCGGAGTCGATGGCGAAAGCAATGGCCGGACTTTGGGAAGATGAGTCCATGGAGATCGATTAAGAGGATGGCCGGTCGATTCCTTCCACGAGCTGAACCAGGACATCACAGTGGCTCCAACAGTGAGCTCGATAGGGCAAGAGAGGCTTCAGAGCGATGGCGACGAGCTTCTCCGGGGAACTAGGGTTTCGGTATGAGGGGAAATTTGAGAGAGAGAGAAGAGGTGGCGTGTTGGGCTTCTCCACGGCAGCAGGAGTACATCTTATATGACCTGAAGAGCGGCGGCACGAATCTAGACGGAGGCGGACATCACAGCGCGACGACGGACAGCGGCGATGCCGACAGGCAGCTGCTTGTTACGTTGCGAGGAAGACGACAATTGGCATTTTTGCGGAAAACCCGGTGGGAAACTTCTATTTCCACCCGCAGTCCCTTAGCTGGCCCGCTTGTCAGCCAGAGTGGTTAACTTAGAGTTGTTCCCTTGCTGGGTCGTTACTGGGCTGCTGAGAGTTGCTCGCGAGCAGCAGATAGAGAAAGAGAGAATGGGCTTCGGGCTAAGAACTGTTGTGATCTATTTTTTTTCTTTCTATTTTCTGTTTTAAAACTTTGTTTTAAATTTGAATTTCCTTAATGGTTTAAATTCTATAAATTCTATACAGTATCCCATTATCTCAAAGATAATTATTCTAATTGTTTGCTCTAACCATGGTGGTGTTTTCCAATGCTCATAATTATATCAGAAGTTATTTATTGAATAAAATAAATAAGAATTAGGGTTTTAGGGATTTGTTAATTATACTATACTCTTATAGAATGATTTTTATTATTTCTTCTTAATGAATGTAATTAGAATGGTTTAAGATAGTTAAAGATATGTAAATAATATATCCATATTTATTATTATATAGCAATCATTATATAAGATGTTTTAATTATTAAAGTTCTTAATATGGTAACTTCTATTATCGTAATTTCTCTAATAGGTGAATATTGTTTTAATAATCTTGGTTATGACCTTACTTAAATATTGACAGTCATGATTGAAATAGAAGTTAGGGTTTTGAATTATAAATATTTACCATGATTTTAGGAGATTCAAAATAAGTGTATTATTTTCTGAATGTGGATGAACACTATAGGTGAAGACATATTGCCCTCATGTTTGTGATCAAAAATTATATTACCTATTTAAAATAGAAATTTATTCTCTGGAATGTCTTATGGAAAACAATTGATAAATATAACTCCTAAGCACATATGGTTATGATATTTGGAAATGATAAAGATGAGCTTAAGTGATTGGATATAGGAAAATATTACTATAAGCCATAGTGGAAAATAAGATGATTGATCAAATATATGAAATGGATATTTGGTTTGGTTATAGAATTAAGGTTCCATGTTTACCAAGAATTCATTTCTTCCATATTTCATAATTCTTGACTTCTACTTAAAGAATTTCTTTCGTAGATATACTACTACTTCATATCCATCATCATGTGTTAACATGATGAGCTTTACTTCACAAGAATATTATTATCCACCTTTTATTCTTCTAAATCCATTTATAAATCCAATGAGCTTGACACTAAAGCTTTCATAATCTTCTCATATTCACACTTGGTTATATCAACTACTCTACTGCTGATAACCTCCACTCCAACAAGTAGTTACTTCTAACTCCATTCATACTCTTCCTTAATCATCCACCACTAATATTACTCCAGTAGATGTATATATGTCAAACTAATTTCCTCAAAAGCTTACTATTCTTTAAGAGGAATAACACTAATTCAATAACTCCATTCTACTCTAGCTTTAACTTAGTCATACTATCTTATATCTACTTTACTCCAGTATCTTATTTCCAGCTTTACATTATAACATGGTGACTTATCATGGCTAACCTAGGATAACATATCTATACTAGAGTTTAAGCATGTTCTATCCACCAATGTCACTTATACATGATATAAGCATTTAATCTTGGTGACTAAATCATGATCATTATAATCCTTTGATAAATTATGGTTTAGGTTTCCAGTTGGCTAATCAAGGCCTTCATCAATACAACATTATAGTTGTATTACACTTATCTTCTTAGTGTCTCTATCTGACTAAGAGATATTATTCATTGACTATGCCTACTTAATCCAATAGGATTACTCCTTGGTAACTATCTTCAGAATTCATTCTTATGATCCTCTTTGTTACCACATATAATTATCTCTTCCAGATTACTCTTCTATCCATTCAGGAGTGAGTTAACTCCCTCAATTGTCCTATTGATTGTATTCTCTTCCAACTCTCCCTTTCTATAGATGATATTTAAATCTAGCATTACTAATTACCTCTTCTTACTTCCTTCTCTAAAGGATTTAAAGTGAATGTTATGATAAGAGCAAGAGTTGATAGATCAATAATTGATAGGCTAAGAATTGGTGAATCAATAGTTGATTACTCAACATTGATAAACAAAAGATATTAAGCTAAGATTCATTAGAGATGATGAGGATTAATATGGAAAGAAAGATATGTGGTGAATGATCTTTGAATTTGTTTCCTTCCTACTCCATATAACTAAAGAGTTAGGGTTAAGTATTACCATGATCCACATGGTAGAAATAAATAAGGATAAAATAGGTCAAGATTTAGTTATTACATTCTTGTCACTTGAATTATATCCCTATCTTGGTATTCATGTATTGTTGTGATGAACACTATGGAATGATCACTTAAGGATCAAATATAAATCATTAAGTAATGTATTAGGGTTTAACTTCTATTACATTTGATCTACCCTTAGATCAAATCTCCTTTACCCTAAATAAGGTTTAGCAAAGGTCATATTGAAACTTATCGCAGTCAACTTGATGATCTACTTCAATTCCATCAAGTTGAGATAAGATTCAATCACTTTGGCAAGTTTTGTTCAAAAGCGCGAAAATTATTCGGAATTACTATGCATGAATGCAATGCACACATGTGAGTTCAGCTTATTTCTAAGATCTAATGATCGAATGTTACAATTGGCCTCCACTCCCGCAACTTATTAGTTATTATCCATGGTCTGCAGCCAGTCATCCGCATTTAATGGCTCTTCATACTTACTAAAGATGGGTGGATTGGTGTTCTTAATGTTCTTGCTTGGATCCATGGTTGTCCTGGTTTCCATGGCCTTGATTGTTGTTGGCCATCTGAGCTATGTGTTGAAGGGTGGGTAAGTTGGCTTGTCGTTCGGCTCTTTAAGCTTCACGATCAGAAACCAACATTTGTAAGATTTGCAGCATTGGGTCCGGGGATGAGCTGCTTCCTCCACGAGGCATCTGAAGATTGAGATGGATCATGAGACAAGGGGGAAATTTTTAAGGTTCAGGGGTTTGTTTTTGAAAAACTTTTAAACTGTGAGTTTGACTCAGGTTTTGCCACTAGCAACTTGCTTTTCATTCATTCATTCATAGCACACAATACAAACACACACCACACTAAGGCAACAGATGGTTTTAAAAACCATTCTGTGAAACTACGATACAGTGGGACCGGATAGAACTCACAAATGGTGATCGCTATCGTAGGTGTGAGTTCTACTAAAGTGATCTAGTGCTTCTACTCATTAGAATCGGTGGCTCATCATCATCATCATCATCAATGAAGGCGGAGTCATGATCGTCGATGTGGAAGTCCATGGCTTGGTCCTCCAGGTAGTCATCATCATCACTGAGGTAGGAGTAAGGGTCTCCACGGATATCTTCCCCTGCATTCTCCCTCTCCTCAAGCTGCATGTCCCGCTCATGGATGGTCTCCTCCAAGTTTGTCACTTTGTGACGAAGGCAAGCAATGATGCTATCCTTCTTGTCACGCAGATGGTGAAAAGTCTTGCGCTCCTTTGGAAGGATGGCGATGGTCTGGTCCTTCTTGACTACAATGGCATAGTTGTGGTTGGCGTAGGAGCGGGCGTTGTCCAATTCCTTATGCCTTTCATATAGCATGAAGCTGAGATTATCCACTTGATGCTTTAGCTCCGGGTGATATGGAACCTCCAATGGCTGTCCCATAGCATCACGCCTTGCGTAGAACCCAAAGCGGGTGCCCTTGATCTGATTGATGATTTGCCCACATAGACGGGCAAGAGCTTCCTGCATGGCCCTGGCGAGTCCATCTAGCCAGTTGTTCTCTCTTAAGGTGAATTTGGTTCCCCCTGAGGTGGGTTCTTTCATCTTGCCTCTGAGGCTTGCAAAAATCATCCATTGTAGTTCTCCTCCTTGCTGATCGTTGAGTTATGCTCCAAAGAACGCGGGGTGCGGGTGCTTAAGAAGTTCCGAGAGTTGGTCTAAATCGCGCTCATATATGAGGTCTCCTCCATTGCCCAACGGGTAGAACTTTCTATACTTCACTTCCATCTATAAGAATGTAGGATGAGTAAGTTAGTAGAGTGATCAAGTGTGTCAAATTTTATGTAAGTTTGCAAGAGTTTTTGAAGGACATGAATTTTCATGAAAGAATCTAAGTGATAAGAATGAGAATAAGCTTTCATAAATACTCACTTATTTTTTTTGAAACTAAGTTTCTGATTCAAGCGTCCATTATAACTCGGGTCTCTTATGGTCAACATGGCTCTGATACCAACTTGTCAACACCCGGATTTTTAATCCCAGATGCCTGTTATGCCATACATCGCAATCCCAGGATTACCATTTTTGTGAGACATAACAGATTGGTACCATAGTTCATCATCCATTACAAACCATAATAAGGTCTTACAAATAAATAATCTCATGATCCAGTCTTAATACAATCAACGCAGTGGAAATAATATAATAACGATAGCATGGGCGAAGCTCCATCTTCAGAGTCACAGGCAATGCTGACGATGGGATATAATCCTAGTTGTTATAGACTTCCTGATGTCCATCATCCTGGTAGTCCTCCTCATAGTCTGGCCATAGGAATAGCCAGGGACAAAGCCATGAGTACTCTTTAAGTACTCGCAAACTATCACTAACAAGTAAGGTGGTTCAAGTAGGAATCCTAAGCTCTAGGTTGTTTTGCAAAAATCCAGGTTTATCTCTAACTGAGTTTAGAAGTAAAGAAACCCAGTTTAGTGTTCTAAAAAACCTCAATGGGAACTGAAGTTTCATATCACAACCCTGTTGTGGTCAAGTCAAGTCATGATTCATTTCACAAGTCATTTTTGAAAACATCGGCACGTAACGTATGCCCACTCCAATCACAATAATCATGACGCGGCTATTCGAATAGTTTGACACTCTGCAGAGGTGGTACACTTTCACCACAATATTCGATACATTCGTCAGGAACAATCCTGAATCACCATACTCAGTATGCGGATAATCAATCCTAACCTTTCAATTACACAACCAAGTATAGGCACCTCCCCTATGAGTTTGTCTTCCCAACCATGACCATCTGTCATCTTGGGAACTGAACAGGTGGACAATCATCACGAGGTAGCCTCATCTCAAACCTCAACCGCAAGGGAACCCATACTAAGATATATAAATTTACAGTCAAGCCCTACCCAAATTCGGGTATTGTGGTTGTACGATAAAATGGGAATGGTATTGCATCCGAACTCAACCATTAGTTTTATAAAGGGATAAGTCTCATGCCTCAACATTTTCATCATCAAATCATCTGGTGTTCACGACCATGTCAAAATATTTCATTAGAATGACTCATCATTCTAAGGTTTTCATAATCATTTTCACCAAGTATTCCCATCTAAAGTGATCAAGTTTTATGCTTAGCACTAGCCACTAAAGTTGGGGGTAGTCACTAATGAGGTGTGCTAATCAAGTGTGACTTATCCAAGTCCAATCTCATGCCTCAGTATGACATCTAGTTCTATCTAACTTAGGCCAAGTTTTATGCTCTTTATGCTACCTCTAATATCCTTCCAAAATATCACCAACACTAACTAAAAATAATAAAGAACTTTACTAAAGAAATAAAAGAATAAAGCTTGTAAGTAAAACTGGGATTTGGTGTCATCAAGGTTGCATAACCAAATAGGCCTAAGGCATCTGGTAGGTTTAGGTTTGCAAGTAAAACTTGCATGGTTTAGCTTAGCTTGCATAGTTAGTAGCTTGCCAATTTGCAAGTGGGAGCTTGCCTTGAGTAGTGCAGTGGTTGAAGTTCTCCTCTGCTTCCTCTTCGTAGTAGTCTCCTTCCTCTTCGTATCCTTGGTCGGTACTAGCATCTATAAATAAATACGAGGTACACAGTCACCAAACAATACTTAACTACTTATATTTAGCACACAAAGGTTCACACTAGATGATCTAGCATCATCACAATCATCACAAGGATTAAAGCATGGGTCTTATTTATTTTATTTTAGAAAAGTAATTTCTACTCATTGAAAACTACTTAAGATTTAATATTCTCCAATTAAAATATGGGATCATGTTGACACATGTCATCACCACATATTTCAATATTTGGGAATGTGATTTAAAGTGGTCTAACAATTCAATAAGGTTTAACATTATTATTTTAATTAATTAAACTGACTAGAAATGCCTATGGGGCATGCTTTTATTACTTGTCCATTATTACTGCAAGTAAACCTAGATCTTTTTACATATACATAAAGACCTTATCAAATGTGATTTTTGAGAGTTGTAATCAACTCAAAAGCATTAATGGTTGATTTTTGAAAAATGTTTGAATGCAGAAAAGTCTTTGCCTTGTTATTTTTACTATATATGATCTATAATTCCAAACTATTTGAATCCAATGGGCTTGGATTAAAATTTCCAAATACCTTTCTAACAAAATTAGTTTCATGCATTTTGGTTCAGTGAATCTCCCTGAATTGATTTTTGGGGTTTGAACTAAATTGAAAAATCTAAATTTGAATTAACTGGGTTGCGCGGGAACTAACTGGGCCGGCCCACTATGCACAGTGCACATGCGGGCTAACTTAAAGGATGGCCCCATGCGTCAGTGAGACATGAGATGACAAAGGGGTATGGGAGGATTGTGACCGTAGGATAGATCCCAGATCAACGGCTCACGGCCATCTTCCTCACTGGAACAGGACACGACGGGGGGAAACCCTAGCAAGGTCAATGAGGGTTGAGGGAGGCTTACTGGAGCTCTGCCCAGGGTCAGCGATAGGGGCAAAAGAACGAGGAGGCTCCGGCGGTTCTCTTGGTACCGGCCGCGTCTCCTGCGGTGGCCTAAATCGACGGCTCCCTTCTCCTCCTGCCGCGGCGGTCTCCGGTGGAATTGGGGAGCTACAGGCAGTGGCTTGCTCTAGGGTTGATCGAAGGCATTGCTGAGGATGTGTGGAGTGAGATGGTGTGAAGAGTTGGTGCGGAGGAGCTCTCTTTTTATAGCGGGGTGAGGGGTGCATCATGGCGTGGGCAGAGGTCGTCGGGGCTGGTGTCACAGCGCGCTATCAGCATGTTTCGGAGTCTACAACGATGGGCAATTGCCTGGCGGTCATCATGGACATTATGGCCCAGTAAATGGAGGCCTACAGCGGTCGGCAGCTTCGGTGCACGCCGACGATGCTGACCGGTGAACTTCGTGGCGTCCGGCGGCTACGTGTAGATATCCATGTGTTTACAATGCTAGTCCCTGGATCGATTAGCTAGCGCCCACAGTTTTAAGATGTAATATCAAGAAACAAAGGTCATATTACAACTTATTACCAGGAATAAAATAATTTCATTATAACTTACATAGCTCATATGGCTATCTTATTACAATGCAGCAGATAAATCTATAAGCGTGGGGTCCTTCATCTTCATGTGCCACATGCAATCATGTTGGTTGTAGACTTGTAATCCCAACTCAACAAACTTCACTAACATCAAACAAACTTGCAACATAATAAGTTACAGCCACAAGGGTCAATATATTTGAATTGTATTGGCAAGTGATATCATATTGACATGGAGAATCTATCATCTACATGAATATATGGCTAAGTAGAGTTTTGGATAGACTTTGCATAAAATAAGTTTTCCCTATCCTTTATAAACTGGTTTTCTCTTTTCAAAACACTTTATCAAACAATGGCACACTAGATACACACCAGGTGCTTCCCTTGTTCACCCACAAGTTTTAAGCTTAGAGAAATTGGGATGAGGAGATCCTTGATCATTTCAATGTCTTTGATTCTCAAAATTTCCATTACCGGGGACACGGCTAAGTACTTAGGTTTTACCCTCTCGAGAGGTGGTGCACTTTTACCACAATACTTGACATGCATCAAGACAATACTTTTCAGAAACAATCCCTCAGATTAGCACATACGCGTTCCATCCTATCATCACTACCACCAACTGTCTCCCTGTCCGAGTTCTTTCAACCTAGTTGGTCAAGGCAGAGCCCATATGCCATGTTGCTGCACTAGAAGCTTCTCAACACAAAACATCTCAAATCTCATTGTTCCTGGGTGGCCATCCACAAGTGAGATACACAAGGTAAGCCATAGACATGGGCCTTGTGTAACCACTCAACACAAACCAATCTTCCCATTCCACCCAGGTGATTCATTCACATAGTTGTTTTATTAATCAAAAACATAGTCATAGACTTTGCATAATATCATAGCATGAATATTCCACCCTTGAGTTCTAATAGCTAGGCTAAGCATACTAGCATAACATGTTTCTTAACTTAGGGAGATTCCTACCAAGATATATTCTATAGGATCTACTATAGCATAGCAATATATAAAATTAGTCATATCATGCATACTACAAAAATATCAGTAATGCAATATTTGAAAGATAGGGCTTTTGATGACCAAAGTATCACTTGCCTTTTTAGTAGAGAAACTAGGTACTCTCCCTGATCTTGCAATTGTCACACTCCTCAAAGTTCACTACAATTTCAACCAAGCAAGGCACACATTCAAAACTAGCACTCAAACAAATAACAAAACAAAATAATAAAATCAAAGAAATGCATGCAAGCATGCAAAAGGTTGTTTTATTGAAAAAGTGGTTTCTAACAAGGCTCTAAACATTTCAAAACACCTACTGGTCTTTTATAAAAGTGGTAATTCATTTAAAATCAAGTTAGTGAAATAGGCATCTTAATCATTTTTTTACTAGAAATGCTTTTATTCAAAGTAATAATTTCTAGTGTTAGCCAGATATATTTTTTAAATTCAAAAGTTAGTGTTTATTGTCAGAGGGTTCAAAACAAACCATTTTCAAAAGGTTTCACTCAAAAATCATTTTTATAACAATTTTTATACTCAAAATAGTCCTACAAATGTTTTCTGCATAAAAACCTAAATTTTCAGAACAAATGGCCAAACTAAGGCCATAAGTTCAAAGTACACATTTTTTGAATCCATTGATATAAAATTTGTAATTTTTGGACAAATATATCAAAAGTTATGGATTTTACAAATTCAAACATCTAATAGATAGTTTTCTGGATTTAAATCAAAATCTTGGCTACGTGTCTTGTTTCTACTGGCGTATACCGTTTCGGGTGGATCGAGCAACACAGGCCGTTAGATCTAAGTGGATCTGAGCATCTCAGATCGAGTGATACCGCTTTGTCTATTTGATCTATCTCAGCCACAAGATCTAAATCTAACGGGTCAAGATGCATTAACCATGGATGGGCGGTGCTGGCGACGGTGCGCGGCGATGGCGCGTCTGGTGGTGGTGGTCCGGCGATTCAGAGGGATAATAGGAGGGGAATAGGGTGCTACCATGGTCGCAGGGGCGTGGTGATGCTCAGGGTAGTCGTGGTTGGCGAAGGGGCACACGGGCTCGGTCGGAATCGCTCGCGGGTGTTGCTGCCACTGTCGGGAGCTTGCAGACGTAGATTGAGGCGAGCCTATAGATCACGAGCAAGGAAGCGGCGAGCATCAGGAGACTCACAGGACAAGGGAGAACAAGACAGTAAGAATTAGAGGACAAGGAGCGCACCGGGCTCACCGGGAAAACTCGCCGGAGCTACGGGTCGTCGGTGGCGTGAAGACGAGTTCGTTGCCGAGTGTCAGGGGAACGCGCGAGCAAACGGAGGCTGCTGTAAGGTGCAAGCAACGATGGAGAGCAAGCCTGCATGTTCTAGGGGTAGGGTGGTCGGGGTCCGCCGGAATTAGCGCGAGAGCTCGCCGGAGACAGTGGCGGTGTGGGTCAAATTGCTGGCAGACTAGGGGCTCTCTAGGAGCGGCGTCTAAGGGGAAATAGAGAGGATTGGGAGGCGTTTAAGCGAGCATGGTCGTAGGAGGATTTAATTCACGGAATCAACGCAATTTACATGATTCATTATTGGGCATAAATGGCAGAGAGAGGGGAACGGGTCCGCGCGCTGGAGACGACGAGGTGACGTGGACGTGGGTCCAGTCCGTCAGCGAGGGGGTGCGGGGAAGGAGAGGGTGAGAAAAGATCTGGGGAAGAGAAGAAGTGGCCCGGGTGGGCTGTGTGTTGGGCATGGGGTTAGGCTAGCTGGCTTGGGTAGGTTAGTTCCCCTTTTTTCTCTCTTTAAAACCTTTTTCTTTTTCTGTTTCTATTTTCTGTTTTAATTCAAATCAAATGATTTAAACCTCAATTTGATTTCAAAAATTTTCCAAACCTTTTCAGTAGGTTTTATACTTTTTAATAGTGTGTTATTTATTCCAACTTGGAGTAATCCAAATTTTTTATTGTGATTTAATATTTATTTAAGTTAAGCATTTTGCCTTTTATTTAAATAAAATTTAATATGGTTCATAAACTCATATAATTTTATTTAAATAATCTTTTAATATTTTATTTTATTTGAATTACTTTTATTCCATTTTCTTATGGATTTGGCCAAGGTTTAAATTGTCTTTTAAATATTTCTTATTTATTTATTTATTTATCTTATAAAATACATATATTTTTATTTATAGCTCAAAAATTGGTGATTCCACTCTGTATATTTTTATTTAATATTTATTTATCCTTTTAAATCCTTTTAGGATTAATTTGGTCACAATTTAGTGTTGATTTTAGTTAGAAGCTTTATTAGCCTTGGAAATTACTTTCTTTTATCTTATTAAAATCATAAGGTTTTATCCATGGCTCCAAATTGAGTGAAACCAATTTCCATGGTTTTGTAATATTTTTTATTACCATTTTTGATCATTTTGAAATGTTTGTTGCTAAATTTTTATATGTAACAAATCCATAGTCTTAAATTGATCTTGGAGATGATTTCTTTCATTAGGGTTTTAGGGTTTTTGGTTTACTTTTTCCAAGTGCTTTAAATTCAAGGTACATCCATTTATGAATGCATTTGGTTCTTACAAAATTTGTTTGTTGCCTTTTCATTCAATTTTTTTCAAGTAGTGTTTTGATGTTTCCATTTAGAAGCAACAAGTTTCTTTTCCACCTAAATTTCAACATTTGTTTCTTTTGTTTGTTTATTTTTGACATTTCAAAATTTGGAAAATTTTGGGATGTGACAGACTACCACCCGTAAAAGGAATCTCGTCCCGAGATTCGGGAAGGCTAGAAGCAACAAGTTGTTTCAAGACAACTAGGGTACTACCACCCTTAAAAGGTTTTTGACTAGATTACATCTTGGCTTACTTGGCGTCTTGATGTAACTTCTCTGGATAGTTGTTTGCATAGTGTCCTTTGTTACCAGATTTGAAACATGTGATAAGGTTGCTGTCCTTTCCAAATTTCCTTGTCTTGGTCTTCTCCTTTTCGGGAAATTTGATGCATAATGGCCTAGTTCTTTGCATTTGTGACACATCACCTGGCTAATATCTCTCTTTATCTTCAATATATCTATCTCTTGTTTGTTTCCTTGGCCCTTCTTTTTGGGTCTCTCCAAAGCTAGGAGGGCTCTTAGTTCATGTTCTTCATGCTTCACCACAAATGTGGGAGAACTTCCTCGGTTCTTAGAACGGTTCCTAGGATAACGTCCATGTTTCCTCTTTTGTCCACCATAGTGGGTTACAATGTATGGAGGTGCATACTGAGGTTTGACTTTGTCTTCATCCTTCTTGGTAGAGGTTGTTCCTTCATGGATGTTTCCAAAGACTTGATGTTTTCAATCTTTAGCTTGATATTTCATCTATTGAACTATAGGATAGATGTGGCATTGGACAGGGACATGATCATTTCCTCACATAGGAAACAAGAAACTTGAGATGTGGGGCATTGTCTAGATGGATGTTTCTCTTCACAATTAGGGCATTGGTCCACATGTTCTTTGTAAGTGTGTCCTATGTCTCCACAGATTTTGCAGGCTTGAGTTCCTTCTATAATATCATCCTTGATATCATTGTTGTCACAATCTCTTTGGGAAGGGTTGCTTCTCATGTTGATCATCTGATTGGTCATCCTTTGCAACAATTGAGATTGGGCTTCCAAGAACTTCAGTATGGCTGGGTCTAACTCAATGTTGTTGGCTAAAAACTGGGTTGTCACTTGATTAAAATGGGTTTGGGTTGCTAGCAGTTGTTCTGTCATGTCATCTCTTGGTTGTTGTTGTCACCATCCTTGTTGTTGGAGTTGTGGTCTCTTGGAGAAGTCATCTTCCTGGGTTGGATTGGGATTAGATTAGGCAATAGATTTCTAGAGGAAGATTTCTACCCACACACAACAAATCAGACAAAGCAATGTGCAAGCATTAACAATCAAACATTTCACTCAAATAACAAGACTCAAGCATAATTTTAGGCAAAAAAATATTTTTGCTACACCACATAAGTTGGTGTGATTATTAAATTGATTTAAACTAAACACTAGTGTGGTGTTCCAACTATGGTTATCACTTGAGATCAATCCATTCTTCTTAGTTGTTACTTCATGAACAAGATCATGGTATCCTTGGAAGAGATTCTTTCATCTTGGTCACAAAGTTCAAAGGTGATGATGGTTCCTCCTAAGTTGTGTTTCCTTAGTCTCCAAGTCTTGAGTATTATTCTTATCTCACTTGAAGTCCTTAGTGATGTCCAAGTTGAAGACATTGCTGAAACTAAAGTTGAAGTCATTGGTGATGGTGAAGTCCTTGCTCATGTTGATCTTTGTCCAACAAGTTGAAAAAGGGAGAGATGTAGAATCCAAACAAAATTGTTGAGGAAAGAGTTTACAAGATTGTTTGTAAATAATTTTGGAACAAATACAACACCTATTTTTCTAAGGGGTTTTGTCCAATCCTAGGGTTACAATCCTACAGGAAACATAGTGCTCCGATACCATCTGTAGAGGTCCCAACCTAATAAGGTCTGTGTTTACAGTGCTAGTCCCTGGATCGATTAGCTAGCACCCAGAGTTTTAAGATGTAATATCAAGAAACAAAGGTCATATTACAACTTATAACTAGGAATAAAATAATTTCATTACAACTTACATAGCTCATATGGCTATCTTATTACAATGCAGCAGATAAATCTATAAGCATGGGGTCCTTCATCTTCATGTGCCACAGGCAATCATGTTGGTTGTAGACTTGTAATCCCTACTCAACAAACTTCACTAACATCAAACAAACCTGCAACATAATAAGTTACAGCCACAAGGGTCAATACATTTGAATTGTATTGCAAGTTATATCATATTGACATGGAGAATCTATCATCTACATGAATATATGGCTAAGTGGAGTTTTGGCTGGCCTTTGCATAAAATAAGTTTTTCCTATCCTTTGTAAAATGGTTTTATCTTTTCAAAACACTTTATCAAACAATGGCACACTGGATACACACTAGGTGCTTCCCTTGTTCACCCACAAGTTTTAAGCTTAGAGAAATTGGGATGAGGAGATCCTTGATCATTTCAATGTCTTTGATGCTCAAAATTTCCATTACCGGGGACACGGCTAAGTACTTAGGTTTTACCCTCTCGAGAGGTGGTGCACTTTTCACACAAAACTCGACATGCATCGATACGAGACTTTTCAGAAACAATCTCTCGGATCAGCACAGACGCGTTCCATCCTATCATCACTACCACCAACTGTCTGTCTGTCTGAGTTCTTGCAACCTAGTTGGTCAAGGCAGAGCCCATATGCCATGTTGCTGCACTGGAGGCTTCTCAACACAAAACATCTCAAATCTCTTTGTTCCTGGGTGGCCATCCACAAGTGACATACACAAGGTAAACCATAGACATGGGCCTTGTGTAACCACTCAACACGAACCAATCTTGCCATTCCACCCAGGTGATTCATTCACATAGTTGTTTTATTAATCAAAAACATAGTCATAGACTTTGCATAATATCATAGCATGAATATTCACCCTTGAGTTCTAATAGCTAGGCTAAGCATACTAGCATAACATGTTTCTTAACATAGGGAGATTCCTACCAAGATATGTTCTATAGGATCTTCTATAGCATAGCAATATATAAAATTAGTCCTATCATGCATACTACAAAAATATCAATAATGCAATATTTGAAAGATAGGACTTTTGATGACCAAAGTATCACTTGCCTTTTTAGTAGAGAAACTAGGTACTCTCCCTGATCTTGCAATTGTCACACTCCTCAAAGTTCACTACAATTTCAATCAAGCAAGGCACATATTCAAAACTAGCACTCAAACAAATAACAAAACAAAATAATAAAAACAAAGAAATGCATGCAAGCATGCAAAAGGTTGTTTTATTGAAAAAGTGGTTTCTAACAAGGCTCTAAACATTTCAAAACACCTACTAGTATTTTATAAAAGTGGGAATTCATTTAAAATCAAGTTAGTGAAAATAGGCATCTTAATCATTTTTTACTAGAAATGATTTTATTCAAAGTAATAATTTCTAGTGTTAGCCAGATATATTTTTAAATTCAAAAGTTAGTTTTTATCGTTAGAGGGTTCAAAACAAACCATTTTCAAAAGGTTTCACTCAAAAATCATTTTTAGAATAATTTTTATACTCAAAATAGTCCTACAAATGTTTTCTGCATAAAAACCTAAATTTTCAGAACAGATGGCCAAACTAAGGCCATAAGTGCAAAGTACATATTTTTTTGAATCCATTGATATAAAATTTGTAATTTTTGGACAAACAGATGAAAATTTATGGATTTTACAAATTCAAACATCTAATAGATAGTTTTCTGGATTTAAATCAAAATCTTGGCCACATGTCTTGTTTCTACTGGCTGATACCGTTTCGGGTGGATCGAGCAACACAGGCCGTTAGATCTAAGTGGATCTGAGCGGCTCAGATCGAGTGATACCGCTTCGTCTATTTGATCTATCTCAGCCACAAGATCTAAATCTAACGGGTCAAGATGCATTGACCATGGATGGGCGGCGTTGGTGACGATGCACGGCGGTGGTCCGACAATTAAGAGGGGTAAGAGGAGGGGAGTAGGTGCTATCGTTGTTGCAGGGTCGTGGTGATGCTCAAGGTAGACGTGGTTGGTGAAGGGGCGTACGGGCTCGGTCGGAATCGCTCGCTAGAGTTGCTACCACCATCGGGAGCTTGCATACGCTGATGGAGGTGAGCCTACAGATGACGATCAAGGAAACGGAGAGCATCAGGAGACTCAAAGGACAAGGGCGAACAAGGCAGTAAGAATTAGAGGACAAAGCGCGCACGGGGCTCACCGGGAAAACTCGCCGGAGCTGCGGGGTCATCGGTGGCGTGCAGACGAGTTCGTTGGCGAGCATCAGGGGCATGCGCGAGAAAACAGGGGCTGCTGGAAGGTGCACGCGACGATGGCTAGCAAGCCTACGTTTTCTAGGGGGTAGGGGTGGTCGGGGTCCGCCGGAGTTAGCGCCAGAGCTCGCCGGAGACAGTGGCGGTGTGGGTCAACTTGCTGGCAGCCTGGGGCTCTCTCGGAGCGACATCTAAGGGGAAACAGAGAGGAGAGGGAGGCGTTTAAGGCAGCGTGGTCGCGGAAGGATTTAATTCGCAGAATCAATGCAATTTACACGATTCATTATCGGGCAGAAACGGCAGAGAGAGAGAGAGGGGAATGGGTCCGCATGCTGGAGACGATGAGGTGACGTGGACATGGGTCCAGTCCGTCAGCGAGGGGGTGCAGGGAAGGAGAGGGTGAGAAAAGATCTGGGGAAGAGAAGAAGTAGCCTAGGTGGGCTGTGTGTTGGGCCTTGGGTTGGGCTAGTTGGGTTGTGTAGGTTAGTTCCCCTTTTTTTCTCTTTAAAACCTTTTTCTTTTTCTGTTTCTATTTTCTGTTTTAGTTCAAATCAAATGATTTAAACCTCAATTTGATTTCAAATTTTTGCCAAACCTTTTCAGTAGGTTTTATACCTTTTAATAGTGTGTTATTTAGTCCAACTTGGAGTAATCCAAATATTTTCTTGTGATTTAATATTTATTTAAGTTAAGCATTTTATCTTTTATTTAAATTTTTTTTAATATGCTTCATAAACTCATATAATTTTATTTAAATGATATTTTATTCTTTTATTTTATTTGAATTACTTTTATTCCATTTGCTTATGGATTTGGCCAAGGTTTAAATTGTCTTTTAAATATTTATTATTTATTTAATTCTTTCTTTATCTTATAAAATTCATATCTTTTTATGTATAGCTCCAAAATTAGTGATTCCACTATGTATATTTTTATTTAATATTTATTTATCCTTTTAAATCCTTTTAGGATTACTTTGCTCACAATTTAGTGTTCATTTTAGTTAGAAGCTTTATTAGCCTTGGAAATTACTTTCTTTTATCTTATTAAAATATTAAGTTTTTATCCATGGCTCCAAATTGAGTGAAACCAATTTCCATGGTTTTGTAATATTTTTTATTACCATTTTTATTATTTTCAAATGTTTGTTGATAAATTTTTATATGGAACAAAGCCATAGTCTTAAAGTGATCTTGGAGATGATTTCTTTCATTAGGGTTTTAGTGTTTTTGGTTTACTTTTTTCCAAGTGCTTTAAATTCAAGGTACATCCATTTATGAATGCATTTGATTCTTAGAAAAAAAATTTGTTGCCTTTTCATTCAAATTTTGTTCAAGTAGGGTTTTGATGTTTCCATTTAGAAGCAAAAAGTTTCTTTTCGCCCTAAATTTCAACATTTGTTTCTTTTGTTTGTTCATTTTTCACATTTCAAAATTTGGAAAATTTTGGGATGTGACACTATGGGGATGGGGGATCAAACGGGGATGTCCGTAGTGCTCCTGGTACACTGGTGATCGTTGAGGCGAGCGGAGCGAGCTCGAGGTGATCGGGTTGAGCGGGAACAGGCGTGAACTGCGGTGCGCGTCGGCATGGTCGACAGCGGCTCGGGAACGGCGTTCCCGGATTCTCCTCTCTCTGTCCTTGAGCTAGGGCTGGTCTAGAGGGTGAAGTGAGGCACGGGAAACATGCTAGACATGGTAGGCGAGGCCGGCGTGTCTTGCATCATTCTGTCGCCGGTGGGGGTGACAAATGTGCTCGGCCATGTATGCCATTGATGAACTGGTCGTGCACATTGGGCTAGGTTTGTAGGGGGGTGGTGGGTGATGTACTGGGAGTGTTGTGGAGGCTGTAGAGGGAACAAGTTTGGCCAAAACACTGATCACTATAGTGTTTGTTGCTTTATTTAAATTATGCTCAGAAGGTGTTTGACAAAATGGCCGCAAGAATTCAAGTTTGAAATTTTTGAATGAAATTTGGTGAGTGTACTGGTCACATACTTGGTAGTGTCTGGCTTCTTGGGTTTGTCAAGGTGAACTGGTTTGAGTGGTTTTTGAGAAATGGTGATCTTAGTACCTACACTTGATTCAATTTTCAAATGTCATTTGAATAGATTTGAAATATGTTTCTGTTGGTTTACAAAGTGGGCTTGGGTTCACTTTTACTTGGTATAGCATGGGGTGAAAAGAATTGGATTTGTTTCTGTTAGAAAACTTGGACTAGAAACACTCAAAGTGGTCTAGTGGTTAACTTTGGTCAAAATGACCATTAGCTCATATTGTTTATATTTGAATTTCTATTGATTTAATTCTTCTTGGAAATTATTTAGATGATGTTGTTTTCATCCTTAGACCAATCCTTGCCATTCATAGCAATCAAACAAGTCATGGCAAGCATTCATGCATCCATCACATACACACATGCATTCATATTGATTTTAATAACAAAAGTTTTTGTTAACCCTAAACTTGGGTGATTAGAACTTGATAGTCTTGATTAGTATTTTTGGGATGTTACACTCTCGCTAATCCAAAAGCCAATGTGAGGGGGAAGAGATCTTGTACTAGCGTGTGAGTATGTGAGGAGCACCACACCTCATTATATAGGGGACGGGTCTTCCACCATGAGGTGGCCACCAGCCACCATGGGGTTCCCCCATCTCTCCCCTATTAAGTGGGTGGGAGCTCCACTCACTCCCCCATAAATGCTAGTGTACTTTCCACTCAAAAAATGCATTTAAGTAATAAAAAATATTATTTCAGAATTTTGATATTGTTAATTATTTTAGTTAACAAACATTAGCTATTACCCCTTGTCCTTTTTCTATATCCCCAAAACAATTTTGCTGTCTCTCGAAAATAGTCCTTGAAACGATTCAGATGATTGCTAAACTTTTCTCCAACATACATTATATTCTCAAACGTGTGAACGAGCCTTAAGTGTATCAACCTATGGTTCGTGAATAATGCATACATGATTGAGACACATCTCAGATCAATAGTCAATAGCGGGACCTAGAGATCCGTAATGACTCCCACATATTCAATAATGAATCGTGTGATCACGTGAACCAATAATGTTGTACCCAATTCATTTTGTCTCGCGATATTTTATTATTACGAGATCTGATCATTGGTATAAACCATACCTTAGTTTGATCTCGTTACCGACAAGTACTCTTTACTTGTTCCATGATACAACATCCTTGTGACCTAGTCACATGCTTGCAAGCAGTGTTTATGTGATATCAGCGAGAGGCCCAGAGTATATCTCTCCGTCATCTGGATGGACACAATCCCATTCTTGATTAATGAGCCTCAACTAATACTTTTAGAGTATCGAATGACACCTTTATAGTCACCCTATTATGGTGTGATGTTTGATGCCATCTAAGCACTCCTCCGGAGTTAGTGATTGGCATAATCTCATGGACTAAGGATTATGGTTACTTCGTATGTGTTTGATATACAAATGTAAAGTTAATGACTAGATCTTATTGATAAACTTACTTTGGGTGTGTGTTCATCACATCATCCTTCTAATGGTATGATCCCATTATTAAAAACATCCAATGTTCAAGATTAGGAAACCTTGATCATCGATTAATCAATGAGCTAGTTTAATGAGAAGCATTACTAGGAACTCTGGTTGGTTTATTAAACACACATGTATGAACGTTTCCGATTAATACAGTTCTAGCATGAGAAATAAATATCAACCATAAACTTGGAATAATATAATAAGATTTTTATTATTGCCTCTCGGGCATATTCCCTTTAAGTCTCCCACTTGCACTAGAGTCAATAATTACATTGTGATGAATCTAACACCCATTGAGTTCTGGTACTGATCATGTTTTGCTCTTGGGAGAATTTTAGTCAATGGATCTTCAACATTCATATCCATGTGCACTTTGCAAATATTTATATCATTAACGAGTCCATTTTTAAAGAATATTTATCTTATGTTTTGCATAAGTAGAGTAGGATTTTTGGTATTTTAATGCATTCGCGCACATCTTTTGTCCTTGTTTCAACAAGATCCTGAATTATTAAGTCTTTTGTGAATATATCCATTAGGACTGTCATGTTATGCAATAATATGATATTTATAAGTGATAAATTTCATTAAATAATTTTGCACACACTTGGGAGAAGAGAGGTTGCAAATATACTAGTGAAGGTTTAACGACCATTGGTACGGGCAGAGCTTGCCCATACCGTACACTCGTATGACTTGTCAGTATGTCTACCTCGTCAAATACTCTCACCATGCAAAGACGGATCTGAGATCCGACATTCATAGAAACCTCCAGCTTCGAAATACCAGGTCAGTAAGGGATTTGAAGGAGGAACCTAGAGAAGGGAGAATCCTTGATGCTTCACGGATCATCGAAGGACATCACATCATCCCCTTCATCATCAACCACTGTATCTCCATCACCATTATCATTCCCTTCGCTTATCCATTATATCTTATTGTAATTCCAATACAATTGTGGTTTGCACTAGATTTACCTTTGCACTTTCGATCCATCTATATGAATATGATGATGTTGTTGATTGCTTCCATGTGTAAGTGGTTTCCTTTGTTCTTGGGTAGATGGAGAAACCCTAGCATTATTATGAAATGAAATAAAGATGATCTATAACTTTGGTCCACCATCTAGTTATCTATGATATTGTGTTAGATCTCTCACTTTAGATGGTATGTGAAGTCGACCACATAGCATTTTCCCTTCGGGACTAAAGAGAGGGAGATACCCTTGGGGTGTGCATGGGATTATATCTAGTGTTACTTTGTGACTACAAGCATTGGCTTACAACCAACTGATACGTCGTAAACGTATCTATAATTTTTGATGTTCCATGCTTGTTTAGTATCAACTTTGCTTTGCTTTGTATACACTTTGAGGTAATTTTATACACTTTCTGGAACTAACCTATTGACAAGATGCCAGAGTGCCAGTTGCCTGTTTTCTATTGTTTTTGGTTTTAGAAAGCTAAAAATGAATATTCTCGGAATTGGACGGGACAAAATCCAAAGTTCATATTTTTTCCTGAACGATATAGGAAATCGAAGACAAGATGGAGGAGGACACCAGGGTGGCCACACCCTATGTGGGAATGGGGGCCACCCTGGCCACGCCCACAAGGGGTGTGGGACCCCTGGCCCTCCACCGACCTTGCCTCCTTCGCATATAATAAGCCCCCGACTCAAAAACCCTAAAGAATTGACTAGAAAGCCAAGAAAACCTCCGTAGCGCCACCGCCACCGAAGGGGAGATTCGGAGGACAGAAAGGCTCTGTTCTGGCACCCTGCCGGGACGGGGAAGTGCCCCGGATCCATCTCCATCGATCTCCACCACCATATTCTTCGCTGTTGTTGATTCCCATGATGAGGAGGGAGTAGTTCTTCCTCGAGGCTAAGGGCTCTACCAGTAGCTATGTGTTCATCTCTCTCTATGCCTGATCATGTTGTGATCATGAGCTTTGTAATCAAGTAGATCTACCTTGCTACTCAAGTGCCTTAATAGATCTCTGCTCTCCCCATGTGTGTGAAAGTGACAGCATGCACACCATGGTGGCACTTAGGCTAGAGTCTACATAAATACTCATCGTGCTTTAATAGATCTATGTTTTCCCCACGTGTGTGAAAGTGACAGCGTGCGGGCCGTGTGTGGCACTTAAGCTAGACTACATATATATTTGTTATGAGTTATATTTGGAGTTGGATGTCTTTATGAAATTGTGGTGTTTGTTGGAACCATCTAGGGCTTAGGTGAGAGTGTGGGGTTATCTAGATTGGGAAAGGTGGACTTTGAGGTGTGTTGTTATAGCCCTACCATGGATTAGATTGTCCAACCGGAGAGTAGTTAAGAGTAGTATCATGAAGATAATATATTTATATGAGAGAGTGTTCACTAGTGAAAGTATGATCCCTAGGCCTTGTTTCTAAACATTGAAGCACCATTTGCTACTAGATATGTTGCATGTTTGCTTGCTTCCTTCTTTTTGCCTTTAGTATTTACCTCACCGTCATGCTATTTTCTGGCACCGTTACCACTTGTATTTCACTATCTCTTCGCTGAACTAGTGCACCTATACACCTGACAAGTGTATTGGGTGTGTTGTGGACACAAGAGACTTCTTATATCTTGATTGCAGGGTTGATTGAGAGGGAATACCTTTTACCACTTCCTCCATGAGTTTGATAAACCTTGGGTAATCCACTTAAGGGAAACTTGCTGCTATTCTAGAAACCTCTACACTTGGAGGCCCAACAACTGTCTACAAGAATAGAAGTGCGTTGACATCAAGCTATTTTCTGGCGCCGTTGCTGGGGAGGTAAGGTAAAAGGTACTCACATCCTCCGGTGTGAGTGCTCGAAGTTATTTCCTTTAGATTCTGCAATTTTGTCATTTTGTTTCTTGTTTTCACTAGTTAGGCTTAATGGAAAACAACAACAAAAATAGAGAGCTTTATATTGTTTATCTTGAGTTAGGGCATGAAGTGTTTGAAGAGAAAACTAAAAAACCTATGGAACTTTATGTAACATCCCAGCATTAGAGCTTAGAAATAAGCTGAACCCGGATGTGTGCATTGTATTCATGCATAGAAAATCCAAATAATTTTCGCGCTTTTGAACAAAACTTGTGAAAGTAATGGAAGCTTCTCTTAACTTGATGGAATTGAAGTAGATCATCAAGTTGACTGCGATAAGTTTCAATATGAGCTTTGCTAAAACCTTATTTTGGGTAAACATGATTTGATCTAAGGGTAGATCTAATATAATAAAACTAAACCACCAACACATTACTTAATGTTTGATGTTAATCTTTAAGAGATCATATTATATAATTCATTACAACCAAATCTTAACCTATCTTAATCTTATCTACTTATACCATGAGTATCATGGTAATACCTAACCTTAAATCTTAAGTAAGGTTGAGTAGGAAAGAAACCAAGACAAGATCATTCACCATATATCTTTCTTTCCATATCAATCCTTATCATCTCTATTGAATCTTATTTTAATATCTGTTGTTCATCAATATTGAATAATCAACTATAGATTCACCAATTCTTAACCTATCATCTCTTGATCTATCAACTCTTGCCCATATCATAGCATTCACTTAAGGTCTATAAAGAAATAAGTAAGATTAGGAAGTAGTAATGCTAGTCTCAGATATCATCTATAGGATGGGAGAGTTTGAAGAGAATAAAATCAATATGATAAGTGGTAGAGTTAACTCACTCCTGAATGGATAGAAGCGTTCTTTGAAATAAAGGTACGTGTGGTAACAAAAAGAATAATAAGGATGAATTCTAGGATAGTTACCAAGGAGAAATCCTATTAGACCAAGTAGGTATAGCCAATGAATAATATATCTTCATCCAATAGGGATACTCATAAGATAATTATACAACTCTAGTATTGTATTGATAAAGCCTTGGTTAGCCAACTGGAAACCTAAGCCATAAATGATCAAAGGATTATAATGATAATTCTCAAGTCACTAAGAGGGTATGATTAAATCATGTATAAGTGACATTAGTAGTTAGAACATAACTACACTATGTAGAGGTCCCATCCTTTAATAAGATAGAGCCTCCTGTGTTTACAATGCTAGTCCCTGGATCAATAGCTAGCATCCACAGTTTAGATGTAATATAAAGAAACAAAGGTCATAATATAACTTTATAACCAGGAATAACATAATTTTATTACATCAATACATAGCTCATTTGGCTATTACATTACATTGCAGCGGAATAACTATAAGTATGGGTCCTTCATATTCAAATTTCCACAGGAAGATGTTGGTTGTAGACTTTGTAATCCTAATCAATCAATCTTCACTAAAATCAATCAAACCTGCAACATTACAAGTTACAGCCACAAAGGGTCAATACATTTGAATTGTATTGGCAAGTGATACTATATTAGTATAGTGGAGTCTATCATCTATATGCATTTGGCTAAGTGGAGTTGAGGCTTGCATTGCTCAAAATAGATTTTTCCTTAACCTTTGAAAATACTAAGTTTTTGCTTTGATAAAATCATTTTTCTCAATCAAAGATTGGAGATCCTATTCCAAGGCATCTCTCAATCAAAGATTGGAGATCCTATTCCAAGGCATCTCTCAATCAAAGATTGAAGATTTCAAACAACCCTTGTTCAATCCACAAGTTTTAACTTAGAAATTTGAATGATGAGATTCTTGATTGCTTCCATGTCTTGATGCTCAAATTGTCCTTTACCAGGGACATGGCTAAGTACTTAGATTTTACACTCTGCAGAGGTGGTGCACTTTCCCCACAAGACTTGGTTTCCCAAGACAAGATCTTTCAGAAGCCTTCCCTTAGACCAAAATGGACGCGCTCCAACCTATCAAACACTACCACCCACTGTCCATATGGCTAAGTTCTTGCAACCTATATGATCATGGCAGAGCCCATATTGCCAAGTGGTTGCACTTGAAGCTTCTCAACATTTGACATCTCAAATCTCTTTGTGCCTGGGTGGCATACCACAAGTGAGATACACAAGCCAAGTCCATGGCCTTGTGAACCACTCAACCAAAAACCACCAAGCAATCCCATTCCACCCAGGTGATTCATTAACTTAGTTGTTTTATTAGACAAAATCACAAGTCCTCAGACTTAGAATATTTTTCCATAGTGTGAATATATATTCCACCCATGTTTTCTATTAGCTAGGCTAAGCTTGATAGTAATAGGAATCTTAACTTAGGAAGATTTCCACTAAGGTTTCATCTACTAGTTTTCCTATAGTAAGGTTTATACTTAGCAAAATCCATGCAAGTTTTACTTAGCAAAATCACTAAGGCATAGTGAAAGTAATGGGATAGAAAGTATGAAGCATCACTTGCCTTTTTGGTAGAGTATGGGTTCACTCCTTGTCCTTGCAACAATCACACTCTTCAAGTCACTACAAACCAATCAAGCAAGGCACAAACTCAATCTACCAATCAAGCAAAACAACACATAAAATGACAAAGTCAAAGTAATGCATGCAAGCATGCAAAAGATGGTTCTAATTGCAAAGGTGGTCTCCACTAGGATTCTAAACTTTGTAAAGTCCAAAGTGGTCATTTACCAAATGGCAAAGTCATTTGCAAATAGGGTTTTGTCCATACACCATTTTTAAATCCATTCAACATTTTATGTGGTGGGAAAACATTTTTATCAAGGCAAAACTTTATGTTTTTCACCAAATGAGTTGCTATTGCACAACTTGGTGTTTTGGGTCAATAGGTTTGGTCCAAAACATTTTCTCCAAAGTTTTTACTCAAAATTATTTTCATAACAAAAACCATTATTTTCATTTGGCTAGAAATGACTAAATCAAGTTTTCCATCCTAATCTTTACCAAATCCATTTTCCAAACTATGGCTTGGTTCATAGGGTCAGTGAGTTTACAACAAACCATTTTGAAAAAGTTTTAACCCTAAAATCAATTTTAAACAATTTTTATACTCTAAACAAGCTCACAAAAGAATCTGCAAAAACAAGCAAACTAACAAATACTATTTGGTAAACTAAGGGCATGGTTGGCTAGGGCTTGTTCTCCTGAATCCAACGACATAAAATTTGTAATTTTTGGACGTGTGGATCCAAAGTTATAAGGGTTTGAAATTGGCATCTAAATCTGATTTCAAACTCTATTCTAATTCATCCAGTGACACGCGACACGTTCTAATTCGGTGAAAATGGTTCGCGCGGATCGAATGACAGCAGCCGTTAGATTTAAGTGATATCGCACGGTTCAGAACTAGCGTACCCTTTCAGTTAAATGGATCTATCGCACTCGTTGGATTTAAATCGAGCAGCTCTTGTCGACCAGAGGAGGGCGGCGCTAGCAGCGGTAGATGGCGGCGCGGGCTCTAGCGGCGAGGTTGCTGGCGACACAGGGGGCTAGAGGGAGAGAGGGGTAGCTCACCAGGTTCTCTGTGCCTTGCTGATTCTCAACGTGTTCTTGTTTGACGAAGGGGCGCACGAGGACGGGCGGGATTCCTCACCGGAGTTGGTTCTGGCGGCGGATGCACGTGGTCGAGGTCGAGGACGACGCTACGGTTCGCGTGAAGGTAAACCAGAAACATGGTTTGACGCGGAATGACCTGGGGAAGATGTGTGCATCCTTGAGAGAGTTTAGGGCGGTCGGAGTTCACCTGGGATGCTTGGCGATGTAATGGCAGACGGCGGAGCACGCTTGGTGTCGTCGAAGACGAGGTTGTAGGGCACCCGCGGATGAATGAATGGCACGGCAACATGCGCCAGGATGTGGTGAGCGTGCTCGTGTGCTCGGGGAGGCAGGAGGTGGTGTGGCTCGGCCGGATTCGACGGTGGAAGCTCGTCGGAGACAGAGCTGCTCGGGGAGAAATTAGGGCGGCCTGGGGGCGTGCTTGGGGGAGGAAATAGAGGGGAAACGGAGGAGAGAGCGAGGTGATTAAGACAGCGTGGTTTCAGGAGTGATTAACTGCGGCGTTAACGCGAATTGATGCTCGCGAATTCATCGCAGAAACGGGAGAGAGGGGGAAGAAGAATTGGTCGCGTGGTTGAAGACAGGTGAGTTGGTGGTGGGGTCTACCTGGCAGCGGGAGAAAAGAAAATAAAACGAGGTCCACCAGTCAGTGAGGGTGCGGGTTTCTTTCGCTGTGAAGAAAAACGGTTCGGGGGCGAAGGGCAGATAGGCTGGACTGGGCTGGGGTGGGCTTTAGCTGGGTTGGTCGTTTACTCTTATTTTTTTCTGTCTGCTTTGATTTATCTTTTTCTATTTTCTATTTTCTGATTTGAAATTCAATCAACTATTCAAACAATTCAAACAACTCAAACTATTCACCACACTAGTAAAGATTTTTTGGCTATGTTTACCAACATAAACCAACATTCCAAAATAAAATAATATCTTTATTCATTTTAGGATCTATTTAATAATTAAATAAAATAGACCATAGTTATTTAATCAAATATGGTTTGATTTATTTAATAAAATCTCCATTTGAAATCCAAAGATTTCCAAAACCAATTCAGTAGGTTTTATTTGAAAATAAATGATATTTGGAAATCTTGTTTAAAACAAAATAACATTTTTATTTTTGGTCCATTAACATTTAAATAAAATGGGCCTTATTCATTTACTTCAAATAAGATTTGTTTTATTAGACTATTTATTTTGAAATCTAAAATAAAACCAAAACACTTCAGTAGGTTTTATTTGAGAATATAAAATATTTGGAAAACTTATTTAAAATAAATAAATAGGTTTTAGTGTTTATTTAAAATGGGAAAGGCCTTTATTTAAATAAAATTTGGATATTAAATCCTTATTAATTTATTTAATTAAGCCTTTACTATTTTTATCAAATAGAAATATTTTATTTCAAAAGCTTGGCCAAGGTTTAATTTGACTTTATAAAATAATCTTTATTTATAAATCCACCTTTTCTTTTGAAAACCAAATCTTTTATTAAAGGATCCAAAATAGTAATTCTAAAACATTTTAATTTCCTTTAATAAATGTTTATCTTTTTAAATCCCTTTAGGATTTTATTTGATCCAAATTGGTTTGAAGTTCCAATTGAATTCAAAAGTTTCTTACGGCTCGGAAATCAAACAAAGTTTTATTTTATTCATTTATTTTCACATTACAAGATTTGGAAAATCTTGGGATGTGACAAGCTACCACCCTTAAAATAAATCTCGTCACGAGATTTGGGGAAGGTTAGGGTTACAAGTTGGCTCAAAACAACTAGGGTACTACCACCCTTAAAAACTTTCAAACAAAAATTACACATTGTCCTTCTTGGGATCCTGGGAAAACTTCTCTAAGCAAACATTTGCATTGAGTCCTTTGTTTCCATGCTTGACTCATGGGCCAAGGTTGAGATCCTTCATAGACTTGTTTAACTTGTTCATCATCTTTTCTGGACAATTGTTTGCATAGTGGCCTAGTTCCTTGAATTTGAAACATGTTATAAGTTTGAGGTCTTGAGGTGGCTTCTCTGGACAGTATGATGCATAATGTCCAAACTCTTTGCAGTGTTTGCACATCACTTGGCTAATATCCTTCCTCATCTTGGGTTTCACTAGCCTTTGTTTATCTTCTTGGCTCTTCTCCTTTTCTGGGCATTCATTGGCATAGTGTCCCATCTCTTTGCATTTGAAACACTGCACTTGTGTAATATCCTTCTTGCTAGTGTTGGGGCATTTCTTCTTCTTCTTTTTGGGTCTCTCCAAAGCTAGGAATTCTTCTAGTTCATGTTCTTCATAGGTGGGAGATCTTTCTCTCTTCTTGGGGCATTGATTTTCATGCTCCTTGGATGCATGATCCTTGTCCCTACAAATATTGCTAGCTTGGGTTCCTTCTAGATTAGCATCTTTGTCATCCTTGTTGTCATTTGCTCCTTGGGAAAAGTTTTCTCTCATGTTGATCATTTGAGTAACCAATCCTTGCATCAATTGGGATTGAAGTTTCAAAATCCTTTGTATGGCTGGGTCTAGTACATTGTTGTTGGCTAATAGTTGAATTGTCTCTTGGCTCAACTGGTTTTGGGTTACTATAAGTTCTCTCATGTTGTCCTCTTGGTTGGTGTTGGTGTTGTCACCATTCTTGATGTTGGGGTTTCTTGGAGAAATCATCTGGTTGGGTTGAGAAGGGATTAGAATAGGCAAGATATTTCTAAGGAATCAATTCTAATCACACACATCACAATTCACACAAGCAATGTGCATGCAATCACAAACCAAACAATTCACTCAAACAACAAAGTTCAAGCACATACTTAGGCAACAAAATATTTTTGTTACACCACATAAGTTGGTGTGTTTTGACTTAACTAAAATATGGTGGTCCATCTATATGGTTCACTTGTGATCTTTCCTTCCTTCATGATTCTTCTTGTATGAGATCATGGTTTCCTTGAGAAAAACTCTTGCTTACAATAACTTCTAGTGATGTGATCTTCTTCTAACCTTTGCATTCCCTCAGTCTCTAAATCTTGAGCAAGATTCCCTTGTCTCTCTTGTAGTCCTTAGTGATATCCAAGTTGGAAATCCTTGGTGAACATGCTGAAGATGTTGAAGTCATTAGAGTTGAAGAAGTTGAAGAAGTCCTTTGCACATGGTGTAGTCCTTGGCCATGGATAGGTTTTTCCATCAAGTTGAAGTAGAAGAGATGTAGAGTTGAAACCAAATGATTAAGGAAAGAGTTTACAAGTGTTTTTGTAAATAAGTTTTGGATCAAATATAACTCCTATTTTTCTAAGGGTTTTTGTCCAATCCTAGGGTTTACAAATCCTATAGGCAACACAATGCTCTGATACCATCTGTAGAGGTCCCATCCTTTAATAAGATAGAGCCTCCTGTGTTTACAATGCTAGTCCCTGGATCAATAGCTAGCATCCACAGTTTAGATGTAATATCAAGAAACAAAGGTCATAATATAACTTTATAACCAGGAATAACATAATTTTATTACATCAATACATAGCTCATTTGGCTATTACATTACATTGCAGCGGAATAACTATAAGTATGGGTCCTTCATCTTCAAAGTTCCACAGGCAGATGTTGGTTGTAGACTTTGTAATCCTAATCAATCAATCTTCACTAAAATCAATCAAACCTGCAACATTACAAGTTACAGCCACAAAGGTTCAATACATTTGAATTGTATTGGCAAGTGATACTATATTAGTACAGTGCAGTCTATCATCTATATGCATTTGGCTAAGTGGAGTTGAGGCTTGCATTGCTCAAAATAGATTTTTCCTTAACCTTTGAAAATACTAAGTTTTTGCTTTGATAAAATCATTTTTATCAATCAAAGATCGGAGATCCTTTTCCAAGGCATCTCTCAATCAAAGATTGAAGATTTCAAACAACCCTTGTTCAATCCACAAGTTTTAACTTAGAAATTTGAATGATGAGATTCTTGATTGCTTCCATGTCTTGATGCTCAAATTGTCCTTTACCAGGGACATGGCTAAGTACTTAGATTTTACACTCTGCAGAGGTGGTGCACTTTCCCCACAAGACTTGGTTTCCCAAGAAAAGATCTTTCAGAAGCCTTCCCTTAGACCAAAATGGAGCGCTCCAACCTATCAAACACTACCACCCACTGTCCATATGGCTAAGTTCTTGCAACCTATATGATCATGGCAGAGCCCATAATGCCAAGTGGTTGCACTTGAAGCTTCTCAACATTTGACATCTCAAATCTCTTTGTGCCTGGGTGGCATACCACAAGTGAGATACACAAGCCAAGTCCATGGCCTTGTGAACCACTCAACCAAAAACCACCAAGCAATCCCATTCCACCCAGGTGATTCATTAACTTAGTTGTTTTATTAGACAAAATCACAAGTCCTCAGACTTAGAATATTTTTCCATAGTGTGAATATATATTCCACCCATGTTTTCTATTAGCTAGGCTAAGCTTGATAGTAATAGGAATCTTAACTTAGGAAGATTTCCACTAAGGTTTCATCTACTAGTTTTCCTATAGTAAGGTTTATACTTAGCAAAATCCATGCAAGTTTTACTTAGCAAAATCACTAAGGCATAGTGAAAGTAATGGGATAGAAAGTATGAAGCATCACTTGCCTTTTTGGTAGAGTATGGGTTCACTCCTTGTCCTTGCAACAATCACACTCTTCAAGTCACTACAAACCAATCAAGCAAGGCACAAACTCAATCTACCAATCAAGCAAAACAACACATAAAATGACAAAGTCAAAGTAATGCATGCAAGCATGCAAAAGATGGTTCTAATTGCAAAGGTGGTCTCCACTAGGATTCTAAACTTTGTAAAGTCCAAAGTGGTCATTTACCAAATGGCAAAGTCATTTGCAAATAGGGTTTTGTCCATACACCATTTTTAAATCCATTCAACATTTTATGTGGTGGGAAAACATTTTTATCAAGGCAAAACTTTATGTTTTTCACCAAATGAGTTGCTATTGCACAACTTGGTGTTTTGGGTCAATAGGTTTGGTCCAAAACATTTTCTCCAAAGTTTTTACTCAAAATTATTTTCATAACAAAAACCATTATTTTCATTTGGCTAGAAATGACTAAATCAAGTTTTCCATCCTAATCTTTACCAAATCCATTTTCCAAACTATGGGTTGGTTCATAGGGTCAGTGAGTTTACAACAAACCATTTTGAAAAAGTTTTAACCCTAAAATCAATTTTAAACAATTTTTATACTCTAAACAAGCTCACAAAAGAATCTGCAAAAACAAGCAAACTAACAAATACTATTTGCTAAACTAAGGGCATGGTTGGCTAGGGCTTGTTCTCCTGAATCCAACGACATAAAATTTGTAATTTTTGGACATGTGGATCCAAAGTTATAAGGGTTTGAAATTGGCATCTAAATCTGATTTCAAACTCTATTCTAATTCATCCAGTGACACGCGACACGTTCTAATTCGGTGAAAACGGTTCGCGCGGATCGAATGACAGCAGCCGTTAGATTTAAGTGATATCGCACGGTTCAGAACTAGCGTACCCTTTCAGTTAAATGGATCTATCGCACTCGTTGGATTTAAATCGAACGGCTACTGTGCGACTGACCAGAGGAGGGCGGCGCTAGCGGCGGCAGATGGCGGCGCGGGCTCTAGCGGCGAGGTTGCTGGCGACACAGGGGGCTAGAGGGAGAGAGGGGTAGCTCACCAGGTTCTCTGTGCCTTGCTGATTCTCAACGTGTTCTTGTTTGACGAAGGGCGGATTCCTCACCGGAGTTGGTTCGGCGGCGGATGCGCGTGGTCGAGGTCGAGGACGGCGCTACGGTTCGTGAAGGTAAACCAGAAACATGGTTTGACGGAATGACCTGGGGAAGATGTGTGCATCCTTGAGAGTTTAGGCGGTCGGAGTTCACAGGATGCTTGGCGATGTAATGGCGTACGTGAGCACGCTTGGTGTCATCGAAGACGAGGTTGTAGGGCACCAGCGATGAATGAATGGCACGCAACATGCGCCAGATGTGGTGGCGTGCTCGTGTGCTCGGGGAGGCAGGAGGTGGTGGCTCGGCCGGATTCGACGGTGGAAGCTCGTCGGAGATGAGCTGCTCGAGAAATTAGGCGGCTGGGCGTGCTTGGGGAGGAAATAGAGGGAAAGCGGAGGAGAGAGGTGATTAAGACAGCGTGGTTTCAGGAGTGATTAGCTGCGCGTTAACGCTGAATTGATGCTCGCGAATTCATCAGAAACGGGAGAGGGGGAAGAATTGGTCGTGGTTGAAGACAGTGAGTTGGTGGTGGGTCTACGGCAGCGGGAGAAAAGAAAATAAACGAGGTCCACCAGTCGGTGAGGGTGCGGGTTTCTTCGCGGTGAAGAAAAAGCAGTTCGGGCGAAGGGCGAGATAAATTTGGGCTGGGGTGGGCTTTATTGGGCTGGTCGTTTACTCTTATTTTTTTCTCTCGCTTTGATTTATCTTTTTCTATTTTCTATTTTCTGATTTGAAATTCAATCAACTATTCAAACAATTCAAACAACTCAAACTATTCACCACACTAGTAAAGATTTTTTGGCTATGTTTACCAACATAAACCAACATTCCAAAATAAAATAATATCTTTATTCATTTTAGGATCTATTTAATAATTAAATAAAATACACCATAGTTATTTAATCAAATATGGTTTGATTTATTTAATAAAATCTCCATTTGAAATCCAAAGATTTCCAAAACCAATTCAGTAGGTTTTATTTGAAAATAAATGATATTTGGAAATCTTGTTTAAAACAAAATAACATTTTTATTTTTGGTCCATTTACATTTAAATAAAATGGGCCTTATTCATTTACTTCAAATAAGATTTGTTTTATTAGACTATTTATTTTGAAATCTAAAATAAAACCAAAACACTTCAGTAGGTTCTATTTGAGAATATAAAATATTTGGAAAACTTATTTAAAATAAATAAATAGGTTTTAGTGTTTATTTAAAATGGGAAAGGCCTTTATTTAAATAAAATTTGGATATTAAATCCTTATTAATTTATTTAATTAAGCCTTTACTATTTTTATCAAATAGAAATATTTTATTTCAAAAGCTTGGCCAAGGTTTAATTTGACTTTATAAAATAATCTTTATTTATAAATCCACCTTTTCTTTTGAAAACCAAATCTTTTATTAAAGGATCCAAAATAGTGATTCTAAAACATTTTAATTTCCTTTAATAAATGTTTATCTTTTTAAATCCCTTTAGGATTTTATTTGATCCAAATTGGTTTGAAGTTCCAATTGAATTCAAAAAGTTTCTTCTGGCTCTGGAAATCAAACAAAGTTTTATTTTATTCATTTATTTTCACATTACAAGATTTGGAAAATCTTGGGATGTGACAAGCTACCACCCTTAAAATAAATCTCGTCCCGAGATTTGGGGAAGGTTAGGGTTACAAGTTGGCTCAAAACAACTAGGGTACTACCACCCTTAAAAACTTTCAAACAAAAATTACACATTGTCCTTCTTGGGATCCTGGGAAAACTTCTCTAAGCAAACATTTGCATTGAGTCCTTTGTTTCCATGCTTGACTCATGGGCCAAGGTTGAGATCCTTCATAGACTTGTTTAACTTGTTCATCATCTTTTCTGGACAATTGTTTGCATAGTGGCCTAGTTCCTTGAATTTGAAACATGTTATAAGTTTGAGGTTTTGAGGTGGCTTCTCTGGACAGTATGATGCATAATGTCCAAACTCTTTGCAGTGTTTGCACATCACTTGGCTAATATCCTTCCTCATCTTGGGTTTCACTAGCCTTTGTTTATCTTCTTGGCTCTTCTCCTTTTCTGGGCATTCATTGGCATAGTGTCCCATCTCTTTGCATTTGAAACACTGCACTTGTGTAATATCCTTCTTGCTAGTGTTGGGGCATTTCTTCTTCTTCTTTTTGGGTCTCTCCAAAGCTAGGAGTTCTTCTAGTTCATGTTCTTCATAGGTGGGAGATCTTTCTCTCTTCTTGGGGCATTGATTTTCATGCTCCTTGGATGCATGATCCTTGTCCCTACAAATATTGCTAGCTTGGGTTCCTTCTAGATTAGCATCTTTGTCATCCTTGTTGTCATTTGCTCCTTGGGAAAAGTTTTCTCATGTTGATCATTTGAGTAACCAATCCTTGCATCAATTGGGATTGAAGTTTCAAAATCCTTTGTATGGCTGGGTCTAGTACATTGTTGTTGGCTAATAGTTGAATTGTCTCTTGGCTCAACTGGTTTTGGGTTACTATAAGTTCTCTCATGTTGTCCTCTTGGTTGGTGTTGGTGTTGTCACCATTCTTGATGTTGGGGTTTCTTGGAGAAATCATCTGGTTGGGTTGAGTAGGGATTAGAATAGGCAAGATATTTCTAAGGAATCAATTCTAATCACACACATCACAATTCACACAAGCAATGTGCATGCAATCACAAACCAAACAATTCACTCAAACAACAAAGTTCAAGCACATACTTAGGCAACAAAATATTTTTGTTACACCACATAAGTTGGTGTGTTTGACTTAACTAAAATATGGTGGTCCATCTATATGGTTCACTTGTGATCTTTCCTTCCTTCATGATTCTTCTTGTATGAGATCATGGTTTCCTTGAGAAAAACTCTTGCTTACAATAACTTCTAGTGATGTGATCTTCTTCTAACCTTTGCATTCCCTCAGTCTCTAAATCTTGAGCAAGATTCCCTTGTCTCTCTTGTAGTCCTTAGTGATATCCAAGTTGGAAATCCTTGGTGAACATGCTGAAGATGTTGAAGTCATTAGAGTTGAAGAAGTTGAAGAAGTCCTTTGCACATGGTGTAGTCCTTGGCCATGGATAGGTTTTTCCATCAAGTTGAAGTAGAAGAGATGTAGAGTTGAAACCAAATGATTAAGGAAAGAGTTTACAAGTGTTTTTGTAAATAAGTTTTGGATCAAATATAACTCCTATTTTTCTAAGGGTTTTGTCCAATCCTAGGGTTTACAAATCCTATAGGCAACACAATGCTCGATACCATCTGAGGTCCCATACTTTAATAAGATAGAGCCTCCTGTGTTTACAATGCTAGTCCCTGGATCAATAGCTAGCATCCACAGTTTAGATGTAATATCAAGAAACAAAGGTCATAATATAACTTTATAACCAGGAATAACATAATTTTATTACATCAATACATAGCTCATTTGGCTATTACATTACATTGCAGCGGAATAACTATAAGTATGGGTCCTTCATCTTCAAAGTTCCACAGGCAGATGTTGGTTGTAGACTTTGTAATCCTAATCAATCAATCTTCACTAAAATCAATCAAACCTGCAACATTACAAGTTACAGCCACAAAGGTTCAATACATTTGAATTGTATTGGCAAGTGATACTATATTAGTATAGTGCAGTCTATCATCTATATGCATTTGGCTAAGTGGAGTTGAGGCTTGCATTGCTCAAAATAGATTTTTCCTTAACCTTTGAAAATACTAAGTTTTTGCTTTGATAAAATCATTTTTATCAATCAAAGATTGGAGATCCTTTTCCAAGGCATCTCTCAATCAAAGATTGAAGATTTCAAACAACCCTTGTTCAATCCACAAGTTTTAACTTAGAAATTTGAATGATGAGATTCTTGATTGCTTCCATGTCTTGATGCTCAAATTGTCCTTTACCAGGGACATGGCTAAGTACTTAGATTTTACACTCTGCAGAGGTGGTGCACTTTCCCCACAAGACTTGGTTTCCCAAGAAAAGATCTTTCAGAAGCCTTCCCTTAGACCAAAATGGACGCGCTCCAACCTATCAAACACTACCACCCACTGTCCATATGGCTAAGTTCTTGCAACCTATATGATCATGGCAGAGCCCATAATGCCAAGTGGTTGCACTTGAAGCTTCTCAACATTTGACATCTCAAATCTCTTTGTGCCTGGGTGGCATACCACAAGTGAGATACACAAGCCAAGTCCATGGCCTTGTGAACCACTCAACCAAAAACCACCAAGCAATCCCATTCCACCCAGGTGATTCATTAACTTAGTTGTTTTATTAGACAAAATCACAAGTCCTCAGACTTAGAATATTTTTCCATAGTGTGAATATATATTCCACCCATGTTTTCTATTAGCTAGGCTAAGCTTGATAGTAATAGGAATCTTAACTTAGGAAGATTTCCACTAAGGTTTCATCTACTAGTTTTCCTATAATAAGGTTTATACTTAGCAAAATCCATGCAAGTTTTACTTAGCAAAATCACTAAGGCATAGTGAAAGTAATGGGATAGAAAGTATGAAGCATCACTTGCCTTTTTGGTAGAGTATGGGTTCACTCCTTGTCCTTGCAACAATCACACTCTTCAAGTCACTACAAATCAATCAAGCAAGGCACAAACTCAATCTACCAATCAAGCAAAACAACACATAAAATGACAAAGTCAAAGTAATGCATGCAAGCATGCAAAAGATGGTTCTAATTGCAAAGGTGGTCTCCACTAGGATTCTAAACTTTGTAAAGTCCAAAGTGGTCATTTACCAAATGGCAAAGTCATTTGCAAATAGGGTTTTGTCCATACACCATTTTTAAATCCATTCAACATTTTATGTGGTGGGAAAACATTTTTATCAAGGAAAAACTTTATGTTTTTCACCAAATGTGTTGCTATTGCACAACTTGGTGTTTTAGGTCAATAGGTTTGGTCCAAAACATTTTGTCCAAAGTTTTACTCAAAATTATTTTCATAACAAAAACCATTATTTTCATTTGGCTAGAAATGACTAAATCAAGTTTTCCATCCTAATCTTTACCAAATCCATTTTCCAAACTATGGCTTGGTTCATAGGGTCAGTGAGTTTACAACAAACCATTTTGAAAAAGTTTTAACCCTAAAATCAATTTTAAACAATTTTTATACTCTAAACAAGCTCACAAAAGAATCTGCAAAAACAAGCAAACTAACAAATACTATTTGCTAAACTAAGGGCATGGTTGGCTAGGGCTTGTTCTCCTGAATCCAACGACATAAAATTTGTAATTTTTGGACGTGTGGATCCAAAGTTATAAGGGTTTGAAATTGGCATCTAAATCTGATTTCAAACTCTATTCTAATTCATCCAGTGACACGCGACACGTTCTAATTCGGTGAAAATGGTTCGCGCGGATCGAATGACAGCAGCCGTTAGATTTAAGTGATATCGCACGGTTCAGAACTAGCGTACCCTTTCAGTTAAATGGATCTATCGCACTCGTTGGATTTAAATCGAGCAGCTCTTGCGATTGACCGGAGAGGCGCTAGCGGCAGCGATAAGGCGGCCAGCTCTAGCGGCGAGGTTGCTGGCGACACAGGGGGCTAGAGGGAGAGAGGGGTAGCTCACCAGGTTCTCGTGCCTTGCGATTCTCAACGTGTTCTTGTTTGTGAAGGCGCCACGAGGGCGGGATTCCTCACCGGAGTTGTTACGGCGGCGGATGCGTGGTCGAGGTCGAGGACGGCCTTCGGTTCACGTGAAGGTAAACCAGAAACATGGTTTGACCGGAATGACCTGGGAAGATGTGTGCATCCTTGAGAGAGTTTAGGCGGTCGGAGTTCACAGGATGCTTGGCGATGTAATGGCGTACGGCGAACACGCTTGGTGTCGTCGAAGGCGTTGTAGGGCACCAGCGGATGAATGAATGGCACGCAACATGCGCCAGGATGTGGTGGCGTGCTCGTGTGCTCGAGGCAGGAGGTGGTGTGGCTCGGCGGATTCGACGGTGGAAGCTCGTCGGAGACAGCTGCTCGGGAGAAATTAGGGCGGCACAGGCGTGCTTGGGGAGAAGCAGAGGGAAAGCGGAGGAGAGGCGATTAAGACAGCGTGGTTTCAGGGAGTGATTAGCTGCGGCATTAACGAATTGATGCTCCAATTCATTGCGTAAAGCGGAGAGAGGAGGAAGAATTGGTCGTGGTTGAAGACAGGTGAGTTGGTGGTGGGGTCTACAGCAGCGAGAAAAGAAAATAAACGAGGTCCACGTCGGTGAGGGTGCGGGTTTCTTCGCGGTGTGAAGAAAAAGCGGTTCGAAAGGCGAGATGGGCTGGGCTGGGGTGGGCTTTAGCTGGGCTGGTCGTTTACTCTTATTTTTTTCTGTCTGCTTTGATTTATCTTTTTCTATTTTCTGATTTGAAATTCAATGAACTATTCAAACAATTCAAACAACTCAAACTATTCACCACACTAGTAAAGAGTTTTTGGCTCTGTTTACCAACATAAACCAACATTCCAAAATAAAATAATATCTTTATTCATTTTAGGATCTATTTAATAATTAAATAAAATAGACCATAGTTATTTAATCAAATATGGTTTGATTTATTTAATAAAATCTCCATTTGAAATCCAAAAATTTCCAAAACCAATTCAGTAGGTTTTATTTGAAAATAAATGATATTTGGAAATCTTGTTTAAAACAAAATAACATTTTTATTTTTGGTCCATTAACATTTAAATAAAATGGGCCTTATTCATTTACTTCAAATAAGATTTGTTTTATTAGACTATTTATTTTGAAATCTAAAATAAAACCAAAACACTTCAGTAGGTTTTATTTGAGAATATAAAATATTTGGAAAACTTATTCTAATAAATAAATAGGTTTTAGTGTTTATTTAAAATGGGAAAGGCCTTTATTTAAATAAAATTTGGATATTAAATCCTTATTAATTTATTTAATTAAGCCTTTACTATTTTTATCAAATAGAAATATTTTATTTCAAAATCTTGGCCAAGGTTTAATTTGACTTTATAAAATAATCTTTATTTATAAATCCACCTTTTCTATTGAAAACCAAATCTTTTATTAAAGGATCCAAAATAGTAATTCTAAAACATTTTAATTTCCTTTAATAAATGTTTATCTTTTTAAATCCCTTTAGGATTTTATTTGATCCAAATTGGTTTGAAGTTCCAATTGAATTCAAAAGTTTCTTCTGGCTCTGGAAATCAAACAAAGTTTTATTTTATTCATTTATTTTCACATTACAAGATTTGGAAAATCTTGGGATGTGACACACTAGTGTGAATATGTTATCCTAGATTAGTCATGATAAGTCATAATGGTGTAATGAGAGGTTGGAGTATGAGTTCATGGATAAGTAGAGATCAGCTAGTATGATTAATATAGTGCCAAAGCAACATTGAGTTATAGAAGTAGTATATTTCTCTTAGGAAATACTAAACACTAGAGGCGAAGTAGGATTTGATATATACATCTATTAGAGTAATGTTGGTGATGGATGATTAAGGAAGAGTCTTAATGAAGTTACCTATAACCCTCTATTGGATTGGAGATTATAATTAGTAGAGTAGTTTGATATAATCAAGTGGAGGTATGAGAAAGTTATGAAAAGCTTTAGTGTCAAGCTCATTGCATTCACAAATGGATTTAGGAGGAGAAATTATTGATAAGAATATTCTTGTGAAGCAAAGCTCATCATGTTATCATATGATAATTGATATGAAGGAGTAGTATATATAGGAAAGGAATTCCTTAAATAGAAGTCAAGAATTATAAAATATGGAAGATAGGAATACTTGGTAAACACCTAGCTTTCAATCTTTAACCAAACATAATATCCATTTCATGTGATTGAGCTATCATCCTATTTCCACAATTCCTTATAGGAATATTTTCCTACAGCAAATCACTTAAGCATATCTTTGTCATTTCAAAACATGAAAACAATAAGTGCCTAGGAACTATAATTATTAACCCTTATTCTTAAGCCATTCTAAAAAGAATAACTCTATTACTTTATCATAAATAATGATATCATTCCCGTGCATAAAGTCAATAAGTATTAAACCTTAAATGTTATTTCTACATACTAGATCATGAATAAATTTAAGCCTCCTAAGATAGATAGTAAATGTCAACACTCGGATTTTTAATCCCAGATGCCTGTTATGCCATACATCGCAATCCCAGCATTACCATTTTTGCGAGACATAACAGATTGGATATCACAGTACATCATCCATTACAAACCATACATAAGGTCTTAATACAATTCAAGCAGCGGAAATAACATAATAATAACGATAGCGTAGGTGAAGCTCCATCTTCATAGTCACAGGCAATGCTGACGATGGGAGATGATCCTAGTTTTCATAACCTTCCTGCTGTCTGTCCTCCAGATAGTCCTCTTCATAGTCTGGCAACGGGAATAACCAGGGACAAAGCCATGAGTACTCTTTAAGTACTCGCAAACTAATACTAACAAGTGAAGTGGTTTTTGAGTAGGATATACTAAGATCTAGGGTTGTTTTGCAAAAAGCCGGATTTGTCTCTACTGAGTTCAGAAGCAAAGAAAGCTAGTTTAAAAGTTTTATAACACCTAAAGGGGAACTTGAATTTCATATCACAACCCTGTTGTGGTCAAGTCAAAGTGATGAATCATTTCACAAGTCATTTTGAAAACATCTGACGACGGAATAGTATGGCCACTCCAACTGTCCATAATCGTGGACGTGGCTATTCGAATAGTTTTACACCCTGCAGAGGTGGTACACTTTCACCACAACATTCGATACATCCGTCAGGAACAATCCTGAATTCACCATACTCAGTATTCGGATAATCAATCCTAACCTTTCAATTACATGCCCTAGTATAGGCACCTCTCTTGTGAGTTTGGCCTCCCAACCATGACCAACTGTGTAACATCCAAAAAATATGAAACAATGATCATCAAACTCTAATCACTAAAATTAGGGTTAACAAAAACTTTGATTAAATAAAAACAAAATGAATGCATGTGTGTATGTGATGATTTGATGAATGCATGAATGGACTTGTGTGATTCAACTAAATAATAAGGAATGGTTCAAAGATGAATATAACATCATCTAAAACATTTACAAGCAGAAACAAATCAATAGAAAATCAAAAACAAATCAAATAAAGCAAATGGTCATTTTTGCCAATGTTGCTCACTAGGTCACTTTGAGTGTTTCTAGTCCAAGATTTCAAACATAAACTTTTCCAATTATTTTCACTCCTTTCTAGACCAAGTAAAAGTGAATCAAAGCCCACCCTTCAAACTTGCAGAAACATTTAGCAACCCCATTCAAATTACAATTCAAAATTGAATCTTTAACATATGTGAAGATCACACATTTTCAAAACCCAACCAAACCAGTGCCCCTTGACCAATCCAACTAACCAGATACTCCCTAGTATGTGCCTAGCAAACCCACCAATCTTGAACCAAAAATTAAAATTTTGAATTTCTTGCAGCCATTTCATCAAACACTTGGAGACAGAAAATCAAACTGGTCAAACTTCACTGTTTTGAGCAGTAATTTGGCTAAGCATTGTTCACCATTGATCACCCTTGTCTCCCCAGTGCCAACCAGTTCCTTGACCACCCCTAGCCCCTACCCATTGCACCATGCCATGCCAACCCAAAGGAACCCTTGCCAGCCGACCATGGCTAGCTAGCCAGAACAAGCACCAAGCCTAGCCACCTTGTCTAGCAGGCACTCCACCGTCCACCGCCACCCCCTGTCCAACGCTCGAACCCTTCTAGCCACTTGACCACCCAGATCGCGCGCGACCATTCTCTTTGGGACCATGCCGAGAGCGCGCCAGAGCGCCACGCTCGACACGCTCGCACAAACCACGCGCCACCCTCACCGCTTGCAGACGTGATCACCACCACACCAGGAACCGCCTAGACATGCTCGTTCACCGCCGCGCGACCAGGAGCACCTGTGCACCATTAAGACTTCTGTCGGAGCCGCCCAGAGCGTCGATGTGTTCCGACCGATTCGCACCGCCCCACGCCTCGCCATCAAGCCGTTGAGCTTCGCCAGGAGGCAATGCACCGTCCCCTAACTTCGTCCATGCCGTTAGCTCGTTGGGCAGCCGACCCCGACGAGCTCAGCCCGCACCCTTCGGTCCCCTTCAGCCACTATAAAAGGAGGCCCTGCCCGCTCATTTTCTTCACACTAATTCACTCCCCACCTCTCACTGATCACACTCACTCACTCCCGGATCAAGGAGAGAACCAGGTGGCCAGAATTTCACCGAAGTTCGCCGCTTCAGAGGAGGAGAGGCGCCGTCGACTGGAGCCGCCCCAGGAGAAGCTGCTGGTATCAGGAGAATCGCCGTCGTTGACTTTTTTCTTTTGCCCCCATCGCCGACCATCGCTTGAGCCCCGGTGAGCTTCCCACGACCCCCACCTGTTGCGCTAGGGTTCTGTCTCGCCGGCGCTGCCCGACATGGACGATGAACAAGAGCCATTCGATTAGAGTTAGATCGTGCGGCCTAGATCACCCTGTACCGCTTCGCCACTCGTTTTCTCACTGACTAGTGGGGTCGCTCACTTAACCAGCCCGCGCGTGCGCTATGCGTAGTGGGCCGGCCCAGTTAAAAATCCCGCGCGACCCACTAATTCAAATTTAGATTTATTCATTTAATTTTAAATCCATTTTTGTACCTAGATTCAAAAATCAACCCAGATCGATTCACTAAAAAAATGCATGAAACCAATTTTGTTAGAAAGGTACTGGAGTGATTAATCCAAGCCCGTTGGATTCAACCCATTTAGATTTGTAGATCACCCATGGTAAAAATAACAAGGCAGAAGCTTTTCTGCATTCAAACATTTTTCAAAATCCAACCATAAGAGCTTTTGAGTTGATTCCAACTCTCAAAAATCACATTTAACCATACATTTCAGAATATATAAAAATATATAGGTTTACTTACAAAAATAATGATCAAGTAATAAAAGAATGCCACATAGGCATTTCTAGTCACTTTAATTAAATAAAATAAAAAGGTTAAACCTTATTAAATGGTGACACCACTTTAAATCACATTCTCATGTACTGAAATATGTGGTGATGACATGTATCAACATGATCCCATGTTTTAGTTGGAGAATATTAAATCTTAAGTAGTTTTTCAATGAGTAGAAATTACTTTTCTAAAATAAAATAAATAAGACAAGTGCTTTAATCTTGTAATGTTAGTGATGATGCTAGATCATCTAGTGTGAACCTTTGTGCAATAAATAGAAATAGTTAAGTATTGTTTGGTGATTGTGTACCTCGTATTTAATTATAGACGCTAGTACCGACCAAGGATACGAGGAGGAAGGAGGATACTACGAGGAAGAAGCCGAGGAGAACTTCAACCACTACTCTGCACAAGGCAAGCTAACACTTCCAAGATACCCTACTTATGCAAGCTACTAATTGCTTGTTACTATGCCAACCATATGCCTTAATCATATGTGATTATACCCACTTGACACACCATCCTAGTTTTACTTGCAAGTTTAGTATTTTATGTTCTTTATTAAAAGCTTTCTATCAAAAGTTTACTTAGTGACTTGTAGATTCCATAAAGATAATTGAAGATTGCATAAAGAGCATAAAACTTGGCCTAAGTTAGATAATCTTCATGTCATCCTGAGGCATGAGATTTTACTTAGATAAGATACACTTGTTTACCACCTGAAAGTGTAAGATGGTTAACCTAGAGGGGGGGTGAATAGGTTTCTACAAAATTCTTTATAATCTTTTGCAATTTTTAGGATTTGCGGAATATAAGTGAGCCTAAATGCAAACTAGGTGAGGCAACCTAGATGATGAACAAGATACTTCAAGCTCGAAGGCTATCACAAGGTGAACAACAAAAGTAAGAGATCGGTTAAGGAATAACCGAAGCACGCGGAGACGAAGATGTATTCCCGTGTTCACCACCTTTGGGAAGGGGGCTATGTCACGTTGGAGAGGTGTGAGGTTCCACGAAGGATTCCTCACGCGCCACAAAGGCTCACCTTCTTCTCCGAGCCTATCCCACAAAGGAATAGCTCACTTACTCGTGGTAGACTTTAAGGTAGTCTCCAAACCCTCACAAACTTTCCACGGAGCAAATCACAAGCCAAATGCCTCTGGGCGACCCTAGCCGCCTAGTGTTTCCCACAAACCCAAGAGTAACAAGCTAACTCGATGAACTCAAGGGGTAATGAACTTTGGCTTGGTGGAAACGTAGATCAGGACCTCCTCTTCCTTTCTACCAAAGGTATTTGGATTTGGTTGGGTAGAATGGCAGATCCTCAAGCTTTTGTGTTTCAACAATGGGGGAGAGAGAGAGAGCTTCAAGAAATGGATGTTATACTGAAATGCCTAACCTCATAGCGGAGAAGAAATGGGTATATATAGTATGGGTGGAAAAATAGCCGTTTGGGGGTTCCTACGATATAACCGGCAATAAGTCCGGTCGGACCGAGTTGCTCGCTGGAATTTTCGGCGACAGCTCCGGTGGACCCGACCACACGACAGAATTTTCGGCGGCGACCAAAATTCCCAGCGAACAACCGAAAGGCTATTCTGTAAGCCATATCGGTGTGCACCGGGAATTTCCGGTGGCGACCAGAAATTCCGGCGACAGCACCGGCGGAGCCGACGCTTTTGCCGATTTCGCAGAAGCCCCTTTTTGACTAATTTTTCAGGGCTAACTTTCTCTCTTTCTTCAAAATAGTGTGTGGTGGTGGATAAAGAGAAGTATATTTCATATGGAACATCCCCAAAGAGTGCATCGAGATCACCCCTCTTAATAGTGCGGTGTTTCCTATTTGAATCAAGAGTAAATAAGAGAGAATAATAAATAACACCACCGGCTCTTCATAAAGAAACAAATGGGGGGTCATCCATCGCCTTTCACCAACAACCTGCGGACTCTCACATGTAGAGAAGCTAATAGAAACATTAGTCCGTTCTTTAGCCTCGATGTCATAGTTAACCAAAACACTAGGTAAGGGCTATTTTCCCTTTCAATCTCCCCCTTTTTGGTTAACGATGACAAAACGAGCTAGAGTCAAAACAAATATTATGTTACGATTTAGATCTAGCACATAATAGCAAGCATATAGTGATAGGTAATCCATGTACAATAGGAGGACTGCAGAGTTGTCCAAACACACACAAATAGTTCGATAAAGCAAATAAAAGCACACGCCCATGAAAGACAAACGAACAAAGTAGATCTTGTGCAAGAGGCAAGTCATGAAAGAGGCGACTCTACTCTCTCCCCCCCTTTGGCATCGAGACCAAAAAGGGAGAAAGAAGTGGAGAAAACGATCTAGCCAGCAAAGTTGTCCTCTGTGGCATCCCGCAAAACCACTACTAGAAAATCGCGTTGAATTTGTGCATTGCATCGTCATCATCATGCATTGTTTGCCAAAACTATTTTCGAAAACCCCGTTTTGTTTTCCAAACGCCCCATCTCTATTCAAATGTCAAACACCGGGTCTCCGGAATTATTTTGTTTGGCCGCTATCTGATTGCATACGGCCCGTTTAAAACAAATAAAATTTATAATTATTTTAGTAGGGGCAGTCGAACGGGCCAACCCGACCCGAACGACCGCCCCAGATTTTATTTATCGGTCCACCCCAACCAGCCCTGCTAAATCCTAGACCCACCCAATCTATTCCTACCCACCAACGGCAGACCGCCACCTCACCCTCTCACCCAAACTATACCCACCTGCCACCTCACCTATCCAGCCCCATCTAAATCCTATGTCTACCCAACTCTCTACCCAACCTATCTCTCCACCTCACTCCCCCCAATCACCTCTTGCCACCTCATCCCCATCCTTCCCTCTGACCAATCCCCCTCTGCCAACTCACCCCTCCTCTCTCACCCTCTCATCCTGCCCCCCACTCAGCTCACACAGGCCCCACACGCAGCACACCCCCAAGCGCGCACGCCAGCACCCACACAAGCCTCCACTCTCCCTGCCCCGCGGGCCCCACGCGGCAGCTCACCCGGACCCCCCGGACCCCGCTCCCCTGTTCCTCTTCCACCCGCGTCGCTCCCCTCGCTCACGACCCGGCCGCCCTCGCCTCCCTGGCTCGCCCCTCCCTTCTCCCAGCACCCCCGCTAGGAGCCCTCCCCTCTCCGTGCGCCCACCGCCGCCCGCATGTGGTGCCCCGCCTCCGCCTCGCCCTGGCCGTTCGCCGATGCTCGCCCGAGTCCGGCCCCTTCCCGTCGAGTCTGCCCGCTCTGCCGCCGCCCGCCGCTCAAGCCCTCCCCTCGGCCCTGCCTCGCGCCATGGACCCCTTCCTACTTTGGCGCCGCCGTCCGCCGGTCTTCCTCCTCGCATGGCGCTTCCCTCCGCCACCGCGGCCCCTCTCCTCCAGCGCTGCGCCGCCGTCTCCCCTCCCTCTCTCCGTCTGCAGCAGCTCCAGCGCCCTCGCGGCCTCCGCCACGGAGGAGTTTTCCCGCCCGACCAAGCCTCCGCCCAGGCCCTGCCCGCCCCCTTGGCTCGCTGGCGCCGCCTCCCCGAGTCGTCGCGCCCTCCGCCCCGTCCTCCCGGCGTCGAGCTCCACCCCGCGCATCCCGCCGCTGCTCCGAGGCCCCGACGAGCGCGCCCAGACGCCCGTGCCCACTTCCTCTGGGATCCTCTGTGCCCGTGACTTGCTGCTGCCTTTTGGCCACCATGAACCAGGATCCTCTTTGCATGCTTCTCGGTGTGGTGCTACAACAAGGACCCCCTCTGACTCGAGTCGGCAAGATCGGCAAGTGACGATGAGACCCGCAGAATCTCGACAAGATCCACGCGACGACCATATCTGCTTCATGGATTCGAGACCACTCGAGCGACAAGTACTCACGGCCGGAACGCCAAGTACCACCCTCGACACGCCAAGATCCACCCCAAGGACGCCCCCGACGAGTTGCACCAGACCCTTGGACTCGACACCCTCGAAGCGATCTTCTACACGGAGCAATGTCCGATGGTCGGAACCCCCGAAGACCGAACCCGGAGCTGGAACCGAAGGCCATATGTGCGACAAGTACTCCGTCATGTACCCGATTGAAGCAAACCCGAGGACACGACGCAGAACGCCAAGCTCTTTCCCGAACGCCAAGCACGCCGATGCGGATACGACAAGTGCTTCACCCCGAACGCCATGACCGTCGACATGACCCCAAGTTCCGCACCCGGATGCGCCAAGACCTACCCCGTTACCGAGAACGACCCCGGAGCCGAGAACGGACCGTCGAACCCTGAGACCGACCCCGAACCCCGGAACCCCAAGATCGTCGAGCCCCCTCTGATGTGTGACCCCTTTTCCTCAAACCCTATTTTATAAATGATATCAACTTGATGCATATTTAATTGCCATACTTGCATGCATAAACATATGGTTTGGGGGCCTTATGTCGATTCACCTAATAATTAAATATGGGGCCCATATGCGAGCAAATCTAGTCTCATATCGGCCTCATTTAAACTTGTGTAGCGAACCGGTATCTTATCTTGCCTCGTTGAAACAACATTTAATATGCGGGGGTTTAAACAACTTGCACCACCTAACTAATGTCGGGACCCCGGTTCCACTTAATTTGACCTAATTGCATCGCACCTTGCCATGCCATCCATCATTCATGCATCATACCGATCTTCTGCCGTGTATTAAATATTGCATCCGGTGTTTCTTCTAGTGTTTTGCTTCTTCGCGGATAAGGCCGTTGAGTTGATGTGAGCTTCGCCCCGTTCTTCGGTTGAACCTTCGACAATGTTTTCAGGCGAGCATCTCCCTCTTTCTACCTATCTTACTTTTATAGTATTTATTTCCCTCCTGTTGATCTTTTGCTATCTGTGTTGCGATGCTTTAGTTTCCGTACCTGTGATTTCCCTTGCAGCCCTATATTGCCTTGGACACACCCTATTGCCTGTTGTTTGGTAGCTAGTTGGTCTTGCGCGTCGCCGTCGCTTGCTATATTGCTGTTGGGTGTCGTCATATGCCACAGTTGCTGATGTATTGCCGCATGTTGATGTTGGAGATGATTCTAGTTTTACTATTGTTCACTTTACTTTCTGTTTAACAACTAAAATTGAATAAGCAGAGGCATCGGTGGGTGATAGATAATATTTGGTTTCGAGCGCCACTTGTGTCCCGTAAGACCCAGAGTACTTGATACTGTTCCTTGATTTTTGCGCTATCCACATCCGGAGGTATATGGGACCCCCGAGCGAGCTTGATTCGACTTATTTCTTGGGGCCACAAACTAGTTTGAGGTTTTATTTACGATCTGTACTTATGCCATGTTTTATTGCTTTATTTACGATTGTGCGAGTCGCACCTTGTCTTTGTTAGGATCAATGGCACGATTCCGCGGTGTCGACAAGCCCAGCCACACTTTCGGGTTCCCGATCGTTCACACCGTCCCCATAACCTTGAGGCCGTCTGAGCTTGCTTACTCCGTTGGATTCTACTCTAAGGGTGGCCCACAAATATTTCTGAATCTGTGATTGTTCGTGAAAGCCTCGTTGGGTTTTGATTTGGTTTTCGAGGTTGATCGAGCGTGTGTTGCTATTGGTGCACCCGCCGGTAAAACTTTCGAAAGCCGTGTCCGGATATGGACGACTTGGAGCCTGATATCTCGATCATAGACAAGCATAACTAAAGTTTCTGCTATAAATTTGACTTATAATGACTAGTAATCAGCTTCACTATAATGGAATGGCTAATTAATACGCCCACCATTGCTTGTTTGGTTGTCGCTTGCGACAAGTGTATCGACTAGTAAGTATTGCAACTTCTAGCGAAATGGCTGAATAAAAGTACCAACAAGCTGCTGGGTTTGGGTTTATCTCATGCTATCTGTGTCGATTAGTAAATCGCCACTATAACGGAATGGTTAACTAAAAGTGCCTTGTTTACTTTATCGGGACGATTATCTATACCTGACTAGTAAGTGCCGCAACTATAACTGAACAAGTAAAATTGCCAACCGTGTGAGTTCCTCGGTTGACTTCCTCGTTGGTCTCGAGGGGGAACGCCAGGATGGGTTTGATTGATGATAGTATCAGGTTGGATCCGAATAGGTCTCTCTCACCCCTCGATTGGCCTTGATTGTATCGAGTCTCTATAGGTTGTTTAGTGCATCTTTGCCGCTGCTCGATCCACCATACCTATGTGGCGAGGACCGCGAATTCTAGCCTCGCCGTGTCTTGGCCTCAGATCTTGACGCTCCTTCTTTGTTTTACCTTTGCCCTTCGGCACCCTTTTGTTCAAAGGTTGTGAGATCGGCGCGTTAGCGAGGTTACCCTTCCGGCAGCTGGGCAGGGTTATGGACGCCATTGGTTATTCTTCAGGGCTCTTAGCCCCATTTGCTTCTTGTCCGTAGTCGGACGCTCTACCATTTTAAAGGTGATTTGGATCTTGTATATATTATATTTGTCTTCTTGACTCTTTGAGTCGCTGTTATATATATCTGTTCTGTGGGTCCCATCGAGGACTGTTGTGTGATGTTATTACTTCGTTTTCCACCCGCACGAAAGTGCCTGGTGGGCACCTTTGAATCGTTTCTATGCGGGTTTGGTGAATTTTTCCCAAATTTGCATAGGTCCGATTCTGAGGGTGTTACAGAGTGGTATCAGAGCTCAGCAGTTGCGATACCCCACAAGTCCAGCCTGTAGGATAACCTAGCTAACGGCCGAAGTAGAGTGTCAAAACTATTTTGCAAAATCGGTTGGATCGTTCTGGTTAGGTCTGATTTTACTCCTTACCCCGCTGCTATTCTCCTCTTACCTCGACGTGTTTTGAATCCGCTCTCTTCTCTTTCTTCGAGTCCAGGAATTCTCGTGGTTGGGTTTCCGTCGTACCTTTAGGGTTTCCGCTTCCTCCTTTGATAACGGTGTTCTACCATCCGGTGTTCAAGCTGCCTGATGAATCCGTCTGCCGTGTTATCATTCTTTGTTCCTTGTTGGTGCTATCCGGTGTTTCCGACGCGACGACAACCTCTACGCCAGATCCGATGCAGAGTCTGCATCACTCCTCTGTTTCCGAACCTCGCTTGTCGAGATCTTCAGTCTGATTCCGAGAATGGTTGCACTCCCTTCTACTGATTGTGCGGAGTAATAGTTTGGGTGCGTGATGGATTGGCCCCCATGCCGACTACCCTTTCTATTCGCTTTTGTACATTGAAGTGGGTGAGAATGCATCGGTTCCCCTTTTCCCATCGAAGTTAGGGGTGGCTTAATTGTGGATACCTCTACCTTCGACCTTTTGTCCCCGGAGAGTTCTCTCGACGATCGCGGACAACAACCCTTGTTAGTGGTGTCGTGAGGATCTGCACGAAGCGCGAAGGACCAGACGCCGACCTTCCTTCCGGTACCATGAGGCGGATCTCGAGGGCGAGATCCATTGTTAGTGGTGTCGAATTGTGGCATCCATAAAACCACTACTAGAAAATCGCGTTGAATTTGTGCATTTCATCGTCATCATCATGCATTGTTTGCCAAAACTATTTTGAAAACCCGTTTTGTTTTCCAAACGCCCCATCTCTATTCAAATGTCAAACACCGGGTCTCGGAATTATTTTGTTTGGCGCTATCGATTGCATACGGCCCGTTTAAAACAAATAAAATTTATAATTATTTTAGTAGGGGCCGTCGAACGGGCCAACCCGACACGAACGACCGCCCCAGATTTTATTTATCGGTCCACCCCAACCAGCCCTGCTAAATCCTAGACCCACCCAATCTATTCCTACCCACCAGCAGACCGCCACCTCACCCTCTCACCCAAACTATACCCACCGCCACCTCACCTATCCAGCCCCATCTAAATCCTATGTCTACCCAACTCTCTACCCAACCTATCTCCACCTCACTCCCCCCAATCACCTCTTGCCACCTCCTCCCCCTCCTTCCCTCGACCAATCCCCTCGCCAACTCACCTCCTCTCTCACCCTCTCATCCTGCCCCCACTCAGCTCACACAGGCCCCACACCCCAAGCGCGCCGCGGCACCCACACAAGCCTCCACTCTCCCACTTGCACGCTGACAGCTCACCCGGACCCCAGCGGACCCGCTCCCTGTTCCTCTTCCACCAGCGTCGCTCCCTCGCTCACGACCGGCCGCCCTCCTCCCAGCTCGCCCTCCCTTCTCCCAGCACCCCTAGGAGCCCTCCCTCTCCGTCGCCCACCGCCCGCATGTGGTGCCCGCCTCCGCCTCGCCTTACGCTCGCCGCCCGATGCTCGCCTGAGTCGCGGCCCCTTCCCGTCGAGTCTTGGCCCGGCCGCATCTGCCCGCCCGCCGCTCAAGCCCTCCCTCGGCGGCCCTGCGCCCTCGGACCCCTTCCTACTTTGGCGCGCCGCCCTTGGTCTTCCCCTCCCGCTCGCGGCCGCTTCCCCTCCGCCACCGCCGGCCCCCTCTCCTCCCGCGCCTGCGCCACCGTCGTCTCCCCTCCCTCTCCGTCGTCTGCAGCAGCTCCCCGCGCCCTCGCGGCCTCCGCCCGCCGGAGTTTTCGCCGCCCCGACCAAGCCTCCGCCCTGCGCCCTTGCTGCCCAGCGCTTTGGCGCCGCCTCCCAGTCGCGCCTCGCGCCCCCGTCCTCCCGGCGTCGAGCTCCACCCCGCGCATCCCGCCGCTGCTCCGAGGCCCCGACGAGCGCGCCCAGACGCCCGTGCCCACTTCCTCTGGGATCCTCTGTGCCCGTGACTTGCTGCTGCCTAATGGCCACCATGAACCAGGATCCTCTTTGCATGCTTCTCGGTGTGGTGCTACAACAAGGACCCCTCTGACTCGAGTCGGCAAGATCGGCAAGTGACGATGAGACCCGCAGAATCTCGACAAGATCCACGCGACCATATCGCTTCATGGATTCGAGACCACTCGAGCGACAAGTACTCCACGGCCGGGCAAGTACCACCCTCAACACGCCAAGATCCACCCCAAGGACGCCCCCGACGAGTTGCACCAGACCCTTGGACTCGACACCCTCGAAGCGATCTTCTACACGGAGCAATGTCCGATGGTCGGAACCCCCGAAGACCGAACCCGGAGCTGGAACCGAAGGCCATAAGTGCGACAAGTACTCCGTCATGTACCCGATTGAAGCAAACCCGAGGACACGACGCAGAACGCCAAGCTCTTTCCCGAACGCCAAGCACGCCGATGCGGATACGACAAGTGCTTCACCCCGAACGCCATGACCGTCGACATGACCCCAAGTCCCGCACCCGGATGCGCCAAGACCTACCCCGTTACCGAGAACGACCCCGGAGCCGAGAACGGACCGTCGAACCCTGAGACCGACCCCGAACCCCGGAACCCCAAGATCGTCGAGCCCCCTCTGATGTGTGACCCCTTTTCCTCAAACCCTAATTTATAAATGATATCAACTTGATGCATATTTAATTGCCATACTTGCATGCATAAACATATGGTTTGGGGGCCTTATGTCGATTCACCTAATAATTAAATATGGGGCCCATATGCGAGCAAATCTAGTCTCATATCGGCCTCATTTAAACTTGTGTAGCGAACCGGTATCTTATCTTGCCTCGTTGAAACAACATTTAATATGCGGGGGTTTAAACAACTTGCACCACCTAACTAATGTCGGGACCCCGGTTCCACTTAATTTGACCTAATTGCATCGCACCTTGCCATGCCATCCATCATTCATGCATCATACCGATCTTCTGCCGTGTATTAAATATTGCATCCGGTGTTTCTTCTAGTGTTTTGCTTCTCGCGGATAAGGCCGTTGAGTTGATGTGAGCTTACCGTTCTTGTTGAACCTTCGACAATGTTTTCAGGCGAGCATCTCCCTCTTTCTACCTATCTTACTTTTATAGTATTTATTTCCCTCCTGTTGATCTTTTGCTGTCTGTGTTGCGATGCTTTAGTTTCCGTACCTGTGATTTCCCTTGCAGCCCTATATTGCCTTGGACACACCCTATTGCCTGTTGGTTGGTAGCTAGTTGGTCTTTATGTCGCTTGCTATATTGCTGTTGGGTGTCGTCATATGCCACAGTTGCTGATGTATTGCCGCATGTTGATGTTGGAGATGATTCTAGTTTTACTATTGTTCACTTTACTTTCTGTTTAACAACTAAAATTGAATAAGCAGAGGCATCGTGGGCGATAGATAATATTTGGTTTCGAGCCCACTTGTGTCCGTAAGACCCCGAGTACTTGATACTGTTCCTTGATTTTATGCGCTATCCACATCCGGAGGTATATGGGACCCCGAGCGAGCTTGATTCGGACTTATTTCTTGGGGCCACAAACTAGTTTGAGGTTTTATTTACGATCCTGTACTTATGCCATGTTTCTTTGCTTTATTTACGATTGTGCGAGTCTGCACTTTGTCTTGTTAGGATCAATGGCACGATTCCGCGGTGTCGACAATCCCAGCCACACTTTCGGGTTCCAAGTCGTTCACCGCCGTCCCCCTAACCTTGAGGCCGTCTCGGAGCTTGCGTACTCCGTGTCGGATTCTACTCTAAGGGATGGCCCCTTGAAATATTTCTGAATCTGTGATTGTTCGGTCGTGAAAGCCTCGTTGGGTTTTGATTTGGTTTTCGAGGTTGATCGGCGTGTGTTGCTATTGGTGCACCCGGCGGGTAAAACTTTCTGAAAGCCGTGTCGCGGATATGGACGACTTGGAGCCGATATCTCGATCATAGACAAGCATAACTAAAGTTCTTGCTATAAATTTGACTTATAATGACTAGTAATCAGCTTCACTATAATGGAATGGCTAATTAATACTGCCCACCATTGCTTGTTTGGTTGTCGCTTGCGACAAGTGTATCGACTAGTAAGTATTGCAACTTCTAGCGAAATGGCTGAATAAAAGTACCAACAAGCTGCTGGGTTTGGGTTTATCTCATGCTATCTGTCGATTAGTAAGTCGCCACTATAACGGAATGGTTAACTAAAAGTGCCACTGTTTACTTTATCGGGGCGATTATCTATACGACTAGTAAGTGCAACTATAATCGAACAAGTAAAATTGCCAACCGTGTGAGTTCCTCGGTTGACTTCCTCGTTGGTCTCGAGGGGGAACGCCAGGATGGGTTTGATTGATGATAGTATCAGGTTGGATCCGAATAGGTCTCTCTCACCCCTCTACGATTGGCGCGGTTGTATCGAGTCTCTATAGGTTGTTTAGTGCATCTTTGCCGCTCGATCCACCATACCTATGTGGCGAGGACCGCGAATTCTAGCCTCGCCGTGTCTTGGCCTCGATCTTGGCGCTCCTTCTTTGTTTTCTGCTTTGCCCTTCGTCGGCACCCCTTTTGTTCAGCAGGTTGTGAGATCGACGCCGTTAGCAGGGTTACCCTTCCGGCTTGGCCTGGGCAGGGTTATGGACGCCATTGGTTATTCTTCAGGGCTCTTAGCCCCATTTGCTTCTTGTCCGTAGTCGGACGCTCTACCATTTTAAAGGTGATTTGGATCTTGTATATATTATATTTGTCTTCTTGACTCTTTGAGTCGCTGTTATATATATCTGTTCTGTGGGTCCCATCGAGGACTGTTGTGTGATGTTATTACTTCGTTTTCCACCCGCACGAAAGTGCCTGGTGGGCACCTTTGAATCGTTTCTATGCGGGTTTGGTGAATTTTGCCCAAATTTGCATAGGTCCGATTCTGAGGGTGTTACATCCTCATCGGCATCATCATAATCTCCTTCCTCCTCTTTTTCTTCGCCACCCTCCTCTTCGTCGTTGTCCTCATCCTCATTATCATTCCTTGTAGGTGCAGCCCAACGCTGAGAGGAGCTGGAAGTGGCAAAATCGGGGAACATATATGGATCAAATCCCCTGAACATGTCCTCATCCAGCGGGGCTTCTCAAAGTTGACATAGGGGACAGGAGCTAGAGCATTGCCCAAGTCTGGCACTGGGCGACCACGCTCTGTCAAGAAAGCATTGTGCTGCCTCCTGTTCTCCTGACTGAGCTCCAAACTATGATGGGAAACATCATAGGAAGAGCGACACATATACCACAAGATGTTGAAGAACTAGGCAAGACCTTTCTTTCGAGGAAGAGCACGGGGAAGGTCCCTACAAGAGCGCGAGCCACCAGCAGAAAGAGGATCATGATCATGCTTGGTCTAGTGTTCAGATGGCATCATCTGAGGGAGATCCACATGAGAGCCCCAATGAGGTAAGGTGAAATCCTCCATATATTCATGCGGACCTTTAGGGAGAGCAGTTGCAGGAACGGTGGCCTCAATCAGACGCTGACCATGCTGATAGAAATTGGGAGTCATGCGCTTCACAATGGACCGCTGAATCTCACAGTAGATGAAATCACACACATTGATCTTCCGGAGGCGACGAGGCTCACAGTAGTACAACAGATTCTTGTGGTGACCGCGGACATCAACAACATCACCAGCCTTGCTCACAAGATTGTAGCGAAAGAACCGAGAAAGCACCATGTAGTAGTAGTACATCCCTGACAAGCAGGGAGGTTGATGGCTGGGATCACTGGGATAACAGAAAAGGAGTTGGTTGTCACTGAAAGCCTTCTCAGAATGAATGTAGAAGACAGAGACACTGTCAGGAGGGTAACCCAGGGCATGGAAGAAAGCATCAAAAGGCGCCGAGTACGGCTTGGTGCCGGTCATACAAGTGACAGTGCGAGCATCATCAGTGTGAAAGTAAGCTATGCAGAAGAACTGGCGAATGAGATCTGGCATTAGCTTAACCTTGATAGTAGCAATAGCAAAGACATCCATCTGCTTCAGGGCCACATCCACATGCTCGAAATCGGAGGAGAGGTAATGAGCATAGTGGTCCTCATTGAGATACCTGGGAGGAACAAAGAAACCCCGCTTCATACGAGTTGGCTCATTGTAAAGGTCATCCCAAAATCACTTCTGAGTGTCAGTCCAGAACATCTTGTCAGCCCCTTGGTAAGTGCGGTTGGGAAAGCGGTACGGATTCTACCTCCTCAAGTCCTGCCACTGATTCACATTAATATCTGAAGCAGTATTGTAGTTGGGAGGAACTTCTTCTTCGGTAGGACCAAGACTGGACTTGCCCTTGACACCGGATCTTCCAGCAGAGGCTTTGTTCTTCTGTCCACTTGCAGATCCAGAACCCCCTGTGATAGCAGCTTTCTCTAGTTGACGCTGGGTGAGGCGAGGATGAGGAGGAGGAGGACGTTGAATAGTAAGATTCTCTTTTTGCCGGTGTCAGGCTCAAAGTCGCTGTGGTCAGACTCTGCGCAAGAAGCACACAAGAACGCAAGGCAAAGAAAGCAAATGAGTGTATATGCCATAGAAGATCTCACAAGAACACATAATGAAGGTTGGGCAAGCGCATGGACAGAAACATAGGCAAAAGAAAAATTCGACTCCAGGTCCGGCAGAACCGACCCTGTCGCCAGAATGATCAGCGACGGGTCTGGCAAACCGAAAGCTCGACCGAAATTTCCGATGAGCATGTCGGTTGACCGGAACTGTGACTAGAAATTCCGGCAGCAGTTTTGGCTCGACCGGGCCTGGGACCAAAAAATTAGGGCAATCGATATTGATACTATCCATGACTTAGTACTTGCGCAAACAACATAATGAGGGAGAAAAGTGGGTGAAACTAGGGTAAAGCTAGCCTAGTTACTCTATTAGGAGGATAGAGAGAACTAAGGGAGCACAAGAGACCATGAAGGCTAGGGTTTCAGGGAAGCGCCTATGGAGGGTGGGGAAGCTTGGGGCGGCGGCCATGGAGGAGGGGAGGGCATGGGGAAGAAATAAAGGAAGAGAATGGAACTGCCCCATGCGCGGGCTATAAATACCCCCCTTAAAAAATCGTGAATAAGTTCGGCCGGACCGGTGCCCACACCGGAATTTCCGGCGAGAACATCGGCGAACCGACCTCGTGACCGGAAATTCCGGTGGCGACCAAAATTTTCGGCAGAGAACCAAAAACATGTTCTGTAAGGGTTTTCGGTCTGCTGCCGGAATTTTTGGTCGTCAAGCCGGCGAACCAGAATTTTTGCCGAAAAATTTCTGAAGACAGCGAAAAAAATTGTTTGATGTTTTGGAGATCAAATATTGTGAGGAATCATATGAGCATATACAAAAGATCCAAATGAAGACCAGAGAGAGCACTGTCCATATGGCAAGGTCATGAAGAAACAAAAACGAAGAGCGGCCATGGACAAAGGATTTAGCTTGAAGCAACAATGCACCCAATACATAAAACCGACGATTTGGCGGAGGATTTCTCCCCCTATGTTTAAGAACACATGTCATGGCACCTCAAAGATAGATGCTTGGACCCATATCATGACACGAGATCAATTTATGTTGCACACATAGGTAAGCATCAAACCAAGACATGGTGAGATGACCATCCCTACATGTGCTGCGCAACTAGTCTACATAGCACATTAAGAGCAAGAATATAGTGCAAGAAGCAAATCAATCCAAGTTTTGGGGATCTAGGATACCGAGTTCTCGCCTCAACATGACAAACTGGGCTTCATCCAAAGGCTTCGTGAAGATATCGGCCAATTGGAACATCGTACCCACATGAGTGAGACTGATATCACCATTTGCGACATGGTCACGTAGGAAGTGGTGGAAAATGTCAATATGTTTGGTGTGGAAATGTTGGATGGGGTTGTTGGCGATCTTTATTGCGCTTTCATTGTCACATAGAAGAGGCACCTTACCAAGAGACACACCATAGTCTTTCAAGGTTTGCCTCATCCATAACAATTGAGCACAACAATATGCCGTGGATATGTATTCGGCTTCGGCAGTGGATAGGGCTGTGGAGTTTTGTTTCTTGGAAGACCAACTCACCAACGACCGGCCAATAAATTGGCAATCCCCGGAGGTTGATTTCCAGTCAACCTTATCACCTGCCCAATTGGCATCCGAATAGCCAACAATCTCAAAGGTTGACCCCTTTGGATACCAAAGCCCGAGAGTAGGAGTGAGAACAAGGTACCTAAAAATCCGTTTGACCGCCATCAAGTGTCACTCCTTGGAAGCGGATTGAAAACAAGCACACATTCCAACACTTAACATGATATCTGTCCTAGAAGCACAAAGGTAGAGCAAGGAACCAATCATAGAACGATGTACCTTTTGATCCACGTCCTTCTCACCTACTCCAAGGACAAGTTGTCCATTTAGTGGCATGGGTGTCTTCATGGGATTAGCCTTGGCCATCTCGAACTTATTGAGCATATCCTTAATGTACATCTCTTGAGAGATGAAAGTGCCATGAGGAAGTTGCTTTATGATGAAGCCTAGAAAGAACTTCAACTCGCCCTTCATGGACATCCTAAATTTCATAGTCATCAACTCAGAAAAAGCTTTGTTATGAGATTCGTTAGTTCCACCAAATATAATATCATCAACATAGATTTGAACAATACATAATCCACCCCCTTTAACCCGTTTGGTGAAAAGGGTGGAATCGACCTTACCCACGCTAAAACCATCCATGAGTAGAAAATCCCTAAGGTGCTCATACCAAGCACGAGGAGCTTGCTTTAGTCCGCAGAGAGCCTTATGGACTATATACACATGGTTGGGATAGCGTGTGTTTTTGAAACCCGGGGGTTGAGCTACATATGCAACCTCTTTCAAGGGACCATTATGAAATGCACTTTTCACATCCATTTGATAAAGCTTGAAGTTATGGAAAGATGCATAAGCAAGCAAGATACGAATAGCTTCAAGACAAGCAACGGACGCAAATGTTTCCTCATAGTAAATACCTTCTATTTGGGCATACCCTTGCGCCACTAACATTGCTTTGTTTCTTGTGACGACCCTGTTCTCATCTTGCTTGTTCTTGAACACCCACTTGGTACTAATGACATTGATGCGATGATCTTTATGCCTCTCCACTAGAGACCAGACTTCATTACGGGTGAAACACTCGAGTTCTTCTTGCATGACAATGACCCAATTCAGATCCTCCAAAGACTCATGAACCTTAAGGGGCTCAAAGCTGGACACAAAAGCATGATATCCAGAAAAGGTTGTGAGGTTCTTCTTCCTGGCACGGGTCTCGATCCCTCTTGATATGCTTCCAAGGATATTGTTGACTTGAAGTACACTTGCAATGGAGGCGGCCTTAATCTTCCGAATTGTGCCTTCATGATCAAAAAATTCATCTTTTGAGGGGCCTTGATCATTAACACCATCTTGATCTTGGCCTTGAGATGGAGGTTGATCTTCTACTTGGTCTTGGTCAAGGGTTTGAGGGCTTGATTCTTGTTGTTCGGTTTGCATGGCATCTTGAGTGAGATGTTGATCTTGTGATGCATTTTATGGATCAACTTGGGTAGAGCTTGGCTCTTCTTGAGTTGAGCTTGATTCTCCCCATAATCTTGTTGAACATGAATGTAAGACTCGGTGGGCAAGATGTGCCCAATACCCATCAACTTGATGACTTGAGAAGAATCACCATATCCTACAACACGAGAAGAAACTTGCCCCTCATGGGGGCCATTATTCTCCAAAAACTCCACGTCACAAGATACTTTAACACTACCATTGGTCTTGTTGTAGTATCTATAGGCATGAGAGTTTTCCGCATAACCAACAAATATACCCTCTATAGTTCTAGAATCGAATTTACTGAGCTTTTCCTTTTTGTTCTTGACGAGGCACTTGCATCCAAAGACACAGAAGTAGTTGACGTTGGGCTTCTTATTTGTGAGAATCTCGTATGGAGTCATGTCAAAGGGAGCTCGGAGGAAGAGCCGGTTCGTGTAGTGAACCGCGGTAGCAATAGCTTCTCCCCAAAAATTGTGAGGGGATTTGAATTCACTCAACATTGTTCTTGCCATCTCAATGATTGTCCGGTTCTTACTTTCAACAACACCATTTTGTTGAGGGGTATAAGGAGCTGAGAATTCATGCTTGATCCCCTCATCTTCAACAAATTCTTGCATGGTGTAATTCTTGAACTTGGTGTCGTTGTCGGTTCTAATGGTCTTGATCTCCACTCCATGATTAAGTTGAGCTTGCTTGGCGAAGATCATGAATTCCTTGAAGGTCTCATCCTTTGTCTTGAGAATAAAGACCCAAGTATAACTTGAGTAATCATCAACAATGAAAAGTCCATATCTTCTTCCACCAAGGGAGTCATATGTCGATGGCCCGAAGAGATCCAAATGGAGCAGCTCCAAGGGTCTTGACATGGCCACCTTGGTAATGGAAGGATGATGCTTCCCAATTTTCTTTCCTAAAATGCAAGCACTACACACACGATCTTTCTCAAAGGAGATACCAGTTAGTCCAATAATATGCTCACCCTTTTGGAGTAGATTGAGATTTCTCATGTTAACATGGCCTAGGCGACGATGCCAAAGGAGATTGGCTCTCTTTCGAGAGGTCGACCACATAAAGGTCGTCTTCCATGTGTCCAATGAGAACCAAGCTGAGATCATCACCCCTAAAGACCTTCACAAAAGTTCTAGAGAAATAGGAGTCATAGCCAGCATCCGCGAGATGTTTAATAGTAAGTAAGTTGTAACCAAGGTTTTCAACATGTAAGACGGTCTCTAGAGTCAAAACCTTGGATATTACCAACTTACCATAACCTAGTACCTTTCCTTTAGAGTTATCTCCAAAAGTGATGCTTGACGTTGAGTTGACATCATGAATGAATTGGTCAAGCCCACTCCTACCTCCGGTCATGTGATTGGTGCATCCACTATCAAACACCCATTTTGATCCACCGGAGGCATAACCCTACAAAATCAATTCTTTGATTTAGGAACCCATTGAGTAATGGGTCCCCTAGCATTAGCAACAAGATCCTTAGGTACCCTAATTGAGTACCACCTATAAGCATAACCATTTCGAGGGCCAACATATTTGGAATATACATCTCCTTGAGTGCCCTTACATAGCACATAGGAAGGATTAGACTTTCCCGCATACTTGTGATTGGGATTGCCCCTCATGGATCCCTCATTCACCACATTCCTTTTAACTTGGTCAACCACCTTGTCACCTTCTTTTACAAAGGTTATCTTCTTTGGATCAAAACTGACACCTTCCTTGGAAATTCTCGTCTTTTGACGGGATAAAATCTCATCTAGGATCTTTCCCTTGGAGGTAGGTGCACGGCGCTCTTTCTCAAGTTGCTCTTTAAACTTCTTATTTTCCTCAATGAGGTGAGCTTGATCAAAGGTAGAGTTAGAGGTATAAGAATCATTTTCAACAATAATTGGATCCTTCAATGTACCAAGAGCCTTATCATAGGAAACTCGAAGTTGATCATGGTTCTCTCCAAGTTTTATGAGATCACGCTTGACAAGCAAACTAGCCTTCTCAAGGTGCTCAAGGTACTTGGTAAGAGAAGAATGGGCAACTTCAAGCTATTTCTTTGAGGCATCAAGCTCTTGGGACAATGAGTTAGCCCTATCAATAGTGTCCATGTCTTTTCCTTTATCAATTTCAAAAATTTCAATTTGTAGTTTAAGAAAAGAATTGGTATTATTTTCCTCACAAAGCTCTTGCTCAAGAAGATTGAATCTTCGTTTCTCATCATCAATATGAGATTCCAAGCTATCAATGGCCTCATCACGTGAGCTAACAAGTTCCATTAATTTTATTGACTCTAGCACGAGAAATGGGAGGAAGAGACTTCATGATAGCATACATTTCTTTTATATATTCTTTACCAAATTCATCACTATCACTATCACTATAACTATCATGATCACTCTCAAGATCATCCAAGACACTAGATAGGGATGGAGGAGAGACAATTACCTTGGATCTTCGTGCCATAAGACAAGAACCAGTGATCTTGGGAATAAGAGAACTCTCGATGTAGTCCTTGGAGTAGTCGTAGGTGAGAGGTGAACCGGGTTCGACATATGCCAAACCGGTCACACCCACCACTTTCTCCTTATCCCCACACTCCACGTCGGACTCTTCCTTGGAGCTCCTTGCCATGAGGTAAGTGGCTTGTGACCTTGGGAGTAGGAGAGTCATCGGTGTAGTCCTTGGTGTAGTCATAGGTGAAGACAAACCCGGGTTTGGCAAAGGCCAAACCGGCCACTCCAACCACCTTCTCTTCGTCCTCTTCCTCCTTGTCGGATATGTATTCTTGGCCTAGGAAGCCCTTGCCATCACGCCTATTGTTCCACTTGTATCTTTCATTGATGGGGTTGGGCTTCAATCTTGGTTTGGCACCCTCTTTATACTTAGTCTTGTCAAGCCTCTTCTCATATGGACACTTGTCGGCAAAATGGGCTGACTCATCACAATTGTAGCACGTCCTCTTCTTCTCACTTGATCACATTGAACTTCTCCTTCTTCGGAACTTCATGTTCTTGGTTAAGAGAGCAAGTTGAGAGAGCATATCATCAACTCCATCAACATCGCTTTCTTCATCACTATCAACATCTTCTTGCACATTCTTGGCCTTTAGTGCTAGAGAGTGGGAAGACCCAATAGCACGGTTGATCTCCTTGATCTTTTGCCCTTCATCCGCCAAGTTATCCGCGGCAACTAGATAAGAGACTAGATCATCAGGAGTGAATTGATTAGCTCTATCAAGGATTTTCAAGTTCAAGGCAAGCTTCTTGTCGGTGACTGCGATCATGGAGACAATCTTGGACTTGATAAGTTCATCATTCAAATTGAATCCATCATCATACTTGTCACACCCTAGGCCACCAATCTTCACGCGGAGGGCAACAAGTCTCTTGTATGCTTCAGCGATAGTCTCACCATCATGGTTCATGAACATGTTCATCTCTGACTTGGCGGCTTCATACTTGGATTTTTGGATAAGAGAGGTTCCCTCTTGGAGAATGACAATCCTATCCCAAAGGTCCTTTGCGGTGGGGATGTTGCTGACTTGATCATGAAGAGTGCGGTGAATGGCACTCCTTATCTTGTCACAAGCCATTGCATTTAGTTGAAGGTCGTAGTACTCTCCCGGGGTGAGGTTGTTGGGATCATGAGGGTGGAAACCGGTGCATACAATCTACCAAATCTCAACGCTGCAGCTGCGAAGATGAGATTCCATAGAAGCTTTCCAATGAGAGAAATGAGTTCCATCATAGAGGTGCAGGACCCGAACCATTAATATGAGGCATGATGTTCTTTTGCTTAGGATAAACATAAGGGAATTTATTAGGGGGCGTGGAAGTTTTTGACGAGCCACCCTCATGAGCGGACTCGGCATCCTTATCCTTTTCGGTGTCCATGGGTATCCCTTGAGGTGCTACCAATGGATTACCAAAAAAGCACCATCGCCAATGGCCTTAAGTTGTACTTCTAGGTAACTCATTCGAACAAGGAGATCGGAATCCGCCTTGGCCTTTTCAAGGGCACCCTTGGCTAAGATTTCGTGAAGCTCCTTGACTGAATAAGTCTTTTCCTCCTTATCATCGGACAAAACCATCTTTTCTCTTAGGCGGTAAAGCCCTTAAAAGATCCCTTTACTATGATACCAATTGAAAGTGTAATATGGTTAACCTAGAGGGGGTGAATAGGTTTGTACAAAATTCTTTATAATCTTTTGCAAGTTTTAGGATTTTCGGAATATAAGTGAGCCTAAATGCAAACTAGGTGAGGCAACCTAGATGATGAACAAGATACTTCAAGCTTGAAGACTATCACAAGGTAAACAACACAAGTAAGAGATCGATTAAGGAATAACCGAAGCACGCGGAGAAGAAGATGTATTCCCGTGTTCACCACCTTTGGGAAGAGGGCTATGTCACGTTGGAGAGGTGTGAGGTTCCACGAAGGATTCCTCACGCGCCACAAAGGCTCGCCTTCTTCTCCGAGCCTATCCCACGAAGGAATACCTCACTTACTCGTGGTAGACTTTAAGGTAGTCTCCAAACCCTCACAAACTTTCCACAGAGCAAATCACAAGCCGAATGCCTCCGGGCGACCCTAGCCGCCTAGGGTTTCCCACAAACCCAAGAGTAACAAGCTAACTCGATGAACTCAAGAGGGAATGAACTGTGGCTTGGTGGAAATGTAGATCGGGACCTCCTCTTCCTTTCTACCAAAGGGATTTGGATTTGGTTGGGTAGAATGGGAGATCCTCAAGCTTTTGTGTTTCAACAATGGGGGAGAGAGAGAGAGCTTCAAGAAATGGATGTTATACTGAAATGCCTAACCTCATAGTCGAGAAGAAAGGGATATATATAGTATGGGTGGAAAAAGAGCCGTTTGGGGGTTCCTGCGATAGAACCGTCAATAAGTCCGGTCGGACCGAGTTGCTCGCCGGAATTTCCGGTGACAACTCCGGTGGACCGGACCACACGGCGGAATTTTTGGCGGCGACCGAAATTCCCGGAGAACAACTGAAAGGCTATTCTGTAAGCCATATCAGTGTGCACCGGGAATTTCCGGTGGCGACCGGAAATTTCGGCGACAGCACCGGCGCCGCCGACGCTTTTGCCGATTTCACAAAAGCCCCCTTTTGACTCATTTTTGAGGGCTAACTTTCTCTCTTTCTTTGAAAGAGTGTGTGGTGGTGGATAAAGAGAAGTATATTTCATATGGAACATCCCCAAAGAGCGCATCAAGATCACCCCTCTTAATAGTGCGGTGTTTCCTATTTGACTCAAGAGTAAATAAGAGAGAATAATAAATAACACCACTGGCTCTTCATAAAGAAATGAATGGGGGTCACCCATTGCCTTTCACCAACAACCTGCGGACTCTCACCTGTAGAGAAGCTAATAGAAACATTATTCCGCTCTCTAGCCTCGATGTCATAGTTAACCAAAACACTAGGTAAGGGATATTTGCCCTTTCACCTCCCCTCATTAGTATTTACCCCCACTTGTAGATGCTAGTGCTAAGAATAAAACTTGATCAGCTTTAGATGGGAATACTTGGTGAAAATGGTTATGAAAACCTTAGAATGATGAGTCATTCTATTGAAATGTTTTGACATGTGTGCTTTAACACCAGATGATTTTGATGATGAAAATGTTAAGGCGTGATCCTTAGCCCTTTATAAAACTGATGGTTGTCTGGATGCGATACCATTCCAATTTTACCGTATAACCACAATACCCGAAATTTGGGTAGGGTTTGACTAAAAATTTATATACCTTAGTATGGGTTCCCTTGCGGCCAAGGTCTGAGCTAAGGCTACCTTGTGAAGATTGTCCACCTGTGCAGTACCCAAGATGACAGTTGGTCATGGTTGGGAGGCCAAACCCATAGTAGAGGTGCATATACTAGGGCGTGTAATTGAAAGGTTAGGATTGATTATCTGCATACTAAGTATGGTGAATTCAAGATTGTTCCTGACGGATGTATCGAATGTTGTGGTGAAAGTGTACAATCTCTGCAGAGTGTCAAACTATTTGAATAGCCGCGTCCGCGGTAATGGACAGTTGGAGTGGCCATACTGTTCTATCGTCAGATGTTTTCAAAATGACTTATGAAATGATTTATGACTTTGACTTGACCACAACAGAGTTGTGACATGAAATTCAAGTTCCCACTTAGGTGTTATAAAAATTTGAACTAGCTTTCTTTGCCTTTGAACTTAGTAGAGGTAAATTTGGCTTTTTGGTAAAACAACCCTAGAGCTTAGTATATCCTATTCAAAGCCACTTGACTTGTTAGTATTAGTTTGTGAGTACTTAAAGAGTACTCATGGCTTTGTCCCTATCTATTCCCGTGGTCAGACTATGAAGAGGAGTATCAGGAAGAAGGACAGCAGGAAGGTTACGACAACTAGGATCATCTCCCATCGTCAGCATTGCCTGTGACCCTGAATGTGGAGCTTCGCCTACGCTATCATTACTATTACGTTATTTCGCTTCTTGAATTGTATTAAGAACTGGATCATGAGATCCTTATTTGTGTAATAACTTATGTATGGTTTGTAATGGATGATGTACTGTGATATCCAATCTGTTATGTCTTGAAAAAATGGTAATCCTGGGATTGCGATGTATGGCATAACAGGCATCTGTGATTAAAAATACGAGTGTTGACAAGTTGGTATCAGAGCCATCCTGACCATAGGAGACCCTAGTTAGAATGGACGTTTGAATCAAAAACTCAGTTTCAAAACCAAAGGAAGTGAGTATTGACAAAAACTTATTGTTATTCTTATCACTTAGACTCTTTCATGAAAATTCATGTTCCTCAAAAAATCTTGCAAACTTACATAAAATTTGACACACTTGATCACTCTACTAACTCATGCTATATTCTTATAGATGGACGTGAAGTACAACATGTTTTATCAGTTGGGAAATGGAGGAGACCTCATCTTTGAGCGTGACTTGGACCAGCTGTCGGAGATGCTGGAGCATCCGCACCCTGAGTTCTTCGGAGCTCAGCTCAATGATCAAGAAGGGGAAGATTTGCAGTGGTTAGTTGTTGCAAGTCTCCGAGGAAAGATTGAACCCCCCCACTGCAGAGGGAATTCAGTTCACCTTATGAGAGAACAACTGGCTCGATGGACTTGCCAGGGCCATGCAGGAAGCTCTTGCCCGTCTATGTGGGCAGAGTATCAATCAGATCAAGGGTACCCGCTTTGAGTTCTACCCAAGGCGTGATGCTATGGGACAGCCACTGGAGGCCCCATATCACCATGAGCTGAATACGCAGTTGGACCACCTCAGCTTCATGATGTATGACCGTTAGAAGGAGTTGGACAATACGCGCTCCTACGCCAACCACAAGTACGCCATAGCCGCCAAGAAGGATCAGACCATCGCCATGCTAGTGAAGGATCGCAAGTCTCGTCGCCGTCAGCTCGACAAGAAGGAGCGCATCATTGCCCGACTTCTCCACCGGATCACGGGTTTGGAGGAGACCATCCACGATAGAGATGTGCAGTTAGAGGAGAGGGGGAATGCAGGAGAAGACCTTCGTGGACACCCCTACTCCTATCTCAGCGATGATGATGACTTTCTGGAGGATCAGGCCATGGACTTCTTCACCGATGAGGATGACTTCGCCTTCATCGATGATGATGATGATGATGATGATGATGATGATGAGGATGATGAGGACACTGACTCCGAGGAGTAGTAGCACTTGAGCACTAGCGTTAGTGAGTTGTATTCGGTCCCACTGTATTGTAGTTTCCCAGAATGGTTCTTAAAACCATCTATTTTTCTTTGTTGTGGTGTGTGTTTGTATCGTGTGCTATGAATGAATGAAAAGAAAGTTGCTAGAAAAATCTGATTCAACACTTGAAAACTTTAAAAACTTTCCAAAACCTCCTGAACCATACAAATTTCCCTCTTTTCTCATGATCTATCTCAATCTTCAGATGCCTCGCGGAGGAAGCAACTCAGCCCCGGACCCGACGTTGCAACTCTTGCAAATGTTGGTTTCTGACCGCGAAGCCGAAATAGCCGAACGTCAAGCCAACGTAGCCACCCTTCAACAGATAGCTCAGATGGCCAACAATAATTAAGGCCATGGAAATCTGGACAACCATGGATCTAAGCTCAAGAATTTCCAGAACACCAATCCACCTATTTTCACTAAGTCAGAAGAGTCCCTAGATGCAGATGATTGGTTGAAAACCATGGAGAACAATCTGGAAGTTGCAGGAGTGGAAGCTAACGAGAAAGTGTTGTTTGCTACCCACTATCTGGCAGGAGATGCAAGAGGATGGTGGAACAGCGTTGGCACAATGACAGGTGGTCAGTTGATGACTTGGGAAGAGTTCAAAGTCAAGTTCAGCAGAACCCATGTGCCACTGGGTTTGATCAAGAGGATGAGAGATGAATTCAGGGAACTGGAGCAAGGAAGGATGATAGTAGTGGAATACCGTGACAAATTCTTGTCATTGGCTAGGAATGCACCAGATGAAATAGACACTGAAGCCAAGAAGAAAGAGAGATTACTGAATGGTATGCACGATAAGATGCAGACAGTGTTAGTCAATATCCCCTTTGCAGATATTGAAGCCTTAGTTGACTCTACCATTCAGATGGAAGGAAAGATCAACCAAGCTAATGAGAACCGCAAGCGTCGCATCATGCATCAACCAGGAACCCACCATACACCAAAGTATCGCCCCAACCCATCTCCAGTATTTTCCCCAAGAACCAACAGACCCCCGATGAACCGTCCGACCTACCCCAACCGTGGAAACCCAAGGCCCGAAGGAAACCACAACAACCCCGGCAATCCCAGCAATTTCAACCGTACCCCACCCTATTCAACAACAACAATGCTGCCACCAACACTGCCCCAAGGACTAGAAGCAATGTTGTGCCTGTTCCAGCAAAGGACAAGTCGCAAGTAACTTCTTATGAATGTGGAACCAAGGGTCACCATTCCAATGAGTGCCCCAAGAAGATTTCCGCAGCCCCCAATGCAAATGCCCCAGCTCAGCAGTAGCATCGTGTTCAGCCCGGAAGAATGTTTGCCCTATGGAACTCACTCAACCGCAACGGTTGTCTCTTTCTCATGCATGCTGAAGAAGCCCAGGAAACGCCAGATGTCGTGCTGGGTATGTTTTCTATTAACTCAGTACTTCCAAGAGTGTTGTTTGATTCTAGAGCATCACACTCATTTGTTACTGAATAATTTGCATGCACTAGTAAGATTCAACCAACCAAATTCAAGCATGTTATGATTCTTCAAATACCTGGTTCAACCACCAAAGCTAGGCAAATTTGCAAAGCCATCCCTATCCGAATCCATGGCATAGATTTTTATGCTAATTTAATAGTACTCGGAACTAAAGGTCTGGAAGTACTACTAGGAATGGATTGGATGTCCAAACACAAAGGACTAATTGACTGTGCCAAGAAAGCCATAACCATGACCAGTACAGCCGAAATATCAGTCAAGCATGTATCTGAAACCTTGCCCCGTCAATTCAAGTGCAACAAGAGTATAGCCCAACCGACCATTTACCAAGTCCGGATAGTCTATGAATACCCCGATGTATTTCCAGATGTTTTGCCCGGTATGCCCCCAGATCGGGATATCGAGTTTATCATTGAACTAATACCTGGAAACGGACCCATAGCCTAGATACCATATAGTATGAACCCATCTGAACTAGTGGAACTAAAGAAGCAACTGGATGCCATGCTTGAAATTAGATTGATTCAACCAAGTGCGTCACCATGGAGATCACCTGTTTTATTTGTGGACAAGAAAGATGGAGGTAACCGTTTGTGTACGGATTATCGGAAGTTGAATAATGTCACCATCAAGAACAAGTACCCGTTGCCAAAGATAGAAGATCTGTTTGACCAGTTGACTGGTGCCAAAGTGTTTTCTAAGATTGATCTTAGAAATGGTTATCATCAACTCAAGATTCGCCGAGAGGATATTCCAAAGACTGCCTTTACCACCAGATATGGATTATACGAGTATACTGTCATGTCTTTGGGATTAATGAATTCTTCCGCTTATTTCATGAACCTCATGAATAAGATTTTTATGGACTTCCTGGATAATTTTGTCGTTGTTTTTATCGATGACATTCTGATTTATTCCAAATCAGAAGACGAACATGAGCTACACCTAAGGACCATTCTTGGAACCCTAAGAGAGCATCAGCTATATGACAAGTTTAGCAAATGTGAATTATGGTTACAGGAAGTAGGATTTCTCGGACATATCGTATCAGCCGGAGGAATTGCCGTTGACCCTGCAAAGGTGAAGGATATTGAAGATTGGCAAGCCCCAACCACTCAAACCCAAGTTCGTGCATTTATCGGATTAGCGGGATACTACCGCAAGTTTGTAGAAGGATTCTCGAGTATTGCAAGACCCATGACCCAATTGCTAAAGAAGGACAAGAAGTTTGAATGGACAGACAAATCTGAAGCGAGTTTTCAGGAACTCAAGAGGAGATTGATTTCAGCCCCAATCTTGATCATGCCGGATATCACGAAGCCCTTTGATGTGTATTGTGACGCGTCTAAGATCGGTCTCGGATGTGTACTAATGCAAGAAGGAAAAGTTATATCTTATCTATCCCAACAACTAAAACAGCATGAACAGAATTATCCAACCCATGACCTTGAACTAGCAGCCGTAGTTCTAGCCCTAAAGACATGGAGGCATTATCTTATGGGTAACCATTGTGAGATTTATTAGGATCACAAGAGCCTGAAGTATATATTCACTCAGAAGGAGCTGAATATGAGGCAGAGAAGATGGATTGAGCTAATCAAGGACTATGATCTGGACATTCACTATCACCCCGGTAAAGCCAATGTGGTAGCTGATGCCCTTAGCAGATTGCCGTGCCGCTTGAACTCCATGATTTTGAAGGAGCAACCAAGTTTGCACAAAGATATGGAAGATTTCCGAATGGAATTAGTAAGTGAAGGATTTTTGGCTAGCATAGAACTTCAACCCACATTGATCAGTCAGCTCAAGGAGGCGCAGAAAGGAAATGCTTGTATCGACGGAATCAAACATCGTATAGGTACAGGCAAAGTACCCTGATTGACCGAAGACGAAGGAGTTATGTGGTACAAAGGACGTCTCTGTGTACCAGCAGATTCGGAGTTGAAAGAAGTTATATTGAAAGAGGCCCATGATACTCTTTATTCTATCCACCCCGGAGGAATGAAGATGTATCAGGATTTGAAGGAGCAATTTTGGTGGCATAAGATGAAGAGATAAATCGGAAGCTATATCGCCAAGTGTGATATTTGTCAGAGAGTCAAGGCGGGACATCAAATACCCGAAGGACTGTTGCAACCATTACAGATTCCGAAATGGAAATGGGATTCAGTTGGAATGGACTTTATCACCGGATTGCCTACTTCTAGTAGGAGAAATGACTCTATCTGGGTCATAGTTGACAGATTGTCCAAGGTAGCCCATTTCTTACCAGTCAAGACCACATACCAAAGTTCGAAGCTAGCGGAGTTGTACATCGCTAGAATCGTTAGTTTGCATGGAGTCCCCAAGAACATCATATCGGATCGAGGAACTCAGTTTACCTCAAGATTCTGGAAGAAAGTCCAAGAAGGTTTAGGAACCCGACTGGATTTCAGCACAGCGTATCACCCTCAGGCCGATGGACAAACGAAGCGAGTAAATCAAATACTCGAATATATGTTGAGAGCATGTGTGCTAGAGTATGGATCTAAATGGGAAGACTGTCTGCCTTTCGCAGAATTTTCATACAACAACAGTTATCAAGCTAGTCTGCAAATGGCCCCATTTGAATTCATGTATGGAAGTAAGTGTCGCGCCCCTTTGAATTGGTCGAAAGTGGGAGAGAGTCAGATTTTTAGACCCGACATCCTACGAGAAGCAGAAGAGAAAGTTCACAAGATTCGTGAGCACCTCAAGACTGCCCAGTCAAGACAGAAGAGTTACGCCGACAAGAGACGTCGCGACCTTGCTTTCAATATCGGAGATTTTGTGTATCTCAAAGTGTCGCCTTTGAAGGGAATGCAGCGTTTCCAACTCAAAGGAAAGTTAGTCCCCAGATATATCGGACCCTTCAAGATTATGAATCATCGAGGAGAAGTATCATATCAATTGGAACTGCCAGAGGAAATGTCAGCGGTACACAATGTGTTCCATATATCGTTACTTCGCAAATGCCTTGAAGTTCCCAAGAAGACCGAAATTTTCAAGAACATTGATCACCGGACCATAGAGATCAACGATGACCTGACGTATCCCGAAGTACCCATCTGTATTTTGGAAGAAGCTTTCAGAACCACCAGAACCCGAAGCATCAAATTTCTCAAGATCCAGTGGAGCAACCACACTGAAGAAGAAGCTACCTGGGAGCGAGAAGATCACATCAGGACGGAGTTTCCCGATCTCTTTAAATCCTCGGTAATCTTTTTCTTCTTTTTCAAAACTCGGGACGAGATTTCGTTTAAGGAGGGAAGGTTTGTAACATCCCAAAAACATGAAACAATGATCATCAAACTCTAATCACTAAAATTAGGGTTAAAAGAAACTTTGATTAAATAAAAACAAAATGAATGCATGTGTGTATGTGATGATTTGATGAATGCATGAATGGACTTGTGTGATTCAACTAAATAATAAGGAATGGTTCAAAGATGAATATAACATCATCTAAAACATTTCCAAGTAGAAAAAAATCAAGAGAAAATAAAAAACAAATCAAATAAAGCAAATGGTCATTTTTGCCAATCTTGTTCACTAGGTCACTTTGAGTGTTTCTAGTCCAAGATTTCAAACAAAAACTTTTCCAATTCTTTTCACCCCTTGCTAGACCAAGTAAAAGTGAATCAAATCCCACCCTTCAAACTTGCAGAAACATTTATCAACCCCATTAAAATTACAATTCAAAATTGAATCTTTAACATATGTGAAGATCACACATTTTCAAAACCCAACCAAACCAGTGCCCCTTGACCAATCCAACTAACCAGATACTCCCTAGTATGTGCCTAGCAAACCCACCAAGTTTGAACCAAAAATTCAAATTTGAATTTCTTGCGGCCATTTCATCAAACACTTGGAGACAGAAAATCAAACTGGCCAAACTTCACTGTTTTAAGCAGTAATTTGGCTAAGCATTGTTCACCATTGATCACCCTTGTCTCCCCCAGTGCCAACCAGTTCCTTGACCACCCCTAGCCCCTACCTATTGCACCATTCCATGCCAACCCAAAGGAACCCTTGCCAGCCGACCATGGCTAGCTAGCCAGAACAAGCACCAAGCCTAGCCACCTTGACTAGCAGGCACTCCATCGTCCACCGCCACCCCCTGTCCAACGCTCGAACCCTGATAGCCACTGGACCACCCAGATCAGGTGCGACCATTCTCTCTGCGACCATGCCGAGAGTGCGCCATAGTGCCGCGCTCGACACGCTCGCACAAACCACGCGCCGCCCTCATCGCTTGCAGGCGTGATCATCACCGCACCAGGAACCGCCTAGACATGCTCGTTCACCGCCGCGCGACCATGAGCACCTGTGCGCCATTAAGACTTCCGTCGGAGCCACCCAGAGCGTCGACGTGTTCCGACCAATTCGCACCGCCCCACGCCTCGCCATCAAGATGTTGAGCTTCTCTAGAAGGCAATGCACCGTCCCCTACCTTTGGCCATGTCGTTAGCTCGCTGTGCAGCCTACCCCTACAAGCTCAGCCCGCACCCTTCGGTCCCCTTCAGCCACTATAAAAGGAGGCCTTCCCCGCTCGTTTTCTTCACACTAGTTCACTCCTCACCTCTCACTGATCACACACACTCACTCCCGGAGCAAGGCGAGAACCAGGTGTCCAGAATTTCACCGGAGTTCGTCGCTGCACAGGAGGAGAGGCACCGTCGATTGGAGCCGCCCCAGGAGAAGCTGCTGGTACCAGGAGAATTGTCGTCGTCGACTTCGTCGTTCGCCCCTGTCGCCGACCATTTCCTGAGCCCCGGTGAGCCTCCCACGACCCCCACCTGCCGCGCTAGGGTTCTGTCTCGCCGGAGCTGCTTGACATGGACGGTGAACCAGAGCCGTTCGATTAGAGTTAGATCGTGCGGCCTAGATCACCCCATACCGCTTCTCCACTCGTTGTCTCACTGACGAGTGGGGTCGCTCACTTAACCAGCCCGCGCGTGCGCTGTGCGTAGTGTGCCGGCCCAGTTAAACATCCCGCGCGACCCACTAATTCAAATTTAGATTCATTCATTTAATTTCAAACCCAGTTCTGTACCTAGATTCAAAAACCAACCCAGCTCGATTCACTAAACCAAAATGCATGAAACCAATTTTGTTAGAAAGGTACTAGAGTGCTTAATCCAAGCCAGTTGGATTCAACCCATTTAGATTTGTAGATCACCCATGGTAAAAATAATAAGGCAGAAGCTTTTCTGCATTCAAACATTTTTCAAAATTAAACCATAAGAGCTTTTGAGTTGATTCCAACTCTCAAAAATCACATTTAACCATGCCTTTCAGAATATATAAAAATCTATAGGTTTACTTATAGAAATAATGATCAAGTAATAAAAGAATGCCACATAGGCATTTCTAGTCACTTTAATTAAATAAAATAAAAGGCTAAACCTTATTAAATGGTGATGCCACTTTAAATCACATTCCCATGTACTGAAATATGTGGTGATGACATGTGTCAACATGATCCCATGTTTTAGTTGGAGAATATTAAATCTTAAGTAGTTTTTAAATGAGTAGAAATTACTTTTCTAAAATAAAATAAATAAGACAAGTGCTTTAATCTTGTAATGTTAGTGATGATGCTAGATCATCTAGTGTGAACCTTTGTGCAATAAATAGAAATAGTTAAGTGTTGTTTGGTGATTGTTTACCTCGTATTTAATTATAGACGCTAGTACCGACCAAGGATACGAGGAGGAAGCAGGATACTACGAGGAAGAAGCTAAGGAGAACTTCAACCACTGCTCTACACAAGGCAAGCTAACACTTGCAAGATACCCTACTTATGCAAGATACTACTTGCTTGTTACTATGCCAACCATATGCCTTAAGCATATGTGATTATACCCACTTGACACACCATCCTAGTTTTACTTGCAAGCTTAGTATTTTATGTTCTTTATTAAAAGATTTCTTTCAAAAGTTTACTTAGTGACTTGTAGATTCCACAAAGATAATTGAAGATAGCATAAAGAGCATAAAACTTGGCCTAAGTTAGATAATATTGATGTCATCCTGAGGCATGAGATTTTACTTAGATAAGATACACTTCTTTACCACCCCTCATTAGTATTTACCCCCACTTGTAGTTGCTAGTGCTAAGCATAAAACTTGATCAACTTTAGATGGGAATACTTGGTGAAAATGGTTATGAAAACCTTAGAATGATGAGTCATTCTATTGAAATGTTTTGACATGTGTTCTTGAACACCAGATGATTTTTATGATGAAAATGTTAAGGCATGAGCCTTAGCCCTTTATAAACTGATGGTTGTCTGGATGCGATACCATTCCAATTTTACCTTACAACCACAATACCCGAAATTTGGGTAGGGCTTGACTGGAAATTTATATACCTTAGTATGGGTTCCCTTGCGGCCAAGGTCTAAGCTGACGCTACCTTGTGAAGATTGTCCACCTGAGCAGTACCCAAGATGACAGTTGTTCATGGTTGGGAGGCCAAACTCACAGGAGAGGTGCCTATACTAGGGCGTGTAATTGAAAGGTTAGTTTTGATTATCCGCATACTGGGTATGGTGAATTCAGGATTGTTCCTGGCGGATGTATCGAATGTTGTGGTGAAAGTGTACAATTTCTGCAGAGTGTCAAACTATTCGAATAGCCGCGTCCGTGGTTATGGACAGTTGGAGTGGCCATACTGTTCTATCGTCAGATGTTTTCAAAATGACATATGAAATGATATATGACTTTGACTTGACCACAACAGAGTTGTGACATGAAATTCAAGTTCCCACTTAGGTGTTATAAAAATTTCAACTAGCTTTCTTTGCCTTTGAACTTAGTAGAGGTAAATTTGGCTTTTTGGCAAAACAACCCTAGAGCTTAGTATATCCCATTCAAAGCCACTTCACTTGTTAGTATTAGTTTGCAAGTACTTAAAGAGTACTCATGGCTTTGTCCCTGGATATTCCTGTGGCCAGACTATGAAGAGCAGTATTAGGAAGAATGACAGCAGGAAGCTTACGACAACTAGGATCATCTCCCATCGTCAGCATTGCCTGTGACCCTGAATATGGATCTTCGCCTACGCTATCGTTAATATTACGTTATTCCGCTTCTTGAATTCTATTAAGAACTGGATCATGAGATCCTTATTTGTGTAAGACCTTATGTATGGTTTGTAATGGATGATGTACTGTGATATCCAATCTGTTATGTCTCGCAAAAATGGTAATCCTGGGATTGCGATGTATGGCATAACAGGCATCTGTGATTAAAAATCTGGGTGTTGACAAAATATCATCTTGGGAACTTGATGCAGCCCGACCTACGGTCGTTGCCACATCAAGGTCTCAAACTTATGCCAAGTCGTCATGGACTCCAAAGGTGAATCCTATCCTCTTTGAGATCCCACTTCCTACCCTATTGAATGGTATACTACTTCATTCTCCGCCCTCTGACCATGATAGGTTCACACCGATGAGTACGGAGACGAGGGAGGAAGCCCGAGGACTCACACCCGACAAGACGGAGGCTTGGAAGAGGAGACGGAAGAAGCTCCAGCTGGAATCGGCGATAGAACCGGCGAACCGGAGCCACCACCGGAATCCCCGGCGACAGCACCGGTGAACCAGGTGCACCGTCGGAAATCCCGACACCAGGACCGGTCGACCGGACCCACCGCCGGAAACGCTCACTGTATATTGTTCCGGCGAGCGACCGGAATCTTCGGCGACGACCGGAATTCCCTGCCTGCACGCGGATCTGGGTTTGATGCCCTATAATATTCCCTTTAGTTACCCATTTGCCTATTTTATTCCCAAAATACCCCCTTTTTTAGTGGTTAGCCTATAAATAGAGCCCCCACCCCTCATGTGTCCCTTAGGCATAGATGATAGAATAAAGACAACCCCCTTGTGTGGAATCTCTAGTTTTGCCTCTTCCACGCATCCATCATTGAACAAGGTCTTGGAGTTCGATGTCTCGTCTCCAAGTTGTCAAGACCCTCCCCAAGGTGTTCTTCCCTCTCCGATGTGGATTTGAGGGAGCACGTTGACCGATCTTTCCTTGCGAGGATTCTATCGGACCAGTGGTCGCCATTCAGGAGCAATCGGCCTTGTATCGTGTGAGTTTTGTGTGTGTTCTTCGCGAGGTGTGTGTTCGCTTCCATTACCTTCTCCCTTTCCCCTCGCTTTCCCATCGATTTGACCACAAGATCCGTGAAGATCGGGCCACCCAAGAGGTTAACCCCTTTATCATCTGGTATCAGCAACTTTTGGTTGCCACGGATTCCTCATTGATTTGGTCTTTTCCCCATAAATTCGAAAATTTCACAAAAAACAGCCCCAATTCGTGTTTTGCATCGATCTGTGATTTGAGTGAGTTTTGGTAGGTTTTGATTCGTGGATTACTTGCTAAACTTGTTGATCTACCTTCCTTTGTGTTCCCATGGCCTAATTCCATCATTTGACCCTCCGATTTGAAGTTTTCCATCGAGTTTTTCCGCAGAAAATCGAGTTTTTGTGTCCCTAAACTCCCGGTGCCAGATTTGACGAACCGGAGTTCCCGCCAGAATTTCCGGTCAAACTGGACCCGCCGCCGGAAATTCCGGCGAGATTTCCGGTCCGCCGACCTGGTTTTGAGCATAACTTTTGCATTCGAACTCAGATTTTGGTGTTCTTTAGCTCATTTCGAAGGGGAGAAGGAGATCTACATCATCATACACGTTGTTCATGCTATCTACTCCATCCAAATTCCGTGAGCAAGGCGGAATCCAACAATAAAGGGTGAAGATCATCGACGAAAGGTATAAACATTTCGTGACTTTTCCCCATTTTCATTCCTTTGTGAACCCCACTATATTTGTGAGCAAGAAACACCTAGTGAGATTAGTTCCTCTTATGATTGCTTGGGCTATGCACATTTTATACCTTGTAGATTCCGAGCAAACATTATGAGCGCTATCTCATATAGTTATCTTGTATAGTTGTTGGCACAAGGAAGAGGCAAGTGAAAAAAAAGAAGGAAATAAAAAAAAGAGAAAAAATAGAAAAATAAGAAGAAAGTAAAGAAATATACATGTGCCTCATAGAATAGGAAGCGCAAGCTCGATGAACATCATATAGGTGGTACTTATTGTGCATATCTTGTAGCCCAACAATTTTTTGCAATCGAACTAGCGTCTCTCCTTGTACTTGTATGACACGAGCTTATAGTCTTCGCTAGGTAATCATTTGGTTCTTAGCTCACTTTCTCTGTCACACAAGTCCCATTTATCCCACCGTGTGTGTTTTCTTGTACATATTTCCTATCTTGTGGATTGACTTCTTTTGCTTTGTGATCATTGTGGTTCTTTACTTGCCATTACAACATCTTGATTTCGGATTGGTCCTTGACATGCCACTTTTCATACCTATCCACCATAGGCCTTGTGTGTGTGTGTTTTTTGGTTAGTAGTTGGTTTTGGTGTTCCACGTGAACTTCACTTTGCTTGGTTTATTGCTCTCAAGTGTGGCCACTTGCACGATACGATCTTCCAAGGTAAAATAAGGTTTGACGTTGTATCCCTAACACCCTCTACCACTTCCATATACAACACTTGGTCTTATGAAGCATGTCTAGGGACTCCGGGACCGATAATGATATCTATGAAGAATCCATGATGAGCCACCATGACTACGACTCCACAAGTATAGAGGACATGACGGAGCACAACACCGACAACGGATCCGCATGCTTTGAGGACCCAGAGCACTACACCTATGACGACTCCACATGCATGGAATAGATGGAGCATGACATCAACTATGGCTCCTCAATCATGGAAGACTTGGAGCTCTACATCGACAATGGATCCTCGTGCATGGAGGATATGGAGCACTACACCGACAATGGCTCCACATGCTTGGGTTATATGGAGTACTACACCAACAATTACTCCCCAAGCATGGACGACTTCAAGTGCGACATTGACAATGCCTCGCCGAGCATGGAGGTCACGGAGAACTTCATCGACTTTGATGGCTCCTCCATGAGCCATGAAGAATTCCTCCACCGCTTGGAGATGGAAACCTACTACGCCAAGCAAGAGGAGGCGCATCATCAAGAATCCATGACCTTCAAGACCAAGCATGCCACACCAAAGGGCACCACCTACTTCGATGATCCACCTCCAAGGCGACAAGCGCCACCACCTCCAAGGCGTCAAGCGCCACCATCGACAAGGCATCAAGTGCCACCACCTAGACGGCGTCAAGCTCCACCATCTCCAAGGAGACAAGCTCCATCAACTCCAAGGCGCCAAGATCCACCTCCTATCCAAAGAAGAGTGGCGTCCAAACATCATATACATCAAGAGGCGCCAAGAAACAAGAATCTTCATCGACAAACATCCTCTCATGAGCATCTCTACCATAAAGAGGATACAAGACATCGTCAAAGGCATCTTTGCCACCAAGACGAAGAATTCGTGATGAGCACCAACCATAATGCTCAATCAAGCTCAAGAAGGCACCAGAAGCACAAGAAGAGTGCCAAGGAAAATGATCACCGTTGCGAGCGTCATGTGGATGACCAAGTGCTTCACCAACATCAACCATCGGCAAGGCACGCCAATGACCTCCGTCGACACCATCATAGGGCACCTTCGACTACTAGTTCCACCACCACAATGGCACCAAGAGCAAGCCTTCCTCCATGCCATCGAGCTTCAGCGCCTACGCTTGACTTTCGCGACCTCGCGAATGAGGAAAATAAAGACCACTACTTCGCCAAGTTGGTTGCGTATGGCAAGAGGGTGTCTACACGCCAAGATGGAGGAAGCCAAGGCCACATATGTGATGAAGTCGATCTAAGCACCGCTCTCGACAACAACATGAGCCTACTTCCACCACTACTAGATGGCCACAAGTCGGTCGAGCATGGGATTTTCCCTTCGACCATGGAGGCAAGCGATGATGCCCATCTTATGGCATCCAACCTTGGAGGCGACAAGGTCAATAATGGTGAGCATGGGATTTTCCCTTCACCAAAGGAGGCGCATGGAGTTGAGGAAACCAAGCCTACCCCTATATGCTTGAGTGATGACGTGATACCAATCCCATGTGAGTATGAGAGCCACTTAGCCCACTTGAGTGAGATGAGAGACTCCACTATAAGTGAGATTAAGTGCTTCCACTTTGAGGGCATGAGAGATACACCGAGTGAGTTGAGAGTGGTAGTTGATAGGTCAAGTGAGACCATTTCTATTTTTAACGACTTACCCTCTACCTCTAGTGTGTTCTCTTATGTTGTGCTAGGTTCCATGGATGACTACGCCCGAAGACTTGAAGCAAGGATGCCTCAATTGGAGAATATGTACATGGTGCATGACGATGAGGCTATGCCATGGCTACATAAAGAAGACGAAGTCGTCCACAAGGAGGCCACTACTTCCACAACACCCACTTCATATGAGAGGTATGACCAAGGTAACAACAAGGGTGTTGATGATGCCATGATCCCACTAGTGGACATGATGAATTGTGAGTATATGCATGTTTTGGATGATACTTGTGACATTACATATGCTTCACTCATATTCCCATGTGATGCTTTGACTTTGCAATATATTGATCATGTGGAATTGTTTGATTGCGATATCATTGCCATAAACATGCCATGCTATGCATCTTGTGTGTATCCTCCAATTGCTTCAGACATGCTTTGTCATGCTAGCCATTCAATTTCTCCCGTTGCTTGTGATAAGATTAATGCTTGCTATTTCACTTGTTTTGCTTGCAACAATATTGATCATATGCGTTATAATGAGATGGCCCCCATAGCTTTCTCAATTTTTGGAGATTTTGATGATTGCCATGATAAGCATGTTACCCACTTGCATACTCACCATGCATCTATTTCATACTTGATTTACATTAATGGTGATGTGCACAAGAAGAGATACGTCATGATGGATGATGTGTATCTCTACCATGCACACACATTCTTCCTTGTGTGTATGATGTGTGTAGGTACCCGCACAAGAATGTAAATCTCGGTTGAGCACGAGTTGACAAAAAGAGCTCTAGAGAGCATCCCACAAGTGAGTTCAAGATCCAACCCAACTCTAATACCTTTTGCATTCTTTGTATCTTTCATGTTGAACAATTGCGCTTTCCTATGGTTTGATTGAAAGCATGTTGATGGTATTATCTCACCTTGTGATATTCATGTTTCTTTGCTATTGGATATTAATGCTTTGTGTGTTGCAACAAAAATGTTGAACAAATTCTCTTTCCGATGTTTTGTGTGCAACAATAATGCCATTAAGAGCATGTATTGTCATGAGAGCTTCCAAGAATCTCGTCTTGTTGTTGCAATAAACATAAGGACCACTTTCTCTTTCATTTGGTTTGTTTGCAAACATGTTGTTTTTGCTTTCGCTTGGGATACTCATATTCCCATGATATTTGCTTTGGATGAGTTGTGTGTGGCATCCAACATTTTTAACAATTTCTCTTTCAGTGGTTGGTTTGCACACATAATGATGTTGTTTTGGATATTCTTACTTTTGTGTTTTTGCCAAATTATCCTAGCTTTGCATCAAAGATTTTGATCAAATTTCTATTTGATTGCTTTGAGTGCAACACAAAGATGTTATATGGAGTTTTTGAGTTCCCACATTTGGATGATTTTGCAATGCTTTCCATGCACTTTGACCTTGCATATGCATCCTGTTTGCTATACTTGAGTTGTTCTAATAGTGTTGTGAACAAGAATGGACATGCCAATGACATGCTCCTCTATCACACACAAACATATGTTGATTTGTATTTGTTGTATGAAGGTACAAATGCATACACGTCAACCTCTACCAACCATGGGTTGACAAGAAGAACCGAAGAGAGTTACCTATGGCTACCCTTCATCGAGCTATCTCTACAAGCTAAGGTGACTTCCTTCTACTTGAGGACTCATGTTATAATCTTCATGAATTGGCTACGCTTTGAGTGTTGCTTCGCTTTTGTTGTGAGATGTGTAGGCTTCATGGAAGGTGACGGAACATTGAAGTGTTGTCAAGTCAATATTCCCAAGGACGACTATATGGTGAACCCCATGATCAAGAAGGTCTCTCGACCTCTTCTACTTTGTGATGAGCATGTAGAGTCGAGGACGACTCTTTTTGAAGGGGGAGCTGATGCTGCCCGACCTACGGTCGTTGCCACATCAAGGTCTCCAACTTATGCCAAGTCGTCATGGACTCCAAAGGTGAATCCTATCCTCTTTGAGATCCCACTTCCTACCCTATTGAATGGTATACTACTTCATTCTCCGCCCTATAACCATGATAGGTTCACACCGACGAGTACGGAGACGAGGGAGGAAGCCCGAGGACTCACGCCCAACAAGACGGAAGCTTGGAAGAGGAGACGAAATAAGCTTCAGCTAGAATTGGCGATCCAGAGCCACCACCGGAATCCCCGGCGACAGCACCGGCGAACCAGGCGCACCGCCGGAAATCCTGGCGCCAGGACCGGTCGACCAGACCCACCGTCGAGAACGCTCACTATATGCCGTTCTGGTGCGTGACCGGAATCTCCGGCGACGACCGGAAATCTCGGTGCCAGATCCGGCACCGCTGGACTTACCGCCGAAATTCCATGCCTGCACGCGGATCTGGTTTGATGCCCTAGAATATTCCCTTTACTTACCCCTTTGCCTAGTTTATTCCCAAACTACCCCCTTGTTTAGTGGTTGGCCTATAAATATAGCCCCACCCCGCATGTATCTCTTAGGCATAGATGATAGACTAAAGACAACCCCCTTGTGTGGAATCTCTAGTTTTGCCTCATCCCCTTACAAGGGGACCGACTATCGTCACCAACCTCGATTGGACTTTGCATCACGCATCCATCATTGAACAAGGCCTTGGAGTTCGATGTATCATCTCCAAGTTGTCAAGACCCTCCCCAAGGTGGTCTTCCCTCTCCGATGTGGATTTGAGGGAGCACGTTGACCGATCTTTCCTTGCGAGGATTCTATCGGACCGGTGGCCGCCGTTCGGGAGCAATCGGCCTTATATCGTGTGAGTTTTGTGTGTGTTCATTGTGTTCTTCGCGAGGTGTATGTTCGCTTCCGCTACCTTCTCCCTTTGCCCTCGCTTTCCCATCGATTTGACCATGAGATCCGTGAATATCGGGCCACCCAAGAGGTTGACCCCTTTACCAGAACTGCACAGGTGGACAATCTTCACAAGGTAGCCTCAGCTCAACCTTGGCCGCAACGGAACCCATACTAAGGTATATAAAGTTCCAGTCAAGCCCTACCCAACTTTTTGGTATTGTGGTTGTATGTTAAAATTGGAATGGTCTCGCATCCAGACAACCATCTATTTTGTAAAGGGCTAAGGCTCATGCCTTAACATTTTCATCATCAAAATCATCTGGTGTTCAAGAACACATGTCAAAACATTTCAGTAGAATGAATCACCATTCTAAGATTTTCATAACCATTTTCACCAAGTATTCCCATCTAAAGTTGATCAAGTTTTATGCTTAGCACTAGCATCTACAAGTGGGGGTAAGCACTAATGAGGGGTGGTAAACAAGTGTGAATTAGCTAAGTTCAATCTCATGCCTCAGGATGACATCAAGATTATCTAACTTAGGTCAAGTTTTATGCTCTTTATGCTACCTTCAGATATCTTTCTAAAGTCTACAAGGTACTAAGTAAACTCTAAGAGAAATCTTTGATAAAGAAATAAAATACCAGGCTTGCAAGTAAAACTAGGATTGGGTATCATCAAATCTAGCTAACCAAGCATGCTTAATGCATTGCATAGGTTATCTAACTTTCATAGTTGCAAGTGTTAGCTTGCTCATTTAATAGCTTGCCTTGTGCAGAGCAGTGGTTGAAGTTCTCCTCGGCTTCTTCCTCATAGTATCCTCCTTCCTCCTCGTATCCTTGGTTGGTACTAGCGTCTATAAAGGCATGGGCGACGATAGGGGGCGGTGCGTTTCCTCCTGGCGAAGCTCAACGGCTTGATGGCGAGGGTGGGGCGGTGCGGAACGGTCCGAACATCGTGGCGCTCTAGTAGGCTCCGACGGTGGCTTTAATAGTGCACAACGTCTATGGTCCGCACGGTGGCGAACGGGCATGTCCGCGCTGTTGCTAGGGTGCTGGCGATCCTGCTTGCACGCGGCGAGGGCGGCATGCGGTCTGTGGGTGTATGTCATGGGTGACGCTCTGGCGCTCTCTCGACTCACTCGCAGAGAGGCTGGGCACGAGCTTTATGTGTGGTATAATGGCTGGCAAGGCTCGGGGCTTGGACAGGGGGTGGCGATGGACGGTGGAGAGTGTACCAAACAAGGTTGGCGAGGCTAGTGCTTCTCCTAGATCGCTGGCAACATTGGGGTGACAAGGGTGCTCTCGGCCTGCTTGTGATTGATGGCATGGTCTGCTTTACAGTGAGCTAGAGGGGTTAAACAAGTTAGATGATCTACTAAGAGTGTAGGGTGAGCTAGATAGGGAACCAGTTAGGCACTGATTACTGCTCACAATAGTGTTTCTGGTTTGTTTGTTTGGTGCTAGCAAGGTGTTTGATGAAATGGGCGCAAGAGATTCTAATTTGAATTTTTGAATCAAACTTTGTGGGTGTGCTAGTTACATACTAGGGAGTCTCTGGTTAGTGGAATTGGTTTGGTTGGGTTTTGAGAAAGGGGTGATCTTCACATATGAATCAGATTCAATTTTGAAATGTGATTTGAATCAAGTTGCCAAATGTTTCTGCAAGTTTGAAAGGTGGGCTTTGATTAAATTTCACTTGGTCTAGCAAGGGGTGAAAAGAAATGGAAAATTTTCTATTTTAAATCTTGGACTAGAAACACTCAAAGTGGCCTAGTGAGCAAGATTGGCAAAAATGACCATTTGCTTATTTGATTTGTTTTTTTATTTTCTCTTGATTTGTTTCTGCTTGGGAATGTTTTAGATGATGTTGTTTTCACCTTTAAACCATTACTTGCTATTTAGATCAATCACACAAGTCCATTCACGCATTCATACAATCATCACATACACACATGCATTCATATGATCTTAATTAACAAAAGTTTTTGTTAACCCTAATTTTGGTGATTGGAATTTGATAATCGTTGTTCAACATTTTTGGGATGTTACAATAAACAATTATAATTTTAAACCCTAAATTCTATGCAAGTTATAACCAACTAATTACCTTAAAATCAATTAAGTCTATGAGAATAACACTAATCATTTTTAGTTCTCAAGAATTACATGTGACAAATAATAAGAGGGTTTACTATATAATAATTTCTTAAATTTTAACTTGATAAGAATTAAATCTCATGAATTAATAGTAATGCATTCCTTAATAAACTATGGTTTATTTAGGTAACCAAACTCATAACGAAAACCTCTACATAATGTTAACAAAAAACGGAAAAACAAATGTAGGAAATAAGGAAAATATAAACCTTATCAAATAAGGGTTCATTAAATGAATCTAAATACATATTATTATGCTGCATGTATCAAATAAATTTTATAAAGAAAGATTCAAAAAAATGTAAAATAAAAATCTGAAAATTGAAATAGAAAATAGTAAAGGAAAAATAGAAAGAAAAAGAAATTTGCACCGAGCAACAGGCCGGCCTAGAGTTTCCTCTACCTATCCGTCTCTCGCGAGCCGCAGCCAGTTCTCTCTGCTCACTACACCACAGCACAACACCGGCCTAGGACCGCGTACCTCGTCGTCTACCTCGTGCTCTCCCCGAAGCAGCTCGATGGCAGTAGCGCCGCCGCTCGTTGGCGTGGAGATTCGTGCCGCCGACCGCCAGAGGGGATAAGGAGGCCACAACAACGCAGCTCTGCTTCATCCTCATCCACTCTTTATCCCTCTGAAGCTCTCTCTCTCTCTCTCAAATCCTCCTCTGTCCCGAAACCCTAACTAACCTCGCCGACAAATCGCCGCCATTGAGCATCTCCCCTCTTCTTCCCGTATATCCCTGGAGAAGCACCGTGTCCCGTAGGTCCTCTGGGTGGAGTTCAGCATCAAGGGGAGCACTGGGGAGGGCGAATTTTGCCGTTCCTTTCTGCTGTTGTTTGTCGGAATCCTCGTCGGAGATCTCTCCTCCGACCGCGCCCGTCCTCACCGACACCACCGCTGCAACCAGGGTGAGTCACTGATGCTCAAGCTGTTGGAGATATGCCCAAGAGGCAATAATAAAGTGGTTATTATCATATCTTCACACTTATGATAAATGTTTACATACCATACTATAATTGTATTAACCGGAAACATTAATACTTGTGTGATTTGTAAACTAAAATAAGAGTCCCTAGTATAGCCTCTTGTTAAACTAGCTTGTTGGTTAATATATGATCATGGTTTCCTGATCATGAACATAGAGATGTTATTAACAACAGGATCATATCATTAGGAGAATGATGTGATGGACATACTCCTATAAATAAGCGTAGCATAAAGATCAAGTCATTTCAATAGTTCAATTGCTATATGCTTTCTGATACATAGTAACCTAATTCCTTCGACCATGAGATCATGCATATCACCTTTACCGGATGGATACTTTGATGACATCAAACACCACACCGTAACTGGGTGGTTATAAAGGTGGCATTGAGTGTTCGGAAAGTATTGGTTGAGACACATGGATCAAGAGTGGGATTTGTCCATCCACATGACGGATAGATATACTCTAGGCCCTCTCGGTGGAATGTCATCCAATTAGCTTGCAAGCATGTGACTTGGTCACAAGGGATCACATATCACGGAACGAGAAAAGAGTACTTCTCGATGTGAGGTTGAACTAGGTATGCGAGATACCGACGATCATAACCTCGGATAAGTAACATATCGTGAGACAAAGGGAAATTGGTATCGTATGTAAGTGGTTCATTCGATCGCAAAGTAATCGTAGAAATATGTGGGAGCCATATGAATTTCCAGATTCCTCTATTGGTTATTGTTCGGAGAAGTGTCTCGATCATGTACGCATAATTCACGAACCGTAGGGAGACACACTTAAGGATTCGACGTTGTTTGAGTAGTTATGGTATTATGAGAAAGAGACCGAATGTTGTTCGGAGTCTCGGATGGGATCCGGGATATCACGAGGTGATCCGGAATGGTCCGGAGAATAAGATTCATATAAGGAAAGTCTCGTTTCAGAGTTCGGGAATGATTCCGGTGTTTTCATCGGGAATGTTCTAGAAGGTTCCGGATTGTCCGGCACTCCGGGGGGGAAGGGGTACATGAATGTGTCATTACTTAATGGAATGATTGCATCATGTACTAAGTGTTCTTGCTGTCCCAAATAAAGGATTAAATTGAATCCTAAAACAGAAAAGTCAAATGTCCAGTTTGAAAGTCAAGCCAAAACAAGCTGGGGAAACAAGCAAGAGGAGTTGGAACCAACTGGAGGAGGAGTTGGACTCCTCCAGGCCGCGCCCAGCCCTAGGCCGAGTTGGGAGGTACTCCTCCTCCCTGGCGCCAAGACCCCCTCCCATAAAAGGAGGGCAGGCTCCTCAAGAGACACATAACTTTCTACTCTAGATCTCCGGTTTAGAGCCGTTTGGTTTAGAGCTTCTAATTGCTTTAGCCTTGGTTTAGAGCCTTCTAATTGGTTTAGAGCCTTCTAATTGGTGTGTCTAATTACTAGACCACTAATAGCCTCTCTCATAAGCTCCACCATACTCGCACCGGCTTAAGGCGAAGCCTGGGATTTCCCTCTACTTAGGTACCACGCCGTTGTCTTTGCGGAATCGCGAGGAGAGTGCTACAACCTCTGCTGTCTGCTGGAACAAGGGAGAGGAAGGTCTTCGTCAAGTACCGAACGTGTGACCGACTGCGGGAGCGCTGCCGGAACGCAGCGCCGGAAGGATCGTCTACACGATCTTGAGATCGGAAAGAGTACGACTACATCACCCACGAGAATCTGCTCTCGTTAACCGCTTTGGAATCTTCGAGGGTAAGTTATTCCACAGACTCGTTTCTACAATCTAGTAGATAGATCTTGGCTTGTTTGTTTGTATGCGATAGAAAATTTTTGTTTTCCATGCTACGAACCCCTACATTGGTATCAGAGCCGTGTCTATATGTAGATCTGTTGCACGAGTAGAACACAATGGTCATTGTGGGCGTTGATGCTTTTATTATCGATTGCTTCTTGTGTACTTTGTATCTTGCGGTATGTTGGGATGAAGCGGCCCGGGCTAACCTTACATGACATCGTTCATGAGACTTGCTCCACACTTGACATGCAACTTGTATTGCATAAGTGGCTTTATGGTGCTGTTTCTCCTAGCATAGTTAAGATCCAATTTACAACGGGTAATCAACAATACTAGTATCAATGTTGTGGTTCTTGTTCGTAAGTTAGAACGACACTTATTGAAAGCCCCAAACCACGTAAAATATGCAAAGAAAGTAGAGGCGTCTAACTTTGTTTTGCAGGGGTGTGTTGTGATGTGATATGGCCATGATTGTGATTATATATGATGTATGCAATGTTCCTTATTGTAAGTTGGCAACGCGGAGCCATATGGTTGTCTTTAATTTATGTTAAGATCAGCGTGTCTATTCAAAGTAGTTGTAATAGTTGAAGCCGGTGGACGACAACCATGGAGAGGCGTCATTGACCTTGATGCAATGCCGGTGATGATGGAGATCATGTTCGTGCTGGAAGATGGAGATCGGAAGCACAAAGAAGAAAGGCCATATCATATCACATATTATGAATTGCATGTGATGTTAATCCTTTATGCATCTTGTATTGCTTAGTAGACGACGGTAGCATTATAAGATGATCCCTCATGCACATGAATTTCAAGTCTTAAAGTGTTCACCCTTAGTTAGCACCGTTGCTAAAGCTTGTTGTTTCGAAACACCACGTGATGATCGGGTGTGCTAGATTCTGCAAGTGTATACAACGTGAGCAAGCCAGATTTGCTCATGCAGAAACTAAGGTTTGATCTTGACGAGCCTAGCATGTACAGACATGGCCTCAGGAACACGGATTACCGAAAGGTAGAGCATGAGTCATATAGTAGATATGATGAACATGTCGATTGTTCGCCATTGAAGCTATATCAACTCTCGTGATGATCGGTTTTGATGTGGTGGATTTGGTTAGTGATCACTAAAACAATGTGAGGGATATTGTTTTGAGTGGGAGTTCACCTAGATTAATTTAATTATTAATTAGAACTCAATTTATCATAAACTAAATCAAAGTGAATTTGCATAGTTGTTGTAGTCATTGGCATCCGTTTACCACCTTGCGCTTAGTTATAATTGAGATGATAGAACTATAGAATTCTGGTTAGTTACTTTACGAACTGGTATCGTATTGTTTTGAAGTGTTAATCTAAAGTTTAAAAGTCCTATTGCAAACTTTCAGTAAGTTCCGGTTACTCCATGAAGTTTAATAATTGGTATTAAAACAAGAGTAACAATTCCAATGTTAGTATATAAGTATCATGTTTGTCTCCATGATTCTTGATATTCAAAGGATTGTCTCAATATCAAGGTTATCTAGGATCTGAAAGAGTTGTTTCAGAAACCATGATGTGTGGAAGATATTGTGATATCTAAAACGAAGTTTTGGTTGCAACATGATAGAGTATAATATCGCTAAAGTCATGTTCTCATATTTGATGAGAATTTGCGAAAGGTTGTAGACACTTGTTGTCCTAATCCTCCAAAAGGTTTTGGATAGCAACATTATACTCGTAATTCATCGTTATAAGCTAAAGGTAGTTTGATCATGGACGATTCCATGATAAGGATGAATATTTGATGTAGGTAAAATGTTTACTACACCAAGAGATTACTAAATAAAGGAATTTGAAAGAACACCAAACATTTGATGATGGTGATCTACTTCAAGGTGCAAGTCCAAAGACATTGGTATTTAACTATACACGCTTTGGACTATGTGTCATATGTATGACTCCACTATTGATATTGATAGATTCTTTCAAACAGAAAAGGAAATACTGAAAGAGAATCTCATAAATATATGGCAGAAAAGAAAAGATTAGAATTGTTCAATTTAAGTATATAGATGATATACATGTTATGGCTATATTCTTTGCTTATTAAACAATGTGGTTCTTAAGTATTTGATACTGAATTTGTTGGTATGAATTGTCATACAAAACAACAGAATTCATGAACTACAGTGGCCTAAGTAATTAGCAAAAGAATATGTGATGATGTTCATCGAGAACAAATAAAGGGTTATTGTGTTGCTCGTTAAACATCAAAGCTTGCCTTCAAGATTTGTTTTATCAGGTGTTATGAGAATAAAAGGGTTGTTCAAATAATTGCCGTAATCCATAAAAGATGGATGATTCACAAATCTCGTTGGAAAAATCACATCCATAAAGCTAAATGCTAAAGATGTCGAAAGACAAATTAATTGAAAAGATCACTTAGGAAGTGACATCGCCGTTTAAATTATATTGGAAAGAAAACATGAAGAAACTCCATATGTATGGAATTTTGGAGCCTTTTGATTTTGACCAAATGACGCTTGAGAAACTTTCCTAGAGATAATTAAAACTTCGTTCATAGGCCAAAAGGGAACGAAAGACTAGCTTATTGGAATTTGTACATATTGTTGTACGAAGTCCATTATGTGTAGTCAAGAGCGATGGATTTCAACTTACAATGCTTTCTCCGAAAATTTGAGTGAATATATGAATATTTACTTAATAAGGATGAAGTATGAAACATTTGAAAAGTTCAAAGACTTTCAAGATGAAGTGCAAAATCATTGTAACAAGAATATAAACAGTTTATGATAAAGATCATAAAGGAAGATATTTGAGTTACAGAGTTTAGCATAATACCTAAGATTTAAGGAATCGTTCCGTGGATTTGCATTTCCCGAAACACCATAAGAGTATGGAGCGTTCGAGATATGTAATTAAACCTTGTTTGACATGGTAAGATGAAAGGTATAATTTATAAAACTGCCATTATATTTTAAAGATTAAAAGCTTTAGAGATTACCGTTTTTCCACTGAAAAGAGCTCCATCATAATCCGTTGAAATGACACCATATAAGGTTATGGTTTGGGATAAAACCCAAGTTGTCCTTTCTTAAACATTGGTATGCTATACATAAGAAAGATGTTTGCAACCAAAGTCGGATGAATCTGTCTTTGTTAAGTATTTCTCCATAACACCGGAGACAAAAGTGTTTGTCGCTTAGAACGTCAAGTTTCTTTAAGAAGGAATTTTTCGTGAAAAGTTAAGTGGGAGGACAATAGAACTTTGATAAGGTTGAAAGAACCTTAGCTATATGTGCAGAGTTGCGCAGCACCGAAAAGTGTTCCGGAGGCAGCAACAATGCTCATGGCTCACGTGCCTCAAAGGTTGTGATCACGGAGATCTAAGTTCCTATTGAAACAAGTAGGTCGGGTAAACAATCAAATACCAAGATTTGAGGGTTGAATCATTATTTGAGAATAATGAACCGACTACATGCAAAGAAGCGATGATGGGCCTCGACTCCTAATGGCTTGAAAGCCATAAAATCCGTGATAGTTCCATACACGAAAAAAATCAAGTTTTGAACTTGAAGGACCCTCAAGAAAGGTGTAAGACCTTACAGTTGTGTTTGGATCTATAAAGAAATAGACATGGATGTTTCACATCTATGAAATAGTCGACATATTGGGAAAGAGTTCACAACAATGTTCAAAGGTTGACTATGACAAGATCTGATCTTTCATAGCGATATTTAGTCTAGACGGATTAATGTAGCAACCACTACATATAATTTGTTATATGGTAGTTGAATAAACAAAACAAGTTCTTCTAATAGAATCGTTACCTAGGACATGTGCATAACACGGTCCATAGGGTTTTGTTAATTCAAAGGATGCTAAAAGCATATGCAAACTTCAATGGTTGAAGTGAGCATCGCGGAGTTGGAATCTTCACAATGATGAAATTGTTAAAAGAGTTTAAATTCATCAAAGACAATGAAGATGCTTGCATTTGCAAGAAATTAAGTGGGAGCGCTAAGACATATTTCTAATACATTATGTGGAGGACATATTGTTGATTAGAAAAGATGTATCTTTTATTAACACATATTAAGAATTTCATCCCGATGAAAGACTTAGGCAAAACCTAAATATTTGGCATCAATAGACGCTAATATGGTTGTGCCAGAAGTACATAGACAAGATATTGAATGAGTTCAATATAGAAACTACAAGAGAGGTTCTTGTCGCACAGAAAGGATTGAATAAATTCAATGTTGATGATATATTCAAGTGTATTGACATTTGGTAAAGTGAAACAAATAATCAAGTATAGATTGATACTTGATGTATAAAATCACAAAGAGTATTTATATCATCTTGTGATATGTACAAATCAGATATGTCCTATGCTCTAAATGTTGTGAGCATATACCAGAATGATTCGTAAGATGATCATTGGACAATAGTAAGGATATTTTTATGATCTTTTGGAAGAACTAAGAGTATAATATTTGTAGAAGTGACAAATAGATGGTTAGTTCATTGTAAAAGTACTACATTGATACTAGCTTTGTCACAAAGTACAAATTAAGTTTATCTCAATCTAAACTAAGGGTGGCACAATATAATGGAAGGTGAGTTCCCTAATGGATTTGGATGAGTTCCAAAGTTAAGACATTGTGACAGATACTACAACAAAAGGCCAAGTATATAACTGCTATTTTAGCAGCAAAAGAGGGCATTTGTGTCAAGTAGTTTGTTATCAAACTAGGTGTAGTTCACAAGTGGGATAATACTATGAAGATATATTGTGCGACAATATTATCAACATGTTTTAACCCCAAAGAGCTAAAGGTCACACCGAAAGACCAAATTTATACAAAGCCATCTCATTAGAGAATGAGTGATGCGAGAGACGCAAAGACATGCAATTACACACGGACTGGAAGTGTCGATCCGGAGATCAGTTGACCACTAGCAATCGTGTACATACAACACCGAAAGCCATAGGTGTTATATACACAAAGGTTTGAAACTAGATTATTGACTCTAGTGCAAGTGGGAGACTGGAGATATGCCCAAGAGGCAATAATAAAGTGGTTATTATCATATCTTCACACTTATGATAAATGTTTACATACCATACTATAATTGTATTAACCGGAAACATTAATACTTGTGTGATTTGTAAACTAAAATAAGAGTCCCTAGTATAGCCTCTTGTTAAACTAGCTTGTTGGTTAATATATGATCATGGTTTCGATCATGAACATAGAGATGTAAATAACAACAACATCATATCATTAGGAGAATGATGTGATGGACATACTCCTATAAATAAGCGTAGCATAAAGATCAAGTCATTTCAATAGTTCAATTGCTATATGCTTTACGATACATAGTAACCTAATTCCTTCGACCATGAGATCATGCATATCACCTTTACGGATGGATCCTTTGATGACATCAAACACCACACCGTGAATCGGGTGGTTATAAAGGTGGCATTGAGTGTTCGGAAAGTATTGGTTGAGACACATGGATCAAGAGTGGGATTTGTCCATCCACATGACGGATAGATATACTGGGCCCTCTCGGTGGAATGTCATCCAATTAGCTTGCAAGCATGTGACTTGGTCACAAGGGATCACATATCACGGAACGAGAAAGAGTACTTATCGAACGAGGTTGAACTAGGTATGCAGAGATACCGAGCGATCATAACCTCGGATAAGTAACATATCGTGAGACAAAGGGAAATTGGTATCGTATGTAAGTGGTTCATTCGATCGCAAAGTAATCGTAGAAATATGTGGAGCCATATGAATTTCCAGATTCCTCTATTGGTTATTGTTCGGAGAAGTGTCTCGATCATGTCGCATAATTCACGAACCGTAGGGAGACACACTTAAGGATGACGTTGTTTGAGTAGTTATGGTATTATGAGAAAGAGACCGAATGTTGTTGAGTCTCGGATGGGATCCGGATATCACGAGGTGATCCGAAATGGTCCGGAGAATAAGATTCATATAAGGAAAGTCCCGTTTGGAGTTCGGGAATGATTCCGTGTTTTCATCGGGAATGTTCTAGAAGGTTCGGATTGTCCCAAGCACTCGGGGGAAGGGTACATGAATGTGTCATTACTTAATGGAATGATTGCATCATGTACTAAGTGTTCTTGCTGTCCCAAATAAAGGATTAAATTGAATCCTAAAACAGAAAAGTCAAATGTCCGGTTTGAAAGTCAAACCGCCAAAACAAGAAACTGTGGGAAACAAGCAAGAGGAGTTGGAACCAACACGGAGGAGGAGTTGGACTCCTCGGGCCGGCGCCAGCCCTAGGCCGAGTTGGGAGGTACTCCTCCTCCTCCTGGCGCCAAGACCCCTCCCATAAAAGGAGGGCAGGGCTCCTCAAGAGACACATAACTTTCTACTCTAGATCTCCGGTTTAGAGCCGTTTTGGTTTAGAGCTTCTAATTGCTTTAGCCTGCGGTTTAGAGCCTTCTAATTGGTTTAGAGCCTTCTAATTGGTGTGTCTAATTACTAGACCACTAATAGCCTCTCTCATAAGCTCCACCATACTGCACCGCTTAAGGCGAAGCTCATGATTCCCTCTACTTGGTACCACGCTTTGTCTTGCCGGAATCGCGAGGAGAGTGCTACAACCTCCGCCGCTGGAACAAGGAGAGGAAGGTCTTCGTCGAGTACCGAACGTGTGACCGATTACGGGAGCGCTGCCGAGCTTGGCCGGAAGGATCGTCTACACGATCTTGAGATCGGAAAGAGTACGACTACATCACCCACGAGAATCTGCTCTCGTTAACCGCTTTGGAATCTTCGAGGGTAAGTTATTCCACAGACTCGTTGCTACAATCTAGTAGATAGATCTTGGCTTGTTTGTTTGTATGCGATAGAAAATTTTTGTTTTCCATGCTACGAACCCCTACACAAGCATCTTTCCTCTACCCCTATCGCACTCTCTAGGTTGCTCGCGCCATAGCGCCGCCGTACGCTGTCGTCAGTCGTCATCGTTACAGTAGCTCCGATGACCAATCGGAGGCGGCGCAACCACTATTACAATCCCCGTGTTCTACTCATTTGAACGTGTAGTCTCGCTTGGCCGCGCGTGATGATCCACAAGTATAGGGGATCGCAACAGTCTTCGCGGGTAGTATTACCCAATTTATTGATTAGACACAAGGGGAGCCAGAGAATACTTGCAAGACTTAACAACTGAGTTGTCAATTCAGCTGCACCTGAAAATAGTTCTTGCTCATAGAAGTTTATCAGTAGCAGCAGTTTGGTAGTAGCAACAGTAAAGAAATAGCAGCAGTGAAACAGTAGAAAGAGTAACAGTAACGGTAAACAGTGAGATTCTAGTGCGGTAGGCATAGGGATGGATGGACGGGAGTTGCATGGACGAGTCTAAACATGTAACTTCAAGATCTAGGGCATTGCAGATAAATAATAACAAGCATCCAAGTACTAAACAATCCTAGGCATGTGCTCCAAATATAGTCATACGTTCTCGCAATGAGAACTTGCACAACATCTTCTGTCCACCAAGCCCGTGGCAGCGGGGCCTCTAGGGAACTACTGGAAATTAAGGTGCTCCTTTTAATAGAGCACCGGAGCAAAGCATTAACACTCTGTGAACACATGTGATCCTCACACCATAGCCATCCCCTCCGGTTGTCCCAATTATTGTCACTTTGGGGCCTTTGGATCCGGACAATGATATGTGTACACAACTTGCAGATAAGATCACAAACAATACTATCATAATGATTCAATAATAAGTTCAGATCTGAGATCATGGCACTCGGGACCTAGTGACAAGCATTAAGCACAACAAGTTGCAACAAAGTCAAATAGCACTAATAGAGATACTAGGCACTATGCCCTAACAGATATTATTCGATTACATGATAGAACTCATCCAATCCCTACCATCCCCAAGCCTACAGCGGGGGATTACTCACTCATGGATGAGGGAAACATCGGTGGTCGATGGAGATGCGTTTGTGATGACGATGGCGATGATCCTCTCCAAATTCCCCATCCCGGCAGGGTGCTAGAACGGAGTTTCTATATCCGAATCTTGGTATCTGGTGGCGGCGGCGGAGCGCAACTCTTTCTGGAAAACTATCGAACCCCCTCGGTTTTTAGGTTGAAAGGCAACTTATAGGCGCAGAGGGAGGCCGAGGGGTGCTGGGTGGTTGCACCTGTGCGTGGGCCAGCAGGGCCCGCGCCTGGCATGGGTGTGGGCCCCCTAGGCTCCTTCTCCGTCTCTTCTTCTGGCTCTATGGATCTTCTGATGAAATATAATTTTTGGCATATTTTCTAGGATTTTTCCTGATAGTTGATTTTCTGCACAAAAACAAGACACCAAGGTAATTCTGCCGAAAACAGCGTCAGTCCGTGTTAGTTGTATCCAAATCACATAAGTTTAGTGAAGAAACAATAGCAAAGTGTTCGATAAAGTAGATACATTTTGGACGTATCAACCCCCCCCCCCCCCCCAAGATTAGCTCATTGCTTGTCCTCAAGCAATTCAGTTGAAAACTGAGTGCGATAAAAGAACTTTCACGAACACATTGCTTCATATGATGTAAATATTCTTAGCACAGGAGTATATGCTTAGACAATTCATAATAAAGAGTATGCAACTACGTCTACTCAATAGTCATTGTAAGCTATGAAGAGAAACCAACTCAATAATAATAAGTAGCATGGAACATAAACATAAGCAACATTGCAATGCTCATAATAAGGTATGATAGAGTGGTATCTCGCTTGCCTTTGTTTGAAGAGCACAATATAAATGCCAAGGCACCTCTGAAGTTCAATTGAAGATTAGAGATAAATATATCAGAGATACAAACATCAAAGTCATGACATAATTAACCAAGTTTTGGAACAAACACAAGAATGACAACTATGCTCTCAAGAAGGTGCTCATAGAATAAGTGGTGACTCAACAAGGTGGTGAAAACGGTTTTGGAAAGTTTGAAAGGCTTCCAAATGCTGAAAGGAAGGTACTCATTATCTTTGAGCTCTCATTGCCCCTATCATAGTCATCTTCATGTGGTTAAGGTGAAAGTGAGGTCCACTCTGAATCATATGCTTGATAGACCATAAACTGGAAATCCCAAGTCCCTTGAGTATGAGGGTCGCTCCGCATGCTACTCAACTTTGGTCACCTGAAAGTTCTTGTCATTGTAAATACATGCATATCATTAAGAACCGCCAACGGGGTACCCCTTGCACATGGTACATGAGCATTCCCATGACAAAAATGACAAGGCAAGCAGACAATGAGAATCTCAGCAATCTTTTTATTTACCATATGCATATCTTTTTATTGAGGATGCTTCATAAATGTTCATTATGGTGATGCTGCAAGTTTCCACCATGATTAGGCATGGCCTAGGCTAGCGGCCTAGGCATTTCTCTAACACAATGTATAGACTGCATGAACTCACAACCTCCCCTTTTATTTCACACTATCGACATCCATAAACAAAAGAGCAAGGTATCAACTGGATAGGATATCCAACAAGTGTTGAAAGCGTTCCCCATGACAGCACGGTTCTGCTGACTCCCAGCATATAACTTTCATGGACAGGTCACAGTGGTTCAGGATTATGAAGCGCAAGGAATAAAGTGTGCCATCAAGTTCGTGAGAGCTTTACTAACTAACTTTCTCAAAACAGACAAACATTTTATTTTGGAAGAAAACACGACATATAGAATATGCACTGAAGTAGCAAATGATGCTAATAGGTAGGTCTGGTGGACATAGCTAGCAATATTGGTTTTGGGGAGTTGGAAGCATAGGTAGAGCACATACTCAGTGCAAGTGAAGGCTAGCAATAGAGAGGGAGCGACAAACGAGAGAGCAATAGCTGTCATAATCATGCTTGCAACAAAACAGGACTAATTATGGTATGAAAGTGATACAAGAACTCTGAGGAAAAATAAATCATCGAGGCTTATTGACTATTGATTAGTCATATGCATGCGTGAGCATGTGCCAAGTCGATTCACATGAACATTCAGAGGAGGATACCACAATATCATACCAAAATATGAATAAAATAATGCAAGCAAAACATTCATATGACATGCCACAAACTATTAGCAAGCTGGAGCTAATCATAGACAAGCAAGAACTACTAAGCATCCATAATGACATACACCTTACACAAACAGGCTAAGCATGCTCACAATGAAGAGTATATGTAAAAAATGAAACAAATAGAGTTCGTTACTAGCCTCTTACCACTCCTTAAGTTATCTTAATCTTCATTATTGCCCTTCACTTGTGTGGCTTGAATAATAACATGAAACCAAAATCCATTGAGGACGGATGAACCCTGCAAAGAACTCACAAAACCAAAGAAGAAGAACAAATATTTTTGGTGTTTTCGATTTTTTAAAAGAAAGAAAACAAAGCAAAACCAAAAAAAAAGAAAAAGGCAAACCAAACAAGAAGCTAACAAAGCAAAGCAAACAAAGAAAAATCTTTTTGGATTTTTCTTTTTTAAGGCAAACCAAAGCAAAGAAACAAACCAAGAGAAACAACGAAAATAGTTTTGGTATTTTTGGGTTTTTAGAAAAAAGCAACAGAAACCAAAAAGAAAACGAAATAATGGATATACAAAGAACCGACCGAACATGATATATATATATGGATGTACTCGCAAACTAATACTAACAAGTGAAGATGGTTTTTGTAGTAGGACACTAAGCTCTAGGGTTGTTTTGCAAAAGCCAGATTTACCTCTACTAAGTTCTGGAGCAAAGAATGCTAGTCAAATTTTATAACACCTAAGTGGGAACTTGTATCTCATGTCACAACCTTGTTGTGGTCAAGTCAAATTCTCAATTCATTTCACAAGTCATTTTGAAAACATCTGACGGGGGAACAATATGGCCACTCCAACTGTCCATAACCGCGGACGCGGCTATTCGAATAGTTTGACACTCTACAGAGATTGTACACTTTCACCACGACATTCGATACATCCATCAGGAACAAATCCTGAATTCACCATACCCAGTATGCGGATAATCAATCCTAACCTTTCAATTACACGCCCTAGTATAAGCACCTCTCCTGTGAGTTTGGCCTCCCAACCATGACCAACTGTCATCTTGGGTACTGCACAGGTGGACAATCTTCACAAGGTAGCCTCAGCTCAGACCTTGGCCGTAAGGGAACCCATAGTAAGGTATATAAGTTTCCAGTCAAGCCCTACCCAATTTTTGGATATTATGGTTGTACGGTAAAATTGGAATGGTATCGCATCCAGACAACCATCAGTTTTATAAAGGGCTAAGGCTCATGCCTCACATTTTCATCACCAAAATCATCTGGTGTTCGGAAACACATGTCAAGACATCTCAGTAGAATAACTCATCCTTCTAAGGTTTTCATAACCATTTTTCACCAAGTATTCCCATCTAAAGTTGATCAAATTTTATGCTTAGCACTAGCATCTACAAGTGAGGTGAGTACTAATGAGGGGTGGTAACAAGTGGAGTTTTAACAAAGTTCAGTCTCATGCCTTAGGATGACATCAAGATTATCTAGCTTAGGCCAAATTTAATGCTCTTTATGCATGTAGAGGTCCCAACCCGATAAGGTAGAGTCCTCCTGTGTTTTACAATGCTAGTCCCTGGATCAATAGCTAGCATCCACAGTTAAGATGTAATATCAAGAAACAATGGTCATAACATAACTTTATAACCAGGAATAACATAATTTTATTACATCATACATAGCTCATTTGGCTATTACATTACATTGCAGCGGAATAACTATAAGTATGGGTCCTTCATCTTCAAAGTGCCACAGGCAGATGTTGGTTGTAGACTTTGTAGTCCTAGTCAATCAAACAATCTTCGTTTTAAAACAATCAACCTGCAACATTACAAGTTACAGCCACAAGGGTCAATACATTTTGAATTGTATTGGCAAGCTTCACTTTTATGTATAATAAGAGTGGATCCTATCATTATATGCATATCTGGCTAAGTAGAGTTTAAGGCTTATTTGCATGAAGCAATATTTTATCCTATCTTTTCAAAAAGGGTTTTAAGTCCTTTGTTAAATCTCTTTTTCCAAGTTCCTTGAACTCCTTGGTAGAAACTCAAGTGTTCAAGTCCTTGTCAAAATCCCTTGAGCTACTTGGTAACCCCAAGTGCAACAAGTTTTATCAAAACCTCATGAGTTCCTTGGTAACCCCAAGTACATCATGCTCTTGAGCACCTTGGTAACCCCAAGTGCAACAAGCTTAACAAAAATTCTCTTTGAATTCCTTGGTAGACACACAAGGGCATCAAGTTTTTATATTAGAAATTGGAATGTCGAGATCTCCCATAGTTCAAACTTTAGTTGCTCAGTATTGTCCATAACCGGGGACACGACTAAGTACTTAGATCTTATTAACTTCTGCAGAAGGAGTACACTTTACCCACATGACACAATCCCATCTTGTTGCCACCAGTGGCCTACTGGATTAGTGCTCACCAAGATGGAGTACTGGCAGACTGAGAATGTGACGAAGTCTTTCCAAAAGTTCCTCCCATACATCATTGCTAGCTTGTCTTCAGCCCCCATGAAGCATTCCAGATCCCCATGTCCGGTAACTAAAGACAATGTATGGGTCTTCCTAATGTAGTTGACTAAGCCAGAGCCATAATAGCATGTGGTTGTACACGAAAGCCACAATTGGAGAAACATGTTCAATCTCTAAGTTTCCTAGGTGGTTTTCTTTTGGAGCACAACACAAAGTGAATCCCATAGACATGGTTCCTTTTGTTGTCACCCTCTCCAAAACTTAAAGTGTCCACCACCTAGGTGGTTCATTGAGTCCTTGTTTTATTATGTAAAACATAAGTCTTTTCTCAACCTTTGTAAAATCTCAACATGTATCTCTTTTCAAAATAAAGCATGGCTAAGCATGTACAACTACAATATTTTCTCTAAGGAGTGTATAGGGAATCCTATTAGGATTTAGCATAGCATAAGTATATAGAAATCTTTTTCATGCATGTTTTCATAATCCACTAAGTATAATGAAAATAGTAGGTTATTTGTATGATAGTGTAACTTGCCTTTTTGGTAGGGAATGAGGGTTCACTCCTTGATCTTGCTAGTCTCACACTTTGCTAATTTCACTACAAGTCAATCAAGCAAGACACAAAATCAACTAACATTCCAAACCAAGGTTAAACAAACAATTTTCACATTCACAAAGCAATGGATCCTAAGTCATGCAAAAAGAGGGTTCTATTGCAAGGTTGGTCTCTAATAGGTTTATAAACTTTGTAAGGTCCACATTGGTCATTTACCAAAATGGAAAAGTCATTAGTTAGAGGGTTTTGCTCAAAGTCTATTTTAAAATCTATTCAACATTTTATGTGGTGAAAATTATTCTTTTCAAAGCAAAACATTATGTTTTTCACCAAGTGAGTTGCCCTTGGCAAGGCTTGGTGTTTTGGGTCAGTAAGTTTGGTCCATAACATTTTCCCAAAGTTTTCCTTGCAAAAACATTTCCATAATAAAATCAATGAGTTTATTTGGCTAGAAAATGGCTAAGTTAAATAATTCAACTTAAATTTCACAAAATCATTTTTAACACTATGGGTTGGTTCCTAGGGTCAGTAAGGTCACACAAATCCATTTTGCAAAAGATTTAATCCTAAAATCAATTTTAAACAATTTTTATACTCTAAACAAGTACACAAATGTTTCTGTAAATTCAAACAAGCTAACAGATACTATTTTCAAAACTAAGGCCATGGTTTGCTAGGGTTTGTTCTCCTGATTTTATTGATATAAAATTTGCCAAATTTGGACGTGTGGATCAAAAGTTATAAGGGTTTGAAAATCCTATCTAAATCAGATTTCAAATCTGTTTTTAAATCAAAAAGGTGACACGCGGCGTGTTCTTACTGGTCGATACCGGTTCGGCCAGATCGGCTCTGTGGAACTTTAGATCTAGTTAGCTCGAGTGGCCCAGATTGAGTACCTCTTCGTGTTTAAGTCATTCTATCTCATCCACTCGATTAATATCGGACGGCTCCTATCTAGCAGTCACGAACTGGCGGCGCGATAACAACGGCGAGCGGCGGAGCGGCCAGTTGGCGGCGGCGCTAGCGAAACAGGAAGCGTAACAGGAAGGGAGCAAGCTTACCGAGTTCGCAGATGCTTGGGGAAACTCAACGTGCTGATGGGGAGGCAGGGGGTGCTTGGACGGGTTGGCAATCTCTCGCCGGAGTTCGTGGCGGCGTCGGGAGCTTCTGCCTGACAACGGGGATGGGCTGCTGTCCACTAGAGGGCAAGAAACCGATGTGGTTAGGTGCGCGAGGACACAGCGAATGTGCGTGCGTGAATGAGAAGGCGCGGGATGGTCAGATACTACCTGCGGGCTTCGCCGGAGATGAAGCAGACGGTGGCGAGGGTGGTCGTTGTCGAAGGCGAGGTTACAGGGTGCCCGCGGTCGAGTTTGGTGCACTAGCAGATGCGCCTGAGAGTGGGGAAGCTATGAGCTTGGTCGGGGAGGAGAGGGGCGGGGAGGTTTGGTCGGAATCGGAGATGGAAGCTCGTCGGAGCGGCGGCGGTATAGAGAGAAATGGAGGCAGCCTAGGGGCAGAGTGGAGGCGTCGTCTGGGGGAAATGACAGAGGAGAGGGAGGCGCTCTTATTGTGCGTGATGGCTGGGCGAATTAACGCGGCAGTTAACGGGGATTGATGGAGCTATCAACGGGAAGAAACGGCAGCGAGGTGGGGAGTGGCCACCGCGGGTGAAGACGACGACCGACGACGTGGGGCCGCGATGTCTGTGAGAGAGTGGAGGAGAGTGTGGGGCCTGTTAGTCAGTGACTTAGCGGGTTTGCTTCTGAGTGAAAACGGTTCGCGAGGGGGTAAACAGATGGGCTGTGTTGTTGGGCTGTTGGGCCAGTTTTAGTGGGTCGAGTCTGATTCCATTTTTTTTATTCTGTAGTCTTTTTCTTTTTCTGAAACTATTTTCTGAAATTCAAACAAACATTCATACATTCAAACATTTCAAACATTCAACACTCTTTGCACTTGATTTTTGGTTCTGTTTAACAACATAAACCAAATTCCAAAATAAAATAATATTTTTATTTATTTTAAGATTCATTTATTTATTAAATAAAATGGATCTTTTAAATTATTAATAGTGTTTGATTTATTTAATAACATTTCCATTTGAAATCCAATTATTTTCAAAAACCAAACCAAAAGGTCTTATTTGAAAATATAGAATACTTGGGGATTTGTTTTAAAACAAAATAACATTTTATTTTAGGGTCCATTATTAATTAAATATAATAGACTTTCATTATTATTTCAAATAGGTTTTATTTTATTGAGATATTTATTTTGAATCTAAAATAAAGCCAACACATTTTAGTAGATTTTATTTGTGAATTTCAAATAATTGAGAAAACTTATTTTAAATAATTTAATAAGTTTTGATGTTTCAATTTGAATTGGTAAAACCTCTTATCTTCAAATAAGGTTGGATGTTAAATCCTTATTATTTTATTTGAACAATCCTTTATTATTTTTAAATAAACCTTTATTATATTGTTTTAAAAAAATTTTAATTTCCAAAGCTTGTCCAATTTTTAATTAGGCTTTTTAAAACATTCTTTATTTATAAACTTCTATTTTATTTGAAAACAAATCCTTTCTTTTAATTGTTTCAAAATAATATTTCCAAATGTTTTTATTTTTCCTTTTATTAAATGTTTATCTTTTTAAATCTCTTTAGGTTTATTTTAATTCAAATGGGTTTGAGATTCCCATTGAGTTCAAAAAGTTTCTTCTAGCTCTGAAATTTAAACAAAGTTTTATTTTATTCATTTATTTTCACATTACAAGATTTGGAAAATCTTGGGATGTGACAATGCAACCTTCAATTATCTTCCTAGAATCTACAAGTCACTTAAATAAACTCTAAGGAATAGCTTTGATAAAGAAAATAAAGTAGGAAGCTTGCAAGTAAAACTAGGATTGGGTATCATCAAATGTGTCCAACCAAGCATGCTTAGTGCATTGCATAGGTTATCTGCTTTCATAATTGCAAGTGTTATCTTTCAAGTATTGGCTTGCATAGGTCACTTGATTAGTAAGGCTTGCCTTGTGCAGAGCAGTGGTTGAAGTTCTCCTCTGCTTCTTCTTCGTAGTATCCTCCTTCCTCCTCGTATCCTTGGTCGGTACTAGCGTCTATAAATAAATACGAGGTACACAATCACCAAACAATACTTAACTACTTTCAATGATCACACAAAAGGGTTCTATAGATGATCTAGCATCATCACTAACATTACAAGATTAAAGCATTTGTCTTATTTATTTATTTTCAGAAAAGTAATTTCTACTCATTGAAAAACTACTTAAGATTTAATATTCTCCAAACCAAACATGGGATCATGTGGACACATGTCATCACCACATATTTCAGTACATGAGAATGTGATTTAAAGTGGTTTCACAATTTAATAAGGTTTAACCCTTTTATTTTTAATAAATAAAGTGACTAGAAATGCCTATGTGGCATTCTTTTATTACTTGGACATTATTTCTGTAAGTAAACCCATATGTTTTTATATATTCTGAAAGGTATGATCAAATGTGATTTTTGAGAGTTGGAATCAACTCAAAAGCTATTATGGTTTAAATTTGAAAAATGTTTGAATGCAGAAAAGCTTCTGCCTTGTTATTTTTACCAAGGTTGATCTATAGATCCAAATGATTTGAAGCCAACGGTCTTGGATTAAGAATTTCAATATCTTTCTAACAAAATTGGTTTCATTCAATTTGGTTCACTGAATCGAGCTGGGTTGATTTTTGAAACTAGGTACAGAACTGAGTTTGAATGAAAATAGAAAAAGCTAAATTCAAACGATGGCAGGCTTGGGAAGGTTTAATGGGCGCCAGTGTCACTCCATGGCAGTGCAATGACAGGGGGTCTCTTGGTCGGTGGCTCTTTAAACGGCAGCTTGGGCGAGGTGGTGCGTTGGATTAGAATGAAGATCGACGGCTGAGGGACGTCGTCGACGATGAACAGGTCACTGGCAAGCTCGAACCCTAGCGGATCGGAGGGGGTGCATAGGGGGAATACCGGGGCTCCAGTGTTGATGGCGAGGCGGGCAAACGACGAAGTCTACGACGGCGAACTCAGGGGTGGTCGCGGCAGCTCTGGGGTGGACGAAATCAACGGCTCCTCTTCTCCTCTGCAGCGGCGAGCTCCAGCCAAATTCTGGCGATGCGCTGCTCGCCTTGCTCCGGCTAAGGGGTGGAACGATTAGTGAGGTGAGGGGAGTGAGATGGTGTGAAGAAATCGAGCGGGGTGGCCTCCTTTTATAGGCCCGACGGCGAGACCGAGAGGGATGGGCGGGTGACGGTGGCGACACAGCTACGGGCGGCTAGAGGCATGGCCGAGGTTGGCGTTCGACGGGTGGTCTCCTGGCGATACTCTAGAGCTTTAATGCGCGTGTAGGGGCGGTTGGAAATGGTCGGGAACGTGCGATGCTCTGCACGGCAGAGGCGGCGTCTTCGATGGCGAGCAGTGGCTGCGGGGTACGGGCGGTGAAATGAACATTTCTGGTGGTCTCCTGGGACGGTGGGGTGCATGTTGGCAGGCGGCGAGGGATCGAGGTGGTCGGGTTGCTTGGGAACGGCGCGTGCTCTGCGGTGAGCATCGGCATGGTCGACAGCGGCACGGGCGCAATGTTCCTGGCGGTTCTGGTCGTTGTCTTTGAGCTAGGGCTGGTCGAGAGGGGCGGTGAGGCATGGGTTGCATGCTAGACAAGGTTGGCACGGCTAGTTCTTCTCCTAGCTTGTTGTCCACACTAGGGTGACCTGGGTGCTCTCGGCCTGTTCACCATTGATGACATTGGCAAGCTTACAGTGGTGCTAGAGCTTAGTTAAGGTTGCTATATGATCTACTAAGGATAGTGTAACCAGAAAGGGAATAAGGTTGGCTCAAAACACTGCTCAAAATAGTGTTTGTGATTTTGTTGATTTGAATCTGCAACCTGTTTGATGAAATGGCCGCATGAACTTAAGTTTTGAATTTTGAAAAGATTTTTGGTGGGTGTGCTAGGCATGTGTTGAGGATTATGTGGATGCTTGGGTTTTGAAAATTGAGCTTGTTTGAGTGGTTTTTGAAATAGTGGGATCTTCCCATATGAAATAGATTCAATTTTAAACTGTCATTTAATGATCACAAGGTGGGCCTTGGTACCTTGTTATGAGTACTATCAAGGGGTGCAAATATCCATACATGTTTCTGTTAAGTTCTGAAAGTTAGAGATAGCCAAAGTAGGCATGGGAGTTAATTTGGCCAAAATGACCATTCACTTAATTTGTTTGTTTTGATTTGTTTGTCTTTGGGAAAAGTGTGGGGATTGTTTAGATGATGTTTATTTCACCTAAGAATCAATTTACAAGAAAAGAAACACAAAACTATGGCAATTCAAAAGAATCCAAATTGTAATGCATACACATATGAATGCTTTCATATTTTTAATTAGAAAAGTTTTTGTTAACCCTGATTTTGATGATTAGAGTTTGATGATCCAAGTTCAATATTTTTGGGATGTTACAAACCTTCCCCCCTCAAACAAAATCTCGTCCCGAGATTTGAAAAAGGACTAAAAAGATTACCTAGGATTTGAAGAGATCGGGAAACTCCGTCGTGATGTGATCTTCGCGCTCCCAGGTAGCTTCCTCTTCTGTGTGGTTGCTCCACTGAATCTTGAGAAACTTGATGCTCCGGGTTCTGGTAGTTCTGAAAGCTTCCTCCAAAATATGGATGGGTACTTCGGGATAGGTCAGGTCATCGTTGATCTCTATGGTCCGATGATAGATATTCTTCAACACTTCAGTCTTCTCTAGAACTTCGAGGCGCTTGCGAAGTAATGAGATATGGAACACATTGTGCACGGCTGACATATCTTCGGGTAGTTCCAATTGATACGACACTTCTCCTCGACGGTTCAGAATCTTGAAGGGTCCGATATATCTGGGAGCTAACTTTCCTTTTAGTTGGAAACGCTGCATTCCTTTCAGTGGCGACACTTTCAGATACACAAAATCTCCTATGTTGAGGGCGAGGTCTCGACGTCTCTTGTCGGCGTAACTCTTCTATCTAGACTGGGCTGTCTTGAGGTGCTCATGAATCTTGTGAACCTTCTCTTCTACTTCTCGTAGGATGTCGGGTCCGAAAATCTGACTCTCTCCTACTTCCGACCAGTTCAAAGGGGTGGGACACTTCCTTCCATACATGAATTTAAATGGGGCCATTTGCAAACTAGCTTGATAATTGTTGTTGTATGAAAATTCTGCAAACGCAGACAGTCTTCCCACTTAGATCCATATTCTAACACACATGCTCTTAGCATATCTTCGAGTATTTGATTTACTCGCTCCGTTTGTCCATCGGTCTGAGGGTGATACGCGGTGCTGAAATCGAGGCGGGTTCCTAAACCTTCTTGGAATTTCTTCCAAAATCTCGAGGTAAACTGAGTTCCTCGATCCGATACGATGTTGTTGGGGACTCCATGCAAACTGATGATTCTAGCGATGTATAACTCCGCTAGCTTCGAACTCTGATACGTGGTCTTGACGGGTAAGAAATGGGCGACTTTGGACAACCTGTCCACTATGACCCAGATAGAGTCATTTCCCCTACTAGAAGTAGGCAATCCGGTGATAAAGTCCATTCCAACGCAATCCCATTTCCATTCCGGAATCTGCAATGGTTGCAACAATCCAGCGGGTCTTTGATGTCCTGCCTTGACTCGCTGACATATATCACACTTGGCGATATAGCTTCCGATTTCTGTCTTCATATTATGCCACCAAAATTGCTCTTTCAAGTCTTGATACATCTTCGTTCCTCTAGGGTGGATAGAATAAAGAATATCATGAGCTTCCTTCAGAATAACTTCTTTCAACTCAGAATCTGCTGGTACACAAAGGCATCCTTTGTACCACAGAACTCCTTCTTCGTCTTCGGTGAATCCGGGTACTTTGCCTGTACCGATACGACGCTTGATTCCATCGATACTAGCATTTCCTTTCTGCGCCTCTTTTATCTGGCTGATCAAAGTGGGTTGAAGTTCTATGCTAGCCAAAAATCCTTCACTCACTAATTCCATTCAAAAATCTTCCATCTCTTTGTGCAAGCTTGGTTGCTCCTTCAAAATCATGGAGTTCAAGCGGCATGGCAATCTGCTAAGGGCATCTGCTACCACATTGGCTTTACCAGGGTGATAGTGAATGTCCAGGTCGTAATCGTTGATTAGCTCAATCCATCTTCTCTGTCTCATATTCAGCTCCTTATGAGTGAATATATACTTCAGGCTCTTGTGATCTGAATATATCTCACAATGGTTTCCCATCAGGTAATTCCTCCATGTCTTCAGGGCTAGAACTATGGCTGCGAGTTCGAGGTCATGGGTTGGATAATTTTGCTCATGTTGTTTCAGTTGTCGGGATAGATAAGATATGACTTTGCCTTCTTGCAATAGAACACATCTGAGACCGATCTTGGATGCATCACAATACACGTCGAAGGGCTTCATGATATCCGGCATGATTAAGATTGGGGCTGAAATCAATATTCTCTTGAGTTCTTGAAAACTCGCTTCACATTTGTCAGTCCATTCAAACTTCGTGTCCTTCTTTAGCAATTGGGTCATGGGTCTGGTGATACTCGAGAATGCTTCTACGAACTTGCGGTAATATCCCGCCAATCCGAGAAATGCACGAACTTGGGTTTGAGTGGTTGGGTCTTGCCAATCTTCGACATCTTTCGCCTTTGCAGGGTCAACGGCAATTCCTCCGACCGATACAATTTGACCCAGGAATCCTACCTCCTGTAACCAGAATTCACATTTTCTAAACTTGGCATACAACTGATGCTCTCTAAGGGTTCCAAGAATGGTCCTTAGGTGTAGCTCATGTTCTTCTTCTGATTTGGAATAAATCAGAATGTCGTCGATGAACACAACGACAAACTTATCCAGGAAGTCCATAAAAATCTTATTCATGAGATTCATGAAATAAGCGGGGGCATTGGTTAATCCAAAAGACATGACAGTATACTCGTATAATCCATATCTGGTGGTAAAGGAAGTCTTGGGAATATCCTCTGCCCGAATCTTGAGTTGATGATAGCCAGTTCTAAGATCAATCTTAGAAAACACTTTGGCACTGGTCAACTGATCAAAAAAATCTTCTATCTTGGGCAATGGGTACTTGTTCTTGATGGTGACATCATTCAATTTCTGATAATCCGTACACAAACGGTTTCCTCCATCCTTCTTGTCCACAAATAATACAGGTGATCTCCATGGGGACGCAATTGGTTGAATCAATCCAATTTCCAGCATGGCATCCAGTTGCTTTTTTAGTTCTTCTAGTTCAGACGGTTTCATACTATATGGTCTCTGAGCTATGGGTCCTGTTCCGGGGATTAGTTCAATGATAAACTCGATATCCCGATCTGGGGGCATACCAGGCAAAACATCTGGAAATACATCAGGGTATTCACAGACTATCCGGACTTGGTCAATGGTAGGTTGGGCTATACTCTTGTTGCACTTGAATTGACGAGGTAAGGTTTCATATATATGCTCGACTGATATTCCAGTGGTACTGGTCATGGTTATGGCTTTCTTGGCACAGTCAATCAATCCTTTATGTTTGGACATCCAATCCATTCCTAGTACTACTTCCAAACCTTTAGTTCCGAGTACTATCAGATTAGCATAAAAATCTATGCCATGGATTCGGATGGGGACGACTTTGCAAATTTGCCTAGCTTTGGTGGTGGAACTGGGGATTTGAACAATCATAACATGCTTCAGTTTGGTTGGTTTAATCTTACTAGTGCATGCAAATCTTCGGTGAAAAATGAGTGTGATGCACCAGAATCAAACAACACTCAAGCAAGTAATGAATTAATAGAAAACATACCCAGCACGACATCTGGCGCTTCCTAGGCTTCTTCAGCATGCATGAGAAAAAGACGGCCGTTGCGGTTGAGCGAGTTCCCTAGGGCAAACCTTCTTCCAAGATGAACACGACGCTGCTGCTGAGCTAGGGCATTGGCATTGGGGGCTGCGGCATTCTTCTTGGGGCACTCATTGGAGTAGTGACCCTTATTTCCATAGTCATAACAAGTCACTTGCGACTTGTGCTTTGCTGCAATAGGCACGACATTGCTTCCAGTCCTCGGGGCAGTGTTGGTGTTGGAGGTAGCATTGTTGTTGTTGAACTTGGGTGGTGCACGGTTGAAATTGCTAGAGTTTCTAGGGTTGTTGTGATTTCCTCCGGGCCTTGGGTTTCCACGGTTGGGATAGGTCGGACTGTTCATTGGGGGTCTGTTGGTTCTTGGGGAAATCCTGGAGATGGGTTAGGGCGATACTTTGGGGTCTGATGGGTTCTTGGCTGATGCATCATGCGACGCTTGCGGTTCTCGTTGGCTTGGTTGATCTTTCCTTCCATCTGGATGGTAGATCGACAAGGGCTTCAATGTCAGCAAAGGGGATATTGACTAACACAGTCTGCATCTCATCGTGCAGACCATTCAGGAATCTCTCTTTCTTCTTGGCTTCGGTGTTGATCTCATCCGGGGCATACCTAGATAATGACAATAATTTGTCACGGTATTCCACTACGGTCATCCTTCCTTGCTTCAGTTCTCTGAACTCATCTCTCATTCTCTTGATCAAACCTGGTGGCACATGGGTTCTGCTGAACTTGACCTTGAATTCTTCCCAGGTCATCATCTGTCCTCCGGTCATTGCACGAACACTGTTCCACCATGCTCTTGTATCTCCGGCTAGATAGTGGGTGGCGAATAGAACTTTCTCGTTAGCTTCCACTCCGACGACTTCCAGGTTGTTTTCCATGGTTTGCAGCCAATCATCGGCGTCTAAGGGCTCTTCCGACTTAGTGAAAACATGTGGTTGGTATTCTGGAAATTCTTGAGCTTAGATCCATGGTTGTCCTGATTTCCTTGGCCTCGATTGTTGTGGGCTAGCTGGGATATCTGTTGAAGGGTGTCTAGGTTGGCTTGACGCTCGTCTCTTTCAGCTTCGCGGTCAGAAACCAACATTTGCAGGATCTGCAACATCGGGTCCGGGGATGAACCACTTCCTCCGTGTGGCATCTGAAGATTGAGATAGATCATGAGAAAAGAGGGAAATTTCTACGGTTTAGGGACTTTGAAAAGTTTTTAAAGTTTGGCTCAGATTTTCTAGCAACATGCTTTTCATTCATTCATAGCACACGATACAACACACACCACAAGAAAGGAGAGCAGATGGTTTTAGGAACCATTCTGGAATCTACGATACAGTGGGTCCGAATACAACTCACTACGCTAGTGCTCAAGTGCTAATACTCCTCGGAGTCGTTGTAGTCGTCATCCTCATCATCCTCATCGTCATCGATGAAGGCGAAATCATCCTCATCGGTGAAGAAGTCCATAGCCTGATCCTCCAGAAAATCATCATCATCGCTGAGATAGTAGTAGGGGTCTCCGCGAAGGTCTTCTCCGGCATTCTCCCTTTCCTCCAGTTGCATGTCTCTCTCGTGGATGGTCTCCTCCAAATCTGATATGCGGTGGCGAAGACGAGCAATGATGCGCTCCTTCTTATCGAGCTGACGGCGGCGAGACTTGCGATCCTTTGCTAGCATGGCGATGGTCTGATCCTTCGTCTTGATGATGGCGGACTTGTGGTTGGAGTAGTCACGGCAATTGTCCAATTCCTGCTGACGATCGTACATCATGAAGCTAAGGTGGTCCAACTGGGTCTTCAGCTCGGGGTGGTATGGGGCTTCCAGTGGTTTTCCCATAGCATCACGCCTTGGACAAAACTCAAAGCGAGTACCCTTGATCTGGTTGATACTCTCCCCACACAGACGGGCAAGAGCTTCTTGCATGGCCCTGGAAAGTCCATCGAGCCAGTTGTTCTCTATTAAGGTGAATTGAATTCCCTCGACAGTGGTAGGTTCAATCTTTCCTCGGAGACTTGCAACAATTATCCACTGCAGATCTTCTCCTCCTTGATCATTGAGCTGAGCTCCGAAGAACTCGTGGTGCGGACGCTCCAGAAGTTCCGAAAGCTGGTCCAAATCCTGCTCAAAGATAAGGTCTCCTCCATTCCCCAACTGATAAAACTTGCTATACTTCACGTCCATCTATTAAGAATATAGGATGAGTAAGTTAGTAGAGTGATCAAGTGTGTCAAATTTTATGTATTTTGCAAGAGTTTTTGAGGAACATGAATTTTTACGAAAGAATCAAGGTGATAAGAATGGGAATAAGTTTTTGTAAATATTTGCTTCCTTTGGTTTTAAAACTAAGTTTTTGATTCAAACGTCCAGTCTAACTAGGGTCTCCTATGGTCAGGATGGCTCTGATACCAACTTGTCAACACCCGGATTTTGAATCCCGGATGCCTGTTATGCCATACATTGCAATCCCAGGATTACCATTTTTACAAGACATAACAGAATTGGATACCACAGTACATCATCCATTACAAACCATACATAAGGTCTTACACAAATAAGGATCTCATGATCCAGTTCTTAATACAACTCAAGCAGCGGAAATACGTAATGATAAAGGTAGTGTAGGCGAAGCTCCATCTTCGGGGTCACAGGCAATGCTGACGATGGGAGATGATCCTAGTTGCCGTAACCTTCCTGAGGTCCATCATCCTGGTACTCCTTTTCATAGTCTGGCCACGGGAATAGCCAGGGACAAAGCCATGAGTACTCTTTAAGTACTCGCAAACTAATACTAACAAGTGAAGGTGGTTTTTGTAGTAGGACACTAAGCTCTAGGGTTGTTTTGCAAAAGCCAGATTTACCTCTACTAAGTTCTGGAGCAAAGAATTCTAGTCAAATTTTATAACACCTAAGTGGGAACTTGTATCTCATGTCACAACCTTGTTGTGTTCAAGTCAAATTCTCAATTCATTTCACAAGTCATTTTGAAAACATCTGACGAGGGAACAGTATGGCCACTCCAACTGTCCATAACTGTGGACGCGGCTATTCGAATAGTTTGACACTCTGCAGAGATTGTACACTTCCACCACAACATTCGATACATCCGTCAGGAACAAATCCTGAATTCACCATACTCAGTATGCGCATAATCAATCCTAACCTTTCAATTACACGCCCTAGTATAAGCACCTCTCCTGTGAGTTTGGCCTCCCAACCATGACCAACTGTCATCTTGGGTATAGCACAGGTGGACAATCTTCACAAGGTAGCCTCAGCTTAGACCTTGGCCGTAAGGGAACTCATACTAAGGTATATAAGTTTCCAGTCAAGCCCTACCCAATTTTTTGGTATTGTGGTTGTATGGTAAAATTGGAATGGTATCGCATCCAGACAACCATCAGTTATATAAAGGGCTAAGGCTCATGCCTCACATTTTCATCACCAAAATCATCTGGTGTTCGGAAACACATGTCAAAACATCTCAGTAGAATGACTCATCCTTCTATGGTTTTCATAACCATTTTCCACCAAGTATTCCCATCTAAAGTTGATCAAATTTTATGCTTATCACTAGCATCTACAAGTGAGGTGAGTACTAATGAGGGGTGGTAACAAGTGGAGGTTTAACAAAGTTCAGTCTCATGCCTTTAGGATGACATCAAGATTATCTAGCTTAGGCCAAATTTAATGCTCTTTATGCAACCTTCAATTATCTTCCTAGAATCTACAAGTCACTTAAATAAACTCTAAGGAATAGCTTTGATAAAGAAAATAAAGTAGGAAGCTTGCAAGTAACCAAGCATGCTTAGTGCATTGCATAGGTTATCTGCTTTCATAATTGCAAGTGTTAGCTTGCAAGTATTGGCTTGCATAGGTCACTTGATTAGTAAGACTTGCCTTGTGCAGCGCAGTGGTTGAAGTTCTCCTTTGATTCTTCTTCATAGTATCCTCCTTCCTCCTCGTATCCTTGGTCGGTACTAGCGTCTATAAATAAATACGAGGTACACAATCACCAAACTATACTTAACTACATTCAATCATCACACAAAAGGGTTCTATAGATGATCTAGCATCATCACTAACATTACAAGATTAAAGCATTCGTCTTATTTATTTATTTTTACAAAAGTAATTTCTACTCATTGAAAAACTACTTAAGATTTAATATTCTCCAAACTAAACATGGGATCATGTGGACACATGTCATCACCACATATTTCAGTACATGAGAATGTGGCATTCTTTTATTACTTGGACATTATTTCTTTAAGCAAACCCATATGTTGGATTAGAATGAAGATCGACGGCTGAGGGTCGTCGTCGACGATGAATAGGTCACCGGCGAGCTCGAACCCTAGCGGCTCGGTGGGGGTGCATAGGGGGCATACCGGGGCTCCAGTGACGACGGCGAGGCGGGCAAATGACGAAGTCGACGACGGCGAACTCAAGGGTGGTCGCGGCAGCTCCGGGGGTGTACGAAATCAACGGCTCCTCTTCTCCTCTGCAGCGGCGAGCTCTAGCCAAATTCCGGCGATGCGCTGCTCGCCTTGGTCCGGCTAAGGGGTGGAACGATCAATGAGGTGAGGGGAGTGAGATGGTGTGAAGAAATCAAGTGGGGGTGGCCTCCTTTTATAGGCCCGACGGCGAGACCGAGAGGGATGGGCGGGTGACGGTGGCGACACGGCTACGGGCGGCTAGAGGCATGGCCTAGGTTGGCGTTCGACGGGTGGTCTCCTGGCGATGCTCTAGAGCTTTAATGCGCGTGTAGGGGCGGTGGCAAACGGTCGGGAACGTGCGATGCTCTGCGCGGCAGAGGCAGCGTCTTCGACGGCGAGCGGTGGCTGTGGGGTACGGGCGGTGAAATGAACATGTCTAGTGGTCTCCTGGGATGGTGGGGTGCATGATGGCGGGCGGTGAGGGCTCGAGGTGGTCGGGTTGCTTGGGAACGGCGCGTGCTCTGCGGTGCGCGTCGGCATGGTCGACAACGGCACGGGCGCGGTGTTCCTGGCGGTTCTGGTCGTTGTCTTTGAGCTAGGGCTGGTCGAGAGGGGGCGGTGAGGCATGGGCTGCATGCTAGACAAGGTTGGCACGACTAGTTCTTCTCCTAGCTTGCTGTCCACACTAGGATGACATGGGTGCTCTCGGCCTGTTCACCATTGATGACATTGGCAAGCTTATAGTGGTTCTAGAGCTTAGTTAAGGTTGATATATGATCTACTAAGGCTAGTGTAACCAGAGAGGGAACAAGGTTGGCTCAAAACACTGCTCAAAATAGTGTTTGTGATTTTGTTGATTTGAATCTACAACCTGTTTGATGAAATGGCCGCATGAACTTAAGTTTTGAATTTTGAGAAGATTTTTGGTGGGTGTGCTAGGCATGTGTTGAGGATTCTGTGGATGCTTGGGTTTTGAAAATTGAGCTTGTTTGAGTGGTTTTTGAAATAGTGGGATCTTCCCATATGAAATAGATTCAATTTTAAACTGTCATTTAAACTAGGCATTCAAATGTTTTTGGATGATCACAAGGTGGTCCTTGGTACCTTTTTATGAGTACTATCAAGGGGTGCAAAGATCCACACATGTTTCTATTAAGTTCTGAAAGTTAGAGATAGCCAAAGTAGGCATGGGAGTTAATTTGGCCAAAATGACCATTCACTTAATTTGTTTGTTTTGATTTGTTTGTCTTTGAGAAAAGTGTGGGGATTGTTTAGATGATGTTTATTTCACCTAAGATTCAATTTACAAGCAAAGAAACACAAAACCATGGCAATTCAAAAGAATCCAAATTGTAATGCGTACACATATGAATGCTTTCATATTTTTAATTGGAAAAGTTTTTGTTAACCCTAATTTTGATGATTAGAGTTTGATGATCCAAGTTCAATATTTTTGGGATGTTACAGTCCATCTCCCAAATCACATAAAGCAGTTCTAACATAATTATTCTTAATGGAGCAATGAATAGTTGGTATACCTGGATCACCAAGTTTCTTTGGAACCTTACAATTGAAGGAATAATTAGCAAGCAAAGTAGAAATCTCCTCATTAGGAATCTTCCTTTTATTAGATACAATATCCTTCATATACTTTGAATAAGGAGGCAACTTAATAGCATCAGTCAAAGGAATTTGCAAGAATAAAGGTTTCATCCACTCATAAAACTTGTTGTAGTGTTCTTCCTCCTTTGACTTGTGTTTCTTACCTGGAAAAGGCATAGGTTTCTGCACCAAAGGTTCTCTCTCTTTACCATGTTTATTAGCAATAAAATATTCCTTTGTGTACCTAGTGTTCTTAGTGTTCTTCTCAGGTTCTTCCTCACCTTCCTCCTTATCAGGAGACTCATTTTTATCATTACTACTCTCAGTTTTAGCATTAGAGACAGATATACTATTAGGATCTTGTCGTGGGAATGGCCACGGCAGATGCTGCAATCGGCAGCGAGTAGTAGAACGAGGGGCAAGGGCGGCCAGCCATCTGCGGTGCGAGATGAGGGCAAAGACACAGGGTTTTACCTGTGTTGGCCCCGGAGGGTAAAGACCTACTCCTGCTAGATTGTAGTATGGAGGTGTTTACAATGGGCGAACTCGGCGGCTAGGCGGCGAGTTGCTTGGGTGTATGAGGGAACGTGTCTCTACTCACCCCATAGGGAGGTTTATATAGGCTCACCTCCCCTAGGGTTTACATATCTCAACCGATTCGGTTACAGCTTTGGTAAACGTTTAACCTAGTCCGACTGGGCCTATCTACTACTTTGGGCCTTCAACTTCAGTCGCCCAATACCTTCTGGGCTTTGATCCACTTTCGATTATGCAGGCCCACTGCCAGCCCTTGGGCCGGAACGTCCCGTGAGTATACCCCGAGGCGTATCCCCATCGAGTCCCGAGGCCGTCGTTGATTAGGCGTGAGTGGCTGGCCGGAGTATACGGCTTCAAGTAGGCATCCAATGAATCGTCGGCGGCTCTGCACGAAGGAAAAATCCGCGAACCGAATCGCGTCTTGGGCGAGTCGAGCCAACGCCTTGATCTCGGCGAGTGACTTAGCGAGCCGAGTGGCTGGAGTTGGACCGTCAGGCGTAGTCAAACTAGCCGTTAAGGTAACTCAACGGTAACTTTTGGCGTAATCATCGCGCGGTAACGGCCCCCTAATTTGGCGGGCAACTCCCGCTATATAAGAGGAATGGTAGGCTATCGCAAAGCCAACCGCCCACCATTTCTTCCGAGTGCGCGCATCTTCCTTCCTTCGCTTCCGCGATCCAATCGACCCGAAACCTTTCGATCCCCAACCAACCTCTTCGGCCATGGCCCTCTCCACCGAACCTTGGGGCAGATCCAAATGCACAAGGGCACAGCTGGCCTCGTTCGAGGAGGCCGGAATCCTGCGAGCCGGCTGTTGGCGTATCCTTGGCCGAGAACGACCCCAAACCCGCGAGAGAGAGAGTTTGTCTTTACCATCATCTCGGCGGGGTTAGGGTTTCCACATCTCTGTTCTTCCGCGTTTTTACTACTACGGATCCAGCCTCGATCTGGGTCCCACAAGATGAGCAGCTCGCCATCTTCGTGGCGTTGCGAAAGTGCTACTTGGCTGCCCCTACTTTCCCTTGTGGCAAGATCTGTTCCATGGACGGATCACCGCGAGGCGGGCGGCCCAATGCTAGGCAGCGGCCGACATTCCAACTCAAATCCAAAGCTTCCTTCGACCGATGCTGCCGCCAAAGCAGCGAGCGATCGAAAGTCATGGTTCTACGTGACCGAGGCGACTCGAGGAGGCGGCGATCCCGGGTACTCGGCCAACCGCCCGAGCCACGCCATCTCGGTCGGCAAGCTTCCCGACGACCAGCGGATGGTCGTCGATGAGATGCTCCAGACCATCCGTGGTGCGAAGAAGAAGGGCTCGGACAATAAACTTGAACAATTGTTGGCTTGGGCGGCTCGTCCCGCCTAACGCGATCATTACATGTACCAAGACACGGGCCGGGAGACTCGACGAAGCCTGCCTCGACGAGTGGAAGGAGGACTACCTCGGCGTTGAAGAAGATCACCCAGCAGATATCGCGACGCTGCAGGCCGGGTCCCCTACACCGCAAGCGTCCGCCCCGACGGTAATTTCTTTGTCTTGTTCGCGATCAGCGTATGCGATGTCAAGGTAATTCTAACTCTGTTTCGTATTCATCACAGCTGTTCCAAGTGGTGGAAGGGCGGCCCACCCGGACGACGAGCCCGGCCATCTGCCCAGGATAGAAGCGAATCGCCACCCGCCAGGGGCAACAAGGACGACGAGGATGAGTCCGAAGAGGAGATCGCCCCACTGGTCCGAAAGACCCGCGGGCAACATCAGCGCGAAATCGAAGCAAGCAGGAGCCTCGAGCGCCACGACGACGACGAGCTCCCAGAGACGACCTACCAGCCACTCTTCAAGAAGAAGAAGAAGAAGGAGGCGAGGGCCCCCGAAGGAAAACGGCCGCCGAAGATGGCCTCGCCGCACTCAACGAGCGTTCGATGCTCAGCTCGGCCGGTGAAGGCGCGGCCCCGGCGACAACCGCGCTAGATGCGCCATCTCTGGAAGTGCCACTGGCCTCAATGCCTCCGCCATTCGCGCCGGTCTCTGGGTTAGGGAAGGCTCCGGCCGTGGCGACTTCGCCTCGCAAGGAGGTCCCGAACGTGGCGGTCTCGCCCCGCAAGGAGGCTCCGGCCGCAGCGGCTCCAATTTGCGAGGAGGCCCCCGCCGAAGGCGTCCCAGAGGCGCCATCCGCGACCTCAACGACGAAGAAGCCATCCGTGTCTTGGGCCCACAACGTCCTGGAACTGGGGCTTAGTCGCCAGCTGGGCCCCGAACTGGAAAAACCGGTCGGCCTTCGTACCGGGCTGCGTTTCATTCCAGTCGCCAAGTGAGTGCATTCGGCCTTCTCTATTTTCTATAAGTACTTCGATTGTCTCTTATTGATTTGATTTGATATAAAGGACCGGAGTGAAAAAGATGGGCCACCCGACCGTGGCTAAGGTACCCTCCGCCGCTAGCGAGGAGGATCCTTCCTGTAAGAGGAAAGTGGACGAAGTCGCCATCCCAGCGGAAGGCAGCAAGAAGGCCAAGGGCGACGACATCGTCGCTGTCTCTGCCGACCCGGCGGCCGCACCGGCCGGACCCGTAGTGGAAGCAACCGCGTCTACGAAGGATGGCGTTTCCTTGCCTAGACCGGAGGAGGCGACCTCCTTTGGGGCGGGTGCCTCGATCGCTACCTTCCCCCGCTTCGTAACCAAGGCGGCCACGGCAAGCGGGGCTGCGCCCCCGAGCCTCGCTCCAGGGACCGCCGACGCTGAAGTCGACCAACGTCGCGGGCACACGCCGGCACTGCTTGCGTCTGTCGACGCAATACAACTCCATGGCATGCTTGGTGCAGCCATCCAGGTACCTCCAGTCCCCGAGGATCAGGTCGATGCTTAGTAGCGGCTTGATTCTTATAGTTTCTCGTTTTGTACTTTCGCATCCAGTCCCCGAGCGCACGCTAAATTTTAGCGGTGGGCACGAGTAATTTTCGTGATCGGTCCCCGAAAGTGCACTCGCTAAATTTTAGCGGGGCACCGAGTAATTTTCGATTCCGACTTTGATGACGCGTGTGGTCTGCGGTGAGTCGGCGGAACGATTGGCTGAAACAGCGTCGAGAAGGAGCTGGCCGCTATCCAAGAAGAAAACAAGGAGCTTCAGGCTGTTGTCGCAGCGGAGGTGGCTCGCCAGAGCTTGTCCCTCGCTGGTGAGTTGGTCAGCGGCGATCTGCGTTAAGTGCTGCTGAGCAGAGGGTCGCCGACCTCGAGCGCGAACTGCGGGAGGCAAAAGAAGAAGCAAGCTCGGCGAACGGGCGAGCTAAGGCCGCCATTGCGTCCGCGGAGGAAGACCGCAAGGTGTCGGAAGCCCTCATTGTTGGGATTCAGGACGATCATACGTCGCTTCAGAGCTTCATCACGGGACTCGCCCGCCCGTTGCTTGGTGAGTCTGTCTTTCCTTCCTTTCAGTTGTATTGTTTGTGGTTTCCGTGGTGCTCATAACTGTCTCCTTCTCGCAGGTCGTGTTATTGGTAGCCAAGAAGAAGCGAGCTCTCTTGACGCGAGGGAGTGCGTAAGCATGCTTGTCGACTCGGCGACGCTGTCGGCGACGTGCATCCGCGCCTACCTTCAAGAGATGTCGCCCACGGAGGTTATTCCCAGTGACCTCGTTGAGGTGTGGGAGTATTTGGAGAAGGCGCCCGCGGTCGTAGAGTTCATGACGCGGTCGGCGTTTCGGCGTGGAAGCGGCAATGAGCCTTGACTCGCCCACTTCGAGGATTTCCTCGACGATGTGACGAGTGGGTATCCTTCATCGATCGCGCGGTGGATCTGTCCGAGGTTCTCAAGTTGCAGGAACGCGCCGCCACTCGAGCGCGTCTGGGCGATGGGCGACCTTCCCTACCAGAAGCGGTCGTCGCGAACGACCGAGCCGCCGCATCGTGACTTCAAGGTTGAGCAACCTTTCCGCCGGGCGATGGCGGGTGAGCTGACGTATCCGTCAAATCCGTTACACCGCGTTCATCCGTAGGCGCCGGATTACGGCGCGTCGTCGTGCCTGCGAGAATAGGATAGTTTGCCTAGATGTGTTAGCAGCGTTACGCCATGCGGGCATAATTTGTAATATAAGACAATGCGATATGCGATTGAATGGAACGTTGTGTTCATTTTGCTATTTGTTTGTGTGTTTTGATTGATTTTGGATGAGTCCCGAGCGTCCCGCCTTTTGTGGGGTTCACCTCGTATATGATGTTTGTTGTTATCATGTGTTTTGTTAGTTTAGTCGACTCCGAGCTCGGAGAGCCAGTCAAGGCGACTCCCTTGAGTGCTCTGTACTTTACCGTTTTCCCGTACGCGAACGGGGTCGGGTGGCCGAGTCCCCGAGCGTGGTACTTAGCCGTTCGAGGCGCGACTCGAGGTGGTTGAGGACTAGAGCGTTGGTGTGAGCGTCACTCTGCCTGCCCGAGGGTCACCGTGGCGAATCCTGGGTATGCTCTCTTACTTGGCGTTTTCCCTGACCGATCGCGACGAACTGGTATTCAGTCCCCGAGCGTGGTACTTAGCCGTTCGAGTCGCTATGCCGAGGATGCGGAGGACCGAGGTCGCCGTGAGAAGCGAGGGCAGTTGTCTTGGTTCGCAAAACCAGTCGAGCTAGGCGACTCCAATGGGGCTCCGGTTTGGCGTTTTTCGTGGACGACGCAAGACCTGAAATGACTCAGTGCTCTTACATCGCACTACTTAGCCGTGCCGGTCGCTGTACCAAAGGTTGACTTCTGCATTTTAGCATGACGCTGTTTATTACGAGTGCGAGTGGCACAAGGCATGGAGAGTAGACGCAATTTGCAGTAACCGTTTCTTTTATTTCATAGCGACTGGAGAGTACATGTGTGGGGTTCTAGGAGTAGAACTTCCGGAGGAGATTTACATTCCATGGTCGCTTGACGTCGAGTTCGCCGTCCCCGCGGACGTCGATGAGGTAGTAGGCGTCGTTGCCGAGTACGCGCCCGATAGCGAACGGGCCTTCCCACGGAGGGGAGAGCTTGTGCGTGCCCTTCTTGTCCTGGATGAGGCGTAACACCAGGTCTCCTTCCTGGAAGGTGCGGGTTTTCACCCGTCGGCTGTGGTAGCGGCGGAGCCCTTGCTGATAAATGGCGGTACGCGATCGGGCGAGGTTGCGTGCTTCGTCGAGTTGGTCGAGCCCATCTTGGCGGGCCAGCTCGTTTGCAGCCTCAGAGTGGACGACCCGCGAGTCGTGTTCGAGGTCGGTGGGCATGACTGCTTGGCGCGTAGACCATGAAGAAGGAGTGAATCCCGTCGACTGTTGACCGAGGTGCGGATTCCCGATGACGGAGGGTAGCTCTTCGACCCAGCATCCAGTGCGCTCGAGTGGTACTTGGAGTCGCGGCTTCAGCCGTGGAGGATGCTTTGGTTGGCTCGTTCCGGCCGTTGGACTCGGGTGATCGACGCGAGGTCGAGCGGATGTGGTGCTCTTCGCAGAATTCGCCATTGCTCCCTTGGCGAAGTTTGTGCCGTTGTCCGTGATGATGCTGTTGGGGAACCCGTGTATATGAGCTCGCGTAGGAACTTAGTGGCGGTCTTCCCGTCGCATTTCGGACTGGCTTTCCACCCACTTCGTGAATTTGTCGTGGCGACTAGCAAGTGGGTGTAGCCGAGGGGCCTTCTTGAAGGGGCCTACCATGTCCATGCCCCACAGCGAATGGCCAGTGATGGGGATTGTTTTGAGCCGAACTTGGTACGTGCGTGCGTTGGCGTACCGGCACCGGCGCATCGCTGGGCGATATCGACGGCGTCGGCGTGCGGTGGGCCAAGAGAAGCCGTGTCGCATAGCCTTGGCGACCAGGAGCGGCGCGTGGTGGCGCGATCGCTGAGTGGATGTCGTGGAGGATTTTGCGTCCTTGATCGGTTGGACGCGTTGAAGACGCCGGTGACGCGCGCTTGTGTAGATCGCCGATGATGGTGTAAGACTTGCATCGGCGAGCAATCATTCGAGCGTTTGTCTCGTCTGCTGGCAGGGTGCCGGTTTCCAGGTAGGCGATGTAGGGCTTGGTCCAGTCGTCTGGCTCGGTGATGAGTGCGACCAAGGCTGCCTCTGGTTGGAGTGGGACTCCGATGTCGATCTCCCTCGGGGGAGAGACTGATGGTTTGGAGATTGTGTCGAGGAACACGCCGGCGGGTGGTGCGAGTCGAGCCGACCCGATTCGAGAGAGGGCGTCGGCCTCCTCGTTTTTCCGCCTGTCGATCCACTCGACAGAGTAACCGGTGAAGTGGCCGCCCAACTTATCCACCTCTTGGCGATACCGCCATGGTGGGGAGATGGCGCAGGTGCCGGCGACTTGTCCCGCAACGAGGTCGGAGTCTCCGTAGCATCGAAGGCGATTGACGCTCATCTCCTTTGCGGCTCGCATGCCGTGGAGTAGGGCCTCGTATTCAGCCATGTTGTTGGTGTAGGGCGTGAATTCGAGGCGGAGGATGTAGCGGAGCTTGTCGCCCTTTGGTGAGGTCAGCACTATCCCCGCTCCTGCGCCGTCCGCGTTCTTGGACCCGTCGAAGTGCAGCTCGATAATGGAGGTACGGCGGCTTCTCTGGCCGCTGGGCCTCTTCCCAGTCGGCGATGAAGTCTGCCAGTGCCTGACTTAATCGCCTTCGTGGCTCGTATTTGATGTTGTGGACGCCGATCTCGACGGCCCACTTGGCGACCCGCCCGGTCGCCTCGCGATTGCGGATGATGTCTTGTAGTGGTGCTGAGGAGACGACCGTGATCGGGTGCTCCTGGAAGTAGTGCGGCAGGCGCCGCTGAGCCCTGAAGACCGCGTATACCAGCTTTTGATACTGGTGGCTGGCGCGACTTCGGTGAGGACTCGCTGATGTAGTACACGCCGCTGGACCGGCGCCTTTTCCTTCCTCTGGTCGTTCGACAACCATTACGGCACTGACGACGCGCTCGGACGCCGCGACGTAAACCAGCATAGGCTCTTTGTCAGCGGGTGCGGCGAGTAGTGGTGCGGCGAGTAGCACCTTTTTAAGGTCGCGGAGCGCGTCGTCCGCCTCCTTGTCCCACTGGAAGGTGGGGTTCTTGCGCATCAGGCGGTATAGGGGCATCGCCTTTTCGCCCAGGCGGGGGATGAAGCGACTGAGAGCCGCTACACGCCCGGCCAGCTTCTGGACGTCGCGCAGGCACTCGGGTTTGCCGAGCCGGGCGATCGTGTCGATCTTCGTTGGGTTTGCCTCGATCCCTCGTTTGGAGACGACGTACCCCAGTAGTTGCCCGGCGGGTACACCGAAGGTGCACTTGCTTGGATTGAGCTTTATCTTGTACCTCAGATTGGCGAAGGTCTCCGCTAGGTCGGCGAGTAGGTCGCCTTGGCGAGCGGATTTCACGACCACGTCGTCGATGTAGACGTGGATGTTGCGGCCAATTTGGCTCGCGAGGCATTCTTGCATGCACCGCTGGTAGGTTGCCCCGGCGTTCTTGAGGCCGAAGGTCATGGCGGTGTAGCAGAAGGCTCCGAATGGCGTGATGAACGCCGTCTTCTCCTCGTCTTCGACAGCCATTTTGATCTGGTTGTACCCGGAGTAGGCGTCAAGGAAACATAGCGACTCCGAACCCGCGGTTGAATCGATTATCTGATCGATCCGCGGGAGGACGAACTGCTCCTTTGGGCAGGCGCTGTTCAGGTTTGTGTAGTCGATACACATTCTCCAGGTCCCGTTTTTCTTCTCGACCAGGACTGGGTTTGCCACCACTTGAGTATTTGATTGGCGGATGAAGCCGCAGCAAAGGGCCGCACTTCCTCGGCGATTGCTCGACGGGCGTTCTTCATTGAAGGGTCAGAGCGATCGCTTGACGGGTCGCACTTTGGGGTCGGCGTTAGTTTGTGCTCGCCGAGCTCCCTAGGGACACCAGGCATGTCGGAGGGTTTCCATGCGAAGATGTCCCTATTCTCACGAAGGAACTCGATGAGCGCGCCTTCCTATGCTGGGCTCATGCCTGTCCCGATCGTCACCGTCTGGCTGGGGTCGCCTGGGACCAGCTCGACGGTGCGGGTGTGCGTCGTGGCCTCAAAGGTTGAGGTGTTTGTGCCCTCTGAGTTGGGCTTCTTGAGTATTGTGGGGTCGTCATTGTTGACCCCGCTCGCGTATTTGGCAAGCTCGTCGGCGTGATTAGCTTCTGCCGCGATGACGGCGTCGGCGAGTTCGGCTCCTTTGGCCTCGCATTCGGCGGCCATGTCGGGGTCGCCGTTGATGGTGATGACGCCGCACGGCCCGGGGAGCTTCATCGCGTTATGTAGCGGGCGCCATGAATTTGGCGAACGCTGGCGCCCAGACGCAGTGGTAAGGCTGTCGAAGGGCACCAGCTCAAGGCGATCCGCTGCGTGCGGAAGTTTGCCGGAGTACCGAAGGTGACGGGTAGCGTGACTTTGCCGATCGGGTACGCCTTCCGACCGGGGACGATGCCGTGGAACGTGGTGTGGGTTGTCTCGATCATCGACTGCGGGAGCCGCAACCGTCTGAAGGTGTCAAGGTAGAGGATGTTGATGGAGCTGCCGCCGTCCATCAGTGTCTTGGGGAGCCAGTAGTCGCCAACCTTGGGCTTGACCACCAAGGCGACTCGCCCCGGTACTGGCGCGTGGCGAGTGGTCTTGCCGCCCGTGATGGCTGTTCCGACCAGTTGAGGAACCGGGGATGTCTGTTTGGGCCACCGCGTTGACGGCGACGCGGGCGATGACCTTTCTTCTCGCGCTCGTGTTGAAGCTTGTGAAGGTGTGGAGCGAGCCGCTACTTTGCGAATTTTCCGCCATTTGGCGGAGTCGTTGTCGGGTCCTCCCCGCGTGCCATGCCTTCTCGATTTCCACGAGGTGTGGCGTCGGCGGTGTGCGTGGCGGGCTTTCCTTCCCGCTGTGAAACGCACATGGTTGGTTAAGGAGGGCCGCGGATCGAACCTTGGCTTGTTCTTGTAGTTGCCGCCATCGCCGTTGCCCTCCGTCACGGGCGGTAGCTCTTGGGCTCGCGTTGTGCGTGCCCAGCGTTAGCGACGAAGTCGACTTCGCCCGTCGTTGCGGGCGCTTGCTGTGAGGCGGTGCCGCTATAGCGAGGTCGGTTCGGCGTCCGCCGCCTGCTTGGCGTTGCCCTCGACTCGTCGAGATTTCTTGGTTGGGGTCCTCCTCGGCGTACCGTTTGGCGATCTCGAGGAGGTCGGGATGTTGTCGAGTGCGGGCGTGTCGCTTGAGCTTGGCGACTAGAGGCTCGTGGCGACACGAGGTCTTGAAGCAATGGATCGCGGTGTCCGGTGGATGCCGACCGCGTTGTACCAGAGCTCTTGCCACCGTTGGACCCAGCTTGAAGTCGACTCGCGAGGTCCCCGGACGCGCCCAGGTCCTCGATGGTGGTGGCGCGGTGTAGGAGCACTCGAAGTGCTCGACGGCGTCGCATTTCCTCCGTGAGTCGATATCTTGTCCGGGGAGCGTGTTGATCCATTGCCTGCACGTCCCCTCCATCATCAGTGGGAGGTAACGGGCGGCGAGTAGGTCAGTGTGACCCGCGATCCCCATTGCCATGAGGTATGTGTCGAGCCAGACCGCGGGGTCGTACGAGGAGTCGTATTTTTCTATCTCCTTTGGCGCCTTGAAGTTTGGCGGGTACTTTTCGCCTCGGATCATTGGTCCGAAGCACTTAGGCCCTAGTCGACTGAGCGACCCCATAGGCTCGCCATCGCGGCGGTTAGGGTGTGCCGCAAGTCGTCGGGCTGGCGTGCGCGCCAGTTTTGGTTGTTGATGATGTGAGTGCGGGCGTCGATGGGTTCTCCGTTAGCGGCGACGAAGTTGGTCGCCGGCCTGGGATCGTTGGTGGAGAGTGCCGCGTTCGCGGGTCGGCGTTGGAGCTGCAGTGGCTCTGGTGGCGGAAATTGAGGGTGTTTGCCGCTTGGCGGCCGCTGAGGCCGCCTGCTTCCCGAGGAGGTACTCGCCCTTGCGAGTCGGCGCCCGCCTTTTGCTGCTCCACGGCCTTTGCGAGCAGGGCCCGAACGTACTGGATTTGCAAGGCGCCGTCGCCGGTGGCCGTGATGCTGTCGGCTGCTGCTCGGCCTGCCACTAGGTTGTCCATCGGGGTGGAGAAGAGTGGGAGGCGTTCGCTCGCTCCCGTGAGGAGACGACTATCCGCGGCTGGTCCACGAGGGTGCGGTTGGTGGTGGTGGGGCACCCATCGCCGTCGATCTGGCGGGGCCGGCGCTTCCTCTGGTGGCGGCGTTCGCAGATCGCGCCGCTATCTGGTCGGTCGTTTTCGTCGTCGAAGTTCAGGGCGCCCGAACGGTGGGTTCAGCGTGACCTGATCCGCTGGTGGTGGTAGCGTGACGCCTCGCTGTCACTTGCTCGAGGCGAAATTTTTCGCCGCCCTGCTTTGCGTACTGCCTCCGCCAATTTCAGGCGGAGTTCTTCGACCTCCGTTGCCGTGGCGTTAGGAGGGATTGGGGTGGAGAAAGGATCCTCCGGCGGATCGGCGCCGGTGGCCATGTAGGTCGCGGCATGGCGACTGGTTCCGTCGTGGAGGTCGGTGGAGTTTTCTGACCCGGAGTCGAATTCGAAGATCCCGAGGATGGAGGGGTCCTCGAAATCTCCCGCGTTGGAGACCTGGGCGATGGAGGCCGCGGTGATGGATCCGGCGAGTGACGCCGGGGTCGCCGAGTCGGCGTCGTCGGTGAGGGCCGCATCTTCTGCGGCCGCTGAGTTCCCGGCCACGTTGCGTGGGCGAGTTGTACTCGGAGGCGAGGCGGATCGTGCGGACCTGGCTCGGAGAGCCGATCGCGTGGTGGCGACTCGCGGATGCGAGCGAGTCCTCCGAGGTGATGACGTCGGTGAGGCCGACGAAGAGGCTGATCGTGCCGATTGGCGGGATTACGCCAGGCGTGACGGGTCGCGCCACGGACGTAGCTTTCGGCAAGATCCGGAGCATCTCGCCGATCGCTATCATACGGCGGTGGCGACCGTCTCGTTGATGGGCAGATTGGATCTCGCCGCGAACACCGCCAGACCGCCAGCCCCACGGTGGGTGCCACTGCCGTGGGAATGGCCACGGCAGATCTTGCAATCGGCAGCGAGTAGTAGAACGAGGGGCCAGCCATCTGATGCGAGATGAGGGCAAAGACACAGGTTTTACCCAGGTTCGGCCCGGAGGGTAAAGACCTACTCTGCTAGATTGTATTATGGAGGTGTTTACAATGGGCGAACTCGGCTAGGCGAGTTGCTTGGGTGTATGAGGGAACGTGTCTCTACTCACCCATAGGGAGGTTTATATAGGCTCACCTCCCCTAGGGTTTACATATCTCAACCGATTCGGTTACAGCTTTGGTAAACGTTTAACCTAGTCCGACTGGGCCTATCTACTCGCCTGGGCCTTCAACTTCCAGTCGCCCAATACCTTGCTGGGCTTTGATCCACTCGCCGTTATGCAGGCCCACTCGCCAGCCCTTGGGCCAGTCGGAAACGTCCCGCTGAGTATACCCCAGTAGGCGTATCCCCATCAGATCTACAGCAGGTTCAAGGGGTTCCTCAACTATCTTATGTTTCTTTTTCTTTCTCTTACGAGGACTACCACTATCTTCACCTTGTTGGGAATCCTGCTCTATTATTTTAGGGTGTCCTTCAGGATATAAAGGATCTTGAGTAGTTCTACCACTCCTAGTTCTAATTCCATAAGCATGTTTATCTCCTGAAGCATTAACTAGCATATCTTTTTGTACCTTAGCAAGTTGATGAAGTTGGGTTTGAACCATTTGAAAGTGTTCACAAAGAATTTTAATATCATTAGAATTTCTTTCCACGATATCTTTCAACTCATGGATAGCTCTAGAGTTTTCCAACAAATGATTCTGAACTTGTTTATCAAAATACCCTTGTTTAACAATAAATGTGTCAAGTTCCTCTAAACATTGATCAGGAGGCTTACCATAAGGAATATCACCTTCATCAAAGTGTTGGAGAGAGTGTACCTCAATAGTGGATGAGTGGGGAATTGTCTTACATAATTCTTCTATAGGAGGTAGATTCTTCACATCTTCAGCTCTAATACCTTTCTCCTTTAGACAGTTCTTAGCTTCCTTTATCACTTCATCATTTAATGCAATAACTCCCCTCTTCTTTGTTGTTGATGTTGGAACTGGTTTAGGCATAACTGGTTCAGGAGTAATAGGCTCAGATGTATTCAGCTCAATTGAAGTCCAATCATCATAATTCTTGCTTATTTTAGCCATTAATTCTTCAGCATCTGTAGGAGTTCTTTTCCTGAAAACACAATCAGCAAAGCTATCTAGATATGTCCTAGAAGCTCATTCTTATGTAATGGACATCCAGGATGTGCATGAATCAAGGCATAGAACCTTGTCCATGACTCAGGCAATTTCTCTTCTTCTCCCTGTTTAAAATCAAAAAGTCTCTGCAAAGCAGCATGTCTAGCACTGGGAGGAAAATATTTCTGGAAGAAAGAAGCAATCAAGAAATCAGGGCTATCAATGGAACTAGGAGTTAATCTATTAAACCAAGCCCTAGCTTCTCCTTTTAGTGAAAAAGGGAAGATCTTAGTAACAAAGTACTTCCGCATCTTAAAATCATCAGAGAATAAAGCACCCATAGTAGAAAGCTCATTCATATGAGCCACAACACTCTCATTTTCAGTCCCACAGAAAGGTTCTTTCTCAACAATATCTAAATAAGATAAACCAAGAGAGAAATCATAATTTTTATCTTTAATATCTATGGGAGAGGTGGCAAACTTAGGATCAGAGGACAACTTAGGCATAATAGTACGTATAGCAAGGAGACTCTTAATAGCACTAGTACCATGTGTGTTTCGACACTCTTCAACAAAATCATCAGTGAACTCAATGTAAGCATCATTAATATCATAACTCTCACTAGCCTTAGGTGAGCTAATAGGTGTAACAATGTCTTCACTAGGAGTTTTGGTATTTCCTAGACTAGCCATAGTAGCATCTAGAAAAGGACCTAATGAACCACTCGCATAAAGCACAGTAGAAGTAACATCATGAGCATCAAAAGCAGTTTCAGACTCAGCAGTAGTAGCAGTGTGCGTAGCATGAGTATGTGGTGGTGGTGTAACAAGCTTACTTATAACAGACGGTGAATCAAGAGTAGCAGAGGTGTTTAGGACTGTACCTCTTCTTGTAGTGGATGGTAAAATAGGGAACTTTCCATCACGAGACTTACCCATGATGAAAGGAGTAGCAGTGAACAATAATAGATCCAAGTGAACTTACAAATAAAGCTATGCTCCTCGGCAACGGTGCCAGAAAATAGTCTTGATGACCCACAAGTATAGGGGATCGCAACAGTCTTCGCAGGTAGTATTACCCAATTTATTGATTCGACACAAGGGAGCCAAAGAATACTTGCAAGCCTTAACAACTGAGTTGTCAATTCAGCTGCACCTGTAAATAGTTCTTGCTCACAGAAGTTTATCAGTAGCAACAGTAAAGCAACAGCAGCAGTGAAATAGTAGCAATAGTAATAGTAACGGTAAACAGTGGGATTCTAGTGCGGTAGGCATAGGGATAGATGGACGGGAGTTGCATGGACGAGTCTAAACATGTAACTTCAAGATCTAGGGCATTGCAGATAAATAATAACAAGCATCCAAGTACTAAACAATCCTAGGCATGTGCTCCAAATATAGTCATACGTGCTCGCAATGAGAACTTGCACAATATCTTCTGTCCAGCCAGCCCGTGGCAGCGGGGCCTCTAGGGAACTACTGGCAATTAAGGTGCTCCTTTTAATAGAGCACCGGACAAAAGCATTAACACTCCGTGAACACATGTGATCCTCACACCATAGCCATCCCCTCCGGTTGTCCCAATTATTGTCACTTTGGGGCCTTTGGATCCGTACAATGATATGTGTACACAACTTGCAGATAAGATCACAAACAATACTATCATAATAATTCAATAATAAGTTCAGATCTGAGATCATGGCACTCGGGCCCTAGTGACAAGCATTAAGCACAACAAGTTGCAACAAAGTCAAATAGCACTAATAGAGACACTAGGCACTATGCCCTAACAGATCTTATTCGATTACATGATAGAACTCATCCAATCCCTACCATACCCAAGCCTATAGTGGGGGATTACTCACTCATGGACGAGGGAAACATCGGTGGTCGATGGAGATGCATTTGTGATGTCAATGGCGATGATCCTCTCCAAATTCCCCGTCCTGGTAGGGTGCCAGAACGGAGTTTCTGGATCCGAATCTTGGTTTCTGGTGGCGGCGGCGGAGCGGAACTCTTTCTGGAAAACTATCGAACCCCCCTCGGTTTTTAGGTCAAAAGGCAAATTATAGGCGCAGAGGGAGGCCGAGGGGGTGCCTGGGGTGGCTGCACCCCCCTAGGCGTGGCCATTGGTGGGCATGCGTCTGGCATGGGTGTGGCCCCCCTAGGCTCCTTCTTCGTCTTGTCTTCTGACTCCGTGGATCTTCTGGTGAAATATAATTTTTGGCATATTTTCCGGGATTTCTCCTGATAGTTGATTTTCTGCACAAAAACAAGACACCAAGGTAATTCTGCTGAAAACAGCGTCAGTCTGTGTTAGTTGTATCCAAATCACACAAGTTTAGAGAAGAAACAATAACAAAGTGTTCGAGAAAGTAGATACGTTTTGGACATATCAGCGCGCGCTCGCGAACACCGACTCCGACGACCATCTAAGGGTGGCCGGCGAAGTGGGGCTGCGCTGATGTCATCTTGTCACATCCCAAAATTTTCCAAATTATGAAATGTGAAAAATAAATAAACAAAATAAAAAATTATTGTAATTTAGGGTGAAAAGAAACTTTTTGTTTCTAAATGGAAACATTAAAACCCATCTTGAGCAAACTTTGAATAAAATTTGAATCCAACTAAATTCAAAACAAGTGAAATGCATTCTTCATAAATGCATCTTGAAATTCAAACACTTGGAAAATAAAAACCAAATCCCTAAAACCATATGGAAGACAAACATTTCCATGTTATCTCAAAGACTAAGGATTTGATCCATATAAAAATTTATCAACAAACATTATAAATGATCAAGATTGATAAATAAAAGTATTATAAAACCATAGAAATTGATTCTATTCAATTTGGAAACATGGATAAAAACTTATGAATGTAATAAGTTGAAAGGAATTAAATTTCCAAAGCTAAATAATGCTCCTATCTAAAATACATACCAAATGGTGATCAAATTAATCCTAAAGATATTTAAAAGGATAAACAAATATTAAATAAGATTTTACAATTGGAATCACCAAATTTGGAGCTTAAATAAAAAGATATGGATTTTATGAGATAAGAAAGAAATAATAAATAAGGAGTATTTAAAAAAAATCTAAATTAAACCTTGGCCAAATCCATAAGCAAATGAAAATAAAGACAATCCAAATAAAATAAATGGATAAATATTATTCCAATAAAATTATATGGTATTAAAACCATAATCAAGTTTTATTTATTTGAAGACAAATGCTCATTTTAAATGATTAATAAATCATGTTAAAAATATTTCAAATAATTCAAAGTGAATTATTTAACACCCTTTTAAATTAATAAAACCTACTGAAAAGGTTTGGTGAAATTTTGATTTCAAATAAGGGTTTGGAGAATTTAATTAAATCTTATTTAATAAAGGAAAGTGCCCTTTTTAAATAAAATATAAACCATAAAAATATCCAAAAAATTATCTTTATAATCCAGGTTTAAACAGTATAGAAACTACTGAAAAGTTTTGAAAAGATTGGATAAATAAATCTGATTCAAATAAGGATTTGAATTTGAAAACAGAAAATCAAAATGGAAAAAGAAAAATAAAACAGAGAAGGAAAAAAATAAAACAAGCCAGCCCAGCCCACTGGCCCAACTAGCCCACTCTCCCTCTCTCTAACGCGAAACGTTTTTCACCGCAGAACAAACCCGCCCCCTCGCTGGCACCCAGACCCCACCATCCCCCTCTCTCTCTTGCTGACGAAGCGACCCCACCTCCTAGTCATCTTCCTCACCCGCGCGCTAACCTCGCCGGCTGTTTCCTGCCTTTGATGCCGACGATTAATTCGCTTAAATGTCGTACTAAAACCTCGCCGCGACCACGCTCGATTAAACGTCTGCTCCCCCTCTCCATTTCCCCCTAGAAGCCACCCACCCTCTGCCACCAGGCCGCTCAAATTTTGCTCGAGAACGCCCACTGCCCCGGCAAGCATTTCCTTCGATTCCGGCCAGCCACCATCGCTCCTTGCCCCTCGACCACGCGAGCCTGTTCCCCATCTCCTGGCGAACCTCTCCATAGCACCAGCTCGCCCGCATGTGCTCTGCATCGTTGTCAACGTCAACACTAAGCACCGCCGTCGTCTGTTTCCACTTTGGCGAGTTCCCTAGGTAGCGTCTGACCGCCCCTCTCCTCCTCCTTCACACGCGTGTACTCACCACTCTCCCGCGCATCTAAAGACACCTCCCTTTTGCTCTAGCATGCACCGTAGCCTCGCCTTCAACGACGTCTGAGCGCACCCGACAGTTGCACGAACTCCGGCGAGCAATTCGAGCCAGCATCGTGCGCCCCTCCATCGACAGAGACCATGTTGAGCATCAGCATCGCCCTGCAACCTCGGTGAGCCTCTCCCCTGTCTCTTTTGCTCCCTGTATCGCCGTCTCTAACATTGTCTAACCGCACTGCCGCCGTTCGCCACCGCCAGCGCCGCCAGATGATGGCCAGTAGCTGTGAGCCGTTAGATGCTAATCCAGTGGCGTAGATAGATGACTTTAGCAAAACGTTTTTAGTCGATCTATGCCGTGCGATTCCCATTAGATCCAACGGTTGTAGCTACTCGATCCACCCGAACTGGTACGCTCTAATGAGAACATGACACGTGGCCCAGCTTCTGTTTTAAAAACAGAAATAGAACTATTAGATGTTTGATTTTGTAAATTGCATAACTTTTGATCCACACTTCCAAATTTTGCAAATTTTATATCAATGGAATCAGCAAAACAAATTCTATCCAACCATGTAATTTGTTTAATAAATTGTATATGTTAAATTGGTTTTTTTGCAGAGACATGTGTAGGCATATTTTGAACATAAAAATTATTCTGAAAATATTTTATGGTAAAATCTTTGGCAAATGGATTGTTTTGAACCTACTGACCATAGAAACCAACTTATGGATTTAAAAATGTATTTTGTGAGGTTAAAGAATAAACCTTTGAATAAAGCATTTCTAGCCAAATAAAAATATTGATTGTGGTTTAAAAATTATTACTTTGTTTAAAAGCATTTCTAATGAAACAAAATATTGATTTGGTATAAAAATGGTTTATAAGTAAAACCTTTTGCAAATGGTTTCAATATTAAACACTTGATCTTAAAACACTAACATTTGTATTGAAAATATATTTGGCAACCACTAGAAAATCTTCCTTTGATTTAAATCATTTCTAGCAAAACAAAAATGATTTAAATGGCCTTTTTCACTAACTTGATATCAAATGGTTTTACCACTTCTATAAATGAACATTGGGTGTTTTCAAATGTTTATAACCTAATAAAAACCACTTTTTCAAATAAAACAATCTTTGGCATGCTTGCATGCATTGCTTTGTTTTTATTATTCTATGATGAATTGCTTGATTGGTAGATTGAATATTTGCTTGCTTGATCGAATTGTAGTGGAATTGGAAGAGTGTGACTATTGCAAGATCAAGGAGTGAACTTATAATTCTCTACCAAAAAGGCAAGTGATGCTTCATACTTTTGTCCCATTATTTTCACTATGCATTAGTGATATTTCTAAGTAGGACTTGCATGGAATTTTTGCTAAGTATAAACTATGCCATGGGAAATCCTAGTAGATGAAACCTTAGTATAATTTTCCTAAGTTAAGATTCCTAATACTATCATGCTTAGCTTAGCTAGTAGAAAACAACGGTGAATTATATTCATGCTATGGAATATTTCTAAGTCAAGGACTTGTGTTTTGTTTAATAAAACAACTAAGTGAATGAATCACCTGGGTGGAAAGGGACTTGCTTGGTGGTTTTTGGTTGAGTGGTTACACAAGGCCCATTTCTATGGTTTACCTTGTGTATCTCACTTGTGGAATGCCACCCAGGAACAAAGAGATCTGAGATGTCAAATGTTGAGAAGCTTCAAGTGCAGCCACTTGGCATTATGGGCTCTGCCTGGATCGTATAGGTTGCAATAACTTAGCCAAATGGACAGTTGGTGGTAGGGGATGATAGGTTGGAACGCGTCCATTCTGGTCTAAGGGAAGGCTTCTGAAAGATCTTGTCTTGGTGAAAATCAAGTTTTGTGGGGAAAGTGCACCACCTCTGTAGAGTGTAAAATCTATGTACTTAGCCATGTCCCCGGCAATGGACAATTTGAGCATCAAGACATGGAATCTATCAAGAATCTCCTCATCCCAATTTTCTAAGTTAAAACTTGTGGTTGAACAAGGGTTGAAGGATCACCAATTTCTATTGGGGGATGCCTTGGGTATTTTTTCCAAACAAAAACTTAGTGTTTTCAAATGATAAGGAAAATTTATTTTGAGCAAAGCAAGCCTAAGATCCACCTAGCCAAATGCATATAGATGATAGATACCACTATACTACCATAGTATCACTTGCCAATCCAATTCAAATGTATTTACCCTTGTGGCTATAACTTATTATGTTGCAGGTTTGTTTGATGTTAGTGAAGTGTGTTGATTAGGATTACAATTCTACAACCAATGTAATATCCCTCCCTTATAAAGGTAAGGATCCCTGTGATTGCAATGCTAGTCCCTGGATCAATTGCTAGCATCCACAGTTTAAGATGAAGTACACAGAAACAAAGGTCATTATTACAATGTCATTCCAGAGATAACATAGTCTTTTACAACTCCATAGCCATAGGCTAGTACAAGAGTTTAAATTAACAATATAAAATAGAAGTCTTCATCTTCATGTGCCACAGGCAAGCATGTTGAGTGTAGACTCATAACCCCTAATCATCATCAGAGTAACCTGCAACATCACAAGTTACAGCCACAGTGGGTCAATACATTGGAATAGTATTGGCAAGTGATACCTTAGTAGAATATTAATATCTAGTTACTACATGAATTTGGCTAAGTGTAGCTTAGGCTTGCTTTGCTCAAAATAGGTTTTACCTATCAGTTGAAAACACTAAGTTTTTGTTTGGAAAAAACTTTCCCAAGGAACCACCAATAGAAATTGGTGTACCTTCACCCTTGTTCAACCACAAGTTTTAACTTAGAAAATTGGGATGAGGAGATTCTTGATAGCTTCCATGTCTTGATGCTCAAGTTGTCCAATACCAGGGACATGGCTAAGTACTTAGATTTTCCCATCTGCAGAGGTTATGCACTTTCCCCACAAGACTTGATTTTCACCAAGACAGGACCTTTCAGAAGCCTTCCCTTAGACCAAATGGACGCGTTCCAACCTATCATCCCACTACCACCAACTGTCCAAATGGCTAAGTTATTGCAACCTATATGATCCAGGCAGAGCCCATAATGCCATGTGGATGCACTCGAAGCTTCTTAACATTTGGCATCTCAAATCCCTTTGTTCCTGGGTGGCTTTCCACAAGTGAGATACACAAGGTAAACCATAGAAATGGGCCTTGTGTAACCACTCAACACAAACCATTCTCTTCATTCCACCCAGGTGTTTCATTCACTGAGTTGTTTTATTAAGAAAAACATTAGTCAAAGACTTAGAAATATTTCTCATAGCATGAATATATAATCCACCCTTGGTTGCTACTAGCTAGGCTAAGCATGGCAATAGAAAGTATCTTAACTTAGAGGAAATTCTCACAATTCTACAACTACTAGGATTTTACAAGTATAGCATATTGATATTTAGCAAAATATTCATGCAAGCCCTATACAAAATAATTCTAATGCATAGGTAAAAATATTGGGACAAAAATATATGAAGCACCAGTTGCCTTGGTAGTTGGGGGAGTAGCAACAATCCTCACAATCACAATCACCACTAGCACCAAAATCTACACATAAAATGATAGCACCAAAATCACATATCAAAATAGACAAACAAAAATATATGATTGCATGCAAATGCCATGTGATGATTTTTTTCTAAGTCAAACAAGACAAGTATATAGTACTGAATCATAAACAAGACAAAAACACTCTAAATAAATTTTATTTAGTCTTTAAATCATTTTTCAAATAATTTCTATACTCAAAATAAGCCTATAAATGTCTCTTAAAAACTAACCAATTTTACAGAAGCAAAACATTAAACAAATTGCATGGTTGGATAGAATTCTTTCTCCTGATTCCAATGATATAAAATTTGCAAAATTTGAACGTGTGGATCAAAAGTTATGAATTTTGCAAGTTTGAACTTATAATAGAAAAGTTTCTGTCTTTTTAAATATAACTCAGGCCACGCGGCAGCTTCTGATTGGACAGTACCGGTTCGCGCTAGATCACACTCGTGGGCCGTTGGATCTAACTAACTGCGCACGGCCCAGACTAAATCATACTGCTTCACCCTCTAATCTAATCCTAGCCTCTAGATATGGATCCAACGATCCTTGATGCTCAGACCAAAGATGGGAGGCGCAAATGGCTGCTGGCAGCAACGGCGCTACTGGTGGCGATGGTCCGGCGAATACAGGTGGGGCTGGGGGTGTGGTATGGCTTACCAGACTTGCAAGATCACGAGGAAGCTCTAGATGTTGCTGGCGTGGACAGGGGCGAGTTGATGTGGCCGTGGGAACTCGTCAGAGTTGAGAGCAGCGTCGGGTGCACGGTGACGAAGACGTTTGCGATGCTCTGGATCACCCTAGCACGAACTAGGTGTATCAGGAGGTGCGCAAGGCTACGGCGAACACTACAGGATCAAGGAAAAGACAAGGGGCGATCGGGTTTTACCTCAATCGCTCGTCAGAGTCGATCGGCGGTTCTGGCATTTGCGGTCGTGAAGGGGGAGGGCGACTTGGGTCACGAGAAAGAAAACGAAAGGCATCAGGGAACACACAAGAACATGATGGTCACGCTTGTTTGAACCAGAGACAGGGGCGGTCGGAGCTCACCAGAATCAGTCGCCGGAGGTCGTTGGTACCGCGGGGGTTTGAGCTCGAATGCGCACAACCTGGTGGCGGAGTGAGTGAGGAAAGTGAGGGGAAATGACCGTGGTGGCGAGGTGATTAAGTAGCCAGGAGGGGGCGAGAATTAAGCGCTGAATCAATGGGAATTAACCGAGGTTTAACGCAGCGTCACTGCGTGGTGGTAATGGCGGAGCGGTGACTGTGCGCGAGATTCTGGGGAAGACGACGCTGACGTGGAGAGGGCCCAGTGTCAGCGGCTGCGGGGTACGCTTACCGCGGGTGAGAGAGGGTAGAGGGGGAACTGGCCCGGGTGGGCTTAGTGGGCTGGATTCTGTGCTTGGCCAAATTGGCAGCGCCAACCTTTTCTGTTTTCTTTATCCTTTTCTATTTCTATTTTGATTTTCAGGAAACATTTTCAAATGAGTTTCAAATAAGTTTGAATTCAAACCACTTCTGTATTTTTATAAAGTGAAATTAGTACACATTTAGCTGCAGAACAATGTTGTATACTTGAAAATAATTTGGCACATTGGAATTTTAAAATAGACAATGTCTTTATCAATTGCTTAGTAAGGACATAAAAATGGTTTTAAATTTGTTCTTTGTTTTGGAATCTTTTTTCCAAGCTTTGGAAAACATCAATCAATCATAGGATCAAATATCTTTGGTTTAAAACAAATAATCTCCTATTAGAGAGTAACATTGGGCCAATGCCTTGCTTACATGAAATAATATATATTCAAATGCTCTTGTTTTTGTAATGACTTTGAAAATGATCCTAAAATGATTATGAATGCATGGATGATATGCAAACTTTGAAAACATGATTTTTGGGATGTTACAAATTTAACCACCTTAAGGTGAATCTCGCCCTCGAGATTCGGATTGGCTAGCAAATAGGTGAGGGTGGTCTTTCCGAAGGTCATCTTCTCTTTCCCATGTTGCTTCTTCTTCGGAATGATGGCTCCACTGTACTTTGCAGAATTTGATAGTCTTTGTCTGAGTAACTCTTTCTGCATTCTCAAGAATCTTGATAGGTTTTTGCTCATAAGTGAGATCACTTTCCCATTGGACCTCCTCCAAAGGTATAGTATCCTTCAAAGAAGTCTCTTCCATCTCTGGGTGGCATTTCTTTAGCTGACTCACATGAAACACATTGTGAACGGCAGAAAAAGATTCCGGTAATTCAACCTCATAAGCTACTTCTCCTTTACGACTCGGAATCTTGAATGGTCCAACATATCTTGGGGCCAATTTTCCTTTGACTCCAAATCTCTTCACTCCACGAAGTGGTGACACTCTAAGATAATCTCTATCACCCACTTCATAGGTGACTTCTCTACGCTTAGGATCTGCATAGCTCTTCTGTCGAGACTGTGCTATCTTCAATCTGTCCTTTACTAGCTTGACTTTCTCTTCAGCCTCTTTGATTAGTTCTGGCCCAAACAAGTTTCTTTCTCCCACACCATTCCATAGCAATGGGGTAGTACACTTTCTCCCATAGAGAAACTCAAACGGTGCCATCTCAATACTGGCTTGATAGATGTTGTTGTAAGAGAATTCCGCGTAAGGCAGACTTTCATCCCAACTAGCTCCATAGTCTAGGGCACATGCCCTCAACATATCCTCTAGAATCTGGTTGGTCCTTTCTGTCTGTCCATCAGTCTGGGGGTGAAAAGTAGTACTGAATTCCAATCTCGTTCCCAAGGACTCATGAAGTTGCCTCCAGAAATGAGAAGTGAATTGAGTTCCCCTATCTGACACAATACTCTTGGGTACTCCATGCAGACACACAATCCTATTCATATAGATCTTGGCCAACTTGGCACTTGTATAGGTTGTCTTCATGGGTATGAAATGAGCCACTTTAGCTAGGCGATCCACTACTACCCATAGAGAATCATATCCTGACCTGGTCCTTGGCAATCCGGTGATGAAGTCCATGCCAATCTTATCCCACTTCCAATCAGGAATAGGTAGTGGTTGTAGCAATCCTGCTGGTTTTTGATGTTCCGCTTTCACTCTACTACACACATCACACAAAGCAATATGTTCGGCGATGTCCTTCTTGAGATTATTCCACCAAAATCTTTCCTTCATATCCATGTAAATTTTGGTGTCACCCGGATGAATGGAATATGGTGAGTTGTGTGCTTCCTGCAAAATCAGTTTCCGAAGCTCCGGATCTTGCGGAACGTAGATACGTTTTCCATACCATAAAGTACCATGTTCGTCTTCATGGAATCCTTTGGCTTTTCCCTTGCCAATCTTTTCCTTAATCTCTTCAATTTCCTTGTCCGCCTTTTGGACTTCCTTGATTTTGTCCAACAAGGTGGGTTGAACATCCAAGGACATGAGATGTCCTTCAGGCACAATTTCCAACCTGAGGTCTCTAAATTGGGCACACAGATCATTTGGCAACTCTGCCTTAGTAAGGCCATTCACAAATACCTTATGGCTTAGTGCATCCGCCACAACATTTGCTTTACCGGGATGGTATTGCAAACTCAAGTCATAGTCCTTGATGAGTTCTAGCCATCTTCTTTGTCTCATGTTGATTTCTTTCTGAGTGAAGATATACTTCAACCTTTTGTGATCTATGAACACTTCACATCGCTTTCCCAAAAGATAATGTCTCCATGTTTTGAGTGCATGGACAACAGAGGCTAACTCTAAATCATGAGTAGGACAATTTACCTCATGAGTTTTGAGTTGTCTCGAGGCATAAGCCACAACTTTCCCTTCTTGCATTAGAACTGCACCTAATCCATGATGAGATGCATCACAATATACTTGGAAAGATCTGGCAGACATAGGACTGGTGCTGTCACTAGTCTCTTTTTCAATTCTTGGAAGCTGAGTTCACATCCTTCAGACCAAGCAAACTTCTTGTCTTTCTTTAGTAACTCTGTCATTGGCTTAGCTACCTTGGAGAAATTCTCAATGAACCTTCTGTAGTATCCTGCCAAGCCAAGGAAACTACAAACTTCTTTCACTGACTTAGGAGATTCCCATTCAGTTACAGCTGACACTTTTGCGGGATCAACTGCTACACCATCTCCTGACACAACATGTCCAAGAAATCCAACTTCATTCAACCAGAATTCACACTTGCTGAATTTAGCATACATCTTATGCTCTCTAAGCTTCTCAAGTATCAAACACAAATGTACTTCATGCTCTTCTTTGATCTTGGAGTAGATCAAAATGTCATCGATGAAAACGACAACAAACTTATCAAGGAACTCCGTGAACACCTTATTCATCATATTCATGAAGTAAGCTGGTGCATTGGTCAAACCAAATGACATCACAGTATACTCATACAATCCATACCTGGTGGTGAAAGCTGTCTTAGGTATGTCTTGTTCCATTATCTTAAACCAAATGGCTCCTTCTAGCTGATCAAACAAGTCATTGATTCTGGGAAAAGGATATTTGTTCTTGATAGTCACCTCATTGAGTAAATGATAATCTATGCATAACCTTTGACTTCTATCTTTCTTTTCCACAAACAAGACTGGCGCTCCCCAAGATGAAGAACTTGGTTGAATAAATCCTTTCTGCAACTGTTCTCCAAGTTGTTTCTTGAGTTCTTTCAACTCATCGACTGACATCTTGTAAGGTCTCTTTGCTATTGGTCTTGATCCTGGCAGCAAGTCAATCATAAATTCCACATCTCTATTTGGTGGCATTCCCGGCAATTCTTCCGGAAACACATCCGGATATTCTCTCACAATTGGCACACTGTCTATGCTAACCCCCTTAAGAGAATTTAGCTTACTCCCTTTTGATTCAAAATTAGTCTTGAATCTAATCCTTTTATTTTCTGGGGTTGTGAGTGTGACAGTATGATTGGCACAATCAAGCACTCCCTTGTACTTAGTCATCCAATCCATTCCCAAAATGACATCCAATCCTTGGGAATTTAGGATTATCAGATTAACGGGAAACTTATACTTCCCAAATTCTATGACTAGGTCATGACATCCTGAGTTCACTATCATTTCTCCACCAGGAGAACTTACTTTTATAGGACACCCAATAGTTTCAACTATAAGTTCATTTCTATCAACAAATGCTCTTGATATAAATGAATGTGATGCGCCAGTATCAAAAAGAACAAGTGCTGGAACAAAATTGAGTTTGAACTTACCAGCCACAGCATCAGGTTCCTCATAGATCTCTTCCACATTGATGTGGTTCACCTGTCCCTTTTGGAAAGGGTTGGTATTGTTGGCACCTTCAACTTTCTTTTCTGGGCACTCATTACATAATGCCCCATCTTCTTACACTTGAACCATTTAACCTGACTGAGATCCTTCTTGACAGGCTGGCTTCCACTACCACTTCCACTTCCACTTCCGTTGTGGTGGCTCTTGTATCCACTCTTGTGGTTCTTGTACTTGTCGTTATCATGACCACGGTGATGCTTGTTGTCATGATGGCGGTTGTGGTTGTGGTGGTTGTTGTACTTTCCATGCTTGTGGGATCTAGAACTCCCACTATCATCATGATGGGAACGCTTGTGAGACGATACCGAGCTATGCTTGTCAGAGTTGTGCTTCCTCTTTCTGCTTTCAACCTGTTTCATCTTGTTCTCCAAGATGGTAGCCTTGTCACAAAGGGATTGGTAGGTGGGGACATAGGCCACAGATAGTTGCAGATTCAGTTCATCGCTCAGTCCTTCGAGGAATTTATCCTTCCTCTTGGCATCTGTATCAACTTCATCTGGTGCATAACACGCCAGATTGTTGAACTCCTCAATATATTCAGCCACGCTGCGGTGGCGCTACTTCAAGTTATGGAACTCCTTCTTCTTCAAACTCATCACCCCGGATGAGATGTGAGCTGTACGGAAACCATCTTCAAAGATAGCCCATGTCACATCCTCAATGGGAGTGCTGATCTGGAAGTTATCCCACCAAGTAGCTGCTGGTCCTTCCAACAGATGTTCTGCAAACCTGACTTTATCCTCGTCGGTGCAGCCGACAGTTACCAAATCCTTGTTCACCGAACATAGACAATCATTGGCCACCATGGGATCAGTGGTTCCTGAGAACTTTGCAGGCCTCAGTCTTAGGAATCTGGTGAGCATGTCAAACCCTGGTGGATTGTTCTAATTGTTGTTGTTATTGTTATTGTTGTTGTTGTTCTGATTCTTCATAAAAGTGGTCATCATCTGCATCAGTTGTGCCTGTGCTGTCATTAGCTGCTGCATCTCGGGAGTGACATTGTTGTTGTTTGGGTTGGGGTTGGCACGTCGAGGAGGTATCTGTGGTTTTCATAAGGATAAGAATGAGATACCCATAGATGCTTAACATGCACAATACATCACATAGACAATCACCAAAACAAACATTAAAATAACATAAATTCCAACGACATAAACAACAAGTTTGAAAAGCAAACACACCATAGCAAACCATCCACATGTTGGATGGTCATTGTGACACAATAATCATAAGCATGGTAAATGAAAGATAAATGAGTAGTCATCACTACTCCTCTGCATCAACCTCCTCATCAACAAGTGTAAGACCTGCATTCTCCATAGCGGTCTTGTATTCCTCGACATTGGTAGTCAAGGCCTCTATCTTGGCCTTAAGATCCCTCTTATGTGAACAAAGTCTCTCAATCACACCCTGCTGATGCTCGAGCTCGAAGTCCTTGGCCTCTAGTTTTGCATTCATCTCTCAAATCCTCTTGTTCCTGTCTTGGACTCTTTTCTCTTGGCTCTTGAACTTCCTGTCCTGGCTCTCAAACTTGGCCTCCATTTCCTTGACTATCTCGTCTTGCTCCGCGAAGAGCTTGTCCTTCTCACGAAGCTGCACCTGGAGCTCGTCATTGCTAAGCATGACGTTGGTCCTATCAGTATCTAGGTACCTAATAATAACCTCTAGATCCTGAAGGTACAGACGAATCGGCTTTGTCGTATCTCTAGCAACATCCTCGAACTCAATAGCCTCACCCTCCTCGTCGCGTCTTACGAAGGCGTGAAAGAAAATACCTCTAAGCTCTCTAGAGTGCCTCCCTACCAGACGCCCAAGTAAATCATGCATGACTACCTCTAAGCCTCTCTCCTTGTCGTCATGCATTAGCTTGAAAATGATAGCCTTCGTGGATGGCTCAGTCTGGCGTCCTGGCTGAGTAACTTTGAATCCCCAAAGGTCCCTCCTCTCAAACTTGGTGAGGGGAAGCGTCATGATGCTAGGGAGCGTAAGGTTGGGCACACTAGTGAGCTCAATAAGACGAGTGCCAAAACGAGTTCCCTTGAACTCTTCAGCCGTGCTGATAGTAACATTAGGCATCTATTTTATAAGATAGAGAAAAGTTAGAATTAACATCAAATGGGGAAAAATCACAAGACAAAGTATCACTAGCATATCTTTGGCAATCAAACACACAAGTCATGGAATACATAAATCCATTACAAGCATCCAAGGTTCAACATAATTTAGACAAAAAATTTGGAAATAAAACGATAAGAGTGGTGGTCCAACTAACGAAGTACATTACAGTCCCATCTCACTTGCCAAGTTGGCTAACATGGCATCCCTAGAGGCAATCTGTCTGTAACATCCCTAAAATCATGACTTCAAAAGTTTGCATATCATCCATGCATTCATAATCATTTTAGGATCATTTGCAAAGTCATTACAAAAACAGGAGCATTTGAATGCCTATTATTTCATGTAAGCAAAGAATTGATCCAATGCTACTCTCTAGTAAGAGATTATATGTTTTAAACCAAAGATGTTTGATCCTAAGTTTGTTTAATAACTTCCAAAGCTTTGACAAAGGTTTCAAAACAAAGAAACAAATTTAAAACCATTTTTATGTCTTTTCTAAGCAATTGGTAAAACATTATTTATTTTAAAATTCCAAAGTGCCAAATTATTTTCAAGTGTACAACATTGTTCGGCAACCAATTGTGTACAAATTTCACTATACAAAAATCCAGAACAATTTTGAATTCAATTTTGTTTGAAACTCATTTGAATTTGATTCGTGGAAATTCAAACAGAAAAAGAAAAAGGTTAAAGAATAAGAAATGGGTCGGCGCTACCCTTTCGGCCCAGTAGCCAAAACAACCCACCTGGGGTTTCCCTTCCCCCTCTGTTTCTCATCGCAACCGCGCGCACCCACTCGCTGACAGCCCGACCCCACATGCCTCGTCATTGTTGTCCCCAAACCCCGCCCACGACCTGGCCTCGCCGTTTCCTCCCTCTCCTTCACTGCCACGTTTTAAATCGGTTAAATGCCGTTGATTGCGTGCGTAATCCTCGCCCTCGCTCCGGATACTTAATCCCCTCCCCCTCGCGGCCATTTCCCCCAACATAGCCAGCCAGAAGTGTCGCCAGGCTCCGCGAATTCTCGCTTGCATCGCCGTTGTCCCGACGAGCTCCGGCGACTGATTCCGATGAGTTTCGAGCGCCCCTCACCTTCTGCTTGACCCTGTCGAGTTCGCCATGTCTCTGTGCTTCTCCTAATGCCTTTGGTTTTCCCGCACATTACCTAGGTCGTCGTCCCCGACCACCTCAGCAAGCGACAGAGCCGCCGCCTAACTCCGGTGAACGATTTAGGTAAAACCCGACCACCCCTTGCCTTCTCTCTGACCCTATCTTGATCGCCAGATTGTTGTGCACACCCTGACGCCTTTGGTTTGTGTTAGACTAGTCCACATCATTGGCAACATCATCGTCTGTAGGAACCCGACGTCGCCCGCAACTCCGACGAGCCCCAGTGACCTCCACAGCACGCCCCCGTCCACACCAGCAAGTAGTTGATCATCAGCGCGACCTCGCGAGTCTGGTACGCTCCTCTGCTGACATCAGCCCCCTCCGTAGCCACCGGAACACCACTGGCAGAGCCGCGCCGCCGTCACTAGCGCCGCCCATCCATGGTCGCGTGCTCGACAGCCGTCAGATCTGAATCTAGCGCTTAGGATTAGATCTGTAACGAAGCGGTATGTTTTGATCTGGACCGTGCGCAGTTAGTTAGATCCAACGGCCCGCGAGCGTGATCCAGTGCGAAGCGGTATCGTCCAATCAGACGCTGCCACGTGGCTTGTTATTTGTTTTAAAAATCTGATTTAGATCTGTTAGATATTCAAACTTGAAAAATTCATAACTTTTGATCCACACGTTCAAATTTTGCAAATTTTATATCATTGGAATCAGGAGAAATAATTCTATCCATTTATGAAATTTGTTTAATGTTTTGCTTCTGTAAAATTGATTATTTTGGCAAAGACATTTATAGGCTTAGTTTGAGTATAGAAATTGTTTGGAAAATGATTTAAAGACTAAATAAAGTTTATTTAGTGTGTTTTTGCCTTTTTTTTATGATTCAGTACTGTATACTTATCTTGTTTGACTTAGAAAAATCATCACATGGCATTTGCATGCATTCATATATTTTTGTTTGTCTATTGTGATATGTGAATTTGGTGCTATCATTCTATGTGTAGATTTTGGTGCTAGTGGTGATTGTGATTGTGAAGATTGTTGTTGCTACTCCCCCAACTACCAAGACAAGTGGTGCTTCATATAATTTTGTCCCAATATTTTTACCTATGCATTAGAAATATTTTGTATAGGTCTTGCATGAATATTTTGCTAAGTATCCATATGCTATGCTTGGGAAATCCTAGTAGTTGTAGAAATGATAGAATTTACTTAAAGTTAAGATACTTGTTATTGCCATGCTTAGCCTAGCTAATAGAAACCAAGGGTGGAATATAATCATGCTAAGGAAAATATTGTTAAGTCTTTGACTTATGGTTTGCTTAATAAAACAACTAAGTGAATGAAACACCTGGGTGGAATGGTAATTGCTTGGTGGATTTTGGTTGAGTGGTTACACAAGGCCCATTTCTATGGTTTACCTTGTGTATCTCACTTGTGGATTGCCACCCAGGAATAAAGGGATTTGAGATGCCAAATGTTAAGAAGCTTCTAGTGCAGCCATATGGCATTATGGGCTCTGCCTAGATCATACAGGTTGCAATAACTTAGCCAAATGGACAGTTGGTGGTAGGGAATGATAGTTTTGGAGCGCGTCCATTTTGGTCTAAGGGAAGGCTTTTGAAAGGTCCTGTCTTGGTGAAAATCAAGTCTTGTGGGGAAAGTGCACAACCTCTGCAGATGGAAGAATCTAAGTACTTAGCCATGTCCCTGGTATTGGACAATTTGAGCATCAAGACATGGAAGCTATCAAGAATCTCCTCATCCCAATTTTCTAAGTTAAAACTTGTGGTTGAACAAGGGTGAAGGTTCACCAATTTCTATTGGTGGTTCCTTGGGAAAATTTTGTCAAAGAAAAACTTAGTGTTTTCAACTAATAGGTAAAACCTATTTTGAGCAAAGCAAGCCTAAGCTACACTTAGCCAAATTCATGTAGTAACTAGATGTTAATATTCTACTAAGGTATCACTTGCCAATACTATTCCAATGTATTGACCCACTGTGGCTGTAACTTGTGATGTTGCAGGTTATTCTGATGATGATTAGGGGTTATGAGTCTATACTCAACATGCTTGCCTATGGCACATGAAGATGAAGACTTTATTCACATTATTATGATTAAAATCTTGTATTAGGCCTATGGCCATGGAGTTGTAAAAGACTATGTTATCTCTGGAATGACGATGTAATAATGACCTTTGTTTCTGTGTACTTCATCTTAAACTGTGGATGCTAGCAATTGATCCAAGGACTAGCATTGCAATCACGGGGATCCTTACCTTTATAAGGGTGGGATATTACAGATGGTATCAGAGCACTGTGTTGCCTGTAGGATTATAACCCTAGGATTGGATTAGAAACCACTAAGGAAAAATTTCAACCATTTCCTCACTTGTCCTTTTCTTCTCGTAAACTTTTCTAATGTTCTTTCTCATCTCTATTTGTAGATGAACTCCATCAATGAAGCCGTGAGGAAGGGACCACTCATGACTATGACCTTAGAGTGTGAGACAGAATTCCCCAAGGATCTCAAGGACCTCATGGTTACCATGGGAATACATGGTGCAGCTGTGTACAAAGGATTTCCCGTGATGGATGAAGGAGTAGAAGACTGGTGGGTGCAACTTCACTTGTACAAAAACAAGGAAGACAACCACAAGGAATCAGGATTCTGCATGGTCACCAACTCAGTGATGCACACCATATTCTTTGAATCTGCAAGGATGCAGCTTGGAAGGCCATCAAGGAGCTTGGTGATAGACTCAAGTGCAGAATGATTAACACCCAAAATGACCTTAGGGAATAAAATAAGCATACCAAAGAGTTGGAGACTACCAACCAACAACTAAGGGGAGACATCATAGACTTGATTTGGGAATCTTGTGAACAAGATAGACAGATGGCTACTAAGGATGCTTTAATAGCCATTTTGTCTAGTGAGTGGGAGTTGTAACGTACTTCGCTAGTTGGACCACCACACTTATCATTGTTATTTCCAAAAATTTGTCTAAGTTATGTTGAACTTTTCGATGCTTGTAATGGATATGTGTATGCCATGACTTGTGTGTTTGCTATGAAAGATATGCTTGTGTTATTTTGTCTTGTGATTTTTCTCTATTGATGTTGATTCTAATTTTTCTCTATCTTATAAAATAGATGCCTAATGTTACTATCAGCACGGCTAAAGAGTTCAAGGGAACTCGTTTTGGCACTCGTCTTATTGAGCTCACTAGTGTGCTCAATCTTCCGCTCCCTAGCATCATGACGCTTCCCCTCACCAAGTTTGATAGGAAGGACCTTTGGGGATTCAAACTTACTCAGCCAGGACGCCAGACTGAGCCAGCCACGGAGGCTATCACTTTCAAGCTAATGCATGACGACAAAGAGAGAGGCTTAGAGGTAGTCATGTAGGATTTACTTGGGCGTCTATTAGGGAGGCACTCCAGGGATCTTAGAGGTACTCACTTTCACGCCTTCGGAAGACGCGACAAGGAGGGTGAGGCTATTAAGTTCGAGGATGCTGCTAGAGAGACGGCAGAGCCGATTCGTCTGTACCTTCAGGACCTAGAGGTTCTTCTTAGGCACCTAGATACTTATAGGACCAACGTCATGCTTAGCAATGCCGAGCTACAGGTGCAGCTTCGTGAGAAGGACAAGCTCTTCGCGGAGCAAGACGAGATAGTCAAGGAAATGGAGGCCAATTTTGGGGGCCAGGACAGGAAGTTCAAGAGTCAAGAGAAAAGAGTCCAAGACAGGAACAAGAGGAGGATTCGAGAGATGAATGTATAACTAGAGGCCAAGGAATTTGAGCTCGAGCATCAGCAGGGTGTGATTGAGAGACTTTGTTCACAGAAGAGGGCTCTTAAGGCCAAGATAGAGGCCTTGACTACCAATGTCGAGGAATACAAGACTGCTATGGAGAATGCAGGTCTTACACTTGTTGATGAGGAGGTTGATGCAGAGGAGTAGTGATGACTACTCATTTATCTTTCATTTACCATGCTTATGATTATTGAGTCGTAATGACCATCCAACATGTGGATGGCTTGCTATTGGTGTGTTTGCTTTTCAAACTTGTTGTTTATGTCATTGAACCTTATGATTATTTTGATGCTTGTTTTGGTGATTGTCTATGTAAAGTATTGTGCATGTTAAGAATCTATGGGTATCTCATTCTTATCCTTATTGAAAACCACAGATGCCCCCTCGATGTGCCAACCCCAACCCAAACAACAACAATGTCACCCCCTAGATGCAGCAGTTGATGACAGCACAGGCACATATGATGCAAATAATGACCACTTTCATGCAGAATCAGAATAACAACAACAACAACAACAATCAGAATAATCCACCAGGTTTTGACATGCTCACTAGATTCCTAAGACTGAGGCCTGCAAAGTTCTCACGAACCACTGATCCCATGGTGGGCAATGATTGGCTACGTTCGGTGAACAAGGATTTGGTAATTGTCGGTTGCACCGACAAAGAGAAAGTCAGGTTTGCAGCACACCTGTTGGAAGGACCAGCAGCTACTTGGTGGGATAACTTCCAGATCACCACTCCCATTGAGGATGTGACATGGGCTATCTTTGAAGATGGTTTCCGTACAGCTCACATCTCATCCGGAGTGATGAGTTTGAAGAAGAAGGAGTTCCATAACTTGAAGCAGCGCCACCGCAGCGTGGCTAAATATATTGAAGAGTTCAACAATCTGGCGCGTTATGCACCGGATGAAGTTGATACCGATGCCAAGAGGAAAGAGAAGTTCCTCGAAGGACTAAACGATGATTTGAATTTGCAGTTATCTGTGGCCTATGTCCCCACCTACAAATCCCTTTGTGACAAGGCTACCATCTTGGAGAATAAGATGAAATAGGTTGAAAGCAGAAAGAGGAAGCACAACTCTGACAAGCATAGCTCGGGATCGTCTCACAAGCATTCCCATTATGATGATAGTGGGAGTTCTGGATCCCACAAACATGGAAAATACAACAACCACCACAACCACAACCGCCATCATGACAACAAGCATCACCGTAGTCATGATAGTGACAAGTACAAGAACCACAAGGGTGGACACAAGAGTCACCACAGTGGAGGTGGAAGTGGAAGTGACAGTCAGCCTGCAAAGAGAGACATCAGTCAGGTTGAATGTTTCAAATGTAAGAAGCTGGGGCATTATGCAAATGAATGCCTAGAAAAGAAAGTTGAAGGACCCAGCAAGCCCAACCCTTTCCAGAAGGGACAAGTGAACCACATCAATGTGGAGGAGATTTATGAGGAGTCTGATGCTATGGCTGGTAAGTTCAAACTCAATTCTATTCCAGCACTTGTTCTTTTTGATACTGGTGCATCACATTCATTCATATCAAAGGCATTTGTTGATAGAAATGGGTTTCCAACTGAAAATATTGGGTCTCCAATAAAAGTAAGTTCTCCCGGTGGAGATATGATAGTAAGTCTTGGATGTCGTGATCTAGTGATAGAATTTGGGAAGCATAAGTTTCCAGTGAGTCTGATAATCCTAGATTCCCAAGGACTGGATGTAATTTTGGGAATGGACTGGATGACCAAATATGAAGGAGTACTAGATTGTGCCAATCGTACTGTCGCATTCACAACCCCGGAAAAGAAACGGATAAGATTCAAGTCTAACTTTGAATCAAAAGGGAGTAAGCTAAATTCTCTTAAGGGGGTTAGCATAGACAGTGTGCCAATTGTGAGAGAATATCTGGATGTGTTTCCGGAAGAATTGTCGGGAATGCCACCAGATAGAGATGTGGAATTTCTGATTGACTTGCTGCCAGGATCAGGACCAATAGCAAAGAGACCTTACAAGATGTCAGTTGATGAGTTGAAAGAACTCAAGAAACAACTTGGAGAACAGTTGCAGAAAGGATTTATTCAACCAAGTTCTTCATCTTGGGGAGCACCAGTCTTGTTTATAGAAAAGAAAGATAGAAGTCAAAGGTTATGCATAGATTATCGTTCACTCAACGAGGTGACTATCAAGAACAAATATCCTTTGCCCCGAATCAATGACTTGTTTGATCAGCTAGAAGGATCCTGTGTATTCTCAAAGATTGACCTCCGGTCAGGTTATTTTCAGCTTAAGATAAGGGAACAAGACATACCTAAGACACTTTCACCACTAGGTATGGATTGTATGAGTATACAGTGATCCCATTTGGTTTGACCAATGCACCAGCATACTTCATGAATATGATGAACAAGGTGTTCATGGAGTTCCTTGAAAAGTTTGTTGTCGTTTTCATCGATGACATTTTGATCTACTCCAAGAGCAAAGAAGAGCATGAAGGACATTTGTGTTTGATACTTGAGAAGCTTAGAGAGCATAAGTTGTATGACAAATTCAGCAAGTGTGAATTCTGGTTGAATGAAGTTGGATTTCTTGGACACGTTGTGTCAGGAGATGGTGTAGCAGTTGACCCCGCAAAAGTTTCAGCTGTAACTGAATGGGAATCTCCTAAGTCAGTGAAGGAAGTTCGTAGTTTCCTTGGCTTGGCAGGATACTACATAAGATTCATTGAAAATTTCTCCAAGGTAGCTAAGCCAATGACGGAGCTACTTAAGAAAGACAAGAAATTTTCTTGGTCTAAAGGATGTGAACTCAGTTTCCAAGAATTGAAAAAGAGACTAGTGACAGCACCAGTCCTATGTCTGCCAGCTTTGGAGAAAGATTTCCAAGTGTATTGTGATGCATCTCATCATGGATTAGGTGCAGTTCTAATGCAAGAAGGGAAAGTTGTGGCTTATGCCTCGAGACAACTCAAAACTCATGAGGTAAATTACCCTACTCATGATTTGGAGTTAGCCTCTGTTGGCCATGCACTCAAAACATGGAGACATTATCTTTTGGGAGAGAGATGTGAAGTGTTCACAGATCACAAAAGCTTGAAGTATATCTTCACTCAGAAAGAAATCAACATGAGACGAAGAATATGGCTAGAACTCATCAAGGACTATGACTTGAGTTTGTAATACCACCCCGGTAAAGCAAATGTTGTAGTGGATGCACTGAGCCGTAAAGTATTTGTGAATGGCCTTACTAAGGGAGAGTTTCCAGATGATCTGTGTGCCCAATTTAGAGACCTCAGATTGGAGATTGTGCCTGAAGGACATCTCATGTCATTGGATGTTCAACCCACTTTGTTGGAAAAAATCAAGGAAGCCCAAAAGACGGACAAGGAAATTGATGAGATTAAAGAAAAGATTGGCAAAGCAAAAGCCAAAGGATTCCATGAAGACGAACAAGGTACTTTATGGTATGGAAAACGTATCTGTGTTCCGCAAGATCCGGAGCGTCGGAAACTGATTCTATAGGAAGCACACAATTCACCATATTCCATTCATCCGGGTAACACAAAAATGTACATGGATATGAAGGAAAGATTTTGGTGTAATAATCTCAAGAAAGACATTGCAGAACATATTGCTCTGTGTGATGTATGTACTAGAGTAAAAGCGGAACATCAGAAACTAGTAGGATTGTTACAACCACTAATTATTCCTGATTGGAAGTGGGACAAGATTGACATGGTCTTCATCACCGGACTGCCAAGGACCAGGTCAGGATATGATTCAATTTGGGTAGTAGTGGATCGCCTAACTAAAGTGGCTCATTTCATACCCGTGAAGACAACCTACACAAGTGCTAAGTTGGCCAAGATATATATGAATAGGATTGTGTGTCTGCATGGAGTACCCAAGAGTATTGTGTCTGATAGGGGAACTCGGTTCACTTCTCATTTTTGGAGGCAACTACATGAGTCATTGGAAAAGAGATTGGAATTCAGCACTGCTTTTCATCCTTAGACTGATGGACAGACAAAAAGGACCAACCAGATTCTCGAAGATATGTTGAGGGCATGTTCTCTAGACTATGGAGCTAGTTGGGATGAAAGTATGCCTTACGCAGAATTCTCTTACAATAACAGCTATCAAGCCAGTATTGAGATGGCACCATTTTAGTTTCTCTATGGGAGAAAGTGTACTACCCCATTGCTATGGAATGGTGTGGGAGAAAGAAATTTGTTCGGACCAGAACTAATCAAAGACACTAAAGAGAAAGTCAAGCTAGTAAAGGACAGATTGAAGATAGCACAGTCCCGACAGAAGAGTTACGCAGATCCTAAGCATAGAGAAGTCGCCTATGAAGTAGGTGATAGAGCTTATCTTAGAGTATCACCGCTTCGTGGAGTGAAGAGATTTGGAGTCAAAGGAAAGTTGGCCCCAAGATATGTTGGACCATTCAAGATTCTGAGTCGTAAAGGAGAAGTAGCGTATGAGATTGAATTGCCAGAATCATTGTCTGTCGTTCACAATGTGTTTCATGTGAGTCAGCTAAAGAACTGCCATCTAGAGATGGAAGAGACTTCTTTTAAGGATACTATACCTTTGGAGGAGGTCCAATTGGAAAGTGATCTCACTTATGAGGAAAAACCTGTCAAAATTCTTGAGACTGCAGAAAGAGTTACTCGGACAAAGACTATCAAATTATGCAAAGTTCAATGGAACCATCATTCCGAAGAAGAAGCAACATGGGAAAGAGAAGATGACCTTCGGAAAGACCACCCTCACCTATTTTCTAGCCAATCCGTATCTCGAGGGTGAGAATCGCCTTAAGGGGGTTAGATTTGTAACATCCCTAAAATCATGACTTCAAAAGTTTGCATATCATCCATGCATTCATAATCATTTTAGGATCATTTGCAAAGTCATTACAAAAACAGGAGCATTTGAATGACTATTATTTCATGTAAAGCATTGATCCAATGCTACTCTCTAGTAAGAGATTATATGTTTTAAACCAAAGATGTTTGATCCTAAGTTTCTTTAATAAATTCCAAATCTTGGACAAAGGTTTCAAAACAAAGAAACAATTTTAAAACCATTTTTATGTTTTTTCTAAGCAATTGGTAAATCATTATTTATTTTAAAATTCCAAAGTGCCAAATTATTTTCAAGTGTACAACATTGTTCGGCAACCAATTGTGTACAAATTTCACTTTACAAAAATCCAGAACAATTTTGAATTCAATTTGGTTTGAAACTCATTTGAATTTGATTTATGTAAATTCAAATAGAAAAAAAAAGGTTAAAGAATAAGAAATGGGCCGGCGCTACCCTTTCGGCCCAGTAGCCAAAACAGCCCACCCGGGGTTTTCCTTCCTCCTCTATTTCTCACCGCAACCGCGCGCACCCACTCGCTGACAGCCCGACCCCACATGCCCCGTCATCATCGTCCCCAAACCCCGCCCATGACCTGGCCTCGCCGTTTCCTCCCTCTCCTTCACTGTCGCGTTTTAAATCGGTTAAATGCCGTTGATTGTGTGCATAATCCTCGCCCCGCTCCGGCTACTTAATCCCCTCCCCCTTGCGGCCATTTCCCCCAACATAGCCAGCCAGAAGCACCGCCAGGCTCCGCAAATTCTCGCTTGCCCCACCGTTGTCCCGACGAGCTCCGACAACTGATTCCGGTGAGTTCCGAGCGCCCCTCGCCTTCTGCTTGACCCTGTCGAGTTCGCCATGTCTTTGTGCATCTCCTAATGCCTTTGGTTTGCCCGCACATTACACATGTTGCCGTCCCCGACCACCTTAGCAAGCGACAGAGCCGCCGCCTAACTCCGGTGAACGATTTAGGTAAAACCCGACCACCCCTTGCCTTCTCTCTAACCCTATCTTGATCGCCAGATTGTTGTGCACACCCTGACGCCTTTGGTTTGTGTTAGGGCGGTCCACATCGTTGGCAACATCGTCGTCTGCAGGAACCCGACGTCGCCCGCAACTCCGACGAGCCCCAGTGACCTCCACAGCACGCTCCGTCCACACCAGCAAGTAGTTGAGCATCAGCGTGACCTCGCGAGTCTGGTAAGCTCCTCTGTTGACCCCAGCCCCCTCCGTAGCCACCGGAACACCACTGGCAGAGCCGCGCCACCGCGCCGCCGTCGCTAGCGCCGCCCATCCATGGTCGCGTGCTCGACAGCCGTCAGATCTGAATCCAGCGCTTAGGATTAGATCTGTAACGAAGCGGTATGTTTTGATCTGGACCGTGCGTAGTTAGTTAGATCCAACGGCCCGCGAGCGTGATCCAGTGCGAAGCGGTATCGTCCAATCAGACGCTGCCACGTGGCTTGTTATTTGATTTAAAAATCTGATTTAGATCTGTTAGATATTCAAACTTGCAAAATTCATAACTTTTGATCCACACGTTCAAATTTTGCAAATTTTATATCATTGGAATCAGGAGAAAGAATTCTATAAATTTATGCAATTTGTTTAATGTTTTGCTTCTGTAAAATTGATTATTTTGGCAGAGACATTTATAGGCTTAGTTTGAGTATAGAAATTGTTTGAAAAATGATTTAAAGACTAAATAAAGATTATTTAGTGTGTTTTTGCCTTGTTTATGATTCAGTACTGTATACTTATCTTGTTTGACTTAGAAAAATCATCACATGGCATTTGCATGCATTCATATATTTTTGTTTGTCTATTGTGATATGTGAATTTGGTGCTATCATTTTATGTGTAGATTTTGGTGCTAGTGGCGATTGTCATTGTGAAGATTGTTGTTGCTACTCCCCCAACTACCAAGGCAAGTGGTGCTTCATATAATTTTGTCCCAATATTTTTACATATGCATTAGAAATATTTTGTATAGGTCTTGCATGAATATTGTGCTAAGTATCTATATGCTATGCTTGGGAAATCCTAGTAGTTATAGAAATGATAGAATTTCCTTCAAGTTAAGATACTTGTTATTGCCATGCTTAGCCTAGCTAATAGCAACCAAGGGTGGAATATAATTATGCTAAGGAAAATACTGTTAAGTCTTTGACTTATGGTTTTGCTTAATAAAACAACTAAGTGAATGAAACACCTGTGTGGAATGGTAATTGCTTGGTGGATTTTGGTTGAGTGGTTACACAAGGCCCATTTCTATGGTTTACCTTGTGTATCTCACTTGTGGATTGCCACCCAGGAATAAAGGGATTTGGGATGCCAAATGTTAAGAAGCTTCTAGTGCAGCCACATGGCATTATGGACTCTGCCTGGATCATATAGGTTGCAATAACTTAGCCAAATGGATAGTTGGTGGTAGGGGAATGATAGTTTTGGAGCGCGTCCATTTCGGTCTAAGGGAAGGCTTCTGAAAGGTCTTGTCTTGGTGAAAATCAAGTCTTGTGGGGAAAGTGCACAACCTCTGCAGATGGAAGAATCTAAGTACTTAGCCATGTCCCTGGTATTGGACAATTTGAGCATCAAGACATGGAAGCTATCAAGAATCTCCTCATCCCAATTTTCTAAGTTAAAACTTGTGGTTAAACAAGGGTGAAGGTTCACCAATTTCTATTGGTGGTTCCTTGGGAAAATTTTGTCAAATAAAAACTTAGTGTTTTCAACTAATAGGTAAAACCTATTTTGAGCAAAGCAAGCCTAAGCTACACTTAGAAAAATTCATGTAGTAACTAGATGTTAATATTCTACTAAGGTATCACTTGCCAATACTATTCCAATGTATTGACCCACTGTGGCTGTAACTTGTGATATTGGAGGTTACTCTGATGATGATTAGGGGTTATGAGTCTACACTCAACATGCTTGCCTGTGGCACATGAAGATGAAGACTTTATTTATATTGTTATGATTAAACTCTTGTATTAGGCCTATGGCCATGGAGTTGTAAAAGACTATGTTATCTCTGGAATGATGATGTAATAATGACCTTTGTTTCTGTGTACTTCATCTTAAACTGTGGATTCTAGCAATTGATCCAGGGACTAGCATTGCAATCATAGGGATCCTTACCTTTATAAGGGTGGGATCTTACAGATGATCCTGATCACATGACTCCATTGCTAAGTCTATTATGTCCTCTCTTAAACATTGGTTGGTAGCCTCTAACTCTTGAGTATGCTTCTTTTCTTCCCTAAGGTCATTTTGGGTGTTAAGCATTCTACACTTGAGTCTATCACCAAGCTCCCTGATGGCCTTCCAAGCTGCATTTTTTGCAGAGTCAAAGAATGTGGTGTGCATTACTGAGTTGGTGACCATGCAGAATCTTGATTCCTTGTGGTTGTCTTCCTTGTTTTTGTACAAGTGAAGTTGCACCCACCAGTATTCTACTCCTTCATCCATCACGGTAAATCCATTGTACACAGCTGCACCATGTATTCCCATGGCAACCATGAGGTCCTTGAGGGCTTTTGGGAATTCTGTCTCACACTCCAAGGTCATAGTCATGACCGGTCCCTTCCTCACGGCTTAGTTTATGGAGTTCATCTACAAATAGAGAGGAGAAAGAAGATTAGAAAAGTTTTACGAGAAGAAAAAGACAAGTGTGGATATGATTGAAAAAATTTCCTTAGTGGTTTCTAATCCAATCCTAGGGTTATAATCCTACAGGAAATACAGTGCTCTGATACCATCTGTAAGATCCCTCCCTTATAAAGGTAAGGATCCATGTGATTGCAATGCTAGTCCCTGGATCAATTGCTAGCATCCACAGTTTAAGATGAAGGACATAGAAACAAAGGTCATTATTACAACGTCATTCCAGAGATAACATGGTCTTTTACAACTCCATAGCCATAGGCTAGTACAAGAGTTTAACTTAACTACATAAAATAGAAGTCTTCATCTTCATGTGCCACAGGCAAGCATGTTGAGTGTAGAATCATAACCCCTAATCATCATCAGAGTAACCTGCAACATCACAAGTTACAGCCATAGTGGGTCAATACATTGGAATAGTATTGGAAAGTGATACCTTAGTAGAATATTAATATCTAGTTACTACATGAATTTGGCTAAGTGTTGCTTAGGCTTGCTTTGCTCAAAATAGGTTTTACCTATCAGTTGAAAACACTAAGTTTTTGTTTGGCAAAAACTTTCCCAAGGAACCACCAATAGAAATTGGTGAACCTTCACCCTTGTTCAACCACAAGTTTTAACTTAGAAAATTGGGATGAGGATATTCTTGATAGCTTCCATGTCTTGATGCTCAAGTTGTCCAATACCAGGGACATGTCTAACTACTTAGATTTTCCCATCTGCAGAGGTTGTGCACTTTCCCCTCAAGACTTGATTTTCACCAAGACAGGACCTTTCAGAAGCCTTCCCTTAGACCAAATGGACGCGTTCCAACCTATCATCCCACTACCACCAACTTTCCAAATTGCTAAGTTATTGCAACCTATATGATCCAGGCAGAGCCCATAATGCCATGTGGCTGCACTAGAAGCTTCTTAACATTTGGCATCTCAAATCCCTTTGTTCCTGGGTGGATTTCCACAAGTGAGATACACAAGGTAAACCATAGAAATGGCCCTTGTGTAACCACTCAACACAAACCATTCTTTCCATTCCACCCAGGTGTTTCATTCACTTAGTTGTTTTATTAAGCAAAACATAAGTCAAAGACTTAGAAATATTTATCATAGCATGAATATATAATCCACCCTTGGTTGCTACTAGCTAGGCTAAGCCTAGCAATAGCAAGTATCTTAACTTAGAGGAAATTCTAACAATTCTACAACTACTAGGATTTCCCAAGTATAGCATATTGATACTTAGCAAAATATTCATGCAAGCCCTATACAAAATAATTCTAATGCATAGGTAAAAATATTGGGACAAAAATATATGAAGCACCACTTTCCTTGGCAGTTGGGGGAGTAGCAACAATCCTCACAATCACAATCACCACTAGCACCAAAATCTACACGTAAAATGATAGCACCAAAATCACATATCAAAATAGACAAACAAAAATATATGAATGCATGCATATGCCATGTGATGATTTTTTTTCTAAGTCAAACAAGACAAGTATACATTACTGAATCATAAACAAGACAAAAACACTCTAAATAAACTGTATTTAGTCTTTAAATCATTTTTCAAATAATTTCTATACTCAAAATAAGCCTATAAATGTCTCTTCAAAACTAACCAATTTTACAGAAGCAAAACATTAAACAAATTGCATGGTTGGATAGAATTCTTTCTCCTGATTCCAATGATATAAAATTTGCAAAATTTGAACGTGTGGATCAAAAGTTATGAATTTTGCAAGTTTGAACTTACAATAGAAAAGTTTCTGTCTTTTTAAATATAACTCAGGCCACGCGGCAGCTTCTGATTGGACAGTACCGGTTCGCGCTAGATCACACTCGTGGGCCGTTGGATCTAACTAACTGCGCACGGCCCAGACTAAATCATACCGCTTCACCCTCTAATCTAATCCTAGCCTCTAGATCTGGATCCAACGATCCTTGATGCTCTGACCAAAGATGGGCGGCGCAAATGGCTGCTGGCAACAACGGCGCTACTGGCGGCGATGGTCCGGCAAATACAGGAGGGGCTGGGGGGTGTGGTGTGGCTTACTAGACTCGCAAGATCACGAGGAAGCTCGAGATGTTGCTGGCGTGGGCAGGGGCAAGTTGATGTGGCCGTGGGAACTCGTCAGAGTTGAGCGCAGCGTCGGGTGCACGGTGACGAAGACGTCGGCGATGCTCTGGATCACCCTAACACGAACTAGGTGTATCATGAGGTGCGCAAGGCTACGGCGAACACTACAGGATCAAGGAGAAGACAAGGGGTGGTCGGGTTTTACCTCAATCGCTTGTCGGAGTCGAGCGGCGGTTTTGGCGTTTGCGGGCGTGAACGGGGACGGCGACCTGGGTCACAAGAAAGCAAGACGAAAGGCATCAGGGAACACGCAAGAACATGTTGTTCATGCTTGTTTGAACCAGAGACAGGGGCGGTCGGAGCTCGCCGGAATCAGTCGCCGGAGGTCATCGGTACCGCGGGGGTTTGAGCTCGAATGCGCGCAGCCTGGTGGCGGAGTGAGCGAGAAAAGTGAGGGGAAATGATCGTGGTGGCGAGGTGATTAAGTAGCCAGGAGTGGGGCGAGAATTAAGCGCTGAATCAATGGGAATTAACCGAGGTTTAACGCGGCGTCATTGCGCGGTGGTAATGGTGGAGCGGTGACTGTGCGCGAGATTCTGGGGAAGACGACGCTGACGTGGAGAGGGCCCAGTGTCAGCGGCTGCGGGGTACGCTTCACGCGGGTGAGAGAGGGTAGAGGGGGAACTGGCCCGGGTGGCCTTAGTGGGCTGGATTCTGTGCTGGGCCAAATTGGCAGCTCCGGCCTTTTCTGTTTTCTTTATCCTTTTTCTATTTCTATTTTGATTTTCAGGAAACATTTTCAAATGAGTTTCAAATAAGTTTGAATTCAAACCACTTCTGGATTTTTATAAAGTGAAATTAGTACACATTTAGCTGCAGAACAATGTTGTATACTTGAAAATAATTTGGCACATTGGAATTTTAAAATAGACAATGTCTTTATCAATTGCTTAGTAAGGACATAAAAATGGTTTTAAATTTGTTCTTTGTTTTGAAATCTTTTGTCCAAGCTTTGGAAAACATCAATCAATCATAGGATCAAATATCTTTGGTTTAAAACAAATAATCTCCTATTAGAGAGTAACATTGGGCCAATGCCTTGCTTACATAAAATAATAGACATTCAAATGCTCCTGTTTTTGTAATGACTTTGAAAATGATCCTAAAATGATTATGAATGCATGGATGATATGAAAACTTTGAAAACATGATTTTTGGGATGTTACAACCAACATGATTGCCTGTGGAACTTTGAAGATGAAGGACTCCATGCTATATTTATTTCTGCTGCATTGTGATGAGATTGCCAAATGAGATATGTAAGATATAATGAATTATGTTTGTTATAAAGTTGTATTATGACCTTTGTTTCTTGATATTACATCTTAACTGTGGATGCTAGCTATTGATCCAGGGACTAGCATTGTAAACATTGGGATCTCTACCTTATTAAAGGTTGGGACCTCTACAGATGGTATCAGAGCACTGTGTTGCTTGTAGGATTGTAACCCTAGGATTGGACAAAACCCCTTAGAAAAATAGGAGTTGTTTTTGTTCCAAAACTTATTTACAAACAATCTTGTAAACTCTTTCCCCAACCATTTTTGGTTTTGATTCTACATCTCTTCCTTTTCAAACTTGATGGACAAAGCCTCAACATGATCAAAGGACTTCACCAACTCAAATGACTTCAACCTCAACATCATCAAAGACTACAACTTTATTTTCACTAAGGACTACAAGTGAGACAAGAAATACTATTCAAGACTTGAAGACCAAGGAAACACAACTTAGAAGGAACCATCATCACCTTTGAAGTTTTGTGACCAAGATACAAGAATTTCTCCAAGGATACAATGATCTCATTCAAGAAGAAACAACAAATAAGAATGGAATGATCTCAAGTGAACCATATAGATGGACCACCATATTTAGTTTAGATCAAACCCACCAACTTATGGGGTGTAGCAAAAATATTTTGTTGCCTAAAATGTGCTTGAAACTTGTTGTTTGAGTGGAATGTTTGTTTGTGATTGCTTGCACATTGCTTGTGTGAATTGTTGTGTATGATTAGACTTCTTCCTTAGAAATCTTTTGCCTATTATAATCCCAATCCAACCCAAACAGATGACTTCCCCAAGAGACTCCAACATCAAGAATGGTGACAACAACAACAACAACCAAGAGATGCACATGAGAGAACTCATAGTAACCCAAACCCAGTTAAACCAACTGACAAGTCAATTTTGGGCCAACAATAATGAGTTAGACCCCAACATGCAAAGGTTATGGAAACCCAAACCCAATTTCTGCAAAGGATGACAAATCAAATGATCAACATGGGAGACAACCATTCCCAAGGAGATTGTGACAACAATGATGTCAAGGATGATGTTATAGAAGGAACCCAAGCTTGCAATATTTGTGGAGACATGGATCACACTTCCAAAGAGCATGAAGATCAATGCCCTAATTGTGAAGAGAAACATCCAGCTAATCAATGCCCCACATCTCAAGCTACTTGTTTCCTATGTGAAGGAAATAATCATGTCCCTATCCAATGCCCCATCTATTCCATAGTTCAACAAAGTAAACAAGGTGGAGTGCATCAACAGTTTGTAAACCCCCATGAGGAAACAACTTCTACCAAGAAGAATGAAGACAAAGGAAAATCTCATCTTGCACCTCCATGCAATATGACTCACATTGATGGACAGAACAAGAAACATATGTATTATCCAAGGAAATGATTAAGGAGACCAGGAGACTTTCCCACCTTTGAGGTGAGATATGAAGAGCATGAACTAGAAGAACTCCTAGCTTTGGAGAAACCCAAGAAGAAGAAGGGCAAAATCCAAGTGCAGTGTTGCCATTGCAAAGAGATGGGACACTATGCCAATGAATGTCCAGAGAAGAAGGAGAAGTATAAGGAAATTAGCCAAGTGTGGTGCAACAACTGCAAAGATCTAGGACATTATGTATCAACTTGTCCACAGAAGATACGTGAAGAACTCAACCTTGTCACATGTTACAATTGTGGTAACCAAGGACATTATGCAAGCAATTGTCCAGAAAATATGAAGTACAAGACAAACAAGCCTATGAGAGATCTCAGGCTTGTCACATGTTTCAAGTGTGGAAACAAAGGACACTATGCAGATGTCTACCCAGAGAAGATTCATCAAGACCCCAAGCAAGCCAAGATGTAATCTAGTTGGAAATTTTTAAGGGTGGTAGTACCCTAGTTGCTTTGAGCCAACTTGTAACCTCTAGCCTCCCCAAATCTCGGGACGAGATTTCTTTTAAGGGTGGTAGCCTGTCACATCCCAAAATTTTCCAAATTTTGAAATGTGAAAAATAAATAAACAAAATAAATAATTGTTGAAATTTAGGGTGAAAGGAAACTTTTTGTTTCTAAATGGAAACATTAAAACCCATCTTGAGAAAACTTTGAATAAAATTTGAATCCAACTAAATTCAAAAAAAGTGAAATGCATTCTTCATAAATGCATCTTGAAATTTAAACACTTGGAAAATAAAAACCAAATCCCTAAAACCCTATGGAAGAAAAACGTTTCCAAGTTATCTCAAAGACTAAGGATTTGATCCATATAAAAATTTATCAACAAACATTTATAAATGATCAATATTGATAAATAAAAGTATTATAAAACCATAGAAATTGATTCTATTTAATTTGGAAACATGGATAAAAACTTATGAATTTAATAATTTGAAAGGAATTAAATTTCCAAAGCTAAATAATGCTCATATCTAAAATCCATACCAAATGGTGATCAAATTAATCCTAAAGAGATTTAAAAGGCTAAACAAATATTAAATAAGATTTTACAATTGGAATCACCAAGTTTGGAGCTTAAATAAAAAGATATGGATTTTATGAGATAAGAAAGAAATAATAAATAAGGAGTATTTAAAAAAAGCTAAATTAAATCTTGGGCAAATCCATAAGCAAATGAAAATAAAGATAATCCAAATAAAATAAATGCATAAAGATTATTCCAATAAAATAATATGGTATTAAAACCATAATCAAGTTTTATTTATTTGAAGACAAATGGTCATTTTAAATGATTAATAAATCATGTTAAAAATATTTCAAATAATTCAAAGTGAATTATTTAACACCCTTTTAAATTAATAAAACATACTGAAAAGGTTTGGTGAAATTTTGATTTCAAATAAGGGTTTGGAGAATTTAATTAAATCTTATTTAATAAAGGAAAATGCCCTTTTTAAATAAAATATAAACCAGAAAATAATAAAAGAAATATCCCAAAAATTATCTTTAAAATCCAGGTTTAAACAGTATAGAAACTACTAAAAAGTTTTGAAAAGATTGGATAAATAAATCTGATTCAAATAAGGGTTTGAATTTGAAAACAGAAAATCAAAATGGAAAAAGAAAAAGAAATCAGAGAAGGAAAAAAATAAAACAAGCCAGCCCATTCCACTGGCCCAACTAGCCCACTCTCCCTCTCTCTAACGTGAAACGTTTTTCACTGCAGAACAAACCCGCCCCCTCACTGGCACCCGGACCCCACCATCCCCCTCTCTCTCTCGCCGACGAAGCGACCCCACCTCCTAGTCATCTTCCTCACCCGCGCGCTAACCTCGCCGGCCGTTTCCTGCGGTTGATGCCAACGATTAATTCGCTTAAATGTCATACTAAAACCTCGCTACGAACATGCTCGATTAAACGTCTTCTCCCCCTCTCCATTTCCCCCTAGAAGCCACCCACCCTCTGCCACCATGCCACTCAAATTTTGCTCGAGAACGCCCACTGCTCCGGCGAGCATTTCTTTCGATTTCGTCCAGCCACCGTCGCGCCTTGCCCCCTCGACCACGCGAGCATGTTCCCCATCTCCTGGCGAACCTCTACATAGCACCAGCTCGCCCGCGCGTGCTCTTCATCGTCGTCAACGTCAACACTAAGCACCGCCGTCGTCTGTTTCCACTCCGGCAAGTTCCCCAGGTAGCGTCTGACCGCCCCTCTCCTCCTCCTTCACACGCGTGTACTCACCACTCTCCCACACATCTAACGGCACCTCCCTTTTCCTCTAGCATGCACCGTAGCCTCGCCTTCGACGATGTCTGAGCGCACCCGACGGTTTCACGAACTCCGGCGAGCGATTCGAGCCAGCACCGTGCGCCCCTCCATCGACAGAGACCATGTTGAGCATCAGCATCGCCTGCGACCCCGGTGAGCCTCTCCCCTGTCTCTTTTGCTTCCTGTATCGCCGGCTCCAACCGTCTGACCGCACCGCCGCCGTTCGCCACCACCAGCGCCGCCAGATGATGGCCAGTAGCTGTGAGCCGTTAGATGCTAATCCAGTGGCGTAGATAGATGGCTTTAGCGAAACATTTTTAGTTGATATGTGCAGTGCGATGCCCATTAGATCCAACGGTTGTAGCTACTCGATCCACCCGAACCGGTACGCGCTAATGAGAACGTGACACGTGGCCCAGCTTCTGTTTTAAAAACAGAAATAGAACTATTAGATGTTTGATTTTGTAAATTGCATAACTTTTGATCCACACGTCCAAATTTTGCAAATTTTATATCAAGAGAATCAGCCAAACAAATTCTATCCAACCATGTAATTTGTTTAATAAATTACATCTGTTAAATTAGTTGTTTTCGGAGAGACATGTGTAGGCATATTTTGAACATAAAAATTATTCTGAAAATATTTTTATGGTAAAATCTTTGGCAAATGGATTGTTTTGAACCTACTGACCATATAAACCAACTTTTGGATTTAAAAATGTATTTTGTTAGGTTAAAGAATAAACCTTTGAATAAAAGCATTTCTAGCCAAATAAAAATATTGATTGTGGTTTAAAAATGATTTTTGAGAAAAACCTTTGGAAAATGGTTTGATTTAAACTCTCTAACCCTAAACACCAAGTTTTAGGATTTAAAGATATATTTTATGGACTCTAGAAAATTATTACTTTGTATAAAAGCATTTCTAATGAAACAAAATATTGATTTGGTATAAAAATGGTTTATAAGTAAAAACATTTGCAAATGGTTTCAATATTAAACACTTGATCTTAAAGCACTAACATTTGTATTAAAAATATATGTGGCAACCACTAGAAAATCTTCCTTGATTTAAATCATTTCTAGCAAAACAAAAATGATTTAAATGGCCTTTTTCACTAACTTGATATCAAATGGTTTTACCACTTCTATAAATGACCATTGGATGTTTTCAAATGTTTATAACCTAATAGAAACCACTTTTTCAAATAAAACAATCTTTGGCATGCTTGCATGCATTGCTTTGTTTTTATTATTCTATGATGAACTGCTTGATTGGTAGATTGAATATTTGCTTGCTTGATTGAATTGTAGTGGAATTTGAAGAGTGTGACTATTGCAAGATCAAAGGAGTGAACTTATAATTCTATACCAAAAAGGCAAGTGGTGCTTCATATTTTTGTCCCATTATTTGCACTATGCATTAGTGATATTTCTAATTAGGACTTGCATGGAATTTTTGCTAAGTATAAACTATGCCATGGGAAATCCTAGTAGATGAAACCTTAGTAGAATTTTCCTAAGTTAAGGCTCCTAGTACTATCATGCTTAGCTTAGCTAGTATAAAATAAGGGTGGATTATATTCATGCTATGGAATATTTCTAAGTCAAGGACTTGTGTTTTGTTTAATAAAACAACTAAGTGAATGAATAACCTGGGTGGAATGGAAGGAATGGTTTGTGTTGAGTGGTTCACAAGGCCCATTTCTATGGTTTACCTTGTGTATCTCACTTGTGGAATGCCACCCAGGAACAAAGAGATTTGAGATGTCAAATGTTGAGAAGCTTCAAGTGCAGCCACTTGGCATTATGGGCTCTGCCTGGATCGTATAGGTTGCAATAACTTAGCCAAATGGACAGTTGGTGGTAGGGGATGATAGGTTGGAACGCGTCCATTCTGGTCTAAGGGAAGGCTTCTGAAAGATCTTGTCTTGGTGAAAATCAAGTATTATGGGGAAAGTGCACCACCTCTACAGAGTGTAAAATCTAAGTACTTAGCCATGTCACCGGCAATGGACAATTTGAGCATCAAGACATGGAATCTATCAAGAATCTCCTCATCCCAATTTTCTAAGTTAAAACTTGTGGTTGAACAAGGGTTGAAGTATCACCAATTTCTATTGGGGGATGCCTTGGGTATTTTTGCCAAACAAAAACTTAGTGTTTTCAAATGATAAGGAAAATTTATTTTGAGCAAAGCAAGCCTAAGCTCCACCTAGCCAAATGCATATAGATGATAGATACCACTATACTACCATAGTATCACTTGCCAATACAATTCAAATGTATTGACCCTTGTGGCTGTAACTTATTATGTTGCAGGTTTGTTTGATGTTAGTGAAGTGTGTTGATTAGGATTACAAGTCTACAACCAACATGATTGCCTATGGCACTTTGAATATGAAGGACTCCATGTTATAGTTATTTCAGCTGCATTGTGATGAGATAGCCAAATGAGCTATGTAAGATGTAATGAATTATTTTTTGTTATAAAGTTGTATTATGACCTTTATTTCTTGATATTACATCTTAACTGTGGATGCTAGCTATTGATCTAGGGACTAGCATTGTAAACACAGGGATCTCTACCTTATTAAAGGTTGGGACCTCTACACATCTTGACGCTATGCTCGCGTCACCTTTAACCTAGTCCACCAATTGACCAGTCTAGGCCCAGATAGCATACTGACGTGCCCCTAACCCCACTGGTCAGTGACCTAGGGTAGCTCTGGATGTGGTGTAAAAAGATATTCCCTGTTTAGGAAATAGATAAATTGTTATAAGTCCTAATTTAAATATTCCAGGAATTAAATAAAATCATTAAATCTTGTTAAATCAATAGCTTTTATTTTATAATTCAGAAAAATATGTGTAGTATATGAAAATGTTTGGAAAAATAAAATCTATAATTTAATTATATCATCCAACATCATTATGTTAATTATTTAAATAAATATTATTTAATCAAGATTTTATAAGTAATTAAACTTTGATAATTCATATTTTAATAATGGTAAATGATAAACATATAAATAATATACCAAAATTCTTAGAAAAACAAGAACTAAAATTTAATATTATAATCATGTATTATTACTTCACTTAATTAAATATTCATTATTTATTAAGTGTTTATAAAGTGTTAAATCTTATAAAAATCATACCTTATTATTTATAAATCACAAAAATAAATGTAATATACTAAAATGATCACAAAAATAAGATTTACATGTTAAAAATATAACATTCCACTTTTGAGGTAAATAAAAACTTAATACCCTAATAACTTAAATTTAAATCTAATTTCCTTACTTAATAATTCATATAAGGGTAAACAAAATTTGCTAATATTTCTAAAATTAGTCAATTTAGGTCTAATAAATAATATTAGTCTTAAATATTGATATTATGAAGTCAAAATGGTTCAACACAATTTAAATATAATCTTACAAAATATTATTCTACCATAAGTGTAGAATATATTTGAAGAACATCTTAATCTAATATAAAATCTTCAAAGATTAATTGTGGCTAAATAAAATTTATTCCTTTACTTCAACCACAAGATTATAAACATGCCAAAACACTATAGTGACTTCACAAGTAGTCACCAATATTGTTTAATATCCCTAAACCATAACCATATCTTTATAAGGAGATAAATTATTCCACTCTAGTATAATGATAAGAAATCACTACTCAAATAGAAGTACTACCAATCTTAAGTAGATTTAAAGAAACATTATGAGGAGAACAAAGTACAAATATCATAAGCATTACACCTGAAGCTTATCTATATTCTTAAAGTTAACTTTAAGTCTACAAGCCTTTAAATATAATGCTAAAACCTTGTTATGTGTTTTATAGTTAACTTTGGTCTGGTATACTTAAGTCGTAAAACATCTTAAGTCCAGACTATTCAAGCAAGCACAAACCACATCAACCACCTTTGATTAACCTCAAGGATTGTTTGGACCTTAGAGAAGAAAAATTTTCTTCAAATGTTATTCTTTTTGCCACTTCAAACCACAAATAACAATTAATAATAATCACATTATATTATGCTTTACCTGTATACTTAGGATTATTAACACTTAAGTTACTTATAAATGCCAATACTTGTAAAGTAAAATTTGAAGATAAGGGAATTCTTATATAAGAAATCTTTGAATATCATTCCACATTCGTGTATCTTATTATTATATTACATGTTGTTACACACACACTCACAAGTCTTAATGAGAAGCACAAGTGTGAAGCTTATCTAAAAGTACAACACATTCTAAAGGAATCATCTCCATTTTCCAAAATCTAGATCAACGCTTATTCTGGGATACGAAAATACCAAATTGCATTATATTACTTATGCATAATAGCATCCTGCTTCTTTTAACATTAGTCCGTACCGGACAAATGATGCTAATTTCAGATATTGGATCTTATATTGTCTTGAAGACCGTGAGTGCATATTCTTGCAATCACAAAAGGCAAGTTCACACTTGCTCATGTCCTTTGATTACTTTTTGTAAGGAATTTTGCAAATCCAGTATTGTCATCACCTGCATTTCAAAAAGTTCATAAAACATTATTTTCATAATAATATGATTATAGGTTATTTACCAGGAGATAATAACCTACTATGAAAGTTCCGGTGGTAAAGGAACATATTATCAATGATTTAACAACCAATGTCGCCAGTGATTCTTGCACCGTATATTACGCGTTAGCCATGTTATTTGGAATGGGACAGAGAAGTCAGTTGTGTCCTTTTCCTTTCGTATGGAGGAAAGACTACCTTAACGTGACATTGTGATTCCTTGTGCGGATCCAACATATGGGTGGGCACCCTTAGGACCCATGTTTTTGGGGTCTAGATTATCTATGAGTGGCTGTCAGAGATTTAGCTGGACCTATAAGTTACTTGCCAGGGGCATCACCAGATTATCGAGTCTTCGGGAACTCATCAGGGTTTTAGCCTGCCCGAAAGGGGGCTTAACGGAGGTGAGATAACCCCGAAGGATCGTGCAGACATATGGGGTCGCGGAAAGGGAAGTGATTGGCTTGGATCATCTACTGGGCCCCACAACATGGAATTGTGGACGGGTAAGCTGCCCGGTTGTGCAACAAGGAGTTGATCTCTCATGGGTAAAGTAACGCACCTCTGCAGAGTGTAAGAACTGTAACTTGTTACTCCCTATTCCGGGAAGGAGCTACAAACGCAGCGGGAAAGGAACTCCATGAAAGTTCTAGGAAACCCGTGAAGGCTAACAAACATAGCTTTTCAGAATAAAAGCAATCTTTGAAGAAATGTTTACAAAAACTTGCATTGCCTATGACCTATGGTCTGTGGCTATAGATATAGTGCATCAAACACTCTTTTTCCAGTGAACTTGATGGGTACGCTCGTACTCAACGTATCTTATTAACCCCTTCTAGATTCTGAAGCCAATTATGACGATGTCTACATCTAGTTATGCTCCAGGAATCACCATAAAAAAACTCAAGCTCTTCAATGAAGTGAAGGAAGTCAACATATACATCAACTCAAGTAAAGATGAAGTTGCTGATTAGTTAGGAATATAATCTCTAACCCTAGAACCTACTTCTATAGATTATTGCAATAGAAGCAATGCCAGACCAATATTTCAGATACTAGTCTTATTAGTATGATAATTTTTGAGTTGTTTATTTCTGATTCTTCTTTGTAAGAAGTTTCTTTCTCTCTCTTTAACCTAGAGTGTTCTCTGGATCTTATGTAAGGAGTCGAGTTGTAACCTTTAGCCATGTCTTGGACCTGCTGTGTTTCTGTTGTACCACTCTGAGGGATGTAACACTAGTGAACGGTGTTTCATTGGTGTTATTTAAACGCATATAGTATACTACATCATGCAGTGGTATGCTAGGTCTCCGCAGTTGGTATCACAGCATATGCTTTGACCTTAGGTTGGAAACCTAGTAAATGGGTAGAACTTGTAGGAAACATATCTGCAATAATAAAGAGTTCTCTAGTGATATGATGGATATTCAACTGAGAATAATCATGTCATGTTGCTAGTGCGATAATTCTTTAGTATGATTGCAATTTCGATTATTACCAAGAGTTTTAACTCTATGTGACTAATGATAATTTCTTATCTATAGTTCTACATGGCACCTCTATATCCATCCCGGAATGTTCAGGTGATGAACAGGACGTTAAATGACTATGGAGGGGATTGGACAAACACTCCCCAACAACTTCTATGGAGTTTGGATTGTGAATCACGACTTTTGGTCAAGATTTACAGTTACTATGATGGGAATGTATTAGATAAATACCGTGTCATGGTCATGCTACCCAAGAAGTTAGGACTTAATGGAGAAATGACATCAGGAGAGGCAAGGTGCATGGCATATGCATATCAGATTGCAGTAACCGCGGCCATAACCATGATCCGAGAACGGAAATCCCAAGCTCTAGAAGGTAGTACTCATACCACTATACCCCATGAAACCTCAAGTACGGAGCATGAGCTAGATCACTCTACTCTGGTTCAAATTGAACCTACTCTAGCCGTAGAGTATATGGATCGTTATCAGTCTTTACTAAACACTTATCATAACACTCACCAAGTCCTAGTTCAGGAGCTGGACACTTTCATTGAGGATTTTACTGATCCTATTAAAGCCATGACACGTAGGAAGAGGTTAGATAAAGAATCTAGGCATCCCAAAAACATCTTTTTAGGTGAAGTGTATGAAGAAACCAAATTTTATGATCCACTGTCAGAAACCTATGCCTACTACCAAAATAAACCCCAGTCACCTGAAGATCAATGGACAAAGTATATCTCCTAACAGAAAGTTTGGGAGGGAGCTATTCCAAATAACCCTGAGCAGAACCATTATGAATGGGTAGTTGAATCTAAGGATGGAACTATAGGAAATCCTATACCTTGTTATAGAGGTATCGGAGAAGAAACCAATTATAACATTAGAGAGCCTTATGGACCATATGGGGGTAATACCAATCCAATTGACTAAGAGGAATATTCCGGTAGTTACTATACCAATATGTATGAATGGACCCAAGAAAAAGCGAAGGAACCATCTTACTTTGAGGAAGCGTTGCCCGAAACGCAGGTATATCCTGCAAAAGATTACGCCAACTCCAGTCATTTTTCAATGACTAATCTTAATCTAGGTACTTATAATCAAGAATATGCACCTCCTGGATCCTCTTACACTCCAGAAGGCAGTCATAGGACTTCACGTCATCATGGACGGAACTCCAGGAAGCACTAGAAGAAGATGAAAGTAAGAATAGAAGGAAATCCGAAGGGATGAATGATTGAATAATGTACCTAGAGGGTTATGCGTATTGTAGTTTGAGAGGTTTGTTGAAATAAGTGAGGATATACTCACAGGAACAAGAATTTCGTGTAAGATAGTTATGTAATGTATGTGAGAGGTAAACCGTCGGAACATTCAGTTCATCTGTAAATTATGTAAAACCTATGTATAATACATGGTATATGTTTGTTGTTTATCAACTTTTGGATTTTCTTGAATCTTCTTGATTGGCTAGATCTGTGCATGAAGTTTGACTTGGTGTGAAAATGCATGATGTAACACCTAGTTATTACTTGATGTTATAGACCTAGATAGGAAAGGGAATTCGTGTAAGGGAGTGACGAGTTCCGAAGACCAAGAAGGAGATTTACGTGAAGAATGAAGCAACAAGAAGTGGTGAAATTAAGTTCACACAAATAGGTGAGGCTGTTAAGAAGTTAATAATAGTATACCATATTCATGGAGGTATCATGAATGAGTACAAATAAGAAGTTTTGGAACAAATTGGTATTCAAGCTCTGATAATTCAGAGAAAATACCAGTATTAGGTCATAAACTGTAAGGTAATACCTATACCCTAGGATGATCCACAGCTGGTATTTTATCCGCAGTCGGTATTTGATCTACAGCTGGTATCTTGTCCGCAGCTGGTGCTTGGTTGACATAGTTAACCAGATCATCTTAATGGTTGCATAAAGAGCATTAAACTTGGCCTAATTTAGAAAAGTCATAAAGAAGTATAAAATTAAGGCGACCGGATTTCGAAAGGTCTCGCGAAATCATCCCTACCAAAGATAGAATGTCTAGACAGGAAGTAAGTCAAGTAATGCTGGAAGAATTTACTTCAGAGATCCAAAATTGTGTGGTTATACCTTAAACCTTTCGTGAAACCATAATAAGTTGAGTATAAGTTGAATAGAGACCAACATACGAGTTATAAATTCAATGGTTACAGTGTCAGAAGTATAGAGACATTAGTAAAACCTAAGGGGGAGAGTAAACAGTAAACATAAGAATTTCTATCTAAATATCTGAGTAATGTTATTGAAAAAAGAGTTTAAGTCATAGCAAAAAGTTGTTTAAAATCTTGATAGAGTAAAGGTTTGATAGTGATAGAATAGGTTAGTTCTAATGGACTAATTCCGAAGGAGGCAATTCTTAAGTAATCCTTAATAGGTGATACAACACATCTAATTAGGTCATGTATAGTGGAACAAGAAATTCTGAAGGGGATGAATTAAATGTGTTCAACACCAATCTTCGGAAGGGTTACAAGTATAACTCATATTATGATAAATCAAAGATTAGTCTTTTAGCCTTAACTATAGACTAATAAAAATTTAACAACTTGTTTAGTTGAGACTTCCTAGACCTTACCGAGTGTAAAAAAGAAGATCAATGATTAAATAAAAGGATAGGATTAGAATATTTAATCAAGGAAATGAACGAGATAAAAGACACTCATCAAAGAATTTGTAATAAGGACATATTCTTAGGGGACTGAACAAAAAGGAACTTTGGAGAATAGGAGACAACAATTTGAATATTGCTGAAGTATGGTGAGAATTTAAGAAAAAGATCTCGATATGGAATACCCAATTATTCCATTTGAGGTTATCATGGAGTTGATAAATGCCGTAACCAACACAAGTCAATTCCTTACTCCGAAACATAAGAGTATACGAACTTCGGGGACGAAATTTATTTTAAGGGGGAGAGTCTGTAACATCCCAGCATTAGAGCTTAGAAATAAGCTAAACCCAGATGTGTGCATTGCATTCATGCATAGAAAATCTGAATAATTTTCGCGCTTCTGAACAAAACTTGTCAAAGTAATGGAAGCTTTTCTTAACTTGATGGAATTGAAGTAGATCATCAAGTTGACTGCAATAAGTTTCAATATGACCTTTGTTAAACCTTATTTCGGGTAAACATGATTTGATTTAAGGGTAGATCTAATATAATAAAACTAAACCACCAACACATTACTTGATGTTTGATGTCAATCTTTAAGAGATCATATTATATAATTCATTACAACCAAATCTTAACCTATCTTAATCTTATCTACTTATACCATGAGTATCATGGTAATACCTAACCTTAACTCTTAAGTAAGGTTGAGTAGGAAAGAAACCAAGACAAGATCATTCACCATATATATTTCTTTCCATATCAATCCTTATCATCTCTATTGAATCTTATTTTAATATCTGTTGTTCATCAATGTTGAGTAATCAACTATACAATACCAATTATTAACCTATCAATTCTTGATCTATCAGCTCTTGCCCATATAATAGCATTCACTTAAGGTCTATAAAGAAATAAGTAAGATTAGGAAGTAGTAATGCTAGTCTCAGATATCATCTATAGGATGGAAGAGTTTGAAGAGAATAAAATCAATATGATAAGTGGTAGAGTTAACTCACTCCTGAATGGATAGAAGAGTTCTTTGAAATAACTATACATGTGGTAACAAAAAGAATTTTAAGGATGAATTCTAAAGATAGTTACCAAGGAGAAATCCTATTAGACCAAGTAGGTATAGCCAATGAATAATATCTCTTCATCCAATAGGGATACTCATGAGATAATTATACAACTCTAGTATTGTATTGATAAAGCCTTGACTAGCCAACTGGAAACCTAAGCCATAAATGATCAAAGGATTATAATGATAATGCTCAAGTCACTAAGAGGGAATGATTAAATCATGTATAAGTGACATTAGTAGTTAGAACATAACTACACTCTATGTGAATATGTTATCCTAGATTAGTCATGATAAGTCATAATGGTGTAATGACAGGTTGGAGTATGAGTTCATGGATAAGTAGAGATCAGGTAGTATGATTAAGATAGTGCCAAAGCAACATTGAGTTATAGAAGTAGTATATTTCTCTTAGGAAATACTAAACACCTTAGGTGAAGTAGGATTTGATATATACATCTATTAGAGTAATGTTGGTGATGGATGATTAAGGAAGAGTCTTAATGGAGTTACCTATAACCCTCTGTTGGATTGGAGATTATAATTAGTAGAGTAGTTTGATATAATCAAGTGGAGGTATGAGAAAGTTATGAAAAGCTTTAGTGTCCAGCTCATTGCATTCACAAATGGATTTAGGAGGATAAATTATTGATAAGAATATTCTTGTGAAGCAAAGCTCATCATGTTATCATATGATAATTGATATGAAGGAGTAGTATATCTAGGAAAGGAATTCATTAAATAGAAGTCAAGAATTATAAAATATGGAAGATAGGAATACTTGGTAAACACCCAGCTTTAAATCTTAAACCAAACATAATATCCATTTCATGTGATTGAGCTATCATCCTATTTCCACAATGCCTTATAGGAATATTTTCCTACATCAAATCACTTAAGCATATATTTGTCATTTCAAAACATGAAAACAATATGTGCCTAGGAACTATAATTATCAACACTTATTCTTAAGCCATTCTACAAAGAATAACTCTATTACTTTATCCTAAATAATGATATCATTCCCAATCATAAGCATAAAGTCAATAAGTCTTAAACCTTAAATGTTATTCCTACATATTAGATCATGAATAAATTTAAGTCTCCTAAGACAGATAGTAAACAATTATAATCTTAAACCCTAAATTCTATGCAAGTTATAACCAACTAATTACCTTAAAATCAATTAAGTCTATGAGAATAACACTAATCATTTTTAGTTCTCAAGAATTACATGTGACAGATAATAAGAGGGTTTACTATATAAAAATTTCTTAAATGTTAAGTTGATAAGAATTAAATCTCATGAATTAATAGTAATGCATTCCTTAATAAACTATGGTTTATTTAGGTAACCAAACTCGTAACAAAAACCTCTACATAATGTTAATAAAAAAGGAAAACAAATAAAGGAACTAAGGAAAATATAAACCTTATAAAATAAAGGTTCATTAAATGAATCTAAATACATATTATTATGTTGCATGTATTTAGCAAATAAATTTTATAAATAAAGATTCAAAAAAATGTAAAATACAAATCTGAAAATTAAAAAAAAAATAGTAAAGGAAAAAATAGAAAGAAAAATAAATCTGGCCCGAGGAGCAGGTCGGTCCAGAGTTTCCTCTAGCTATCTGTCGGTCGCGAGCTGCAGCTAGTTCTCTCTGCTCATTGCACCACAGCCCAACACCGGCCCAGGCCCGTGTACCCCTTTTTCCACCTAATCATTGTAGTCTACCTCGTGCTCGCCCCGAAGCAGCTCGTTGGCACCAGCGCTGCCGCTCGCCAGCGTGGAGATTCGTGCCATCGACCGCCAGAGGGGATAAGGAGGCCACGACGATGCAGTTCTTCCTCATCCTCATCCACTCTTTCTCCGTCTAAATCTCTCTCTCTCTCTCGAATCCTCCTTTGTCCCAAAACCCTAACTGAACTCACCAAAAAATCGCCGCCGTTGAGCATCTCCCCTCTTCTTCCCATATAGCCATGGAGAAGCACCGTGCGCCATAGGTCCTCTGGGTGTAGTTCAGCATCAAGGAGAGAACCGGGAGGGCGAATTTTGCCGTTCCTTTTTGATGTAGTTCGTCGGAATCCTCGTTGGAGAGGTCACCTTTGACCGCGTCCGTCCTCACCGACACCACCACTGCAACCAGGGTTAGTCACTGATGCTCAAGCATCTTTCCTCTACCCCTATCGCACTCTCTAGGCTGCTCGCGTCGTAGCGCCGCCGTACGCCGCCATCAGTCGTCATTGTTACAGTAGTTCCGATGAACAATCGGGGGCGGCGCAACCACTATTAGAATCCCCGTGTTCTACTCATTCGAACGTGTAGTCTCGCTTGGCCACGCGCGCTCATGAACGCCAACTCCGACGACCATCTGAGGGTGGCCGGCGAAGTGGGGCCGCGCTGACGTCATCTTGACGCAATGCTTGCGTCACCTTTGATCCAGTCCACCAATTGACCAGTCCACGCCCAGGTGGCATACTGACGTGGCCCTGACCCCACTGGTCAGTGACCTAGGGTAGCTCTGGATGTGGTGTAAAAAGATATTCCCTGCTTAGGAAATAGATAAAATGTTATAAATCCAATTTTAAATATTCTAGGAATTAAATAAAATCATTAAATCTTGCTAAATCAATAAATTTTATTTTATAATTCAGAAAAATATGTATACTATATTAAAATGTTTGGAAAAATAAAATCTATAATTTAATTATATCATCCAACATCATTATGTTAATCATTTAAATAAATATTATTTAATCAAGATTTTATAAGTAATAAAACTTTGATAATTCATATTTTAATAATGGTAAATGATAAACATATAAATAATATACCAAAATTCTTAGAAAAAGAAGAACTAAAATTTAATATTATAATCATGTATTATTTCTTCACTTAATTAAATATTTATTATTTATTAATTGTTTATAAAGTGTTAAATCTTATAAAAATCATACCTTATTATTTATAAATCACAAAACAAATGTAATATACTAAAATTATCACAAAAATAATATTTACATGTTAAAAATATAACATTCCACTTTTGAGGTAAATAAAAACTTAATACCCTAATAACTTATATTTAAATCTAATTTCCTTACTTAATAATTCATATAAGGGTAAATAAAATTTGCTAATACTTCTAAAATTAGTCAATTGAGGTCTAATAAATAATATTAGTCTTAAATATTGATATTATGAAGTCAAAATGGTTCATCACAATTTTAAATATAATCTTACAGAATATTATTCTACCATAAGTGTAGAATATCTTTGAATAACATCTTAATCTAATATAAAATATTCAAAGATTAATTGTGTCTAAATAAAATTTATTCTTTTACTGCAACCACAAGATTATAAACATGGCAAAACACTATAGTGACTTCACAAGTAGTCACCAATATTGTTTACTTATCCCCAAACCATAACCATATCTTTGTAAGGAGATAAATGATTCCACTCCAGTATAATGATAAGAAATCACTACTCAAATAGAAGTACTACCACTCTTAAGTAGATTTAAAGAAACATTATGAGGAGAACAAAGTACAAATATCATAAGCATTACACCTGAAGATTATCTATATTCTTAAAGTTGACTTTAAGTCTACAAGCCTTCAAATATAATTCTAAAACTTTGTTATGTGTTTTATAGTTAACTTTGTCTGTTATACTTAAGTCGTAAAACATCTTAAGTCGAGACTATTCAAGCAAACACAAAAAACATCAACCACCTTTTATTAACCTCGAGGATTGTTTAGACCTTAGAGAAGAAATCTTTTCTTCAAATGTTATTATTTTTGCCACTTCAAACAACAAATAACAATTAATAATAATCACATTACATTATGCTTTACTTGTATACTTATGATTATTAACACTTAAGTTACTTATAAATGCCAATACTTGTAAAGTAAAATTTGAAGATAAGGCAATTCTTATATAAGAAATCTTTGATTAGCATTCCACATTTGTGTATATTATTATTATATTACATGTTGTTACACACACTCACAAGTCTTAATGAGAAGCACAAGTGTGAAGCTTATCTAACAGTACAACACATTCTAAAGGAACCATCTCCATTTTCCAAACTCTAGATCAATGCTTATTCTGGGGATACAAAATACCAAATTGCATTACCTTACTTATGCATAATAGCATCCTGCTTCTTTAAACATTAGTCCTTACCGGACCAATGATGCTAATTTCAGATATTGGATCTAATATTGTCTTGAAGACCGTGAGTGCATAATCTTGCAATCACAAAAGGCAAGTTCACACTTGCTCATGTCCTTTGATTACTTTCTATAAAGTATCTTGCAAATCCAGTATTGTCATCACCTGCATTTCAAAAAGGTCATAAAACATTATTTTCATAATAATATGATTATATGTTATTTACCAGGAGGTAATAACCTACTATGAAAGTTCTAGTGGTAAATGAACATATTATCTAGGATTTAACAACCAATGTCGCCAGTGATTCTTGCGCCGTATATTACGCGTTAGCCATGAGATTTGGAATGGGTCAGAGAAGTCAGTTGTATCCTTTTCCTTTCGTATGGAGGTAAGACTACCTTAACGTGGCGTTGTGATTCCTTGTGAGGATCCAACATATGGGTGGGCACCCTTAGGCCCCACGTTTTTTGTGTCTAGATTATCTATGAGTGGCTGTCGGAGGTTTAGCCGGACCTATAAGGTACTTGCCAGGGGCATCACCAGCTCATAGAGTCTTCGGGAAATCATCAGGATTTTAGCCTGCCCGAAAGGGGGCTTAACAGAGGTGAGCCAACCCCAAAGGATCGTGCAGACTTATGGGGTCGCGGAAAGGGCAGTGATTGGCTTGGATCATCTACTAGGCCCCACAACATGGAATTGTGGACGGGTAAGTTGCCCGGTTGTGCAACAAGCAGTTGATCTCTCATGGGTAATGTAACGCACCTCTTGTCACATCCCAAGATTTTCCAAATCTTGTAATGTGAAAAATAAATAAACAAAATAAATAATTGTTGAAAATTAGGATGAAAAGAAACTTTTGTTTCTAAATGGAAACTTAAAAATCCCATCTTGAACAAACTTTGGTTAACATTTGAATCCAACTAAATTCAAATCAAGTGGAATGCATTCTTCATAAATGCATCTGGAAACTTAAACACTTGAGAAATAAATCCAAACCCTAAACCCTAATGGAATAAAATCATTTCCAAGTTATCTCCAAGCCTATGGATTTGATCCATATAAAAATTTATCATCAAACATTTATAAATGATTAAGAATGATAAATAGAAATATATTAAACCCTATAAATTGGTTTCACTTAATTTGGAGCCATAGATAAAATCTTATGAATATAATAAGATAGGGAAAAGTAATTTCCAAAGTTAATAAATCACTTGTCTAGAAATCCATACCAAATGGTGAGCAAATAATCCTAAAGATATTTAAGAGGATAAACAAATATCAAATAAGATTTTACAAATTGGAATTACCAAGTTTGGATCTATAAACAAAAAGATATGGACTTTACAAGATAGAGAAAGAAATAATAAATGAGAAATATTTAAAGGCCAAATTTAAACTTGACTAATCCATTAAGCAAATGGAATGAATAGAATCCAAATCCAAATAAAACAAAGGATAAAGAATTTCCAAAATAAAATAAAATGGCATTAATCATTCTATCCCTATTTTAATAAAGACAAATCTCTAATAAGAATAATGATATAATTCATGAGAAAATAGTATTTTGGAATTTACCCAAGTGGAATAAAAGTTTTTTAATTAAATTAAATAATAAGATCAAAGGAAACTTCTAAATAAAATTATGGAATTAAACTATATTTAATATCATTGGAAATAAAACAAATACCCAATTCAAATGATTTATGAATCATATTAAATATATTCCAAATGATTCTAGATGAATATTATGACACCCTATTAAATAAATAAAAACCTACTGAAAAGATTTGTAAGGTTTAAGAATTCAAATGGTGTTTTGAAATTATTGTTAAATCTTATTTGATTTAAAACAAGGGCCTAATTAAATAATTAAAAGACCCTAAGAGAATAAAAGAAATATTCAAATTTTGACTTTAAAATGAACTATTAATCAGAATATGAATTTACACAAATTTTGGTTGAGGTTTGAAATCAAATTTTTGTTTGAATTAGTTAAACAAAATCAAAACAGAATAATAAGAATAGAAAAAGAAAAACAAAACAGATAAAAAAATGAATCTGGCCAACCCAGCCCAGCTAGCCCACTACTCCCATCAGCAGCCCACTCCATCTACCCCGCAGCGAAACGTTATTCACTCACCAACGAACCCGCAGAGACACCGACGGATGGACCCCACCTCCTCTCTTCCTCTCTCGCTGACGCCAGGCCCCACCGCCAGCTCCCTTCTTCCTCACCCTCCCGCTGACCTCGCCGGCCGTTGCTGCCAAATGAATGCCGGCGTGAATACGCGTTAACCACGCCATTAAACGACCCCTCGATCACGTGTACTAAAGCGCCTTCGCCCCCTCTCTCTTTCCCCTCCATCGCCATACTTTCCTCGCCACCGGGCTGCACTAATTCGCCCAGATACCACGCACTGTTCCGACGAGCTCCGCGAGAAATTCCGGTAGCCCCGCGTCGCCCTTGCCTCCTCAACCACGCTCACTTGCTCCCCACCCCCTGGCGAACCTCCCCGTAGCTCCAGCTCACCCGCGCGTGCCCCCCAGAGTCGGCAACAACAACGACCAGCAACGCCGTCGTCTGCCATTTCTCCGACGACGCCTCCAGGTAGTCTCTGACCGCTCCACCCCTTCTCTGTGATGCTCCCGCACTCCCTAATCTTCTACGCATCTAACGCTACCGTTATTTTTCCTTGTCGTGCGCTGTAGCCTCGCCCCGTCGACGTCTGAGCGCACCCGACGCCTTCTCGAACTTCGGCGAGCAATTGCCAGCACATGCGAGCGCCCCTTCGTCTACAACCAGCACGTCGAGCTTCCCCACGTCACTACGATCACGGTGAGCTATCCCTCTTCCCTTCTCACTTCCTGCATCGCCAGCTCCGCCGCTGTCTGACTGCACGCCGCCACCTGCCGCCGCCAGCGCCGCCACTCGATGGCAAGCGTGTTCGCCGTTGGATACAGATCCAAAGGACACGATAGAACCTTAGCTCGAAGGGGTAAGATCGATCATGCACCACACGATTCACTTTAAATCCTGCGGTCCTCAATGCATGATCCGAACGAACCGGTACCAGCGAATAGCAACTAGACACGTGTCCCTGTCCGTTTGAAATGAAAAACAGAAATATCTATTAGATGTTCCAATTTGAAAAATTCATAACTTTCAAACCACACGTCCAAATTTTGCAAATTTTATATCAATGTATTCAGCAAAACAAGTACTTTCTGACCATGCACTTTTTTAGTAAAATGCTTCTGTTAAATTGATTGTTTTTGCAAAAACTTGTGTATGCATCTTTAGAATATAAAAAATGTTCTAAAATGATTTGTGAGATAAAACCTTTGGAAAATGGTTTGTTTTGAACCTACTGACCATAGAAATCAATTTGTGGTTTCAAAAACATATTTGGTGAAGAAAAAGAATGAATCTTTGATTTAAACCATTTCTAGTCAAATAAAAATATGGTTTATTTGTTAAAAATGCTTTTTGAAGAAAACCTTTGGGAAATGTTTTGTAATAAACTCTCTGACCCTAAACACAAGGTTTTATGGTTTGAAAACATATTTTGTGAACCCTATAGATTGTTGCCTTATTAAAAACATTTCTTCACCACATAAAATAATGACTTGGTTTAAATTGGTTTATGAAGTGAAATCTTTTGCAAATGATTTTGCCACTTTATAAAATGATCATTAGGTGTTTTAAAATGTTTGTAACCTATTATAAACCACTTTTATAAATAAAATAAAGTTTGGGATGCTTGCACGCATTGTTTTGTTTCTATTATTTTGTGTGATGTTGCTTGAATGCTAGATTGAAATATTGCTTGTCTTGATTGAATTGTAGTGAATTGAAGAGTGTGAACATTGCAAAGATCAAGGAGTGAACTTATATTCTCTACCAAAAAGGCAAGTGATGCTTCATACTTTGTCCCATTATTTTCACTATGCATTAGTGATATTTCTAAGTAGGACTTGCATGGAATTTTGCTAAGTGTAAGCTATGCCATGGGAAATCCTAGTAGATGAAACCTTAGTAGAAATTTCCTAAGTTAAGATTCCTACTACTATCATGATTAGCTTAGCTAGTAGAAAACAAGGGTGGAATATATATTCATGCTATGGAATATTTCTAAGTCTGTGGACTTGTGTTTTGTTAATAAAACAACTAAGTGAATGAATCACCTGGGTGGAATGGAAGGAATGGTTTGTGTTGAGTGGTTCACAAGGCCCATTTCTATGGTTTACCTTGTGTATCTCACTTGTGGATGGCCACCCAGGAACAAAGAGATTTGAGATGTCAAATGTTGAGAAGCTTCAAGTGTAGCCACTTGGCATTATGGGCTCTGCCTGGATCATATAGGTTGCAATAACTTAGCCAAATGGACAGTTGGTGGTAGGGGATGATAGGTTGGAACACGTCCATTCTGGTCTAAGGGAAGGCTTTTGAAAGATCCTGTCTTGGTGAAACCAAGTCTTGTGGGGAAAGTGCACCACCTCTGTAGAGTGAAAAATCTAAGTACTTAGCCATGTCCCTGGCAAAGGACAATTTGAGCATCAAGACATGGAAGCTATCAAGAATCTCCTCATCCCAATTTCCAAGTTAAAATCTTGTGGTTGAACAAGGGTTGAAGGATTACCAATTTCTATTGGTAGATGCCTTGGGTGATTTTGTCAAACAAAAACTTAGTGTTTTCAAATGATAAGGAAAATCTATTTTGAGCAAAGCAAGCCTAAGCTCCACTTAGCCAAATGCATACAGATGATAGACTCCACTATACTACCATAGTATCACTTGCCAATACAATTCAAATGTATTGACCTTTGTGGCTGTAACTTATTATGTTGCAGGTTTGTTTGATGTTAGAGAAGTTATTGATTTAGGATTACAAGTCTACAACCAACATATGCACTGTGGCACTTTGAAGATGAAGGACCCCATGCTATTGTTATATTCTGCTGCATTGTAATGAGATAGCCAAATGAGCTATGTAAGATGTAATAAATTATTTTATTCCTGGTTATAAAGTTGTATTATGACCTTTGTTTCTTGATATTACATCTTAACTGTGGATGCTAGCTATTGATCCAGGGACTAGCATTGTAAACACAGGGATCTCTACCTTATTAAAGGTTGGGAACCTTACAGATGGTATCAGAGCATTGTGTTGCCTATAGGATTTGTAACCCTAGGATTGGACAAAACCCCTTAGAAAAATAGGAGTTGTATTTGTTCCAAAATTTATTTACAAACAATCTTGTAAAAAGCTTTCCTTAACCATTTTAGTTTTGACTCTACATCTCTTCTATTTCAACTTGATGCACAAGCCTACCCCATGGCCAAAGACTTCACCATGAGCAAAGGACTTCATAAACTCTAATGACTTCAACATCTTCAAATGATTTCAACCTTATTCTCAACAAGGACTCCAACCTTGGAAATCACTAAGGACTACAAGTGAGACAGGAGTGTTGCTCAAGATTTGAAGACTAAGGAAACACAACTTGGGAATCATCATCACTTTTGAAGTTTTTGTGACCAAGAATTTTCCCAAGGAAACCATGATCTTGTTCATGAAGAATCAACTGAGAAGGATAGAAAGATCTCAACTGAACCATATAGATGGACCACCATGTTTAGTTTAAATTAAACCCACCAACTTATGTGGTGTAGCAAAAATATTTTGTTTCCTAAGGGTGTTCTTGAAACTTGTTGTTTGAATGGAGTGTTTGTTTGTGAATGCTTGCACATTGATTGAGTGAATTGTGATGTGTGTTATTAGAATTCTACTTAGAAATCTTTTGCCCATTCTAATCCCAATCCAACCCAAACAGATGACTTCTCCAAGAAACTCCAACATCAAGGATGGTGACAACAACAACAACAACCAAGAGGACAACATGAGAGAACTCATAGTAACCCATACCCAGTTGAACCAAGTGACAGCTCAATTTATAGCCAACACCAATGAGGTAGATCCAACCATGCAAAGGTTTTTGGAAACCCAAACCCAATTGTTGCATAAGGTGACAAATCAAATGATCAACATGGGGAACAACTCTTCCAAAGGAGTTTGTGACAACAAGGATGACAAAGATGATATTTTAGAAGGAACTCAAGCTTGCAATATTTGTGGAGACAAGGATCACACTTCCAAGGAACATGAAGATCAATGCCCCAATTGTGAAGAGAAACATCCAACAAATCAATGCCCCACATCTCAAGCTACTTGTTTCTTGTGTGAAGGAAATAATCATGTCCCTATCCAATGCCCCATCTATTCCATAGTTCAACAAAGGAAACAAGGTGGAGTGCAACAACTGATTGCAGACTACCATGAGAGAGCAAAGTCTACCAAGAAGGATGAAGACAAAGGAAAATCTCAGCTTGCACCTCCATGCAATATGACTCAATTTAAAGGACCAAAGAGGAGACATATGTATTATCAGGAAAAGGTCAAGGAGACCAGGAAACTTTCCCACCTTTGAGATAACATATGAAGAACATGAACTAGAAGCACTCCTAGCTTTGGAGAAACCCAAAAGAAGAAGTATAAGGAAATTAGCCAAGTGTGGTGCAAAAACTGCAAAGAGCTAGGACATTATGTGTCAACTTGTCCACAGAAGATACGTGAAGAACTCAACCTTATCACATGTTACAATTGTGGTAACCAAGGACATTATGCAAGCAATTGTCCAGAAAAGATGAAGCACAAGATAAATCCTATGAAGGATCTCAGCCTTGTCACATGTTTCAAGTGTGGAAACAAAGGACACTATGCAGATGTTTGTCCAGAGAGATTTCAACAAGATCCCAAGAAAGCCAAGATGTAATCTAGTTGGAAAAATTTTAAGGGTGGTAGTACCGTAGATGCTTTGAGCCAACTTGTAACCCCTAGCCTCCCCAAATCTCGGGACGAGATTTATTTTAAGGGTGGTAGCCTGTCACATTGTAACATCCCAAAAATCATAGTTTCAAAACTCATTCATATCATCTTTGCATCATTCATCCATTTAGGGTTTTCTCAAAAATCATTTAGAGACAGATGTCTGAGCTATGATTTCATGTGAACAATTTATCTCAAATGGCCATCACCCTTTGAAATTTGAATGTTTAGGTACTGGTTTGCTTGTCTCTATTGATGGAAAGATTAGGTGAAGCTTTTAACCAAGATTTCAAATTTAGAAATGGTTTCAAAATCCTTTTTCAAATATTTGCAAACTAGAGCAAATCTCTGTTTACTTTGAAACCCAAGCTTGACCAAGCCTTGCAAAGTAACCACTTAGTTAAAATGACTGTTTATGAATCCACAAAACCCTGCAAAAAATCCCCAAAGCAGTTTTGATTCAAAAGGATTTGAATTCATATCAAATTCATACCAGAAAATGAATTTAGAAAAAGAAAAGGGCTCCTCAATAGAAAAAGGCCGCGCGGCCAGAATCTGGCCCAGCAGCAAATCAAGCCCAACAAGCCCACCCGGGGTCTCCTTATTCTACTCCCACGCGCAAGCGCACGCACCGAGCCGCTGACAGGCAGACCCCACATAAACTCCGCGCACCTCGCTGACAAGCGGGCCATCTCCACGTCGGCGTCGTCTCCACCCGCACGACCCGTTCGTCCCCAAATCAACGCGAGCGTTTCTGATTTTAATTCGCGGCGTCAATTCGAGTTATTGGCAGAGTGATTCTCGCTCGCGACCAGGCTATAATAATCCCCTCTGTCCCCTCTCTCTTCTCCCCCAAACCCCGAACCCAGAGCGCCACCAGGCTGCGAGCATTACCCTCTGCAACCCCGCCTCTCCATTGCTCCGGCAAATTACGGTGAGTTCTGAGCTTCCCTCTGCCTCTCGTTCTTGGAAACTAGATCAGTGAGCCTCTGCGCTTCTTTTGACACCTTTCGTTTACCCTCGCATGTACCGTAGCTCCGGCAGCATCGTCAACTGGCCGCCACCGTCTTGATGAACTTCCGAAGCTCTAGTGGTAAGCCCGACCGCCCGTGACTTCTAGTTCAAACACGACCACGCCTTGACTCTGTGAGTCTAACCGTGTCCTCGTCTTGCCTTGGGGTGGTTCACGGCGTCCGACGACCACCGACACACCGACGTCCTCCACTCCGGCGAGCAATCGCAACCGTGCCGGCGCCCTTGACCAACCGCGAGTCGACGAAGCTTCGCCAAGACCTCCCGAGCACGGTGAGCTACTCGTTCTCACTTACCCCTGGCGCCGCCTCCATCGTCGATCCGATTCGCCGGTAGCCACCGCCGCCGGTTCTTGGGATCGATCGATCGTTAGATCTGTATCGTGGCGCTAGGATAGATCCACTTAAACCGAAGAGGTACGATCGAGCCGCGATTTCATTTAGATCCTACTGTGGAGTTCGATCCGGCGAAGATGCGGGCAAATAAGAACATGACGCGTGGCTAGGTTAGATCTGAAAACAGATTTAAAAACCAGAATTTTGATCCAAATTCAAATGCTCATAACTTTCAATTGCCACGTTAGATTTTTGCAAACTTTATACCGTTGGATTCAGTGAAACAAGGCCTTTCTGAATATCCAATTTATTTAGCATATAGTAACAGTTAAAATGGTTTATTTTGTAGAACAAGTTTAAGGCTAATTTTAGATATAGATTTATTTGGTAAAACTATTTTGGGGCCAAATAAGTTTAGTTGGCAAACTTGTGTCATGTTAAGTTTCTGTAGTCATGAGCATACTTGGTAGAATTTTAAAAATTCAACACTTAGTAAATTCTTGCATGCATGCATTCATATTATTTTTGGTTGTATATAATTGTGTGTAATTGTATGCTTTAATTTCTTGTGTAGATTTTGCTATTGATTGTGATTGTGAAGAGTGCTACTCTCCCCACTACCAAGGCAAGTGATATTTTCATAAATATTCCTATCCTAAGTTTTGCACTAGCATTAGATATTTTTGCTAAATTATTGCATGATATTTTGCCTAGTGCTAATATGGGAAATCCTAAGTAGAGTGAAATAGTAGAATTGCTAGGGAAATTTTCCTAAGTTAAGTTATCATTTTCTGCTTAGCCTAGCTACTTAGCAAACAAGGGTGGTGAACATCTATATGGTTTATGATAAAAATATTCTAATTCAAGAGACTTATATTTTCTTAATAAAACAACTAAGTCAAATGAACCTCCTGGGTGGAATGGAATGATTGGGTTATGTTGAGTGGTTACACAAGGCCATGGACTTGGGTTGTGTATCTCACTTGTGGTATGCCACCCAGGCACAAAGGGATTTGGAGGCCAAATGTTGAGAAAGCTTACGGCAACCACTTGGCAATATGGGCTCTGCCATGATCATATAGGTTGCTAGAACTTGGTCATTTGGACAGTTGGTGGTAGATGGGATGATAGGTTGAACGTCCATTTGACTAAGGAAAGGCTTCAAAGGTCTGTCTTGGGAAACCAAGTCTGGTGGGGAAAGTGCACAACCTCTGCAGATGGAAAACCTAAGTACTTAGCCTAGTCCAAGGAAATGGACACTTTTGAGCATCAAGACATGGAAGCTACAAGAATCTCATCACTCCAACTTCTAAGTAAAAATTTGTGGGTGAACAAGGGTGAAGGACCCCAATGTCCATTGGTGGTTTATTGGGAATGTTTTGACAAAGAAAAACTTAGTGATTTCAACTAATAGGAAAAAACTTATTTTCAAGCAAAGCAAGCCAAGCTACACTTAGCCAAAATGCATATAGTATTATAGTCCACTTAAAATATACTAAGGTATCACTTGCCAATACTATTCCAAAGTATTGACCCTCTGTGGCTGTAACTTGTGATGTTGCAGGTTACTCCGATGATGAATAGGAGTCATGAGTCTACACTCAACATGCTTGCTTGTGGCACATGAAGATGAAGACTTGTGTTTATTTACTTATTCCTTAAAACTCTTGTATTAGGCCTATGGCCCTGAGTTGTAAAAGACTATGTTTTTATCTCTGGAATGAATGTAATAAACGACCTTTGTATCTGTGTACTTCATCTTAAACTGTGGATGCTAGCATTGATCCAGGGACTAGCATTGCAATCACAGGGATCCTTTCCTTTATAAAGGAGGGGTCTAACAGATGGTATCAGAGCACTGTGTTGCCTATAGGATTATGACCCTAGGACTGGAAAACCACTAAGGAAAAAGTTTTTCAACTACTTCTACACTTGTCTATTCTTCTCGTAAAACTTTTCTAATCTCTTTCAACTTCCTTTGTAGATGAACTCCATCAACGAAGTCGTGAAGAAGGGACCACTCATGACCATGACATTGGAATGTGAAACTGAGTTTCCCAATATTCTCAAGGACCTCATGGAGGCAATGGATGCACATGGTGAAGCCGTGTACAAGGGCTTTCCAGTGATGGATGAAGGAGTGGAGTATTGGTGGGTGCAACTTCACTTGTACAAAAACAAGGAAGACAACCACAAAGAAAGGGGATTCTGCATGTACACCAACACTACAATGCACACCACATTCTTTGAGTCAGCCAGGGATGCAGCTTGGAGGACTATCAAAGAACTAAGTGCTAGAGTCAAGTGCAGAATGCTCAACCTCCAAAAGGACTTAGAGAAAGAAGGAGCTTACTCAAGAGTTGGAAGACACCAACCAAGAAATAAGGGGAGATGTTATAGACTTAGTGATAGAGTCAAGAGAGCAAGATTGGTGGATTGCCTCTAGGAACATTGTGTTTAATAATAGATCCCGTGAGATTGGATTGTAAGGACACTTCGTTAGTTGGACCACCACTTATCACCTTGTTTTCAAAAGATATTTTAAATAAGTTTGGACCTTGAATGATGTAATGAACTTATGTATGCATGACTTGTGTGACAATTATGTTTCATGGATATGTATGAATGTTAGTCTTGATTTACCTTGAATTGCATTGTTCTAATTTTTTTTCAATCTTATAAATAGATGCCTATTGCCATCAGCACAGTTGAGGAGTTTCGGGTTACTCGTTTTGGTTCCCATATCATTGAGCTTACCACTCTGCTTGATCTCCCTCTTCCTACCATCACGGTGTACCCAGTCACCAAGTTCGAGAGGAAGGACCTCTGGGGCTTCAAGGTGACCAGACGGGGCCTTGGTGAGCCTACTACAGAGGCCATCGTCTTCAAGTTGATGCACGCGATGGCGGAGAGAGGCATGGAGGTAGTCATGCAGGACCTGATAGGAAGACTGTTAGGCCGTCACTCCCGACAGGTTAGGGGTACTCACTTTCACGTCTTCGGAAGGCGTGATGTTGATGGAGAGTCCATCGACTTTGAGGACGACTCGAGGAGCAACTGCGAGCCGATCGTCTTTATCTTGAGGACTTAGAGACTCTTCTCGCACGCGTAGATACGGATAGGATGAGCGTCATGCTAGGTAATGACGAGCCAGTGCAGCCGCGAGAAGGACAAGCTTTTTGCGACAGATGAGATGATCAAGGAAATGGAGACAAAGTTTGAGGCCGGGACAGACCGAAAGTTCAAGAGTCGGGAGAAAGCGCGTCCGGGATAGGAACAAGAGGATCCGGGACATGATCGAGGCTGAAGTCCAAGGACTTGAGCTTGAGCGGCAGATGGTTATTGAGGCTTCGCTCCCAGAAGAGGGCTCTCAAGACCAAGGTTGATTCTTTGACCACTACGATTGAGGAGAACAAGACCGCGATGGAGAACGTAGGTCTTACCTTCATCGAGGAGGAGATAGATGCTGATGAGTAGACTTGACTACTCGTTTACCTTTCATATTCATACTTGTTATTGCGAACTTATTATTGGACCATCCGACATGTGGATGGCTTGCCACTTGTGTGTTTTACTTCATGAGCTTGTTATGTGGTTGTTGAAATTTTATTCTTATGTTGCTTGTTATGTGTTTGCTTGTGATGTATTGTGCATGAAACATCTATGGGTATCTCATTCTTATCTATTTGAACAAACCACGGATGCCTCCCGTCGCAAACCCCAACCCCAACAACATCACCCCGGAAATGCAACAAATGATGAATGCGCAAACACAGCTTATGCAAATGATGACAACATTCATCCAGAACCAGAATAACAACAACAACAACAACAACCCCAACAACAACAACAACAACAATAATAACAACAACAACAACAACAACAACAACCCTCCGGGTTTTGACATGCTCACCAGATTTCTAAGTCTGAGGCCAGCAAAATTTACGGGAACAACTGATCCCATGGTAGCCAATGACTAGCTACGTTCTGTGAACAAAGACTTAGTGACAGTGGGCTGCACTGATGCTGAAAAAGTCAGATTCGCCGCACATCTGTTGGAAGAACCAGCCGCCACATGGTGGGATAACTTCCAAATCACCACTCCCATTGATGAAGTGACTTGGGACATATTTGAAGATGGTTTTCGCACCGCTCATATCTCATCAGGGATAATGAGTCTGAAAAAGAAAGAGTTTCACAACCTGAAATAGCGCCACCGTAGTGTGGCAGAATACATAGAAGAGTTCAACAATCTGGCGCGCTATGCACCGGATGAGGTTGATACAGATGCCAAGAGAAAGGAAAATTTCTTGGAAGGTTTGAATGATGAAATTTGAACCTACGGTTATCATGGCATATGTTCCAACTTATCAGTCGTTGTGTGACAAGGCTGCTATTTTGGAAAGTAAAATGAAGCAAGTCGAGAGTAGAAAGAGGAAACACTCCGACAAACACAGCTTGGGATCATCTCACAAACGATCTCACTATGATGACAGTGGCAGCTCAGGATCCCATAAACATGGGAAATTCAACAAGCACCACAACCACAACCGTCATGACAACAAACATCACCGTAGTCATGAAAATGATAAGTACAAGAACCACAAGAGTGGACATAAGAGCTACCACAGTGGAAATGGTAGTGGAAGTGGAAGTCAGCATGTTAAAAAGGACATCAGTCAGGTTGAGTGCTTCAAATGCAAGAAGCTGGGGCATTATGCTAATGAGTGCCCTGAGAAGAAAGTTGAAGGACCTAACAAGCCAAATCCTTTTCAGAAAGGACAGGTTAACCACATTAATGTGGAGGAGGTCTATGAGGATCCTGATGCCGTTGCTGGTAAGTTCAGACTCAATTCAATTTCAGCATTTGTACTCTTTGATACTGGTGCATCTCATTCATTCATATCAAAAGCATTTGTTGAAAGAAATGAACTACCGGTAGAAACCATTGGGTGTCCTATAAGAGTAAGTTCTCCAAGTGGAGAAATGATAGTAAACTCGGGATGTCATGACTTAGTCATAGAGTTTGGAAAACATAAGTTTCCAGTGAACCTAATAATCCTGAATTCCCAAGGATTGGATGTGATTTTGGGAATGGATTGGATGGCTAAGTATGAGGGAGTATTAGATTGTGCCAATCGTTCAGTTTCACTCACCACCCCAGAAGGGAAAAGAATAAAATTTAAGTCAAACTTTGAATCCAAAGGAAGTAGGCTGAATTCTCTTAAGGGGGTTAGCATGGACGGTGCCAATTGTGTGAGTATCCGGATGTATTTCGGAGGAGTTACGAGAATGCCACGGATAGAGATGTGGAGTTTCGATAGATTTGGTGCAGGATCGGACCAATAGCTAAGAGACCGTACAAAATGTCGGTTGATGAACTGAAGAACTCAAGAAGCACTAGGAGACGATTGCGAAGGGTTTATTCAACCAAGTTCTTCATCTTGGGGAGCCCCAGTATTGTTTGTGGAGAAAAAGGATAGAACACAAAGATTATGTATTGACTACCGTTCTCTCAACGAGGTTACTATCAAGAACAAATATCCTTTGCCAAGAATCAACGACTTGTTTGATCAATTAGAAGGAGCATGTGTATTCTCGAAGATTGATCTTCGGTCAGGCTATTTTCAACTCAAGATAAGAGAGCAAGACATACCTAAGACAGCATTCACCACAAGGTATGGATTGTATGAGTACACCGTGATGCCTTTTGGTTTAACCAACGCTCCAGCATACTTCATGAACATGATGAATAAGGTATTCATGGAATTGCTTGACAAGTTTGTGGTTGTTTTCATCGACGATATCCTAGTCTATTCCAAGAGCAAGGAAGAACATGAAAGACACTTGCGCTTGAACTTGAAAAGTTAAGAGAGCATAAACTTTATGCCAATATTCAGCAAGTGTGAGTTCTGGTTAGAGAAAGTTGGATTTCTTGGTCATGTTATGACAAAGGATGGTGTTGCAGTTGATCCTGCTAAAGTTTCAGCTGTGACAGATTGGGAATCACCCAAGAATGTGAAGGAAGTTCATAGTTTCCTTGGCTTAGCAGGTTACTACAGAAGGTTCATTGAAAATTTCTCGAAGGTTGCTAAACCAATGACAGAATTGCTAAAAAAGGACAAGAAATTTGCTTGGACTGAAGGTTCAAGTCGGTTTCAAGAGTTGAAGAAGAGACTTGTGACACCAGCTTTTATGTACGCGGATTTGGAAAAGATTTCCAAGTATATTGTGATCGTCTCATCAAGGTTTGGGTGCCGTGCTTATGCAAGATGGTAAATTCGTAGCCTATGCTTGAGAAAACTCAAAACTCATGAAGTAAACTATCCTACTCATGATTTGAGTTAGCCTCACGTCCATGCACTCAAAACATGGAGACATTACCTTTTGGGTAGCGATGTGAAGTGTTCACCGATCATAAAAGCTTGAAGTATATCTTCACCCAAGAGATCAACATGAGACAAAGAAGATGGCTAGAACTTATCAAGGATTACGACTTAAGTTTGCAATACCACCCCGGTAAAGCAAATGTAGTAGCCGATGCTTTAAGTCGTAAGACGTTTGTAAATGGCCTTACCAAAGGGAATTGCGGATGATCTGTAAGCAATTCAAGGAACTCAGTTGGAGATTGTACGGAAGGACATCTCATGTCCTTAGATGTTCAACCCACTCTATTGGACAAGATCCAAGAAGCTCAGAAGACCGATAAGGAAATTGAAAAGATCAAGGAAAATATTAGTCTAGGGAAGGCTAAGAGTTTCCATATTGATGAACAAGGAACCTTATGGCACGAAGCGTATATGTGTTCCACAAGACCCGAGTGCGAAACCGATCTTACAAGAAGGTCACAACTCTCCGTATTCCATTCACCGAAACACCAAGATGTACATGGACATGAAAGAAAGATTTTGGTGGAACAATCTCAAAGGGACATCGCGAACATATTGCTTTGTGTGATGTGTGTAGCGAGTCAAAGCGGAGCACCAAAAACAGCAGTTTGCTTCAACCCCGCCTATTCACGAATGGAAGTGGGAAAATATTGGTATGGATTTCATTACAGGATTACCAAGGACCAGTCGGTATGATTCCATATGGGTAGTAGTGGATCGCCTAACTAAAGTGGCTCATTTTATACTGTGAAGACCACTTATACAAGTGCCAAGTTAGCAAAAATACATGATCGAATCGTATGCCTTCACGGTGTGCCAAAGAGTATTGTGTCGGATAGAGGAACTCAGTTCACTTCTCACTTTTGGAGACGACTTCATGAATCCTTAGGAGCGATTGGAATTAAGATCGCCTTTCATCCTCAAACAGATGGTCAAACAGAGGACCAACCAAATTCTTGAAGACATGTTGAGAGCATGTGCTTTAGATTATGGAGCAAGTTGGGATGAAAGTTTGCCCTCTGTGAGTTTTCTTACAACAATAGTCATCAAGCTAGTATTGGAATGGCACCATTTGAATTACTCTACGGAAGGAAGTGTACCACCCCATTGTTATGGAATGGTGTGGGAGAAAGAAGCCTATTTGGACCTGATCTTATCAAAGACGCCAAGAGAAAGTCAAATTGGTTAAGGACATTGAAGATAGCAGTCTCGACGGAAAATCTACGCGGATTCTAAGCGTGAGAAGTCACCTCTGAAGTTGGGGATAGAGCTTATCTCGGTATCACCACTCGTGGAGTGAAAGATTTGGATTCAAGGAAAGTTGGCACCAAGATATGTTGGGCCATTCAAGATTCTAAGTCGCAAAGGAGAAGTTGCATACGAAGTTGAATTGCAGAATCTCTATCGTGATCCATAACGTATTTCATGTGAGTCAGCTTAAGAAATGCCACCCAGAAATGGAAGAGTATTCTTTGAAGGATACCATACCTTTGGAAGAAGTTCAGCTAGAAAGTGATCTCACTTATGAGGAAAAGCCTGTCAAGATTCTAGAGACCACAGAAAGAGTTACCAGGACCAAGACTATCAAGTTTTGTAAAGTGCAATGGAACCATCATTCCGAAGAGGAAGCAACATGGGAAAGATAGGATGATCTACGGAAAGACCACCCTCACCTATTTGCTAGCCAACCCGAATCTCGAGGGCGAGATTCATCTTAAGGGGGTTAGATTTGTAACATCCCAAAAATCATAGTTTCAAAACTCATTCATATCATCTTTGCATCATTCATCCATTTAGGGTTTTCTCAAAAATCATTTAGAGACAGATGTCTGAGCTATTATTTCATGTGAACAATTTATCTCAAATGGCCATCACCCTTTGAAATTTGAATGTTTAGGTACTGGTTTGCTTGTCTCTATTGATGGAAAGATTAGGTGAAGCTTTTAACCAAGATTTCAAATTTAGAAATGGTTTCAAAATCCTTTTTCAAATATTTGCAAACTAGAGCAAATATCTGTTTACTTTGAAACCCAAGCTTGACCAAGCCTTGCAAAGTAACCACTTAGTTAAAATGACTGTTTATGAATCCACAAAACCCTGCAAAAAATCCCCAAAGCAGTTTTGATTCAAAAGGATTTGAATTCATATCAAATTCATACCAGAAAATGAATTTAGAAAAAGAAAAGGGCTCCTCAATAGAAAAAGGCCGCGCGGCCAGAATCTGGCCCAGCAGCAAATCAAGCCCAACAAGCCCACCCGGGGTCTCCTTATTCTACTCCCACGCAGCATGCCGACATTGTGAGCCGACCCACATAAACTCCGCGCACCTCGCTGACAAGCGGGCCATCTCCACGTCGGCGTCGTCTCCACCCGCACAACCCGTTCGTCCCCAAATCAACGCGAGCGTTTCTGATTTTAATTCGCGGCGTCAATTCGAGTTATTGGCAGAGTGATTCTCGCTCGCGACCAGGCTATAAGACCCTCCCTGTCCCCTCTCTTCTCCCCCAAACCCCGAACCCAGAGCGCCACCAGGCTGCGAGCATTACCCTCTGCAACCCCGCCGTCTCCGGCGACTGCTCCGGCAAATTACGGTGAGTTCTGAGCTTCCCTCTGCCTCTCGTTCTTGCAAACTAGATCAGTGAGCCTCTGCTCTTATTTTGACACATTTCGTCTACCCTCGCATGTACCGCTCGGCCCGGCATCGTCAATCGCCGCCACCGTCTTCAGTACGAACTCCGGCGAGCTCTAGTGGTAAGCCCCGACCGCCCCGTGACTTCTAGTTCAAACACACGACCCTGCCTTGACTCTGTGAATCTAACCGTGTCCTCGTCTTGCCTTGGGGTGGTTCACAGCGACGTCCACGACGACCACCTGACACACCGACGCCGTCCTCCACTCCGGCGAGCAATCGCAACCGTGCCCGAGCGCCCCTTGACCAACCGCGAGTACGACGAGCTTCGCCAAGACCTCCTGAGCACGGTGAGCTACTCCTCGTTCTCACTTACCCCCTGTAGCGCCGCCTCCGTCGTCGACTGACTGTTCCGCCGCCGGTAGCCACCGCTCCGCCGCCAGTTCTTGGCCAGATCGATAGCAGCCGTTAGATCTGTATCGTAGCGCTAGGATAGATCCACTTAAACCGAAGAGTCGCGATCGAGCCGCGATTTCATTTAGATCCTACGGCTGTGGAGTTCGATCCGGTGGCGATGCAGGCGAATAAGAACATGACGCGTGGCTAGGTTAGATCTGAAAACAGATTTAAAAACCAGAATTTTGATCCAAATTCAAATGCTCATAACTTTCAATTGCCACGTTAGATTTTTGCAAACTTTATACCGTTGGATTCAGTGAAACAAGGCCTTTCTGAATATCCAATTTATTTAGCATATAGTAACAGTTAAAATGGTTTATTTTGTAGAACAAGTTTAAGGCTAATTTTAGATATAGATTTATTTGGTAAAACTATTTTGGGGCCAAATAAGTTTAGTTGGCAAACTTGTGTCATGTTATGTTTCTGTAGTCATGAGCATACTTGGTAGAATTTTCAAAATTCAACACTTAGTAAATTCTTGCATGCATGCATTCATATTATTTTTGGTTGTATATAATTGTGTGTAATTGTATGCTTTAATTTCTTGTGTAGATTTTGCTAGTGATTGTGATTGTGAAGAGTGCTACTCTCCCCACTACCAAGGCAAGTGATATTTTCATAAATATTCCTATCCTAAGTTTTGCACTAGCATTAGATATTTTTGCTAAATTATTGCATGATATTTTGCCTAGTGCTAATATGGGAAATCCTAAGTAGAGTGAAATAGTAGAATTGCTAGGGAAATTTTCCTAAGTTAAGTTATCATTTTCTGCTTAGCCTAGCTACTTAGCAAACAAGGGTGGTGAACATCTATATGGTTTATGATAAAAATATTCTAATTCAAGAGACTTATATTTTCTTAATAAAACAACTAAGTCAAATGAACCTCCTGGGTGGAATGGAATGATTGGGTTATGTTGAGTGGTTACACAAGGCCATGGACTTGGGTTGTGTATCTCACTTGTGGTATGCCACCCAGGCACAAAGGGATTTGGAGGCCAAATGTTGAGAAAGCTTACAGTGCAACCACTTGGCAATATGGGCTCTGCCATGATCATATAGGTTGCTAGAACTTGGTCATTTGGACAGTTGGTGGTAGATGGGATGATAGGTTGGAACGCGTCCATTTGACTAAGGAAAGGCTTCTGAAAGGTCCTGTCTTGGGAAACCAAGTCTGGTGGGGAAAGTGCACAACCTCTGCAGATGGAAAACCTAAGTACTTAGCCTAGTCCAAGGAAATGGACACTTTTGAGCATCAAGACATGGAAGCTACAAGAATCTCATCACTCCAACTTCTAAGTAAAAATTTGTGGGTGAACAAGGGTGAAGGACCCCAATGTCTATTGGTGGTTTCTTGGGAATGTTTTGACAAAGAAAAACTTAGTGATTTCAACTAATAGGAAAAAACTTATTTTCAAGCAAAGCAAGCCAAGCTACACTTAGCCAAAATGCATATAGTATTATAGTCCACTTAAAATATACTAAGGTATCACTTTCCAATACTATTCCAAAGTATTGACCCTCTGTGGCTGTAACTTGTGATGTTGCGGGTTACTCCGATGATGAATAGGAGTCATGAGTCTACACTCAACATGCTTGCCTGTGGCACATTAAGATGAAGACTTGTGTTTATTTACTTATTCCTTAAAACTCTTGTATTAGGCCTATGGCCCTGAGTTGTAAAAGACTATGTTTTTATCTCTGGAATGAATGTAATAAACGACCTTTGTATCTGTGTACTTCATCTTAAACTGTGGATGCTATCATTGATCCAGGGACTAGCATTGCAATCACAGGGATCCTTTCCTTTATAAAGGAGGGGTCTAACACACATCCCAAGATTTTCCAAATCTTGTAATGTGGAAAATAAATAAACAAAATAAATAATTGTTGAAAATTAGGATGAAAAGAAACTTTTGTTTCTAAATGGAAACTTAAAAATACCATCTTGAACAAACTTTGGTTAACATTTTAATCCAACTAAATTCAAATCAAGTGGAATGCATTCTTCATAAATGCATCTGGAAACTTAAACACTTGAGAAATAAATCCAAACCCTAAACCCTAATGGAATAAAATCATTTCCAAGTTATCTCCAAGCCTATGGATTTGATCCATATAAAAATTTATCATAAAACATTTATAAATGATCAAGAATGATAAATAGAAATATATTAAACCCTATAAATTGGTTTCACTTAATTTGGCGCCATAGATAAAATCTTATGAATATAATAAGATAGGGAAAACTAATTTCCAAAGTTAATAAATCACTTGTCTAGAAATCCATACCAAATGGTGAGAAAATAATCCTAAAGATATTTAGGAGGATAAACAAATATCAAATAAGATTTTACAAATTGGAATCACCAAGTTTGGATCTATAAACAAAAATATATGGACTTTACAAGATAGAGAAAGAAATAATAAATGAGAAATATTTAAAGGCCAAATTTAAACTTAACTAATCCATTAAGCAAATGGAATGAATATAATCCAAATCCAAATAAAACAAAAGGATAAAGAATTTCCAAAATAAAATAAAATGGCATTAACCATTCTATCCCTATTTTAATAAAGACAAATCTCTAATAAGAATAATGATATAATTCATGAGAAAATAGTATTTTGGAATTTACCCAAGTGGAATAAAAGTTGTTTAATTAACTTAAATAATAAGATCAAAGGAAACTTCTAAATAAAATTATGGAATTAAAACTATATTTAATATCATTAGAAATAAAACAAATACCCAATTCAAATTATTTATGAATCATATTAAATATATTCCAAATGATTCTAGATGAATATTATGACACCCTATTAAACAAATAAAAACCTACTGAAAAGATTTGGAAGGTTTAAGAATTCAAATGGTGTTTTGAAATTATTGTTAAATCTTATTTGATTTAAAACAAGGGCCTAATTAAATAATTAAAAGACCCTAAGAGAATAAAATAAATATTCAAATTTTGACTTTAAAATGAACTATTAATCAGAATATGAATTTACACAAATTTTGGTTGAGGTTTGAAATCAAATTGTTGTTTGAATTAGTTAAACAAAATCAAAACAGAATAATAAGAATAGAAAAAGAAAAACAAAACAGATCAAAAAAAATGAATCTGGCCAACCCAGCCCAGCTAGCCCACTAATCCCATCAGCAGCCCACTCCATCTACCCCGCAGTGAAACGTTATTCACTCACCAACGAACCCGTAGAGACACCGACGAATGGACCCCACCTCCTCTCTTCCTCTCTCGCTGACGGCAGGCCCCACCGCCAGCTCCCTTCTTCCTCACCCTCCCGGCCCGACCGGCCGTTCTTTGCCAAATGAATGCCGGCATGAATACGCGTTAACCACGCCATTAAACGACCCCTCGATCACGTGTACTAAAGCGCCTTCGCCCCCTCTCTCTTTCCCCTCCATCGCCATACTTTCCTCGCCACCGGGCTGCACTAATTCGCCCAGATACCACGCACTGTTCCGACGAGCTCCGCGAGAAATTCCGGTAGCCCCGCGTCGCCCCTTGCCTCCTCAACCACGCTCACTTGCTCCGCACCCCCTGGCGAACCTCCCCGTAGCTCCAGCTCACCCGCGCGTGCCCCCCAGAGTCGGCAACAACAACGACCAGCAACGCCGCCGTCTGCCATTTCTCCGACGACGCCTCCAGGTAGTCTCTGACCGCGCCACCCCTTCTCTGTGATGCTCCCGCACTCCCTAATCTTCTACGCATCTAACACTACCGTTATTTTTCCTTCTCGTGCGCTGTAGCCTCGCCCCGTCGACGTCTGAGCGCACCCGACGCCTTCTCGAACTTCGGCGAGCAATCGCCAGCACATGCGAGCGCCCCTTCGTCTACAACCAGCACGTCGAGCTTCCCCACGTCACTACGATCACGGTGAGCTATCCCTCTTCCCTTCTCACTTCCTGCATCGCCCGGCTCGCCGATCGACGCACGCCGCCACTGCCGCCAGCGCCACTTTCGATGGCAAGCGTGTTCGCCGTTGGATACAGATCCAAAGGACACGATAGAACCTTAGCTCGAAGGGGTAAGATCGATCATGCACCACACGATTCACTTTAAATCCTGCGGTCCTCAATGCATGATCCGAACGAACCGGTACCAGCGAATAGCAACTAGACACGTGTCCCTGTCCGTTTGAAATGAAAAACAGAAATATCTATTAGATGTTCCAATTTGAAAAATTCATAACTTTCAAACCACACGTCCAAATTTTGCAAATTTTATATCAATGGATTCAGCAAAACAAGTACTTTCTGACCATGCACCTTTTTAGTAAAATGCTTCTGTTAAATTGATTGTTTTTGCAGAAACTTGTGTATGCATGTTTAGAATATAAAAATTGTTCTAAAATGATTTGTGAGATAAAACCTTTGGAAAATGGTTTGTTTTGAACCTACTGACCATAGAAATCAATTTGTGGTTTCAAAAACATATTTGGTGAAGAAAAAGAATGAATCTTTGATTTAAACCATTTCTAGTCAAATAAAAATATGGTTTATTTGTTCAAAATGCTTTTTGAAGAAAACCTTTGGGAAATGTTTTGTAATAAACTCTCTGACCCTAAACACAAGGTTTTATGGTTTGAAAACATATTTTGTGAACCCTATAGATTGTTGCCTTATTAAAAACATTTCTTCACCACATAAAATAATGACTTGGTTTAAAATGGTTTATGAAGTGAAATCTTTTGCAAATGATTTTGCCACTTTATAAAATGATCATTAGGTGTTTTCAAATGTTTGTAACCTATTATAAACCACTTTTATAAATAAAATAAAGTTTGTCATGCTTGCATGCATTGTTTTGTTTCTATTATTTTGTGTGATGTTGCTTGAATGGTAGATTGAAATATTGCTTGTCTTGATTGAATTGTAGTGAATTGAAGAGTGTGAACATTGAAAAGATCAAGGAGTGAACTTATATTCTCTACCAAAAAGGCAAGTGATGCTTCATACTTTGTCCCATTATTTTCACTATGCATTAGTGATATTTCTAAGTAGGACTTGCATGGAATTTTGCTAAGTGTAAGCTATGCCATGGGAAATCCTAGTAGATGAAACCTTAGTAGAAATTTCCTAATTTAAGATTCCTACTACTATCATGCTTATCTTAGCTAGTAGAAAACAAGGGTGGAATATATATTCATGCTATGGAATATTTCTAAGTCTGTGGACTTGTGTTTTGTTAATAAAACAACTAAGTGAATGAATCACCTGGGTGGAATGGAAGGAATGGTTTGTGTTGAGTGGTTCACAAGGCCCATTTCTATGGTTTACCTTGTGTATCTCACTTGTGGATGGCCACCCAGGAACAAAGAGATTTGAGATGTCAAATGTTGAGAAGCTTCAAGTGCAGCCACTTGGCATTATGGGCTCTGCCTGGATCATATAGGTTGCAATAACTTAGCCAAATGGACAGTTGGTGGTAGGGGATGATAGGTTGGAATGCGTCCATTCTGGTCTAAGGGAAGTCTTTTGAAAGATCTTGTCTTGGTGAAACCAAGTCTTGTGGGGAAAGTGCACCACCTCTGTAGAGTGAAAAATCTAAGTACTTAGCCATGTCCCTGGCAAAGGACAATTTTAGCATCAAGACATGGAAGCTATCAAGAATCTCCTCATCCCAATTTCCAAGTTAAAATCTTGTGGTTGAACAAGGGTTGAAGGATCACCAATTTCTATTGGTAGATGCCTTGGGTGATTTTGTCAAACAAAAACTTAGTGTTTTCAAATGATAAGGAAAATCTATTTTTAGCAAAGCAAGCCTAAGCTCCACTTAGCCAAATGCATACAGATGATAGACTCCACTATACTACCATAGTATCACTTGCCAATACAATTCAAATGTATTGACCTTTGTGGCTGTAACTTATTATGCTGCAGGTTTGTTTGATGTTAGAGAAGTTATTGATTTAGGATTACAAGTCTACAACCAACATGTCTGCCTGTGGCACTTTGAAGATGAAGGACCCCATGCTATTGTTAAATTCTGCTGCATTGTAATGAGATAGCCAAATGAGCTATGTAAGATGTAATAAATTATTTTATTCCTGGTTATAAAGTTGTATTATGACCGTTGTTTCTTGATATTACATCTTAACTATGGATGCTAGCTATTGATCCAGGGACTAGCATTGTAAACATAGGGATCTCTACCTTATTAAAGGTTGGGAACCTTACAGATGGTATCAGAGCATTGTGTTGCCTATAGGATTTGTAACCCTAGGATTGGACAAAACCCCTTAGAAAAATAGGAGTTGTATTTGTTCCAAAATTTATTTACAAACAATCTTGTAAAAAGCTTTCCTTAACCATTTTAGTTTTGACTCTACATCTCTTCTATTTCAACTTGATGCACAAGCCTACCCCATGGCCAAAGACTTCACCATGAGCAAAGGACTTGATCAACTCTAATGACTTCAACATCTTCAAATGATTTCAACCTTATTCTCAACAAGGACTCCAACCTTGGAAATCACTAAGGACTACAAGTGAGACAAGGAGTGTTGCTCAAGATTTGAAGACTAAGGAAACACAACTTGGGAATCATCATCACCTTTGAAGTTTTTGTGACCAAGAATTTTCCCAAGGAAACCATGATCTTGTTCATGAAGAATCAACTGAGAAGGATAGAAAGATCTCAAGTGAACCATATAGATGGACCACCATGTTTAGTTTAAATTAAACCCACCAACTTATGTGGTGTAGCAAAAATATTTTGTTTCCTAAGGGTGTTCTTAAAACTTGTTGTTTGAATGGAGTGTTTGTTTGTGAATGCTTGCACATTGATTGAGTGAATTGTGATGTGTGTTATTAGAATTCTACTTAGAAATCTTTTGCCCATTCTAATCCCAATTCAACCCAAACAGATGACTTCTCCAAGAAACTCCAACATCAAGGATGGTGACAACAACAACAACCACCAAGAGGACAACATCAAGTCTGTGGATATAGATTATAGTGCATCAAACACTCCTTTTCTAGTGAACGTGCTGAGTACGCTCGTACTCAACGTATCTTCTTAACACTTGCTGGATCCTGAAGCCAATTAAAACGATGTCTACATCAAGTTATGCTCCAGGAATCACCATCAAAAAACTCAAGCTCTTCAATGAAGTGAAGGAAGTCAACATATACATCAACTCAAGGAAAGATGAAGTTGTTGATTAGTTAGGAATATAATCTCTAACCCTACAACCTACTTATATAGATTATTGCAATAACAGCAATGTTAGACCAATATTTCAGATACTAGTCTTATTATTATGATAATTTTTGAGTTGTTTATTTCTGATTATTCTTTGTAAGAAGTTTCTTTCTCTCTCTTTAACCTAGAGTCTTCTCTGGATCTTATGTAAGGAGTCGAGTTGTAACCTTTAGCCATGTCTTGGACCTATTGTGTTTCTGTTGTACCACTCTGAGGGATGTAACACTAGTGAACGGTGTTTCATTGGTGTTATGTCAACAACTATAGTATACTACATCATGAAGTGGTATGCTGGGTCTCCGCACTTTATTTGCATGCTAATAGAAATGTTATTAGAATGAATTCTTTGGACACCATTGTTGCTAATGCTACGGAAACGTCTAAGCTTGGGGAAGCTAGTTTTTATGAAAATGATCTTTTTAGTTCCCCATCTTTGGAAGATAGCTATTCTATTGCTTATGATGATACCAAACCTCCAATATATGATGAGTACAATGATGAAAATGATATTTTAAGTCCACCTACTATTGAGGAGGAATATAATTGTGGTTACAATATGCCTCCTATATTTGATGATTATGGTGATGAGAATAATAGTGATAGCTATTTTGTTGAATTTGCTCCCACTACAATTAATAAGAATTGACTATGGTTATGTGGAGAGTAATAATCATTTTATTCATGTGGCTCATGATAAGAATGTTTTATGTGATAGTTATATTGTTAATTTTATTCATGGTGCTACTGAAAGTTATTATGAGAGAGGGAAACATGGTATTATGCATCTCAATAATATTAAGTTTCCCCTCTTTATGTTGAAAATCTTGAAGTTGCACTTGTTTTGCTTTCCTATGCTTGTTGCTTTGTGCTTTCATGACTTGTTTATTTACAAGATTCCTATACATAGGAAGAGGGTTAGACTTAAATGTGTTTTGAATTTGCTTCTTGATGCTCTCTTTTACTTCAATTCATATTTCTTATGTGAGCATCTTCTCAAACTATCAAGCCTAACTTAAAGACGTTAAAGAAAAGTACTTCTTAGGAGATAACCCAATAGTTTTATTGAGTCTTAGAAGATATTACTTCTATAATAACCTCTCCTTATCCTTTTTGTTTGCTTTTTGTGCCAAGAATGACCTCTAATGAGAGGGAAGTAAGATTTGGGGACTTGCTGTCCCAAAACAGATTTTTGTGCTCCACCGTAAAAATTCGTGAGGAATCTCTGTATGTCGGATTGAGCTGAAAATTTACGAATAAATCCCCAGTATGCAAGATAACTTTAGTTATTTAAACAATTTTTTATTTGAGCAACATAAGGTCTTCGAACAAATCAGTTTCTACCTGCTGGTCTGTTTTGACAGATTTCTGCCATTATTTGCATTTGCTTCTTATTAATTCCTTTTCGGGTTCTTTTTGGGAAATTGAGATTTTTGAGGGAATTGCTATAGTATCTTGTGTTTTTAGTGAAAGTTTTTTTGTTCTAAAGCTAAACCCAAGGGTCTATTATCTTTTGAGTACAGTAATGTTGCTAATGAAGATTGTGTGAAGTTTTGTATGAAGGAAAAATTTCGGGTGTAGAGGGAGAATGATATAATGACATGAATAATGGACAAAAGCTCAAGCTTGGGGATGCCATCCCATTTCACCCCAAGAAATATTCAAGAGTTACAAGCGTCAAAGCTTGGGGATGCCCAAGGTATCCCCTTCTTCATCAATAAAAATCTCAGGTCTTTCTAGACACTTCATTTTTATTGTTTCATGCACTATTGTGTTGTTCTTGGAGCGTCTTTTTTTTTAGATTTATTTTGCTTAGTTTTCTTGAGTAAGTTGGTTTGATTACAGAACACTTATTTTGGAGAGAGAGAGAGAGACACACTTTGTTTTCATTGCCTAGAACACTCTAGTTTTCATTCTTATTGTTTTGTGAGTATTCTCTTTTGCTAGCACTGCGTTTAGCTTTAGTTTTCTTGTGCTTTCAGCTTAGAACTTTTTAGTTCTTCTTTGTGGATTTGTGAGACTTTATCACTGATATTTATTGATTATTATCTTTGTGAGTTGTTTCACATAAGTCGATTGGTGTTGGAAATGAGTAGGAAGCTTCATGCTTAAGTGGTACAAAAGGGAGCTTGTTTTGACTATGGCTTAGACATTATCATGTCATGCTAGATGTTATTTTGACCTTATGCTTAGTGATTATTGCTGTAGCATGACTTTTTCCAAACAATTAGGATTGCTTAATGTGCCTTGAAAGAATCATGTGTTGTTTTAGCATACAAAAGCATAGTATTGTGGTATTCTTCTTTGATGCTTTGTTTGGATTGACTTGGCACATGCTCACACCATGTTATGACTATGAATCAGTCACCATAGCCTCTATGATCATTTACTTTTTTACTTGTGGTACCACTTTATGCTTTGATTAGTAATGTTTTGTCGCTCTGCATTATTATGGCCATTATTGCTCTCTTAGTTGGTCCCTCCCAGTCTTTTGCTAGCCTCCACTTGTATGAGTAAGCTCTACTCATGCATCCAACTCCCAAGAAACCAAGTTATTCCAAAGTGTCCACTATAAATTCCTATGCATGGTGTGTTACACCATTCCAAGTATATTCTTGTTTTATCTATCTTCCAAATTAAACTTGTTATGTGAAAACTTAGTGATTAAATCTCTCACAAACTTGATGGCACACTTTATTTTTATTGCCCCTAATAAACTTGAACCATTGTGTCATCTATGTTGTATATGCTTGCACTTATACGTTGGAATTAGCAGAACCGTGCTGTCATGGGGAATGCTTTCAACATTGCACATGTATATCGTTACACAGTTGATATCATGATCTTTTGTCTACGGATGTCGTCAGTGTGAAATGAAAGGGGCGCTTGTAAGTCCATGGAGTTATGTATGTGTGTTAGAGAAACGTCTGGGCTGCTAGCCTGAGCCATGCATGATCATGGTGGAAACTTTCAGCATCACCATAGTGAGCAATCCATGAAGTTTCTTCTTATAAAAAAAGAGAAATATTTAAAAGAGTAAAGAGAGGATAAAAGCACCATTTTACCATGGTAAATAAGAAGATTTCTGAGATGCTCATTGTCTGCTTGCCTTGTCATTTTGATTATGGGATAGCGCCTGTATCATGTGCAAGGGGTACCCCATTGGCGGTTCTCTATGATACACATGTACTTACTATGACAAGAACTTACAGGTGACTAAAGTTGAGTAGCATGAGGAGCGGCCCTCGTATACAAGGGACATGAGATTGCCAACTTATACTTTGTCAAGCATATACTCCATAGTTTGTTCACTTTAACCTTAATCACTTCAAGATGCTTATGATAGGGGCAATGAGAGCTGAAAGCTAACAAGTACCATAATTTTTGGAAGCTCTTGATGAAACTTGAAAACCCTGCTTCCCATTGAAGGGACTTTCTTCCACTTTTATATTGAGTCTCCACCTTATATCCTTAGGAACCAGTTAAGAGAGCATAGTTGCCATTCTTAGTTCTATGTGCATTGTCCCAAAACTTATTGATTGATGCATATTGTTTATATTACTTGTTCTTGTGCTATTTGTATCTAGTCACTCTTATAAACTTTGAAGGTGTCCTATGCATCTATTTGCTACTCCATGAGGGACAAGCTGAATGCCACTATGCTATGTTTTCTATATGTGAAACAAACAAACGTCTTTCAATGCATGCTATTCATGATCTTTGTTTGTGACCTTTCATGTTGCATGCATAGTTACTTTGTCTTACTGTTAGAACTCCGTCTTTCATGCTCATGTTTAGAGTTCTTTGATCCCAGCTTTTAATTCTTGCAAGTGGTTTGATCTTGATTGTGATGGTGCATGTCACCTCAAAAATTATTCTTTTTATCACTTACCTACTCGAGGACGAGCAGGAGTTAAGCTTGGGGATGCTTGATACGTTGTAAACGTATCTGTGATTTTTGATGTTCCATGCTTGTTTAGTATCAACTTTGCTTTGCTTTGTCTACACTTTGAGGTATTTTTATACACTTTATGGAACTAACCTATTGACAAGATGCCATAGTGCCAGTTGCCTATTTTCTGCTGTTTTTAGTTTCAGAAAGCTAAAAAATGAATATTCTCGGAATTGGACGGGACAAAATCCAAAGTTCATATTTTTCCTGAACGATACGGAAAATCAAAGACAAGACGGAGGAGGACACCAGGGTGGCCACACCCTAGGTGGGCGTGAGCCCCACCCTGGCCGCACCCACAGGGGGTGTGGGCCCCCTAGCCCTCCACCGACCTTGTCTCCTTCGCCTATAAGAAGCCCCCGACTCAGAAACACTAAAGAATTGACTAGAAAGACAAGAAAACCTCCATAGCGTCGCCGCCACCAAAGGGGAGATTCGGGGGACAGAAAGTCTCTGTTCCGGCACCCTGCCGGGACGGGGAAGTGCCCCCAGAGCCATCTCCATCGATCTCCACCACCATCTTCATCACCGTTGCTGATTCCCATGATGAGGAGGGAGTAGTTCTTCCTCGAGCCTAAGGGCTCTACCGATAGCTATGTGTTCATCTCTCTCTCTCTCTATGCATGATCATGTTGTGATCATGAGCTTTGTAATCAAGTAGATCTACCTTGCTATCAAGTGCTTTAATAGATCTCTGCTCTCCCCATGTGTGTGAAAGTGACAACGTGCACGCCATGGTGGCACTTAGGCTAGAGTCTACATAAATACTCATCGTGCTTTAATAGATCTATGATTTTCCCCACGTGTGTGAAAGTGACAGCGTGCGCGCCGTGTGTGGAACTTAAGCTAGACTACATATATATTTGTTATGAGTTATATTTGGAGTTGGATGCCTTTATGAAATTGTGGTGTTTGTTGGAACCATCTAGCGCTCAAGGTGACAGTGTGGGGTTATCTAGATTGGGGAAGGCGGACTTTAAGGTGTGTTGTTATAGACCTACCATGGATTAGAGTGTCCAACCGGAGAGTAGTTAAGAGTAATATCATGAAGAGAATATATTTATATGAGAGAGTGTTCACTAGTGAAAGTATAATCCCTAGGCCTTGTTTCTAAACATTGAAACATCGTTTGCTACTAGATCTGTTGCATGTATGCTTGATTCCTTCTTGTTGCCTTTAGTATTTACCTCACCGTCAAGCTATTTTATAGCACCGTTACCACTTGTATTTCACTATCTCTTCGTAGAACTAGTGCACCTATACACCTGACAAGTGTATTGGGTGTGTTGGGGACACAAGAGACTTCTTGTATCTTGATTGCAGGGTTGCTTGAGAGGGAATACCTTTGACCACTTCCTCCCTGAGTTTGATAAACCTTGGGTAATCCACTTAAGGGAAACTTGTTATTGTTCTACAAACCTCTGCACTTGGAGGACCAACAACTGCCTACAAGAATAGAAGTGCATAGACATGACCAACACGGTAAAAGGGGGAATTAAGAGAGATTTACTAAGCTTATTCGATATCCATGGGGAAACCCTTAATTGTCATGGTCTGTAGAAGTGGGTTGCTCACATGAATCATAGTGGTTATTTAGAGATGACCTCAATACTTGACTCAAGAAGCGTCTGCTCACGAGACTAGTAGTGAACATCTTATTACGGAGCTCTCTCCACGCATGTCATGACGAAATAAATAGATTATCCTAATCATGAATAATTGTCATATGATAGTGGTGTATCCTACATCCCCGAGAATATTTTAGCCTTATTGAGTTCCAACACCATTTCCCAACGCTTTCATTACTTGTTTACTTTACTTACTTTTATTACTTTCTTGCACACAAACACAAATCCTTTCAAACACCCTTTAATTGAGACCAAAGGAAGATTACAAGTAATCTTTGGTAGATAGTGACGAGGGGCATAAAGACCTTAACCAAATAGCTCGATGTGGGTTCAATACTTTTATTTCAAAACTAGCTACAATTTATCTATGCAATTGTAATCATCAAGCTATTTTCTGGCGTTGTTGTCGGGGAGCTAAGCGATTTTGGTATTTGTTCTTAGTTGTTGATTCTACTAATTGTGTTACTAAAGTTGTTTACTAGTTTTCGGTGAACACCATGACTACACTTGGGCTGATCAATCAGCTTGATGCAACTAAATACCTCAGGAAGTTTAATAGGTATTAGTTACGGAATTCTCGAGTGGGAGCAAACTAGAATATGAGGTTAACCCTCATTTTATCACTATTTTTCATAAGAAAACTTTTGTAGGAGATGATCCATATGAGGATCCATATGCTCACCTTATGCATTTCACCAAGTTATGTTGCACACTTAAATTGAGAGGTCATTCTGATGATGAATTAAAACTTAAATTGTTTAGCCAATCTCTAACCAACACCGCTTTAGCTTGGTATAGAATTTGCCCTGCAGAAAAGATTGATACTTGGGAAAATCTTAAAGGAGAATTTGTATTTCGATTCTTTCCCAAAGTGAAGACTACTGAAGTAAGACTGCTGAACTATGGTGTGGATCTCCTTTCATGGTGTTTTGATGCAATCTGAGAATGGTGGTTCTCTGTGCGGCATCTCGGACCTCGAAATATATAGGCTCCTTCATGAAAGTTGTAGGGTTTGACGAGACGAGGCCACCGGCACATGGTACGAGCGGGCCATACGGGTGGGCCCTGCCCATACCAGTGGCCATTATGGCCCCTGATGCCTGGTAATTGTTCCATGATTACTTGGTCGTGTAGACTTCCTCAAAATCTTCATTTATGGCTCTTGATTTCACATTCAAAAGTGTGATTTCCTGCACAACACAATTCAAAGCAATGGTTTGCATATCTTTGCAATAATTAGTCATTAGTGGCAAGGCTAGAGAGATTATTGTCAATTGCTTGACTAAAAACAATGATTAAACGTGGAAAAAGATGGTTATTTTTAGAGCCATCAACCTCCCCAAAGCTCAAAACTTGATCGCCCTCGAGCAACAAAAACAACAAAACTATAAGGAATTCAGCATTTAATCTGAAACAACGAGAATATGAATTCTCTTACAGTTGGTAGTCATATGTGTCCAACACTTCTTCCATTTGAAAGGCTCATCAAAGTTAGAGAGATGTCAAGAACACTATACAAGCTTTTATAACTTGAGACAATTAAAGTAGAGTTTAATATAAGTATAAATAACTACAAGTGTAACAATCAATCTAATTCCTCTAGTTAACTCTCAGCTTGCCAAGGAACACTAGGATATTTAATATAGCAATATTGAGTAAGAGAGTTCATGTCCCAAGTAGAATAACAGTGAAGTGTCTTATGTAGACTCACATTGGTAAATCAATACCATCTAAAACACTACCATTCCAATCATTGCTTCTCAAGAAAATTCATAAAGTAGTAACAAGATCATGCCAAAGACTTGTTATGGGGATCATCATATCTTTTTATTTTCCTTTTTCTCTTTATCTTTTTTCCTTCTTGCAAGGATAGATGCTTTCAACCAACGGTTAGCAGAACGGAGTCAGGGGTTATACCATTTATCATTCGTAGGCCAGCGGAGTTGTTGCCATCCAAAGGTGTGTGTCAAAAACATAAAACTCTTTAAATAGTATCACAATTTGATCCACAAGGTTAGCTTTGGCATGCATCAAAATAACCACTAGACTTAATTTTTGTCAAACAACTCCTTTCAAGAGTTCTATCAAGTCTATCAAAACATCTATGGGGTTAAGTATCTTCAAGGGAAAACTCTCAAGACAATCATTCATCAAACAAGTCATAAATTTGAGACCTTTTCTTGTTGTACTTGTTTGGCAATATTATTTCCAAGGAAAGAATCAGTTAGCTACAAGAACTAGAGCAAAATCTTCCACAACTAATTATTCATGCAAATAAAAATCTTTACTCTAACTATTTTGAATTACTCCCACTATCATAGCATCTTAGAAAATCAACTAACTAAGATAAACAATTCAAATTTCTAAAGTGGGAGACATAGGACATACCTCGCATGAGTGACTTCACAATTCTCTTCCTTCTGGGGATGTGTTCCTTCAAAACTTAAGTCAAAATCACTGATACTAATATTAAAGAAAAGAGGCAATAGGCAAATACACTTTTGTGAAAAGGGAATAAAAGGAAAATATTTTTGTATTTTTTAGGATGGGGATTAAAGAATAGAAAGGAACTTGCGACCAAGCAAGTAACTAAGAAAATAAAAACAAAATCAAACAAAAAACGAAAGAAAAGCAAAGTGTTGGAACATACCAACATGAGTGTTTCAAAGCTCACAAGCAGATGGAGTACAATCTCATTGTTACACAAATAAAAATGTCGGGGGACACATCCCCAAGGTCAGGCTTTTGTTTCTCATTATGGTGGTGGTGGATAATCTCCCATGTTCCATTGGCTTCTCTAATTGTGGAACTAGGTGGCGAGGTTGGCAGTAACATCTTGAAGGTTGATGGAGAGGTTGTTAATATTTTGGATGTTTCCTTCAAGAGCATATATATATCATCATAGGTGGTGTAGAAGTTTGGTGGATGCACATCTTGTTCGGGTCCTTCTTGTTCTACTTCTTCATCTTCTCCTTCTTCATCCACGGGTACTTCTTATTGGGGTTGACTTTCCTCAACATGTGCTTCATAACGCAAATGTCCCTCGTCGATAGATAATAGACCATTAGTCAAAGGAGATGGGATCAAGTGATCCGCTCTAGGTATATCAAGGAAGTATCTACCATTAGTTCTAGAAATCATACCACAAGCCCTTAGAGTAGAAAAACCAAGATAGAGGTCTCCTGCCAACGGTTGGATATTACCTAGGTTGACGTAAAGTGCACGTGCAAGCATGGTTATGACTCCTCCTCTGCATATGGGACCACGAGACTGCAGATCTTGATGCTTAAGATAAAACAAAAGAAGGGTGCCCAAATTTGGTGTTAGGTTACAGTTAGGAATAGCAGCTTTAGCGAGGATTATCATGTCCTCCTCATTAACTCTAGTAAACTCACCACATGCCTGCAAGGTGTTAGAAATAACATAAAACAAATAACAAAAAATAGGATGATCAATTTGGTTTCCCTTGGGTGTGTTTCCATGAATTCTCATTCTATTAATGTAAGCCAATGGTGTTGGATTCGGAACAAAGGTGGTGGATCGTATGTCAGTGGCGTTGTTGGCAAACCCAAAGTGGTAATCCCATTGGTCGATTCTCAAGGAATACTCACAGTTCGTAAGACAGAAGTTGATACGATCAACTCTAGGCATTTTCTCCTCTGGGAAGTAGTGTGAGCACACCCAATGTGTCAAGGTGCTAAGAAACTCACCGTCAAGCGGCAGTACATGACAACATCCTGAAAAACAAAGTTATTCAAACCAACATTGTTGCAAAGTAAATCGTAATTAGCATGAATGCCAAGTTGGTTTAGGATGTAGGGACACGCCCAATTAGTTGACTTGATCTCTCGGAGCTTGAGACGGTTAAAACGGTTTAGCTAAAACTCCTCGGTGAACTCGATACCAAGTGACTCGGGGGTTAGAGTATCAATGGGTGGTGTGGCTTGTTCTGTAGCCATCACACGTGTACGACTCCTCGTGTTCATTTAAAACAAAATAAATAATAGTGCTAATCAAAAAAATTAATCCAATGAAACATAGCATAAACGATCCTCTACACTTATTACAAAAAAAATTCCTCTAGAAACTAAACTAATCATGCTTAATAACAAGATTAGCTCAAGAACAAGACCTAAGTCTAGATTGATAATGGTGAAAGATTGAGCAAGGTTTGGATGTAAATAAGTTAGGGATCAGAGGAGAAACATAGCTTAGACCGAATGGGTGCGAGGAATCAAAGAAAGAACAAGGAGAATTGAACATCCAATGGAGGTGGTTTGGAGTTTGGAGGTAGAAGAAAGAGAAGGGTCTCGGTGTAGCATCCTAGGTAAAACAACTACCAGAAAATCGCTCGTTGTTTTATGCATCATCATTACAACATGCTTGTGTCATCATGGCACATTGCATTTGAGCATCCTCATGATTGCATTCATATTATTTGCCTAAAACTATTTCCTAGAAGCCTATCTTTGTTTTCTACATATCCCCTTCTTCGTTTCAAATTATAAAGCCCGGGCCTTTCAGATATTTTATTTGTCTAAAAATCTATTTACAAATGATTTGTTTTAAACAAAAAAAAACTACTTGTATAAAACCCCCAGGGGAGGCAGCCTAGCCCGTAGGCCAGGCCACCTACCACCCCAGCAGTCCCGGCCCAAAACCACCTAGCTATTCTAACCTAAACCCTAACCCTATACAAACCCTATCCTCCCTACCTATCCCCACCCACCATCGTTGGACACACACACAAAACCCACACACCACACACCCTGACGTGGCCCCACCCTGCAGCGCAACCAGCACACGTTGACCAACCCCGTGATAACCGCCACCCACACCACACCCCACCCGACACACCCACAGCGTGCGCACCACCTTACCCTACCATACATGTTCCATGCTCTCCCAGTTTCCGCACCCATGTGGTCACCTGGCCCCACCACGATCACGACCAGCACCCTCTCCCGTCACTCCTCTTGCATCTCCCACCCTACACCCCGCTCCTCTCCTTCCTCCTGGAAACCACCATCTTTCGCCCCCTTGCTTTGGGCCTCTCCTCGCCCAGCTTCCTTCTAGCCTGCCACGCGACCTGGCCGTCCCCCTCGCCCACCTCAACCACCAGGGCCACCCTCTTCTCCGCCGGTTTCCTATGCTGCGCGTGAGTGCGCGAGCCGCCGCTAGGTGCTCCTCCGTCGGCCGAGCCCGCGTCACCGAGCCCGTCGCCTCTCCTCGCCCGCGTCCAGACGCCATGCCTCCCACCTTTCTTGCGCCCTTCCCCGAGCTCCTCACAGCATCGCCTACGGCCAGCGTCGTCTGCCCGCATGACCCCGCCGCCGGGGACCTCGCCCCATCAGCAAGCCGGTCACCTCCTCTACCCCTCCTCCTTAGGCCCGTCGCTGTTTTCATCCCTGGCGAAGCCCGCGTCCTACCGCGGCCCTGATCTCCCTGGCCATGTCGAGCCGGCGAGCCCCTCCATCACTGTTGTCTACCACGCCACAAGGCCTGGCCCTCTCCGCTTCCACCCTACCCCCATGTCGTCCGCCTGTGAGCGGCGCCGTCCCCGCCTCTAGCCGTCGCCTTTCTCCCGGCACCGTCCAAGCTCGTCCATGACCACCTGCAGAGGTTCTTTGGTGCTCTGTCCAGACACCGGCGTGGCCACTGATTGAATTTGGTGGCTTCCTGCTCGTGTGTTCCTTTGCACCACTGTTGATCTATGTGTGGCGCTGAGGTGCTGTGAAGACAACGATTGCAGCGCGGTGATGTTAAGAAGATGTCGTTCTCCTGAAATCGAGTCGAATAGCCATGTTCTGCTGCACAAGTCTAAGATCTCCAGTGTTTGTGTCACTGTTGGAGATATGCCCTAGAGGCAATAATAAATGTAGTTATTATTATATCTTTGTGTTTATCATAAATGTTTACATTCATTCTATAATAGTATTAACAAGGAAACATTGATACTTGTGTGATTTGTAAACTTAATTTGAAGTCCCTAGTATAGCCTCTATACTTCACTAGCTTGTTGGTTGATTAAATGATTGTGGTTTCCCTATCATGAACATTGAGATGTTATCAACAACAAAGATCATATCGTTAGGAGAATGATATGGTGGACATACTCCTATAGATAAGCATAGCATAAAGATCAAGTCATTTCAATAGTTCAATTGCTATATGCTTTATGATACATAGTAACCTAATTCCTTCGACCATGAGATCATGCATATCACCTTTACCGGATGGATGCTTTGATGACATCAAACACTACACCGTAACTGGGTGGCTATAAAGGTGGCATTGAGTGTTCGGAAAGTATTGGTTGAAACACATGGATCAAGAGTGGGATTTGTCCATCCATATGACGGATAGATATACTCAGGCCCTCCGGTGGAATGTCATCCAATTAGCTTGCAAGCATGTGACTCACAAGGGATCACATATCACGGAACGAGAAAAGAGTACTTATCGGTAACGAGGTTGAACTAGGTATGCGAGATACCGACGATCATAACCTCGGATAAGTAAACTATCGTGAGACAAAGGGAAATTGGTATCGTATGTAAGTGGTTCATTCGATCGCAGCAAATCAGAGAAATATGTGGGAGCCATATGAATTTCCATTCCTCTATTGGTTATTGTTCGAGAAGTGTCTCGATCATGTCCGCATAATTCACGAACCGTAGGAGACACACTTAAGGATTCGACGTTGTTTGAGTAGTTATGGTATTATAAGAAAGAGACCGAATGTTGTTCGAGTATCGGTGGGATCCGGATATCACGAGGTGATCCGGAATGGTCCGGAGAATAAGATTCATATAAGGAAAGTCCTGCTTTGGAGTTCGGGAATGATTCCTGTTTTCATCGGAAATGTTCTAGAAGGTTCGGATTGTCCCAAGCACTCGGGGAAGGGTACATGAATGTGTCATTACATATTGGAATGATTGCATCATGTACTAAGTGTTCTTGCTGTTCCAAATAAAGGATTAAATTGAATCCTAAACTGAAAAGTCAAATGACCGGTTTGAAAGTCAAACGGCTAAAACAGAAACTGTGGGAAACAAGCAAGAGGAGGTTGAAACGACTTGGAGAGAGTCCTCCTCTCCAAGCCGGCCCCACCTAGGCCGAGTTGGGAGGACTCCCTCCTCCCTGCGCCTTGCCCTCCACCTATAAAAGGAGGGGCAGGGCCTCCTCCTCTAGACACACAAGTTCCTATCCTCTAATCTAAATCCTAGCCCTAGACTCCGGTTTAGAGCCGCTTTGGTTTAGAGCTTATAATTGCACCAGCCCTCGGATTAGAGCCTTCTAATTGGTGTGTCTAAACCCTAGACCACTAATATCTCTCTCTCATACTCCACCATACTCGCTCCGGCTTAAGGCGAAGCCCTGCGGGATCTCCCCTCTACTTCCGGTACCACGCCGTTGTCTTTGGGAATTGCGAGAAGTGCTACAACCTCCGCCGCTTTGGAACAAGGGAGAGGAAGGTCTTCGTCAATCGAACGGCGATCGACCATTGCGGAGCGCCTGGGAACCTTGGCCGGAAGGATCGTCTACGCGATCTTGAGATCGGGAAGAGTACGACTACATCACCCACGAGAATCCGCTCTCGTTAAACGCTTTGGAATCTTCGAGGGTAAGTTATTCCATCGACTCGTTGCTACAATCTAGTAGATAGATCTTGGCTTGTTTGGTTGTATGCGATAGAAAATTTTTGTTTTCCATGCTACGAAACCCTACAGTGGTATCAGAGCCGTGTCTATATGTAGATCTGTTGCAGTAGAACACAATGGTCATTGTGGGCGTTGATGCTTTTGTCGATTGCTTCTTGTGTACTTTGCATCTTGCGGCATGTTGGGATGAAGCGGCCGGGCTAACCTTACATGACATCGTTCATGAGACTTGCTCCACGCTTGACATGCAACTTGTATTGCATAAGTGGCTTTTGGTGCTGTTTCTCCTAGCATAGTTAAGATCCAATTTACAACGGGTGATCAACAATGCTAGTATCAATGTTGTGGTTCTTGTTCGTAAGTTAGAGCGACACTTATTGAAAGCCCCAAACCACGTAAAATATGCAAAGAAAGTAGAGGCGTCTAACTTTGTTTTGCGGTGTCTGATGATGTGATATGGCCATGATTGTGATTATATTTGATGTATGCAATGTTCCTTATTGTAAGTTGGCAACGGCGAGAGCCATATGGTTGTCTTTAATTTATGTTAAGACCCGCGTGTCTATTCAAAGTAGTTGTAATAGTTGAAGCCGGTGGACGAAAACCATGTAGAAGCGTCATTGACCTTGATGCAATGCCGGTGATGATGGAGATCATGTTCGTGCTTGAAGATGGAGATCGGAAGCACAAAGAAGAAAGGCCATATCATATCACATATTATGAATTGCATGTGATGTTAATCCTTTATGCATCTTGTATTGCTTAGTAGACGACGGTAGCATTATAAGATGATCCCTCATGCACATGAATTTCAAATCATAAAGTGTTCACCCTTAGTTAGCATCGTTGCTAAAGCTTGTTGTTTCGAAGCACCACGTGATGATCGGGTGTGTTAGATTCTGCAAGTGTATACAACGTGAGCAAGCCAGATTTGCTCATGCGGAAACTAAGGTTTGATCTTGACGAGCCTAGCATGTACAGACATGGTCTCGGAACACGGATCACCGAAAGGTAAAGCATGAATCATATAGTAGATATGATGAACATGACGATTGTTCGCCATTGAAACTATATCAATTCTCGTGATGATCGATATTGATGTGGTGGATTTGGTTCGTGTGATCACTAAAACAATGTGAGGGATGTTGTTTTGAGTGGGAGTTCACCTAGTTTAATTTCATCATTAATTTGAACTCAATTTGTCATAAACTTAGTCTAAACTATTGCAAATATGTTGTAGATCAATGGCAGCCCCTACCATCAATTTTAATGCGTTCCTAGAGAAAAAAAATTTGAAAAACAATGGAAGCAACTTCGCGGATTGGTTTCGCAATTTGAGGATTGTCCTCACAGCTGGTAATTTGACCTATGTCTTTGGATGCACATTGGGTGACCCACCTGCAGCTGATGCTCCTGATGAAGTAAAGAATATTTACCTCGCTCGGAAGAATCAGTACTCCATAGTTCAGTGTGCTATCTTGTATGGTTTAGAATCGGAGCTTCAGAAAAGGTTTGAAGAGTCAGACCCATATGATATTGTCGAGGATCTCAAATTGATTTTTGAGACTCATGCGGCAATTGAAAGCTATGAGGCTTACGAAAAGTTCTTTAAGCGCAAGATGGAAGAAGGCTCGTCGGTGAGCATGTGCTTAAGATGTCTGGGCACGCAAACAAGCTTCAAAGCTTGGGTATAGTGATTCCTAATGCTTTGGGGATTTACCGTGTCCTCCAATCACTACCACCAAGTTACAAGAACTTTGTGATGAACTACAACATGAGAACATGAACAAGGCGTTGCGAACTCTTTGCCATGTTGAAATCTGCGAAGTGGAGATCAAGAAAGAGCACCAAGTGTTGTTGGTCAATAAGACCACCAAATTCAAGAAAGGCAAGTCTAAGCGAAGGGACACTTCAAGAAGGGTGGTAAGAAAGTTACCACGGCGAAGAAGACCAAGGCTGGACCCAAGCACGATCTTGAGTGCTTTCTTTGCAAGGGAGAAGGTCCTTTGAAGCGGAATTGCCCAAAGTACTTGGCGGATCTGAAGAACGACACCATCAAGAAGAAAGGTATATCGATATACATGTTATTGATGTGTATCTCACTAGTACTCGTAGTAGTGCACGGTATTTAATCTTGGTTCGGTTGCTCATATTTGTAACTCGAAGCAGGTCTTTGCGAATAAACGGAAGCTAGCGAAGAACGAGGTGACGATGCGCGTGGGAAACGGATCAAAGGTTGATGTGATCGCGGTCGGCACGCTACCCCTTCATCTACCATCGGGATTAGTTTTATACTTAAATAATTGTTATTTAGTGCCTGTTTTGAGCATGAACATTATATCGGGATCTTGTTTATTGAGAGACGGTTACATGTTTAAGTCAGAGAATAATGGTTGTTCGATTTATATGAGTAATATGTTTTATGCACATGCACCTTTGATAGATGGTCTATTCTTATTGAATCTCGATAGTGGAAATACACATATCAACAACATTGAGGCTAAACGTTTGAAATCAAGCGATAATTCGACCTATATGTGGCACTGTCGTCTTGGTCATATTGGAGTGAAGCGTATGAAGAAACTCCATTCCGATGGACTTCTTGAATCACTTGATTTTGAATCACTTGAAAGATGCGAAGCATGTCTGATGGGAAAAATGACTAAGACTCCATTTTCTGGTATGATGGAGCGAGCTACGGACTTAATGGAAATCATACATACCGATGTGTGTGGTTCAATGAGTGTAGCATCGCGCGGTGGTTATCGTTATGTTCTTACCTTCACGGATGACTTGAGTAGATATGGGTATATCTATTTCATGAAACATAAATCCGAAACTTTCGAGAAGTTTAAGGAGTTTCAAAGTGAGGTAGAGAATCAACGTAACAAGAAGATTAAATTTCTACGTTCTGATCGTGGAGGTGAATATCTAAGTTACGATTTTGGCGAGCATTTGAAGAAATGCGGAATACTTTCCTGATTGACACATGGGAACACCACGGTAATGGTGTGTCCGAACGTCGTGTCGAACTCTCTTAGATATGGTTCTCTATGATGTCACTTACAGATTCGCTATCATTTTGGGGTTATGCATTATAAACAGCCGCATTCACTTTAAATAGGGCACCATCTAAATCCGTTGAAACGACACCGTATGAATTATGGTTTGGGAAGAAACCTAAATTGTCGTTCCTTAAAGTTTGGGGATCTGAAGCCTATGTAAATAAGTTCTGTAGGACAAGCTTGAACCCAAAGCGGAAAAATCGTCTTCATAGGATACAGAAGGAAACTATTGGGTATACCTTCTATCATAGATCCGAAGGCAAAATCTTCGTTGCCAAGAATGGATCCTTTCTAGAGAAGGAATTTCTCTCGAAAGAAGTGATGGAAGGAAAGTAGAACTCGACGAGGTTGTCGAACCTTCTCTCGAAATTGCAGTAGCGCGTAGGAAGAAGTTCTGTGGTGCTGCACCAATAAGAGAGGAAGATAATGATGGTGATCATGAAACTTGGTTGAAGTTGCTACGAGCCTCGGAGGTCAACGAGAACTCGTACCACTCCAGATTGGTATGATCCTGTTATGAGTGTCATGTTGGTGGACAACACCGATGACCCCGAGACATATGAGGAAGCGATGATGGGCCCAGATTCCAATAAATGGCAAGAAGCCATGAAATCCGAGATTGGATCCATGTGAAAACCAAGTATGGACTTTGGTGGACTTCTGGGATGGCGGAAGGCATCGAGAACAAATGGATTTTCAAGAAGAAAGCAGATCTTGATGGTAATGTTCTGTCTATAAAGCTCAACTTGTCGCAAAAGGGTTTCGACAAATTCAAGGAGTTGACTACGATGAGACTTTCTCACCGATGGAAGCTAAAGTAAAGTGTGAGGATTATGTTAGCAATCGCTGCATATTATGATTATGAGATATGGCAGATGGATGTCAAAACAGCATTCCTCAATGGAGATATTGATGAAGAGTTGTATATGATGCAACCCAAAGGTTTTGTCGATCCTAAAGATGCTAACAAGGTATGCAAACTTCAACGGTCCATCTATGGATTGAAGCAAGCATCCCGAAGTTGGAATCAACGTTTGGTAAGGTGATCAAAAGTTTTGGTTTTATACAAACTTATGGAGAAGCTTGTATTTACAAGAAAGTGAGTGGGAGCTCTGTAGCATTCTTAATACTATATGTGGATGACATATTGTTGATTGGGAATGATGTAGACCTTCTTAATAGTGTCAAGGAATATTTGAATAATAATTTTTCAATGAAGGATCTTGGCGAAGCAGCTTACATATTAGGCATAAAGATTTATAGAGATAGATCGAAGCCAAATATCATTGTCACAGTACATATTTGGACAAAGTTCTAAAGAGGTTTGGAATGGAAGAAAGCAAGAAAGGGTTCTTTCCCATGTTGCCCAATCGACCTTGAGTAAAACTCAAAGTCCGACATCCAGAAGATAGAGAAAGGATGAGTAAGACTCCCTATGCCTCGACCATAGGATCTCTAATGTATGCCATGCTATGTACTAGACCCGACATTGCATATCTTTAGTTTAACTAGCAGATATCAAAGTGATCGAGTGGATCATTGGACATGATCAAAAACATCCTTAAGTACTTGAGAAGAACTAAGGATATGGTTCTTTCTTATGGAGGTGATGAGCACTCGTTGTTAGCGGTTACCGATGCTAGTTGGAACACCGATCCGGATGATTCTAAATCACAATGGGATCGTATTTATTTTGAATGGTGCAGTGATTATGGAGGAGTGCAAAGCAAAGCGTTGTGGCGAGATCTTCAATGAATCGGAATACATGGTCGCTTGGAGGCTTCACAAGCGATATGGATGAAAGAGTTCATTACGAGCTGGGTGTGGTTCCTAGTCTTTTGGACCCAATGTCTATCTAGTGTGATAACATGGGCGCCATAGCCAATGCGCAAGAACCAAGGTCACACAAGAAGTGAAGCATATCAAGCTGCGTTTTCACGCTATTCGAGAACATATCCAGGATGGGGATATAAAGATTTGCAAAGTACACACAGATCTGAATGTGCGGATCCGTTGACTAAACCTCTCCCGAGGGCAAAACATGACCAACACCAAACTGCCATGGGTGTTCGGTATATTACCATGTAATCTAGATTAGATGACTCTAGTGCAAGTGGGAGACTGTTGGAGATATGCCCTAGAGGCAATAATAAATGTAGTTATTATTATATCTTTGTGTTTATGATAAATGTTTACATTCATGCTATAATAGTATTAACAAGGAAACATTGATACTTGTGTGATTTGTAAACTTAATTTGAAGTCCCTAGTATAGCCTCTATACTTCACTAGCTTGTTGGTTGATTAAATGATTGTGGTTTCCCTATCATGAACATTGAGATGTTATCAACAACAAAGATCATATCGTTAGGAGAATGATATGGTGGACATACTCCTATAGATAAGCATAGCATAAAGATCAAGTCATTTCAATAGTTCAATTGCTATATGCTTTATGATACATAGTAACCTAATTCCTTCGACCATGAGATCATGCATATCACCTTTACCGGATGGATGCTTTGATGAGATCAAACACTACACCGTAACTGGGTGGCTATAAAGGTGGCATTGAGTGTTCGGAAAGTATTGGTTGAAACACATGGATCAAGGGTGGGATTTGTCCATCCATATGACGGATAGATATACTCTGGGCCCTCTCGGTGGAATGTCATCCAATTATCTTGCAAGCATGTGACTAGCTCACAAGGGATCACATATCACGAGCGAAAAGAGTACTTATCGGTAACGAGGTTGAACTAGGTATGCGAGATACCAAGCGATCATAACCTCGGATAAGTAAACTATCGTGAGACAAAGGGAAATTGGTATCGTATGTAAGTGGTTCATTCGATCGCAAAGTAATCGTATAAATATGTGGGAGCCATATGAATTTCCAGATTCCTCTATTGGTTATTGTTCGGAGAAGTGTCTCGATCATGTCCGCATAATTCACGAACCGTAGGGAGACACACTTAAGGATTCGACGTTGTTTGAGTAGTTATGGTATTATGAGAAAGAGACCGAATGTTGTTCGGAGTCTCGGATGGGATCCGGGATATCACGAGGTGATCCGGAATGGTCCGGAGAATAAGATTCATATAAGGAAAGTCCCGTTTCAGAGTTCGGGAATGATTACGGTGTTTTCATCGGGAATGTTCTAGAAGGTTCCGGATTGTCCGGCACTCCAGGGGGGAAGGGTACATGAATGTGTCATTACATATTGGAATGATTGCATCATGTACTAAGTATTCTTGCTGTTCCAAATAAAGGATTAAATTGAATCCTAAAACTGAAAAGTCAAATGACCAGTTTGAAAGTCAAACGGCTAAAACAGGAAATTGTGGGAAACAAGCAAGAGGAGGTTGAAACCGACTTGGAGAGGAGTCCCTCCTCTCCAAGCCGGCGGCCCACCTAGGCCGAGTTGGGAGGACTCCCTCCCTCCTGGCCGGCCCCTCCACCTATAAAAGGAGGGGCAGGGCCTCCTCCTCTAGACACACAAGTTCCTATCCTCTAATCTAAATCCTAGCCCTAGACTCCGGTTTAGAGCCGCTTTGGTTTAGAGCTTATAATTGCACTAGCCCTCGGATTAGAGCCTTCTAATTGGTGTGTCTAAACCCTAGACCACTAATATCTCTCTCTCATACTCCACCATACTCGCTCCGGCTTAAGGCGAAGCCTGGGATCTCCCTCTACTTAGGTACGCCCGTTGTCTTCGGAATCGCGAGGAGAGTGCTACAACCTCCATTTTCTTTGGAACAAGGAGTAAGGTCTTCGTCAGTGGAACATGTGACCAATTGCGGAGCAACGCTTAACGCCGGAAGGATCGTCTACGCGATCTTGAGATCGGGAAGAGTACGACTACATCACCCACGAGAATCCGCTCTCGTTAAACGCTTTGGAATCTTCGAGGGTAAGTTATTCCATCGACTCGTTTCTACAATCTAGTAGATAGATCTTGGCTTGTTTGGTTGTATGCGATAGAAAATTTTTGTTTTCCATGCTACGAAACCCTACAGTCACGACCAATACCAAAGAAATGACAAGACCTCTGATGCCCTTTATGAGAATAAGACCAACACGATACCCTGATAAGTCCACGCAAGACCACCGGCACCGAACTCCAAGATCTCCATCACGGATCCCAAAGTTCACCATCGAAACAAAATCCGAAACCCTAGGTCGACACCGAAGAGGATACGGACGACAAGATCTCCTTCCCAGAGCCGATGGTCGAGACCCTAAAGACCAATATCGGCATCCGAAGCCCGAGACCCCCGGATCCGAACCCCCTAATGTGTGACCCTTTTTGCGAGCCCCATATTTTTATAATATATGATATCCACCTTGTTGCATACAACTGTTCATGTTTGCACACATATCATGTGGTTTGGGGGCTTTTATCCGATTCACCTAATAATTAAATATGGAGATCATATGTGGGCAAATCTAGCTTCATACTACCTCCATTTAAATTTGTGTAGCGAATCTGGGCCATGATTTTCCTTGTTAATATAACATTTAAATTGCGGGTTATCTAAACAACAAGAACCTATTAATTAGTTAATTGGCGGGACCCCAATTCCACTTAATATTGCCTAGTCGCATCGCATATTTGCCATGTCATGCATCATGCCTGATCTTTTTCCGTAGTATTAAATAGTGTATCCGATGTTTCTTCTAGTGCTTTGTTTCTTCACGAATTAGGCCGTTGAGTTGATGCAAGCTTCGCCCCGTTCTTTGAATGAACCTTCGACAGTGTTTCCCAGGCGAGCATTCTCCTCTTTTCTACCTATTTTGCATTTATAGTATTTACTTCCTCATGTTGATCTATTGCTATCTGTGTTGCGATGCTTCAGTTTTCGTACCTTTCATATTTTCCTACAACCTATATTTCCTTGGACATCTCCTATTAAATGTTGTTTGATAGATAGTTGGTCTTGTGAGTCGTAGTTGCTTGCTCAGGTGTTGCTTCATGTCGTCGTGTTTCACCATTGTTGGAAGGTTGGCACATGCTTAATGGTAGAGATGATCGTGGATTTAATTACAACTTATTAATTAATTGTTGAGAGTAGATAAAAATTAATGCAGACGCACATGTGTGTAATTGTAGAGATCTGGTTATTATCCCGCCCCCTGTGTCCACCTATGACCCGAGTTTTGGACACCTGTTTCGAGACTGAGCACGCTAACCACATGTGGGGTGTATGGGAACTCCTATTGTCTTAGTGCCTGATTTTAAAGTACTATTATGGGGGCCACAAACTAGTTCAGGCTATATACGTTATCTACTGTACTTATTCCATGTATGCCATGTATGAGATGTTTATTATGTGTTACTCGATGAGGGCTTATTACAGTTGCTTAGGTGCGTCATCTGTCACGGGAATATATTATATATGGCCTCTGCACGCAACCTCAGGGTCCGTACAAGGATTAGCTAAACCTCATACAGATAGCTCTTTCGGGTGGCCCCATATACTTGCTTTGGGTCTAGGAAAACATCGTGTTCGAGGCCCCGCCAACATATAGATGCGTGTATGTTCATTGATCTGGGAATAAGGATTAAAGTGTGTGTGGAAACTTTGGTGTACCCCTGCAGGGTTAAATATTTTTGAAAAGTCGTGTCCGTGTTTATGGACGACTTGGAGCACAGTGTCTCGATCATAATCAACTATAAATAAAGTTTACTGTTATAATTTAACTTGTATCTCATATGACTAGTAAGTTGATTGATCATCATGGAAAGAATAAATAAAACTTTCAACCATGTGAATTTCCTCGGCAGGACTTCCTCGTTTGGTCTCGAGGGGGAATACCAGGATGGGTATGTTTGGTGTTAGTATCATGTTGGTTTTGAATATGTCTTTCTTATCCCTCTCTGTTAGCCGATAGTTGTATTGAGTCTCTATAGGTTGTTTAGTACATGTTGCACTGCCGCTTAAGTCCACCATAACTATGTAGGCGAGAGCCACCAAATTTTAAGTCTCGTTGTATACTGGGATTAGTACTGACCACTCTCTTTTTTCCTTTGCCCTTTGTCGACACCCATTTTGTTTTAGCATGTTTGAGATCGACGTTGTTAGCAGAGTTACCCTTCCGGCTTGGCCTGGGCAGGGTTATGGACGCCATTGGTTATTCTTCAAGGCTCTTAGCCCAATTTGCATATTATCCATACTCGGATGTTGTATCATTTTCAAGGTGATTTGGATATTTGTACTGAATATCTATATTCTTGACTCAATGAGTCGCTGTTGTATATATATATTGAAGGGAATATGCCCTGAGAGGCAATAATAAAATGTTTATTATGTGTATTCCAAGTATATGATAGATGTTTATTTTGCATGCTATAATTGTATTAATACGGAAACGTTAATACATGTGTGTTTAATAAACAAACAGAAAGTTCCTAGTTATGCCTCTCTCATAAACTAGTTCGTTGATTAACAAGATGATCATAGTTTCCTGATAATAGACATTGGATGTTGTTAATAACGAGATCACAAGATTAGTGTAATGGTGTGATGAACATTCATCCAAAGTATAGCATTACGATCAAAGTCATTGATTCTATATTGCTATAAACAAACTACGAAGTAATCCTAATCCTTAGACCATGATATCATGCCAATCACTAACACCGGAAGAGTTTCTTGTTGACATCAAACGTCACTCCGTAACTGGGTGATTATAAAGATGGCTTCAAAGCTACTAAAGTGTTATGTTGAGAATCATGGATCAAGAGTGGAATTTGTTCATCCCGATGACGGATAGATATGCTCTGGGCCCTCTCGGTGATATCACATTGGTTATCTTGCAAGCAAGTGATTTGATCACTAGAATGTTATATCACGGGAACGAGAAAAGAGTGCATGTCAGTAACGATATCAAACTAGGTATGGAGATACCGATGATCGAATATCGGACATGTAATATATCGTGAAACAAAGGGATTAAGATACAAGTGTAAAAGGTTCCGACGATCACAGGAAAAGTCATCGTTGAATGTGTGGGAGTTAGTATGGATCTCCAGGTCCCGCTACTGATTATTGATCAGAGAAGGGTCTCGATCATGTACGCATTATTCGCGAACCGTAGGGTGACACACTTAAGGGACACTGGCATCCAGTTGGAGCAAATGTTTCATGCCAAAAGAATAAACAAGCGCAGGAATTTATTCACTAGATACCGAAACAGGTTTTCAGGTGAAATTGCATAAAGTGGTTATGCATGTGAAATGGAATTCTAGCAAGGGGTTATTTGTGAATGTTTGTCATTAAAGTAATTGACAAAATTCTGAATAAAATAAAATAGTTTTATTTAATGAGAGTTTGCATTAAATTTGGTGGAAATTTAAGGGGAATTTGAGTGGATTTTTTAGTGGAGAAAATTGAATGGCCATTTTGTGAGTGGAGTGTCCACCCACATGAATGAAGGAGGGGAGGGGGCAGCCCCCATGGCCGGCGGCCACCCCCTTGGGTGCCCCCCTCCTCCTATAAAAGGAGCCCCTCCTCTCACTTGTCTCTCACACCTCCTCGTGAAGGATCTCTCTCCCCCTCTAGAATTTATCCCCCATGGTCTCGGACTAGAGAGATACATGTTCCGGTGGCTATTCGGCAAGAAATGGTTATGCTTCCGCTGCATCGCTAGAGCGAGGAGGCGGAGGTTGCCCGGTGTCTTGTACGTGTGTGCGAGCACGGATGCGCTGCTGCTTTGCGGCGCTAGGACTTCCTCTCGATCTTGAGATCGGCAAGAGATCGTCTACATCAACCACGAGTTGAACTTGTTAAGCTTTGTCGGTCTTCAAGGGTATGTTCTCTACGGATATACATCCTCTTGTTGTTTGTATCTAGTAGATAGATCTTGGTACATAGTTCCCACCGTAGGAAAAATTTTGTTTTCTATGCTACGAACCCTACATATATATGTTTTGTGGGTTCCATCATGGACTATTATTTAATGATATTACTTTGTTTTCCACCCGCACGCAAGTGTCTGGTGGACATCTTTGAATAGATTCTATGCGGGTTTGGCGGGAACCGCTAAAACTTGCAGAGGGTTGATTCGAGGGTGTTGCAAAGTGGTATCAGAGCTCAGCAGTTATGATACCCCACTAGTCTAGCATATAGGATAACCTAGCTAACGACCGATGTAGAGTGTCAAAACTATTTTACAAAATTGGTTGGATAGATCTGATTGGGTTTGCTTCTACTCCTTACCCTTCTAATATTCTCCTCTTACCTTTATGTATTTTAAATCTATTCTCTTATCCTTTCTTTAAGTCCAGGAATTCTCATGGTTGCGTTTCCGTCGTACCTTCAGGGTTTCACTTCCTTCCTCTTGTAAAGGTGCTTCGACATCCGACCTTCAAGTATCTTCTGGCGTTTTCTGATGCGATGACATCATCTACGTCGCTCAAAACAGGGAACTACATAGGTGCCCATACGACAGAAATGATCTACCCCATATATGGTCCACAACAAATAGCCTGACGTATAGTAAGCAATCTAAACAAACGACACTCTAAAATGATGTATAAAAAAATACTTGGATCCGATTAAGAACTAATAAATTAATACATTGACTGTAGACAATTGACCAACAAACAACAACCAAAACAGAATGCATCATCCAGCAGACTAAAATCCTTCTCAAAGCTTTGACATCATGATGACGCCTAGCACTGTCGTGGGACTCTTTGTTGGAAACCTCAAGAGCAAGGTGTGATGAGCACAGCAGCAAGTTTTCCCTCAGTAAGAAACCGAGGTTATCGAACCAGTAGGAGGAAGGAAACGTTTCAAAGGTGTTGCAAGCAACGTGGAAACCTGCACAACACAAACTCAAGAATTTGCCCCAACGAATCAGTGAGGTTGTCAAGCTCACCGGTTTGCTGTAACAAAGGATTAAACGTATGATGTGGAAGATGATGGTTTGCAGCAAGTAAACAAGTAACAGTGGAAGATGTATCAATGGTAAAGATTGGACCGGGGTCCATAGTTCACTAGAGGTGCTCTCCTTAGATAAACAACATGGCATGAAGGGTAAACAAATTACAATAGGGAAATTGACAGGAACTGGGCAAGGCATAACAATGCAATACTAGACAAAAAGATCCTATGAGATTCGATTGGGCAATACAAAAATATACATAGACCGCCATCCAACTGCATCTATGACTAGAAGTCCATCTTCAGGTTATCATCTAAACCCCCTCCAGTATTAAGTTGCAAGCAACAGACAACTTATTTAAGCAAAGTGTGTAAGGTAAACAATCTACTTGTTCCATGAACAAGAGATCGTTGTTTTCTCCCTAGTAGCAACATCACATCTACAACTGAACAGATTTCTTTCACTTCCCTTGGAAACTAGAGGCATGAACCTACTATTGAGCATAAATAACCCTCTTGGAGTCACTAGCAACTACTTGGCCAAGATAGCTACTAACAACAGAGAGCATGCAAGATCACAAACAACACATACATGATAGTATCAAATAGACAAAACCATTAATCAGTCTGACATAGTAATCTCAATATCCATCGGATCGCCGCAAACACAACATGCATGATTACAAATAGATTAGATCTTGATCATGAACGGAGCTCAAAATATCTATACATGAAAGCACAAGGAGGAGATACAACCATCTAGCTACTACATGGACCCATAGTCCAAGGTGGAACTACTCATGCTTCATACCGGAGAAGAAGGCCTCCGGGATGATCTCCCCTCCGGCAGGGTGCCCGGAAGAACTTCAGATCCTTTGATCTAGGGACGATGGTGGCGGCAGCTACAAAAGGTTTCGTGGAGTTTTGATCGGGTTCCTAGGGTTTCTGCATCGGGGGCTTCTTATAGGCGAAGAGGCAAGGCTGGGAGGCGGTCGGAGGGCCCACACCCTACCCAGGCGCGGGATGGGCCCACCCGTGCCTAGGAGGTGTGGCGGCCCTGGCTCGGCTCTCCGTCTCTCCTGTGGACTTCGTGACGCCCACGGTAAAATATTGACGTTGGCTTTTGTCCCGTCCAATTCCGAGAATATTGATTTTCTACCTTTCTGGAACCAAAAACAGAAGAAAACGGGCAACTGGCACTGTGGCAACTTGTTAATAGGTTTGTTCTAGAAAAGATATAAAAACACCTCAAAGTGTAGACAAAGCAAAGCAAAGTAGATACTAAACAAGCATGGAGCATCAAAAATTATAGATACGTTTCCGACGTATCAAGCATCCCCAAGCTTAACTCCTGCTCGTCCTCGAGTAGGTAAGTGATAAAAGAATAATTTTTGATGTGACATGCACCGTCAAAACCAAGATCAAACCATTTCCAAGCATTGAAAGTTGGGATCAAAGAACTCTAAACATGTGCATGAAAGATGGAGTTCTAACAATAAGACAAAGTAACTATGCATGCAACATGAAAGGCTACAAACAAAGATCATGAATAACATGCATTGAAAAACGTTTTTTGTTTCAGATACAGAAAACATGGCATAGTGGCATTCAGCTTGTCCCTCATAGAGTAGCAAATAGATGCATAGGACACCTTCAAAGTTCATAAGAGTGACTATATACAAATATCACAAGAACAAGTAATATCACAATATGCATCAATCAATAAGTTTTTGGACACTGCACATAGAATGGAAACTATGCTCTCTTAATGGTGCCTAAAGGTAGAAGGTGGAGACTCAAATAATGGTGGAAGAAAGGCCTTTCATAAAGGAAGCAGGGATTTCAAGTTTCAAAAAGAGCTTCCAAAAATTATGGTACTTGTTAGCTTTCAGCCCTCATTGCCCCTATCATAAGCATCTTGAAGTGGTTAAGGTTAAAGTGAACAAACTATGGAGCATATGCTTGACAAATTATAAGTTGGCAATCTCATGTCCCTTGAATACGATGGCCACACCTCATGCTACTCAACTTCAGTCACATGTAAGTTCTTGTCATAGTAAGTACATGCATATCATAGAGAACCACCAACGGGGTACCCCTTGCACATGGTACAGGAGCTATCCCATAACCAAAATGACAAGTCAAGGAGACAATGAGCATCTCAACGATCTTTTTATTTACTATGTGCATTGCTTTTTATTGAGGATGCTTCATAGATAGCTCACTATGGTGATGCTGCAAGTTTCCACCATGATTAGGCATGGCTTAGACTAGCAACCCAGGCGTTTCTCTAACACAAAATACATAACTCCATGGACTTACAAGCTCCCTCTTTATTTCACACCGCCATAGACAAAAGAGCATGATATCAATTGTGTACAGAGTACAAGTGCAATGTTGAAAACGTTCCACGTGACCGCACGGTTCTGCTAATTTCAACGTATAAGTGCAAGCATATACAACATACATGACACAATAGTTCAAGTTTATTTGGGGCAAAGAATATAAAGTGTTCCATCAACTTTGTGAGGGCTTTAATCACTAAGTTTTCACATAACAAAATACTTTTTAATTGGAATATAGGTGAAAACAAGAATATACTTGGAATGGTGTAACACACAATGCATAGGAGTTTATAGTGGACACTTTGGAATAACTTGGTTTCTTGGGAGTTGGAAGCATGAGTAGAGCTTACTCATACAAGTGGAGGCTAGCAAAAGACTGGGAGCAACCAACTAAGAGAGAAATAATGGCCAAAATCATGCAGAGCAACAAAACATTATTAATCAAAGCATAGAGTGGTACTACAAGTCAAGGACTAAATGATCATAGAGGCTATGGTGACTTGTTCATAGTCATAACATGGTGTGAGCATGTGCCCAGTCAACCCAAACAAATCATCAAAGGAGAATACTACAATACTATGCTTTTGCATGCTAAAACAACACATAATTCTTTCAAAGCACAATAATCAATCCCAATTGTTTGGAACAAAACATGCTACAGCAATAATCACTAAGCATAAGGTCAAAACAACACCTAGCATGTCATGCTAAAGTCTAAGTCACAGTCAATGCAAGCTCCTCTTACACTTATCGAGCAAGAACTTTCTACTCCTTTCCAACACCAAGCAACTTATTTGAAAACTGCACAGCGAGAACGGGCAAACTACTTTATTCAAGCAAGCTAAACAAACTAAGCAAACCAAATGAAAAATAAGACGCTCCAAGAATAACACAACAGTGCATGAAACAATAAAAACAAAGTGTCTAGACAGACCTGAGCTTTTTTTTGATGAAGAATGGGATGCCTTGGGCATCCCCAAGCTTTGACGCTTGTACCTCTTGGATATTTCTTGGGGTGACACCGGTGTGGCATCGCCAAGCTTGAGCTTTTGTCCATTCTTCATCTCATTACATCATTCTCTCTCTACACCTGAAATTTTTCCTTCATACAAAACTTCACACAATCTTCATTAGCAACATTAGTGTATTAAAAGATAATAGACCTTTGGATTTAGCTTTGGAACAGCAAAAAATTTCACTAAAAACATGTGCTACTATTGACATGGTTATACCCTACTGGTACACGATCTTAGCATACCTAGTCCAGCCCAAGGAAGGCCCACGAGAACATGCGCCAGCCCATGAAGACTTTCGGGTGGCTAGGGCCCATGACGCCTTTGGATCCTTGGAGAACAAGACTAGAGTAGATAGAATATTCAAAGGGGCAAACCCTAAAACCTGTAACCAACTCGATCTGTGCCTGGGACCTGCCTATCTCTATATAAAGGCTAGGAGGGCACGACGAGGAGGACACCTTCATACTACCGCATACACACCTCCACGCCAGATTGCATCTGCGCACCCCTGTACTTTTCGGTTCCGCCGTAATCAAGAGCAGACAAGCAGGAGTAGGGTTTTCCCTCCGGGGGCCTGAACCTAGGTAAACCTCGTGTCCCCGTGTTGCTTGTTTTCTAACCATTCCGCGATCTCCAACATCCCCATCTTCTCCAAAACCCAAGCTCATAACAATGGGCATTGACGAGATTAAACCTCGTCAATTGGCACCGTCTGTGGGAACTGGGGACGCTGATTGTACAATCGTGACGGTCCCAACCAAAGCGATCTACAACTCCGCGGCGACAGAGAGTCATCTCCTCTTTTGCGCCAGCCACCCTGAAGGACTTCGAGCCCGTTGGCGACGGGCTCGAGATCCTGTTCGGGAGCTTCTGCTTCCAGGTGGGGCAGACCGGCACTCTCCGTCTCCCAGAGCGGGTGCCCCTGCCATCGATCAGGCCCGCTTCATGGGCTCCACACCCTGTGTTACGCACATCGCCATCAACAGATGAGTCCTATGACAGCAGCAGCTGCAACTCAGATCTATGTGATCCACCATCGGTGGAAGGGACCTACGGTTCCGGATTCGAAAGCTGCGGTAGCAGCGATCCAATCTATGAGCGCTACCAATGTGTCGCAGTCATCTAGAGCGGCGTGGATCAGGAGCACAACCCGCCACCCAACCCGCAGGGTAGAAACGGCGAAAAGAGGAGAAACCAGTACCCCCCCCCCCCGCCCAACGAGGAGGACACCGATCCCAATCGGATCATCCACCTCAGCGATGAAGGATGGGCTCAAGCACGCGAAGCCGTGGCAAGCAACAAGATCCTGCCCGTGAGTGCCTCACGGGACCTACTAATGGCGTACCACCTGCTCCTAGTCGAAGAGCACAAGAAGCAGGTGAAGATGCAAGAGGTGCTTAACAAACGCAAGCAAGCAGCCTCAGAGTCCAGTGCACGGCGAGCTGCGCTCTCCGCCATGGGCGGCTCCAGATCGCACGGCAACCATGGCAACAAGCATCGTTCTCGCACGGAGAACATGGATCCCAAGGCACGTCGTGAGGTGACTCGGACCCTCAACACATCCTTCATGGAGATGGATGCCGAACGCAACGTCATCCCGAAGACACCAAAATCTTCGATCATGGCGCGCCAAGCATGTATGCTCGTCTGAATCCGAGGAGGACGATGATGAAGGAGAACTCTGCGGAGCCCGATGCTTCAGCAGATCCGTACGGCGGACACGGATGCTGCGGAACTTCAATCTTCCTTTGGACACTCTGAAGTTCGACGGCACACAGGACCCCAAGGCATGGCTCAGCGACCACCTGTCGTCTGTCAAACTACACGGCGGAAACAAGGACACTGCCTTGCAATGCCTTTAGCTGCAGCTGACAGGCGCAGCGCGGATCTGGCTCAGCAGCCTATCCTCGGGATCCATCCGAAGCTGGGAGGAACTGGCGTACAGTTTCATCTGAAACTTCAAAGGCACCAGCAAAAGGCCAGCCTCGATCGAGGAGCTACAGGCCTGCACCCAACAAACGGGCGAATCCATTCGCTTGTACATATTACGCTGGTCCAACACCAAGAACTCGGTGGCGCACATCTCTAAGGAGAGAGCGATCGACGCATTCAAGGATGGCGTCAAGCGCTAGGACTTCAAGGAAGAACTTGGGAGAGTCAAGCCCAAGACACTCGACCACCTCATGGACATCGCCAACAGGTGGGTAGATGGCGAGGACTCCGTCCACCGAGCTCACTCGGAAGAGGAAGATGACTACGGCCGGCGATGTGAATGCCATAGCAAGAGAAGATCGTGCGTCTACGACGATCGCGACGGACCCGACATGGTCGTGGCTACTACACCGACCGCCGCAGCAACGGCAACTGCAGCAGCAGCGGATACCGCGGAAGCACCTTCCGTGACGGAGGATGCCCAGCGCAGTCATGGCAACGTCGCGGCCGCGTCGACGGACCCTCGACATACGACAAGCTGTCAGGTCCATGCACCATCCACTTCTACATCGACAAGCAGGATGGTAAAAAGAAGGCAAGCCACATGCTCAAGGATTGCCGCGAGTTCCAGAAACTCAGCGAGAGCATGTCCCAGATGAGGCAACAAGCCACGAACCCCGGGTACGGGAACGCGCCCGCACCAGGCGACATCGCCCACGGAGCTCCTCCACCACCACCCGTGGGACCTTCGAATCATCCAATCGCACCCGCGCAGAACAACGGCGGAAACGGGTACCCTGTGCCAAAGGGATCACTGATGATCCAAAAGGGGCGTCCAACGAACAGGGTGTAGAAGAAAATCACCCGTCAGATCAATCTGGTTGTAACCGCTCCACCCGCCATCCCTGAGTACCTCAGCGGACCAGAGTCCTACATCACGTTTAGCCGTTCAGATCACCCTTGACAGGTCCCTCGCCCAGGTCATGCTGCCCTGGTGCTTGAGGCGCATATCGGAGGATTCGATATGAGCCGTGTCTTCGTGGACGGTGGCAGCGGCATCAATCTGATGTTCGCCAGCACCTTAGCAGCAATGCAGATCCCGTTGTGCAGCCTGGAACAATCCGATACAACGTTCCACGGCATCATCCCAGGGAAGGGTATATTCCCCCTAGGAAAGATATGGCTCGACGTCATCTTCGGCAAGCCCGACAAATTTTGGTGCGAGCGACTCAAATTTGAAGTGGTGGACTGGCCATCACAATACCACGCCATCCTCGGGCGTGTGGCATTCGAACGGTTCCTAGCAGTACCGCACTACGCGTACCTGCTACTCAAGATGCCAGGACCGAAGGGCGTCATCACGGTCCACGGGATCTTCACCCGATCGGACCACTGCGACAGGGACTTCAACAGAATCTCCTAGTCATTCGGCATGCAGGAGGAGCTCATAAGGCTCCGAGAGGTGACGGACAATGGGGCACCCCCAGTTGCAAGACAGAACGCACCCAACATGTCTTTCGACTCAACCGTCAATAGAAAGAAGGTGCAGGTCCACCCGACGGACGCCTCCAAGACAGCGTTGATAGCCAACAACCTCATCCCTGCATAGGAAAGCGCGCTCGTCAAATTCCTCCGTGAGCGCTGGGAAATCTTCGCCTGGTGTCCTGTGGACATGCCAGGAGTTCCCAGGGAATTCGCCGAGCACGCACTCAACGTCTTTCCAGACGCCAAGCCCGTCAAACGGTCAATCGGACGACTTTCCGAACCATGGGTCGAAGCCATCGGAGTCGAAGTCAACAGACTACTCGACGCAAACTTCATCAGGGAGATCAAGAAAAGCGAGTGGCTCGCCAACACCGTGATGGTCCCCAAAAAAGACACAGACATCCTGCGGATGTGCGTGGACTTCACATCGCTAAACAAGCACTGCCCAAAGGATCACTTCCCTCTCCCTCGGATCGATCAGATCATCGATTCGACTGCAGGATGTGAGAAGCTCTCCTTCCTCGACGCCTACTCAGGCTACAACCAGATTCGACTGAAGGTCGAAGATCAGGAGAAAACGGCATTCATCACGCCGTTCGGAGTGTTCTGCTACAACACAATGCCCTTCGGGTTGAAGAACGCAAGCGCCACGTACCAACGGTGCATGCAGGCATGCCTGAAGGACCAGATCGGCCACAACATCCAAGTCTGTGTCGACGAAATAGTAATCAAAACAAGGGAGGCCAAGACACTCATCAACGATCTCCGCGAGACGTTCGACAACCTTGATCTACACAAGGTCAAGCTAAACCCAGAAAAGTGCGCCTTCGGCGTCCCATCGGGTCAGCTACTAGGCTACTTCATCTCCCAGCAAGGAAACAAAGCGAACCCGAAGAAAATCCGGGCCATAATGGCCATGGAGAAGCCGAAGAACCTCAAGGGCGTCCAGCAGCTTGCTGGGCAAATCGCGGCATTGAGAAGGTTCATCATCCGCATGGGCGAAAGGTTCTGCCCTTCTATCAGCTGCTACGCAAAGCAGACAAATTCGATTGGACGCCTGAAGCAGACGACGCATTCGAAGACCTGAAGCGGCTACTCTCTACCTCGCCCGTCTTGGTCACGCCAAAAGAGCGCGAGCCTCTACTGCTATACATAGCAGCTACACACCAGGTGGTAAGCACAATTCTTGTGGTCGAAAGACCCGAAGATGGCAAGACCCATGGGGTCCAATGCCTAATCTACTATCTCAGCGAGGTATTGACACCGACAAAGCAGAGGTACCCTCACTACCAAAAACTTGCCTACGGCGTATTCATGACGGCTCGTCGACTGAGCCACCACTTCCAGGAGCACCAGGTGATGGTCGTCAACGAGGCACCCCTGAACAGCATCCTGAACAACCCGAAGGCCACAGGGCGTGTGGCCCTATGGGGCATCGAGCTGTCACCTCTAGACATCATCTATGAGAAGCGCCACGCGATCAAGTCTTAGGTCCTTCCGGACTTCCTCATCCACTGGATGGAACTGCAGCTGCCAGACACACCGGACATGACACAGTCATGGACGATGCACTTCGACAGCTCCAAGCGCGAGGCCGGAACAGGAGCCGGGGTCATACTAACCTCCCCGCAGGGCGACAAGATGAAGTACGTCCTCCGGATGAAATTCCGGGCTTCCAACAACGAGGCCGAGTATGAGGCCCTCATCCACGGCATGAGGATGTCCAAGATTTGCGGCGCGACGTGCCTATTCATCTATGGCGACTCGAACCTCGTCGTCCAGCAAACAATGAACGAGTGTGATGCACACGCGGCCAACATGATTGCATACCGCGCAATCTACAACACACTCGAAGGAGACTTCGACGACTGCAAACTTCGGCATGTTGGGAGAGAAAGCAACGAAGAGGCCAACAGACTCGCCAACATCGGCTCCACCTGCACACGGGTGCCACCAGGTGTGTTCCTCGAACAGATCTGCGTGCCATCCATCAAAAGGAAATTCCCAATGGGATCACCCGAAGAATCAGATCACTCGGGGGCTGCGCTACCCGAAGGACAGGAAGGACCAGAAAAACTCGACACAGAGGTCGCAGTGGTCAACCTGATGCAGGTCATGGCAGTGGAAGAAACATGGACACAGCCATACCTCCGATATTTGATAGACGGGGAGCTGCCTGACAGCCCGATAGATGCCCGGCGCATATCTCGCTGGTCCAAGGCCTTTACCATCATCAATGGCGAGCTGTACAAGCGCAGCATTTCGGGTGTACTCCAAAGGTGCGTCACCATCGGTGATGGCAAAACCATCCTCCAAGACATCCATGAGGGCATATGCGGCCATCACGCGGGTAGCCGCGCCCTTGTCGCCAAAACTCTACGAGCTGGTTTCTACTAGCCAACGGCCATGAACGACGCCAAGGACATCGTCCGAAGGTGCAGCGGGTGCCAGAGGTTCGCAGATAAACCACACGCACCAGGATCGGAGCTCAGGCCCATACCCCTGGCCTGGCCCTTCGCCCAATGGGGCCTCGACATGATCGGCAAACTGCCCAAGTCCTCGAAAGGAGGACACGTTTACCTCCTGGCCGCAGTCGACAAATTCACCAAGTGGATCGAAGCCATGCCTGGTACTAACCAAAAGGGCAAAACGGCCGTCAAGTTCTTCGAATCCATTGTTTACAGGTTCGGCGTGCCGCACAGCATCATCACAGACAATGGGTTGAACTTCATCTCCAAGGAATTCTAGGACTTCTGCGAAGACCTCGGAATCAACATCATATACGCATCCATGGCGCACCCGCAAACAAACGGGCAGGTCGAAAAAGCCAACGGCCTCATCGGTGGCGGCATCAAGAAGCGCCTAATGAGCCCACTCCAGTGACTCGTAGGATCCTGGACACAAGAGCTACCCTCCATCCTCTGGAGTTTGCGCACAACGCCAAATAGCTCAACTGGCTACACGCCCTTCTTCATGGTGCACGGAGCTGAAGCCGTGCTTCCTGTAGAGGTACGCCACAAGGCCCCACGGGTCGTCGCCTACATCAAAGCCGAATCGATGGCCGCACTCGAAGACGCCGTCGACACCCTCGATGAGGCACGCGACATCACCGCAGCTCGATCAGCGGTCTATCAATAGACCCTCTGCAACTACCACAGCCGTCGGCTGCGCCCAAGGTCCTTCGTCGAAGGAGACCTAGTCTTATGACTCAAGCAAGAGCAACCGAAGAATCTCGAGTCGCCCTGGGAAGGACCCTACATCGTCACTGAAGTCATCCCAGGTGGCGCCTATCGCCTCAAGCACGTGGAGTCTGGAGTAGCATACTCCAACCCATGGAACGTCGCACAACTGCAACGCTTCTACCCCTAGCTAACCCCCCCCTCCTTTTTACTTTCAATAAGGCTATTCACCCAAGGCTACTCAGCCGAACAATGTACCTCCTCCTTACGATATAAATAAAGCTAAGTGTCTCGCCCCAAAATTTGTCTATTATTCGCATTTTCTTGATGTTACAACACACTCGGGGGCTACCCTCACCTCACGACTTCGTCGACTGAGGATAAAGCATGTACACCTGAGTAGCTGACCACGTCAGGCTAACGAAAAGGGCACGCATACAAACAAAGCACCACGTGCTAACAACAATTAACCTTTATAGCAAAGGGCATAATACGCCCAGTCGAATACATACAAATTTTACATCTATCTTTTTATAGGTCCTACCTATTCTGAAGAATCACCGGCGCACGCTGCTCAAAAAGATCTACAACTTGTTCGGCATACTGCCTTACAGCCGCATAATGTGGACGCATGACCCACATGCCACCATCCGTCCGAAGAGGCGGCCCAGCCGCCACAGCAGAAAGATCTACATCAGGGCGATGCAACCGAACGAGGGAAAGCGCAGCCTTCACCCCTGCAACCAGCTGATGCTGCACCAGCTCCCTGACATGATACACATCCTGAAACTTCGCCAGCGGGCCCCATAGAGTTGATGGTGCCTCATCCAGGGGAAACATCACATGCAGAATTGACGCCAAGGAAGTCTTCGCTTGCCGCAGCACACGCGACACCTGGTGAACATGATCCTGCATAGTCGCAAGGACCATTGCACGATCTCGATCCATCCAGAAAAAGCCGTCGGCCTCCATGTCCTGCTGGGTCAAGCAATTGATCCGAACAGCAACACGCTCTTTTTCCTCTCTGGGAACAAGGTTAGCACCTGCAACAAACTGCAACATCAGATGACAAGCAAATAGGCGCATCCGAAAAATGAGCAGCAGCTCGAGGAAACTCACATTGAAGATGTTCTGCCAAACGCCGCAACTCCCCCATTAGATACTCCTCCCTGGCGGAGCCCCGTTCCGCCTTCGACTTCCAAACATCCGCGTGGCCTCGAACACCAACCAACTCTTTCTCAAGACTACGGATGCGGTCATGAAGAAATACAAGCTCAAACGCACCATCCAAGGAGGGTAGCAGCTGTGGCGCAGGCGAAGTCTCAACGGGATCAGCACCCGAAGGTCCCTAGAGGAAAAAAAGGCAAGGATATGAACAAACGCACGAATAAGCAAACAGCCCGGAGATTCATTATATACAGCAAAAGCCACTGTGTGGCACAAGGAGTGTTCATAGATACATCACAACAAAAGAAACAAAAGCTATCCTACAACTACAAGGCCTAAGAAGCTGCATCCTGGGTAGCCTCGGAGCCGGACTACCTGCTCTTGGCCTCTCCCTGCTGCCTCGCTGTGTACTCCGCCAGCAAGTCAATCAGCTTTGGCCCATAGCGTTTGCAATGGGCAGCGTACAGGGCGAAGGCTACCTCGGATCCATCGGCCGCTATCGGCATCTGGGAGGTGACCTGATGAAGATCCAGCTCCGCTCCAGACGCCATGGCCATCGCCAGCCCCATGGACGCGTCGATACCCTTCTGCTTGCGCTTGTACGCCGCGGGAGCCTCGGCTGGCAGTGCGTCCGCCAACAATTCGACATCCTCGAGGGCGACGCCCTTGGGGACGAGCTCCTTGTAGAAGCGCCTGAGAACTACCTTGGCCTTGGCAAGCAAGCCGACCATGGTACTACAGCGGTCTTCGACCGCCGCAGTGGCGTCATCCAGAGCACTTCCGTGCTCCAGGGCACCACGGTCAAACTCGATGCCCGCGGAATCTAGTAAAACGGAAGAGGCAACGTGAAAACCAAGCAAAACAAGAGAAACAAGGAAGCCGAAAAGAAACAGATGAAACTAATCACCTGAAATAGCCTTGGCAGCAGCCATCATCTTGTCGGCTACCTCCTTCTCACGCGAGGCCGTAGCGGTGGCAAGTTGCTCCTCGCGATCCGTGGCCTCCTGCTGCAGGCGCTCCTTGGCTGAAGCCCCAACGGCTAGCTCCTACTCAAGGCGCTCCTTAGCGCCAACGGCGTCCTCAGCTTTTTTCTCCGCTCGCCAGAGGCTCTTTTTGAGAGCATCAAGCTCGCGGAGGGCAATGTTATTCTCCTCTACAACAAAGAACAAGCATGAGATTCGTGAATAATCAAGCAGCCAAAGAAGGAGAAGATTGATAAAAACACACAAACCTTGGAGCCGCTTAAGGCTGGCCTCCAATTGCCAGATGCTGCTTCACCAGCTGGCTAGCACCTTGAACAAAAGGCTGCGAGAAGATGCAACTCGTCGGGAAAAGGCTCGGGGGCTGCGCCCAAGAAAACAAGCAAAGCAAATCACGCATACGAAAATGCTCGGGGGCTCCCCCCGAGACACAAAACAAAAATGATCAGCAGATCATCCGAAATATGCTTGGGGGCTCCCCCCGAGACACAAAACAAAATGATCAGCAGATCATCCGAAAAATGCCCGGGGGCTCCCCCCACGGCAAGAACGAAAAAACTTACGTGGTCAGACGGCGACTCCGAAGGTTCGCCTGTAGTCTTCTGGGGGACAACCACCCGAGCCTCCTGCGGAGAAGGGTTTGGAGCAGCGCCCTCAGAGGTGGCCACCGTCTGAGGAGGAGGAGGAGGAGGAGCAACCTTCGACTCCCCCACCATCTCCCGAGCGCCATCACTGCAGGATCCATCGGAAGAGTGGCTACACAAGGAAAAATCAGACAAGTACAAGCAAGAAGACGAGAGAGAGCAAAACTCAATGACAGATACTTACGAGTCAAAATCGCTCAAGTCGAAGACAGGAGGGGCCCTCCTGCCTTTCTTCTCTTCCTTCTTCCGCTTCGCCAGCGGCTGCGGCGCTACAGTCCGCACGAGCACGGCCAGAATAGGAGAGGAAGAGCCACCATGACCCCCACTGTGACGCTCAAGGCACGACGGGTTCCTGGGGGTCGGCGGATTCGAAGCATCCGACGCTTCGCTCGAGCTCCATGTCCGCTTTCGCGTCTGCTCCTCGCTAGACTCATAAGTTTCTTCGGCTGGTGATCGCGCCGAGGGAAGCTCAGACACGGAATCCACTACCTCATTGTCTGGCGCATCCGGAAACAGTTTAAGTAGTGGAGGCGACATGCCCGGTACCTTGAAGCCCTGCGCAAAAGAAACAAATTTTCAAAACAGAAGCAAATGCAAGGAAAAAGCAGTCGGAATGTGCTACACGCACGCCCCAGATCTACACCTGTGGAACCAGACGAGAGGCGGCGAACGGAGGAGTCAGCGACTTCCCGGGGAGATCTTCTTCAGCTTTGTACTTTAGCAGCGGCCGAAGAATCCTGTCGAGATCCCCCTTGGAGAGCTCCTCGGCCGAAACCCTAGTCGGATCGTGGCGACCAGAATAAAGGAACATCGGGTGTGCCCTAGCCTGGAGCGACTGCACCCGACGTTTGAGGAAGGTGCGGATGATATCCACATCGTTCACCTCTTTATCCGGAATCAACTGGAGATCCTTCACCCGACGGTAGAGCCCCTCTATCTCTGCCACCTCACCATCCAAGATGTGGTTCTTCCAGGACCTCTTCGGCTAGATTTTCTGGGAGGGGTCGAAAGGAGCAAGGCCAAAGTCCTGCCCAGCCATTGTGGAGTCGCGGATGTAAAACCATCGCCTCCGCCAGTGCTGGACAGATTCAGACATAGAAAAAGAGAAGAAGAGAAAGTTGGATTTAAGGGAAATGATGCAGCCGCCGATGGGATAAACGCCATCGGAGCCAGATTGCCTCTTCACGGAATAGGGCTTACGGAAGAGGCCAAAGTGCGGCTCGACACCGAGCCATCACTCGGAGAAAGTGATGACGCAGGCGATATGAAGAAGAGAGTTCGGTGAAAGATGATGGAGCTGGATGCCATAAAAGAAAAGCAATCCACAGAGAAAATCGTGGATCGGGAAGGAAAGGCCCTGAAGGACAAAAGCGATGAACATGACCCGAAACCCAGCGGGAGGACGGGGAATTACCTCATCGCCGGGAACTCTGACGGCCTCCCTATCCTGCAGGATCAGACCCTGCTCACGGAGCTTGCGGAGGTCACCCTCGCGCGTCTCCGATCGCCGCCAGCCACCATCGGTGACGCGAGTAGCGGCGGAACCCTTCTTGCCGTCGCCGGCAGCACTAGTACCAACTGTAGTGGAGGCCTTCTTGTACTTCCCCATCGCAGTGCAGCGATGATGACGACGCGAACGCAAAAACAAGGATGGAAAGGTTCGAAGAATTTCCAGCGTGCAGCGAGAAAATCTCAAAGAAGATGGGAGCAGTGAAATGAGAATGGTTGCGGTGAAAAACAAACTAACTTTTCCCCAATGATTATAAGGACGAGGACGATACACGACGACCGTTCATCAGGAAGACCTAAAGCCAACATCCAAATCCAACCGTCCACGTGTCGGCACAGTAGCGAACTGTCGCTCACACGCCGTCCACTATGCACGGAAATCGAGGCGACGTCGTAATTATCTCCACGTCGCGCGTGAATAGTCAACTCAAAGTCAAAAGGTGGGACCCATGTTCGTCCAGTCACGTCATCTCTGGCGCCGCAGATGCCTGAGGTCACAGATCGTCAGCAATGACGTCATCAAAAACTATACTAGCAACGGTTACAATTCTTCGACTACACAGCTAAAAGTACTCAGTCAAATCTACAAATGGACTAACTACTCGGGGGCTACTCCTATCAGGAGCGCTGGCCGCGCACCCGAAAAACGATCAAAATACTACACCATTGAACTATTCTTCGAGTCCTACGTCGAGTCTACGACTCCACTACGGACTCGGGGGCTACTCCCATAGGGAGGATGGATTCAAGCATCCGAAAAATTTGTGTCCTACGGACCTAAAAGTCAACAAAGACTGAATTAAAGTCTCGCCGAGTGCGACTCGAGCAGACACACTGGGTTACTCCCATAGGAGGCTGGTCACCCTATGAATCTTCGACTGTGATTTTGCGGATCAGTATGCAAAAAACTTTTTGGAAACTTTGCCCCAATTAACGCTAAGTGACCAACGTCCTCCTTGGCCACCCGAAACACCTCCGCGGTGATAAACATTCGTATGTTGCGTCTGCGACGCAAAGATAAGACCTACAGATACCATCTGATGGCCTGGTAATGCACACGAGTGCGCTCTGCTAGTGAAAATCCGTGCCAGCGGGCGCGATGAAAAATCCCGACGGACGCGTTGGGTACACCATTTAAAATTTACTGGAATTCCACTCCTGTAAGTCCTCTGCGGCCTGAGTCGAATTACGCCAGCATATGTTCCGGATTCGAGTCGAGGGACTCGAATCTGAAGAAGGTCGTGTTGTTTTGTCCTAACACAGTTAACTGACCCTGATCTGTCGGGAGAGTCAGGCACACGCATCAACAATCCCTACACACTCAAATCATTCTCTGGACAAATAGAGATAGCTGCACCCGAAGGATTAAAGAGTCCTCGGCCGAATATACGATTCGATTGAACACTCGGGGTCTACTAACATGATTTACCCTACGGGTACATGATCTTAGCATACCTAGTCCAGCCCAAGGAAGGCCCACGAGAACATGCGCCAGCCCATGAAGACTTTCGGGTGGCCAGGGCCCATGACGCCTTCGGATCCTTGGAGAACAAGACTAGAGTAGATAGAATATTCAAAGGGGCAAACCCTAAAACCTGTAACCAACTCGATTTGTGCCTGGGACCTGCCTATCTCTATATAAAGGCTAGGAGGGCATGACGAGGAGGACACCTTCATACTACCGCATACACACCTCCACGCCAGATTGCATCTGCGGACCCCTGTACTTTTCGGTTCCGCCGTAATCAAGAGCAGACAAGCAGGAGTAGGGTTTTCCCTCCGGGGGCCTGAACCTAGGTAAACCTCGTGTCCCCGTGTTGCTTGTTTGCTAACCATTCCGCGATATCCAACATCCCCATCTTCTCCAAAACCCAAGATCATAACAATGGGCATTGACGAGATTAAACCTCGTCAATTGGCGCCGTCTGTGGGAACTGGGGACGCTGATTGTGCAATCGTGACGGTCCCAACCAAAGCGATCTACAACTCCGCGGCGACAGAGAGTCATCTCCTCTTCGGCTCTTTCGACTTCACCGCCCACTCGCCAGCCATCGTGAAGGACTTCGAGCCTGTTGGCGACGGGCTCGAGATCCTATTCGGGAGCTTCTGCTTCCAGGTGGGGCAGACCAGCACTCTCCGTCTCCCAGAGCGGCTGCCCCTGCCATCGATCAGGCCCACTTCATGGGCTCCACACCCCGTGTTACGCACATCGCCATCAACAGATGAGTCCTATGATAGCAGCTGCTGCAACTCAGATCTATGCGATCCACCATCGGACGAAGGGACCTACGGTTCCGGATCCGAAAGCTGCGGCAGCAGCGATCCAATCTACGAGCGCTACCAATGTGCCGCAGTCATCCAGAGCGACGTGGATCAGGAGCACAACCCGCCACCCAACCCGCAGGGTAGAAACGTCGAAAAGAGGAGAAACCAGTCCCCCCACCCCACCCAACGAGGAGGAAACCGATCCCAATTGGATCATCCACCTCAGCGATGAAGGATGGGCTCAAGCACGCGAAGCCGTGGCAAGCAACAAGATCCTGCCCGTGAGTGCCTCACGGGACCTACTGATGGCGTATCACCTGCTCCTAGTCGAAGAGCACAAAAAGAAGGTGAAGATGCAAGAGGTGCTTGACAACCGCAAGCAAGCAGCCTCGGAGTCCAGTGCATGGCGAGCTGCGCTCTCCGCCATGGGCGGCTCAAGCTCGCACGGCAACCATGGCAACAAGCACCGTTCTCGCATGGAGAACATGGATCCCAAGGCACGTCGCGAGGTGACTCGGACCCTCAACACGTCCTTCATGGAGATGGATGCCGACGGCAACGTCATCCCGAAGACACCAAAAGCTGCGATCATGGCAGCCACCACATACCTCGCGTCCCATCCACCTCAGGTGGGGGACCTGAAAAGGGCCATGCACAAGTCCGCACTTACCGTACTCGGACTCATTGGAGATGCGCTCCACGGAGAAGCTCCTGCGGAGCCAAAGAAGAAGGTTGCGGTCAGGTTCAACCGCAGCCCCACGCCTTTATCCGACGATGAAGAGCATGACCTACCCCGAAGGCACAAGAGCTCGCGCCACCACAGCCGCGATTACGATTCTCGAAGCGAGCTCACCCAGCGCAAGATCGAAAAAGCGCGCGCCAAGCGTGTATGCTCGTCTGAATCCGAGGAGGACGATGACGAAGGAGAACTCTGCGGATCTCGATGCTTCAGCAGATCCGTTCGGCGGACACGGATGCTACGGAACTTCAATCTTCCTTCAGACACTCCGAAGTTCGACGGCACACAGGACCCCAAGGCATGGCTCAGCGACCACCTGTCATCCGTCAAACTACACGGCAGAAACAAGGACACCCCCCTGCAATGCCTTCAGCTACAGCTGATAGGTGCAGCCTGGATCTGGCTCAGCAGCCTATCCTCGGGATCCATCCGAAGCTAGGAGGAACTTGCGAACAGTTTCATCCGAAACTTCAAAGGCACCAGCAAAGGCCAGCCTCGATCGAGGAGCTGCGGGCCTGCACCGAACGAACGGGCGAATCCATTCGCTCGTACATATTACGTTGGTACAACACCAAGAACTTGGTGGCGCACATCTCTAAGGAGAGAGCGATCGACGCATTCAAGGATGGCGTCAAGCGCCAGGATTTTAAGGAAGAACTTGGGCGCGTCAAGCCCAAGACACTCGACCACCTCATGGACATCGCCAACAGGTGGGTAGATGGTGAGGACTCCGTCCACCGAGCTCACTCGGAAGAGGAAGATGACTACAGCCGGCGACATGAACGCCGTATCAAGAGAAGATCGTGCGTCTACGACGATCGCGACGGACCCGACATGGTCGCGGCTGGCTACACCGATCGTCGCAGTGACGGCAACCACAGCAGCGGCGGATACCGCGGAAGCACCTTCCGCAACGGAGGACGCCCAGCGCAGTCATGGCAACATCGCGGCCGCGATGACGGACCCTCAGCATACGACAAGCTGTCGGGTCCATGCACCATCCACTTCTACATCGACAAGCGGGATGGTAAAAAGAAGGCAAGCCACATGCTCAAGGATTTCCGTGAGTTCCAGAAACTCAGCGAGAGCATGTCCCAGATGAGGCAACAAGCACCGAACCCCGGATATGGGAACGCGCCCGCACCAGGCGACATCGCCCACAGAGCTCCTCCACCACCACCCGTGGGACCTTCGAATCATCCAATCGCACCCGCGCAAAACACCGGCGGAAACGGGTACCCTATGCCAAAGGGATCACTGATGATCCAAAAGGGGCGTCCAACGAACTGGGTGCAGAAGAAAATCACCCGTCAGATCAATCTGGTTGTAACCGCTCCACCCGCCATCCCTGAGTACCTCAGCGGACCAGAGTCCTGCATCACGTTCAGCCGTTCAGATCACCCTTGCCAGGTCCCTCGCCCAGGTCATGTTGCCCAGGTGCTTGAGGCGCATATCGGAGGATTCGATATGAGTCGTGTCTTCATGGACGGCGGCAGCGGCATCAATCTGATGTTCGCCAGCACCTTAGCAGCAATGCGGATACCGTTGTGCAACCTGGAACAATCCGATACAACGTTCCATGGCATCGTTACCTAAAGCATTATTTTCATGATCTACAAACACATAATTTCTATCAAGCTCAAAAATAGTGGGATTAAAACCTTCACAGGTTTTACCCAAAGTAGATATTTCAAAAGGATCCACAGGAACATAACATTCATCCTACTTTGGCAAGCATGGGGGACAGTCAAATAATGTAAGGGATAAATAGTTACTCTTATTAGAAGGTAGGCATGGGTAGGTAATCCATTCTTCCTCCTTTTTTTCATCACTCTCCTCCTCTTTTTCATCTAATGAGCTTCCAGTTTCAACAATTTCTTCTTCATTGGTTCCTGCAAGGCATTAGTCTCTTCCATTTGTGGAAAACACCTATTAAAATATTTAAGAATATAGCCATTTTGTTCCTTGTAATTGTCAAAGCAAAATTTAAGTATCTCATAAACCTCATATTCATAAGGTGCATCATCAATATTTTCAAGCAAACTAGCAAGTTCAAATGCACCCTTGAAGGCAATAAACTCTTCAATTTGTTCCACATCATAAAAGTCATAAATTCCTTTAACATAAGAAGATATGGTAACATTATCATTATACTCACATTAAAAAGGGAGGTGTTTATACCTCCTACAGCAACAAGCTTTATCGAAGCAATAAGTAACATTATAAGTAGAGAACACCTCTCTACCAATAGTATTCAATTTATCAATTTGTTCCCATAGGTGTTTCCCATTTTGTGACAAACGGTGTTCCTTATAATAATTCTTCTTCCGTGAACCCACCTTGCCAATAAGAACTAGTTTCAAAGAAACCATCCATTGATATAAAGCATGACCAAGCAAGGCAATAACAGACCAACAACTAGAGTAGGAACTATTTTTTTGTGTTTTTGATAAGGGAAAGCAAACCAAACTAAACTAAAAAAATTGGAGTATTTTATTAAAAGAGTCAAACAAAACCAAGCAAAAGAAACTAAGAAAACTAAAAACAAAGTAAATAGAAAGGTTGAGGAGGACTCCCCTTGTGAAGATGTCCTTAGCCTCCCCGGCAATGGCGCCAGATAGACTTGATGACGCCCAGCACTATCGTGGGACGCTTCATTGGAAACCCCAAGAGCAAGGTGTGATGAGAACAACAACAAGTCTTCCCTCAGTAAGAAACCGAGGTTATCGAACCAGTAGGAGGAAGGAAACATCTCAAAGGTGTTGCAAGCAACGTGGAAACCTTCACAACACAAACTCAAGACTTTGCCCCAACGATTCAGTGAGGTTGTCAACCTCACTGGTTTGATGTAACAAAGTATTAAACGTATGGTGTGGAAGATGATGGTTTGCAACAAGTAAACAAGTAACAGTGGAAGATGTATCAACGGTAAAGATTGGACCGGGGTCCATAGTTCACTAGAGGTGCTCTCCTTAGATAAACAACATGGCATGAACGGTAAACAAATTACAGCAGGGCAATTGAAAGGAACTGAGCAAGGCATAACAATGCAATACCAGACAAAAATATCCTATGAGATTCGATTGGGCAATACAACAATATACATAGACCGCCATCCATCTGCATCTATGACTAGAAGTCCATCTTCAGGTTATCATCTGAACCCTCTCCAGTATTATGTTGCAAGCAATAGACAACTTCTTTAAGCAAAGTGTGTAAGGTAAACAATCCACTTGTTCCATGAACAAGAGACCGTTGATTTCTCCCTAGTAGCAACAGCACATCTACAACCGAAGAGATTTCTGTCACTTCCCTTGGAAACTAGAGGCATGAACCTACTATCGAGCATAAATACCCCCTCTTGGAGTCACTAGCAACTACTTGGCCAAGATAGCTACTAACAACGGAGAGCATGCAAGATCACAAACAACACAGACATTATAGTATCAAATAGACAAAATCATTAATCAATCTGACATAGTAATCTCAATATCCATCAGATCCCCGCAAACACAACATGCATGATTACAAATAGATTAGATCTTGATCATGAACGGAGCTCACAAGATCTATACATGAAAGCACAAGGAGGAGACACAACCATCTAGCTACTACATGGACCCGTAGTCCAAGGTGGAACTACTCATGCTTCATACCGTAGAAGAAGGCCTCCGGGATGATCTCCCCTCTGGCAGGGTGCCGGAAAGAACTTCAGACCCCCCCCAACCGATCTAGGGACGATGGTGGCAGCGGCTATAGAAGGTTTCATGGAGTTTTGATCGGGTTCATAGGGTTTCTACATCGGGGGCTTCTTATAGGCGAAGAGGCGAGGCTGGGAGGCGGCCGAAGGGCCCACACCCTACCCAGGCGCGGGGTGGGCCCACTCACGCCTAGGGGGTGTGGCGGCCCTGGCTCACCTCTCCGTCTCTCCTCTGGACTTCGTGACGCCCACGGTAAAATATTGACTTTGGCTTTTGTCCCGTCTAATTCCGAGAATATTGATTTTCTGCCTTTTTGGAACCAAAAACAGAAGAAAACAGGCAACTGGCACTGTGGCAACTTGTTAATAGGTTATTTTTAGAAAAGATATAAAAACACCTCAAAGTTTAGACAAAACAAAGCAAAGTAGATACTAAACAAGCATGGAGCAGCAAAAATTATAGATATGTTTCCGACGTATCACATCACAACAATATGAACTGGTTAATCTATAAGCTTATGTATAATGATCGAGGTGCATAACCAAGTTCCTCCTTACACGAATTTAGGAACCCTTAATTCACTTCGCTACAAACACGGTAAAAATATTACTTTTTGCATAAACAAATTATGTTTGAAGGCAGAATTAGATGTTTGTCTTATACTTTCTAATGGACGTATAGTAGATATCTCCTCATCGATTAGCATATATAGAAAACTAAAAAAGTTGAATTTACACAATGCACTAAAGTGAGTAAATTTTGTTTTTCTAATTGTGACTTAGACTACACCATTATCAGTTTGAGGGAACAAATATGCCATTTACTCACTTGCTATGAACACATGAGTGCTGCTAGACAGGCATTTTGTGATGCCTTAGCCATAAAAACAAAGAATGTGTATTAGGCATCTCAAGCTCTCTAATTCGTCTACTCATTAGTCATGCACTACACAATAAGGCGTCATAATAAGCTAAAATATTGTAAACACACATCACTCTTCTATAGTTCTCTAACTAAGATGTACTGATAACAATTATGCAACTACAAATTAAAATTAGTAATATTAGGGGAATGATTTGCATTTGTACGCTTCCTAAATATTTGATAAGAGAATAACATGCAAGATCCATCCATAAATGCATAACGTGATACTACTACTACTACAATTACTACTTGTAATCCGGCAATCGATTGCAAGTGTAGCTCAAAGCTTCAAACAAAAAATTAGAGGTAACATCGATCCATACACTATAATATTACAACAAACAATCAATACTGGCATGGAGATGACAAGGAAGATTAGTATAACGGAAAGGAAAACCTAGCACCGAAAGGACCTTGATCTTTGAATTGGGGCATTGATTCCTTAGTCCCTAGGGACATCTCGTAAAAGGACTGGCATAGGGTAGCGCTAGGCATAAAGACTTGAGGAGCGCCAAGGTCGTGCATCGCTTCTGAGCCTAGCCTCTAGCACCACATGGTCTCCACTTGCATCTAGTCCTTCCCGTCACGGCATGCCACACCAACGCCACGCCACCATGTGCTAGCGACAATGTGATGCTTAGCTCCCATGCCCAAATCCGCGGTGACCAGCTAGCTCTGCTGGCCGCCAATCACTCATGTTGCACGTGGACTTGGTCGTTGCCACATAGCTCGGCCCCCATGCTACAAGACACTTCTTGGTTACCTCTCGCGCTCGCGTGTTGTTCGCACGCTGTCTGCGGGAAGCCAAGTGCCGCCATAGAGAACCACGTGTGTGTCTTCCTGCGTTGTGGGGTGTGTCACTCCCTGTCGTTTCCTCGTCCAAGCGGCGAAACAACGACATTACCACAAGAATGTTGTGGGCATCTCGGAACATTATTGTGGAGGAGTCTATAGTCTGCCTGTAGACCAAGACCATTGAGATGGTACCTTGCGACTGACCTGCAGAACACGGTGCTTTAGGCCGACCTTGTCATGGATGCGATAGGGGACAGGGAGTTAGCTAGGTCGCATCCAACGCTGCCTAGCTCATGTGCGCACCCAAGCAGGCAGCTAGCTGTTGTACTACCGCCTAGTGTCCTCATGCACATGATCACATCCAAGCTAGCAACTAGCTCTCTGTTGTGACCTTGGATCAATAAAGATCTTAAGTCCATGTGATTTACATGCTAGTCCCTAGATCAATAGCTAGCACTCACAGTCGATGAATATCATGTAAAACACAAAGTCATTATTACACGAGGAATCCGGAGTATAAAATTATTACAAATTTGCTTAGCATTAAGCTAGCTCAAATAACAGCGGAAACATAAAACAGCTTGAGTCCATCAACGCCCCAGGCTTGTTTAGTGTAGACTCGCGATCCCTACACACCTTTCAATCTTCGGATTCTGCACATAAGACGTGCAGCCAACAAGTTGGGTCAATATTTTAAATGTATTGGCAAATAACAACAAGGAAATAGAAAAGACTAAATCTACATGCAAGGCTAGTTTAGGCTGTGGAGTTCATTTGCTCAAAGCTAATTTTCTTAAGTATGGAAAAAGAGAGAGAATTTCCCTACTTTGTAAACATTTGCTTAAGTAATATATGGTCGAATGGCACACGAGGATATTACTCACCAAGTGTCCAACAACCTAACACTTGGATATTACTCACCAAGTTCCCAATACCCACCCAATAGCGATATGACTCACGCCTTGGGTTTTTAGAAAACTTTAAGTTTTGAAAGAGAGAGAGGGGAAGATCATTCAGAGGCTCCATCCTTTAGATGCTCAATGTTGTTCTATTTCCATGAACACGGTTGATCGAACAGATTGCAATACTCTCGAGAGTTTGTGCACTTTACCCACAATCCACGATCAAGTCCTTTTACAGACAAGACCATGGAGAGGCTTTCCCTTAGTATCCCCTCTACCAGCTGGATCCAACCGTGCCAAGAACCTCCATATGTTGGTACCCCGGTGAGGTTTCCTACTAAGTACTAGGCCAAGACAGAGCCCATATGTATTGTGGTTGCACTGGAAGCTTCAGAATTCTGAAACATGGCAGACTTCTTTGATTCCTGGGCGGCCGTCCTCCACCAAAATCTCACTCGTTGACCCGACAACCATTCCTCCCAGAAGAAAACTTAGGGTGTGTTTGGTAGCCCGTGTGAACACAGATTGCCTTTCTCTCTTCATACATGCTGACCCCAGCTATGTTGAGCTGGGATTTTGTCATGTGTTTGGTAGCCTATGTCTATTGAGCTATGCTGAGCTGAGATGTTGTTTGGTAGCCCTGGTATATTTACGCATGCTGAGCTCAGACTTTGTTTGGTAGACCGTGGGTAATATGTGTGTAAGTTTCCCCACCTTTAATAAGGTAGAGATCCATGTGTTTACAATGCTAGTCCCTGGATCAATAGCTAGCATCCACAGTTAAGATGTAATATCAAGAAACAAAGGTCATAATACAACTTTATAACCAGGAATAAAATAATTCATTACATCTTACATAGCTCATTTGGCTATCACATTACATTGCAGCAGAAAATTTATAAGCATGGGGTCCTTCATCTTCAAGGAGCCACAGACAATCATGTTGGTTGTAGACTTGTAATCCTATTCAACAAACTTCACTAACATCAAACAAATCTGCAACATAATAAGTTGCAGCCACAAGGGTCAATACATTTGAATTGTATTGGAAAGTTTCACTTCTATGTATAAATAAGTGGATCCTATCATTACATGCATATTTGGCTAAGTGGGGTTTAGGCTCTTTTGCAGAAAGCAATATAGTTTTGTCCTATCTTTTCAAAATAGTTTTGATCTTTGTCAAATCTTTCTGAACTTCTTGGAAAACTCCAAGTGCTTCAAATCCCTTGTTGTCACCCTCAAGTTTTAACTTTGATAAATTGGAATGTCGAGATCTTCCATAGCTTACAGGCCTTAGTTGCTCAATATTGTCCATAACCGGGGACACGGATAAGTACTTAGAATTTGATCTTCTGCAGAAGTTGTACACTTTACCCACATGACACAATCTCATCTTGATGCCACCAGTGGCCGATGGATAAGTACTCACCAAGATGGAGTACTGGCAGATTGTGAATGTGACAAAGTCTTTCCATAGGAGTCCTCCCAATACACAATCCTAGCTTGTCATCCAGGCACCAATGTAGGGTTTCAAGTTCCCTTACACAATCCTAGTTAACCTGAAGATCCCAATGCATGGGTCTTCCACTATGTAGTTGACTAAGCCAGAGCCCATTTAGCATGTGGCTGTACACGGAAGCCACTGTAGGAGAAACATGTTCAATCTCTAAGTCCATGGGTGTTTTTCTTCTAGTGCACAACAAAAAGAGATAGCCATATAAAAATGGTTCCTTTTGTTGCCACATTGTCCAACCTTGAGTATCCTTGTCCACCCAGGTGGTTCATTGAGTACATGTTTTATTATATAAAACATATATCTTTTCAACTCTTCATATAATCATAACATGTATCCCATCCCAAATATATAGCAGGGCTAAGCATACTACAACTACAATGTTTCCACTAAGGAATATATAAGGGTATCCTATTAGGATTTAGCATAGCATAATATATAGTAAACCTTTTCATGCATGTTACAAAATCCACTAAGTGTAATGTAAATAGTAGAACTTGGATGATAGTGTCACTTGCCTTTTTAGTATAGAATGTTGGTTCACTTCTTGATCTTGCAAATATCACACTCTTCTAAATTCACTACAATTCAATCAAGCAAACACATATTCAACACAACATTCAAACAATTTGTCACACATAAAATAACAAAAACAAGGTCATGCATGCAAGCATGCAAAAGATAGTTTCATTTGCAAAGGTGGTTTCTACTAAGCTCTAAACATTATAAGGTTCAAAGTGGTCATTTACTAAAGTGGTAAAACCATTTGCAAAAGGTTTTATCTAAAAACCATTTTTAAATCAATTCATTATTTTATGTGGTTGAAAATGCTTTTAGCAAAGCAATATTCTTTAAAGAGTTCAACCAATATATTTTAATTCTCAAAACTTGGTGTTTAGGGTCAGAAGGTTTGAATCAAATCATTTCCCAAAGGTTTCATTCCAAAATCATTTCTAAACCATAATCAATATTTTTATTTGACTAGAAAATGAGCTAATTCAATTATTTATTCCTAAACTTCACAAAATACATTTTTAAATCCATAAGTTGGTTCCTAGGGTCAGTAGGTTCACAACAAACCATTTTGCAAAGATTTCACATTAAAATTATATCTAGAATAATTTTTATATTCAAAATAAGCCTACACATGTTTCTGCAAATTCAACCAATTTACCAGAAGCAAAACATTAAACAAAGTGCATGGTTGCCAAGTACATGTTCCACTGGATCCATTGATATGAAATTTGCAAAATTTGGACGTGTAGAACTAAAGTTGTGAATTTTACAAGTTTGTAATTCAATCAGATTATATTTCTGTTTTTAAACTAAACCTTGTCCACGTGGCGCAATTCTATTGGCCGGTACCGCTTCGGGCGGATCAGCCTCTGTGAGTCGTTGGATCTAACTTAAATCACTCGGCTCAGATGCGCTCATACCCTTTCGCCTAAATCTAATCTTAGCCACACGATCAGGATCCAACGGGCTCAGCTGCTTCAACCAAGGATCTGGCACAAGCGGGCGGCGGCGGCGCCGCGACGGGCGCCGCAGTGATTCCAGGAAGCAAAGGAAGAAGTTAAACAGCTCACTGTGTTCGCGTGGTTGAGGTGAAGCTCGAGGTGGTCGCAGCTGTCCAAGGGGCGCACAGGAACGGTGGTAATTCCTCGCCGGAGTGTGCAGCGGCGTCGGTTGTGCTCAGGCGTCGTCGCTGGCGTCGTTTAGGACCGCGCTAAGACAAGGTAGAGGCATGGTTAGGTGCGCACGAGGGTCGCGAGTAAGGGAGCATCATCGGGAGGTGCTGGGGAGGTCTGAGCTTACCAGGGGAGTTCGCCGGAGCCAAGGCAGACGGCAGCGGCGCTCAGAATCGAAGTTGTCGTTGTTGTGGAGCGAGCGAGGTCAAACGGTTGGCACAGGGAGGTGCGCAAGAGGCTGCTGATGAAACCCGTGTGAAGCAGGGGCCGAGGGGGAGTCTGTCCTCGCCGGAATTGACGAAGGAGCTCGTCGGAGCAGAGAGGGCTCGAGCTCACAATTGGGGCAGCCGAGTAAATCGGAGCAGAGAGGGCTCGAGCTCACAATTGGGGCTCTAGCTCACAATTTAACGCAGGCATTTACGCGAATTCAACGCCGGAGTAAATCGGCAGCAACGGCAGGAGGAATGGATGGCGCGAGGTTGATGATGCTGAGGTGGCGTGGGGTCGTGCTGTCAGCGAGGTGGAGGAAGAGGGAGTGGGGCCTGCCTGTCTGCGACTCTGCGGGTGCGAGATTGAGTGAGACAAAACGTTTTGCTGGAGGGAATAGTTGGGCTGCGAGTTGGGTTGCTGGGCCTATTGGGTTGGGCTGTGTTTGTTTCATTTTTTTTACACAGATTGCTTTTTCTTTTTCTATTTGATTTTCTATTTTGATTTTATTCAAACAATTCAAACACCCAAATGAATTCAAACCTTTGCCAAAACTTTGTGTAGTTTCTAATTCTGTTTAACAACATAATCCAAAGTCAAAATAAAATAATACTTTTATTCTTTTAGGATCTATTTAATAATTAAATAAAATAGTCCTTAGTTATTAATTCAAATAGGATTTGATTTATTAAAAACTCCATTTGAAATCTAAATAATACCAAAATCATTTCAGTAGGTTTTATTTGAATAATTAAAAAACTTGGAAAAACTTATTTAAATTAAACTAACAAGTTTTAGTGTTTATTTAAAATGGAAAAGCCTTTACTTAAATAAAATTGGTTATTAATAAATCCTCATTATTTCATTTAAATAAACCCTTACTCTTTTTATCAAATAGAAATATTTTATTTCAAAAGCTTGGCCAAGATTTAATTTGGCTCTATAAAATAATCCTTAATCATAATTCTACCTTTGCTTTGAAAATCAAATATTTTTATTAAAAGATCCAAAAATAGTGATTCCAAATATTTTAACTTTATTGTTTATTTATCTTTTTAAATCCCTTTAGGATTTTATTTGATTAGAATAGGTTTTGATATTTCCAATTGGAATCAAAAAGTTTCTTTTCACCCTAAAAATCAGCAATTGTTTATTTTGTTTATTTAATTTTCACATTTCAAAATTTGGAAAATTTTGGGATGTGACAATGTGGTTCTTCCAACTAATGCGAATTTTAACAAGTCAATAATAATTTCAGAACATAATAAATCGCAAATTTCTAGCACCAAAATAACACATTTAATATTACAAAGTACATACGAGTGCATCAACCACTAGTATGCATGCATTTGTGAGTTGCTCGTACAACTCCATACCAATAATAATTCAACTGATGCAAATTTCAACAAATAATAAGCACCAACAAAATAAGCACCAACAAAAGAGTCATACATTCAAAGTGACAAATTTGCAATTCATAATAAGTTACACCCTTTGTTTCGGTTTACAAGTCCTGCACGTAGTTCTATGTCGCCAAATTGAGGAACTTAGTATGATGTATATATTACAAAAAATATATCACCGGAAACTTTAGACTTCGTATTTTCCAATGATATAATTTTTATATTATATAATTCAAATTATATAGGTTAAATTGATAACCTAGATATACGCTTAGGACTTGTAAACCGAAACGGAGGGAGTATTACAAGTTCTCAATAATAGATCCATATAGCAAAGTCGACAATGCATTAGTTCTAATCAGCATCACAAAAGAGGATGTTTCCCAACATGCATCAACCAACAACACATCAAACAAGATCAGGATTTTTAGCTATGATGCGCTTGAATGAGGCCTCACGAACTTCATCTTCCATTTTCATGAAATTAAGGCCTTTACCTTTATGCTCAGTCAAATAATCTAAAACAGCCAAGCGTTGCTCCATCTCGAATTGGGTAAGGTCCATCACAGTTTTGCACAAATCAGGGTGAGTTTCGGTATGGCAAGTGTTGTTGATAGCACCATCCACATCACGCAATGCTTCTGACATGTTGGTAACCTGAATCATATCTTCGTCGGCCAAAATAGGACCCCTCTTCCTCTTCCTGTTTGAGCTAGAAGGTGAAGGAGTAGTGGCATCAATGCCATGACCACCTAACTCATGTGTGGCTTGACCTTCAACAAATCCTTCTCCATGGCCATGTAGGCTATCCAAATCAATTGGGTTCCCCGAACCCTCTACCTCAATGGGTTTACCCAGAGGCTCATTAGACCCCATTACAAACTTACCTGTGGCTAATTTATTGGCAAAGCAAGTTTCCATATATTCAAACTTGACAAGTGGTGTGTTTAGATATTCAGAATCCTTGGGAGTATCCTACATATAACATTAAGAACAGATTTCAGGACATATTTTAGCAATAACATGACATATTTCATCAATAAAGAGTGGATTTCAGCAATAAAGAATGTATTTCAGCACTAATGACATACCTGAGTGTGACCCAAATAATGTTGCTCTTCTAAAACTATCATTTTTTGATCATCATCCCAAATCGCCCCACCTAACATTCACAATTTCTCGTTTTTTGATATCTAACTTTCCACTTGCGGAGATGATTGGTCACTTGGGTGTTGCTCACTTCGTAACCGACAAGTTCGGTCAAGTCTTTTGCAACTTTGGTAATATCGATTTCTTTGAATCCTTTGTCCGTCTTAACACCTTTCCTTGCTATGGCAGCGAGACATCGGAGCATGCATGCTGACATAGGAGCGGTCCAATTCATGATCTTTGCTGTCTTCTTGGCTTTAGCACCTACATCCGGAACTTCCTCCACAGATTCAGCCATCTACACCAAACAAATTGCATCAGTATAACAAGTTTCGGCACCAAAATGACATATTTCAGCAATAAACAATATATTCCAACAACCCATACCAAGTTTTAGCACTATAGAATATATTCCAGCAGCACATAACCGATTTCAGCACCAAAATGACAGATTTCAGCACCAAAATGACATATTTCAGCAATAAACAATATATTCCAGCAACCCATACCAAGTTTCAGCACTATAGAATATATTCCAGCAGCATATAACGGGTTTCAGCACCAAAATGATAGATTTCAGCACCAAAATGATATATTTCAGCACATAAAGTATTGGAATTATGCCCTAGAGGCAATAATAAAGATTTTATTATTATAATTCTTGTTCATGATAAAGTTTATATTCCATGCTAGAATTGTATTAAGCGGAAACATTAATACTTGTGTGGTTTGTGAACAACACCGTGTCCCTGGTACGCCTCTAAGGACTAGCTCATTGATCAATGATGGTTAAGGTTTCCTAACCATAGACATGAGTTGTCAATTGATAATGAGATCATATCATTGGGAGAATGATATGATGGACAGACCCAAACTAAGCAAAGCAATTAGATCGTTTCATCGTGTTCATCTTTGCGAAGCTTTTCCTATGTCAAATATTGTATTCCTTAGACCATGAGATAATGCAACTCCCTGGTACCGGAAGAAAGCTTTGAGGTCATCAAACGTCATCCTATGAGAGGGTGATCATAAAGGTGTCTCGTGTGATCGGAAAGTATCTATTGGGTTGTATGTATCGAGATGGAATTTGTCCCTCCCAAGTCGGAGAGATATACTTCGGGCCCACTCGGTAATCGATATCAACACCGCTTGCAAGCATGTGGTTAAGGAGTTAATCACAAAGTGATATCGGATTACGAAACGAGTAAAGTACTTGCTGTGAACGAGATTGAACTAGGTATGACGATGCAACGATCGAATCTCGGCAAGTAAAATATCGCGAGACGAAGGGAATATATATATGGGATTGATTGAATCCGGCATCGTGGTTCATCCGATATGATCATCGATGAATGTGTGGGAGTCAATATGGGTGCCTGCACCCCTGTTGATTATTGATAGAAGATCATGTGCGCATATTCTCGAACCCGCAGGGTCACACACTTAACGTATCTCGACGCTAGGATAGATTGGATAATTGGTTTATGAATTTTTGTTCGGAGTCTCGGATGGGATCCGGGACATCACGAGAGGTTCCGGAATGGTCCGGAGAATAAGATTCATATAAGGCAGTGCAGTTTTTGGAGTTCGGAATTGTTCCGGGTTAATCGGTATTGTACCGGAAGCTTCTAGAACCTTCCGGAAGGGGACCAATGTGGCCCCACCTTCCGGGAGGGGGCATGGGCCTATTAGGGAGTGTTCCCGCATTGGGCCAGGGGCACAAGGCCCCATAGGGCCCAGCCGATCCTAGAGAGTTTAAATCGTTTAAACTAGAGATAGGGTTTCTAGAAGAGGGGAGAGTCCATGCCCCCCACTCCTTATCCTTTGGGCTTGGGGGAGGGGCTAGGGCTCCGCCCCCCCCCCCCCCCTCTATATAAAGAGGGGTGGGGGCGCACCAACCCCACACACCTCTCCTCCAAACCCTAGCCGCCTTGCTAGCTTTCCTCTCTCCCTCCCGACTGTTTGTAGGCGAAGCCCTGCAGCAGAAATTCTCCACCATATACACCACGCCGTCGTGTTGTAGATCCAATCTATCTCTCCACCATACTTGCCGGTCGGAGGAAGGAGGATACGTCGAGGTGCTGCACGTGTGCATCTCACGGAGGCACCGCCACGTGTGGTGCTAGATCGGATCGGATCGCGAGGAGGAGAAGCGAGTACGACTACATCACCCACGCCCGATTTAACGCTCACCGGCGAATCTTCAAGGGTATGAAGATCTAATCCAATCTCTCTCGTTGATTGCATCTCCTAGATTAGATCTTGGCTTTCCCTCTGTTCGCATCCGTAGAACATTTTGATTTACTATGCCGCGAAACCCTTCAGTGGTATCAGAGCTAGATCTATGCGTAGATGTGTTTCACGAGTAGAACGCAACATGGTGGTTGCGGGCGTTGATGTTTTCTGTTGCAAGCCTCTTGTTTGTGTTCTTCTTATGACGCGGATAGTGAGATTGAAGCGGTCCAGGCCAACCTTACGCGACGTCGTTCGCGAGACCGGCACCGCACATGACGCGTGGCTTGTTCCACACATGCGGTGGATGTCAGTTTCTCTCACTATAGTTGTCATGGGATTAACACCGAGTTTGGCAACCATAATATCACCGTTGTGGCTTTCCGTAGGTAAGAATCATTCTTAGCATCTACTCCCATAAGCCACGTAAAACATGCAACAACAAAGTAGAGGCGTCTAACTTGTTTTTGCAGGAGTGTTTTCGTGATATGGTATTGCCCAAGATGTGATGTGTATATTGTATGCGATGATCATGTTTTGTAATGTTTCACGACTTGCATGTCGATGAGTACACAACCCAGGGAGCCATATGGTTGTCTTTATAATTGTGTATGACCCGAGTCAACTTCTTATACGCCATGTAATAGCTTTACTTTATCGCTAAGTAGTTAGCAATAGTTGTAGTTTCTATTCGTGGTGGAGGCAATCATGGTGGAGTGATGGAGATCATGCCGAACGCACAAGATGGAGATCATTGCGAGGATTGGCTATACCATGTCACATAAAGTTATATGCATGTGATGTTTATCCCTTTATGTATCTTATTATGCTTAGATCGTGACGGTAGCATTATAAGATGATTCCTCACTTAAAGATCAAGATAAAACTGTGTTCTCCCCAAGTATGCACTGCTATGAAGTTCGTCGTGTCCAAGCATCACGTGATGATCGGGTGCTATAGACTCTACGCTCACATACAACGGGTGCAAGCCAGTTTGCACACGCAGAAATACTTGGGTCTAGCTTGACGAGCCTAGCATGTACAGACATGGCCTCGGAACACAAGAACCGAAAGGTTAAGCATGAGTCATATGAGTGATATGATCGACACTTTGTTGTCCACCATTGAAACCACATCTCTTCTCGTGATGATCGGATTAGGTGTGGTGAATTTGGATCATGTTCACTAAACAACTTGAGGGATGTTGAATTTAGTGGGAGTTCATCTAGTAATTTGATTAAGTTGAACTATTTATCATGAACATAGTCTAAGTTGTACTTGCAAATACTGTAGATCAAATGGCCAAGTCCAACTTCAACTTCAACGTTTTTGCTAAGAAGGAAAAGATTAGAAACAATGGGTCTAACTTCACCAATTGGTTCCGCAATCTAAGAATCATTCTGTCTGGCGGACAAAAGGACTATGTCCTTGGGAAAGTGTTAGGTGACCCCCCTGCTGCAACTGTGCCGGCTGATGAGAAAGCTGTCTATCAGTCGCGCAAAGATGATTATGGTGTGATTAAGAGCACCATGTTGTTTGCTATGGAACCGGAGCTTCAAAATCGTTTTGAAGAGTATCCCGGGCCCTTCGAGATTCTCGAGGAGCTGAAAACCATGTTTCAGACTCAGGCCCGCTCGAGAGATATGAGATCTAGAAGTTCTTTAACCGCAAGATGGAGGAAGGGAGTTCCGTAGTGAGCACGCCATAAAGATGTCGGGCTACACTCAACGTCTTGAGAAACCGGAATACACGATTCCAGAGGAGCTCAAGATTGACAGGTTCTGCAATCACTCCTCCCAGCTACAAAAGTTTTGTAGTGACTCATAATCGATTGGTTCCATCGACACGATCACCGAGCTCTTCGCAAAGTGAAGGCTGCAGGTGGACATCAAGAAGGATAATCATGTGTTGATGGTCAACAAGCCCTCCTTTAAGAAAGGTAAGGAGCAAAGAAACCCTTCAAGAAGGGCGCGGCAAGCGCAATGCCCTCGCTGAGAAGAAGCTCAAGTCCGGTCCTAAGCCCGAATCGAGTGCTTCTATTGCAAGGACAAGGGTCCTTTGGAAGCTGAATCGTCCGAAGTACTTAGCGACAAGAAGGCTGGCACCATCAAAGGTATATTTGATATACATGTTATTGATGTTTTCCTTACTAGCCCTCGTTGTAGTGCCGGGTATTTGATACCGTTGCCATAATATTTGTAACTCAAACAGGATCTACGGAATAGACGGCTTGCGAGGATGAGGTGACGATCTTGGCGTTGGCAACGGATCAAGAGTTGATGTGATGGTCGCCGCACGCTCTCCTTAGTTTTACCTTCGGATTAGTTTTAAACCTTAATAAGTGTTATTATGTGCTGCGTTGAGCATGAACATTATTTCGGATCGTGTTTATTGCAAGACGGTTATTCATTTAAATCGGAGAATAATGGTTGTTCTATTTATATGAGTAACATCTTTTATGGTCATGCACCTCTTGTGAATGGTTTATTTCTTCTAAATCTCGAAAGGGATGAAACACACATCCATAACATTGAGGCTAAGAGATGCAAAGTAGATCGTGATAATACTACTTATTTGTGGCAATGCTCAGGTCATATTGGTGTAAAGCGCATGAAGAAACTCCATTCGATGGACTTTGGAGTCTCTTGATTTTGAATCATTTGACACATGCGAACCATGCCTCATGGGCAAGATGATCAAAACCCGTTCTCCGGTATGATGGAGCGAGCAACGGACTTGTTGGAAATCATACATACCGATGTATGCGGACCGATGAGTGTTTCGACGCGGTGGATATCGCTATTTCCTCACTTTTACCGATGACTTAAGTAGATATGGGTATATCTATTTAATGAAACATAAATCTGAAACATTTGAAAAGTTCAAGGAATTTCAGAATGAAGTGGAGAACCATCGTAATGTAAAAGATTAAGTTTCTACGATCCGATCGTGGAGGTGAATATTTGAGTTATGATTTTCTCACGCATCTTAAAGCAAGTGGAATCGTTTCACAACTCACGCCACCCGAACACCACAGCAAATGGTGTGTCTCGAGCGGAATCGAACCCTATTAGATATGGTCCGATCAATGATGTCTCTTCGATTTGCCGTTATCATTTTGGGGTTATGCATTAGAAACCGCTGCATTCACTTTAAATAGGGCTCCATCTAAATCCGTTGAGACGACACCGTATGAACTGTGGTTTGGTGCTAAACCTAAGTTGTCGCTTTCTTAAAGTTTGGGGATGCGAAGCTTACGCCAAGAAGTTGATGCGACAAGCTCGAACCCAAAGCGGAGAAATGCGTCTTCATAGGATACCCTAAGGAAACTATTGGGTATACCTTCTATCACGTAACCGAAGGCAAAGTGTTTGTCGCAAGAACGGTTCCTTTCTTGAGAAGGAGTTTCTCTCGAAAGAAGTGAGTGGGAGGAAAGTAGAGCTAGATGAGGTTATTGAACCTTCTCTTGAATTGAGAGTAGCGCAAGACTGAAATTGTTCCGGTGCCGCTTCCAACAATAGAGGAAGCTAATGACAAGGATCATGAAGCTTGGACGATGTCTTATCTTGAACGTCGCAGTCGACAAGGACGCGTGCCCCTCCGAGTGGTACGGAAACTCGCCTTGACTGTCTTGTTAGTAGAAGACAGTGAACCTACGAACTATGAGGAAGCGATGATGAGCCCAGACTCTGAGAAATGGCTAGAAGCCATGAAATCCGAATTAGGATCCATGAGCGAAAACCAAGTATGGACTTTGGTGGACCCTCCTAGCGACCGAAAGGCCGTTGAGTGCAAATGGATCTTCAAGAAGAAAACGGACGCGGATGGTAATGTTACCGTCTATAAAGCACGGCTTGTCGCGAAAGGTTTTCGACAAGTTCAAGGTGTTGACTACGATGAGACTTTCTCTCCCGTAGCGATGTTTAAGTCCATTCGGATATTATTAGCAATTGCTGCATTTCATGATTATGAAATATGGCAGATGGATGTCAAGACTGCGTTCCTCAATGGCAACATTGATGAAAAGTTGTATATGATGCAACCCGAAGGCTTTGTCGATCCTAAGGATGCTAGTAAAGTATGCAAACTTCAGCGTTCCATTTATGGACTAAAGCAAGCATCTCGGAGTTGGAACCTTCGTTTTGATCAAGTGATCAAGAGCTTTGGATTTGTTCCAAATTGCTACGAAGCTTGTATCTACAAGAAAGTGAGTGGGAGCTCGGTGACGCTTACGGTGCTGTATGTGGATGACATATTGATTATCGGAAATGACATCAACATGCTTAACGATGTGAAGAGTTATTTGAACAAGTGTTTTCAATGAAAGACGAGGTGAAGTTGCTTATATATTGGGCATCAAAATCTATAGAGATAGACAAAGACGCCTGATAGCTTTAAGCCAGAGTACATACCTAGACAAAGTTCTGAAAAGGTTCAGAATGGATAAGGCAAAGAAAGGTTCAGTGCCTATGTTGTCAGGTAAGATATTGAGCAAGGCTCAGTGTCCAGCTACGGTAAATGATAGGGAAGTTATGAGCAAAGTGCCTTATGCCTCGGCCATAGGTTCCATCATGTATGCCATGCTGTGTACTAGACTGGATGTGTCCAATGCTCTTAGTTTGACGAGCAAATATCAAAGTGATCCAGGAGTGGAACACTGGACAGCCGTGAAGAACATCCTAAAGTACCTAAATAGAACTAAAGAAATGTTCTTAGTCTATGGGGTGATGAACTTGTCGTAAAAGGTTACGTCGATGCTAGTTTCGACACGACAAGGATGATTCCAAATCTCGACAGGATACGTTTATATTTTGAATGGAGGAGCTGTGAGTCGGAGAAGCAAAAGCGTGATCGTGGGATCTACAAAGGAAGCGGAATACATGGCCGCAGAAGCGTCAAGTGAAGGAGTTTGGATCGAAACTTCATCATCGAGCTTGGCGTGGTTCCAAGTGCATTGGACCCACTAGAGATATTGTGACAACACCGGCGCCATAGCACTCGCTAAGGAACCAAGATATCATCCAAAGACCAAGCATATCAACCGCAAGTTTCATATAATCCGAGATTATATAGCAGATGGAGATCTGAAGATTAGCAAAGTACATACGGATCTGAATGTCGCAGATCCATTGACTAAACCTCTTCCACGTAAAACATGATCAACACCTCGATTGCCATGGGTGTGAGATTGTTGCCAGATGTAAACTAGATTATTGACTCTAGTGCAAGTGGGAGACTGTTGGAATTATGCCCTAGAGGCAATAATAAAGATGTTATTATTATAATTCTTGTTCATGATAAAGTTTATATTCCAAGCTAGAATTGTATTAAGCGGAAACATTAATACTTGTGTGGTTTGTGAACAACACCGTGTCCCTGGTACACCTCTAAGGACTAGCTCATTGATCAATGATGGTTAAGGTTTCCTAACCATAGACATGAGTTGTCAATTGATAATGAGATCATATCATTGGGAGAATGATATGATGGACAGACCCAAACTAAGCGAAGCAATTAGATCGTTTCATCGTGTTCATCTTTGCGAAGCTTTTCCTATGTCAAATATTGTATTCCTTAGACCATGAGATAATGCAACTCCCTGGTACCGGAAGAAGGCTTTGAGGTCATCAAACGTCATCCTATGAGAGGGTGATCATAAAGGTGTCTCTCAGGTGATCGGAAAGTATCATTGGGTTGTATGTATCGAGATGGAATTTGTCCCTCCCAAGTCGGAGAGATATACTTGGGCCCACTCGGTAATCGATATCAACACCGCTTGCAAGCATGTGGTTAAGGAGTTAATCACAAAGTGATATCGATTACGGAACGAGTAAAGTACTTCGTGAACGAGATTGAACTAGGTATGACGGCATCGATCGAATCTCGGCAAGTAAAATATCGCGAGACGAAGGGAATATATATATGGGATTGATTGAATCTGGCATCGTGGTTCATCCGATATGATCATCGATGAATGTGGGAGTCAATATGGGTGCCTGCACCCGCTGTTGATTATTGATAGAAGATCATGTCTGCATATTCTCGAACCCGCAGGGTCACACACTTAACGTATCTCGACGCTAGGATAGATTGGATAATTGGTTTATGAATTTTTGTTCAGAGTCTCGGATGGGATCCGGGACATCACGAGAGGTTCCGGAATGGTCCGGAGAATAAGATTCATATAAGGCAGTGCAGTTTTTGGAGTTCAGAATTGTTCCGGGTTAATCGGTATTGTACCTGAAGCTTCTAGAACCTTCCGGAAGGGGACCAACGTGGCCCCACCTTCCGGGAGGGGCCATGGGCCTATGAGGGAGTGTCCTGGCCGCTTTGGGCCAGGGGCACAAGGCCCCATAGGGCCCAGCCGATCCTAGAGAGTTTAAATCGTTTAAACTAGAGATAGGGTTTCTAGAAGAGGGGAGAGTCCATGCCCCCCACTCCTTATCCTTTGGGCTTAGGGGAGGTGCTAGGGCTGCACCCCCCCCCCCCTCTATATAAAGAGGGGTGGGGGCGCACCAACCCCACACACCTCTCCTACAAACCCTAGCCGCCTTGCTAGCTTTCCTCTCTCCCTCCCGATTTGGCTTGAAGCCTGCTGTAGAAATTCTCCACCATATACACCACGCCGTCGTGTTGTAGATCCAATCTATCTCTCCACCATACTTGTTGGTCCGAGGAAGGAGGAGACGTCGAGGTGCTGCACGTGTGCATCTCACGGAGGCACCGCCACTTGTGGTGCTAGATCGGATCGGATCGCGAGGAGGAGAAGCGAGTACGACTACATCACCCACGTTCCGACGAACGTTCCGCTATGCGAATCTTCAAGGGTATGAAGATCTAATCCAATCTCTCTCGTTGATTGCATCTCCTAGATTAGATCCTGGCTTTCCCTTTGTTCGCATCCGTAGAAAATTTTGATTTACTATGCCGCGAAACCCTTCATAAAGAATAGATTCCAGCACATAAATAACAAATTTCAGCACATAAAGAATAGATTTCAGCACTAAAGAACAGATTTCAGCACATAAAGAATAGATTTCAACACCAAAATGTCATATTCCAACAACACAAAATGCAATTATTACATCAAGTCACAACATGATACATCAAATGTGTGCAGCCCCCCTATTTGCCCACATCGCTTGAGCAAATTCATTCCTCTTTTGTTTCCAAGAAGCATTATCATATGCAATGCCATTATTCTCCTCATTGGTTGGTTCCGGTTCCCATGTGGCCTCCGGTGGAAAATATTCATCCTCCCCAAACTGAAGTATCCAATTATGAATAATTGCACAAGCTAGCACTACTTTTACGTGGGTCTTGTATGGATGGAAGGGTCTATTGTAAACAAACTTCCATCGATTCTTGTATGTTGCAAAGGCCAGCTCAATCGCTATCCTTAGAGAAGAGTGTCTTAAGTTGAACAACTCTTTATAATTTTCAGGATGATTCCCCGCACCATACTCCTTCAAGTGGTACCTTGTTTTACGGTATGGTGGAAGGAAACCCGGTCTCACAAAGATACCCAAAGATCGACAAGGTAGAATTTTCCAATGATAATTGAACTATTAGGTATGGCAAAAACTATTGAGAAATATGTAACTATAGGTTTAAGTTATTACCTGGAGGAAGTGACAACCCATCATCCCTTTCCACAGCATCAGCAAGTATAAGGGCATCATGGGCTGACCCCTCCCAACCAGCAAGTACATAGGTAAACATTAAATCAAAATCTATGGCAGCCATGACATTTTGGGTAGTCCCCTCCTTTCTACCCCTAAAGGCAGCTGAGATATTTCTTGGGACTCTTGCGGACACATGAGTCCCATCTATTGCTCCAATACAATCCTAATTCAGAAAATAGAAATATTTGTCATTCATTGGTCTTATCAAATTCCAGCAATATCCAGACTTTTCAACCAAAATAATTTACCTTGAAGTAAGGATTGAAGCGGTTGTTTTCCTAAATTTTAGGATGGATATGAGTAGATGGAGGACGAATCATCTCAGCTCGTAACTCTCCAACGGCATATAATACTGCCTTAAAATACCTACTGATTACTTCAATAGATCTTCTAAAAATTGGTTGTAGAGCTCTAAACCGTGTGTTGTGACCAACTACTAGGAGAAACATGGCTACTTGTTCCTCGATAGAAGTATGGATACTATATTTCAATAATTCTCTCTCTCTAAACAACGTGCACAAACGAAAAAAGGGAGCTCTTTTCATTCTTAGCTGATTTGAGCAATTTGTATCAGTTGAATGATAGATAAATCTCAGATTTGATTCCCTAGCAATGTCCATGTCAATTATACGACCCATTGTTATCATCGGAGTTTTCCTAGCTTTTCTTGAGATAAAAACCATATAAGCACCCAATACAGCTGCGAGGCCGGCTGCTTTCACAATTAATTGCCTTCATTTTCTTGCCAAATTGTCCATCTAAAGAAATAAAAAATGAATCATGTTGGTACTAGGATATAGCAGTCATCAAAGCATTGTTTCCAAGTGATTCATTGTTCTCAGTACACTATGCACAACAACACAGATTAATTGGTGAGCAAATCATTGTTTCCAAGTGATAAAAACGAATCATGTTGACTATACCTTGCAGGCTCAAATGCTACTGCCTGTTGTAGATGAGGTTGGGGACGATGCAGATCGGGGCGGAGCAGAGCGGCAGCAGCCGGTAAACGAGGTGGACGGGCGAGATCGGCTGATTCCCGCCCTGTTTCTGCTCGAAGGAGGCCGCTACAGAAGGGCGGCGGCTCCTCCACATATGGCACCGACCATCTCCATGGCTTGCTGCGACGTGGAGCTTTGGACAAACAACAGGAGGTCAGCAGAAAGGGAATAGGATGGGGGAGATTTCGGGAGAGAGGAGGAAGGGCGGGGAGCCTCACTGGCGGCGGGATCTAGGGGCGGGTCGGAACGCGACGGCGACGTCTGGAGCGAGCGAGCCAGAGAAAGAAGAAACACAGGGGGAGGGGGATGCTTGGTCGAGGCGGGGTCTGGGGGTCGGGTGGTTTCCAACGGGGCCAGGGTGGGCGGGCCTAGAGAAAAAACGAGACGCGGGGGGGAAGATTTTTCGGGACGAACGCGGCAGGGCTATGGTGCGAACCCCGTTTTGAGCTTCGCAGGTGGGCAGTGCCCAGACTTCTTTTTCGTATCGAGTGGGCAGTGCCCAGGCTACAGACCCGACCTACCAATCAGCTAAATTCGGTACGAGGTGGGATTTTCTTGGTGCAGCAGGTCCACCAAACACACGCTTAGTTTTATTTTGAAGTGGCATTGAGAAGAAAAGATCTCTCAAGAGAGCCTTTATACTTAGAAAATTTCTTTTCTTTCGAAACCCCCAATGGTACTTTATATATACATAGCATAGCAAGTACTTAGCAAAAAAAAGGGGTAACCTATTAGGAGGGGGAAAATCCTAAGTATAGAGCTACTCATGGAATACTACAAAATCATCGCACTTTCAAAAATAATACTAAAAAATATTCTACTAGAACATCCTACACATGAATACTACAGAACATTGAGGATCACATGCGTAGAATAAGTCTAGGACAAAATATGAACAAGTGGTGTAACTTGCCTTGATCCGAGCAGCAATCTACACAATAGTACCCCTCAGCGCACTCTGAACAATCTAACAAAACACAAACATAGATCTAATCACAACTTGCTCAAAATAATGCCACAGAAAAAGTATGCATGCATGCAACATGGTAATATGCAGGATTGTGTTCTAATTTGACCAAGGTATCCTTCTTGGGTTGCTAATGTGTTGGGAGTGTCGTTAGTATTAGTTTCCCACATATTTTAATTAATTCAGATCATTACTTTAATTTATAGGCTCATAAGGAGATCCAACCATCTAATCAGCCCCGAATCAGATCTAAAGATCTTAAGCAAGATTTTATAATTTTTGTCAGTAGGTATTGTAAAAAAAATCCAACGCAACAAGAATCAACTAAAATGGAGTTCTAATTATTTTTCTATGAATTAAATACTCTAATCTAGAGATTAAATTCTACATAGAATATACTACTTCAAACTCGCCAAATTATTCCAGATCTATGTTCTACACAATTTTTTGAATCCAACGGTATATTATACGCGATTTTTGGCCAAGTGTTTGAATTTCTATGAATTTCGCAAGATTCAAATATAATCTGCCAATTTAAAACCTAAATCTAACAGATCCAAGATGGCAGTTTCTGATTGGCCCAGCTAAGTGACGCGGCGCTGACGCGAGCGTGCCACGTGGCACAACGTGATTCGATGGTACCCCTTCGCTAGGAAGGTCTAATCTGAACTGTAGATTTTAAATCTAACGGACGGGGAAGACAGCAGCGACTTACAGGCGGTGTCGATGGCGAGGAGAGGCAGACGGCGGCGGCGCTGTCGGGCAGTGGTGCTCGGAGGCGGTCTGCTGGCTACTCGAGACAGTAGAGTAGACGATGGCGCGTGTCTCCTCCTCACGGTCCCGTTTGTGAGCTCGGCTCCAACCCTCCCTTCCTCTCCCAGCCGCAAAGCTCCCCTGGTCTCTGCAAACTCCGGCGATGCGTCGGCGAGAAATCGTGGGCGTTCTAGCGCTCTGCAGAAGGGGGAAAAGGGTCAGAGGGAAGCGGCAGAGCACGATAGAACAATCAACGGAGAAAGAGGGTCGGGGTGACGCAATTCGTCGGAGGCTTGACCTTCCCGAGCGCAGCAACGGCGAGCAAGATCGGCCGCGGTTCAGGGCGTTTTAGCTAGGGTTTTCGGGGGGAAATGACGAGAGGGGTCGTCTTTTATAGTCCGGGGACTTGGAGGAGGGGGCGGCCAAATCGGTTAGGATTTGAGCTTATCCCGACGCGTCCGATACGGGGGGTTTGAGTTCGCCGTGGACTCCAGGAGGAAGACGACGCGGTGGGGCCCCGGCGTTAGAGGGTGCGGCGCTGGTGGGCTGCATGAGGGCTGGGAGAAACGGGTCGGCCCACACGCTGTGCGGCGCTGGCGGGTTTGCGCGCGGCGGCAGATAGGTCGCGGGCTGGCCTAGCTGGCCCACTTAGGTTAGTTAGTTTTTTTTGTTATTCTTTTTATTTTATCATTTTTCTGTTTTACCAAAACTTTAATAACTTTTGCATAACAAACCCAAAATTAGTGAAACTAGTTTCTAAATTTTTGTAATAATATGGTGGTCATCATAGAACCAGAAAATATTATTTTTACCAAGCTTTAGGAAGGTCAAGCAAGATTACTTCCTTCTTGCTCAATAGAGGGATTTTTTTATTAGGGTTTTGATAGGGTTTCGTGACAGGGTCTTTAATGTAAATTTTAACTTATAGGATGCAATGATGCAAGGATGATGCATGCTCCTAGTAACATCTTAATATAAAATCTGGGATGTTACAAATCTACCCCCCTTAAGAAGAAGCTCGTCCCCGAGATTCGGGTTGGCTAGCAAATAGGTGTGGGTGTTCCGCCTTCAAATCTTCTTCATGTTCCCACGTGGCTTCTTCCTCGGAGTGGTGGTTCCATTGGACTTTGCAGAATCTGATAGCCTTGGTACGGGTAATCCTTTCGGCTGTTTCCAATATTTTGATGGGTTTTTCCTCATAGGTAAGGTCATTTTCCAATTGAACTTCATCTAGGGGAACCGTATCTCTTAGCGGTGTTTCGGCCATTTCTGGGTGACACTTCTTTAGTTCTGACACATGAAACACATCATGAACAGTCAGTCCTTCTGGTAACTCCAACTGATAAGAAACTTCTCCTCTACGGGCCAGAACCTTATATGGTCCTATGAATCATGGGGCTAACTTACCCTTGATTCCAAACCTCTTAACTCCTCGTAGTGGTGAAACTCGTAGGTACGCATGGTCCCCTATTTTATAAGTCACATCTCTGTGCTTGGAATCAGCATAGCTCTTTTGTCGGAATTGGGCTACCTTTAGCCTATCTTGAATCTCATGTACCTTCTCCTCGGCATCCTTGATCAGTTCAGGTCCAAACAGACTATGTTCTCCAACCCCACTCCATAACAGCGGAGTCCTACACTTCCTGCCATATAGAACTTCAAACGGAGCCATCTTGATACTTGTTTGGTAACTGTTGTAGTGTGAGAACTCAGCATACGGCAAGTTATCATCCCAACTAGACCCATAGTCTAGTGCGCAAGCTCTCAACATATCCTCCAGAATCTGGTTCACCCTTTCTGTTTGGCCATCTGTTTGAGGGTAGAAAGCAGTATTGAATTCTAGTCTGGTTCCAAGTGATAGCATCAATATCCGGGTGGGTGACTTGTTAGTTATCCCACCATTCTGCAGCAGGTCCTTCAAGTTGGTGCGCGGCATAACGCACCCTGTCGGCTCCGACAGCTTGCACGGTGTCTAACTTCTTATTAATTATGCGGAGCCAGTCATCTACAATGATTGGTTCAGCGCTGCTAGTGAAGGTAGGTGGGTTCAACCTCAAAAATCGAGTCAAGCGATCCTGTTGAGGTGGTGGTTGAGGTGGGGGTGGCGAAGGTGGCGCGTTGTTGTTGTTGTTTTGCATGTTCTGAGTGAGCAGTTGGATCAGCTGGTTCTGAGTGGCCAAAAGTTGTGCAATCTCTGGAGGAATTTCGGGGTTCGCACGTCTTGGCGGCATCTGTGGAGTTTGAGAAACAAGTTAAGGAATAGATAGAAAGACTAAGTAGTAAACTCCTACCCTTATGAAAACACACAAGACACACAAGGCATGCAAGGCAGCATAAGCAGCACAGGTAAAACACATAAATCATCCAAGTTTAACTAAACCAAACATGTCTTGGTATTTATTACAATCGCGAATAACGTTCAACTATAGAATTTAAAGGTGGTCCGACTACTACACATCTTCCATGCCTTCCTCTTCCTCGTCCTCGAACGAGTAGCCCTCCTTCTCTAGGGTTGACTTGTACAGCTCCATCTCCTTTGTGGTGGCTTCAAGCTTCTCTTGGAGGTCCTTTATTTCATCGTGCAGCTTCTTGGTAGTGGCTTCTAGCTGCTCCTGAAGTCCCTCCTTCTCGCCCTGCAGTTCTTCCACTAGTCTTGACTTCTTTGCGGCTTCAAGTTGCTTTGCCAAGTCCCTCTTGGTAGCACGCACATCATTGATTATCTTGCAAAGGACCTCGGTTTGCACATCAGTTTCCTCGATTTCCTTCTTGAGTTCCCTAATCCTCTTGTTTTTATTTATCACCCTCTTCTCTTGGTTAGTGAACTTCTTCTCCTGGTCCTGGAACCTCATCTCTTGGGACTTCATTGCCTCCTCATGCTGCTTGATTATTTCCTCCTTCTCCTTGATGAGAGCGCATAGCTCATCGTTCCTTGGCATCTCGAGGGAGCTACCTTTTTCAAGGTCATGGATGTGGCACTCCAAGTCTTGATATTTCGTCCTTTGGCGCTTGGTAGAAGCCCTTTCTTCAAAGGTCAACTCCATGGGAACTCCTTCCTCATCACGCCTTCCAAAAAAGACCGCCGTAGTATCCTTGGAGATCTTCTTGATGGAGTCCACATAGGCGACCAATGAGCTGCTGCAAGGTGATGCTAAGGGCCTTCTCCTTGGAGTCGCTAATGATGTGGATTGCTATGTCTTCCTCCGGGCGCTCGCCTCTATATTGTCCTGGTTGGATGACCTTGACTTCCCAGCAGCCGTCCTTGTGGAGTTTCTTCATTGGGCTTCCCTGGATTGTTGGCAGGGGAAGTTCCAAATGTGTGAGGAGGTCCATGAGGCATCCACCAAAGCGAAGGGGCTCAATGTCCGCGACAGTGTCGTAGCAGAAGCTCATCATCTTTAAGTTAGAGGAATGAATATTATATACTTAAACAAGTAGAGGAAAGCGGATACTAGAAGTGCGTGAAATTAACTTAGAAAAAAAAGTAAGGCACATAAGTTAGAGGTGGTTCCAATCCTAGGGTCACGTCCTACAGGAAACGATGTGCTCTGATACCATATGTTGTGACCTTGTATCAATAATGATCCTAAGTCCCTGTGATTTACATGCTAGTCCCTGGATCAATAGCTAGCACTCACAGTCGATGAATATCATGTAAAACACAAAGTCATTATTACACGAGGAATCCAGAGTATGAAATTATTACAAATTTTCTTAGCATTAAGCTAGCTCAAATAACAGCAGAAACATAAAACAACTTGAGTCCATCAACTCCGCAGGCTTGTTGAGTGTAGACTCGCGATCCCTACGCACCTTTCAATCTTTGGATTCTGCACATAAGACATGCAGCCAACAAGTTGGGTCAATATTTTAAATGTATTGGCAAATTACACCAAGGAAAGAAAAAAGACTAAATCTACATGCAAGCCTAGTTTAGGTTGTGGAGTTCATTTGCTCAAAGCTAATTTTCTTAAGTATGGAAAAAGAGAGAGAATTTCCCTACTTTGTAAACACTTGCTTAAGTAATATATGGTCGAATGGCACACGAGGATATTACTCACCAAGTGTCCAACAACCTAACACTTGGATATTACTCACCAAGTTCCCAAAACCCACCCAATAACGATATGACTCACACCTTGGGTTTTTAGAAAACTTTAAGTTTTGAAAGAGAGAGAGGAAGATCCTTCAGAGGCTCCATCCTTCAGATGCTCAATGTTGTTCTGTTTCCGTGAACACGGTTGATCGATCAGATTGCAATACTCTCGAGAGTTTGTGCACTTTACCCACAATCTACGATCAAGTCCTTTTACAGACAAGACCATGGCGAGGCTTTCCCTTAGTAGCCCCTCTACCAGCTGGATCTAACCGTTCCAAGAACCTCCATATGTTGGTAACCCGGTGAGGTTTCCCACTAAGTACTAGGCCAAGACAGAGCCCATATGTATTGTGGTTGCACTTGAAGCTTCTGAATTATGAAATATGGAAGACTTCTTTGATTCCTGGGCGGCCGTCCTCCACCAAAATCTCACTCGTTGACCCGACAACCATTCCGCCCGGAAGAAAACTTAGTTTTATTTTTAAGTAGCATTGAGAGAAAAGATCGCTCAAGAGAGCCTTTATACTTAGAAAATTTCTTGTCATTCGAACCCCCCAACGGTACTTTATATATACATAGCATAGCAAGTACTTAGCAAAAAAAGGGGTAACCTATTAGGAGGGGGAAAATCCTAAGTATAGAGCTACTCATGGCATACTACAAAGTCATCGCACTTGCAAAAATAATACTAAGAAATATTCTACTAGAACATCATACACATGCATACTATAGAATTTTGAGAATCACATGCATAGAATAAGTCTGGGACAAAATATGAACAAGTGGTGTAACTTGCCTTGATCCGAGCAGCACTCTACACAACAGTACTCCTCAGCGCACTTCGAACAATCTAACGAAACACAAACATAGATCTAATCACTACTTGCTCGAAATAATGCCACAGAAAAAGTAGGCATGCATGCAACATGGTAATATGCAAGATTGTGTTATAATTTGACCAAGGTATCCTTCTTGGTTTGCTAATGTGTTGGGAGTGTCGTTAGTATTAGTTTCTCATAGATTTTAATTAATTCGGATCATTATTTTAATATATAGGCTCATAAGGAGATCCAACCATCTAATCAGCCCCGAATCAGATCTAAAGATCTTAATCAAGATTTTATAATTTTTGTTAGTAGGTATTGTAAAAACAAAGCCAATGTAACAAGAATCAACTAAAACGGAATTCCAATTATTTTTCTATGAATTAAATACTCCAATCTAGAGATTAAATTATACACAGGAGATACTCCTGCAAACTCGCCAAATTATTTCATATCTGTGTTCTACACAATTTTTTGAATCCAACGGTATATTATACGCAATTTTTGGCCAAGTGGTTGAATTTCTATAAATTTCACAAGATTCAAATATAATCTGCCAATTTAAAACCTAAATCTAACAGACCCGAGACAAGTGGCAGTTTCTGATTGGCCTAGCTAAGTGACGCGGCGCGCTACCACGAGCGTGCCACACGGCACGGCGTGATTCGACGGTACCCCTTCGCTAGGAAGGTCTAATCTAAACCGCAGATTTTATATCTAATGGACGGGGAAGACAGGGGCGACTTACAGGCGGTGTCGATGGCGAGGACAGGCAAACGGCGGTGGCGCTGTCGGGCAGTGGTGCTCGGCAGCGGTCCGGTGGCTTCTCGAGGCAGTGGAGTAGACGACGGAGCGCGGCTCCTCCTCGCAGTCCCGTTCGTGAGATCGGCTCCAACCCTCCCTTCCTCGCCCAGCCGCAAAGCTCCGCTGGTCTCTGCAAACTTCGGCGATGCATCATCGAGAAATCGTGGGCGTTCTAGCGCTCTGCGGAAGGGGGAAAAGGGTCAGAGGGAAGAGGCGGAGCACGGGTAGAACAATCAACAGATAAAGAGAGTCGGGGGTGACGCAATTCGTCGGCGGCTTGACCTTCCCGAGCGCAGAAACGACGAGCAAGATTGGTAGCGGTTCGGGGCGTTTTAGCTAGGGTTTTCGGGGGGAAAACGACGAGAGGGGTCGGCTTTTATAGTCCGGAGACTTGAAGGAGGGGGCGGCCGAATCGGTTAAGATTTGAGCTTATCCCGACGCGTCCGAGGCGGGGGGAGTTTGAGTTTTCCGTGGACTCCAGGAGGAAGACGACGCGGTGGGGCCCCGGCGTCGTGGTGCGACAACCGGGCTGCAAGAGGGCTGGGGAACGGGCGGTCCATGTTGTCTTGCGCTAAGCGAGTTTCTTGTGGCGGCGAGATAGGTCATGGTTGGCCTAGCTGGCCCGCTTAGGTTAGTTAGTTTTTCTTGTTATTCTTTTTATTTTATCATTTTTCTGTTTTACCAAAACTTTAATAACTTTTGCATAACAAACCCAAAATTAGTGAAACTAGTTTCTAAATTTTTGTAATAATAAGGTGGTCATCATAGAACCAGAAAATATTATTTTTACCAAGCTTTAGGAAGGTCAAGCAAGATTACTTCCTTCTTGCTCAATAGAGGGATTTTTTATTAGGGTTTTGCTAGGGTTTGGTGATAGGGTCTTTAATGTAAATTTTAACTTGTAGGATGCAATGATGCAAGGATGATGCATGCTCCTAGTAAAATCTTAATATAAAATCTGGGATGTTACAATCGCATCCATCCCAGGAGCTCCCGGCGGTCCCGCAACATAAACACCAGTGCCACCATAGATGGTGTGGTGTGTTGTGGGCTCCATATCGGAGAACTAGAGTAGGCAACTTGGAAATCTCGGGCAGGGATGGAATCCACGTCTCCAAAAAATGCGACGGCCTCCTCGCAAGCGGCAGCAGGTGGTGAGGACGTGGGGAAGATCACCCGGTTCTGCTTGTGGATCAAGAGAGTATATTGTAATTGACGTTATTTGTGGTGTGGTTTTAGGCGGATGCAAGGCCAGGATAGCAGCCTGAGCGGAAGGGGCACCATCATCAATGTCGATGGCTTCCTATTGTAGCTGCATGGGTACAGCCTCTGCAAGTCCTAGAGTCTCTTGCCTACAATCACGTGCACGGGTCATATCAATCCCCACCAACCCCCTGGAGAGACCCAGGAAAAGCAACCCACCGCCGGATGAAAAAAAGAGATCAACAAACCTGAAAAGGTCGCATACAATGGGGAGCCACACAAATATCCATAGAAAAGAGATTGGAATAGAGTGGATCAATCACGAAGCGGCACATGTGGACGTCCAAGCTCCATCATGTGCCACCCACCCTAGCGTGAGACCCTGGCGCATGGCTTAACATGATTAATAGTACACCCATATTAACAAGTTGTAACTTCTTTTTCGAAAGCTCATCTAAAAAGAACTCTAAGGATAAACGTGTTTGGCCTAGATCAATTTAAGGATGGGTGATCTACCGAGAATTGGGTACTAGGTGTGCACGAGTGAGGACAAAGTGCGCATAAAGACTAGTGTTGGTTTGTGGAGTTAGTCTAGAGATCCTATTGAGCTTCCAGGAGTGACAGCCGCTAGTCCGGTGACGAGGTTTAATCTCGTCAATGCCCATTGTTATGGACTTGGGTTTTGGAGAAGATGGGGATACTGGAGATCGTGGCACGGTTAACATACAAGCAACCAGGGGACACGAGATTTACCCAGGTTCAGGCCCCCGGAGGGAAAACCCTACTCTTGCTTGTCTGCTCTTGATTACGACGGAACCGAAGGTTACAGGGGTGCGCAGATTCGATCTGGCGTGGAGGTGCGTGTGGAAGTATGAGTCGAGTTGCCCTAGGACGTGCCCTCCTGGCCTTTATATAGACTTAGGCAGGTCCCGGGCATAGTCCTAGTCGGTTACAAGTTCTAGGGTTTTACCCCTTTGAATTTCCTATCTACGCTAGTCTTGCTCTCCAAGGATCCGAAGGCGTCATGGGCCTTGGCCACCCGAAAATCTTCATGGGCCAGCGTATATCTGTTGTGGACCTTCCTTGGGCTGGACCAGGTATGCTGAAGTTACGTACCCGTAGGGTATAACCATGTCAGTAGCCCCCAAGTGTTCAGTCGAATCGCAGATTCGACTGAGGACTCTTCCATCTTTCGGGTGCAGCTATACATTAATAGTATATGTGTTCAGGGATTGTAGATGCGTGTGCCTGACTCACCCGACGGATCAGGGTCAGTTAACTGTCTTAGGATGAAACGACACGATCTTCTTCAGGTTTGGGTCCCTCAACCCGGACCTGGAACATATGCTGGCGTAATTCGACTCAGGCCGCGGAGGACTTACAGGAGTGGAATTCCAGTGATTTTAATTGATGTACCCAACGCGTCCGTCGGGATTTTTCATCGTACTGCGGAGTACGGATTAAATCTTGGCGATCAGTGCGTTGCCAGGCCATCAGATGATATCTGTAGGTCTTATCTTTGCGTCGCAGACGCAGCATACGAGCATTTATCACCACGGAGGTGTTTCGGGTGGCCTAGGAGATTGTCGCTTACTCGGCCGTTTTGTTGGGGCAAAGTTGCCAAAAAATATTTGCATGCTCATCCGGAGGATCGTAGTCGAAGATTTCATAGGGTGCGCGACCAGCGCTCCCTATGGGAGTAGCCCCCAAGTGTCTGTTCGAGTCGTAGACTCGAACGGAGACTTTAATTCAAGTATTGTTTCTGTCGTTAAGTCCGCAGGACTCGAAAATTTTCGGATGCTTAAATCCATCCTCCCTATGGGAGTAGCCCCCGAGTCCGTAGTAGAGTCGTAGACTCGTCGTAGGACTCAGATAAGTAATTTGTCCTCATTTGTCTGTCGGGTGCGCGGCCAGCGCTCCTGATAGGAGTAGCCCCCGAGTATTTAGTTGAATCGCAGATTCGAGTGAGTACTCTTAGCTGTGGAGCCGAAGTGGTGCTAGTATAGCTTTTGATGACGTTAGTGCTTACGATTGATGACCTCAAGCGTCTGCTACGCCAGAGATGACTTGACTGGACAAAGCGTGGGTCCCACTTGCTGACTTTGAATTGACCGGTCACGCGGGGCATGGAGATGATTACGGCGTCTCCTCGATTTCCGCGCGTAGTGGACGGCGTGATAACGACGGTTCGTTGTGATGCTGACACGTGTACGGCCAGATCTACCGTTGGCGTTAGGTCTTCTCGATGGACGGCCAGCGTGCGTCGTCTTCGCTGTTATAATCCTTGGTGAAATCGTGTTTTGTTTTTAACCGCACCAGTTCATCTGTTCACTGCTTCCTTGTTCTTGAGCGATTCTTGCTGCGCGCTGAGCTTTCCTTCCACATTTCCTTCGTTCTTTCTGCGTTGGCATCGTCACCAACGCCGTAGCGCCATGGGGAAAACAAAGAAGTCCTCATCTGCTGTTGGGACCAGCGCCGCCAAAGGCAAGAAGGGTGTCGCCGCTGCTCGCGTCACCGATGGTGGCTGGCGGCGATCAGAGACGCGGGAGAGCGATCTCCGCAAACTGCGCGAACGGGGCCTGATCCCGCAAGATACGACGGCCGTCAAACTCCCCGGCAATGAGGTAATCCCCTGTCCCCCATCTGGGTACCGGGTTATGTTTCTCGCCTTTGTCTTGCGTAGGTTTTCGTATCCAGTCTATGACTTTCTTCGTGGACTGCTCTTCTTCTATGGGGTTCAGTTGCATCATCTGTCTCCCAATTCTCTTCTCCACATTGCTTGTTTTATCACTTTTTGCGAGTGCTGGCTTGGCATTGAGCCGCACTTTGGCCTCTTCCGGAAGCTCTATTCCGTGAAGAGGCAATCTGGTTTGGATGGTGTTTATCCCATTGGGGGTTTCATCATCTCCCTCAGTCCCAATCTGGAATTCTTTTCCTTTTCCATGTCCGAATCTGTCCTGTACTAGCGGAGGCGATGGTTTTATATCCGTGACTCCGTAGTGCCCGGGCAAGATTTTGGTCTTGTACCCTTTGACCCCTCTCAATTGATTGAGAAGAAAAGATCCTGAAAAAACCAAATCTTAGACGGTGAGGTTGCGGAGATAGAGGCCCTGTACCTTCGGGTGGACGATCTCCAACTAATTCTTGAGAAGGAGGTGAACGGTGTGGACATCATCCGAACGTTTCTTGAGCGTCGGGTGCAGCCTCTCCAAGCGAGGGCGCACCCGATGTTTCTTTATTCTGGGCGCCGTGATCCAACAAGGGTTTCGAGTGAGAAATCTCCGAGGTGTAACTGGACAAGGCTCTTCGCGCGCTGTTGAAGTTCAAGGCCGACGAAGAAATCCCGGGGAAGTCGCTGACTCCTCCTTTTTCTTCGACGTTGGCCGTACCGAAGGTGTAGATTTGCGCACGTAGTGCTCCCCTTTGTTTTTGTCGGCTGTGTATTTGTTTCTTTTGTTTGCTAACAAAGTTCCTTCTCATCTTGCAGAGCTTCAAAGTGCCGGGCATGGTACCACCGTTGCCCGAAAGGTATCCGAATGCCCCGGATAATGAAGTGGTGGATTCCGTGTTCGAGCTACCATCAGCGCGATCTCCAGCGGAGGATGCCGACGAGTCGAGTGAGGATCATTCGCGCAAACGATCACGGAGCTCCAGCGAGTCTTCGGATGCCTCAACTCCTCCGACTCCCAGAAATCCTCTGGGCCTTGAGCGTCATGATGATGTTCATGGAGGTTCTTCCTCTCCCCTTCCTGCCATTCCTATGCGGGCTGTCGTGCCGCACCCGCCAGCAAAGCGGAAGAATGAAGAAAAGAAGGAAGAGAAGAAGGAAGAGAAGAAAGAGGAGAAGAGGGCCCGAAGGGCTTCTCCTATCTTCGACCTGAGCGCATTGGGCTCGTAAGTTTTCTTGTTGTACCGTTGTCCTTTTCCCTTCATGATTTTTGCACCTGTGTTGATTGGTTCGTATGCAGGCAATCCTCCCACGACTCTAGTGATGGTGCGCGGGAGATGATGGGGGAGTCGAACATTGCGTCGCCTCCTCCTCAGACGGTGGCGACTTCGGGTGGCGCCGCTCCAGATCCTCCTGTGCGGGAGGCGCTGGTGATTGCGCCTCAGAATTTCGCAGGCGGGGCTTCGGGCTCGCCGTCAGATCATGTAAGTTTTCTTCATGTCATGGGGGAAGCCCCCGAGTGTCTTCGTGTGCTGATGTTGTTTTTGCTCCTTTGTGTTGGGCGTAGCCCCCAAGTCCTTTTCTTACTGCTTTTTCCTTTTCCTGCAGCCTTTTGTACAGGAGGCCAAGCGGCTGGTGGGGGAGCGCCTGGCGCTGGAGGCGAATCTTCGGCAGCTGCAAGGTATCTGTCTGCCTTTTGATACTTCTCTTGTTTATCTGGTACTGTTCTTTGACACTTGTTTGTCTTAAATGCAGAGGAGCATTACGACTCTCTCCGTGAGGTTGACGCTCTTAAAAAGAGCCTTGGCCAATCGGAGTAGAAAGCCGAAGCCGCCGTCGGCGCGAAAGAGCGCCTTGAGCTAGAGCTAACGAAGGCAGCCGAAGCGAAGGAGCGTCTGCAGCAGGAGGCCGCAGATCGTGAGGAGCAGCTGGCCACCGTTGCGGCTGCTCATGAAAGAGGAGTGGCGTCGAAGCTCATGGCTGCTGCCAAGGCTATTTCGGGTGAGTGCTAATTTTTTCACTTGGTTCTGTTTCTACGAGTCTTCTTCGATGCTGCCTTGCTTCATGATTTTCTTCATTTTTGTCTCAGATGCCGCAGGCATCGAGTTTGACCGCGGTGCCCTGGAGCACGGCAGTGCCCTAGATGATGCCACTGTGGCGGTCGAAGACCGCTGCGGCACCGTCGTCAACTCCCTTGCCAAGGCGAAAGAGGTCCCTGGTCGCTTCTACCAGGAGCTCTTCCCGAAGGCCACAGCCCTTGAAGATGTGGATTCCCTGGCAGAGGCTCTTGGCGCCGCGGCGCATAAGCGCAAGCAGAAGGGCATCGGCGCGTCCGTCGGGCTGGCGATGGCCTTGGCGGCTGGAGCGGAGCTGGACTTGCCCCAGATCACCTCTCGGATGCCGACGACTGCGGATGGATCCGAGGTAGCCTTCGCTGCCTACTCCGCTCGCTGCATACGATATGGGCCCAAGCTCATTGACTTGCTGTCTGAGTACGCCCTGCGGCAGCAAGGCGAGGCCAAAGCTAGGCAGTCTGGCTCCGAGGCGACTCAGTGTCCTGCACCTTAGACATAGTAGACGTAGGGTAGCGTGTAGTCTACTTTTGTTGTAAATATCTTTTGTAGTACCGCCCTTGTGCCACGTAGTGGCCTTATATATTTAATGAATTCCTCCGAGTTGTGCTCAATCCTTGGCTGAAATATCTGTGTGCCTTCTTTTTCTGCTGCTATAGGTTCCTTCGGGTGCTGACCCAGCGGACACTTCATCCTCAAGGCCTGTACGACCATCGTTGGATGATTCCTCGCAGCTCACTTTCCTTCGAGATCGCGTGCGTAGTTTGGAGAGGGAATTGCTCGGGCTGCATGGCCGCGCCGACGTTTGGAAGTCCAAGGCGGATCGTGGTGCAGCCAGAGAGGAGTACTTGATGGCGGAGCTCGATCAGCTATCCGATCAGCTGCAATGTAAGTTGATCCTTGTTTTGGGTTGTAGCTTAGTTCTTCGGGTGAGACTGCTGGCCTTATTCTTGTATTGTGCGATTGTTGCAGGTGCGAATCTTGCTCCGAGGGAAGAAAAAGAGCGTGTCGTTGTTCGGGTCAATTGCTTGACTCAGCAGGACATGGAGGCCGGCAGCTTCTTCTGGATGGACCGCGATCGCGTCGTGGTTCTGGCGACGGTGCAGGATCGTGTCTATCAAGTTTCGCGGGTGCTCCGCCAGGTGCAGACATCACTTTCCTCAGTGCTGCATGTCATCTTTCCTTTGGATGCCGTGCCTACGACCCTTGCTGGTCTTCTGTCGAAATTTCAGAATGCCAGCAACGTCAAGGAGCTGGTGCGGCGGCAGCTCGTCGTAGGAGTCAAGGCTGCTTTGTCTCTTGTGAGGGTGCACCTCCCTGACGTAGATTTGGCTGCTGTGGCAGCTGGGCCGCCTCTTCGACCGGATGGTGGCGAGTGGAACATGCGTCCGCATTACGCGGCTGTAAGGCAGTATGCCGAACAGATTGTAGATTTGTTTGAGCAGCGTGCTCAGGTTATTCTTCAGAATAGGTAGGACCTGAAAATGAACAGATAGATGTAAAATTTGTATATTTCGGCTGGGCGTGTTTGTGCCCTTTGTTGTAAAGGTTTTCTTGTTTGTGAGCACGCAGTGCTCTGATTGAGTACGTGTCCTTTTCGTTTGCCTGACGTGGTCAGCTACTCAGGTGTACACGTTTGGTCCTCAGTCGATGAAATCGTGAGGTGGGGGGAGCCCCCGAGTGCGTTTGTAGCATGTAGTAAAGTTGCAGAAAAAGAGTCAACGGAAGTTTGGGGCGAGACACTTAGCTTTATTTATATCGTAATGGAGGAGGTACATGGTTCGGCTGAGTAGCCTTGGCTGAAAGCCTTATTGAAAGTAAAAGGGGGGTAGGTTGTTATGGGTAGAATCGACGCAGGTGCGATATGTTCCATGGGTTGGAGTATGCGACTCCAGACTCCACGTTTTTGAGGCGATAGGCGTCACCTGGGATGACTTCGGTGATGACGTAGGGTCCTTCCCATGGTGACTCGAATTTGTTCGGTCGCTTTTGCTTGAGTCGTAAGACGAGGTCTCCTTCGACGAAGGACCTTGGGCGCAGCCGGCGGCTGTGATAGTTGCGGAGACTCTGCTGGTACACCGCTGATCGAGCTGCTGCTATATCCCGCGCTTCGTCGAGTGTGTCGACGGCGTCTTCGAGTGCAGCCGTAGATTCGGCTTCGCTGTAAGCGACGACTTGTGGAGCCTGGTGGCGCACTTCGGCTGGTATCACGGCCTCAGCTCCGTGCACCATGAAGAACGGTGTGTAGCCGGTGGAGCTGTTTGGCGTAGTCCGTAAGCTCCACAGGACGGATGGTAGCTCTTTCATCCGTTCCAGCTTTTAGCTCCGGTGAGCTCATGAGGCGCTTCTTGATGCCGGCTACCGATGAGGCTGGCCTTTCCACTTGCCCGCTTGTTTGCGGGTGTGCCACGAGGCATACGTGATGTTGATCCCGAGGCCTTCGAAGTCCCGGAATTCTTCGGAGATGAAGTTCGATCCGTTGTCGGTGATGATGCTTGCGGCAACGAACCTGTAGACAATGGATTCAAGAATTTGACGGTTTTGCCCTTACGTTGGTGGTCGCATGGCCTCTATCCACTTGGTGAATTTGTCGACTGCGACCAGGAGGAAGACGTGTCCCCCTTTCGAGGATTTTGGCAGTTTGCCTATCATGTCGAGGCCCCATTGAGCAAAAGGCCAAGCTATGGGTATGGGTCTAAGTTCGGACCCAGGTGCGTGCGGTTTGTCAGCAAACCGTTGGCACCCGTTGCATCTTCGGACGATGTCTTTCGCGTCGCTCATGGCCGTTGGCCAGTAGAATCCTGCTCGCAGAGCTTTGGCGACAAGGGAGCGGCTGCCTGCGTGGTGGCCGCAGATGCCCTCGTGAATGTCCTGGAGTATGGCTTTGCGGTCATCGATGGTGACGCACCGTTGTAGTACACTCGTGATGCTGCGCTTGTACAGTTCGCCGTTGATGATGGTGCAGGCTTTTTACCGGCGAGATATGCGCTGGGAATCTGTCGGGCTGTCGGGCAATTCTTTGTTTATCAGGAACTGAAGGTATGGGCGTGTCCAGGTTTCTTCGACTTCCATGACCTGCATCAGGCTGACCATAGCGACCTCTGTGTCCAGTTTCTCGGGTCCTTCTTGTCCTTCGGGTAGCGTAGCCCCCGAGTGCTCTTCTTCTTCGGGTGATCCTTTGGGGAATTTCCGCTTGATGGATGGCACGCAGATTTGTTCGAGGAACACACCTGGTGGCACCTTTGCGCAAGTGGAGCCGATGTTGGCGAGTCTATCGGCTTCCTCGTTGCTCTCTCTTCCAACGTGCCGAAGTTCGCAGCCATCGAATTCTCCTTCGAGTGCGTTGTAGAGCGCGCGGTACGCGATCATGTTTTCGGCGTGTGCGTCACACTCATTCATCGTCTGCTGGACGACGAGGTTGGAGTCACCGTAGATGACCAGGCGTGTTGCGCCGCATATTTTTGCCATCCTCATGCCATGGATGAGGGCTTCGTATTCGGCTTCGTTGTTGGATGCTCTGAATTTCATCCGAAGAACGTACTTCATCTTGTCACCTTGCGGGGAGGTCAGTATGACCCCTGCCCCTGCTCCGGCTTCACGCTTCAAGCCGTCGAAATGCATTGTCCACGACTGCGACATGTCTGGGGTATCTGGCAGCTGCAGGTTCATCCAATGTACCAGGAAGTCCGGGAGGACTTGAGATTTGATTGTGTGTCGCTTCTCGTAGACGATGTCCAAGGGTGATAGTTCGATGCCCCATAGGGCTACCCGTCCTGTTGCCTCTGGATTATTCAGGATGTTGTTCAGGGGTGCCTCGTTGACGACCATCACTTGGTGCTCCTGGAAGGAATGGCTCAACCGTTGAGCCGTCATGAACACGTCGTAGGCTAGCTTCTGGTAGTGAGGGTACCTCTGCTTTGTAGGTGTCAGTACCTCGCTGAGGTAGTAAATTGGGCGCTGGACCCCGTGGGTCTTGCCTTCTTCGGGTCGTTCGACCACAGTGCACGTCTTGACCACTGATGTGGCTGCTATGTACAATGCAGGGCTCGCGCTTTGGCGTGACCAAAACGGGCGAGGTGGAGAGGAGCCGCTTGAGGCTTTCGAATCCGTCGTTGGCTTCTGGCGTCCACTCGAACTTCTCTGCTTTACGTAGCAGCTGGTAGAATGGTAGGGCCTTCTCGCCCATACGGCTGATGAACCTGCTTAATGCCGCTACTCGTCCTGCGAGCTACTGGACGCCCTTGAGGTTTTTCGGCTTCTCCATTGTCATGATGGCTCTGATTTTCTTCGGGTTCGCCTCAATCCCTCGTTGAGAGATGAAGTACCCGAGCAGTTGACCCGAGGGGACGCCGAAGGCGCACTTTTCTGGGTTGAGCTTGATCCTGTAGCGATCAAGGTTGTCGAACGTCTCGCGGAGATCGTCGATAAGTGTCCTTGCCTCCTTGGTTTTTATTACTATGTCGTCGACATAGACTTGGACGTTGCGACCGATATGGTCCTTAAGGCAGGCCTGCATGCATCGCTGGTACGTGGCACCCACGTTCTTTAGCCCGAAGGGCATTGTGTTGTAGCAGAATACTCTGAACGGTGTGATAAACGCTGTTTTCTCCTGATCTTCGACCTTGAGCCGAATCTGGTTATAGCCTGAGTAGGCGTCGAGGAAGGAGAGTTTCTCACAACCTGCAGTCGATCGATGATCTGATCGATTCGAGGAAGAGGGAAGTGGTCCTTTGGGCAGTGCTTGTTTAGTGACGTGAAGTCTACGCACATCCGCAGGATGTCCGTGTCCTTCTTCGGGACCATCACCGTGTTTGCCATCCACTCGCTTTCCTTGATTTCCCGGATGAAGTCTGCTGCGAGTAATCTGTTGATTTCCTTGCCAATAGCTTCGGCCCATGGCTCCGACAGTCTTCGGATGGAATGCTTGACTGGCTTGGTGTCTGGAAAGACGTTGAGTGCGTGCTCGGCGAATTCCCTGGGAACTCCTGGCATGTCCGCAGGACACCAGGCGAAGATTTCCCGGTGCTCACGGAGGAATTCGATGAGCGCGCCTTCCTATGCGGCGCTGAGGTCATTGGCGATCAGCGCCGTCTTGGAGGCATCCGTCGGATGGACCTGCACTTTCTTGGTGTTGACGGTGGAGTCGAAGGACATGCCAGGTGCGTTCTGCCTTGTGACTGGGGGTAGCCCATTGTCCGTCACCTCGAGGAGCCTTACAAGCTCGTCTTGCATGCCGAAAGACTGGGAGATTTTGTTGAAGTCCCTGTCGCATTGGTCCGATCGGGTGAAGCTCCCGTGGACTGTGATGACGCCCCTTGGTCCTGGCATCTTGAGTAGTAGGTATGCGTAGTGTGGGACGGCCAGGAATCTTGCGAATGCTACACGCCCCAGGATGGCGTGGTATTACGACGGCCAGTCCACCACTTCGAATTCTAGGCGCTCCTGACGAAAGTTGTCCGGCTTCCCAAAGATGACGTCGAGCCCTATTTTTCCCAGGGGGAATATGCCCTTCCCTGGGACAATGCCGTGGAACGTTGTCTCTGATTGTTCCAGCTGGCTGGATCCGCATATAGCAGCTAAAGTGCTTGCGAACATTAGGTTGATGCCATTGCCGCCGTCCATGAAGACGCGACTCATCTCAAGCCTCCGTCTGCGCTTCGGCACGAGGGGCGTGACCGGGCGAGGGATCCGCAAGGGTGATCCGCGCAAGTGAATGTGATGCAGACTCCGATCCGCCGAGGTACTCGGGGATTGCAGCGGAGTTGCCACGCCAAGTTGATTTGTCGGGTGATTTTCTTACGCACTGCTTGTTGGGCATCCCTTACGGATCATGTTTAGTGCTCCTTTGGTGGGGATATGGGACCTCGGTGTTGTTTTGATGGTGCGTTGGTTGGTTTTGGCCTCAATAGGCGGCTGGAGGAGCTCCGTGCTATTTCACTGGCGCAGCGCTTCAACGCATGAATTGGAGCTTGTTGCCTCATCTGCACCATGCCTTCGCTGAGTTTCTGGAACTCGCGGCAGTCCTTGAGCATGTGGCTGGCTTTCTTTTTGTCATCCTGTTTGTCGATGTAGAAGTGGATGGTGCATGGACCCGAAAGTTTGTCGAATGCTAAGGGTCCGTTGTCGCGGTCGCGGCGTTGCCACGACTGCGTTGGTCGTCCGTTGTCGCGGAAGTTTCCGCCGCGGTATCCTCTGATGTTGCGGCTGTTGTCGTTACGGCGGTCGGCGTAGACGGCCGCGAACATGTCGGATCCATCACGGTCCTCGTAGACACGCGATCTCCTCTTGCTGTGGCGTTCACGTCTTCGGTCATAGTCGTCCTCTTCATCTGATTGCGGTCGCTGGATGCAATCTTCGCCGTCTGCCCAACTGTTGGCGATTTCCATGAGGTGGTCGAGTGTCTTGGGCTTTACATGCCCAAGTTCCTCCTTGAAGTCTTGGCGCTTGACGCCGTCCCTGAAGGCATCGATGGCCCTCTCTTCGAAGATGTGTGTTGCGGAGTTCTTGGTCGTAGACCAGCGTAGTATGTACGAGCGAATAGATTCACCCGTTCTTTGAGTGCAGGCTCGCAATTCTTCGATTGAGGCGGGCCTCTTGCTGGTGCCTTTGAAATTTCGGATGAAGCTGTAAGCAAGCTCCTCCCATCTTCGTATGGATCCTGATGATAGGTTGCTGAGCCAGACTCGCGTCGCGCCTGTCAGCTGCAGCTGAAGGCATTGCATGGTGGTTTCTTTGTTGCCTCCGTGAAGCTTGACGGATGACAGATGGTCACTGAGCCAGGATTTTGGATCTTGCATGCCGTTGAACTTCGGAGTATCCGAAGGAAGCTTGAAGTTGCGTGGCATATGTGTTCGCCGAACAGATCTGGTGAAGCATCGGGCCCCGCAGAGTTCTCCTTCGTCTTCATCCATCTCAGATTCAGACGAGCATGCGCGTTTGGAGCGTGCTTTGTCGATCTTGCGATGTGTAAGCTTGTCTCTGGCGTCATAGTCGCTTTTGTGGCGGTTGGAGCTCTTCTTCCTTCGAGGAAGATCGTGCTCCTCTTCCTCTTCGGATGAGGGTGTGGGGCTCCGGTCGCGCCTGGCCGGAGATTTCTTCTTCGGCTCCGCAGGAGCGTCTTCGTGGAGCGCAGCTCCGATTAGCCCTAGTCCGATGAGTGCGGACCTATGCATGGCCCTTTTTGGGTCCCCCTCCGGTGGTGGGTGAGCTGCGAGATACGCAGTGGCTGCCATGATCGCAGCTTGTGGCGTCTTCGGGATGATGTTGCCGTCGGCATCCATATCCATGAACGATGTGTGAAGAGTTCGGGTCACATCACGCCGCTCCTTGGGATCCATGTTTTCCACCCGTGAGCGGTGCTTGTTTCCCTGGTTTCCGTTTGTGCTAGAGCCGGGTGCCGTAGCGGAGAGCGCCTTGACTCGTCGCTACCGACTCGGAGGCTGCTTGCTTGCGCTTGTCTAGCGTCTCCTGCATCTTGACTTTTTCTTGTGTTCCTCGATGAGGAGGTAGTGGTATGCCATCAGTAGGTCACGTGAGGCGTCTGCAGGTAAGACGATGTCGCCTGCGACTGCACGGCGCGCCTGGACCCATCCTTCTTTGCTAAGTTGGATGACGTGGCGTTGTTTTCCTGTTGGGTGGGGGACCGCTTCTTTTTCGCCGTTTCGCCCGTTCGGTTGGGCGGCGGGTTAGGTGTTTCGTCGGTTTGGATGATCGCGCGCATAGATAGCGCTTGCAGATTGATTATCTTGCCGCAGCTTTCGGATCCGGAACCGTAGGTCCCTTCATCCGAAGGTGGATCACATAGATCGGAGTTACAGCTTCTGCTGTTGTAAAGCTCATCTGTTGATGGTGACGTGCGTAGCACAGGGTGTGGAGCCCATGAGGCGGGCCTGATTGATGGCACGGGCACCCGCTCAGGGAGGCGGAGGTGCCGTTGTCCCACAGAAGCGAAAATCCCGAACAAGATCTCGAGTCCGTCGCCTACGGGCTCGAAATCCTTCATGGTGGCCGGCGAGTGGGCGGTGAAGTCGAAAGCGCCGAAGAGGAGGTGACTCTCCGTCGCCGCGGAGTTGTAGATCGATCGGGTCGAAACCGTCACGACCGCACAATCAGCAGCCCCAGTTCCCACAGACGCCAATTGACGAGGTTTAATCTCAATGCCCATTGTTATGGACTTGGGTTTTGGAGAAGATGGGGATCTTGGAGATCGTGGCACGGTTAGCACAAGCAACGGGGACACGATTTACCTGAGTTGGCCTTGAGGGAAAAACCCTACTCCTGCTTGTCTGCTCTTGATTACGGCGGAACCGAAGGTTACAAGGGTGCGCAGATTCGATCTGGCGTGGAGGTGCGTGCGAAAGTATGAGTCGAGTTGCCCTAGGACGTGCCCTCCTGGCCTTTATATAGACTTAGGCAGGTTCCGGGCATAGTCCTAGTCGGTTACAAGTTCTAGGGGTTTACCCCTTTGAATTTCCTATCTACGCTAGTCTTGCTCTCCAAGGATCCGAAGGCGTCATGGGCCTTGGCCACCCGAAAATCTTCATGGGCCAGCGTATATCTGCTGTGGACCTTTCTTAGGCTGGACCAGGTATGCTGAAGTTACGTACCCGTAGGGTATAACCATGTCATCCGGAGAGTCCATCGTCTTACAATTGGTATCGAAGCCGATCCTCGCGGTTATACGGGTGTGTGCTGGTCAGCGGCAGACATGTGACGCATGGCGCGTGTGGCCCAGAGTGGACATGACATGGCCCATGTGTCGACACTGGACACACAGACGTATGCCAAGAGGGGACGTTCTTGGCTTGTGGTTGATCGACGAGGGCGTCGATCTTCTAAGGGTGGGTGTATGTAAGTCCCTGGCGCATGGCTTAATAGTATTTGATAGTATACCCATATCAACAAGTTGCAACTTATTTTCTGAAAGTTCATATGAAAAGAACTATGAGGCTTGGCCTAGAGCAATTTAAGGATGGGTGATCGACAGGGAAGTGGATACCGGGTGCGCACGAGTGAGTACAAAGTGCGCAGGAAAAAAACTATTGTTTGTCTATGGAATTAATTTAAAGATCCTACTGAGCTGTCAGGAGTAACAGCCGCTGGTCCAAATAAGATGTTATACCTAGCCCATAGGCAGTGGAACAAATCGGGAGAGGCCTAGGAGCAGGCGGCGGCATGCATGGCGGAGCCAGAAAAAAAAGCATAGGAGGGAGGGGGAAGCAATGCGCGTGATTCTAAAATGCAAAACTGTACGAAGTATATATGTTTTTTTACAATAAACACATAGCAACATATGTACTGCCATTATACCCTCAATTGACAACATATTTAGACATCTAAAATAAGATGTAGCATGGAGACAATCATATGTTTTGATAACGGGGAACTAATGATTTTCAGTCGAATTGCACACGGTATTATACCGAATTCATAAATAATTCCAACCAGGATGCATTGCAATCATTTTCGCGATGTATGTTAACAAGCTATCCACTCTTGCACAAATGACTTGGAAATCGAAGATCAAAGTGAACTGTTAGAAATAATGGGGCTAATCCATTTAGGCCCATGAGTATTTCAGATTTTCCCTAAATCTCAAAGCCCAAATTTGTGGCAGCCCATATGTGTTTGGGCCCATGTTTGTGGCAGCTCACATGGGAGTGGAGTGGGAGCTAAAGTTTAGTCCCACATGGAAAGTTGGAGGAGAGTTGCACCACCTTATAAGGTGGAGTGTTGCACCACTTTGTAAGTGAGTGGGAATAAGAGAGATACACACGCGCGCTCCTCCGACGACGCCGCTCGCACGCCTTCGCCACGTCACGCTGGCGGGTTAATCTCGAGCCGAGATTTATTTTGTCGCCAGGAAAATTGATGACGTGTCAAACGGTTAGCTTATTCGGTTGCTCCGGATCGGGCTATCAGAAAACCAACGTGGACTCCCACGTCGCCTCCGTAGGGTTTCTGAGCCGCTATATAAAGTCTGTGGCTACCGCCACAACACCAAAAACCAATCTAGGGTTTTGCCATCCTCTCTACTTGCGCCGTCACCATAGTCTACTTCATCCCGCTTGCGGCGTGCACCGTGACGGGAGAGGGTGTCTCGGAACCACTCGCCCTTGTGATCACATGCGGAGAGGCGAATAAGGTTTGGAAGCGCTGCGCAACTTCTCGAGTTCTTCATCACGGTCGCGTCTTCCATCCAAGTCGGCGGTCTTGCCTACCGTCTTCGCCGCATCATCATTGCGATCACTCTTCCCCAAAGTTTTCACTACTACAACCGAACGGTACGCACTACGTGATCATGTTTGGTTGTTCATCATGTTCTACGAGTACATGTTAAGCTGCTGTTTGTTTCCGATCATCCTATTGTTTAGTATATCTAGTATGTTCGAGTTACATGAGCTAGTAGCTGGTTTTGTCATGATTTATATTCTGAAATTAATCGTTTGTTTCCGATCATCCTATTGTTTAGTATATCTAGTATGTTCGAGTTACATGAGCTAGTAGCTGGTTTTGTCATGATTTATATTCTGGAATTAATCGTGGAAATTATGCCTAATAATGCAACATGAACTATATTACATATTGCATGTGCTCCAAATCGGAGAAGAAATAAGATCAGGGGTTGATCTGGGGCTTGGTCGCTTGGATGCTTTGAATATTAAAGAATAGAAAGAATGGGGAGATCATACGAAGGAGAAAACCACATGTGGTATGCAGACTCAGCTGAAAAGTCAAAAAGCTACTCAACGAAATCTTCTGTGAGCAGCATACGTGTGACCAGGAGGGGTGTTGGCCCCTGCTGGTCCCCCAGCTCCGCCGTTGGAAAGATGGCCTTGCATGCGCTCAAGCTTAGAGTAATATTTTCATCATGATAGAGGGAGTAGTTTAGAATTCACTTATATAGTATTGCAGTGCTCGTATGACCTCTTGCTAGTGGAGATCAATGTGCCGCTAGCTCCTCGCTGCATGTTTCCAGGACAACTCACTATTCCAACAATAGATAACTTTGCTAGCAACTAAAACCAATACTCCCTCCGACCCAAATTAGTTGAGGGAGTACATCTTTCACAAGTTCTATTATGTTTTGTGACCAACTGGTGTTCATGTCCTACCCCTTCAATTTCATAGCTAAAAAAGCTTATATTGTAGAACAGATCCCAAAATAAGTGACTTGGGTTTGTCTTGGAGTATATTTTAGACATTGTATACCATACAAGACAGAATTCTCTATCATGAATATCAGGTGTCAAACAAAATTTCTGGAAAAAAAACCCAATCTCCAGTGTCTACCTATAAAATCAAGAACTCACACGGAGAGATTTATCCATCAGCTGAACCACACAAGAATGACAGGATCCAGGACATGCAGATGATGCCGAGACTACGGATTAGCACAACGCCCACCTCTCTGCAACCCAATTACCCAAATACTGCTCTCTACATGCGTGTCCCTGTAAATATTCTGCACCTTTCCTCCTTTCCTACTAGCATTAAGAACTTTGACCCATTTTCTTTTCTATTTCTTCCTCAGATTCCATTTTACATACATATAAGCAATAATAATGGAGAGCTATAGCTGGAACTATATCAAACCATGAAGCAACACATGCAAAAAAGGAGAAACAAAACAGCAGCCGTACGGGTTGGCAAAAAGGAGCAGAAGGGGGGCAGAACAACGACAGCGCAGAGGAGGCAAGAGGCGTCAAAATGTTACAACCATGCCAGCCCTTGCGTGTGCGTTCTACCATGAGCTTCAGCTAAAGAAACAGCCATGGAATACATCATTTGTTCTTCAATGCTCTCGGGGCGGAAGTGGCTTGGTGCCATATTGTAGTTTTCAGCAAAAGGCAATGGTGGCATAGTCCCTGCATCTGCCATGATGTCTGAGCCAGCGTAGCTTGTTCCAGCCTCAGCCCCCTCCGACCAGTGGTCGGTTGAGCACTCCCCTTCCTCTCTTACCACTTCTCTGCTGCAACTTGGTGCGATCCCGCTCCAGCTATCTGGTGAACTCTCGACAGCACACATACTTCCACCAGCAATGTTACATGGTCGGCGGAACATGTCAAAGACAGGGAACGCACTATTACCAGCCATGTAATTGAAATCCATGCTTGGTGGTTGGTGCTCAGTCATAGCAGCAACAGCACAAGAATATCCACCAGGATGAGGTATTTCTAGAGGAGCTGGAACAAATGCCTGCCGTTCACGTGGAGGTGGCTCGATTATAGGCATAAAGCTACCACAAACAGGATTTCCTATACTTCCCTGCTCCTGCTAAGAGAGAACATGTGAACATATTAGAACCACATATGTATTCAAACTTTTCTTTATTTTACTCCCTCCGACCCAAATTAGTTGACTCAAATTTGTCAAGATACGTATGAATCTAATACTAAATCATGTCTAGATACAATCGAATCTAGACAAATCTAAGTCAACTAATTTGGGTCGGAGGGAGTATTATAAAATGAGCAACGGAAATTTTCCAATCCTAGCATTTTGTTTATTATAGCAATGAGTGCAGAAATTGAAAGTACATGAGTTAGACAAATTCGAAATGGCTTTTAGATTGCGCATATGGACATTATCAAGTTTAAAACATAAATCTCATCTCAAAAGTTCAAGGAAATAAGTGCGTCCTGTAACCAAAACTATGTTTCCTTATCATCAACTTATGACAATTTAAAATCAGAACTTTCATGATCAGTGGGAAGATGAGACTATACTAGAACATACTCTGTGTGCTCAACTGATTTTTGTTCTGTAGAAAACAATATGCAGCCTAGGCTCATAAGAAAACTAAGATATAGTCTGTGTCTATTATATTACAAGTGCAAAAAAATCAAATTACATTCAGTACTTAGAATTTTACACAATTTTTAGATTGCGCATCTGGCAATATCCATTTATTTATAAGTATCAAATTACATTCAGTACTTAGAATTTTACACAATTTTTAGATTGCGCATCTGGCGATATCCAGTTTATTTATAAGTTAAGTATCCTCTCAACAGTTCTAGAAGAAAATAAGTGTGACCAATAACAAAAACTATATTTCTTTATCAATTGGAGACAATTTTAAATATAAAAAATCATTTCAGTGGGAAGGTGAGAGTATACTTATAAACATATTTCTACTGAAAAAAACTAGAAAATCATAGGCAGTCTAGGCTCATATGAAAAATTAAGATTAAAACCTCCCTAAGATCAGCATGTTCTGGAGCCGATGTCGGTCTTGAAAATTCTATGTAGTGTGTTTGCATTGGTCTTTGTCTCTCTTTGCTTAATCATATGAACATTTGATTCTAACTTGCAAACATTAACAAATAACAAGCACGAGGCTAGGAACTATATGCATGTTTGAGCAGGAACTGTCTGGAACCTTTGGCTTAATAACAACAGTATGATTAAACATGGTACTGTTAATTTTGCTTTCATACTCCTAACTTTAAATATACTTTAAGGAAATTACCATAAGTACTCCCTCCGTCCCAAAATAAGTAACTTTGATTTGTCTAGATTCGAATGTATCAATACACTAAAATGTGTCTAGATACATACGAATCTAGACAAATCTAAGTCACTTATTTCAGGGCGGAGGGAGTAAGATATCTCATTATCTGCCACCACATTGTTTGAAGAACAGTAACAACACAAATGGGCTACTGTAAACTCAAACGGCAGGACAGTAAGAACGAAGAAAATAAACCGTTAACTTTTCTGTGGCTCATATAGAAAACCTATTCTTTTACCAGGTATAGAAAACCATTTATTCAAATCAAATACTCCCTCCATCCCAAATTAGTTGTCTTAGATTTGTCTAGATGCGGATGTTCTAGACATGTTTTATAACTAGATACAGCTGTATCTAGACAAATCTAAGACAACTAAGTTGAGACGGAGGGAGTACGTCACATACTCTTAATATGTTCATTCAAGGGTCATGTGAAAAGCTTTTAATTTACCTGAATCGAACGCCAAATCGCTTCCATAACCATCATATCCTCTATATTCATGTCAATGTTATCATCACTGTAAGCAAAAAACAATTCACAGAATGTCACAAGACAGCTTTATCTCTACAGCATTGAGGATTATCTTGACCATAATGCTAAATATGCTTAGTAGTACAATAAAATGTAGAAGAGAGATGGCAAATTGGGCCCTCACAGGGCGAAATACTTAGCGAGCATCATACCGCAAGAGTAGGCTTTTGTGTTTCGTTTGCTGGCCGCTATTGATTGGCTTCTTTGGCCACTTTGTGTGGTTATGTCGTGTCTAAACTCTCTTATAATAAATGGAGAAGAATGTTTCTTTTTTGCTTTCGTTTCGAAAATATACATATTTGTACTTAAAAAAACTGAAGTGTGCAGGCTTCTATTTCATAATCTAGCACAAGAGGATAAGAGGTGATATCATTTATTGAAATACTGATAGGCTTTAATGTAGAGATTGGCCAGGTAGTTAACAATGTATGGTTTAGACCGAGGAGACATATCCACTCCAAACCACACCCTTGGTGTAAAAGTGGAATTCTGTCAGTTTAGGAATCAGGCCGACATGAAACATTACCCAAAAAGTTAATACTATAGCCTTTTTTACTCAAACATGTGCCGTCTGCATTAGAAGGAGAAAGCCAAGATGACACAAGTTTACAAGACAAAAATCAAGACAAGTCAAAATAATCTAAGCTAACCAAACCTAAATACTACCAAAAGGTAAAAACAACAAAGGGAAGAGTAATAAAACCCTAGTCAATTTAGGCTGATCAGGCAGCCTTGCATGTTGTAATGTGCAAGAACCCCCAAAGAAAAGAGAAGATTGATCCCTTTACAAGTGTGTAGCAATTGTCCTTTTTGTTATAAACTGATAAGAGATAACCAAAAAAAGACATGTCTCCTTTTCACCCTTTGGTTGAAGACCAGTTATTTTATTGCATTCATAGTAAGCTAAGAGTAGTAGAGTGCAATGTTCATAAGTAGCCGTTAGGTCAACTGGGTTGGCACATTCAAAGTAGGTCCAAGCCCAACACGTAAGAATTGTTTTCCGGCATAGACCAATCACAGGACATTCAATTATAACATAAAATGACTATAAACGCGCATTCCCTCTCAAGATCGTTAACCTTCAAATGAAATTTTAAACTGTTTGAAATAATTTGGTTGTACCAATTATTCCATCACAGTCATAGAGAGGGTAAGTATATGGTATTCTGTGTAACCATTAGGTCAACTGGGATTGGTATACTCAAAGCAGGTTCAGAATATAAAGATTAGTTTACTCATTGGCTAAATAAGTAACATTCTATTTAAACATAAAATAACTACAAAAACCTCCTCTTGATTTTTAACAAAAAAAATGCTATCATACTAAATGCAGAATAAAGCATGATCAAATTAAATATGTGACAGTTGGGTATCAGTAGGAGACAACCTTAAACATAAAATGATGCTAGCTGTTATGTCAACTTGAATGGTGTAGATCATGGTGGATTAACCGAATCACTAGAATGCAAAATGGGAAGTGCAAAGTGGAGGAATTCAGGGTCTTTCTAGAAGGACAGTGGCTCTTAGTGGTTGGTCTCTGCCATCATGCAATAGTTCGCCAATGCTTTCAGCATTTAATCCAATGGCTAGTACTTGCTACTTCAGATGCTTCTATGTTAATACTTCATCATTTGATGTGTAACATGTTAAGACTACAGACTTTGTCGTTTGATGTGTAACATGTTCCATTAGGAATAATCGGTATGAATGGCACATGGATATTTTATTGTTAACTAGCCGAGTGCCCGTGCGTTGCTACGGCTTACTTAAGTTTTTTACTGCACATACAAATATAGTTTACATAGAAACTCACGTCGAAATAGCCACATAATATTCCAAGAAAATAGATTTTACTTTGCTATGTATGAACAGAAAGCTAATCTCCACAACATACGCGTAAGAAACAACAACCCAACAATTATCATCTATCCACTAAGATTTCACTCCATCATCATGACATTATGCATAGGCATTGCACCTGTATGGCTTGTTTTCCTAAACCCTTAAACTATTTCGCAGACCGTGTTTTGCATTTCCTAAATTATTCGTGTGGTTTTATATCTTGCTCTCTTTTCTCCTTATATTTTAAAACCAAGATATAATGTATTTTTTTTAGTTCAAAACATGTTCTTAATTCTAGGACAGAAGTCCCAAATCTTCAAACTTAGTGATCCTTTTAAATCTGTCCAAAATCCCTTTCTCTTTTATCCGGATTTGAAAACAAAAAATAGGAAAAAGAAAATTAAAAACAGGAGAGAAAAGACCCAGCCCGACAAACGCATGAAGGACACAAACACACGCACACGACATAACTACACCCAGCGCCAGACCAACACACGCGGTGCACCAGCACACACGGCGCAACACGACACGCACTCCCCGACCGATCCCCACCTACCTCCTTCTCCCCAACTCCATCGCGAGAGGCAGCGCCTCCAGCGTCGATCCCCTCCACTATGCTCACGGCGCCCCTTCCTCACCTGTTTCCCCGTCGCCAAGCACACTGTCCATCCCGCTCATCTCCACCTCGCGCGGGAGCCCTCTTCCCCGAGCTTGTCCCCTGTGTTGCCTCGCCTTCACCTCCTGCTTCGCTCCCTGCCACCGGCGCCTTGCCCCTGCGCCGCCTCTCCTGTGACGGCCGCTGCCTGCAAAGCTCGTCCCCGACGCGTGCACCCATGACCTTCCTTGCAGACGACCTGCGTGTGCCCCCTCCATCTGCCTCCATGTACCCCAACCTCGCGCGTGTCTTGCATCTCCGTCCGCTCCGCGCGCCTGCGAGCTCCCATCGGCGCTCGCTTGCGCAACCCGCGTTGTCACCACGACAACCCCTCCTCTTGTTCCCCACAGTCTCAGCCGGCACCGCCGCCCCACCGTCTAATGGCCATGCCGCGGCGGCCCAGGTCCAGGCAGGCGCCCCTGGAATTTTGCTTCCACCGTCGCCAGGTCCGGCCGCTGCCGCGCGAGGCGGTGGGCTTTGGTCGCCGCGCCGGTCACGTGAGGCAATGGGAAATAGTTCCCGGCGGCTCCTCATGTAGGGCCTACGCAGCGGGTCGCGTGCTGCTCGACCGGATTTGGGGAAGTAGCGTAGGACCGATGCGGTGGAGGAGAAACGACCCGTTTTGACTTTGCGGTGGCAGCCTTGTAATACATTCAAACCACGAGGGGCAAAACCGTCCAGAAAAAATTAGAACAAAAATCAGAGGTGCGGATGAACCTACCTCAAGAAAAATTTGTATATAGATTAAAAAGTAACTCGCTTAAAAATGTAAGCTTTAGTGAAGTTTGATGTTCAACATAAGGCTAGTATACCCCGCAAAAAAAAGTAAATACTCCTATGAAGCATAAAATGAAAATAACATACCGAGTATGCCTAGAATGGAAAGGCCGTATATTAGCCTGGGCAGAGCATGAAGGCTCAGATGAACAACATTCGGTTTCTTGCTCGGTACATCGGTATGATGGCACTGGAAATGACGTAACACATTGTAAGTCATCAGATTAAGCTACATAAAAAATAACATAAGTAGATGAATATATTGGTCCCATGTAGTCCATACCTGAATAGGATGTGCTACAGATATCTCGATACTCCACTTCTGTTGTTGGAGCGATTGTTCTGCTAGAAGAGCACCTGCTCTGTTTTCTTTTCATCTTATCCTCTTCATCTTGAAGTGCTTGCCGGCGCATCCTCATCTGTGCTTCAATGACTTTTTGCTCTTCCTGTAACAAGTTTATACAAGCTTAAGTCAATTCATTTGCTTTGCAAATACTAAATAAATACTGGCACTATATCAACAAAAAAGCAAACACGTTCGGGCATAAGACTTACAAATTGTTCTATGCTCTTTTCTTCCTTTGTCTTCACACCACGATACTCAACAGCATAGTTGGGAGTTTTGCAGAATGGGCATCTTCATTGGTTAAGTATTAACAATGACAACTGAAAATACCTATATATTACCAAGAGTATGCAAGGATATATGAAACAAGAGCAGAGACAATATGAAGGATACTGTGTAGGCCGAGCAGTATGAGTTGGTTTCATTTGAAGAAAGCACTCTGCAAAAATATCAACCATGGCATGTAAGGACATTTGCACCTAAGTAACACACAATCATTGGTGGTAGCAAGTAGGACAGATGGATTACCTGTGCATATCCCTTTGGAGCAACATTTTGATCGGTTAAGACTTGGATAGTACTACAATAAGGAAAAAAGATGCATTTTAGGACATAGGAAATTACAGTGGTTGCCCAGCTTAACAGAATCTTAATTTTAACAAGTTAAAACGGGGAAATACTAGAAGTGCTAAATAACAGAAACTCCTAGAATACAATGCCCGTCTCTGCACATATTCACCCAGATATTTGACACTAATGATAACATGCAACAGAACTAACATCAATTGCAGTAATGTTCGAACTTCAAACAACACTGGCACTAAGAACATATAGCTGGAACAAATTCCTTCAAAAAAAAAGAACATATAGCTGGTGCCACACAAGTGCACCCAAAAGCAGAACCATTTCCAGTTATTTACAAATAAGATAGAACTATCAAGAGTATCCCGGAACACCAGCCAACCATTCACAAGAATCAGGCGTTATCCTTTACGCAACCTAATCAAGGGTACTAGAGCAGCAGGAAGATTCTCAATCCTAGTTCCAGACAGCACCAAGACATTCTGTGTAACGAACACTTTCACCGCAACACCTCCCTACAGCCTGTACGCTTTCAAAATCAAAAGTTACTGAATATCTCGGAACAATTAGCCAAATTCATTGTTTATGAATTAGTCAAATCCCTTCTAAGATCTGTGATACTCTTATCCGAGTAGCACTGACAAGCACGAATGCATAGTACTACTACTAACACCAGGTAGGCCTATAAAATTAGAATATAATGAACATATGCATTGTTTCTCTAGAACATTAGTAGAGACACATCCACCAAACCCTTCTAGAATAGCAGTTACCGAGACACATAAAAACGAAATACATTGACAGAACTCTCCTACAGGATGTGACAAGCTCAGGGACACTCAGAACCGCATATTGGACAATGTATATACAAAAAGCGCTGTATGGTGTCACTAGCAGAGAGGCGAACACACACACACACACACAGGCACTTAGCACAATGTCCTAGTACTAATTTTGCGAAAAAATGGTTACACTACTTGATGAAGAAAAATACAAGTAATAAACTACAAAACGTTGCTTACTGCTTGAGTAAAATTCTGCTCGTAGGAGACATTAATTAGAAGGCATTAACTAGAATCACGTGAATACTCCCCGACAGGCTCACGCCAACGGCACTCGACAGTAATCGACCCAATCAATACGCATGGACGCGTCAAACATTCCATTCCGGTGGCATGGAAGCCGGTGGGCACGCCCAACAGCTAAATTTCGCAGGCGGTGGGGAGGAAGAGGGAGAGGTGGGGAAGGAGAAAGATCTGTTACCAGGAAGCAGATGGGGCACTCTTCGAGGTCGCCCCCCAGGGCGTCGTCGGCGCCCGGGTAGCAGGGCGCGAGCTTGGCCTCGAGGATCAGCTTGCGCAGCTTCTTCTGGTCGATGTCCCGGTGCTCGTAGAGGCCCTGCGGCCTCGTGTACCGCTCCTCCACCCCCGCCTTCCTCCTCCCCCCAATCCTGTTCCCCATCCCTCCCAGATCTAACCTCCTCCTCCTCCTCCAACTCCAACTCCGCGCCCGCCGCCGCCGCCGCCGGAGACGAAACCCTCGCGCCGCACCACTACGCCCCGCACGCGCCGCCTCACTGTAGATACATACGGTATACGACGCACGCGTACGCGATGTTTCCGGGGCTTGGGGAGAGGCGACGCGAGGTGGTGGGATTACTCTGTGGTGGTGCTATTTTTAAAATGCTTTTTTGGCCTCGGGGTGGGAGGGAGAGGAAGCAAAAGAGAAGGGCGGAGCGCACGCGACACTCCACAGACCACAGCACAGCAGGCAGGCGGGCACACTAGGCTTCGGCTTCCCTGCCGCTGCGCTGCGCTGCTGCGAGAGATACTGCGAGCTCTGTAACTCCTGCCGCGGTCGCCATAATAACCTCGGTGCCAGAGCCTCGGTTCTGCGAGGGAGGGAGGGAGGGAGGGGCGGCTGCCTGCCTGCCTACTGCCTAGCTTAGCTAGCGCCTAGCGTGGAGCCGTGGAGTGATGAGTGCACCTGCTCGATGGGGCCACTGATGTGTGGGGTTGCTTGCTTGGTGCCGTTGGTTTTTATACAAAGCCCCAACGCTTGGGCTGCTTTTTTTTTTTGGCCGAATTTCATAAAAAGAAAATAGCACAAGCAAATATTAAACTGATACGTACTTATTACAAAATAAAAAGTGGCGGCCGAAATCGTGTGGCGACGCGGAGCCACCAAGGTAGGGTTTTCTGCGTGGTGGGAGAGGGGAAACATGGATACGGTGACCCGCAAATCCCCCCTCCAACCAGCACATATAGAGTCAGCGGGGTTCGTTTGCGAGAAAACGTATAAAATTTTGCAGGACGAGGTTATTGTAGTGTCCGGTCTAGCTAGATTTCGCTGCAAAAACCGCATATCGCCAAAACTTTTACGGGTCATGCCAATATGCAGTATCTTCTACGGATGCTCTTACATTGCACCATTTTTATTAAAAATTGTCCCTAAAATGGCATTGTAGACACATTTGCCTAGTCTTCTAGAAGTTTCTAGGTCCTACACTGGTCATGGTATCATAAGTATACAAATGTACTTATATCTATTGTGTGTTATAAAAGTACATATTATTTTACTTCCTAGGAAACCATGATTTTGGACAATTAAAATACGTTTTCTATTGGAATGGGGGGTAAGTTTGTTGTTGGTAAAAGAGTGCTCAAGATATGTGAGGTTCTTTGCATGGGTTGAGATGTTATGGCATACTATGTTGTGGTATGTGCATGCACATGTCCGTGTGTCATTTGTGTATGGATTTTGAGATTTATATGTGCATATTTATTTGCTTAGTTGGCGGTATGGTGGAAGGGTCTCTGGACAGGTCAAATGTGAATATCGGTGCAAGAGTGTCTGTTGTATGTATGGTTCTATGACTTTTAGTGTTTCGTGTGTGCGGGGTCTCTATTTGCGTGGTTGTATTTGCATGCTATTAGCAAAAATGGTGTTCTAGATTGGCGTGGCCTAGGCTAGAGATATGTATGATGTGTTGTAAGTATGGTTGTATGTGGAGCAATCGGTTGCTTCGGATCAGAGGTGTTTCAACAAACTGTGTACATATGTTTATTTGCTCTGTTGGAAATGTGCAGGTTGATTTACAATTATGGGTGTATGTGCATGTTATTGCTGAGATAAGATTGTGTCACTTTACACGGATGACGCATGGGAAATGGTTTATCCGTTTGGCTATGTGTACACGTTTTGCCGACGAAAGAGTGTTCAAGATACGTGGGATTTTGACATTTTGCGCTTTAGTCTTCAGACCGAAGTAGAAGGATGGAGAGCGTGTGTCATCAACCATGTGTGTGTTGCTCGCAAGAGGTTTTTAGTCTTGTGGTGTATGCTAGTTTGCTCACCATTAGGTGGATTATAATATTTATCAAGTGGCTTGTATATGCATTATTGCCTTATTGGTGAAAGAGTTTTTAGCCTGGTATTATTTTGGTTTCCATTGGTATGTTACCGTGGTTCCAATGCTTGGGTTCTTCCTTCGTGATCAATTGCTCTATCGGTACTGAACACTCGTATGTGGAGTATATTTACATTATGATGAAGTGTGTGATGCATCCCTTCATTTGGCAACATACACAGTTTTTCCTAGGCTACTTTGATTGAACACATCAGCATTTCACCGTGGGCGACCTACATATTAATTCGTACGTGACATTGCAAGCGAGGTCCTCATGTGCAGCATTTAACCAAATGGTACAAGTGCATGAGTAGTTGGAAGGGAGGCACCAACCTCCCCACTCCGGTCAGCAAATAATGGGAAAGACTAGGCCTACCATTCACGAGAGGAGTAAACTGCACACTTCCATCAGGACTCGGGAGATAAAGCTAGTATTTGAAAGAAAATCCTGCTGACTTCCAACGATCTTGCTGAATATTGTGGCGAGTGAATATATGTTTGTTACCAATTGGATGATAAGACTTTGGAACACATTACAGGTGGAGAAAACAAAGGGGAAAGAAATCAGTGTTTTCAGTGTCTGGACAAAAGACTGAAAACATAAAACTCAGTTTTTCATCTGTACAGGCAATGCATGCAAGGGAAGGAAGCAATCGGATGGTCAATTTTGTTCCGCCTTCTGATCCCCAACCTGTGACGCGAAAGCTTTCTGGAGCTGCTGCTGCAGCAGTGCTCTGAACTGGCGGGCTGAAGCCAGGCTCTCCTCCAGCTTCGCCTTCTTCGCCGTGAGATCGGACTTCCTGGCTTCTGCTGCCGCGATCTCAGCGTCGTTCGAGTACATCCCACCGCTCTGCAGCTCTTGCAGGGATGATTGCAGCTGCAACAGTTAAAGTAGTTGTCACCCGGCAATCGCATAGTATAAACTGTTATGTGCTGGCAACAATCCAGCCGCTGCAGGATAAACATTAGTTAGGGAGTTAAAATATGTTAAAAAGTCGGTTTAGATTACCAATTACGTTAGTCAAATAATTAGTTAGGAGTTCTTCTGTTCCTCCAAGTCAGTTTAACCCGCACGCATTATTATGCCCTGGGTCGTTATTCAGAACCAAGTAATGAATTAAACACAGAACAGATCTAAGTCCCAGTCCCCTTGTTCGTATCAGCTAGCAGCTCTTGGGCGCCGAGGCTACAGGTCCTGGCCACCCATCGAGCACCCATACAACCTTAGATCAGGGTCGGGGGCTACCCTATCCCCAAGTTATACCATGAACAGATATGAATTCAGAATAATTCATCTATATGAATTACAGAGCCAATAATAGTTATTTTGATGCAAGTGTCTGATAGGATCTCGGATCACTGGCTTCCCACTGGTTGTTTTAGATCAACACATCGTATACCACAGAATCATTGTGCTCCAAACCTCACAAAGTGGACCAGTTAATAATGTATTAAATTAGGGGGGAAACTCATATAATAAATAGCATGTTGTCTTTTAAAATTAAGATTAATGCTATTTGGATGCTTGTGAAGTTAGTGGTGTTGTACAGACTGGTCCATGAGTCCCCGGTCCCCATGGTATTGTTTTCTCAACATTGGCCAATAAAACCGCTGCGCACTGCTAGATAACAGAAGTTCGCATTAAGTAAAAAATATTTACAGGAAGCTTTACTAGATAAGGAAGATGTTTTGTTCTAAAAATGATAGTTGAAGATGGTACAAGATTACTTTTACACAGATTTCAGGGACTGACTGTGGCTTCTTTCTACACTGGAAGAGGCAACAAGTCAAGAACCTTGATCAGAAGTAACGGACATTTTCAGCCGCGATGAATTTTTTTACAGATCTACCATCGTGAACTTCTGAATTCTGATCCATGGACAGTGCTTAGCTAATGGCCAGCATTTCCCCGTTTGAGCATAGTTTAGAAATGACACATTAAATTTGGGACATTAACCATTTGGACATCAAGCATGTTAGTAATCAACAGGCCAGGTCTCAAGCAGATTAGTCTTTACCAATGTGTGTGATTTCAAGTTACAAGTGTTGCGACAGATCAACACAAGCTTAAATTTAAAAAAAAATCTAAGGAGGCAGCCATGACCGAAATCTATCACCTGCTTCTATGTGTACCAGCAGGATTACAGTCAAATGGACCATTTGACTGAGAAGATAGCTTTCAGCGTGGCCTGTGGTCCATTGGCAAGGCCAAGAAAAGAGCAATGTCCACACTACCACATGCTAGCTAGTGACCATTAAGACGAACCTATTAAACCCCCTGCCATAATGCCATATAAACATTGCACGGTAAACAGAGTTAACATACTAATTATAAGATTCACCCAACTGTGTTGTCAACTTGTCATTGGTACACATGACAATTAGGTTAAGCAAGCTAGCTAGATGCAACGATACGAAGGGACTAGAATAATCTCGTAGTTTAACAATTCAAATGACCGGGACCTTACTTGAGATACCAAATCCTTCAGCCTCTGCACTTCCTTACGAGCTTCCGCCTCGAACTGCTGAGACATTGCCTGGAAGTCCTCCATCTCCTTCCTTTTGGACTGGTAGAAGCGGTCCCAGTCCCCCTCCTTCCGCTCTGCCTCCTCGATCTCGCCCCTCGTCGAGCTGCGCGCGTGCCCAATTCAAACACACCGATGTGGATTTTTAGTAATTGAAATGCAGTTCTAGGTCACAGTTCAAACACACTATGTTGGGTGGAAAGAGTGGTGCACGAGTTCCGTGCCTGAGGTCACGGGCAAGGACGAGGCGGCGCGCGTGAGTGGCGTCGATGTCGGCGCGGGCGGCAAGGGCGCGGGAGGCGAAATCGGCGGCGCGGCGCTCCAGGAGGAGACGGCGGCGCCCGAGGCGGCGGGCGGCGGCGATCTTTGCTTCGAGGAGGCGATACTTGGCGGCCTGGATCTCCTTCTCGGCCTGCGGGACAAGGGAAGAAGGCAAGGAGGTGTCATGGTGAGATGTAGGGGGCGTTAGGGTTTGGGGTTTGGGAGGGAGAAAGGGAAGGGATGGAGGAGAGACTTGAAGAAGGGAGAGGCGGTGGTTGCGAGCGTCCTCCATCTGCCGGACGCGCTCCTCGAAAGCGGCCGACAGCTCCATCCCGCAGCCGATGCGGCCGCCGCCGTCGGCGAGGGGTTCAGGTGATGGCCAGATAGAAGTGTGTTTTGTGCTTTTTTTTTTTCTTTAACGAGGCCTGATTTGTGTTTGATTGGGCGGGAAAAATGCTTGCAGCTGTCCATGAATTCGACCTAATGCCAAAAAATAGAGTATGTTTCATGGTTCAAAAAAAAAATAGAGCATGTTTCAAATTTGATCAATGGAAGTAGAAATAAATAAATTAAAATAAAATATTATCTTGGTTGCACGGCACCATGGGCGAACCCAGCGGGTGTGCAGAGTGTGGCGTGACACACCTAGAAATTTTTTTAAAAAAATTACCCTTGTCTCCCCTCAGGTACGGGTCCAACTGGTAAGAAAAAACATAGCTAGCAAAGCGCGGCTGATTTATCACTAATTAATCGATCCCTAATTTAACACTTCAACCTCGAGGCACCGGCAGCCGTCAGCGTTGCCCGCACAAGCCGTCCCTTGCATGGCTACGTCCCTCGCCCGCCTCCCTCCTGCAATCCCTGGTCGGTCACATTGTTTTTTGGAATTATGCCCTAGAAGTAATAATAAAGATATTATTGTTATAATTCTTGTTCATGATAAAGTTTATATTCCATGCTAAAATTGTATTAAGCGGAAACTTTGATACTTGTGTGATTTATGAACAAGCACCGTGTCCCTAGTACGCCTCTATGGACTAGCTCATTGATTAATGATTGTTAAGGTTTCCTATTCATAGACATGAGTTGTCGATTAATAATGAGATCATGTCATTGGGAGAATGATATGATGGACAGACCCAAATCAAGCAGAGCAATTAGATCGTGTCATCATGTTCATCTTTGCGAAGCTTTTTCTTATGTCAAATATTGTATTCCTTAGACCATGAGATAATGCAACTCCCTAGTATCGGAAGAAAGCTTTGAGGTCATCAAACGTCATCCTATAAGAGGGTGATCATAAAGGTGTCTCTCAGGTGATCGGAAAGTACTTGTTGGGTTGTATGTATCGAGATGGGATTTGTCCCTCCCAAGTCGGAGAGATATACTTCGGGCCTACTCGGTAATCGATATCAACACCTCTTGCAAGCACGTGGTTAAGGAGTTGATCACAAAGTGATATCGGATTACAGAACGAGTAAAGTACTTGTCGTGAACGAGATTGAACTAGTTATGCCGATACCAACGATCGAATCTCGGGCAAGTAAAATATCGTGTGACGAAGGGAATATATATATGGGATTAATTGAATCCTGGCATCGTGGTTCATCCGATATGATCACCGATGAATATGTGGGAGACAATATGGGTTTCCAGATCCCGCTGTTCATTATTGATAGAAGATCATGTCTGCATATTCTCGAACCCGTAGGGTCACACACTTAACGTGTCTCGACGCTAAGATAGAATGGATAATTGGTTTATGATTTTTTGTTCGTAGTCTCGGATGAGATCCAGGACATCACGAGAGGTTCCGGAATGGTCCGGAGAATAAGATTCATATAAAGGAAAGCAATTTTTGGATTTCGGAATTGTTTCGGAATGTTCGATTGTTAGGAAGGTTCTAGAAGCTTCCGGAGTGGGACCAACGTGGCCCCACTTGTCGGAGGGGTGCGTGGGCCTATGAGGGAGTGCCCTGTCCGCATTGGGCCAGGGGCACAAGGCCTCATAGGCCCAGCCGGCCAAACCCTAGGGGAAACCCTAGGGAAACCTTCTAAAAGGAGGGGGAAACTTGCCCCTCACTCCAACCCTTGGGGCCGCCGCACAAGGGCTTGGAGGAGGGGCCAAGGGGGCCGGCCAGCCCCCTATATATAGAGGGCAGGGGCACAACCCTCCTCCCCTACTCCTTCAACCCTAGCCGCCATACTGCTGCCCTCCCTCTCTCTCTCTCTCCCGACTGCGCGTAGGTGAAGCCCTGCCGCAGAAACTCTCCACCTTTGCACCACGCCGTCATGCTGTAGATCCAATCTATCTCTCCACCCCACTTGCTGGACCAAGGAAGAAGGAGACGTCGCAGTACCATACGTGTGCATCTCTCGGAGGCGTCGCCACTTGCGGCGTTGGATCGGATCGCGAGGAGGAGAAGGCTAGTACGATTACATCAACCACGTTCTGTTGAATGTTCCGCTGTGCGATTTCTTCAAGGGTATGAAGATCTTATCTATCCCTATCGTTGATTGCATCTCCTAGATTAGATCTTGGCTTTCCCGTTCGCATCCTTAGAATTTTTTTGATTTACTATGCTACGAAACCCTTCAATGGTATCAGAGCTAGATCTATGCGTAGATGTGTTCCACGAGTACAACGCAACATGCTTGTTGCGGGTATTGATGTTTTCTGTTGTAAGCCTCTTGTTGTGTACTTCTTATGACACGGGATAGTGAGATCGAAGCGGTCTAGGACAACTTTACGCGACCTCGTTCGCGAGACCGGCTCCGCACTTGACGTGTGGCTTGTTCCACACATGCGGCTGGTGGATGCCAGTTTCTCTCACTATAGTTGTCATGGGACTTACACCGGATGTTGGCAACCATAATATCACCGTTGTGGCTTTCGTAGGTAAGAATCGTTCTTAGTTTGTTACTCTCATAAGCCACGTAAAATATGCAACAACAAAGTAGAGGCGTCTAACTTGTTTTTACAGGAAGTTTTTCTGTGATATGGTATGGCCCAAGATATGATGTGTATGTTGTATGCAATGATCATGTTTTGTAATATTTCACGACTTGCATGTCGATGAGTACACGACCGGCAGGAGACATATGGTTGTCTTTATAATTGTGTATGACCAGTGTGTCAACTTCTTATACGCCATGTAATAGCTTTACTTTATCGCTAAGTAGTTAGCAATAGTTGTAGCTGCTATTCGTGATGGAGGCAATCATGGTGGAGTGATGGAGATCATGCTGGCACGCACAAGATGGAGATCATTGCGCGGAGATTGGCTATACCATGTCACATAAAATTATATGCATGTGATGTTTATCCTTTTATGTATCTTATTACGCTTAGATCGCGACGGTAGCATTATAAGATGATTCCTCACTTAAAAGATCAAGATAAAATTGTGTTCTCCCCATGTATGCACCATTGCGAAAGTTCGTCGTGTTCAAGCACCACGTGATGATCGGGTGCTATAAACTCTACGTTCACATACAACGGGTGCAAGCCAGTTTTGCACTGTGAAATACAGGTTTGACTTGGAGCCTAGCATGTCTGAGACATGGCCTCGGAACACCTAACGAAAGTTTAAGCATGAGTCATATGAATGATATGATCGACACTTTTTTGTCCACCATTGAAACCACATCTCTTCTCGTGAAGATCGGATTAGGTGTGGTGAATTTGGATCATGTTCACTAAACAACTTGAGGGATGTTGAATTTAGTGGGAGTTCATCTAGTATTTTGATTAAGTTGAACTAGTTATCATGAACATAGTCTAAATTGTACTTGCAAATTTTGTAGATCAAATGGCTAAGTCCAACTTCAACTTCAACATTTTTGCTGAGAAAGAAAAGCTTAAGAACAATGGGTCTAACTTCACCAACTGGTTTATGATCGAGAATCATTCTCATTTGGCGGACAAAAGTACTATGTCCTTGAGAAAGCGCTAGGTGACGCCCCTGCTGTAGATGCGCCGGCTGATGAAAAAGTTGTTTATCAGTCGAGCAAGGATGATTATGGTGTGATTAAGAGCACCATGTTGTTTGCTATGGAATCGGACCTTCAAAATCGTTTTTAGGAGTTCGCCGGGCCCTTTGAGATTCTTGAGGAACTGAAAACCATGTTTCAGACTCAGGCCCGTTCTGAGAGATATGAGATCTCTGATAAATTCTTTAACTGCAAGATGGAGGAAGGGAGTTCCGTTAGTGAGCACGCCATTAAGATGTCGGGCTACAATCAACGTCTTGAGCAACTGGACTGCAAGATTCCAGAAGAGCTCAAGATTGACAGAGTTCTGCAATCACTCCCTCCTAGCTATAAAGGTTTTATAGTTACTCATAATCAGATTGGTTCCACTGATACGATCACTGAGCTCTTCGCTAAGCTGAAAGATGCGGAAAGTGGGCATCAAGAAAGATAATCATGTGTTGATGGTCAACAATTCCCCCAGCTTAAAGAAAGGTAAGGGTGCAAAGAAGTCCTTCAAGAAAGGCAGCGGCAAGCGCGTTGCCCCTGCTGAGAAGAAGCTCAAGTCTGGACCTAAGTCGGACACTTAGTGCTTCTATTGCAAGGACAAGGGTCACTGGAAGCGCAACTGTACGAAGTACTTAGCGGACAAGAAGGCTGGCACCATTAAAGGTATATTTGATATACATGTTATTGATGTTTACCTTACTAGTGCTCGTTGTAGTGCCTAGGTATTTGATACTGGTTCAGTTGCTAATATTTGTAACTCGAAACAGGAGCTACGAAATAGACGGCGGCTAGCAAGGGATGAGGTGACGATGCGCGTTGGCAACGGATCAAGAGTTGATGTGATGGCCGTCGGCACACTATCCTTAGTTTTACCTTTGGGATTAGTTTTAAACCTTAATAAATGTTATTATGTGCCTGCGTTGAGCATGAACATCATATCTGGATCGTGTTTATTGCAAGACGGTTATTCATTTAAATCGGAGAATAATGGTTGTTCTTTTTATATGAGTAACATCTTTTATGGTCATGCACCTGCTATGAATGGTTTATTTCTTCTGAATCTTGAAAGCAATGAAACACACATCCATAACATTGAGGCTAAGAGATGCAAGGTAGATAGTGATAATACGACTTATTTGTGGCACTGCCGTCTAGGTCATATTGGTGTAAAACACATGAAGAAAATCCATTCTGATGGACTTTTGGAGTCTCTTGATTTTGAATCATTTGACACATGCGAACCGTGCCTCATGGGCAAGATGATCAAAACCCCGTTCTCCGGTATAATGGAGCGAGCAACGGACTTGTTGGAAATCATACATACCGATGTATGCGGACCAATGAGTATTTCGACGCGCGGTGGATATCGCTATTTTCTCACTCTTACTGATGACTTAAGTAGATATGGGTATATCTATTTAATGAAACATAAATCTGAAACGTTTGAAAAGTTCAAAGAATTTTAGAACGAAGTGGAAAACCATCATAACAAGAAAATTAAATTTCTACGATCCGATCGTGGAGGTGAATATTTGAGTTAAGATTTTCACACGCATCTTAAAGCAAGCGGAATTGTTTCGCAACTCACGCCACCCGAAACACCACAGCGCAATGGTGTGTCTGAACGCCGAAATCGAACTCTATTAGATATGGTGCGATCGATGATGTCTCTTACAGATTTGCCGTTATCATTTTGGTGTTATGCATTAGAAACCGCTGCATTCACTTTAAATAGGGCACCATCTAAATCCGTTGAGACGACACCGTATGAACTATGGTTTGGTGCTAAACCTAAGTTGTCGTTTCTTAAAGTTTGGGGATGCGAAGCTTACGTCAAGAAGTTGATGCCGGAGAAGCTCGAACCCAAAGCGGAGAAATGCGTCTTCATAGGATACCCTAAGGAAACGATTGGATATACCTTCTACCACAGATCCGAAGGCAAAGTGTTTGTTGCAAAGAATGGATCCTTTCTTGAGAAGGAGTTTCTCTCGAAAGAAGTGAGTGGGAGGAAGGTAGAGCTAGACGAGGTTATTGAACCTTCTCTCGAGTTGGAGTAGCACACTGAAATTGTTACGGTGCCGTGCACTCAACAAGAGAGGAAGCTAATGACGAGGATCATGAAACTTGACGATGCTACTCTTGAACTTCCTAGGTCGACAAGGTCACGTGCCCTCCTAAGTGATGCGGAACCTGTCTTAAGCATCTTGTTGTTGAACAGTGAACCTGCTAACTATGAGAAAGCAATGATGAGCCCAGACTCTGAGAAATGGCTAGAGGCCATGAAATCCGAATTGGGATCCATGAGAGAAAACCAAGTATGGACTTTGGTGGACCCTCCTAGCGACCGAAAGGAGAAAACGGACGCGGATGGTAATGTTACTATATATAAAGCACGGCTTGTTGCGAAAGGTTTTCGACAAGTTCAAGGTGTTGACTACGATGAGACTTTCTCTCCCATAGCAATGTTTAAGTCCATTCGGATTTTATTAGCAATTGCTGCGTTTCATGATTATGAAATATGGCAGATGTATGTCAAGACTGCGTTCCTCAATGGCAACATTGATGAAGAGTTGTATATGATGCAACCCAAAGGTTTTGTCGATCCTAAGGATGCTGATAAGGTGTGCAAACTTCAGCGTTCCATTTATGGACTGAAGCAAGCATCTCGGAGTTGGAACCTTCGTTTTGATCAAGTGATCAAGAGCTTTGGATTTGTTCCAAATTGCTACGAAGCTTGTATCTACAAGAAAGTGAGTGGGAGCTCAGTGACATTTCTAGTACTATATGTGGATGACATATTGATTATTGGAAATGACATTGGTATGCTTAATGATGTGAAGAGTTATTTGAATAAATGTTTTTCAATGAAAGACCTAGGAGAAGCTGCTTATATATTAGGCATTAAAATCTATAGAGATGACAAAAGGCGCCTAATAGCTTTAAGCCAAAGTACATACCTAGACAAAGTTACGAAAAGGTTCGAGAATGGATAAGGCAAAGAAAGGTTCGGTGCCCATGTTGTCGGTAAGATATTGAGCAAGGCTCGGTGTCCAACTTCTGATGGCGATAGAGAAGCTATGAGCAAAGTGCCTTATGCCTCGGCCATAGGTTCTATCATGTATGCCATGCTGTGTACTAGACCGAATGTGTCCAATGCTCTTAGTTTGACGAGCAGATACCAAAGTGATCCAGGAGTGGAACACTGGAAAACCGTGAAAAACATCCTAAAGTATTTAAATAGGACTAAAGAAATGTTCTTGGTCTATGGAGGTGATGAGCAGATCGTCGTAAAAGGTTACGTCGATGCTAGTTTTGACATCGACCCAGATGATTCTAAATCTCAGACATGATACGTTTATATTTTGAATGGAGGAGCTGTGAGCTGGAGAAGCTGCAAGCAAAGTGTGATCGCGGGATCTACAGTAGAATCAGAATATATGGCTGCTGCAGAAGCGTCAAGTGAAGGAGTTTGGGTCAGGAACTTCATCACTGAGCTTGGTGTGGTTCCAAGTGCCTTTGACCCACTGGAGATATTGTGTGACAACACTGGTGCCATAGCACTGGCTAAGGAACCAAGATATCATCCAAAGACCAAGCACATCAACCGCCGATTTCATATAATTCGAGATTATATAACAGATGGAGATCTGAAGATTATCAAAGTACATACGGATCTGAGTGTCGCAGATCCGTCGACTAAACCTCTTCCACGAGCAAAACATGATCATCACCTCAATGCCATGGGTGTTAGATTGTTGCCAGATGTAAACTAGATTATTGACTCTAGTGCAAGTGGGAGACTATTGTAATTATGCCGTAGAGGCAATAATAAAGATGTTATTGTTATAATTCTTGTTCATGATAAAGTTTATATTCCATGCTAGAATTGTATTAAGTGGAAACTTTGATACTTGTGTGGTTTATGAACAAAAACCGTGTCCCTAGTACGCCTCTATGGACTAGCTCATTGATTAATGATGGTTAAGGTTTCCTAACCATAGACATGAGTTGTCGATTAATAATGAGATCATGTCATTGGGAGAATGATATGATGGACAGACCCAAATCAAGCAGAGCAATTAGATCGTGTCATCGTGTTCATCTTTGCGAAGCTTTTTCTTATGTCAAATATTGTATTCCTTAGACCATGAGATAATGCAACTCCCTGGTATCGGAAGAAAGCTTTGAGGTCATCAAACGTCATCCTATGAGAGGGTGATCATAAAGGTGTCTCTCAGGTGATCGGAAAGTACTTGTTGGGTTGTATGTATCGAGATGGGATTTGTCCCTCCCAAGTCGGAGAGATATACTTCAGGCCCACTCGGTAATCGATATCAACACCGCTTGCAAGCACGTCGTTAAGGAGTTGATCACAAAGTGATATCGGATTACGAAACGAGTAAAGTACTTGTCGTGAACGGGATTGAACTAGGTATGCCGATACCAACGATCGAATCTCGGGAAAGTAAAATATCGCGTGACGAAGGGAATATATATATGGGATTAATTGAATCCTGGCATCGTGGTTCATCCGATATGATCATCGATGAATATGTGGGAGTCAATATGGGTTTCCAGATCCCGCTGTTGATTATTGATAGAAGATCATGTATGTATATTCTCGAACCCGTAGGGTCACACACTTAACGTGTCTCGACGCTAGGATAGAATGGATAATTGGTTTATGAGTTTTTCTTCGGAGTCTCGGATGAGATCCAGGACATCACGAGAGGTTTCGTAATGGTTCGGAGAATAAGATTCATATAAAGGAAAGCAGGTTATGGATTTCGGAATTGTTTCGGAATGTTCGGTGTTGTACCGGAAGGTTCTAGAAGCTTCCGGAGTGGGACCAACGTGGCCCCACTTGTCGGAGGGGTGCGTGGGCCTATGAGGGAGTGCCCTGGCCGCATTGGGCCAGGGGCACAAGGCCTCATAGGCCCAGCCAGCCAAACCCTAGGGGAAACCTTCTAGAAGGAGGGGGAAACTTGCCCCTCACTCCAACTCTTGGGGCCGCCGCCCTAGGGCTTGGAGGAGGGGCCAAGGGGGCCGGCCAGCACCCTATATATAGAGGGCAGGGGCGCAGCCCTCCTCCCCTACTCCTTCAACCCTAGCCGCCATACTGCTGCCCTCTCTCTCTCTCTCTCTCTCTCTCTCTCTCTCTCTCTCATTGTGGTGGCGAAGCCTGCCTTGAAACTCTCCACCTTGCTGCAGCGTGGTGTTGTAGATCCAATCTATCTCTCCACCCCACTTGCTGGACCAAGGAAGGAGGAGACGTCGCGACACCATACGTATGCATCTCTCGGAGGCGTCGCCACTTGCGGCGTTGGATTGGATCGGATCGCGAGGAGGAGAAGGCTAGTATGACTACATCAACCACGTTCTATTGAACGTTCTGCTGTGCGATTTCTTCAAGGGTATGAAGATCTCATCTATCCCTCTCGTTGATTGCATCTCCTAGATTAAATCTTGGCTTTCCCGTTCGCATCCGTAGAAATTTTTGATTTACTATGCTGCGAAACCCTTCATTGTTGCCTCCCTCTTGCGGCCCCTCTCCGGCTGGCACACGTCGTCCCTTGCGTTCCCTCGTGGCCTCGCCGGTCGCCCTAGCGTTGCTCGTCGCTCGGCCATATTGAACATGAGTAGCTAGCCGACTATGAAATTGCTTGTTTGCATGTCGGTTAAATTCATTTGCTTCTTATGATACTTAAAAGGTAATGAAACTTGTCCAATTCTATATTAATGACATATCAAGCTCGGATTTGATAAGACTTGAATACCAATTTGATACCTTTATCAATGATATGAGAACGGATGATAGACTCAAATGTATAAATCATCTTGTGAGCTCTCTATTATGCTTGTTGAAACAAACAAGCATGTTGTTTATGATATTGTATATCTACTTCTAAAGTTGATATTGCTCTTACCAGTGGCGGCGAGTGCTAAAAGAGTATTTTCTTCTATGAGTCTAGTGAAAAACGTACGGGGACCTGACTCTCGCTCCCCTCGCGTCGCCTCCTCCTGGCGACCGAGGGGGCCTATCCCTAGCGCCTCCGCCACCTCCCCCTCCTTGACCCTCCCTCCTCGTCGCCCCCAAAGGTCCGTCGGCCTAAGAGAGCGACGCCGATGATGGGGGAGGTGGGGATCCAGCCTCCCGACCCCAACATGGTGAAGGGAGGGATTCCCCGGTGTTGGACAGGGCATGCGTAAGGAGCTGGTGTCGTGGTCGCTGTTGGCGAGGTGGAGAGGCGACGGTTGGGGTGGAGCGGCGATGCGACAACGTGCTCAGATCTGGTTGGCGACACGACGGACTAGCAGACCATCTGATCCGATCTGGGACGGTGGGCTACGGGTCGGTGCTCGTTTATCTAGTCTCCACCCGCGGTGTTGTCTCTTCGTCGACCTAGCAGTCATGACGGCCTGGGTCACCATGGATCTGCCGTTCTATTCCAGTGGGTCTTGGTGACCGGTGAAGACCGGCGGTGTGGGGGCTTCCAGTCTTGCTTTGAATAAAGGGGGTTGGTCCTAAGATCCCTCTCGCGCCATGACGAAGATCTACCTTCTCCATGAATTTATCGATCTGGTCGGAGTGTTGTGTTCCGGAAGATTCCACTGGTGAAATCCAATGGACGACATGCCGGAGTTCACCAGATTGGATGGATCTCGGTCGCACGCAACCATGTTTTATCTGACCGTTTGGTTTCATAGGGAGTGTTGTGAAGCTTTACAGACTGTTTCCATCAAGGACATGCCATTAGTCCCATGGTGAAGTCAGTCGTGGAGAATAACATGAAAGCCAAGGTCTGGAGAATGGTAATGGTGGTGTGATTCCTGTTAGCGATGAGGTTTTGGCTTGGTGTTCTAGGTCGTGGAGCAGCGGCATTGGAAAGTGGGGGCAACAATACAGGAGATTTCCAGAGTTCAAGCTGTGGGATAAAAATTCAAGGTCTGGCCTTAATTGGTTGTGCCTGGCAATGATCTTGTTGAAGGCATTGTTTTGTCAGCGCAGACTTCCTCTAGGGTAAAAACCTATGATCGATGATCAAGGAGATGACGGTGCTAGTGCACTGTTCCCTTCTCGGATGCATCGGTTTTGGAGAGGATGGATTTCTGGTGCTGCCTTGGTGGTGTTTGGTCGCTGTTGTAGGGCATAGATCACTAAAACGGGACTTTTTACCCCTGTAATTCTTCTTTCTTGTTTGGCTGTGTGTATCTGTAATGCCATTAGGGTAATGCGTTGTTGTAGAGGCTGGGTGTAATTGGTATCTTGTGATATTAATATATGCTCATTTCCAAAAAAAATGAAAAATAAGTTGCGAAATAGTATAGGTGATGAGATCTTAAAACATTGCTTAGTGACATTTATTGAGCGAGATATGTTCTTGAAAGTAAGTGAAAATGATATTGTTGAAACCTTCATAGGAATGAAAGAGCGCAGAATTACCAAATCTTAGTGAGGCAATTTTCTATTTATGTTATATTTTGTAATGTAGGACTTTGTGTTGGAATTATGCCCTAGAGGCAATAATAAAGATGTTATTATCATAATTCTTGTTCATGATAAATTTTATATTCCATGCTATAATTGTATTAAGCGAAAACTTTGATACTTGTGTGGTTTATGAACAACACCGTGTCCCTAGTATGCCTCTATGGACTAGCTCATTGATTAATGATGGTTAAGGTTTCCTAACCTAGACATGAGTTGTCGATTAATAATAAGATCATGTCATTAGGAGAATGATATGATGGACATACCCAAATTAAGCAGAGCAATTAGATCGTGTCATCGTATTCATCTTTGCGAAGCTTTTTCCTATGTCAAGTATTGTATTCCTTAGAACATGAGATAATACAACTCCCGGGTATCGGAAGAAAGCTTTGAGGTCATCAAACGTCATCCTATGTGAGGGTGATCATAAAGGTGTCTCTCAGGTGATCAGAAAGTACTTGTTGGGTTGTATGTATCGAGATGGAATTTGTCCCTCCCGAGTCGGAGAGATATACTTCGGGCCTACTCGGTAATCGATATCAACACCTCTTGCAAGCATGTGGTTAAGGAGTTAATCACAAAGTGATATCGGATTACGGAACGAGTAAAGTACTTGCTGTGAACGAGATTGAACTAGGTATGCCGATACCAACGATCAAATCTCGGGCAAGTAAAATATCGCGTGACGAAGGGAATACATATATGGGATTAGTTGAATCCTAGCATCGTGGCTCATTCGATATGATCATCGATGAATATGTGGGAGTCAATATGGGTTTCCAGATCCCGTTGTTGATTATTGATAGAAGATCATGTCTGCATATTCTCGAACCCGTAGGGTCACACACTTAACATGCATCGACGCTAGGATAGAATGGATAATTGGTTTATGAGTTTTTGTTCGGAGTCTCGGATGAGACCCAGGACATCACAAGAGGTTCCGGAATGGTTCGGAGAATAAGATTCATATAAAGGAAAGCAATTTTTGGATTTCGAAATCGTTTCGGAGTTTATCGGTATTATACCGGAAGGTTCTAGAAGGTTCTGAAGTGGGACCAACGTGGGGCCACTTGTCGGAGGCATGCGTGCACCTAAGGGGAAGTGAATTGGCCACTTTGGGCCAGGGGCACAAGGCCCCTAAGGCCCAGCCGGCCAGCCCTTAGGGGAAACCCTAAGGGAACCTTCTAGAAGAGGGATGGATGACTTGCCCCCCACTCCACCCCTTGGGTCGCCGCCCTAGGGCTTGGAGGAGGGGTCAAGGGGCCGGCCAGTCCCCCTATATAAGGAGGGCAGGGGCGCGGCCTCCCCCCACTCCAACCTAGTCGCCGTCCAACTGCTGCCCCTCCACCTCTCTCTCTCCCGACTGCGCGTAGGCGAAGCCCTGCCGCAGAAACTCTCCACCACAAGCACCACGCCGTCGTGCTGCAGATCCAATCTATATCTCCACCATACTTTCTGGACCAAGGAAAGGAGGAGACGTCTGCTGTACCGTACGTGTGCATCTCTCGAAGGCGCCGCCACTTGCGGCGTAGGATCGGATCGGATCGTGAGGAGGAGACGGCGAGTACGACTACGTCAACCACGTTCTGTTGAACGTTTCCGCTGTGCGATTTCTTCAAGGGTATGAAGATCTCATCAATCTCTCTCGTTGATTACATCTCCTAGATTAGATCTTGGCTTTCTTGTTCGCATCCATAGGAAATTTTTGATTTACTATGCTGTGAAATCCTTCAGTGGTATCAGAGCTAGATCTATGCGTAGATGTGTTTCACGAGTAGAACGCAACATGCTTGTTGCGGGCGTTGATGTTTTCTGTTGCAAACCTCTTGTTGTGTATTTCTTATGGCGCGACATAGTGAGATCGAAGCGGTCCAGGCCAACTTTACGCGACCTCGTTCGCGAGACCGGCTCCGCACTTGACATGTGGCTTGTTCGACACAAGCGGCTGGTGGATGCCAGTTTCTCTCACTATAGTAGTCATGGGATTTACAACGGATGTTAGCAACCATAATATCACCGTTGTGGCTTTCCGTAGGTAAGAATCGTTCTTAGCTTGTTACTCCCATAAGCCACGTAAAACATGCAACAACAAAGTAGAGGCGTCTAACTTGTTTTTGCAGAGAGTGTTTTGTGATATGGTATGGCCCAAGACATGATGTGTATGAATTGAGATGTATGCAATGATCATGTTTTGTAATATTTCACGACTTGCATGTCGATGAGTTCACAACCGGCAGGAACCGTATGGTTGTCTTTATAATTGTATATGACCTGCGTATCAACTTGTTATACGCCATGTAATAGCTTTACTTTATAGCTAAGTAGTTAGCAATAGTTGTAGTTGCTATTCGTGGTGGAGGAAATCATGGTGGAGTGATGGAGATCATGCTGGCGCGCACAAGATGGAGATCATTGCACGGAGATTGGCTATACCATGTCACATAAAATTATATGCATGTGATGTTTATCCTTTTATGTATCTTATCATGCTTAGATCGCGACGGTAGCATTATAAGATGATTCCTCACTTAAAGATCAAGATAAAATTGTGTTCTCCCCATGTATGCACCGTTGCAAAAGTTCGTCGTTTTCAAGCACCTCGTGATGATCGGGTGCTATAAACTCTACGTTCACATATAACGGGTGCAAGCCAGTTTTGCACACGCGGAAATACTTGGGTTTGACTTGAGGAGCCTAGCATGTACAGACATGGCCTCGAAACACACGAACGAAAGGTTAAACATGAGTCATATGAATGATATGATCGACACTTTGTTGTCCACCATTGAAACCACATCTCTTCTCATGAAGATCGGATTAGGTGTGGTGAATTTGGATCGTGTTTACTAAACAACATGAGGGATGTTGAATTTAGTGGGAGTTCATCTAGTAATTTGATTAAGTTGAACTAGTTATCATGAACATTGTCTAAATTGTATTTGCAAATTTTGTAGATCAAATGGCTAAGTCCAACTTCAACTTCAACGTTTTTGCTGAGAAAGAAAAGCTTAAGAACAATGGGTCTAACTTCACCAACTGGTTCAGCAATCTGAGAATCATTCTCGCTGGCGGACAAAAATCCTATGTACTTGAGAAAGTGCTAGGTGACGCCCACATCTTGATGCTGGTGATGAAAAAGCATTTATCGATCCATAAAGATGATTATGGAGTGATTAAGAGTACCATGTTGTTTGCTATGGAACCGGAACTTCAAAATCGTTTTGAGGAGTTCGACGGGCCCTTTGAGATACTTGAGGAACTGAAAACCATGTTTCGGACTCAGGCCCATTCTGAGAGATATGAGATCTCTAAGAAGTTATTTAACTGCAAGATGGAGGAAGGGAGTTCCGTTAGTGATCACGCGATTAAGATGTCGGGCTACACTCAACGTCTTGAGCAACTAGACTGCAAGATTCCAGAAGAGCTCAAGATTGACAGAGTTCTGCAATCACTCCCTCATAGATACAAAGGTTTTGTAGTTATTCACAATCAAATTGGTTCCACTAATACGATCACTGAGCTCTTCGCTAAGCTGAAAGCTGCGGAGGTGGATATCAAGAAAGATAATCATGTGTTGATGGTCAACAAGACCACTGGCTTTAATAAAGCTAAGGGTGCAAAGAAATCCTTCAAGAAAGGCAACGGCAAGCGTGTTGCCCCTACTGAGAAGAAGCTCAAGTCTGGACCTAAGCCAGACACCGAGTGCTTCTATTGCAAGGACAAGGGTCACTGGAAGCGCAACTGTCCAAAGTACTTAGTGGACAAGAAGTCTAGCACCATTAAAGGTATATTTGATATACATGTTATTGATGTTTACCTTACTAGCACTCGTTGACATGGTTATACCCCGTGGGTACATGATCTCAGCATACCTGATCCAGCCCAAGGAAGGCCCACGGCAAATATACGCTGGCCCATCAAGATTTTTGGGTGGCCAAGGCCCATGACGCCTTCGGATCCTTGGAGAGCAAGACTAGAGTAGATAGGAAATTCAAAGGGGTAAACCCTAGAACACAGAAACTAGTGCATGCAGGACCTGCCTAAGTCTATATAAAGGCCAGGAGGGCACGACCTAGATCTCTCTCTCTCATACTTTCGCATACACACCTCCACGCCAGATTGCATCTACGCACCCCTGTAATCATCAGTTCCGCCGTAATCAAGAACAGACAAGCAGGAGTAGGGTTTTCCCTCCGGGGGCCTGAACCTGGGTAAACCTCGTGTCTCGTATTGCTTGTTTGCTAACCGTTCTGCGATCTCCAGCATCCCCATCTTCTCCAAAACCCAAGTCCATAACAATGGGCATTGACGAGATTAAACCTCGTCAATTGGCGCCATTTGTGGGAACTGGGGACGCTGATTGTGCGATCATGACGGTCCCAACCCGAACGATCTACAACTCTGCGGCGACGGAGAGTCACCTCCTCTTCGGCGCTTTCGACTTCACCGCCCACTCACCAGCCACCATGAAGGACTTCGAGCCCGTAGGCGACAGACTCGAGATCCTGTTCGGGAGCTTCTGCTTCCAGGTGGGGCAAACCGGCACCCTCCGCCTCCCAGAGCAGGTGCCCCTACCATTAATAAGGCCCGCTTCGTGGGCCCCACACCCTGTGCTACGCACATCATCATCAACAGATGAGTCCTACGACAGCAGTAGCTGTAACTCCGATCTGTGCGATCTGCCATCAGATGAAGGGACCTACGGTTCCGGATCCGAAAGTTGCGGCAGTAGCGGACCAATCTACGAGCGCTACCAATGCGCCATAGTCATCCAGAGCGACGTGGATCAGCAAGCGCCCAACCCGCCACGACGCGAAGCGGCGGAAGCGAAGAAGAAGCCGATCGCCCCACCGAAGGGGATAACACCGCCATGTCATCCGCCTTAGCAAAGAAGGATGGGCCCGAACGCGCCGTGGCGGCACGCAGTCTGCTCAGGCGCCTCCACGGGACTGGATGGCATACCATTTGATCTGATCGAGGAGCACAAGAAGCATGTCAAGATGCAAGAGGTGCTCGACAAGCGCAAAAAGCGACCTCGAGTCCGGTAGCGATGAGCTGCGCTCTCCGCCATGGGCATCGGCTCCAGCTCGAACGGCAACCACGGCAATAAGCACCGCTCCCGGACGGAGAACATGGACCCCAAGAAGCGTCGTGAGGTGACCCGAACCCTCCACGCATCCTTCATGCAGATGGATGCCGACGGCAACATCATCCCGAAGACACCGCAAGCTGCGATCATGGCAGCCATTGCGTATCTCGCGTCCCACCCACCTCCGGAGGGGGACCCTAAAAGAGCCATGCACAAGTCCGCACTCACCGGACTCGGTCTCGTCGGAGCTGCGCTCCATCAAGAAGCTCCTACGAAGCCAAAAAAAGAAAGCTACGGTCAGGTTCGACCGCAACCCCACTCCTTCATCCGAAGAAGAGGACCATGACCTTCTTCGAAGGCACAAGATCTCGCGTCATCGCAACCACGACTACGACGCAGAGACACGCTAACACAACGCAAAATCGACAAAGCGCGAGCCAAGCGTGCATGCTCGTCTGAATCCGAGATGGACGAAGACGAAGGAGAACTCTGCGGAGCTCGGTGCTTCAGCAGATCCGTCCTACGGACACGGATGCCGTGAAATTTCAAGCTTCCTTCGGATACTCCGAAGTTCGACGGCACACATGAACCCAAGGCGTGGCTCAGCGACCACCTGTCATCCATCAAGTTGCACGGTGGAAACAAGGAAACCGCCATGCAATGCCTTCAGCTGCAGCTGATAGGCGCAGCCCGGATCTGGCTTAGCAGCCTATCTTTAGGATCCATCCGAAGCTGGGAGGAGCTGGCCTACAATTTCTTCCAAAACTTCAAAGGCACCAGCAAGAGGCCCGCCTCGATCGAGGAGTTGCGAGCCTGTACTCAAGGAACGGCGAATCCATTCGCTCATACATACTGCGCTGGTCCAACACCAAGAACTCCGCGGCGCACATCTCCAAAGAAAGGGCCATCGACGCCTTCAAGGACGGCGTCAAGCATCAGGACTTCAAGGAGGAACTTGGGCGCATCAAGCCCAAGACGCTTGACCACCTCATGGACATCGCCAACAGGTGGGCCGACGGCGAAGATTCCATCCACCGGGCACAATCGGAGGAAGAGGACGATTACGGCCGACGATGGGAACGCCGTAACAAGAGGAGACCGCGCGTCTATGACGATCGCGATGGACTTGACATGGTCGCGGCCGACTACGCTGATCGCCGCAACGATGCCAACCGCAACAGCGGCGGATACCGAGGAGGCAACTTCCGCGATGGAGGACGCCCGACCTGATCGTGGCGGCGTGATCGCGATAACGGACCCTCGACATCTGAAAACTTTCGGTCCATGCACCATCCACTTCTACATCGACAAGCAAGATGGTAAGAAGGCAAGCCACATGCTCAAGGACTGCGCAAGTTCGAGCTCGGTGAAAGCATGGTTCGGATGAGGCAAGCTCCACCTGGATTTGGGAACACACCGCCGGGAGAGATAGCGCATGGAGCTCCTCCACCGCCACTGTAGGAGGCCCGAACCAACCGGTCGCACCGGCCTGAAAACGCTGGGCATGGGTATCCCCGAGAAAGGAGGCGATGATCGGAAGGGCGCCCCACGAATAGGGTGCGAAGAAAATCACCCGTCGAGATCAACTCGCCATGAAAACTCCACCGCCATCCACAGTACCTCGTGGATCGGATTCTGTATCATGTTCACCTTCGGATCACCCTTGCGGATCCTCGCCTGGTCATGCTGCTGGTCTTTGAGGCGCAGATCGGAGGTTTCGAGATGAGCAGCGTCTTCATGGACGGTGGCGGCATTAACCTGATGTTCGCAAGTACTCTAGCAATCATGCGGATCGGTGCGGCTGGAGCGACACAACGTTCCACGACATCGTCCCAGGAAAGGGCATATTCCCCCTGGGAAAAATATGGCTCGACATCATCTTCGGCAAGCCGGACAACTTCCTATGCAAGCGAATCGAATTCAAAGTGGTGGACTAGCCATCACAATACCACGCCATCCTCGGGCGTGTAGCATTCGCAAGGTTCTTGGCTGTACCACACTACGCGTACCTGCTACTCAAGATGCCAGGACCCAGGGACGTCATCACGGTCCACGGGAGCTTCACCCGATCGGACCACTGCGACAGGGACTTCAACAGAATCTCGCAGTCATTCGGCATGCAGGATGAGCTCGTAAGGCTCCGCGAGGTGACGGACAACGGGTCACCCCCAGTCGCACGACAAAACGCACCTGACATGTCTTTCAACTCCACCGTCAACACAAAGAAAGTGCTGGTTCACCCGACAGATGCCTCCAAGACGGCGCTGATCGCCAATGACCTCAGCCCCGCATAGGAAAGCGCGCTCGTCGAATTCCTCCATGAGCGCTGGGAAATCTTCGCCTAGTGTCTAGCGGACATGCCAGGAGTTCCCAGGGAATTCGCCGAGCACGTACTCAACGTCTTTCCAAACACCAAGCCCGTCAAGCAGTCCATCCGGAGACTGTCTGAGCCATGGGCCGAAGCCATCGGAATGGAAATCAACAGACTACTCGTTGCAGACTACATCAGGGAGATCAAAGAAAGCGAGTGGCTCGCAAATACAGTGATGGTACCCAAGAAGGACACGGACATCCTGCGGATGTGCATAGACTTCACGTCGCTGAACAAGCACTGCCCAAAGGACCACTTCCCTCTTCCTCGGATCGATCAGATCATCGATTCGACTGCAGGATGCGAGAAACTCTCCTTCCTTGATGCCTACTCAGGCTACAACCAGATTCGACTCAAGGTCAAAGATCAAGAGAAAACAGCGTTTATCACACCGTTCGGAGTGTTCTGCTGCAACATAGGGCTAAAGAACGCAGGTGCCACGTACCAGCGATGCATGCAGGCATGCCTGAAGGACCAGATCAGTCACAACGTCCAAGTCTATGTCGACGACATAGTCATCAAAACCAGGGAGGCAAGAACGCTCATCGACAATCTCCGTGAGACGTTCTATAATCTCGACCGCTACAGGATCAAGATCAATCCCGAAAAGTGCGCCTTCGGCGTCCCATCGGGTCAACTGCTTGGATACTTCATCTCCCAGCGAGGGATCGAGGCAAACCCGAAGAAAATCCGGGCCATCATGGCCTAGAAGCCGAAGAACCTCAAGGGTGTCCAGCAGCTCGCAGGACGAATAGCGGCCTTGAGCAGGTTCATCAGCCGCATGGGCGAGAAAGCCCTGCCATTCTACCAACTGCTACGCAAGGCAGATAAATTTGAATGGACGCCTGAAGTGGATGACACATTCGAAGATCTGATGCGGCTGCTCTCCACCTCGCCCGTCTTGGTTACGCCAAAGGAGCGCGAGCCCCTTCTGCTGTACATAGCAGCCACACACCAGGTGGTAAGAACCGTGCTGGTGGTTGAGCGACCAGAAGAAGGCAAGACCCATGGGGTCCAACGCCCAATCTACTACCTCAGCGAGGTATTGACGCCAACAAAGCAGAGGTACCCTCACTACCAGAAACTCGCCTACGGCATGTTCATGACGGCTCGTCGGTTGAGCCATTACTTCCAGGAGCACCAGGTGATGGTCGTCAACGAAGCACCCCTGAACAGCATCCTAAACAATCCGTAGGCCACAGGATGCATGGCCCTGTGGGGCATCGAGCTGTCACCCCTAGACATCGTCTACTAGAAGCGACTCGCAATCAAGTCTCAGGTCCTCCCGGACTTCCTTGTACACTGGATGGAGCTGCAGCTGCCAGACACCCTAGACATGTCGCAGTCATGGACGATGCATTTCGACGGCTCCAAGCGTGAAGCTGGAGCAGGAGCCGGGGTCATACTGACCTCCTCGCAGGGCGACAAGATGAAGTACGTCCTTCGGATGAAATTCCAAGCTTCCAACAACGAGGCCGAATACGAAGCCCTCATACACGGCATGAGGGTGGCAAAGATCTGCGGCACAACGCGCCTGGTCATCTATGGTGACTCCAACCTCGTCGTCCAGCAGACAATGAATGAGTGCGACGCACACGCCGAAAACATGATCACGTACCGCGCACTTTACAACTCACTCGAGGGAGAATTTGACGGCTGCGAGCTTCGGCATGTTGGAAGAGAAAGCAACGAGGAGGCCGACAGACTGGCCAACATCGGCTCCACCTGCGCAAGGGTGCCACCAGGTGTGTTCCTCGAACAGATCTGCGTGCCATCCATCAAGCGGAAATTCTCCAAGGGATCACCCGAAGAAGCAGAACACTCGGGGGCTACGCTACCCGAAAGTCATGAAGGATCTGAAAAACTGGACATAGAGGTCGCCACGGTCAACCTGATGCAGGTCATGGCAGTCGAAGAAACCTGGACACGACCGTACCTCCAGTACTTGATAGACAGAGAACTACGATGGCGAGCGGATGCGGCGCATATCTCGTCGGTCAAAAGCCTTCACCATCATCAATGGCGAGCTGTACAAGCACAACATTTCGGGTGTACTACAAAGGTGCGTCACCATCAGTGACGGGAAAACCATACTTCAAGACATCCACGAGGGCATCTGCGGCCATCACGCAGGCAGTCGCTCCCTTGTCGCCAAAGATCTACGAGCTGGATTCTCTTGTGCTGACCATGAGCAACATAAAGACATCGTCAGAAGATGCAAGGTGCCAAAGGTTCGCGAAAAACCACACGCACCCGGGTCAGAGCTCAGGCCCATGCCCTTGGCCTGGCCCTTCGCCCAATGGGGCCTCGACATGATCGGCAAACTGCCAAGGTCCTCGAAAGGAGGGCACATCTACCTCCTGGTCGCAGTCGACAAATTCACCAAGTGGATCGAAGCCATGCCGGTCACTAACCAAAAAGGCAAGATTGCCGTCAAGTTCTTTGAATCCATTGTCTACAGGTTCGGCGTACCGCATAGCATCATCACCGATAATGGATCGAACTTCATCTCCAAAGAATTCCAAGACTTCTGCGAAGGCCTCGGAATCAACATCAAATACGCCTCTGTGGCGCACCCACAAACGAACGGGCAGGTGGAAAAGGCCAACGGCCTAATCGTCGCTGGCATCAAGAAGCGCCTCATGAGCCCACTCGAGCTACCCGCCGGAGCCTGGACGAAAGAGCTACCCTCCGTCCTATGGAGCCTGCGTACCACGCCAAACAGCTCCACCGGCTACACGCTGTTCTTCATGGTGCACGGAGCCGAAGCCGTGCTACCAGCCGAAGTACGCCACCAGGCCCCCGGGTTGTCGCTTATAGCAAAGTCGAGTCCACGGCTGCACTCGAAGATGCCGTCGACACACTCGACGAAGCACGAGACATAGTAGTAGCTCGATCAGCGGTGTACCAGCAGAGTCTCCGCAATTACCACAGCCGACGGCTACGCCCAAGGTCCTTCGTCGAAGGAGACCTCGTCTTGCGACTCAAGCAAGAGCGACCGAAGAAATTCAAGTCACCATGGGAAGGACCCTACATCGTCACCGAAGTCATCCCAGGTGGCGCCTATCGCCTCAAGCACGTGGAGTCTGGAGTCGCATACTCCAACCCATGGAACGTCGCACAACTGCGACGATTCTACCCCTAGCTACCTACCCCTTTACCTTCAATAAGGCTATTCAGCCAAGGCTACTCATCCGAACAATGTACCTCCTCCATTACGATATAAATAAAGCTAAGTGTCTCGCCCCAAAATTTTGTTTTCCTATTTGCACTTTTACTTCATGCTACAAACACACTCGGGGGCTCCCCCTACCTCACGATTTCGTCGATTGAGGATAACACGTGTACACCTGAGTAGCTGACCACGTCAGGCTAACGAAAAGGACACGTATGCAAACAACAACCAAACGTTTATAACAAAGGGCAAAACATGCCCAGTCAAATATATACAAATTTTACATTTATCTCTTTTACAGGGACTACCTATTCTGAAGAACAACCTGAGCACGCTGCTCAAACAGATCTACGATCTCTTCGGCATACTGCCTTACAGCCGCATAATGCGGACGTATATCCCACACACCACCATTTGGTCGAAGGGGTGGCCCAGCCGCTACAGCAGACAGATCTACATCAGGGCGATGCAGCCTCACAAGGGACAACGCAGCCTTCACTCCTGCGACGAGCTGATGCCGCACCAATTCCTTGACACGATTCACGTTCCGAAACTTCGACAGAATACCAGAGAGGGTTGAAGGTGCAGCATCCAGCGGAAACATCACATGCAGAACCAACGCGAGTGCAGTCTGCACCTGACGAAGCACCCGCGATACTTGGTGAACGCGATCTTGCAACATCGCAAGAACCATAGCACGATCTCGATCCATCCAGAAGAACCCACCGGCTTCCATGTCCTGTTGAGTCAAGCAATTGACCCGAACAACAACACGCTCCTTCTCCTCCCTCGGAGCAAGGTTAGCACCTGCAATACTTGCACAAAAGTAAGATGCAATGCCAGCAGGCTCATCCGAAGAAATTGGCAACAGCTCGAAAAACTTACACTGAAGCTGCTCGGACAATCGAAGCAATTCTGCCATCAGGTACTCCTCTCTGGCAGCACCTCGATCCGCTTTGGACTTCCAAACGTCGGCATGGCCACGCACCCCAAGCAACTCTTTCTCGAGACTACGAACACGGTCTCGAAGAAACGCAAGCTGCAATGAATCATCCAAGGATGGCCGCAGCCGCGCTACAGGCGAAGTGTCAACAGGATCAGCACCCTAAGGACCCTAGATCAACAGACAGGCAAAGACATGAACACACAAACGAAGGAGCACATAACTCAACAAATTCATGAAGTGCATCAAAAGCCACTACGTGGCACAAGGATTCGTTCATCAAAATAATTACAACAAAAGAGACTACAACTATCCTATAGCTACAACGCCTAAGACGCGGCACCCTGAGTAGCCTTGGAGCCGGATTGCCTCGCCTTGGCTTCCCCCTGCTGCCGTAGCGCATACTCGCCCATCAATCGGCCCATAACGCTTCTGACGGCAGAATAGGTAGCGAAGGCTACCTCGGATCCATCGCGATCGTCGGCATCCGGAAGTGACACGGGAAGGTCGGCTCCGCTCCGCCAAGGACATTGCCAGCCCCGACGGATGCACCGATGCCTTTCGCGCTAGTGCTTATGCGCCGGTGACAGCGCCTCCGCCAGAGCATCAACATCATCAAGGGCCACATCCTTGGGGACAAGCTCCTGGTAGAAGCGCCCAAGGACCTCCTTGGCCTTGGCAAGCGAGTTGACGACGGTGCCACAGCGATCTTCAACCGCCGCAGCAGCATCATCCAGAGCACTCCTGTGCTCCAGAGCACCACCATCAAACTCGATGCCTGCGGCATCTAAAACAACAAGGAAGAAGAATGAGCGACAGCACCGCAAAAGAAAGACAAGGAAATCAAAATAGGACGGTGAAGATACTCACCCGAAACAGCCTTGGCAGCCGCCATAAGCTTGCCGGCCACCTCTCTCTTGCGCGAAGCCGTAGCAGCGGCAAGCTGCTCCTCGCGGTCCGTGGCCTCCCGCTGCAGGCGCTCCTTAGCCTCGGCCGCAGTGGCCAGCTCCACCTCAAGGCGCTCCTTCGCACCAACGATGACCTCGGCCTTCTTTTCCGCTTGACCGAGGCTCTTTTTGAGAGCATCAATCTCACGAAGGGAGGTGTTGTGCTCCTCTGCATTCAAATAATACAAACATCGGATAACAGAACAAGAATACAAGAAGAAGCAAATACCAAAGGCATAAATGTACCTTGAAGCTGTTTGAGGCTAGCCTCCAGCGCCAGGTGCTGCTGCACCAGTCGTTTGGCATCCTGCACAAAAGGCTGCAGGAAAAAGACCTACTAGTCAAGAGAAGGACTCGGGGGCTACGCCCAAAAGAAAGAGCAGAAGCAAACTACACACACGAAATCGCTCGGGGGCTCCCCCCAAGACTCGAAGGAAGAACAAAACAACAAAACTCCTTTACAGATGCTCGGGGGCTTCCCCCGTGGCGGGAGGCAGAACTACTCACATGATCCGATGGCGACTCCGAAGGTCCGCTGGCAGCCTTCTGAGGCGCAACCACCTGAACCTCCTGCAGAGAAGGGTCTAGAGCAGAGCCTTCAAAGGTAGCCATCGTCTGAGGAGGAGGAGACGCGACTTTAGACTCCCCCATCATCTCCCGAGCACCATCGCTGGAGGAGTCGTTGGAAGAGTGCCTGCACAAGGACAAATTAGCACAAGTACAAAGTAAATAGGCAAGGAAAAGCAGTGCAGGATTAAAGAAATTTATGAGTCAAGTTCGCTCAGGTTGAAGACAGGAGGGGTCCTCCGGACTTTCTTCTCTTCCTTCTTTTCTTCCTTCTTCCGCTTCGCCGGCGGGTGCGGTGCCACTGCCCGCACGGGAACGGCAGGAATCGGAGAGGAAGAGCCTCCATGCCCATCACTGTGATGTTCAAGACATACCAGGTTCCTAGGAGTCGGAGGAGTCGAAGCATCCGAAGACTCGCTGGAGCTCCGTGTCCGCTTGCGAGTGTGGTCCTCGCTCGATTTGTTGGCCTCTTCAGCCGGAGATCGCGCCGACGGCAGCTCGGACATGGAATCCACCACATCATTATCTGGAGCATCCGGAAATACTTCGGGTAATGGAGGCGACACGCCCAGTACTTTGAAGTACTGCACAGGAGAATAAAATTTGTTAGCAAACAAATGCAAATACAATGCAGTCGAAAATAGCGCTACGCGCACGGATCTACACCTGTGGAACAAGAAGCGAAGCAGAAAACGGAGAAGTCAGCGACTTCCCCGGGATATCCTCTCGAGCCTTGAACTTCAGTAGCGAACGAAGGGCCCTGTCGAGATCTCCCTGGGAGAATTTCTCAGCCAAAACCCTAGTCAGATCACGACGGCCAGCATAAAGGAACATCGGGTGCACCCTAGCCTGGAGTGGTTGCACCCGACGCTCAAGAAATGTGTAGATGATATCCACACCGCTCACTTTCTTCTTCGGAATCAACTGGAGATCCTCCACTCGATGATAGAGAGCCTCTATCTCCGCTACCTCGCCATCCAAGATTTGGTTTTTCTAGGACCTCTTCGGCTCGATCTTTTGGGAGGGGTCGAAAGGAGCAAGACCAAAATGCTGCCCAGCCACTATGGAGTCGCGAATATAAAACCATCGCCTCCGCCAGTACTAGACATATTCCGACATGGAAAAAGAAAAGAAAAGAAGATTGGGTTTGAGGGATATGATGCAACCCCCAATGGGATAAACACAATCCGAACCAGATTGCCTCTTCATGGAATAGAGTTTCCGGAAGAGGCCAAAGTGCGGCTCGATACTGAGCCAGCACTCGCAGAAAGTGATAAAACAAGCAATGTGAAGAAGAAAATTGGGGGAAAGATGATGCAATTGGACACCGTAAAGAAAAAGCAGTCCACGAAGGAAGTCGTGGACTGGGAAGGAAAATCCGCGAATAACGAAGGCGAGGAACATAACCCGAAACCCAGCGGGGGGACGGGGGATTACCTCGTTGCCTGGGAGTTTGACGGCCTCCCTATCCTGTGGGATCAAGCCCCGCTCACGAAGCTTGCGGAGATCACTCTCCCGCGTCTCCGATCGCCGCCAGCCACCGTCGGTGACACGGGTAGCGGCGGCACTCTTCTTCCCTCCAGCAGCGCTGGTACCAACCGCAGAAGAAGACTTCTTCGACTTCCCCATTGCTGATGCTGGCGGCGGCGAATGCATGATGGAAGAGGGAAATGTCAAAGGATATTCCAGCGCGCAGCAAGAAATCTCAGAGAACAAGGGAGCAGTGAAACGAGAATAGCTGCTTGAGAACAAACTAATTTTCCCCCAATGATTATAAATACGAAGACGATGCACGACAACCGTCCATCGAGAAGACCTAACGCCAACGGCAGGATCTGGCCATACACGTGTCAGCATCGCAACGAACTGTCGCTAACACGCCGCCCACTACGCGCGGAAATCGAGGCGACGCCGTAATTATCTCTACGCCGCGCGTGACCGGTCAATTCAAGGTTAGAAAGTGGGACCCATGTTCGTCCAGTCAAGTCATCTCTGGTGCAGTAGACGCTTGAGGTCATCGATCGTTAGCACTGACGTCATCAAAAGCTACACTAGCAACAGTCACAATTTCTTCGGCTTCAAAACTAAGAGTACTCACTCGAATCTACGATTCGACTAATTACTCGGGGGCTACTCCTATCAGGAGCGCTGGCCGCGCACCCGAAGAATTAACAACATGTTACAACATTGAACTATTTCGTCCTATGTTGAGTCTACGACTCCACTACGAACTCGGGGGCTACTCCCATTGGGAGGATGGATTGAAGCATCCGAACTTTTTTGTGTCCTACGGACCTGACACTGAACAACGGCTGAATTAAAGTCTCCGCTCAAGTCTATGACTCGAACAGACACTCGGGGATACTCCCATAGGGAGCGCTGGTCGCACACCCTATAAAACTTCGACTGCGATCCTTCGGATCAGTATGCAAAAACTTTTCGGCAACTCTGCCTCAACTAAATGCTAAGTGAGTAGCATTCTCCTTGGCTACCCGAAACACCTCCGTGGTGATAAACGTCGGATGCTGTGTCTGCGGCCTTAGCGATAAGACCTCAGATATCATCGATGGCACTGCGCACATGATCAGGCCTGCTAGTATAAACCCGTGCCAGCGCGATGAAAAATCTGACAGACGTTGGGTACATTAATTAAATTCCGAATTCCACTCCTGTAAGTCCTCCATGACTGAGTCGAATTACATGACGCCATATGTTCAGGTTCGAGTTGAGGACTCGAACTGAAGAAGATCGTGTTGTTTTGTCCTAAGACGTTAAGCGACCACGATCCGTCGGGAGAGTCGACTGCGCATCAACAATCCCTACACATTCTCTTGAAAACGAGTTGCACCGAAGGATTGAAGAGTCCTCAACCGAATCTACGATTATTTGAACACTCGGGACTCTTGACATGGTTATACCCCGCGGGTACACGATCTCAGCATACCTGGTCCAGCCCAAGGAAGGCCCACGGCAAATATACGCTGGCCCATGAAGATTTTCGGGTGGCTAAGGCCCATGACGCCTTCGGATCCTTGGAGAGCAAGACTAGAGTAGATAGGAAATTCAAAGGGGTAAACCCTAGAACCTGTAACCGACTAGGTCTGTGCCTGGGACCTGCCTAAGTCTATATAAAGGCCAGGAGGGCACGACGTAGATCTCTCTCTCATACTTTCACATACATAATTCCACGCCAGATTGCATCTGCGCACCCCTGTAATCACCGGTTCCGCCGTAATCAAGAGCAGACAAGCAGGAGTAGGGTTTTCCCTCCGGGGGCCTGAACCTGGGTAAACCTCGTGTCCCGTATTGCTTGTTTGCTAACCGTTCCGTGATCTCCAGCATCCCCATCTTCTCCAAAACCCAAGTCCATAACAATGGGCATTGACGAGATTAAACCTCGTCAGTTCTAGTGCCTGGGTATATGATACTGGTTCAGTTGCTAATATTTGTAACTCGAAACAGGAGCTACGGAATAGACGGCGGCTAGCAACGGATGAGGTGACGATGCGCGTTAGCAATGGATCAAGAGTTGATGTGATGGCCGTCGGCACTCTCTCCTTAGTTTTACCTTCGAGATTAGTTTTAAACCTTAATAAGTGTTATTATGTGCCTGCGTTGAGCATGAACATTATATCTGGATCGTGTTTATTGCAAGACGATTATTCATTTAAATCATAGAATAATGGTTGTTCTATTTATATGAATAACATATTTTATGGTCATGCACCTATTGTGAATGGCTTATTTCTTTTGAATCTCGAAAGCAATGAAACGCACATCCATAACATTGAGGCTAAGAGATGCAAAGTAGATAGTGATAATCCAACTTATTTGTGGCACTGTCGTCTAGGTCATATTGGTGTAAAACGCATGAAGAAACTCCATTCTGGTGGACTTTTGGAGTCTCTTGATTTTGAATCATTTGACACGTGCGAGCCGTGCCTCATGGGCAATATTATCAAAACCCCGTTCTCCAGAATAATGGATCGAGCAACAGACTTATTGGAAATCATACATACCGATGTATGCGGACCAATGAGTGTTTCGACGCGCGGTGGATATCACTATTTTCTCATTTTTACTGATGACTTAAGTAGATATGGGTATATCTATTTAATGAAATATAAATCTGAAATGTTTGAAAAGTTCAAAGAATTTCAGAACGAAGTGGAAAACCATCGTAATAGGAAAATTAAATTTCTACGATCCGATCGTGGAGGTGAATATTTGAGTTATGATTTCCTCACGCATCTTAAAGCAAGCGGAATCGTTTCGCAATTCACGCCACCCGGAACACCACATTGCAATGGTGTGTCTGAGCGCCAGAATCGAACTCTATTAGATATGGTGCGATCAATGTTGTCTCTTACAGATTTTCCGTTATCATTTTGGTGTTATGCATTAGAAACCGCTGCATTCACTTTAAATAGGGCACCATCTAAATCCGTTGAGATGACACCGTATGAACTATGGTTTGGTGCTAAACCTAAGTTGTCGTTTCTTAAAGTTTGGGGATGCGAAGCTTACGTCAAGAAGTTGATGCCGGACAAGCTCGAACCCAAAGCGGAGAAATGCGTCTTCATAGGATACCCTAAGGAAACGATTGGATATACCTTCTACCACAGATCCGAAGGCAAAGTGTTTGTTGCAAAGAACGGATCCTTTCTTGAGAAGGAGTTTCTCTCGAAAGAAGTGAGTGGGAGGAAGGTAGAGCTAGACGAGGTTATTGAACCTTCTCTCGAGTTGGAGAGTAGCACAGCACCTGAAATTGTTCTGGTGCCGTCTGCACCAACAAGAGAGGAAGCTAATGACGAGGATCATGAAACTTCGAACGATGCTACTACTGAACTTCCTAGGTCGACAAGGTCACGTGCCCCTCCTAAGTGGTACGGAAACCCTGTCTTAATTGTCTTGTTGTTAGACAACAGTGAACCTGCTAACTATGAGAAAGCAATGATGAGCCCAGACTCTGAGAAATGGCTAGAGGCCATGAAATCCGAATTGGGATCCATGAGCGAAAACCAAGTATGGACTTTGGTGGACCCTCCCATCGACCGTAAGGTCGTTGAGTGCAAATGGATTTTCAAGAAGAAAACGGACGCGGGTGGTAATGTTACTGTCTATAAAGCACGACTTGTTGCAAAAGGGTTTTGGCAAGTTCAAGGTGTTGACTACGATGAGACTTTCTCTCCCGTAGCGATGTTTAAGTCCATTCGGATTTTATTAGCAATTGCTGCATTTCATGATTATGAAATATGGAAAATGGATGTCAAGACTGCGTTCCTCAATGGCAACATTGATGAAGAGTTGTATATGATGCATGCCGAAGGTTTTGTCGATCCTAAGGATGCTAATAAGGTGTGCAAACTTTAGTGTTCCATTTATGGACTAAAGCAAGGATCTCGGAGTTGGAACCTTCGTTTTGATCAAGTGATCAAGAGCTTTGGATTTGTTCCAAATTGCTACGAAGCTTGTATCTACAAGAAAGTGAGTGGGAGGTCGGTGACATTTCTAGTACTATATGTGGATGACATATTGATTATTGGAAATGACATTGGTATGCTTAACGATGTGAAGAGTTATTTGAATAAATGTTTTTCAATGAAAGACCTAGGAGAAGCTGCTTATATATTAGGCATTAAAATCTATAGAGATAGACAAAGACGCCTAATAGCTTTAAGCCAAAGTACATACCTAGACAAAGTTCTGAAAAGGTTCAGAATGGATAAGGCAAAGAAAGGTTCAGTGCCCATGTTGTCAGGTAAGATATTAAGAAAGGCTCAGTGTCCACCTACGGTAAACGATAGAGAAGCTATGAGCAAAGTGCCTTATGCCTCGGCCATAGGTTCTATCATGTATGCCATGCTGTGTACTAGACCGGATGTGTCCAATGCTCTTAGTTTGACGAGCAGATACCAAAGTGATCCAGGAGTGGAACCTTTGGACAGTGAAGAACATCCTAAAGTATTTAAATAGGACTAAAGAAATGTTCTTGGTCTATGGAGGTGATGAGCAGATCGTCGTAAAAGGTTACGTCGACGCTAGTTTCGACACCGACAAGGATGATTCCAAATCTCAGACAGGATACGTTTATATTTTGAATGTAGGAGCTGTGAGCTGGAGAAGCTGCAAGCAAAGCGTGATCGCGGGATCTACAGTAGAATCAGAATACATGGCTGCTGCAGAAGCGTCAAGTGAAGGAGTTTGGATCAGGAACTTCATCACTGAGCTTGGTGTGGTTCCAAGTGCCTTTGACCCACTGGAGATATTGTGTGACAACACTGGTGCCATAGCACTGGCTAAGGAACCAAGATATCATCCAAAGACCAAGCACATCAAACGCCAATTTCATATAATTCAAGATTATATAACAGATGGAGATCTGAAGATTATCAAAGTACATACGGATCTGAATGTCGCAGATCCGTCGACTAAACCTCTTCCACGAGCAAAACATGATCAGCACCTCAATGCCATGGGTGTTAGATTGTTGCTAGATGTAAACTAGATTATTGACTCTAGTGCAAGTGGGAGACTGTTGTAATTATGCCCTAGAGGCAATAATAAAGATGTTGTTGTTATAATTCTTGTTCATGATAAAGTTTATATTCCATGCTAGAATTGTATTAAGCGGAAACTCTGATACTTGTGTGGTTTATGAACAAACACCGTGTCCCTAGTACGCCTCTATGGACTAGCTCATTGATTAATGATGGTTAAGGTTTCCTAACCATAGACATGAGTTGTCGATTAATAATGAGATCATGTCATTGGGAGAATGATATGATGGATAGACCCAAATCAAGCAGAGCAATTAGATCGTGTCATCGTGTTCATCTTTGCGAAGCTTTTTCTTATGTTAAATATTGTATTCCTTAGACCATGAGATAATGCAACTCCCTGGTATCGGAAGAAAGCTTTGAGGTCATCAAACGTCATCCTATGAGAGGGTGATCATAAAGGTGTCTCTCAGGTGATCGAAAAGTACTTGTTGGGTTGTATGTATCGAGATGGGATTTGTCCCTCCCAAGTCGGAGAGATATACTTTGGGCCCACTCGGTAATCGATATCAACACCGCTTGCAAGCACGTGGTTAAGGAGTTGATCACAAAGTGATATCGGAATAGAGAACGAGTAAAGTACTTGTAGTGAACGAGATTGAACTAGGTATGCCGATACCAATGATCGAATCTCGGGCAAGTAAAATATCGCGTGACGAAGGGAATACATATATGGGATTAATTGAATCCTGGCATCGTGGCTCATCCGATATGATCATCTATGAATATGTGGGAGTCAATATGAGTTTCCAGATCCCGTTGTTGATTATTGATAGAAGATCATGTCTGCATATTCTCGAACCTGTAGGGTCACACACTTAACGTGCATCGACACTAGGATAGAATGGATAATTGGTTTATGAGTTTTTGTTCGGAGTCTCGGATGAGACCCAGGACATCACAAGAGGTTCCGGAATGGTCCGTAGAATAAGATTCATATAAAGGAAAGCAGTTTTTGGATTTCGAAATCGTTTTGGAGTTTATCGGTATTGTACCGAAAGGTTCTAGAAGGTTCCGGTGTGGGACCAACGTGGGCCCACTTGTCGGAGGCATATGTGGGCCTAAGGGGAAGTGCCCTGGACACTTTGGGCCAGGGGCACAAGGCCCCTAAGGCCCAGCCGGCCAGCCCTTAGGGGAAACCCTAAGGGAACCTTCCAGAAGAGGGGGGGGGATGACTTGCCCCCCACTCCACCCCTTGGGCCGCCGCCCTAGGGCTTGGAGGAGGGGTCAAGGGGCCGGCCATCCCCCTATATAAGGAGGGCAGGGGCGCAGCCTCCCCCCACTCCAACCCTAGCCGCCGTCCAACTGCTGCCCCTCCACCTCTCTCTCTCTCTCTCTCTCTCTCTCTCCCGAATGCGCGTAGGCGAAGACCTGCCGCAGAAACTCTCCACCATAAGCACCACGCCGTCGTGCTGCAGATCCAATCTATCTCTCCACCATACTTGCTGGACCAAGGAAAGGAGGAGACGTCGCTGCACCGTACGTGTGCATCTCTCGGAGGCGCCGCCACTTGCGGCGTAGGATCAGATCGGATCGCGAGGAGGAGACGGCGAGTACGACTACGTCAACCACGTTCTGTTGAGCGTTTCCACTGTGCGATTTCTTCAAGGGTATGAAGATCTCATCAATCTCTCTCATTGATTACATCTTCTAGATTAGATCTTGGATTTCTTGTTCGCATCCGTAGGAAATTTTTTATTTACTATGCTGCGAAATCCTTCACTTTGTTCATGTTTTGAGTATTGGAATCATGTATATTTGAAACATATGTATTGAAGTATAATGTTGTGAATCAATTAGCTATGTATATTACTTATTTGGCAAATATTTCGCATGTATGCTAGTGCGGGAAAAATAATTAGGAGTGTACACACCCTTCAATTTTTTCCTGGGTCCGCCACTGCATGGCACAAAGAAAAAGACTCGAGTGGTGACTCAACCCTGGTACCACCACTTCTCCTTCTACCAAACCTGGCCATCCTGCTAGGCCTAGGGCGGACCAGCCCATGTCACGTGAAATTGGCTCAACCCGTGACATGCTAAACCAGCCCTACTTAGGTTCCGTTCGGAATGAAGGATTTTTAAAGGAATTGTACATGTTCTTTTTCCTATTGAATTCTTTCCCTTGGCGGCGTTCGGACACAAGGTAAACAGTAGAAACCATTCTTGGGGAAAGGATTCTTTTCCTATGATTTTAGGACATTTCACAGGTGACGAGGGTTTGACTCGTCAATGCCCATTGTTATGGACTTGGGTTTTGGAGAAGGAAGGGAAACTAGAGATCGCGGAACAGTTAACAGATTCGCAATACGAGGACACGAGGTTTACCCAGGTTCAGGCCCACCGAGGGAAAACTCTACTCCTGCTTGTCTGTTCTTTATTTACAGCGATGTCGATGATTACAAGTGTGCGTAGATGCAAACTGGCATGAGGTGTGTTCTAGGGTATGAGTTGAGATCTGTAGATCTGTTGTGGCGGTGGAGATCGAAGATCTGTCTATTGGGGGGGGGTTTATGGCGTAGCCCTCCTCGTTGGACCCTCCTAGACTTTATATATGTGGGAGGCTAGGTCTTAGGTACCAATACGAGTAGGTTACAAGTGTTAGAGTTGTATATGTGTGCGTGTATGTATCGGTTTGTATCCGATTTGTAATTACTTATTGTACAAGTTGATCCACTAATATAAATCAATGCCAGCCGGTTGGAGCTAACCACGGCAAACAATTCTTTTTGACTTGGTGTCAGAGCGAGCCGACCTGACCTAGTGTTTCCGCCCGCACCCCGCGCTTCCTCCGCCGCCGTCTTCCGCCGCCGCCTCCCGTGCCCTGCGCGTGACGCCGCCGCGACCACTCGACGCGATGTCTTCCTCCGTGTTGATGCTCTCCACCGCCGACACGTTGGCTCATCATCCGCTTTCGGCCACGGTCATCGAAGGAGAAGGTGCTAATGCCGTGACCAAGGCTAACTCGGACTACGCCATGTGGTTCTACACGGATCAGCGCGTCCTCAGCATCCTCGTAGGCTCCATGACGAAGGAGATCCTTGGCCACCTCGTTTGCCGCACCACCGCATCGTCTGTGTGGGCGTGCCTCCTGTTCATGTTCTCGGCGCAGAACAGGGCGGGCGTGCACTAGATGCGGTGTCATCTCATGACGCTGCGGAAGAACGATCTCACCGCCTCCGCCTACTTTCACAAGATGAAGAGTTTCGCGGATGCCATGGCCCAGGTGGGGGCGCCTATCTCCGATGACGAGTTGATCGACTACATTATCGTCAGTCTCGGGCCTCAATTCGAGTCCCTCCATCACTCCCTCACGATGTTGGCTGCCGCAGGCGCCGACACCCTCAGCCTGTCAGACTTATACTCCATGCTCCTCTCCTGTGAGTCCCTCAAGGAGAAAATTCCCTCGCCCCCGAGTTCTCCACCTTCGCCAACGCCGTGGCATGGCAAGGGGATGGCTGTGGAGGTGGCCGCCCCTTCGCTGACACGAAAAACAATGGCGGCCAGCAGCAGCAGGCCCCCCGTGGCAACTGCTCCAACTAGGGGGCGGTGGTGGTGGCAATGGCGGCCAGGGCAACGGTGGTGGCAGGTTCTACCACCGCCACCGCGATCGCCCCCGCTGTCAAGTCTGCAAGTATTGGCGGCATGAGGCCCTCTAGTGAAAAAATCGCTTCAACCAAGCGTTCCAGTACGAGCACCCCCGTGCTGGCAATTCTACCGCCTACCAGCCAGGGCCTAGACAGCCATGGCTTTTCGACACCGGCGCCACCGACCACCTCACCATCGACATGGGCAGGATGAACATCCAGGAGCGCTGCAACGGCACGGATCAAGTGCATGTCGCCAACGGTGCAGGTTTGTCTATTACACATGTTGGTCACTCTTGTTTGCCTGGTTCATCCTCTCCCATTGAGCTTAAAAATATTCTACTTGTCCCTAAACTTAGCAATAGTTTGCTCTCCGTCTATTGCCTTGTTTACGACAATAAAATATTTGTTGAATTTCATAAATACTTTTTCTGTGTCAAGGACAAGGTCATGAAGAAGGTTCTTCTTCTCAGTAGGAGTCGTCGCTCTTTACCCTCTCCCATTATGCTGCGTCGTAGCTTATGGGCATCGCGCGTCGTCCGATGTTTGGCTGACTTCCGAGCAGTGGCATCGGTGTCTTGGTAATACGTCAAATAAGATAGTTCATATTATTGTTAGTTCCAAAAAATTGCCATGTTCTTCAAACATTGAGTCTTCCGTGTGTGATGTTTGTCAGCGTGCTAAGAGTCACCAATTACCATACAATTATTCTACTTGTGTTTCTACATCATCACTTGAGCTTATTCACTCCGATGTTTGGGGTCCTGATTTGCCCTCTTCTGGGGATTTTAAGTATTATGTCATTTTTATTGATGACTATATTCACTATTGCTGGATTTATTTGATCAAAAATAAGTCTGATGTTGAGAGTTTCTTTTACACCTTTCAAAACCATGTTGAGCGTCAGCTAAATGCTAAGATTCGTTCTGTTCAGTCGGACTGGGGTGGTGAGTATCATCGCCTCCATGCTTATTTTCAGCGTAACGGCATCACTCATCATGTGTCTTGTCCACATACGTCTACAAAATGGCATAGCGTAACGCAAGCACCGTCATCTCGTCGATACGGGTCTAGCTCTCCTAGCGCACTCCTCGTTGTCCCTCCGGTTTTGGGGATGAGGCATTTCTTACTGCTTGCTATCTTATTAACAGGATGCCCACGCCGGTCATCAACCACGCCACACCCATGTTCCGAATCCTCAATATGAATCCCGAGTACTCATTTCTCCGCACGTTTGGTTGTGCGTGTTGGCCTAGTTTACGTAAGTATAATTCACATAAGCTCAAGTTCCGCTCTCGGATGTGTGTGTTTCTTGGGTATATTCCCATGCATAAAGGCTAAAAGTGTCTTCATCGCTCCACTGGTCATATTTACATCTCTCGTGACGTTGTTTTCGATGAAATGGTGTTTTCCTTTGCTACTCCCGGCGTTACTATTGATGTCTCCAAACTTCTTCTGGTGTCGTTTCCATCTGATGAACCAGTTACTCAGAGTACCGACACGCGTAGTTATGACATCACCCTGTTACCGGCTAATGCACCTGGTTTTGTTGTTAGTTCTCCTATGCAGGTCCCAGCAGCGTCCCCTTCACCGATCGACGTCCATGCGCACGTGGTGCCACCGCCTTTGCATACCTCGGACGGCGTGCCAGGGACCGCCTCGCATGCAGACCCCTTGGCCTCCCCTCGCGCTGACTCGGCTTTGGCCTCCTCCCGCGCTGACTCGGCCCGACCCATGACTAGTGTGCGCGCTCCCCATCGCCTACACGGTCGCCAGCATCGATGTTGCCCACCTCTCCGGATTGCGACGAGTTGGCCTCCTCGGCCCACGACAGACCTGCTCCATCGACCTCATCGTCGCCCGCGTCACCGCTCGCGCCTCCTAATGTTGATGTTGTACCGCCTCGGGTCATCTTCACATGGCAAGGCAAAGATATCTCCCGTCCCAAGGTGTATCGGGACGGCACGGTTCGGTATGATCCCTACCGTCGTCGTGCTTTTATGGTGGCCTGCATCTCATCGCATCGCTCTCTCCGAGCCGGCATGGTGCGCTGCTATGGAGGCTGAGTTCGAGGCTTTTCAGGCGAACATGACATGGACCTTGGTTCCCCGTCCACCTGGCACGAATATTGTTGGCAGCAAGTGGATCTTCAAAACGAAGTTCCGTCCTGACGGTTCAGTTGACAAATACAAGGCAAGGCTTGTGGCTAGAGGCTTCACACGGCAGTACAGTATTGATTATCATGATACTTTCAGTCCTGTGGTTAAACTAGTCACAGTTCGCCTGGTGCTCTCTCTTGCTATTTCTTGTGGATGGTGTCTTCATCAGATTGATGTGAGTAATGCCCTGACGGGGTTCGTAGCATGGAAAAAAAATTCTACCGCATGCACACAAACAAGCTAAGATCTATCTACTAGATTGTAGCAACGAGTCGATAGAAGTACTCACCCTCGAAGATTCTAAAGCGGTTAACGAGAGTAGATTCTCCTTGGTGATGTAGTCGTACACTTGCCGATCTCAAGATCGCATAGACGATCCTTCCGGCGCTGTGTTCCGGCAGCGCTTCTGCAGTCGGTCACACGTTCGGTACTCGATGAAGACCTTCCTCTCTCTTGTTCCAGCAGGCAGCGGAGGTTGTAGCACTCTCCTCGTGATTCCGGCAGCACGACCGTGTGGTGTCGGAAGTAGAGGGAAGATCCCACAGGGCTTCGCCTAAGCTGGAGCGAGTATGGTGGAGTAAGAGAGGGCCTTGGCGATCTACGGATTAGAGGCACAAAGGGTAGGTGTCAACACCCGGATTTTTCAATCCTAGATGCCTGTTATGCCATACATCGCAATCCTAGGATTACCATTTTTGCGAGACATAACAGAATTGGATACCATAGTACTTCATCCATTACAACGATACATAAGTTCTTACACGAATAGGGATCTCATGATCCAATTCTTAATAATAACGGTAGCGTAGGTGAAACTCCATCTTCGGGGTCACATGCAATGATGACGATGGGAGATGATCCTAGTTGTCGTAACCTTCCTGGGGTCCATCCTCCAGGTACTCCTCTTCATAGTCTGGCCATGGGAATAGCCAGGAACAAAGCCATGAGTACTCTTTAAGTACTCGCAAACTAATACTAACAAGTAAAGGGGTTTTTGGATAATAGGACACTAGGCTCTAGGGTTGTTTTGCAAAAATGCAGGTTTATCTCTACTAAGCTCCAAAGCTAGTCACAATTTTATAACTCCTAAGTGGGATCTTGTAGTTCAGGTCACAACTCTGTTGTGGTCAAGTCAAAGTCTCAACTCATTTCACAAGTCATTTTGAAAAGGGTCTCGAGGGGAACAGTATGGCCACTCCAATCTGTCCATAATCATGACGCTATTCGAATAGTTTGACACTCTGCAGAGATTGTACACTTTCACCACAACATTCGATACATCCGTCAGGAACAAATCCTGAATTCACCATACTCAGTATGCGGATAATCAATCCTAACCTTTTAATTACACTCCCTAGTATCAGCACCTCTCTGTGAGTTTGGCCTCCCAACCATGACCACTTTGTCATCTTGGAGTGCTGCGGTGGTCAATCTTCACAAGGTAGCCTCAGCTCGGACCTTGGCCGTGAGGGAACTAATACTAAGGTATATACGTGTCGGTCAAGCCCTACCCAATATTCGGGTATTGTGGTTGTACGATAAAATTGGAATGGTATCGCATCCAGACAACCATCAGTTTTATAAAGGGCTAAGGCTCATGCCTCAACATTTTCATCACCAAAATCATCAAGTGTTTGGAAACACATGTCCAAAACATTTCAATAGAATGATCCATCATTCCAAGGTTTTCATAACCATTTTCCACCAAGTACTCCCATCTAAAGTTGATCAAGTTTTATGCTTAGCACTAGCATCTACAGTTGGGAATGGTAATAATGAGGGGTGGTAACTGGTGGAGTTTCACTAAGTCCAACATTATATCTTAGGCTGAGATCAAGGTTTCTAGTTTAGGCCAAATTTTATGCTCTTAGGGCAAACTTGAGCACAACTGTCTAATATCTACCAAACTCTTAAGTAGACTCTAAGTAAGCTTTGATAAAGAAATAAAGTAATAAGCATACGCTTAAGGCATATAGTATTCATATCACAAGCATGGGTTTGTGGCAACAATAGGGTATCTTGCAAGTGTTAGCTTGCACATTCACTAGTAGTATTAGGCTTGCATAGGTATAGTATATTGCAAGGGTTATCTTGCATCAATGCCAATATAAGCTTGCCTTGTGAAGAGCAGTGGTTGAAGTTCTCCTTGGCTTCGTCTTCGTAGTATCCTTCTTCCTCCTCGTAGTATCCTTGGTCGGTACTAGCGTCTATGAATAAATACGAGGTACACAATCACCAATCAATACTTAACTACTTTCAATCATCACACACAAGGGTCCTATAGATGATCTAGCATCATCTCTAACATTACAAGGTTAAGGATTGGTTTAAGTCCTTTTATTTTAGAAAAGTAATTTCTACTCATTGAAAAACTACTTAAGATTTAATATTCTCCAAACTAAACATGGGATCATGTTGACACATGTCATCACCACATATTTTAGTCCATGGGAATGTGATTTAAAGTGGTGTCACAATTTAATAAGGTTTTACCCTTTTATTTTAATTGATTAAAGTGGCTAGAAATGCTTATGTAGCATTATTTTATTCCTCGAACAATATTTATGCAAGTAAACCTATATATTTTTATATATTCTGAAAGGTATGGTTAAATGTGATTTTTGAGAGTTGGAATCAACTCAAAAGCTTTTATGGTTTAAATTTGAAAAATGTTTGAATGCAGAAAAGCTTCCGCCTTGTTATTTTTGCTATGGGTGATCTACAGATCCAAATGACTTGAATCCAACGGGATTGGATTAAGCATTCATAGACCTTTCCAACAAAATTGGTTTCATCCAATTTGGTGCACTGAATCGACCTGGTTTGATTTTTTAAGTTGGGTACAGAAGTGTGTTTGAAATTAAAAAGAAAAAGGTTTAATTTGAATTGCTGGGCTACGCGGGAAATTCTAACGGGCCGGCCTGCTAAGTGCAGTGCTCCCACGGGCTGCGTAAGTGGGTGTCCCCACTCGTCAGTGACACGGGGCTGGGCGAAGCGGTATGGGGCAACGTGGGTCGTTCGATCTAGTTCTAATCCAACGGCTGAGGGTCATCGTCAATGCGAGACAGCTCCGACGAGAACGAAACCTAGCGCGGCCAGTGGGGGGTGTTGGGGGCTCACCGAGTGCAGGCGAGGTCGGCGAGGGCGAGCGAAGTCGACGACGACGATCCTCCTGGTACCGGTTTATTCTCCTGGGGCGGCTCCAATCGCTGGCTCCCTTCTTCTCCAGAGGCGGCGGGCTCCGGTGAAATTCCGACGAAGTGGTGCTCGCCTTGCTCTGAGGATGGTGTGGCACGTTCAGTGGGGAGAGGGGAGTGATATGGTGTGAAGAAATCGTGTGGGGGTGGCCTCTATTTATAGTCGAGCGAGGGGACCGTCGGGGCGCAAGGTGAGCTCGTCGGGGACGACGTTACAGGAAGCTAATGGCATGGGCAAGGGTAGGGGACGGTGCCGTGTCTCCTGGCGATGCTCAACGACATGATCGCGAGGCATGGGCCGGTGTGGTTTGGTCTGGAACGGGCGGCACTCTGCGCGGCAGAGGCGGCGTCTTCGACGGCAGGCGGTGGTTGTATGGCACGGGGCGGCAAACGGGAGTGTCTGGCGGGGTCCTGGGTTGGTGGTGATCGTGTGTGCGCGCGGTGAGGGCGGCGTGCGGTCTGGGGACGCTGGTCGCGGGTGGTGCTCTGGCGCACGCTCGGCATGGTCTGGGCGCGACTTGTGCGCGTGGTCCAGGGCTTGGCAATGCTCGCGGCTGGGACATGCAGTGGCGGTGGACGGTGGGCTGCCTCCCAGACATGCTGGCTAGGCTTGCCGCTGCTCCTAGCTTGCTGTCCACATTGGGGTGACATGGGGGTGCTCGGCTGTTCACCATTAATGGCAATGGCAAGCTCACAGGGGTGCTAGTGTTGGGCTAATCTTTCTAGATGATCTACTGGTTTGTGTGTGAGCTAACTAGGGAACAAGTTAGGCTCAAAACATTGCACACTATAGTGTTTGTGGTTTTGTTTGATTTGTGTCTGCAACCTGTTTGATGAAATGGCCGCATGAACTCAAGTTTTAAATTTTGAAATGAATTTTGGTGAGTTTGCTAGATTGGTTCTGGTGAGTCTGCATATGCTTGGGTTTTGAAAGTTGAGCTTGTTTGAGTGGGTTTTGAAAAAGTGGGATCTTCCCATATGAAGAAGATTCAATTTTGAATTGTCATTTAAACTATGCATTTGAAAGTTTCTGGATGATCACAAAGTGGGCCTTGATACTCTGTTATGAGTACATTCAAGGGGTGCAAAGATCCAGAAAAGTTTCTGTTAGGTTTTGAACGTTTGAGACAGCCAAAGTAGGCATGTGAGTTAAATTGGCCAAAATGACCATTCACTTAATATATTTGTTTTGATTTACTTGTGTTTAGGAAAAGTGTGGGAAATGTTTTAGATGATGTTCTTTTCACCTAAGAAACATTTTACAAGCAATGGATCACACAAACAAGGTGGTTTTTAAAGAAATTCAAAATCCATGCATACACATATACATGCATTCATGAATTTATTTAGAAAAGTTTTTGTTAACCCTAAACTTGATGATTAGTGTTTTGATGATCTAAGTTTGATATTTTTGGGATGTTACAAACCTTCCCCCCTTAAACAAAATCTCGTCCCGAGATTTGAAAAAGGACGAAAAGATTACCTAGGATTTGAAGAGATCTGGAAACTCCATTCTGATGTGATCTTCGCGTTCCCAGGTAGCCTCCTCTTCTGTGTGGTTGCTCCACTGAATCTTGAGAAACTTGATGCTTCGGGTTTTGGTAGTTCGAAAGGCTTATTCCAATATACGGATGGGTACTTCGTGATAGGTTAGATCATCATTGATCTCTATGGTCCGGTGATCGATATTCTTGAACACTTCGGTCTTCTCGGGGACTTCGAGACATTTGCGAAGTAACGAGATATGGAACACATTGTGCACAGCTGACATCTCTTCAGGTAGTTCCAGTTGATACGATACTTCTCCTCGACGGTTCAAGATTTTGAAAGGTCCGATATATCTGGGGGCTAACTTTCCTTTGAGTTGGAAACGTTGCATTCCCTTCAATGGCGACACTTTCAGATAAACAAAATCTCCGATGTTGAAGGCAAGGTCTCGACGTCTCTTGTCGGCGTAACTCTTTTGTCGGGATTGGGCTGTCTTGAGGTGTTCACGAATCTTGTGAACCTTCTCTTCTGCTTCTCGTAGAATGTCGGGTCCGAAAATCTGACTCTCTCTTACTTCCGACCAGTTCAAAGGGGTGCGGCACTTTCTTTCGTACATAAATTCAAATGGGGCCATTTGCAAACTGGCGTGGTAACTATTGTTGTATGAAAATTCTGCAAACGGCAGAAAATCTTCCCATTTGGATCCATATTCTAGCACACATGCTCTAAGCATATCTTCGAGTATTTGGTTTACTCGCTCCATTTGTCCATCGGTCTGAGGATGATAAGCGGTACTGAAATCTAGGCGGGTTCCTAAACCTTCTTGGACTTTCTTCCAGGATCTCGAGGTAAACTGAGTTCCTCGATCCGAGACTATGTTCTTGGGGACTCCATGCAAACTAACGATTCTAGCGATGTATAACTCCGCTAGCTTCGAACTCTGGTAGGTGGTTTTGACGGGCAAGAAATGGGCTACTTTGGACAATCATCACTATGACCCAAATAGAGTCATTTCCCTACTAGAAGTAGGTAGTCGATGATAAAGTCCATTCCTCTGAATCCCATTTCCATTCGAATCTGCAAAGGTTGCAACAATCCAATGGTCGTTGATGTCCCTTGACTCATTTGGCATATGTCACACTTGGCGATATAGCTTCGATTTCTCTCTTCATCTTATGCCACCAAAATTGCTCTTTCAAATCTTGATACATCTTGGTTCCTCGGGATGGATAGAATAAAGAGTATCATGAGCCTCCTTCAAGATAACTTCTTTCAACTCCGAATCTGTGGTACACAAAGGCGTCCTTTGTACCACAGAACTCCTTCTTCGTCTCGATGAATCCGGGTACTTTGCTCTGACATCTGACGCTTGATTCCGTCGATACTAGCATTTCCTTTCTGCGCCTATTTAATCTGACTGATCAAAGTGGGCTGAAGTTCTATTCTAGCCAAAAATCCTTCACTTACTAATTCCATTCGAAAATCTTCCATCTCTTTGTGCAAACTTGGTTGCTCCTTTAAAATCATGGAGTTCAAGCGGCACGACAATCTGCTAAGGGAATCGGCTACCACATTGGCTTTTACAGGGTGATAGTGAATGTCCAGGTCGTAATCCTTGATTAACTCAATCCATCTTCTCTGCCTCATATTCAGCTCCTTTTGAGTGAATATATACTTTAGGCTCTTGTGATCCGAATAAATCTCACAACGGTTTCCCATAAGGTAATGTCTCCATGTCTTCAGGGCTAGAACTACGGCTGCGAGTTCGAGGTCATGGGTTGGGTAATTTTGTTCATGTTGCTTCAGTTGTCGCGATAGATAAGATATAACTTTGCCTTCTTGCATTAGCACACATCCGAGACCAATATTGGATGACTCACAATACACATCGAAGGGCTTCATGATATCCGGCATGATTAGGATTGGGGCTGAAATCAATCTCCTCTTGAGTTCCTGAAAACTCGCTTCGCACTTGTCCGTCCATTCAAACTTCTTGTCTTTCTTGATGGTGGGTCGGTCTATACTCAAGAATCCTTCTACGAATTTGCGGTAATATCCCGCCAATCCGAGAAAAGCATGAACTTGGGTTTGAGTGGTTGGGGCTTGCCAATCTTCTACATCTTTCACTTTGGCAGGGTCTACGGTAATTCCTCCGGCTGATACAATATGACCGAGAAATCCTACTTCCTGTAACCAGAATTCACATTTGCTAAACTTTGCATACAACTGATGCTCTCTAAGGGTTCCAAGGATGGTCCTTAGGTGTAGCTCATGTTCTTCTTCCGATTTGGAATAAATCAGAATGTCATCGATGAAAACAACGACAAACTTATCCAGGAAGTCCATAAAAATCTTATTCATGAGATTCATGAAATAAGCGGGGGCATTGGTTAATCCAAAAGACATGTTGTATACTCATACAATCCATATCGGTGGTGAAAGGTCTTGGATATCCTCTGCACGAATTTTGAGTTGATGATAGCCGTTCTAAGATCAATCTTAGAAAACATCTAGGCACCGTCAATGATCAAACAAATCTTGATCTTAGGCAAGGGTACTTGTTCTTGATGGTGACATCATTCAACTTCCTATAGTCCGTACACAACGGTTACCTCCATCCTTCTTGTCCACAAACAAGACAGTGATCTCCATGGGGACGACTTGGTTGAATCAATCCGATTTCCAACATGGAATCCAATTGCTTCTTCAGTTCTTCTAGTTCGACGGGTTCATACTATAGGGTCTCGGGCTATGGGTCCTGTTAGGGATTAGTTCGATGATAAACTCGATATCCCGATCTAGGGGCATACCGCAAAACATCCGGAAATACATCGGGTATTCGACTATCCGAACTTGGTCAATGGTAGGTTGGGCTAGACTCTTGTTACATTTGAATTGGCGGTAAGGTTTGGATATATGCTATCGATACTCCGGTGGTACTAGTCATGGTAATGGCTTTCTTGGCACGATCAATCAATCCTTTATGCTTGGACATCCAATCCATTCCTAGTACTACTTCCAAACCTTTAGTTCAGTACTATTAGGTTAGCATAAAATCTATGCCATGGATTCGGATAGGGACTTTGCAAATTTGCCTAGCCTTGGTGGTTGATCCGAATTTGCACAATCATCACATGCTTCAATTTGGTTGGCTGAATTTTACTAGTGCGCAAATTCTTCGGTGACAAATGAATGCGATGCACCAGAATCAAACAACACTCTTGCAAGTCTTGAATTAAGAAAACATACCCAAAGACGTCTGGCGCTTCGAGCTTCTTCACATGCATGAGAAAAATCGGCCATTGCGGTTGAGTGAATTCCACAGGGCAAATCTTCTCCCCGGTTGCATATTTCTTGAGCTGGGACATTGGCGTTGGGGGCTGTAGCATTCTTCTTGTTGGGGCACTCATTGGAATATTGGCCTTTATTTCCAGATCATAAGGTCACTTGTGACTTGTCCTTAGCTGCGATAGGCACAACATTGCTTCCGATCCTCGGTGATATTGGGGTTGGTGGTAGTATTGGTGTTGAACTTGGGTGGGCACGGTGAAATTGCTAGAGTTGCCGGGTTGTTGTGATTTCCTCCGGGTCTAGGGTTTCCACGGTTGGGATAGGTCGGACGGTCATAGGGGGTCTGTTGGTTCGTGGGGCAAATCACGGAGATGGGTTGGGCGATACTTTGGGGTCCGATGGGTTCTGGTTGATGCATCATGCACGCTTGCGGTTTCATTGGCTTGGTTGATCTTTCCTTCCATTTGGATAGCAGAGTCGACAAGGGCTTCAATATCCACAAAGGGGATATTGACTAACACCGTCTGCATCTCGTCATGCAGACCATTCAGGAATCTTTCTTTCTTCTTGGCTTCGGTGTCTATCTCGTCCGGGGCATACCTAGCTAATGACAAAAATTTGTCATGGTATTCTACTACAGTCATCCTTCCTTGCTTCAACTCTCTGAACTCGTCTCTCATTCTCTTGATCAAACCTGGTGGCACATGGGTTCTGCTAAACTTGACCTTGAATTCCTCCCAGGTCATCATCTGGCCTCCGGTCATTGCACGAACACTGTTCCACCATGCCCTGGCATCTCCGGCTAGATAATGGGTGGCGAACAAGACTTTATCGTTGGCTTCTACTCTAGCTACTTCTAAGTTGTTTTCCATGGTTTGCAGCCAATCGTCGGCATCTAGGGGTTCTTCCGACTTGGTGAAAACGGGTGGGTTGGTATTCTGGAAATTCTTTAGTTTAGATCTGTGGTTGTCCTGGTTTCCATGGCCTTGGTTGTTGTGGGCTAGTTGGGCTATCTGTTGCAGAGTGGCTAGGTTGGCTTGACGTTCGGCTCTTTCAGCTTCGCGGTCAGAAGTCAACATTTGCAGGATCTGCAACATCGGGTCCGGGGCTGAACCACTTCCTCCACGTGGCATCTGAAGATTGATATCGATCATGAGAAAAGAGGGAAATTGCTAAGGTTTTGGGTTTTTGAAAAGTCTTTTTAATGATTTGACTCAGATTTTTCTAGCAACTTGCTTTTTCATTCATTCACTCATAGCACACAGTACAACACACACCACAACAAGGAAAAAAAGATGGTTTTAAGAACCATTCTGAAATCTACGATACAGTGGGACCGACTACTACTCACTACGCTAGTGCTCAGTGCTACTACTCATCGGTGAAGAAGTCCATGGCCTAATCCTCCAGAAAATCATCGTCATCGCTGAGATAGGAGTAAGGGTGTAACATCCCTAAATTCATATTCCAAACTCATTCATATTGTAACTACCTCGGTGAATTACGCTCCTAGATACAAGCCTGGATGAGCGGTAGTGGTTGAAATAGTACGGTGGGGCCCAAAAGCCACTCACGGGTAGACCTTTCGGCCGTCCCAACCACTTCCAATTCATCGGGACTGTCAGACGGGCGTAATCGGCAGGCGAAGGGATCAACTACATACACAAATGAGTATGTATGCAAGCCACCATACAAAAGTACATCAGAGCCATTCCATCTAGAAAGAAAGGAAATATAGCAACGCCATACGGCAATATTCAAATGACCTAGATAGATATAATATTTTAGGATATTTCCTCATACATCACACATCAGAGTATCAAGCGGAAGCGGCAGAACAAAGTCCGAGTACGGATAAGAAGCAAATCGGCATAAGATGCCACAGAAATAAGCACACCCCGCCCACAGATCTCACGGATCCCGTTCGGAATCTCTACACCGAGCGATCGTTGCCCACATCATCGCCTCTTCCACCCAAAGATCCGTCCTGCGAGTGTACATTCATCGAACCAATAATTTATCGTGTGAGACCCTAAGGGTACGGCAAGTCTTTATGCCTATAAAGGGGACACAACAGGGTGACGAATTGCAGCAAAAGATAAACCCTAACAGTTCTATAGATACTGCTAACCATCCGCCTAACCAAAGATAGGCGGATGTCCGTGAATTAATGACAAAGCTTATAACAGTAATTTCATCAGATCCATCCTCCTCCTCGCTTACCGACGAGGAAGCGGACAAACAACCCCCATCCGTTGGCAATTTTATTAACCATTCCATGAGCGTTGCACTATTTACTAGTCAATTACTTAGTCAGATTAAAGCGGTACTTTAGTTATGCTTGTCTATGATCGAAACTGTGCTCCAAGTCGTCCATAACGCGGACACGGCTTTGAAAGTTTTACCTGCGAGGTGCACAAATAGCAACACACACTCGATCAACCTCGGAAAAACCAAATCAAAACCCAACGAGGCCTTCACGACAAAGCAATCACATGATTCAGAAATATTTCAGGGGGCCACCCCATTGAGTACACCCGCAACGAAGTTAGCTGACTCCGAGATGGACCCAAGGTTTGGGTGGACGGCTGTAAACGACTAGGAACCCAAAACTGGGCTTGTCGATACCGCGGAATCGTGTCCCGATCCTAAATAGTACAGGTGCTCCTCGCACAATCGTAAATAAACAGTAGCATGGCATAAGTATAGGATAGTAGATAAAACCTCAAACTAGTTTGTGGCCCCAAGAAATAAGACTGAATCAAGCTCTGGCTCAGGGGGTCCCATAAGCCTCCCGGATGTGGATAGCGCGAATATTCTTGGAACAGGAATCAAGTACTCGGGGTCTTACGGGACACAAGTGAGCAGGAAAAACCAAATAGCAGATATTGCTCACCGGTGCCACTTTTATTAGTTATCCCATTACTACTCAGATTAAGTTGTTTAGGTACCTCGTTATCCAACAGACGCTCACAAACCCTACACATGCTGTTCTACGACTCGCATGGCTCAAACAACTCCTGTAGTAATGGCTCATGGGATGGGGAACAAGCTTGGTGGGGTTTAAAAGTAAAGTCTATGCAATACTTGGGATTCAGTTTAATGCAATTCGCGACTCAATGATGCAAGAATAAGATAGCGGCAATAGGTACTGTATGTATGCAAGCATGTGGTAGTGCTTGCCTGGCAACTCAGTTGAAGCGAGAGACGGATCTAGGTAATGCTCCTGGTTCTCTTGATATATCCCCTGCTCAGTGTCTATTCGGAGAAGAACCAAACAAACAAGGGCCAACATAAATACAGTGCACAAGCATAGGAATAAATGCGTCAAGCAAACAATCATGCCATGATGAATGATGCACAAGTTGCATGGCAATAATGTAGCATGGCATGGGTGAGGTGTAGAATACAAGAAATAATATTTTTATGGGGTTTTGGTCCCATTTTATTGTCATATTAGTTGCTGTATATTATATATTTATATGATGCATGCTTCAAATTAAGTCATGGATAGCATAAACAGAAAGGTCTCGTCGAGCTGATCATTTTAGACATATCATTTGTCAAATTCGGAGTTATAAAACAAAAGTTATTAATTTATTAAGGTCCAGGGGCATTTTGTGGTAATTTAATTCATCTTGAAATTTAAAGTGTCCAAATAATATTTTGAATGGCATATTTGAATTCCTCACATTTTTCTGATTCAAAAACATATATTATTTGTATTATTTGGAATTATGAATTTAAATTTATTAAAAGTCAAAATTATTAATTAGGGTCAAAGTCAAAGGTTGACTAATTAAGTTAATTCTGAAAATATTTGATTAAATATTTGAATTAACATTCAAAAATAAAACATTTTCCATATTAAGTTTGAATTCAAAATATAAACCATTTGAAAGTTATGATTTAATTCATATTTAAACAGATTTAAAAACATTTGAATTTTAATTCAGAAAAAGTTCTGGACTTTTGTCACCTGACCAGATTCTACCCATGACCCTTGACGGTGGGGCCAGGTCTTGGCAGAGGCGTGAGGGGACACGTGGGCTGGTTGGGGACCCGGGTTGATTTCCTAAAACACGGAGCCTTTTGAAAAACGATCCGGCCGATTGTGGGGCTAGGGGCTGCGGGTTGAAAACAAGGAAACGAGGGGGCCTAATCGTAAAAAAAGCGTCGGGGGTTGGTTTAGTCGTGGTAAACCGGCGATGATTCTGGAAAAACTGCTAGCTGACCTAAATTTCAAACGAACATGGCGAGCAAACGGATGCGAATTTCGCAAAACCGTAAAAACCAAAAATGAAGAGGGAGGTACAGGCTGCAAGTTTTGTGTTTGGGGTGTCACCAACGGAGGACTCTACGCGCCGGGAAACTACGACGAACAGAGGCCGACCCGAGGGCAAAAGACTGAATTTCATCGTCATACGCAGAGGGTTCTAGCCGATCTTGCGAGGACAAAGGCGAAGGCTACAGATCGAATTTAAAGATGATGCCAAAACGAAAATCGCAGAGGAAAGGTAGGGCTATAACTTTCATGATTGGGGATTTTACGAAGGAGGGCTGTACACGCCGGGAAGCAGAGCGGAACAGGGGCGGTTTAGACGCGGCTGCAGCTGCTGCGGGCTCTCAGTGCTGTGGCAGCACGGCGAGGAGGCTGGGAGGGCGGCGATGATCAGCGGCATGATGCAGAACGGAGGGGAAAAGGGAAGGGGGAACAGGAGGTGGTTCTCACCTCGGCCGATTCCCAGAGGAAACGAGGACGGGGGAGGTCGGGGATGACGACGGCGGCAGCTCTGGACTTGGTCACGCATTCTGAGCAGCGGCGAGGGCGGACGCCGCCAGCTCGGCTCCTCCTACTACGATTCCGAAGCGGCGGAAGTGGCGGTGCTCCTCCGCTACTCCACGGCGCTCAGCAACGACCTACGCGACGGCGGGCAGACGCAAGGCGGCGGCCATGGCTGCAAAACAGAGAGGTGGGGAAAGGAGCTGCGGCGCTAGGGAGGAAGAAAACTAGGGTTCGAGAGGGGGCTCCGCGGCTTGTGCATAAGAAGAGGAGGGGGGGGGTGACGCGGCTGACGGCGACGCGACGAGGACCTGCTCCGCAGCTGCTTTCCGTCTGTGTGTCTTCAGAGAGGAGGGGCGAACGGAGAAGAGGTACAGGCGGCAGGCGGGGTTATCTCCACCGAAGAGGTGCAGGGCGGTGGGCTGGAACTCGGCCGTAACAAGAGGAAGGAAGAAAGGAAAGAAGGTCATGCGGTGCTCGGGCACCGAGCAACATAACTCTCTCCCTTTAATTCTTTTATTTATTAACTATTTGTTTGTTCTTTTTATTCTATTAAAATATTCAAACCAGCTTATAATTTCAAACTCTTTTGAACCTTTTTACCAGGAGGTTTTGAATAGAGGGTTTGACCAAGAGTAGAGACAAGGGGCAAAGAGATGGAGGAGAAGGAGATGCCCACATACATGGTCTATGAATGAGCCAAAGGGCATTTTTTCAAGAATATGAAGATAAGGGTTTTGCAATTTAAATGAAATCATTTGTTAAATTTGGGAACCTTCACATGGGTCCAAGGCTTGTAGAAAACAAAACAGAGGGAGAGAGATGAGGTGGTGCTTGCATGGCCCATGCAAATAATAAATGCCATGTATTCGTATTGTGAAAACAACATAAAATCACATGGAATTATTCCATGCATTACCAAAAGGTGGAATAAGGCCAAGCAAAAAGGGACTAGTATTGGATCCACCCAACCCACATGAGCTAGGTAAACTCAAATAAATGCCAGCTCATATTAATTGGATGGTGGAATTATAAGGTGGTGAAGAAAAGGTGGTGGAGTCAATAAAATAGATGCCCCCAACTCAACTTGGGCATTTGAACAATATATCAAGAACCAATTACAATATCAAGAGGCAACTACAATTAATAATGTATATGAGACAAGAACCAAAACACAAAGGGTTTTATATGATGCTCAAATTACAAGGTGGCATGATGACATGAACATGATATGATGATGATGCAACAATTATGTGTAGGAAGGGGCCATTTTATTACTAAACCAAGTAGCATTACAAATGTTAGACAATTGGGATGCTACAACTCTCCCCCACTAGATAGGAATCTCGCGCCGAGATTCTAGGAAGAAGAAGACACAAAGAGGTTAGGATAATTGGCACGGAGTTCATCTTCACGCTCCCAAGTGGCTTCATCAACGGAATGGTGCGACCACTGCACCTTGCAGAACTTGATGGACTTGTTGCGAGTCCTTTCTGCGGTCTCAAGGATTTTTGTGGGGTGTTCATGATAAGACAGGTCTTCTTGGAGATTGATTAGCTCATGATCCACGGTCCTGCCGGGATCTTTGAAGCACTTCTTGAGTTGAGAGATGTGGAAAACATCATGAACCTTGAGTTTTTCCGGGATCTCAAGGGCATAAGCAACTTCTCCTCTTCTACCACGAATTTTGAAAGGACCGATGTATCTAGGAGCCAGCTTTCCTTTGATACCAAAGCGGTGTGTGCCTCTCATGGGAGTGACACGAAGGTAAACAAGATCACCCGGAGCGTACACCATGTCCGTGTGCTTCCTGTCATAATTGCTCTTCTGACGACTTTGAGCAATCTTCAGGTTTTCAAGAATGATATGCACCTTCTCCTCCGCTTGAGTTACAATGTCAGGGCCAAACCAAATTCTTTCTCGCACTTGACCAACCAATCGAGTTCGCACTTGCGACCATAGAGAGCCTCAAATGGTGCCATCTTGAGACTTTTCTCGAAGTTGTTGTTGTAAGAGAATTCAGCATAAGGAAGACATTCCTCCCACTTCATGCCAAAGAGATGACGCAAGCACGAAGCATATCCTCCAATCGATTGATCCTTTCAACTTGTCCTTGCGTCGAGGGTGGTAAGATGTCTTTGAAGTTCAACTTTGTTCCCAAAGCATTTTGGAAACTCTCCCGAACTTGGAAGTGAAGATGCTTCCACGGTCTGATCTCAAGCGGAACCCCATACAGAGAGACAATTACTGATATAGAGCTCAGCCAACTGAATTCGAGAAATTGTTTACTTGACGGGGAAGAAATGAGCCACTTTAGAGAGCCTGTCGATGACAACAAAGATTGCATTGTTGCCCTTCTGCGACCTTGGAAAACCAGTGATGAAATCCATCTCTACTTTCTCCCATTTCCATTCCGGGGGTTTCAATGGCTGTAGAAGACCGAAAGGTTCGATGATGGACAACTTTCACTCTGCGGCGGACATCACACTCGAGACATACTTGCAATATCGTTTCAAACCAGGCCACCAATATTGTGTTTTCAAGTCCATGTACATCTTTGTCTTTGCCGGTGGATAGATAGAACAGAATCGTGCGCCTCCTTGAGAACTTGCTCTCTCAAACCCGGGTAGTTCGGAACAAACATCCGGTGTTCAAAGAAAAGCGTGCCTTGATCATCGACGTGGAAAGACTCATGCTTCGGAAGCTGAAGTTTGGAGATGATCTTTTTAGTGTGCGGATCACCAAGCTGACGAGAGCGAATCTTTTCTTCCAAGAGAGGAGTAGCCAGAAGGTTCAGGAGATGCCCTTGTTCCACAATTTCAAGGTTGAGCTGACGGAATTCCTCGCACAAGAGAGGCTGTTGTTCTTCCATCATGAGGTTGTTGACATAAGCTTTGCGGCTGAGAGCATCTGCCATGACATTAGCTTTGCCCGGAGTGTAGTTGATGGTCAAATCAAAATCATTGATTGCTTCAATCCATCTCCTCTGCCGAAGGTTGAGATCAGGCTGAGTGAAGATATACTTCAAACTCTTGTGATCAGAAAAGATCTCACAACGGTTGCCAAGCAAGTAGTGCCTCCATAGCTTCAAAGCAAAGACAACTGCTGCGAGCTCGAGGTCATGTGTGGGATAGTTGATCTCATGCGTCTTCAACTGTCGAGAGGCATAAGCAACCACTTGCTTTTCTTGCATAAGGACCGCACCCAATCCTTGCAAAGAGGCGTCACAGAATATCTGGAAAGGCTTAGATGTATCCGGAGGAACCAAGACTGGTGTGGAAGTGAGCTTCTCTTTGAGTGTCTCAAAGCTTGCTTGACATGCAGGAGTCCAAAGGTATTTCTTGCCTTTCTTGAGGAGATTGGTAAGAGGCTTCGCTATCTTCGAAAAGTTCTAAACGAAGCGACGGCAATAACTCGCCAAACCAAGGAAACTCCACACTTCTTTGACATTAACAGGAGGAAGCCAATCAACAATTGTCTTCACAGTTTCCGGGTTGACTGCAATGCCCTTGGCAGAGATGACATGACCAAGATAGGTTACTTGAGGCAGCCAAAACTCACACTTTGAGAACTTTGCATACAAGCGGTTCCCACGAAGCTTGTTTAGGACACACCGAAGGTGTTCTTCATGCTCTTCCTTTGACTTTGAATAGACTAGGATGTCATCCAGATAGACCACAATGAACTTATCAAGGTACTCCATGAAAACCGAGTTCATAAGCCTCGATAAGGTAGCAGGTGCGTTGGTGAGACCGAAAGACATGACCGTGTACTCATACAGGCCATAGCGGGTGGTGAAAGCTGTTTTAGGCACATCTTCCTTGCGAATCTTGATTTGGTGATAACCACTCCTCAAATACAGCTTAGAGAATACCACAATTCCAGCTAGCTGATCGAAGAGATCATTAATCCGCGGGAGGGGATATTTGTTCTTGATGGTTTTAGCATTGAGAGCTCGATAGTCAACACAAAGTCTATCAGTCCTGTCACGCTTCTTCACAAAGATTGTTGGGCTACCCCAAGAAGAAGTACTGTGTTGAATGAAACCCAACTTCTCTTGTTCATCAAGTTGTCGTTTGAGTTCAGCCAACTCAGAAGGACCCATTTTATAAGGCCGCTTGGAGATAGGAGCCGTTCCAGGTTCAAGCTCAATTACAAACTCAACCTCACGATCCGGAGGCATACCCGGCAACTCTTCAGGAAAGACATCTGGGAACTCACAAACCACCGGAACAGTCTGAATAGATTCCATAGCATCATCATTCAGAGCCGCCAAAGAGAAAAGCTGGACAGCAGGAGTCAGACTTGGAGAAAAGGCTATATGGCCTTCAGGAATCTTCAGAGAAACCGAGCGTTCAGCACAATCAATCACAGCTGCATTTGCTGTCAACCAATCCATGCCCAAGATGACATCAATGTCAGAATTGCCCAGAACAATTAAGGAAGCCGAGAATGAAGAGCCACCAATCTCAATTTGATTGCCATGGCTGATATGAACAGCCCTCATGTTTGCTCCAGGAGAAAGGACCATTATCCGCTTAAGGAGAGGAACCAAGACTAACTCATTCTCATTTGCAAACTTGTGAGAAACAAATGAATGCGATGCACCAGAATCAAACAAAACTCGTGCAGGGACTGAGTTAACGGAAAGCATACCCATCACAACTCCAGGTGCATGCTCGCTTTGAGCGGCGTTGACACAGATTAGCACGAGCAACGATGAACCCGGGCTTGGTGTTGATGTTGAGAGCCCGAGGTGGTGGTGCATGAACCAAAGGAGAGCTTGCCGCAGATCTTGGCGGGTGGAGGAAGAGCTTTGTTTTCAGCAGACGATTCAGTTCAGATGCCTGTGGTCTCCACACGTGAAACAAGCACCGGTGGACGTGTGTAGCAATAGCTGTGGACTCCGCCAGGCGCTCCAGGGTAGTGGTGGTTGTAGCCCCTGGGAGCAGCAGTGGTGAAGTTTGGTGGCCTTGACGCGTAGCTTGTAGGTCTTGGTGGAGCCGGGAGCAACGGTGGGGTGTTAGGAACCCAGACACGCCGCTTAGAAGGAGCTGACATCGCTGAAGAGCTTGGTGCATCACGGTTGTGTTTCTTGGACTCCTCAAACACTTGCCTACTTGCTTCCTCTTGCAGAGCTGTGTGCTGAAGTTCCAGGAAAGATGCTGGCCTTGCATGTGTGATTGCATACTTGATCGATGCATTGAGCCCTTGCCTGAACCTCTTTTGCTTCTTCTTGTCATCAGATATCTCATCACCACCATAACGAGAAAGATTCATGAAGTTCCTGATGTAGGTGTTGACATTATCAGTTCCCTGCTTGAGGTTGAGAAAAGCTTCCTTCATCCTCTCCATGACAATTTCTCGATGAGATCGCTCTTTGAACGCTCCGTGAACTGTTCCCAAGAAGGTGAAAACCGGTCGGTTGCCTTCGTGTAATTCTCCCACGAGAGCTGCATCTCCCTTGAAGGTGAGTAGCACATTTTACCCATTCTTTCTCGGGAACATCGGTCTCCAAGAGCCTTGACATATCACGCAACCAATCATCGGCATCAAGTGGTCGATCGAAACATCAAATTGGCGAGGTTGAACTTGAGGAAGCTTTTGATGTCTCCTCGCTTGGGAGGTGGAGGTAGTGGAGCAAACTCATTCCTCCGACACTTTCCTCAAAGCGGCTAGTTCTTTGCATTGCTGCCAAGGCATTGCCGATGTTTGACAACGCAGACCCCAGTTCAGGTGGTATGTCCTCATCAGAACGGCGTGGTGGAGCCATCCTGTGATTGATATAAAACACAAGTCAGTACTATAATGGAGAATAATAATAATCCAAAATAGTACCAAGATGGAATTAACCAAGATTAAAGGATACAAATTACTAAGATGATATTAAAATATCAACAAAGTTCAAAGCACCTAGAAGATATTTAGCATATTGCACACGACTGAAAAGGAGTGTGGTACACAGATATATCAAAGAAAATTTTTCCACAAATTTCGGCATTAAAATACCAATAGATGCGCAAAATCACTTAACGAATCAAGATTAGTGACTCTACCAATTCAATATACAAAAGCGAATGATAAGAGTAGTGGTATGGTCGCGACTCCATCCCGCACTCAAATCATTACCCCGCACATGAATAAGTGGAACACATATCCCAACCCCTTCTTCTCACGTTGAACCTAAAGATTGGTAACTACAGAAACGAACGCCCCAAACAAGATAACGTCGGATAACAAAGAGTAAGACAGATTGCGGCGGTATACAACGAATCAGATGGATCGCGTCGGTTTGCAAAAGCCTGTCGGTATGGAATGTACCAACAGTTGATAACCAAAAGGCCGATTAGATAACAACTTGGATGCAACAGATAGACAAGGAATTACACACACACACACACACACACCCTATGGTACTACGGAAATCCAAAACACGTGAATCCTAGTTTGAACTTTTAAGAAGAGGATTGAAAACGTTACACTTCCTTACCAGAAAAGGGTGGGTGGGTAAGAAGAAAAGTGGAAGCAGTCCTACTCTCGCGTTTTGTTTTTCCCTAGTATACATAACTACCAAAATATTTGCTAGACTGACATCGACCGTTTGGCTGAGACCCTGAAGGGCAGGATGGCTCTGATACCAATTGTAACTACCTCGGTGAATTACGCTCCTAGATACAAGCCTGGATGAGCGGTAGTGGTTGAAATAGTACGGTGGGGCCCAAAATCCACTCACGGGTAGACCTTTCGGCCGTCCCAACCACTTCCAATTCATCGGGACCTATCTGGCGTAATCGGCAATGAAGGATCAACTACATACACAAATGAGTATGTATACAAGCCACCATACAAAAGTACATCGAGCCATTCCATCTAGAAAGAAAATATATAGCGCCATACGGCAATATTCAAATGACCTAGATAGATATAATATTTTAGGATATTTCCTCATACATCACACATCAGAGTATCAAGCGGAAGCGGCAGAACAAAGTCCGAGTACGGATAAGAAGCAAATCGGCATAAGATGCCACAGAAATAAGCACACCCATACAGATCTCACGGATCCCGTTCGGAATCTCTACACGAACGATCGTTGCCCATCATCAGCCTCTTCCACCCAAAGATCCGTCTGCGAGTGTACTGTTCATCGAACCAATAATTTATCGTGTGAGACCCTAAGGGTACTTTTCAAGTCTTTATGCCTCTAAAGGGGACACAACAGGGTGACGAATTGCAGCAAAAGATAAACCCTAACAGTTCTATAGATACGCTAACCATCCGCCTAACCAAAGATAGCGGATGTCCGTAAAATTAATGACAACAGTTATAACAGTAATTTCATCGATCCATCCTCCTCCTCGCTACCAACGAGGAAGCGGACGAACAACCCCCATCCGTTGGCAATTTTATTAACCATTCCATGAGTGTTGCACTATTTACTAGTCAATTACTTAGTCGATTAAAGCGGTACTTTAGTTATGCTTGTCTATGATCGAAAACTGCTCCAAGTCGTCCATAACCGCGGACACGGCTTTGAAAGTTTTACCTGGCAGGTGCACAAATAGCAACACACTCGATCAACCTCGGAAAAACCAAATCAAAACCCAACGAGGCCTTCACGACAAAGCAATCACAGGATTCAGAAATATTTCAGGGGGCCACCCCATTGAGTACACCCGCAACGAAGTTAGCTGACTCCGAGACGGACCCAAGGTTTGGGTGGACGGCTGTAAACGACTGGGAACCCAAAACTGGGCTTGTCGATACCGCGGAATCGTGTCCCGATCCTAAACAGTACAGGTGCTCCTCGCACAATCGTAAATAAACAGTAGCATGGCATAAGTACAGGATAGTAAATAAAACCTCAAACTAGTTTGTGGCCCCAAGAAATAAGACTGAATCAAGCTCTGGCTCAGGGGGGTCCCATAAGCCTCCCGGATGTGGATAGCGCGAATATTCTTGGAACAGGAATCAAGTACTCGGGGTCTTACGGGACACAAGTGAGCAGGAAAAACCAAATAGAAGATATTGCTCACCGGTGCCACTTTCATTAGTTATCCGATTACTACTCAGATTAAGTTGTTTAGGTACCTCGTTATCCAACAGATGCTCACAAACCCTACACATGCTGTTCTACGACTCGCATGGCTCAAACAACTCCTGTAGTAATGGCTCATGGGATGGGGAACAAGCTTGGTGGGGTTTAAAAGTAAAGGCTATGCAATACTTGGGATTCAGTTTAATGCAATTCGCGACTCAATGATGCAAGAATAAGATAGCGGCAATAGGTACTGTATGTATGCAAGCATGTGGTAGTGCTTGCCTGGCAACTCAGTTGAAGCGAGAGACGGATCTGGGTAGTGCTCCTGGTTCTCTTGATATATCCCCTGCTCAGTGTCTATTCGGAGAAGAACCAAACAAACAAGGGCCAACATAAATATAGTGCACAAGCATAGGAATAAATGCGTCAAGCAAACAATCATGCCATGATGAATGATGCACAAGTTGCATGGCAATAATGTAGCATGGCATGGGTGAGGTGTAGAATACAAGAAATAACATTTTTATGGGGTTTTTGGTCCCATTTTATTGTCATATTAGTTGCTGTATATTATATATTTATATGATGCATGCTGCAATTTAAGTCATGGATAGCATAAACAGAAAGGTCTCGTCGAGCTGATCATTTTAGACATATCATTTGTCAAATTCGGAGTTATAAAACAAAAGTTATTAATTTATTAAGGTCCAGGGGCATTTTGTGGTAATTTAATTCAACTTGAAATTTAAAGTGTCCAAATAATATTTTGAATGGCATATTTGAATTCCTCACATTTTTCTGATTTAAAAACATATATTATTTGTATTATTTGGAATTATGAATTTAAATTTATTAAAAGTCAAAATTATTAATTAGGGTCAAAGTCAAAGGTTGACTAATTAAGTTAATTCTGAAAATATTTGATTAAAGATTTGAATTAACATTCAAAAATAAAACATTTTCCATATTAAGTTTGAATTCAAAATATAAACCATTTGAAAGTTATGATTTAATTCATATTTAAACAGATTTAAAAACATTTGAATTTTAATTCAGAAAAAGTTTTGGACTTTTGTCACCCAGCCAGATTCTACCCACATCCACTGACCAGGTGGGGCCAGGTGCTGACTGGGCAGAGGCGTGAGGGGGACACGTGGGCTGGTTCGGGGGGACCGCGGGTTGATTTCCTAAAACACGGGAGCCTTTTTGAAAAAACGCATCCGACGCTGACTGTGGGGCTAGGGGACTGCGGGTTGAAAACAAGGAAACGTAGGGGCCTAATCAGAAAAGCGTCTGGGGGGGGGTTCGTTTAGTCTGACGAAACTGACGACGATTCTGGAAAAACTGCTAGCTGACCTGAATTTCAAACGAACATGGCGAGCAAACGGATGCGAATTTCGCAAAACCGTAAAAACCAAAAATGAAGAGGGAGGTACAGGATGCAAGTTTTGTGTTTGGGGTGTCACCAACGGAGGACTCTACGTGCCGGGAAACTACGACGAACAGAGGCCGACCCGAGGGCAAAAGACTGAATTTCATCATCATACGCAGAGGGTTCTAGCCGATCTTGCGAGGACAAAGGAGAAGGCTACAGATCGAATTTAAAGATGATGCCAAAACGAAAATCGCAGAGGAAAGGTAGGGCTATAACTTTCATGTTTGGGGATTTTGCGAAGGAGGGCTGTACACGCCGGGAAGCAGAGCGGAACAGGGGCGGTTTAGACGCGGCTGCAGCTGCTGCGGGCTCTCAGTGGCAGCGGCGTGAGGCTGGCAGGAGGGCGGCGATGATCGGCGGCATGATGCAGAACGGAGGGGAAAAGGGAAGGGGGAACAGGAGGTGGTTCTCACCTCGGCCGATTCCCAGAGGAAACGAGGACGGGGGAGGTCGGGGATGACGACGACGACGGCGGTGCTGCTCCTGGACTTGGTCACGTACGAACGGCGGCGAGGAGGCAGACGCCAGCAGCTCCGGCTCCTCCTCCTACTACGATTCCGAAGCGGCGGAAGTGGCGGTGCTCCTCCGCTACTCCACGGCGCTCAGCAACGACCTACGCGACGGCGGGCAGACGCAAGGCGGCGGCCATGGCTGCAAAACAGAGAGGTGGGGAAAGGGAACGCTGCGGCGCTAGGGAGGAAGAAAACTAGGGTTCGAGGGAGGGCCTCCGCGGCTTGGGGATAAGAAGAGGAGGGGGGGTGACGCGGCTGACGGCGACGCGACGGGGACCTGCTCCGCAGCTGCTTTCCGTCTGCGTGTCTTCAGAGAGGAGGGGCGAACGGAGAAGAGGTACAGGGCGACGGCGTCGGGGTTATCTCCACCGAAGAGGTACGGGGCCAGGTGGGCTGGAACTCGGCCCAGAACAAGAGGAAGGAAGAAAGGAAAGAAGGCCGCGGTGCTCGGGCTGCTGGGCTGCGACCAGGCATAACTCTCTCCCTTTAATTCTTTTATTTATTAACTATTTGTTTGATCTTTTTATTCTATTAAAATTTTCAAACCAGCTTATAATTTCAAAATCTTTTGAACCTTTTTACCAGGAGGTTTTGAATAGAGGGTTTGACCAAGAGTAGAGACAAGGGCAAAGAGATGGAGGAGAAGGAGATGCCCACATACATGGTTTATGAAAGAGCCAAAAGGGGCATTTTTTTTCAAGAATATGAAGATAAGGGGTTTTTGCAATTTAAATGAAATCATTTGTTAAATTTGGGAACCTTCACATGGGTCCAAGGCTTGTAGAAAACAAAACAGAGGGAGAGAGATGAGGTGGTGCTTGCATGGCCCATGCAAATAATAAATGCCATGTATTCGTATTGTGAAAACAACATAAAATCACATGGCATTATTCCATGCATTACCAAAAGGTGGAATAAGGCCAAGCAAAAAGGGACTAGTATTGGATCCACCCAACCCACATGAGCTAGGTAAACTCAAATAAATGCCAGCTCATATTAATTGGATGGTGGAATTATAAGGTGGTGAAGAAAAGGTGGTGGAGTCAATAAAATAGATGCCCCCAACTCAACTTGGGCATTTGAACAATATATCAAGAACCAATTACAATATCAAGAGGCAACTACAATTAATAATGTATATGAGACAAGAACCAAAAAACAAAGGGTTTTATATGATGCTCAAATTGCAAGGTGGCATGATGACATGAACATGATATGATGATGATGCAACAATTATGTGTAGGAAGGGGCCATTTTATTACTAAACCAAGTAGCTTTACAAATGTTAGACAATTGGGATGCTACACATATCATCCTTGCATTCAACACCATTTAGGGTTTTCTCAAAATCATTTCAGAAACAGGAGCATTTGTGGTTCATTATTTTATGTATGAAAACCCTAGCATTTGTGCTACATGCTTTTGGGAAAGATGTTGTTATTCATTCAGAATGTTTTGAATTCAAACTTAAGTGGTCTCAAAAGCTTGAACAAAATATCAAAATCAAAATATGAATTAAAACAAATTCTATGCCTATTATCACCTCTCATGAAGACATAGTTTAATTTATTTTCAAAAGGACCCAAGTGTTTTGAAAAGTTCAGATGTGTTTGACACTCATTTAAGAGCAAGTTTTATTTTACAAAAGTCCTGTAAAGCTTTGGATTAAAACAGATTTGAATTTAGGTTTAAAAAACCATTTCTAAAAATTCAATCTGAAAAATAAACGGAATTAAGAAGAAAAAATAACCAAACCAGCCGACCCATTAACACGGCCCAGACTAGCCCAAGAGTACCCCGCGAATCGTTTTCTTTACCCACTCTCGCACCCACCAACTCACTGACAGAAGGGACGCGCTTCCACTCCCCTCTCTCGCTGACAACCGCGGCCCACCCGAGCATCGTCGTCTCCACCCCCCACGACCTGTTCGTCCCCAATATTGACGCGGCCGTTTCCTGTTGATTACGCATCTTAAATTCGCGTAAAGGCACGAGTAATTCTCGCTCGCGAGCAGGCTACATAAACCCCCTCTGCCCCCTCTCTCTTCTCCCCCAAACCCCAAGCACAGAACGCCCCCAGGCTGCGCACATTGCTCTCTGCAACCCCGCCGCCTCCGACGAGCTGCCGCAGCAATTCCGGCCACCTCCGACCACCCCTCTGCCTCTGCTTCACACAAACAGACTCCACTTGATCCCACGCATCTCCTAACACTCTTGGTTTTCCCGCGGGTGACCCAGAACGTCGGCTACGCAAACAACTGACCGCCACCGTCTCGGCTTCAACTCGGCGAGCTCCGGTAAGTCCGCACCTCCCGAACCTTGTCTTTCACGCACACATCTTCGCCATGGTCTTCTGCATCTGACCACATCCTCCGTTTGCCTCCTAGTGATCCACAACGTCGCCTTCGACCTCGAGCAGAGCCACCGTTGCCAGATCCAACTCCGGCGAGGAATCCACCGCAACTCTGAGCGCCCCTTGCCGAACTGTCCACACAGTTGAGCATCCCATCCCCGTCCCTGCGGTCTCGGTGAGTACCTCCCTATCCTCCTAGTGACCGCCGCCGCGCCGCCACGTCAGTAGTCGCCGCCACAGCACCGCTAAGCGCCGCCAGATTTTGGCTTGTAATTTAGGCCGTTGGATGCGTATCGTAGGGCTAGGATAGAATTTTAAATGAAGGGTAGGCGCATCGAGCCGCCAGATCCCACTTAGATCGTGCGGTCCGCAGGACCGATCCAACCGATGCGACGCACCAATAGGGACGCGACGCGTGGCAAGTATTAGAAATAAAAACAGATTTAAAACCAGATTTTGATCCAAATTTCAAATGCTTATAACTTTTGATTGCCACGTTGGAATTTTGCAAACTTTATATCGTTGGATTCAGTAAAACAAGACCTTTCTGAATATCCAATGTGTTTAACAAATAGTAACAGTTAAATTGACTTTATTTGTGGAAACATGTTTAAGGCCATTTTAAATATAGATTTATTTGGTAAATTGTATTAGTGTTTAATAAGTTTAGTTGGCAAACTTGTGACTTGTTAAGTTTCTGTAAACATGTGCATGCTTGGTAGAATTTTCAAAAATCACCACTTGGTAAATTCTTGCATGCATGCATTCATATTATTTTTGATTGTAAATAATTGTGTGTAATTGTGTGCTATAATTCTTGTGTAGATTTTACTAGTGATTGTGATTGTGATTGTGAAGAGTGCTACTCTCCCCACTACCAAGGCAAGTGATATTTTCATGAATATTTCTATCCTATGTTTTGTACTAGCATTAGAAATTTTGCTAAGCCTTGCATGCTACTTTTGTCAAATGATATGTTGGGAAATCCTATCTAGTTTGGAATAGTAGAATTGCTAAGGAATTTTCCCTATGTTAAGTTGCCATGCCTTGCTTAGCCTAGCTATTAGTAAACAAGGGTGGGTATAATCATTCATGCTATATTAGCTATATTTCTAAGTCATGAGACCTAAGTTTTTCCTAATAAAACAACTAAATCAAATGAACTCCTGGGTGGAATGGAAGGTTTGGGTTATGTTGAGTGATTACACAAGGCCATGGACTTGGGTTGTGTATCTCACTTGTGGTATGCCACCCAGGCACAAAGGGATTTGGAGGCCAAGTGTTGAGAAAGCTTACAGTGCAACCACTTGGCAATATGGGCTCTGCCATGATCATATAGGTTGCTAGAACTTAGTCACTTGGACAGTTGGTGGTAGTGGGAATGATAGGTTGGAGCGCGTCCATTTGACTAAGGAAAAGCTTCTGAAGGGTCCTGTCTTGGGAAACCAAGTCTGGTGGGGAAAGTGCACAACCTCTGCAGATGGAAAACCTAAGTACTTAGCCTAGACCAAGGCAATGGACAACTTGAGCATCAAGACATGGAAGATACAAGAATCTCATCACTCCAACTTATAAAGTAAAATTTGTGGGGAACAAGGGTGAAGGACCCCAATGTCTATTGGTGGTTTCTTGGGAAGTTTTTGATAAAGAAAAACTTAGTGATTTCAACTAATAGGTAAAACCTATTTTCAAGCAAAGCAAGCCAAGATACACTTAGCCAAATGCATATAGTAATATAGTCCACTTAAAATATACTAAGGTATCACTTGCCAATACTATTCCAAAGTATTGACCCTCTGTGGCTGTAACTTGTGATGTTGCAGGTTACTCCGATGATGAGTAGGAGTCATGAGTCTACACTCAACATGCTTGCCTGTGGCACATGAAGATGAAGACTTATGTTTATTTACTTATTCCTTAAACTCTTGTATTAGGCCTATGGCCCTGAGTTGTAAAAGACTATGTTTTATCTCTGGAATGAATGTAATAAACGACCTTTGTATCTGTGTACTTCATCTTAAACTGTGGATGCTAGCATTGATCCAGGGACTAGCATTGCAATCACAGGGATCCTTTCCTTTATAAAGGAGGGGTCTAACAAAGGGTGTCTACGAAGATCTTCTCCGGCATTCTCCCTTTCCTCTAGCTGCATGTCTCTCTCGTGGATGGTCTCTTCCAGAGATGAGATGCGATGGCGAAGACGGGCAATAATGTGCTCCTTCTTGTCGAGCTGACAGCGGCGAGACTTGCGATCCTTTGCGAGCATGGCGATGGTCTGATCCTTCGTCTTGATGATGGCAGACTTGTGGTTGCAATAGTCACGGCAGTTGTCCAACTCCTGCTGACGGTCATACATCATGAAGCTGAGGTGGTCCAATTGAGTCTTCATCTCGGGGTGGTATGGGGCTTCCAGTGGTTGTCCATTTGCATCACGTCTTGGGAAAAACTCAAAGCGAGTACCCTTGATCTGATTGATGCTCTGTCCACACAGACGGGAAAGAGCTTCCTGCATTGCTCTGGCAAGTCCATCGAGCCAGTTGTTTTCCCTCAAGGTAAACTGAATTCCCTCCGCTGTGGGAGGTTCAATCTTTCCTCGGAGACTTGCAACAATTAGCCACTACAGGTCTTCTCCTCCTTGATCATTGAGCTGAGCTCCGAAGAACTCGGGGTGCGGACGCTCCAGAAGTTCCGAAGCGATCCATCCTCTCAAAGATAAGGTCTCCCCCATTTCCGAGTTGATAAAACTTGTTGTACTTCACGTCCATCTATAAAAATAGAGGATGAGTAGATTAGCAGAGTGATCAAGTGTGTCAAAATTTTATCTATTTTGCAAGAGTTTTTGAGGAACATGAAGTTTTATGAAAGAATTAAAGAGATAAGAATGAGAATAGGTTTTTGTAAATATTTGTTTTCTTTGGTTTTTGAAACTAAGTTTTTGGTTCAACGTCCAACCTAACTAGGGTATCCTATGGCCAGGATGGCTCTGATACCAACTTGTCAACACCCGGATTTTTCAATCCTAGATGCCTGTTATGCCATACATCGCAATCCCAGGATTACCATTTTTGCGAGACATAACAGAATTGGATACCATAGTACTTCATCCATTACAACGATACATAAGTTCTTACACGAATAGGGATCTCATGATCCAGTTCTTAATACAACATCAAGCGGAATACGTAATAATAGTAGCGTGGGGTGAAGCTCCATCTTGAGGTCACGCAATGCGGCGATGGGAGATGATCCTAGTTGTCGTAACCTTCCTGGGGTCCATCCTCCAGGTACTCCTCTTCATAGTCTGGCCATGGGAATAGCCAGGGACAAAGCCATGAGTACTCTTTAAGTACTCGCAAACTAATACTAACAAGTAAAGGGGTTTTGGATAATAGGACACTAGGCTCTAGGGTTGTTTTGCAAAAAGCCAGGTTTATCTCTACTAAGCTCCAAAGCTAGTCACAATTTTATAACTCCTAAGTGGGATCTTGTAGTTCAGGTCACAACTCTGTTGTGGTCAAGTCAAAGTCTCAACTCATTTCACAAGTCATTTTGAAAAGGTCGGACGGGGAACAGTATGGCCACTCCAGCTGTCCATAATCATGACGCTGCTATTCGAATAGTTTGACACTCTGCAGATTGTACACTTTCACCAAAACATTCGATACATCCGTCAGAACAAATCCTGAATTCACCATACTCGATGCGGATAATCAATCCTAACCTTTCAATTACACTCCTAGTATAAGCACCTCTCTGTGAGTTTGGCCTCCCAACCATGACCATTGTCATCTTGGAGTCTTGCAGGTGGACAATCTTCACAAGGTAGCCTCAGCTCAGACCTTGGCCGTGAGGGAACTAATACTAAGGTATATAAGTGTCCAGTCAAGCCCTACCCAATATTCGGGTATTGTGGTTGTACGATAAAATTGGAATGGTATCGCATCCAGACAACCATCAGTTTTATAAAGGGATAAGGATCATGCCTCAAGATTTTCATCACCAAAATCATCAAGTGTTTGGAAACACATGTCCAGAACATTTCAATAGAATGATCCATCATTCCAAGGTTTTCATAACCATTTTCCACCAAGTACTCCCATCTAAAGTTGATCAAGTTTTATGCTTAGCACTAGCATCTACAGTTGGGAATGGTAATAATGAGGGGTGGTAACTGGTGGAGTTTCACTAAGTCCAACATTATATCTTAGGCTGAGATCAAGGTTTCTAGCTTAGGCCAAATTTTATGCTCTTAGGGAAAACTTGAGCACAGCTGTCTAATATCTACAAAACTCTTAAGTAGACTCTAAGTAAGCTTTGATAAAGAAATAAAGTAAGAAGCTTGCCATAAAACTAGGATTGGTTTAGCAAGTTGGTATGATCACATACTCTTAAGGCATATAGTATTCATATCACAAGCATGGGTTTGTGGCAACAATAGGGTATCTTGCAAGTGTTAGCTTGCACATTCACTAGTAGTATTAGGCTTGCATAGGTATAGTATCTTGCAAGGGTTAGCTTTCATCAATGTCAATATAAGCTTGCCTTGTGCAGAGCAGTGGTTGAAGTTCTCCTCGGCTTCCTCTTCGTAGTATCCTTCTTCCTCCTCGTAGTATCCTTGGTCGGTACTAGCGTCTATGAATAAATACGAGGTACACAATCACCAATCAATACTTAAATACTTGCAATCATCACACACAAGGGTCCTATAGATGATCTAGCATCATCTCTAACATTACAAGGTTAAGGATTGGTTTAAGTCCTTTTATTTTAGAAAAGTAATTTCTACTCATTGACAAACTACTTAAGATTTAATATTCTCCAAACTAAACATGGGATCATGTTGACACATGTCATCGCCACATATTGTAGTCCATGGGAATGTGATTTAAAGTGGTGCCACAATTTAATAAGGTTTTACCCTTTTATTTTAATTGATTAAAGTGGCTAGAAATGCTTATGTAGCATTCTTTTATTCCTTGAACAATATTTCTGCAAGTAAACCTATATATTTTTATATATTCTGAAAGGTATGGTTAAATGTGATTTTTGAGAGTTGGAATCAACTCAAAAGCTTTTATGGTTTAAATTTGAAAAATGTTTGAATGTAGAAAAGCTTCTGCCTTGTTATTTTTGCTATGGGTGATCTACATATCCAAATGACTTGAATCCAACGGGCTTGGATTAAGCATTCACAGACCTTTCCAAAAAAATTGGTTTCATCCAATTTGGTGCACTGAATCGACCTGGTTTGATTTTTTAAGTTGGGTACAGAAGTGTGTTTGAAATTAAAAAGAAAAAGGTTTAATTTGAATTCTTTGGGCTGCGGGAAATTCTAACGGGCGGCCTGCTAAGTGCAGTGCTCCTTGGCTGCGTAAGTGGGTGTCCCCACTCGTCGGTGACACGGGCTGGGCGGCGGTATGGGCAACGTGGGTCGTTCGATCTAGTTCTAATCCAACGAGAGGGTCATCGTCGACGCAAGACAGCTCCGAGAACGAAACCTAGCGGCCAGTGGGGGTCTGGGCTCACGGGCAGGGCGAGGGTCGGAGAGGAGCAGCGAAGTCGGACGGCGATCCTCCCGTACCGGTGGCTTCTCTGAGGCGGCTCCAATCGCTGGCTCCCTTCTTCTCCAGAGGCGGGCTCGGTGAAATTCCGGCAGTGGTGCTCGCCTTGCTCGAGGATGGTGTGGCAGTCGGTGGGAGAGGGAGTGATATGGTGTGAAGAAATCGTGCGGTGGTCTCTATTTATAGTCGGCGAGGGGACCGTCGGCAAGGTGAGCTCGTCGGCGGCGTTCTGGTGACTAATGGCATGGGCAAGGGTAGGGGACGGTCTTGTGTCTCTGGCGATGCTCAACGACATTATCGCGAGGCATGGGGCGATGTGGTTTGGTGCAGAGCAGGCGGCGCTCGCGCTGTAGGCGGCGTCTTCGACGGCGGTGGTTGTATGGCACGGGTGGCAAACGGGAGTGTCTGGGTCTGGGTGATGGTGATCGTGTGCGTGCGGTGAGCGGCGTGCGTGCAGGGACGCTGGTCGGTGGTGCTCTGGCGCACGCTCGGCATGGTCTGGGCGCGGCTTGTGCGCGTGGTCCAGGGCTTGGCAATGCTCGCGGCTGGGACATGCAGTGGCGGTGGACGGTGGGCTGCCTCCCAGACATGCTGGCTAGGCTTGCTGCTGCTCCTAGCTTGCTGTCCACATTGGGGTGACATGGGGGTGCTCGGCTGTTCACCATTAATGGCAATGGCAAGCTCACAGGGGTGCTAGTGTTGGGCTAATCTTTCTAGATGATCTACTGGTTTGTGTGTGAGCTAACTAGGGAACAAGTTAGGCTCAAAACACTACACACTATAGTGTTTGTGGTTTTGTTTGATTTGTGTCTGCAACCTGTTTGATGAAATGGCCGCATGAACTCAAGTTTTGAATTTTGAAATGAATTTTGGTGAGTTTGCTAGATTGGTTCTGGTGAGTCTGCAGATGCTTGGGTTTTGAAAGTTGAGCTTGTTTGAGTGGTTTTTGAAAAAGTGGGATCTTCCCATATGAAGAAGATTCAATTTTGAATTGTCATTTAAACTATGCATTTGAAAGTTTCTGGATGATCACAAAGTGGGCCTTGATACTCTGTTATGAGTACATTCAAGGGGTGCAAAGATCCAGAAAAGTTTCTGTTAGGTTTTGAACGTTTGAGACATCCAAAGTAGGCATGTGAGTTAAATTGGCCAAAATGACCATTCACTTAATATATTTGTTTTGATTTACTTGTCTTTAGGAAAAGCGTGGGAAATGTTTTAGATGATGTTCTTTTCACCTAAGAAACATTTTACAAGCAATGGATCACACAAACAAGGTGGTTTTTAAAGAAATTCAAAATCCATGCATACACATATACATGCATTCATGAATTTATTTAGAAAAGTTTTTGTTAACCCTAAACTTGATGATTAGTGTTTTGATGATCTAAGTTTGATATTTTTGGGATGTTACAGTAGGTGGTGTGGCCGGCGACTAGGGCTTGGAGAAGCCCAAGTCGGCAACTTGGAGGAGCCCTAGGTGGCGGCGGCAGCACTAGGAGGTGGTGGCGCCTTAGCTAGGGTTTTGGGTGTGAGAGGTAGGGGTGCGCCCTACCCCTCCTTATATAGGTGGGGAGAGGCGGTTTGGGAAGGAGAGAGTCCTCCCCAAACTCCTCTTCATGTCCGGCGGGTGGAGGGAGTGGGATTCCTACCCTAGGTATGTTTCCTACTCTCCCTCCACCAAGCAATGTTCGGATTTGACTTTTCAAATTGGCGTTTGACTTTCAAACTTGGATTTGATTTCTCTCTTCATATTGCCCAGCCAAGTGACCTAGTACATGATGCAACCATTCCACATCGTCATGACACATCCATGTACCCTTCCCCTTCCGGAGTGCCGGACCTTCCAGACCCTTCTAGAACATTCCCGGTGAAAACACCGAAATCATTTCCGAACTCCGAAATAGGACTTTCCTTATATGAATCTTATTATCCAGACCATTCCGGATCTACTCGTGATATCCCGGATCCCATCTAAGACTCCGAACAACATTCGGTCTCTTACTCATCATTCCATAACTACACAACAACATTGAATCCTTAAGTGTGTCTCCCTACGGTTCGTGAATTATGCGGACATGACCGAGACACTTCTCCGATCAATAATCAATAGAGGAATCTAGAAATTCATATTGCTCCCACATATTTCTATGATTACTTTGCGATCGAATGAACCACTTACATACGATACCAATTTCCCTTTGTCTCATGATAGTTTACTTATCCGAGGTTTTGATCGTCGGTATCTCTGCATACCTAGTTCAACCTCGTTACTGATAAGTACTCTTTTCTAGTTCCCGTGATATGTGATCCCTTGTGATCCAGTCACATGCTTGCAAGCCAATTGGATGACATTCCACCGAGAGGGCCCAGAGTATATCTATCTGTCATATGGATGGACAAATCCCACTCTTGATCCATGTGCCTCAACACATACTTTCCGAACACTCAATGCCACCTTTATAGCCACCCCATTATGGTGTGGTGTTTGATGTCATCAAAGCATCCTTCCGGTGATGGTGATTAGCATGATCTCATGGTCGAAGGAATTAGGTTACTATGTATCAGAAAGCATATAGCAAATGAATTATATTAAATGACTTGATCTTTATGCTACGCTTAACTATAGGAGTATGTCCATCATATCATTCTCCTAATGATATGACCCTGTTGTTAATAACATCTCTATGTTCATGATCAGGAAACCATGATCATATATTAACCAACAAGCTAGTTTAACAAGAGGCTTTACTAGGGACTCTATTATGTTTACAAATCACACAAGTATTAATGTTTCCGGTTAATACAATTATAGCATGGTATGTAAAAATTTACCATAAGCATGAAGATATGATAATAACCACTTTATTATTGCCTCTTGGGCATATCTCCAACAATCTCCCACTTGCACTAGAGTCAATAATCTAGTTTCAAACCTTTGTGCATTCAACACCTATGGCTTTCCGGTGTTGTATTTAAACGATTGCTAATGGTCAACTGATCTCCGGATCCGACACTTTCAGGTCCGTATGTAATTGCATGTCTTTGTGTCTCTACGCATCACTCATTCTCTAATGAGATGGCTTTGTATAAATTTGGCCCTTTGGTGAGACCTTTTAGTTCCTTGGGATTAAAACATGTTGATAATATTGTCGTACAATATATCTTCATAGTACTATCCCGCTGTGAACCACGCCTAGTTTGATAACAAACTACTTGACACAAATGCCCTCTTTTGCTGCTATTATAGCAGTCATATACTTAGCCTTTTGTTGTAGTATCTGTCACAATGTCTTAACTTTGGAACTCATCCAAATCCATTATGGAACTTACTTTCCATTATATCGTGCCACCCTTATTTTAGATTGAGATAAACTTTAATTTGTACTTTGTGACAAAACTAGTATCAATGTCGTACTTTTACAATGAACTAACCATCTATTTGTCACTTCTACAAAATAATATATTCTTAGTTCTTCCAAAAGATCATAAGAATATCCTTACTATTTTCCAATGATCATCTTATGAATCATTCTGGTATATGCTCAAAACATTTAGAGCATAGGACATATCTGGATTTGTACATATCACGGTATGATTGATATAAATACTCTTTGTGATTTCATACATCAAGTATTAATCTATACTTGAATCTTTGTTTCACTTACCAAGTGTCAATACACTTGAATATATCATCAATATTGAACTCATTCAATCCTTTCTATGCGACAAGAACCTTTCTTGTAGTTTCTATATTGAACTCATTCAATACATCATCTATGTACTTTTGGCACAACCATATTAGCGTCTATTGATGCCAAATATTTGGGTTTTGCCTAAGTCTTTCATCGGGATGAAATTCTTAATATGTGTTAATAAAAGATACATCATTTCCAATCAACAATATGTCTTCCACATAATGTATTAGAAATATGTCTTAACACTCCCACTTAATTTCTTGCAAATGCAAGCATCTTCATCGTATCTGATGAATTTAAACTCTTTTAAAAATTTCATCATTGTGAAGATTCCAACTCCGCGATGCTCACTTCAACCATTGTAGTTTACATACGTTTTTATCATCCTTTGAATTAACAAAACCCTATGGACAGTGTTATGCACACGTCCTAGGTAACAATTCTATTAGAAGAACTTGTTTTGTTTATTCAACTACCACATAACAAAATTATATGTAGTGGTTGCTACATTCATCCGTCTAGACTAAATATAGCTATGAAAGATCAAATCTTGTCATATACAACCTTTGAACATTGTTGTGAACTCTTTCCCAATATGTTGACTATTTCATAGATGTGAAACATCCATGTCTATTTCTTTATAGATCCAAACACGACTGTAAGGTCTTACACCTTTCTCGAGGGTCCTTCAAGTTCAAAGCTTGATTTATCGTGTATGGAACTATCACAGATTTTATGGCTTCAAGCCATTTTATGGAGTCAGGGGCCATCATCGCTTCTTTGCATGTAGTCCGTTCATTATTCTCAAATAATGATTCAACCCTCAAATATTGGTATTTGATTGTTTACCCGACCTACTTGGTTCAATAGAAACTTTGACCTCCGTAACCACAATCTTTGAGACACGTGAGCCATGAGCATTGTTTTTGCGTCCGGAACACTTTTCGGCGCTGCGCAACTTTGATCATATAGCTAAGGTTCTTTTAACCTTATAAAAGTTCTATTATCCTCCCACTTATCTTTTCACGAAAAAATCCTTCTCAAAGAAACTTGACGTTCTAAGTGACAAACACTTTTGTCTCCGATGTTATGGAGGAATACTTAATAGTTATTCGAAATAACATACCCAGATAGGTTCATCCGACTTTGGTTGGAAACATCTTTCTTATGCATAGCATACCAATGTTTAAGAAAGGACAACTTGGGTTTTATCCCAAACCAAAACTTTATATGTGTCATTTCAACGGATTATGATGGAGCTCTTTTCAGTGGAAAAAACGGTAGTCTCTAAAGCTTTTAATCTTTAAAATATAATGGCAGTTTTATGAATTACACCTTTGATATTACCATGACAAACTAGGTTTAATTACATATCTCGAACGCTCCATACTCTTGTGGTGTTTCGGGAAATGCAAATCCTGTTGCCTGCCAAAACCCACGGTGACAGCGATCGACAACACGGAGGCGGGAGGCTCCAGGGCTACTGGTGGGCCACGGTCCCTCGGGCGACGGCCGCAAAAGCTCCGCACACGTCTGGCTTGGTTCGAGGCGTGCCACGACCTATACCTGGTCGGGAAGGTGAAGGATTGCTCCGATTGATTTCTGCATGATAAACAAGTATCGTAAAATTCGAGCCGTAATCGGCTCCTGTGTTTCCATAAATCGGCTCCTAAAGCCGATTGCCCCATGGTTCTGCGTTAAATTTATGATAACATGGGGTTTTGCTTGATCACTACAAGTTAAATCGATCTCGATAATCTAATGTTTTCACCATGTAGCTGGGCGTCCTACGTGATTGAGCCTGGCATACAAAAGATGAAGAATATTAACCCTAGAGGAGGCCTAATAACCAACGTAAAGCCAATTACCGGAACATCCTCTCTAGAACGAATAAGCCACGTCCTTATGCATTACTGGATCGTTCAACCCGTTTGCAAGGCCTGATTACGTAGATATTAAACTAAACCTTGGCGAACAAGGCACAACTATAACAGATCGAATCGACTAAATAAAGATCAAGCAGGTGCTACCTTGCACTTTGGGAAAAGGTGCAAGGGTAGCGAGATAGCTAGAGGTAGCATAACCCGGCGATAGTAAAGAAAAAGCACCGATGCTAGCCTCAAACAATCTATGATAATGGTATTACTCGCCATCAACAACGCTTGATGCAGTAAAACCAGGTAATGAATAAGTGAATCTTGCCTAGATCGCAAGATGCGATCTAGGCAGATGGCACTACCGAAGAAACCCTAGAAACAAGGGGTGGCGATGCGCCGAGATTGTGTTTGTTGTGAGCGTGGTTGTCCTCCTTTTCGATAACCTTAGGTACATATTTATAGTCCGGAGACTCTCTACTTTTGGAATAACTCTACAATTCTATCTCTACCTAAACATAAACGGAACCTAAACAAACACGAATCCTATTATGATACAAGATACACGGGCAATTTAGCCCAAATCCACGTACTAGGCCGATCCAACAACACGTTGAATATATGTATCTTTCAAGCCCATCTTGATCACGGCCCATCTCCGTCTTTGGCCAAAATACGGTGATAACACATGCCCCCCTGGTTTTGGCAATGATAATTCCAAAACCACTCTGTGTGTTTTTTTCTCTTCTTCTCCTCTTTTTTTTATCGGGTTGCGCGTAGACAGAATGCGTGGCAGAACAGAACCGTCGCGCTACCCCTTCATCATGATGCCCTGTCTTCTCAACTCCTGCGCAGCGCGTGATTTGACATTTTGGCAGTGCAATCTGGGAAACCGCTATGACATTGAACCGTCTCTCCACTATTCCCCTTATTTAAATCAGCCTGAACAGTTCACAGTCCCCATCTTCCTCCAGTTGCCAGAAAACCCTCTCCCTTCGCCGGAAAAACCCTCTTTCTCGCCATGGCCTCCTCTGCTTCCTCCGGTGTGTCTTCCCACGCCTCCAACTCGATGAGCGACCGAGAGCCGACGCCAGAGCATCCGCCGATGGCGGCGTACAACACTCTCGCCCCACAATGGTGGGACGAGAGGGGTTGGACTTGTCTGGTCGGAGGACGCATCCATGACCGGCGGCGAGGAGGACTGCGATTCCTCGCCGATGGGAACTAGAGGCAGACAGCGCCGATGACGCCATGTCTGGGACGACGTCGACTCCTCAAGAAGAAGAGGAAGAGGAGGACACCTCCTCGGAGTACCAGCCGGTGAAGTACTTCCTGCGGGTCCAGCGAAGACGACGACGAGGACGAGGAGGCCCCTGCTGACTTCTTCGGTGACAGCAGCGAAGACGACGCCGGTAGCAGTGCTGAGGATAGCGCACAAGACGGCGGCGGCAGCAGCGACGACGACCTTGGCCTAGATTAGGCATCAGTAGTAGTAGCCGTAGTAGTAGTAGGTCCCCTTTTGTAATCTATCAGTCGCTTGTAAGCCATCTGCTCTTGAATGAATGAATGAAAAAAACCATTTCCTGCAGATTGTCCTTCCGCCCCAATCTTGTCGATAACATAAATAAGTCGATTTTCCAGGAGCCGATAGCAACGCATCGGCTTTCACCTGGTCACGTTCCCACAGTCAACCAAGCTACAACTCAAAGAGCCGATGCACATCGGCTTTCCCGAAATTGTTGACAAGGTCAAACTCAGCCGCATATTTAGGCAAGCCTAAACGGCCACCTCTAAGTTTCAAACGGTAACCTGCGACTCTCTTCAAAAAGGGCGGCCTAGATCCCCAACTGCCTACCGACCAGATCGAGCTCATAGCAACAAGAACCCTCAATCCTTACTCCGCACAGATCCATCTCCGCCGGCAAACCAAATGGCAGAATCGTCCACCACCAATCCGGAGGTCTCCGGTCTGAAGGTACGCTTACCCCTCGTAATCTAAACACAATGTTAAAACTTGATGGCGAACACTTGAATTAATGCCTTTATTTCACCATTAAATCTTCTAGGTTTCAGACCTTCTGCTGCCGCATCCTTCTCTCCCGAATTCTCTCTGTCTTGGCCCTCGTACAGATTCTAGTCCTGCCCATCTAATTTCTTGCGAAGCAAATAGAATCCCCTTCGTAAGCCAGGACCTAGATCTGAACTCTTGGGCCGACTGCTTGCGAGCCTGGCCTAATCCCCCTGAACATTGGGTTTCTTGGTTCAGTAGAGTAGCTAGAGCTTACCAATCCCAATGGGAAATTTTGGGAATAGCCGATGCCTTGCATCTATCGTTGTCTCCTCTTGAGAAACACGAGAATCTTCTCAAAACCATCGGCTACTTCAGTCCGGCATACTGAATTGTTTTATATTCGCCATGGCCCTATGTCACCAACCTTGCTAGGCGTGGTGATGATTACTGGTCCGGATGTTACATCACCCGCCCCTCCGCTTTCAAACCACGGTCCCTTACAAACTGTCTTCCAAAACAGATTGCACAAGTTGGGGCTTATATCCAACGTCATATGAAAACAAAGGGCCTGTTTGAGAAAGAACATCTGACCTTTCTCAACTTCGGCTAGAGCATTTCATCTTTTGTGGCCCTTCCTGGCTCCCACCAAGAACTATCTTTCCTAGCCTACGAACTGGCCAAAGGCACTCAACTTGGCATCGAAACTGTCCTTGGGGAGGTCTATCGATATCTCCAATTGATGTCCAGGCTGTTCTCGTGCATATCAATCAAAACAGTGGACCTTGGTGGTTCATCCATTATGGGCTCACTGCTTTCCAAAACCACATCCTGACTTCCCCCTTGGCGAGTTGCACTTTCCCAGATGTTAAAGGGAAGCAGATCCGATGCACCAGCTATGGCCAAGCTTTGTATCGACTGCCAGGCAGTAAACTGGCCCCTCAAGAGGCGTCTAAATGGTTCAGTATCTTTTTTCAAGGCCTGGACAACCCCAACTTCTTCCCTTACATGGAAGAAGCAGAACACTTTGAAAATCCACTCTCCTTCAGGCTGGACAATTTTGCCGATGACACTAGCACTCGGCAGCTCTTCTCCACTGTCATTCGTCCCTGTTTCCTTCCAGTTGGCATGAGCACATCCAACAGGATAATCAAACCTGGGTACGAATTCTACCAGCCAGTCGTAGTGGCTCGCCAATTCGGCCTTGGACAAGTAGCTCCCCACTTCTTTCTCCATCACCTCACAGAGAGCAGAGCCGATCTGCCTGATCCTCTCACCAGCCAAAGGTGTTATTCCTTTTTTGATGCTCTGACCATCCCAATTCCCAACGACCTCACCTTTGCCTCATCAACCGATGGCTTTGAAGACTGGTGGTCGATGTGGAAGACTCACGTCTTTAGGAGAGCTCTGGGACCGTTGCTGAAACAGTTCGATGCTGACTATGACATCCCCGTAGACCAGGTACTACTACTTGCAAATTTTCTTGATGCAGCCTGCAATTGATCCTTTTATTAACTCACTCCTTCTCTTTGCAGCAACAAGATGGCCCTGAACCTACTCACAGCGATGGCTCCCCTTTCGAGTTCTTCCCGCCAGCTCCTGTGGTTCTTTTCTGCAAAGACTCGCCACCTCTGAAAAAGGTCATAATGCAGAAACAGCCGATAACCCCACAATCGGCTTCCAAGAAACCAGCAGCCCCTAAGTCAGCTGCCCCTCGCGTCCCGACTAAGACCAGGACGACGGTGAGGAAGGTGGCTACTAGGAAGACCCTAAGGCGCCAGAGCCCCTCTCCAGACAGCTCGCATGTAAGCTAATTCAGGCCTTGGTCGCTCCGTATCATTCTTTATTTTTGCAGACATACTTGCGCTTACTGGTTCCCCTCTTTCACAGGCTTCCGTCGAAGACACCTCCAGTGAGGACACCCAGACTGATCGAGGAGAACTAGGCCCAACGGGTTCTGAGAGGACCAACACACCGAACCAGCCAGATTCACCATCATCGGCTTCCAGGAAAAGGTCGGCTCGATCCTGCCGCCCGATCACCAATGAGGCGGGCCGATCATGGGTCCCAAGAAAGCTCGCAAAGGTCAACAGGCTTCTTCGTCGAGCCAGGAGGTTTCGAAAATCACCACCCTTCATGCTCCTCCTGCTTGTTTCCTTTTGTCCGCGATTTATGTTACTCATGAAGCTAAGAACATCCTTTATGCAGATCGATGTCTTCGGGATAGCCGAGGCGCCGACGCCGGATCTGGAACCCCAAGGCGTAGATGAAACGCCTACTACTCGCCAAGCCTCCGAACCACATACCAACCGATGTCTCTCATCGGCTACCCTCGATCCTAGGAGAGGTACGTTTGTCCTTCGGCTCATCCTTACGTGTTTGAATGCATCGACGCTTTTACGCTGCCGAGTTGTGATCTTTCGGGCTTCCGTCGTTCGACCCTGAATCCATCGAACCAACTCCCTCTGTTGTTCGCGCTGAACCACAAGCCAGGGTCGCTCTTCCTCAATTCCAGCGTCTCAAAACCTTGCTGTCCTCCCCGATTGAGGAGTTGATCGAGGGTTCCGAGGAAGCGAAGAGCGTGCTTGTCGAAATTCAGGACCATCTCCCAGTAGCGTTGCAATTGAAGCTTTGGTCAGTCGCAAATCTGTCTTTCTTCGGGCCACGGGTGAAGTTAGCCCGTGAAAGGATCAATCTGCGCCATGCCCAACTTCTGCTGAAAGCCGATATTGCGCATGATGTCGGCTCAACGAAAAAGGCATCTCTGGATGCTAAAACTGACACCTCCGTCAGTACCGCCGAGCTTGCGTCCTTAAAAAAGGAGCTGGAAGATCTTGAGGAGAAGGTCCGGGTGACTAAACAGCTCATCCGCGACAAGGAAGAACCCATTGCCCGTTCCCAAGACGAGGCGGCAGGCCTCGAAGCTCAACTGAAGACTGATCTGGCAGACATACGTGCCCTGAGCAAGCAGCTAGTGAAGGGTAAGGATGAAGATGACGAAGCCGAGATCGCCGAGGTGGATCGTTTCCGTGCTGATGCCCTCCATGCTTTCGAGGCATTTCTTCAGTAGCTTGTATGTGTAAACTGGCATCTGTTTGCAACCTGTGTGAACCTCCAGAGTCGATGACCGTGTATCGGCTATGTATTTTTGTTTTTATTCGGCCGATCTTCAGCATCGGCCCCCATACTTCTACTGTCCATCGTCTCTCATGCTTTTACTTGGGGGATATTTCTTGAGATGTTTGACCGTTGACCGCCGTTGGGAACTTTACGCCATCCCACTGCTCAAGCATGTACGGACCGTGCCAACTTAGAGACCATTTACGATATGTTGCATCCTTAGTCCCCAAGGGCAACACAGCTTCCCATACTAGATCACCAACGTGGAACTACTTTGACTTCACTTTCTTGTTGTATGCACAAGCTACTTTGGCCTTATATCTTATCCGTCTAGGTGCCCCCCGAGCCGAATCCTTCAAGTAATTGAAGATATCGGCTCTCTAGTCGTCCGCTTCCAGGAATTGTACCTGAACGCCAGCACATCCTAGCCCATTCTTGCTGATAAATGTTGGTCGTGGCTTATCCCCAGGACCAATGTCGATCTCTTCTAGCTCATCAGCTGATGTAAACCCGTACCCTAGCTTTCCGTCACCTGTCAAATCGACGCTAAACACAGGGCAAACGGTGGGTGAGGACAACAAAAATAATTTGGGCCGATTGCTTGAATCGGCCCTCTTTTCGCTTGCATCAGTCAAGGACGGTTTACACCTCATTATTTCACAGTGGCAGAGCATCTCTCTGCTACGACTACATGAGCTGCTTGTCGTATGATCGCTGCTTTTTATTTTTTGTGGCCGATCGCAGGGATCGGCCGTACCACGGATGATCGTGGGCTTTTCTACTCTGTAAGGCCAGTGGATAAGACCAGCCTCACCCCGTTTTTTGTAGCTTCAATACGCTCGCAGCCGTCTAGATTGATTCCAGAGATCGGCTCTTGGTCTTCTGCCTCCCAGATGTTCATGCCAGCTATGGAGATCTCGATAGAATCGTCTGCGTGGATGACTTCTACTTCGTCTCCATCCCACTGGATCAGGCACTGGTGCATTGTGGATGGAATGCAGCAATTGGCGTGAATCCAATCCCTTCCTAGCAAGACCGTATAAGTGCTCTTGCTGTCCACGACGAAGAATGACGTGGGTACGGTTTTCCTGCCCACTGTCAAGTCCACGTTCAGTACGCCTTGCGTTCCCGAAGACTGACCGTTGAAGTCGCTCAACGTGACGTTGGTTTTGATCAGATCCGCAGTGGAGCGTCCCAAACGTCGTAGCATGGAGTATGGCATGATATTGACTGCCGCTCCGGTGTCCACCAACATCTTGCTGACAGGTTGCCCATTGATGTAACCTCGCAGGTCTGGGGCTTTCGGAGATGTTTGTAACCCTTCTCACGTGGCTTTTCAAAGATAACCGGCCGTGGGCCGCAGTCAAACTGTGCCACGGGTAGCTCATCGGTTCTTGGCGCGCAGAATTCTGACGGGAGTACGAACACCATGTTTGTGCCAGCCGATGTCTTTGCATCGGCTTTTACCGGTTTGGGGCGCCACTCTTTCTGGTCGGGCGGTCTTCCGCTTCCACCGTGCGCCTCACTTTGACGCCAGATCAGGCGTGCTTTCTTCAAAGCGTGGAGATCTGCGCTTGACTTCCTCTAAATTACGCAGCTGCACTCTACGCCGGGTGTGTCCGAGTCCGTCGGGCACCACCTTGGGCGGTGATACCTGTCTTCGTCCTTGCCATCCTTTGGCTCTCGAGGTCTTACCTCGGCGGACTCCTGTGGACCACAGGGCTGAAGAGGCCCTAGGCGTTTGAATACCGACATCGGCCTCGTGTCTTCCTTTTGCTGACCGCATTCAGGCGGTTGTCGATTGTAGGCAATCGGCTCATTCCTGCGCCCAGCAATACACGAAGAAAGGACAATCCCAATGCTGTGCGCCTTCCTTCTTTTCGACCCCCTAGCAAGGTGCTCATATCCTTCGTCGTCTCGCGCCCATGACGTTGGTCATCTTGGCGCTCATACTTGTTAAGGAGATGCGTAGAATGTGGCTTCACGGTATCGCACTCTCCTCACTTGTTCCTCTGTTAAGTACGCTTTGTCATTGTGGCTGGGGTCGCATGGACTAGCCTCCTTTCTTTCCTTGCCCAGGCGACCACCGTCCTCCTTGTACGTGTCATGGTGGTACCCGATCCTACCATATTAGCAACGAGAAATCCAGCTTGCGCCTCGCGGGCAGCGAGTTCTACCATGTTGGCCGGAAATGGGTTTGTATCTACTTTCATGGCGAACTGCCCAAGGATCGAGCGGCCTTGCTCGATCGCCATTTGGATTTGGCGGCGCAGCTCTTGCACTCATTGGTGGTATGGGTGAACGAGTGATGCCACTTGCGGTATGGCCTCCGTTCATTTCACGAGGCGTAGGGATTTTTGGCCTTGGGTAACCTCGGTTGCTTCTCCTTGACAAATCAAATATCTGCTCAGCTTTGCTCACATCAAGTCGAACCCTTTCGCAGGCCCTTCTTTTTCACCCATTTGCGGCCACAGGATCTGCCCCGAGCCCATTCAGCCACGGCCACCTCACGGTCTGTGTAGGATCTTCTTCTTACGCATCGACCAGGCTTATCGACGTTTGAATTTGTCTTGGTACAACTCGGTGTGGCGCTGCTCATACATCATCAGTTTAAGGCCATGCGCCAATGAGTTGTACTCTACCGAACGCGGATCCTTGATGGATGCTGAGACCCAACACAGCTCGACCGCTTCCTTCTCGATTAAACGAGCCGAGTAACATCGGTTCTTGTGATCTGGCGCTGGATGTACTCGGCTCAGATTTCTCCTCGCCGCACTTTGTGCAGGTGCAATGCCAGCCTCGGTAGCCTCACGAATGGTCTTGGATGTGGGCTCTTCCGGTTGCTTCGGTATGAATTGAATCGGTGGTAGTGGTGTACCACCCAAAGGCTGGTCCTCGGAGATTGCGCAAAGAATCTTCTGCGCATCGATCCGATGCCGAAATCATGCCTAGTTGTGCGGTATCGGCTTATGTGCTCGATCGAGCTTGACCCTTGACCCGCGAACCTTGAGAACTCGGGGAGCTTATACTTGGGTGGCGCAGAATCGGATCAAACTCGTTGGGTACGGCTTTGAATAGCCGATTGTCCTTCTCTTGACCTGAAGCCGTCCCTCGAGGATGGTACCGATTTGCTCCTTTGTTTGAGCTAGGGGCTAGATTATCATGACTTGCTCGATGGCATACTTGGCTAGCCACGCCTTGTTGTCGGCGTCCATCCCAGCCATCGCTGCTCGGACACGCCTGCTCGAAGATCTGCTCCAAGATCTCCGCGAGAAACCCTGCGGTTGCAATCTGTTTAGTGCGTGTCGGGCTATTGCGATCCGCACGTGGGCGCATATATATCCGTGTGAGATATCCTTAGGTGGCTCAAACAGGAATTGTGTCGCTGGTCGCCTCGCCTTGTAGACGGCGTGGCGCTGCTCTGGCGGTTACGAGCGGCAAGTGCGAGCAGGGCTGTGGCCTGGTTTGGGCGGTCTTTCTCCTGGTGAGTCCCTAAAGTAGGCCCCGACGGTGAGTACCGATGTTTCATGATCTCTGAACTACGCGCACCGCGACCGCTCAGCGTTCACGGGCTCTCGAATGGCGGTGCAAAGAATGAGCCACCATGTAGTTGACTTCACCGTGGAGGGCTCAGTGCGCTCCTCCGAAGAGCAGAGATCCACCTCATTAAGCGCCCTCGGGAGAACCCTTTCCATCGATGCCATGCGTGCGGGTCCTCTCAAAAGAGCGATGAGGTCTTCCTCGAAGAGGGCCTTGATCTCGTCGTGGCCTTGTGCTCGTCGGCGAGATCGTTGTAAGTGATGGCTGCATTCTCCATCGCAGCGTCGGTGTTGATGTAGACGTTGTTGAATGTCCCACCGGCGTGCGAATGTGTTGCCTGCCAAAACCCACCGAGCAGCGATCGACAACACGGAGAGCTCGGGAGGCTCAGGTGGGCCCTGGTCCCTCGGGCGACGGCCCGAAAAGCTCCGGCACGTCTGGCTTGGTTCGAGGCGTGCCACGACCTATACCAGTCGGGAAGGTGAAGGATTGCTCGATTGATTTCTGCATGATAAACAAGTATCGTAAAATTCGAGCCGTAATCGGCTCCCAGGTTTCCCTGTAAATCGGCTCCTAGAGCCGATTGCCCCATGGTTCTGCGTTAAATTTATGATAACATGGGGTTTTGCTTGATCACTACAAGTTAAATCGATCTACGATAATCTAATGTTTTCACCACGTAACTGGAACTTCCTACGGCGTGATTGATCCAATGCGTACAAAGATGAAGAATATTAACCCTAGAGGCCTAATAACCAACGTAAAGCCAATGCGGAACATCCTCTCTAGAACGAATAAGCCACGTCCTTATGCATTACTGGATCGTTCAACCCGTTTGCAAGGCCTGATTACGTAGATATTAAACTAAACCTTGGCGAACAAGGCACAACTATAACAGATCGAATCGACTAAATAAAGATCAAGCAAGGTGCTACCCTTGCACTTTGGGAAAAGGTGCAAGGGTAGCGAGATAGCTAGAGGTAGCATAACGCGATAGTAAAGAAAAAGCACCGATGCTAGCCTCAAACAATCTATGATAATGGTATTACTCGCCATCAACAACGCTTGATGCGAGTAAAACCAGGTAATGAATAAGTGAATCGCCTAGATCGCAGATGCGATCTAGGCAACATGGCACTACGAAAGAAACCCTAGAAACAAGGGGTGGCGATGCGCCGAGATTGTGTTTGTTGTGAACGTGGTTGTCCTCCTTTTTCGATAACCTTAGGTACATATTTATAGTCCGGAGACTCTCTACTTTTGGAATAACTCTACAATTCTATCTCTACCTAAACATAAACGGAACCTAAACAAACACGAATCCTATTATGATACAAGATACACGGGCAATTTAGCCCAAATCCACGTACTAGGCCGATCCAACAACACGTTGAATATATGTATCTTTCAAGCCCATCTTGATCACGGCCCATCTCCGTCTTTGGCCAAAATACGGTGATAACAAATCCACGGAACGATTCCTTAAATCTTAGGTATTATGCTAAACTTGTAACTCAAATATCTTCCTTTATGATCTTATCATAAACTATTTATATTCTTGTTACAATGTTTTGCACTTCATCTTGAAAGTCTTCAAACTTTTCAAATGTTTCATACTTCATCCTTATTAAGTAAATATTCATATATTCACTCAAATTTTTGGAGAAAGCATATGAAGTTGAAATCCATCGCTCTTGACTACACATAATGGATAACAATATGTACAAGTTCCAATAAGCTAGTCATCCATTCCCTTTTGGCCTATGAACGAAGTTTTAATTATCTCTAGGAAAGTTTCACAAGTGTCGTTTGATCAAAATCAAAAGGACTCCAAAATTCCATCCACATGGAGTTTCTTCATGTTTTATTTCCAATATAATTTAAATAGCGATGTCACTTCCGAAGTGATCTTTCAATCAATTTGTCTTTCGACATTTTTAGCACTAGTTTTATGGATGTGATTTCTCCAACGAGCTTTGTAAATCATCCATATTTTATGGATTACGGCAATTATTTGAACAACCCTTTTGTTCTCATAATACCTGATAAAACAAATCTTGAAGGCAAGCTTTGATGTTTAACAAGCAGCACAATGACCCTTTATTTGTTCTTGATGAACATCATCACATATTATTTTGCTAGTTACTTAGGCCATTATAGTTCATGAATTCTGTTGTTTCGTATGACGATTCATACCAACAAATTCAGTATCCAATACTTAAGAACCACATTATTTAACAAGCAAATAATACAACCATAACACGTATATCCTCTATATACCTGAGCTGAACAATTCTAGTCTTTTGTTTTCTGCCATGTATTTATGAGATTCTGTTTCAGTATTTCCTTTTATGTTTGAAAGAATCTATCAACATCAATAGTGAAGCCATACACATGACACATAGTCCAAAGCGTGTATAGTAAAATACCAATGTCTTTGGACTTGCACTTTGAAGTAGATCACCATCATCAAATGTTTGGTGTTCTTTCAAATTCCTTTCTTTAGTAATCTCTTGGTGTAGTAAACATTTTACCTACATCAAATATTCACCCTTATAATGGAATTATTCATGATCAAGCTACTTTAGCTTATAACGGGGAATTGCGAGTATAATGTTGCTCTCCAAAACCTTTTGGAGGATTAGGACAACTAGTGTCTCCAACCTTTTGCAAATTCTCATCAAATATGAGAACATAAACTTTGTCATATTATACTCTATCATGTTGTAACCAAAACATCATTTCAGATATCGCAATATCTTCCATACATGATGGTTTCTGAAACAACTCTTTCAACTCCTAGATTACCTTGATATTGAAACTATCTTTCGAATATCATGAATCATGGAGATAAACATGATACTCATATACTAACACTGGAATTATTACTCTTGATTTAATACCAACTATAAAACTTCACGGAGTAATCGAAACTTACTGAAAGTTTTCAATGGGACTTTTAAACTTTAGATTAACACTTCAAAACAATACGATACCAGTTCGTAAAGTAACTAACCAGAATTCTATAGTTCTATCATCTCAATTATAAATAAGGGCAAGGTGGTAAACGGATGCCAATGACTACAACAACTATGCAAATTCAGTTTGATTTAATTTATGATAAATAGTGTTCAACTTTTAATCATATTGCTGTTGAACTCCCACTCAAAACAATATCCCTCACATTGTTTTAGTGATTACATGAACCAAATCCACCATATCAAAACCGATCATCACGAGAGATGATGTAGCTTCAAAGGCGAACAATCAACATGCTCATCATATCTACTATATGACTCATGCTTTACCTTTCGGTGATCCGTGTTCTGAGACCATGTCTGTACATGCTAGGCTCGTCAAGATCAAACCTTAGCTTCCACATGAGCAAATCTGGCTTGATCACGTTGTATACACTCGCAGAATCTAACACACCAGATCATCACGTGATGCTTCGAAATAATGAGCTTTAGCAACGGTGCTTACTAAGGATGAACACTTTAAAACTTGAAATTGTGTGCTTGAGGAATCATCTTATAATGCTACCGTCGTGAACTAAGCAATACAAGATGCATAAAAGGATTAACATCACATGCAATTCATAATATGTGATATGATGTGGCCTTTCTTCTTGTGCTTCCGATCTCCATCTTCAAGCACGAACATGATCTCCATCATCACCGGTGTGGCGTCAACGTCAATGGCGCCGCTTCATGGTTGTCTTCCACCAGCATCACCTATTACAACTACTTTGAATAATAGACACGCATGACTTAACGGAATTAAAAGACAACCATATGGCTCCTGCCGGTTGCCGACTTACAATAAGGAACATTGCATACATCATATATAATCACAATCATGGCCATATCACATCACAACACACCCCTACAAAACAAAGTTAGACGCCTCTAATTTTATTTGCATGTTTTACGTGGTTTGGGGATTTCAATAAGTGTCGTTCTAGCTTACGAACAAGAACCACAACATTGATACTAGTATTGTCAATCACCCGTTGTAAATTGAATCTTAACTATGTTGGGAGAAACAGGCACCCGCAAAGCCACTTATGCAATACAAGTTGCATGTCAAGCGTGGACCAAGTCTCATGAACGATGTCATGTAAGGTTAGCCCGGGCCGCTTCATCCCACCATCCCGCAAGATGCAAAGTACACAAGAAGCAATCAACAACAAAAGCATCAACGCCCACAATGACCATTGTGTTCTACTCGTGCAACAGATTTACATATAGACCTGGCTCTGATACCACTGACGGGGTTCGTAGCATGGAAAACAAAAAAATTCTACCGCATGCACACAAACAAGCCAAGATCTATCTACTAGATTGTAGCAACGAGTCGATAGAAGTACTCACCCTCTAAGATTCCAAAGCGGTTAACGAGAGCAGATTCTCGTGGGTGATATAGTCGTACACTTGCCGATCTCAAGATCGCGTAGATGATCCTTCCGGCGCTGCGTTCCGGCAACGCTTCCGCAGTCGGTCACATGTTCGGTACTGGATGAAGACCTTCCTCTCCCTTGTTCCAGCAGGCAGCGGAGGTTGTAGCACTCTCCTCGTGATTCCGGCAGCACGACGGCGTGGTGTCGGAAGTAGAGGGAAGATCCCACAGGGCTTCGCCTAAGATGGAGCGAGTATGGTGGAGTAAGAGAGGGCCTTGGCGATCTACGGATTATAGGAACCAAGGGGAGGTGGTGTGGCTGGCGATTAGGGCTTGGGGAAGCCCAAGTCGGCGATTTGGAGGAGCCCTAGGTGGCGGCAGCAGCACTAGGAGGTGGTGGCGCCTTAGCTAGGGTTTTGGGTGTGAGAGGTAGGGGTGCGCCCTACCCCTCCTTATATAGGTGGGGAGAGGCGGTTTGGGTAGGAGGGAGTCCTCCCCAAACTCCTCTTCATGGCCGACGGGTGGAGGGAGTGGGATTCCTACCCTAGGTAGGTTTCCTACTCTCCCTCCACCAAGCAATGTTCGGATTTGACTTTTCAAATTGGCGTTTGACTTTCAAACTTGGATTTGATTTCTCTCTTCATATTGCCCAGCCAAGTGACCTAGTACATGATGCAACCATTCCACATCGTCATGACACATCCATGTACCCTTCCCTTAGGAGTCTTGGGACCTTCCAGACCCTTCTAGAACATTCCCGGTGAAAACACCGAAATCATTTCTGAACTCCGAAACAGGACTTTCCTTATATGAATCTTATTCTCCAGACCATTTCGGATCTCCTCGTGATATCCCGGATCCCATCCGAGACTCCGAACAACATTCGGTCTCTTACTCATCATTCCATAACTACACAACAACATCGAATCCTTAAGTGTGTCTCCCTACGGTTCGTGAATTATGCGGACATGACCGAGACACTTCTCCGATCAATAACCAATAGAGGAATCTGGAAATTCATATGGCTCCCACATATTTCTACGATTACTTTGTGATCGAATGAACCACTTACATACGATACAAATTTCCCTTTGTCTCACGATAGTTTACTTATCCGAGGTTTTGATCGTCGGTATCTCTACATACCTAGTTCAACCTCGTTACTGATAAGTACTCTTTTCTCGTTCCCGTGATATGTGATCCCTTGTGAGCCAGTCACATGCTTGCAAGCCAATTAGATGACATTCCACCGAGATGGCCTAGAGTATATCTATCTGTCATATGGATAGACAAATCCCACTCTTGTGTTGGAATTATGCCCTAGAGGCAATAATAAAGATGTTATTATTATAATTCTTTTTCATGATAAAGTTTATATTCCATGCTAGAATTGTATTAAGCGGAAACTTTAATACTTGTGTGGTTTGTGAACAACACCGTGTCCCTAATGCGCCTCTGGACTAGCTCATTGATCAATGATGGTTAAGGTTTCCTAACCATAGACATGAGTTGTCAATTGATAATGAGATCATATCATTGGAGAATGATATGATGGACAGACCCAAACTAAGCGAAGCAATTAGATCGTATCATCGTGTTCATCTTTGCGAAGCTTTTCCTATGTCAAATATTGTATTCCTTAGACCATGAGTGATGGGGATATGCCTACCGGGGTATACCAGCGGGGCGTTCCGGCCCAAGACCGGAGTGGGCTGCAGCAGCGATTGGATCAAGCCCAGGAGCCGAGCGATCGAAGTCGAAAGGCCCAAGCAGTAGATAGGCCCATCGGTAAGGTAGGTTAAGCGGCTATTGAAGCTTTAACCGAATCGGTTGAGATATGTAAACCCTAGGGAGGTGAGCCTATATAAACCTCCCTATGGGGTGAGTAGAGACACGTTCACTCATACACCCAAGCGACTCGCCGCCTAGCCAGCTCATTGTAACACCTCCATAATACAATCTAGGGAGTAGGTCTTTACCCTCGGGCGAACCTGGGTAAAACCACTGTCTTTGCCCTCATCTCGCACATGAGATGGTTGGCCGCCCTTGCCCTCGTTCTACTACTCGGCTGCAGTTGCAGCATCTGCCGTGACAATTCCCACGATAGTGGCGCCACCGTGGGGCTGGCGGCCTGGCGGTGTTACGGCGAGATCCAATTTGCCCATCAGCAGGCGGTGCGCCACCGGCGCATGATAGCGATCGGCGAGATGCTCCGGTCTTGCCGAGCAGCTACGTCCCGGCGCGACCCGTCACGCCTGGCGTGATCACCTATCGGCGATCAGCCCCTTCGTCGGCCTCACCGACGTCATCGACTCGGAGGACTCGGCTCGCATCCGCGAGTCGCCGCCACACGATCGGCTCTCCGAGAGCCAGATCCGCACGATCCACCGCCTCTCCTCCGAGTACAACTCGGCCCACAGCAACGTGGCCGGGAATTCAGCGGCTGCAGAGGATGCGGCCCTCACCGACGACGCCGACTCGGCGACCCCGGCGTCACTCGCCGGATCCATCACCGCGGCCTCATCCGGGCTCCATCGCCGGTCTCCAGCGGGGAGATTTCGAGGACCCCTCCATCCTCGGGATCTTCGAATTCGACTCCGGGTCGGAGAACTCCGCCGATCTCCGCGACGAAACCGGTCGCTACGCCGCGACCTACATGGCGACCGGCACCGACCCGCCAGAAGATCCATTCTCCACCCCGATCCCTCCTAACGCCACGGCCACGGAGGTTGAGGAACTCCGCTGGCGGCGGGCGGTACGCAGAGCAAGCGGCGAAAAATTTCGCCTCGGCGGTGACGGCCGAGGAATTATCGCGCTACCACCAGCAGGCGGATCGGGACGCTGAACTCCACCGTTCAGGGCGCCACGAACCGGCGGCAACGACCCGGCCTGCGTGGCCGAGCGCGATCTGCAAACGCAGCGCGCAGGAGCGCCCGGCCCCGCCAGGATCAATGGCAATGGGTGCCCCACTCACCCAACCGCACCCCCGAGGACCAGCCGCGGATAGTAGTCTCCTCACGAGGCGAGGCATAAGCGGTCTTCCTTGTTCTCCACCCGATGGACAACCTCGTGGCGAGGCCAGCGGCCGACATCACGGCAACCGCAACGGCGCCTGCAGATCGAATCGTCAAGGCCCTACTTGCGAAGGCCGTCGAGCAGCGAAGGCGGTGCCGACTCGCAGGCGGTATACTCGCGTTCCTCGAGCGGAGGCCTCCAGCGGCCGCCCAGCGGCGGCAAACACCCTCAACGCCCGCCACGAGCCACCGCAGCTCAATACCGACACTAACGCGACACTCTCCTGCGACCCCAAGCGGCAACCAACCTTGTCGCCAATGGGAAACCCATCGCGCCCGCACCCACATCATCAACAACCAAAGCTAAGGCGCCAGCCCGGCGACCTGCGACATACCTAACCAATGCCGCGACGGCGAGCCCATGGGTCGCTCGGCCGACTCGGGCCAAAGTGCTTCGGACCAATGATCGAGGCGAAGTATCCGCCAAACTTCAAGGCGCCAAAAGAAATAGAAAAGTATGACTCCTAAATGCGACCCGCCGTGTGGCTCGACACATACCTCATGGCGATGGGGATCGCGGGTCACGACCTGCTACGCCGTTACCTCCCTAATGATGGAGGGGCGTGCGGGCGATGGATCAACACTCTTCCCGGGATGTATCGACTCATGGGAGGAAATGCGCGCCTTGCCAGGGCACTTGAGTGCTCCTACACCCGCCACCACTATTGAGGACCTGGGCAGTGCGTCCGGGGACCAGCGAGTCGACCATAGCTGGGTCCAACGGTGGCAAGAGATTTGGTACTGCGGTCGGCATCCACCGGACACCGCGATCCTTTGCTTCAAGACCTCGTGCGCTCGAGCCCTAGTCGCCAAGCTCAAGCGACACTCCCGCACACTCGACAACATCCCGACCTCCTCGAGATCGCCAAACGCAGTACGCCGAGGAAGATCCAAACCAGAAGCGGCGGCGAGTCAGGAGGTCAACGCCGCCGCAGGCGGTATGACAGCGACGCCCGAACCGACCTACGCTACAGCGGCACGCCTCAGCAGCAACGCCGCAGTGATGGGCGAGTCGCTAACGCCGAACGCGCAGCATGAGCCCAAAATCTTCGCCCATGACGGAGAACAGCGCGGCGGCGGCAACTACAACAAGCCAAGGTTCGACCGCGGCCCTCCTTAACCAACCATGTGCGTTCCATAACGGGAAGGAAAGCCCTAACGCACACCACCGCCGTGCCACACCCTCGGGGAAATCGAGAAGGCACGGCGGCGCGAGGAGACCCGACAACGACCCGCCAAGCGGCGGAAAATTCGCAAAGTGGCTCGCTCCACACCTTCACGAGCTTCAACACGAAGCGAGAAGAAGGTCATCGCCAGCGCCGTCGTCGTCAGCGGTGGCCCAAATAGACGTCCCCGGTTCCTGAACTGGTCGGGCAACCATCACCGGAGCCGCCAAGAACACTTTCGGCGCATCGAGTATCGGGGCGAAGTCGCCTTGGTGGTCAAGCCCAAGGTTGGCGACTCATCGGCTCCCAAGACACGATGGGCGGTGGCAGCTCCATCAACATCCTCTACCTCGACACCTTCGGCTGCGGCTCCGCGATCGATGATCGAGACGACCCACACCACATTCCACGGCATCGTCCCGGTCGGAAGGCGTACCCGATCGGCAAGGTCACGCTGCGGTCACCTTGGCACGGCAAACTTCCGCACCGGCGGATCGTCTTGAGCTGGTGCCTCGACACCCTACCACTGCGTCACAGGCGCCAGCATTCGCTAAATTCATGGCGCCCACTCGCGTACAACGCGATGAAGCTCCCAGGCCGTGCGGCGTCATCACCATCAGCGACCCGACATGGCCGCCGAGTGCGAGCCAAAGGAGCGAGCTCGCCGACGCCGTCATCGCGGAGACCAACCACGCCGCGAGCTCGCCAAATGCGGCGGGGTCAACAACGACGACCCCACCATACTCAAGAAGCCCAACTCAGAGGGCGCATGCACCTCAACCTTTGAGGCCACGACGCACACACGCACCGTCGAGCTGGTACCAGGCGACTCCAGCCAGACGGTGACGATCGGGACGGGCATGAGCCCAGCGTAGGAAGGCGCGCTCATCTAGTTCCTCCGTGAGAACAGGGACATCTTCGCATGGAAACCCTCTGACATGCCCGGTGTCCCTAGGGAGCTCGCTGAGCACAAGCTAAACTCCGACCCCAAATTGCGACCTGTCAAGCAGTCGCTGCGGCCCTTTAATGAAGAACGTCGTCGAGCAATCGCCGAGGAAGTGCAGCGTCTACTCGCTGCCGGCTTCATCCGGCCAATCAAGTACTCCAAGTGGCTGGCAAACCCAGTCCTGGTCGAGAAGAAAAAGGGACCTGGAGAATGTGTATCGAATACACAAACCTGAACAGCCTTTGCCCAAAAGGCGATTCGTCCTCCCGGATCGACGGATAATCGATTCAACGCGGGATCGGAGTCGTTATGTTTCCTCGGCGCCTACTACGGGTACAACCAGATCAAAATGGCTGTCGAAGGCGAGGAAGAGCGGCGTTCATCACGCCATTGAGCCTACGCTACATCGCCATGACCTTCGGCCTCAAGAACGCCGGGGCGACCTACCAGCGGTGCATGCAAGAATGCCTCGCAAGCCAAATTGGCCGCAACATCCACGTCTATATCGACGACGTGGTCGTGAAGTCCACTCGCCAAGGCGACCTACTCACCGACCTGGCGGAAACTTTCGCCAACCTGCGAAGATACAAGATAAAGCTCAACCCAGGCAAGTGCACCTTTGGTGTACCCGCCGGACAACTACTGGGGTACGTCGTCTCCAAACGAGGGATCGAGGCAAACCCCACAAAGATCGACACGATTGCCCGGCTCGGCAAACCCGAGTGCTTGCGCGACGTCCAGAAGCTGGCCGGGCGAGTAGCGGCTCTCAGTCGCTTCATCCCCCGCCTGGGCGAAAAGGCGATGCCTCTATACCGCCTAATGCGCAAGAACCCCACCTTCCAGTGGGACAAGGAGGTGGACGACGCGCTCCGCGACCTCAAAAAGGTGCTACTCGCCGCACCACTACTCGTTGCCCCCGCCGACAAAGAACCCATGCTGGTTTACGTCGCGGCGTCCGAGCGCGTCGTTAGCGCCGTGATGGTCGTCGAGCGACCAGAAGAAGGAAAGGAGCGCCCGGTCCAGCGGCCGGTGTACTACATCAGTGAGGTCCTCACCGAATCGCGCCCGGTACCTGATACCAAAAGCTAGTATCGCGGTCTTGAGGGCTCGTGGCGCCGCACTACTTCCGTGAGCACCCGATCACGGTCGTCTCCTCGGCACCGCAAGACATCATACGCAATCGCGAGGCGACGGGCGGGTCGCCAAGTGGGCTGTCGAGATCGGCGTCCACAACATCAAATCTGAGCCGAAGCGATCAGGTCACGAGCACGGCGACTTCATCGCCGCCCGGAGGAGGCCAACAGCCCGAGATAAGCTGCCGTACCTCCACTCTGGAGCACACTTGGCGGCTCCAAGAACACAGACGGTGCAGGTGCAGGGATAGTGTTGACTTCACCAAAGGGCGACAAGCTCCGCTACATCCTCTGCCTCGACTTCACGCCCTGCACCAACAACATGGCTGAATACGAGGCCCTACTCCACGGCATGCGAGCCGCCAAGGAGATGAACGTCAATCGCCTCCGCTGCTACGGATATTCTGACCTCGTCGCGGGGCAAGTCGCCGGCACCTGCGACGCCGTCTCCCCTACCATGGTGGCGTACCGCCAAGCGGTGGACAAGTTGGGCGGCCACTTCACCGGCTACTCTGTCGAGTGGATCGACAAGCGAAAGAATGAGGAGGCCGACGCACTCTCCCGCATCGGGTCGGCTCGACTCGCGCCTCCCGCCGGTGTTTTTCTCGACACGATTACCAAGCCATCAGTCTCTCCCTCGAGGGAGATTGACATTGGGGTCCCAATACAACCAGAGGCAGCCTTGGTCGCACTCGTCAACGAGCCAGACGACTGGACCAAGCCCTACATCGCCTACCTAAGCGGCACCACAGCCGGCAGAGGCAGACGCTCGAATGATCGCTCGTCGATGCAAGTCCTACACCATCATTGACGGCGAGCTCCAAGCGCAGCGTCACCGCGTGTTCAACGCTGCGTCCAACCAGTGAAGGACGCAAAATCCTCCACAACATTCACTCGGTATTTGCGGCCTGCCGCCGCCGCTCATCTGGTCGCCAAGGCTATGCGACACGGCTTCTACTGGCCCACCGCACACGCCGACGTTGTCGACATCGTCCAGCAATGCGCCGGGTGCCAGAAGTACGCCAATCAGACGCACGTACCGAGCTCGGCGCTCAAAATAATCCCCATCACCTGTCCATTCGCTGTGTGGGGCATGGACATGGTAGGCCCCTTCAAGAAGGCCCCCTCTGGCTACACCCACCCGCTAGTCGCCGTCGACAAATTCACGAAGTGGGTGGAGGCCAAGCCAGTCCGGAAATGCGACGGGAAGACCGCCACTAAATTCTTACGCGAGCTCATATATCGCTACGGGTTCTCCAACAGCATCATCATGGACAACGACACCAACTTCGCCAAGGAAGCCATGGCCGAATTCTGCGAAGAGCACCATATCTGGCTCGACCTCGCGTCAGTCGCCCACCCGGAATCCAACGGCCAGGCGGAACGGGCCAATCAAAGCATCCTACACGGCCTGAAGCCGCGACTCCAAGTACCACTCGAGCGCACCGCCGGGTGCTGGGTCGAGGAGTTGCCCTCCGTCATATGGGGGATCCGCACCTCAGTCAACAGATCGACGGGATTCACCCCCTTCTTCATGGTCTACGGCGCCGAGGCATTCATGCCCACCGACCTCGAACATGACTCGCCGCGGGTCGTCCACTACACGGAGGCTGCAAACGAGCTTGCCCGCCAAGACGGGATCGACCAACTCGACGAAGCACGCGACCTCGCTCGGTCACGTACCGCCATCTACCAGCAAGGACTCCGTCGCTACCATAGTCGGCGGGTGAAAGCTCGCACCTTCCAGGAAGGCGACCTGGTGTTACGCCTCATCCAGGACAAGAAGGGCATGCACAAGCTCTCCCCTCCGTGGGAAGGCCCATTCGCCATCAGGCGCGTACTCGGCAACGACGCCTACTACCTCATCGACGTCCGTGGGGACGGCGAACTCGACGTCAAGCGACCATGGAATGTAAACCTCCTCCGGAAGTTCTACTCCTAGAACCCCACTCATGTACTCTCCAGTCGCTATGAAATAAAAAGAAACGGTTACCGCAAATTGCGCCTACTCTCCATGACTTGTGCCACTCGCACTCGTAAAAACAGCGTTATGCTAAATTCAGAAGTCAACCTTTGGTACAGCGATCGGCACGGCTAAGTAGTGCGGTGTAAGAGCACTGAATCACTTCAGGTCTTGCATCGTCCACGAAAAACGCCAACCCGGAGCCCCACTGGAGTCGCCTAGCTTGACTGGTTCTACGAGCCAAGACAACTGCCCTCGCTTCTCACAGCGACCTTGGTCCTCCGCATCCTCGGCATAGCGACTCGAACGGCTAAGTACCACGCTCGGGGACTGAAGACCAGTTCGTCACGAGCGGCCTGGGAAAACGCCAAGTAAGAGAGCATGCCCAGGACTCGCCACGCGACTGACCCAAAGGGCCAGGAAGGAGCGACGCGCTCACACCAACGCGCTAAATCCTCAACCACCCTCGAGTCGCGACTAGAACAACCAAGTACCACGCTCGGGGACTCGGCCACCCGACCTCGTTCGCGCAAGGGAAAACGGTAAAGTATAGAGCACTCAAGGGAGTCGCCTTGCGACTGGCTCTCCGAGCTCGGGCGAGTCGACCAAATCAACAAAACACATGATAACAACACACACATCATATACGAGGTAAACCCCACAAAAGGGCGAACGCGCTCGGGGACTCGTCCAAAATCAATCAAATGCACACAAACACATGACAAATACCAAAATAGACACGATGTCTCATTCAATCGCATGTTGCATTGTTTCATGTTACAAAATATGCCCGCGTGGCAAAACTGCTGCTAACGCCACAAGGCAAACTACCCTACTCTGCAGGCTTCGATGACGACTCGCCAGCATCCCGGCGACTGCGGATGAACGCCGTGTACGGGTTTGATGGATACGTCGTCAGTTCACCCGCCATCGCCGCGCGAAAAGGCTGCTCGACCTTGAAGTCACGATGCGGCGGCTCGGGGTCGTTTGGCGCGACAACCGTCTCCTGGTACGGCAGGAGGTCGCCCATTGCCCGACACGCCCAAGTGCGACACGTTCTTGCAACTTGAGGACCTCGGACAGCTCCACCGCGCCAGTCGACGATGGATACCCACTCGTCACATCGTCAATGTCGAAATCTTCGGGAAGTGGGCGAGTCAAGGCTCGATCGTCGCCGGCGCTCCACGCCGAAACGCCGACCGCGTCATGAACTCAACGACCGCAGGCGCCTTCTCCAAATACTTCCACACCTCAACGAGGTCGCTGGGAATCACCTCCGTGGGCGATATTTCTTGGAGGTAGGCACGGATGCATGTCGCCGACAACGTCGCCGAATCGACGAGCATGCTTACGCACTGCCTCGCGTCGAGCGAGCTCGCCTCTTCTTCGCTATCAATGATGCGACCTGCGAGTAGAAGACAATGATAAGTACGACGGACACCACAAAAACCAAAACTATTAGAAAAGGGAGATGCACTCACCAAGAAAGGGGCGGGCGAGTCCCGTGATGAAGCACTGAAGTGACGTATGGTCGTCCTGAAGCCCAGCAATAAGGACTTCCGACACCTTGCGATCCTCCTCAGCGGCCGCAATGGCGGCCTTAGCTCGCCCGTCCGCCGAGCTCGCTTCTTCTCTCGCCTCTCGCGATTCGCCGAGGTCGGCGATCCGCTGTTCAGCGGCACCCAGAGCAGATCGCGCCGCCACCAACTCACCAGCGGGGACAAGCCCCTGGCGAGCTTCCTCTACCTTCGCAGCAACAGCCTGAAGCCCTTTGTTCGCCTCCTGGACGATGGCCAGATCCCTCTCTGCGTGCTGTTTCACGGCCAATCGGTCCGCCGACTCAAGCTGCAGACCCTGCACATCACCAAAAAAGGTTAGTCAAATCAAAATTCCTAAGTGCCCACCCGCTGAAATTCAGCGAGTGCGCACTCGGGGACTGGCAATGAAAAAAAAACTCCTAAGTGCCCACCCGCTGAAATTCAGCGAGTGCGCACTCGGGGACTGGCGATCAACAAATTCCTAAGTGCCCACCCGCTGAAATTCAGCGAGTGCGCACTCGGGGACTGGATGCGACAAACAAAAGACGCGAAATTATAAGAATCAGGCCGCTACAAAGCACCGACATGATCCTCGGGGGCTGGATGTACCTGGATGGCCGCGCCGAGCATGCCGTGGAGTTGTACCGCGTCCACGGACGCGAGAAGTGCCGGCGTGTGCCCGCGACGTTGGTCGACTTCAGCGTCGGCGGTCCCAGGAGCGTGGCTCGGGGGCGCAGGCCCACTCGCCGTGGTTGCCTTGGTCACGAAGCGCGGGAAGGTAGCGATAGAGGTACCTGCTCCGAGAGAGGTCGCCTCCGCCGTTCCAGGCAAGGAAGCACCCTCCTTCGTAGACGTGGCTGCTTCCATCACGGGCCCGGCTGGTGCGACCGCTGTATCGTCAGAGATAGTGATGGTGTCGTTGCCCTTGGCCTTCTTACTGCCATCCGCCGAGGCGACGACCTCGTCCGCCTTCCTCTTGCGGGAAGGATCTTCCTCGCTAGCGGCGGAGGGCACCTTGGCCACGGTTGGTTGGCCCATCCTCTTCACCCCGGTCCTGCGCATCAATCGAATCAACAAAAACAATCGAAATAGTTATGAAAAATAAGGAAAGGTGAGCGAACTCACTTGGCGACTGGGATGAAACGCAGTCTGACGGAGGCGGCGGTTTCTCCAGCTCGGGCCAGACGGCGAGTGAACCCCAACTCAGGGCGTCGCGTGCCCAAGACACCTGGACGGCTTCTTCGTTGTTGAGGCTGCGGTGGCGCCCGGAACATCCTCACCGGAGCCTCCTTGCGGCGGCCGCGCAGCGGAGCCTCCTTGCGAGGCGGCCGCTTGGCGAGCCTCCACAGTAGATCGGGCGAATGGTGGAGGCATTGAAGCCAGCGGCACTTCCAGCGTCCAGCGCGGTTGTCGCTGGTGGCGCGCCGTCGCCGGCTGGGCTGGGAGCGTCTGAGCTGCTCGCCGAGTGCGACGGCGAGGCCGACTTCGACGGCCTCGTCTTCTTTTTCGGGGGGGCCCTCGCCTCCCTTTCCTTCCTCTTCTTCTTTGACGGGGTGGCTTGACGGCGTGAGGTGGTCTCTAGGAGCTCGTCGTCATCGTCATGACGTTCGAGGCTTCTGCTTGCCTCGATCTCGCGCTGTCGTTGCCCGCGGGTCTTTCGGACCAGCGGGGCAACCTCCTCTTCGGACTCGTCCTCGTCGTCCTCGTTGCCCTTGGTAGGCGGCGATTCGCCTATGTCCTGGGCGGATGGGCCCGAGCTCTCATCATCCGAGGGTGGGATCCACCCTTCTACCACTTGGAATAGCTGCAACGAATACAAAACGTAATCAGAATTACCGCGACTGCATTTACTGCGACTGCGAGCAAGGTAAAGGAATTACCGTTGGAGCCGGACGCTTCGCGGTGTAGGGGGCGACCCCAGCCTGCGCATCCAGTTACACCGCCTGGGTAATCTTCTTCAACGCTGGGAGATAATCCTCCAGCTTCCACTCGTCAAGATAGGCCTTCGTCGAGTCTCCCCGGCCCGTGTACTGGTACATGTAGTGGTCGCGGTGGGCGAGTGGAACGAGCCGCTGCCCGAGCCAGCAATTGTACAAGTTTATCGTTTGAAGGCCCTTCTTTTCAGACCACGGATGGTCTGGAGCATTTCGTCGACGACCATCCGCTGGTCGCCGGGGCGCTTGCCGACTTGGAGATTGCGCGGCTCGGAACGACTAGCGGAGTACCGAGGGATCGCCACCTCGCCTTCCGGGGTTGCCTCGGCCACGTAGAACCACGACTTCTTCCAGTCGCTCGCTGCCTTGGCGGGTAGCATCAGATCAAAGAAAGAAGCCTTGGACTTGAGCTGAAACGTCAAGCCGCCAGCATTGACAGCCGCTTTGCCTCGCGGCTGATCCGTCTGTGGAACAGATCTTGCCACAAGGGAAGTAGGGCGGCAGCCCAAGTAGCATTCGCGAGCATACGAAGATGGCGAGCTGCTCGATGCTATGGGGACCCAGATCTGAAGGCTAGATCCGTAGTAGGCGCGAAACCCGGAAGAATAGGGACGTGAAACCCTAGCCCCGCCGAGATGACGGTGAAACAGGGAATTCCCTCTCTCGCGGGTTTGGGGTCGCTTTTCTCGGCTGCGAGGATACGCCAACAGGCTCAGGATCCCGACCTCCTCGAAGGAGGCCACCGTGTCAGGCACTTGGACCTACCCAGTTCGGTGGAAAGGGCCATGGCCGAGAGATTGGTTGGAGATCGGAGGATTTCGGGTCGACTGGATCGCGGAGCGAAGGAAAGAAAATGCGCGCACTCGGAAGAAGTGGTGAGGAGTTGGCTCTACGATTGCTTGCCATTCCCCTTATATAGCGGGAGTTACCCGCCAAATCAGAGAGCCGTTACCACGCGGTGATTACGCCGAAAGTTACCGTTGGATTACCCCAACAGCTAGTTTGACCACGCCTGACGGTCCAACTACGGCCACTCGGCTCGCCGACCCAATCACTAAGACAGTGTTTTCACCGACTCGACTCGCCAAAGCTGCGACCTGGATCATTGGTTGTCTCCTTTATACAGGAGCCCGCCGACGATTCGACTGAGTGCCTACTCTAAAGCCGTATACTCCGACTGCCAGCAGCCACCTACGCCTAATCGATGATGGCCTCGGGGACTACTGATGGGGATATGCCTACCGGGGTATACCCACAGACGCTTCCGACCGCCCAAGACGGCGAGTGGGCTGCAGGCGGCAGTGGATCAAGCCAGCCGGGAGCCGAGCTGAAGGCCCAGGCGAGTAGATAGGCCCAGTCGGGTAAGGTTAAACGGCTATTGAAGCTTTAACCGAATCGGTTGAGATATGTAAACCCTAGGGGAGGTGAGCCTATATAAACCTCCCTATGGGGTGAGTAGAGACACGTTCCCTCATACACCCAAGCGACTCGCCGCCTAGCCGCCGAGCTCGCCCATTGTAACACCTCCATAATACAATCTAGCAGGAGTAGGTCTTTACCCTCCGGGGGGCCGAACCTGGGTAAAACCCTGTGTCTTTGCCCTCATCTCGCACCGCAGATGGCTGGCCACCCTTGCCCCTCGTTCTACTACTCGCTGCCGATTGCAGCATCTGCCGTGACAATTCCCACGACAATGAGATAATGCAACTCCCTGGTATCGGAAGAAAGCTTTGAGGTCATCAAACGTCATCCTATGAGAGGGTGATCATAAAGGTGTCTCTCAGGTGATCGGAAAGTATCTGTTGGGTTGTATGTATCGAGATGGGATTTGTCCCTCCCAAGTCGGAGAGATATACTTCGGGCCCACTCGTGTCGATATAAACACCGCTTGCAAGCATGTGGTTAAGGAGTTAATCACAAAGTGATATCGGATTATGAGCAGTAAAGTACTTACGTGAGCAGATTGAACTAGGTATGACGGTATCGACGATCGAATCTCGGGCAAGTAAAATATCGCGAGACGAAGGAATATATATATATGGGATTGATTGAATCCTGGCATCGTGGTTCATCCGATATGATCATCGATGAATGTGGGAGTCAATATGGGTGCCTGACCCGCTGTTGATTATTGATAGAAGATCATGTCTGCATATTCTCGAACCCGCAGGGTCATACACTTAACGTGTCTCGACGCTAGGATAGATTGGATAATTGGTTTATGAGTTTTTGTTCGGAGTCTCGGATGGGATCCGGGACATCACGAGAGGTTCCGGAGTGGTCCGGAGAATAAGATTCATATAAGGCAGTGCAGTTTTTGGAGTTCGGAATTGTTCCGGGTTAATCGGTATTGTACCGGAAGCTTCTAGAACCTTCCGGAAGGGGACCAACGTGGCCCCACCTTCCGGGAGGGGGCATGGTCCTATGAGGGAGTGTCCTGGCTGCATTGGGCCGAGGGGACAAGGCCCCATAGGGCCCAGCCGATCCTATAGGGTTTAAAATCGTTTAAACTAGAGATAGGGTTTCTAGAAGGGGGGGAGTCCTCACCCCCCACTCCTCCCTCCCTTGGCCGCCGGCCCAAGGCTTGGAGGAGGGGCAAGGGCTGGCCACCCCCTCTATATATAGAGGGCTGGTGCGCCCCCTCCCCCCTACACCTTGCCTCCAACCCTAGTTGCCCTGCTGCCCTCCTCTCTCCCTCCCGACTGTTTATAGGCGAAGCCCTGCAGCAGAAATTCTCCACCATATACACCACGCCGTCGTGTTGTAGATCCAATCTATCTCTCCACCATACTTGCTGGTCCGAGGAAGGAGGATACGTCGAGTCTTTGCGTGTGCATCTCACGGAGGCACCGCCACTTGTGGTGCTAGATCGGATCGGATCGCGAGGAGGAGAAGCGAGTACGACTACATCACCCACGCTCAGGCGTTCCGTCTTGTAATCTTCAAGGGTATGAAGATCTAATCCAATCTCTCTCATTGATTGCATCTCCTAGATTAGATCTTGGATTTCCCTCTGTTCGCATCCGTAGAAAATTTTGATTTACTATGCCGCGAAACCCTTCAGTGGTATCAGAGCTAGATCTATACGTAGATGTGTTTCACGAGTAGAACACAACATGGTTGTTGCGGGCGTTGATGTTTTCTCTTGCAAGCCTCTTGTTTGTGTTCTTCTTATGACGCGGGATAGTGATATTGAAGCGGTCCAGGCCAACCTTACGCGACGTCGTTCGCGAGACCGGCTCCGCACTTGACGTGTGGCTTGTTCCACACATGCGGCTGGTGGATGTCAGTTTCTCTCACTATAGTTGTCATGGGATTAACACCGGAGTTTGGCAACCATAATATCACCATTGTGGCTTTCCGTAGGTAAGAATCGTTCTTATCATCTACTCCCATAAGCCACGTAAAACATGCAACAACAAAGTAGAGGCGTCTAACTTGTTTTTGCAGGGAGTGTTTTCTATGATATGGTATTGCCCAAGATGTGATGTGTATATTGTATGCGATGATCATGTTTTGTAATGTTTCACGACTTGCATGTCGATGAGTACACAACCGGCAGGAGCCATATGGTTGTATTTATAATTGTGTATGACCTGCGAGTCAACTTCTTATACGCCATGTAATAGCTTTACTTTATCGCTAAGTAGTTAGCAATAGTTGTAGTTGCTATTCGTGGTGGAGGCAATCATGGTGGAGTGATGGAGATCATGCCGGAACGCACAAGATGGAGATCATTGCGCGAAGATTGGATATACCATGTCACATAAAGTTATATGCATGTGATGTTTATCCTTTTATGTATCTTATTATGCTTAGATCGCGACGGTAGCATTATAAGATGATTCCTCACTTAAAGATCAAGATAAAAATTGTGTTCTCCCCAAGTATGCACCGTTGCACGAAAGTTCGTGTCCAAGCATCACGTGATGATCGGGTGCTATAGACTCTACGCTCACATACAACGGGTGCAAGCCAGTTTTGCACACGCGGAAATACTTGGGTCTAACTTGACGAGCCTAGCATGTACAGACATGGCCTCGGAACACAAGAACCGAAAGGTTAAGCATGAGTCATATGAATGATATGATCGACACTTTGTTGTCCACCATTGAAACCACATATCTTCTCGTGATGATCGGATTAGGTGTGGTGAATTTGGATCGTGTTCACTAAACAACTTGAGGGATGTTGAATTTAGTGGGACTTCATCTAGTAATTTGATAAGTTGAACTATTTATCATGAACATAGTCTAAATTGTACTTGCAAATACTGTAGATCACATGGCCAAGTCCAACTTCAACTTCAAAGTTTTTGCTGAGAAGGAAAAGCTTAGAAACAATGGGTCTAACTTCACCAATTGGTTCCGCAATCTAAGAATCATTCTGTCTGGCGGACAAAAGGACTATGTCCTTGGGAAAGCGTTAGGTGACCCCCTTGCAAGCTGGCGGTGATGAGAAAGCATCTCGATCGCAAAGATGATTATGGTGTGATTAAGAGCACCATGTTGTTTGCTATGGAACCGGAACTTCAAAATCGTTTTGAAGAGTATCCCGGGCCCTTTGAGATTCTCGAGGAGCTGAAAACCATGTTTCAGACTCATCCCGTTCTGAGAGATATGAGATCTCCGAGAAGTTCTTTAACTGCAATATGGAGGAAGGGAGTTCCGTTAGTGAGCACGCCATAAAGATGACGGGCTACACTCAACGCCTTGAGCAACTGGAATGCACAATTCCAGAGGAGCTCAAGATTGACAGGGTTCTGCAATCACTCCCTCCCAGCTACAAAAGTTTTGTGGTGACTCATAATCAGATTGGCTCCACTGATACGATCACCGAGCTCTTTGCAAAGCTGAAGGCTGCGGAGGTGGACATCAAGAAGGATAATCATGTGTTGATGGTCAACAAGCCCTCCTTTAAGAAAGGTAAGGGAGCAAAGAAGCCCTTCAAGAAGGGCGGCAGCGTAATGCTCTCGCTAAGAAGAAGCTCAAGTCGGTCCTAAAGCGGACAATCGAGTGCTTCTATTGCAAGGACAAGGGTCACTGGAAGCGCAACTGTCCGAAGTACTTAGCGGACAAGAAGGCTGGCACCATCAAAGGTATATTTGATATACATGTTATTGATGTTTTCCTTACTAGCCCTCGTTGTAGTGCCTGGGTATTTGATACTGGTTCAGTTGCTAATATTTGTAACTCAAAACATGAGCTACGGAATAGACGACAGCTTGCGATGGATGAGGTGACGATGCGTTGGCAGCGGATAAAGAGTTGATGTGATGGCCGTCGACTCTCCTTAGTTTTACCTTGGGATTAGTTTTAAACCTTAATAAATGTTATTATGTGCTGCGTTGAGCATGAACATTATTTCGGATCGTGTTTATTGCAAGACGGTTATTCATTTAAATCGGAGAATAATGGTTGTTCTATTTATATGAGTAACATCTTTTATGGTCATGCACCTCTTGTGAATGGTTTATTTCTTCTAAATCTCGAAAGGGATGAAACACACATCCATAACATTGAGGCTAACAGATGCAAAGTAGATAGTGATAATACTACTTATTTGTGGCACTGTCGTCTAGGTCATATTGGTGTAAAGAGCATGAAGAAACTCCATTCTGATGGACTTTTGGAGTCTCTTGATTTTGAATCATTTGACACATGCGAACCATGCCTCATGGGAAAGATGATCAAAACCCCGTTCTCCGGTATGATGGAGCGAGCAACGGACTTGTTGGAAATCATACATACCGATGTATGCGGACCGATGAGTGTTTCGACGCGCGGTGGATATTGCTATTTCCTCACTTTTACCGATGACTTAAGTAGATATGGGTATATCTATTTAATGAAACATAAATCTGAAACATTTGAAAAGTTCAAGGAATTTCAGAGTGAAGTGGAGAACCATCGTAACAGAAATATTAAATTTCAACGATCCGATTGTGGAGGTGAATATTTGAGTTATGATTTTCTCACGCATCTTAAAGCAAGTGGAATCGTTTCACAACTCACGCCACCCGGAACACCACAGCGCAATGGTGTGTCTGAATGCCGGAATCGAACCCTATTAGATATGGTCCGATCAATGATGTCTCTTACTGATTTTCCGTTATCATTTTGGGGTTATGCATTAGAAACCGCTGCATTCACTTTAAATAGGGCTCCATCTAAATCCGTTGAGACGACACCGTATAAACTGTGGTTTGGTGCTAAACCTAAGTTGTCGTTTCTTAAAGTTTGGGGATCTGAAGCTTACGTCAAGAAGTTGATGCGGACAAGCTCGAACCCAAAGCGGAGAAATGCGTCTTCATAGGATACCCTAAGGAAACTATTGGGTATACCTTCTATCCAGAACCAAGGCAAAGTGTTTGTCGAAGAACGGTTCCTTTCTTGAGAAGGAGTTTCTCTCGAAGAAGTGAGTGGGAGGAAAGTAGAGCTTGACGAGGTTATTGAACCTTCTCTTGAATTGGAGAGTAGCGCACACCTGAAATTGTTCCAAGTCACCGCACCAACAATAGAGGAAGCTAATGACAAGGATCATGAAGCTTCGGACGATGCTGCTACTGAACGTCGCAGGTCGACAAGGTCGCGTGCCCCTCCTGAGAGGTACGGCAACCCTGTCTTGACTATCTTGTTAGTGGAAGACAGTGAACCTACGAACTATGAGGAAGCCATGCTGAGCCCAGACTCTGAGAAATGGCTGGAATCCATGCAATCCGAATTGGGATCCATGAGCGAAAACCAAGTATGGACTTTGGTGGACCCTCCTAGCGACCGAAAGGCCGTTGAGTGCAAGTGGATCTTCATGAAGAAAACGGACACGGATGGTAATGTTACCGTCTATAAAGCACGGCTTGTCGCAAAAGGTTTTCGACAAGTTCAAGGTGTTGACTACGATGAGACTTTCTCTCCCGTAGCGATGTTTAAGTCCATTCGGATTTTATTAGCAATTGCTGCGTTTCATGATTATGAAATATGGCAGATGGATGTCAAGACTGCATTCCTCAATGGCAACATTGATGAAGAGTTGTATATGATGCAACCCGAAGGTTTTGTCGATCCTAAGGATGCTGATAAAGTATGCAAACTTCAGCGTTCCATTTATGGACTGAAGCAAGCATCTCGGAGTTGGAACCTTCGTTTTGATCAAGTGATCAAGAGCTTTGGATTTGTTCCAAATTTCTCTGAAGCTTGCATCTACAAGAAAGTGAGTGGGAGCTCGGTGACGTTTACGGTACTATATGTGGATGACATATTGATTATTGGAAATGACATCAACATGCTTAATGATGTGAAGAGTTATTTGAACAAGTGTTTTTCAATGAAAGACCTAGGTGAAGCTGCTTATATATTGGGCATCAAAATCTATAGAGATAGACAAAGACGCCTGATAGCTTTAAGCCAGAGTACATACCTAGACAAAGTTCTGAAAAGGTTCAGAATGGATAAGGCAAAGAAAGGTTCAGTGCCTATGTTGTCAGGTAAGATATTGAGCAAGGCTCAGTGTCCAACTTCGGTAAATGATAGGGAAGCTATGAGCAAAGTGCGTTATGCCTCGGCCATAGGTTCCATCATGTATGCCATGCTGTGTACTAGACCGGATGTGTCCAATGCTCTTAGTTTGACGAGAAGATATCAAAGTGATCCAGGAGTGGAACACTGGACAGCCGCGAAGAACATCCTAAAGTACCTAAATAGGACTAAAGAAATGTTCTTAGTCTATGGGGGTGATGAACAGCTTTTCGTAAAAGGTTACGTCGATGCTAGTTTTGACACCGACAAGGATGTTTCCAAATCTCAGACAGGACACGTTTATATTTTGAATGGAGGAGCTGTGAGCTGGAGAAGCTGCAAGCAAAGCGTGATCGCGGGATCTACAGTGGAAGCAGAATACATGGCTGCTGCAGAAGCGTCAAGTGAAGGAGTTTGGATCAGAAACTTCATCACTGAGCTTGGCGTGATTCCTAGTGCATTGGACCCACTGGAGATATTGTGTGACAACACTGGCGCCATAGCACTTGCTAAGGAACCAAGATATCATCCAAAGACCAAGCATATCAACCGCAAGTTTCATATAATCCGAGATTATATTGCAGATGGAGATCTGAAGATTAGCAAAGTACATACAGATTTGAATGTCGGAGATCCATTGACTAAACCTCTTCCACGTGCAAAACATGATCAGCACCTCAGTGCCATGGGTGTGAGATTGTTGCCAAATGTAAACTAGATTATTGACTCTAGTGCAAGTGGGAGACTGTTGGAATTATGCCCTAGAGGCAATAATAAAGATGTTATTATTATAATTCTTGTTCATGATAAAGTTTATATTCCATGCTAGAATTGTATTAAGCGGAAACTTTAATACTTGTGTGGTTTGTGAACAACACTGTGTCCCTAGTACGCCTCTATGAACTAGCTCATTGATCAATGATGGTTAAGGTTTCCTAACCATAGACATGAGTTGTCAATTGATAATGAGATCATATCATTGGAGAATGATATGATGGACAAACCCAAACTAAGCGAAGCAATTAGATCGTATCATCGTGTTCATCTTTGCGAAGCTTTTCCTATGTCAAATATTGTATTCCTTAGACCATGAGATAATGCAACTCCCTGGTATCAGAAGAAATCTTTGAGGTCATCAAACGTCATCCTATGAGAGGGTGATCATAAAGGTGTCTCTCAGGTGATCGGAAAGTATCTGTTGGGTTGTATGTATCAAGATGGGATTTGTCCCTCCCAAGTCGGAGAGAGATATACTTGGGCCCACTCGGTGTCGATATCAACACCGCTTGCAAGCATGTGGTTAAGGAGTTAATCACAAAGTGATATAGGATTACGGAACGAGTAAAGTACTTCTGTGAACGAGATTGAACTAGGTATGACTGCAAGACGATCGAATCTCGGGCAAGTAAAATATCGCGAGACAGAGGAATATATATGGGATTGATTGAATCCTGGCATCGTGGTTCATCCGATATGATCATCGATGAATGTGTGGGAGTCAATATGGGTGCCTGACCCATTGTTGATTATTGATAGAAGATCATGTCTGCATATTCTCGAACCCGCAGGGTCACACACTTAACGTGTCTCGACGCTAGGATAGATTGGATAATTGGTTTATGAGTGTTTGTTCGGAGTCTCGGATGGGATCCGGGACATCACGAGAGGTTCCGTAGTGGTCCGGAGAATAAGATTCATATAAGACAGTGCAGTTTTTGGAGTTCGGAATTGTTCCGCGTTAATCGGTATTGTACCGGAAGCTTCTAGAACCTTCCGGAAGGAGACCAACGTGGCCCCACCTTCCGGGAGGGGGCATGGGCCTATGAGGGAGTGTCCTGGCTGCATTGGGCCGAGGGGACAAGGCCCCATAGGGCCCAGCCGATCCTATAGGGTTTAAAATCGTTTAAACTAGAGATAGGGTTTCTAGAAGGGGGGGGGGAGTCCTCACCCCCCACTCCTCCCTCCCTTGGCGGCCGGCCCAAGGCTTGGAGGAGGTGCAAGGGCTGGCCGCCCCCCCTCTATATATATAGGGCTGGTGCGCCCCCTCCCCCTACACCTTGCCTCCAACCCTAGTTGCCCTGCTGCCCTCCTCTCTCCCTCCCGACTGTTTGTAGGCGAAGCCCTGCAGCAGAAATTCTCCACCATATACACCACGCCGTCGTGTTGTAGATCCAATCTATCTCTCCACCATACTTGCTGGTCCGAGGAAGGAGGAGACGCCGAGTCTTTGCGTGTGCATCTCACGGAGGCACCGCCACTTGTGGTGCTAGATCGGATCGCGAGGAGGAGAAGCGAGTAGGACTACATCACCCACGTTCCGACGAACGTTCCGTTGTGCGAATCTTCAAGGGTATGAAGATCTAATCCAATCTCTCTCGTTGATTGCATCTCCTAGATTAGATCTTGGCTTTCCCTCTGTTCGCATCCGTAGAAAATTTTGATTTACTATGCCGCGAAACCCTTCATATTGATCCATTTGCCTCAACACATACTTTCCGAACACTCAATGCCATATTTATAGCCACCCAGTTACGGTGTGGTGTTTGATGTCATCAAAGCATCTTTCCGGTGATGGTGATTAGCATGATCTCATGGTTGAAGGAATTAGGTTACTATGTATTAGAAAGCATATAGCAAATGAACTATATTAAATGACTTGATCTTTATGCTACACTTAACTATAGGAGTATGTCCATCATATCATTCTCCTAATGATATGAACCTGTTGTTAATAACATCTCTATGTTCATGATCAGGAAACCATGATCATATATTAACCAACAAGCTAGTTTAACAAGAGGCTTTACTAGGGACTCTTTTATGTTTACAAATCACACAAGTATTAATGTTTCCGGTTAATACAATTATCATAAGCATGAAGATATGATAATAACCACTTTATTATTGCCTATTGGGCATATATCCAACATGCCTTCCTTCATGGTTTTCTTACTTGGGAAGTGTATATGCAGCAGCCTCTTGGTTTTGAGGACTCGAGGTGTCCCAAGTATGTTTGCAAGCTGCAGCGTGCTCTCTATGGTCTCAAACACTCGCCCCGTTCCTGGTATACACGTTTGAGTGACAAACTTCATCAGCTTGGTTTTATTGCTAGCAAGGCGGATGCTTCTTTGATCATTAGGGAGTTGTGATATATATGCTTGCGTATGATGATAACATCGTCTTGGCTGGATCATCTACATCTGCTGTTGGGAAGCTGGTTGCGACTCTTTCGGGTTCTTTTCCTATCAAGGACCTTGGGCGTCTGGAGTATTTTCTCGGGATTAAGGCTGCTTACACTCCTAAGGGTATGGTGTTGACACAACACAACTATGCTCTTGATATCTTGCACCGGGCCAACATGGAGCAATATCGGTCGGTTACCACCCCTATGTCTACTTCTAATAAGTTGTCTCGAGATCAAGGTGAACCGCTCAGTTTTGAGGATGCTTTCAAGTACATGAGTATTGTTGGGGGTCTATAGTATCTTACTCTCACTGTCCTGACTTATCGTTTGCTGTCAACAAGGTGTGTCAGTACTTGTCACAGCCTACTACCGCTCATTATGAGGCGGTCAAGCACATCCTGGGGTATATCCGAGGCTCCGTGTCTACTGTCTTGCATTTTCGGCGCTCCTCGTCTACGGGGTTGAGTATTTTCACTAATGAGGATTGGGCTGGTTGTTCTGATGATCGCCGTTCCACTGGCGGTTTTGCAGTTTATTTTGGTCCCAATATTGTGTCTTGGAGTTCTCACAAGCAACCGACGGTTTCTCGCTCCAGTATTGAGGCAGAGTATAAGGCTTTAGCCAATAGCACCGCAGAGGCTATGTCGATATAGTCAGTATTGAAGGAGCTTGGTGTGTTTCTCTCTGAATCTCTTGTTTTATGGTGCGAAAACATTGGAGCTACGTACTTGTCTGCCAATCCAGTGTTTCATGCCCGCACGAAGCATATCGAGGTTGATTTCCACTTCGTGCGTGAGAGAGTTGCTTTGGGCACACTTGATGTTCGATTCATATTCACCGATGATCAGTTGGCTGACGTGTTCACGAAGCCGGCTACTCAGCTCATAGTTCGACGATTTAGTTCCAATCTCAACCTTGTTCACGAACGGTTTAGATTGAGGGGGGTGTTAGAGTTGTATATGCGTGCGTGTATGTATCGATTTGTAACCGGTTTGTAATTCCTTGTTGTACAAGTTGATCCATGTCGTCGGATTGTCGAGAAGTACGCCATAGCGGGTCCTAGTGGCATTGGAAGGATGGGGTGTGAGACGTCGGATGTTCCAGGAGCGGTGAGCACCAGTTTACCCAGGTTCAGATCCGACTGCGGTGATCGGATCCTACTCCTGCTAGCAACCCAGTAATATATCGGCATAAGCCGGATGTTACAGCGGATTACAAGAGAGGTTCGCCTGTGCGAGTTGATCGTGGTGTTATGATTGATTCGTTGCCCTAAAGGCTCCCATAGGGACGGTTTATTAGTCACCGGGGCCTAGAGTTACAGGGAGAGACCTATCCGGCTACATTACAGAGTCAGTAACTATGTACAACTTGGACTACAAGTAATACTGCAGGCCTAAGTTGGTAACTCTTCTGGGCCTTGCCATAGCCGGAACTGGCTCCTCCTCTTTCTCTGATTGGGCCGCCCATGAATCAAATCTCTAACCCGTTGGTGGGCCACCCTGGTCAGCGAGTCTTGTGGGTATACCCGAAAAGTATATCCCCAACAGTAGCCCCCAGAAGTCTCCAAGATCTGAAGTCGGATAAATCGTCTAGCTTGAAGGTTTATTTGTCTTGAGAATCTTGAAGGGTTTCCCGAAAACTTCTTTCATTAATGTAGGATTCCGAGTCAATCGAGTCAGATATATTTTGCTCTGACCTTAGTCTTTTCCTTGCTTGGTTTGAAACATAAGACGTATTTTTTAGCGGCGTGCGGACTGACAGCTTTTCAGACCAGGTCCTGTCTCTGACAGGATTTCCATCAGCATGACCGTTGGTGGGTCCGTTCCTTATGGAACAGAACATCGTTTCAATGCCTGCGCAAAAATAGAGGGGGTGGAAGAGTCGTGAGGAAGCTAACTCCCCCTCTCCTATACGCGTGGCGATAATCATGCGTGTCATCGCATGAATCTTGATGTAAAGGTAAATAAAGAGGGGAGAAAACCCTTTATCTCAGATTCACCTCTTCATCGATTCATTCATTGCTTCATCGTACTCCTCGAGCACTCCGCACCAGTTCCCATATACGCACCGTTGAGAAAAATCTCTCCTTCCCCCACCAGCCCTTTTTCCCCCATGATCTATGGCTTCTGCCTCGTCCTCAGGAGCGGTGGCGGCGGGTTCATCGGCAGCGAAACAGAAGAAAATGTGGGGTCTTTGGATCCCTAGCGCCATGGATAACGTGGAGCTCCAAGTCATGGAGGATGAAGGGTTCATCGTTGCCGATGCATGGTGGAGCGCCTCAAGACACGTCGTCCCCGCGCCACTCGACGACGAGAGGGTGTTGTTCGGCACTCACGTCCACCGCGCCCTCAGCTTGCCATCGTTGGACTTCCTCGTCGAGGTCGTCAATCACTATGGTGTGCAACTCCATAACCTTACTCCCAACTCCCTTCTTGAGCTCAGTACTCACGCAACTTTGTGCGAGGGGTTTCTTGGCATTAGGCCAAGTCTCACCCTTTTCCGGTACTACTATGGTAATCAGAAGAATTCAATCAGTGACGGTGTGCCTTATGTCACCGACACTCTTAGCGTAGTCCCTAGGAGGAATCAGATCTATCATAGGATTAATGCTAGTGAGTCCGTCAAACGCTGGGCCAGAACTTTCTTCTATCGTAAGGATATTCTGGCTCCTAGAAAGGCGGAAGGTCTTCCGGCGTTCGTCAACGGCGCCGCTCCCCACCAAGATTTATGGGACACGGAGGACCAGAGCTGTTGGATATTTTGATCCTCGCCAAGAGGCGGATTGAGTATTTGATGAAGCATGAGGGACTCCATGGATCCGATTTGATCCACTGTTGGCTGGAGCGCCGAATTCAGCCTCTCCAGCACCACGGAGACAGCCTCATGCACCAGATCACGAGCGACAAGAAGGACAAGATGAGGGTCAGTTCTAGCCGGCTCGTACTGAAGGACTACAAGACCATTATGCAATGTTTGATCAAGGAAAGAGTGGAACGAAAAGTTCTGGAAGTTTCCATGAAGATGTATACGACCAATCGTCCTCTAACTCCGGTAAATATTTCGACTCTGCTTTTGCATTTCGTCGTTCTTTTCTGTTCTTTCTCCAACTCTATTTTCATCGATGCTTTTTGACTTTGTCAGCTCGAGAAACTCTCCAAGTCCAAGCTAGCTCCACTAGAGGGCTATGCTTCAGACGACCCGGAGGCGACGAAGGATTATGAGGTGCAAGACGTTGCCACCCCTGCCTCCAAGAAGCGTAAGGCGAAGGAAGTTGTTGTTGCTGGTAGCCACGTGCTGTCAGTGGTTAAAAAGTAGGCACCCTACCTTTCATTTGTATTACTCCTGTACCTTTATTTCTTTCCAGAGCACACATAATATTTAGGATTTTCGTGTTCTAGAGTTAAATCAAGAAGAGCAAGATAAATCCGGACAGCAAGCCAGGCAAGCAGATGCGCCAGGAAAATCTTGTTATTTCCCATGATGTGCCGCCATCGACCCATCCAGTACTCCATCAGCACAGGGAGCTTCTGCATCCCCTGATGCTGGAAAAATCTCAAAAACCCTGGTCATCGTTGATGACCAGGCAACTAACAAGAGTGAACCCGTCAAGGGTAATGATCCCATGGTAATGCCTACAAGAACGATGGATAAGGTGGTTGATTCCACTGTCCCTGGCCTCAAGAGGAAAGAAAAGGAAGAGATCCTCAGACTGGCCCAGTCCAGTCTTGAGAAGCAAACCTTGACTCTAGAGGCAGCGAGCCAAGAGGAGGAAGACGTCAAGCTGGTTAGCCTCCTGGACCAAATTTTTGTCCAGGATGCTAAGGTCGCATCTGGCGAACTTCTAGCGATGGATGTTCCGTCCCTCACCCTTACCGAGAAGGTGTTTCACAGCACCAAACTCGGATTTCAAAAGATGCACCTGGAACACATTGTAAGTTTCCGATTCTTATCATATCCTCTATCCCCCAAGCATAAAGTCGGATAAACATTGTTGGATTCCGAGTTGATGCTTTTAGGTTGCAAAAGAACGATATAGTCTAGCCCCCAAGGCTCGTGCTGTAATTTTACTTAGTTAAACTTGCAGCCCGAGTCTTAGTAGCCATCTGACGGTATTCCATCTCTAAACTTACAGAAAATTGCATCTTCCAACCAGGAATTGCTCAAGAATTAGCAATAAGCGCAAAGAAATCAAGGCTTTGTGCTTTGAGAATTCAAAGTTGAAAGTTGAAAAAGATGAAGCACAAGGTAAACTTTTCCAACTTCTTCTTTTCCAATTATCTTTTTTGTCATAGCCAAACTTTTGTTTTGTCTGACTGATATTTTGTCTTTGCAGAACTATTATGTCAGTCTAGCAAGATGGTGGAGCAAGATGAAAACTTCAAGGTTTTGGAGATAGAAAATGCTGAAATCTGGGACAAGCTTGAGAGACTAACTTTGGAATCGGAGAAATCCGTGGCCGCAGTCGTGGAGTCAAGCAATCACGAGACTGTGAGGCTATCCCTCCGAGATAAAGAATTATCTGATCTCAAGAAGGATTTTGATATTTAGAGGGATCTTGCCCAGGCCTCAGCTAGTGAACTGAACAGTCTCCACAAGGAGCATGCGCAATGGAATCACTCTGTGCTAGGTAAGATTTCCGAATCTTTCTTTTACTTTTGTTTTTTGATTTTTCAACTTTCTTTTCAACCGAATTTTGCCTTTTTGGTTCTTTCCTAGCCCCCATGAATCTTTCCAACTCTCCCACCTACGAACCTCGCCTCGAGCGCATTAAGCTTGTTGGAGATGTCTTGTATGACTTCCGCCAAACGCTAGAAGAGGCTGGCGAAGCCGTTAAGCTTTCCGAATTGCACACAATGTCAATGCACGAGGTGAGGGACAAGGTCAAGGATATTCCAAAATTGATCGAATACTGGAAGATCTCCTACGCTCGGACTGCTGCGCAAACAGCTCTGACCATGGTGATGAGCCACCATAGCGAGATGGAAATCTGGCACGTCACCAAGGGTATTGCCGAGGAGGATGATGAGGGTAACCCGCAGGACATCTAGGCCATCCAAGAATCTTGTGCATGTTACGCTTGTCGGGTGGAGGAGGTGACCAATTACACGACGCCATTCTTCGAATCCGTTGCCACGCCTCCTTCGCCTCAAGAGCAAGAAATCAGCAATGCTTTCGAGTCTGAGATCGAGGGCGACACTACTGTTGACTCCAATGCTCCACCTGCTTCATCACTACCACCTGCAGCATAAACAATTTCTATGCATTATCTTGAACTTATGGCAATATAATGATGGATACAATGTTTATTTTGTGCTGGTCTGTAAAAACTAATGCTTTTACTATCTTAGCACTTTTGTTTATATATTTTTATGCATGTGCTTGAAAATTTCTGAAGCACTTTGCTTTTTTTATTTATGCCTATACTTATCGGTTTATCTGGCTCTCTGCTTCGTCCCTTTAATGGGTCGGCCAACCTTTAGCACAAAAACTTTGCCGAGCAACGGAGCGCAATTGCTAAACCAGTTTAAACTTGGAAACAAAGTCGGCTTCCAGTACCAACAACTTATTACTCGGAAAATGCTCGCGTCTAAGCAATCAGATAAAGAATCAAAGCATAGAAAATAATTTGAACTTTGTACCCTAAGGTAACATTTTTATATATTCAAAAATCGTAACCAGAACGAACATGAGCATAAAGTACTTTCAAGCATTCTAGGATTTTTGAAAAAATTACATGCTCTTTTGGAAATAAGATGGCAAAAACGTCTCAAAGATAACAATATGAGGAAACCAATACTTTTTTTCACTTTGAACATGTACATATATGATTACAAGGAAATATAACTAAGAATAGAAGGGATGTAGCTATGCAAAATTCCATGGTGTAACACCCTCAGAATCGGACCTATGGAAGTTTGAGCAAAATTCGCCAAACCCGCATAGAAACGATTCAAAGGTGCCCACCAGGCACTTTCGTGCGGGTGGAAAACGAAGTAATAACATTACACAACAGTCCTCGATGGGACCCACAGAACAGATATATATAACAGCGACTCAAAGAGTCAAGAATACAGATATAATATACAAAGATCCAAATCACCTTGAAAACGATAGAGCGTCCAGCTACGGACAAGATGCAAATGGGGCTAAGAGCCCTGAAGAATAATCAATGGCGTCCATAACCCTGCCAAAAGCCGGAAGGTTAACCCCGCTAACGTCGATCTCAAAACCTGCTTAAACAAAGGGTGCCGACAAAGGGCAAAGGAAAAGAAGGAGCGTCGATCGAGGCCAAGACAGCGAGGCTAGAATTCGGCGGTCCTCGCCTACATAGGTATGGTGGACTGAAGCGGTAGCGGCAGCACGCACTAAACAACCTATAGAGACTCGATACAACTGACGGTTATCAGAGAGGGGTAAGAAAGACCTATCCGGATCCAACCTGAGGCTAACACCAAACAAACCCATCCTGGTGTTTCCCCCTCGAGACCAAACGAGGAAGTCAACCGAGGAACTCACTCAGTTGGCAGTTTTATTTATTCAGTTATTGTTGCAGCAATTACTAGTCAGGTTTAGATAACCGTCCTGATAAAGTAAACAGTGGGCACTTTTAGTTAACCATTCCGTGATAGTGGCAACACGTACTAGTCAGATACATTTATCATGAGATAACCCAAAAACCCAGCAGTTGTTGGTACTTTTATTCAGCCATTCCGTTGTAGTTGCAGTACTTACTAGTCAGGTACAATGATCGCAAGCGTCACTTCAAACAAGCAGTGGTGGGCAGTATTATTAGACATTCCATTATAGTGAAGCTGATTACTAGTCATTATAAAGTCAAATTTATAGCAATAAACTTTAGTTATGCTTGTCTATGGTCGAGATACTGTGCTCCAAGTCGTCCATATCCGCGGACACGGCTTTCAGAAAGTTTTACCCGGCCGGGATGCACCAATAGCAACACACGCTCGATCAACCTCGGAAAAACCAAAACAAAACCCAACGAGGCTTTCACGACTGAACAATCACAGGATTCAGAATTATTTCAGGGGCCACCCTTGAGTCTACCCATAGCGAAAGCAAGCTCGAGACGGACTCAAGGTTTGGGTATCGGTTGTGAACGATCGGGAACCCGAAAGTGTGGCTGGGCTTGTCGACACAGCGAATCGTGTCCCGATCCTAACGATGACAGTGTGCTCCTCGCACAATCGTAAATACATAAGTAGCATGGCATAAGTACATGATCGTAAATAAAACCTCAAACTAGTTTGTGGCCCCAAGAAATAAGACTGAATCAAGCTCTGGCTCAGGGGGGTCCCATATACCTCCGGATGTGGATAGCGATAAATCAAGGAACAGGTATCAAGTACTCGGGGTCCTACGGGACACAAGTGGGCGTTCGGAAACCAAATATTTTCTATCACCCACCGATGCCTCTACTTACTTCAATTTTAGTTGTTAAACAGGAATTAAAGTGAACGATAAGTAAAACTATGATCATCTCCAACATCAACATGCGGCAATACATCAACAAGCTGGCTTTGAGCGAACGCACGCAACCTTCGGAGCAAGCGACTACGACGCGCAAGTCCAACTATCTACCAAACAACAGGTAATAGGATGTGTCCAAGGCAATATATGGCTGCAAGGGATATCAAGGGTACGGAAACTAGAGCATCGCAACACAGATGGCAATAGAACAACAGGAGGGAATAAATACTATAAAAGTAAGATAGGTAGAAAGGGGGAGATGCTCGCCTGGAAACATTGCCGAAGGTTCAACCGAAGATCGGGTCGACACTCGCATCAACTCAACGGCCTTATCCGCGAAGAAGCAAAACACTAGAAGAAACACCGGATGCACTATTTAATACAACGGCAGAAGATCGGCATGATGCATGTATGATGTATGGCATGGCAAGGTGCGATGCAATTAGGTCATATTAAGCGGAACCGGGGTCCCGACAGTTTAATTGAATGGTTCAAGTTGTTTAGCTACCCCGCAATTTAAATGTTGTTTAACAGGCAGAAGATAGTACCGGGTTCGCTACACAAATTTAAATGAGGCCAATATGAGACTAGATTTGCCCGCATATGGGCCCCATATTTAATTATAAGGTGAATCGGCATAAGGCCCCCAAACCACATGATATGCATGCGAGATGAATGATTTGATATGCACCAATTGTATTATAAAATTAGGGTTTCGGGGAGGGGTTCACACATTAGGGGGCTCGACGATCTTGAGGTTCTGGGGGTTCGGGGTTCGGGGTCCGGGGTTCGACGGAAGCGTTCTCGGGCTCTGGGACCGTTCTCGGATTACTGGGGTGGATCTTGTCGTATCCGCGGTGGTCGGCCATGTTGTCGGTCTTGTCGTGGTGAAGCTCTTGTCGGGTCCGCGCCGTCGAGTCGGTCCTGGCTTCGGGGTGAAGTGCTCGTCGTTCTCGTGGCGATCTTTGCGTCCACCCGGTTCGGGGTTCCACGGGTCCGGCTCGACAATCGGAATCCGGGAACGGGTCCTGGCGAGCTTGGCGTCCGGGAAGGAGGACTTGTCGCACCGGGGTCGTCGGCATGTCGTCGGTTTTTCTGGGCCGAAGCACTTGGCGTCCGAGAGACGATCTTGGGGGTTCGGTCCGGACTCGCATCCGTGAAGAAGACCTTGACATCCCGGATCGGTCTTCGGTTCCCGGGACGATCTTGCGGTATGGTGTCGTGGTCTTCGGGGAGCACCTTGTACCTTCTTCGGCATCACGCCGGTCTTGTCGGTCTTGGGGCCTCAGAATTTGAACCGCTCCGAGAAGATCTTGCGGTTTGCGGTCTCCACATCCCAGTTTAGTACCAACCTGGTACTACACCGAAAACATGCACTGTTGGAGGCAGAGAACTCGCTGCTGTGGGCTCGGGGTCGGGCGAGGGCGGCGCCGAGGCGGGCGGCACGGGCGGCGGACAGGGCGAGGTCGGCGGCGGCGCAGGCCGACGGAGGCGCCGGGACCAAGCGGCGGCGGGCGAAGCTCGAGGGGCCAGGCGGGCGGCGAAGCTTGAGGCAGGAGGCGCTGGCGGCAGCGGCGGTCGGCAAGGCGGCAGAAGGCAGGCAGAGACGAGCGAAGGCCGGAGGCAGCGAGAGATGATCGGGCGGCGGCGAGCGAGCCGAGGCGGTGGAGGTGACGGAGGAGGGCTGCGGCATGGCGCCGCGGGTGCGAGGCGCGGCCGAAGGGGCCTGGGGTGAAGCGGGCGGGGCTGCTGCGGGCTCAGGGAAGCCAGCGGCGGGCAGGCGGGCGGCGGTCAGTGAGCGCCCGGGCGGAGGCGAGCAGGGAGGCCGCGGGGCGTGGGGCGGCGACGAGTGGAGGCGGGCGCTGGTCGGCAGTGGGGCGGAGGCCAGGGCGGCCGGGCGGTTCAGGGAGGAGGCAAGGGCGTGGTGAGCGTGGGGAGCACCGGAGGGGAAGGAAGGCTGCAGAGAGAGGAGGCGGGGAACTCGGGGCAGGCGGCGAGGAGGAAGGGCAGCGGTGGCAGGCGCTAAGCCGGCAGAGAGAGAGAGGTGAGCAGGAGGCGGTGTCTTGAGGAGGAAGAGGGGTAGGCGCTGACGGGACGGGTGGGGCCATGGGTGCGTCGTTGTGTGGTGTCTTGGTGGTTGTGTGGCCTGTGTGGGTCTGGCGGGGTCAGGGACCAGGGGTGGGGCCCAGGCGGCAGGGTGTGTGTTGAGTGGAGTGGGGTGAGAGGAGAGAGGGGCTGCTGAGGTGGCGATTTATGGTTGGTTGGGGGTAGGGAGAGTGTGAGGTGGCGCAAGGGGAGTGGCCGGGGTGAGGTGGCCAAAGGGGTGTGGGTTTGTTTGTTGGTAGCTTTAGGATTTAGGGGGCTGTTTTAGGTGGCCCGTTTTAATTCCGGGGGTGGTCGTTCGGGTCGTTCGGCCCGTTCGACTGCCCCACCAAAATAACTTAATATTTTATTTACTTTAATTGGACCGTTTGCAACCCGATAGCAACAAAACAAAATAATCCGGAGACTCGGGGTTTTGCGTTTGAATAAAGATGGGGCGTTTGGAAAACAAATCGAGGTTTGTGAAAATAGTTTTATGCAAACAATGCATGATGATGACGATGCAATGCACAAATTCAACGCGATTTTCTAGTAGTGGTTTTGCGGGATGCCACAATTCGACACCACTAACAAGGGATCTCGCCCTCGAGATCCGCCTCATGGTACCGGAAGGAAGGTCGGCGGTCTGATCCTTCGCGCTTCGTGTAGATCCTCGCGACACCACTAACAAGAGGTCGTTGTCCGTGATCGTCGAGAGAACACTCCGGAAACAAAAGGTCGAAGGTAGAGGTATCAACAAATAAGCCACCCCTAACTTCCGTGGACGGAGTAAAACTGCTGGATCCACTGATTCGGCGTACAAGAGCGAATGATAAGAGTAGTGGTATGGTAGCTACTCCATCCCGCACTCAAACCATTACTCTGCACACGAATAGGCGGATTATGCAACCAACTCTCGGAATGAGACTGAAGATCTCGACAAGCGAGGTTTGGGAACAAAGAAGTGATGCAGACTCTGCATCGGATCTGGCGTAGATGACGTCATCGCATCGGAAAACACCGGAAGGCACAAACAAGACACACAGAATGATCCACCAGACGAAAGATTCCTCGGATAGCATGAAGACCGGATGTAGCAACACCGTTTCCAAAAGAGGACGCGAAACCCTGAAGGTACGACGGAACCCAACCACGAGAATTCCTGGACTCGAAGAAAGGGACGAGAGCGGATTCAAAACACGTAGAGGTAAGAGGAGAACAGCAGAGGGTAAGGAGTAAAATCAGACCTAATCAGAACTATCCAACCGATTTTCAAAAATAGTTTTGACACTCTACTTCGGCCGTTAGCTAGGTTATCCTACAGGCTGGACTTGTGGGTATCGCTGCCGAGCTCGATACCACTCAGTAACACCCTCGAGAATCGGACCTATGCAAGTTTGAGCAAAATTCGCCAAACCCGCATAGAAACGATTCAAAGGTGCCACCAGCACTTTCGTGCGGGTGGAAAGCAGTAATAACATTACACAACAGTCCTCGATGGGACCCACAGAGCAGATATATATAACTTGACTCAAAGAGTCAAGAATACGAATATAATATACAAAGATCCAAATCACCTTGAAAGCGATAGGCGTCCAGCTACGGACAAGATGCAAATGGGGCTAAGAGCCACGAAGAATAACCAATGGCGTCCATAACCTGCCAGGCCAAGCGGAAGGGTAACCACGCTAACGACGTCGATCTCAAAACCTTAAACAAAGGGTGCCGACAAAGGGCAAAGGAAAAAGAAGGGCGTCGATCGAGGCCAAGGTACGGCGAGGCTAGAATTGGCGGTCCTCGCCTACATAGGTATGGTGGATCAAGCGGTGGCAAAGACGCACTAAACAACCTATAGAGACTCGATACAAGGCGGTTATCGAGAGGGGTAAGAAAGACCTATCCGGATCCAACACGAGGCTAACACCAAACAAACCCATCTGTGTTTCCCCTCGAGACCAAGCGAGGAAGTCAACCGAGGAACTCACTCGTTGGCGCTTTATTTATTCAGTTATTGTTGCAGCAATTACTAGTCAGGTTTAGATAACCGTCCTGATAAAGTAAACAGTGGGCACTTTTAGTTAACCATTCCGTGATAGTGGCAACACGTACTAGTCAGATACATTTATCATGAGATAACCGAAAAACCCAGCAGTTGTTGGTACTTTTATTCAGCCATTCCGTTGTAGTTGCAGTACTTACTAGTCAGGTACAATGGTCGCAAGCGTCACTTCAAACAAGCAGTGGTGGGCAGTATTATTAGCCATTCCATTATAGTGAAGCTGATTACTAGTCATTATAAAGTCAAATTTATAGCAATAAACTTTAGTTATGCTTGTCTATGGTCGAATCTTGCTCCAAGTCGTCCATATCCATGGACACGGCTTTCGAGAAAGTTTTACCGGCGGGGTGCACCAATAGCAACACACGCTCGATCAACCTCGGAAAAACCAAAACAAAACCCAACGAGGCTTTCACGACTGAACAATCACAGGATTCAGAATTATTTCAGGGGGGCACCCCTTGGAGTCTACCCGCAACGAAGTAAGCAAGCTCCGAGACGGACTCAAGGTTTGGGTATACGGCTGTGAACGACTGGGAACCCGAAAGTGTGGCTGGGCTTGTCGACACCGCGGAATCGTGTCCCGATCCTAAACAGTACAGTGTGCTCCTCGCACAATCGTAAATACATAAGTAGCATGGCATAAGTACAGGATCGTAAATAAAACCTCAAACTAGTTTGTGGCCCCAAGAAATAAGACTGAATCAAGCTCTGGCTCAGGGGGGTCCCATATACCTCCCGGATGTGGATAGCGCGATAAATCAAGGAACAGGTATCAAGTACTCGGGGTCCTACGGGACACAAGTGGGCGTTCGGAAACCAAATATTTTCTATCACCCACGATGCCTCTGCTTACTTCAATTTTAGTTGTTAAACAGGAATTAAAGTGAACGATAAGTAAAACTATGTTCTTCTCCAACATCAACATGCGGCAATACATCAACAATCGTGGCCGAACGACACGCATAGCGACCTTTGGAGCAAGCGACTACGACGCAAGTCCAACTATCTACCAAACAACAGGTAATAGGATGTGTCCAAGGCAATATATGGCTGCAAGGGATATCAAGGGTACGGAAATCTAGAGCATCGCAACACAGATGGCAATAGAACAAAAGGAGGGAATAAATACTATAAAAGTAAGATAGGTAGAAAGGGGGAGATGCTCGCCTGGAAACATTGCCGAAGGTTCAACCGAAGATCGGGTCGACACTCGCATCAACTCAACGGCCTTATCCGGAAGAAGCAAAACACTAGAAGAAACACCGGATGCACTATTTAATACAACGGCAGAAGATCGGCATGATGCATGTATGATGTATGGCATGGCAAGGTGCGATGCAATTAGGTCATATTAAGCGGAACCGGGGTCCCGACAGTTTAATTGAATGGTTCAAGTTGTTTAGCTACCCCGCAATTTAAATGTTGTTTAACAGGCAGAAGATAGTACCGGGTTCGCTACACAAATTTAAATGAGGCCAATATGAGACTAGATTTGCCCGCATATGGGCCCCATATTTAATTATAAGGTGAATCGGCATAAGGCCCCCAAACCACATGATATGCATGCGAGATGAATGATTTGATATGCACCAATTGTATTATAAAATTAGGGTTTCGGGGAGGGGTTCACACATTAGGGGGCTCGACGATCTTGAGGTTCTGGGGGTTCGGGGTTCGGGGTCCGGGGTTCGACGGAAGCGTTCTCGGGCTCTGGGACCGTTCTCGGATTACTGGGGTGGATCTTGTCGTATCCGCGGTGGTCGGACATGTTGTCGGTCTTGTCGTGGTGAAGCTCTTGTCGGGTCCGCGCCGTCGAGTCGGTCCTGGCTTCGGGGTGAAGTGCTCGTCGTTCTCGTGGCGATCTTTGCGTCCACCCGGTTCGGGGTTCCACGGGTCCGGCTCGACAATCGGAATCCGGGAACGGGTCCTGGCGAGCTTGGCGTCCGGGAGGGAGGACTTGTCGCACCGGGGTCGTCGGCATGTCGTCGGTTTTTCTGGGCCGAAGCACTTGGCGTCCGAGAGACGATCTTGGGGGTTCGGTCCGGACTCGCATCCGTGAAGAAGACCTTGACATCCCGGATCGGTCTTCGGTTCCCGGGACGATCTTGCGGTATGGTGTCGTGGTCTTCGGGGAGCACCTTGTACCTTCTTCGGCATCACGCCGGTCTTGTCGGTCTTGGGGCCTCAGAATTTGAACCGCTCCGAGAAGATCTTGCGGTTTGCGGTCTCCACATCCCAGTTTAGTACCAACCTGGTACTACACGAAATCATGCTGTTGAGGCGAGAACTTCGCTGTGGGCTCGGGTCGAGGCGGCGAGGCGGCACGGGCGGGCGGATGGCAGGTCGGCGGCAACGCAGCCGACGGGAGGCGCCGGGACCAAGGCGGCCGGGGCGGCTCGAGGCTGGCGCGGGCGGAGGCGAGCTTGAGGCCGGACGGTGCGGGCCATGGCGGGCGGCGGAGGCGTTCGGCGAGGCCGGCAGAGGACGAGGCCGAGCCGGCGGAGGCCGGCGAGGAGATGATGGGCGGCGAGACAAGCCGAGGAGCGGAGGGTGACGGAGGAGGGCTGCGGCGCTGGCGCCGCGGTGCGGAGGGCCAGCGCGGGCCTGGGGTGAAGCAGGCGGGCTGCTGCGGGCTGCGGGACGAAGCCACGCGGGACGGGCAGGCGCCGGTCCGGTGAGGGCGGGCAGAGGCGACGGGCGGCCGGGCGAGGGGGGCGGCGAGTGGAGGCGGGCAGCGGCCACGGTGGGGAGAGGGAGAGGCGGCAGGCGGTTAGGGGAGGAGCGGCACTGGGCGTGGTGGCGTGGGGAGCACCGCGGGAGGGCAAGGCGCTGCAGAGAGGAGGCGGGGAACTCGGGCCTGGAGGCGGCGGCAAGGGGAGGAAGGGCGAGCGGCGGTGGGCAGGGGCGCTAGCCGGACAGCAGAGAGAGAGAGGTGAGGAGGCGGTGTCTTGAGGAGGAAGAGGGGTAGGCAGGGCGACGGGTGGGGCCCATGGGTGTGTCGTCGTCGTTGTGTGGTGGACTGTGTGGTTGTGTGGGTCTGGCGGGGTCAGGGGACTGTGGTGGGGCCAGGCGGGGTGTGTGTTGAGTGGAGTGGGTGAGGGAGGGAGTGGGGTGAGAGGAGAGAGGGCTGCTGAGGTGGCGATTTCTGGTTGGTTGGGGGTAGGGAGAGGTGAGGTGGCGCAAGGAGTGGCCGGGGTGAGGTGGCCAAAGGGTGTGGGTTTGTTTGTTGGTAGCTTTAGGATTTAGGGGCTGTTTTAGGTGGCCCGTTTAATTCGGGTGGTCGTTCGGTCGCTCGCCTGAGCCCCACCAAAATAACTTAATATTTTATTTACTTTAATTGGACCGTTTGCAACCCGATAGCAACAAAACAAAATAATCCGGAGACCCGGGGTTTTGCGTTTGAATAAAGATGGGGCGTTTGTAAAACAAATCGAGGTTTGCGAAAATAGTTTTATGCAAACAATGCATGATGATGACGATGCAATGCACAAATTCAACGCGATTTTCTAGTAGTGGTTTTGCGGGATGCCACACATGGACGGTCTATTTCATCCGGGTCTGTGCTGCCACCAACTCTCTTCCTTTTCCGAGTATCAGGTCTTTCCTTGACTAGTCTCATGTCGGTTAAATAATATGACCCATTATGCATAACTCTGTTAACCATAAAAGGTCCTTCTCAAATTGGGGAAAGTTTGTGCTTTCTCTTTTGCACAAGTCGGAGAACCAAATCGCCTTTTCTGAAAGAACGGTTTTGCACTCTCTAACTATGATACTTCTGCAACTTCTGTTGATAGGCTATAGATCTCTGCTCAGCAACGACGTGTACTTCTTCGATTATATCGAAATCATCTTGCCGATAAACTCCTGCATCTTCTTTGATATACGCTTTAACTCGTGGATCCTGATGAATCAGATCACTTGGAAGAACTGCTTCTGCACCATAGACCAAGAAGAAAGGAGTAGAGCCGGTTGACCTGTTAGGAGTTATACGTAAGCTCATATCACAGACGGTAATTCTTCCGCCTAAGCCCCCGCGGCCCGACAAAGCGGTCCCTCGAGCCAAGGTCGGATTCCTTGTAGAATAAGGCCATTAGTTCTTTCGACTTGTCCATTGGCTTGTGGATGTACAACTGATGCAATATCAAGTCGGATCCCTTGTTTTTCGTAAAATTCGGAAAGTTCACCCATGGTAAAGTTGCTCCCTTGTCAGTAATTATACTGTGCCGATATCCGAATCTGATGATTACGTCATCGACGAATCTTCTGGATGTGGCTCCATCACAACTTGTTACGGGTTTAGCCTCAATCCATTTTGTAAATTTATCCACCATCACTAGTAGGTGAGTAATCCATATTTTGTCGTGTGAAACGTCCCTACCATATCAAGCCCCAAGACCGCGAACGGACATGTAATAGGAATTGTTCGCAGCTGTTCAGCCGGAACATGTGCCTGATGAGCATACTTTTGGCAGCCTTTGCACATTTTGACCAGTTTATCGGCATCCGCCTTAGCTGTAAGCCAAAAGAATCTGTGTTGAAAAACTTTTGCCACTAAGGATCTGGCTGCAGCGTGGTGACCACACTCGCCTTCTTGGATTTCTCTTAAGATTTCCACTCTTTTTACGAAGAAATACATCTCTGAAACACGCCAGAAACACTCCGTTTATAGAGCTCATTGTTTATTAGAGTGTAGGCTTTTGCTCGTCGGACAATCTGCCGGCTCAAGACTTCGTCTTTGGGTAGTTTTCCGTCTATCAGGAAATCCAGATAGGGTTTTGTCCAGTTGGGAATTATAGCCAGAACTGCTATTAAAGGCGAGTCGCATTTTGTCGAATAGTCCTCATCAACTCCGACTATGGAGGGGACCCTTAAATGCTCTAGAAAAGCTCCATCCGGTACTTGTTTCCGCACAGAGCGTATTCTTGATAGTGCATCTGCTTCCTCATTTTCTGCTCGAGGGATGTGTTGAACCTTAAAACCCTCGAACGATTTGGATAGTTCATCCACAACATCTTTGTATGCCGCCATGTGCGTGTTTGCATGTCAGATATCGGATACTTGTTGAGCAACTAAATCCGAGTCTCCGTAACACATGACTCTTGATATGCCAATGTTTTTGGCCATGCTTATTCCATGTAGTAGTGCTTCATACTCGGCAATATTATTGGTTGTCGTAAAGTGTATTTGCAACACATAGAACAACTTATCTCCTTGGGGTGATTTTAGCACCACGCCATCCCCCGATGCTCCTCGTGATTTTGATCCGTCGAAGTGAAGGGTCCAAAATTCCGAGTCTGGAGGGCCTGTGTTTTCTGCCGTTTCTGTCCAATCGACAACAAAGTCGGCGAGAATTTGGGACTTGATTGTTGTACATGGTTTGTACTCAATGTCGAAAGTTGCAAGCTCTATTCCCCACTTTGCGACACGTCCTGTGGCGTCACGGTTGTTGATTATATCTCGCAGAGGAGCTGTGCCCACTACTATGATCTCGTGCTCTTAAAAATAGTGGCGTAGCTTTATGGATGCAAAGAACACTCCATAGGCTAGATTTTGATGATGTGGATATCGTTGCTTTAATTCTGTCAGGACCTTACTTAGATAATAAGTTGGCCACTAAACCTTATGCTCGTGGCCTTCTTCCTCGCGCTCAACCACTGTTACCACGCTTATGACCTTGTTGGTCGCTGCAATGTAGAGTAACATAGGTTCCTGAGGTTCTGGCGCTACGAGAACTGGTGGGTTTGAAAGCATATCTTTCAAACTTTGCAGGGCAGTTTCGCCTTCTGGGGTCCAGACAAATTTGTCGGTTTTCTTCAAGAGTTTGTACAAAGGTGCGGCTCTTTCACCGAGCCGGCTGACAAACCGACTCAACGGTGCAATGCAACCAGTGAGGCGATGTACGTCCTTCAGGCGAATCGGCCTGGTAATGTTTAAGATAGCCTTTATTTTGTCCCGGTTCACCTCTATGCCTCGCTCAGAGACGATGAACCCTAACAATTTTCCAACTGGAATTCCAAAGAAACACTTCTTCAGATTTAGCATCATATTGAATTTTCGTAGACTAGCAAACATTTCATCCAAGTAGGAAATTAAAGTTTCCTTATTTTTGACATAACTGCTATGTCGTCTACGTATACATGGACGTTGCGTCCGATTTAGTCATTGAGACAACGTTGCATGGTACGTTGATATATTGCTCCTGCGTTCTTTAAGCCAAAAGGCATAGTTTTATAGCAGAAGGTTCCGAAAGGAGTGACGAAAGATGTCTTAATTTGATCCGACTTTTTCATCGGTATTTGGTGATATCCGGAATATGCGTCGAGAAAACAGAGTAAATCCGACCCTGCCATTGAGTCGATAACTTGATCGATTCTTGGCAAAGGGAATGGATCTTTTGGGCATGCCTTGTTCAAAGCAGTATAATCAACACACATCCTTAAATCAATGGTGTCCTTTTTAGGGACAAGTATAGGATTTCCACCCAATCTGTATGGATAACCTCTGTTATGAAATCCGCTAACTCTAGGTGGGCTAATTCCTTGGCTATTGCTTTGCGCTTTTCATCACCAAACCATCGTAAGGACTGTTTGACAGGTTTAGCATCTGGGTACACATTAAGAGAGTGCTTGGCAAGTTCCCTAGGTACTCCGGTCATGTCAGATTGCTGCCATACGAAGATATCACTATAAGCTTTGAGGAACTCGACGATCGCGCTTTCCTACGCGTGGCCTAAGCCTATCCCTATGTTCGACGTCTTGGAGGGATCATATTCCTTCAGCAACGTTTTCTTCGTCTCTTCCGATGCCTTGAACTGCAAACTTGGCTTCAACACCTCGTTCTTTGTAGCGGGCATCTCAGACGGATTGATGGTCTTCTTAATCTCCTGGTACTCCTGGGCGTGTAGCACGGCTTCGGCGAAGGCAGCAGATCCTTCGTCGCACTCTCGCGCCTTCCTCGGATTTCCTCGTACGGTGATTACGCCCTTTGGACCTGGAAGTTTAATCATGTTGTAGATGTAACAGGGACGGGCCATGAACGCCCAGTAAGCCGGACGCCCGAATATGGCGTGGTAAGAACTTTGACTGGTACCACCTCAAAAGAGAGTGGCTCGGTCCGGTAATTATCTCGGGTTCCGAATGTCATGTCTAGAGTAATCTCACCCAGAGAATCCGCTTGTCTCCCTAGTACAATGCCATGGAAAGTTACACCGCTGTAACTCAACTGGCTCTCGTCTAGCTTCATGCGATGGAGTGTCTCAATGTAGAGGATGTTGATGCTGCTCCCACCGTCCATGAGTGTTTTAGAGAACTCATAGCCATCAATAAGAGGATTGAAAACTAGAGGGTACTTTCCCCGACGATGTGTTTTTCTCGGGTGGTCTGAACGATCAAAGGTGATGGTCACCTCTTACCAGTCCAGGAATTGTGGGACAGCCAGAACTATGGCATTGAGCTCACAAAGAACCGCCTTTTTGTCCTTAGCTGGTTGGTATCCAAGGAAGCAGGCGTATGCGTCTTCCTTTTTCGGAAAAGTTTTCTTTCCATCCGGCTTGGGATGTGCAGCGGCTTCCGCTTCTTCCATGTCGGAATCTTCCTTGGGCTCCTTTCCTTCCTTGGAATTTTTCTTTCCTTTTCGTCGCTTGGCTCTGTAGCTAGCGGATTCGTCTTTCTTGATGTCGTCATTGAAACGGCACTCGGTATTTGTGTGGGTAGATCCTCCGTTCCTATCCAAGTGGAGGACACAGGGATTATTGGCAATGGCAGCCCAGGTATAGGTTCTTCTGGGTTGCTGGTCTCCTCTGCCCTGGATTCGGGAAGTTCCTCGGCCTCTACCACGGCCGCCTCCGTGCCCTCCTCGTCCTCCGGATGCAAACGCTGCGTTGACAACTGCATTATCTGGAGCCGGCTTTTCGTCCGAGGTGTTCTTGCACTTCTGATTTTGTTTTGGCTGTTTGGCCGCATTGGGATTGGCCAAAATATTTAGCAGCCCTTCTTAATCGTCATCGGCGTCAGCATATTTGCTTGCCTTCTCTATCATTTCTCCCAAATCTGTGACATGGTAACGCTTCATCCTGTGACGTAAAAGTCTGACTGGAAGTCCTGCAATAAAAGATTCTATCGCAGTTTGCCCGTTTACTCCTTCATAGGAGTTCTTCGTATCGATCCAGCGTCCGAGGTAATTCCGGCAGGTTTCTCCGGGTCTTTGGGTGCAACGCTGCAAGTCTCTGACTGTGCAGGGCCTCCTGTATGTTCCCTCGAAGTTTGACAAGAACGCACTTTGCATATCATACCAGTTATGAATTGAATTCTCTGGTCTTCCTGAGCATCAGTGGGAGATATCGGACTGCAACTAGGCTGTTTCCTCCTTTGGCGATGCAGCAAGCCTAAAAAAATCCAGGAGCCAAGTATCTGGCCTAGTTGCACTGTCATAGGCTTGAATATGTTTGGCAATGCCAAAGTCAACCAGAAATTTGGTATGACGTATACGTGGACCAAAGCACTTGGGTCCCACGTACACATCTTCTTCCTCATACCGCCGCGCTTCTATGTTCGATTCGATGCGATGGAGAGCGTCATTTGGCGAGAGAGATCTGCGCCTTGGAGGCTCACAGCTTCTGCGCGGTGGAGTCGGATTTCTGATTCTCCTCTCACCATTGCCGCCTCTGCCCCTGCGGCTCCCATGGCTATGACGTGATCCTTCATGGTCGCTGCTAGGAGGCGATGGTGGCCCTGGTGGATTATTTCCGGCTGGATTTCTTGGTGGTGGCAGTGGAGCCTCATTATGCTGACTCCGATGCCTGTTTCTTCGGGCACCCTCCCTACTTGATTCAGGACGATCCGGATCATCTCTTTGTCCGGCATTGCTAGACGGATGGCTTGGTGGTGGCATCCTTAGCCGATCTTGATCTTCTCGCTGGCGGCGTGTTTCTGGGTCTTCTCTATAGCATTTGTTTTGCCGGCGATGGTCTTGATGAGGAACCATTGCCCTGATGGCATCTTCGGACGCAGCCGAAATAACTCTTGCCCAGTCACGTGCCAGCCTGGGAGAGTGGCCATTTGAGCCGGTTCTTGAGTTCTCTTCTTCTCCATGGGGACGATAACGTTGAGTCGTATCCCTGCGAATCCTTACATCAGCGCTTTGGTCAGCGCCAATGTGGCAAAACTCGGATTTTGAGGCCAGTTTGCCACTAAATGATGCGTCCGTCTTCTGCTGCTTTAATCCTTTGTCCAGCAACACGACGCACTGCTGGACCTGCTGCGGAGACGAATTGTTGGCGAGGATGGCTCGAGCTACAACAGCGTTTTCTACTGGCGTGCTGTAGACTCGGATCTTCTCTCCATCTTTTCCGTTGAATAGATCTTTGTGGATATTCAGATTCTTGTTAGCAAGAAACGGACCTCCCCTTGTTTTGTTTGGATGTCGCTTGAAATCTAACTGATATCTGGCAGGATCACTGTCTAACTGCTGTCTCATGTCGACGAGGCGCGCAGCCTCTTCAAGTAGAAATAAGTGGTGCTTTTCCAGGTCCTCAGCCCTTTTCTCCAGCGCCTCCGGCGTAAGATCCGAAGCCTTTGGTATTGGAATTGTGAGAGCATCTCCGTAAATTTCACGTGCACCCTTGTTGACAGCGTGTCCATCCACAAGAGGATCGATCGGGGTGGTATTAATCGGATCTCCGTCCTGATTCTCCATCTCGTTCTCTTCATCAACTTTTTCTTCGTTGGTTTCCTCGACGTCCGGATCTGCTGGTGTCGGATTCTTCTTCTTCTTTGACCGCCCAATATCCTTAACGTGCATACCAGTGGCAAAGACGGCTTTTGGTCCGATACCGGGGGATATACTTCCGTCGGTACTTTCGTCATGGTTGGTTTGTGGACCTCGGAGGAATCTCCGGTGTCCATGTCATCATGCGAGGTGTAGCTTTCATCCATGATATCATATGGACTAGGAGGATTTTCTGGCTCACCTTGCGTTTGCTTGGAGACGTGCTCTTGTTCGTACTCCTCCATCTCTTTGTCGAAGTCTCGAACTTCCTGCGACGTGATTGACTCTGCTGGGGAGCCAGGTAAGTCGGCGTTTTCTTTGATTGCATCTAGGACCGAGTCGCTACCAGCTCCAGCATCGACAAAGTCGGATCCAGTGCTTATGTGGTACACGAAACAATGCTTCTTCTTGTTCATGTTCTTGAGGTATTTGTATAACTTGGTTTCTGCTTCGACGTCAGCAAAGTTGGATCCGTAGCGGATGTATTCATCATCTATGTATCCGATCTTCTTCCACCTCTTATTCCACTACAGGAGTGGGTTGGGTGGGTTTGATTTTCTCCAGGACCCCGAACTCTTCCGCCTCCGCGGACAAAGTAGATCTGTATTTTTCTTCCGCCATGGTCATCACCTCAAGGGTGGGTTGGGCGGGTTCAGCGAAAATGAGATAGATATCGATCTCACCGATTGACATCATCGTGTAGGTCGTCACGGGTTTTGAACCCCGAATCCAAGTCTCATTGAGAAGGATGAGAGGGACATCACTGGTGTAGACCACGCGACCCATGGCGATTGTTTTGCCGATTCCTGCACGTGCAAATTCCGCCTGGAATGATGCTCCAAAGGTCACCTGCCCCACGGTGGGCGCCAAATATCGTCGGATTGTCGACAAGTACGCCATAGGGGGTCCTAGTGGCGTTGGAAGGATGGGGTGTGAGACGTCGGATGTTCCAGGAGCGGTGAGCACAAGTTTACCCAGGTTCAGATCCAACGGCGGTCATTGGATCCTACTCCAGCTATCAACCCAGTAATATATCGGCGTAAGCCGGATGTTACAGCAAATTACAAGAGAGGTTCGCCTGTGCGAGTTGATTGTGGTGTTATGATTGATTGGTTGCCCTAAAGGCTCCCATAGGGCCGGTTTATATAGTCACCAGGGCCTAGGGTTACAGGGAGAGACCTATCCAGCTACGTTACAGAGTCGGTAACTATGTACAACTTGGACTACAAGTAATACTGCATTGCCTAAGTCAGTAAATCTTCTGTGCCTTGCCATAGCCGGAACTGGCTCCTCCTCTTTCTCTGACTGGGCCGCCCGTGAAGCAAAGCTCTAACCCATTGGTGGGACACCCTGGTCAGCGAGTCTTGTGGGTATACCCGGAAAGTATATCCCCAACAATCCACTAATATAAATCAATGCCAGCCGGTTGGGGCTAACCATGGCAAACAATTCTTTTTGACAACAAGTTGTATTCAAACTCTAGTCTTGAGTTTTACTTGTCTTGTGTGCTTGGCGTCTGTGTCCATATGGGCTTTGTATCAACCAAACCGTTTTAGGCTTCATGGACCCTAGCATGCCACATCCCGCAACCCGCAGCGCACGTCGTGACGAGGCGAAGCGAGCGAGGAGGAGAAGCGCGCGTGTATATGACTTCTCTTCTCAAGCTCGTATAAGTGGTGGAAGAACTCTCCTTATAAGGTGGTCCAATTTCCACTCAACCAGCAATATGGGACTAAACTTTTGTCCCAGCTCTTGCCTTGCATGAATGGGACAAATGGGGCTCTAGGATTTTAGGAATTTATTGACATATAATAAATGGGCTGCCTATTTAGGCAAAAAATCCAACAAAATGTTCACCTAAACTTGTTCCCCTTTCATGAAATTATTCGAACAGTTGGATATTATTCGAGCACCTAGCTCATTAATATTCGCAACAATCGTCGTAGTCTCCTGTGCCTCACAAACGCCTTATTAAAAACTAAACCGCAAAAATAAATTAGTCGTTGTGGCATCCACCACCAACCCCAAACCCCTCTACCAAACCTCTCCGCCATTACCCTCATGCACTTAGCCACCTACCCGCCCCCCTAACCGCTCCCCAACTCCCATCCCCCTCTGCCCCCTCCCGCCGACACCCCCTCTGGACCGAAACCCGCCGGCCCTCCCCTCCCCCTCAAACCCTCCCACCCCAACCCCCGACATGCCAGCCCCACCCCCCCCCCCCCACCCCCCCCCCTCCTCACCAGTGAACGCCCCCCACCTTCCCACCCACCCCGCCCCCCCCCCCTCAACCCCTACCCCCCCCCCCCTCCTCTTAACCCCTCCTCCTCCACAGTCCCCCCCCCCCACCCCCCCCCCTCACATCCCTCCTACGCCACCTCAGCCCACCCCCACCCATGACCCCCTCCACCCTCCACCTACGCCCTCTCCCCCCCCCCACCTCGCCCCTGCTGGCCGACCTTCCTCCCCCTGCCCACCGTGCATAGCGCATCCTCCCTCGCTCCCCCTCGCGTGCTCCCCTCCCTCACCCTCCCTCCGCCCCGCTTGCCTCCCTCCCCACGCCCAGCCCGTCAACCTCCCCCGGCCGCCTGGCGCTCCACACCGCTCCCCCCCTCGCCCCCCACCCCCGGCCGCTCGCCTTCCTCGCCCGCCGCCCTGCCCCCACGACCCCTCTCCCCGCCCCCTCCCCTTCGCCATTCTCCGCTCGCCGCCCTCAACCCCTGCCTCCGCCGCGCCTCCGCTGCCTCTCGCGCCCGGCCGCCCCCGGCCCTCCCCTGAGCCGCTGCGCCCCTCTCCAGTCCGCCTCTCGCCCTCGCTCCTCTTGCAGCCTCTTCCTCCCCTTCACCACTTCGCCTGCCTCTGCCGCCCCTCCTCCCTCCGCCGCCATCGGCTCCCCCCCCTTCCCCGCCCTCTCCGCCCCGCTTCCACCCTTGCGAGCGTTGCCCTCAAGGCCCGCCTCCCGTCCTAGCGCTCACTCCCGCCGCCTGTTAGCCCCGTCTTGCGACCGCCCTTGCTCACGCGACCCGCCAGGCTTTCGCCGCGTGATCGCCGTGGCCCTCTTTGCAAGGCCACGCTGCCCATGGCGCCCGCATGATCTCCGCTCTCCGGGCTTGGGCGGCCCCCGCGTCGGCCATTCAAGCCCCCCTTTCACATTCGTGGTGGAAATCCGCGGCCCGCCAGGTCCTGGGACTTTGCCTTGCAAACAAGCCGCCCCTGCCAGCTGCTCATGAAGCCACCCTAAGGATGGCATGAGCAGGCTACGGATACCCGCCCCGGCCCCCGATCCACCAATGTCCCGCTCCGATCTTCCGCCCGCCACGCACAGTCCTACCTCGACAATCGTGAAGACTCATTGCCGGACCGAGCCGAAAGGCCCGGCGCTCATGCGTGGAAATAAACGCATCTCGATCCAACGCACAACCCTGAAGTCGGGTACTCTGCACCTCTGGACCTCGACAACGAGCTTCATGAGGGCCAGACCCGCATCGTTTAGAAGAAAAGATCTTGCCTCGAACGGTCACGAATGCGACTCCGAGGAAACAGCACGTGCCTTCGCCAAGTACCCGAACGCACTCCGCTAAATAACCAAGATCTCCAACGTTGGCGAGTGGCGACCAAACAACCACCAGATGCGCCCAGAAGTGACTGTTAAAAGAAAGACGAAACGTGACGCCAGAGAAACCCCAAAGCGCCCCTCCACCTTCCTGAACCAACAGACGCCCCGATGGAGTCAAGGGCCATAACCCGCTCTCCGAACCGAGCCACTTCAATGAAACCCCAATTCACTTCAACCCACCCATCAACATACTGGCGCTGTGAACATTAAACAAGATGGCCCCATTTCACGACCCGACATGAACCACTCGAACCCCGTGCACCTGAGTACTAAATCCCGGATGGGACCAACATTTCGATTGACCCTTAATTAAACATTAATTCCGCAATTCCGGCTAATCCTTGGTGCCTTGTTACGACCGCATCTAAGCATGTCGCGGAGCCCCCCCATATCTTTTGCGGTTGCTACGCCTCCATCCTCCAATATTCAAACAATTTGAACCATTGGACATTAAATATCACATCCGGTGTTTAAATTTTGGTTAATCTTGGCCCCGCTTGGTTCACCCTTTTTCATCCATTCTGGCCCCCATTTCTAGAAACCTAAGCCGCTATGCGGTACTGACTCCTCCCGCTCTACTTTTCTTACTTTCTAGCAGTTTTGAATCCAGCATCTTTCTGTCCTGTGTTAAACAACGTTGAAATTGGCTTTCTACTAAAACATATTTTGAGCCGATGGTTGACCCTTGACCCTATCTTATTGCCCTCAAATGTTGATCATCCTATCATCACGTGATCATCTGTGTCTTGACTCACGTTTATTAATCATTGATATAGGTGTCGTTTTTGTGTTTCATATCTTCGCGATAAGGTGACCATGGTGTGATTAACTTGATCCCGGACGGTTTTAACTTCGACAATGTTGGGTTTTTTAGCACCTCCTTTCATCTGTATAACCCACAGTGTTTGCAACTTATTATGCGAGAATATTACAAAGTTCTTCGCTTACTTATTAAGAGATCCCATTTGTTTATGACACTTATTATATATAACCTTATCGATTAGTGCTGGGTGATAGGGTTTATCTAGACAGCTGACCCAAGGCATGCTTTTTGTTTGTGGGGCCCTTTCGACCCAATTTGGGGTACCACGAATTGTGGAGATTATGGGTGCTTTCTTATCTTTATTCACGATTTGTTAGTCTTTGGCATCAATGCTTAACTACCAAAACCGTTCGGTTTTAGGTGTATACTTGGCATCTGACATCTTTACTTTTTTCTGATCAGCTTTGTCCCACGTTCGACTTTATTTTGGACTTGTGACTGACCCGGTTTGCCGCTAAAGATCCCGGGGATTCGCAAAAGTATGTCGTTCTGGCAAACCCAACACCTAAGTTAGGTTGGGGCCACAAGGTGTAAGTTGTTTTATTGTGCTCTGTTGGGGGTGGCCCCGATTAACTTTACTTTGGTAAAAGTTTACTAAAGGCCCGCCATCGCGGTGGACGAGTTGGGTGTTTGATATCGAAAGGGTCTGAAAACACGGGCATACTTCCATTATGCCCTGGTAACAATTCTTTAAGAGTTGGCTGAGATAGACTACGCAAGCTGGTTTACTTTGAGTGCAGTAAGCATGACTTTATTTCGACTATTAGACTTAGGCCATGTATAAGGATAGATTATTTAAAACAATGGCTCACTAAAAGGAGAAAACTGCTAACTTTATCGAGGATTTATATTTTACTTTAATGTCACGATAACCTTACTACAAAAGTAGTATAGTCCGTTGTTTTATCGGTATCAAAAATACTCGAAGTTACTTACTCGTAAGCGAGGATGTTTCATTTGAGTGATAAGCATCGCGCAGCCGGTTAGGTTATTCTTATCCCTCTAAGTCTCGCCGGCGTTACTTTGGTTCTTCGGTTGACTTTGATGATTGGTCTTTTAAGTGGCGCTTATATAACTTACACACTTTGCCGGTTATCCCACCGATATCATATCGTATTTCAAGCCTTAAGTCCGCGCCCGGTTTGTTGCCCATGCCCATTTTGAGTTCCTTAAGCGACTTAACCCGGCCTTCGTCTCCGTAGAGTTATGGTCCTCGATGCGCTACTGTTCAGGTGTCTTAGCTGCGATTGCTCTTGTCCTGACTCTTTTAGCCATGTTGGGTCGTCGATCTCTAGCGACTTTTGGATGTTCTTAAAGGTTGTTTTGTGCCTTTGTGGGTTTTTCAAATATTCTTTGGGCGGTATTGATGTCTCCGTAGCTCCGTTTGTTGCGCATATATTGTGCTCGCATCGACGCCAATTTATTTATTCCTTGGTTTGGTATGATCGTTTCTTTGTGAGAGTTCTATATAGTTGGTCATTGAAGGGGGTGGTGACCTTGATTTAAGTAACTTGGTATGTTGTTAGTATTCGATTTGGTCGTTCTGCGTTCCTCTAACGATAGGTGAATCTCTTGGTTTTCAGTCAACCGCTAAGTGTTCTGAGTATTTTGCAAAAACGTTGATTGCAAATGATTGACGATTCCCCTCGAGCCCAGTCCTCTTACCTCGTCCCTCTTTGTTCAGGACCTGCTAGTATGTAGTTAAACTGTTTTTTTCTCTTCGCAGGTCAAGTTTGCTTCGTTTGTTACTCCTCCAAGTACTTGCCGGGTTTTCTTCTCTGTGCTCAAGCTGTGTTGCTTTTCCCGGTTCTCGAAGGTGTAGGAGTGATCCGTCTCTCATTGTCATGTCCTACCTTGTTTTTCAATCTGTTTTCCTCTCCTAGTATCCGATTAGGTCGGTTGTTCCAAATTTTGCCCTTCCGTGCTGATCTGCGCTTATAGTGAGATCTGAATCTTACCCGCGCCGCTGATTTCATGTTCATCTATTAAGGGTTTGACTTTGATGCGTTGGATGTTGGTCTGCATCCACCCTTCTGCTCAACTCATGTTTTTCCGCCTACTTGGTTATGAATGTTGCATGATTGCTGTTTCATGGAGGTGCTCACTTTGATACACGTGTAGTCATTGTTGTTTTCGCCGTTTCTCCTTGGTTTTCAGGGACGGATAATTGGCGATAGCCGATCGTCGAGATTACCGTGATGAGTTCTTTGATCCGAACACCTTTTCCTTCTGATTCTCGTTCCTTAGTCGTGTTGAGTGCATAACGGATCTGCAGTGTGTGGAGTGGTAATGCTTTTACTTTGTGAAAGCTCCCCCACTACACGCATGTTTCATCAGTCGCCACAATCATTGAATCCCTTTGTTTGCACTGCCCAAATTTTTTTCAAACGCCCCGCCTTTTACTGCCCGCTGTTTGTTCCGAGTGTATTTTTTCGAACGGCGCGAGTTTTCATCTCTTGTTTTTGGAAATTTATAACATTTGTTTATTTTTAGTGACCTTCCTTCCCTCCGGACCCCGATGAGGTCCCGAGGTCCGACTCGGTCGGTGTGGTGTCCAATCCCCATCATCCGCCACTGCAATAAACCCCCTGGGCTCCTCAGCACGCATTCCATCGTACCCATCGCACCTTCCCCTTTAACCCCCACCACCCAAACCCTCAATGCCAAACCACCTCAATCTACCCCCACACAAACGCAACCACTTTCACCACACGGCACCCCACCACCAGTCCAACCCCCGGTCCCCCCTCCCATCCACCCCTCACCCTCTACCCTCCAGTCACTTCTCCCGGCGACACCTCACCCCACCAGTGCCCCTCCTCCCCAACCCCCCCCTCCCCCACAGGTCCTCCCTCCCCTCCTGCAGTTCAACCCCCCCCCCTCTCCTCACACCCCTCCCCCCCGTTTCCCCCTCCTTCCCAAACCCTCCACCTCCCACCCCCAGCCACCCTCCCCTCCCCCCCCTCCCCCCCTGGCCCCCCCCCACCCCGCGCCCACCCAGCCCTCCCTCAGACCCCTCATCCCCCACCCTCCTCGCCGTGACCCCCGCCCCCTCCCATGCCCGCTCCCAAACAGGCTCAGCCTCAAACCGACCGCAGCCCCCTCCTCCGCTGTCCCCTTCCGCCCCGTCCCCCTTCATGGCCCCGCGCACGCCTCGCCCGCTCCTCCCACCCCGGCTCCCGCCCTGACCCGACCCCTCCCCGGCCCAGTCCGCCCCGCCGCCCCCAGCGCCCCATGCCAACCCTTCCCGGGCCTCTCCCGCGCCGAACCTCGCGCCCCCTCCCCTTCGCCCCCTCGGAGCCCCTCCGCTCGCCTCGCCCCTGCTTGCCCCCGCGCCCACCCGCCCTCCTTTCCTCCCCTCGCGGCCCTCCGCCGCGCCTCCTCCTGGCGCTTCGCCCCTCTGCGCCCGCCTCCCAGCCCCCGCGCCCTCCGCCTCCTCGCCTCCGCCTGTGCCGCCCTGCCCTCCGCGGCCCGCCCGCCTTCCCTCCCCGCTGCCGCCACGCTCCTCCTCCTCCTGCGCGCGTTGTTCCACCCCTCTCCGCGTCGCGCCAGCCGCCCGCCATCGCCCTGCGCTCCTGCTTCCCCTGCCTCTCGCCCCGCCGCAGCCGCCGCCCACCGCCCGCCGGCCCGCCGCCCGCCGCGCCGCCTCCCATCACCGCCTCTGCTCCCGCCGCGCCTGTCAGGCCCGCCGTGCCGAGCCCCCACTGCCGCGCCGAGTGGCCACGTCTCGCACTCCGAGTCGGTGACCCAGGGCTGGGCGCCGCCTTCTTGCGGTCCCGCCGCCATAGTCGCCGGCCCGCCGAAGCTCGGCTCGGGTACCCCGACGCTCATGCGCCCGCTCAAGCCGCCGGCCATCACCGATGGGATGAGACCTGCGACCCGACCATCCCGATAAAAATGCCCATCGAGATGAGACCCGCTTGTCGAAGTAGAAGCTGCCATGCTCGTTTCTAGAAGACCTGCCAGTGTCGAACGAGGCTGAGCCGCACAATGCCAACCCGAGAGATACCACGCATCGCGTACGAAGCTTGCTATGAACGCCAGATCACGAAGAAACGAACCTGCTCTCGCCTCATGCCTCGGCCCTCCGAAGAAGTCCGGGGCCGGCCCGAGTCTTCTCAAGAGCGAGCCCCCCCCACAATCAAGAGAATTTCCGGGCCGAACACCAATGCGCCAGATGGCCCCACCAGGACCGCTGCCACGAAGACTACCACACGAGAAACTAAGATGGCCCCACACGCCAAGGGACCTCCCCTCCGAGGACCCGGACGCGAAACCATCCATCAGGGCCTCGCTCAGACGCCCATGACCCCAAAATGGACCCGCCGGAACCAGACCCCGCGAACGATACGGACGAAAGGAACCGGAGAATATGAACCTCTCATGTATGACCTTGGACCAGACAACCACAACGAGCCCGCCACGATGTGACCCTTAATTCTGTGACCCATTAATTAACACATATCCATTTTTTTCATTTCATTTTGTCAAAAACCCATATAGCATTGGTTTGGGACATATCCGGGCATCAATAAAAAAATATGGGGCCTCTTTTTCTCGACCAAATTTCATAACATATCGGCCTCATGCTAATTTGTGTAGCGATTCCGGGGTTATAAACAAATCGAAGCATTTAATTAATTGTCGAATCTCGGTTCAACTTGAACCATTACTAATTGCCAGGGACCCGGTGCCGCCAGCCATCTTGACCTAATGCCGCCGCCGTGCTGTTAAACCACCATCATGCATCACATTTCATGGGTGTTTCTTGCTATTTAAATAATTGCGTTGTTGTGATGTTTTACGCTCGATCTTGGAACCCGAATGAGTTGGTGTTCCAAGCAGCACCTCTTCTGCCTACCTCTCTTACTTATGCTATTTTTTTCTCCTATTGATCTATTTCTTACTTGTGTCGTTGAACTTTTGTGACGTTACCTATCTTTCCCTTTTTCCCATATATAGCCTTGGACACATCCTATTATCTCCATCTTTATATGATAGTTTGGACAGCCTTGAACTCATTGTTTGGTTGTTGTGTTTGTTTTGGAGTGATACCCGGTATTCTCGCTCAAGTGCTTTTGCTTGTGATCAATCTGTGTTTCGTTTGGAGAATTGTGTGTTAATTATTCATTTTAATATGGTTTTTTTTGATTGAATTTTAATTCTGTTTAACAACTAAATATAGATACTTGGAGAAGGCATCGGTTGCATTCCGGATCCGGGTTTCTTGACACACGCGAGATCCGCCCACTTAAGTTCTTGGGAGGGATAGGCCCCGTTGATAATTACATTGATAAAAGTATTATTGAGGGCCACAAACTAGTTTTGGGTTTTATTATATTGGGGCCCTTTACGTGTATTTTACTGCTTTATATTACTTTTTTTTGCTTGCTTTCTTACTGTTTATTTTTTTCTTAGTTGTTATTTCTATCCGTCGTCAGCCGTTCACGTGGGGGGCGTTTACCGTGACCGTTTAATCCCCCATCGAGGATCCGTGTCCCAGAACTGACAACTTCTGGGAGTCGAATTGGGGCAGTGAATTGGCATTGCCTGCTGGCTTAGTGAACGTACTTTGAGACCCCCGGAGCATCTTGACTGTGGCCCGATTGGGCCGGTCAAGTCAAGGAGAATGATGTGTTGGTGCAAAAGCAGAAAGAATGCTTTTTCGCGGTGGCGCGGCGCGACCTGCCACGATTTGTCTCATGAGCGGATCATAACTAACTATACTTAAACGAGACTGTTTTTCCGATGTTTAAATTTAAAATTGATGATGACTTGACTTGACTACGATATGATTATTAATAACTTGCAACCTGAAAATTGAAGTAAAGGGTTATTATGTAACTCTGATTTTTTGTGTTGACACGATCGATAATTGTACTTAAGCCAAAGTGTTGCCACACTAGCTTGGCTGCAATAAAAATATGCCTTATACTGTAAAACTGTATATATATAATATCGACTAGTAATATAAAGCGACAACTAGTGAATAAACTATATTCACTTGGCGTCTGAGTTAAAGCGCCCGGTTTGGTTGGATAATTGGTTAGGTGAGGAGTTGGAGGTTATTAGTTATTCTTATCTCTCATATGGGATGATATAGAGTCTCTATAGGTTGTTTAGTAGTGCATCTGCTTGCTGCCGCATAAACCTCATATGTTCTTGATCCCCACCCCCTATAACCTGGCTGGCGAGGACCTTGCCCGATCTTGGCGCCTTCTTCTTTTTTGCCCTTTCCTTTGCCCTTTTTGTTGCCTTTTTTTTTTCTTAGGCGTTTTGAGACGACGTCCCTTCCAGCATCTTCGGCAGGGTTGGAACTGATTATGGTTATTCTGGAGGGGCTCGTGGGCTCTTAGCCCATTTTGCATCAGTCATTCGTCGTTTGGATATCGCTGTCGGTGTGATTTGGACCCGAATATTTGTATTTTTGATTCTCTTGACTCTTTATATATATATTGTATATATATATATTGGGGGTCGTTCCCATGTGTAATGTTGTGTATTATGTTTTTGTTTTACGAAAGAAACTGTGGTGCACCTTCGAATCGCTTTATATTGGGTTGGGTTGAGTTTCGTAAAACTTGCATAGGGCCCGATCTCGAGGGTGTTCTGGCCGTTGAGCTTGCCGTTGTGTTCGATGCTTCTCTCTTAATATTTATTCTGAATTCAACCAAAATCCCTACCATCGGCGCCTAGACTGTCACATTCCCAACCTACACAAAAAGGATCACTCATACTCTCTAGGTCCATGCCATGGACAGAGTCCAGTTAAAGCTATGCAAGCTAAGCTTCAATAACCTTCCTATAGAACTCATTAAAACGAAGCCGATGAACCAGATCATAGGTAGTTATGCTGAGGAGATGCTGAATATTCTGCCCAAGAATAGTGGGTCCTTCCACGTGAAGGCGTGGCTTGAGGACCCCTACAACCTCCCAAAGGAGTACAAGCTCGTTATCGTCCGTGACAAACCTAAATCGTCGATCGTCTACAAGCATCGGGTCACCATGCTTATAGCTGATGACACCAGTAGGCCACCACATGTGGATGGAGGACCTAGCCCCAGGCCATTAGCGAAAGGTAGACAAAATATATAAATCAGTTCTTATTGCCACTGCATCAGAGCACAAGCCGGCGGAGATAGATTGTGAAGATGGACAAGCACATAAGCATCAAGTACTTGCGGATTGTGATCTAATTGTATATTTTGTATGTGGTTTTTAATAAATGTAGTAGTTTAATATTTGTTCAAATAGTTGCCATCTACTTATTTCAACAAGCACATAGCGAGCAATACTCACATTAGGTCCAAACTTGGCTCAAACTTGTTTTTCATAAATCTTATGTTACTATGGTAATAGACGTGTGGTTTCGAATGTGAGCTAGGTTTCACATGTAAGAAGGCAGAAAAATATATTAATTTCAGCATAACTATGGGCAAATGAGAGGTCCCACATGAAAAAAATAAACAAATGTTAGCCATAGTAAACGGCATCTAGCGTTATGTCTATTTACATGTATAAATCTAGCGAGTTGGCAATATCTTAGTACTATATACATTGGACCAGTCTAGCGGGCGTCCAGGCGCTGGATTGACGTCCCGAGCACTTCACATCGCAAAGTTTCTTTCCCCCTGTTGACCAAATGAAAATGAAGAAAATCCAAACCGACAAGCCCACGTGGTCCATTAGTTACCAACTCTTTCAGATGCATACAAATAGGATGTCGTCATGTAATAAATTATTTTTTAAGAAATTTCAAACACGATAACTTTTGAACCTGGCATCAAAATTATGATCCGTTTTCATTTTTGATACCCTTGCGACGAGATCTTCAAAACTAGATACTGTTTGCCTATGTTTTAATAAACTTTTTTAATAAGCAACTTTTGTGCACGACTGTAACATCCAGCATTTAGGAACCTAACGAAGGGTAGATTTAGGAATATGTATTGTTGCATGTATCTATTTGTGAAAATGTGGGTAAAATTTTTGCCAAATAAAAATTTAAGTTATCAATGTTTCTTTCTTACTTTAAGATTAGGTTTAGACTTAAAGGAGGATTGCTATAAACTTTGATGTGATCTTAAAGGAATTATGTGTGTTTTGAAATGGGTTTGAATTTAAAAACTTAAGTGTTTGAAAAATAATTTAAATGATTTAGATATAAGATTTGAATCTTGAATTAATTAAGAGAGAGATATTGTAACTTAATTTCAAAACAATAGAAACTATGAAATTCATTTTCATATTATAAAGACCTAAACAAGTCACAACAGAATAAAGAATAAGAATATTCTTTATAAATAATAATATACTCTTTATTACAATTGAATAAAATAAAGATTACAAGAATTATAAAAGAAAAATTACAAAAGAATAAGAAAATTACATCTAATAAATATCCTATATCTAAAATCTACACTAAATCTTCATCTTTATCTTTGAACCTGCAAAACAAAGATTAAACAGAAACAAAATAAGATTAGTGTTAGTATATTTCTCTCAGATATGTCAGTGAGATGCACTTGACAAACTCATCATTGAGAAATGTTATAAAAGGGGCAAGTTTCACCAATATGAAAGATTTCATCTTTCATAAATTCACAGCCAGAATGCAAATGACAGCCAAAAGGGATCAATTCACCTGCCAAGTGAAAGTAAGCTAGTAATAGTAAGTTCAATTTTTTTGAACCTATCCACAAGTGCATAGCACGCACACAAGCTGGACACACACCAGCATGCAAAGGGTGTGCTGTCGACTTCACAAGCACAGCCAGATCAAACAAAACCACAGTACAGCCGTGGGCCTCTAATCCTATAAGTTTCAAACAAACTAATGCCAAACTAACTAGAAATTAAATCCTAGAGCCTCAGACCAACATCATAGGCAGGATAAATAAGAAAGCTTTCATATCATCTTATCAGTTTAAATCACAAGCATGATCAAGCTAAGCCAGAAATAAAAACCTAATCACTTGTGTGCCAGAATACAATGGTATCACAAGGACAAGTTCTTAATGAGCTAAAACCATCTTTGGTAAGTTCCCATAGGAAAAGGGAAAAATCACTACATATCATTTTCCTGAAGCCAAGTGCCAGGAATCAATCTTAAATTCATACATCCAAAAAAATCATTACATGTAATGATTTGATTCAGTGTGTATAATCTTATACAATCCAACACTATAATTACAGAAAGCAACCACTGAAAGAAACTACCGTCAGTATGAGCATTCTGACAGTAGAGTAAACTCTCAGATCAACAACATAATCCAATCAAGGATTCCATTGAAACACTAGCATGGATCATAGTGGATTACCACTAGAATAAATCTGACAGGCAACTAGCATCATCAAAGCCACTACCAATTATTACCATAGCAGACAATCACTTCCCATGACCAGATATGATCAACACTAGATCTAAAGCATCATAGATATGATCAACAGGGGGTGATAAACCCTAATCAGAGCAAGAACCCTAATTAGAGAGTAACCCAATCAGCACATAGTCACTCGGCATGAGAAGCCACTAGATACACACATAGGGAATCATGGCAGTAGCATGGACAAGGACCATAGAGACAACTTACCAAAGGTCCCCGCTGACGAATCGAAGAGGAAGCAGGGTGGCCGACGAATAGCGGCGGCACAGGGAGCACCCAGAAGGGCGATGTAACCTTCACCTGCCACGGCGGCGGCCGCAGCAGCACACGAGCCCAGCACACCATCGTAGGCGGGATCGCGGCGGCGGCAGTACCTTTTCCCAACCCTAGGGTTCGGGTATAGGATGGACCTGGCCACGGGGAAGCCCCAGAGGCAAATCCAATTGGACAGAACAAACAAGCGTCGTCGACAACCTCAACTCGCACCACAGCGGCGGCCAGAACGGCCGACGGCGGCGGCAATCGACGGTGGCGGCATCGCCGGCCACGAGGTCGAGTCAGAGGAGGAGAGGTTAGGGTCGAGGGAGAGAGGAGACAGAGAGTGGGTTGGGTGGGCCAAAACCCGCTCAGGGAAATGTTTTGACTCTGCCCTATTGGGACACACTGGCCCAATAAGCCCAAGGGGCCAGCCCAAGTTATTTAATAAATCTTTTTAATCAATTGGAAAAGACCAAAATACCCCTGACCTAAATAAAATTCTAGAACATAAAATATAAGTTAAAAATTATAAATAAAATATTTTTGGATTCACAATAATATAATGTGTCCAAATAAAACAAAAATATAAATTTTGGACATTTAAATTTTTATAAGAATTTTGTAATGTATATATTCTTTATGGAATTTTACAAAATTATTGAAAGGTGATAAAAATAAATAAAAATCACTTTCATTATTTATTAATATTATAGTATTTATAAAAAATACTAAATAAATATTTAATAATAAATTTAATGTATAATTAATAATTCCTAACAGAATTATTAAATCAATAAAAGTCAAATAATAAGGGGAATGATTCAACAGGTGCAACAAATACAAAAATAATACTTATAAATACTTTATTAAAGACAACCTATATAAGGAAAATGCATATAGAATTAAAAAATGCATTACATTACTTGCATAATCATTTTGCTTCTTTAAATATTGTCCTTACCGGGCAATAATGATGTTTTTGTAGAACTAGAAGCTCAAGGTCCAGTGCAAGCATCAGACTTCACTACCTTGCCATCACAAGGCAAGTTCATCACTTGCTCATGTCCTTTGAAGAGTCTTTATCAAAGTATTTGCAAATTGTGTGTTATCATATATGCTATAAAAGAAAGAAAATCTTATTTTCATAAAAAAATAAATGATAGATATCATCCTAAGTGGTGATATAATGGAGAAATAGAAGTTAGGGTTCTACTTGCAACAATTATGATCAAGTAGGGACTTAATAACCCCTGACATCAGTGATTCTAGCGCCGTATATTACGCGTTAGCCATGAGATTTGGAATGGGACAGAGAAGTCGGCTGTATTGTAACATCCCAAAAATATCAAACTTAGATCAACAAAACACTAATCCTAAAGTTTAGGGTTAACAAAAAATTTTCTAAATCAATTCATGAATGCATGTATATGTGTATGCATGAATTTTGAAATTCTTTAAAACCACCTTGTTTGTGTGATCCATTGCTTGTAAAATTTTTCTTAGGTGAAAAGAACATCATCTAAAACATTCCGCACACTTTTCCTAAAGACAAGTAAATCAAAACAAATATATTAAGTGAATGGTCATTTTGACCAATTTAACTCCCATGCCTGCTTTGGCTGTCTCAAACTTTCAAAACCTAACAGAAACTTTTCTGGATCTTTGCACCCCTTGAATGTACTCATAACAAAGTATCAAGGCCCACTTTGTGATCATCCAGAAACTTTCAAATGCATAGTTTAAATGACAATTCAAAATTGAATCTTCTTCATATGGGAAGATCCCACTTTTTCAAAACCCACTCAAACAAGCTCAATTTTCAAAACCCAAGCATCTGCAGACTCACCAGAACCAATCTAGAAAACCCACCAAAAATCATTTCAAAATTCAAAACTTGATTTCATGCGGCCATTTCATCAAACAAAGTTGGAGACACAAATCAAACAAAACCACAAACACTATAGTGTGCAGTGTTTTGAGTCTAACTTGTTCCCTAGTTAGCTCTCACACAATCCAGTAGATCATCTAGCAAGGTTAGACCAGCACTAGCACCCCTGTGAGCTTGCCATTGCCATTAATGGTGAACAGCCGAGCAACCCCATGTCACCCCAATGTGGACAGCAAGCTAGGAGCAGCAGCAAGCCTAGCCAGCATGTCTGGGAGGCAGCCCACCGTCCACCGCCACTGCCTGTCCCAGCCGCGAGCGTTGCCAAGCCCTGGACCATGCGCACAAGACACGCCTAGACCATGCCGAGCGTGCGCCGGAGCGCCACTCACGACCATCACCCACAGACCGCGCGCCGCCCTCACCGCACGCACACACGATCACCACCGACCCAGGAGACCGCCAGACATCCCCGTTTAACGCCCCGCGCCATACACCGCCATTGCCGTCGAAACGCCCGCCTGCGCAGCACCGCCCGTTGACAAACCACACCTCCCCATGCCTCGTGACCATGTCGTTGAGCATCGCCAGGAGACACAAAGACCGCCCTACCCTTACCCATGCCATTAGCTGCCTCAGAACGTCGCCCGACGAGCTCACCTGCGCCCGACGGTCCTCTCGCTCGACTATAAATAGAGGCCACCCCGACGATTTCTTCACACCATCTCACTCCCTCTCCTCACCGATCGTGCACACCATTCTCGAGCAAAGCGAGCACCACCTCGCGGAATTTCACTGAGCCACTGCCTTGGGAGAAGAAAGGAGCCAGCGATTGAGCCGCTTCAGAGAAGCCACGGTGCAGGAGGTTCGTCGTCGACCGTTGTTCGCCCGCCTCCGACCCTCGCCTGCACCGGTGAGCCCCAAGAACCCTCATGGCCGCTAGGTTTCATTCTCGCGAGCTGTCTCGACGATGACCCTCGGTAGTTGGATTAGAACAAGATCGAGCGAACCACGTTGCCCCATACCGCCCGCCCAGCCCGTGTCAGCGACGAGTGGGAAACCCACTTAAGCAGCCTGGAGCATCTGCGCTTAGCAGGCCGTTAGAATTTCCCGCGCAGCCCAGCAATTCAAATTAAACCTTTTCTTTTTAATTTCAAACACATTTTTGTACCCAACTTCAAAAATCAACCCAGATCGATTTAGTGCACCAAATTAGATGAAACCAATTTTGTTGGAAATATCTGTGAATGCTTAATCCAAGCCCGTTGGATTCATGTCATTTGGATCTGTAGATCACCCATAGAAAAAATAACAAGGCAGAAGCTTTTCTGCATTCAAACATTTTTCAAATTTAAACCATAATAGCTTTTGAGTTGATTCCAACTCTCAAAAATCACATTCAACCATACCTTTCAGAATATATAAAAATATATATAGGTTACTTGCAGAAATAATGTTCAAGGAATAAAAGAATGCTTCATAAGCATTTCTAGCCACTTTAATTAATTAAAATAAAAGGGTAAAACCTTATTAAATTGTGACACTACTTTAAATCACATTCCCATGGACTACAATATGTGGTGATGACATGTGTCAACATGATCCCATGTTTAGTTTGGAGAATATTAAATCTTAAGTAGTTTTTCAATGAGTAGAAATTACTTTTCTAAAATAAAAAGACTTAAACCAATCCTTAACCTTGTAATGTTAGAGATGATGCTAGATCATCTATAGGACCCTTGTGTGTGATGATTGCAAGTAGTTAAGTATTGATTGGTGATTGTGTACCTCGTATTTATTCATAGACGCTAGTACCGACCAAGGATACGAGGAGGAAGGAGGATACTACGAAGAGGAAGCCGAGGAAAAATTCAACCACTGCTATGCACAAGGCAAGCTTTACTATGCAAGCTATACTAACCAAGTTGACCAATGCCAACTAACCCTTGCAAGATACCCTATTGTTGCCACAAACCCATGCTTGTGATATGATTACTATATGCCTTAAGCGTATGTGACCATACAGACTTGCTAAACCCATCCTAGTTTTATGGCAAACTTCTTACTTTATTTCTTTATCAAAGCTTACTTGGAGCCTACTTAAGAGTTTGGTAGATATTAGACCGTTGTGCTGAAGGTTGCATAAAGAGCATAAAATTTGGCCTAAGCTAGAAACCTTGATATCAGCCTAGGATATAAGGTTGGACTTAGTTGAAACTCCACTAGTTACCACCCCTCTATTAGTACTACCCCACCTGTAGATGCTAGTGCTAAGCATAAAACTTGATCAACTTTAGATGGGAATACTTGGTGGAAAAATGGTTATGAAAACCTTGGAATGATGGATCATTCTATTGAAATGTTTTGGACATGTGTTTCCAAACACTTGATGATTTTGGTGATGAAAATGTTGAGGCATGAGCCTTAGCCCTTTATAAAACTGATGGTTGTGCGGATGCGATACCATTCCAATTTTATCGCATAAACCACAATACCCGAATATTGGGTAGGGCTTGACTGAAACTTATATACCTTAGTATTAGTTCCCTCATGGCCAAGGTCTGAGCTGAGGCTACTGTGAAGATTGTCCACCTATGCGACCCAAGATGACGGTGGTCATGGTTGGGAGGCCAAACTCACAGGAGAGGTGCTTATACTAGGGAGTGTAATTGAAAGGTTAGGATTGATTATCCATATCGAGTATGGTGAATTCAGGATTTGTTCTGACGGATGTATCGAATGTTGTGGTGAAAGTGTACAATCTCTGCAGAGTGTCAAACTATTGAATAGGCGTCGTCATGATTATGGACGATGGAGTGGCCATATTGTTCCCCCGTCAGACCCTTTTCAAAATGACTTGTGAAATGAGTTGAGACTTTGACTTGACCACAACAGAGTTGTGACCTGAACTACAAGATCCCACTTAGTAGTTATAAAATTTGTGACCAGCTTTGGAACTTAGTAGTTATAAATCTGGCTTTTGCAAAACAACCCTAGAGCCTAGTGCCCTATTATCCAAAAACCCCTTTTACTTGTTAGTATTAGTTTTAGTACTTAAAGAGTACTCATGGCTTTGTCTGGCTATTCCCATGGCGGACTATGAAGAGGAGTACGGAGGATGGACCCCGGGAAGGTTATGACAACTAGGATCATCTCCCATCGTCGCATTACTGTGACCTCGAAGATGGAGCCTCGCCTACGCTACCGTTATTATTACGTATTCCGCTGCTTGATGTTGTATTAAGGACTGGATCATGAGATCCCTATTTGTGTAAGAACTTATGTATCGTTGTGATGGATGAAGTACTATGGTATCCAATTCTGTTATGTCTCGCAAAAATGGTAATCCTAGGATTGCGATGTATGGCATAACAGGCATCTAGGATTGAAAAATCCGGGTGTTGACATGTATCTTATTCCTCTCGCATGAAGCCGGATGTGCAGGTCGTGGCTGTTATCCTTGTAGCGTGCATATTAATTGGTAATTCATAGAGGATATGCAGCATATGGGTGGGAACCCTCATCATCCCACGATAGTTCTGGCATCTAACGGTTTGTACAAACCATTGCCGTAATTCATTATGTGGGCATGGTGTACACCAAGGAGGCATGCAGGGTCGCGAAGGGGGCAGTGATTGGCTTGGACCAACTACTGGGCCCCACATCATGGAATTGTGGACTGGAAAGTACGCCCGGTTGTGCAACAAGGAGTTGATCTCTCATGGGTAAAGTAACGCACCTCTACAGAGTGTAAAAACTGTAACTTGTTACTCCCTGTTCCGGGAAGGAGATACTAACACGGCAGGAAAGGAACTCCATGAAAGTTCTAGTCAACCTGTGAAGGCTGATTGTCATAGTTTTTTCAGATTAAAAACAATCTTTGAAGAAAGATTTACAAAAACTGCATGGTACCAAGGATATATGATCTAAGGTGGTAGTTAGAAACATCAAACTTCCCACCTTGCATATAATGAACTTGTTGGGTAACGCTGTTACTCATTCTTTCCTTTGATCCCTTGCTTAGACTCTGAGGATCCTGAAGAAGTGCCAATGTATGCAGCTGAATTTCAAGAAAACGTGTTCTACGAGGAACCTGATCTATCAGAGGAGTTGAAGGAGTGGATTACGAGATCCGCTATGGTGTCGATGAGAACGAGACCAACTAAGTACCTAGTTCGTAGTAACCATCGGAGCCGAGCAACATGAACTCTATAGAATAAGCTGTTGAGCCCCACTCCTAGTCGGAGTTTTTATTTTTAAATTTCCGCTGAACACTTTATATTTTGGTTTGTAAGTTGGATCTTGGAAGTCTTGAACTTCCGGTATTGTAATAATAATAATGTGTGTACTTTTGTAATATGGACATAATGTTTCATTGTACCACTCTGAGGGATGTGATATTTACGGAATGGTGTTCTGTGGATGTCATGTCAACGAATATAGTGTACTACACATGCAGTGGTATGCTGGGTCACCGCAGTTGGTATCAGAGCAAATTGCTTTGACCTTAGGTTGGAAACCTAGTAAAGGGTATTACCTGTAGGAGAATTAGCAACGATAAAGAATTCTCTAAAATTAATATAATGGGTATTCAAATGAGAATATTCCGGTATATGTTTTAGTGCGATAATTCTTTGTTATGATGCAATATGTCATTGGATACTAATGAAAATTATTTTTCTGATATACAGAAATATGGCACCAAAGTTTCCAAAACAGACTTTGGTAAGGACAGAGGAGACTCTTGATGATTATCAAGGATCATTTACAGATCAACTTCATCAACTTTTAAAGCTTTTTAATTGTCCAACTATAATTCCAGTGAACACTATCACTTACCTTGATTGCCGGATGTTATCCAAGTATCGTGTGAGTATCCAACTTCCAAAGAAGCTTGGACTGTACCACGATCTACCCATAGGAGAAGGTAGGAGTCATAAGTAGCTTATCATGTTGCTATTGTGGAGGCAATAGCTAATATCCGGGAGCAGAAAACCAAGGAGCTAGAAGGTAGTACATTTTCTGCGATACCTCATGATTCTATAGACTCGGAGCCTATACCGGATCATCTTAATTTGGTTAAGAAGCATCCTAATTTAGCTTCCAAGTTTATGGATAGATACCGGACACTCGTTGCGTCTTTTTATAAGACTCATCAAGTGATTGTGGAAGACAAAAATGACATGTTAGAGGATCTAACTGATCCGGAAAGGAGGAAGCAGTTAGCATTCCAGTTAGATAAAGAAGCAAGTAGTAGTGCAACACCTATCTTTAAGGATATACCTATAGATCCGAAATCTTTTACACCATATCCTTACTCACCAAGACCTGAACCTACACATGATCCTACTATAGATATGCGGTATGCAGTACCACAGGGCTCAGAGGATGGTTCTGACTCAAAACTTCCTATTGAGAACTCAGATTGATGGAGAATGGAATCATATAATGGATCTGATGAACACCAGATGTCCACCGATGGTTCTGACAGAAATGTTGGACAATCTAGTTGGATGGGTGCAAGGATGAATCCTAATAACATAAGTAGAAATACCATGTCAATAGATGACCAGGATGAAGAAGAAGATCCTGAGGAGAGGGTGTTTGAATCATCAACATCTTCTCAGAACCTAGGGAATATACACTACCCAGTGTTTAATTATCTTGTCCACGAGAGCACCTGGGAAGCAGCAGGATCTGTGTATTCTGTTGACAACTCAAGGAATGAAGCTCAGGAGATACAAGCTGGAGATAATGTTTCTGAAGACTTTTCAGCTGAGCTGGAGGGATTCAATGCGCTTAGGTTGAGTAATGACTCAAGCCCTGATACTTCAGATACAGAGTATGTTCCTTCTGGAAGGCCATTTGTTCCACAAACTGTGCGACGGTCGACACGTCATCACGGTTGGACATCAGGCATGTATGATGAGCGTAGTTACTACTAGAAAGAGACAACTAGACAGTAGTATCAAGTACTGTGTATTGTACTCAAGAAATAAGGTAGCTTTGTAATTATACCAATATGGTATATGTTGTAATGACCTTGTATCATTATGATATTATGTATAATATGTGAAATGCATATTTGGATTTTCTTTGGATCTTCATTGTGTGACTAGTTGTGTGCGTAAATTCGAGCTCAGAACACATGCGCATGATGTAATTATGATTATTCGTGTTATGATGCAGGACTAGGGGGTCATGGATACGGGTGTAGAAATGGAAACTGAGCAGCAGCGGATTTAACGTGAGGCCAAGGAAAAGGCCGATCCCCGATGCAGCAAATCAAGGAGCATTACCACCACCACCAATGAGGCCGTTAATGGAGCAGAACTTTATGCAATGTATGCAAATGATGCAAGAGACCCAGAACAAGTTCATGGAAGAGTTACTAGGGAGAGCAAATCAGAGGGCACCTGAAGGTGGAGGAGTGAGTTTATCTAATTTCCAGAATGCAAGACCGTTACCTTTTGCATCAGCTCCTGAACCAATGGATGCAGAAGACTGGCTAGCAGATACAGAGACGAAGTTGAAAACTGTAGGTTGCAATGACAAGGAAAAAATTGAGGTATGCAACTCATCTGCTGACTGGACTTGCAGCATTATGGTGGGAAAATCAGTTAGCCATGCAACAAACCGGAAGGGAGTTTACTTGGGAGGAATTCAAGCAGAGATTCCGTGAATATCATGTTCCGAAAAGCATCATGGAGTTGAAGCGGAGAGAATTTGAGGAGCTTAAGCAAGGATATACTAGTGTCATGAAGTACATCTGGGAGTTTAGCCAACTGTCTCGTTATGCTGAGGAGGATGTTAACACTGAAGAGAAGAGGAAGAAACGTTTCTTGCATGGATTAAATCTGTTTGTGAAGATGCAGCTAAGGTTAGCCAATAAGCAAACTTATCAGCAGTTGTTGGACGCAGCCATTACTTTTGAAGATGATTACAAAAATGTCCAAGAGGATCGGAGGAAGAGAGCCAAGAAGGAAACCAAGAGAATTCGGGCAAGCAAACCTAAACCTAACCTGGAGTTCAAACCTCGGAATAGGAATTATGGCAACAACAACAACAATAACAATAACAATAACAAGGGCAATATTGGAAATCAATCTAATCCGATAAAGAATGTTATCTGTAACAACTATGGAATTCCAGGGCATTTCCAAAGGTAATGCAAAAAGCCTGTAGTGATCTGTTATGGTTGTGGCCAGAAGGGGCATATTAAGCCAGATTGTCCGAGCAAACCCCCAGGAGGATGGTCTACCAAGGGAGGAGGACAAGCCAGTGGAGGAAATGGACAGCCCAATAAGGGAGGAAACAATGGCAAGAACAACAATGGCAAGAGAAACCGACCTACCGGAAAACTGAACTCTGCAACTCTCGAGGAGGTGGATAATTCAGAGCATGCAGTGATAGGTACGCTCAATATCCCTACCAATCCCGGCAAAGTTCTATTTGATACTGGTGCAACTACTTCGTTCATTTCTGAAGAATTTTGTGATAAGTTCGGGATTAGAAGGGCAACGTTAGAAAGTCCTATGACCGTAGTTACGGCAGGAGGGAATGTGATTGTACGCCACATAAAACAAGATCAGGTCATCTCGATCTGTGGTTGTACATATTTCGCAGACCTTTATGTGATTCCTTTGAAGGGAATTGTAGTAGTACTGGGGATGGAGTGGATGATGGAACACGGAGCTCAGATTAATTGTGAGGAGAAAACTGTCTCAATCAAAACTCCAAGTGGAGCAAGGATAGTTTACCAAGCAGATAAACACAGTCATATCATGGTAGATCTGCAGTTGAATTCAATGAAGGAAGTTAAATTAGAAGAGATTCCTATAGTTAATGAATTCCAAGATGTTTTTCCAACAGAGTTACCAGGAATTCCACCAGACCGGGAGATAGAGTTCACCATTGACTTAATACCTGGTACAGCACCAATAGCTCAAGCACCATATAAAATGGGACCCAAAGAGTTGAAAGAACTCAAGGAGAAAATTGATGAGTTGGCAAGAAAAGGATTTATACAAGAAAGTGTATTCCCATGGGGAACACCAGTAATCTTTGTGGATAAGAGAGATGGTGGAAGACGGATGTGTGGTGATTATAGAAATCTGAACAATGTGACTATTAAGAATAAGTATCCTTTACCAAGAATTCAATATTTGTTTGATCAAGTGAAAGGAGCCAGAGTATTTTCAAAAAATCGATTTAAGATCTGGATACCATCATATAAAAATCAAGCCGGAAGATGTTCCATAAACAACATTTGTCTCAAGATATGGACACCATGAGTATCTGCTAGTACCGTTTGGTTTGACCAATGCACCGGCAATATTCATGAATCTGATGAACAAGATCTTCATGCCATATTTGGACAAGTTTGTCATCCTATTTATTGATGATATTCTGATATATTCCAAGGATAAAGAAGAGCATGCTGACCATTTGAGAATAGCATTGCAAACTTTAAGAGAACATAAGCTTTATGCTAAGTTCGGTAAGTGTGAGTTTTGGCTAGATAAGGTAGAATTGCTCGGTCATGTGATTAGTAAGGATGGGATTGCTGTGAATCCATCTAAAGTTCAGTCGGTACTAGAGTGGACTGCACCGACCAATGTGAAGCAAATTCGATGATTCCTAGGAATGGCTGGTTATTATCGGAGATTCATTGAAGGTTTCTCCAAAATAGCCGGACCCATGACCAAATTATTAAGGAAGAATACACCATTTAAGTGGGATGAGAAGTGTGAAGCAAGTTTCCAAGAGTTGAAAACTAGATTAACCACAGCTCCAATCTTAGCAGTTCCTGAAACAGGGAAGGATTTCACCGTATACTGTGATGCATCTAAAGAAGGGTTGGGTTGTGTATTAATGCAAGATCGGAAAGTGATTGCTTATGGTTCAAGACAATTGAAACCACATGAAGTCAACTATCCAACTCATGATTTAGAGTTAGAAGCAGTGGTATTTGCACTGAAAGGATGGAGACATTTTCTTTATGGAGCCAGATGTGAGTTATACACTTACCATAAAAGTCTCAAATATTTCTTCACTCAAAAGGAATTGAACATGAGACAAAAGCGTTCGTTGGAATTAATCAAGGATTATGATCTAACAATCAATTACACCCCAGGGAAAGCAAATGTTGTAGCAGATGCTTTAAGTAGAAAGAGTGCAGATATCCAGCCAAGCAATAGGGAGTTACCAAAAGAGTTACAAATGGACTTGGAAAGATTAGAACTTCAATTCATCAGAACAAAGGTTCTTGGAGGATTAGCTACTATGCAGGTAGTTGCAGAGAAGGACAATGATCTTAAGCAAGAATTTTTTAGACATCAAGAAGAAGACCCTTTTATTGCTGAGGAAATTCGGAGGATATCTCAAGGGCAAAAATCAGTTTTTCGCCTTGGGGATTATGGGTCTTTATGGTTTCAAGACCGTCTATGTGTTCCAGATGTGACTGAGATCAGAAATGTCATACTCAAAGAAGCACATGATACACCATATTCTATACATCCAGGAAGTACTAAGATGTATATGGATTTGAAAGAACTATTCTGGTGGAATAACATGAAAAGAGATATTGCTAAATATGTATCTGAATGTCATACTTGTCAAAGGGTGAAAGATGAACATCAAAGTCCAGCCGGACCATTACAACCCTTGGAAATTCCTGAATGCAAGTGGGAGGAAATAGGTATGGACTTCATTACAGGATTACCCATGACACCAAAAAAGAAGGATATGATATGGGTAATTGTGGACCGACTCACTAACAGTGCACATTTTATTGCATTGAATCATAAGGATAATGCTGAGAAGTTAGTTGAAGTATATGTTAAAGAGATAGTAAGTAAGCATGGAGTACCCAAAAAGATCGTAACTGATAGGGGATCAGTGTTTACTTCAGCATTTTGGAAGCAATTGCATGAAGCACTTGGTTCAAAGTTAGATTTGAGCACAGCATATCATCCTGAGACAGGAGGTCAAACTGAAAGAACAAACCAAATACTAGAAGACATGTTGAGAGCTTGTGCACTAGATTTTGGAGGAACATGGGAAGATCACCTACCATTGGCAGAATTTTCTTATAACAATAGCTATCAGAGTAGTCTGAAGGCAGCCCCATATGAGATTCTGTATGGAAGGAAGTGTAGATCACCCATATGTTGGTATGAACCTGGAAGCAGCAAAGAATTTGCGCCAGATTATATCAAGGAGAGACAAGACATCATTGATAATATCAGGGATAGACTGAAAATAGCCCAGAGCAGGCAAAAAAGTTATGCGGATCAAAGTCGAAGATCATGGCATCCAGAAGTGGGAGATATGGTCTACTTGAAAGTAAGTCCAATGAAAGGAGTGAAAAGATTCGGAGTTAAAGGGAAATTGAGTCCAAGATATATTAGACCATTCAAGATACTGAGTCAAAACAGAACTATAGCTTATGCTTTAGAATTACCATCAAGACTGGCTCAAGTACATAATGTTTTTCATGTGTCACAACTTCGCAAATGTTTGAAGGTTCCAGATGATGTAATAACACACCAAGATATAGAACTACAAGCAGACCTGACCTATATTGAAAAGCCTTGTAAAATTCTGGAAGAAAACTGGAAAAGATTGAGGAACAGAGCAATCAAATATTGCAAGGTATAGTGGGAACATCACCCTGAGAGGGAAGCCACATGGGAGAAGGAAGAGGATTTAAGAAAGGCTTATCCGGAACTATTCAGGTACATCTCCACAAACTTCGGGACGAAGTTTAATTTAAGGGGGGAAGTCTGTAACATCCCAGCATTTAGGAACCTAACGAAGGGTAGATTTAGGAATTTGTATTGTTGCATGCATCTATTTGTGAAAATGTGGGTAAAATTTTCGCCAAATAAAACTTTAAGTGATCAATGTTTCTTTCTTACTTTAAGATTAGGTTTAGACTTAAAGGAGGATCGATATAAACTTTGATGTGATCTTAAAGGAATTATGTGTGTTTTGAAATGGGCTTGAATTTAAAAACTTAAGTGTTTGAATAATAATTTAAATGATTTAGATATAAGATTTGAATCTTAAATTAATTAAGAGGGAGGTATTATAACTTAAATTTCAAAACAATAGAAACTATGAAATTCATTTTCATATTATAAAGACCTAAACAAGACACAACAGAATAAATAATAAGAATATTCTTTATAAATAATAATATAATCTTTATTACAATTGAATAAAATAAAGATTACAAGAATTATAAAAGAAAAATTACAAAAGAATAAGAAAATTACATCTACTAAATATCCTATATCTAAAATCTACACTAAATCTTCATCTTTATCTTTGAACCTGCAAAACAAAGATTAAACAGAAACAAAATAAGATTAGTGTTAGTATATTTCTCTCAGATATGTCAGTGAGATGCACTTGACAAACTCATCATTGAGAAATGTTATAAAAGGGGCAAGTTTCACCAATATGAAAGATTTCATCTTTCATAAATTCACAGCCAGAATGCAAATGACAGCCAAAAGGGATCAATTCACCTGCCAAGTGAAAGTAAGCTAGTAATAGTAAGTTCAAATTTTCTGAACCTATCCACTAGTGCATAGCAGGCACACAAGCTGGACACACACCAGCATGAAAAGGGTGTGCTGTCAACTTCACAAGCACAACCAGATCAAACAAAACCACAACACAGCCGTGGGGGGAAGCACTAGTGCATCACTCCACTATACATCACACTAGAACAGCCAGTGTAGAACAACAACCAAACCAAGAACATCAGCCAAACCAAATCATCCAGATCAACCCCAAACATCACCTGGATGGTGACATAAGGAGAGGGATGAATCTGGTGGATAGCAAGGTCAAGCCCAGGAGCTAGGGGAGCAGGCAAGCTCAGGAGCCCAGCAAAAGCAGATCAAGATCAAGATCAAGATCATCATCAATCTACTACACCAACATCAAATTTTGTGGTGAGCCTCGTAAAACCATCACATGATTTCATCATATTATCTAAACAAAAGCATGTGTTGCTTTATGAAGTGATCTCTCAATAATCACCCAGAGGAGGTGAATCTATCCTAGAGATTTCAAGTATAAAATAAGAAATCAAGCTCAACCACAAGCACTGAACTCTCAGACCAACATCACTGAGTTCAGTGTTACTTTTGCACCTCAGATCATTTATTTGATCTTATCAGATCAAGGCACATCTCTCAAAGAGAGTAGCACCTATAATCCTATAAGTTTCAAACAAACTAATGCCGAACTAACTAGGAATTAAGTCCTAGAGCCTCAGACCAACATCATAGGCAGGATAAATAAGAAAGCTTTCATATCATCTTATCAGTTTAAACTACAAGCATGATCAAGCTAAGCCAGAAATAAAAACCTAATCACTTGTGTTCCAGAATACAATGGTATCACAAGGACAAGTTCTTAATGAGCTAAAACCATCTTTGCTTAGTTCCCACAGGAAAAGGGGAAAATCATTACATATCATTTTCCTGAAGCCAAGTGCCAGGAATCAATCTTAAATTCATACATCCACAAAAATCATTACATGTAATGATTTGATTCAGTGTGTATAATCTTATACAAGCCAACGCTATAATTATAGAAAGCAACCACTGAAATAAACTACTGTCAGTATGAGCATTCTGACAGTAGAGTAAACTCTCAGATCAACAACATAATCCAATAAAGGATTCCATTGAAACACTAGCATGGATCATAGTGGATTTACCACTAGAATAAATCTGACAGGCAACTAGCATCATCAAAGCCACTACCAATTATTAACCACAACAGAAAATCACTTCCCATGATCAGATATGATCAACACTAGATCTAAAGTATCATAGATATGATCAACAGGGGGTGATAAACCCTAATCAGAGCAAGAACCCTAATTAGAGAGTAACCCAATCAGCACATAGTCACTCGGCATGAGAAGCCACTAGATACACACAGAGGGAATCATGTCATTAGCATGGACACGGACCACAGATACAACTTACCAAAGGTCCTCGCTGACGAATCGAAGAGGAAGCAGGGTGGCCGACGAACCGCGGCGGCACAGGGAGCACCCAGAAGGGCGCTGCAACCTGCACCTGCCACGGCGGCGGCCGCAGCAGCACACGAGCCCAGCACACCACCGCAGGCGGGATCGCGGCGGCGGCGGCAGTACCTTTTCCCAACCCTAGGGTTCGGGAATGGGGTGGACCTGGCCACGGGGAAGCCCCAGAGGCAAATACAATTAGACAGAACGAACAAGCATCGTCGACAACCTCAACTCGCACCACGATGGCGACCAGAACGACCGACGGCGGCGGCAATCGACGGTGGCGGCATCGCCGGCCACGTGGTCGAGCCAGAGGAGGAGAGGTTAGGGTCGAGGGAGAGAGGAGACAGAGAGTGGGCTGGGTGCGCCAAAACCCGCTCGGGGAAATGTTTTGACTCTGCCCTATTGGGCCACACTGGCCCAATAAGCCCAAGGGGCCAGCCCAAGTTATTTAATAAATCTTTTTAATCAATTAGAAAAGACCAAAATACCCCTGACCTAAATAAAATTCTAGAACATAAAATATAAGTCCAAAAATTATAAATAAAATATTTTTGGATTCACAATAATACAATGTGTCCAAATAAAATAAAATATAAAATTTTGGACATTTAATATTTTATAAGAATTTTGAAATTTATATATTCTTTATGGAATTTTACAAAATTATTGAAAGGTGATAAAAATAAATAAAAATCACTTTCATTATTTATTAATATTATAGTATTTTAAAAAATACTAAATAAATATTTAATAATAAATTTAATGTATAACTAATAATTCCTAAAAGAATTATTAAATCAATAAAAGTCAAATAATAAGGGGAATGATTCAACAGGTGCAACAAATACAAAAATAATACTTATAAGTACTTTGTTAAAGACACCTTATATAAGGAAAATGCATATAGAATTAAAAAATGCATTACATTACTTGCATAATCATTTTGCTTCTTTAAATATTGTCCTTACCGGGCAATAATGATGTTTTTGTAGAACTAGAAGCTCAAGGTCCAGTGCAAGCATCAGACTTCACTACCTTGCCATCACAAGGCAAGTTCATCACTTGCTCATGTCCTTTGAAGAGTCTTTATCAAAGTATTTGCAAATTGTGTGTTATCATATATGCTATAAAAGAAAGAAAATCTTATTTTCATAAATAAATAAATGATAGATATCATCCTAAGTGGTGATATAATGGAGCAATAGAACTTAGGGTTATACTTGCAACAATGATGATAGAGTAGGGACTTAATAACCCCTGACATCAGTGATTCTAGTGCCGTATATTACGTTAGCCATGAGATTTGGAATGGGACAGAGAAGTCAGTTGTATCTTCTTCCTCTTGCATGAAGCCGGAAGTACAGGTCGTGATTGTTATCCTCGTAGCGTGAATATTAATTGGTAATTCGTAGAGGATATGCAGCATATGGGTGGGAACCCTCATCGTCCCACGGTAGTTCTGGCATCTAACGGTTTGTACAAACCATTGCCGTAATTCATTATGTGGGCATGGTGTACACCAAGGAGGCATGCGGGTCATGAAGGGGCGATGATTGGCTTGGACCAACTACTGGGCCCCACATCATGGAATTGTGGACGGGAAAGTACGCCCGGTTGTGCAACAAGGAGTTGATCTCTCATGGGTAAAGTAACGCACCTCTATAGAGTGTAAAAACTGTAACTTGTTACTCCCTGTTCCGGGAAGGAGCTACGAATGCGGCAGGAAAGGAACTCCATGAAAGTTCTAGTCAACCTATGAAGGCTGATTGTCATAGTTTTTTTCAGATTAAAAACAATCTTTGAAGAAAGATTTACAAAAACTGCATGGTACCAAGGATATATGATCCGAGGTGGTAGTTATAAACATCAAACTTCCCACCTTGCATATAATGAACTTGTTGGGTAACGTTGTTACTCATTCTTTCCTTTGATCCCTTGCTTAGACTCCGAGGATCCCGAAGAAGTGCCAATGTATGCAGCTGAATGCCAAGAAGACGTGTTCTACGAGGAACCTGATCTATCCGGAGGAGTTGAAGGAGTGGATTACGAGATCCGCTACGGTGTCGATGAGAACAAGACCAACTAAGTACCTAGTTAGTAGTAACCATCGGAGCCGAGCAGCATGAACTCTATAGAATAAGCTGTTGAGCCCCACTCCTAGTCGGAGTTGTTATTTTTAAATTTCTTCTGAACACTTTATATTTTGGTTTCTAAGTTGGATCTTGGAAGTCTTGAACTTCCGCTATTGTAATAATAATAATGTGTGTACTTTTGTAATATGGACCCGCAATGTTTCTGTTGTACCACTCTGAGGGATGTGATATTTACGGAACGATGTTCTATGGATGTCATGTCAACGACTATAGTATACTACACATGCAGTGGTATGTTGGGTCACCGCAATGACAAAGCAACTTTTGTGCACGAGACAACTTCGTGATAAAAACAACTTTGGTGTCTAGCGAAGCAACTTTGTTGTCTGACATAGCAATTTTGTTGCCGACTGGACAACTTTGGTGCCCGGGGAAGCAACTTTGGTAACGACTGGGCAACTTTTGTATGCGGCGAAACAACTTTGGTGTCGACGAAGTAATTAGTGTCTGACATAGAAACTTTGGTGTCGACCAAACAACTTTGGTGTGCGGCAAAGAAACTTTAGTGCGCAAAAAATGACGCCTTCTTCGGATGCCCTAGTGAGCAACTTTAGTGCCCGATGAGGCAACTTCAAATCCCGACAAGGTAACTTGTTACCTACTGAGCAACTTTGGTATCCGACGAGGCAACTTCGAAGCCCGACAAGGCAACTTGTTCCCTACTGAGCAACTTCGGGCTTCAAAGTTGCCTTGGAGGACAGCGACTTACCCGAAGAAGGGACGTCCCCACCCACTGCCACACCGTCATCCTAATAGACTACCAAAGTTGCTTTGTTAGACATAGAAGTTTCCCCGTCAGGATCAGCAGTTGAGCAACTTCGAGCCTGGGGAGGCAACTTTTAAGCCCGGCGAGGCAACTTTGGTGCCCTACTTAGCAACTTCCAAAAAATTTGAAGCCCGGAGAGGCAACTTTGGAGCCCAACGAGGCAACTTTTGTCCGGCGAGACAACTTTGGTGCCCGGCGAGGAAACTTCGGATCCCGCGAGGCAACTTTGGAGCCCGGCGAGACAATTTCAGTGCCCGGCGAGGCAACTTCTGAGCCCGTCGAGACAACTTCGGTGCCCGACGAGGCAACTTTTTCCTGGTGAGGTAACTTTGAAGCCCGACGAGGCAACTTTTGCCCTGCGGGACAACTTCGGTGCCCGGCGAGGCAACTTCGGTGCCCCACGAGGCAACTTTGGAGCCCGACGAGGCAACTTTTTCTCGACGAGGCAACTTTGGTGCTCGGCGAGGCAACTTTGAAGCCCGGCGAGGCAACTTTGAAGCCCGGCGAGGCAACTTCGGAGCCCGACGAGGCAACTTTTGCCCAACGAGGCAATTTCGGAGCCCGACGAGGCAAATTTTTCCTGGCGAGGCAACTTTGAAGCCCGGAGAGGCAACTTGTAACATACCAAAAATATTGAACAAGGATTATCAAATTCCAATCACCAAAATTAGGGTTAACAAAAACTTTGTTAATCAAATCAATATGAATGCATGTGTGAATGTGATGATTGTATGAATGCATGAATGGACTTGTGTGATTGTTCTAAATAGCAAGGAATGGTTTAAAGATAAAAACAACATCATCTAAAACATTTCCAAGCAGAAACAAATCAAGAGAAAATCAAAATCAAATCAAATAAAGCAAATGGTCATTTTTGCCAATCTTGCTCACTAGGCCACTTTGAGTGTTTCTAGTCCAAGATTTCAAACAAAAACTTTTCCATTTCTTTTCACCCTTTGTTAGACCAAGTAAAAGTGAATCAAAGCCTACCTTTAAAACTTGCAGAAACATTTGGCAACTTGATTCAAATCACAATTCAAAATTGAATTTGATTCAGATGTGAAGATCCCACATTTTTCAAAACCCAACCAAACCAGTGCACCTTGACCAATCCAACTAACCAGAGACTCCCTAGTATGTAACTAGCACACCCACAAAGTTTGAATCCAAAATTCAAATTTGAATCTCTTGCGGCCATTTCATCAAACACCTTGTAATCACCAAACCAACAAACATCAAACACTATTAGGAGCAGTGATTTTGGCCTAACTTATTCCCTCTATAACTCACACTACACTCCCAGTAGATGATCTAGCTCAATTAACAAGCTTTAGCACCACTGTGAGCATGCCATAGCCATCAATGGTGACCATGCCGAGCCTAACTTACCACCCCTATGTCGACAGCAAGCTAGGAGAAGCACCAAGCCTAGAAAGCATGTCTAGGACACTCCCCACCGTCCACCGCCACCCCTGTCCAAGCCTCGAGAACTGCCAGCCCTTGGACCACACAGACCGAGCGTGCCCAGCATCTCTACGAGCGAGCCGAGAGCGCGCCAGAGCGCCAACCGCGACACACGCCCATAGACCGCGCGACACCCTCGCCACGTGCGACCAGGATCGCCAGCACCCCAGCAACACCGTAGACATGCCCGTTCGCCACCGCGCGGACCGTAGACGCTGTGAGCCATTAAAACTGCTGTCGGACCCGCCCAGAGCGCCATGACGTTTCGACCGTTTCGCACCGCCCCACGCCTCGCCATCAAGCCGTTGATCTTCGCCAGGAGGCAATGCATCGTCCCCTACCTTTTCCCATGCCATTAGCCCACTGTGCCGACGACCACGGCGAGCTCAACCCGCGCCCGTCGGTCCCCTTCAGGCACTATAAATAGAGGCCACCCCAGCATGAATTCTTCACACCATCTCACTCCCCTCTCTCTCAGAAGCACCCCACCTCACTCCCGGAGCAAGGCGAGCAGCGCATCGCCGGAATTTGGTCGGAGTCTGCTGCTGCTGGAGGAGAAGGGCGCCATTGATTGGAGCCGCCCCAAGAGGAGCTGTTGGTACCAGGAGAATCGCCATCGTCGATTTCGTCGTTCGCCCCCATCGCCGACCCTCGCCTGAGCCCCGGTGAGCCTCCCACGACCCCCACTGCCCGCGCTAGGGTTCTGTCTCGCCGACGTTGCCCGACGTGGACGATGAACCGCAACCGTAGGATTAGAGCTTGATCGTGTGGTCCACACCCACCTATACCGCTTCACCACTCTCTGTCTCACTGACGAGTAGGGATTCAAACCAATTGGATTTATGGATCCAGTAATTCAAATTTAGGTTTATTCTTTTAGTTTCAAACTCAGTTATGTACCCAGATTCAAAAATCAACCCAACTCGATTCACTAAACCAAAATGGATGAAACCAATTTTGTTAGAAAGGTACTGTAATGCTTAATCCAAGCCTATTGGATTCAAACCAATTGGATTTGTGGATCAACAATAGTAAAAATAACAAGGAAGAAGCTTTTCTACATTCAAACATTTTTCAAAATTCAACCACAAAAGCTTTTGAGTTGATTCCAACTCTCAAAAATCACATTTAACAAGACCTTTCTGAATATATAAAAATACCAAGGTTTACTTGCAGAAATAATGATCAAGTAATAAAAGAATGCCCCATAGGCCATTCTAGTCACTTTATTTAATTAAACTAAAAAGGTTAAACCTTATGAAATTGTGACACCACTTTAAATCACATTCCCATGTACTGAAATATGTGGTGATGACATGTGTCAACATGATTCCATGTTTAGATGGAGAATATTAAATCTTAAGTAGCTTTTCAATGAGTAGAAATTACCTTTCTAAAATAAAGGAATTAAAACTAATTGCCTTAATGGTTGTAATGCTTGTGATGATCCTATATCATCTAGTGAAAACCTTGGTGTGATAAATAGAAATAGTTAAGTATTGTTTGGTGATTGTGTACCTCGTATTTATTTATAAACGTTAGTACCGACCAAGGATACGAGGAGGAAGGAGGATACTACGAGGAAGAAGCCGAGGAGAACTTCAACCACTGATCTGCACAAGGCAAGCTTAATACTACCAGTTGACTTGGCAAGCTAAAACTTGCTTGTTACTATGCCAACTATATGCCTTAAGCATATGTGATTATACCCACTTGATGATACCAAATCCCAGTTTTACTTGCAAGCTTAATTCTTTTATTTATTTATCAAAGCTTTTATTTGAGTTTACTTAGTGACTTGTAGATATTAGAAAGATATTTAAAGGTAGCATAAAGATCATAAAACTTGTCCTAAGTTAGATAATCTTGATGTCATCCTGAGGCATGAGATTGAACTTAGCTAATTCACACTTGTTTACCACCCCTCATTAGTGTTTATCCCCCACCTGTAGATGCTAGTGCTAAGCATAAAACTTGATAATTTTATATGGGAATACTTGGTGAAATTGATTATGAAAACCTTAGAATGATGAGTCATTCTACTGAAATGTTTTGACATGTGTTCTTGAACACCAGATGATTTTGATGATGAAAATGTTAAGGCATGAGCCTTATCCCCTTTATAAAACCGATGGTTGTCTGGATGCGATACCATTCCAATATTACCGTACAGCCACAATACCCAAAATTTGGGTAGGGCTTGACTGAAAATTTATATACCTTAGTATGGGTTTCCTTGCGGCCAAGGTTGAGCCGAGACTACCTTGTGAAGATTGTCCACCTATGTAGTTCCCAAGATGATAGTTGGTCATGGTTGGGAGGCCAAACTCACAGGAGAGGTGCCTATACTAGGGCGTGTAATTGAAAGGTTAGGGTTGATTATCCGCATACTGAGTATGGTGAATTCAGGTTTGTTCCTGACGGATGTATCGAATGTTGTGGTGAAAGTGTACCACCTCTGCAGAGTGTCAAACTATTCGAATAGCCGCGTCATGATTATGGACAGCTGAGTGGCCATCTCGTCTGCCGAGATGTTTTCAAAATGACTTGTGAAATGATTCATAACTTTGACTTGACCACAACAGGGTTGTGATATGAAATTCAAGTTCCCACTTAGGTGTTATAAAACTTTCAATTAGCTTTCTTTGCTTCTGAACTCAGTAAGATAAATTTGGCCTTTTGCAAAATAACCCTAGAGCTTAGTACTTCCTATTCCAAAACCACTTCACTTGTTAGTATTAGTTTGTGAGTACTTGAGTACTCATGGCTTTGTCCCTGTCTATTCCTGTGGCCAGACTATGAAGAGGAGTATCATGAAGATGGACATCAGGAAGGTTACGACAACTAGGATTATTTCCCATCGTCAGCATTGCCTGTGACCCTGAAGATGGAGTCTCGCCTACGCTATCGTTATTATTATATTATTTCGCTGCTTGAATTGTATTAAGACTGGATCATGAGATCCTTATTTGTTGTAAGACCTTATGTATGGTTTGTAATGGATGATGTACTGTGATATCCAATCTGTTATGTCTTGCAAAAATGGTAATCCTGGGATTATGATGTATAACATAACAGGCATCTGGGATTAAAAATCTGGTTGTTGACATAACTTTTGCCCAGCGAGAAAACTTTTGGTGCCTGGCGAGGCAACTTTGCTTACTGGGACACAAAATTTGCTTACTAGGCAGAAAAGTTGTCTCGCTAGGCTCATTAGGTGACTCAAATTTGTCACGATACGAATATTGCTCAGACAGGCACCAAAGTTGCTCAGATGGGCTCTAAAGTTGCCTTATCAGGCTTGATGTAGTTTTCCCTCAGCGCACAAAAGTTGTTTTGTCATGAATGAAAGTTGGTCGGTCGCATACAAAAGTTGCCTATTAAGTTTTTTTACCGAAACATATACAAATGAGATATAGTTTTAAAGAGTTCGTTGTGAGGATTTTAAAAGTGAAAATGGATCTTAATTCTGACATGTGGTTCAAACTTTATAGTATTTACAATTTTTAGAAAAAGGAAATTAATGCACAAAACTTTTTTTTTATTGTTGTACTTGGGACTGCAATCTGGTGCAGCGGTAGGTGGAGGGTGCAGTAATTGCATAGAGTCTTTTGCCTTTTTTAGACAGGGACAACAGGGGCTTGACTTTTTTAGAGATAAGCTAGGAATGCCAATCTAGCGCCCGCGCACAAGCAAGTAAATAGAATATAATATTTTTAAATAGACAAATTCCTAATGGTACAATGGAAAATTAACGACACAATCCTAAAAACACTAAAAAAAAAGCAATTAGCCCGCCGCCCCCACCTAGTCGTTGAGGCCTCCCTGCGTGTGCCGCATTTTTTTCCGCAATGCTACTCGGTCCACGGATGGGCGGATGGCCCGACCCAGCTGCCCCAACCCTCGAATCGATACCCTTGCCGTCGTCATCAACCGCTTCCCGCTCGATGAATCCCAGAGTCAGCCGCCTCAGCTCGATCCGTTTCATCTCGGCGTTCCATTCCAGGTGAGAGGTGACCTACCACGATATCACTTGGCCCTTCCTATCCTGAACTCCTGTTCCTGTACCATGTTGCCCCTTCTAAAAGCTCGTTTATTTTGTTAGTAAGACCACCAGCAAGTTGTAATCCCTCATTAATTCCATCGACCGCTGATGTAATCTAGTATGTGTTGAGATTCTGTGATTTAGCGAGGTGTGCTTTTTAATTTGTGGCTAGCATTAGCGACCAAGTAATTTGATCATAACTTTCCTAAAGTAATTTGCGGAGTATTACAGCATCTTGAAACATTCAGTGTTATTTTTCTCCGAAGGGACCATGGGAATGGCCTCACTGAGGAAGAGTATATAATAAACACCAGGTTTTTTCTGCTATGTTCTTTTGTATCCAAATGTTCCAACAGTCTGATTTGATTCCTTGAAGTATAATTTCGATGGGGCCAGCTTTCTTCTTGGCATGCGACTTTATTTCTTCAAGGATTGATAAGAAAACTCATAGTTATTTACTGAATTGATACTCTAAAGAAAGATTCATCCGCTCTCCCATGAACTGATTGCCGCAAAAGTTACTGCTTTCACATTAGAAATCAAATGTCTTGATTGAATTCGACAAGCAGTAAAATCCATAACAACACTATGTTTTAGCATACATTTTTTTTTCATACCCACTTCAATATTTGTGATACTTAAACATTTCCAGAAAGAACCAAACAAGTATTTTTGAGAAAGAATCTGAATTCTGACCAATAATGTGATGTTAGCATGTATTAATCAAGAGGAATCTCTCCCCTATTTGCACTCCTGATAAAAGCTTCAGAGTTGGTGTTTGCCCAGTGAGTACTGAGTAGTTGTTTTTTCCTCTTTTCTGCTTAAACTGAACCATGTTTGCTAATTTATGGATTTATGATGTTCATCTATAAAGGCAGAAAGATCATGTTTTGAATTATAACAATTTTTTGGAGAAAGAGGAGGTTAGCAACACCTACTCTCTGTCACTTACTATGTCCTACTTAGTTAGCTGTCCTGTTCTCTCAACAATTTTTTTATATTTGATCCCAAACTTTCAAACATTAGTGCTGAATTTCCATTGTTCATATGTTTGCACAGTGACCTTTCTAACGCGCCATTCAAAGTTTCTGGGTAAATGAGAAGTGATTCCATGCATGAAGACTATTAACTACTTTTCTTGGAAAAGAAAGCACAAATTGACACTTCTGATTCAAAGCTTCTATAAAAGAAACTGAGAAATGCTTTTGCCCACTGCTTTCATGGCTTCTGCACGTCTGCATGTGTCAAGCTACATGTTTATCGTACAATGATAAGCATTGAAATGATGCTAATGTTAGTAATGATCAAAACTCTGTGTAAGAATGTGGAATTGCCCTTCCCCTTTATATCTTCAGTTAGAAGCTGTGTTGTGCATCCATTACTTTTGCTAGATTGGATCACTTCAAGTTCTGTGAGTGTCTGGTTAGGCTCGTATGTGCTATATCCTTTACATCTGAAGAAAGAATAAGTGGTCGCCATCTCGGATGACACCTATATCATCTATTTCTGCGTAATCTTTACTGACCACTTTCGTAGGATGGATATCTGGAAACTTCTGTCCTGCATAGCAAGAAATATTTGATGAGGAAAATGCATGTTATAGTATCTAATTTACTATAAACTGCAGTGTATATCTGATCTTTGCTAAACACTACTCATAGTCCATGGAAAAAAATCATAGTCTAAAGCTAGAAACTTTTTCACTTACTGCCAATTTTGATAAGCTCCTCCAGTGAACCAGGCAGCTTGATAAGCTTCCCATTTTGTACTGTAGAACCTGTTGTATTATGAGGGTATGTATGAATTGTAACTCTTTTATTGGCTTCTTTTATGCAACTGTAATCTTGATATCTGTTCCTTGCTATGTTTTCGGTTGTCCTGTAGGGAGAACCTGGCTGCATTGTTGTATGTATTGTTTGCCGACTGCTTACTTCACTGCTGTCTTCAGAATTTATTTTAATGCAGAACTCTTCAGCACTTGTTTTGGTCTCACAGTTTATGTGAAGCTCCTTGAGATCCTCTTCTTTGTCTATTATTCCATCTGGTATCCTACACTTGGAATTTGACTTGTTATGGATGTTTTCTTGCTGTGACACTTCTCCAAGTAACTTTGTTGAATCAGTACCATCTCCAAATATTGGAATCTTGTTACTGAAATCTGTACCTTTCTGTTCTGTATAATGTAGGTGTGACCATGGTAACATCCGTTCTTCTCGAGGAATATGAAATAGGTCATACTTGCTCAAAGATCTTATGTCTGGTTGACTGACTTCAGGTAAAGTTTCCTGTAGCTTTAGTTTCTGAACATTTGAATAAAAAAATGTTAACTTATACTTAGGCGAATTTAACTGTTTAATAGTTTGAGCTGTATTTAAAATCGAAGATATACCTGAAATAGATTGTTCATTAGAATGTTATGGTCTTCCTTGTGATTTTGAATGGCCTCTGTAAGTCTCTTCCTGCTTATTCTCAGGAGTTGTGACAGTTCAACCGTGCGGAAAGTAAATGGCTGGGGCATGTTACATAGAGCACCAACCTCTCCAAACATATCACCATTTGTAACTTTCACATATACCTGCTTACAAGAATTCATACTATTTCAGTAATGAAAATATTCTATAGAAATATTAGCTGTATCTGGAATCTCTGCACTGTAGTGGAATAAACTTATACCTGTTCGTTCCCATTTATGGTTGTTATCATATTCTGAAAAAGATCACAGATAGTGGTAATTAGCTTACTGGTACAAACTTGCACAAACTTTGGTTCATAGCTTTGTCAGAGAAAACAAACTAACCACTGCTCCTGAAACTATTAGGTAAACGTCTGCTGCCCGTTCATTCTGCAATATGATATCTTCCTTTGGTGGAAAATACTCAACCTGCACTTCCATGACCTATTTTCAAAAAAAAAAAATTAGAACATATTTTTGAGGAAACATCAACTCTCTGCTGATTTTTTATATATTTTTGGTTTTATAAATTATTACATGTTACCAGTTCTCCAAAGATAGATAGATAAACATCGAGTGAGTGACTATATTACCAGTTCTGCTATGAAACTGTTGGACACTCCATGGAAGAGGTAGGCCCGTCGCATGATTGGGAAGAATAAGCTGTATGCTATGTTTGAACGGATTCCTTTTGGGAGACCATTTAACAGGGTTTGCTGGTTATAGCCTTCTGTCTTGAACTGTAGACAGAAGTGAGATAGCATTTGCTGCTTAATGTTCATAGGCAGCTGATTTCGTGCTGCGAACTCTGAAGCCGCATGGATTGAATCCCTCTGCATCATTTTAAAATACATCAATATAGAACTATATTTATGGAACAGAATGATGGTAACCATTCTACTGAAGTCATTAATTGTGCTGCTTGCAGTTGCTTGAGTTTTTCTTTGTATAAGACCTTGATTAGCATGTTGTTTTGTATGTGTCCTTGTTACCTAAAACTGCAGAGTGATTAAGGGATACGAGAACTTGGTACCTAAAACTGTGGCATCCATGCAAAAATAGGATTCCACTGATTTATTCCCTTCCCTGGCTGTTTGAAATCCTACTTTGGAAGTTTGAATAACAAATTTAGACCTTAGTAGAATGGTCCAGCCTGGACTATTTTCCATCATGGGACTAGGAAAAAGATGGTTCTGATTCCCATTCAATTCACGGAGCATTATGGTGCTTCCTACTTGGAGTTTGTCCCCCTTGAGTTCTTAGTTGCAAACTTGCAGCTAATATCATAGTATAATGCAGTGTGTATGACTCTGGTACCATACATTTCTATTTGCCATCTTATTTCAAGATACTAACAACTTTAGCTGTATGGGACCGAAATACAGATTATTTCTTTCTTTTTTTGGTCAAATAAGGATATGAATACCTACCACCAATCTATATCCTGAATATTGATTTTTTTTATGGATACAGAATGACCGAGTATGACATTGAGATATTCTTCGAATAAGTTGAGAAACTTACAAATTTCTGGGTGCGACTGGTGCCATGAACAACCAGGTTGGTCATATTGCCAATGAGATAAGCTGTCAAGCCCAGATTAAAGAGCATATAGAAAATATCAAAGAGCATCTCTCTTGGGTTCTCAGCATGTAGGTCCCCATATCCCGTTGTTGTCAGTGTTGTAATGGACCAGTAAAGCGCAGTAACATATCTAGTCCATAAGCTCTGTGATCTGAATGTAGGCATCACGGCACCAATCCATGTACTCTCTGGGTAGGGGTATCTGTCAGCAATCATATAGTTGAAGCATCCCGCGCAATGTACCGCAAAGAGGGTGACCTGCATTTGATCAGTACATGTTTTATACACACAGAATAAACGGATTCTTTTTCCTGGAAAAAATAGAGTATTTTGCATGGCTGAAACATTTGAAGTGGAAGGTATGTTCTAATATTTCTGAAATACTTACGGAAATAAGCTTTGAGCACCTAGTCCAGAAATAGTTGAATCGGATATCCTTCTCCAGTCTGGTTAAAAGAAGATGATCAGATTTGTGGCGTATGTCATTCATCATTCAAATATGAAGAAGTTGGAAAAGATTGAACCTGGCAAACAGTGTACTAACTCGGTGAAGACGCCACAACCTTAGCATATTGAGTATCTTAAAAGAAAGGTCGTTTCCCTCGTGTGTAAATAGGAGGATAATCGGTTGAAATGGAGCTGTTGAACACACATCAAAGATGAACCAACTTGATAGGTATCTGCGGAGGATCATATTTTTGTTAACGTCAGGACAGAATCACCTGGGCCATCTCACTTCCAAATGTGGGATTATTAAGATCAAAGAAATTATGAACCAGGTACAAACCTTACTGCAATTCTCTTCCGATCGTCCACAAGAAGATGTGTTTTGCTGTCGACATAAGCTACAAAGAATGTCAAAACAATATCAATGGCAAAGAAGCTATTGACAATGTTCTCAACTAGCAAAAGCTTAGAGGGCATGTCCCTCAAGAATGCTAGTTCAAACGGGCAAATCCAGGCGGAGTAAATGACTAGGACTATAAGGAAGAGCTCCCAACATCTGAGACACAGAAAAAAGCAGAGGAAATCATGTCAGCTGCTGCTGTTTTCTTCTTCTTACAACATGAAAGGTACAGCGGGAATCTCACCTGTAGCGGGGATCATAGGGCGATATGACGAACTTCTTCAACTTATTGGAGTGGTTTATAGTTGCACCAAGAGATGGCAGTAGCTCGATGGAGAAGCTGTCACTACTCCCATTGATTTGAAGTCCATCCCAGAATTGGTGGAAGTGAGATTTTGAATGAGCTTGAGTCATGCTTGGTTTTGCTGTTCTTTGCCACTCAACTCTATATGCAGAAGGCGTGGAGGCTGGAACCTATATTTATATATGCTGCAGCTGATATACATGCAGCGATAGGGGGTCAAAGTAGAGAATCTGGAAACAAAGAAGAAGCTGCTCTTGTTTTATACCTTACGAGGAAAACAACAGGGCACACATGTTTTCTATGTGCTGCGGGAAGCCGTTGGCCACGCACAGTGAACAAGGTGTATCACACGTTCTCCTTGAAGCCTTGTGCTTCTTTTGGTAAATCAACTAAATAAAAATACTAAAGCAATTTGCTAGTTGATCTTTTTTGCCATGCCTCCTGTTATGCAAGAACCAGCATGCTTTTCTGGACCATTTGCTCTGTTTCACTGCAGGCCCCTCCTATAGACTGGTACTATCACTTCAGCCATGAACAGTCTGTGGTGTGCATTATTTTGATGGAGTGTTGTGCATCCAGTCCTTGCGTTGAAGAGGTTGTGACTCACATTGAATTCATCAACAGCTATCCTCCCATCTTCTGAAATACGTAGCAATCGTGAGTATCCAAGTCAAAGTATAACTAAGGATGTATGTCACCGGTGAGCAGTGTTGTGGTAGCCTAGTTCAACAGTACCTTCCACATGTTCGTGCAAATGTGAACAGCATAGCTCTGAATATTGGATGTCATTTCTGGAAGTAATTTGTGGCGGGCTTATCATCTTTGGGTATATTCGTTTTGGTAGGTGGGTGTTCAAGACTTGTTTTAGTGGCATGCGGACGATCCAGTCCCTTGGTCTCATTAGCGCAGACGAAAGGTTAATAAGTTGTCCAAGATATCTTGTCAAGTCTAATCCAAGCCTCCGTGTTCTGATGCCTACCATTTACTGCCATCAAGATTTAGCTGGTGTACTGATTGGACTGCCCTTTTTCTTGGGACCATTGAGGACTGAACAGACTGGTTCTCCATTATTGTGATTTCTGGCAAAAGTTTTAGTTGTATACAATCTTATTTGAAGTTCTGTCTTGTTTTGCATTCGTGCTGAATCAGCCACTCCTTGGACGTACCCAACACATATCTCTTGCCTTCTGGTGGGCCCATATGTAGATTCCGGACAAAGGAGAAAAACCTACTCCTTGGTACACTTATTGATGTTCTTGTCGATGTGCTAACCGAATAATTAGTGTCTGGTTTATTTTTTGCAATGACTTTTCTTCTTCAATAGTATTCACTATCTTAAAAATGCTCATACCATCACATGTCTTGCAGATTAACATAGCTGCTTCATACAGAACAAATATTGTCTGGCATCAATAAGACAGCTAGTGGTGCCAACTTTGGTGATATGATATGGTGCTGATCTATAACTGACGATATATACTGCATCTTGTTCTGTAAGATTGACCATTTCTGATTTTATTGTCACTCAGATTATATTTACTGATTTATCGATTCTTCTGGATAGACTTCATTTCAGTTGTACTGTCGAAATTAATCTTCATTCTTCCTTGCATGTCATATGTTGTTTAAACTAACGTTTACTCTTAACTGCTTTCCAGAAACAAAATAGTTTCTGAAGGTATATAGAAACAAAAAGGTTCATTTAGAACTTCCATTTTCTCGAATAAAAGTTATCTAGAACTTGAAACTATTTATTTGTTAAAAATAGAGTTAGGATATCATTTGTTTGTTGAGATTTTCTACTTGTCAATCATTAGGCAACTGCACGTGTTTCTTTGAACGCGTTGAGGAAATAGACATGTAGTAGCTATTTGCTTATTACTTCCTGTGGGCCTGGCGAATGGCTAAACCATACAAGTCTCTATCTGCTCTGCTCTCCATACATTGAAATGGCTACAATTCTATTTCATGTGGCTATTGGCCCAGCCTCTACCTTGGATGTCAAGTCGTCAACACTACCCACATCCCTGTTTAACAAAAATATTTTTTTGCAAATATATTAACTGTTTGTAAACTAATAAATTGGTTGATTACTTTGCACCTCCTATAATATTCATGCTTACCGGCTTTTCCAAATCTATCCCATTAACTCAATTTTTTAGCGTAAATTACTGTGAACTCATTGTGCTAAATGATATCTTGGTACCAATAATCTTGCTACATTTTGCAAGGACTTACTCAACAATGTGTCTTGAAGATGATTAATCAAAATTTCAAATAATAATACAATCAATAGAACTATATATAGTGGTCCCTATAACTGTTAAACTTGGCCCAGAAGAAATTGATACATAATTTTAATTTTTGAGGATCCCAACTAGCTTTTTTAGTTTATTTGCACACGATATTGTGTTGTGAACTTGGGCACAAGATGGCTTTGTTAATTTTGGTATCGTGAGCTAGTTGCTTTTTCAGGGTTACTCAAGCATGCTCCCATCCAATGCTACAGCCCCTTTCTTATGACCTCTTGTGTTTCTGATCTCTTTCTGCTGTAATGCCCCTGCATTATCACAGGTGACCATGTGAGAGTGGGGAGTGATGAAGTGGCGGTCCTTGCACGCATGTGCATGCATGTGTGTATTATCGCCCCCTTTTTGTTGCATCTTTCAACTCTGTATGATGTATCTGGCTTCTTCTTGTTGGATAATGGAGACTTGTAGACGGAGTTCTTCCCCATAATGAGCCGGTGGAATTGACGCTGCCATTATTATTGAACATCATGGATAATGGTCTCACATGGGCAGTATCATTCATATCTGATCGTGTCTGAAAAAGGTTGATTACAGCTCAAATTCGTTCTGTTTATCAATCACGGTACTTATTTGTTGTTTAAGTGTTGATAAATGATAATGTCTCCACGCAAAAAAATAAATATAAATGATAATTGAGGGTAAATTTCCTGTGGACCATAGTCAGTGTTTAGATGAATAAACAATTAGTGAATCGGTTCCCTTCTGACTAGTCATTTTCATGGAGCTCGTACTTTTTGGATTCTGTACTTTTTGCATGGTCTTATCTAATTGTATTCCTTGTTGTTATCTAGCTTATATGATATCCTCATTGAGCACTCCTGTTGCAACATGAACAGTTCGGAATCATTTGTTTGCCCACAAAGCCAAACTATTTATGTTCCTTTTTTGGTAGCATGATTCTATTTGGAAACTCCACGACGGTATTCTGAGTGTGTACTGTGTGTCTGTTAGTTCACATACCACTAGGTTATCTGACTGTAATTGTTTTGTGTTTTTTTCTTGGTTCACCAGCTATCTAAAAATCTGGTCAAGTAGATCTTTGCGGAACACGGCGACAGGATTACGATCCCGCGTAGGGTGACCGGGGTAAGAGTAAGACACAAGTCTTCCGTTTCTGTCGGTACATAGATCTTTTACTACTACTTGTCTTGGTGAAAACAACATGTTGAATGTTCAGAATGTGCACATCCTTTTGATGGTAACTAAGCTATGGCCTCCCCACGCTGGATATGTCCCCATTCGAAGCACAGATTTGCCAAAGAGATGAAGAGGAATCCGTGAAAAAAGGCGATAGCGCGCCCTCAGAAAACGAAATGATTCGATCGGGAGGTGGTGCTGGTGCTGAAGGTGTGGTAGTTAGTAAAAAGAATCGCTGCCGGTCATTATGGACAGAGATTTGGGGGTATTGATATGATACGCCCATTTTTCTTCCCTCTCTCCTTTTCTGTGAGCATTTGTTTAGGCATTTTTTATATGTTTATTATCTAATAACTATGGTCTATTCTTATCTTATGAACAGATAATATTCGAAGAAGTTTTCAGAGAGTTTCTGTATGTACTTGGGCAGGAGTCTGATCTTGACATACAGGTTACCATCTCACTCAGCCCCCAGTAGTTGTAATCTGCTCATCATGCATGCATCACATGTACTGTATGTAGTACGTAGAATACATGATGTGGGACACGCCGACGACTAATAATCTGGAGATCGAGGTGTGGGCCCCACGTGTATACTGGAGATGAGGCTCCTTGTATATATATTGCGATGGAGTTGCCAGTGGGCTACTGTTGGCCGATGTTCACATCGCTCTAAAATTAAACCAGCCAGCCGGCCGGATCGAGTTCTTTGCGCCGGAGAGTCCATACCATACCCAGGGTTTGGGGTTGGGGGGTGGATCTGATGCGGGTGGGGGAGTGCGGATGCGCCCATGAAAAGGACCCGGTGTGGTACGTGGGGGCAAAGGCTACCGCCCGCCCACATCGTGGCGCAGGTGTGGCTCCGTAGTCGTCTCATCTTGATTAGGATTCGCTTGAAAGGGGAATAATGCGGCGATGATAATAAACCTAATGGTGGGAGATCAGTGGATCATGCTGGCCGTCCGTGTGTCTGTCCACGGAGAATGCAGGCGGCAGCATGTAGGCGGAGTCTCTCCGTGTTGAACCAACTCCAAAAGGCAGCGGCAGCATGGAGGTGGAGTCTCCGTGCGTGTTGAACTCCAGAAAGAAAGCAGCAGAGTTCGGCACGAAACAATGGCGCCTACTACTCAAGATATGGGGTGATCAATCAATGACAGGTGATCGTGATCAATTGCCAATTCGCCTAATTGCATCGGTTAACTTCAGCAAGAGCCATCTCCTAATTGAACAGCACAGCCCATCACTCCATCAGCATATCCAACTTCGGCCACACCCACACCCACCAAAGGGGACTCTCGTCGGCGCCAAGAGTCGGTTTAAGTGGGGGCACACCAAGATTCTCCTGCACCTCGTTATCGAATTTGGAAAACGGAAAATAGAAAAGCATAATAGCAGCACCTATCCTTGGGTGTGGATGCAGGTCCAAAACGCAAATAGCCTTTCCAGGAGCTATTCCCGGAATACTGGAATAGAGATCATGTGGCTGGGAGCCTGGGAGAGCAAAATTCTTGCCCCTAGGCCCATGCGAACCCGATTGCTTTGAAGACTTCAAATACATCTTTACTCGAAAAATATGTTACTCAGTCATATTTAGAGGAGAAAAACAATTGCAATTTGTTTCATTGTATTTTTCACCAAGTTCCCCATGTTTTTCATCCAACAGTTTACACGCATACATTGGATATTTTAGAAGCTTGGATGGGGGCAAAATCACCTCTGCGAGTGCGTGCGCCGCTGTTTTTTTCTTTGTATGAAAGTATCCTCCAGCATGTGAGTCCGAGAAGTAGAAGCCATTACTGTGGCGCTATCACCAGCCGCATTTCTCAGAAAGAGACGAGAGAGAAAAAAAAATGCACAAGAAGATATGCATGCCCCTCTACGGTTACACTTGGATTCCGAAACCCTGTGGTCCTCGCTTGGGATAGTCCAACAGTACCAAATGCGGGGGATGCGTGCACACATATGGGGCTTGCCCAAAGATCCTATTCCGGCAATGTATTCTTTGATGTTTATAGGCATGATGATCGCTGGAATTTCCCTTGAAAGGCGAACAATGTGAAGAGGGAATTTCATCAGAAGGTGCTTTTTGACTTGCCTTTTGTTACACCCTTGTGTGTTTGATTGCTGATCCAATCATTCCCGTTGGGAAATTCTAGAGAAAGAGCTTGCTCAGGCTTCTCCACTCATCTTGATCTCTTGGCATATCATGGGTAGAGGAACCGTCCAAGTTGTGTGGCTTTTGTAGTTTGACGCAATCTAACTCGGAGAGTGATTACACTCAATGTGCTCCCAGAAAGTGACTGCACGACCCCATTTTTATCCTACGTGTTAAGCCCTTAATCTTCTCCTTTTGGTTCGAATGATGCTTTTCTAAGCGCGCAGAACCCATATACTAGTTTCACATGTACCACCGATTTTGTTGCCTTATTGGCCTCAAACACACCGTCGACTACTTCTCTCATTGACCTTTCCATACTATCGACCTCGCCTACCTCTTCATGGTGGCATCGTCCTGTTAGGCCCTTACCAAAGTGGTGATGTCAATTTCCATCGGAGTCTAGAGAGAGGACATAGACGAACCTAAACCGCAGTCCAATGAGCATTTTCCCCCTTTTATGAGACCATGCCAAAGATGGGGCTTACCCATTTTTAGCATATGTGTAACGCCCTTAATCTTCTCCTTTTCCTTAGAATGATGCTTTTCTAAGAGTGTAGAACCCATATACTAGTTTCACATGTATCACTGATTTTCTTGCCTTAACATCCTCAAACACACCGTTGCCTACTTCTCTCACCGACCTTGCCATACTACTGACCTCGGCTACCTCTTGGCAGTGGCATCGTCTCGATAAGCCCTTATTGAAGTGTTGATCTAAATATCCATTGGAGTCTGGAGAGGACATGACTAAACTAAACCACGGTCCAATGCACATTTTTTTTCCTTTTGCGAGACCATGCCAAGATGGGTGACCCTTACAAGCCAAAGAAGGCACGGCCCAACCAAATCAGTGATATGTCGAGACAACCCTAAATGACCTAACAATCACTAGCATAAGCGACGACGAGCCGACGACAACCCACGACCGAAACATCGACCCTTAGGACACGACCGAGAAGGACCCTAGTGAGAGTCTAGTGAGTCTAGACAAGAGATCAACCAACACATAACATACCCGACCACGATGAACTAAGCGCAGACACCACAAGGACAACCACCATCAGCGAGCCACATAGAGCGTCTATCACTTGCACGAGCCAAGGTTGGCTCGAGAGACATGAGAGTGCCCGATAAAAAAAATGACCACAACAATGTTACATAGATAGGACATCAACACCGCACCAGCCGACCAGTCGCCACTAAAATCGCCATGAGAGGGAGGGGATCTAGAGGGGAGGGCTCATGTCTTGACAATAGGGTGAAGGGGTACAACCAGGAACATGGCATATCCATACTCGGATGAGCTCATGAGCATCAACTCAAGCGTGTGGCTACTACAAAGGTGGTGCAGCACAAAGATATGGTGTTTACACTACAGAGTATATGGAGCTCCATGTGTCGCGCAGACAGGCAGTGTGCCTAAAGTAGGATTCGCTGACAGCTAGCCAATTGTTTACACAAGCTAAGCTCTTGCGATAAAGAACCTGCTACAACAACAAAAAAAATTGACAAGAAGAACCTACAGCAACTAGGAAATGGGTATGGCCGTATCCCGTATGGGCCAAAATCTAATCCACCGTGACATGGTCTACACAAGCCCTTGATAATGGGGCTCTCTTCTGTCAGCCCATATCAGTGTTTACTCTCAAAACTAACCCAAAGATAGCTCTAGGCCGACCGAAAGCCCAAACCGGAAAAAGAGAAGACAAGGCCGCCTCCCCTCCACATTCACATTCACACTCCCACGCCCGAAGCCGGCGACGAGAGGCGGCGGCGGAGGTGGAAGCAGCGGCAGGCCATGGCGTCCTCCTCGGCACAGGCACCGGCTGCCGTACGCGAGATGCAGCGCGATCTCGAGTCCCAGGCCAACGCACTCAGCAAGATCCAGAAAGGCACGTGCGTTCGCCCCCCTCCCGCAAACCCCTCTGGAGAGGGGGAGAGGAACCCATCCTTCCCGCCCCGCAACCCTAACCCTAACTCTTCTGTTCCCTCGCAGACATCTCCAAGAACCACGAGGTCCGCAAGCAGTTCACCATACAGGTCGGCGAGAACGAGCTCGTCCTCAAGGCACGCACCCTCAGCTTCCTCTCGTGCCCTGTTCAGCTCCAAGCGCTTGGATTCGTGATCTGGTGCGAGTGTATATGATTTAATCTTTCTTGCGGTTTGCGCGTAGGAGCTGGAGCTGCTGAATGATGGCGCAAACGTGTACAAGCTGATCGGGCCGGTGCTAGTGAAGCAGGACCTCGCGGAGGCCAAGGCCAACGTGAAGAAGCGAATCGAGTACATCTCGGCCGAGCTGTGAGTGGCTTTGAGCTGGTCTAGTTTGTGATTTGATCGGTTTCAGTTGTCGGGATGCTGTGGTGATTGTGTGGAATTACTTGGTATGCAGGAAGCGAATGGATCGGGCGCTTAAGGACTTGGAAGAGAAGCAGAACAGCAAGAAGGAATCAGTATGTTCTTGTTTCCATATCATTTATTGTTTGAGTTTTCTTGAATATATAGGGACAACCATTAGAGATGGTATGCGGAACTTGTCTAGATTCATTATCACTACGTATCAACTTTTTGAACTTGTTTGAAGTGGGGGAGCAGTGGTTATTGTTCTGGTGGACCAGATGGTCTGCCATCACTATGAATTATGTACAACGATAGGTAACATGTCCTTGAATTGGCTGTGCAATGCTATGAACACTTGGTGTTTATAGTGCAGTTTGAACTTCGAATCAGTAAGTTGAATTGGATACCATGACACTGATGAGAAGTAAAAAATGATAATGAGGCAAGATAATAAAAGGGGAAACTACAGGAGGGCCTATGACCATGGATGGAGAAGGCGGAGTATCAGTATACATGATTAGAATGACTACATCACCAATATTTATGGTTAAGACTTAAGAGATGATTTAGTGCGTGAGAATGAAGTAGAACAAATGGGTGTGAAACTCAATAGTACTTTTGAGGGGGCTACCTGATTGTACTTATGTACATGTATTCTGAGCTCATGCAATCTTGTGCCCTTGTCCTTGTCTGTTTTTCCATTAATCTAGTATGCTAGGATTATTTGGTAATCTTAAGCCATGACAGGACTAAATCTCTGCATTTTAAAGTGAAGAATTGCATTAGTAGTCCTTGAAATATGAAGCTTATCTCACTGTTGTCCGCTGCGACTATCAGTACATCTGGTTGCAGTTCTAGTTTGGATCTTCGTATAGAATGGCCCGGTAAATAATTAAATTATAATGATTATTCACAGTAACGATTTGACTAACTTTGAATCCAGAAGCAAGCCTAGCAAGCAAAATAGTTCAATACAAGTGAATGTGAACCAATGTGGATATACTTGGCATCCTAATCAAGGACTCAAGGATTTCTGTCTTTCCTGAAGGTGGAAATGATGCGTGAAATTGTCGTCTAGCAAAGCTTGGATCCCATCTTTGAAGAACCAATGTGCCTAGGACTAGGAGTTGCTGTACCCTACCTTGGCATACACCAGATACTTGTAAAGCTCTAATACGCCTTTGTACATATTATGGTATGGTCTTGTTTCTCTTTTAATAAAAGGAAAAATTGACACCGACACATTCCCAAAACATGCAACTATGTTGTTGCTCAGCTCACACTAGAAGTCCACCTTCCTCCAAAGAACCTTCAAACAAGGAGAAGGGTGCACAGTGAATGAAAACGAGGAGACCGTTACCTTCACAGGTTCTTCTGGTAGAAAACAGGTGGACGGAAGAGTCTGCAGCTTGGAGGAAAGTAAGCTGGTGCACAATCCTGTAACCGCCTGCCCTCATGCTAGCACGAATGCCTCTTCTGTTTATTTTTCTCTCACCAGCTGTGCCTCCTGACTTCCCTCTTCATCTGTTTTATTGTGGATATTGGGTCATAGGTTTCCTTTTCCCAGTTTGCACCCTGATCTATTGGATATTATGTTATGTTGGTTCCTAGGCTTGGCTTGCCCATCCCGGTGAGGAGAAATTAGTGAATTTGAACTATTGCCCTCATTGTTCTGGCCATTCATCTGGTTCTCGCTGCTCTTTCTTTTTGTAATAATAATAGCTATGAGAGGAAGAGCTTCATTATTCAATGTCAGTTTAGAGAGCCTGCCTTCCTGACGATAGAACTTCAAATTGGCTCTGTTACGGGCAATGATTTTCTTGCTTTGTTGGGCAAGCTAACTTGGGAATGGGAGATTTTAGGGAGGTTCGGTCCTTAACCTTGCTAGGCAAGGGCAGAATAACTATTGTGTAGCTCCAAGCACACCATGCCATATTGGCATATTTTTGACTATTTTCCCTGCTTAGTTGTTTTATGCTGCTTTTGTGTATAATTTTAACATCTTATACTTTATAAGTTGCCAACTTTGTAAGAAAATTAGATATTTCTGTACCGCGATCTGTATGCTAGAAATCAATTTATATTCAATAACATACTTACCTGCCATATTATGATGCTAGTTTTTGTTGGGAGCAAAATTTGAGGTAAACACATTGAATAGTTTTATGTATTCCCTTTGCCTAATGGAACCAAATTGATAAGTGCATAAAATTAGCTTATTTCTACCCAGAAGAAAATAATGTAGCTTATTAATGGGGGTGAAAAAGGTGCATTTGAATCTGGATATTCTGATTTGTGAACCCACCTGAATATTTTTGTCGGCAGCACCCACCAAAATCGCCTATTTTCTATTTTCATTACTCACCAAAACTAGGTTGTAGCTACGGGTGGCCATTCGGGTTCTTCCTTTCTTGGTTAAGTTTTTCTTGTTTTTAATTATTTCGGCTTTCCAGAAACAACAACCATATTAACCTGCAAATATCTAGTAACGGGCATTTCGACTGGCATTTTGGTTCTGTTCCCGGTTAAATCGAAGACAATCCGAAAGGAGGATCGGTAGAGGTGGAATATAAGGAGACAGAGAGGAGCTGGCCGTCGGGCTGAACGACTGAAGATGAGCTGTTCTCTGGGGACTCGTAGATGCCTGCTGTTTGTGCCTGGCCATGGACGGCGGTGGCTGTAAGACGACAAATGAGGAAGTGGGCGATGCTGGCCACAGAAGAACAAAGTGGAGGAGCCTGTTGCAGGATGGAGAAGATACTGAGTGAGCCGGCGAGGAGTGCATGACGCAAACAACGCCAGAACACTAGCTATAGATCTGGATAGATGACCCACTGCTGCTCTTGTTCTTTTGGAGATGCTGATTCTTTTTCTCTTGTGAGTATAAGGAGATGATATGGAGTAGGAGCTGCTACGAGTGTTCTAGGCATGTAAACGGGCTTTGGGTCGCGAGGAATAGAAAAATTAGAGGCGTTGTTAGCAGGCCTAGAACCTTTGGGAATGGGCTTGCGCCAATGTAAATGGTCAATCGGGTTAACCGAGTGCAACAACCGAATTGACCAGTATTAGTTGGGTTTTCAGTTTTGGCAACCAAGTTAAGCACCAAAAACTGAATTAATCACTAAAAACCGGATTAGACTGCTACTTTGGTTTTTCTGGCCCGGGTTCAGATTTTGATTTTTTTTATGCCCACCGTAGCTGTAGCAAACTCTTCTTGTCTACTAGTCAGTGTGTTGAGCTTTGACACTCTTCGGATTAGCCTATTCTCTCCTATTAAAAACCGCTTAGTTCTCGAGAGGTTTGGTGAAGTAGGTCCCTTTTTCAGGGCACTGAGGTAAACTAAAAAGTAGTAACCAGATTTTATGCATCCTGGTGTGTTGCCAGCCATTATTCTTGTTGATAGCTGCAACTGTTGCCGGGACCAGCTTCAGATTCTGCCTACAGAGTAAGGAACAAAAACGTAACATTCACTCTTGTTTAGCCACCTCTGTGCTGTTGTTCTACACTCTATATACTCTATGAAGGAACCAACAATCATAGATCATATATTGCATCCAAGCACATAGCTGCTAGACAAGCTTCGTCTTCCTTCCTTTGCCAATGCAGCTTGTCATGTAGAATTCATGTGTGTAGTTTTTCCCTTTGCCACTCACATGTAAGCCATTAGCAAGGTCTGACCGGACAATCAATCGTCTGTAGTGGGTTACCTCCATTATGGGGTGCCATGGGGCCCAGAAACAAGTTTCTGGTGTCCACATGAACTAAATTGCAAGCATCTATTGCTTTCTGATTTGAGAGACGAGTTCAGTTTGGCTTTGCTTGACTACTAATAATCTAAGCAGTCTATTGGATAGAACAAAAACATAACATTCACTCTTGTTGAGCCACCTCTGTGCTGTTCTTCTACACAATGTACTCTATCAAGGAACCGCCATTGATACATCATATATGGCATCCAATCACATAGCTGCTAGACAAGCTTTGTCTTCTTTCGCTAATGCGGTTTGTCATGTAGAATTCATGTGTGTAGTGTTCCCTGCGGCACCCACTTGTAAGCCATTAGCAAAATCCTACTGAACAACCAAATTGTCTGTAGTGGATTGCTATGGACCTAGTAACAAGTTCTGCTGTCCACATGAACTAAATTGCAAACATCTATTGCTTTCTTGATTTAACAGTTCAATTTTGGCTTTGCTTGACTACTACTCCCTCCGTTTCAAAATATAAGACGTTTTAGGTTTGTGAAGAGAATGTATCTAGACTTGTTTTAGTACGTAGGTTCACTCATGTTTGGAGTGAATCTACACACTAAAACAAGTCTAGATACATTTGTTTCACAAAGCTAAAACATCTTATATTTTGAAACGGAGGGAGTACAATCTAGGCGGTCTATTGGATACTTGACTTGTGATAGCTTAGTAGTCTTAGTTCCATGAGTTGGTTGTCAGCTTCAATCAGGGATTGGACAGCACATCTATTTGGATTCTCTTAGCTCCGTGAGTTGGTTGTCTGTCTGTCCATACAGGTTTCTAGCATGTTAGGAGACCAGACATATATTTGGATTCTCTTAGTACTCATTTTTACGTGTATTAAGTAAGGGAGGATATCTCACAGGAGTCAGTTCATCAGGAACTACAAATTTCTCCCGTTGCAAAAGAGGCCTAAAGGTTCAATATACTCCCTCGGTCCCATGATATAAGATGAAATGACAACCAATATATGATTAGTATCTGTGGCTTCCTTGAAAGCACAGGTGGCTGATTTCTCTGATGCTGAACCGTTGCAAGACTGCAAATGAACACTTTGACTATGATCATATGATGTCAGCATCATAGAAGATTCAATGAGTTATGTTTAAATCACATACTATAGTGTCAGAACCTGCATTTGGTCAACTCTAATGCTCGGAATATTTCAATATTATATATTTCCTTTTTGTTAATGTGTTTCCGCTATGCAGATAATCAGGCTGCAACAGAAGATGCAGGCTGTACAAGCGAAGGCATAGGGGTCTGTTGCTAGTTTTAGCTGAACTGAAGGCCACCCTGCATCACCCGTTGTCCTCAAGCGTTTGATCTGTACAAGGCGAAGTTAGCTGTCTTGTGTTCTCTATCCCCTGGGAAAGAAGTCTGTATTCAGAGACTGAGAAGTGTTCAAGGTATGTGTAGTGAGAGATTTTGTTGTAGATGTACCTCTTACTGGCTTGGCTTCTAGTGAGCTTGAATCAACTTTATTTGAAGGAATTCGGTCAACTTAATATTCAATTTCTACCATCGATTCTTGACAAGGATGCCGGGCAGTGTTCTTATGGAAACGTTGATTCGAAGAGTCACACAATGTTTTGATTTCTTGTGCCATGGAGTTTGGTCCTCCGCCGGCCTGATCCTTTGATGGGCTTGCGAGAAGCACTTGAGAGTCAAATTTGCACCACAAGCAAAATTAAATAAAAATTTCAGCGATTTCGGTGGTTCTGCAATACCGCTCCCTGGGAGTATGTTGCCAGGTTGCGATGTGGTCTTCTCTTCGGCAGTCTTGGCCTTTACCTTTCCTTTTTGCTCTCCAGAAGCATGTTTTAGTTCATGAGTGGTGACAGAAGTGTGTATGCAATGTTCTATGTCGTGTGATATACCTGCATGATGTTAAAGAGTATTAAAATGAGCAACTAAAAGATAAACATAGATGTGGATATACCTCACTGAACTAGAACTGAGACCAGCATCCAACACTGCATTGGTTGCGTAAACAGAAATATCACCCATGATTGTTGTTTGAAAGATGTACAAGTGACGGAAGTTTACAACAACATTACCTAGATGGATCCCATGATAGGCGTAGTCTTAGAAGCACATGCAACTATAATTGCTGTCCTGATGTTCTCTATGTTACTTTTCTTTGCCCTCTTCTTTGGTGGACCCCTTTAGAGAAGAAAAAAAATATCAAACATAGAAATTCAGAAACGAGTTTCCTACATTTAAAGGAGGTGTGTCAATTTGGCACCAGAACTCCATGGAGCTCATTTTTGAAAACTTAAAAAAAAAACTAGAATATAGTTAATGATTTATTCTACCTGTGTGTAAATTTTTAATATGAAATACCTTATATTCTACATTCAGGTATTTGTTATTTTAATTGTTTGAAACTTCGAATCAACTTTTCATCTTTTAAAGGCTCCCTGGCGCCAAAGTCATTTTTTGCGGTTTATTTGTTGTGGGTCACCTTGTCTACAACTGCGCCAATGATGGGGGTATTTCCGATTTGTGAGCCCCTTTGGTCTTTTGATTCGGATGTTTCGTTGTACCTATTCTTCATTAACCTCCCTGCCACATTTTTCAATATGCTCATATGCTGCCCTAAACTTTTGCACTCTGTAACAATAATCAACATAAGACGCGATAGACCCTCGAACATGCCCAATGAATGCGATAGCATGTACACATAATCGATCTGCAGCCGAACATTCGAGAACGACATAATTCTGAATGGAAGTATACCCCTGATGGAAACCATGAAAGAATATTTTTCACTATCGGTGGTGTCTCCGTAGCTTGTTGCTACTCCATTCTGTCATGCCTGCGCGTGGTACGTAGGTCGGAATCAGGGTTCGGAGCCGCTAGACACTCAACGACTCGACGCTGTTGCCGGCCGGCTGCCACCATATATATAGCCAGGTTAGGCGTGTGCGTCGTGTTCCCGCTCTGCATTTGGGAGTAGTATCAAAGATGAGCAGGATCGGGAAGATGGGGAGCCTCGCCAGTCCTGATTGCGCCGCCACCGTCGTGCTAGAGCGGAGTGCGGGAGATGGTAGAGGAGAGCAGAAGTGCACTTTGGGGTTGTTCGGGATGGTATGAGAAGATACGATGAATGGATTTCGGATTTTCGATGGAGAGTTTTCTTTTTTCTATGGGTTCTATTTAAGGGCAAGATCATTTTTCAAGGAAAACTGGCAAGCTTTTGAGGTTTTCTCACGTTAACGCATGGTCAACGGAAGAAGTGCAATTCTTTTTTTTTTTTTGGCATATTTGAAAGAGGAAATATTTCTTTAAACTGAAGTCCTTAGCCCAGCGTTAAATTAATAAAGCCGATAACGGAAAATTGAAATAAGGGTGCCGAGAATAGCTTACAAAAAACAGAAGCAAGCAACAAAGATTACACGGTAAAGATCAGAGCAAAACAACTAAGCACAAGAGGAGTAGCAGGCTGAAGCAGCAGCAACCGAAAAGCATGAAGAAGCCCCAACCCCTAGTGCAGCTCCTCAACCACAACCACCAATGGATACCTTGAGAGTAGCTCCGGGACGACACCACATCGAAGAAAAAAGCATGCAACTGAAGAGATGAACTGGAGTTGCAAAGGAGAGCAACTCTATGCACTCGAACAAAAATGTGGTAATTTTTTATCCTTCATATTGGTCAATAGATGGTCATTATTCTTTATTTATGACCTTCTTGTGACCAAAAACGGTTAATCAAAAGCTGAGAGACACTACGGATAATGAAGACCTTTCTTGTGTATTGGTCAGACTAGTAGGACCAATATAGATGGTTTGGTCATCGGTTATCTAGCATGTGAGGTTCTTTTTTGCCATATACTTGTTCATGAATTTGCCAGCTCTATCCTAGATGTCACGTAGACACAACAAGAAAAAGTGACACATGGACATGACATGAAGGTGATATTGCTGAGTTGGCAATCCTGTAATTTTTTTGCCTTAGAATTTAACCATAACTACCATTTAAATTGGTCATAGTCTACCAAATAAAAGGCTCCAAACCAGTTCTATCTATCTATCTATGACCTTTCCATGTTAGGATACCATGGCCTTTTTGACTAAATTGGTCGTTATTTTTCAAGGTTTAGATCCTTCTGAATTCCCTACGACCAATTGGTTTAGAGTGGTCATAAATCAATGACCAAAAAACTCATGGTCGTTAAAAAAGATCACTAATGAGCAGATTTTTTGTAGTGGAGTTGCAAAGGAGAGGAACTCCATGCACTCGAACAAAGGACCAGCCTACACTCATAGGGAAGAATAACCTGGGCGTCGACGCCAACCTTGCTGTCACCATTGCTGGAGGGGAACCCTATCCCCTCACCCAGGTTCTAGGGTGCCGAACCGCCAGCAAGCCGGGAGGCAAGGATTCCAACATCGCAGCCCCAAAAGATACCTGCATCAGAGGACATGAGCCAGAGAACATCATCCAGAGACAAGGCCTGACTCACCACACGTCGCCACACATCTGACGACCGAACCACCACACGATGGGAGTACCTCGTCCTAAGGCAGTGTCTTCAAGAAGCATGCGCCGCAAAAAGCGCCACCACTGCCCGACCCAAAGATCCTAGGGTTTTCACCCAGGACAGAGGATGTAGATGGAGACCACCACGATGCTTATAAGAAGGACTGCAGCGCCCGTAGATGTCGCCGCCATCGGGGCTGGCCAACGCCAGCCAGGGTTTTCGCCCGTTCTCCCATGACCATGGGCTCTCATCACGCCGACTCCTTACCCGGCGCAGATTAGGTAGCCAAAAGGCAGTACCAACACGGATCCGGTGAAGAGAGAGAGCATGGGAGAGGAGATTAAGACGACGACCTCCAGATCTAGCAATGGGCCGCCAAAATATCCCAAACGCCACCTGCCGTCCTACCCACTGCCCCTATGGCCGAGAAGGAAGGCCAGTACCCGTGCGCGTTTCTCGCCCCCAGGCCAACGCCGCATCCACCTCCAAGGGCCACCGCCTCGGCGTCCGATCTCCCCTACAACGAAAAAACCACGCTGGAAACCACCAAGGCGCCCCAAGGCAGGAGAGGAGCAGGTCTCCCCGCCGCCACCATCCACCGCACGGCCTAAGACCGACGATTTCCTCCTCCGACGACGGGGGAGGGAGAGAGAGAGGAAGGAGAGGAGCTCTTTTTTTGGGGGGGGGCTAGGGTTCTGCCACCCGAGTCGCCCCAAGTGGAGCGACGCAGGGGCTAAATGAGAATTCCAAAGAGGAAATATCTAACTGGTATTGCCGCTCTGGCAGCGGGAGGGGAGTCTTGGTGCCTCATCTCGGCTAATAGTTTGGGATATGTTTTTTTCTCGCAGTGGTGGCGCTCAGGCGTGTGTTAACACATCATCTTCGAGATGGTATTCTGGGCTATGGTCCTCCTTAGATCTGTTTGTTAGTACAAAGTCGATGGAGTTCTGGCATAGATTCTTGTCGTCTCCTTGGGGCAGCAAGGTTAGGGTTTCTCTTCGTGCGTGAAAGAGGGCGCGATTTGGTGATAGAGGTTTCATATTGATTCAAGGGTTCAAGGGCGATGACTTTGGCTCTAGGGATCTTAATGTAACTTTTGTTATGTTTCATGTGTTTTGTAGTTCTGGTGAACCTTTATAATAGATTTGATCCTTTTCACAAAAAAGACCCTGCATGGCATTTTTTTGGGGGGGGGGGGTATACATGAAATTTCCTCATTTCATGTCATGAATTTATCCAAGAAGATCAATGTGGGTGTTATATCTTGCTTCGACGGCTCCTATCCATCCGCTGAGCTCACTAATAATAATTGGACACTCCTACGCGTCCCCCGGGGATCCATCGTTTTCATCCCCGGGTCCCTAGCCAACCATGTGTCCATCCTTTTTTGGCTTAAACCCGTCTTTGCTACAAAATAACCCGCTTTTGCTACATGTAGCAAAAAACGGGTTGGCCCCAAAATAGAAAAATAGATTGGACCTCAACGGAGATTTTGTTGGAGACCTAGCCGACGACCGTGTAGCAAAAAAGTTGTGCTAATGTAGAAAACTCGACCTCACCGGAGACTCGTCGGAGACTTTCGCCGGAGAGACTTTTGCCGAAGCCTTTATAGCAAAAACTTTGCTAGTATAGCAAAATCATAAAAGTATTGTAGCAAAAAATTTGGCTAATGTAGCAAAACAGATCTTGCCGGAGACTCGTCGGAGACTTTCGCGGAGAGACCTCGCTGGAGACCTTTGTAGCATAAACTTTGCGCCATTGTAGCAAAAACACTAAACCGGTGTAGCAAAAAAATTCTATTGTAGCAAATTCAACTTCGCCAGAGACCTCGCTGGAGATCTCGTAGCAAAACATTTACTACTAAGGTAGCACCACAGTTGGGCTCATATAGCAAAACATGACGCCACTTGTAGTGTCTCCGCCGTTCGCACGTAGCACCGCTGTCGACCCATGTAGCAAACCGCATGTGTTGGGTAGACGGCGACGATTGGCCGGAAGGCGGTGCGAGTTGGGACAAGGCTTCCAGCTAAGGGACAATGGCGACGGGATCAAGGCGCGCAGCAGCGGCAGCGGCGACCTCATGGCTCTCTCAGGCGTGCGACGGCGGAGGCACATGACAGATGGCACATGACGGCGGTGTTGGAATTATGCCCTAGAGGCAATAATAAAGATGTTATTATTATAATTCTTGTTCATGATAATGTTTATATTCCATGCTAGAATTGTATTAAGCGGAAACTTGAATACTTGTGTGGTTTGTGAACAACACCGTGTCCCTAGTACGCCTCTATGGACTAGCTCATTGATTAATGATGGTTACGGTTTCCTAACCATGGACATGAGTTGTCGATTAATAATGAGATCATATCATTGGGAGAATGATATGATGGACAGACCCAAACTAAGCGAAGCAATTAGATCGTATCATCGTGTTCATCTTTGCGAAGCTTTTCTTATGTCAAATATTGTATTCCTTAGACCATGAGATAATACAACTCCCTGGTATCGGAAGAAAGCTTTGAGGTCATCAAACGTCATCCTATGAGAGGGTGATCATAAAGGTGTCTCTCAGGTGATCGGAAAGTATCTGTTGGGTTGTATGTATCAAGATGGGATTTGTCCCTCCCAAGTCGGAGAGATATACTTCGGGCCCACTCGGTAATCGGTATCAACACCGCTTGCAAGCATGTGGTTAAGGAGTTAATCACAAAGTGATATCGGATTACGGAACGAGTAAAGTACTTGCTGTGAACAAGATTGAACTAGGTATGACGGTACCGACGATCAAATCCCGGGCAAGTAAAATATCGCGAGACGAAGGGAATATATATATGGGATTGATTGAAATCCTGGCATCGTGGTTCATCCGATATGATCATCGATGAATGTTTGGGAGTCAATATGGGTTTCTAGACCCCGCTGTTGATTATTGGTAGAAGATCATGTCTGCATATTCTCGAACCCGCAGGGTCACACACTTAACGTGTCTTGATGCTAGGATAAATTGGATAATTGTTTTATGAGTTTTTGTTCGGAGTCTCGGATGGGATCCGGGACATCACGAGAGGTTCCGGAGTGGTCCGGAGAATAAGATTCATATAAGGCAGTGCAGTTTTTGGAGTTCGGAATTGTTCCGGGTTAATCGGTATTGTACCGGAAGCTTCTAGAACCTTCCGGAAGGGGACCAACGTGGACCCACCTTACGGGAGGGGGCATGGGCCTATGAGGGAGTGCCCTGGCCGCATTGGGCCAGGGGCACAAGGCCCCATAGGGCCCAGCCGGCCAAGAAGGGATAAACCCTAATTTGGACCTTCTAGAAGGGGGGGTTCCTTGCCCCCCACTCTTCCTCCTTGGCCGCCGGCCTTGGCTTGGGGGAGGGGCTAGGGTTGCCGCCCACCCCTCTATATAAAGAGGGCTGGGGGCGCACCACCCCCACACACCTTCCCCTCCAAAGCTAGCCGCCCTGCTGCCCTCCTCTCTCTCTCCCTCCCGACTGCGTGTAGGCGAAGCCCTGCTGCAGAAACTCTCCACCAAATACACCACGCCGTCGTGTTGTAGATCCAATCCATCTCTCCACCATACTTGCTGGACCGAGGAAGGAGGCGACGTCGAGGTGCTGCACGTGTGCATCTCACGGAGGCACTGCCACTTGTGGTGCTAGATCGGATCGGATCGCGAGGAGGAGAAGCGAGTACGACTACATCACCCACGTTCCGACGAACGTTCCGCTGTGCGAATCTTCAAGGGTATGAAGATCTAATCCAATCTCTCTCGTTGTTTTCATCTCCTAGATTAGATCTTGGCTTTCCCTCTGTTCGCATCCGTAGAAATTTTTGATTTACTATGCCGCGAAACCCTTCAGTGGTATCAGAGCTAGATCTATGCGTAGATGTGTTTCACGAGTAGAACGCAATATGGTTGTTGCGGGCGTTGATGTTTTCTGTTGCAAGCCTCTTGTTTGTGTTCTTCTTATGACGCGGGATAGTGAGATTGAAGCGGTCCAGGCCAACCTTATACGACGTCGTTCGCGAGACCGGCTCCGCACTTGACGTGTGGCTTGTTCCACACATGCGGCTGGTGGATGTCAGTTTCTCTCACTATAGTTGTCATGGGATTAACACCGGAGTTTGGCAACCATAATATCACCGTTGTGGCTTTACGTAGGTAAGAATCGTTCTTAGCATCTACTCCCATAAGCCACGTAACACATGCAACAACAAAGTAGAGGCGTCTAACTTGTTTTTGCAGGGAGTGTTTTCTGTGATATGGTATGGCCCAAGATGTGATGTGTATAATGTATGCGATGATCATGTTTTGTAATGTTTCACGACTTGCATGTCGATGAGTACACAACCGGCAGGAGCCATATGGTTGTCTTTATAATTGTGTATGACAGTGTGTCAACTTCTTATGCGCCATGTAATAGTTTCACTTTATCGCTAAGTAGTTAGCAATAGTTGTAGTTTCTATTCGTGGAGGCAATCATGGTGGAGTGATGGAGATCATGCGAACGCACAAGATGGAGATCATTGCGAAGATTGGCTATACCATGTCACATAAAGTTATATGCATGTGATGTTTATCCTTTTATGTATCTTATTATGCTTAGATCGTGACGGTAGCATTATAAGATGATTCCTCACTTAAAGATCAAGATAAAACTGTGTTCTCCCCAAGTATGCACCGCTATGAAAGTTCGTCGTGTCCAAGCATCACGTGATGATCGGGTGCTATAGACTCTACTCACATACAACGGGTGCAAGCCAGTTTTGCACTGCGAAATACTTGGGTCTAACTTGACGAGCCTAGCATGTACAAACATGGCCTCGGAACACATGAACCGAAAGGTTAAGCATGAGTCATATGAATAATATGATCGACACTTCGTTGTCCACCATTGAAACCACGTCTCTTCTCGTGAAGATCGGATTAGGTGTGGTGAATTTGGATCGTGTTCACTAAACAACTTGAGGGATGTTGAATTTAGTGGGAGTTCATCTAGTAATTTGATTAAAAGTTGAACTAGTTATCATGAACATAGTCTAATTTGTACTTGCAAATATTGTAGATCAAATGGCTAAATCCAACTTCAACTTCAACGTTTTCGCCGAGAAGGAAAAGCTTAGAAACAATGGGTCTAACTTCACCAATTGGTTCCGCAATCTAAGAATCATTCTCTCTGGCGGTCAAAAGGACTATGTCCTTGGGAAAGCGTTAGGTGACCCTCACTGCAATCGCTACTTGATGAGAAAAGCATCTATCGGGCCAAAGATGATTATGGTGTGATTAAGAGCACCATGTTGTTTGCTATGGAACCGGAACTTCAAAATCGTTTTGAAGACTATCCCGGGCCCTTTGAGATTCTTGAAGAGCTGAAAACCATGTTTCAGACTCAGGCTCGTTCTGAGAGATATGAGATCTCTGAGAAGTTCTTTAACTACAAGATGGAGGAAGAGAGTTCCGTTAGTGAGCACGCCATTAAGATGACGGGCTACACTCAACGCCTTGAGCAACTGGAATGCATGATTCCAGAGGAGCTCAAGATTGACAGGGTTCTGCAATCACTCCCTCCCAGCTACAAAAGTTTTGTAGTGACTCATAATCAGATTGGTTCCACTGATACGATCACCGAGCTCTTTGCAAAGCTGAAGGCCGCGGAAGTGGACATCAAAAAGGATAATCATGTGTTGATGGTCAACAAGCCCACCTTCAAGAAAGGTAAGGGTGCAAAGAAGCCCTTCAAGAAGGGCGGCGGCAAGCGCACTGCCCCTGCTGAGAAGAAGCTCAAGTCTGGTCCTAAGCCGGACACTGAGTGCTTCTATTGCAAGGACAAGGGTCACTGGAAGCGCAACTGTCCGAAGTACTTAGCGGACAAGAAGGCTGGCACCATCAAAGGTATATTTGATATACATGTTATTGATGTTTTCCTTACTAGCCCTTGTTGTAGTGCCTGGGTATTTGATACTGGCTCAGTTGCTAATATTTGTAACTCGAAACAGGAGCTACGGAATAGACGGCTGCTATGAGGATGAGGTGACGATGCGCGTTGGCAACGGATCAAGATTTGATGTGATGGGCCAGACGCTCCTTAGTTTTACCTTCGGATTAGTTTTAAACCTCAATAAATGTTATTATGTGCTGCGTTGAGCATGAACATTATTTCGGATCTTGTTTATTGCAAGATGGTTATTCATTTAAATCGGAGAATAATGGTTGTTCTATTTATATGAGTAACATCTTTTATGGTCATGCACCTATTGTGAATGGTTTATTTCTTCTAAATCTCGAAAGGGATGAAACACACATCCATAACATTGAGGCTAAGAGATGCAAAGTAGATAGTGATAATACTACTTATTTGTGGCAATCGCTGTCTAGGTCATATTGGTGTAAAGCGCATGAAGAAACTCCATTCTGATGGACTTTTGGAGTCTCTTGATTTTGAATCATTTGACACATGCGAACCATGCCTCATGGGCAAGATGATCAAAACCCCGTTCTCCGGTATGATGGAGCGAGCAACGGACTTGTTGGAAATCATACATACCGATGTATGCGGACCGATGAGTGTTTCGATGCGCGGTGGATATCGCTATTTTCTCACTTTTACCGGTGACTTAAGTAGATATGGGTATATCTATTTAATGAAACATAAATCTGAAACATTTGAAAAGTTCAAGGAATTTCAGAATGAAGTGGAGAACCATCGTAACAGAAAGATTAAGTTTCTACGATCCGATCATGGAGGTGAATATTTGAGTTATGATTTTCTCACGCATCTCAAAGCAAGCGGAATCGTTTCGCAACTCACGCCACCCGGAACACCACAGCGCAATGGTGTGTCTGAACGCCGGAACCGAACCCTATTAGATATGGTCCGATCAATGATGTCTCTTACTGATTTGCTGTTATCATTTTGGGGTTATGCATTAGAAACCGCTGCATTCACTTTAAATAGGGCACCATCTAAATCCGTTGAGACGACACCGTATGAACTGTGGTTTGGTGCTAAAACTAAGTTGTCGTTTCTTAAAGTTTGGGGATGAGAAGCTTACGTCAAGAAGTTGATGCCGGACAAGCTCGAACCCAAAGCGGAGAAATGCGTCTTCATAGGATACCCTAAGGAAACTATTGGGTATACCTTCTATCACAGAACCGAAGGCAAAGTGTTTGTCGCAAAGAACGGTTCCTTTCTTGAAAAGGAGTTTCTCTCGAAAGAAGTGAGTGGGAGGAAAGTAGAGCTTGACGAGGTTATTGAACCTTCTCTTGAATTGGAGAGTAGCGCAGCACCTGAAATTATTCCAGGTCACCGCACCAACATTAGAGGAAGCTAATGACAAGGATCATGAATCTTGGACGATGTCTTCGAACGTCATTGGTCAACAAGGTCGCGTGCCCCTCCTGAGTGGTACGGCAACCCTGTCTTCACTGTCTTGTTAGTAGAAGACAGTGAACCTACAAACTATGAGAAGCGATGATGAGCCCAGACTCTAAGAAATGGCTAGAAGCCATGAAATCCGAATTGGGATCCATGAGCGAAAACCAAGTATGAACTTTGGTGGACCCTCCTAGAGACCGAAAGGCCGTTGAGTGCAAATGGATCTTCAAGAAGAAAACGGACGCGGATGGTAATGTTACCGTCTATAAAGCACAGCTTGTCGCGAAAGGTTTTCGACAAGTTCAAGGTGTTGACTACGATGAGACTTTCTCTCCCGTAGCGATGTTTAAGTCCATTCGGACTTTATTAGCAATTGCTGCGTTTCATGATTATGAAATATGGCAGATGGATGTCAAGACTGCGTTTCTCAATGGCAACATTGATGAAGAGTTATATATGATGCAACCCGAAGGTTTTGTCGATCCTAAGGATGCTGATAAAGTATGCAAACTTCAGCGTTCCATTTATGGACTGAAGCAAGCATCTCGGAGTTGGAACCTTCGTTTTGATCAAGTGATCAAGAGCTTTGGATTTGTTCCAAATTGCTACGAAGCTTGTATCTACAAGAAAGTGAGTGGGAGCTCGGTGACATTTCTGGTACTATATGTAGATGACATATTGATTATTGGAAATGACATTAACATGCTTAACGATGTGAAGAGTTATTTGAACAAGTGTTTTTCAATGAAAGACCTAGGTGAAGCTGCTTATATATTGGGCATCAAAATCTATAGAGATAGACAAAGACGCCTGATAGCTTTAAGCCAGAGTACATACCTAGACAAAGTTCTGAAAAGGTTCAGAATGGATAAGGCAAAGAAAGGTTCAGTGCCTATGTTGTTAGGTAAGATATTGAGCAAGGCTCAGTGTCCAGCTACGGTAAATGATAGGGAAGCTATGAGCAAAGTGCCTTATGCCTCGGCCATAGGTTCTATCATGTATGCCATGTTGTGTACTAGACCGGATGTGTCCAATGCTCTTAGTTTGACGAGCAGATACCAAAGTGATCCAGGAGTGGAACACTGGACAGCCGTAAAGAACATCCTAAAGTACCTAAATAGGACTAAAGAAATGTTCTTAGTCTATGGGGGTGATGAACAGCTCGTCGTAAAAGGTTACGTCGACGCTAGTTTCGACACCGACAAGGATGATTCTAAATCTCAGACATGATACGTTTATATTTTGAATGGAGGAGCTGTGAGCTGGAGAAGCTGCAAGCAAAGCATGATCGCGGGATCCACGGTAGAAGCGGAATACATGGCTGCTGCAGAAGCGTCAAGTGAAGGAGTTTGGATCAGGAACTTCATCACTGAGCTTGGCGTGGTTCCAAGTGCATTGGACCCACTGGAGATATTGTGTGACAACACTGGCGCCATAGCACTCGCTAAGGAACCAAGATATCATCCAAAGACCAAGCATATCAATCGCAAGTTTCATATAATCCGAGATTATATAGCAGATGGAGATCTGAAGATTAGCAAAGTACATACAGATCTGAATGTCGCAGATCCATTGACTAAACCTCTTCCACGTGTAAAACATGATCAACACCTCAGTGCCATGGGTGTGAGATTGTTGCCAAATGTAAACTAGATTATTGACTCTAGTGAAAGTGGGAGGCTGTTGGAATTATGCCCTAGAGGCAATAATAAAGATGTTATTATTATAATTCTTGTTCATGATAATGTTTATATTCCATGCTAGAATTGTATTAAGCGGAAACTTTAATACTTGTGTGGTTTGTGAACAACACCGTGTCCCTAGTACGCCTCTATGGACTAGCTCATTGATTAATGATGGTTAAGGTTTCCTAACCATGGACATGAGTTGTCGATTAATAATGAGATCATATCATTGGGAGAATGATATGATGGACAGACCCAAACTAAGCGAAGCAATTAGATCATATCATCGTGTTCATCTTTGCGAAGCTTTTCTTATGTCAAATATTGTATTCCTTAGACCATGAGATAATACAACTCCCTGGTATCGGAAGAAAGCTTTGAGGTCATCAAACGTCATCCTATGAGAGGGTGATCATAAAGGTGTCTCGTGTGATCGGAAAGTATGTTGGGTTGTATGTATCAAGATGGGATTTGTCCTCCCAAGTCGGAGAGATATACTTGGGCCCACTTCGTAATCGATATCAACACCGCTTGCAAGCATGTGGTTAAGGAGTTAATCACAAAGTGATATCGGATTACGGAATGAGTAAAGTACTTGCTGTGAACGAGATTGAACTAGGTATGACGGTACCGACGATCAAATCTCGGGCAAGTAAAATATCGCGAGACGAAGGGAATATGTATGGGATTGATTGAAATCCTGGCATCGTGGTTCATCCGATATGATCATCGATGAATGTGTGGGAGTTAATATGGGTTTCCAGACCCCGCTGTTGATTATTGATAGAAGATCATGTCTGCATATTCTCGAACCCGTAGGGTCACACACTTAACGTGTCTTGACGCTAGGATAGATTGGATAATTGGTTTATGAGTTTTTGTTCAGAGTCTCGGATGGGATCCGGGACATCACGAGAGGTTCCGGAGTGGTCCGGAGAATAAGATTCATATAAGGCAGTGCAGTTTTTGGAGTTCGGAATTGTTCCGGGTTAATCGGTATTGTACTGGAAGCTTCTAGAACCTTCCGGAAGGGGACCAACGTGGACCCACCTTCCGGGAGGGGGCATGGGCCTATGAGGGGGTGCCCTGGCCGCATTGGTCCAGGGGCACAAGGCCCCATAGGGACCAGCCGGCCAAGAAGGGATAAACCCTAATTTGGACCTTCTAGAAGGGGGGGGGGTTTCCTTGCCCCTCACTCTTCCTCCTTGGCCGCCGGCCTTGGCTTGGGGGAGGGGCTAGGGTTGCCGCCCACCCCTCTATATAAAGAGGGCTGGGGGCGCACCACCCCCACACACCTTCCCCTCCAAAGCTAGCCGCCCTGCTGCCCTCCTCTCTCTCTCCCTCCCGACTGCGTGTAGGCGAAGCCCTGATGTAGAATCTCTCCACCATATACACCACGTCGTCGTGTTGTAGATCCAATCCGTCTCTCCACCATACTTGCTGGACCGAGGAAGGAGGAGACGTCGAGGTGCTGCACGTGTGCATCTCACGGAGGCACCGCCACTTGTGGTGCTAGATCGGATCAGATCGCGAGGAGGAGAAGCGAGTACGACTACATCACCCACGTTCCGACGAACGTTCCACCATGCGAATCTTCAAGGGTATGAAGATCTAATCCAATCTCTCTCGTTGTTTGCATCTCCTAGATTAGATCTTGGATTTCCCTCTGTTCGCATCCGTAGAAAATTTTGATTTACTATGCCGCGAAACCCTTCAGGCGGAGGGCGCGGAGGCATGCAGTAGCAACGGAGAGGAGCGGTGCGGCAGAGACGCATAGAAGCAGCAGCAGAGGGCACGGAGGCGCACCGCAGAGAGACGCGGTGGCGGAGACGGACGGCGGTGGAGAGGCATGGCGCGACGGAGAGCGCACGACAGTTGGAAACTGGATGACGCATGCGGGAGTTGGAAACTGGGTGACGTGCGAAACACGTGGAAGTTAGAAGCCGAGCGATGCTGGGCCACAAAGGCACGAAGCTTACGTGATACGACTCGGGGGATTGTTTCGTTTGATCCGGGGGAATAGTATCATTTTCCATAATAATTAGGCTTCAGGCCACGGCCTGTGATGTCCATGTTAGAGTTTGTTTACACAACGTGAAGAGGGATAAGGAGATAGACTAGAATCTGTACCGATCCTGATCTATGTTATAAAGATCAGATCAATCTCCTGTAATATCTCTATGGTTGTAACCTCTTGTAATCTTATATGCCCATTGATGGCCTATAGTAACACGTAACGAGCCTGACCTCAAGGGCATCGTTCATAGTAAACCTCTAGCGATCATACGGTATCAGAGCTAACTTCCTAACCACATCGATGTGCCTCGCCTCATCCTCCTCAAGCGCCGCCATGCCGAATCCCTTTGCCAGCATAACCATGAGCAAGAAGCTGACGAGGGCGAACTACCTCGTCTGGCAATCCCAAGTGCTCCCGCCAATCCGCGGTGCTCGCCTGACAAGATTCATCGACACCAAGGCGAAGGTGCCGTCTGAGATGGTCACTGTCGAGAAGGATGGCAAGTCCAGCGAGGAGGCCAATCCCGCCTACGACGACTGGGTGGCCATAGATCAACAGGTTCTGTCCTTTTTGCTGGGCACTCTTTCACCTGACATTCTTGTCTTTGTGATCGAGATGAACACATCTTGGAAAGTCTGGGAGGCAATCCAGACGATGTTTGCCTCCCAGTCTCGGATCTCGAACCTCCGCGTCGCCCTCACCAGGATGAGTAAGGAGAACATGACCTCCACCCAGTTCTTCACCAAGGTGAAGGGCTACGCCGACGAGCTCGTGGCAGCAGGCCGGCCGATCGAAGAGGAGGAGCTCGTCGAGTACCTCCTCGCCGGCCTCGATGACTCTTCGCTGCCATTGGGGTCAACGGATCCAACACCCTCACCTCGGGCGAACTGTACGCCCAGGTCGTCTCCTACGACAATCACATCGAGCTCCTAACTGATGGAGCCGTCAGTGGGGGCTCGGTCAACTCTGCATCACGCGGCAGAGGAGGAGGCCGTGGATGTGGTGGCCAACACTTTAGTGGTCGCCGCGAAGGAGGTCGTGGCCGCGGGCAAGGACGTCGTGGCGGCGGTAACAACACTGCCTGCCGTGGAGGCGGTAGGGGTGGCGGTAACAAGGACTGCGATTAGCTGACGTGCCAGATCTATGGCAAGCCCGAACATGGTGCCTGGAAATGCTGGCACCGCTACTCTGACGATGAAGAAGAAGAAGAGGAGAATGGCGCCCATGCGGTGTCCTATGGCATGGAGACCAACTAGTATGGTGATACCGGTGCCACGGACCATATCACGGGTGATCTCAACAAGCTCACCATGAAGGAAAAATATGTTGGCCGTGACCAGATCCATAATGCAAATGGACAAGGTATGAGCATTAGTCATGTTGGTCATGCAATTGTCAATTCCCCCTCTAGAAAATTCCATCTAAACAATGTCCTACATGTTCCACATGCTTCTAAGAGTCTCCTTTCCGTGCATCGTTTTACTCTTGATAACAATGTTTACATTGAATTTCATCCTTGGTATTTTTATGTTAAGAATCGGGCGACGGGGAGAACTCTACTTAAGGGTAGATGCGTACGAGGCCTCTATCCCTTCATATCATCATCATCACTCAAGAATAAACAAGTCTTCAGCGTCACCAAGCCTTCAGCTTCACGGTGGCATAGTCGTCTAGGACATCCTTCTTTTTGAATTGTTCAATAGATTCTTAGAAATTTTGAATTACCATGCTCCACCAAGTCTAGTGTTGAGTCCATTTGTGACTCTTGTCAAAGAGTTAAAAGTCATCAATTACCCTTGAGAGATCCACTAGTGTATCCACTTCCCCTTTGCAACTTGTATTCTCAGATGTTTGGGGTCCTGCACCTAGCTTTGTAGGAAGATACACCTACTGACTATAGCAAATATGTTTGGATTTATCTCCTTAAGAAAAAGTTAGATGTTTTCCAAATTTTTCATAATTTCCAGAATCTTGTTGAATGCCAATTTGATAAGAAAATCCTTGCTATACAATCTGATTGGGGAGGAGAGTATGAGAAACTCAACTCCTTTCAAAAACTTGGCATTGAGCATCATGTTTCCTACCCTCATACACACCAATAAAATGGTTCAGCTGAGTGCAAACATCTCCACATAGTTGAAGTAGGACTTGCTCTACTAGCCAATGCATCCATGCCATTAAAATTTTGGGATGAAGCCTTCCAAACCGCCACATACTTGATTAATATGCTCCCTTCTAAGGTCATTGATCATGATACACCCATGGACATGCTTCTCAAAAAAACTCCAGACTATGCATCTCTTCGCACCTTTGGTTGTGCATGTTGGCCTAATCTTAGACCATACAACAAACGAAAATTAGCTTTTTGTTCCATACAATGTGTCTTCATTGGCTATAGTCCTATGCATAAAGGATTTAAATGCTTAGATGTCAAACCTGGTAGAGTTTATATCTCACGTGATGTTGTCTTTGATGAAACTGTTTTTCCATTCTTCAGCCTTCACCCAAACGCTGGATCCCTTCTTCGTCGTGAGATCCTTCTTCTACATGAACATCTTCGAAATCCATCTTCGTTAGATCAAACGGGAAAAAAACATTGCACTGATCTAACATCTAATGACTCTGTAATACCTGGTGTTTTAAGTTCCTCTCAGGCACAACATCACGCAGGAGAAAATCGCGAGCAAAATGATGCCAAAACAAGGGAGAACGGAGCAGCTTTGCCCCTATTATCGCGTGCAACAGCAACACACGATGCGGAGCACGGAGGAAATCCTCCTCGGATCACGCGCCCTGCCAATCACAGCGAATCTGCATCTGGATTGAAAACCGATCCGCCTCGGTCCGGTCCGAGCCAATGGCGAATCGCCACGTCGTGCGAGCCAGCGATAGCGACGCGCACTACCACCTCATCTGGTCCCGCCTCGTCAAGCAGCACGAGGGAAGCCGCCACCTGGATCACACCGAGTCCAGCGCGAGACCAGCGGACCCGGTCGCCTACCAGGACTCCATCTACGTGGCCCCCAGAAAGCGCGTCGCTAGCACGTGTATCATCGCCCGCGAGAACTGCGTCACCAGCAGGATCAACTGCGGGATCCACGTCGCTGTCTCGATCTGGCAACGAATTCGGGGATGATTCTGGGCGGGAAATCTCTGTCCCTGGAGGATCCTCTGCGCCTGAGATTTCTGCTACACAACCTGCACCAACAGTACATAGAACTCGATCAAAAACTGGTAATGCAAAGCCCCAAACTTATACCGACGGTACTATCAGGTATGGACTGTCATGTACATCTGATGAACCAGCAAACTTGCAAGTAGCTTTAAAAAATTCTGATTGGAAAAATTCTATGGATGATGAGTATAGGGCCTTAGTAGAAAATAAAACTTGGCACCTAGTACCACATCAGCAAGGTAGTAATCTTATAGATTGCAAATGGGTTTATAGAATCAAAAGAAAAGCTGATGGAACAATTGATAGATACAAGGCTAGATTAGTAGCTAAAGGATTTAAACAAAGATATGTCATAGATTATGAGGATACCTTTAGTCCTGTTGTTAAAGATGCTACTATCAGACTTGTTCTAGCTATTTCAGTTTCAAAAGGATGGAGCCTGAGGCAACTAGATGTAAAGAACGCGTTTCTTCATGGTGTTCTGGAAGAAGAGATTTATATGAAGCATCCACCTGGGTATGAGAATCCAAATGCACCTTATCATGTATGCAAGCTTGACAAGTCACTGTATGGGCTCAAGCAAGCACCAAGGGCATGGTTCTCTAAGCTAAGCTCCAAGTTGCAAGAGCTTGGTTTTCTAGCTTCCAAGGTAGATACATCTTTGTTCATATACAATAAGTTAGGTATCATGACCTTTGTGCTAGTATATGTTGATGATATTATTGTCACAAGTTCTTCCAACAAATAAATTACTTCACTCCTTCAAGACCTTAGCTCATCATTTGCACTTAAGGATCTTGGTGATTTACATTTCTTTTTGGGTATTGAGGTAAAACAGTTTAGTCAAGGAATCATATTAACTCAAGAGAAATATGCTTTAGATTTGCTCAATAGAGTTGGAATGATAAAATGTAAGCCATTACCAACACCACTGTCAGCATCAGAAAAACTCTCTATCACTGAAGGAGAACTTCTAGGACGAGAAGATGGAACTCGGTATAGAAGTATAGTTGGAGGACTTCAGTACTTGACACTCACATACCAGATATTGCATTCTCTGGCAATAAGGTATGCCAATTTCTTCATGCACCAACCACTGTACACTGGATAGCTGTTAAGAGAATCTTGAGATATGTCAGTGAAACAATGAGTCTTGGTTTAACCTTCAGAAGATCATCATCTACTTTAGTCAGTGCCTTCTCATATGCGGATTGGGCTGGGTGTGTAGATGATAGAAGATCCACAGGGGGTTTTGTTGTATATTTTGGATCTAACCTTATTTCCTGGAGTGCTAGAAAATAGGCAACAGTGTCAAGATCAAGTACGGAAGCTGAATACAAATCTCTGGCAAATGCAACAGCTGAAGTCATTTGGGTAGAGTCCTTGCTAAAGGAACTAGGCATTCAAAGAATTCAGCCCTCATGTTTGTGGTGTGACAATATGGGCGCCACCTACCTTTCTGCTAATCCTATATTTCATGCTAGAATTAAACATATTGAAATTGATTTTCATTTTGTAAGATAAAGGGTAGCAAGCAAACAGCTGGAGATTAGATTCATTTCTTCTAAAGATCAGGTGGCAGATGGCTTCACCAAGACATTGTCGATGAGGAAGCTTGAAGAATTTAAACACAATCTCAACATGAGAAAGTTGTGATTGAGGAGGGGTGTTAGAGTTTGTTTACACCACGTGAAGAGGGATAAGGAGATAGACTAGAATCTATACCGATCCTGATCTGTATTATAAAGATCAGATCAATCTCCTGTAATCTCTCTATGGTTGTAACCTCTTATAATCTTATCTATCCATTGACGGCTATATTAAACGTAACAAGCCTGGACTCAAGGGCATCGTTCATGGTAAACCTCTAGCGATTATAGTCCAATCCCTCACAGAATCGGTTATCCTAAGACTCACCAAAAATAAAAAATGAACGTGGATCCTACGCTGCGAAGATTGGTTACCTGTCTCATCATCTCCTCGGTAGCCATGGCGCGTATCAAATATTGCCGGATCATGTCCCCTCCAGCTCACGCACATCTCATATCGCATCTTCACAATCATCAACATTTTTTTTGAACACATGGCAGGCATGTCACCTTTGCATTATGCGCATAGTGGCCAAGTGGGATGATGGAATGATTAATTCCGAACTAATCAAGCATCCTAATCTTCCCTAATCCTTCATTAGTTAAACAAGCGTGCGTGCTTGCTAGACTAATGCCAAACTGGCGGCTACTGGGGCTAGCTAGTGCACAACGTATCTTCTAATCTTGCGTGTGCTCTGGCCGAATTAGAGACTGACTTTATCCCTTTCTAGTCTTAGAGTTTAGTTAACTAAATTACCAAGTAATGCCGCATGATTAGCACCGCAAATTGGTCGGCCGGCAGCGGCTGGATTCCTGCAGGTCCAGATGTTTATGCACACTATACTACTTGCCATGGCCCGTGGAGACAGGGGAAGCAGTTGGAGGATTTTTAGTGCTTCGATCGGCAAGTGTGGATTGTTTAGTACAACTAGCTTCGATGTGCGTGTGAGAAAACAAAAGAGAAGGTTCGATATGACTTCACTTTTTCTCCAGATCATATGAGATACGGCCGAGCTGGCAATCACATCCTGCGCGTGCCCAAGTGACTAAGACAAAATCCGACAAAATGCATATACGCATGTATGGTTTAGTTTTCAAGTTAGCATAGACAAACTGGCCTGCTTGGGGCAAAAGAGAAGTGAAGGAATATCATTGGAATACAAAACGATTCTATGATGGCAAGGTTCATTTTTTTTTTTTTGCAAATTTTCCTTTTGCTATCAGTTTTCAAAGGAAGAACTTAGAAATTTCACAGTCCGCCTAGAGCTCCTTTTTCAAATCCCTGTAAGACCAGTGTCTTTAATGGCATCATAGTATCATAATTATATCTTTTCCTGTGGTTTGATTTCAATTTGACCATGTTTATTAAGATTCATGGCCTTTTTCTTTATTTTGCACATGTATTCTAATCTTTTTTCTGTGTTTTTTCTGCTCCTACGTTTCTCGAATGCTCCAAACCAAGTAGCGCAAAAGCTTTTTATGATCCACCAGCCGTACGTGTGCAGCAGTGTAGGAAAAGGCAAAAGGCGATTGATACCTAATTTACGTCTGAGCTCAAAAGCTTATGCATCACGTAGGAACAGATCAGACCAAAGCACGTACAGCAGCAAATTTCGGACAGCAGCAAACAAACATAATAATGTGTGGACGAGAACTAGACCAAAGACTTTTGTCCTAAAAGCATCTTCAATACAAGATGCAATCAAAATGAAGTGATGTCAAACCTAACTTTTGCATCACATATGGCAAAAACATGCTCCAACAGATGATATAAAAATGTTTTGTGATGTAAATTTTTTTGGGCAGCCCCAAATTTTAGACCCATGTGATGCAAATATACATCACCTCGCCTGCTGGCTGCCGCAAAACAAATTGCAGCACGTGGGAGGGGCCAACCGCTGCTAAAACTTCATTCCCCCTCCCGCTGCTTCCCTGCCACCTAACCCTGACCCGCCACTGGCAAAAAATCCTGTCACCCACCAGAAATCGGCTCCATCGGACTTCGCCGAACCTTCGTCGACCCTCTGTTGTCCTCTTGTTGCCTGTCAAAACCCACCGGCGAGCAGCGACGAGCAACACGAAGAGCCGGGAGGCTCCCAGGACTGCTGGTGGGCCCTGGTCCCTCGGGCAACGGCCCGCAAAACTTCGGCACACGTCCTGGCTGATTCGAGGGCGTGCCACCTGACCTATACCTGGTCAGGAAGGTGATGGATTGCTTCGATCAGTTTCCTGCATGGTAAACAAGTATACGTAAAATTCGAGCCGTGACCGGCTCCCAGGTTTCCCTGTGAATCGGCTCCTGGAGCCGATTATCCCATGGTTCTGCATTAGATCTATGATAACATGGGGTTTTGCTTCATCAATACAAGTTAAATCGATCTACGACAGTTTAACGTTTTCACCACGTAATTGGAACATCCTACACGTAATTGAGCCTGGTAAATACAAAAGATGATAGAAAACTAACCCTAGAGAAGGCCTAACAACCGACGTAAAGTCAATTCCCAGAACAACTCCTCTCGAATTAGCAAACCATATCCTCACGTACTACTGGATCGTTCAACCCGTTTGCAAGGCCTGACTACGTGGATATCAAACTAAACCTTGGAAAACAAGGCAAAACTATAACGGATCAAATCGACTGAATAAAGATCAAGCAAGATGCTACCCTTACACCCGGGAAAAGGTGCAAAGGCAGCGAGATAACTAGAGGTAGCATAACTAAACAATCATAGCAAAAAGTACCGATGCTAACCTAAACAAATCTATGATAATAGTATTACTCGCCATCAACAAGGCTTCAGTACGAGTAACACCAAATAACGCATAAGCAGATACTGCCTAGATCGCAAGATGCGATCTAGGCAGCATGACACTTACCCGAAAGAAACCCTAGAAACAAGGGGTGGCGATGCGCCGAGATTGTGTTTGTTGTGAACGTGATTGTCCTCCTTTTCTCAATAACCTTAGGTACATATTTATAGTCCGGAGACTTTCTATCTTTGGAATAACCCTAACAACTCTATCTCTTACTTAAACCGAAACGGAACCTACTACAATATAAGATACACGGGCAATTTAGCCCAAATCCACGCACAAGGCCGATTCAACAACACGTTGCATATATGTATCTTCCAAGCCCATCTTGATTACGGCCCATCTCCTCCTTTGGCCAAAATATGGCGATAACACATGCCCCCCTGGTTTTGGCAATAATAATTCCAAAACCACTCTGTTGATGTTTTTTCTTCCCCCTTTTTTTTATATCGGGTTACGCGTTGCAGAGCAGAATCGTCACGCCACCCCCTCATCATGATGCCCTGTCTTCTCAACTTCTCCGCAGTGCATGATTTGACAATTTTGGCACCACATTCTGGGAAACCGCTATGGCATTGAACCACCTCCCACTATTCACCTTATTTAAATTCATCTGAGCAGGTTTGCCCCCATCTTCCTCCATTAGCCAAAAACCCTCTTCCTCCGGAAAACCCTCTTCCTCCGCCATGGCCTCCTCTTCTTCCTCTAAATCATCCGCCTTTCCTCCCAATCTTCCAACACGATGAGCAACCGAGAGCGACGCTGAGCACCCGCCAATGGCGGCAAGCGAGGCTCGCCCACAATGGTGGGACGAGAGGGACTGGGACTTCGCCGCCTGGTCGGAGGACGACGAGTCCCTGACCGACGGCGAGGAGGGCCTCCAGTTCCTTGTCGACGGGGAACTGGAGGTGGAGAGCTCCGACGACGCCTGGTCCTGGGATGGCGTCGAATCCTCCGACGAGGAGGAGGAAGCGGAGGAGGACACCTCCTCCGATGAATACCCGCCGGTGAAGCGCTTCCGCGCCGGGTCCAGCGAGGACACCGAAGACGACGACGAGGACGAGGAGGCCTCACGACATCCTCAAGAAGAAGCGACGAAGACGACGGCGTGCAGCAAATGATGACGACGGCGAAGATAGCGGCGACGACACCGGCCTCTAGATTAGGAACTAGTAGTAGTAGTACTAGTAGTAGATTTCCTTTTGTAAGCAATCGGCTCCATTGTAAACAATCGTCTTTTGAATCAACAAAGATTGCTTTTCCAATTCGCTTTTGCCGATAGTCAAAATAGGTCAACGCTCCAGAAGCCAATAGTAATGTATCGGCTTTCACCATCTCGGCTCATACAACAACCAAGTCCCAAGAGCCGATGGTAACACATCGGCTTTCCCCACAAACGTTGACAAGGTCAAATTTGGTCGCATACTTAGTCAAATCTGAGCGGCCACTTTCCAGTTTCAAACGGTAGCCTGCGACCCTCTTCAAAAAAGGCCAAACCAGATCTCCAATTGCCTCACGGAATAGACCGAGCTCATGACAAGAACCTCGATCCCCAATTGCATAGATCCATCTCCGCCGGCAAACTAGATGGCGGAATCGTCCAACACCAACACAGCGGTCTCTGGTCTGAAGGTACGCCTACTCCTCGCAGTCTGAACACGGTGCTAGAATTAATGGCAAACACCTGAATTAATGCTTTATTCCACCATTAAATTTTTTAGGTTTCAGACATTCTGCTGCCGCATCCTTCTCTCCCAAATTCTCTCTGTCTTCTTGCAGCAACAAGATGGTCCTGAACCTACGCACAGTGATGGTTCCCCCTTCGAATTCTTCCCACCAGCTCCTGTGGTCCTTTTCTGCAAAACTCGCCACCTTTGAAAAAGGTCGTGATGCAGAACCAGCCGATATCACCACAATCGGCTTCCAAGAACCAAGCAACTTCTAAGTCAGCCGCCTCTCGAGTTCCAACTAAAACAAGAACGGTGGTGAGGAAGGTAGCTGCCAGGAAGACTTTGAGGCGCCGGAGCCCTTCTCCAGAAAGTTCGCATGTACGCTGATCCATGCCTTGGTCGATCCCTTTCATCCTTGCAAACATGCTCGTGCTTACTAGCTCTCCTTTCTTACAGGCTTCCGTCGAAGACACCTCCAGCGAGGACGCACAATCCAATCGAGGAGAATTGGGCCCAACAGACTCTGAGCGGACCATCACACTGAGCCAGCCATATTTGCCACCATCGGCTCCCAGGAAAAGGACAGTTCCTGAACCTGCTGCCCCCCGAGCGTCAGTCGAGGCGGGGCCAGCGGTGAGCCCCAAGAGGGCTCGCAAGGGACTGCAAACTTCTTCGTCGAGCCAGGAGGTTTCGAAACATCACCTTCCATGCTCTTACCAATTGTTTTTTATCTGCCGATTCATCACTATTTACATCGGCAAGCACCTTCCATGTAGGCGACTGACACTTCTAGTGGGAAAGCCGGGGAAGTGCCGATGCCTTTCGTAAGGCTGGACCTGGTAATCCCTGAAGGTGTAGATGAAACGGTTACCACTTTAGCCAAGCCCCCAGCGACAACACACAAGCCGATTGTCTCGTCATCTGCTGTCCCCTTGGTCTTAGGAGAGGTACGTTCGCTTCGTTCGGCTTATCCTTCCATGTTGGATGCATACTGACGCCATTTCGGCCTGCCAGGGTTGTGATATTTCAGGCCTGCTGACGTTCGACCCTGAATCCATCGAACCAACTCTCTCTGTTGCCAACGATGAACCACGAGCAAGGGCTGTTCCACCTCAATTCCAGCGTCTCAAAGCCTTGTTGTCCTCCCCGATCGAGCAGTTGATCGAGGGACCTGAAGAGGTGAAGAGTGTTCTTGCCGAAATCAAGGACCAACTCCCAGTAGCATTGCAGGTGAAGCTTTGGCCAGTTGTAACTCTGTCTTTCTACGGGTCAAGGGTGAAGTTGGCTCGTGAGAGGATTAATCTACGCCGCGCTCAACTCCCGCTGAAGGCCAATATTGCAGACAAGTGCTAGCAGCTCAACGAGAAAAAGGCGTCTCTGGATGCCAAAACTGACACCTCTGTCAGTACTGCCGAGCTTGCATCCTTGAAAAAGGAATTGGAAGATCTTGAAGAGAAGGTCCGGGCGACTAAACAGCTCATTCGTGACAAGGAAGCATTCATCGCCCGCTCCCAAGACGAAGCAGAAGGCCTCAAAGCTCAACTGAAGACTGATCTGGCGGAAATACGTGCCCTAAACAAGCAGCTAGTGACGGGCAAGGACGAAGATGACGAAGCCGAGATTGCCGAGGTGGATCGTGTCCGTGCTGACGCCCTCCAAGCCTTCGAGGCATTCCTTCAGTAGCTTATTCATGTAAACTGGCACCTGCTCGTAACAGTTTGAACCTCTAGAGTCGATGGCTGTGCATCGGCTATATTTAAATTTTTATTGGCCGATTTCATGTATTGGCCCCCCCATATTTCACTGTCCATCATCCCACATGCTTGGAAAATATTTCTTGAGATGCTGACCGTTGACAGCTACTGGGAATTTCACGCCGTCCAGCTCCTCAAGCATGTACTGCTCTTAAAACTTGATCGACCCTGTATGGCCCGTGCCAATTTGGAGACCATTTACCATATGCCGCATCCTTAGTCCCCAACGGCAATACAGCTTCCCACACCAGATCGCCAACGTGGAACTCCTTTGGTCTCACCTTCTTATTATATGCACGAGCTACCTTGGCCTTGTTCTCTTTGATTTTCTCAAGCGACCACAGCCTAAGCTCAGTTAAATCCTCAATACTGTCACTCATCAGGGTCGCATATTCTTCAGCTGTTAAATCGTTCTGAAAAGTGACACGCCTCGATCCGGCCGTAATCTCCCAGGGCAATACGGCTTCCTTCCCATAGACTAGATGGTATGGCGAGGTTTTTATCGCTCCATGACATGACATGCGATAAGCCCATAAAGCCTCTGACAAAACCTCGTGCCAACGCCTAGGGTGCTCATCGACTTTCCTCTTGATCAGCTTGATAAGGCTCGGTTGACGCTCACTTTGCCCATTTGCTTGAGCATAGTATGGAGATGATCGGATCAGCTTAATTCCCATGTCCTCGTAGAATTTTCTAAACTCATGAGAAATGAAGACCGAACCTCCATCGGTCGTGATAGTTTGGGGAATCCCGAATCTATGAATGATGTGTTCTTTCACAAAATTGATAACATCCTTCGAGTTTACTGACTTCATAGGGACGGCTTCCACCCATTTAGTGAAATAATCCGTAATGGCCAAAATCCACATGTGGCCTTTGCTTGATGGAGGATTGATCTTGCCGATCATATCCATGCCCCAACCTCGGAATGGCCAAGGCTTGATGATGGGGTTCATTGCTGACGCGGGTACCATCTGAATTTTTCCAAATTTCTGACATGCTTGACACCCTTTGTAGTATTTAAAACAGTCCTCAAGCATGGTGGGCCAATAAAACCCGATCGCTGATCAACCATTTCATCTTGTGGGCGATTGGTGAGTTCCACAGGCGCCTGTACCTCGTGTAGGAGCCGATTGGCCTCGGTTGGCCCTGCACATTTGAGCAATAACCCTTCCAGTCCTCAGAACATGTCGTCCCCAATAAGCACATACTTCATGGCCTTGTACCTTATCCGTTTAGGTGCCCCCGAATCTTTCAAGTAATTGAAGATATCGGCTCTCCAATGCCCCGCCTGTGAATTGTACTTGAACATCAGTTCCTTCTGCTACGTCCTTGTAGCCTGAAGCCATTTGTGCGAGATCATTCGCCTCGGTATTCTGTGATCGCGGGATCCAGTTAAAGTTTATGTACCAGAATTGTGCCATCAGCTCACGGCATTGCAACCATAATGGGAAGAGCGACTCGCTCTCACACTTGTATTCCTCCGTGAGTTGGGAAATCACCAATTTGGAGTCTCCAAAAATTTCCACTGCCTCTGCTCCAGCTTCGATGAGCAACTCCATTCCTCATGACGCCTCATACTCGGCGACGTTGTTAGTGCGAGGGGTAGCTAGCCTGATGGAGAAGGAATATGTTGCCCCCCGGGGCGACACGAGTAGAACGCCGATGCCGCAACCATCATCACAAACCGATCCATCGAAAAACATAGCCCACGTCAGAGCAGATTTGCTATATCGGTGTTGATTCTTTCACAATAAGGTCGGCCAATGCGACCCTTAACCGCTGGGTTGATACCGGATGTCAAATTCCGATAATGCAAACATCCATTTGCCGAGTTGGCCTTTCAACATAGGAGCCGACAAAGATATGCTTTATGACATCCGATTTGCATATAATGATGATCTCCACGAGAGCAAGATGTGGCGCAGCTTGGTGCAGGTGAAAACAGCAGAGGCACAACTTATCGATCTCAGATACCTTGTCTCGCATCAAAGATCCTTACGATGTAAAACACAACTCGCACTGCACCATCATAAACTTGCACCACCACCGAGGCGATGGACGTGTCGCCATCGACAAGTAAATGTAGAACCGCTTATCCGGGGCGGAACCAACATGGCGGCTTCTAGATATTCTTTGATCTCGTCGAAGGCTCGTTGTTGTTCTCGCCCCCGTGAACTCCTCATCAGATTTAATTTTCACCAGTCCCATGAACGGCTCTATTCTTCCTGACAGATTGGAGATGAATCTTCTGACGAAGTTGATCTTGCCGATGAGAGATTGCAGTTCTTTCTTCGTGGTAGGTGGCTTCATTGTTCGCACTGCCTCCTAACTTTTCAGGCTGATCTTGATTCCGCGTTCATGGACCAAGAAACCCAAGAAATGACCGGCCGTCACCCCGAAGGCACACTTCTTTGGATTCATCCGTAGCCCGAATTTTCTTGTTCGGTCCAGGACGCGTTGCAGATCGTCCAAGTGTCCTTGTACTGAAGCAGACTTGACCACCACGTCATCGATATAAATTTCCACCAGCTTGCCGATCAGATCATGGAAAATGTAATTCATGGCTCTTTGGTATGTGGCGCCGGCATTCTTCAGTCCAAACGTCATGACTACGTATTCAAACAACCCCACGAACACGGACTCGAATGCAGTCTTGTGTATATCTTCCGAGCCATAAAAATTTGGTTGTAACCGCATTTCCATCCATGAAGCTCAAGATATTATGACCAGCTTTCGTTGATTAATGTCTCGCTTTCGGCATCGGATACTCATCCTTGGAGTAGCTCTATTGAGATCCCGAAAATCTATGGCAACACAACGCCCATCCTTTTCTCTACAGTGCGATACTAGAAATCCACTCAAGCATACCTACATGGCCTGATTAACCTAGTCAACATTTTCTCGATCTCTTTCTTGACTTCTTCCAAAATTTCGGCCTTCATCCGTCGCTCTGGAATGGCGAAATCCTTTTAAGCGAGTCGATGCTCAATGATGCTCTGTCTAACCCGGGCATCTCAGTATAGTCCCGAAAGGCGATCTGGATATTCTTTCAACAAAGCTATCATCGGACCCCGCAGATTCGGATCTAACTTCTGGCGATAAATGTTGGTCGGCTTATCCCGTGACCGATGTCAATCTCCTCTAGCTCATCAGCGGATGTAAACCCATACCCTAGCTTTCCGTCACCTGCTAAATCGATGCAAAACACGGGGCAAACAGTTGGTGAGGATAACAAAGATAATTTGGGCCGATTGCCGGAATCGGCCCCCATTTCGATTGCATTAGTCAAGGAAGGTTTACAACTTATTTGTGCTCTACAATGGCAGGGAATCTCCCTACTACGACTGCATGACCTGTTTGTCGTAAGCTTACTGCTTTTGTTTTTTTTGCGGCCGATCACAGGGATCGGCCATACCACGTACGATCGTGGACTTTGCTACTCTGTCAGGCCAGTGGATAAGACCAGCCTCACCCCGTTTTTTGTAGCTTCAATGCGCTCACAGCCGTCTAGACTGATTCCAGAGATCGGCTCTTGGTCGTCTGCTTCCCAGACGTTCATGCCATCTATGGAGATCTTGATCGAATCATCTGCATGAATGACCTCCACTTCATCTCCATCCCATCAGATAGGCATGGTGCATCGTGGATGGAATGCAGCGATTAGCGTGAATCAATCTCTCCCAAAGAAGACAGCAGAGGTGCTTTTGTTGTCCACGAAGAATGACGGGATGGTTTTTCGCCCACGGTCGGATCCACGTTCAAGACGCCTATGCGTTCGAAGTTTGGCCGTTGAAGTCGCTTAACGTGACGTTGGTTTTGATCAGATCTGCAGTGGAGCGTCCCAAACGCCGTAGCATGGAGTATGGCATTATATTGACTGCCGCTCCGGTGTCAACCAACATCTTGCTGACAGGCTGCCCATTGATGTAACCTCGCAGGTACAGGGCTTTCAGATGTTTGTAGCCCTTCTCACGTGGCTTTTCAAAGATAACCGGCTGTGGGCCGCAGTCAAACTGTGCCACTGGCAGCTCTTTGGTTCTTGGAGCGCAAAACTCTGACGGAAGTATGAACACCATGTTTGTGCCAGCCGATGTCTTCGCATCGGCTTTTACCGGTTTGGGGCGCCACTCTTTCCTTTTCGGGCGATCTTCCGCTTTCCAAGGTCATCAATTTTAACGGCCGATCGGGCGTGCTTTCCTTAAAGCGTGGAGGTACTGCGCTTCGGCTTCCTCCAAGTTACGCAGCCGCTGAACTCGACGCTTTTGGGTGTGCCTGAGTCCATCGGGGCACCACCTTGGCCGGTGATATCTGTCTTCTTCTTTTACATCAATTGGCTCCTCGAGGTCTTTTGCTCGAGGAGGGAGATGCCCTAGACGCTTGAACACTGAGACTGGACCTGTGTCATCCTTCTGCTGTCCACATTCTGGGCAGTTGTCGATTGTAGGCAATCGGCTCATTCCGGCATCCCAGCAATACTTGAAGAAGGGACAATCCCAATGTTTGTCCATGCCTTCCTTTTCCTTTGACTTTCCCCTAGCGAGGTGCTCATATCTTTCATCATCCCTATCGCGCCGGCGACGTCGGTCATCGACGCTCATACTTGTTAAGGAGATGCGTGGAGTGTGGCTTCGATACGACGCTTCTCACTTGCTCCTCGGTTAAATACCGCCTGTCGTCATAACGGGGCCGGTCGCGTGGACCAGCCTCCTCTCTTTCCTTGCCCCGAGAGCGACCGTCTTCCTCCTTATATGTGCCATGGTGGTACACAGGTCCTGCTATATTAACATCGAACGAGAAATCCAACTGACGCCTCGTGGAGTGGCTGTGTTCTACCATGTTGACGCCGGGAAATGGGTTTGTGTCTACTTTCATGGCGAATTGCCCAAGGATCAGACGGCCCTGTTCTATCGCCGCTTGGATCTGGCGATGTAGCTCTTTGCAATCATTGGTGGTGTGGGTGAACGAGTGATGCCACTTGCAGTATGGTCTCCCGTTCATCTCTTGAGCCGTAGGGATTTTGTGGCCTTCGGGTAACTTCAGCTGCTTTTTTTCAGCAGTAAATCGAATATCTGCTCAGCTTTGCTCACATCGAAGTCGAACCCTTTTGCAGGCCCTTGCTGCTTCACCCATTTGCAGGACACAGGATCTGCCCCCCGAGCCCATTCAGCCACGGCCACCTCCTGGTCTTGTGTAGGATCCTCTTCTTCATGTCGACCAGGCCTATCGGACGTTTAAACTTGTCTTGGTACAACTCGGTGGCGCTGTTCATACATTGTCGCACAGGCCATATGCCAATGAGTTGTACTCTACTTGGAAAGCCAGATCTTTGATAGGTGCTGAGAGACCCAACACTGCCAGCTCGACTGCTTCTTTCTCAGTTAAACGAGCCGAATAACATCGGTTCTTGACAGTCCTGAAACGCTGAATGTACTCGGCTACCGTTTCTCCCCGCTTTTGCCGCACCTGTGCCAGATCTGCAATGCCAGCCTCGGTAGCTTCTGAATGATACTGAATGTGGAACTGCTCTTCCAGTTGCTTCCAGGTCTGGATCGAATCCGGTGGCAGCGAGGTGTACCACCCAAAAGCTGGTCCTGTCAGAGATTGCGCAAAGAACCTTACGCGTAACTGATCCGATGCTGAAATCATGCCTAATTGTGCCAGGTATCGGCTCACATGCTCGATCGAGCTCGACCCTTCTGATCCGCTAAACCTTGAGAACTCAGGGAGCCAATACTTGGGCGGCAGCGGAATCAGATCAAACTCGTTGGGGTACGGCTTGGAATAGCCGATTGTCCTTCTCTTGACGCCGAACTGGTCTCTCTCAGATGGTACGGATTTGCTCCACCGTTTGAGCTGCAGGCTGAATTCTCATGACTCGTCCGGTGGCGTGCTTGGCCAGCCACGCTGTTATCGCGTCCATCCCGGACATCCCTGCCCAGAATACGCTCGCCCAAGCCCGCCCAAACTCCTGCCCCTAAATCCCTGCGGTTGCAATCTGGTTCGTGCGCGTCAAGCTATTGCAGTCCGGCACGTAGGTGCACACATATCCATGTGGGATTTCTCTAGGTGGTTCAGACAGGAACTGGCAATCGCCTGGGTCACCTCCGACCTTGTAGACGACGACGCGGTGCCTGGTGGCTCCGGAGCTGCAAGCGTGAATGGCACCGTATGCTGGTCCGGAGCAGTCTTTCTCCTGGTGAGTCCCTAGAGTAGGCCCCGACGGAGAGTACTGATGTTTCATGATCTCCTGAACTACGTGAATCGCGATGCGCTCGAAAGCGTTCACTAAGCTCTCAGAATGGCGGTGAAGAGAGTGAGCCACCATGTAGTTGACTTCTGTCAGAGCTGCAGTGCGCTCCTCGAAGGAATGCAGATCCACCTCATCAAGAGCACCTTCGGGCGAGAACCCTTTCCACCTGATGCCATGCTTACGGGTCCTCTCAAAAGAGCCGATGAGATCGGCTTCGAAGAGAGCTTTGATATCATCATGCCGCCTTGTGCTCCTCGTGCAGATCGTCAGATGCGTGACCGGTCATCCCCCATCGCAGCGTCGATGTTGATGCAGATGTTGTTGAAGGTCCCACCGGGCGTGCGAATGTGTTGCTGTCAAAACCCACGGCGAGCAGCGACGAGCAACACGAAGAGGGGAGGCTCTCAGACTGCTGGTGGGCCTGGTCCCTCGCAACGGCCCACAAAACTCCAGCACACGCCCCGGCTGATTCGAGTGCACCGACCTATACCTGGTCGAAGGTGATGGATTGCTTCGATCAGTTTCCTGCATGGTAAACAAGTATCGTAAAATTCGAGCCGTGACCGGCTCCTGGGTTTCCAGAATCGGCTCTCGAGCCGATTATCCCATGGTTCGCATTAGATCTATGATAACATGGGGTTTTGCTTCATCAATACAAGTTAAATCGATCTACGACAGTTTAACGTTTTCACCACGTAATTGGAACATCCTACACGTAATTGAGCCTGGTAAATACAAAAGATGATAGAAAACTAACCCTAGAGAAGGCCTAACAACCGACGTAAAGTCAATTCCCGGAACAACTCCTCTCGAATTAGCAAACCATATCCTCACGTACTACTGGATCGTTCAACCCGTTTGCAAGGCCTGACTACGTGGATATCAAACTAAACCTTGGAAAACAAGGCAAAACTATAACGGATCAAATCGACTGAATAAAGATCAAGCAAGATGCTACCCTTACACCCGGGAAAAGGTGCAAAGGCAGCGAGATAACTAGAGGTAGCATAACTAAACAATCATAGCAAAAAGTACCGATGCTAACCTAAACAAATCTATGATAATAGTATTACTCGCCATCAACAAGGCTTCAGTACGAGTAACACCAAATAACGCATAAGCAGATACTGCCTAGATCGCAAGATGCGATCTAGGCAGCATGACACTTACCCGAAAGAAACCCTAGAAACAAGGGGTGGCGATGCGCCGAGATTGTGTTTGTTGTGAACATGATTGTCCTCCTTTTCTCAATAACCTTAGGTACATATTTATAGTCCGGAGACTTTCTATCTTTGGAATAACCCTAACAACTCTATCTCTTACTTAAACCGAAACGGAACCTACTACAATATAAGATACACGGGCAATTTAGCTCAAATCCACGCACAAGGCCGATTCAACAACACGTTGCATATATGTATCTTCCAAGCCCATCTTGATTACGGCCCATCTCCTCCTTTGGCCAAAATATGGCGATAACACCTCTTTGTCGCTCCTCCGCCCATCCCATCACCCCTTTGCGCCGCAGTCATGGCCCCATTCACCCTACCATTGATCTAAATTAGGGACTACATCACCAACGCTCCTCTACAGTTGTGACACTGTTATCTTCGTCATGGAGTTGCCCCCACTACCCCTGACATGCCATAGTCGTCCCTGCTGCCGATGTTGAGGGGGATGACCCCAGGTAGGGTCAAGCTAAGGTAAAAGGGCAAAGCCCACCGAGGTATTGATCGGGCCAAGGAATGATCCGGCAAGATATATGAGGGTCGACTGAATATGGGCCGAATTACCCTAAGCTAAATAGCATTGGCTTGACTCGGCCGGCATATGAGGTACGTCGGCACGATGTCTAGTGCCCTTTCTATTTGCAGGTACGAACTTGACCGAGTCAGAATGGACGATGCCGAGTTAGGCGTTGTCTTGCTCTAGAAGGAAGGGGCGAGCCCCAAGGTCAACATTGTCCTTTGTGTCTCCCTCGGGAATCCAAGCAGAGACAAGCGCTACAGATAAGAGCCAGAGGAACAAAGACAGAGGAGATTTCATGGAGGTGACAGTCCCAGATCCCAACGATCACATGGCGTGGACTCTAGGTCTTTGTCGTTCATAGGAGGGCGACAGGGAAAAGGAGCCCACCAAATTACCACTTTGGGAAGAACATATACTGGGAATATGCTGTCCAACTCAGCCCTAATTATAACCTGGCCACCCCTTTATAAGATGAGCCAGAGCCTCCTAGAGAGGGGTCGATTCATTTTGTAGAGGAAAAAACCCTAAGGAGAGGAGAGAGAACTCTAGTTCTTCTTCTTCCTCTCCCTCATACAACTCAAGGAGCAAGTGTATACCATTGTAGATAAGAATACAAGATCTTGAGAGTATTCTTTGTGTGTAGATCCACTATGATATCCCTCCCTGGATCCCACTAGTACACATTGGACCCATCTTTAGCCTACCCATAGCATCTGTCGTGCCACCACCATGCCAATTGGCGCCCACCGTGAGGCCAGTAGCGGTGATAGCTGGAGTCAAGATCCGGACGGGAAACTTCATCGCTACCAGGGAGCGCATTGTCTCCGAGATGGTCCAGCGATTCGACTCGTGGGACTACGTCAGCGATAACATGCGCAAATTCGGTAACCGTCCTCCTCCGTGCAATGGTGTCTTCATCAACCTTGGTGCACACAAGATCTACGTCATCATGGACGTCTCCTGTGTGTACCCACAACGAGTCATTCTCGCGGGAGAGCCTCCCTTCTGCGCTGCTCGCGGCTAGCGTATCACTTGCCCTGCAGGCAGCGTCGAGGTGATGATGACTACACCAGCCGCAAGCGCTGGAGCCGGCACAACCAGAGACCCGGCAACAGTAAACCTGGAGGAAGCGGGGAGTGTGACTCCCAAAGTACCTCGTTCGAAGGGCCCTCCGCCAAAGAGACCGGAAAATATCCCGCAGGAAGCCATATATAGCTTAACTACACATGTAGCTCCTATTGTAGATCTAGCTCAGGCACATGCCGAGCTAGAGGAGACCCGACATAAAGTGTTAGAGGGAGCTAAGAAAGTAGCACCTTCTCAACAGTCACTTAACATTAACTTGAGTGAGTATGCTAGGGCAAATAAGCTTAACACTAGCCCAACCGGAATGGATGGTGTAATAATAAGAGGAAATAATCTCCTTAGTGATATAAACAAGGAACATGTTCCAAGGCCAGGTGACTCGCTTGACCCAGGGTTGCCGAGGTATAGCACACCGGCAAAAAACCTCAGGGAAGCAGATGCAGCAGCTGCCAAGATATATGCTTTGTTCGGCGAAGACCGGCAAAGGCAGAAAGAAAGAGTCAATGAGCTAGTATGCATAGCAAATCATCCGAATGAGGAACTGCTCAAAAACAACCTGGCAAGGCCAGTAGGTTCTCGTGTCATTCATTTGGCTGGGGGTTCTCTGGCAAGATCAGTTGCCGTAGCCTCTTCACCCGGTGGAAGACCGAGGAGAGAAGAGGTGGTAAGAGAAGGAACAAGCAAATGTGCCTTATGACCCGGCCGTGGCTGGGAAAGAGAAAATAGCTCAAGCTCATGATCAGGGAAGTGTAAGCCGAGGTGATAGAAACCCCTGCCAAGGTCATGGTGGCCATCATAACTCGGCTGGAGGAGGGCAACATCCACCTCAGCAACATCAACTAAGGTATATGACTCGGCAGGAACGGAGTGCAAGACCAATACCACATAACCTGGAGCAAAATAGGACAATGATTGTTACTCGACAATGGAAAACACTGGGTTCCCAGGCCAGATCACCATATGATGGGAGCAAGGCTGGGTAACAGGAATTTGCAGCCAGATGATGCAAGATTGAAACTGGACAAAATATATAGGTCCTAGCTATTGGAAGAACAAGGCCCTCCGGATCTAGCATGCTTTGGACCTTGGATAATGAGGGAATTACCTGTGCCAAACTTTCAATTGGCTAGAGGAACAAAAACATATGATGGTAGCACAAAGCCACAAGATTGGTTTATATAATATGCCACTGTTGTCAACATCACAGGGGGCAATTTTAGATGGGCAGTGAGATATGTACCTCAGATGCTAGAGGGACCGGCAAGGGTCTGGCTGAATAATTTGCCAGCAGGAAGTATCAACTGCTGGCTGGATTTTGAGGAGATGTTTGTAAGCAACTTCACAAGTACATACAAGAGGCCAAACATACCTCAGCATCTAGAAATGTGCAAGCAAAGACCAGATGAAACCGACCGAGAATTTTTGACTCGGTGGTGCAACCTGAGAAACTCTTGTGAGGGAGTAATCGAGTCACACGAAATCGCATGGTTCACACATGGGTGCAGATATGGAAGTGTGTTATGGCAAAGATTGCAGATATATATGCCAACTATGTTGGCCGAGACAATCAAGATCGCCGGCTCATACGCTTTGGGTGATCCGACCCAGCCCGAGCTTATGTCGGCAGAGCAACACGAAGAGCATTATGCCTGTGATGGAGCCGGGTCATCCTGGAGAAGTGATTTCAGAGGTAAAAGGGAGATGACAAACTGGATTATCGATATAACTCAAGCCATGTTGCTGCAGTAACCCAAGATCAGCCAGGAGCTGGGGGTAATCATCAATAGAAAAACAGTGCATAACAGTGGACACCAAAAAACAATGGCAAGAAGCAATGGAGTGCTGAGCAAAAAAGCAATTGCAGGAAAGGCCGAAGTATACATATGAGTCTATGTTGGATCAGCCCTACAAGTTCCATATACCTAATCCAACTAAACCGGCGAATCACACAACTCAGCAGTGTGCATGGATGAAGCAAGCAATAGGAGGAGCAAGACCAACTCAGCTGAATTACCTTCCGCAACTTACAGGAGGGAACGCTCGACAATAGTTGGCTTTACCTCCACAACTGCCGAGGTACAAGAACCATGATAGAATAGAAACTGTTCACCAAGTGGTGAATCAGAACCAAGGCTTTGTTTTCGCTGCAATTGCGTCACCCTCATGTTGTTCCCTTTGGATGCATAAACAATTGCTGAGTCCCTTAGGGTCTCACACGATACAATATTTTTTTAGATGGACAAGTATATCCACATGAAGGCTTCTGGGTCAAGGAGACCGATGATGGTGGCAACGATCGTCTGGTGCAGAGATTGCGGGGATGGAGATCCATGAGATCTGTAGGCGGGATGTGCTTATTTTCAGGGCATCTTATGCCAATTTGTCTCTTATCTGTACTCGGATCTTGTTTCTGCTTCCGCTTGATACTCTGATGTGTGCTGTATGAGGATATATCCTAAACTATTAGCTATCTAGTATTTTGGATCTTTCCGTATGGCGTTGAATATTTATATTTCTTTTAGATGGTTTGGCTCTGATGTACTCTTGTATGTCGCTGACACACACTTGTGTATATTTTATTCGCATGCATGTCGACTATGTCGCTCGCACTTGATACAATGTTCTTGCAAAGTGGATAGGGTGGTGACCGGTACTGTGCCCTGCTCCGCTTAGACAGGCCTGTACGTGGGTGGCCTTTGGATCTCCCCGGTAGTACCACTTTTTATGCACTTTGGGTTCGTCCTGGCTTGTTGCTTAGAGCGTAGTGTCTGAGATATTACATTAATCCCGTACGGGATTGGTTTCATGGTTGTTTGATTTGAATATCTCCCCATAGTTATGCAGGTGTACTAATATTTTCCATTTTCTACACAGTCTGATCTAGACAAATTGTCCCTAAGAATTTTAGGCCATCATGTGTCTGAGTGTGTGAGCCTTAAGATGAAGTCTAGCGTGTAATTTGTCAATAAAATGAAGCGCAAATTCTTTTAAGTTTTCTCGAAAAAGAGTAATTCAGCCGAGTAGATTAGACGTGCCAAAATTGAGTAGATTGAAGACCGTTTACTATAGCCTTGCAGGCTTGCGCTTTGAAATTTTAGTGGATACTTAGTTTTTTAACTCAATAAGTATATCAATCTCTTTATTCTCTTCAATGGATATTAGAATCTGAACAATTTGTCGGAAATACACAAATATGAGCAAGGGGTACACATTGCATAAATCTAAGCTGACTAAGATACTAGTTGAAATTACTAGGAACCGAATGGTTTTCTTAGTCTATGGAAAAAGTCTTTGCCATGTTGGTGTCCTGGTTGTAGGAAACATATAAAGACACTTAGCATGGATGGATATAGGGACAGAGGGTCCTGCTGCTGCAACCGTTCATCATCTCAGCTCCCATATGAAGTATATGGTTCCTTTACAAATAATTATCCCACAGTTCTGGGATTCAATTGGCAGATTGTAATATGCAATTTTGATATGTCTCCCTTTCAAATACTCATTCATACTTTATAATGGTTGGTTTTACTGGGAGGGTAGTTTCCAACCAAAATATCACTCGGACCTTAATTGTATCTTGATCATCACCTTGATTGTTTGTGGAGGGGCAGATGAGTTGGTACTGGAAAACTGTATCAAGGAATGATAAACTTTTATGTCGTTGTTTACATGGTCATAAACCCAGCAACAGAGTTGTTGGACGGGTAATACTCTCTTCTCCAAAGATCAACATCGCATTACTGCGTTTATCTAGGATCTATTATCACTCTTTCAGTCATTTTCCCGGATATCGTTGCATTTTTAGTTGTAGTCCTCTTTGTCCTTGAGTATTATCTATCTATGTCCGTGAGCCTGTATCTCGAGGTACCGGCACTAAGCATTGTGAAACTTGATGTTAAAAACTTTACACTACCGTTGTAGGGGTTCGTAGCATGGAAAACAAAAAATTTCTATCGCATGAACACACACAAACCAAGATCTATCTACTAGATTGTAGCAACGAGTCGATTAGAGTACTCATCCTCAAAGATTCCAAAGCGGTTAACGAGAGCAGATTCTCGTGGGTGATGTAATCGTTCACTTGCCGATATCAAGATTGCATTGAGGATCCTTCTGACGCCGCGTTTCGGCAGCGCTCCCGCAGCCGGTCACACATATGGTAATCGATAAAGACCTTCCTATACCTTGTTCCGGCAGGCAGCAGAGGTTGTAGCTCTTTCCTCGCGATTCCGACAGCACGATGGCGTGGTGTCGGAGTTAGAGGGAAGATCCCGCAGGGCTTCGCCTTAAGCCGGAGAAGGTAGGATGGAGTAGAGGGGTTCCCCGACGTTCTAGGTTTTAGAGTCCGGAGAGGAGGAGGCGTGGCCGGCGGCGGCTTGGGCGGCATCACGATGGCGACGCGAGGCGGCGGCGGCTTGGGGTAGGGTTGTGGTGGTGTTGTGTTGGAGGGGCAGCCCCCTCCCCTCTATTTATGAGAGGGAGGGGCAGCTAGGGAGGGGAGGTCGAATCCTCCCCCAACTCCCTCTCCTCCTTGGCGCGTGGTGGAGGGAGAGGAGGTTTCCTCTCCTTCCTCCACCAGGATACATTGTCCCAGTTTGACTTTTCAAACTTTCCTTTTGACTTTTAATTTTGGAGTTTAATTTCTCTCTTTTATTTGCACAGTCCTTTGACCTAGGACATGATGCAACCATTCCACTTTGTCATGACTCATTCATGTACCCTTCCCCTTCCGGTTCGGCGAATGATACGTCGGAAACGTATCTATAATTTTTGATGCTCCATGCTTGTTTAGTACCTACTTTGCTTTGCTTTGTCTACACTTTGAGATGATTTTTACATGTTTTCAGGTACTAACCTATTAACAAGTTGCCACAGTGCCAATTGCCTGTTTTCTGCTGTTTTTGGTTCCAGGAAAGCTAGTAAAGAAATATTCTCGGAATTGGATGGGACAAACGTCAAAGTCAATAACTTTCCTTGGGGAACAAGAAGTCCAGAGGGGAGCCGGAGAGGCGTGCCAGGGCAGCCGCACTCCCCCTAGGCGCGGGTGGGCCCTGCCCCACGTCTAGGCAGGGTGTAGGGCCCCTGGCCACCGCCTCGGCCTCCCTCTTCGCCTATACAAAGCCCCCGATGCAGAAACCCTAAGTACCCGATCAATATTCCACGAAATCTTCTGTAGCCGCCGCCACCGTCGTACCTAGATCATAGGTGATCTGAAGTTCTTCCCGGCATCCTGCCGGAGGGGAGATCATCCCGGAGGCCTTCTCTCTGGTATGATGCGTGAGTAGTTCCACCTTGGACTATGGGTCCATGTAGTAGATAGTGGTTGTATCTCCTCCTTGTGCTTTCATGTATAGATCTTGTGAGCTCCATTCATGATCAAGATCTAATCTATTTGTAATCATGCATGTTGTGTTTGCAGGGATCCGATGGATATTGAGATTATTATGTTGGTTTGATTAATGGTTTTGTCTTTATGATTCTATCATGTCTGTGTTGTTTGTGATCTTGCATGCTCTTTGTTGTTAGTAGCTATCTTGGCCGAGTAGTTGCTAGTGACTCCAAGAGGGGGTATTTATGCTCGATAGTGGGTTCACGCCTCTAGTTTCCATGGGAAGTGACAGAAATCTCTTTGGTTGTAGATGTGCTGTTGCTACTAGGGAGAAAACAACGGTCTCTTGTTCATGGAAATGTGGACTGTTTACCTTACACACTTTGCTTAAACCAGTTGTCTGTTGCTTGCAACTTAATACTGGAGGGGGTTCGGATGATAACCTGAAGGTGGACTTCTATTCATAGATGCATTTGGATGGCGGTCTATGTATCTTGTTGTATTGCCCAATTGAATCTCATAGGATCTTTCTGACTAGTAATTGCATTGTTATGCCTTGATCAGTTCCTGTCAATTGCCATGCTGTAATTTGTTTACCCTTCATGCCATGTTGTTTATCTAAGGAGAGCACCTCTAGTGAACTATGGACCTCAGTCCAATCTTTACCATTGATACATCTTCCACTGTTACTTGTTTACTTGATGCAAACCACCATTACCTTCCACACCATACGTTTAATCCTTTGTTATAGCAAACCGGTGAGATTGACAACCTCACTGATTCATTGGGGCAAAGTCTTGAGGTTGTGTTGTACAGGTCTCCGCGTTGCTTGCAACACCTATGTGACGTTTCCTTCCTCCTACTGGTTCGATAACCTCGGTTTCTTACTGAGATAAAACTTGCTACTGTGCCGCTTCACACCTTGCTCTTGGGGTTCCCAACGAAGCGCTCCTACATCAACTCAGCGCTGCATCAGTGAACCTTCTAGACCCTTCTAGATCATTCCGGTGAAAACACTGGAATCATTCCCGAACTTCGGAATTGCACTTTCCTTATATGAATCTTATTCTCTGGACCATTTCGGATCTCCTCATGATATCCCGGATCCCATCCAATACTCCTAACAACATTCGGTCTTCTTACTCACATTCCATATCTACTAAACAACATCGAATCCTTAAGTGTGTCTCCCTACGGTTCGTGAATTATGTAGACATGACCGAGACTCTTCTCCGATCAATAACCAATAGAGGAATCTGGAAATTCATATGGCTCCCACATATTTCTATGATTACTTTGCGATCGAATGAACCATTTACATACGATACCAATTTTCCTTTGCCTCGTGATATTTTACTTATCCGAGGTTTGATTGTCGGTATCTCTTCATACCTAGTTCAACCTCATTACCGATAAGTACTCCTTACTCATTCCTGTGATATGTGATCCCTTGTGCGCCAGTCACATGCATGCAAGCTAATTGGATGACATTCCACCGAGAGGGCCCAGAGTATATCTATCCGTCATATGGATGGACAAATCCCACTCTTGATCCATGTGCCTCAACACATACTTTCCGAACACTCAATGCCACCTTTATAACCACCCAGTTACGAAGCGGTGTTTGATGTCATCAAAGCATCCATCCGGTGATGGTGATTAGCATGATCTCATGGTCGAAGGAATTAGGTTACTACATATCAGAAATCTTATAGCAAACAAACTATTGAAATGACTTGATCTTTATGCTACGCATATCTATAGGAGTATGTCCATCACATCATTCTCCTAATGATATAATCTTGTTGTTAACAACATCTCAATGTTCATGATTAGGAAACCATAATCATCTATTAATGAACTAGCTAGTATTACAAAGAGGCTTTACTAGGGACTATTATAAGTTTAAAAATAACACAAGTATTAATGTTTCCGGTTAGTACAATTATAACATGAATGTAAATATTTATCATAAACACAAAGATATAATAATAACTACTTTTATTATTGCCTCTAGGGCATATCTCCAACAACCATTGCATGTTTATATGATGTGAAACTTGATGTTAAAAGCTTGGTACTACATTTGCATATTTAGATGGTGAAATATTTTCAGTAGCAGCATGTGGGCACTGATTTCATAGAAGCATACACCAACTTTATCTAGCATTAAGCATGCCTAGCGAGAGTTGCTTACTGGAACCGTCAACGTACCTAAATTTTCTAATACCACACATTCTCCTTTCTTTTCCATATGTTATTTAATTTATTTTGTTTCTCTTGTGTAAATTTCAGCTCATTCCATGCAATTTTGTGCAAAAGATGTCAAAATTATCATAGAAACTTCAGATTTCCTATTTAAGCTAGCAAGTCATACCAGACATTTTCTGAATACAGTTGACATCAACAATCAATCAATTTGTCATGAGACTATCGGAGCTGGCCATAGTGTCTCCTACAGGATGAAAGAAGTAGTAAAGCAGAGACAAGTTCCCTTTGTTGAGTATTATTTGAAAGTGCTTGCACGTACTCATATGACGATCATTGTTGTTTGCTTAGAAAAGTCTTTACATCATTTGATCATCCATATACCAAAGACCACATTCAAGGACAACTCCCACGTTGGTGCATTTGTGTCTGAGGTATTTCTCAATCTCAAACTCCAATTTTTTTTCCTATCTACAGTCATCATTTTCATATGCTTAATATTTTGTTATACTGGTTATATCTATAATGGCAATTAATTCACAGATTATCGTACTGGTTATATTTAGACATGCAACATTTCTAAATTTATACTTTTGACACTGTTCTAAGTAGAACTGACATGGATATACCCTACGGGTGCCTCACATTGGTATAACTGGTCCAGCCCAGGGAAGGTCCACATGAATACTTGCTGTCCAAGAAGATTTCGGGTGGCCTAAAGCCCATTACAAGTTCGACTCATTGAAGGACACAACTAGTTGTAGATAGAATTTCAAAGGGTTCAACCCTAACTAGTAACCGACTCGACCTACCCCCGAGACCTGGCCTATCTATATAAAGTCCAGGAGGGCACGACAAGAAGGATCTCTTTACCTCATACACACACCTCATGCCAGATTGCATCTGCGCACCCCATGTAACCTTCGGTTCTGCCGTAATCAAGAATAGACAAGCAGGAGTAGGGTTTTCCCTCCGGGGTCCTGAACCTAGGTAAACCTCATGTCCCCGTGTTGTTTTCCTATTAAGCGTCTCGTGACTTCCAGCATCCCCATCTTCTCCAAAACCCAAGTCCATAACAATGGGCGTTGACGAGTCGAACCCTCATCAATTGGTGCCGTCTGTGGGAACTGGGGATGCTGATCGTACGGTTGTGACGGTCCCATCCGGAGCGATCTACGATTCCTCGGCGATGGAGAATCACCTCCCCTTCGGTGCTTTCGACTTCACCGCCCACTCACCGGCCACCCGCAAAGATTTCGAGTCCGTAGGCTAAGGAATCGAGATGATGTTCGGGAGCTTCTGCTTCTAGGTGGGGCAGACCGGCACCCTCCGCCTCCTAGAGCAGGTGCCACTTCCATCAATCAGGCCCGCTTCATGGGTCCCATCCATCGACGCCCCATGCACATCGTCGCTGACGGGTGATTCGGATGACAACTGCAGCTGTAACTCTGATCTCTGTGACCTTCCTACGGAGGAAGGAACCTACGGTTCCGGATCTGAGAGCTGCGGGAGCAGCGACCCTCTTTGTGAGCGCTACATGTGCATTGCCATCCATAGCAGCAACGTCAACGACGGAAACGAGGCATCGCTAAATCCGCCTCCCAATACCCCTCCCAACCCTTAGGTTGAGAACGGAGGAAACATGGCGAATCCTCAAAATCCCAATGGGAATAGGGCACCTCGAGGCACTAACGACATAAATCGTGCCCACAAAGAAATCCACCTCAACGACGAGGGCTGGGAGATAGTGCGGGAAGCTGTACGGGGCAACAACATCTTACCTATTAACGCATCCCGTGACATGCTGATGGCCTATCACTGGCTCCTGATCGAGGAACACAATCGACAGGTCAAGCTACAAGGTAACCTCGAAAAACGCAAGCGGGCAGCTGGCGGATCAAGCATGAGGCGAGCTGCGCTCTTTGCCGCTGCCGGCTCTTCTTCACACGACAACGACACCTGTAAGTACCGCTCTCGCCTGGAGCACATGGACCCCCGCTACACGGCATGAGGTCACCAAAGCACTCGACACGTCCTTCATGACGATGGACTCGCAAGGCAATATCATGCCTAAAACACCGCAGGCCGCGATCATGGCAGCAACCACCTACCTCGCGCCCAACCCGCCACTGAAGGGAGACCCGAAGAATGCAATCCATAAGTCTGCGCTTGCAGGCCTCGAACTCGTCGGAGCTGCGCTCCATGACGAAGCACCCGTGGAGCCAAAAAAGAAGGCCGCGATAAGGTTCACTCGAAGCCGCACACCCTCGTCCGAGGAGGAAGAGCATGAACTGCCTCGACGCCACCGGAGCTCATGCTGCAGGAGAAGCAACTACGATGCTCGTAGTGAGCTCACACAGCGCAAGATCGACAAATCACGCGCTAAGCGCGCGTGCTCAACTGAGTCCGAAGAGGACGACGGGGAACTGTGCGGTGCCAGGTGCTTTAGCAGATCCATCGACATTCAAGGATGCCGAAGAACTTCAAGCTCCCTTTGGATAACCCAATGTTTGATGGTGCGCAGGAGCCGAAAACCTGGCTCGACGATCACCTGTCTTCAGTCAAGATCCACAGCAGTAACAAAAGCACAGCCATGTAGTGCCTCCAGCTGCAGCTGACAGGCGCATCCATGGCCTGGCTCAGCAGCCTCCCCTCCGACTCCATCCGTAGCTCGAAAGAGCTTGCGTATAGCTTCATCTGCAACTTCAAGGGCACCAGCAAGAGGTCAACCTCAATCAAAGAATTGCGGGCCTACTGCCAGCGATCAAACGAGTCCATCCACTTGTACATACTACGCTGGTCTATCATCAAAAACTCTGCCTCAAACATCTCCGAGGAGAGGGCAATCAACACCTTCAAAGATGGCGTCATGCGCTGTGAATTCAAGGAGGAGCTCGGGCGTATAAAGCCCCAAACCATCGATCACCTGATGAACATCGCCAATCACTGGGCCGATTGCGAGGATGCCGTTAACCGAGCACGTTCGGATGACGAAGATGACTTTGGCCACAGGCGCGATCGCCGCAGAAAGAGGAGATCGTGCGTCTACGATGATCACGAGGAAGTCGACTTGGTTGCGGTTGGCTTCGCCGATCACCGCGATGATGGCAACCGCAACAACGGGTAGCGCAGCAGTAACTGCCGCGACGATGGGCGGCCCACCCAAACATGACAACGCCGCAACCATGACGACAAACCTTTGGTATATGACAAACTATTAGGTCCCTGCACCATCCACTTATGAATCGACAAGCGGGATGGTAAGAAGATGGCCAGCCACATGCTCAAGGACTTCCGGGAGTTCCAGAAACTCAGCAAGGGCCTCACCCAGATGCGACGCCAGGCTGTGAACCCAGGATTCGCACCGGCTCCATGAGTCGTAGCCCACGGGGCTCCACCACCACCACCCGGAGGACCCTCGCAACCTGCGGCTGCACCAGTGCATAATAATGGGGCGGACGGATACCCGCCACCATTGGGGTCTATGATGATACAAAATGGACGCCCAACCAACAGGGTGCAGAATAAGATCACCCGCCAAGTCAATTTGGTCGTGAACTCCCCACCAGCCATACCTGAGTACCTCAGCGGCTCGGAATCCTGCATCACTTTCGACCGTTCGGATCAACCATGCCAGATACCTCACCCAGGTCACTCTTCCCTGGTGCTCGAGGCCCATATCGGGGGTTTGAGATGAGACGCATCTTCATGGATGGTGGCAGCGACATCAACCTGATGTTCGCTAGCACACTCGCAGCCATGCGGATCCCGCTATGCAGCCTAGAGCCGTCGGACACAACGTTCCACGACATCCTCCCAGGGAAGGGCATATATCCCCTGGGCAAGATATGGCTCGACGTCATCTTCGGCAAGACCAAAAACTTTAGGCACAAGCGGCTGGAGTTCGAAGTGGTGGACTGGCCCTCACAGTACCACACCATCCTCGGGCGTGTGGCATTCACAAGGTTCCTGGCAGTACCGCACCATGCGTACCTTTTACTGAAGATGTCGGGACCCAGGGACGTCATCATCGTCCCAGGAAGCTTCACCAGGTCAGACAGCTGCGATAGAGACTTCAACAGAATCTCTCAGTCGTTCGACATGCAGGAGGAACTCATAAGGCTCAAGGAGGTCACAGACAATGGGGCACTCCCAGTCACCAGGCAAAACACACCTAATATGTCGTTCGACTCCACAGTCAACACTAAGAAGGTGCAGGTTCATCTGAAAGATGCCTCCAAGACGGCGCTGGTCACCAACAACCTGAGCCCCGCATAGGAAAGCACGCTCGTCGAATTCTTCCATCAACGCTGGGAAATTTTCTCCTGGTGTCCCGCGGACATGCCAGGAATTCCCAGGGAATTCGCCAAGCATGCACTCAATGTGTTTTCGGATGCGAATCCAGTTAAGCAGTCGATGTGTCAATTGCCCGAGCCCAGAGCCAAAACCGTTGGTATCAAAGTCAACATACTCCTTGATGCCAACTTCATCAGGGAGATAAAGGAAAGCGAGTGGCTGGCCAACCCCGTGCTGGTCCCCAAGAAGGACACAGACATCTTACAGATGTGCGTGGACTTCACATCTCTCAACAAGCACTGTCCAAAGGACCACTTTTCTATACCACTGATCGATCAAATAATCGACTCCACTGCAGGATGCGAGAAACTCTCCTTCCTTGATGCCTACTCAGGCTACAATCAAATTCGGCTGAAGGACGAAGATCAAGAGAAAATGGTGTTAATCACGCCGTTCCGGGTGTTCTGTTACAACACAATGCCTTTCAGGCTGAAGAACGCAGGCGCCACTTACCAGAGATGCATATAGGCATGTCTAAAGAACCAGATCGGTCGTAATGTTTAGGTCTATGTCAACGACATAGTGATCAAGACCAAGGAGGCCAGGACGCTCATTGATGACCTTCGCAAGACATTCAAAAACCTTGATTGTTACAAGATGAAGATGAACCCAGACAAGTGCGCTTTTGGCGTCCCATCTGCTAGTTATTCGGGTACTTCATCTCCCAGCGTGGCATCGAGGAAAACCCAAAGAAAATCAGGGCTATACTAGCCATGGAGAAGCCCAAGAACCTCAAGGGAGTCCAGCAGCTAGCTGGGCGAATCGCGACGCTCAGTAGGTTCATCAGCCGCATGGGCGAGAAGGTCCTCCCTTTTTATCAGTTGATGCGCAAGGCCGGCAAATTCGAGTGGACGGCCGAAGAAGACGAAGCATTTGAGGAACTCAAACGGCTGCTCTCCACATCACCTGTCCTGGTCACGCTAAAGGAAAGGGATCCCTTGCTGCTATACATAGCAGCCACACATCAGGTGGTCAGCACAACACTCGTGGTCAAACGACCCTGTAACATCCCAAAAATATTAAACTTGAATCATCGAACTCTAATCATCAAAATTAGGGTTAACAAAAACTTTTCCAATTAAAAATATGAAAGCATTCATATGTGTGTGTATTAAAATTTGGATTCTTTTGAATTGCCATGGTTCTATGTTTCTTTGCTTGTAAAATGATTCTTAGGTGAAATAAACATCATCTAAACAATCCCCAAACTTTTCTCAAAGACAAACAAGTTATTAAAATTAAGTGAATGGTCACTTTGGCCAAATTAACTCCCATGCCTACTTTGGCTATCTCTAACTTTCAGAACTTAACAGAAACATGTATGGATCTTTGCACCCCTTGATAGTACTCATAACAAGGTACCAAGGCCCACTTTGTGATCATGCAAAAACATTTAAATGCTTAGTTTAAATGACAGTTTAAAATTGAATCTATTTCATATGGGAAGATCCCACTATTTCAAAAACCACTCAAACAAGCTCAATTTTCAAAACCCAAGCATCCACAGAATCATCAACACATGCCTAGCACACCCACCAAAAATCTTTTTAAAATTCAAAACTTATGTTCATGCGGCCATTTCATCAAACAGGTTGTAGATTCAAATCAACCAAATCAAAAACACTATGTTGAGCAGTGTTTTTGACCAACCTTGTTCCCTCTCTGGTTAAACTAGCCTTAGTAGATCATCTAGCAACCTTAACTAGTCTCTAGCACCACTGTAAGCCGGCCATTGTCATCAATGGTGAGCAGGCCGAGAGCACCCATGTCAATCCCGTGTGGACAACAAGCTAGAAGAAGAACTAGCCGTGCCAACCTTGTCTAGCATGCAGCCCATGCCTCACCACCCCCTCTCGACCAGCCCTAGCACGAAGACAGCGACCAGAACCGCCAGGAACACCGCGCCCGCGCCGCTGTCGACCATGCCGACGCGCACCGCAGAGCACACACCGTTACCATGCAACCCAACCACCTCGAGCCCTCGCCGCCCGCCAGCATGCACCCCACTGTCCCAGGAGACCAACAGACATGCTCGTTTCACCGCCCGTACCTCGCAGCCACCGCTCACCGTCGAAGACGCCGCCTCTGCCACGCAGAGCACCGCACGTTCCCGACCATTTACTACTGCCCCTACACGCACATTTAAACCTTAGAGCATTGCCAGGAGACCGCCCGTCGATCGCCAACCTCGGCCATGCCTCTAGCCGCCCGTAGCCGTGTCGCCACCGTCGCCTGCCCATCCCTCTTGGTCTCGCCGTCGATCCTATAAAAGGAGATGACCCCCGCTCGATTTCTTCACACCATATCACTCCCCTCACCTCACGATCATTCCACCCTTTAGCCGGAGCACGAGGAGCAGCAGATCACCAAAATTGCGCCCGAGCAGGCCGCCTCTAGAGAAGAAGGGAGCCGTTTATTTTGTCCACCCCTGAGTTCGCCGTCGCCGACTTCGTCGTTTGCCCGCCTCGTCGTCGTCACTGGAGCCCCGGTATGCCCCCTATGCACCCCCACTAAGCCGCTAGGGTTCGAGCTCGCCGGTGAACTGTTCATCGTCGACGACGACCCTCAGCCGTCGATCTTCATTCTAATCCAACTCACCACATCGCCCCGTACCGCTTCGCGTTTAATGAGCCACTGACCAGTAGACCCCACATCGGTTGTGCCACATGGGAGTGACACCGGCCCAATAACCCTTCCCGCGCAGCCCACTCGTTTGAATTTAGCTTTTTCTATTTATATTCAAACTCAGTTATGTACCTAGTTTCAAAAATCAACCTAGCTCGATTCTGTGAACCAAAATTCATGAAACCAATTGTGTTAGAAAGATATTGAAATGTTGAATCCAAGCCTGTTGGATTCAAATCATTTGGATCTATAGAGCAACCTAGGTAAAAATAACAAGGCAGGAGCTTTTCTGCATTCAAACATTTTTCAAATTTAAACAATAATAGCTTTTGAGTTGATTCCAACTCTCAAAAATCATATTTGATCATACCTTTCAGAATATATAAAAATATATGGGTTTACTTACAGAAATAATGTTAAAGTAATAAAAGAATGCCACATAGGAATTTCTAGCCACTTTAATGATTTAAAATAAAAAGGTTAAACCTTATTAAATTGTGACACCACTTTAAATCACATTCTCATGTACTGAAATATGTGGTGATGACATGTGTCAACATGATCCCATGTTTGAGTTGGAGAATATTAAATCTTAAGTAGTTTTTCAATGAGTAGAAATTACTTTTCTAAAAATAAAATACATAAGACAAATGATTTAATCTTGTAATGTTAGTGATGATGCTAGATCATCTATAGAACCCCTTTGTGTGATGATTGAAAGTAGTTAAGTATTGTTTGGTGATTGTGTACCTCGTATTTATTTATAGACGCTAGTACCGACCAAGGATACGAGGAGGAAGGAGGATACTACGAAGAAGAAGCCGAGGAGAACTTCAACCACTACTCTGCTCAAGGCAAGGTAACACTTGCAATTATGATAGTTAGATGACCTATGCAATGCACTAAGCATGCTTGGGTAGACATATTTGATGATACCCCCTCCTAGTTTTACTTGCAAGCTTTCTACTTTATTTCTTTATCAAAGCTATTTCTTAGAGTTTATTTAAGTGACTTGTAGATTCTAGGAAGATAATTGAAGGTTGCATAAAGAGCATTAAATTTGTCCTAAGCTAGATAATCTTGATGTCATCCTAAGGCATGAGATGGCACTTAGTTAAAAATCCACTTGTTTTACCACCCCTCATTAGTACTCACCCCCACTTGTAGATGCTAGTGCTAAGCATAAAACTTGATCAACTTTAGATGGGAATACTTGGTGGAAAATGGTTATGAAAACCTTAGAATGATGGTTCATTATACTGAGATGTTTTGACATGTGTTTCCGAACACCAGATGATTTGGATGATGAAAGTGTTAAGGCATGAGCCTTAGCCCTTTATAAAACTGATGGTTGTCTTGATGCGATACCATTCCAATTTTACCGTACAACTACAATATCCGAAAATTGGGTAGGGCTTGACTGGAAACTTATATACCTTAGTATGGGTTCCCTCACGGCCAAGGTCTGAGCTGAGGCTACTTTGTGAAGATTGTCCACCTGTGCAGTACCCAAGATGACAGATGGTCATGGTTGGGAGGCCAAACTCATAGGAGAGGTGCCTATACTAGGGAGTGTAATTGAAAGGTTAGGATTGATTATCCGCATACTGAGTATGGTGAATTCAGGATTTGTTCCTGACGGATGTATCGAATGTTGTGGTGAAAGTGTACAATCTCTGTAGAGTGTCAAACTATTCGAATAGCGTCTTCATGTTATGGACAGTTGGAGTGGCCATACTGTTCCCCCGTCAGATGTTTTCAAAATGATTTGTGAAATGAATTGAGAATTTGACTTGACCACAATAGAGTTGTGGCATGAGATACAAGTTCCCACTTAGGTGTAATAAAATTCAAATAGCTTTTCTTGCTTCTGAACTTAGTAGAGGTAAATCTGGCTTTTTGCAAAACAACCCTAGAGCTTAGTGTCCTACTACAAAAACCCCCTTCATTTGTTAGTATTAGTTTGCGAGTACTTAAAGAGTACTCATGGATTTGTCCCTGGATATTCCCGTGGCCAGACTATGAAGAAGAGTACCAGGATGATGGACCCCAGGAAGGTTACGACAACTAGGATCATCTACCATCGTTAGCATTGCCTGTGACCCCGAAGATGGAGCTTCGCCTATGCTACCTTTATTATTACGTATTTCCACTGCCTGAGTTGTATTAAGAACTGGATCATGAGATCCTTATTTGTGTAAGGCCTTATGTATGGTTTGTAATGGATGATGTACTGTGGTATCCAATTCTGTTATGTCTCGCAAAAATGGTAATCCTGGGATTGCGATGTATGGCATAACATGCATCTGGGATTAAAAATCCGGGTGTTGACAGACCCGAACACGGGAAGACCCATAGGGTGCAACGCCCGATCTACTACCTCAGCGAGTTACTGACCCCGACAAAACAAAGGTGTCCCCACTACCAGAAGCTCGCCTACGGCGTATTCATGATGGCGCGTCGGTTGAGACACTACTTCCAGGAACATCGGATCATGGTCATCAACGACGCCCCACTGTCGAACATCCTGAACAACCCCAAAGATACGGGGCGAGTAGCCTTGTGGGGCATCGAGTTGTATCCTTGAGACATCATCTACGAGTGGCGCACCGCCATTAAGTCTCAGGTCCTCCCTAACTTCCTCGTCCACCGGATGGAACTCCAGCTGCCGGACACTCCGGACATGTTGCAATCCTGGACAATGCACTTCGACGGCTCTAAGCGTGAGGGTGGAGCAGGAGCCAGCGTAATTGTAACATCCCCTCAAGGGGATAAGATGAGATATGTCCTTCGGATGAAGTTCCATGCATCCAACAATAAGGCCAATATGAGGTACTCATTCACAGCATGAGGATGGCCAAGGTGTGCGGAGCCACACGCCTCGTCATCTATTGTGACTCCAACCTCGTCGTTCAACAGACGATGAACGAGTGCGACGCACATAGAGCCAACATGATCGCATACCGTGTGCTCTACAACTCACTCGAAGGGGACTTCAACGGCTGCGAACTTCGACATGTTGGCAGGGAAAGCAATGAAGAGGCCGACAAGCTCGTCAACATTGGCTCCACTTGCGCCCCAGTGCCACCAGGTGGGTTCCTCGAACAAATCTATGTACCTTCCATCAAGCAGAAAATTTCTAAAGGGCACAACCGAAGCCGCAAAACACTCGGGGGGCTGCACCACCCGAAGGACAAGAAGGACCCGTAAAGCTTGACACGGAGGTCGAGCTGGTAAGACTTATGCAGGTCATGGTGGTTGAGCAAACATGGATCCAACCATACCTCTGCTACCTGATAAGCAAGTAGCTACCTAAGGACCCGACATACGACCGACGCATATCTCGCCGATCAAAGGCCTTCACCATCATCAATGTCGAGCTATACAAGCGCAACATTTCGGGTGTACTCCAATGATGCGTCACCAATAGCGACATCAAAAGCATCCTCCTAGACATCCATGAGGGTATCTGCGGCCACCACGCAGGCAGCCACGCTCTGGTCGCCAAACCTCTATGATTTGGCTTCTATTGGCTAACCGCAATGAACGACGCCAAGGAGATAGTCCACAGGTGCAACATCTGTCAGCGGCACGCAAACAAGCCACACGCGCCCGGATTGGAGCTAAAACCCATACCGCTGGCATGGCCTTTCACCCAGTGGGGGATCGACATGATCAGCAAACTGCCAAAGTCCTCACTAGGAGGGCATGTCTTCCTCCTGGTAGCAGTCGACAAATTCTTGAAGTGGATCGAGGCCATGCCTGTTACTAACCAAAGCGGCGCCACCACCGTCAAGTTTTTCGAGTCCATTGTCTACAGATTCGGGGTACCCCATAGCATCATAATGGACAACGGCTCGAACTTCACCTCGAAGGAGTTCGAGGCTTCTACGAAAACCTCGGAATCAACCTCACATTCGCCTCTATGGCGCATCCGCAGACCAACAGGCAGGTCGAAAAGGCCAATGGCCTCATCGGCAACAACATCAAGAAGCGTCTTCTATGCGCACTCAAAAGGCTTGCGGGAGCCTGGGCGGACGAGCTACCCTCTGTTCTCTGGAGCCTGCGCACAACGCGAAATAGCTCAAATGTCTACACACCCTTCTCCAAGGTATGCTACAAGGCCCCGCGGGTGGTCGCATATGGTGAAGCCGAATCATTGTTCATACTCGAAGACGCCATCGACACGTTGGATGAAGCACACGACATCGTCGTGGCTCGCTCAGCGGTGTATCAGCAGAGCCTCCGCAAATACCACGGCCGTCGGCTGCGTCCAACCTCCTTCGTCGAAGGAGACCTCATTCTGCGACTCAAGCAGGAAGGACACCTGAAGCTCGAGTCACCCTAGGAAGGACCCTACATCATCACTGAAGTGGTGGCGCCTACCTCCTAAAGTAAGTCGAGTCAGGAGTCGAATACTCCAACCCCTGGAACGTCGCAAAACTGCAACGCTTCTACCCCTAGTCATCTTTTACTTTCAATAAGGCTATTCACCCAGGCTATTCAGCCGAACACTGTACCTCCTACATTACGATGAATAAAAGCTAAGTTCCTTGACCAAAATCTTTCTCCCTTATATTATTTATCACTAAACATGCTCGAGGGATGAACCTCACCATATGACTTCGTCGATTGACAACAACGCATATAACCTGAGTAACTGACCACGTTAGGCTAAGGAAAAGGACATGCATATTCTATAATCAAACAACGCACTACGTGCCAATATATACAACTTTACAAGGGCATTACAAACCCAATCGAAAATATACAAACTTTACATCACCTTGTTTTTTCATTTACAGGACTCAACCACGTTGGAATAGAATGCCAGTCCGCTCCTCAAACACATCTACAATCTCTTCAGCGTATTGCGCCACCGCCGTGTAGTGTGGATGCATATCCCACGCCATACAATCTGGAGGAGGAGGTGTCCCAGCTGCTATTTCTGCAAGATTGACATAACGGCGATGCAGTGGAACAAGTGACATGGCTACCTTCACACCCGCCATTAGATGATGGCGCACGGGCTCCTTCACGTGACCTGTATATCAAAACTTTCCAAGCAAGCCTAGAAAGCTGGAAGGTGCAGAATCTAGGGGGAACATTGTGGCCCAGATTGCTGCGAGTGACGACCTCGCCTGCTTCAGCACCTGAAGTACCTGATGGAAGAAATCTTGCACCATCGCAAGGACAATTGCTCGGTCGTGGTCCATCCAGAAGAAGCCACCGGCCTCCAACACTTGTTGCGTCAGGAAATTTATTCGAATTGAAACACGCTCTTTCTCCTCCTTCAGAAGAAGATTTACAACTGCAAAACGCAGCAAGTGAGGAGAAATAAAAATTATTGGCATAGTCGAAGGGACAAAAGATTAAGGTGACTTACATTGGATTTGCTCGCCAACCTGCCAAAATTCCTCAAGTAGAAACTCTTCCCTAGTAGTGGATCGCTCAACCTTGGATTTTCAAACATCCGCATGACCACGGATGCTGAGGACGTCCTTCTCCAAGATTCAAACGCGATCACGCAAAAACATCAACAACGATGACTCACTCGATGATGGACGAGTGCCAGGTACAAGATAATGTGTAACCTTTGGATCCACACTCGAAGGACCCTAAGGGTGCACAAGCAAACATCAAAATCACAACATTTGAAAATAGTCAAAAGATGCATTCATATTTACACAAATAAAGCCACTACGTGGCAAAGTGACACTTGTCCAGCTTGAAAGCATTACATTACCAAAATGGAGGAAACTAGACTAAGAAAGCTACAAGGCAGAGGGACCTAAGCGTCAGCACCCGGAGCAACTTCAGATCCAGACTGCCAAGTCTTGGCCACTCATTGCTTCTCCAGTGAGTAGTTGGCCAGAAGATCTACTAGCTTAGGTCCAAAATGCTTACAACAGGAGGCGAAGGAAGCCATTGTCATGGCCAGCCCCAATGCAGCACCAACCCCTTTCTGTGACCGCTTGTACTTCGCAGGAGCATCATCCGTTAGAGCGTCCGCGAGGGAGTCGAAGTCCTCAAGGGCAAGGCCCTTCGGGTTGATAGATACGTCCAATTTTCATCACCATTATATATCATAATTTGCCTCTATTTATTGATATATTTCGTATTAAGAGGTGTTACTTATGTCTTTTCATCTATTTTTGCATGTTGGATGATTCTTGGAGGATGAACTGCCGGAGTCAGGATTCTGATGGAAAAAGTGGTGTTTTGCTGCAATTTTGTGAAGATCATAAAAATACCAGAAAAACTATGGAAAGCTCTATTTTCCCAGAAGACGAAGGATGCCAGAAGGGGAGGCGGAGTTGAGCCATAGGGGGCCCACACACCCCAGGCGCGGGCCACCCTAGGTCGCGCCTACAGGGGGTGTGGCCACCCTGGCCCACCTCTGGATCCACCCTCTCGCCTATATCTTCTCCTCGAAACCCTAATACACGGGGAGCAACCATAGAAAGATTCCGACGCCTCTGTGGGGCATAAAAACCGAGAGATAAAGAGCTCTCCAGCAGACAGATTTCCGCCGGGGAAATTCCTTCCCGGAGAGGGGAGATCGTCGCCATCAACACCTTCATCAAGCTAGACTTCATCAGGATCATCATCATCCACACCTGAAGGGTTTCGCGGCATAGTAAATCAAAATTTTCTACGGATGCGAACAGAGGGAAAGCCAAGATCTAATCTAGGAGATGCAATCAACGAGAGAGATTGGATTAGATCTTCATACCCTTGAAGATTCACGCAGTGAGCGTTAAATCGGGCGTGGGTGATGTAGTCGTACTCGCTTCTCCTCCTCGCGATCCGATCCGATCTAGCACCACAAGTGGCGGTGCCTCCGTGAGATGCACATGTGCAGCACCTCGACGTCTCCTCCTTCCTCGGACCAGCAAGTATGGTGGAGATATGGATTGGATCTACAACACGGCGTGGTGTGTATATGGTGGAGAATTTCTGCAGCAGGGCTTCGCCTACAAACAGTCGGGAGGGAGAGAGGAAAGCTAGCAAGGCGGCTAGGGTTTGGAGGAGAGGTGTGTGGGGGTTGGTGCGCCCCCACCCCTCTTTATATAGAGGGGGGGCGCATCCCTAGCCCCTCCCCCAAGCCCAAAGGATAAGGAGTGGGGGGCATGGACTCTCCCCTCTTCTAGAAACCCTATCTCTAGTTTAAAAGATTTAAACTCTCTAGGATCGGCTGGGCCCTATGGGGCCTTGTTCCCCTGGCCCAAAGCGGCCAGGACACTCCCTCATAGGCCCATGCCCCCTCCCGGAAGGTGGGGCCACGTTGGTCCCCTTCCGGAAGGTTCTAGAAGCTTCCGGTACAATACCGATTAACCGGAACAATTCGAACTCCAAAAACTGCCTTGCCTTATATGAATCTTATTCTCGGACCATTCCGGAACCTCTCGTGATGTCCGGATCCCATCCGAGACTCCGACGAAAATTCATAAACCAATTATCCAATCTATCCTAGCGTCGAGATCGTTAAGTGTGTGACCTGCGGGTTCGAGAATATGCGACATGATCTTCTATCAATAATCAACAGTGCAGGCACCCATATTGACTCCACACATTCATCGATGATCATATCGGATGAACCACGATGCCAGGATTCAATCAATCCCATATATATTCCCTTCGTCTCGCGATATTTTACTTGCGAGATTCGATCGTCGATGCATCATACCTAGTTCAATCTCGTTCACAGCAAGTACTTTACTCGTTCCGTAATCCGATATCACTTTGTGATTAACTCCTTAACCACATGCTTGCAAGCGGTGTTGATATAGATTACCGAGTGGGCCCGAAGTATATCTCTCCGACTTGGGAGGGACAAATTCCATCTCGATACATACAACCCAACAGATACTTTCCGATCACTTGAGAGACACCTTTATGATCACCCTCTCATATGATGATGTTTGATGACCTCAAAGCTTTCTTCCGGTACCAGGGAGTTGCATTATCTCATGGTCTAAGGAATACAATATTTGACATAGGAAAAGCTTCGCAAAGATGAACACGATGACACGATCTAATTGCTTCGCTTAGTTTGGGTCTGTCCATCATATCATTCTCCCAATGATATGATCTCATTATCAATTGACAATTCATGTCTATGGTTAGGAAACCTTAACCATCATTTATCAATGAGCTAGTCCTTAGAGGCGTACCAGGGACACGGTGTTGTTCACAAACCACACAAGTATTAATGTTTCCTCTTAATACAATTCTAGCATGGAATATAAACTTTATCATGAACAAGAATTACAATAATAACATCTTTATTATTGCCTCTAGGGCATAATTCCAACAGTCTCCCACTTGCACTAGAGTCAATAATCTAGTTTACATCTGGCAACAATCTCACACCCATGGCACTGAGGTGTTGATCATGTTTTACACGTGGAAGAGGTTTAGTCAATGGATCTGCGACATTCAGATCCGTATGTACTTTGCTAATCTTCAGATCTCCATCTGCTATATAATCTCGGATTATATGAAACTTGTGGTTGATATGCTTGGTCTTTGGATGATATCTTGGTTCCTTAGCGAGTGCTATGGCGCCAGTGTTGTCACACAATATCTCAGTGGGTCCAATGCACTTGGAACCACGCCAAGCTCGAGATTTGGAATCATCCTTGTCGGTGTCGAAACTAGCATCGACATAACCTTTTACGACAAGCTATTCATCACCCCCATAGACTAAGAACATTTCTTTAGTTCTATTTAGGTACTTTAGGATGTTCTTCACGGCTGTCCAGTGTTCCACTCCTGGATCACTTTGATATCTGCTCGTCAAACTAAGAGCATTGGACACATCCGGTCTAGTACACAACATGGCATACATGATGGAACCTATGGCCGAGGCATAATGCACTTTTCTCATAGCTTCCCTATCATTTACCGTAGCTGGACACTGAACCTTGCTCAATATCTTACCTGACAACATAGGCACTGAACCTTTCTTTGCCTTATCCATTCTGAACCTTTTCATAACTTTGTCTAGGTATGTACTCTGGCTTAAAGCTATCAGGCGTCTTTGTCTATCTCTATAGATTTTGATGCCCAATATATAAGCAGCTTCACCTAGGTCTTTCATTGAAAAACACTTGTTCAAATAACTCTTCACATCGTTAAGCATGTTGATGTCATTTCCGATAATCAATATGTCATCCACATACTGATCGTAAACGTCACCGAGCTCCCACTCACTTTCTTGTAGATACAAGCTTCGTAGAAATTTGGAACAAATCCAAAACTCTTGATCACTTGATCAAAACGAAGGTTCCAACTCCGAGATGCTTGCTTCAGTCCATAAATGGAACGCTGAAGTTTGCATACTTTACTAGCATCCTTAGGATCGACAAAACCTTTGGTTGCATCATATACAACTCTTCATCAATGTTCCCATTGAGGAAAGCGATCTTGACATCCATCCGCCATATTTCATAATCATGAAACGCAGCAATTGCTAATAAAATCCGAATAGACTTAAACATCGCTACGGGAGAGAAAGTCTCATCGTAGTCAACACCTTGAACTTGTCGAAAACCTTTTGCGACAAGCCGTGCTTTATAGACGGTAACATTACCATCCGCGTCCGTTTTCTTCTTGAATATCCATTTGCACTCAACGGCCTTTCGGTCGCTAGGAGGATCCACCAAAGTCCATACTTGGTTTTCGATCATGGATCCCAATTCGGATTTCATGGCTTCCAGCCATTTCTCAGAGTCTGGGCTCATCATCACTTCCTCATAGTTCGTAGGTTCACTGTCTTCTACCAACAAGACAGTCAAGATGTTCTTGGTACCACTCGGGAGGGGCACGCGACCTTGTCGACTGCGACGCTCGATGTGACATCGTCCGAAGCTTCATGATCCTTGTCATTAGCTTCCTCTATTGTTGGTGTAGGCGGCACTGGAACAATTTCAGGTGCTGCGCTACTCTCCAATTCAAGAGAAGGTTCAATAACCTCGTCTAGCTCTACTTTCCTCCCACTCACTTCTTTCGAGAGAAACTCCTTCTCAAGAAAGGAACCGTTCTTCGACAAACACTTTGCCTTGGTTACGTGATATAAGGTATACCCAATAGTTTCCTTAGGGTATCCTATGAATACGCATTTCTCCGCTTTGGGTTCGAGCTTGTTCGGCATCAACTTCTTGACGTAAGCTTCGCATCCCCAAACTTTAAGAAACGACAACTTAGGTTTAGCACCAAACCACAGTTCATACGGTGTCGTCTCAACGGATTTAGATGGAGACCTATTTAAAGTGAATGCAGGTTTCTAATGCATAACCCCAAAATGATAACGGCAAATCGAAGAGACATCATTGATCGGACCATATCTAATAGGGTTCGATTCCATGCTCAGACACACCATTCTTGTTGTGGTGTTCGGGTGGCATGACTTGTGAAACGATTCCACTTGCTTTAAGATGCGTGAGAAAATCATAACTCAAATATTCACCTCCACGATCGGATCGTAGAAACTTAATCTTTACATTACGATGGTTCTCCACTTCATTCTGAAATTCCTTGAACTTTTCAAATGTTTCAGATTTATGTTTCATTAAATAGATATACCCATATCTACTTAAGTCATCGGTAAAAGTGAGGAAATAGCGATATCCACCGGCGTCGAAACACTCATCGGTCGCATACATCGGTATGTATGATTTCCAACAAGTCCGTTGCTCGCTCCATCATCTGGGAGAGCAGGGTTTTGATCATCTTGCCCATGAGGCATGGTTCGCATGTGTCAAATGATTCAAAATCAAGAGACTCCAAAGTCCATCGAATGGAGTTTCTTCATGCGCTTTACACCAATATGACCTAGACGATTGCCACAAATAAGTAGTATTATCACTATCTACTTTGCATCTCTTAGCCTCAATGTTATGGATGTGTGTTTCATCCCTTTCGAGATTTAGAAGAAATAAACCATTCACAAGAGGTGCATGACCATAAAAGATGTTACTCATATAAATAGAACAACCATTATTCTCCGATTTAAATGAATAACCGTCTTGTAATAAACACGATCCGAAATAATGTTCATGCTCAACGGGCACATAATAACACTTATTAAGGTTTAAAACTAATCCGAAGGTAAAACTAAGGAGGCGTGCGACGGCCATCACATCAACTCTTGATCCGCTGCCAACGCGATCGTCACCTCATCCTCGCAAGCCGCCGTCATTCCGTAGTTCCTGTTTGAGTTACAAATATTAGCAACCGAACCGGTATCAAATACCCGTGCACTACAACGAGGGCTAGTAAGGAAAACATCAATAACATGTATATCAAATATACCTTTGGTGGTGCCAGCCTTCTTGTCCGCTAAGTACTTGGACAAATGCCCAAAGGACCCTTGTCCTTGCAATAGAAGCACTCGGTGTCGGGCTTAGGACCGACTTGAGCTTCTTCTCCCAGGGCATTGCGCCGCCCTTCTTGAAGGGTTTCTTTGCTCCTTACCTTTCTTAAAGGAGGGCTTGTTGACCATCAACACATGATTATCCTTCTTGATGTCCACTCGCAGCCTTGACTTTGCGAAGAGCTCGGTGATCGATGGAACCAATCTGATTATGAGTCACTACAAAACTTTTGTAGCTGGGAGGAGTGATTGCAGAACCTGTCAATCTTGAGCTCCTCTCGAATCGTGCATTCCAGCTTGCTCAAGACGTTGAGTGTAGCCCGACATCTTTATGGCGTGCTCACTAACGGAACTCCTTCCTCCATCTTGCGCTTAAAGAACTTCTCGGAGATCTCATATCTCTCGAACGGCCTGAGTCCAAACATGGTTTTCAGCTCCTCGAGAATCTCAAGGGCCCGGATACTCTTCAAAACGATTTTGAAGCTCCGGTTCTATAGCAAAACAACATGGTGCTCTTAATCACACCATAATCATCTTTGCCGATCGATAGACAACTTTCTCATCACCGTAGCGATTGCAGTAGGGTCACCTAACGCTTTCCCAAGGACATAGTCCTTTGTCCGCTGCAGAATGATTCTTAGATTGCGGAACCAATTGGTGAAGTTAGACCCATTGTTTCTAAGCTTTTCCTTCTCAAAGAAAAACGTTGAAGTTGAAGTTGGACTTGGCCATGTGATCTACAGTATTTGCAAGTACAATTTAGACTATGTTCATGATAAATAGTTCAATTTAATCAAACTACTAGATGAACTCCCACTAAATTCAACATCCCTCAAGTTGTTTAGTGAACACGATCCAAATTCACCACACCTAATCCGATCATCACGAGAAGAGATGTGGTTTCAATGGTGGACAACAAAGTGTCGATCATATCACTCATATGACTCATGCTTAACCTTTCGGTTCTTGTGTTCCGAGGCCATGTATGTACATGCTAGGCTCGTCAAGCTAGACCCAAGTATTTCAGTGTGCAAAACTGGCTTGCACCCGTTGTATGTGAGCGTAGAGTCTATAGCACCCGATCATCACGTGATGCTTGGACACGACGAACTTTCGCAACGGTGCATACTTGGGGAGAACACATTTTTATCTTGATCTTTAAGTGAGGAATCATCTTATAATGCTACCGTCGCGATCTAAGCATAATAAGATACATAAAGGGATAAACATCACATGCATATAACTTTATGTGACATGGTATAGCCAATCTTCGCGCAATGATCTCCATCTTGTGCGTTCTGGCATGATCTCCATCACTCCACCATGATTTCCTCCACCACGAATAGCAACTACAACTATTGCTAACTACTTAGCGATAAAGTAAAGCTATTACATGGCGTATAAGAAGTTGACTCGCAGGTCATACACAATTATAAAGACAACCATATGGCTCCTGCCAGTTGTGTACTCATCGACATGCAAGTCGTGAAACATTACAAAACATGATCATCGCATACAATATACACATCACATCTTGGGCCATACCATATCATAGAAAACACTCCCTGCAAAAACAAGTTAGACGCCTCTACTTTGTTGTTGCATGTTTTACGTGGCTTATGGGAGTAGATGCTAAGAACGATTCTTTCCTACGGAAAGCCACAACGGTGATATTATGGTTGCCAAACTCCGGTGTTAATCCCATGACAACTATAGTGAGAGAAACTGACATCCACCAGCCGCATGTGTGGAACAAGCCACACGTCAAGTGCGGAGCCGGTCTCGCGAACGACGTCGCGTAAGGTTGGCCTGGACCTCTTCAATCTCACTATCCCGCGTCATAAGAAGAACACAAACAAGAGGCTTGCAACAGAAAACATCAACGCCCGCAACAACCATGTTGCGTTCTACTCGTGAAACACATCTACGCATAGATCTAGCTCTGATACCACTGAAGGGTTTCGCGGCATAGTAAATCAAAATTTTCTATGGATGCGAACAGAGGGAAAGCCAAGATCTAATCTAGGAGATGCAATCAACGAGAGAGATTGGATTAGATCTTCATACCCTTGAAGATTCGCACAATTGAACGCTCGTTGGAACGTGGGTGATGTAGTTGTACTCGCTTCTCCTCCTCGCGATCCGATCCGATCTAGCACCACAAGTGGCGGTGCCTCCGTGAGATGCACATGTGCAGCACCTGACGCCTCCTCCTTCCTCGGACCAGCAAGTATGGTGGAGAGATAGATTGGATCTACAACACGACGGCGTGGTGTATATGGTGGAGAATTTCTGCAGGATTCGCCTACAAACAATGGGAGGGAGAGGAAAGCTAGAAAGGCGGCTAAGGTTTGGAGGAGAGGTGTGGGGTTGGCGCCCCACCCTCTTTATATAGAGGGGGCGCAGCAGCCCCTCCCCAAGCCCAAAGGATAAGGAGTGGGGGCATGGACTCTCCCTCTTCTAGAAACCCTATCTCTAGTTTAAACGATTTAAACTCTCTAGGATCGCTGGGCCCTATGGGGCCTTGTTCCCCTGGCCCAAAGCGCCAGGACACTCCCTCATAGGCCCATGCCCCTCCCGGAAGGTGGGTCCACGTTGGTCCCTTCCGAAGGTTCTAGAAGCTTCGGTACAATACCGATTAACTTGAACAATTCCGAACTCCAAAAACTGCACTGCCTTATATGAATCTTATTCTCCGGACCATTCCGGAACCTCTCGTGATGTCCCGGATCCCATCCGAGACTCCGAAAAAAAATTCATAAACCAATTATCCAATCTATCCTAGCGTCGAGATACGTTAAGTGTGTGATCCTGCGGGTTCGAGAATATGCAGACATGATCTTCTATCAATAATCAACAGCGGGGTCTGGGCACCCATATTGAATCCCACACATTCATCGATGGTCATATCGGATGAACCACGATGCCAGGATTCAATCAATCCCATATATATATTCCCTTCGTCTCGCGATATTTTACTTGCCCGAGATTCGATCGTCGGTACCGTCATACCTAGTTCAATCTCGTTCACAGCAAGTACTTTACTGCCGTAATCCGATATCACTTTGTGATTAACTCCTTAACCACATGCTTGCAAGCGTGTTGATATCGACACGAGTGGGCCCAAGTATATCTCTCCGACTTGGGAGGGACAAATTCCATCTCAATACATACAACCCAATGATACTTTCCGATCACCGAGAGACACCTTTATGATCACCCTCTCATAGGATGACGCTTTGATGACCTCAAAGCTTTCTTCGTACCAGGAGTTGCATTATCTCATGGTCTAAGGAATACAATATTTGACATAGGAAAAGCTTCAAAGATGAACACGATGAAACGATCTAATTTCTTCGCTTAGTTTGGTCTCCATCATATCATTCTCCCAATGATATGATCTCATTATCAATTGACAATTCATGTCTATGGTTAGGAAACCTTAACCATCATTGATCAATGAGCTAGTCCTTAGAGGCGCATGCAGGGACACGGTGTTGTTCACAAACCACACAAGTATTAATGTTTCCGCTTAATACAATTCTAGCATGGAATATAAACTTTATCATGAACAAGAATTATAATAATAACATCTTTATTATTGCCTCTAGGGCATAATTCCAACAACACCATCATCTCCACCATCACCATCATCACCACTCCATCCCGCTGTAACAATTGTGTTGAATCTTGCATAGTTCTTAGGGGAAACTTTCCTGGTGTTAATTACTATTGTAGTTGATGCTTGTGAGTGGAACCATTGAATTATTGTTTATGTTCAGATTGTTATCCATCATTATATCATCTCTGATCTTGATCCATATGATGTCTCGTGAGTAGTTCGTTTAGTTCTTGAGGACATGGGAAAAGTCATGTTGTTAGTAGTGGATTTGTGTTGAGGTATTATTCAATGGTTTAATATTTAAGTTGTGGTGCTATTCTTCTAGTGGTGTCATGTGAATGTCGACTACATGATACTTCACCATTTATGGGCCTAGGGAAATGCATTGTGTATTTGGCTACTAATTGTGGGGATGTCGGAGTGATAGAAACCTGAACCCCCGTTAGGAAATGTAACATGCCAGCATTTAGGACTAAACGAAGGGTAGATTTAGGATTTTGTGCATCTGCATGCATGCATCTGAAAATCCGGGTAATTTTTTCGCCAAATAAAAAGACTAGAGTGATCATAATTCTCACTCCGATGAATTAGGTTTAGTTTTATCAGAAGGGGAGTGAGATGAATTTTGACATGACCTCTATTGTTTTCTGGAGTTATGAGGGGAGAAATTTGACTTATAACTAATTATTCACAATAATACAAATGCAAGTATTTGTTGCCTGTCAAAACCCACCGGCGAGCAGCGACGAGCAACACGAAGAGCCGGGAGGCTCCCAGAACTGCTGGTGGGCCCTGGTCCCTCGGGCAACGGCCCGCAAAACTCCTAAGACACGCCTGCCTAATGCAGGCGTGCCACTGACCTATACCTGGTCGGGAAGGTGATGGATTGCTTGATCAGTTTCTGCATGGTAAACAAGTATACGTAAAATTCGAGCCGTGACTCCCTGTGTTTCTCGTGAATCGGCTCCGGAGCCGATGATCCCATGGTTCGCATTAAATCTATGATAACATGGGGTTTTGCTTCATCAATACAAGTTAAATCGATCTACAGGTTTAACGTTCTCACCACGTAACTGGAACATCCTACACGTAATTGATCCTGGTAAATACAAAAGATGATAGAAAACTAACCCTAGAGAAGGCCTAACAACCGACGTAAAGTCAATTCCCGGAACAACTCCTCTCGAATTAGCAAACCATATCCTCACGTACTACTGGATCGTTCAACCCGTTTGCAAGGCCTGACTACGTGGATATCAAACTAAACCTTGGAAAACAAGGCAAAACTATAACGGATCAAATCGACTGAATAAAGATCAAGCAAGATGCTACCCTTACACCCGGGAAAAGGTGCAAAGGCAGCGAGATAACTGGAGGTAGCATAACTAAACAATCATAGCGAAAAGTACCGATGCTAACCTAAACAAATCTATGATAATAGTATTACTCGCCATCAACAAGGCTTCAGTACGAGTAACACCAAATAACGCATAGTAGATATCGCCTAGATCGCAAGATGCGATCTAGGCGATGACACTTACCCGAAAGAAACCCTAGAAACAAGGGGTGGCGATGCGCCGAGATTGTGTTTGTTGTGAACGTGATTGTCCTCCTTTTCTCAATAACCTTAGGTACATATTTATAGTCCGGAGACTTTCTATCTTTGGAATAACCTAACAACTCTATCTCTTACTTAAACCGAAACGGAAACTACTACAATATACAGATACACGGGCAATTTAGCCCAAATCCACGCACAAGGCCGATTCAACAACACGTTGCATATATGTATCTTCCAAGCCCATCTTGATTACGGCCCATCTCCTCCTTTGGCCAAAATATGGCGATAACACATGCCCCCCTGGTTTTGGCAATAATAATTCCAAAACCACTCTGTTGATGTTTTTTCTTCCCCCCTTTTTTTTATCGGGTTACGCGTTGAAGAGCAGAATCGTCACGCCACCCCTTCATCATGATGCCCTGTCTTCTCAACTTCTCCGCAGTGCATGATTTGAAAATTTTGGCACCACATTCTGGGAAACCGCTATGGCATTGAACCACCTCCCACTATTCCCCTTATTTAAATTCATCTGAGCAGTTTGCAGCCCCCATCTTCCTCCATTAGCCAAAAAACCCTCTTCCTTCGCCGAAAAAACCCTCTTCCTCCGCCATGGCCTCCTCTTCTTCCTCCAAATCGTCCGCCCTTTCCTCCCAATCTGCCAACACGATGAGAAACCGAGAGCCGACGCCGGAGCACCCGCCAATGGCGGCGTACGAGGCTCTCGCCCCACAATGGTGGGACGAGAGGGACTGGGATTTCGCCGCCTGGTCGGAGGACGACGAGTCCTCGATCGACGGCGAGGGCCTCAGATTCCTTGTCAACGGGAACCGGAGGTGGAGAGCCCGACGACGCTGGTCCGGATGGCGTCGAATCGTCCGAAGGAGGAGGAAGCGAGGAGGACACCTCCTCCGATGAATACCCGGTGAAGCGCTTCCGCCCGGGTCGATGAGGACACCGAAGACGACGACGAGGACGAGGAGGCCCTCACGACATCCTCAAGTTAGCGAAGACGACGCCGCAAGAATACCGAGGATGAAGACGACGACGGCATGAGCGGATTTACACGCCTCTAGATTAGGAACTAGTAGTAGTAGTACTAGTAGTAGATTTCCTTTTGTAAGCAATCGGCTCCATTGTAAACAATCGTCTTTTGAATCAACAAAGATTGCTTTTCCAATTTGCTTTTGCCGATAGTTAAAATAGGTCAACGCTCCAGAAGCCGATAGTCATGTATCGGCTTTCACCATACTGCGCTCATACAATCAACCAAGTCAAAGCCCAAAGAGCCGATGGTAAAACATCGGCTTTCCCCAAAAACGTTGACGAGGTCAAATTTGGTCGCATACTTAGACAAATCTGAGCGGCCACTTTCCAGTTTCAAATGGTAGCCTGCGACCCTGTTCAAAAAGGGGCAACCCAGATCTCCAATTGCCTCACCGACTAGATCGAGCTTACAGCGACAAGAACCCTCGATCCCCAATTGCATAGATCCGTCTCCGCCGGCAAACTAGATGGCGGAATCGTCCAATACCAACACAGCGGTCTCTGGTCTGAAGGTACGCCTACTCCTCATGATCCCGAACACGGTGCTAGAATTAATGGCAAACACCTGAATTAATGCTTTATTCCACCATTAAATTTTTTAGGTTTCAGACATTCTGCTGCCGCATCCTTCTCTCCCAAATTCTCTCTGTCTTGGCCCGTGTACAGAATCTAGTCCTGCCCATCTGATCTCTTGTAAGCAAACAGAATCCCTTCAGAAGCCAAAACCTAGATTTGAATTCTTGGGCCGATCGCTACAGCCTGGCCTAATCCCCCTGAACATTGGGTCTCTTGGTACAGCAGGGTATCCAAAACTTACCAATCCCAATGGGAAACCACGGGAATAGCTGATGCCCTGTATTTGTCATTGTCTCCCCTCGAGAAACATGAAAATCTTCTAAAAACCATCGGCTATTTCTGGTCCGATGCTTTGAACTGCTTCATGTTCGGTCATGGCCCCATGACACCAACTCTGTTAGACGTGGTGATGATTACTGGTCTGGACGTTACATCACCCAAATTCTCCGCTTTTAATCGACCAAGGTCCCTACAAGCTTTCTTCCAAAACAGATCTGAATCGGGTGCCTATATTCAAAGCCACATGAAAACTAAAGGCCCACGGCCACAGAAAGAACACACGGCTTTCCTCAACCTCTGGCTAGAACATTTCATATTCTGTGGCCCTTCCCTTGCTCCAACCAAGAATTATCTCTCCCTGGCCTATGAACTTGCCAAAGGCACTCAACTTGGCATCGGCAAACTGTTCCTTGGAGAGGTCTATCGATATCTCCAGTTGATGTCTGTCAAACTATCCTCTAACATAGCAGTCAAAACAGGAGGTCCTTGGTGGTTCATTCAGCTATGGGCTCAGCTGTATTTTCAAAACCATGTCCCAAACTTCCCCCTTTTGGCGAGTTGCACCTTTCCAGATGCCAAAGGGAAGAAGATCCGATGCACCAGCTACGGCCAAGCTCTGTATAGACTGCCCGGTAGTAAACTGATCCCTCAGGAAGCATCCAAGTGGTTCAGCGTTTGCTTCCAAGGCCTGGACAATCCTATCTTCTTTCCCTACCTGGAAGAATTGGAACATTTTGAAAATCCAATCTCCTTCAGGCTAGACAACTTTGCCGATGACACCAGCACTCGGCAGTTATTTTCCACTGTGATCCGTCCATGTTTTCTTCTAGTTGGCATGAGCACATCCAACAGAATAATCAAGCCTGGATACGAATTCTACCAGCCGGTCCTAGTGGCTCGGCAATTTGGTCTTGGACAAGTACCTCCCCATTTCTTTCTCCACCATCTTACAGAGAGCAGAGCTGACCTGCCCGATCCTCTCACCAGTCAAAGGTGTTATTCCTTCTTCGATGCTCTGACCATCCCAATTCCTAACAACCTCATCTTTGCTTCCTCAACCGATGGTTTTGAGGACTGGTGGTCGATGTGGAAGACTCATGCCTTCAGGAGAGCTCTGGGACCGTTGCTGGAACAGCTCGATGCTGAATATGATATCCTCAGAGAATGAGTACCACTACTTGTAAATTTTCTTGAGGCAGCTCACAAATGATTCTTCTAATAACCCACTCTGTCTCCTTGCAGCAACAAGATGGTCCTGAACCTACGCACAGTGATGGTTCCCCCTTCGAATTCTTCCCACCAGCTCATGCGGTCCTTTTCTGCAAAAACTCGCCACCTTTGAAAAAGGTCGTGATGCAGAACCAACCGATATCACCACAATCGGCTTCCAAGAACCAAACAACTTCTAAGTCAGCCGCCTCTCGAGTTCCAACTAAAACAAGAACGGTGGTGAGGCAGGTAGCTGCCAGGAAGACTTTGAGGCGCCGGAGCCCTTCTCCAGAAAGTTCGCATGTACGCTGATCCATGCCTTGGTCGATCCTTTTCACTTTTGCAAACATGCTCGTGCTTACTAATTCTCCTTTCTTCCATGCTTCCGTCGAAGACTCCTCCAGCGAGGACACACAATCCAATCGAGGAGAATTGGGCCCAACAGACTCTGAGAGGACCATCACACCGAGCCAGCCAGATTTGCCACCATCGGCTCCCAGGAAAAGGCCGGTTCCTGAACCTGCTGCCCCCCGAGCACCAGTCGAGGCGGGGCCAGCTGTGAGCCCCAAGAGGGCTCGCAAGGGACTGCAAACTTCTTCGTCGAGCCAGGAGGTTTCGAAAGTCATCACCCTCCATGCTCTCACCAATTGTTCCTTTTTTATCTGCTGATTCATCATTATTTACATCGGCTAAGCACCTTCCATGCATTTAATCGACGCTTCTAGTGGGAAAGCCGGGGCAGTGCCGATGCCTCTCACAAGGCTGGATCTAGTAATCCCTGAAGGCGTAGATGAAACGGCTACCACCTTGGACAAGCCCCCAGCAACAACACACAAGTCAATTGTCTCGTCATCTGCTACCCCCTTGATCTTAGGACAGGTACGTTCGCTTCGTGCGGCTTATCCTTCCATGTTGGATGCATACTGACGCCATTTCGGCCTGCCAGGGTTGTGATATTTCAGGCCTGCTGACGTTCGACCCTGAATCCATCGAACCAACTCTCTCTGTTGCCAACGATGAACCACGAGCAAGGGCTGTTCCACCTCAATTCCAGCGTCTCAAAGCCTTGCTGTCCTCCCCGATCGAGAAGTTGATCGAGGGTTCTGAAGAGGTGAAGAGTGTTCTTGCCGAAATCAAGGACCAACTCCCAGTAGCATTGCAGGTGAAGCTTTGGCCAGTTGTAACTCTGTCTTTCTACGGGTCAAGGGTGAAGTTGGCTCGTGAGAGGATTAATCTGCGCCGCGCCCAACTCCCGCTGAAGGCCAATATTGCAGACAGATGTCAGCAGCTCAACGAGAAAAAGGCGTCTCTGGATGCCAAAACTGACACCTCACAAGATCGCCGAGCTTGCATCCTTGAAAAAGGAGTTGGAAGATCTTGAAGAGAAGGTCTGGGCGACTAAACAGCTCATTCGTGACAAGGAAGCATACATCGCCCGCTCCCAAGACGAAGCAGAAGGCCTCAAAGCTCAACTGAAGACTGATCTGGCGGACATACGTGCCCTGAACAAGCAGCTAGTGATGGGCAAGGACGAAGATGACGAAGCCGAGATCGCCGAGGTGGATCGTGTCCGTGCTGACGCCCTCCACGCCTTCGAGGCATTCCTTCAATAGCTCGTTGTAAACTGGCACCTGCTCGTAACAGTTTGAACCTCTAGAGTCGATGACTGTGCATCGGCTATATTTTTTTTTATTTGGCCGATTCCATGTATCAGCCCCCACATTTCACTGTCCATCATCCCACATGCTTGGGAAATATTTCTTGAGATGTTGACTGCTGATACCATCGGAATTTCACGCCAGCCTCCTCCAAAGATGTACGCTGCTCTTAAAACTTGATCGACCCTGTATGGCCCGTGCCAATTTGGAGACCATTTACCATATGTTGTATCCTTAGTCCCCAATGGCAATACAGCTTCCCACACCAGATCGCCAACGTGGAACTCCTTTGGTCTCACCTTCTTATTATATGCACGAGCTACCTTGGCCTTGTTCTCTTTGATTTTCTCAAGCGACCACAGCCTAAGCTCAGTTAAATCCTCAACACTGTCACTCATCAGGGCCGCATATTCTTCAGTTGTTAGATCGTTCTAAAAAGTGACACGTCTAGATCCAGCCGTAATCTCCCAGGGCAATACGGCTTCTTGTCCGTAGACTAGATGGTATGGCGAGGTTTTTATCACTCCATGACATGACATGCGATAAGCCCATAAAGCCTCTGACAAAACCTCGTGCCAACGCCTAGGGTGCTCATCGACTTTCCTCTTGATCAGCTTGATAAGGCTCTGGTTGGACGCCTCAGCTTGCCCATTTGCTTGAGCATAGTATGGAGATGATCGGATCAGCTTAATTCCCGTGTCCTCGCAGAATTTTCTAAACTCATGAGAAATGAAGACCGAACCTCCATCGGTCGTGATAGTTTGGGGAATCCCGAATCTATGAATGACGTGTTCTTTCACAAAATTGATAACATCCTTCGAGTTCACTGACTTCATAGGGACGGCTTCCACCCATTTAGTGAAATAACCCGTAATGGCCAAAATCCACATGTGGCCTTTGCTTGATGGAGAGTTGATCTTGCCGATCATATCCATGCCCCAACCTCGGAATGGCCAAGGCTTGATGATGGGGTTCATTGCTGACGCAGGTACCATCTGAATTTTTCCAAATTTCTGACATGCTTGACACCCTTTGTAGTATTTAAAACAGTCCTCAAGCATGGTGGGCCAATAAAACCCTGATCGTCTGATCAACCATTTCATCTTGTGAGCCGATTGGTGAGTTCCACAGGTGCCTTCGTGTACCTCGTGTAGGAGCCGATTGGCCTCGGTTGGCCCCAGACATTTGAGCAGTAACCCTTCCAGAGTCCTGTAGAACATGTCGTCCCCAATAAGCACATACTTCATAGCTTTGTACCTTATCCGTTTAGGTGCCCCCCGAGCCGAATCCTTCAAGTAATTGAAGATATCGGCTCTCGATCGCCTCAGTGAACTGTACTTGAACATCGCCCCTCCGCTACGTCCTTGTAGCACGAAGCCATTTGTGCGAGATCATTCGCCTCGATTCTGCGTCATGGATCCAGTTAAAGTTTATGTACCGGAACTGTGCCATGAGCTCACGGCAGTGCAACCATAATGGGAAGAGCGACTCGCTCTCACACTTGTATTCCTCCGTGAGTTGGGAAATCACCAATTTGGAGTCTCCAAAAATTTCCACTGCCTCTGCTCCAGCTTCGATGAGCAACTCCATTCCTTTGCGGATTGCCTCATACTCGGCGACGTTGTTGGTGCGAGGGATAGCTAGCCTGATGGAGAAGGAATATGTTGCCCCCCGGGGCGACACGAGTAGAATGTCGATGCCGCAACCATCATCACAAACCGATCCATCAAAAAACATAGCCCACGGTCGTATAGACAGCGCTGCTATATCAGTGTTGATCCTTTCAGCAATAAGGTCGGCCAATGCCTGACCCTTAACCGCTTTCGCGGGTTGATACCGGATGTCAAATTCCGATAATGCAAACATCCATTTGCCGAGTCGGCCTTTCAACATAGGAGCCGACAGCATGTGCTTTATGACATCTGATTTGCATATAATGATAATCTCTGCTGAGAGCAAGATGTGGCGCAATGGTGCAGTGAAAAAGCAGAGGCACAACTTATCAATCTCGGGATACCTTGTCTCGCATCCAAAGATCCTTCCGCGATGTAAAACACAACTCGCCTGCACCATCATAAACTTGCACCACCACCGAGGCGATGGACGTGTCGACCATCGACAAGTAAATGTAGAACGGCCTATCCGGGGGCGGAACCAACATTGGCGGCTTCATAGATATTTTTGATCCCGTCGAGGCTCGTTGTTGTTACGTCCCCAGTGAACTCCTCATCAGATTTAATTTTCACCAGTCCCATGAACGGCTCTATTCTTCCTGACAGATTGGAGATGAATCTTCTGACGAAGTTGATCTTGCCGATGAGAGACTGCAGTTCTTTCTTCGTGGTAGGTGGCTTCAGTGTTCGCACTGCCTCCTGACTTTTTAGGCCGATCTCAATTCCGCGTTCATGGACCAAGAAACCCAAGAACTGACCGGCCGTCACCCCGAAGGCGCACTTCTTTGGATTCATTTGTAGCCCGAATTTTCTTGTTCGGTCTAGGACGCATTGCAGATCGTCCAAATGTCCTTGTACTGAAGCAGACTTGACCACCACGTCATCGATATAAATTTCCACCAGCTTGCCGATCAGATCATGGAAAATGTAATTCATGGCTCTTTGGTATGTGGCGCCGGCATTCTTCAGTCCAAACGTCATGACTACATATTCAAACAACCCCACCGAACCTGGGACTCTGAATGCAGTCTTGTGTATATCTTCCGGAGCCATAAAAATTTGGTTGTAACCGGCATTGCCATCCATGAAGCTCAGGATCTTATGACCAGCAGCTGCGTTGATTAATGTCTCTGCTACCGGCATCGGATACTCATCCTTCGGAGTAGCTCTATTGAGATCCTGAAAATCTATGGCAACACGCCAGCGGCCATCCTTTTTCTCTACAGGTACGATACTATAAATCCACTCAGCATACCTGCATGGCCTGATTAACCTGGCTGTCAACATTTTCTCGATCTCTTTCTTGACTTCTTCCAAAATTTCGGCCTTCATCTGTCGTGCTCGCTGCTGGAATGGCCGAAACCCTTTTTTAAGCGGGAGTCGATGCTCGATGATGCTCCTGTCTAACCCGGGCATCTCTGTATAGTCCCAGGCAAAGCAGTCTGTATATTCTTTCAACAAAGCTATCATCGGACCCCGTAGACTCGGATCTAACTTCTTGCTGATAAATGTTGGTCGTGGCTTATCCCCAGGACCGATGTCAATCTCCTCTAGCTCATCAGCGGAGGTAAACCCATACCCTAGCTTTCCACACCGCTAAATCGATGCTAAACACGGGACAAACAGATGGTGAGGATAACAAAGATAATTTGGGCCGATTGCCGGAATCGGCCCCCATTTCGATTGCATTAGTCAAGGAAGGTTTACAACTTATCTGTGCTCTACAATGGCAGGGAATCTCCTACTACGATTGCATGACCTGTTTGTCGTAAGCTATCGCTTTTTATTTTTGCGGCCGATCGCAGGATCGCCATACCACGACGATCGTTGACTTTGCTACTCACTGTGCCGTGGATAAGACCAGCCTCACCCGTTTTTTGTGGCTTCAATGCGCCACAGCCTAGACTGATTCCAGAGATCGGCTCTTGGTCGCCCGCTTCCCAGACGCTCATGCCCTATGGAGATCTCGATCGAATCATCTCGCATGAATGACCTCCACTTCATCTCCATCCCATCAGATAGGCACCGGTGCATCGTGGATGGAATGCAGCGATTAGCGTGAATCCAATCTCTCCCAAGCAAGACAGCAGAGGTGCTTTTGCTGTCCACGACGAAGAATGACGAGGGATGGTTTTTCCGCCCACGTCGATCCACGTTCAGTACGCCTTGCGTTTCTGAAGTTTGGCCGTTGAAGTCGCTTAACGTGACGTTGGTTTTGATCAGATCTGCAGTGGAGCGTCCCAAACGCCGTAGCATGGAGTATGGCATTATATTGACTGCCGCTCCGGTGTCAACTAATATCTTGCTGACAGGCTGCCCATTGATGTAACCTCGCAGGTACAGGGCTTTCAGATGTTTGTAGCCCTTCTCACGTGGCTTTTCAAAGATAACCGGCTGTGGGCCGCAGTCAAACTGTGCCACTGGCAGCTCTTTGGTTCTTGGAGCGCAAAACTCTGACGGAAGTATGAACACCATGTTTGTGCCAGCCGATGTCTTCGCATCGGCTTTTACTGGCTTGGGGCGCCACTCTTTCTTTTCGGACGATCCTCCGCTTTCAAGGTCTCGGATTTTCACGGCCGATCGGGTCGCTTTCCTTAAAGCGTGGAGGTACTGCGCTTCGGCTTCCTCCAAGTTACGCAGCCGCTAAACTCGACGCTTTTGGGTGTGCCTGAGTCCATCGGGGCACCATCTTGGCCGGTGATATCTGTCTTCGTCTTTTCCACCCATTGGCTCCTCGAGTTCTTTTGCTTGAGGAGGAGAGGCCCTAGACGCTTGAACACCGAGATCGACTCGTCATCCTTCGCTGTCCACATTCTGGGCAGTTGTCGCTTGTAGGCAACCGGCTCATTCCGGCATCCCAGCAATACTTGAAGAAGGGACAATCCCAATGTTTGTTCATGCCTTCCTTTTCCTTTGACTTTCCCCTAGCGAGGTGCTCATATCTTTCATCATCCCTATCGCGCCGGCGACGTCATCTCATCGACGCTCATACTTGTTAAGGAGATGCGTGGAGTGTGGCTTCTGATACCGCACGCTTCTCACTTGCTCCTCGGTTAAATACCGCCTGTCGTCATAACGGGGCCGGTCGCGTGGACCAGCCTCCTCTCTTTCCTTGCCCCGAGAACGACCGTCTTCCTCCTTATATGTGCCATAGTGGTACACAGGTCCTTCCATATTAACATCGAACGAGAAATCCAACTGACGCCTCGTGGAGTGGCTGTGTTCTACCATGTTGACGCCGGGAAATGGGTTTATGTCTACTTTCATGGCGAATTGCCCAAGGATCAGACGGCCCTGTTCTATCGCCGTTTGATCCGCGACGTAGCTCTTTGCGTCATTGGTGGTGTGGGTGAACGAGTGATGCCACTTGCGATGGTCTCCTGCTCATCTCTTGAGCCGTAGGGATTTTGTGGCCTTCGGTAACTTCACCGCTTTTCAAAGAAGAATCGAATATCTGCTCAGCTTTGCTCACATCGAAGTCGAACCCTTTTGCAGGCCCTTGCTGCTTCACCCATTTGCAGGACACAGGATCTGCCCCCCGAGCCCATTCAGCCACGGCCACCTCCTGGTCTTGTGTAGGATCCTCTTCTTCTGTATCGACCAGGCCTATCGGACGTTTGAACTTGTCTTGGTACAACTCAGGGTGGCGCTGTTCATACATTGTCAGCTTCTGGGCCATGTGCGCCAATGAGTTGTACTCTACTTGGAAAGCCAGATCTTTGATAGGTGCTGAGAGACCCAACACTGCCAGCTCGACTGCTTCTTTTTCAGTTAAACGAGCTGAGTAACATCGGTTCTTGACAGTCCTGAAACGCTGGATGTACTCGGCTACAGTTTCTCCCCGCTTTTGCCGCACCTGTGCCAGGTCTGCAATGCCAGCCTCGGTAGCTTCTGAATGATACTGAATGTGGAACTGCTCTTCCAGTTGCTTCCAGGTCTGGATCGAATTCGGTGGCAGCGAGGTGTACCACCCAAAAGCTGGTCCTGTCAGAGACTGCGCAAAGAACCTTACGCGTAACTGATCCGATGCTGAAATCATGCCTAATTGTGCTAAGTATCGGCTCACATGCTCGATCGAGCTCGACCCTTCTGATCCGCTAAACCTTGAGAACTCAGGGAGCCGATACTTGGGTGGCAGCGGAATTAGATCAAACTCGTTGGGGTACGGCTTGGAATAGCCGATTTTCCTTCTCTTCGGCACGAAGCCGAACTGGTCTCTCAGGATGATACGGATTTGCTCCACCGTTTGAGCTGCAGGGGCTAAATTCTCATGACTCGTTCCGGTGGCATACTTGGCTAGCCACGCCTGTTTATCAGCGTCCATGCCGGACATCCCTGCTCCAGAAATACCGCCCAAGCTCCCCGCAACTCCAAAGAACTGCGGTTGCAATATCGCTATGGTTCGTGGCACAAAGTTATTGCGATCCCGCACGTAGGTGCACACATATCCATGTGGGATTTCTTTAGGTGGTTCAGACAGGAACTGGCAATCGCCTGGGTCACCTCCGACCTTGTAGACGACATACGCCGGTGCCCCTGGTGGCTCCGGAGCTGCCAGCGTGAATGGCAGCTGTGGCCTGGCCTGGAGCAGTCTTTCTCCCTGGTGAGTCCCTAGAGTAGGACCCGATGGAGAGTAATCGATGTTTCATGATCTCTGAACTACGCGAACCGCGATGCGCCGAAAAGCGTTCACTAGGCTCTCGGAATGGCGGTGAAGAGAATGAGCCACCATGTAATTGACTTCTGTCGCAGAGCTCAGTGCGCTCTTACGGAAGGAGCATGTGTCCACCTCATCAAGAGCACCTTCGGTGAGAACCCTTTCCACGATGCCATGCTTACGGTCCTCTCAAAAGAGCCGATGAGATCGGCTTCAAAGAGAGCTTTGATATCATCATACTTCGCCTTGTGTTCCTCAGGCAGATCGTCGTACGTGACCGGCCTGTCCCCCATCTCAGCGTCGGATTTTGATGCAGATGTTGTTGTAGGTCCCACCGGCGCGAGAATGTGTTGCTGTCAAAACCCACCGGCGAGCAGCGACGAGCAACACGAAGAGCCGGAGGCTCCAGAATCTGGTGGGCTCGGTCCCTCGGGCAACGGCGCAAAACTCCAAGACACGCCCTGCTAATGCAGGCGTGCCACCGACCTATACCTGGTCGAAGGTGATGGATTGCTTCGATCAGTTTCTGCATGGTAAAAAGTATACGAAATTCGAGCCGTGACCGCTCCTGTGTTTCTCGTGAATCGGCTCCTGGAGCCGATTATCCCATGATTCTGCATTAAATCTATGATAACATGGGGTTTTGCTTCATCAATACAAGTTAAATCGATCTACGACAATTTAACGTTCTCACCACGTAACTGGAACATCCTACATGTAATTGATCCTGGTAAATACAAAAGATGATAGAAAACTAACCCTTGAGAAGGCCTAACAACCGACGTAAAGTCAATTCCCGGAACAACTCCTCTCGAATTAGCAAACCATATCCTCATGTACTACTGGATCGTTCAACCCGTTTGCAAGGCCTGACTACGTGGATATCAAACTAAACCTTGGAAAACAAGGCAAAACTATAACGGATCAAATCGACTGAATAAAGATCAAGCAAGATGCTACCCTTACACCGGAAAAGGTGCAAAGGCAGCGAGATAACTGAGGTAGCATAACTAAACAATCATAGCGAAAGTACCGATGCTAAACTAAACAAATCTATGATAATAGTATTACTCGCCATCAACAAGGCTTCAGACGAGTAACACCAAATAACGATAGTAGAATATCGCCTAGATCGCAAGATGCGATCTAGGCAGCATGACACTTACCCGAAAGAAACCCTAGAAACAAGGGGTGGCGATGCGCCGAGATTGTGTTTGTTGTGAACGTGATTGTCCTCCTTTTCTCAATAACCTTAGGTACATATTTATAGTCCGGAGACTTTCTATCTTTGGAATAACCCTAACAACTCTATCTCTTACTTAAACCGAAACGGAACCTACTACAATATAAGATACACGGGCAATTTAGCCCAAATCCACGCACAAGGCCGATTCAACAACACGTTGCATATATGTATCTTCCAAGCCCATCTTGATTACGGCCCATCTCCTCCTTTGGCCAAACTATGGCGATAACAGTATTATAAATAAAAGTATTAAGATCCTTAAAATCCAACATTACAATGTTCCTTCAAAATAAAAGAATAAAGGAAAGATTATAATAAAATAATTAAATGAATAAATAAAATGGAAAATGAATTAAAATAATGGAACAAATAGAAGAGTTCCTTATTAAAAGAATAAATGTATATTACATTATCCTTTTATAATAAAGGAATAAACAGAAATGGTTACAACAAGGATATAACAAGATTATTAATAAAAAAGGAATACATGAAGTATTACATTATTCTTTTATAATAAAAGAATAAAGATAAAGTACAATACATTAAATAAAAAGTAGAAGTCATACAGATTGATGGAAATCAAATTATTACAAATATGAAGAAATCTTTGTTCAATAAAACAAAGATTTAATCAATACAATAAAATTCAAAGTCATTACAGAGATGAATAGTTACAAATAAAGAAAAATAAAAGCTTCACTACAATATATAATAATTACATTGTTATTACAATTAAATAAAAATATTACATAAGATATAAACCTAAGATAGGATTTCTATCTACTTTGATGTTCCTGGATATTCTTTTCATTCCTGCAAAACAAATAAATAAAAGATAAAAACAAAGAGGGTTAGTGTTAGTAATTTTGCTCTCAGTCTAACAGTGAGGTGCACTGTTCATTACATCACTGAGCAGAGTTGATGAGGGGCAAGTTTCACCAAAAATGATATCTGTTCTTATCAGTATAGTACTGGTCTCAGCCCAGCATCATTGACAAAAGTGGGGCAAGTTTTACCAAAACAGTAAGTAGTAAAGGTAAAACCATCAGCAAATATCCAATATCTACTTGATCTGATCCACACACAAAAGACAAGCACACACACAGCTTACACAATACATGCATATCATGTGTTGTCACCACCACAACAACCAGTACAACAGTATAAAGGTAACAGTGAGGGAATTCCAAGATTCTTTCTCACTTGCCTCAATAGTCCAGCCGAAACCACACTCCTCTATCTTAGTAGTACAAGAGTGTCAAGCACACTACTTCCATTAAATCAGGAACACAAACACTGATTCATTCCCAGATCAATTTGGTGCATCACATCTACAACACAAGCATCCTGGTTGCTTGGGAAAGCCATCCAAGTGCTCAAGTAGGAGTTCCAGCAGCTGATCAAGGGCAAGTAGAAGATCTACAACAGGCTATAAGACACTCACCAACCTTAGGTAAAAATCATCAGAACCAACTACTGAATCATGTAGAAATCATTCTTGTAGCTCACACACAGATCTGGAAATACCAGGGAAATTCTACAAATCAACAAATTCTATCTATCCTTCAACTAGATCTTTCTCTAGGAGGATTGAATAGATAGATCCTCTCAAAATTGCATGGAGATGCCAGGCAAGATTCATCACAGAGGTTTGGCCTCAGCCTTTGCATCACATGCCAAGTAAAGATTTCTAGCAGTCCATAGATCACACACAAACCACAGGTTTGTATCATATCTATGTAGTACCAGTTCTTATCATTTCAAGAAAACTCTTAAAGAAAAAACAACAGCTATTATGGCTTGGGATTTGGCCACTGTGCACGCTCCAAGAAGGCACCACAGTAGCCAAATCCTATGTGGTAAAAGACCACCCAGTCAACTAGCTATAGGCAACCAAACCATATCTCAAATCATTTTCCTAGTTCATAAACTAGGAATCATTTATTATACTGTAGCAAAGCTACAATAATCATTCTATAATCATTTACCATATGAATCTGATGTGGGGAGCATATTAAGCTATTGTATCATCTAACCACCAGGTCAAGAGCACATGTACAAGTCAAAGAAAACCACCATCCTTTTTTATAATCCATCTGCTAGCAAGCAAGGCATATTTTTCCAATTATTTCCCAATCAACACCACCATGATTCAGCTAAATCATTAGCTGAATATATTCTCTACCAAGCACATGCATCAGTTGGGAATTTATAAAAGACATAGCTTCAGACCAGAACCATTAGCTTATGATCTAGTTTTATTAGATAAACTTATACCACAGCTGATAGGCTACAGAGTACATTCCCAGAGGGTAGCACCTTTGTACCAACAAGCTCATCTATGTCTATTAAAAACAGATTTATCATCTTCCTTGTAAGAGAATCAAGGAATCAAATATATACACCATTTCACTATCAACAAGGACATAGAGTCAGATTCTTTTCCCAAGTTCCAAACTAGAGCAAAGTCAGATCAAATAATCTAACTAGCAACCAATAGTTTAACTAAAACAAACCATGGGCATAGCACATGTCCAGGAGAACACCACACCACAACTAACATTGCATCTCAAGGAAAATACTGCAAGCTACTTATACATAGTACCCAACCAGGAACATAAATAGCTCAAGCTGAATATCCAATCCAAGGGCCTCATTCCACAACAACACATTTTAGCTAGCATGGGGACAATACCACACAATTCCATAAGCCAACTAGATCAAAACAAATTAATATTGGATCATCTCAATAACCAACCAAACCTTATATAAGAATAAATTCATTATTCGGGAGTCACAAACCAGTATCATCCACTATCCAATTCAGATAGAGGAATTTTCAAGCCAAATTCATTAAGCAAGTTATGTAGCAAAGCTACTGTAATGTATCAAGAACCAAAGTGAGGAACCCGAATTAGGATTCATACCGAGAGAGAGTGAGATAGAAAGAAACTTACCCGATTGGCCTCGCACAATAAGAAGAGGAAGTAGACGATGGTGACATAGAGGTGATGGGAGCCAGGACGGCGACACGAGGAGCACCTAGAGGCGCTGCAACCCGCGCCTAGACCGTAACCAAGACAGCCAAGGAGAAGAACGGCGGTGCTGGACATCCCCACACCGGCAAAACACCAGCTTGTCACGACAAGCCACTGTGGCCAGCGACCACGAACACACCACCACCAGACCCTCTCCGCATCACCATCAACCTCTAGAGCTATGAGCAACAAGAACCCTAGAATCAGATAATTGAAGGAGGCGAGATCAAGAGGGAGTCATTCACAAATCGAATTGGAGGGATGAGTAGGTCTGAGATAGGCAGAGCTAGGGTCGCTGGTGGTGGTGGCCGTAGCAACCGGTGTTCGCCGAGATTTGGCGAGCTGCGGCGATGGGCGTCATAGAGGGGAGGATCGGGTTTGTTCCAGAAGCGAGATGTGAGAGGGGTGAAGGGGCCGGGGTCGGGTTGACCTCGATCCAGACCTGGCTGGGTCGAGCCAATTATGTTGCAAACCAAACAGACCAGAATAAAAAGAAAAAGAGGGTATAAAAAAAGCTAGAATAAAGTAATGACCAAGATACCCTTATACACTATTTTATTCCTAGAAAAATGTAGAAAAATCCTAAAAATATATTTAATACATCAAAATGTTTATTAAAATAATATCCACCTAAGAAAAATATAATTATATTTATTTGGTTTAATAAAATACAAATAAGTATTAACACCCTTAAATAACTAGATGAAATTTAATAAATTCAGAAAAATTCCTAAAAATAAATAAAAATCACTTTCATACATAAAAAATAAATCTCTTATCTACTAAAAATACTAACTAAAATTTTTTACAAATAAAAATTAAAACAAATATTTAAAGACATTCAATAATTAAGAAATTTTATAAAAAAATATCTAAAGATAAATAAAATTCAATTTTAAGATTTTAAGTGAAAATACTTACTAGGATAATACTAAATATATTATTCCAAAAACATTTTAAAATTCTTAGATCATATATCTTCAATTATTAAAATGAGATAGTTGTTTTATTAATTATTTAACATTATTTCCTAAGTAAGAAATACTCATGTTCAAAACATAATATTTTAACTCTAAAATAATCTAACCTATAATTATAATTTAGGATACTATCCAAATTTAAATAATCAATTTTATAATATTCTTTTAAAATATTTAATCAACTATAAGTCCAAGATTTATAAGATTACTCTTGCAAATCATTAACTTAAATTAGAAGTAAGTGATCTCAATTCATATATAATCATATTAACAAACTTAGTATTCATTAAATATATTATAAAATAAATTCACTTGTTGCTTTATATAGCAAGATCTTATAGTATAATCTATGAAAATTAAATATACTATTTTTAAGTCATTAAGATTAAGTTCCATTATGCTTAGGAAAAACCCTAATTATTGTTAATGCCATAAATATTATATCCCAAGCCCAATTATATCTTTAAAATTAACTTTGGTCTCACATATCATAAGCTAGGTATATAATGACTCAAAATCATTTAAACCTTATCTTAAACCATAACTTTAATCTTATTAATTTTTAGAGTTGATTAACTTAACATAAATAATATTTTCTTCAAATGTTATTCTTTTTGCCACTTTCAAAAGAAAAACTATACCATTTCTTTTAAACCATAACAAAATTAAAACATAAACCTTGTAATGATTACATGGTATCACCGAATCTTAGAATTGTATTACAATTGTACCTTACTTTCATATCTTATATGTTATCCAAAAACCCTTACAACTACACTCCTTTAAGAAGTAAACTTAAGAATAACTCACATCCTAAACAAATCATCTAAATCCAACTAACATGTATTGTTGGGTAATTACTTAAGGTTTTACAAAATGCATAGCATTACTTATGCATAACAGCATATTGCTTCTTTAAACATTGTCTTTACCGGGCAATGATGGTATTCTTGTAGAACCCGAGGTCCAGGGTCAAGTCGATACATTCGACTACAATACTCCGCTATATCAAGGCAAGTTCACACTTACTCATGTCCTTTGATTATTTTCTGTAAAGTACGTTGCAAATCCAGTATTGTCAACACCTGCATTTGAAAAGGGTCAGAAAACACTATTTTCATAATAATATGATTATAGGTTATTTACCATGAGGTAATAATCTACTATGAAAGTTCCGGTGGTAAAGGAACATATTATCTAGGACTTAACAACCAATGTCGCCAGTGATTCTTGCGATGTATATTACGCGTTAACCATGAGATTTGGAATGGGACAGAGAAGTCAGCTGGATCGGCTCCCTTTCGCATGCATTGGACACTGTTCTGGGCATTTGTAAGTTGCATATCATGGGTATAGCCGTTTTATACAGGGAAAAGTCTACTATGGATCTGGTCTTACAAAAGACAGATATCTAGTGTTAATGGTTGTTGTGTGTATCCAACTAAGGTATAGCCGTTTTATATGGGGAAAAGTCTACCTTGAGTTTGGGCATACAACAATTGTGGTGTATGCGGGGTCGTGGAGAAGGACAGTGATTGGCTTGGATCTTAGTATGGGCCTCATACCAAGGAAGTGTGAACGGGAATGCGCGCCCGGATGTGCAACAAAGCTAAGATTTCTCATGGGTAAAGTAACGCACCTCTGCAGAGTGTAAGAACTGTAACTTTTTACTCCCTATTCCGGGAAGGAGCTGCGAACGCGGTGGGAAAGGAACTCTATGAAAGTTCTGGTAAACCCGTGAAGGCTGACGGACATAGCTTTTCAGAATAAAAGCAACCTTTGAAGAAATGTTTACAAAAACTTGCATTGACTACGACCTATGGTCTGTGGCTGTAGATATAGTGCATCAAATACTCCTTTTTAGTGAACTTGCTGAGTACGCTCGTACTCAACGTATCTTCTTAACCCTTGCTAGATTCTGAAGACATTAACGGTCAGGAAGAGGAAATACTATATCCAATTGAAGACTAAGAAGAATTCCGCTATGAAGAACCAGAAGTATCCGGAAGCGTCAAAGGGAACAATTACGAAAACATCTATGGAATGGAGACCGACGTATCTGAAGTATAGATGTAGCATATATAGTGATCTAGTCCAGTAGCATAGATCTCTATCCTCTATCTATATTAAATCTCGTATAAACCTTAGTTGTTTCTTTATTATGTTCTCCGAGTTATTATAGTTTAGCCCTGAGTCATCGGGATACCTCTATGGACCTAGGAGAATCTCAAAGTCGTCATGTAAATTTCTGATTGTAATAATGACAATGTATGTTGTGGACCCACTTTGTTTCTGTTGTACCACTCTGAGGATGTAATATTTGCAGAATGGTACTCTGTGAGTGTTATGTCCACGACTATAGTATACTACAACATGAAGTGGTATGCTGGGTCACCACAGGAAACCTTTGCACAAGGGAGTGTAGGATCTCAGAGTTTAAGGCTGTGGTTAGGTTTATATCTTAATTGCTTTCTTGTAGTTGCAGATGCTTGCAAGGTGTTTAATCACAAGTATGTATTAGTCCAAGTAAGGTTGGTACATTAGCACAGGTTCATCCACACAACAGTTATAAAACCAAAGAAGATTTATCAGCTATATGAAACGAAAGCACTAGACAGTATTCCCATGTGTCCTCGAGAACGTTTGGTCCTCATTAGTAGTTCCACCGGCTTGTCCTTCGCTAAGAAAGGATTGGGCCACTTGCTGCAATTATTTGCTGTCTTTATTTACTTGCACTTTATTTCCTTGATTTATAAAAAAAACAAAAAAAATGTTTGCTAAGTATTTATAGAGATTTCCTGCTCCATACCACTAGTTAACACCTTCTGCTCCTCGTTGGGATCGACACTCCTATTTATCGAAAGTACTACGATACACCCCCTATACTTGTGGGTCATCAAGACTATTTTCTGGTGCCGTTGTCGGGGAGTGAAGCGCTATTGAAGAGTGGAACTGTTAAAGGAAACTTCTACTGTGGGTATTGCTTTTTATTTCTGTTTGTTACTTTGTTTCCAATATGGATAACCCACTTGGTTTTCTGTTCGGGAAAACTACTACCACTGTTAGGGTAGTAGATGAATCACCACCTGTTGAGATAGATCCTTTTACGATACCTACAAGTATTGTTGACCGTGTTATGGATAATCATTATTTAGGGGATGGAACCATCCATCCTGGTGATCACTTGCTTTTTATCCATGAATTATGCGGGTTGTTTAAGTGTGCAGGTATCACAACTGAACAGGTGAAGAAGAAGTTACTCTATATATCATTGAAAGGAAGAGCTGAAGAATGGTATAAGCTACTGAAGAATGAACAATCCATGGAATGGGAGGAAATAGTACCTCTCTTTTACTCTAAATTCTATCCTCCCAGTGAGATTCATAAGGATAGGAATCTAATATATAAATTTTGGCCTCGTGATGGAGAGAGTACAGCTCAAGCTTGGGGGAGATTGAAGTTACTAATGCTTAAATGTCCTATTCATGAACTCCCTAACAAATTTTATTATCAATAACTTTTATGCTAATCTTTCTCTTCATGATAAATATTTACTAGATGATTCTTGTGCTGGATCATTCACACGTATGAAGGAAGAAGCTAAATGGTATCTCCTAGACCATATTCAAGAAAACACTGAAGCATGGGAGAATGACAAAGGAAGAAAGTCGGGTATAAATTATGATTATGGATGCATTAAATATTTTATGGGAACTGATGACTTCCGTGATATTAGTACTGAGTATGGTCTTGATTCTCAGAGTATTGCCAATTGTTTTAAGGCTTTTGCCTCTTATATAGAAATTCCTAAAAAGAAGTGGAATAAGTACCATGCACCTTATAAAGATGTTAATCATGTTCCTGCTAGAAATACTGAAGTTTGTACTATTGATCATACTTTGCCCGAACCTTATGTTGAGAAAACACCTTTCCCAGCTAATTAGTGCGGTTAACAAAGGTACAAAGAAAACTATGGAACCCTATGAGCAAATAAACATTGAACCTGTAGTAGCCATTGAGAAAGATCTTGTCACTAAAAACGTAGAAGTTGGGCACATTGTCTTTTGTGAAGATGCTTCTAATATTGTCTCTTACCCTAGTAAAGCTAGGAAAACTAGTGTCCATGTGCTTTCTATGAGAATTGGTGATCATTGCTATTATGGTTTATGTGATATTGGTGCTAGTTCTAGCGCTATTCCTTATGAGCTTTACAAAGAAATTATACATAAAATTGGTCCTTGTGAGCTTGTGGACATTGATGTGGTTATTCACCTTGCTAATAAGGAGACCATTTTCCCTATTGGTATTGTAAGAGATGTGGAGGTTCTTTGTGGTAAGATTAAATATCCTGCTGATTTTCTAGTGCTTGGTTAAGCATCTATTAAAACTTGTCCTATCATTTTTGGTAGACCTTTCTTGAACACTTGTGGAGCTATTATAGATTGTAAGAAGGAGAAAGTTTTAACTAGGTTTAATGGAGATTCTTATGAGTTTAACTTTTCCAAATTTGCTAAAGCTCCTTATGAAAATAGTTTGCCTAATGAAGATTTCAGGGTTGAACAACTTGCTTCTATTGATCCAGTTTATGACCTTAGGCCTCTTTTTGATGATTATAAGTATGCTCATTCTGATGATAAAGTTGTTTCTTGCGACAGTTATATTGTCAACTTTATTCAAAGTGCTACTAAAAGTTATTATGAGAGAGAAATAAACATGGTTTTATGCATCTCAATAATATTAAGTTTCCCCGTTTTATATTGAAAGCTTTGACGCTGCACTTGTTTTATCTTCCTATGCTAGCAGCCTTTTGTTTCAATAATCTGTTTTCTCATGAAACTCCCTTGCATAGGAAGTGGGTTCGACTTAAATGTGTTGGATATTTGCTTCTTGCTGCTCTTTTTCACTTCAAATCCATATCCCCTATGTGAGCATCTTTGAAATTATCATGCTCATCTTAAAGGCTATAAAGAAAGAGCTTTTAGGAGACAACCCATTTTAGTTTCCTTTTGGTTTTTGTTTTGTTGAGTCTTAGAAGTTATTACCTCAGTAATAACCGCCCCTTATCCTTTTTGTTTTGGTTTTTGTGTCAAGATCAACTAATTTTGAGAAGTAGAGGAGTTGTGAAAAGTGGTTGTCCTGGGACAGATTTTTGTGCTGCATTGTAAAAATTGGTGAAGGAGCTCAGTACTTCGGATGGAGCTACAATTTGTTGTGCTTGTTACCCAAGTTACTATCCAACTTTAATTAGTTTTGTACTTTTTGATTTGAGCAACAGAAGTTTTTTTCAAAAAAATCAATCTTTAGTTGCTGGTCTGTTTTGACAGATTTCTGCCATCATTTGCATTTGCCTCTTATATTGATTCCCTTTCATATTATTTTTGGGATTTTGGAAAGGAGTTGCTACAATAGCTTTTGTTTTGATGGATTTCAGTTGAAATGTGCACCTATAGGTTTATTGTTTTTGCATACACTAATGTTGCCAATGAGGTTTATGTAAGGCCTTGTATGAAAGGAATTTTCAAGAGATGGAGAGAAGGAATCTGCAGAGTTCGTCTTTGAGTAGGTAAAAGTGCTGCAAACTGAAGGTTCGTGAAAACCTTATTTTTTTATATTTTTGATGTTTTTATTACATACGGAAGGTTACGAGACAAAACAGAGGAGGAAACGGAGGCCAGGTGGGACCGCGCCACCAGGGGATGTGAGCCCCCTGGAGTTTGTCTCCGCCTCATTTTCGCAGAGTACCTTCCTTATGCAGTGAAATTTCGTAATATATAACCCCTGGATCCCCCGAGGTTCGTATATCGTGTTCTCGTCGTGTTTTCATTTTGATCTGTTTTTGTCAGGAAATATTCTCAAGTTTAGAGCACCATGGTCTCCGCCAATGACAAAGGCAAGAAGCTCGTGGAAGATGATCCTCAAAACCCCAAGGAGGAGGAGATCTTGGTTCGGGATGAAGAAGACATGAAGGAGGATGAGCATACGGACACCCGTGCTACCGTTGCAAGCATTAGAGTGGTGGCAAACCCAACCAATCTTAGGAGGACAACACGAATGTCTACAGGAGGGAAAACTCTGCGTCATATCCTCGTTCCACGGTCACTTCCTTCACGCACCAAGAACCCCTTCCATACCCTCATACATGAGCAACAATACCAAAAGATGCCCCAAGGGAGGTTGCCCTCTATTTGGGATCTGCTTCGTTCTAACCATGCATGGAAGGAACACACAAAGAAGGAAGAGTGGGGAAAGAATAACAAGGACTTGGATTCTCGGTCCAACATGATCATGAATCGCATTGAGCATAATTCGGAGTTGATTCGTACTCTAACCTTCGAGATTGAGGAATTGAGGGAACTGATTGAAGAGCTTATCAAGAGAACGCCACCACCACCGAAGGAGTAATTCGTCATCAGGTTTGGCATCCCCTTGGCTTGTTCCAAGCTTGGGGGAGTGCCGCAGTATCACATTATTATCTTATATTTTTACCTTTTTAGTAGAGTTATATCTTGGGTGGAGAAGTTATCTTATAGGTTGGTTTGCATTATGGAAGTATCTCTCCTTTAGTTAGTTATCTATGTATCCCTTGGTGTGAGTGCCTTTATGGAATATTAATGAGGAGTCTCATTTTTTTACTTTTTGCACTTCTTATTTTAGTTTGCAATCTCTATTATATGATTGATCTTGTTGATCAGTATTTGTATCACTTTGGGAGAACCAAGTAGATCTAAATTGGTTTTGAAAAACTGAGCTCTGGTCAGTAGCAACACTTTTTGAGGTTTGAAAGAAATACAGAAAAACCTTACAGGTATTTTGTATCATATATTTTCTTTCTTGATTGGCTCATAAGCTTAGTATTCTTTATTTCAGATCTTTGTGTCTTCAAGGAAGATTGCATGTTTGTCTTTATCACTTGTGTGTTTGCTTGTTTCCTTCAACTCTTTTGCTTGCTACCCAGCCTTGCTAGCCAAAAACCTGTTTTGAGAGGGCATACTTCTCATGCATCCAACCCCTTAAACCAAAACCCGTACCATTTGTGTCCACCATATCTACCTATTAGCATTATTGCTATTCCAAGCAAATTCTCAAGCTTCATATATCTTTTGAATTAAAAATTATTTTTTTATGTGAAAACTAGTTAGTAAATCTCTCACGAATTTGATGGCACTGAAGGGATACGGGTAGGCTACACTAGCGCAAATCAAAAATTTCTACCACGTAAACCAGGAATACTATTGTCATAAATCATGGGGTTACCACTAGACGAGCAGTTGCGGAACTTGATGAAGCGCGTCGAGGCAGTATAGACATTCCACGTCTCCTTCTTGTCCTCGTCCTGCGAGCAGCTCCTCTTGCACGGCTTGTCCAAGTGCCACAGATGCAGCACCCCTAAGGTATCCACACGTGCGGGGTGGAAGTGTCAGACGCAGGACTACTAGGTCCACGCGTGCAACACAGGCGTGAGGAGTGGCAGCTGGGTGGAATAGTCTCACCCTGGTTAGCACGCCCCACCCTCTCTTATATAGGCGTCCCTAGTGGGATTCTACATTAGCAGCCCATTAGTAGCCTAAGCCTGGTCTAATTTGGATCCAATCCTCATTAGGCTTCCAGCCCCTTAAGTGTGTGACCCTATAGGTTCATATGCGCATAGACATGACATGAATACACTTATTCTGTCAATAGTTGGTAGCGGCCTCTAGCAAGACGTTCCAACTCCTAAACGCATACAAAGATCATATCGGACGAACCATCACAAGGTTTAGTACATGTCTTTCCCTTTGCCTCATGATATTTGGTCTAGCTCCAAGCTGACCTCTCTTTCTCGATACCGTGATTCGGAATCCCTTTACTAGGTTAACTCTTAACCATAGGTAGCACGGCCATGCATTTCTGGATCCGATCACTCGAGGGGCCCAGAGATATCTCTCTCAAGTAGAGAGGGGCAAATCCCATCTTGATTGACCATGCCTTGCAGCATGCATCAGGACAAACCCGAAAGCTACCTTTATAACTTTTCCAACTCAAAACCGAGAAAAAGAAACAAAGCAAACTAAAAACAAAGTAAAGAGAAAGGAAGTGAAGGACTCCCCTAGTGAAGACGTCCTTAGCCTCCCCGGCAACGGCGCCAGAAATTACTTGATGCTACACTCAACAGGGAGGAAGAGTGCTTCGTTGGAAACCCCAAGGGCAAGGTATGAAGAGTACAACCAAAAGATTTACCTCAGTATAAACCGAGGTTATCGAACCAGAAGGAGGAAGGAAACGTCACACAGGTGTTGGAAGCAACGTGGAGACCTACACAGCACAAACTCAAGACTCTGTCCCAACGAATCAGTGAGGTTGTCAAGCATACCGGTTTGCTGTAAGAAAGGATTAAACGTACGGTGTGGAAGGTAATGGTTTTCAACAAGTAACAAGTAACAGTGGAAGATGTATCAATGGTAAATATTGGACCGGGGTCCATAATTCACTAGAGGTGCTCTCCTTAGATAAATAACATGGCATGAAGGGTAAACAAATTACAGCGAGGCAATTGACAGGAACTGAGCAAGGCATAACAATGCAATTACTAGCCAAAAAGATCCTATGAGGTTGATTGGGCAATACAACAATATACATAGATCGTAATCCAACTGCATCTATGACTAGAAGTCCACCTTCATGTTATCATCCGAAACCCCTCCAGTATTAAGTTGCAAGCAACAGACAACTTCTTTAAGAAAAGTGTGTAAGGTAAACAGTCCACATGTTCCATGAACAAGAGACCGTTGTTTTCTCCCTAGTAGCAACAACACATATACAACCGAAGAGATTATTGTCACTTCCCTTGGAAACTAGAGGCATGAACCCACTATCGAGCATAAATACTCCCTCTTGGAGTCACTAGCAACTACTTGGCCAAGATAACCACTAGCAACGGAGAGCATGCAAGATCACAAACAACACAGACATGATAAAATCATAAAGATAGAACCACTAATCAAACTAACATAATAATCTCAATATCCATCGGATCCCCGCAAACACAACATGCGTGATTACAAATAGATTAGATCATGATCATGAACGGAGATCACAAGATCTATACATGAAACAACAAAGGAGGAGATACAACCATCTAGATACTACATGGACCCATAGTCCAAGGTGGAACTACTCACAAATCATACCGGAGAGAAGGCCTCCGGGATGATCTCCCCTCCGGCAGGGTGCTGGGAAAGCTTCAGATCCCCTCGATCTAGGGACGATGGTGGCGGCGGCTACAGACGGTTTCGTGGAATATTGATCGGGTACTGAGAGTTTCTGCATCGGGGGCTTCTTATAGGCGAATGGGGAGACCGAGGCGGCCGCCAGGGCGGCCAAACCCTAGCCATGCACGGGCTAGGGCCCACCCGCGCCTGGGGGGGAGTCTGGCCCCTCGGGCTCTTCTCTAGACTTCTTGTTCCCCACGGAAAGTTATTGACTTTTTCCTTCGTCCTGTCAAATTCCGAGAATATTTCTTTACTAACTTTTCTGAAACCAAAAAGAGCAGAAAACAGGCATCTGGCACTGTTACAACTTGTTAATATGTCAGTACCAGAAAACATGTAAAAATCACCCCAAAGTGTAGACAAGTAAATCAAAGTACATACTAAACAAGCATGGAGCATCAAAAATTATAGATACGTTTCCAATGTATCACGCCTATGTGCAGTTTCACCATGTTAGTGACAGGGACCGGCTCATTGCGGCCAGCCCCATCCCTTTTCAAGATGTGCATGTTTCTTTTGTAAAGCATAATGAGGGAGATAACTGGAGAAGGACTCAATTCAATAATGAGTGTTGGGTCATGTTGGTCGGAGCGCCCCTGGATCACTGGCACACTGAAGACCTGAATGCTATATTTGCTGATATTGGCAAGGTTCTCCTGTGGGAGAGAGACCCCGATCACAAAGGGAGAATACTGACAAAAGTGAGAGTGACTGATTTGGTGGAAAACCCCAAAAGTGTAAGGTTTACCATTGGAGACTTGGTTGAGACTGTATCCTGGACATTTTCAGTGGAGGTTCTGCAAAGTAACTTGCTTGGTGGGGGCCACCAGATGAGGACCCACTGCATGCTGACAATGAGGACCCACACCCACTCCCTGATCTTGGACCCCAGATCCCCCTCCTCCCCTCCCCCAGCACCTGCTGGTGAGGCTGGTGGATGGGGATAGTGGCTGGCTCCACCACCACCTCCTCTTGGTGGAAACAATGTGGGGTGGGATCTATGGGAAGCTGCTGCTGCCCCTGTGCCGGGCCCTGTGGTTGCCCCCTGGTGAAGACATGCCTATGGACAATTTTAACTTACCTCCTCAGGATGCTAATAGTGTTGTCACTGGTGTTGTGATTGTTCAGGATTGGGACTCTGATGATGATGTCTCTGTCAATTCTGATCCTTTACCTGTTGGGGAACAGACAGCAAATGATGATATTCAGGGGGTTGGCATTGGTGAAGGGCTACAAAACATCTTTCAGAGTTATTTGGAAGAGGAAGAGGAAACCACTGAGGTTGTGATTCCCATGGATACTGGTGCTGATGCTGGAGAGAATACTGACTGGATGTTGGAAGGTCAGCATATTTTATCTCCCAATGAAGCTCATATCTAGGTTGGCATGGCAAGAACTTTCATTACCATCCCAGATGTTCATGCTGCAAAGCAGGCTTTCTCATAGCAAGGGTTAGATTTGTGGGAAAGCTACTTTGCTCCTCACCTACACAAGACTTCACCATCAAAGGGCTCCCTTAAGTGTGACATTCATGTAAGTTGGTTTAATTTCATTACCCTCATGCTTGCTACACCTGAAAAGTTCAATTGGGCCAGAAATTTCCTTATTTCCCCTCTCTGGGAAATTATAAAAGAGCCTATTTCTAAGGAGAATACCAACTCTTTCATCATCCCTAATGAAAGCTTTTCTCAGATGGCTCCTTCTTGCCTGGGCATTGATTCTAAGAAGTCTGTTGGTACTCCTTCTACACCCTCCAAGAAAAGGAAGGGCAAGGAACCTCTGGTTGAAACTGAGGTGAGAAGGAGTCCTAGAATTGTGGAATTGAATGGGGGTTTCAGAAGTCATATTAATTGCACAATTTCAGACTGTCTTACTTGTAATGCTGCTCCTCCATGCTTAAATCCTAAGGTGGTTAAAAACCTTTCTGCTTCTTTCTGCAAGGTCAAAGAAGGAGAACTAGACAAAAGGCTTCTCAAGAAAGGAAAAGCCACTGAGATTGCCATCAAGGCTCCTGCCAAGGGAACCAATAAAGGAAATGACACCTCAAGTCTAAGTCTGGGAGGCAAGAAGAAGCCTGGGGTTGTTGGTTCCTATGGATAGCAAGCCAAGAAGAAGTCCCCTAAATAGGTGTCCAATGTGTCACAAAACCTCTTTTGTTGGAACCTTGTTGGTTCCTTATATTGGGCCATGTAATAGAATTTCCTTGCCTAGTTTGCTGCAAGTTGTGACTTGTGTTGTTGACCTTGTTTGTGTGATTGAATTATGGAATGTAATCTGCTTATGTGTTTCTGGTCATTCTTGCTGGGTGGTTGCATTGGTTGTACCACCCCAAACTAAATCCTACACTATGGTTTTTTATGGATAACAAAAGAAAATGGAAGATCTTGAATTGGAATATTAGGGGCATAAACTCCGAAAAAATGGGTAGCTCTTAGAAATAAGATTGATGAGTCCGAATGTGACATTATTTGTCTTCGGGAAACCAAAAGAGAGGAGTTTGATATTACTTACCTTAGAAAATTTTTTCCTTCAAAATTTGACAAATTTGAATTCCTGCCTTCCATTGGGGCTTCTGGAGGCCTGATTATCATATGGAATAGTTCACTCTTCTCTGGATAACTATCTTTTCAAAATGAGTTTTCCATTTACATTACCCTTACATCTATTCTGTCAAAGGAAGTCTGGATTCTCACCAATGTTTATGGTCCCTGTCTGCCTGAGAAAAAAGCAAAATTTTTGGAATGATTTACCAATATTGATATGCCTAATGATATGGATTGGCTTATTGTGGGGGGATTTTAACCTCAAAAGAAAGCCCTCAGATAGAAATAAGCAGGGGGGATGTTAATGACTTGCTTCTCTTTAATGAGGCCATCTGCAATTTGGGGCTCATTGAGTTACCCCTTAAAGGAAGGAAATTTACCTGGAGCAACATGCAAAAGGATCCTCTTCTGGAGAGATTGGATTGGTTTTTTACTTCTGCCTCCTGGACTCAGAATTTTCCTTCATATTTTGTTTTCCCTCTCTCCAAACCCACATCTGATCATTTGCCCCGTGTCATCTCTATTGCCACAAAGATCCCAAAAGCTCAGGTCTTCAAAGTTGAGAACTACTGGATGCAACATAGTGATTTTAAAGCAATTGTTAAAAATGCTTGGAACACTCTAGTTGGATTCCATGACTCTGCTAAGAGAATTAAGGCTAAACTAAAAAATGTCAGAAGTGGGTTGAAGCTTTGGGCAAAAAAATCCCAGTTTGAAATCTCAAATTAGTAATGTTAATGCAACTATTGAACTTTTGGATGTCTTGGATGAACTGAGAACTCTTACTGTTCTAGAATGGAACCTCAGAGACTTGTTGAAAACTCATGTAATTTCACTACTCCAAGATCAAAATGCTTATTGGAAGAAAAGAGGAAAAGTTAAGTGGGAACTTGGTGATGAAAATACAAAATTCTTTCACTCAAAATCCACCATCAGATTTAGGCATAATTATATCTCCATGCTTAAAAATGGAAACAATGAGGAGATTCAAGAGCACTCTGACAAAGCTGACCTTCTTTGGCATTCCTTTAAAGATAGAATGGGCACTTCTGATAAACCTAAAATGCATTTTAATCTCAATGAGATTTTTGGTGAAAGTTTGACATCTGAAGATAGAGATGTTCTGGAACAACCTTTCACTAATGAGGAGATTGAAGATGTGATCAAGGATCTACCAAATGACAAATCTGCTGGTCCTAATGGTTTTAATAATGAATTCATTAAACTTTGTTGGCCTATTATTAAGGAGGATGTTAAGCAGATTATGGTGGAATTCTATGAAGGTAGGATTTCTTTGGAAAGCATTAATGCTTCTTTCATCACTCTTATTCCAAAAAACGAGAATCCTCTGACACCTGCAGACTTCAGGCCTATTTCTCTGCTTAACAGTGTTTTCAAGATTATCACCAAAATTCTTGCCAACAGACTCCAAAAAATTATCCTTAAGCTTGTCCACAAGAATCAATATGACTTCCTAAAGAAAATATCTATTCAGGACTCTTTAGGATGGGCCTTTGAGTTTATCTACCAGTGTCATAAGTCCAAGGAAGAAATTATAATCCTGAAACTGGACTTCGAAAAGGCTTTTGACAAGATTGAGCATTCCACTATCATCAATATTCTCAGAGCCAAAGGTTTTGGTGAGAAATGGATTAATTGGATTCGTCTGATCTTTGAATCTGCATCCTCTACTGTCCTGCTAAATGGAGTGCCTGGGAAAAATTCTACTATAGAAGGGGGTAAGACAAGGGGATCCCTTATCCCCCTTCTTTTTGTTCTTGTTGCTGATCTTCTTCAGTCCATTCTCAACAAAGCAATGTTCCAAGGGCTACTGTCTCCCCTTCTTTTTGTGCTTTCTGTCCTGACTTCCCTGTCATCCAATATGTTGATGACACTTTGTTGGTTCTCAAAGCTGATTCAAGACAACTGGTCTGCCTTAAAGCCCTGCTTCATACGTTTGCTCTATCCACTGGTCTCAAAGTAAACTACTCTAAATCTAGCATGATTCCAATCAATTTGGATTCTGACAGGCTTAGCCATTTTGCCAATACAATGTCCTGTCTGACTGGATCACTTCCCTTCACTTATCTTGGATTGCCTCTAAGCATTAACAAGCCTACGGTGGAGCATTTTTTGCCTATTGTGCAGCGAGTTGAAAGAAGGCTCTGTGGTATTGCTGATTTCCTAAATTATGGAGGAAAATTACAATTGGTGAAACTGTCTTATCCTCCATCTCCATTTATTATATGAGTTGTTTTGAGCTTCTTGTTACTATTAAGGATCAGTTTATCAAATACATGAGGAACTGTCTGTGGAGGAAAAAGAATACTAATGTCCAAGCTAGAGGACAAGCTTTAGTGACCTGGAACAAACTTTGTAGACCAAAGACTCAAGGCGGTTTGGGCGTCCTTAATCTCAATGTTCAAAATTCTGCTCTTCTTTTGAAAAATCTGGATAAATTCTACAATCTTAATGATATCCCTTGGGTGCACCTTGTCTGGAACACCTATTATAACAATGGAAAGCTAGCGGGAAGATGTTTGGAGGGGTCTTTTTGGTGGAAAGCACACCTGAAGTTAATTGACATTTTTAAAGGAATTGCAAAATGCTCAGTGGGGGATGGCAGGATCACTCTTTTTTGGTATGATATGTGGAGAGAAGAATGTCTGCAGCATAAGTTTCCTCACCTATTATCCTTTGCAAAAAACTCAAATATTTTTTTCAAAGAGTTCATCCAGATGCCCAACATGCAAGACCATTTCTTTCTACCCCTGTCTCAGCAAACATACTCAGATTATCTTTGCCTTGAGCAGATTTGTCAAGACATTAGCAGTCCTGGACTACAAAGAGAACCAGATAAATGGAGTTACATTTGGGGAAGTGATTCTTTCTCAGTCAAAAAGGCCTATTCTATCCTCTCTGGGCATATTGCAGTCCCACCTCATTTCTCTTGGTTATGGAAGTCTTTTCTTGTCAGCAAAAGCACAAGTTATTCTTCTGGCTGCTTCTCACTGATAGACTGAATACTAGGAACTTGTTGAAAAGAAAAAAGTTTTCACTGCCCTCCTATAATTGTGTGACTTCTGGTTGCCCCGCTGAGGAAACTTTGATTCATTTATTCTGGGATTATCCTTTTGCAAAAGCATGCTGGGATGAAATCTGCCCTTACAGAAATATTGACTTAACTCTAAATGAGGCCTTGGCAGACATAAAGTTCAAGTTGAATGTTCCCTTTGCAATGGAAATAATTATCTTGGGACCTTGGGGCATCTGGATTTTCAAAAATAATGAAATCTTCAATAACGGGCATGCTTCAATGGAAGGGCGTATCCCAAGAATTAAGATGGGTTCTGTTTAGAATTAAGAAAAAATATTACCAGGACTTGAAAGCCTGAATCAACACTCATTTGGATAGGGAGATAGCTAGCCTTGTAATGTTATCCCTCTCTAAGGTGGTCTTGGTCTTGTAAATATGTACATATGTGTCTCTTTATGATTATATAAAAAACTGTAGTGGGGGCTTTCCCTACTGTTTCACCCTCAAAAAACAACTCATGGATACACAAGAAATATAATCATCTCTATGATTGCCTCTAGGGCATATTTCCTTCAGGCACAACTTATTTTCTTGCCCCTAATAAATTTGAACCATTGTGTCATCAAAGTTGTATATGCTTGCACCTATACGTTGGAATTAGCAGAATCGTGATGTCATGGGGAACGCTTTCAACATTTCACATGTACATTATACACATTTAATAGCATGCTCTTTTGTTTGCGGATGTCGTCGGTGTGAAATAAAAGGGGAGCTTGTAAGTCCATGGAGTTATGTATGTGTGTCAGAGAAACACCTGGGTCGCTAGCCTAAGCCATGCCTGGTGTAAACTTGCAGCATAACCATAGTGAGCAATCTGTGAAGCATCCTCAATAAAAACCTATGCAAATAGCAAATAAAAAGATCGCTGAGATGCTCACTGTCTGCTTGCCTTGTCATTTTGATATGGGATAGCTCCTGTATCATGTGCAAGGGGTACCCCGTTGACGGTTCTCTATGATACACATGTACTTACAATGACAAGAACTTACCTGTAACTAAAGTTGAGTAGCATGAGGAGCGTCCCTCGTACTCAAGGGACATGAGATTTCCAACTTATATTTCGTCAAGCATACATCTTTGTTCACTTTAACCTTAATCACCTCAAGATGCTTATGTTAGGGATAATGAGAGCTCAAAGCTAGTAAGTACCATAATCTTTTGGAAGCTCTTTATGAACTTGAAATCCCTGCTTCCCTCTATGAAGGGCCCTTTCTTCTACTTCTAAGTTGAGTCAGTAAACCTTTTCCTCTCTATCTCCAGCAAGCATTTGAGTTGTTGTGTTTCAAGCATTCATATGATGATTTACTCAATCATGTTCTCTATCTTCCTTGTTTGCACAAGACTCTTATCTAAATGGGTATTACTTTGAAAGCTATCATTGTGTAAAACCTTTTATGTTTGAGCAAAGAGTACTCCTGTTGTAAAGTTCTACAAAAGCTTTATTTGAAAATTGTTTGCCAACTGTTCTCTGACCAAGAACAAAGCTTGCCAATCCCAATTATGATTTATCTTTGTGCATCTTTATTGTGACTCCCATACTTGTTGCAAGCTAAGTTATATAATGGTGAGTTGCTTTCTTCTATGAGTTGTGTATTGGTAAGTGTGATGCTTCTTGTCCGTATTCTTTTTATCAACACTTCAATCCATTAACCTGTGGACATGTTTACTGAGCTCAGTTTTCGCTTGGAGACAAGCGAGGTCTAAGCTTGGGGGGAGTTGATACATCCAATTTGCATCACCATTCTATATCATAATTTGCCTCTATTCATTGATATATTTCGTATTAAGAGGTGTTACTTCTGTCTTTTCATCTATTTTTGCAAGTTGGATGATTCTTGGAGGATGAACTGCCGGAGTCAGGATTCTGACGAAAAATGCGGTGTTTTGCTACAATTTCGCGAAGATCAGAAAAATACCAAAAAAACTACAAAAAATTCTATTTTCCCAGAAGACGAAGGATGTCAGAAGGGGAGGCGGAGTTGGGCCACAGGGGCCCACACCCCCCAGGCACGGGCCACCCTAGGCCACGCCTACAGGGGTTGTGGCCACCCTGGCCCACCTCTGGCTCCGCCCTCTCGCCTATATCTTCTCCTCGAAACCCTAATACATGGGGAGCGACCACAGAAAGATTCCGCTGCCTCTGTGGTGCGGAAAACACCGAGAGAGAAAGAGCTCTCCGGCAGATAGATTTCTGCTGGGGAAATTCCTTCCCAGAGAGGGGAGATCGTCTCCATCAACACCGTCATCAAGCTAGACTTCATCGGGATCATCATCATCATCCACACCATCATCTCCACCAGCACCATCATCACCACTCCATCCCACTGTAACAATTGTGTTGAATCTTGCATAGTTCTTAGGGGAAACTTTCCCGGTGTTGATTACTATTGTAGTTGATGCTTGTGAGTGGAACCATTGAATTATTGTTTATGTTCAGATTGTTATCCATCATTATATCATCTCTGATCTTGATCCATATGATGTCTCGTGAGTAGTTCATTTAGTTCTTGAGGACATGGGAGAAGTCATGTTGTTAGTAGTGGATTTGTGTTGAGGTATTATTCAATGGTTTAATATTTAAGTTGTGCTGCTATTCTTCTAGTGGTGTCATGTTAACGTCAACTACATGATACTTCACCATTTATGGGCCTAGGGTAATGCATTGTGCATTTGGATACTAATTATGGGGTTGCCAGAGTGACAGAAACCTGAACCCCCGTTAGGAAACCTTTGCACAAGGGAGTGTAGGATCTCAGAGTTTAAGGCTGTGGTTAGGTCTATATCTTAATTTATTTCTTGTAGTTGCGAATGCTTGCAAGGGGTTTAATCACAAGTATGTATTAGTCCTTGTAAGGTCGGTACATTAGCACAGGTTCACCCACACAACACTTATAAAACCAAAGAATATTAATCATCTATATGAAATGAAAGCACTTGACAGTATTCCCATGTTTCCTCGAGAATGTTTGGTCCTCATTAGTATTTCCACCAGCTTGTCCTTTGCTAAGAAAGGACTGGCTACTTGCTGCAGTTATTTGCTGTCTTTATTTACTTGCACTTTATTTCCTTGCTTTATCAAAAAACCTCTAAAAATCCGTTTGCTAAGTATTTACAGAGATTTCCTATTCCAAAACACTAGTTAACACCTTCTACTCCTCGTTGGGATCGACACTCCTATTTATCAAAAGTACTACGATACACCCCCTATACTTGTGGGTCATCATTGATATCCTTGTAGAAGCGGGCGAGGACCTTATTGGCCTTGTCAAGCGACTCCACGGCAGAGGTGCAACAATCTTCGATCGCTGCAACAACATCTTCTAGGGGATCCCCATGCTCCAGGGCGTTACAATCAAACATAACACCAGAAGCAACTGTCAAGAAAAATGGCAAACCTTTCAGATGAGGAATAAGGAATCACAGCTGAGGCATCAAACACTTAAAAGAAGATCAAGGTGGCTTACCGGATATCGCTTTGGCAGCAACCAGTAGCTTTTTAGCCATGGCTTTCTCCCGCGATGCTGCGAAGGCCGCAAGCCGCTGCTCACGGTCTTCAGCCTCTTTCTGCTGATGCTGGAAGGTCTCTGCGGCATCCTCTGCCTTCTTCTCTGCTTTGCCGAGACTCTTTTAGAGTGCGTTCAGCTTGCGGAGGGCATCTTTGTTCTCATCTAAAACATTGGCCAGAGAAAGTTAAATACAAGGAAAATATCCTGTGAGCACTTGCAATCAAACAAGAAGAAACCTACGCACCTCAAAGCTGCTTGAGTTCGCCCTCCAACGACAGATGCTGCTGGATCAGTGTAACATCCCAGCATTTAGGACTAAACGAAGGGTAGATTTAGGATTTTGTGCATCTGCATGCATGCATCTGAAAATCCAGGTAAATTTTTCGACAAATTAAAAGACTAGAGTGATCAGAATTCTCACTCCGATGAATTAGGTTTAGTGTCATCAGTAGGGGAGTGAGATGAATTTTGATATGACCTCTATTGTTTTCTGGAGTTATGAGGGAAGAAATTCGACTTAAAAATAATTATTCACAATAATATAATACAAAAGAAATATAAATATTATACTGTCCTTTATATAATAAACATAAGATACTTCTTATTCTTTTTTCTATTCAGTAACAACTAAACAAATAAAATAAAAGAAGGAATATTACAATAATAATATTAGTACATTGTTCCTTTACAAATATTTAAATAGAAATATAATAATACAATAAAGAAATAAGTAATAAGAAAGAAGTTACAATATTTGGAGGTTGTAGCAATATTTATGGTATAAAGAGTATCACTCTGTTCTTACAAGTGTTTGAAAGAAAAGCAAATTACAAAAGAATAAAGCAAATCCTAATCTAAATCTTGATCTCCATCTTCTTAGTGTTTTTGTTCCCGCAAGAGAAAAACACAAACAAAGAAATATAGATAAAAACAAAAAGGAGTTAGTGTTAATAATATTGCTCTCATTCTAACAGTGAGGTGCACTATTCATTACATCATTGAGCATATAAAAATGGGGCAAGTTCACCAAAATAGCATCTGCTCTTATCAGTAACTTTGCCTCAGAACCACATCATAGGCAATTTAGGGGCAAGTTTCACCAAGGGCAGGTAAAAGGCAAAGAGGTAAAATCCAAGGAAAGCTCAAACCTTTTACTTGATCTGATCCATCTGGGCGAGGCAAGCTCACACACACATGCATGTTTATGTGTTGTCAACACAGGAGGCACTATGAGAGAGAGATAAGTACACAACCATAGCAGGGGGAGTGATCTGCTGAAATTACTTCACCATAGCAAGAAACATCCAACCCAACCAACACAGATCAACCACACAGGCCATCCTTACATTTCCAGAGTTCATAAGTTTAACACAAAAACTCCATAGTGCACTACCACCACATCACTAGCACCCTGGTTGATCAAGGAAGCCATCCAAGGACACCAGGAGGAGGCCAGGAGCATAAGGAGTAGATCAAGTGAGCAGGAAGAGGGAGAAGTCCAGGAGTGCAAGAGGAAGCAGGACAGACACTAGATCCAGGAATAGAACAGAATCACCACAGCATCCACAACCAAGTCATCTATCTCCACTGCAAGCATCAAGTTGGCTACTAGAACCATGCTACTATCTGTTCTTGCCAAATTAAAGCAAGCATCAGTGGGGAAGAGGGAGAGAGATCTCAGTATAGTGTAGAAATGCTACACTAGTTCATCCTAGAGCTATTAAAAGCCAACAAATTATCTATTCTTATCTCTCTAAGAGTTTGGCCTCAGCCTTGTGCATCATGGACCAAGGTAAAATAGTAGGGTGGTACATCTACATCATCCAGATTAGAGGATATCATTTTTTCACACCTACTTGGCAAGTCTAGCAGATCCATTAGTGGAAAATCACTGTGTTCCATCCTAAAGGAGGCATCACAGTGGCATTCCACTATTGAATCTACACAGTACAAGAAATCATCACCACATAATCATTTCCTAGTAAATATTCTAGGAATCAGATTCATAAATTTCTTCACTATACAAATGACAGGAAGTTCAATTCTTTCTTAAGCTCACAAGCAAAGCATCTTTCCTCCATTTCTTATCTTATGAATCTCATCAAATTTAGCCAAAGCTATGACATCTGATCATGATAGAGATGATCAGACTATTGTGTACACTCCAAGGAGGCATCACAATAGTAGGACGATTTTAGCAGAAGCCACCATTCACATTAACTAAATAACCACTCAGAAATTTCAGCTAGAAAAGATTAATCATTTCCCTAGTATTACACTAGGAATCATATTTTTGTTTTGCTACTTCATTTTTGAGTCTCAGCTCCATTAAGTAAATCATTCTCCTAGTCAACACATCCAGGAGTCATATATAATTCCACTGTCACAAGGACAGTATTTAGGACACAACTAACTCATAATATTACATATACCACTATGCAAATTCAAATTGAATACACCACAATGACACATGGTTAGATAGCAGAATCTGCTATTTAACCAAGCATAACTAGTATCAGAATTACAGGTCAAGGGAACACATGTAAGCAAATTTACAATTCCAACATCATTTCCCTTGTTGCTAGGGCCAGAAACCATTTAAGAACATCAGTGTCCTATGGATAGGAAATCTACAACAACAACTCATCCTTAGGTAGAAAGTTATCAAATGAAACCATTTCAATATTGGCCATCTTAAACCACAAGCACAACTTTAAATCATTCCTAGGTTTTTACCATTAGCAAAAGGAACCAGAACATATCTATTAACATCTTAGATACCCAAATTTACTGTAACTAAAGCCAAATGGAATCCTTGGAATCTAAAATCAACTAGCAGCTAGCAATTCCAATATTTCCATATAGTCCTCCTTCATCAATGAATCTGGCAACAACAGGTTGTGGTATATAATTTATTCTTGCCCATGAATAATTACCAGTCCAATATCATTAACCCAAAAAAGATCATAACATGAACATCATTGAGCCAGTGCTTGAACAAATTAGGACTTGATCTCTAGGAGGAACAGAGGGGTGAGGAAAATGAGCATCTGGACGTGTACCTGGCGCCCGATGCACAAGCACTGCGGCGTGGCGAGGCAGGGCTCACGCGACCGCAGTAGTGCACACATGGGGAGGACTTCACCGTGCACCGGCATCATCACCACGATGCGCCGGCACGAGGAGCACCGTGGTGCTCAACCCGCACCGAGCCGCACCTGTGGGTACATGAGCATAGAAGAGGCGGCGCCAACAACCCATTCATTAGCAAACCACCTTAACCGCACCACCACTTCGCCACCATCACCATCCAGGAGTCACCGGAGTACACTAGAGATGAAGGTCGAAACCCTAGCCACGGGAGTGTAACGGGGGCGAGCGAAATACGGTTGTATCACAGATCGAATTGGATGGAAGGGAGTAGCAGAGGGGAGAACGTCGAGGACGACCGATGATGGCAGCCCAAGAGGCCGGGGCTGGCCATCGTTGCACGGCGACGGCGGCGGCACTGCGTCGCAAAAGAGGGATGAAGGAGAGGATCGAGCTCGCGTGCGTGTTTGGTGAGAGGAGGGTGAGAGTTGGGGTCTGGGCTCGGGTTTGACCCAAGCCCAATTGGGCCGGGTCGGATTAGGTTGGCCAGTGGGCTAGATTTAGTTGGTTAGGAAGTGTTAAATAAATAACAATAAATAGAAATAAAAGAATAATAAAAATTACTAAAATACCCTTTACCCATTTTAAGATCTAGCAAAATGTAGAAAAATCCTAAAAATATATTCAATATATCAAAATCTTTATTAACATAATATCCACCTAAGAAAAATGTAAGCATATTTGTTTAAATTTAATAAAATGCAAATAAATATTAACACCCTTAAATATCTAAATGAAATTTAATAAATTTAGAAAAATTCCTAAAAATAAATAAAAATCACTTTTATAAATAAAAATAAGTCTCTTATCTCACAAAAATACTAACTTAAAATTTAAAACAAATATTTAAAAACATTAAATAATTAAGAAATTTCATAAAAATAATAATAATAATAAAGATAATGTTTAAAAATAAATAAAATTAATTTTTAAGAAATTAAGCAAGTATATTTACTAGAAAGGTACTAAGTATATTATTATAAAAACATTTTAAAGTTCTTATATCATATAACTTGAATTATCTAAGTTATTGAAACTACAATAAGTGTCGTTCTAACTTACGAACAAGAACCACAACATTGATACTAGTATTGTCAATCACCCGTTGTAAATTGAATCTTAACTATGCTAGGAGAAACAGGCACCCGCAAAGCCACTTATGCAATACAAGTTGCATGTCAAGTGTGGAGCAAGTCTCATGAACGATGTCATGTAAGGTTAGCCCGGGCCGCTTCATCCCAACATACCGCAAGATGCAAAGTACACAAGAAGCAATCGACAATAAAAGCATCAACGCCCACAATGATCATTGTGTTCTACTCGTGCAACAGATCTACATATAGACACGGCTCTGATACCACTGTTGGGGTTCGTAGCATGGAAAACAAAAATTTTCTATCGCATACAAACAAACAAGCCAAGATCTATCTACTAGATTGTAGCAACGAGTCGATAGAGGAACTCACCCTCGAAGATTCCAAAGCGGTTAACGAGAGCAGATTCTCGTGGGTGATGTAGTCATACTCTTCCGATCTCAAGATCGCAGAGCGATCCTTCGGCGCTGCGTTCAGCTCTTCATGATCGGTCACCGTTCGGTACTCGGCGAAGACCTTCCTCTCCCTTGTTCCGGAAACGGAGGTTGTAGCACTCTCCTCGCGATTCAAGGCAAGACAGGCGTGGTACCGAAGTAGAGGGAGATCATGAGGCTTACTTAAGCCGGAGCGAGTATGGTGGATTATGAGAGAGGGCTATTAGTGGTCTAGAGATTAGACACACCAATTAGAAGGCTCTAAACCGCAGCTAAAGCAATTAGAAGCTCTAAACCAGCGGCTCTAAACCGGAGATTAGAGGTAGGAACTTGTGTGTCTCTAGGAGGAGCCCCTCCTTTTATGGGAGGGGGTCTTGGCGCCAGGGAGGGAGGAGTCCCTCCCCAACTCGGCCTAGGGCTGGGCGCCGCCCCGAGGAGTCCAACTCCTCCTCCGGGTTGGTTCCAACTCCTCTTGCTTGTTTCCCACGGTTTCATGTTTCCCACGGTTTCTGTTTAGCCGTTTGACTTTCAAACCGCCAATTTGACTTTCATGTTTTTGGAACAGCAAGAACACTTAGTACATGATGCAATCACTCAATGACACACTCATGTACCCTTCCCCGGAGTCTTGGGACAATCCGAACCTTCTAGAACATTCAGATGAAAACAGGAATCATTCCCGAACTCAAAGCGGGACTTTCCTTATATGAATCTTATTCTCCGGACCATTCCGGATCACCTCGTGATATCCGGATCCCATCCGAGACTCAACAACATTCGGTCTCTTTCTCATAATACCATAACTACTCAAAACAACGTCGAATCCTTAAGTGTGTCTCCCTACGGTTCGTGAATTATGCGGACATGATCGAGACACTTCTCGAACAATAACCAATAGAGGAATCTGGAAATTCATATGGCTCCACATATTTCTCGATTACTTTGCGATCGAATGAACCACTTACATACGATACCAATTTCCCTTTGTCTCACGATAGTTTACTTATCCGAGGTTATGATCGTGTATCTCTGCATACCTAGTTCAACCTCGTTCGATAAGTACTCTTTCTCGTTCGTGATATGTGATCCCTTGTGACCAAGTCACATGCTTGCAAGCTAATTGGATGACATTCCACCAAGAGGGCCCAGTATATCTATCCGTCATGAGGATGGACAAATCCCACTCTTGATCCATGTGTTTCAACCAATACTTTCCGAACACTTAATGCCACCTTTATAGCCACCCGATTACGGTGTGGTGTTTGATGTCATCAAAGCATCCATCCGGTAAAGGTGATATGCATGATCTCATGGTCGAAGGAATTAGGTTACTATGTATCAGAAAGCATATAGCAATTGAACTATTGAAATGACTTGACCTTTATGCTACGCTTATCTATAGGAGTATGTCCATCACATCATTCTCCTAATGATATGATCCATTGTTAATAACATCTCTATGTTCATGATCAGGAAACCATGATCATGTATTAACCAACAAGCTAGTTTAACAAGAGGCTTTACTAGGGACTCTTATTTTAGTTTACAAATCACACAAGTATTAATGTTTCCGGTTAATACAATTATAGCATGGTATGTAAACATTTATCATAAGTGTGAAGATATGATAATAACCACTTTATTATTGCCTCTTGGGCATATCTCCAACAGTCTCCCACTTGCACTAGAGTCAATAATCTAGTTTCAAACCTTTGTGTATTCAACACCTATGGCTTTACGGTGTTGTATGTACACGATTGCTAGTGGTCAATCGATCTCGGATCCGACACTTCCAGTCGTGTGTAATTGCATGTCTTTGCGTCTTCACGCATCACTCATTCTCTAATGAGATGGCTTTGTATAAATTTGGTCTTTCGGTGTGACCTTTAGTTCTTTGGGGTTAAAACATGTTGATAATATTGTCGCACAATATATCTTCATAGTATTATCCCACTGTGAACTACACCTTGTTTGATAACAAACTACTTGACACAAATGCCCTCTTTTGCTTGCTAAAATAGCAGTCATATACTTAGCCTTTTGTTGTAGTATCTGTCACAATGTCTTAACTTTGGAATTCATCCAAATCCATTATGGAACTCACTTTCCATTATATTGTGCCACTCTTAGTTTTAGATTGAGATAAACTTAATTTGTACTTTGTGACAAAACTAGTATCAATGTAGTACTTTTACAATGAACTAACCATCTATTTGTCACTTCTACAAATAATATACTCTTAGTTCTTCCAAAAGATCATAAGAATATCCTTACTATTGTCCAATGATCATCTTACGAATCATTCTGGTATATGCTCACAACATTTAGAGCATAGGACATATCTGGATTTGTACATATCACAGTATGATTGATATAAATACTCTCTGTGATTTCATACATCAAGTATCAATCTATACTTGATTATTTGTTTCACTTTACCAAATGTCAATACACTTGAATATATATCATCAACATTGAACTCATTCAATCCTTTCTGTGCGACAAGAACCTCTCTTGTAGTTTCTATATTGAACTCATTCAATATCTTGTCTATGCACTTCTGGCACAACCATATTAGCGTCTATTGATGCCAAATATTTGAGTTTTGCCTAAGTCTTTCATCGGGATGAAATTCTTAATATGTGTTAATAAAAGATACATCTTTTCTAATCAACAATATGTCCTCCACATAATGTATTAGAAATATTTCTTAGCGCTCCCACTTAATTTCTTGCAAACGCAAGCATCTTCATTGTCTCTGATGAAATTAAACTCTTTTAATAGTTTCATCATAGTGAAGATTCTAACTCCGCGATGCTTACTTCAACCATTGAAGTTTGCATATACTTTTAGCATCCTTTGAATTAACAAAACCCTATGGACCGTGTCATGCACACGTCCTAGGTAACGATTCTATTAGAAGAACTTGTTTTATTTATTCAACTACCATATAACAAATTATATGTAGTGGTTGCTACATTAATCCGTCTAGACTAAATATCGCTATGAAAGATCAGATCTTGTCATAGTCAACCTTTGAACATTGTTGTGAACTCTTTCCCAACATGTCAACTATTTCATAGATGTGCAACATCCACGTCTATTTATTTATAGATCCAAACACAACTGTAAGGTCTTACACCTTTCTCGAGGGTCCTTCAAGTTCAAAACTTGATTTCTCGTGTATGGAACTATCACGGATTTTATGCCTTCAAGCCATTTGACGGAGTCAGGGCCCATCATCGCTTCTTTGCATGTAGTCGGTTCATTATTCTCAAATAATGATTCAACCCTCAAATCTTGGTATTTGATTGTTTACCCGATCTACTTGTTTCAATAGGAACTTAGATCTCCGTGACCACAACCTTTTGAGGCACGTGAGCCATGAGCATTATTCTTTGCCTCCAAACACTTTTCGGTCTTTGCATAACTCTGCACATATAGCTAAGGTTCTTTTAACCTTATCAAAGTTCTATTGTCCTCCCACTTAACTTTTCACGGAAAAATTCCTTCTCAAAGAAACTTGATGTTCTAAGCAACAAACACTTTTGTCTCCGGTGTTTATGGAGGAACACTTACAGTTTATACAAAGACAGGTTTCATCCGACTTTGGTTGCACACATCTTTCTTATGCATAGCATACCAATGTTTAAGAAAGGACAACTTGGGTTTTATCCCAAACCATAACCTTATATGGTGTCATTTCAACGGATTATGATGAAGCTCTTTTCAGTGGAAAAACGGTAATCTCTAAAGCTTTTAATCTTTAAAATATAATGGCAGTTTTATGAATTACACCTTCGATCTTACCATGTCAAACAAGGTTTAATTACATATCTCGAACACTCCATACTCTTATGGTGTTTCGGGAAAATGCAAATCCACGGAACGATTCCTTTAAATCTTAGGTATTATGCTAAACTTGTAACTCAAATATCTTCCTTTATAAACTATTTATATTCTTGTTACAATGATTTTGCACTTCATCTTGAAAGTCCTTGAACTTTTCAAATGTTTCACACTTCATCCTTATTAAGTAAATATTCATATATTCACTCAAATTTTCGGAGAAAGCACATGAAGTTGAAATCCATCGCTCTTGACTATACATAATGGACTTCATACAACAATATGTACAAGTTCCAATAAGCTAGTCTATCATTCCCTTTTGGCCTATGAACGAAGTTTTAATTATCTCTAGGAAAGTTTCACAAGCGTCATTTGATCAAAATCAAATAGACTCCAAAATTCCATCCATATGGATTTTCTTCATGTTTTCTTTCCAATATAATTTAAACGGCGATGTCACTTCCTAAGTGATCTTTCAATCAATTTGTCTTTCGACATCTTTAGCACTAGTTTTATGGATGTGATATCTCCAACGAGATTTGCAAATCATCCATCTTTTATAGATTACGGCAATTATTTGAACAACCCTTTTGTTCTCATAATACCTGATAAAACAAATCTTGAAGGCAAGCTTTGATGTTTAACGAGCAACACAATAACCCTTTATTTTGTTCTCGATGAACATCATCACATATTCTTTTGCTAGTTACTTAGGCCATTGTAGTTCATGAATTGTGTTGTTTCGTATGACGATTCATACCAACAAATTCAGTATCAAATACTTGAGAACCACATTGTTTAATAAGCAAAGAATATAGCCATAACATGTATATCATCTATATACTTAAGCTGAACAATTCTAGTCTTTTCCTTTCTGCCATATATTTATGAGATTCTCTTTCAGTATTTCCTTTTCTGTTTGAAAGTATCTATCAACATCAATAGTGGAGTCATACATATGACACATAATCCAAAGCGTGTATAATTAAATACCAATGTCTTTGGACTTACACTTTGAAGTAGATCACCCATCATCAAATGTTTGGTGTTCTTTCAAATTCCTTTCTTTAGTAATCTCTTGGTGTAGTAAATATCTTACCTACATCAAATATTCACCCTCATCATGGATTTATCCATGATCAAACTACTTTTAGCTTGTAACGGTGAATCGCAAGTATAATGTTGCTCTCCAAAACCTTTTGGAGGATTAGGACAACTAGTGTCTCCAACCTTTTGCAAATTCTCATCAAATATGAGAACATGACTTTTGCCATATTATACTCTATCATGTTGTAACCAATACTTTGTTTCAGATATCACAATATCTTCCACATCATGGTTTCGAAAACAAATCTTTCAGATCCTAGATAACCTTGATATTAAGAGAATCCTTTGAATATCAAGAATCATGGAGACAAACATGATACTTATATACTAACACTTGGAATTGTTACTCTTGATTTAATACTAATTAATAAACTTCATGGAGTAGGAACTTCTTGAAAGTTTGCAATAGGACTTTTAAACTTTAGATTAACACTTAAAACAATACGATACCAGGTTAGTAAAGTATCTAACCAGAATTCTATAGTTCTATCATCTCAATTATAACTAAGCGCAAGGTGGTAGCGGATGCCAATGACTACAACAACTATGCAAATTCACTTTGATTTAGTTTATGATAAATTGAGTTTTAATTAATAATTAAATTAATCTAGGTGAACTCCCACTCAAAACAATATCCCTCACATTGTTTTAGTGATCACACGAACCAAATCCACCACATCAAAACTGATCATCACGAGAGTTGATATAGCTTCAATGGCGAACAATCAACATGTTCATCATATCTACTATATGACTCATGCTCTACCTTTCGGTAATCGGTGTTCTTGAGGCCATGTCTGTACATGCTAGGCTCGTCAAGATCAAACCTTAGTTTTTGCATGAGCAAATCTGGCTTGCTCACGTTGTATACACTTGCAGAATCTAACACACCCGATCATCACGTGGTGCTTCGAAACAACAAGCTTTAGCAACGGTGCTAACTAAGGGTGAACACTTTATGACTTGAAATTCATGTGCATGAGGGATCATCTTATAATGCTACCGTCGTCTACTAAGCAATACAAGATGCATAAAGGATTAACATCACATGCAATTCATAATATGTGATATGATATGGCCTTTCTTCTTTGTGCTTCCGATCTCCATCTTCAAGCACGAACATGATCTCCATCATCACCGACATTGCATCAAGGTCAATGATGCTTCTCCATGGTTGTCGTCCACCGGCTTCAACTATTACAACTACTTTGAATAGACACGCGGGTCTTAACAGAATTTAAAGACAACCATATGGCTCCTGCCGGTTGCCAACTTACAATAAGGAACATTGCATACATCATATATAATCACAATCATGGCCACATCACATCACAGCACACCCCTGCAAAATAAAGTTAGACGCTTCTACTTTCTTTGCATATTTTACGTGGTTTGGGGCTTTCAATAAGTGTCGTTCTAACTTACGAACAAGAACCACAACATTGATACTAGTATTGTCAATCACCCGTTGTAAATTGAATCTTAACTATGCTAGGAGAAACAGGCACCATAAAGCCACTTATGCAATACAAGTTGCATGTCAAGTGTGGAGCAAGTCTCATGAACGATGTCATGTAAGGTTAGCCGGCCTTCATCCCAACATACCGCAAGATGCAAAGTACACAAGAAGCAATCGACAATAAAAGCATCAACGCCCACAATGATCATTGTGTTCTACTCGCACAGATCTACATATAGACACGGCTCGATACCCTTTGTTGGGGTCGTAGCATGGAAAACAAAAATTTTCTATCGCATACAAACAAACAAGCCAAGATCTATCTACTAGATTGTAGCAACGAGTCGATAGAGGAACTCACCCTCGAAGATTCCAAAGCGGTTAACGAGAGCAGATTCTCGTGGGTGATGTAGTCGTACACTTCCGATCTCAAGATCGCGTGAGCGATCCTTCCGCGCTGCGTTCGGCAGCTCTTCCTGATCGGTCACGTTCGGTACTCGACGAAGACCTTCCTCTCCCTTGTTCCAGGGTGCGGAGGTTGTAGCACTCTCCTCGCGATTCCAAAGGCTGTGGTACAGGAAGTAGAGGGAGATCCTGCAGGCTTCGCCTTAAGCCGGAGGCAGTATGGTGGATTATGAGAGAGGCTATTAGTGGTCTAGAGATTAGACACACCAATTAGAAGGCTCTAAACCGCAGGCTAAAGCAATTAGAAGCTCTAAACGAGCGGCTCTAAACCGGAGATTAGAGGTAGGAACTTGTGTGTCTCTAGGAGGCCCTGCCCCTCCTTTTATGGGAGGGGGGTCTTGGCGCGCCAGGGGAGGGAGGGAGTCCCTCCCCAACTCGGCCTAGGGCTGGGCGCCGGCCTGGAGGAGTCCAACTCCTCCTCCAGGTTGGTTCCAACTCCTCTTGCTTGTTCCACGAGTTTCATGTTTCCCACAGCTTTCTGTTTTAGCCGCTTGACTTTCAAACGCCAATTTGACTTTCATGTTTTGGAACAGCAAGAACACTTAGTACATGATGCAATCACTCAATGACACACTCATGTACCCTTCCCCGAGTCTTGGGACAATCCGAACCTTCTAGAACATTCCCGATGAAAACACCTAATCATTCCCGAACTCAAACGGGACTTTCCTTATATGAATCTTATTCTCGGACCATTCCGGATCACCTCGTGATATCCGGATCCCATCCGAGACTCAACAACATTCGGTCTCTTTCTCATAATACCATAACTACTCAAAACAACGTCGAATCCTTAAGTGTGTCTCCCTACGGTTCGTGAATTATGCGGACATGATCGAGACACTTCTCGAACAATAACCAATAGAGGAATCTGGAAATTCATATGGCTCTACATATTTCTCGATTACTTTGATCGAATGAACCACTTACATACGATACCAATTTCCCTTTGTCTCACGATAGTTTACTTATCCGAGGTTATGATCGTCGGTATCTCTGCATACCTAGTTCAACCTCGCATCGATAAGTACTCTTTTCTCGTTCCGTGATATGTGATCCCTTGTGACCAAGTCACATGCTTGCAAGCTAATTGGATGACATTCCACCGAGAGGGCCCAGAGTATATCTATCCGTCATGAGGATGGACAAATCCCACTCTTGATCCATGTGTTTCAACCAATACTTTCCGAACACTTAATGCCACCTTTATAGCCACCCGCCACGGTGTGGTGTTTGATGTCATCAAAGCATCCATCCGTAAAGGTGATATGCATGATCTCATGGTCGAAGGAATTAGGTTACTATGTATCAGAAAGCATATAGCAATTGAACTATTGAAATGACTTTATCTTTATGCTACGCTTATCTATAGGAGTATGTCCATCACATCATTCTCCTAATGATATGATCCTGTCGTTAATAACATCTCTATGTTCATGATCAGGAAACCATGATCATATATTAACCAACAAGCTAGTTTAACAAGAGGCTTTACTAGGGACTCTTATTTTAGTTTACAAATCACACAAGTATTAATGTTTCCGGTTAATACAATTATAGCATGGTATGTAAACATTTATCATAAGTGTGAAGATATGATAATAACCACTTTATTATTGCCTCTTGGGCATATCTCCAACACTTTAATCCTATTTATCTTCAAAGTTGAATAACTTAACATAAATAATATTTTCTTCAAATATTATTATTTTTGCCACTTCAAAAGAAACACTATACCATTTCTTTAAAGCCATCACAACTTAAAACAAGAACTTAGTAATAATTACATAATATCATGGAACCTTAGAATTATATTATTATTGTACTTTACTCTTCATATTTATGTGTTTATCCTTCTTATGAAGTAAACTTAAACTAAATAAATCATTTAAATATATCGCTTTGGTAATAATTGAAGAATTACTTGGGATTTTGCTGTATGCATCTCATTACTTATGCATAACAGCATATTTCTTCTTTAAACATTGTCCTTACCGGGTAATGATGATATTTTTGTTGAACCCGAGGTCCAGGGTCAAGTCGAGACATTCGACTACAATACTCCATTATATCAAGGCAAGTTCACACTTGCTCATGTCCTTTATTTATTTTCTATAAAGTATTTTACAAGTCCAGTGTTGTTATCACCAGCATTTTAAAAAGGTCCAAAAACACTATTCTCAATAATAATGTGAACTATTGGTTACTGATCCAGGGTGATCATCTAATCTATTAAATCTGACCGTTGGAATACCACTGTTCAGAACTATATCACCTAGGACTTAACAACCAATGTCGCCAGTGATTCTTGCGCCATATATTACGCGTTGACCATGAGATTTGGTATGGGACGGAGAAGTCAGCTGTATCTTCTTCCTCTCGCATGAAGCCGTATGTGCAGGTCATGGCTGTTATCCTTGAAGTGTGCATATTAATTGGTAACTCGTAGAGGATATGCAGCATATGGGTGGGAACCCTCATCGTCCCACGATAGTTCTGGCATCTAACGGTTTGTACAAACCATTGCCGTAATTCATTATGTGGGCATGCTGTACACCAAGGAGGCATGCGAGGTCGCGAAGGGGGCAGTGATTGGCTTGGATCATCTTCTGGGCCCCACATCATGGAATTGTGGACGGGAATAAGATGCCCGGTTATGCAACAAAGAGTTGATCTCCCATGGGTAAAGTGACGCACCTCTGCAGAGTGTAAGAACTATAACTTGTTACTCCCTGTTCCAGGAAGGAGCTGCAAACGCTGTAGGAAATGAACTCCATGAAAGTTCTGGTAAACCTGTGAAGGCTGACGGACATAGCTTTTCAGAATAAAAGCAACCTTTGAAGAAATGTTTATGAAAACTTGCATTGCCTACGACCTATGGTCCGTGGCTGTAGATATAGTGCATCAAACACTCCTTTTTAGTGAACTTGCTGAGTACGCTCGTACTCAACGTATCTTCTTAACCCTTTCTAGATTCTAAAGACAATAACGGTCAGGAAGAGGAAATACTATATCCAATTGAAGACCAAGAAGAATTCCACTATGAAGAACCAGAAGTATCCGGAATCGTCGAAGGGAACAATTACGAAAACATATATGGAATGGAGACCGACGTATCTGAAGTGTAGATGTATAATATATAGTGACCTAGCCCAGTAGCATAGATCTTTGTTCCCTATTTATATTCAATCTCGTATAAACCTTAAATTTTAGTTTGCTTATTTATCTTGCTCTCAGAATTATTATAGCTAGCCCTGAGTCATCGGGATACCTATATGGACCTAGGAGGATCTCAAAATCGTCTTGTAATTCTGGTTGTAATAATGATAATGTATGATTTGGACCCCGCTTGTTTCTGTTTTACCACTCTGAGGATGTAATATTTGCGGAATGGTACTCCGTGAGTGTTATGTCCATGACTATAGTATACTACAACATGCAGTGGTATGATGGGTCACCGCAATCAGGCGATTGGCATCACAGACAAAGGGCTGCAAAGAAATCAACACATCTGATGAATAAAGGGCTCGGGGGCTCGCCCATGCAAAAGAAGAATAATACTTACATGGTCAGCTCGGGACTCTGAGGGTTTTGCTTGTGTCTCCCGAGCAACGATCGCATGGCCCCCTTGCCGCAGGGAGCTCGAATGGTCATCGTCGGAGTTGGCCACCATCTTAGGGAAAGATGAAGCAGGCTTCGACTCCCCGAACATCTCTTCGGGCTCCTCATCGAGGGACTCTTCCGAATGATTACTTCTAGCACTTACGAGGTGCCAAATCAACAATAAGCTAATACTTAGCATATCAACAAAATAATAAGATGCGACCAGAGTAACTTACGATGGTATGTCAGATACGTTGAAGACGGGAGCCTCCTTCTTCTCCTTCTTCTTCTTGGCCGGCGGCTAAGGGGCTACATCCCGAATAGGCACAGCCGCAATAGGGGAGGAGGTCGCACCCTCATCCCCACCATGATGCTCAAGGAAGGAGGGCCCCTTTGGTGTTGGTGGCGTTTCCCCATCTGAAGTCTCGCTCCGGGACCTCTTTCGAGTCCACCCTTCACTAGGCTCGGGGGCTTCCAAGGAGGGCGACTGCGTAGGCAGGAGTTCGGGCTCTGACTTTGCTTCTTCATCGTCCGTTGCAGCCGAGTATTTTTCAGGCAGAGGGGGAATCATTCCCGCTACCTTATAGCCCTGCAAAATAAAGACAAAATGTGAAACGAGTTAAGTAATAATAACAAACAACAAGCACTCGCAAAGCATTACATGCAACTACAGATTTCACCTGAGGGACGGCTTTCTTGGCATTGAAAGGAGGAGTCAGAGACTTCCCCAGAAGATCCTCTTCGGCCTTGTGCTTCAGCAGAGGCCGAAGCGCTCTATCAAGGTTAGCCGAAGACATCTCCTTCGGCAAAACCCTTGTCGGGTCGCTGGTGCTAGCATACAAGAACATCGGGTGTGCCCTCGCTTGGAGCGGCTGCACCCGACGCTTGAGGAAGGTGCAAATTATATCAACTGAAAGGATCGTATGGGCACCTAGAGGGGGTGAATATGTGCTACTTCAAAGTTTCTTCTTTTTCAAATTAAGGTTTGACAAAAAGGTAAATTCTCTAGATTATGCAACTAAGGTGAATTTACCTATATGTCAAACTAGCACCAACTAGCACAATACTAAGAAATAACAAGTAAGGTAAAGTGCGATAAAGGATAGAAGTAACCAAAGTGGTGGACGCGGAGACACAAGGATTTATTTCCCGTAGTTCCTTCCTTTTGAGGGGAAGTATGTCTACGTTTGGAGAGGGGGTGGTTTCAAACCACCAACGCCACGAGAGGCCTCCCTTGTTCTCCCATGAACCTCACCCCAAAGGGTTCGATTCACCTCATCCACTATATGGGCAACCTTCGAGGTGGAAGCCGGCACCTTTACAACAAGTTCGGGGCACACATCCACAACATAATTAGAGGCTTCCAAATACAAGCAAGCTGTCAAACAATCAAAATCAAGCTTGTAAGAACCAAATCAAAAGCTTGGGTTTCCAAAGAAACACTAGAGCAAGGGGTCCTCAAGTGAATGAGGGGGAAATGAATATCTCTCTTGGTGAAGCTATAGATCAAGGCCTCCTCCTTTGATTCTCCAAAGATCAAGGACTTTGGATGGGTGAGTGAAGAGATCTTGTGCATTTGGTGGCTCAAAATGTGCTGCTGTTCTTGAACTGGACGAGAAGGTTCCAAGGTAGAAGAAGGGGTCCTTTTATAGGGCCCCAGAAATTAGAGCCGTTGGAGTCACTTAACCCGGACAGTCCGGCCTGTATGAGTCGGACAGTCTGGTCCTGTCGGACATTCCGCTATGCATCAGCCGGACATTCCGGCCTGGCCAAGTTTCCGGCCAGAGTCCGGTCAATGTCCGGGTAGTGTCCGAAGTTCCTCACAGAACGTCCACACCTAGGGAGAAAAACTGGCGAACTTCCACGGTCGAACACTTCGGCTGCTTTGGGCCAGAAACTCCGGGTGGGTCGGACAGTCCGGCGCACATTAGCCAGATAGTCCGGCCAGATATTGATTCTGCCCTCTTTTTGTCCTTATCAAGCCCTTTTTCCCATGTGTATAAATTACCCAATAATGAATCTGATATCTCCTGAAACATTCAGCAATGCATTAAACCTATCCAAGTGTTGTCAACAAACATCAAAATAATATGAAAGGCATAAATGCCCTATCTTCAACATCGTTGACCTCTTTGCCTGGACCCAGCTGAAGGGCCTACGCCCGCTTATAGAGCTTCTCCACCTCTTCGGATTCACCCTCCAAAATGTTGTTCGGCCATGAACGCTTTCGGATGATCTTATGGGTGGAGTCAAAGGGAGCGAGCCTGTAATGTTGGTCGTCCATCTTGACGTCGCGGATATAGAACCACTTCCTCTGCCACTGCTAGACGGACTCGCAAAGATGAAAAGAGAAGAACTGGACAGAGGATCGGATGGAAATACCGCACCCTCCCAGTGGATAAACACCACTCGTGTCAGATTGCCTTTTCACGAAGTAGAGTCTCCGAAATAGGCCAAAGTGAGGCTCGATACCGAGCTAGCACTCGCAAAGAGTAATGAAGCAGGCAATGTGGAGAATAGAATTGGAAGACAGATGATGAAGATGAATCTCATAGAGAAAAAGGAGCCCATGAAGAAATTCGTGGGCGGGCAACGAGAGACCACGAATGATGAACACAAAGAACATAACCCGAAATCCTTCGGGTGGGCGTGGAATTACCTCCTGATCAGGAAGTATGGAGTCTCCCTTGTTCTTTGAGATCAATCCGGACTCGCGCAACTTGCGCAAATCCTCCTCCCGCATCTTCGTAAGCCGCCATCCACCATCGGTGGTGCGGCTGGGAGCAGCGGCCTTCTTGGCAGCACCGGCGGCGCTCGAGCCTGCTGCGGCGGACGAGATATTCTTTGGCTTGCCCATCCTGGTGACGCGGCGATCACGGCGGTGCGAGCGGAGAAAGGAAGAGGGGAACACACGGAGGATGTCCAATGCACAGTGCAAGCACGAGCTCAAGAAATGGCAGCAATGGCGCAGGATGGAAGCAAATGCCGAAGGGGTAAAACTCCTCTGTTTTTCCCCACGGTATAAAAGGACGAGGACGACGAAGCGGACCCGTTTATGCAGAAGCCCTAACGTGTGCCCTAGATCTCATCGTCTACGTGTCAACACCAACCTGAACCATCGCAAGCACGCCGCCCAATATGCACAAAAATCAAGGAGACGTCGTAATTTTCGCCATGATTACGCGTGACTAGTCAAATTCAAGTCAGACGGTGGGACCCACGATCGTCCCATCACATTGTCTCTGCTGCTGCAGACGATTGAGCTCACAAATCGTTAGCAATGACATCATCAAAGCAAAGCTAGCAACGGCTTGAAGATTTCGACTGAACATAAAGTACTTACTCGAGTCTACAACTCAACCAACTACTAGGCTACTCCTATCAAGAGCGTTGGCCGCGCGCCTGAAGAACTACAATAGTAACAACACCTCGAAGAGATCTTCGAGTCCTACGTCGAGTCTGCGACTCCACTACAGACTCGGGGGCTACTCCCATAGGGAGCGCTGGTCGCGCATTCAAAAAAATGTGTCCTTTGGATATATAATCGAAGCATCCGCAATAAATGAACTAAAGTCTCCGCTCAAGTCTAGGACTTAAACAGACACTCGGGGGCTACTCCCATAGGGAGCGCTGGTTGCGCATCCTATGAAATATTCGAATGAGATCCTTCGGATCAAGTACCATAAAAATCTTTTTAGCAACTTTTCCCAAATTAACGCTAAGTGAGAAACAGTCTCCTTGGTCTCCCGAAAAACATCTACAGTGATAAACCTTCGGATGTTGTGTCTACGACATAAAGATAAGCCCTTTGGATATAATTTGATGGCCTGGTATCGCACCTGACTGCGCTCTGCCAGTAACATACCATGTTAGCAGGCACGATGAAAAATCCCGATGGATACATTGGGTACTTAACTTAAACACTAGGATTCGACTCCTATAAGACCTCAACGGCCTGAGTCAAATCACGCCAACATTGTTCTGGATTCGAGTCCGGGGACTCGAATCTGAAGAAGATCGTATTGTTTTGTCCAATGATAGTTAACTGACCCTGATCTGTTGGGTGAGTCAGGCACATGTATCAACAATCCCTATGAACTGACATGCTTATTCATAAAGACGGGTTCGAATGAGAAACATCCGAAAGATTATAGAGTCTCCAGTCAAATCTACGATTTGACTGAACACTCGGGGGGGTACTGACATGGATATACCCTATGGGTGCCTCGTATTGATATACCCGGTCCAGCTCAGGAAAGGCCCACGTGAAGACTTGTTGTCCAAAAAGATTTCGGGTGGCCCAAAGCCCATTACAAGTTCGACTCCTTAAAGGACACGACTAGTTGTAGATAGAATTTCAAAGGGTTCAACCCTATCCTGTAACCGACTCGACCTACCCCCGAGACCTGGCCTATCTATATAAAGGCCAGGAGGGCACGACATGAGGGTATGGCGAGAAGGATATCTTCACCTCATACACACACCACATGCCAATATCATCTGCGCATCTCCTGTAACCTTTGGTTCCGCCATAAGCAAGAACAGACAAGCAGGAGTAGGGTTTCCCTCGGGGGCCTGAACCTGGATAAACCTCGTGTCCCCATGTTCATTGGCTGTTAACCGTCTCGTGACTTTCAGCATCCCCATCTTCTCCAAAAACTCAAGTCTATAACAATAGGTATTGATAAGTCGAACCCTTGTCAAGCACATGATGAAAAAGAACCGCACTTTAGTGTGTACTGCGTTGTAGTGAACCACCAATAGAGCAAGCACAACCTGGACATACACACTCTCGACACTATTTGGTATACTATATACTTACTCACCAGTTGAAAATGATGAAAATGGATGGATATAGGGACAGAGGGTCCTGCCGCTGTAGCAGTCATCTCAGCGGCCAGTGAAGAGGAGGGCCTACATATTTAGTCTAAGATTATGTAGCGTGGAGCTCGCAAATGCAGTTCAAACTTCATGTCACTGTTTTATATGCATTCCTATGGTTTTGTTTTATGAGATGTTTTCTTCTATGGAGCAATAAAATCTCTGTCTTTTTAGTATGAGCAATTAGATGGTTAGTTTCTTCAACATGTTTGGCTGTTAAGAAAGTCAAATCGGATGAGTGTTTGCTTCAAAGAATGTGAGCAGATACACTGATATATTTTGATAGTTTCGTCCTTCATGCTACGGATTGCTTTATTTAGAGTATTTACTTTTCGCTCATTTATCATCGCTAAAATAGTTTGAAATCAACGAGATAATGCGCCAAGGCGCACCGCTAAATCTAGTTTAGTACCGGCACTACCACATCTGCACATGTGCAATCTTTTTTTTTGTGAAAGATGGTACAAGAAAGAAGCTAAAAATACATGATACACTCACCCATGAATGCACGCGCGCGCACACCCTATCTCTATGAGCACATTCAAAATATTAAGTCTAAAAGACTGATTCGCAAGTTCTTGAAATTGACAAAATCAACATAGACGTCTTGTTATCGATGTGAACGCCACCTCCTAGTGAAGAATATTTCTTTTTTATGAGACGACAAAGCATCAAATATGGAATCTTCTATTGAAGAATATTACTTCCTTTTATGAGATGCTAAAGCGTTAAACGTGGGATATGATTCTTGGTGGCTAAGGATATCATTGTCTTCCTAAAGGCATCTCCAGCATCACGACCCATATGGTCATGCCGCGTCCGGGAATGAACAACCGCGCACACACTCTCTAGCGGTGCGGCTCATCTAGAACCGACGCGTCCGGCACGACCCATCAACGCACCAAATTTGGGTCGTGGTTGCATCCAAGCGAACACGGGTGGACTAAGCGATTGTCCTCCTATCCGGGCCATCTAGCTATTTATGGAGGGAGGAAGGCTCCTCCAAGTCTGACCGCGCCGCTTGGGCGCCTGCCCTCCTGCCGCTCATCCCAACATCTCTTGGTGCGGCCACATTAATGCCGGCGCTTCGAGCTTCGCGCCGGCATCCAATGATGCGGCCTTCTTTCTTCCACACTTGAGCCCTTTTTCTATTTGGCACCACCACCAGTAGCACCACGCTAGCATGGACGATGGCATAGGAGTGAGGGGGAGGCTTGGAAGCCCACTAGGTCCTAGGCGTGGGGGCCGGGATCGGAGAGGGAGGCGCGGGGGAGAGGCTAAAAGGCCTCGCCACCACCTCCTCCTTCGCCACTGTCATCATCCGATAGATGTCGATCAACCAGGTGGACGACTTCGAGTTCGGCGTCACCATCCACCTGGGAATAAACTGGGACAGGATGCGCATGCACAGAGGTTTCCCGTCGTGGTGGAAGGGAACGAGCTCAGCCCGGCCAGGTTTTCTGCAGATTCCCGGTGGCACAAACAGGCAGTGGAGCAACGAGGTGTTGTTCGACCGCGTCGGTCAGATGTACCTCGCCAATGGCTAGAGAGAGTTCGCCAGCGTGCAGCAAATGCAGATCGACCATTTCCTTGTCTTCAAGTGGCACTAAGAGGGCGTGCTCATGGTCAGCGTCTGCGACAAGACCATGTGTCGTCGCCATTACCACTCCAACTTCGATGACTAGATCGAGACGAAGCTATGGCCTCTTAGTTTATCTTTCATTGTATTCATCTATTAGCTTCTACTAAATTGTATAGAACAATGTATGACACACCTTGCAATTCTATTATAATTTAAGCAACCATGTGTGCCATTTCTATTACAACGATTTACAGATGGCTGGTCCTGTGCCGACAAACCTGCCAACTCTCGCTGGACGTGGTTGCGCGCGCCGCTGGTCGAAAGAAGGTAGTTAGGCATGGTGGTGTAGAGGTTATTGTAGTTAGGATGGGGGATTTCCCACCTTCGTTGGCCCCTCCTTTTATTACGAGCAGCTGGAAGCAGGGGGAAACATTCAGAACCGATGGGAAGCGGCGGGGAGATGGAAAACATCGGTGGCCACATTGATGACCAAAATTTGCCATCAGGCGTCCCGGCCAGGGAAGCGAGACCACGACCCAAATTCTATCCACGAGACGACGCATCTGAACAGAATCGAACTGACTACGGCGCTGTTTTGGGTCGGCTCGCTGGAGATGGCTAAGAGCAACTCCAGCAGATGATGTATAACTGCGCTCGCGCGCGAAAAACCGACTTTTTCCCGCGCGAGAGCCCACGTCGCGCCCTCCAACAGTCGCTCTATCTTCCTGCACGCGGAAAAAACTTTTTCGCGCGCGCAATTGCACGCGCTTCTTTTGACGCACCGCTCGGCGCGCGCTCGTTAAATGCCGCGCCACGCGTGAAAGAAAACCATCGGCACTTCAGCGCGTGGACTCATCTTCTTCCCCTTCCCATCGCTTCTCTGCCGACGCGCCCGCGCCATGTTGCCATGCCGGGAAGCTTCGGGTACTGTGGCGTACGCGCGCGCCCGACCGACAACTACTACGCCGAGATCCGGTCTGGCGACGACCGCGTCATCCTCGGCACCTTCGACACCACGCACGAGGCCGCGCGTGCCTACGACGTCTTGGTGTGGCGGCTCGGGTGCCCACGCGCATTGATGAATTTCCACGACAACTGGACGCGCGAGCAGGCCAAGGCACTCGCGCCGCTGCCTCGCCTCGTGACGGAGGAGGAGTGCCGCCACAGGCGCGAGATGGAGCGTCTCCTGCTCATCGCCTAGCGCGATGAGCGCCTGCGACAGGAGTGGCGCCAGCGTTTCCCCGAAGACGTTAAAGCGCAGCGCACGCACAACGCTGAGCAGGCCGCGACCAAGGCGGCGGCGAGGGCGGATGGCGAGGGTTCGATCGTTAATGCCCATTGTTATGGACTTGGGTTTTGGAGAAAGAGGAGACGCTGAAGATCGCATAATGGCTAACAGACAAGCAACACGGGACACGATGTTTACCAGGTTTAGACCCCAGAGGGAAAAACCCTACTCCTACTTGTCTGCTAGCTCTTAAATGATAGCGAAGCCGAAGGTTACATGGGGTGCGCAGATTGAATCTGGCGGGGTATACGCTAGGGTTATGATGTGTCCTCCTGGCCTTTATATAGATAGGCCGCCAGGTCCTGGGGTAGGTCGAGTCGGTTACAAATTTAGGATTTTCTCTTTGAATTTCTATTTAGAGTTTACCATACTTGTTTGGCCGGTAATTTGTCGGTAATTTGTCATAGTAATAGATTCTAGTAGTATATATTTTTATGTTCTATGTAATATATTTCAGTTTTAACTTTTAGATCTATTTTATGTCATGTTTGTTACAAAATCTTATTTGGCCACGCTTGAATTTAGCACGTCTGTTAAAGGGGTTTGTGCTATAAATATAAATTTAACGTTCAAGCGCATCTGCCGAAGAAGATTCGCGCGCAACGCACTATAACCAGATCACACGCGCTGTAATGCGTTTTAGCGTGCCAAAATATACAGCATATGCCCAAGTTGCTTTAACCACCCAACCAAAGGCTGATTCTCCGCACACACACCCAATTCAGTCATGCGCCCAATGATTATGCTCAGGAACCTATAGCTAGCAATTATAGCTGTGCTCTTAATACTAGTTGGAGTATCTCCTTTTCCTCTCCGGCTCTCTGTCGGCAACGAGACATCACAAGCTATAGCCAACTAGGGCTATACGAGAAGCAAAGCGCCGAAAGCTGTAGTTTGATTTGGACGGACGGATGGACGGACGGCACGGTAGTTAGCAGCTAAATGCACGTTGAGCGGTGGCCGTCCGTAGAACAACTCGCATCGATCTGTTCGTACATGACATCAGGCGTTGTGCTCAAGCAACTAGACATCACCATGTGACCCGACTCCTCACTCTTGGTGTCGGCGACAGAGACAGTTCAATCGTGGTTATGTCCCAAAACCATACTTCAATCATCTAACTCGAGGGTGACCATGGCATGGTTGCAAGCTGAGGATCGGGTAAATTTGCGATGTAAATTTGGGCAATATACATGCACTCACGGATGAGATAAATGTACTCACAATAGCTAAATATTGTGATAAACGTGACATGAAGAAAAACAAAGCACGGAAACGAGATCACAACAGAGGGACGCATGATTTAAATGGAAAACCTCTTTAACAAAGAAAAAAACACGGACAACAGCCAACGAAAATTTACTATAATGAAGAATGTTTACATAATGCCGGAGATTTTATAGATGCAACTTATCCCAAGCCTATCCGGCGACGGGTCTTTGCTCCGCTAGTTAGAAGTTAATATTTTTAATGAATTTAGATCATACTTCAACAAAGTCCACCATGAGACAGATTTTTTCTTATAGCGTCAACAACAACATTGTCTCTAACAAAATGGTAAATGACATCAATATGCTTTGTTTTTTGATAGAACATATGATCCTTTCTAAAGTATATGGCACTTTGAATCTCACAAAACAAAGTAATAGAAGAATCATCTTTACAAAGCTTACTAAATAAATCTTCCAATAAACAGATACTTTGCAAGTTTCAGTAATAGCTATGTATTTAGCTTCACTGGTAGATTGGGCAACAACTGCTCACAGTGCAGCCTTCCAGCTAACGGTGCAAATCTGCCTAAGCCTATCCGGCGAAGGGTCTCGCTTCGCTCATCAAAATTTAGCCTTCTTAATAAATTTGGATCTTTCTTTAACAAATATATTTGATGTGCGCTTTGCAAACTTTTTGAAAGAGACGCAGCTTAGTTGAGAGGAGCAAGCACATTACGTGGTTGATCTTGCCTGTAGTCAAATGATTGTCTCTAAGATCATTGCCCATACACCACAGAAACACGTCAGTACACCGACGGCCAGAAGCCATTGACATAGGTCAAATTGCTATCGGCATAGGTCTATGCCGACGGCGGCCGGCGGTATAGCCCCGTCGGCGTAATACTACGTCCACCTAGACTAATATGCCGCCGATGTAATAAAGCCGTCGGCGTAGACGGCTATGCCGATGGCTTAGCCGTTGGCATAGATCATTTGTCCCTACCTAGACGGCTAACATGCGTTAGGATACGCCGACGGTTTAGCCGTCAGCCTAGTTTTTGACCTTTTTATTTTTTCAATTTTTTATTTATTTTGTTCCAAAAAATTAGAATTTCTTTTCCAATTTTTTTTGAATTGTTTGACTTTTTAATCTCACAAACGATTTTTTAACTCTAAGTATGTTTAATCTTCGGTTAAATTGCACTAATGGTGAAACTTCCCGATCGAAGCTTCTGATAAAGAAATTAGACATTGTTGATAATACTACCATAACAATCCCATTAACTCTTGGAACATAGTGTCACGCGTCTTTATTTTTAAAAGTTCAAAAAATTATTTAAGTAAACAAAACTGAATAAGTAATAATAATCTTGAATTCAAATGACAATAAAATAATTTTTGTTTGCCTTTTTCTATTTAATATGGAATAATTCATATCTTTAAATTCGTAAATCGGAATCCGACAAATAATATGTCTAAATCAATTAGAAAAATGAGAAGATTTCAAAAATGACATCCATATCATATTTTTAATCATGCATCATGTATTTTTAAATATAATTTATTTAATAGTGTTCAAATTTTCAAAAAATCATATTGTGAGTCTAAAAATAGTTAAAACGGCGAGCATGAAGATTCTTACCTATGTGATGATTCTCGCTAAACTTGCATTGGATCTCTAAAAAAATCATATTGTAAGGTTAACAATGATTTTTGCAAAAAATCATGAGCATTAGATCAAATACCTGTAGTTCAAACCGGACCCACTCCTATCGGTTCGGCAAAAATTTGTCTTTTTCACTAAGTATGGACAGAAAGGTTTGCGATATCCCAGTTGAAACATTTTCCATGTAAGGTGATCTAGTATTTTTTTTTAAAATGGTATGATAGCATTTTGAATGAACATTTTGGTGGTTGCATCACGGCCCATTTTAGGCGCTCGAAAAATGGAAAAAGGCTTTTCCTTTAAACGAAAAGGAAAACTTCTTCCTGCAACATTGTTTGCCATACCATGAAGCACGTGCATGCATAATATGGGTGCAATATCACAAACTATGTCCAGATTGTAGCCATAACATTGGTCATTTGACCCGAAAGCAAGAAAACCTCGAACATGATAGATCATTTTGTGAAGGTTTTTTGAGACATAATCAATTTACCAAGTTTGGTATTTTTCTTACAACTATGTCATATAATATGACACACGAAGGATTTACATTATTCGGACCGTTTTTAAATTTCTTATGGTTGTTATAAAATTTTCCTGTTTCAAACTATGGTCAAAACGGCGGGCATGAAGATTGTGATGAGCCTCACTAAAACTTGCATTAGATATCTGAAGAAACATCATATTTTGATATAAAAATTATTTTTAAAAAAAACATGAGCAGTAGATCATGTACCTGTAGTTTAAACCGGACCCACTTCCTACCCATTCGGTAAATATTTGTCTTTTTCACCAGGGGTGGACGAATAGGTTTGAGATACTCCGGTTGGAATGTTCTCTATGTAAGTTGGTCTAGTATTTTTGAAAAATGGGGTGGTAGCATTTTTTAATGACCATTTTGGTGGTTGCTTCACAAAACACCTCGTTTTTGGCACTCAAAAAATAGAAAATGGTTTTTTCGTGCGATGAAAAGAAAAACTTCCTCCTGCAACATTGTTCGCCATCCTATAAAGTTTGGTATTTTTTCTTGCAACTATGTCATATAATATGACACCACGCGAAGGATTTACATTGTTCTGACCGTTTTTCAATTTATCATGCCCGTTACAAAAATTTCCCGTTTCAAACTATGGACAAAACGGCGGGCATAAAGATATGTGATGGGCCTCGCTAAAACTTGCATTGGATCTCTTAAGAAACATCATATTGCAAGTTTAAAAATAATTTTTTCAAAAAATCACGAGCATTAGATCATGTACATATAATTTAAACCGGACCCACTTTCTACCGGTTCGGCAGAGATTTGTCTTTTTCACCAGAGGTGGACGGAAAGGACTGAGATATGCCGATTGGGACATTGTATATGTAAGATGGTCTAGTATTTTTTGAAAAATAGGGTGGTAGCATTTTGAATGAGCATTTTGGTGGTTCCTTCACAAAACATCCTGTTTTTGGCACTCGGAAAATTGAAAATGGCTTTTCCGAGCGACGAAAACGGAAACTTTCTCCTGCAACATTGTTCGTCATCCCATGAAACACATATGTGCATAATATGGGCACAGTATCACAAACTATGTCCTGATTTTAGCCATAACATTGGTCATTTAACCCAAAAGCCAGGAAACCTCGAACATGATAGGTCATTTTGTGAAAGTTTTTGAAACATAATCAATTTACCAAGTTTTATATTTTTCCTTGCAACTATGTCACATAATATAACACCACTCGAAGGATTTACATTGTTTGAACCGTTTTTGAATTTCTTATGCCTGTTACAAAATTTCCCCGTTTCAAACTATGGTCAAAACAGCGGGCATGAAAATATGTGATGAGACTCCCTAAAACTTGCGTTGGATCTCTAAAGAAACATCATATCGTGAGTCTAAAAATGATTTTTTTTCAAAAGACCATGAGCATTAGATCATATACCTGTAGTTCAAACTGGACCCACTTCCTGTCGGTTCGGCAGATATTTTTCTTTTTCACCAGGGGTGAATAGAAAGGTTTGAAATCTCCCGGTTGGGACATTCTCCAGTCTAGTATTTTTTTAAAATGGGGTAGCAACATTTTGAATGAGCATGTTGGCGGTTGCTTCACAAAATGCCTCGTTTTTTGCACTTGGAAAATAGATAATATGTTATACAAAAGTATATGTAATGTTTTTATATTTTATTCAATAAAAATATTTAGTATTTGAGTTTAGTTAGATAGATCTTATTTTTCTGCAAATTTTGGTATATTATATGTATTTTTTGAATTAGAATGATTTATTTATGAATTTTTCTAGTATTAATATGACAAAAAGAGAAAATAGCAAGCCGTTGGCGTAGCCTTGACGTCATCGCATCACCGTCACGGCTTATCTACTACGCCTACGGCCCGGCTATGCCGACAGTTATTTTTACCTACGCCGACGGCTATTTTGGACCAACGGCCCATTCGCTGGCCAGCCTAACTCACGGTTCTAGCTGACAGCCCCGATAAAAAGTCGTCGGCGTAGCATATGGTCCGTCGGCGTTTTAGGTGTTTCCTGTAGTGATACGAATGACGACGGGAGAACCATATCTCGGATGCATCCGGGACACTGACGTGGATAAGAGCATAAAATGATAATAATGCAGGCCACTGCCGGATCTTGCCCACCCCACCGCCACCGGTCGCCATCACAATCTCCATTTCTCACCCACATATCACCTTTTGCTTACCTGGAACAAGGAACACGGGTACGGCCTCTTCTTGGCCACCCTAAACCAACCGAACCATAATCTGTCTTTGCCAAAGCAAAAAAAGAAAAGAATCTAATTAAGTAAGCACCCAATGATGTCGCACATGGGAAGAACCAGGTGCCTAGTTTAGTTGAACGAACATCGCCGGGCTCTCCTCTATATAAGCACCTCGCCCCTCTTCGCCTTTGTCCACCCAGACCCACTTCCATAAATCTGCAAGTATTGCGAATTTGTGACTATTGAGCTATCTCGCTCGCCAAGCCATACAGATGGATCAGGTGCTGAGCCAAGAGGGGGACAGCAACCGCGCGACGCAGGAGTACCACCACGTTGGCCTCGACAGGGCAACGGGCCTGTCGGAGGCCGACGGGGTTCTCCTGATCATGGAGCTGATGGAGGACTCGCTGCCGCCACCCGCCGTCGACGACGACGTCGACCGGCTGAGCCACGTCATCCGGTCGCTCGAGGCCGAGATCTTGAGAGGAAGCGCCGAGACGACGGTGCCCAAGGACGGCGGCGACTGCTTGACGGTACCACCGAGCGAGGACAGCTGTATGATCGACGAAATGCTGATGGCCGACCTCGATGGCTATGGCGGCGGGGCGTCCATGCCGATGGAGTACTGGCCGGAGGTGCCGCCGGTGGGGGGATGGTACTTGTACACGGAGGGGGGTGAAGGCACCATCGTTGGGCAGTACTGTTGGGCAGATCAGGGCTGCGTGGAGGAAGTGTACAGCCCGTTGTGGGAATGAGAATACGAGAATTAAAACAAGAGGGGTCATAGAGATGTGTAGCCGTAGTTTTCTTGCCACCAAATGCACATAAACAGTTCCATGCGCTGAGAAAAAAAACAGAGATTTTGCAGAACCTGTTGAATGAAATTGCTAATTTCGTTCTATTAGTTGGGCTCTCTTTTTTTTGTATATAGCCCTACTTTATACTCATAGATCAAAGGCACCGAAAAAAACGTGAAACAACAACTATTGATCGGTTATCAGACCAAGAGTTACCTCAACATTCTTCAAAGTCATCGTCTCTGTCCTTATCAGACCAAGAGTTACATCAACATTCTTCAAAGTCATCGTCTCTGTCCCGCCCTCTTACATCTCGAGTTTGACCATACCTCCGATGAAGGGAACTGTGCAAGACCGGACCTGCACAAACTAGCTAACGATTTGCAGAACCAAATGAGTGGTACCTACTATATGGCTGGGGAATTAGAGCATCCCACTTGTTGGGCGATCCTAGGCCGAAATCCGGAAGAATTTTGGGCCGGACGAAACTCGTTTTCGGTCTGAAAACGCCGAGTTTTCCACTGGCGTTTCCAGGCTGAGTTCTGATGTTCAACTAAATTCAGTTAAACACGGCGAAATTTGGGCGAATATAGGCGGATTTCATTAATTAGGACGATGACGCATATATTACATCAAAATTAAACTAGGAAAACATTAAATTTAAACTAGGCAAAGGCCGCCGCCGTGTCCGACGCCGATGCCGATGCCGGACGCCGCTTCTACATGTCGAGGCGGGGGTGGTTGCCGGCCTGGATGTGCTCCAGCACGGCGGCGAGCGTTCGCCCGGGAGCGCTCCACCAGCAGCGCGAACGCGCATTGTTACGTCCGGCGTCGAGCCAGCGGTCCTCATGTCGAAGCGGAGCCGTCTGTCGACGAAGAACTGCTCCCAGAAGACCAGGTTGTCAGGATCCTCGGCGTGATCCGGGTCTTTCATGACGGCGACAGCGTCTGGATCTCGCCGGCGATGTCCTCGTCGGTTGGCACAAGCGGAATTAGGATCCCAGCGGCGCTGAGATTCCAGCCGACGGGGAGACGAAAGTCCGGCGGCGCCGTATAGCCCGCGTCGTGGAGCAGCCGGGCCTCCCACGACTGCAGCGTGCGGCGGCCGTTCGCCGCCGCGGGTCGCCAGGGAATCTCTCGGTCGTGTCTTTTCGACGGAGTTGTAGAGGTGCGAGCGTTTGGAGTTCGCCGGAGTTGGAAGAGCTATGAGTGTGAAGCAAGACGGCGAGATGTACGGCTTTTGTAGGCCGAGACCGGCGGCCAGGGCGAGAGGGGTGTAGCGACGAGGGCGAGAAAAGGGGAAACAACGGGAAAGATGACGACTACTCGGCTTCTGTCGCTGACAGGACTGGTCCACTCGGCGAATTTGCTTCATCCGGCGTTTCTAGGATGGGATCCTGGGAATGACCTGGAAAGTCCGTACCAAAGTTGTCCCAAATCCAGACGAAAACAGGTTCCTGAAAACACGGCTAAACCGAAATTCGGCGTCCGAACCTAATTTTCACCCTGGGATCGACGTTGTGCGAAGGTGAGTGGAGATGCTCTTAGCACTCCTAACTATCGACCATATTGTGGGGACCGGAAAATCTCTTTGAATGACGGGCTCGACGGAGCCCTTCTTAAATATTTTTTTGATCGATATTTTCGAGTTTCCATTTTTTTAAAAAAATCCTAGATGCTGACAATATCGTAATTCTACAGCCCTGCAAAATATCAACGCGAAATAGTTTGTATTCTGGCCTACACAAAAATGAAAATCCTAATAAATCCGAAGGTTTTTGAAATTTGCACGGTTCTTGATTCAAAATTTTGTCATTTTTATATAGCCGTGCATTTTTTTTTTTGACATGCAGATAGAAGTCGTCATTATCTACATACAAGGTTTTTTTGAAACTTAATAGTGTCGATTTCAAAAAAATAAAAAAACGTGTCCATACTGACCGTCCTCCAAAACGGCGCACTCGTCTGGGGACACCCTAATAATTCCAAACAATATTTAATTTTGCTTCTCTTGTGCAACATACCATGTCAGATAGGAGAAAATCGTAGTACCATACCATGCTTCTACTATGGATAATAGTCAATCCTAGTCCACTCGACAAATATTTTTACCCCGTTGTTCGAAATGTTAAACTTGTATTTCTCATCTTCCTCCGCAAGCTTTCACTTTTGGGTTAATTGACAAGTAAATACACAATCCTATTATTTTTCGAGAATCATCCTACTTCAGAGCTGAAATCTTTTGAGTTCAAGATGTGATCAGCACACCAAATAAAACTCAGCACACTTTGGGTCATGTTTAGCTATGAGGGGTCACATGCGAGTATACGACAAACCACTAGTGGAGAAGGTACCTCTAGTCCCTGCTGGCCTCTAGTTCCGGTTTTTAAAACCGGGACTAGCTATGCGGGACTAGAGACCCGAGCATTAGTCCCGGCCTATTTATCGGCCGGGACAAATGGTCCTCTACATGGTCACCGCAGCGCAGACAAATAGAGTCTAACGGGGCGGACAAATGGTTTGGGAGGGTTTAAACCGTCTGATTCGGACCATTAGTCCCGGCCCCAGCCATAGCCGGGAGTAATGGCCCAAAACAAAAACCCTTTTTCTACTAGTGAACGTTTAGGTATTAGTGCATTATTCGCCTTTCTCCACCTGTTTGAGTTCTTGGATAAAATGCCTTCTAAGACAATGAAATCATGTTAATCACTCACTTGATGCAAGTCCACATTTGTTTTGAGTGCACCAATTCAAGTGCACAGATTCTATCTTCTATATATTCTGCATTTTTATAAGAAAAAAGTGTCTTCCATTCCCTTGCTAGGCCGTTCAAAGCAAGCCCAGCACTCAAAATAATTACATGGACTTAATCTGGGCCGAGGTCTGAGTCTAAGCAAAAACATGGGAACCATCCTGTAAATCATGTTGGGCTTCTCGCCTTTTTTAACGTATTAGGTTTTCCACCCGTGTCACTAACTCTTCGAGCATTCTGAAGTTTGAGAACTTGCTTCTACTTTATTAATCAAGCAGAAATAGAGTCATTATAAATTGTTTCCCGTATATATTTCGGGGGCACAACACGCCATAAAGATAAACCAGAGAACTCACTTGATCGAGCTAAACAACATTCTGCACATGCCCTGATATGACGTAGGGTGTCAAGTGAGATTTACCAAAATCCCGCTTCTAGTTCATTTATTAAAATTTAGTGCAAATTTTTGCTTAAAATTTAAACTAGATTTTGGCAAATAAACTAAAAGTGGGATCCCACTTGACACTCTATTACCATAATGGAGCAGCTTAAAAAAAAAAGGAGCAGCTTACAAAATCATTTGCTAGTCGCTTCATATCATAGATCACCACCCTGCAGCTGGAGCGGTCTTTTTCGCCGGTCTTCATGCGCTGCACAACAGATAAGCAATCCAATGCAACAACAAAACCGCCCATACCTTCCTCCTTCGACCAGGAAACAGCAAGCCTAATCGCCACTTGCTTCCGCCAGCTCTGGGCTTGAAACATTACGCAACTGTCTCCAATACAAGCGACGGAATCCCCAACATTATCATGGGCTACCACACCATCTCCCATCCTTCCCGAAGATGCAAACAGAGCGGCGTCGATATTGAGTTGAATCATACCAGCCGGCAGCGGAGACCAAGAAACTCCTGTGGAGGTCTCACGAATATGAATGGCAACGTGTTTTGTCATATGCATGTGTTAAGAACAACTCAATCGCATGCTTTAGTTTTTTTTATTGTTAGATTATGAGTTTGTCTTGTAATACAAGTTGGTTAGGCTGGCCGAGTCGGTTAGAGTTTTGGCTGAATCGGGCGTGACGCTAGCCTCATATATACTCCTTGTACTTGCTACAATCAATATACGTGAGATTTATTATAATTTTACATGATATCAGATTAGTTTTGTTCCTAGGCCATGGCCGCGCCCCCCACACCGCCGCCGCCGCTTCCATCCGGCTACTTCGAACGCCGGGCTGCCCTCGTCGCCGCCAAATCCGCCTTTCTCGCGGCGTCCTCTTCCAATCCATCCACTCAAACCCTAGCCCCAACTATCCCCACTAGCAACTATGCCGACACGATCTCAGATGTCAGCCCGTTCATCCCAATTACCCTAGATTTACCAAAGCATAATTACTACCATTGGCGCCATCTCTTCGAAGTTCACCTCGGTCGCTGCAATCTTCTCGACCACGTCGCCGCCGACACCGTCCCTCGGCCCTCGGACCCGCGCTGGGTCAAGGACGATCTTGCAATCATCCAATGGATCTATTAGTGAGTCTCCACCGAGATCTTCAACCTCGTCTTCCGCGACGCCACCAACGCCGCCGCCCTCTGGGTGGCTCTACGCCACCTCTTCCAGGACAACGTCGACGGTCGCGTCAACACTCTCCACACGGATCTCCGCAACACCGTCCAAGGAGACTCACAAGTCGGCGTCTACTGCCAGTGCCTAAAGTCCATCGCCGACGAACTTCGCGGGCTTGGGGATCCTATCGATGATAAGAAACTCATCAACGTCCTCCTCGTCGGCCTTGTCGAACGCTTCGAGAAACAGGTGTCCTTTATCCCCATGATGCGACCACCACCCTCCTTCGCCGAGGTCCGGTCCATGCTCCAATGGGCCGATCGTGCCATGACCAACAAAGAGTCGCGTCACCAGGTCTTCGTCACCATGCCACGGCCACCGCCTCCACCACCGGCCGCTCCTCCAGCTCCTCCAATGCACCCCCCCCCCGTGGGATGGCGCCCGAGCCCGAATTACCGTGGCAAAAACCCGATCTACCGCCCGCCAACGCCACGCCCACCAGCTGCACCAACCCCGCCAGCTCCGACGCCACCTCCGAGCGTCGCCCCTTCCCCTGCGCCTCCAGGTTGGCGCCCGTCACATGATCCTTGGACCGGGCTTGTCCAAGCCTGGCCGATGCCTTGTACTCCACCGTCCCCGATTGGAGCGCCTCCTGCAAAGTCTGGCTCCTGGATGCCGGGACTCTGCCCCCACACGGGATCGCCAGGACTTTTGAGCCCTCGTCCCCCGGCGCAGGCGTACCACGCTGCCCCGTCGACCTATACCTATGGCGCTCTGTCTCCTGCGTCGTACTACACCAACAGCAGCGGTATCTACCACCTGCAGCCTCAGCTGACATCTGCTCCGACAGCCTCCTACACGATGCATGCTCCGCCACCATCGACGGCTCCGCCTCTACTGCCTTCACCAACCCCCCATTGGGACCAAGCCGCCTTATTGCAGGCCATGAACAATTTTGCTGCCCAGGGAGCATCAGGTATGGACTGGATTTTCGATTCTGGTGCTTCTAGCCACATGTCTAATTCGAATATTATGCTGTCAAATTGCACCTCTTCCCCTTTTTCTTCAATTACCCTAGGCAATGGCTCCACTATTCCAATCTATAGCACTGGTCACGTCAATTACCCACACCCATTAAACCCTTTTTACTTCGAGATGTTCTAGTTGCTCCTGCTCTTATCAAAAACTTAATTTCTGTTCGCAAGTTTACCTCTGATAATCTTGTCTCTATTGAATTTGATCCCTTTGGCCTATCTGTGAAGGACCTTCGAACCAAGGAGGAGATCGCACGCTTCAATAGCTCCGGTGATCTCTATTCTCTCCATGGAGCTCCTACCGCACGTCCACCCTCCTCCATGATGGCCTCCGTCCACCTCTGGCACCAGCGTCTAGGCCACCCCAATGCCGTCACCACTACAAATTTTCTTAGTGAATTTTGTCTTCCATGTAATAAAGATTTTCATGATCCCTTAGTGTGTGAGTCATGTCAACAAGGCAAACATGTGCGTCTTCCATTTAGTTCTTCTAGTTCCTATAGCAGTTTTCCTTTCGAGCTTCTACATTGTGATATATGGACCTCTCTTCATACTAGTATTTCTGGTTTTCAATACTATCTTGTTATTCTAGATGACTTTACTCATTTTATTTGGAAGTTTCCTCTCAAGCACAAATCAGATGTACACACCACCTACCTCAATTTTCAACGATATGTTTCCACACACTTCTTTCTACCCATTCGGTTTATCCAATGTGACAATGGCCGTGAATTCAACAATATTACAAATTGAAACCTTTTTCTTCAACATGGCATTCTCTTGTGTTTTTCTTGCCCCTACACTTCTCCCCAAAACGGCAAGGCAGAACGATCTCTCCGTACTCTTAATGATATAGTCTGTATCCTTCTAATTCAATCATCTATGCCACCAAAGTTTTGGGCAGAAGCTCTTCGAACAACCACTTTTCTCTTAAACATCCACCCCTCTACTATTAACCCTAAAACAACACCCTTCTACTCTCTTTTCCTAAGCCATCCCAGTTATTCCGAGTTAAAAGTTTTCGGTTGCCTTTGTTTTCCCAACATATACGCCACCACTCCCAATAAACTATCTCCTCGCTCCACCCCCTGTGTATTTCTCGGTTACTCTGACAAGCATAAAGGATATCGCTGTCTAGATCTTACCAATAGTCGCGTCCATATATCCCGTCACGTCACTTTCGATGAAACAACCTTTCCTTTTGCTACTCGGTCATCTTTCCCTGAACCTACCTCACCAACAACTCCAACTCACTCCCCTAGCCTCCCACATCCTCTCCTATACAACCCTAGCGTCGCCAACTTCCAGCCCCTAGTCGCGGCAGAACCGACCCAACCCCCTGCCGCGGCACATGAAATGACGCAAAACTCTGCCACAGCAGACCTCCCTTCCGCGCCTGAGCCTGCCGAACCCTCTGCCGCGGCAGAGATTTAGGCTCCAACCGCTGTCGCGGCAGCGCGCGCTGCCGACGCATCATCACATGTGCCTGATCGTTCCGCTGTGCCGGGCACCTCCTCTGCTCATTTACCCTCACGTGTCGTCCCTACTACTGCTCCTAGCAATGACCATGTTATGCATACTCGTGCTAAGTCTGGTTTTCTCCTTCAACCTAAAGAACGTATCACTCTTCTTGCTGAATCCCAAATTTCACCTATTCCTCGTACCAACAAAGCTGCTCTTCTAGATCCTCATTGGTCCTCAGCCATGCGAGATGAGTTTTAAGCTCTCTTACAAAATGACACTTGGCAACTTGTTCCCCGACCACATGGTGCAAACATTGTCTTCGGCAAATGGGTCTTTTGCCAAAAATTCCACTCCGATGGATCTCTTGCTCGTTATAAAGATATATGGGTTTGTCGGGGTTTCTCTCAACAACATGGAATTGACTATGATGAAACCTTTTCTTATGTTGTTAAGCCAAGCACAATTCATACTGTCCTTAATCATGCTATTTACTCCTCTTGTCCTATTCATCAACTCGACGTTAAAAATGTGTTCCTTCATGGAAGTCTTAATGAAATAGTCTATTGTCAACAACCTCTTGGATTCGAAAATCCTAATCTACCCGATCATGTTTGTCTCCTACAAAAATATCTTTATGGCCTTAAACAAGCCCCACGGGCCCGGTTTCAACGATTTTCTACTTTTATCCAAACAATAGGTTTTGTTTCCTCTCTTTCTGATTCCTCTCTTTTTGTCTACAATCAAAATTCACAAACTTCTTATTTAATTCTCTATGTTGATGATATTGTCCTCACAGCTTCTTGCACCCCTTTTCTTAACCATATTATTTCTCTTTTAAACACCGAATTCTCCATGACTAATCTAGGTAACTTACATCATTTTCTTGGTATTTCTGTCACTTGTACTTCCAATGGTATTTTTCTATCTCAACGACAATATGTTCTTGATCTTCTCTCACGGGCAGGGATGCAGGATTGTCAACCCTCTCGTACTCCTATTGACACATCCTTTAAACTTTCTGCTGATGGTGAGTCTTTTTCCGATTCTACTCTTTATCGTAGTCTTGTAGGTGCTCTACAATATCTCACTCTTACACGTCCTGAGATTTCTTATGCTATCCAACAAGCTTGTCCCTATATGCATAACCCCCGTTTCCCACATCATAACCATGTCAAACGTATTCTTAGATATCTCAAAGGCACTCTTGATCACGGTATTCACATTAATTCTTCCTCTCCTACTACTTTGATGGCATATTCCGATGCCGAATACTGTGTTTTTCTTGGTAACAATTTGGTTTCTTGGTCTTCAAAAAGACAGGTTACAGTCTCAAGTTCTTATGCAGAGGCTGAGTACAGAGCGGTTGCGCACACGGTTGTTGAAACGGTTTGGCTACGCCAGCTACTATCGGAGTTGCACCATCATATTCATCAAGCAACCATTATTTATTGTGACAATGTTTTATCTATATACATGTCTAGAAATCCAGTGCAACATCATCGCACCAAGCATATCGAGATCGATATCCACTTTATTCGGAAGAAGGTTACTTTGGGCCAAATACGGGTTCTGCATGTTCCTACCACATCGCAATTTGCTGATATCTTCACCAAGGCTCTTGCTACTACGGCTTTCACTGACATTCGATTCAGTCTCAATGTTGTTGAACCCCACGATGAGACTATGGGGGATCTTAGATTATGAGTTTGTCTTGTAATACAAGTTGGTTAGGCTGGCCGAGTCGGTTAGGGTTTTGGCTGAGTCGGTTGTGACTTCAGCCCCATATATACTCCTTGTACTCGCTACAATCAATATACGTAAGATTTATTATAATTCTACATTTATCAATAACAAGAGGGTTGACGGTACCACCCTCCTCCCTCAACTAGTGGGCATCCCAATTGTGCCAAAAGGTCACCGCCAGAACTGTCGCATGTTGCTCACCATTCGTAGCTAAAAACTCAGTGAGTCATGTCTTCATTGAGGTAAAACCATTTTGATTGAGGTGGACATCAAATAATTGCTTCACCGCATTCCACACTTCCCTTGCGAGGTCATACAACTTGTCTCGCGTGTATAGATAAGTCACACTTTTTATAAAATAGGTAAATCGGTTACACTACTTGTTAAACTCATGTACCGCAGGTCATAAATAGGTCAACCGGCTGATTTTTGACACAAAAAAAGCACGGGTGCTTCTTACGTGAGTATCTTAAGTCAGTCAATATATTACAGAAACCCTCCTAGTATTGCTAAATATTTTTACATTTATTTTAAATCAATTTTTCATTTGGTTAAATTTAACCAGATCGCTACGTATGTATGTCTCTGAATCGATAATTGGCTAGTTAATTTTTAATTTAAAGTTACAATTCGTATACAACAACATTTGGCTACTTGACCATATATACTTTGACAAGGAACTTGTATTCTAACTAGCCAATTGTCGATTCAGAGACGTCAGATATAAAATTGATCTAAACCCTATCTAAAAATATTTGACAATACTAGGGGTTTTTCAAGTTATTAACTGCCTCGAGATGCTCACGTGAGACACACATGCTTTTTTTGTCAAAAACTGCCGGTTGATCTATTTGTGATCTGCGGTATACGCGTTAGACAAGTATGTGAGGTTTGTCTATTTTACAAAAAAAATGTAACTTATCAGCACATGCGGGACAAAAGTTGTATGACCACCGCTGCCATTTACTCCAAATGAACATAACAGAAATGTGTGCTCCACGCTCTCCTGAACTGAACAATGTATGCATACAGGATATGTGGGGATCTGTTGACTCTAAAGTCGCTCTCCGCTCAGGAGACAGTTATGTGCAAAGCGCCACATTGTAATGCGTGTCTTTCCGGGGGCTTGGATCATCTGCTTGTACATCTGACGCCATCACCGGCCCTTTGCACTCCTAGATGTTAAAGTGTATAAGTGGATTATACTAGTTTTTTTCATCAGTTCAGACTTTTGGTTGCCTTGGCTAGTGCATGAAGCTTAACATGGTATCAGAGTCTAGATTGGAGTTTTTTTTGGACGCACAACTCGTCCGCTAAATTCCATCGCCGCCGTCCGTCTGGTGCTCTACGATCCGTCCGCCGCCTCCCTCTGGCAGGCCGTCGCCTCTCTCCGGTCGCCGTCCGCTTGGCCGCTATTTTCCTCTGGCTCTCCTGCGCGTGCGTGCGTCTCTGCCTTTCTCTGGCTCGCATGCATGTGAGCCCCTGCTGCTTCTCATGTCTGGCTCGTATGCGTGTGATCTGCTGCTGCTTCTCACGTCTCTAGCTAGTGCTTCTCATATCTGTTTTGATCAGTAGTTGACCAGGCCAAAAAAAAGCCTTCTGGCATGGTTTCCTGCTTCAATGATGTCGCTTTCGCTGCTCCCGTCTTGCACCCATGTCCTTCCTCGTTACTTGGTGCTCGTCTGCCGACTCCCTCTTTGCCGACTCTGGCTCCATCGGTTTGCCGATCTACACCGACTTTCGCGGGCTCTTCACGCGCCTATGGCCGCCCTTCGCCGACTTCGTCTACGTCGGCCTGCCGCTCTACATCGATTTTTGCGGCCTCTTCACGCGCCTATGGACGCCCTTCGCCGACTTCTTCTACGTCGGCATGCCGCTCTACATCGATTTTTGCGGCCTCTTCACGCGGCTATGGCCGCCCTTCGCCGACTCCGTCTTCATCGGCCTGCCGCTCTACATCGATTTTTGCGGCCTCTTCACGTGGTTATGGCCGCGCTTCGCCGACCCCGTCTATGTCGGCTCGCCGCCCGACATTGACTCTTGCGGCTTCTTCAGGCGGTTGTGACCGTCTTTCATCGACTCCGTCTTCATCGGCGTGTTGCTCTCCGTCGCCACCTTTGGCGGCCTCTGTGTGTGTGGGTGACAGCTCCTCGTCGGCACCTGATTGTACCTCGACCTCTCCAGTCGTGCCCCTTTATGCGCATGAGATAGCGCAACTTCGATGCCTGCTTGATGCTTGGGACTCTTCACCGACAGGTTCTGCTGGTTCTACGACTGAGTTTTCTAGCATTGAGCGACCACCTCCTCCTTCTCCAGGTACATCCCCATGGCTTCTTGATACTGGAGCTTCTTTTCATATGACTCCTGATTCTTCCTTGTTGCATTATGTTCGACATGTCGACCCTCCTGTTCGTGTTCTTACTGCCGATGGTACCCCCCTCCCAGTCATTAGTCGAGGCATTCTTAGTACTTCCTCGTTTCATGTTACTTCTGTTGCACATGTTCCTCAACTTAACATGCAACTCTTTTCTGGTAGTCAGATCGTCGACTCTCGTTGTAGCATCACTCTCGACTTTGATCCCTGTTTTGTTCAGGATCGTCGCACCGACACTATGCTTGGTGCTGGCCCCCGCCGCCATGATGGCCTCTGGGAGCTTCACTGGCTTCGTCTTCCCTCTGATGCCACCATCGCCAGTTCCTCGGCATCTGTAGCCGTCGCTACTAGCTCTTTTCAGCAGTGGCATCATCGTCTTGGACATTTATGTGGTTCTCGACTCTTGTCTTTAGTTCATCATGGTGTTCTGGGGTCTGTCTCCGGAAACGCTTCTTTGGATTGTCAGGGATGTCGGCTTGGTAAGCAGATTCAGCTACCGTATCCTCACAGTGAGTCTGTGTGTCAACACCCGGATTTTTAATCCCAGATGCCTGTTATGCCATACATCGCAATCCCAGGATTATCATTTTTGCGAGACATAACAGAATTATATACCATAGTACATCATCCATTACAAACGATACATAAGTTCTTACAGAAATAGGGATCTCATGATCCAGTTCTTAATAAAACATCAAGCAGCGGAATACGTAATAATAACGGTAGCGTAGGCGAAGCTCCATCTTCGGGGTCACAGGCAATGCTGACGATGGGAGATGATCCTAGTTGTCGTAACCTTCCTGGGGTACATCCTCTAGGTACTCCTATTCATAGTCTGGCCATGGGAATAGCCAGGGACAAAGCCATGAGTACTCTTTAAGTACTCGCAAACTAATACTAACAGGTAAAGGGGTTTTTGGATAATAGGACACTAGGCTCTAGGGTTGTTTTGCAAAATCCAGATTTATACCTACTAAGTTTAGAGGCAACGAATGCTCGTCACAATTTTATAACTCCTAAGTGGGAACTTGTATTTCATATCACAACTCTGTTGTGGTCAAGTCAAAGTTTCAAATCATTTCACAAGTCATTTTGAAAAGTCTTACGGGGGAACAGTATGGCCACTCCAACTGTCCATAACCGCGGACGCGGCTATTCGAATAGTTTGACACTCTGCAGAGATTGTACACTTTCACCACAACATTCGATACATCCATCAGGAACAAATCCTGAATTCACCATACTCAGTATGCGGATAATCAATCCTAACCTTTCGATTACACGCCCTAGTATAAGCACCTCTCCTGTGAGTTTGGCCTCCCAACCATGACCAACTATCATATTGGGTACTACACAGGTGGACAATCTTCACAAGGTAGCCTCAGCTCAGACCTTGGCCGTGAGGGAACTAATACTAAGGTATATAAGTTTCCAGTCAAGACCTACCCAATCTTCGGGTACTGTGGTTGTACGATAAATTGGAATGGTATCGCATCTAGACAACCATCAGTTTTATAAAGGGCTAAGGCTCATGCCTCATCGTTTTCATCACCAAAATCATCAGGTGTTTGGAAACACATGTCCAAAACATTTCAATAGAATTATCCATCATTCCAAGGTTTTCATAACCATTTTTCCACCAAGTATTCCCATCTAAAGTTGATCAAGTTTTATGCTTAGCACTAGCATCTACAGGTGGGGGTAAGCAATAATGAGGGGTGGTAAACTAGTGGAGTTCTAACTAAGTCCAATCTCATGCCTTAAGATGACATCAAGATTATCTAGCTTAGGCCAAATTTTATGCTATTTATGCAACCTTCAGATATCTTTCTAGTATCTATAATTCACTTAAGCAAACTCTAAGGAATAGCTTTGATAAAGAAATAAAGTATAAAGCTTGTAAGTACAAACTAGGATTGGTTGGTCAAGTGGGTTGGATCATATATGCTTAAGGCATATAGTGGGCAGAGTAACAAGTAGTGGGTTGTGGCATTAGTAGGGTATCTGGCAAGGGTTAGCTTGCACAATATCAGTATAAGCTTGCTAAATTGCAAGTGTTAGCTTGCAAGGTTAATAGCTTGCCTTGAGCAGAGCATTGGTTGTAGTTCTCCTCGGCTTCTTCTTCGTAGTATCCTCCTTCCTCCTCGTATCCTTGGTCGGTACTAGCGTCTATAAATAAATACGAGGTACACAATCACCAAACAATACTTAACTACTTGCAATCATCACACACAAGGGTCCTATAGATGATCTAACATCATCACTAACATTACAAGATTAAAGCTTGGTTTAATTCTTTTTATTTTTAGAAAAGTAATTTCTACTCATTGAAAAACTACTTAAGATTTAATATTCTCCAAACCAAACATGGGATCATGTTGACACATGTCATCACCACATATTTTAGTCCATGGGAATATGATTTAAAGTGGTGTCACGATTTAATAAGGTTTTACCCTTTTATTTTAGTTATTTAAAGTGGCTAGAAATGCCTATGTAGCATTCTTTTATTACTTGAACATTATTTCTGAAGGTAAACCTATATATTTTTATATATTCTGAAAGGTATGGTTAAATGTGATTTTTGAGAGTTGGAATCAACTCAAAAGCTATTATGGTTTAAATTTGAAAAATGTTTGAATGCAGAAAAGCTTCTGCCTTGTTATTTTACCATGGGTGATCTATAGATCCAAATGACTTGAATCCAACGGGCTTGGATTCAGCATTCTCAGACCTTTCTAACAAAATTGGTTTCATTCAATTTGGTGCACTGAATCGATCTGGGTTGATTTTTGAAGTTGGGTACAAAAGTGAGTTTGAAACAAAATGAAAAAGGTTTAATTCAAATAACTGGGCTGCGCGGGAAAAGTTAACGGGCCGGCCTGCTAAGCGCAGTGCTCCTGCGGGCTGCTTAAGTGGGTGTCCCCACTCGTTAGTGAGACAAGGAGGGGCGAAGTGGTACGGGGCGATGTGGATCGTTCGATCTAGTTCTAATCCAACGGCTGAGAGTCATCGTCGACGTTGAGCAACGCCGGCAAGAAAGAAACCTAGCGCGGCCAGTGAGGGGTGCTGGGGGCTCACCGGGGTGCAAGCGAGGGTCGGCGAGGCGGGTGAACGACGAAGTCGACGACAACAAACTCAGGGGTGGTCGCGGCAGCTCCTAGGGTGGAAAATATCGATGGCGCCCTTCTTCTCCAGAGGCGGCGGGCTCTGGTGAAATTCCGGTGAGGTGGTGCTCGCCTTGCTTTGGGAACGTGTGGCACGATCAGTGAGGAGAGGGGAGTGAGATGGTGTGAAGAAATCAAGCGGGGGTGGCCTCTATTTATAGTCGAGCGAGGGGACCGACGGGGCGCACGTTGAGCTCGTCGGGGGCAATGTTACAGGCGGCTATTCGCATGGGCGAAGGTAGGGGCGGTGCGGTGTTCCCTGGCGATGCTCAGCGACATGGTTTTTAGGCGTGGGGCGGTGCGGTTTGGTCTGGAACATGCGACGCTCTGTGCGGCAGAGGCGGCGTCTTCGACGGCGGTGGTCAGGCGTCACGTGGCGGTAACGAGGATGTCCGTGGTCTCTGGGTCGGTGGGGATTGTATGCCAGCGGTGAGGGCGTACGCAGGCGCTGGTCGAGGTGGCCCCGCGCACGCTCGGCATGGTCTGGGCGCGGTCCGTGCGTGTGGTCCAGGGCTTGGCAACGCTCGCGGCTGGACAATGAGTGGCGGTGGACGGTGGGCTGCCTCCCAGACATGCTGGCTAGGCTTTCTTTTCTTCCTAGCTTGCTGTCGACATGGGGGTGACATGGGTGTGCTCGGCTGTTCACCTTTGATGGCAATGCAAAGCTTACAGTGATGCTAAGGGTTAGTTTAGGTTGTTAGATGATCTAGTAAGGCTAGTGTTGTCCAGAGAGGGAACAAGTTAGGCTTCAATCACTGCTCACTATAGTGTTTAGATTTTGTATGATTTGTGTCTGCAACCTGTTTGATGAAATGGCCGCATGAATTCAAGTTTTGAATTTTGAAAAGATTTTTAGTGGGTTTGCTAGATTGGTGCTGGTGAGTCTGCAGATGCTTGGGTTTTGAAAGTTGAGCTTGTTTGAGTGGTTTTTGAAAAAGTGGGATCTTCCCATATGATAAAGATTCAATTTTGAATTGTCATTTAAACTATGCATTTGAAAGTTTCTGGATGATCACAAAGTGGGCCTTGATACCTTGTTATGAGTACATTCAAGGGGTGCAAAGATCCAGAAAAGTTTCCATTAGGTTCTGAAAGTTTGAGACAGCCAAAGTAGGCATGGGAGTTAAATTGGTCAAAATGACCATTCCTTTATTTTATTGATTTTGATTTATTTGTCTTTAGGAAAAGTTTGGGAAATGTTTGATGATGTTTATTTCACCTAAGAAACATTTTACAAGCAAGGAAACATACAAACAAGGTGGTTCAAAAGAATTTCAAATTAAATGCATACACATATGCATGCCTTCATAATTTTAATTAGAAAAGTTTTTGTTAACCCTAATTTTGATGATTAGAGTTTGATGATTTAAGTTTAATATTTTTGGGATGTTACAAACCTTCCCCCCTTAAACAAAATCTCGTCCCGAGATTTGAAAAAGGACAAAAAGATTACCTAGGATTTGAAGAGATCGGGAAACTCCGTACTGATGTGATCTTCGCGTTCCCAGGTAGCTTCCTCTTCTGTGTGGTTGCTCCACTGAATCTTTAGAAACTTGATGCTTCGGATTCGGGTAGTTCAAAAAGCTTCTTCCAAAATACGGATGGGTACTTCGGGATAGGTCAGGTCATCGTTGATCTCTATGGTCTGATGATCGATATTCTTGAACACTTCGGTCTTCTCAGGGACTTCGAGACACTTGCAAAGTAACGAGATATGGAACACATTGTGCACGGCTGACATTTCTTCGGGTAGTTCCAATTGATACGACACTTCTCCTCGACGGTTCAGAATTTTAAAAGGTCCGATATACCTGGGGGCTAACTTTCCTTTGAGTTGGAAACGCTGCATTCCCTTCAATGGCGACACTTTCAGATAAACAAAATCTCCTATGTTGAAGGCGAGGTCTCGACGTCTCTTGTCGGCGTAACTCTTCTGTCGGGATTGGGCGGTCTTGAGGTGCTCACGAATCTTGTGAACCTTCTCTTCTACTTCTCGTAGGATGTCGGGTCCGAAGATCTGACTCTCTCCTACTTCCGACCAGTTCAAAGGGGTGCGACACTTCCTTCCATACATGAATTCAAATGGGGCCATTTGCAAACTGGCTTGATAACTGTTTTTGTATGAAAATTCTGCAAATGGTAGACAGTCTTCCCACTTGGATCCATATTCTAACACGCATGCTCTCAGCATATCTTCGAGTATTTGGTTTACTCGCTCTGTTTGTCCATCGGTCTGAGGGTGATACGCGGTGCTGAAATCTAGACGGGTTCCTAAACCTTCTTGGACTTTCTTCCAGAATATCGAGGTAAACTGAGTTCCTCGATCCGATAATATGTTCTTGGGGACTCCGTGCAAACTGACGATTCTAGCGATGTATAACTCCGCTAGTTTCGAACTCTGATATGTGGTCTTGACGGGCAAGAAATGGGCGACTTTGGACAATCTGTCCACTATGACCCAGATAGAGTCATTTCCCCTACTAGAAGTAGGTAGTCTAGTGATAAAGTCCATTCCTCTAATCCCATTTCCATTCGGAATCGCAAGGGTTGCAACAATCCAATGGGTCTTTGATGTCCCGCTTGACTTCCGACATATATCACACTTGGCGATATAGCTTCCGATTTCTCTCTTCATCTTATGCCACCAAAATTGCTCTTTTAAATCTTGATACATCTTAGTTCCTCCGGGATGGATAGAATAAAGAGTATCATGAGCCTCCTTCAAAATAACTCCTTTCAACTTGGAATCTGCTGGTACACAAAGGCGTCCTTTGTACCACAAAACTCCTTCTTCGTCCTCGGTGAATCCGGGTACTTTGCCTGTACCAATACGACACTTGATTCCATCAATACTGGCATTTCCCTTCTGCGCCTCTTTAATCTGACTAATCAAAGTGGGCTGGAGTTCTATGCTAGCCAGAAATCCTTCACTTACTAATTCCATCCGAAAATCTTCCATCTCTTTGTGCAGACTTGGTTGCTCCTTCAAAATCATGGAGTTCAAGCGGCACGGCAATCTGCTAAGGGCATCGGCTACTACGTTGGCTTTACCAGGGTGATAGTGAATGTCCAGATCGTAATCCTTGATTAGCTCAATCCATCTTCTCTTCCTCATATTCAGCTCCTTTTGAGTGAATATATACTTTAGGCTCTTGTGATCCGAATAAATCTAACAATGGTTTCCCATCAGGTAATGTCTCCATGTCTTCAGGGCTAGAACTACGGCTGCGAGTTCGAGGTCATGGGTTGGGTAGTTTTGCTCATGTTGCTTCAGTTGTCGAGATAGATAAGATATAACTTTGCATTCTTGTATTAGCACACATCCGAGACCAATCTTGGATGCATCACAATACACATCGAAGGGCTTCGTGATCCGGCATGATCAAGATTGGGGCTGAAATCAATCTCCTCTTGAGTTCTTGAAAACTCGCTTTACACTTGTCGGTTCATTCAAACTTCTTGTCCTTCTTCAGCAATTGGGTCATGGGTCTGGCGATACTCGAGAATCCTTCTACGAATTTGCGGTAATATCCCGCCAATCCGATAAATGCATGAACTTGGGTTTGAGTGGTTGGGGCTTGCCAATCTTCTACGTTTTTCACTTTGGCAGGGTCAACGGCAATTCCTCCGGCTGATACAATGTGACCGAGGAATCCTACCTCCTGTAACTAGAATTCACATTTGCTAAACTTTGCATACAACTGATGCTCTCTAAGGGTTCCAAGAATGGTCCTTAGGTGTAGCTCATGTTCTTCTTCTGATTTGGAATAAATCAGAATGTCATCGATGAAAACAACGACAAACTTATCCAGGAAGTCCATAAAAATCTTATTCATGAGATTCATGAAATAAGCGGGGGCATTGGTTAATCCGAAAGACATGACTGTATACTCATACAATCCATATCTGGTGGTAAAGGCAGTCTTTGGAATATCCTCTGCACGAATTTTGAGTTGATGATAGCCAGTCCTAAGATCAATCTTAGAAAACACTTTGGCACCGGTCAACTGATCAAACAAATCTTCTATCTTGGGCAAGGGGTACTTGTTCTTGATGGTGACATCATTCAATTTCCGATTATCCGTACACAAACGGTTACCTCCATCCTTCTTGTCCACAAACAAGACAGGTGATCTCCAAGGTGACGCACTTGGTTGAATCAATCCAATTTCTAGCATGGAATCCAGTTGCTTCTTCAGTTCTGCGAGCTCGGACGGGTTCATACTATATGGTCTCTGGGCTATGGGTCCACTTCCAGGAATTAGTTCAATGATAAACTCGATATCCCGATCTGGGGGCATACCAGGCAAAACATCTGGAAATACATCGGGGTATTCACAGACTATCCGGACTTGGTCAATGGTAGGTTGGGTTATACTCTTGTTGCATTTGAATTGGCGAGGTAAGGTTTCATATATATGCTCGACTGATATTCCGGCGGTACTGGTCATGGTTATGGCTTTCTTGGCACAGTCAATTAATCCTTTATGTTTGGACATCCAATCCATTCCTAGTACTACTTCCAAACCTTTAGTTCCAAGTACTATCAGATTTGCATAAAAATCTATGCCATGGATTCGGATAGGGACGGCTTTGCAAATTTGCCTAGCCTTGGTGGTTGATCCGGGAATTTGAACAATCATAACATGCTTCAGTTTGGTTGGTTGAATTTTACTAGTGCAGGCAAATTCTTCGGTGACAAATGAGTGTGATGCACCAGAATCAAACAACACTCGTGCAAGTACTGAATTAACAGAAAACATACCCATCACGACGTCTGGAGCTTCCTGAGCTTCTTTAGCATGCATGAGAAAAAGACGGCCGTTGCGGTTGAGCAAATTCCCTGGGGCAAATCTTCTTCCTGGCTGAACACGACGCTGCTGCTGAGCTGGGACATTGGTATTGGGGGCTGTAGCATTCTTCTTGTTGGGGCACTCGTTGGAATAGTGGCCTTTATTTCCACAGTCATAACAAGTCACTTGCGACTTGTCCTTGGTCACAGTACAGCATTCCTTCCGATCCTCGGGCGATGTTGGTGTTGGCGGTAATCTTTGTTGTTGAACTTGGGTGGGCACACGATTGAAAATGCTAGAGTTGTCGGGTTGTTGTGATTTCCTCCGGTCTAGGGTTTCCACGGTTGGGATAGGTGACGGTTCATCGGGTCTGTTGGTCCTTGGGGCAAATCACGGAGATGGGTTAGGCGATACTTTGGGGTCCGATGGGTTCTGGCGATGCATCATACTGACGCTTGATTCTCATTGGCTTGGTTGATCTTTCCTTCCATCCGGATAGCAGAGTCGACAAGGGCTTCAATATCCGCAAAGGGATATTGACTAACACCGTCTGCATCTCATCATGCACCATTCAGAATCTTTCTTTCTTCTTGGCTTCATGTCTATTTCATCCGGCATACCTAGCTAATGACAAAAAAATTGTCACGGTATTCCACTACAGTCATCCTTCCTTGCTTGACTCTCTCGAACTGCCTCTCATTCTCTTGATCAAACCCGGTGGCACATGGGTTCTGCTAAACTTGACCTTGAATTCCTCCCAGGTCATCATCCGGCCTCCGGTCATTGCGCGAACACTATTCCACCATGCTCTGGCATCTCCGACTAGATAGTGGGTGGCGAACAGGACTTTCTCGTTGGCTTCCACTCTGGCTACTTCTAAGTTATTTTCCATGGTTTGCAGCCAATCATCGGCGTCTAGGGATCTTCGGACTTAGTGAAAACAGGTGGGTTGGTATTCTGGAAGTTCTTGAGCTTAGATCCGTGGTTGTCCTGATTTCCGTGGCCTTGGTTGTTGTGGGCTAGGTTGGCTTGACGTTCCGCTCTTTCAGCTTCACGGTCAGAAGTCAACATTTGCAGTATCTGCAACATCGGGTCCGGGGTTGAACCACTTCCTCCACGTGGCATCTGAAGATTTAGATAGATCATGGGAAAAGAGGGAAATTTCTAAGGTTTTGGGGTCTTTGAATTTTTTTTAAAAGTTTGACTCAGATGTTTCCAGCAACTTGCTTTTTCATTCATTCATTCATTCATAGCACCCGATACAACACACACCACAACAAAGAAAAGCAGATGGTTTTAAGAACCATTCTGAGAACTACGATACAGTGGGACCGAATACTATTCACTACGTTTGTGCACTAGCGTAGTTGTGAGTTTTACTAAAAGTGATCTAGGGTGCAAAATTTGATGTAAGCTTTGAAATAATTTTGGAGTAGCATGAATTTTTATGAAAGATTCCAAGAGGGAAGAAGGAGAATAAGTTTTTGTAAATATTTGCTAGCGTGAATTTTTATGAAAGAGTCCAAGAGGTAAGAATAAGAATAAGTTTTTGTAAATATTTGCTTCCTTTGGTTTTGAAGCTAAGTTTTTGATTCAAACGTCCAGTCTAAGTAGGGTCTCCTATGGTCAGGATGGCTCTGATACCAACTTGTCAACACCCGGATTTTTAATCCCAGATGCCTGTTATGCCATACATCGCAATCCCAGGATTACCATTTTTGCGAGACATAACAGAATTCGATACCATAGTACATCATCCATTACAAACGATACATAAGTTCTTACACAAATAGGTATCTCATGATCCAGTTCTTAATACAACATCAAGAAGCGGAATACGTAATAATAACGGTAGCGTAGGCGAAGCTCCATCTTCAGGATCACAGGCAATGCTGACGATGGAAGATGATCCTAGTTGTCGTAACCTTCCTGGGGTCCATCCTCCAGGTACTCCTCTTCATAGTCTGGCCATGGGAATAGCCAGGGACAAAGCCATGAGTACTCTTTAAGTACTCGCAAACTAATACTAACAGGTAAAGGGTTTTTGGATAATAGGACACTAGGCTCTAGGGTTGTTTTGCAAAAGCCATATTTATCCCTACTAAGTTTAGAGGCAACGAATGCTCGTCACAATTTTATAACTCCTAAGTGGGAACTTGTATTTCATATCACAACTCTGTTGTGGTCAAGTCAAAGTTTCAAATCATTTCTAAAGTCATTTTGAAAAGTCTAACGGGGGAACAGTATGGCCACTCCAACTGTCCATAACCGCGGACGCGGCTATTCGAATAGTTTGACACTCTGCAGAGATTGTAACTTTCACCACAACATTCGATACATCCGTCTGGAACAAATCCTGAATTCACCATACTCAGTATGCGGATAATCAATCCTAACCTTTCGATTACACGCCCTAGTATAAGCACCTCTCCTGTGAGTTTGGCCTCCCAACCATGACCAACTGTCATCTTGGGTACTGCACAGGTGGACAATCTTCACAAGGTAGCCTCAGCTCAGACCTTGGCCGTGAGGGAACTAATACTAAGGTATATAAGTTTCCAGTCAAGCCCTACCCAATCTTCAGGTATTGTGGTTGTACGATAAACTGGAATGGTATCGCATCCAGAAAAGCTTCTGCCTTGTTATTTTTACCATGGGTGATCTATAGATCCAAATGACTTGAATCCAACGGGCTTGGATTCAGCATTCTGAGAACTTTCTAAAAAAATTGGTTTCATTCAATTTGGTGCACTGAATCGATCTGGGTTGATTTTTGAAGTTGGGTACAGAAGTGAGTTTGAAGCAAAATGAAAAAGGTTTAATTCAAATAACTGGGCTGCGCGGGAAAAGTTAACGGGCCGGCCTGCTAAGCGCAGTGCTCCCGCGGGCTGCTTAAGTGGGTGTCCCCACTCGTCAGTGACACAGGGAGGGGCGAAGCGGTATGGGGCGATGTGGATCGTTCGATCTAGTTCTAATCCAATGGCTGAGAGTCATCGTCGACATTGAGCAACGTCGGCGAGAAAGAAACCTAGCGTGGCCAGTGAGGGGTGCTGCGGGCTCACCGGGGTGCAGGCGAGGGTCAGCGAGGCGGGAGAACGACGAAGTCGACGACGACGAACTCAGGGATGGTCGCGGCAGCTCCTGGGGTGGACGAAATCGATGGCGCCCTTCTTCTCCAGAGGCGGCGGGCTCCAGTGAAATTCCGGCGAGGTGGTGCTCGCCTTGCTCTGGGAACGGTGTGGCACGATCAGTGAGGAGAGGGGAGTGAGATGGTGTGAAGAAATCGAGCGGGGGTGGCCTCTATTTATAGTCGAGCGAGGGGACAGACGGGGCGCATGGTGAGCTCGTCGGGGGCGATGTTACAGGCGGCTATTGGCATGTGCGAAGGTAGGGGCGGTGCAGTGTTCCCTGGCGATGCTCAACGACATGGTTTTGAGGCGTGGGCGGTGCGGTTTAGTCTAGAACATGCGACGCTCTGCGCGGCAGAGGCGGCGTCTTCGACGGCGAGCGGTGGCTGTGTGTCACGGGGCAGTGAACGAGGATGTCTGGTGGTCTCCTGGGTCGGTGGGGATTGTGTATGCACGCGGTGAGGGCGGCGCGCGGTCTGTGGGCGCTGGTCGAGGGTGGCGCTCTGGCGCACGCTCGGCATGGTCGCTGGCGATGCAGGCGCGTGCGTCGCGTGCTTGGCAATGCTCGCATGCTAAAGTGAGTGGCGGTGGACGGTGGGCTGCCTCCCAGACATGCTGGCTAGGCTTGCTTTTCTTCCTAGCTTGCTGTCGACATGGGGGTGACATGGGTGTGCTCGGCTGTTCACCTTTGATGGCAATGCCAAGCTTACAGTGATGCTAAGGGTTAGTTTAGGTTGTTAGATGATCTACTAAGGCTAGTGTTGTCCAGAGAGGGAACAAGTTAGGCTTCAATCACTGCTCACTATAGTGTTTAGATTTTGTATGATTTTGTCTGCAACCTGTTTGATGAAATGGCCACATGAATTCAAGTTTTGAATTTTGAAAAGATTTTTGGTGGGTTTGCTAGATTGGTGCTGGTGAGTCTGCAGATGCTTGGGTTTTGAAAGTTGAGCTTGTTTGAGTGGTTTTTGAAAAAGTGGGATCTTCCCATATGATAAAGATTCAATTTTGAATTGTCATTTAAACTATGCATTTGAAAGTTTCTGGATGATCACAAAGTGGGCCTTGATACCTTGTTATGAGTACATTCAAGGGGTGCAAAGATCCAGAAAAGTTTCCATTAGGTTCTGAAAGTTTGAGACAGCCAAAGTAGGCATGGGAGTTAAATTGGTCAAAATGACCATTCCTTTATTTTATTGGTTTTGATTTATTTGTCTTTAGGAAAAGTTTGGGAAATGTTTAGATGATGTTTATTTCACCTAAGAAACATTTTACAAGCAAGGAAACATACAAACAAGGTGGTTCAAAAGAATTTCAAATTAAATGCATACACATATGCATGCCTTCATAATTTTAATTAGAAAAGTTTTTGTTAACCCTAATTTTGATGATTTAAGTTTAATATTTTTGGGATGTTACACTGTGTCCAAGCGTCCTTTTGATCTTGTTCACTCTGATGTTTGGGGTCCAGCTCCCTTCCCCTCGAAAGGGGGTCATCACTACTATGTTCTCTTTATAGATGATTTTTCTCGTCACACTTGGATATATTTCATGTCTTCTCGTAGTGAGGTCTTGTCTATCTATAAGAAATTTGCTGCCATGGTTCGTACCCAGTTATCCACTCCTATTTGTGTGTTTTGTGCAGATTCTGCTAGCTAGTATATCTCTCATTCACTGCGCGCTTTTCTTGCTGGGGAGGGTACTCTTGCTTAGTTTTCTTGTCCTGGTGCTCATGCTCAGAATGGTGTGGCTGAGCGCAAGCATCGTCACCTTCTTGAGACGACTCGTGCGTTGATGATTGCCGCTTCTCTTCCGCCTCACTTTTGGGCTGAGGCTGTTTCCACTGCCACCTATCTCGTCAATATTCAACCCACTGCTGCTCTGCAGCGTGGTATTCCTCTAGAGCGCCTCTCTGGTCATCCTCCTAATTACTCGGTGCTTCGTTCGTTTGGTTGTGTTTGTTATGTCCTTATTGCCCCTCGTGAACGCACCAAACTGACCGCTCAGTCTGTTGAGTGTGTCTTTCTTGGATATAGTGATGAGCATAAGGGATATCGGTGTTGGGACCCCGTTGGTCGTCGGATGCGCATTTCTCGTGATGTCACGTTTGATGAGACGCGTGATTTCTATCCTCGCCCCACCTCCTTGACCTATCCGATGGAGGATATCTCCTTTCTACTTTTTCCTGACACACCTCCCTCTGTTCCTATTGATCCTCCTTCGGGACCTATTATTGCTGATGTCTCACCTTCGACCTCGTTGTCTTCCTCCCCACCTAGTTCTCCTCCTTCTTCTCCTGATCCTCCACCCACCTCATTGTTGTCTCCTTTTACCTTCTATTATTCTCGTCGCTCTCATGTTCCGGATCCTCCTCCTGATTTCCCTTCTTCTTCTTCTTCTGATATGTCTTCTTCTTCTGACGAGATTCCCTCTCCTCTTCCGGCGACTTGTCTTCGTCGTCCACCTGATCTTTACTCTCCTAGTCAGTACGGTCTCTCTGTTGCCCTCGAGCCGACTTCTTATCGGGATGCTGAGCGTCATCCCGAATGGCAGATTGCCATGGCTGAGGAGATTGCTGCGCTTGAGCGCACTGGCACCTGGGATCTTGTATCTCCCCCTCCCGGTGTTCGTCCCATCACGTGCAAGTGGGTCTATAAAATTAAGACCCGCTCTTATGGATCTCTTGAGCATTATAAAGCGCGTCTTGTGGCTCGTGGCTTTCAGCAGGAGCACGGCCGTGACTATGATGAGAATTTTGCCCCTGTGGCTCATATGACCACTGTGCGCACTCTTCTTGTTGTTGCTTCTGTTCGACACTGGTCTGTGTCTCAGCTTGATGTTCAGAATGCTTTCCTCAATGGTGAATTGAGTGAGGAGGTTTACATGCAGCCTCCTCCTGGGTATTCTGTTCCCGATGGGATGGTTTTTCGTCTTCGGCGTTCTCTTTATGGCCTGAAACAGGCCCCTCGTGCCTGGTTTGAGCGCTTTTCCTCTATGGTGACTGCTGCTGGTTTCTCTCCCAGTGCTCATGATCCAGCGTTGTTCGTTCACACTTCTCCTCGTGGACGCACTCTTCTCCTTCTCTATGTTGATGATATGATCATTACTGGTGATGATCCTGAGTATATTTCCTTTGTTAAGGCTCATCTTCGTGATCAGTTTCTTATGACTGATCTTGGTCCTCTCTGCTACTTTCTTGGGATTGAGGTCTCCTCCACTTCTGATGGCTTTTCTATCTCTTAGGAAAAGTATATTCAGGATCTTCTTGCTCGTGCTGCTCTTGGGGATGAGCGCACTATTGAGACTCCTATGGAGCTTAATGTTAAGCTTCGTCCTAATGATGGTGATCCTCTTCCTGACCCGACGCGTTATCGCCATCTTGTTGGGAGTCTTGTTTATCTTGTTGTCACTCGTCCTGCCATATCTTATCCTGTTCATATTCGGAGTCAGTTTGTCTCATCTCCTACCACTGTTCACTATAGTCATCTCCTTAGTGTTCTTCGCTATCTTCGTGGCACGATCACTCATCGCCTTTTCTTTCCTCGTTCCAGCTCCCTCCAGCTTCAGTGCTACTCGGATGCTTTCGCATGGCAGTGATCCTACGGATCGTCGTTCCCTTTCTGCTTACTGTGTGTTTCTTGGTGGTTCGCTCATTGCTTGGAAGACGAAGAAACAGACAGCGGTTTCCCGTTCGAGTGTTGAGGCTGAGTTGCGAGCTATGGCCTTGTTGACTTCTGAGGTGACTTGGTTACGGGGGTGTTGAAGTATATAAGTGGATTGAACTAGACATTTCCATTAGTTCGGACTTTTGGTTGCGTTGGCTAGTGCATGAAGATTAACATGGTATCAGGGCCTAAGGTCTCGAGTTCGAGTCCTGGCTTTCACAATTTATCCTAAAATTGATGTTGACCCCTCTGTGTCCACATATAGGCCTCTTGAGTCATACGTGAGTTTCGCGCGCCGTCGCTCTCTTCCGGTTGCACGTGCTGACTTCTCCCCGTCACACGTGAGAGGGGGTGTTGAAGTGTATAAGTGGATTGCACTAGTCTTTTCCATCAGTTCGGAATTTTGGTTGCGTTGGCTAGTGCATGAAGCTTGACACTAGCAACAAAGGTAGATTCAGAATGCGCCAAGTAATTGTCTGTCGCACTATGTAGGTGCCAAACCGGCTGTGTGGCCATGAGAGGAAGTCACTAGTAGAAAAAGGCTCATTGGCGGCGTTTAGAAAATAGCATTGGCGGCGGCCAACCGACACGCTACAAATATAGTGCCACTGATAAGGTAATACTGGCAGTGCTGCTGTAATATCCCGAAGAATAGGAAATAGAGGGATCAATTAAGAACTTGTGCATTTCATATAAAAGTATCTTAGAAAAATGAGGGGGAAATTTGAACTTTTTGTGTTTTGAATGTTAACACTTGAAACTAAAGCTAGAGTTGAGTTTGACTCAAGTCAAACCTAGGACTTTAATTCAAATTCCAAAGTGTAATGTTTGAGAGTCATTCGAGAGAATATTTCCACAAAACCTAAACCACTTGTTCATAATCACACTCACTTATGATCAAGACAAAAACAAGACAACTCAAATACATACTTGGAATTCAAAATTGAGGTTTGAATAATTCAAACTTGAGTTCACAAGATAATACATGTAGCAACTTAAGAGAAATTCATCACAAGTGAAATCACATCAAACTTAAGTAAATTTGAAACTGATTCATAATCCAAATGACTACAAGTTTGAAAGTTACAAATCTTGATACAAAGGAAGAAGAAAAATCCTAAAACTAAACCTATCTACTTCTTATCCATCTTCTTATCTTCATTCTACTCTTGATTCTCATCTTGATTTTGCTGAACTTGCAAAACAAACAATAAAACAAAAGGGAAACCCACATTAGGTTAAAATGTTGCATTCACCAAAGGTGAATCCATTTGCTTTGGAATCAAAAATAAGTTCCAGGAACTACTCCTGAAACCATGCCTAGGAGTATAGCAAACAAAGACCAAATGAAAACAACAGGAGAAAAACCCAAAGAACTTAATTTCCAGTAGTCACAGATCACCAAGACCAGACCAATAAACAAGATGTAGAAAACAATGTAGCAAAGTAAGAAGTACCAGAACCATTTCACAATGAAGCACCACTAGAAAACAAGTACTAATAACTTCTGTGAATAAGAAACTACGAACAAAACCATAACTAAATCAGAAACTACCCAAGCCTTGGATTCCTTAATAAAGAACAATACAATTGGAGGAGGAATACTTCACAGTTCATCATTCCAACACATAAGCCAAAGGAAAAGTAGTAATTATCAAGACAGCCTAAAATCCCAACTAGAACAACTAACAAATCTAAACCAGTAGAAGTAAGTGCCATCATAATATAAGACCTTTGGCCAAAGGAAATTCAAAGGCTTTGATTTCCAACTAGGAATATAATAGTACCAGAATTAAAAGGGTTAATTGGATTGACACCATTGCAATTTCTGACTATTTTAAAAACGCCACTACAACTTTTAACTTTTGAAAAATGCCACTCCAATTGTCTGTACGTTCCATAGACACCATTATACCCATTTCAATACACACCACACAATATACAACCGTATTTCTACCGTATGTACATATACACGGGTCCCCACTAAAATTATCTGGGACATGGTCCAAAAGAAGGAATTTTTTACACTGGTAGATATTATCAGCCGGCACCTCTGCAGTTCTATCCATTTTAGGCTAGCTGAAAATCAGTACTGCGCATATTTGCAAGTTCAGCAATGAGCAGTACGAGTGACTAAGTATTCAAGTACCGTGCCGGCTAAACGGAGACGTCGGCTTTGTCAAGACTGCTACAGCCGGTGTGGGCCATGCAAGTCCAGCAATCAGCTGCTGCAAGTTCTGCTCCTCCAAGTCCTGCAATATGAGCAGATACAAGTTTGGTGATAAGTTTATTTCTAATTTTGTGCACAGGAATATACAAAAGGAGGACCTTTTGATTAAAATTTATGTTATGAAGTATTATACGTGTACGTGTACACCAATATAATTACAGAAGAGCCGGCTGATAATAACTATCATGTCAGTTTTATCCCAAATGCAGTACGAATTCCTTCTTTTGGACCATGTCAAAGCTGATTCTAGTGGACCCCACCATGTATATGTACTTATGACAGAAATACAAGTGTATTTTGTCTGGTATATGTGTTAAAATGGGCATAATGGCATCTATGGAATGTATATAGAATTGAAGTGGTGTTTTTCAAAACTTAAAATTTATAGTGGCATATCTCAAATAGGCAAAATTTGGAGTGACGTCTATCCAATTAACCCGAATTAAAATGATGGCCAATCAAATAAGTAAACCAATCAAAGTACTCAGTAACTAACACTAATACGGTTCATCCAAATGAAATTGCAAGGCCTCATCAAGAAAATCCAAACCTAAAACTACTATTTAGTAAATAAAATTACACTTGTCAATGTCCAAGACAAGTATGTAACAAAACTCAAACGACATGCTTTTAATAGCCTCGAATCGGCATTATGCAGACTTAAGTGATCTCCGTCAAAATTCGCATAGAAAAGTTTCAATGATGTCCACCATGCACATGCGTATGGGTGGATAACGAAGCAATACGATTACACAATAGTCCTCGATGGAACCCACAAGAACACACACACACACACACACACACACACACACACACACACACACACACACACATATATATATATATATATATATATATATATATATATATATATTCACCCAGCTAGCTGTGCATGACTGCAACGCCATAGGATTAAAAGACGGGAGCATAGTCTGATTAACAGGTGTGATATAAATCCATTAGAGAAACTAACGACCGTTGTATCGGGAGTAAGAGGTTGATTTCAGTAGTAAATGACGCATGCCATCCACACACACATGAGTTATTATCGCGGTATTAAACATGTCATCCACACATATGAGTTTTTACCACGACGTTACATGTCATCCACACACATGAGGTCTTTCCATGGTCTTATCCATCCACACACAGAAGTTCACTCCACATGGCTTTAAAATTTACCATGATAACATCCTATTTTTGTATGTCACGCATGCTAGGACACACAATCAAGAACATGCGTCATGCTAGGACATAGATCCAGAACATGCGTCTTCCCATGAACCAAAAACATACGCTTTTCTCTAAAATAAAATAGGGCGTCCTCTCGCTCAGCCGGCACAGGTCCATTAATGCGTCAAGAAGTTACCAATTTTTTTGGTATTTCATATATGCGATTTTCCATCCACATGCATCAATTCGCCATCATCTCAGGCACCACCACCAGAGAATTTAGATGCCATTGCCAGGGCGAGCCAATCCGTCATAGGACACAACGCCACACTCTCAAATGAAGAGATGCCTCAGTACTACTACATGCTCAGCGATGCTAACGGTTTCAAGTTGGTGTTCCCCTCCGACTCCGATGACACCAAGGAATACTTACCGAGCGACACTGACTCCATCACCGACTCCGTCACCAACTTCGACACGGATGACGAAGACTACAAGCTCCGTACAGAGATGGAAGCGGAAGCAAGCCAAGCTGCTCAAAAAGAAAACATAAAGGAGAACGAGACGGTCGATGATTGGCTTGAAGCCAACCACAACATCACATACAACGATGTGGAAGGGTCATCTGTCAAAGTGGAGCAAGCTTGCAACAAACATGAAGGCGGTGGCAAAGGGAATAACATCGTCATCATCGACATCTCTACTGATGACGAACCATGAATCCTAGCAGCAGCACGTGCTACTAAGGGTAACGTGCCCGCTTGTCTGTTTCGCTTCCCATTATAGCACGTTGTTTAGTATCGCTTGTTAGTCGTTGTCCACACAGCACCATCCAACATAGTGTTATCGCCATATTTTGGCCAAAGAAGGAGATGGGCCGTGATCAAGATGGGCTTGGAAGATGTGTATATTCAACGTGTTGTTGGATCGGCCTAGTGCGTGGATTTGGGCTAAATTGCCCGTGTATCTTGTATCATAGTAGGTCTCGTGTTAGTTTAGGTTCCGTTTCAGTTTAGGTAAAGATAGAGTTGTAGAGTTATTCCAAAAGTAGAGAGTCTCCGGACTATAAATATGTACCTAAGGTTATTGAGAAAAGGAGGACAACCACGTTCACAACAAACACAATCTCGGCGCATCGCCACCCCTTGTTTTCGAGGGTTTCTTTCGGATAAGTGTCATGCTGCCTAGATTGCATCTTGCGATCTAGGCAGTATTTTTACTTATGCGTTATTTGGTGTTACTCGTACTGAAGCCTTGTTGACGGCGAGTAACATTATTATCATAGATCTGTTGAGGTTAGCACCGGTGTTCTTCGTTATAATCGTTTGATTTTTGCTACCTCCAGTTGTCTCGCTACCTTTGCACCTTTTTTCCAAGTGCAAGGGTAGCACCTTGCTTGATCTTTATTTAGCTGATTCGATCTGTTATGGTTGTGCCTTGCTTGCCAAGGTTTAGTTTGATATCTACGTAGTCAGGCCTTACAAACGGGTTGAACGATCCAGTAGTACGTAGGGACGTGGCTTATTCGCTCTAGAGAAGTTGTTCCGGTAATTGACTTTACGTTGGTTATTAGGTGTGGCATCCCGCAAAACCACTACTAGAAAATCGCGTTGAATTTGTGCATCGCATCGTCATCATCATGCATTGTTTGCCAAAACTATTTTTCGCAAAGCCCGTTTTGTTTTATAAAACGCCCCGTCTTTTATTCAAACGCCAAAACCGGGTCCCCGGAATATTTTGTTTTGGCCGCTATCGGTTTGCAGACGGCCCGTTTAAATCAAATAAAGTATTTGTTTATTTTAGTAGGGGCAGTCGAACGGGCCAACCCGACCCGAACGACCGCCCCAGATTTTTTTCTAAACGGTCCAACCAGACCCACCCTTTAATCCTAAGTCTACCCAGCTTCCTACCCACCCCCCAGCCTCCACATCACCCCATCCTATCAGCACTCGCCACATCATCTCACCCCTTCCCCCTAACCAACCAGATCTTGACACTTGGCCCCTCACTCCTCTCTCTCCTCTCAAACCTCTCTCAGCCACACACGCCACAACCCACCCCAGACCCAACACAAGCAGACACACGCACGCACACACGCTGCGCCCACACACCTCAAGACTGTCCCTGGGCCCCTGACCCACCCCATGCCCCTGTCCCCAACCTCCCTTCTTCCTCCCCCCATCCTCACCGCTCCCCCCCGCAGCTCTCTGGCCACCCCGCAACCGCCTCCTCCCACGCCCCCGCGAGCTCGACGCATCCGTCCTTCCCTCCCCTCTCCGCGCCGGCTAGCTGCCCAGGCCACTACCTCCTCACGCTGGCTTCCTGCTAGCTCGCCTTGACCCTCCCTGGCCACACTGCAGGCTGGCCACGCGACCCGTCGACCCCATCACGCACCCTCGCCCGAGCCACGCACCTCCCGACCTCGCCGCCATGAGCTCCGGCCGACCGTCCCCTCCATGAGCTCCGTCGCCCGCGCCCCAGGCGCCCATGACGCCCGACCCGGCTCTCGCTTTCCGCCTCAAGGCCGCCGCCGCCACAGCATGTGCCGCCCGGTCGCGCGCCAAGGCCGCCATGGTCCTCCTCCTCTGAAGCCAGCGCCACCGCCTTGACCTCAAGGCCGCGGCGGCTGCTTGCGCCGGCCTGTCACCGCTGCCCGAGCCGCCTCACCTCGCTTGGCTCGCACACCGCCTCCGCCATCGCCCATCGCCTCGGCCGCTGCTCGAGGTGCTGAGATGGCCTTCGGTGATGTGCTGGAGGCATCGGTTGTTTGCAAAGCGGGGATCCACGCGTACCTGGTGGAGCCCAACAAGCCCAACACGAGACGCCAAGACCGCCATCCCGGAAACCTCAAGATCCACGTTTGGAGACCGATCCCTCGTCGAACCCCGGAGCGGCGAACCTCGGACCCCGATGAGCCATGATCTACGCTACAGAACAGCAAGCCTCTCGGAGAGAAACCGACAAGACCTACCGCCGGACGCCATGATCTTCGGCAAGGTTCCGACAAGGTCGTCTACACGGACGACATGGCCTTCGTCACGGACCCCAAGACCCCGAAGCCCGATCCGAAGACCGAGACCCGCGACACTCCAAGATCCCCTCACGGACGTTTCCGGACCCGACGAACGCCAAGATCGCCACCGGTTCAACAAGTGCTCCGCCCGGACGCCAATCCTCGCACCTCGCCAAGATCTTCATCGGGACCCGAATCAAGATCGCCTTCCTAACACCGAGTACTAACGTGAACCCGGACACCGAGTCCGCCGAGAACCCCGATGCGACAAGTACCCCATCCCGAACGCCATGACCGACAACATGACCCGAAGAACCCCGGACACGGATGCCAAGATCATCGGCATGAGATCGAAACCCGGATCCGTCGAAACCTAGACCCTAGACCTCGAGGCCGACCCCGGACCCCGGAACCCCCAAGATCGTCGAGAACCCTAAATGTGTGAACCCCTTTTCCGAAACCCTACTTTATAACATAATATAACTTGTTGCATATTAACCATCCATCTCGCATGCATATCATCGGCTTGGGGGCTTTCCGCCGATTCCCCTAATAATTAAATATGGGGCCCATATGCGGGCAAATCTAGTCTCATATCGGCCTCATTTAAACTTGTGTAGCGAACCGGTATCTTATCTTGCCTTGTTATAACAACATTTAATTTGCGGGGTAGTCAAATAACTTGAACCACCTAATTCATGTCGGGACCCCGGTTCCGCTTAATATGACCTAATTGCATCGCACCTTGCCATGCCATACATCATACATGCATCATGCCGATCTTCTGCCGTGTATTAAAGATTGCATCCGGTGTTTATTCTAGTGTTTTGCTTCTTCGCGGATAAGGCCGTTGAGTTGATGTGAGCTTCGCCCCGATCCTCGGGGAAAACCTTCGACAATGTTTTCAGGCGAGCATCTCCCTCTTTCTACCTATCTTACTTTTATAGTCTTTATTCCCTCCTGTTGATCTATTGCTATCTGTGTTGCGGTGCTCTAGTTTTCGTACCCTTTGATATCCCCTGCAGCCGAATATTGCCTTGGACACATCCTATTACCTGTTGTTTGGTAGATAGTTGGACTTGCGTGTCGTAGTCGCTTGCTCTAGTGCTGTTGTGTGTCGCGCCACGCTTGTTGATGTATTGCCGCATGTTGTTGTTGGAGATGATTCTAGTTTTACTTATTGTTCACTTTAATTTCTGTTTAACAACTAAAATTGAATAAGGTAGGCATCGGTGGGTGATAGATAATATTTGGTTTCGCGCCCACTTGTGTCCGTAAGACCCGAGTACTTGATTCCTGTTCCTTGATTTATCGCGCTATCCACATCCGGAGGTATATGGGACCCTAGCGAGCTTGATTCCGTCTTATTTCTTGGGGCCACAAACTAGTTTGAGGTTTTATTACTATCTGTACTTATGCCATGCTTTCTTGCTTTATTTACGATTGTGCAGCGAGGTATCGCTTAATCGCTTTTGGATAGTGGCACGATTCGCGTGTCGACAAGCCCGCTTGGGGTTCCCGTCGTTCACGGCCGTCCCCAGACCTTGAGGCCGTCTCGGAGCTTGCCTACTCCGTTGCGGGTTCTACTTAAGGGGTGGCCCCCTGAAATATTTCTGAATCTTGTGATTGCTTTGTCGTGAAAGCCTCGTTGGGTTTTGATTTGGTTTTTCCGAGGTTGATCGAGTGTGTGTTGCTATTGGTGCACCCCGGCCGGGTAAAACTTTCTGAAAGCCGTGTCCGCGGATATGGACGACTTGGAGCACAGTTTCTTGATCATAGACAAGCATAACTAAAGTTTACTGTTATAAATTTTGCCTTATAATGACTAGTAATCAGCTTCACTATAACGGAATGGCTAATAATACTGCCCACAATTGCTTGTTTGGTTGTCGCTTGCGACAAATGTATCTGACTAGTAAGTATTGCAACTACAACGAAATGGCTGAATAAAAGTACCAACAACTGCAGGGTTTTGGGTTTATCTCATGCTATCTGTACCTGATTAGTAATTGTTGCAACTACAACGGATTGATTAAATAAAAGTGCCCACTGCTTATTTTATCAGGACGGTCATCTATACCTGACTAGTAATTGCTGCAACGATAACTGAATAAATAAAACTGCCAACCGCGTGAGTTCCTCGGTTGACTTCCTCGTTTGGTCTCGAGGGGGGAAACACCAGGATGGGTTTGTTTGGTGATAGCTTCAGGTTGGATCCGGTAGGTCATTCTTACCCCTCTCTGACAATCGCCGGTTGTATCGAGTCTCTATAGGTTGTTTAGTGCATGCTGCCGCTGCCGCTCAGTCCACCATACCTATGTAGGCGAGGACCGCCGAATTCTAGCCTCGCTGCATCTTGGCCTCGATCGACGCTCCTCTTTTTCCTTTGCCCTTTGTCGGCACCCCTTTTGTTTAAGCAGGTTTTGAGATCGACGTCGTTAGCAGGGTTACCCTTCCGGCTTGGCCTGGGCAGGGTTATGGACGCCATTGGTTATTCTTCAGGGCTCTTAGTCCCATTTGCATCTTGTCCGTAGCTGGACGCTCTATCGCTTTCGAGGTGATTTGGATCTTTGTACTGTATCTCTGTATTCTTGGCCCTTTGAGTCGCTGTTATATATATCTGTTCTGTGGGTCCCATCGAGGACTGTTGTGTAATGTTATTACTTCGTTTTCCACCCGCACGAAAGTGCCTGGTGGGCACCTTTGAATCGTTTCTATGCGGGTTTGGTGAATTTCGCTAAAACTTGCATAGGTCCGATTCTGAGGGTGTTACATTAGGCCTCCTCTAGGGTTAATATTATTCATCTTTTGTACATACCAGGCTCAATTACGTGTAGGACGTTCCAGTTACGTGGTGAAAACATTAAACCGTCGTAGATCGATTTAACTTGTAGTGATCAAGCAAAACCCCATGTTGTCGTAAATCTAATGCAAAACCATGGGGCAATCGGCTCTAGGAGCCGATTCTTGTGGAAACACAGGAGCCGTCAAGGCTCGAATTTTACGATACTTGTTTACCATGCAGGAAATCAATCGAGCAATCCTTCACCTTCCCGACCAGGTATAGGTTAGGTGGCACGCCTCGAACCAAGCCGTAGCGTCGGAGTTTTGCGTTGCCCGAGGGACCAGGCCCACCAGTTTCTGGAGCCTCCGGCTCTTCGTGTTGCTCGCTGCCGCCGGTGAGTTTTGACAGGCAACACATTCTGGCACGCCCGGTGGGACCTTCAACAACGTCTACATCAACCTCTGACGCTGCGATGGAGAGCGCATCACCACGCATCTGACGAGCTGCTCAAGAGCACAAGGCGGTATGATGAGATCGAATCTCTTCGCCGATCTCATCGGCTCTTTTGAGAGGACCCGTAAGCATGGCATCAAGTGGAGGGTTCTCCCGAGGGTGCTCTTAATGAGGTAGATCTGTCCGTTCCTCGGGAGGCGCACTGAGCTCTACGTGAAGTCAACTACATGGTGGCTCATTCTGCACCGCCATTCGAGAGCCCGTGAACGCTGAGCGGGTCGTTCGTAGTTCAGAGATCATGAAACATCGGTACTCTCCGTCGGGGCCTACTTTAGGGACTCACCAGGGAGAAAGACCGCCTGCATCAGCCGCAACTGCCATTCACACTTGCGGCTCCAGAGCGCCAGAGCAGCGCTTACATCGTCTACAAGGCTGAGGCGACCCAGCGATTGCCAATTCCTGTTTGAGCCACCTAAGGAAATCCCACACGGATATATATGCGCCTACGTGCGGATCGCAACAACTCACACGCACTACCAGATTGCAACCGCAGGAGTTTCTGGCGGGTTCCGGGCAGATCTTGAGCAAGCGTTTACGAGCAGCGATATGGGATAGACGCGACAAACAGGCGCTAGCCAAGTATGCCATCGAACAAGTCATGAGAATCTAGCCCTGCAGCTCAAACAGTGGAGCAAATCCGTATTATCACGAGAGACCAGTTCGACCGTCAAGAGAAGGACAATCGGCTATTCAAAGCCGTACTTAACGAAGTTTGATCTCGATTCATTGCCGCCCAAGTATCGGCTCCCGAGTTCTCAAGGTTTAGCGGATCGGAAGGGTCAAGCTCGATCGAGCACATAAGCCGATACCGCACAGCTAGGCATAATTTCGCATCGATCGGATGCGCGAAGGTTTTTTGCAATCACGACAGACCAGCTTTTGGGTGGTACACCTCGTTGCCACCGATTCGATTCATACCGGAAGCAATCGGAAGAGCAGTTCCACATCCATTACCATTGAGGCTACGAGGTCGGCATTGCAGACTGCAAAAGCGGGTTGAGGAGAAACCGTAGCGAGTACATCCAGCGCCAGACCGTCAAGAACCGATGTTACCCCGCTCGTTTAATCGAGAAGGAAGCCGAACTGGCGGTGTTGGGTCTCTCGGACCCATCAAGGATCTGCTTTCCAAGAGTACAACTCATTGGCGACATGGCCCAAACCGATGTATGAACAGCGCCACCCGAGTTATACCAAGACAAGTTCAAGCGTCCGATAGGCCTGGTCGATAAGAAGGGGATCCGCAAGACCGTGAGGTGGCCGTGGCTGAATGGGCTCGGGGCGGACCCGTGTCGCAAATGGGTGAAACAAAGGGGCCGCAAAAGGGTTCGACTTGACGTGAGCAAAGCGAGCAGATTTTCGATTTATCTTGAAAGAGAAGCGGTGAGGTTACCCGACGGCCATAAAATCCCCACGGCTCAGAAATGAACGGAGACCATACCGCAAGTGGCATAACTGCTCACCCACACCACCAATGAGCAAAGAGCTACGTCGCCAAATCCAAATGGCGATAGAGCAAGGCCGTCGATCCTTAGGCTTCGCCATGAAAGTGGACACAAACCCATTTCTGGCGTTAACATGGTAGAGCTCGCCATCGAGGCGCTGGATTTTTCGTTCGGTTAATATGGCAGGTCCGGGTACCACCATGACACGCACAAGGAGGAAGGTGGTCGCCTCGGGCAAAGAGAGAGAAGAGGCTGGTCCATGCGACCGCCCGCCATAGCGACAAAGGTACTTAACAGAGGAACAGGTGAGGAGAGTACGGTATCAGAAGCCGCATTCCACGCATCTCCTTAAGAAGTATGAGCGTCAGTATGACCAACGGCGCCAGCACGATGGAGACGATAAAGGATATGAGCACCTCACTAGGGGGCCGTCAAAAGAAAAGGAAGGCGCAGAAAAACATTGGGACTGTCCTTTCTTCAAGTACTGCTGGGACGCGGGAATGAGCCGATTGCCTACAGTCGACAACTGCCCGGAGTGTGGACAGCAGAGGGAGGACACCAGGCCAGTTTCAGTGTTCAAACGTTTAGGGCCTCTCCCACCTCAGAGCCGTCACAGGGAGTCCGCTCGAGCAAGGACCTCGAGAAGCCAAGGGGTGACAAGGAAGAAGACAGATATCACCGTCCAAGATGGTGTCCAGACGGACTCAGACATACCCAAAAGCGAGTGCAGCGGCGTAACTGGAGGAAGTCAAGCGCAGATTCCACGCTCTAAAGAAAGCACGACCCGATCCGCCAAAATTAGGCGAACCACTGAAGCGGAAGACCGCCGACAAGGAAAGAATGGCGCCCCAAACCAGTAAAAGCCGATGCATAGACATCGGCCGGCACAAACATGGTGTTCAGATTCGCCGAATTTCTGCGCCAAGAACCAATGAGCTACCAAAGGGCAGTTTGATCGCGGTCCACGGCCGGTTATCTTTGAGAAGCCACGTGAGAAGGGTTACAAACATCCGAAAGCCACAGCCTGCGAGGTTACATCAATGGGCAACCTGTCGGCCAAGATGTTGGTGGACACCGAGCGGTCAATATCATGCCGTACTCCATGCTACGACGTTTGGGTCGCTCTCGCAGATCCGATCAAAACCAACGCCACGTTAAGCGACTTCAACGCCGGTCTTGAAACACAAGGCGTCTTTGAACGTGGATCGGCGTAAAGGCGAAAAACCATACCCACGTCGTTTTTCATCATGGACAGCAAAAGTACCTACGCTGTCTTGCTAGGTAGAGATTGGATTCACGCTAATTGCTGCATTCCATCCACGATGCACCAGTGCCTCATACAGTGGGACGGAGATGAAGTGGAGGTCATCCATGCAGACGATTCTATCGAAGTGTCCATAGCTGGCATGAACGTCTGGGAAGCAGAAGACCAAGAGCCGATCTCTGGAATTAGTTTAGACGGCTGTGAGCGGATTGAAGCTACAAAAAACGGGGTGAGGCTGGTCTTATCCACTGGCCTGACAGAGTAGGAAAGTTCACGACCAGGCGTGGTACGGCCGATCCTCGCGATCGGCCACAAAAAATAAAAAGCACCAATCATACGACAAGAGGATCATGCAGTCGTAGCAGGGAGACGCCATGCCATTGTAAAACAATAAGTTGTAGACCATCCCTGACTAATGCAAGCAAAAAGGGGGCCGATTCTGGCGATCGGCCCAAATTATTTTTGTTACCCTCACCTACCGTTTGCCCTGTGTTTACCATCGATTTGACAGGTGACGGAAAGCTAGGGTATGGGTTTACATCTGCTGATGAGCTAGAAGAGATCGACATTGGTCCTGGGGATAAGCCACGACCAACATTTATCAGCAAGAAGTTAGACCCGAGTCTGCGGGGTCCGATGATAGCCCTGTTGAGAAGATATCCAGACTGCTTCGCCTGGGACTACACAGAAATGCCCGGGTTAGACAGGAGCATCATTGAGCATCGACTCCCGCTTAAAAAGGATTTCGCCATTTCAGATGAGCACGACAAATGAAGGCCAAATTCGGAAGAAGTCAAAAAGAGGTCGAGAAAATGTTGACGGCCAAGTTAATCAGGCCATGCAGGTATGCTGAGTGGATTTCTAGTATAGTACCTGTAGAGAAGAAGGACGGCCGATGGCGTGTTGCCATAGATTTTCGGGATCTAAACAGAGCTACCCCAAAGGATGAGTATCCGATGCCGGTGGCGGAGACGTTAATTAACGCAGCAGCTGGTCATAAAATCCTGAGCTTCATGGATGGCAATGCCGGTTACAACCAAATTTTTATGGCTCCAGAAGATATACACAAGACGGCGTTCAGAGTCCCAGGCTCAGTGGGGTTGTTCGAGTATGTAGTCATGACGTTCGGACTGAAGAATGCCGGCGCCACTTACCAAAGGGCCATGAATTACATTTTCCATGATCTGATCGGCAAGTTGGTGGAAATTTACATCGATGACGTGGTGGTCAAGTCTGCTTCCGTACGTACATTTGGACGATCTTCGCTGCGTCGGACCGAACAAGGAAATTCGCCACGGATGAATCCAAAGAAGTGTGCCTTCGGGTCACGGGCAGTTCTTGGGTTTTTGGTCCATGAACGAGGGATTGAGATCGGCCTGAAAAGTCGAGGCAAGACGGACAATGAAGCCACCTACCACAAAAAGAAAGAGTTGTAGTCTCTAATCGGCAAGATCAACTTCGGAAGATTCATCTCCAATCTCGGGAAGAATAGAACCGTTCATGGACCGGTGAAAACTAAATCGACGAGGAATTTCAGGGGGCGTAACGAACGAGCCTTCGACGAGATCAAAGAATATCCGCGAAACCACGGTGTTGGTTCCGCCTCACCGGACCATTCTACATTTACTTGTCAGTGGCTGACACGTCCATCGCCTCGGTGGTGGTACAAGTTTATGATGGGCTAGAGCGAGTCGTATTTTACATAAGCAGAAGGATGCTGGACGCGGAGACAAGGTATCCCGATATCGATAAGTTGTGCCTCTGCCTATTTTTCACCTGCACCAAGCTGCGCCACATCTTGCTATCAGCAGAGATGATCATCATATGCAAATCAGACGTCATAAAGCACATGCTGTCGGCTCCTATGTTAAAAGGCCGACTGGGCAAATGGATGTTTGCATTATCAGAGTTTGACATCCGGTATCAACCCGCAAAGCGATTAAGGGACGGCCGCCGATATTATTCTTGAAAGGATCAACACTAACATAGCAAAGACCGTCCATAAGAGCGTGGGCTATGTTTTTCGACGGATCGGTTTGTGACGATGGCTGCGGCATCGGCATTTTACTCGTGTCGCCCGGGGCAACATTTTCCTTCTCCATCGATTGTCTACCTCGCACCAACAATGTAGCCGAGTACGAGGCGATACGCAAGGAATGGAGTTACTCCTCGGCCGGAGCGTATAAAGTGGAAATTTTGGAGACTCAAGTTGGTGATTTCCCAACTCACGAGGAGTACAAATGTGAGAGCGAGTCCCTCTTCCCATTATGGTTGCCTGCCGTGAGCTGATGGCGCGCAGGTACATAAACTTCACTGATCCCGCGGTCGAACATAGAGGCAAATGATCTTGCACAGATGGCTTCGGGCTACAAGGATGTAGCAGAGGATGATATTCGTGCAGCCTCGAAGTCGACGATCGAGAGCCGATATCTTCAATTACTTGAAGGATTCGGCTCGGGGGGCACCTAAACGGATAAGGTACAAAGCCATGAAGTATGTGCTTATTGGGGATGACATGTTTACAGGACTGGAAGGATTATTGCTCAAATGTCCGGGACGCCGAGGCTAATCGGCTCCTACACGAGGTACACGAAGGCGCCTGTGGAACTCACCAATCAGCTCACAAGATGAAATGGTTGATCAGGCGATCAGGGTTTTATTGTCCCACCATGCTTGAGGACTGTTTCAACTACTACAAAGGGTGTCAAGCATGTCATCCATAGATTCGGGATTCCCCAAACTATCACGACCGATGGGGGTTCGGTCTTTATTTCTCAGGAGTTTAGAAAGTTCTGCGAGGACGTGGGGATTAAGCTGATCAGATCATCTCCATACTATGCTCAGGCTAATGGGCAAGCTGAAGCATCCAACCAGAGCCTCATCAAGATGATCAAGAGAAAAGTTGATGAACACCCTAGGCGTTGGCACGAGGTTTTGTCAGAGGCATTGTGGGCTTATCGCATGTCATGCCATGGGGCGATTAAAACTTCGCCATATCATTTAGTATATGGACAAGAAGCCGTATTGCCCTGGGAAATTACGGCAGGATCGAGACGTGTCACTTTTCAGGACGATCTAACAATCAAGAATATGCAACTCGATGAGTGACATGTGGAGGATTTAAGCGAGCTCAGCTGTGGTCGCTGAGAAGATCAAAGAGAACAAGGCCAAGGTAGCTCGCATACAACAAGAAAGTGAGGCCAAAGGAATTCCACGTTGGTGATCTGGTATGGGAAGCTGTGTTGCCATTAGGGACTAAGGATGCAACATATGGTAAATGGTCTCCAAATTGGCACGGGCCGCATAGGTTGATCAAGTTTTAAGAGGAAACGACATGGCTTGAGGAGCTGGACGGCGTGAAATTCTTGGCGGTCAACGTCAACATCTCAAGAAATATTTCCCAAGCATGTGGGATGATGGACGATAAAACATGGGGGCCGATACATGAAATCGCCAGTAAAAAGCACGTGAGATGTTGGACAAGAATAGAAATAGGGGCGATCGAAAATCGGCCGAATAAAAAAAAAATATATAATATATAGCCGATGCATGGTCATCGACTCTAGAGGTTCACATATGCTACATATAGGTGCCGGTATCCACCTACAAGCTACTGAAGAAATCTTCATTCTTGCCCGTCATTAGCTGTTTGTTCAGGGCACATATTTTGATGGGCAATTGGAGATCTAGGTTGCTCCTTGTTGAAGAAGATCGCAGGTTCCCGTTTGAAACTAAGAAGTGACCGTTTAGGTTTGCCTGAGCATGTGACCAAGTCAGACCTTGTCAACGTTTTTGGGAAAAACCGATATGCATCGACTCTTTGAGTTGTGCCTGGTTGACTGAGTAAACATAGCAAGGTAAAAGCCGATGCGTTGCTATCGGCTTCTGGAGCATCGACCTATTTTTATTATCGGCAAAATTGGGGCGGCAAGAGCAATCTTCGGGAGAACGGATTTTTTCATTTCAGAAGCTGATTGCTTACAAAAGGATGGTCGACATGTAAGGAAGCTTATGACTACTACATATCGCCATCTGGTTCCTAATCTAGCCCGAGGTCGCTGTCGCTGCCGCTGTCGCCGCCGCCTTGTGCGCTATCCTCGCTTCCGCCGTCGTCTTCGCTGGCTTCTTTGAAGAAGCCAGCGAGGGCCTCCTCGTCTTCGTCGTCGGTATCCTCGCTGGACCCGGAAGTACTTCACCGGCTGGTACTCCGGAGGAGGTGTCCTCCTCTTCCTCCTCCTCGGAGGAGTCGACGCCGCCCTGACATGGCGTCGTCGGTCTTGCCTCGCTCCGGTTCCCCATTAGCAAGGAACTGCAGGTCTTCGCCGCCGTTAAGGACGCGCGTCCTCCGACCAAACGGCGAATCTCAACCCTCTCGTCCCACCATTGTGGGGCGAGAGCGTTGTACGCCGCCATCGGCGGGTGCTCTGGCGTCAGCTCTCGGTCACTCATTGAGTTGGAGGCGTGGGAGGACAGGCCAGAGGAAGCAGAGGAGGCCATGGCGAGAAAGAGGGTTTTTCATGGAGGAAGAAGGGTTTTTGGCTGTTGGAGGCAGAGGGGGAGTGCGAGCTGCTTAGGTGGATTTAAATAAGGGGAATAGTAGAGAGACGGTTCAATGCCATAGTGGTTTCCCAGAATGTGCTGCCAAAATCGTCAAATCATGCACTGCGAAGGAGTTGAGAAGACAGGGCATCATGATGAAGGGGTGGCGTGACGATCCTGCTCGCAACGATTCATCAACGCTAAACCCGATACAAAAAAAAGAGGGAAGGAAAAATATATATCACAGAGTGGTTTTGGAATTATCATTGCCAAAACCAGGGGCATGTGTTATCGCCATATTTTGGCCAAAGAAGGAGATGGGCCGTGATCAAGATGGGCTTGGAAGATGTGTATATTCAACGTGTTGTTGGATCGCCTAGTCGTGGATTTGGGCTAAATTGCCCGTGTATCTTGTATCATAGTAGGTCTCGTGTTAGTTTAGGTTCCGTTTCAGTTTAGGTAAAGATAGAGTTGTAGAGTTATTCCAAAAGTAGAGAGTCTCCGGACTATAAATATGTACCTAAGGTTATTGAGAAAAGGAGGACAACCACGTTCACAACAAACACAATCTCAAGATCGCCACCCCTTGTTTTCGAGGGTTTCTTTCGGTAGTGTCATGCTGCCTAGATTGCATCTTGCGATCTAGGCGATTTTACTTATGCGTTATTTGGTGTTACTCGTACTGAAGCCTTGTTGATGGCGAGTAACATTATTATCATAGATCTGTTGAGGTTAGCATCGGTGTTCTTCGTTATAATCGTTTGATTTTGCTACCTCTAGTTGTCTCGCTACCTTTGCACCTTTTTCCCTAGTGCAAGGGTAGCACCTTATGATCTTTATTTAGCTGATTCGATCTGTTATGGTTGTGCCTTGCTTGCCAAGGTTTAGTTTGATATCTATGTAGTCAGGCCTTACAAAGCGGGTTGAACGATCCGAGTATGCGAGGGACGTGGCTTATTCGCTCTAGAGAAGTTGTTCCGGTAATTGACTTTACGTTGGTTATTAGGCCTCCTCTAGGGTTAATATTCTTCATCTTTTGTACATACCAGGCTCAATTACGTGTAGGACGTTCCAGTTACATGGTGAAAACATTAAACCGTCGTAGATCGATTTAACTTGTAGTGATCAAGCAAAACCCCATGTTGTCGTAAATCTAATGCAAAACCATGGGGCAATCGGCTCTAGGAGCCGATTTACAGGGAAACCTGGGAGCCGGTCACGGCTCGAATTTTACGTATACTTGTTTACCATGCAGGAAATCAATCGGAGCAATCCTTCACCTTCCTGACCAGGTATAGGTCAGGTGGCACGCCCTCGAACCAAGCCAGGACGCGTGCCGGAGTTTTGCGGGCCGTTGCCCGAGGGACCAGGGCCCACCAGCAGTTCTGGGAGCCTCCCGGCTCTTCGTGTTGCTCGTCGCTGCCCGCCGGTGAGTTTTGACAAGCAACACATAGCCAAGCACCTTTTAATATTTCTCGGATGTAATAAAACACACCACTATTTTTATCAATAGTTGTTTGTTTACCAATACGCCTTTGTTATCATATACTAACTATGACGGTCTTTTAGTAACTACGTGCATCTTTTATTGCCCAAATTCACCTGGTGCGATCTGTGGAAAGAGACATAATATTGTTTTAGGGGAAACAGGAGATGGCGGATGCCATTGACCATCAAGCCGGTGTTCATGCGTGGCCGCAATAATAATATCAAAGGAAACTTAGTTGTACTCGCATTTTTTCATTTTTAGAAGTTAGACATTGGTGGCTATGTGGGTCATATAATTTTTTCTACACATGAAGTACGATATATATACAATCCTCGACCAAATAAATAGCGACATCTTAAGGTTATTCTGCACGAGAGTGTGTACAATAGGATACTTTCGTTACACCTCCATTGCTATGTCTTTAAGATTTCACTCTTTGTGGTTTTGTCTTTTCACCTTTTGGGATATTTATTAATCAAGCGGCACGTAGGACAGAGTCGACGCGGGCTGAAGGTTGTTCATAAACCTTTCGCGGGATGCTACACGTTTATAGTCGTGAGCAATGGTGCATGTGTGGTGTTTGCTAGTTTTTTTGCGGTACCCCATGTTCATTTATCACCTATATATAGTGTCATGCAGCTTTCGTGGGAACGGATGATAGAAAGCGCGAAAAAATAATAAGTCTAGTTGGCCAGACAAGCCTCAAACAAATGTACGTGGTATCGAGTGCACTCTCTGAAAATCACAAAACATGTGACTGTGGTGTCTACAACACATGTCAAAAACCACAAAGATATGACAATGGTGTCTAAGACATAAATGAAAACCACAATGATGTGAGGATGGTGTCTAAGACACAAGTGAAAGGACAAAGGACATCTCCTACGACCTATTTTTAGAAGAATTTAACGGATGAAAAGAGAACGTCGTTAGCAGAATAATTCCAACAACCAACGATGCGGATATTACGGGATCATATGGTGGCTATATCAGATGACAATGCATGCGTGCACAGGTGTAGCATGGTGGGTAGAAAATCCGTGTTGATATATATATATATATATTACAAAGATCCAAATCATATTGAAACTGATACAATATTTGAGTAAGGATAAGATGCAAATTGGACCAAGAGTTCTGAAGAATAATTAATAACGTTCATAACCCTGCTCAGGCCAAGCCGAAAGATTAACCTTGCTAACGTCGTCAAGCTCATACATGTCAAAGCAAAAGGGTGCCAACAAAGGGCAAAGAAAAAAGAGCGATCAATACTGAGGCCAATACACAACGAGTCTTAGAATTCGGCAGCTCTTGCCTACATTGGTATGGTGGACTAAAGCGGGCAGCAAAGCATGAACTAAACAACCTATATAGACTCGATACAACTGTTGGCTATCAGAGAGGGATAAGAAATACCTATTCGGAACCAACCTGATACTAACACCAAACATAACCCATAATAGAGTTTCCCCCTCGAGACCAAACGAGGAAGTCCGTTCAAGAAACTCACATAGTTAGCATTTTATTAATCATTCCATTATAATTGCAATACTTACTAGCCAGATACAGATATCATAAAACATCCCAATATCACCATCTATTGGCACTTTTAATTTTCCATTCTGTTGTACTGGATCTAATTACTAGTCATGCCAAAGTCAAATTTATAGCACTACTTTAGTTTGACTTGTCTATGGTTGAGGAACTATGCTCCAAGTAGTCCAGAACCATGGACATGGATTTTTAAAAAGATTTTACCTTACAGTGGTACACAAATAGCAACACACGCACGATCAACCTCGGGAAAACCAAATGAAAGCAAAGAGGCATCACGACAAAGCATTCATAAGATTCAAAAATGACTTTAGGGGACCACCCCACTAAGCTATCCACAACAAAGTCGGTCCGACTTCAAGACGGACCCAAAGATTCCCGACAATGGATGTAAACGACCAGGAATCCGAAAATATGACTAGAATTGTCTATCTCTAATTCGTATACATATTCTAATAGTCCATATGTTCTTAGCATGTATGTTTGTATCCACGCGTAGAGGAACACAATGCCTAGATCGATGCATGTTTTTATGTCTATCTTTAATTTGCGTACATGTGGACACTATCGTGGACCCGCAGCGATGTGTTCCCTTGTCCTTGTTGAGAATATAATATATTGGCTAGACCTTTCAATTAATTTGGATAGGGTCCTCATGCAATATTAAAAAAAAAATAGGTTGGCTACACCAAGCCCATACTATAGTGACTAAAGTAGCCTAGACGCCAAGTGAAGTGTTGAGATATAATATATTGGTTAGATATTCACATCAGATCATACTTTTGAAATAGTTAGCTAGTGTACAAATTCAATAGTCCTCTCTTGGCTCGCACATCAGTAATCCAGCCCACTCCAAATCCTCCATTCGACACCCCCACCTTGATTTTTACATGCTCTTGTTTGCCTCCAGGCCTCTTCCTTCGTTGTTCATGTCTGGTTATGCCACCCCAGTGCCGCTAGTGCTAGCTAGAGGATTTCGGGCGTGTTATAGTTGTTTTGAGTCCTTACGTTGCCATGTCATCGATCGGGCGAATACGAGCCAAACACTTATTCCATTAGGCAATACCAACGTTCCACCACTCGTTGGGGTCTCGCAGACACGCAAATGGCAAAACCACGCTCCAACAAGGCAACGCAAATGGACAAGAGGCCCAGACTGACGCATTCTCGACCCAAATTTGGGTCGGGTTTTGCGATATGTCGACACCCGCGCGTTCCTCCTCTTCTCTATGTCGGTTCCACTCATTAGCGGAAGCCACTCCCATTTCACTCTTTCCTCTCCCACACCGTATCTATCCAAGCCCTAGGGACTCATGGAGGATATGCCGCCGCCCACTACCACTGCAGCCAACAGTGCCACCGCAGGTGTCGCGGACCTGCCCAGCCTAAGAAAGATCATACATGGGAATAGAGGTCCCTATAGAGTAGGAAGAGGGACGGCCAGAGGGCCGACGCCAAGCACGAGCGATCAACGACACATCAGAATCCATCACAGCGGTAGCGGTGGAACAGATGGCCGTAACACATGCACGCGCCACCAACAAGGCCATCATTTCCCACACGCAGGCCATCGTAAACAAATTGATCAAGGCGGACACGTTAAATGCGGCCATCGCCAACACTGACAATGTTTCGATGGTCGTGAGTTAGGTGACGCCCGTCACCCGGCAGCCACCTCTACATACATCGAGCAACATCTCACCACCGGCGCCCCAGCATGGACGAAAGGCCATCCACACTGTGCATGTGACCCGCTTGTTTGGCTCGCATGAAAAGTCACCATAGGTCGGCGAATCAGTGACGCCATGCCGGATACTTGCTTTCCTCTACCTCAACATGACACCCGTGGCCGTAGACTCGTCGGTGGTGCATAGCAAGGCCCCGCGAGACTGCAATACCAGCGATGCCCTAGTTCGCCGCAACCTGTTTGGTGGAATGTCAGCCCCGATGTTTTCCACGAGGTATGATCTATCTCACCTCTCCTTTGATGACAATTCTCGCAAATGGTGTGAATTATATGTAATTGTGTGTATGAGTATGGTGATGTTGATATGGAAGCCCTAATCTGTGGGGAGGGGACTGAACGAGCAACTCAATAAGATGGAATCTCAATTGATCACGGACCATTGTTTGAGGATGTTCTCACCCTCCTAGCTCTGGAATGAGTAGGAGAACCAAAGCATACACAGATAATGAGGACAAGTGTCTTTGCGATGCTTGGATGGAAGTAGGGCAAGACCCAATTTGTGGTTCCCAACAAGAGGGAGGAGCATTTTGGAAGAGGGTTTATGATCACTTCCTTGAGCATCACCTATTGCATCCCTACAACTTTTTCAGTGATTGGAATCATAACTCCCTTCAAAAGAGATGGACGTTTATCTCGGGGGAGTGTAGCAAGTTCCAAGGCTCTTACAATCATGTGATCAATCCGCCCGTGAGTGGAGTTGGTGTGAAAGACATGGTGATCCAAGCATTGGCTTACATCAAGGAGTAATATGACAACAAACCCTTCACTATGACACGGTGGCTATCAATCAAGATGTATCTCAAGCAAAAGTAAAAGATCACGGATGCCGCCTAGAGGAGGGTGAATAGCGGTTAAAAACTTTTACGAGATGGGCTTAACAATGGAAGAATAAAACTAGCATTTTCTTTTGTCAAGAACAAAGCCTATATATATACTAAGGTTCACCTATGTGCACTGATAAGTCCATTTTGCATCACTATTCTATATTATAATTTACTACTATTCATTAATATGTTTCTTATTAAGAGATTATACTTATGTTATTTTATATATTTTCGCATGTTGGATGATTTTTGGAGGATGAACTGCCTAATTCAGGATTTTGATGGAAAAAAAGCGGTGTTTGGATGCAATTTTCGCGAAGATCAGAAAATACCAGAAAATACACGAAAAATCCTATTTTTCCAGAAGACAAAGGATGCCAGAAGGGGAGGCTGAGATGGGCCACAGGGGGCCACACCCCCATGCGCGGGCCACCCTAGGTCGCGCCACCAGGGGGTGTGGCCGCCCTGGCCCACCTCCTGCTTCGCCCTTTCGCCTATATCTTCTCCTCGAAACCCTAATACACGGGGAGCGACCATAGAAAGATTCCGCCGCCTCTGCGGGGCGGAAACCATAGAGAGAGAAAGAGCTCTCCGGTAGACATTTTTTTGCCGGAGAGATTCCTTCCTGGAAAGGGGAGATCATCGCCATCAACACCATCATCAAGCTAGACTTCATCTGGATCACCATCATCATCCACACCACCATCTCCACCAGCACCATCATCACCACTCCATCCCGCGGTAACAATTGTGTTGAATCTTGCTTGGTTCTTAGGGGGAAACTTTCCTGGTGTTGATTACTTTTGATGCTTGTGAGTGGAACCATTGAATTATTGTTTATGTTCAGATTCTTATCCATCATTATTGTTATCCATCATTATTGTTTATTGATCTTGATCCATATGATGTCTCGTGAGTAGTTTGTTTAGTTCTTGAGGACATGGGAGAAGTCATGTTGTTAGTAGTGGAATTGTGTTGAGGTATTATTCAATGGTTGACATTTAAGTTGTGGTGCTATTCTTCTAGTGGTGTCATGTGAACGTCGACTATATGATACTTCACCATTTATGGGCCTAGGGGAATGCATTGTGTATTTGGATACTAATTGTGGGGTTGCCGGAGTGATAGAAACCTGAACCCCCGTTAGGAAACCTTTGCACAAGGGAGTGTAGGATCTCAGAGTTTAAGGCTGTGGTTAAGTTTTTATCTTAATTACTTTCTTATAGTTGCGGATTCTTGCAAGGGGTTTAATCAAAAGTATGTATTAGTCCTAGTAAGGTCAGTACATTAGCACATGTTCACCCATACAACACTTATCAAATCAAATAAGATTAATCAACTATATGAAACGAAAGCACTTGACCGTATTCCCATGTGTCCTAGAGAACGTTTGGTCCTCATAAGTAATACAACCGGCTTGTCCTTTGCTAAGAAAGGATTGGGCCTCTTTTTGCAATTATTTGTTGTCTTTATTTACTTGCACTTTATTTATTTGCTTTATAAAAACCCCTAAAAATCCATTTGCTAAGTATTTACAGATATTTCCTGCTCCAAACCACTAGTAAACACCTTCTGCTCCTCGTTGGGATCGACACTCCTATTTATCGAAAGTACTACGATACACCCCCTATACTTGTGGGTCATCATGCACCAGCAACTTATGTTAAGAAATACAAAGAACAAAGTGACAGCAAGATAGATTACTTCAAGCATGAAGACTATCACAATGTAAAGTGCATAAGTAAAGAGATCGGGTATAGAGATAACCGAGGCACACAGGGATGACGATATTTTACCGAGTTCCTTTCTACAAGGAAGTACGTCTCATTGGAGGGGTGGGCGGTACTAAGACCACCAACGCCACAAGAGGCCTCACCCTATTCTCCCGAGCACCCGTCGCACGACAAACACCCGATCCACTATGGGACACTTGAGGGCGGTCACCAAACCCGTACAAGATTGGGGCAATCTCCACAACTTAATTGGAGACTCCTAATAAACACCACCAAGGCCACTAACTTGAGGATAGCTTCACAACTTAATTGGAGGCCCCAAGAACAGACCACAAAGGCCACACACCGTCTAAGATTCCAAGAACCCAAGAGGGACAAGCTTCTTGATTTCACCAAACCAAATTCTCCAAGGAGAACTCAAACTGATGCACCTAATGCAAATGGCAAGAACACCACAAAGATGCTCCAATCCTTCACTCTCAAGTTCCAACAAATATACTAAAGATATTGGGGGAACAAGAGAGGAAGAACACAAGGAGAACACCAAATCCTCCAAGATCTAGATCCCAAAGAATCACTCACAAAGAGATGGTATGGTTTGGTCAGTTTGTAGATCTAGATCTCCTTAATCTTCCTCTCAAATATGTGCAAGAACCATTGAAGGGGAAGAAAGAAATCAAGCTCAAGATGGGTCAAATAAATGGGGAAAAGCTTGAGAAAAAGAGGAAGAAGAAGAAGCCAAAAAAGAGAAAGAGTGGGGGCTTAAAAAGAGCCCAAGGGAATCTGCCCGTTAGGGAAAATCCAGGCCTGGGCTGGTAGTACCGCCGATGGGCCGGTACTACCGCCTAAGAGCAGGCAGCTCATAGCCCAGGCGCGGTCTGTTGGCGCTTGGCGAGCGAGAGAGTGGCGAGAAGGGGATCGGGGGGAGCGCGCGCGTGCAAGCGATGGGCGGGAGCGGGAGCACGCGCGAGGGAGAACAATGGCGAGAGGCCAGCCAGTAGTACGGCCCAAGAGTACCGGCCGGCATGATGCTGCCGCTGGCCGTACTACTATTCCTAGGCCTGCCTTGCAACTAGGCGGGGCAAAGAGATAAGTCGCGTGCCGGGCGGCCGGTAGCAGCAGCGGTACTACCGCTCCCTAGAAGCTTTTCTTTTTTCTTTTTAAATCAAATGACAAGCAAACTTCAAAACAAAATAACTTGATTTAGGAAACTCCGATCGACCCGAAACCAACTTTGTTGGAAAGAGGACGGCAAGAGCTATCCAATAAAAAGTGAAAAATACTGGATACCACCAAGTGAGAATGTATTATAATGTGAGATACCTCCCTTGGTGAAAAACTAGAAATCCTCCAAGATAAAAAAAACACAATAAGATAGAATGGGAGAATCTGTTTTTTATGAACTACAACTTGTTATGAATATTACCACAAGCTCTAGAATCTCACATGGATAAGATCCAAATAACAACCAAGAAAGATGATGCTAAGAATGCAAAGGTTTGAACTCTCTCCGAACGATATGATCGAGTTACTCACTCGAGATCCCCTCTTGATAGTATGGCTATCTATCCTAAACCCAATCTCCCAACTAACAACATGAGACCGGCAAAAGGGAAAACCTATCAATATTATACCTTTGCCTTGAGAATTCCATTTGAGCTCGATGTAGATGATTTTGTCCTTCTCAAGATGGACACATTTCTTAATTCCTCTTCCTTACGCTTTCTTGATGAAGACTTGCACCTTTCTCCCCCATATACCATGTGGAAAACTTTACTTTAACCTTGTCTTCATCGATCGATGATCACCGAGGATGGCAAGCATCAAACATGAGATCTTCTAGAGATGGCACAATTTGAGCTTGCACACACTTCTTCTGACTTCATTTCTTTTACCTTAAAGCCAACACATGCTCCAAGCGATGCCAATGGAAAATTATTACAAGTGCAACTTAATACACGCATTATTAGTCCATAAAGATTGTCATTGATGGCTCAGATAATGTAGAGCTTGTTGGGAACCCCAAGAGGAAGGTATGATGAGCACAGCAGCAAGTTTCCCTCAGTTTTGAAACCAAGGTTATCGAACCAGCAGGATAAAGGAAACAACTCCCAAGGTGTTGCTAGGAACTTGGAACCCGCATAACACAACCACAATACTTTGCCCCAACTTACAGTGAGGTTGTCAATCTCACCGGTTTGCTGAAAACAAAGGATTAAACGTATAGTGTGGAAGATAGTAATTACTTGTGGTAATTGCAGAAAGTAAACAGTAAATAGTAGATGGTATATCAATGGGAAGGAATGGACCGGGTCCATAGTTCACTAGAGGTGTTCTCCAAATAACATGGTGGGTGAACAAATTACAGCGGGGCAATTGATAGATTGAGAATGCATAACAATGCATATACTAGACATCTTGATCTCTACGAGACTTGTTTGGGCATTACAAAATGATACATAGACCGTAATCCAACTTCATCTATGACTAATAATCCACCTTCAGGTTATCATTCGAACCCCTTCTAGTATTAAGTTGCAAGCAACAGATAATTGCATTAAGCAAAGTATGTAGAGAAAACAATACAATTTCCCTTGGACAAAGGACTGTTGTTTTCTTCCTAGTAGCAACAACACATCTACAACCTTAGAGATTTTTGTCACTTTCCCAGATTACTGGAGGCATGAACCTACTATCGAGCATAAATAACCCCACTTGGAGTTACAAGCATCTACTTAGCCAAAGAATATACTAGCAACGGAGAGCATGCAAGATCACAAATAACATAGACATGATATAATCAATAATCAATCTGACATAGTATCTCAATATCCATCGAATCCCCGCAAACACAACATTTAGCATTACAAATAGATGATCTTGATCATGAACGGAGGTCACAAGATCTAAACATGATAGCAAAAAAGAGGAGAAACAACCATCTAGCTACTATATGGACCCGTAGTCCAAGGGTGAACACTCACGCATCATTGCGGAGGCTGGCATGGTGATGAAGAAGGCCTCCGGGATGATCTCCCCTCTCCGGCAGGGTGCCGGGAAGAGCTTAGGATCCCTCTCGATCTAGGGATGGAGATGGCGGCGGCTACGCACTTTTTCGTGGATTTCTGATCGAATACTTAGGGTTTCTGCCTCGGGTTGTTTATATAGGCGAAGGGGCAAGGTCGGTGGACGCCCGAGGGGCCCACACCATAGGGCGGCGCGGCCTAGGGTGGACCCGCGCCAACCCTAGGTGTGGACGCCCCGTGGCTCCACTTCGTCTCTCCTTCGGAATCCGTGTTGCGTCTGGAAAAATAGGAACTTCGGCTTTTGTTCCGTTCAATTTCGAGAATATTTCTTTACTAGCTTTTTTGAAACCAAAAACAACAGAAAACGGGCAACTGGCACTGTAGCATCTTGTCAATAGGTTAGTTCCAGAAAATATATAAAAATGCCTCAAAGTGTAGACAAAACATAAAATAGTTGGTACAAAAAAAGCATGAAGCATCAAAATTATAATACATTTACAACATATCAGTCATTAATTACTAAAACCACACATAGGAGCCCACATGCTCTTTCAAAAAGAAAGCTGAGTTCAAGCTACTCACAGGGGAGAACCATATTATGATGATCGACACGAGCAGGAACCATATTATGATGATCGACACGAGCAGGATGGATCCGAGCCAACGGGTTTGGACAAAGAAGAGGCGAAAGATGATCCTCAAAAGGTATGTGATCACTCCATATTTATTTCCTACTTAATGTAGAACTACGTTGGTCCTTTATGTGAACAATTTGTGTGGTGATCTATTTGTATGTAAAAATATTTGTGTGCTTCATGTTGAACCCCAACATGTGTGCTATTTTATTTATGCGGTCACATCTTTTTAATTATTTTATCCTGTTTATGAAAAAATAAAAAATGTAAAAGGAATGGTCTCTATGGCAGGAGAAATGGCCAAACATGCCGAAATGGAGTGAGAAATGGCGCACACGGTCGATGACACCCGTAGATAGGAAAATGTTTGTCTCTCGATCCTCCCCCGATCCAAACGTACATGTTGGAACAATAATCTTGTCCAAAATATGGTGGTCCGTTGAGTATGCCCGATCTACACCGACAAAATGGGCACATCCCACGTCGGTATTGAGTCCTTGCCATTTTTTTTTGCAAAACTCAGTATAAACGCAGTCGCTTACAAATACATATATACATTCTTTCTATAATCATACATACACATATCCTATTCTTATGAGTACCTTTGAGAGACTGATCCAACGGGTCTTGAGATTGATAAAGTCACATATGTCTATCGATGAAACGTCGTCTCCCACTAAAGAATATTTCGCCTTTTATAATATACAAAATATCGAACATGGAATGTGAACTCTAGTAAGCTAACCGTGTCACTGATCTACTAACCATCCAAACGCAGATTGGTTCTCTGTTAAGTCCTTGCTTCGAAGTTGCCCTTATGTATTGTTCATGCCGTCACAGGCACAAACATTTACCATAGTAGCAGCGCACGTTGCCAATTCCCCCCTACAAGTGGATCACACTGGTCCTTATCTCAGCTTTTGTTTCCTTTTCCCAGTGGATCTGTGTAGACTGTGTGCCACTTTCTGAAAAGAAATTGGATCGGTGTGGGCAGGGCGAAAGTATATAACAGGCTTAAAAAGCAGGCAGTTGTCTGTCGAAAAGAATTGCGTACATCGACCTGACCGTCGGTCTGAGATCCACATCTAAATCTAGCAGATGTAGAGTAGTGATATGTACGTAGCCAGCTGACACTGCTCACCTTTTGGTTCATTGATGATCCGATGACCAGTCACAGGCAGCCGATTTTCTTCTATACAACATGTTGAAGCCCTCCCGTGGCCTCAACTTTCGCGTAGGCAATGCATGCGAAATCGAGCAATTTTCTTTTGATAATTTTTGTTTGAGGAAATAGCTGCGATTATTATTACTGCTTGGAAATATCCGTAGCCATCAATGGCCTAAAGATCAAGCTTCATCATCACATTTTTTATGTCCGTTTCCAGAACGATCCTCGAGAGATTCAACTCCTTAGCTAGCTCGATCGCCCCGCTTACAAACCCGCAAATTCATCTTCTCTGGGTCAGTAGCCGAAGGAAAAAAAATTATAAACCCCTACAAGGAAAACCCTCATGGTCTCTCGAAATAGTCTTTTGCCCTATTTTATAAATAAAACAACCGTCAACATCAAGTATCACAAAACGAAGTCACCCACACATCACATGCTGGGGCCACAGCACAAAACGACCCAGCTCGGCACAGAACAAAACAAAAAAGGGGGGCGCCTCGCTACGAGAGGGGACACCAAAGACGAGGAGCTACGCCGGACTAGGGTGGGAGCCGCCAGACCGCCTCCAAGAGCCGTCGAAGAGTCGCGTCCAGCCTCGTCTTGTCCCGCTGTCTACACAACGGGTACCATAGCTGCAGAGAGGCCAGAAAGTGGAAAACCGAGTCAGAGGCACGCCTAGGAAGAATCTTCTCAATAACCATCTTATTGCGGATGTTCCAGAGGGACCACGACATCGCCGCAAACACTAGCCAGAAAAGGCGGCGACCCTTTCCTGCCTGGTTTGCTTGGGTTTCTAGGAATTCACCGAGATCGTGGGCCAGCCAATCCGGGCCCAACGCCTCTCTGGTGAAATTCCACAGAAACCGGGCCACGGGACAAGTGAACATTATGTGGGTGCCCGTTTCGGGGATCCCACATAATGGACATAACCCATCCCCTGGCCCATGTCTCTTGGCCACCTCAACCTCCGACGGGAGCCTATCGCATAGAAGTTGCCACACAATTTATTTTTCTTCAGCGGGAGGGGAGCCTTCCAGAGGGTCTTGGTCCATGGAAGGTCTGTGCGACCAAAGAGGGCCCGATAGGCCGAGCTAACCGAGAAGGACCTGGAAGGCGTGAGGGTCCAAGATACTCTATCGGGTTCGTCAGCCAAGGAGACCGGGAGCTCCGCCCTAAGTTCCCTCCAGGTTTCAGTTTCCTCCAGGCCGAAGGTACGACGGAACAAGATGTTCCATGTTCCTTCGTGTGCCGCGGTGGAGACACGAAGCGCTGGATTGGAACAGATGGCGAAGAGGCTCGGATATACCTCCTGTAAAGGATGCTCCCTGAGGCAGGAGTCCAGCCAGAACATGGTCCCCTCCCCGTTTCCAATAGAAACGGAGACCCCAAGCCTGATCTCGTTCTTGATCTCCTGGATGGAGTGCCAGAACTGGGAGTCGTCCCGCTGGTCACAGTCCAGAAGGGGGCAACCTCGTAGGTACTTAGCCTTAATGAGTTTGAGCCAGAGACCGCCATCATCACGCAGAATACACCAAACCCATCTAAGCATTAAGGCCTTGTTGAACTGCCGGGATGCGAGGATACCTATGCCCCCAAATTCCTTGGGGGCGCAAATGCCTGCCCACTTGACCATGTGGTACTTCTGGCGTCCCACGGGATCTTGCCAGAAGAACCTAGACAGCTCCTTGTCAAATTCCCCATGCACCCCCTCAGGGAGGAGGTACATGCCCATCATATACATGGGCAGGCTGGACATGCAGGAGTCAATACGGACGGTCTTGCTGCCTTTAGACTTGAATCTCCCACACCAAGGTTTGGATCTTGAGCACACCCTGTCCACGAGCGGGTCTAGGTCCCTGATAAGGACCCTGGTGTCGCGGACCGGCATCCCCAGGTAAGTGATTGGGAAAGAGGCAAGCCGACAATTGAAATTGTCAGCTATTCTCTGCTGCTCGTCCTGAGAGAACCCTAGTACGACGATCTCACTCTTGTCGAAGTTGATCTGGAGGCCAGACATTTCCTGAAAGCATAGGAGGAGGAACTTGAGGTTCGCAATGTCCAGAGTAGATCCTTCAATCATGATCATTGTGTTGTCTACGTATTGGAGATGGGTGATGCCCCCCCTGGAATAAGGTGGCCTACCACTCCGGAGATGTGGCCAACTGCCTTGGCTTTTTCAAGCATTTCCGCGAGGGCGTCCACTGCCGCGTTGAAGAGAAGTGGGGACAGGGGTCACTCTGGCGAGCACAACAGGAGGGGTGAAAGTATGGCCCAATCTCGCCGTTGATGTTAATCGCGTTGCTCTCGGTCATGATGAATTGCATCACCCAGGTGATCAGGCGGTCGTCAAATCCCCGTCTAATGAGGACCTGCCGAAGAAACCGCCAGTCCAGACGATCGTAGGCCTTATGGAAGTCTAGCTTCAAGAAGATGCCCTTCATTCGTCTGGACTTGACCTCGTGGATAATCTCATGGATGGCCAAAATCCCATCATGTATAAATCTGCCCTTGAGGAAGGCAAATTGGTACTGGTGGATGAGGCGCTCCATGACCGGGGCAAGGCGAGAGGCGCAGACTTTCACGAAGATCCGTTGAATGTCATTGAGGACCATGATGGGCCTGAATTGGCGAATGTCCGAGGCTCCTATCACTTTAGGGATCAAGGTGATTACGCCCAGATTCAACCGTCCCATCACTAGCGTCCACGTGTAGAATTCCTGGAACATGGGCATGATGACCGATTGGAGTTCCCTCCAGAAGGTCTGGAAGAAATCTACCGGGAGGCCATCGGGACCCGGTGCGGAGTTGGCCTTCATGTCCTTCACCGCCCGCTCTACCTCCTTTAGCAGGAATGGGAGGGTGAGCTCCACGTTCTCATCAGCTGTGACCCTGGCCCTACTCGGCGAGAAGTCTGCTGCCAACGCGACCCCCGAATGGGGTCCTGCCGAGAAAAACTCCTTATAGAAGGAGTAAATATGGGAGGAGAGCGCCCCCGCTCCTCTATGAGGTGCTCATCGTCCCAAAGTCAGGGGATCGAGCATTTCCTACAGCGTCCATTAGCCACCGCATGGAAATATGTTGTGTTCGCGTCTCCCTGGAGGAGCCAGTTTTGGCGGCTGCGCTGCCTCCAAAACAGCTCCTCCCCCTTGTAGATCTCAACTAGAGATGTCTCTAAGGCATAACGGTGGGACCACTCGTCTGCGAAGAGGCCCACCGAGTCTGCCGCCAGGTACAAAGCACAGATCTCTTCTAGCAGCGCACCCTTCTGGAGTCTCGTCGCTGCGCCCAAATTGCCCCCCAACCCCTCATGAATTGGCGGGCGGTTTTGGCGCAGTGGTGCCAGACGTCCACAACATTAAATCGTCTAGAGGGAGTAGCTGCCGCGGCCAGCCACTTGGCCTGTACCGCTTCCACAAAGCCTGGCTGGTGAAGCCAGAAGTTCTCGAAGTGGAAGCGGTTCAGCCGTGGTGGTGAGCTCCCCTCTGTCGAAAGAAGCAGTGGGACGTGGTCCGAGCCTACCCTGGTAATGGCGCGGAGGGAGCAGAGAGGGAAGGCAACTTCCCTATCCACTAAGACTAGCACTCGGTCGAGGACACTCCTGACAGGATCGGCCCTGTTGTTCGTCCACGTGAAGCGGGCTCCCACTCACGTGATCTATCTAAGAGCGAGGTCAGCGATGCAATCGTTGAACATCCTCATGCGTAGGACATCCACGTTGCAGGAGCTCTTGTCTTCAGGGGAGCAAATCAGGTTGAAGTCACCCGCCACAACAAATGGAGTGGTGCAGTGCTCTACCTTGTCCTTCAGTTCCTCGAGGAAGGCTGGGGATTGACTATGATCCACGGGGCCATAGACGATGATGACCTCCCACCGGAGGTTGGATCGTCTGTGAGTGAGGGACATGCTCACAAAAAATTCCCCACGGTCCATATCCTCCACCTCGAAGGTATCCTCCTTGATGCCAAGGAGGATGCCCCCAGAGTGTCCCGAAGCCGGGAGCCAGTTCCAAGAAAACTTGGTGATCGTGAACGACCACTCCTCTGCCTCCATTACCAGCATACTTTGCCATAACACCGTCAACATTTTAGTTTTGTCTAGCCCTCCATGTGAGGGAGCCAGCGCTCCTTGGGGGTAGAAACTGAAACAAGCTTTGGGATCGTGAACATTGCGCTACTCCTCCATTAGGTGTATTGCTCTCTTTGCTACCCCACTAGGATCCTGAATCTCTTGCGAGTCCCTCGCACCGTTCCTCGACAACCACATCAGGTATAACACCATCGCCGTGGTGTCCATATGGGAGTCCTTAACCGTACCAAGCCATTCCAGGAGCCATTGTGTCAAATCCTATTGAGATCATATGTTACCGGGTGGGTCAACCGAGGATTGCTCTCACACAGGCTTTCAGACATGCATGGAATGAGGGAATTGCCAAAACCTGTGAATGGCAGTCTCCTCCGGCCCACATGCCACACGCCTAACTTGATGTTTCCACGCTGCTGCTCAGACCCCATAGCCAAACCATTCCTTAGCAACCTCTTGACATGGATTTTTTACTTTTCCTAGTACTAGAGATCCCCATAGGATCAACCATCCCTTATGGGCCGCCGCTAATCTATTATGGTGGACAATGGAATCATGGTTGGAATACATGAGGGAAAATCATGTGGATGTGGATTTCATTATACTAGAAAAGTAAACCTAGGAATAGTCAGCTAATGTAGTCAGTGATTATTGTGTCGTATAGAAAGCACTAACCACAGACACCGGAATGGGATGGGAAACTCAGTTGTACCTTCCTTTTGTATTTCCTCATACACTAAGTCGGGCTGTGATCCATAGTAGAGATTAGCGGGTGGGAGCCCGTAACATCTCTAGCTTGTGTTATAGGATGACGACTAAGTGTATTAGAAGAGATGGTAATTGAGTATAGGACCTGTGACTGAAGCTCATTACAGAGGGTGAACTATAGGATCGTGGCGAAGAACAATGATTGGCTTGAATCTTTAACTGAGCTTCTAACCAAGGAAGTTTAAACGGGAAGGCATACTCTATTACGCACTTAGGATTAAGATTGTTTGTAGGAAAAGTAGTGCATCTCTATAGAGTGTATAAAACATGACATGTTACTCCCCATCCTGAGAATGGATTATGAACGAGCGAGAAAGGGTTTCCATGAAATCCGCTACAACCCGTGGAGACCGATGGACATAGATTTTCTAAACTAAAACTTACCTTTTCTAAAAACCGGATTGCGAAAAACATAAGCTTAGGATTATTATCCACGACTATAGATAGCGCATAAAAAAATCACCTATCAAACTTGTTGAGTACGCGTAAGCCTGTACTCAGCCATACCTTCTTAACCGTTTCATAGGTATCAAGAAGACCGCATAAGACACTTTAGAGAATCTCGAAGAAGGATAGGTCTACTACGAGGAATCAGATCTCTCTGGATGCACTGAAGGTGTAGACTATGGTATAGAGTTTTAAAATAAAGATGAAGATGTAGGCATATAGAACTAGAGTTTCATACATAGGATAGTCGAGTTACGCAACTTAGTCCATACCAAATAAAGTTGCAAAGATACGACGGTACTAAGTTTAGTAGTACCATTATCTTTCAAGCTAGTGCTTTTGAATTGACTTTTATTTGTGAATTTTTATTGGAACAAGGAGGATCTCGAAGTTTGTATTTCTCTTTGGTTGTTATCAAGAAATAAATAAGAACTTCGACCCACAATGGTTATATTGTACCATTCTGAAGGGTATAATATTTGTGAAACGGTATTTTATGATTGTTATTTTAACAACTTATACACCACAACATGCAGTGGTGTATGGAATCACCACACTTGCATACTACCATAAAAGATTTCTAATGTTCACAACATTAGGCATGTTCCGTGAATGGTAAATCATCCACCAAACCGTATACTAACTAAAGTTTAGGTGTCTACATATCTTTATTGATTAGGGCCCATTAGAACAATCACCAAACACTTTATAGTCTCAGAAACAAGTCACATACTGGTTAATACGTATCAGTGATCATTTTTCAAACACAATATAAACATCTCATGAATACATATAGAAGTAATATCCTCACATAATTGCCTTTAGGGCATATTTTTAAACGTGAGGACATTAGAGCACCTTTAGCGGCAAGATTATATACCACCATATGCGAGATGGATATATTAGTTGTGTTGGAGAAATTACTATGCTTATAAAATCAGATTGATTACATTTGGCTATGTAATTATTGTCCTATATGTTATTCACAAAAATAAATAAATTATTGTCCTATATGAACCAAACAACCCCTTAGCATCGTGTAATACTTTATTACACTACATATATTCAGAAACCTTAGCCATGAGCCCCATCACCCTGCATTATTTCCCCAAAGTAGATCACTCTTTCCTTGGGATGACAAAGCAGACCACTTAGCTCAAATCAGCATTGTTTAGCTAGTGCTCCATAAAGCACTATACCCCACCTAGCAATGGTCACACGACAAAGCAAAGGCAAATGCAATTTTTTTTCTCACAGAGAGAGCACACAAAGAGAAGAGAGGCAAATCTCAGGTACTACAGTAAACTTAAGCAAAGCACAGGCGTTGCTTAACCCCACTCGAGACGTTCAAAAAGCCGCTTCCCTCTCTCCCCCATCGTCTTTTCCCGCACTTGCTTCTCACTCCCGTCTCTCCCAGTCTCGCAGAAAAGCCTCACTGGTCACCAGTCCAGGCACATAGACGACGGCCAAACCAACCAAATCGAAGATCGAAAGCAGGAGGCAGGAGATCGCCAAAAAAGCGAAAGCCGCCACCTCCGCGCCGGCCCGGGGGGTGAAAAAGCGGTAAAGCTTAGCGGCGAAGGCGAGGGCGAAAGTGAAAGCGAAGGGCGCCCGGCGCAGATAGATAAAAGCAGCGCGATGGTGGTGGCGCGGCTTGCTCGTCTCTCCCGCACGCGCGATGGAGCTGGAGATCGTGGAGATCGGGCCGTCCAGCCGGCCGCTGCGGTACGTGCCGGCGCCAGCGCCGCCGCAGTGGCGGCCGCCCCCACCCCCGCCGCCGCTCCCACCGCCGTCGATGGCGGCCTCCTCGAGCGCGAGAACCTCTGAGCAGGCGACCGCCAGCGCCGTGGCGCAGGCGCTGCAGTTCGACAGCGAGAAGCTGCCGCAGACGCTCGTGTCGGAGATACGGCCCTTCCTGCGCGTCGCCAACCAGATCGAGGCCGAGTCCCCGCGCGTCGCCTACCTCTGTAAGCGCCCGCGCGTTAACGCTCTACGTTTCCTCTAGGCTGTTTTCGTCTTACAGTGGTGATGGGTTGCGGCTCGCTGGTGCCCGCAACATGTTCGAGGAAATCCCGGCACCTTGGCGCAACATGGACGTTGAGCGCCTACGTGCTTACGTGGTGTGGTGCGTTTATCATTGGAGATTATATTGTTGACTCTGTTCATAATAAATAAAGAGACCAGACTGAGGAGATTCGAAGTGGATTTGGTGACATTCGTTTCAGTTAAGGAATATTCTGTCTTCTGCAATCCTCTGCTGTTGGAAGTTCATGGTTGTTGATCACGAGTCCACGGTGCTTACTCATCTACTGATGCTTTCAAACATGGCTTGAGCAACACCGATGCTATGCTAGTCACATGTGGTGCTTTGGAGATTCCTCAACGGAAGAGGGGGCTATTTGGCAGCTTGAGAAAAATATTCTTCTCGAATATTCTCATCCTTCACTTTCATGTAATAGAAGAATATGATGTAGGATCGATCTTAACTGATTAGATTCCAAAGGCTGGGTGGTCTGTTCTTGAATCATTGGTCAGTTAGCTATCAGCAACTAATCAGCCAAAGTTTCTTCCGCAGAGAACATTCTTCTCTAGTACCTCTTCTGCGTATTTACCTTAATTAGCAGAGTAGTTTTTTTTTCAAAATCATGAGTAGAGTAGGTTGTTGGAAGCCATGAAAGTAGAGGTGGTTCCAAAAAGCACATTTCAGGTCGCATAATTACTGATCAGGTGGCTTAACTCTCATCGAAGAGCTCATTGGGTAACTACTAGCAAAGAAATGTCAAATACCTCAATTAATGTCTTGATTCACTCTGCTTAAACCTTTCTTTCTTCGTGGCACTAAGCATTTTCCTTGGTCAACTACTCAATTTGTTTCCAATCCAGAACAAAATATTGTAATCATTGAATGGATCTTGGAAAGCAAAAGTGAATCATGACCATAATTTTTCTAATATGTGTCTTTTATAGGTCGTTTTCACGCCTTCGAGAAGGCTCATATGATGGATGCCCGTTCAACAGGGAGGGGTGTTCGGCAATTTAAAACTGCACTTCTTCAGAGGCTGGAGCAGGTATATACATGACGAAAATTAACTTCATCCTCATTGCATAAATGAAAAAAAACCCTTCATATCGTGAGGATTGGAGCAAATATAAATGGCGGTACGTGTATATCACATCTTAGCAGACATACTTGTTCCATAACACAATGCACATTTTCTTTCTGTTCCACTAGATATATGCAACTAGTCACTATATTTGTTGGCTAATGATGTGCCTCATGTTGGATTTACTTTCCAAACAGGATGAGAAAAGTACGTTCTCGAAGAGGAAAGAAAGAAATGATGCTCGAGAGATTAAATCATTCTATGAGAAGTAAGATTTTCTTCTCAGATTCAAACCTGTAATGCAGACTACTTTCTTAATATTCACTGCTGAACCCCTATCCCAAAACCAAAATGTGATTCCCACTTTTTTTCCTACCATTTATAGAAAAAGGCAAGCTAATGCACATGAACTCATGCCTGTCCTGGCAGAAGTTCTGAAGGCTGTTCTCATCGGGACTGGCTTGGAGGTTGTGATGTTTTTCAGAAAATGATAATTATTATGTATGATGTGCTATGTAGTTAACACTTAAATAATTTTGCAGAGCGTTGTTGCTAGCGAAGATTTTGCTGACAAGTCGGGCTTATTCCGATACAATATTATTCCTCTTCATCCTAGATCAAGTCAACAACCAATCATGCTTCTTCAAGAGGTTTGCATATATTTTAACTCAATCCTCAATAAGTTACCTTCCAGGCATAGTATTTATCCAAGAACAATTGAAGTAATCTTTGCAGAAGAATGTTAAGTATGACCTTCTAATAGGGTCACGACTCGTTGCATCTTCATGTTTGATATGATGCAAAAGCCTCTGGATCGTTCTTGTCGCCAGGGCATGTACTGAGTTATCCAGGTGATATTTGCCAGGAAAAGTTTCCTGTACAAATAATACGGAGTAGTAGGAATTGGCTAGTGTTATAACGAATCTGTTTTCTTGTTTTTCTCAATATGGATATGCAATTCTAATGCTATGTGTTGTTCTGATAATAATAAAAAGTACCGTACTTCTCTTTGGAAAGTACACACTTTGACCTGTCACTTGGTTATCAAGGCCACATTTTCATTTAAGCTATACACTACTATTAAATACATTTCCTAGCTTGGATGAAGATTGTTATGAGATACTATTGTGCAGATCAAAGTTGCCGTGTCAGCGGTGTTTAATGTCCGCAGTCTTCCATTGGCTAACATCAAGGATGAAAAAACTCATACAGATATTATTCGATGGCTGCAAAGTTGGTTCGGGTTCCAGGTAGAGTAGTTTTTAATTCAAAATCTCAGACTAATACCAGTGGTTTTCTCTTGCATTTCAGCTCAGTAACTTGGCTTTGTTTTTTTTTGGGGGTGGGCTAGAAAGGGAATGTTGCCAATCAAAGGGAGCATCTCATTCTTTTACTTGCAAATATGCATGCTCGGATGAACCCAAAGTCATCCTCTGCTCCAATGGTACTCATACATAGATATCGTTTACTATATTTATCTTGTGGTCGACATATTATAATAACATGACATGCCTATTTCTAGCTTGATGACAGAGCAGTAGATGAATTATTAGCGAAAACGTTTGAGAATTATCTGACCTGGTGCAAATTTTTGGGGAGAAAAAGCAACATATGGTAAATATATGCAATTTTCATTTATTTTGATTGTGCTAAAGATAGTTGAAAATCAGCTTGGGTGAATTTTGAGGAAGTATTGTCTTACTTGTACTCCTATTTTTAATTTTTTATTGCACCTGCAGGTTGCCCTCTGTGAAGCAGGAAATTCAGCAGCATAAACTTCTGTACATAGCTCTTTATCTTCTAATATGGGGAGAAGCATCAAATTTACGACTCATGCCAGAATGCTTGTGCTACATCTTTCATCATGTATGTAAACTATTTTTCTTCATAATTTTCAAAGTGCTTTCACTGAATCAAGATTCCAACAATGACTAGATATACATCTTTGTTGGAATCATCTCTGAAGTCTGAGCATTTGATGTATGTTTTTTATTTGATATCGGTCATATGAATTTTCACTCCTTGGTAGCAAAAAGCTACCTTGTAGATGCTTTTTCGAGAAGAATCTTTTTATACACATGAATATAATAATACTAGTTTTAAGTGTAGTTCTTAGACATTTGTCGCTAACAAAGGACAAAAATGGCTTAACAAAAGCATGCTTGTATAATTAACATATGCTAACTGTTTTGGTTAAATCGTTTTTAGCACCCATTTTCTTTTCTAAACTGTGTTGTTAAGTCGGCTAAATCAATGGTATGCAAATTTGTGAGCATAAAGATGGCCACATCTGCACTATATGAAAAGAGAATCGACGACTGTACTCATATTTGTATGCTTGTCTTCCTTGTATTTTCTGTATGGTGCACCTATGATGACCTCAAGCACAAACTTCTGCAAATGCGTGTGTACATTCTAACTTATCTGAAAGAACACCAGAATGTAAATTTCCCACTATGTTTCCACAGAAAATAGCCAACTTTAATTAGCAGGAAAATGATCCTGAAAGTGATGTTCATCGCAAAAAAACTGACATAATTGAATAAGAGAAAATGGCCAGAGCTACCTGCTTTAATTACCAGTGTCAAATTTCTCTCCCTCTCTCTCTAATTTTTTGTAGAACTACTTTGAGTTGAATTAGGAGGTCCTCTATCCAAGTTTAAACTTGTGATTAGCTTTTGCCTTCCCAGATAAGGTTCTTAAACAGAACACGTCTACTGTTACTACTCGAGGGAATATATTTGCTTAAAAGCAATTCTTGCTTCTAAGTAGTCTCGGTATTTTTTGTGCCAAGGACGTTGACACAAAGCTGTTCCCACTTGTTACGAATAATGGTAACCACTTGTTATTTCAGATGTCATATGAGCTATATGGAGTGCTTTCTGGAGCTGTAAGCTTAATTACTGGAGAAAAAGTCAGACCTGCATATGGTGGAGAAGACGAATCATTTCTTAACAAAGTAGTGACACCAATATACGCCGAGATATCCGCGGTTTGACATCCCTACTTTTCAACACTTTGATTTAACACAGCTTTGGAAGCTGTAAAATGATGGCATTTTTTTTGTAACGAAGGAAGCTCTAAAGAATAAAAATGGAGTATCTGATCACTCAACATGGAGAAACTATGATGATCTCAACGAATTCTTCTGGTTAGTTACCATGTTTTCTTGGCGGCCCTTTGGTACTAAAATTTAGTACTAAATATGTTACACTGTAGGTCTGCTGACTGCTTCAAACTTGGCTGGCCCATGCGCCTTAACAATGATTTCTTTTTCACATCGACTAAAAATAAAATGTCTCCTCAAACTGAGATACAATATTCCCAATTGCCTCATGGATCCTCATCAGCACAAAGCATCGCTAATTCAGAAGTACCTGACCAAACGCAGCAGGTAATAAATATCTGAACAATGACCATCTCACAATATAATAGTATAATATTTTTTATCATTTATCTAGGATTTTCCATTTATTTATGCAGTTGTGTAAATCTAATCTCACAATTTTGTTATGGGAAGAAAATCTTATATTCTTATTTCTCAGTATTGAGAATATAAGGCTAAGTTCCCAAATATTCAGTGCTTAAAGTTTATTCTAGAAGTAAAGTCCCATGCAGCTTACTTGACACTGAAATGTAGTATGAAATACATTGATTATCTTAATGTATAATACTTGTAACTCCACATTTTGAACAGCTATGTTCCCTAAACTTCTGTTTTATAAAAACTTGCCACATTATTATTTTCGATAATGCAATCTAAAGGATTTTCATGTACATTCATGACAGAAATGCACATGTTTGAGTATATTCATTTAGAATAGTTGTTTACCTGTGCTCTTTTTCTCTCCATTTTTCTGCTATTTCAATAGCAAACAGCAAGTGACACATCTCAGCAGAGGTGGTTGGGAAAAACAAATTTTGTTGAGGTTCGTTCCTTTTGGCATCTCTTCAGAAGCTTTGATAGGCTGTGGACACTCCTTGTGCTTGGGCTGCAGGTTTGGTTCTCAAACTAATGGTTGGGAGTGATACATTTAGATATTTTTTCACCACTGCCAGATCTTTTGACACATTTTCTCATATGTTCTTTTTTCAGATTCTAATAATAATGGCATGGCATGGATTGGAAAGCCCTCTTCAGTTACTAGATCCAAATTTTTTTGAGGATCTCCTGAGTATTTTTATAACCAATGCAGTACTTCGAGTTATTCAAGGTCAACTTGGATTTCTATTGCATATGTATACCATGTATTTCTGTCTTTTGATGAATTACTACTAACACAGTGATGTAACTCTTTTCCTATTGTTCTGTCTTCATTCTTTTGTAATGTCTACTTTTTCGTGCAGTGGTCCTTGATATTGCTTTTTCATGGAGAACAAAGGGAACAATGAGATCGAGCCAGAAACTAAGATTTGCCATAAAACTCTCTCTTGCAATTACATGGGCGATCATTCTGCCCATATTTTATTCCAGTTCTCAAAATTACAAGGCTTGTTCTGCTAGACGCCCTAAAAACTTTCTGGGAATGTTCTGCCTGTCAAAGTATATGGTGGTTGTGGAACTTTACCTTACAAGCAATGTGATTGGGATGGCATTGTTTTTTGTTCCAGCTGTAAGCAGCTATATAGAAACATCTACCTGGCGAATTTGCAATATATTGTCCTGGTGGTGCCAGGTATATTCTTACATTTGCTCAAAAGCAGAACTTGTTTTTGTTTACATCTTGTAGTTAACATCAGAGAATATTGTTTGTCATGAAATCAGTTCTGTGGAATACATTGTCCTGCTATCTTATTTGCGAACATAACTTGAGTCTACCTAAATTTCCAGCATAGTTCTTATCTGTTTATAGTATTATTAGTCAGCTCTTTGTACTGCACCACACGACCTGCTTATCTCATGCCATTATACCCCAATGAAGTACTCATAAATTGCCAATGATATTTGCAGCCCCAGTCCTATGTTGGAAGAGGAATGCATGAAGGACAAGTACCTTTACTAAAGTAAAATATGTGTATCATTATTATTCCTGTATATTGTTTTCGCCATTTGATATGAGCTAAATATTCTTTTCTTTGCATCAACAGGTATACGTCATTTTGGACGATTCTTCTGTCAAGTAAATTTTTATTCAGCTACTACTTCGAGGCAAGATCAATCTCCCTCCCTCCCCCTCTCTGAACATATAGTATACATAACACATTTTAGTTTCTATCTACCTTTTGCTATATTATGCAATACAACTAGATTTGTTCTGATCATTGAAAATGCATCTCTGTAGCTCCAACTCAGTTAAAATTTGTGATGTATCTACAATTTGTATAGGTTGTAATGATACAACATATTAGCAGCATGAGCAGTTCTTTTGTTATTTTTATACTCTACATCTACTTTGTATCACCCTGCCTCCTGCTAAATTGTTTTTTCTGTATATAACTTGAGCAGATTAAGCCTCTTGTGGAACCTACAAAAATAATCATGAACATCAATGTGAAAACATATGAGTGGCATGAATTCTTTCCACAAGGTCTTCTACGTGCCATCTTCCTTTGTCCATATTCATATTTTTTACCCAATAGGGTATTGCATTAATAATCAAAGCTGAGCTCTCAGTGACAATTCTACCTGTTATGTTTTGCACCAGTCAAGAGCAACGCTGGTGCAATTCTTGCTGTATGGTCCCCTATAGTTCTTGTAAGAACTCTTCTGAACTTCCAATATTTAATTTTCATATGGCTCACAAACTAATAAATTTCGTTTCATTTTCAACAGGTCTATTTCATGGACACACAAATTTGGTATTCTGTATTCTGTACCATTTTCGGTGGCATGTGTGGTATTGTTCATCATCTCGGTGAGGTGAGATGAGGTGCCACTAAACACTTATTGTTTATTCACATGTTTACATATTCTTATTTTTGTCTACCATTTTGTAGATTCGTACAATGGGAATGGTTCGAAGTCGATTCTGTACCTTACCAGAAGTGTTCAATGCTTGCCTTGTGCCTCGCTCAATGCTGAAAGAGAAAAAAGGGATATTGCCTAGTTTTTTGGAAAAGAAAATATTTAAGGTGGAGTTTGTTCAGGTCCTCTTTACCTTGAAGGTGCTTTCCTTCCTTCTTGTTATTTCTCAGATGATATTAATTTTCAGAACTTAGGTAAATCTGAAAGACAAGACCCGACAAAGTTCGCGCTGGTTTGGAACCAGATAATAAATAGCTTTCGCTCAGAGGATTTAATAAGCAATAGGTATGTTTTGATTATTTCAGTGCAACAGAAGTTTCATCAGGTTTACATCTTTTCTCCTTCATATTTCATTGGTTTTGCAGAGAGATGGATCTGATGACAATGCCCATGTCACTAGAATATAGTTCTGGTTCTATTCGTTGGCCATTGTTTTTACTTGCCAAAAAGGTATGTTGATCTATTATCTGTACGTTGCAACCCATGGCCTGGGTGCAATACACTCTGCTCTTGTAAGGTGCTGCTTAAGTTAACATACACAATTTATTTTCGAAGATCTGCTAGAAATTGAGAAAATCTACAGTATATTTATAGTAAGTGAATCATACTATAAGACAGCTAGTTCAAAGTATAATATAATTTGGAAATATACAGCACATACCTGTCAATAGTCGCTCTTTCTATCACGTATAGAGTTTACGCTTAAACATCTCAAACCTGTATTTCAAGTTGACTAAAAAATTCAAATAGACCCATTACCTTGTCCAACGAGCGGGAGACACCTACGCTGGTCCGCCTAGACAGGGTGTTCTGCTCGTTGGACTGGGAGGAGTTGTACGGCAGCTGCTCCTTGCGTTGCCTCTCAACGGTGATCTCTGACCACTGCCCTCTGCTCCTGGACTGCACCCCCGGTGGCAGCCGGGCGGGGACGGTTCCAGTTCGAGCAGTTCTGGCTGAAGTTGGACGGTTTTGACGAAGTGGTGGAATCTGCCTGGACGACCATAGATGGCGACCCTGACCCCTTCCGGAGGCTTGTGGCTAAGCTCAAACGCACCGCAAGGCAGCTGATGAGCTAGGCCGACAAGGTGGGATCGGTTAAACTGCAGCTTATGACAGCGCGGGTCATTGTCTATCACCTGGACGTTGCCATGGAGAACAGACAACTTTCACCGATGAGCGCGCCCTTCGTGCAATGTTGAAGCACACCTATCTGGGGCTCGCCTCCCTGGAGCGCACGATGGCGCGCCAGCGGGCCAATATTAGGTGGTTGGAGGAGGGGGACGCCAACACGGCATTCTTCCACCAACACGCCTCCTACCGACGTCAGAAGAACGTGATACGCAGCCTGCGGGTTGATGGCGCGATAGTGGTGGATCACGTGGCCATGGCCGAGGCCTCGTTCAACCACTTTCAGGGCCTCCTCGGTACTGATGTGGCGCGACTACACTCGCTCGACCTCGACTTTCTTGGACACCACCATGAGGACAGTACATGGTGTGGTCGGAAAGGAAATATGATCTATCGTTTCGATGATAGTTGATACTGGGTCACCCGTGTGTGTGTGTGTGTGTGTGTTCGGGAGTGCGTGGGTATGCCGCAACGTGGTGTTGTTGTGTTGTGTGGGAGTTAGAATGTTGGGCTAAGCTAAATTAGATCAATAGTAGACAAACTGTGATGATAGAACAAATAATTCTCTTACTTAATTTTCTTATACATGTTTCCTATGCAAATTATCCAGTAAAACACTAAACTGTATATTGGTGAAAAAGAACCTAAGAGGTCAACAACTTTTGCTTTTCCGTCGCAACGCGCAGACATTTTGCTAGTAGGGATAATAAAGGACGAAGTGTTTCTTTCGGTCCAACTCTTTTTTAGACAGGTTTGTCCTTCCACTAAATCACATAATACATACTTATACCATCCTACCGGTTCATGTATTTTTTCTTAGTTGATCGATCGGTAGATAATATTTCCTTTCCCGGCCGCACCATGTAGGACCTGGCTGACCTCGACTCCCCATTCTCCGAGGAGGAGGTATGGGACGTGATCAAGCAGTTACCTCACGGCAAGGCACCAGGACCAGATGGGTTACGACGGAGTTTCTTTAGCATTGTTGGGGGGGGGGGGGGGGGGGGAAGGCTGACTTCATGGCAGCCTTCACCAAGCTTTATGAGATGAACGGGCGCGGTTTCCAGGGCCTCAACCAGGCTCTGGTTATACTGCTGCCCAAGGGTAGTGATGCAGCTGCCCTAGGTGACTATAGGCCGATCAGCCTTATACACATCTTCACCAAGCTTGGCGCGGAAGTGTTGGCTTCGAGGCTTTCCCCTAGGCTGGAGGCCATGGTTGATCTGAACCAATGCGCCTTCATCAAGAAACGCTGCATACATGATAACTTCATGCTGGTTCAGAAGACAGCGCACATGCTTCATAGGTTGAAGGAGCGGCGAGTTATGCTCAAGCTAGATATAGCTAAAGCATTTGACTCGGTATCCTTGGCACTGTTGTTCGAGGTGCTGAGGAAGGCTGGATTTGGCCGCCGATTTGGCGAATTGGTGGCCATCCTACTTTCGACGGCGAGCTCTCGGGTGATGCTCAATGGCGAGCCAGGGCCCCCGATTTGGCACCGACGGGGCCTGAGACAGGGGGACCCCTTGTCGCCGATGTTGTTCCTGTTGTTTATCAACACGCTCAACAAGGTGCTGGCCAGAGCCCTAGAGTTCGGTATTCTGAAGCGGGTCGCCCCCCGCGAGGTGGTGACGACCGTCTTCCTTTACGCGGACGACGTGGTGATCTTCTGCCATCCGGATGAGACAGATCTGCGCACCGTGCGCGCTCTCCTGGCGCTCTTCGGAGAAGCCTCGGTACTTCGCACCAACTACGATAAGTGCTCGATTTTCCTGATTGCATGCTCCGAAGAGGAGGCCCTGCAGGCTGCAGCGGCTATGGGTTGCCGGCTGGCGCCATTCCCGGATGTCGGCTCTCTTGAGCTTGTATATATGTTGTACAGAACTCTCTTTTTCTATCAATGAATCGAAACGCAAAGATTTTTGCGTTTTCGCGAAAAGGATAACATTAATAGTTTAATACTAGATTTCTTGCGTTGTTAGTCAAAGTACCAGCTAATCTTTCTTAAACAACATGGGTTAGCGTTAGCATTAGCGATTTGCTTACTTTATGTTATGAAATTTGGGTAGGAACTCTACCATCCAATATTAGCAGTGAATACCTGGCCGGTTCAGCGGGGATCTTGGGTTGTCGACTCCACTCCTTGCTGACTAAGCAGCAGTCTGTTCCCATCAGCCATATGTTTAGAAGCATATTTGAAATATTTCTTGTACTGTCTGCGCATATTTGATATATGCCTATTCTCTCTATCTATAAAATAGGTCAGTATGATCTGATGCTTGTTTTGTTTCCATGATAGTTTTCGAAAGCAGTTGATATGGCAGCAAATTTTACTGGAAAAAGTGAACAACTCTTCTGGAGAATTAAGAAGGATAACTACATGTTTTGTGCAATCAATGATTTCTATGAATTGACAAAAGGTATATTCAGATTTCTCATTATCGGCGATGTAGAGAAGAGGTAATCATTTTGCTTCAACACTACCTCTGTTACTACATTTTATCCCATGTTTGCAATGCATTAGCAGTACATGCTCCTGTGAATATTATCATGATCTTCTACAGATTATATTCAGGGTGATAGCTGCCATATTTGCTGAAATAAAAAAGAGTATCCAGAACTCAACTTTATTGATAGATTTCAACATGGATTACTTGCCTTTGCTGGTTGAAAAAATCGAACGGTTGGCTGAGCTTCTGGTAATCACTTCACTAGTACTATTCTCGTTTTTTATTTTCTAGTTCACCATTTCACTGTAACCTACGCAAACCTCAAATCCATATCTCTTTCCTGCATTTGTAATTGGTGAGGACAAAATGATTACAAGGGCGATCACAGAGATGGCTGGAATTACAGAAGTAGTTATCCGGGGATGCCGATAACGATGGGCATGGGGGAGGAGTTCTTCTAGTTCAGGAAACGGATAGCTAGCTTTTTTTCGTGCACATCCCTTTAGTGGCTGACGAGATGGTGCACCAGAGATCCAGAAGCAATCTATGTCTGTCTGAGATTATTTTGCTATCTTTAATTAGTGGTAGGATTTTTTCTTCTCGAACAAATATATAGCAAAAAAATGTGGAAAAACAGCAATGCTAAGGCCTTATTAGTGGTAGGTATCTCTGTCTGACTGAATGCTCAGTTTGTTAGTTGGAAAGATAAGAGTATGGCTCTGGCATCATTTTTTTGGAAGTAATATAAACTAGACAAAGTCCTTAAAACTTCAAATATCATACAGCATTATTCTTGAAAATATCGATTGCCGTTCGACCTCCCTCCCAGTTCTTATCTCCTGTTACTTACTAGCGTACAGTACATAACAGTTCCGTCATACAGAATAACAAGGTATTACGGTGGCATCTCATATGATGATATGTCCATATGGAGCCAACAATTTAATTTTAATTTTCATAGGGCGGGAGTGGATGGTAGTAGCATCTAAGTTGGGTCGACACAGCCTAGTTTGCTGATGGGGAGTGTATATGTTCTTCTTGTATATTCAATCATATTATGTCAGCATTATAATGAAATTTCTGCCCAATGGTTACCCAGTATAAGAACAAACAAGGCCTTCGGTATGAGGTGACAATTTTACTTCAAGATATCATTGATACGCTGATCCAAGATATGCTTGTGGATGCTCAGCGGTAAGAACAATGGGATATTTGATCATTATATGCTTTTGCATCCTTTAAATTGTTGTTACCATGAAAATGATCTCCTCTTTCTACAGTGTATTGGATCAGATTAACTCTTCTGACACACTGATCTCTGATGACGATGGAGTATTCGATTACTACAAGCCAGAGCTCTTTGCATCAATCAGCTCAATATCAAAAATTCGTTTTCCATTTCCTGATAGTGGTCCACTCAAAGAGCAGGTCCAACATAACCTTTGATTAGCTATGGCAGATTGAGAACTGTTGCAACTCTCTAATGATGACATGCTTTGGCATATTCAGGTTAAACGTCTCTACCTACTTCTTAATACAAAAGAGAAGGCTGCGGAAGTGCCATCGAACTCAGAGGCTCGACGACGCATTTCATTTTTTGCCACCTCTCTATTCATGGATATGCCTGCTGCTCCCAAAGTACGCAGCATGTTGTCATTTAGGTAATACTTGTGCTCTTGTAAATCTGCTACAACTTATTTGTTTGTAAGATCCTCACTAGCAGGAAGTCGCTATAGCATAGGAACCAACTTGACATGTTATCAGCATTGGTATCCATAATATTTAATATAGAAAATGCAAGAAACTGAAATGGTCTTGAAAAAATAAAAGTAAACTTTGAAAATTCCAGAAGACATTACGGGGATATAATCACCCCCGTCCAAATAAAATACTAACTACTCAGTACTGAACTACAATTAATCAAACTAAATCCTTCTGGCTTGGGAAAAATAATATAAAATGCTTCAATTTTGCAAGAAAATTCATGAAATTATTTAAATCTGTTCCTTAAATATAAGCTTTTGGATACATCAGATGTTGTGATTTTATCTCTCCCCCGATACTGATAAAGTACCAGCAGCAATGCAGCATGCCTACACAACATGACACTCGTGCGTATTATTTGGTGCCAGACATTCTGCAAAACTTGCATTTTTCTGACTCCATACATTTTGCAAGTAATTAGCCCAAAATCCACATAAATACTTCAGTAAGCCATTAAAATGGAACCAAAAGCTACATAAATATTTTAAGCTCTCAATGTTTTGGACATTTCTGTGTCAAGCAGATCACATCAATAAGATCTTGTTTACTTACCACTACTAGTACTCTAGTAGGAGTTCACATCGATATAACCAAGTCATGTTGCCTATATCAATCACAGAAGAAAGCAAATATATTGAACATTTGATGGCTTACTGACATCACGGTACTTTGTCCAGCATAGTAACTCCCTATTTCATGGAGGAAGTGAAGTTTTCAGATGAAGAGCTTCATTCAAATCAAGATGAAGCATCCATCCTTTCCTACATGCAGAAGATATATCCAGGTCAGTTAGGATCCATATTTCCATTTTCGCCTACTTTTGTTTTTTTATTGCAGTAGCTTTCACCAGTTTCATTTTGTTACCAAGACTCTATGTTCTCATTATTTTAGATGAATGGACAAATTTTTTGGAACGCCTTGGTTTAAAGGTAACAAATGAAGATATCAGATATTGGGCTTCTTTCCGTGGTCAAACACTAAGTCGAACCGGTAATCTGGAGTATGGTTCTCTTTTTTTTTGTAGAAACTTATCACTGAAATCCCTGTCTACAAGCTGTCTGACTCTTTCCATTATGTATTATCTAGTTCGGGGTATGATGTATTACAGAAAGGCATTGAGACTACAAGCTTTCTTAGACAGGACAAATGACCAAGGTGCATAAAAACTTCACAACCTCTCTGACTCTTTTCAGCCTGCTCTTGTCATTAAATTTGGAAGCATGTTTGCGTTTCCGAAAAGGGTGGAATTCAAATCAAACTAGAACAATTAGCACCTCGAGTTTTATCAGATAAAAAAGGGTGATTTTGTACTTCTCACCTTCATATTTCTTTGAAACTGGTAATATGCTTCCAAGTACTCACCTTTTTTTCAAATGAGCAGAATTATATAAAGGACCTGCGGGGACTGAGCGAGGACAAAATAAGAAAAACATCCACCAGTCATTATCAACTGAACTAGATGCACTTGCAGATATGAAATTTTCATATGTCATCTCATGTCAAAAATTTGGGGAACAAAAATCTATCGGTGATCCCCATGCTCAAGACATTATTGACCTGATGGCAAGGTAAGCTTCGGAAAATAATAGCCTGTGGAGTAATTAGTATCCCTAGTATCATGCTGATATTCCCACTTCTTCTGTGCTCAATGAAGGTATCCAGCTCTTCGTGTTGCCTACATTGAGGAGAAGGAAATTATAGTACAAAATATGCCTCATAAGGTTTATTCATCAGTTTTAATAAAAGCAGAAAATAATTTAGACCAGGTAATGATCTTATCTTGAGCTAAAACAGGAGGAAAATCTTGTACTTTTTTACATCTAAGCCTATGGTTTTTTGTGTTCATCACATTCTCAAAATATGATTGTTAGCCTACCCCAACTTGCTTGTGATAAAGGCTTTGATGTTGTTGTTGATCACCTTTTCATTTATTTTCTGTTCGACTATCGCTTGCTAAGACAAATGTGCATAACCACTATACTTTCTTGAAGAAAATATTATTATTTTTATTCAATTCCTCAAATACTTGTGAATCTTTGTTGATTATTTACATAGGAGATTTACCGTATAAAGCTGCCTGGCCCACCCATCATTGGAGAAGGGAAGCCCGAAAATCAAAACCACGCAATTATATTCACCCGCGGAGAGGCTCTCCAAACAATTGACATGAATCAAGTAATTAACTAGACATTCTTCTATACTGGTCTCTTTGTAGAAACTAGTTTTTTACTTACTTTAGGTGCTATCAGGACAACTATTTGGAAGAAGCTTACAAAATGAGAAATGTCCTTCAAGAGTTTGTTAGACGCCCCAAGGACCAATCTCCAACTATACTTGGGCTTAGAGAGCATATCTTCACGGGAAGGTCTGTAGGTTCTCCAACATATACCTTTCAAACATATAATGTTCTTTTAGTTGATATGATATTATTCTTTGTCCAGTGTTTCATCACTTGCTGGATTTATGTCATATCAAGAGACAAGCTTCGTTACAATTGGACAGAGATTCCTTGCTGACCCCCTTAGGTGAAAACATGCTTTTTATTTTATCTTATGTTGGCAATGGTTCCATAAAATAATTCCTTATTTGCCAAAGTTTATGTTACCTATTTCCTGAAGTAATTAGTGTGTATGTGTATGGAAAAGATCCATTCTGTAAAGTACATCTGCTATCTAAATCATCATTGCGATGACTGCAGGGTACGGTTTCATTATGGTCATCCAGATATTTTTGACCGGATGTTTCATTTAACAAGAGGTGGCATTAGCAAAGCATCTAAAACTATAAACTTGAGTGAGGATGTATTTGCTGGTAAGTAAAATTTTCCTTCTACTGAAACTAAAGTTGTGATGTCATTTTCAAAGGAGTATTACATGTTTAATATCAACTTTACAGGGTATAACTCCATACTGCGTCGCGGACATATAACTTACAACGAGTACATTCAAGTTGGCAAAGGGCGTGATGTTGGTCTTAATCAGATTTCAAAATTTGAAGCTAAAGTTGCAAATGGCAATAGTGAACAAACACTTAGCCGTGATATCTACCGGCTAGGTCGGCGATTTGATTTTTTCAGGATGCTTTCATGCTATTTCACGACAGTGGGGTTTTACTTCAATAGCCTAGTATGCTCTCCCTCCCTCCCTCCCTTCCTCTGCCTCTCCCTCTCGATGTGCATGTCTGCATGTGCATGCACAGTGTGGGGCTCACATGCAATTCGGTTAGAACAATGAAGTATGGCAATTCCATGAGGAGAACAAAACATTGTGATGAATAACAAAAATGTGTATAAAGAAAGTTGAAAAAGAACTGTCAGAATAAAATAATAGCAGAAAAGGGAATTTGTTTAAGCTGTCAATTGACACTTGTTTTTCTGGCAATCCTCTGTTCAAATTTACCTAGCATGAAAAAGGTTTATCCAACTGCAGTTCAAGGATCCCAGTATAATCAAGAAAACATCCAGTTTTCAACCTTGAGCTCTGAAACCGGTTGCTTTTAACCTTAAACTCTTGAATCACGTTACTTTACCTTCTTGTCCCTACCTCAAACGGTTTTGTGTTAACTGCGACGAACCCGATGACACGTGGCATCACTTTTACACAAACGGTAGCAACTTTGCCATGCTAGCAACTTCATAAAAATTATTGGAAAAATTGAGAATCAGGAAAAACTTAATTACAATCATATATCTTGGAAAAATATGGAATCTTTTCCGAAATTTGAGAAAACTTCTTTCATGTTGATTACAGAATCCTGTTTCAGTTTGACCATTGGAAAAGAACGGTTTATGAAATCAGGATTTCTTTCTACAAATGACTATTATGATATTTATCTACACGGCATTTGTGGACTATTGAATGCGGTTTTCAGATTGTGTTTTTGCTATTTTTACAAGTTTCAGATTTTTCGACCAAATTCTAACTTTTTATCTTTGCTATTGTTTTTGGGAAGATACTTAATTTTCTGACATGGGAGGATAGAGCCTAGGGGTAAAGTAAAGGATTTGTCATTTAAGGTAAAAACGCCAGTTTCAGAGTTCAAGGTTGGAAAGTGAACCTCTGCAATAGTTTAGGGTTGAAAGTTGCACTTTTCTGTAATTAATGGTTAAGTTGCTGACTAACTCAAACCAAACACCGATTGAAAAATCCGTACTCTATTCGGCTATTTCTCAAACCAAACAGGCTCTTGATGTGTAGGCGAATTGTATTTGATGTAAACTAGGAGGTTGAAACCTGAATTCTAAACTAGTCGCTTTGCTTTGAGGTTTTCGTTGAAATTTTATTTTATTTGAATAACGAAATATATTACCTCTTCATGTCTAAAGATGATGAAAAGTCATACCTACTCGTTTAAATTTTGGAGGTTAAGACTGTCTTCTATAGTCTTTTATCTATAATCATTATCCAAGCGACCCATCAAAATAAAAGTATTTTATGTTTTCTCTTCATACAAGCATTTCCAAGTGACCCCTAACATACAATGTTTTATGTCAATATAACTGCTAAGCTTATCACCAACAATGATTCTTACTGTTTCAATTGGTCCATATGTTTTGCAGATATCAGTTGTAGGTATTTATGTTTTCCTGTATGGACAACTGTACCTGGTTCTTAGTGGAGTACAGAATGTTCTAATGGTTAAAGCAAAGACTCTTAATATGAAATCACTAGAAACTGCCCTTGCATCTCAATCTTTTCTCCAGCTGGGACTGCTTACAGGACTGCCTATGGTGATGGAGCTAGGGTTGGAGAAGGGTTTCCGAGCAGCTTTGAGTGACTTCATTCTCATGCAACTGCAGGTTGCTTCAGTTTTCTTCACATTCTCTCTTGGAACGAAAGCACATTATTATGGACGTACTATTCTTCATGGGGGTGCTAAATACCGACCAACAGGGCGTAAATTTGTTGTTTTTCACGCAAGCTTTACAGAAAACTATCAGTTGTACTCCCGGAGTCACTTTGTCAAAGCATTTGAGTTATTGTTCCTTTTGATAATCTATCATATCTTTAGGAAATCTTATGGGAAGATTCATGTCATGGTCACATATTCAACATGGTTTATGGCAATGACTTGGTTATTTGCGCCTTTTCTTTTCAATCCTGCTGGTTTTGCTTGGCATAAGATTGTTGACGACTGGGCAGACTGGAATAGATGGATGAGAAACCAAGGGGGAATAGGAGTGCAGCCTGAAAAAAGCTGGGAGTCATGGTGGAATGCTGAGAATGCACATCTCCGTTACTCGGTGCTGAGTTCTAGGATTCTTGAAGTATTGCTCTGTTTACGCTTCTTTGTTTACCAATATGGACTTGTCTATCATCTCAAGATATCTCATGACAACAAAAATTTCCTTGTCTACTTGCTTTCTTGGGTTGTAATAATTGCCATTGTTGGATTGGTCAAGGTACATGCTTCATCTGCAAAGTCTATGTCCGTGTTTCACGCAATTGTGATGCTTTATGGTCATACTGATTTATTTCTGTTTTTTTTTTTTTTGAAGCTCGTGAATTGTGCTAGCCGTCAGTTGAGCTCAAAGCACCAACTCGTCTTCAGGTTCATTAAGTTGTTGACATTTCTGGCAGTTGTGACTTCATTTATCCTTCTCTCTTGCCTGTGCAAACTATCCATCATGGATTTGATCATCTGCTGCCTTGCATTTATACCAACTGGTTGGGGTCTCCTCCTTGTAAGTGTCGACATTGCCCTCTATGAATTCTGCAAAGCTGTCTTTATTTTCCACAGTTTCTCTAACTCCTTCCTACCACACAGATTGTTCAGGTTTTGAGGCCAAAAATAGAATACTATGCAATCTGGGAGCCTATTCAGGTCATTGCGCATGCTTACGACTACGGAATGGGTTCCCTGCTCTTTTTTCCAATTGCTATACTAGCATGGATGCCTATTATCTCAGCCATCCAGACTCGGGTTCTGTTCAACAGGGCCTTTTCACGCCAACTTCAGATCCAACCTTTTATTGTTGGCAAAACTAAACGGAAGTAGTTGATGGTTTCAAGCGGATGGGAACCAGAGTTGTCAATATGATACAGGTTGCTCAGGATTATAACAAACCTCTGTATTCTTGTGTACATATATATTAGGTGAGATTACAGTGTGATCGGTCATTCTTTGGTACATGCGATTGACGAATCTAACTGCTCGGCTTTGATGTGGACTTTGTTGTATATTCATGTTAGACGAAACTGTTATATTTTGCATTTTCTTAAGAAAATGGAACAGTTATACTGTTGCTATTGGACAGGTCATGTTAGATTACCGAATATATATATTAGAGTAACACGGGTCCCCGCTTTCTTAGTGAAATGTACACCATTGATTATATTTGGACAGGTCATGTTTATATATATATATATATATATATATTGGAAAGGAGCATATATTAATATCGAGAGATACCAATTACACCCGGCCTCTGCAACAACGTAATATCCTAATGGCATTACGGATGCACACAGCCAACAAAAGATAAAGAAAACTAAGAAAAAAAGACCTGCTACGGTGTTCCGGTCCTAGCAGCAACAGTACAACCACCACCAATACAACACCCGAACTCCAGGCTCTTCAAAAGCGACGCCTCCAAGAAGGGAACAGTGCACAAGTGCCGTCGTCGCCCGATCAAAGATCTAGATTTTCACCCTGAAGGTAATCCTCCCTCTCGAAACAATGCCTTCAACAAGGCCAGTGTCAGGCACAACCAGCTAAGGCCAGACCTTGGGTTTTCACCCTAAAAGGTAAGATTCTGAAATTCACATGTGTTGCCGCCCCCACTTACATACCATTGCTTAGCCTGAACACCAAGCAAGTCCCTCAACTGTACGACGACTCAAACCTCCATAGATAGATCTCCAAACCTGGCTTTCATGAATTCTTCACCTCTGACTTCACCATGGATCGACAGTCGCCTGGTGGCAACAAAGGACAGAGCTTCGCGACGCTCCCTCCTGAACCAAACGGTCGGAATAAAACATGGGTGCACACGACCGAATACCATCCGATCCAGCGAGCTACAGGCATAGAAGCGCTGGTACATTCGCTGGCGGAGCCTTCCGGAACTCCCCACTCCGGCCAAATCAAGAACCATCCTCAGGAAGGTGATCATCTCCACACAAGAGGGACCCTAGGCCGAACCACCTTTATTCGACCGGCTGACCAACTCCGACGGGGGAGAAAGGCCACCACCACCATGCTCGAACGAACCCAGAAGCCATCCCACTGTCGGCTGCAACAGATCCGACAGGAAACGGTCGAGATCGGGCTCGACACACTCCTGCCATCACCATCCGGAGGCAGAGGCCGGGAGGACAGCGCCACCCCTGCCTACGACCTCCCACCGCCGACCGCCCACTACTAGGAAAACGGCTATAGGTAATCAGCACATCCGTGGCTCACATGGTTGAAGTGCCCCACGGCTAAAACAGGCGTGGCTCACCTGTGGGCAGTGCCCTACTAATAACTAGAACATCCGTGGCGCACATGACCATAGTGCGCCACAGATATGTGTGGGCAGGACCACTGGCCACGCCAAACTTCAGCGCACTACAGCCATGTGCGCCACGGTTGTTAGGGTCATCTGGCGTGTGCATGGTGCGCCACGACCGAGCGCATGCCCACCTACGCTCAAAGCGGCCACAAACTACGTGGCGCACTCCGCCTAGTGCGCCACGGGGACTAAAACATCTGTGGCGCACTCCGCCTAGTGCGCCACAGAAGTTTGTACTCCCTGTGGCGCACTGGGGCCGTGTGCGCCACGGATGTGTCGATTTTTTTAGGACAGCACTTTATGTGCACATGTGTGACCACATCCACCACCCCACACTTCACTTTCCCCTTCTTCTTCCTCCTTAGATCTAGTCGGGATCTTCTCCTTCCCACCTCAATTTCTCCACACATTCACCATTTTTAGCATGTAAAACTTGCTTTGGATGTTACATAAGTAATAGAGGAGGTCTCCGGTCTCTCATCTATCCGTCTCCGGTCGACGCGCGCACCTCTCCTTTCCATCTTTCTCGCGATCGGTCTCTCATCTCGGTAAGTTGTCCATGTAAGGATGTGTTCATGTGTATATGGATGATGCATGTGCTCATATGTATGTAGATGATCGATGCTCATGATGTGTGTATGTGTGGAGAGGATCGATGGTCATATGTGTGTGTATATGGAGAGTATCGATGATGCTCATGCATGTATGTATGGAGAGGATAATGATATGTTCATGTGTGTATGGATCGGTCTCTCTCTCTCTCTTGTGTTTGTATGTGAACAAGTTGCCATTTGTTTTGCCAAAATGTTGATTCATTTCCATTTTGGCAAGACTTTGGCATTCATAAAGGTCCTAATTTTAGGATAGGTCATGCGAAATTTTCTATCGACCATTGCATGCATGCATTCATTATGTGGTTCTAATAGACTTCAAAATTGTACCGTGTACATCGTGCAGGCAAAAATGGTCCGCATAATGAGCGAAGGCATTGTGGCTAGATTTTGAAATGTGCGACGGCCGACATGATACGAAATAACAAGACAGATATAAGATGTCCGTGCAGAAGATGCAAACTCAACTGGGTGATCGACCCAGATTCCGGGAATCAGCGCACTCGCCATGGTTTCATGGATGGATACACTCGTTGGATAAGCGATGGCGTAGATGATGGAGCGGTGATCATCATCACGCAGAACGGGCGAGATGATGAAGAGGCTCGGAGATGGTGAAGGTACGAAGGCACCGGGATGATGATGATCTAGATGCCGGAGGAGCGACGATGGAACAGTGGTGCGGGACCCTTATGTGCAAGAGCTGCTTCTCAAGCATTTAGTAACGCCAGGGCTGCCGCTAGAGAGAAAGCCAACTTGAGAAAGACGGTTACTCCATTGTATGAAGGATGCAGGCCCGATGATACCGGTTGAATGTAACGCTCAAGGCTATGGAGATGAAGGCAAAGCACAAATTGAGCGACGCAAGCTCGACGATATGATGGCATTCAGCACGATCGTCTCCGGAGGGGAAACCCATGTCCAACTAGTATCGAGGATGCCAAGAAAATCGTCTATCCTCTCGATCTACCGCACGTTAGATATCACGTATGCATCAACGATTGCATCATTTATCGGGGCGAGGACGCGGAGAAAACCACATGTCCGGTGTGCGGCGTGAGTCGATACAAGAAAGGGAAGAAAGCACCTCGAAAAGTGGTATGGTACTTTCCTATCACCCCTTGTCTGCAGCGCTATTTCGCGGACCCTAAGGAAGCGAAGCTCATGCGATGGCATGCGGAAAGGAAGAAGCCAGGAGATGATGATGACCCCGAAAAGGATGAGCTGCTGACGCACCCTTCAGATGCTAGCCAGTGGAAAGCATTGGACCTCGAATTCCCAGAATTCGGTGGAGATTCGAGGAACATCAGGCTTGGTGCGAGCACCGATGGACTCAATCCGTTCGGTAGCAGAGCAAGACGCACAAAGACTTGGCCTGTTTGTATGGATGTACAACCTCCTCCATGGTTGTGCATGAAGAAGAAGTACATACAAATGAGTATGCTAATTCAAGGGCCGAAACAACCTGCACCGACATCAATCGTATCTCGGGCTGTTGAAAGAGGAGCTAGCCACGTTATGGGAATCGGAGCCAATACTTACGACGCCGCACAAGATTATTTCACTATGAGAGCCGCGTTGGTCACTACGGTGCAAGACTATCCAGTTGCGGGTATATCTCGGGCAGGTTATCCAAGGATTCCACGCATGCGTTAGGTGCATGGATAACACAAGCTATCTCCAACTAGAGAAAGATCCAGGTCATCGAAAACCGTGTTCATGGCGCACCGGAGGTGGCTCGGCAAGAATGATCCATGGAGAAAACGTGGAGACCTGTTCGATGGCAAATCGAGAGACCCGAGGAATCCCAGCGTAGGAGCAGCGAAGAAGTGGAAGAGTTGCTGAAAACCGGAAAGATTGTCCTAAGCACGGAAAGAAGCGAAAGAGGCAGCAACAAGACAAGCCTGATGAAGGTATGGAAAACAAGGTCTGCATTTCGGGAGTTGCCATCTTGGAAGTTTCTCCGACGCCTCATAGCCTCGACATCATGCATATCACGAAAACGTGTAGAGTCCGTCGCCACCATAATCAACATGCCGATAGGACGAAAGATGGTCCGAAAGCAAGGCACGACCTGATATGCTTGGGTATCGGAAGGAGCTTCACGGAGGGCCACTACTCGATGATCGGGAAGATGACGATGATCATGAGTCGGAGCGACACAAGGTCGTCGGAAGGGTAAAAGTTCAAGAAGAACGAATATTACTGCCTCCTTCTTGCTTCACTCTAAGCCAGGATGAGATCAAACAGTTTTCAAGTGCCTTCTAGGAGTCAAATTTCCTTACGGCTACGCGGGCAAGATAAGCAGATACCTAGACGAGGCGAAGCAGAGGTTCAGTGGCATGAAGTCTCACGACTGTGCCGTGCTAATGACGCAGGTACTTCCGGTCGCACTAAGAGGGATAATGGACGAGCACGTCCGTGAAACGTTATTTGGCCTATGCAAGTTTTTCACGTCATCTCTAGGAAGTCGATTGGCTTGAATCAGCTCGGAAGGCTACTGGGAGGAGATCGTGGTGATACTATGTGAGCTTGAGGTCTACCTCCCACCCGCATTCTTCGACATTATGGTGCATCTGCTGGTCCCTGTCGTGGAGGACATCGTACAACTCGGGCCGATGTTTCTCCGCAGCATGATGGCGTTCGAAAGGATGAACGGACACATCAACGGATACGTCGCAACAGTCCCGTCGGATGGAAGCATAGCCAAGGGCTTTACGGCAAGAGTGCATCTCTTCTGCACGAATTATCTAGACATCGAGAACCTGTCGGTCTTCCGTCAACAGACACCTTGGCAAGCTCGACGGATCTGGTCACCGAGGGTCGCCGACATCGCATGCGCATTTCGATTTTCGACGCGCAGACTTTGATCGAGCAAACCTCGTCGCGCCACAAAGATTTAGAACTGTCGATCCTTGGGGTACGAAGCACAAAAGGTTAATCGAGAAGAAGTACAAAGGACCGGGCATCTGAGGACGCAGGAGAAATAATCAAAGAGCACAACTCAGATCTCACGCGTTGGTTTAGGCAGACGCCCTTGATAATCCCAGCTCGCATTCTTCCGACACGGAAAAGATCATATTCACCTTGTCGCAGGACCGATGCAAAACCTGGTGACCTATCAGCGTATGATATCAACGGCTACACATTCTACACGGAGGAAAAGGACAACAAGTGTGATTATCGAACTCAGCGTAACATGGAATTCTACACCGATGACAACGTGAAGGAAAGATTCTACGGAAGAATCGAGGAGATATGGGAGCTCGACTACTATGGAGAAAAGGTGCCGATGTTCCGTGTCGGATGGGCAAAGAACGTCGAAGAGAAGACCGGTATTTCACAACCATGGTTATACCCGGCAGCCAAATCCAAGGTCACGGTGCAAGCGTGGCGAAAAATGAACCGTGGGTACCGCTACCAAAGTGGACCAATGTTTTTCATTACCGACCCGACAAAGCCTAGCCGTGTTGTCGTGAGGAGAGGAAAAGGAACATCATCGGAATGGATGGAGTCGCCAATGAGCAAGACTTCACCAAGACGATCCAAAGATTGAAGATGACGGCGACTACGATGCGCAAACAACATACATCACAAGAAGAAAAGGACAACCCTACCCAAAAAAGGTAGCCCGCTCGAAAGAAGAAACATTAAAGTGCCGGCTAAATTATTCAACCGCGACAAAGAAGAGAAAAAGATTGTAAAACGCTAGCTCAAAAAATATTGTAAACGCATTGGTCGAAAAAAGATTGTAATATTCATGGACAAATTATTATGAAATTTAGTTATACTTTAAATCATATTTTTGGTCATTTTGGAATATTATTACTTTTGGGCATTTTTGGAATATTTAAAAGTATTTTAAAATCAAAATAAAACTTCTATGGCATATATCACCACTTTTGGGCATTTTTGGAATATTTAAAAGTATTTTAAAAACAAAACAAAATTTGTATGGCATGTATCACCACTTTTGGAACATTTTAAAGTATTTTTTGGAACATTTTAAAGTATTTTTAAAGTAAAAATAAAAAAGTGGAGCACCAGGATTCGAACCTGGGTGCTCATCGTTTAGAATAGAGCTAAGGGCAGAACCAGTGGGGTAAGACAGTACTAGTGTTAACTAGTGGGACGAGTCCATCCCCATCCCCATCCCCGCATCGAGGCGCCGCCGCCGCCACGCCAGGAGGAGGCCGCCGCCGCCACGCCAGGAGGAGGCCGCCACCACGCCAAGAGGAGGAGGCCGCCACGCCACGCCAGGAGGAGGAGGCCGCCACGCAACGCCAGGAGGAGGAGGCCGCCGCCGCCACGCCAGGAGGAGGCCGCCACGCCACGCCAAGAGGAGGAGGAGGCCGCCACGCCACGCCAGGAGGAGGAGGCCTCCACGCCAGGAGGAGGAGGAGGCCTTGCCCGCGCCAGAGGAGGAGGAGGTTCTGCAGTCGTCCCGCCCCTCGTCGTCGTCATCTCCCCCTCTCTCCTCGAGCAATCTCAGAGGTGAGCTCTGCCCCTCCCCTCTATCCTTCTCCCCCTCTCTCTCCTCAGAGGGTTAGGGTTAGGCTATTGTACTTTGGTGTTTGCATCTGGTTAGGGTTAGGCTATTTTCTTCCTGAATCCATTGCATCTGGTTAGGGTTAGGCTATTGTACTTTGGTGTTTGCAGAATGTTAGACAAAAATGTGCTAGTGCTTGCAGAATGTTAGACAAAAATGGGTTAGGGTACCACAATTTCACTACACTGGACCTCTCCATGTTCTGTTAATAAATCAGTCAATCATGTCACTTCTATTTTTGGCTTGAAATGGGCTAGTTAAACCGGCAGAGTTTTCCGTAGCTTCTATTTTTGGCTTGAAATGGACTGGATAAATGAGTTGAGCATGTTGGCACTTTCATATTAAGAACTCCAATATTCATCTCCATGTGAGCATCAATCAATCCAATAAACAACATCACATGTCATCTTGGAATATGGCATCCTTGCCATGTATGCAGCCGAGGTCTCCCTTGTATAAATAAAGTTTGATGTCAAATGAGTTGTTAATCTGATGCTGATGGCTCCATTTGTTCAAGTGATGGCTCCATTTGTTCAAGTGATGGCTCCGGTTGTTAATCTTATGCAGAGCCAGCTGCTTCTGAACAGCTGATAGAGACATGTTATGGTGTTGATGTTGAGCTGGTACTTGCTTTTGTAAGCCCCTTATTTTGTTCAAGTGTCCTGTTCCAGCCAGCTAACATCTCCTAAACAAACACCTGAACAAACACCTGCTCACTTTAGCATCTGAAAGTTCTCTGTTAATTTGGTTCTCCATGTTGTTGTTGTTGTTGTTGTTGTTGTTGTTGTTGTTGTTGTTGTTGTTGTTGTTGTTGTTGTCCTTTCTCACTTGTGGACCTAATTTTATCTAGGATTCTAGTAATGTTCATATCTAGCTGTGCTCTGATTGCAGAAATAAATTGATAGTTAAACCAACTAGTGCTCAGTAATATAAACTTCTCCTATGTGCATCCATTGTTTCAGCTTTTATTTGACTAAGATAGCTTTTGTACATTTTTTACTTAATAGAATGGCCTGCAGTATTTTCTTATTAATAAAATTAGAATGGACTGGATGCTATCATATACTTGTTGTCATATTTGTTGTCATACTTGCTGTCATATACTTGTCATACTTGTTGTCAATGACAGTTGATATAACTGTGGTGATATAATTGTAGCACTTGAAATTGTGCTTGTGCTTGTATATGAAGAACTTTATTATGTGTGTATGCAGGTTCTTGTATGAAATGAGTCCCGATTTTTGCGGAATGTTGATTAACTTCCGTTTCGGCAGAAATCAGGCACTCCTAGTTTAAGAAAATTAGCATAGGTCATGCCGTATTTTTCCGTTCAGTTAACCAATTATTTGTTTTTATTAGTTCAAAGATGTGTGACAACGACGAGGCTGGATGTTCTAAGCGCATCAGCGCTGAAGGAGAACTCAGACCTCCGAATAAACAATTGACATTCTGGGAGGCGGCCCAGCGGCTAGAAGACGATGAAGAATACCATCCTTCGGAGAGCGAGGATGATGAGATGGAAGACGCGAGGAAGAAGTCAAGGAACGGCGGACGATGAAACCACTGATGGCGGCGAGGGCACAGGGAGTGGTAGCAACCCTCCTAAGAAGAAGAAGCCGAAGGACCGGCGCCCGAACACGGTCGGCACGGTCAGGGAGGAAATTACCGAAGTGAGCCCAACAGGGGTTCCTTTGGAGCCCGACCTTGTCGTCAAAGGGTACGGTGGGCAAGTGGCGGCGATCACCCGGACAACCATCTCGATCAACACCGAGAATCTCCGGCATAAAGATAATGGCCACTTGCGCACACTCCTCTTCGAGAAGCTGCACGCAAGATACAAGTTCCCCGCTAAGTATCAGAACACAAATCCGCCCTCACAAAGATGAGCACCGCCCTGGCCAGCTGGAGAACCCGGATAAAGAAGAAGATCTATAAAGAAGGCAAAAGTCTCGAGGAGATCCAGAAGATTGACCCGCAGATCACCGAAGATCAGTTCCGGGAGTTCAAGGAGAGGTGTGAATCCGAAAGAGCCCTGGCCAATAGTAATCGGGGAAAGGCGCCGCAGGCGATGAATATAGGTCATCACCATCTCGGATCTGGTGGATACAGAACCGCGGAGGCCAAATGGAATAAGGAGGACGAAGAGTATAGATCCAAGGGGATAGAAAACCCCTTTGCTAAATTCGAACCCAGGCAGGTTCGAAACTTCATCAGGGCCCGCTACCATGTGGACCCAAAACCAAACAACTCACCGTGGATCTGCGGTGAAGGAATTCGAGGAAATTGTGGTAAGTATAATCTAATTACGGTGATCAACACGATTGCAATCTAATCGATGATCTAAATGATTCACCGTTACTTCTTCCGCAGGAGGAGGAAATTGTTGCTAGTCATGGATCCTGTGGTTCCTCATCCTGTGGGTCGACGGCGGCCACCGGTGGGATAACCCTTTACAGTATGGCGATGAACGGCCAAGAAAATAGAGCGATTACGAAGAATCTGTTGCCGGCCGTCTGCCGCCTCGGGTAAGAATTGGGTGGATCATTTTGTCCACCGCCGAGGACGCATGTGGCGCCGTCGGGAAGGAGCGAGGAGGAAAGCAGAGGTTCAAGAACTTAAGGCACAAGTGGCGCGGATCCCGCAGATCGTCCAAGACAACTGGCAATCACCCTTACGCCCTTCCCCGCCTACCTTGGTGGAGTCAATAGCGAACTGGAGTGCGGGTGGTCGAGTAGGGCCGTGCCCGATTCCAAGCATGGTCAGCAGCCACTCGAACAACGCGGCGCCGACGAATCAGGCGAACTACGTGTTCGTGACTCCGCCCGCTAGCACCGTGGCGCCGCAAGTGTTGGTGACTCCCCCTGCCATCAACGCGGCGCCAGAGTACATGTTGGTGCCCCCCCCTGCCATCGTCGCGGCGGCACCGGAGCTCCAAGCACCCGTCGGTAGGGAGAATACACCGGCCAGCACGCGCCATCAAGCACCCTCTCTTCCGCTTTCGTTGCCGCCGTATGCGGTGCGTCGACATTAGCCGATCTCGACGCCATCACGGTAAACAAATTGCTTTAATTACCGCCTTTCATGCCATCTATATATTACTCTTGTGGCATCTTGCTCTGACGACGCCGTACATGTTTTCCGCAGACGGATGTTCCTTGCACTCTCTTATGCTACGTGAACAACGGTGAGGATGTTGCCAAGGGTACCATCGTTCAACCCTTGCAGCGCACGTTCCACTCAAAGCCGATGCCGATAGCGTGCATGTGGTTAAAATTAGTCGGTGCTAAGGGGCTGCGACGACCGAACCTCCCATTCAACCCCGTGAGCGGATGAAGAAGAGTCGTCTGTCTCGGTTGCTTCGCTTGTTCATGCTATGGCCAAAGAGCATGATCCGTTTGGGGACGGCGGGGCCATCACGCCACGCATAACAAGACCGCTGTTGTGCCGACAAGCGGTGGCAAGGCCCCTCACCGCCTCGCCACCTCACGCGGTGGGTCGGATGATCATGTTGATGATATGCACATGGCGCAGGATCCGCCGAGGACTTCAAGACCGGAATGATCACTTCTTCAGACTCGGTTTGGCAAAGAAGACCTAGCTGGTGGCCCCACAGAAAGCCACTATCACCAAGCGCCTGCTTTGGTTCTCGGAGACGCCCAGCTTGCGCCTTCTGAGCCGGTGATACAACCAACCGCCTTTATTCTAAGCCCGACACACTACATAGGGCGGCGGTGCTCGATCATGTGCCTGCCCGCTCTCCAAAAGGAAAAAGGGCGGAAAAGAAAATCTAGCAGCTCGAGCCAGCCGGCGTCAACAATCGCGAATCCGATCAGGTTTCGGGACGGGCCACCAAGACCCGAGGGTATTATGTGGAGGATTCATGTGGCGGGTGAGCCCATGCTACCTAAGAATTTGCGGAAGCTCGCCAGTTCGGAATTGCAGAGTGTGCATGACGGCGTGCTGACGATAGAGAGACGCCTTCTATCGGAGAAAGATCCCTCGCACCCGGTATTCGTGGTTAAGGTGCCACCAGGCTTGGGCTTCGTCGACACTGCCCCCGCGGATCTGTTCTTCCTGCGGTTCGAGGACATCTTCAATATGTTCCACCTATACCCGCTGCACTATACCATGGTCCGTCTCTTTTCTCTCAGCCTGGCCACGCAGATCATTAGAGAGAACACACCGGGCATCGCTATAGTGGACCCCTACTACATGCGTGATGGCTGCTTGGGTTCCCCCGCCGAACGACGTATCGTGGCCTCGTACATAAAAGAATCCTCGTGGCGAACAAGACAAAGGAATACATTCTCGTGCCTTACTTTCCCGAGTAAGTCGTTATTCAGTCGCCACCGTCGATTGGCTTTATTAGATCATCATCATTCTTTTTTCAACACATTCCATTTGAATTTTTTGCGCAGAGATGAACACCGACGCTCATCTCCTTATCGCCAAGCATTCCCACGCCACGTATTTCGACTGGGAGTCTAGAAAAGAAGAAAACTACGACAAGATCAAGGAAGTTCGGATGATGCTCTCACCGGCTTTGCCTCGACGGAAGGCACCAGCTTCCGTGCGTAAGAAGGTCAAGTTCGGCAGCACGTCTTCAACCACGAACAGAGTTCCCCGCGTGAAGCAGCCGGAAACAAGAAGAAGGAAGCCTACTACGCACTCCATCACATGAGGCGCCTACTTGACCAGCGTAATTCTACGCCGGATCATCTCAAACAGTGGGCCGAAGAAAAGGCCAAGATCAATGATTCGGATATTAGACAAGAGATGTATCGCATCCAGCAGCAGTTTGGGGCAATCATCTTTCGTGATGTCATGACTTCGGGGGGGATCTTCTACGGAGGAAATATCCCGAATAACCGTGACATAGAAGATCGCCTAGAGATGCAGGGTGACTATAGGAAGTTCATGACGAGGCGTGGCCCCCTCCCGTTCCCTAAGCCGAGCCAGAAGGCTTGATGTTGGCCTAGTTGTAGTTGCAAACTATAGATGACCTTTGTGTGTGTGTGTACGACAAGTGTACTTATCTTATTAGGTTTATGAATCACCGCTTACTTATTTTGCTTATTATTATTATATATCAATCAATGCTTGGTTTTTTTGCTTACTCTTTGGTTTTTGCTTACTCTTTGGTTCTCGGACGACAAGTGTGAGTTATTTTGTCTTTTCGAGAATATGCCGATGATTGAAATGTCGTGGCACAATATATATGTGAATGTGCTACGGGATTGTCGACCTTGTGATATGCACAAGTCCGAATTGTGCATCCTACTTGGTCGACAGTCCGTCATAAGCAATCTGTGTCCAACGACCTAGCTAGTTATATATGAGGCATGCTTTTCGAGTTATTTTTGTCTTTTCGAGAATATGCCGATGATTGAAATGTCGTGGCACAATATATATGTGAATGTGCTATGACGGGATCACCTTGTGATATGCACAAGTCCGTGAATTGTGCATCCTACTTGGACAGGTCCGTCATAAGCAATCCGTGTCCAACGACCTAGCTAGTTATATATGAGGCATGCTTTTGAGTTATTTTTGTCTTTTCGAGAATATGCCGATGATTGAAATGTCGGCACAATATATATGTGAATGTGCTATGACGGGATTGTGAGCCTTGTGATATGCACAAGTCCAGGAATTGTGCATCCTACTTGGCTCACAAATCCGTCATAAGCAATTCCTGTGTCCAACGACCTAGCTAGTTATATATGAGGCATGCTTTTCGAGTTATTTTTGTCTTTTTCGAGAATATGCCGATGATTGAAATGTCGTGGCACAATATATATGTGAATGTGCTATGATGGGATTGTGAGCCTTGTGATATGCACAAGTCCAGGAATTGTGCATCCTACTTGGCTCACAGTCCCGTCATAAGCAATTCATGTGTCCAACGACCTAGCTAGTTATATATGAGGCATGCTTTTCGAGTTATTTTTGTCTTTTTCGAGAATATGCCGATGATTGAAATGTCGTGGCACAATATATATGTGAATGTGCTATGACGGGATTGTTAGCCTTGTGATATGCACAAGTCCGAATTGTGCATCATACTTGGCTAGCAGTCCGTCATAAGCAATCTGTGTCCAACGACCTAGCTAGTTATATATGAGGCATGCTTTTCGAGTTATTTTTGTCTTTTCGAGAATATGCCGATGATTGAAATGTCGTGGCACAATATATATGTGAATATGCTATGACGGGATTGTTAGCCTTGTGATATGCACAAGTCCGTGAATTGTGCATCCTACTTGGCTAACAGTCCGTCATAAGCAATTCTGTGTCCAACGACCTAGCTAGTTATATATGAGGCATGCTTTTGAGTTATTTTTGTCTTTTCGAGAATATGCCGATGATTGAAATGTCGTGGCACAATATATATGTGAATGTGCTATGACGGGATTGTTAGCCTTGTGATATGCACAAGTCCGTGAATTGTGCATCCTACTTGGCTAACATCCGTCATAAGCAATTCTGTGTCCAACGACCTAGCTAGTTATATATGAGGCATGCTTTTTGAGTTTGCTCTTTTGATTTAAGAGTACTTTCTATAAGTGTATCTTCATATGCGACTTTAATTATACATGTTTTTCAATCACGGTTAGTTATTATTGTCAACTTGTATATGACGTGGTACGTCGTACAAGGGACGGGTTCCTGAGTCACGATGATTGGGAAGACTGCCGGAGACAGTGCACCGTTCAGCAATAGCTACAAAGGGTACAACACTATGGCGGAGGCGGAAGATAGATACACGCGCTATCTAGCGGGAGTTAGGACAAGGAACCGGATGAAGACCTACACCTTCGTCGCGGCGGTGATCATGCTTATCTTCTTTGGTTATTTATCCCGCGTTTGTCTAGCTAGCTAGTTTAGATATCTAGGCGAGCTTCCGAGCTCTAACTTGTTCGATCGACACATGTATTTGCATGTCACCAACTACTACTTTGTAACATGATCAAAACAATGTAACTTGGACTATGTATTCATGTATGAGACTTATCTATATGTATTTGTTTCAATCTTGTTTTTCATATCGAGTATTTATATATATAATTGTATATCTTGTATATGTGTGTGTATATCTGCTGTAATATTGTATATAATCTGTATTGCATATAATCTGGCTTGGAAATTAAAAAAACAAAAATACATCTCACAAGCACATGTTCTACCTTCGTGGCGCACTACACCTAAAGCGCACCATGGATGTTTAGTGGCGCCGGGTAGCCACGAAGATCCAAGGGTAGCGCACCATGCCAAACTTCAAGATTGGGTGCGCCACGCTTATCTCTACACAACCGTGGGCGCAAGGGCGGCGCCACTACCGAGAGATAGCAGAGGCCGTGGCGCACTACAGGTGCGCCACGGATGGGCCTTTCAGGTGCGCCACAGACGACCATTTTCCTAGTAGTGGCCTAGGCCGCCGTCAACGAAGCACGGTGTGTCATCCCCTTGCCTTGCACCATCCGTCATGACCACGCAGGCAAGCCCCGCGCCCGCCGAAGCTCCAGCGCCGAGCCACGCCAAGCCTGAGGTCCACCCCGCGAGCAACCCCAGAAGAGACGAGGAGGCCCTGGCGCCGGCCAAGCCACTCTGGCGGGCGAGGGAGAGGGAGGTGGCGGCGACGCCCGAGATCTAGGGTTCCCCCTGTCGCCACGCGGGGGCGACGAGGAGGGAGTCGGGAGTCCTCAGATATATATATATATATATATATATATATATATATATATATATATATATATATTAGAGTAACACGGTCCCCGCTTTCTTAGTGAAATGTACACCATTGATTATATTGGTCGATTTTTTGTAATTGTATTATATGCTCTGTTTCTTGAAAAAGTGGAACTGTCCTCGCCAGTTATGCGTGGGTGTTGATAAGGTTGTGTGGCTCCATCGCAGGAGACAACCCTGTGTGTGGACGCGGGAAAAAAAAACGCTCCGCTCCTGCTCGTCTCCAGGTCGACGCTTTTTTATACTCTCTAACCTATATTAATTGAATTATATTTATCTAGATATAAATATATCTAGTTAAATTTTAGTGTTTGATATATCTGTATCTAGAAAAATTTAAGTCAACTAATATGAGTACGGAGTAGTATTTTTTTTTAGAAATTCAGAAAATATTAATCTGTTTTTTTAAATAATGCACCATAGCTCTAGGCTGGAGAGATAAGTGGCCGTTCTTGCTAGGCGGTGCACGATCCTAATACTCCTCTGCTGGCTGCACAAGACTGGAGTATGCTAAATATTGAACTAGAATCTGATGCGTAGAACATGGTACAAGCAACAAAGGGGGACGATTTTGACTTGGCTCCAAATGGACTTCTTTTCTGGGAGATTAAATCCCTCTAAGCTCTGAAGTCGCTTTTTTGTTGCCCCAGGGTTTGTAATATGCATGGTTACGCATGCTCCCGTGACGCACACTGCAAAGCTCCCCAGGCCGAGAAGCATTCAACAAGGATTTCTCGTTTAGCCAAGAGTAGTTGTGCAGCAATTCGACCAGGAAACCCGGTGAGTGGCGTAGTCGTCTAATCAGTTTTTCAATAGATAGTTAATCAGTATCTCTTTAATTTTAGTTTAATTTATTAATCTTTTTTTTCTGAGCGAAACTACGGCAGGCGTATGCCAGCCTGAACAATTTCATTCAAAGTTGCCTATGAGGCTTTTCAGCCGCTACAAGATAGGGTTCAAATGAACCGGAATTTGCAGGGGTTACAAGAGAAGAGAAATAAAGGAGAAACACACACACACACACCACCCACAACAAAGATTGAGAGAAAAAGGGGCTACTCCGGGAATCCTCGGAGGCGGTTGACTGATGAGAAAACTCATCACAACCCAAGCACAACGATCACAAGGAAGAACCAGCAGGACACGACCGCAGGGGGACAATCCAGCTCGAGTCATCGCCGGAGTAAACGAACGGCCTTGATCAGCCGAGACCCAGCCTCGACACTGCACCATCGACGTAATCGAAGGGCAACGCACATCCGAGACCACACAACGCACCGACACCACCTGTGTTGTGGGTGTGGCCGAAGGGGCACGCGCGGCCGAGACGACGCCATGACGCCTGTGTGCCATCGGATGGAGTCGAAGGGCGTCACAGGGCAGAGTCACACCATAGAGCACTCTCACATGGAGCACCCACACCGCACGCTGGGGGTCGCTGACGTAGTCGAAAGGCATAGCAACACCGAGGGCAACCCTAACCCCACATGGGTTCGATATACCCGAAGGGTGGGCTAGCCGAGAGCACGCGCAAAAGACCACCCCACGCCAGGTACGCCGTAGAGCTCTGACAAGGATCCAACACAAGAGCTTGGCAACCGACAAGGAGAAGCCACCACCACCACTGCCACGGCTCACCTCGCACATGGAGAGAAGACCGCACCCATGGCTGCCATCTGCAGAACCATGGGGCACACCAGAACAGGCAGGAGCAGGGCCCACTCAAACTGAAGGCAAGACGGAGGGGCTCCACGCTCGGACACGACGGCCCCCCGGGTAGGGAGCGCGTCACCACCATGGCCGCCATCTGCGAAGCCACGGCACCGGCCAGCCTACAACGGGCAACCCTGCTACAGGATGATGACCGAGAGAGGAGGCAGCGACCCTTGCAACCACCGGAGAGCACACCAATGACCATCAGCGGCCAGCACATCGCGAGCAGCGAGAGCACAACCGGCCCTGCCCAAGCACCACCAAACCACCACCATCTCCGCCGCCAACCGGGGACCGACTGCCACCGCACGCTGCTCGCGGGAGAGAGGCGCCCGAGCCGGCCCCGGCGGGCCCAGATCTAGGCCCAAACGAGCCCACGCACTGCCCCGCCGCCGCCACACACCTCAGCTGCAGCCCCGCCGCCCAAGCAGCCGCCGGGATGCCCCCTGCACGCCTAGCAGCCGCGCCGCCACCCCCATGCACAGTCGCGCCGGGAAGCTACCGGAACCGCTGCAGGCCCTCCAGCTCGCGGGGGAAACCGAAGGAAAAAGGTGACCTCGCCGTCGTCGTCCGCCACGCAGGCTTCGCCGGCGGCATCCTCCGTCAGCGGCGAGGGAGAGGATGCGGGGGAGGTGGGGAGGGTGGCCGAAGGAGGTGGGAGTCGCCGCCCGTGTCGACCAGAGAGAGCGACGCGGGGGCCGAGCCAAAAAAAGAGGCCAATGTATTAATCTTTTATATCTAGTGTTCCAAGATTTCATTTGAAAGAACACTATAAGAAATGATGGTGTTTACATTAATATTATGCAACCAGGAGTTAAATATGTGTGATTTTTAATATATTCAATTGGTACGTAAAACATTATGACATATGCATTATAAATTGTTTATTAAATCTATTTTTCTAGCAAGATAGGGCCTGTTTTAGATTTTGGCATAAGGCCTCGAATTTTGCCGGCTCGGCTGTGCCTAGAGTGGCTACTTCTTGCGTCTTCTCTTCCATGCTTCTTTCTTAGGGATCTTGGCTCCTTGGGAATCCTCTACAGCTACTCTTGTCGTCATGATCATGGGTATAAACCTAGTTATACGATAGGCATTTGGCTCAAGTAGAATTTCATTCAAGTGAAAACTAGCGAAGGACAAGAGTTGGAAGGAGTTCACCTTATGTGCCATGGTTGGAGTAGCATGACATGGTTCAATGGTGATTGCCATATGGTGAGCTACATCAAAGTTACTATCCATTATAAAGACGGTAACATAGGCCAGTGACATATATAACATGGGGGCCTAGTAACGTATGGGTGACGCTAGTTTATATTACTTCGCACTATAACTAGTCTATCAAAAAACCATGTAACTCCATGATATAAAAGTTGCAACAAAATGATCCAACTCGAGTAAGAATATACATTTTTGGTATCTTTTATACTAAGCACCATCGAAAAAAGTTACATAAACATCTCAAAACAAATTCCTCGCTATTAAATTATTAAAGCCGCTGAAAAGAACATAATACTATTACAGTGATTTAACACCACCAGTAGGGGCCGCCGCGTGCATGTGATGCTTGCCGGCGAAAAGAAACACGCTCACTCGTTGAGAAAAAAAAAGAGGGCCGACGACAGCCGTAGGACAGCAAGAGACGCGCGCGAACGCGCATCGAAGGAGAGAGAGAGAGAGACTCGGCGAGCACGCTAGCTTGGGATAAGAAATGGTACTATAGCAAAATTGATATGCCTTTGCAAGGAAGGCACCACGCATCGTACCGCAAAGGGTGCGAGCAAGCAGTCTCGTGTAGCCTACACATGTTGGGAGCGAGCAAAGTAGGAAGGAAGGAGCCGGTGCATGCATGTGACGCGCATGTGGAATCATGCATGCATGCGATCGACCCTGCTGCTTGATCGATCCATCGTGAGAATGTCCTACGGCCAGCGAGCACATGGCCATGGGGGCAACGCATTATTTGCGCACTTGCTTGCTTAAGTGGACTTTTTGATGAAGAGTCGGAATAACTATAGTCTATACATGTTTTTTTTTCCTTAACCACCTTACAGTCGCAACCAGTACGGCTGGTCTATAGTACCCTAGATGTATCTTGTAAGCCACGTTGAGAAATGTTCTCACATGCCCGGCCATGCTATATACTACTATATGCTTTGTGTTTTCTATGTATCCTAGTAGACGATAAGGAGACAGCGCATGACAGAAGAGAGGGAATATACCACCGTTTTAGTTCTATCGTAGATGCGCTAGCTAGCTAGCTTCACTTGTAAAGCTTGTGCACACAATTTCCAAAAATCACACCAAGTCATTACGGTTTCTCACTAGGAGCGTGTTTGGTTGCGTGCATGAAGATCAATCAGGTCTGCTGGCCACTAGTAAAAAAGTTCATTTCGTCCGGGCCATTAGTTTCAGTTGTGGCTGGGTCTGGAACTAATGGTTCGGACCAGACGGCCCAGATCGTATGACACCATAAGTTCCGGCCCGTTAGACACCATTAGTCCCGGTTTGAGATACAAACCAAGACTAGTGGTCTGACCCTATATATATAGCACATCCCCTCCCTCTTTTAACTGTTTTTTTCTGGTGGGAGAGGTGGTGGGTTTGTGCTATTTTTTTTCTTGTTCAGATGCACTAGAGGTGTTCGGTGAAATGCTCGTTAGAGCGATGAGACTTTAGATCACACAAGACATACATGATATGAGGTGCCCGAGCCACACTTATGTTTTCTCATCTTGTTTTCAAGTGTGCTAAAAGGTTAGCAACTATTTTCTCGTTTAGACCGCGCGGTACTAATTTTAGCATCGTGATTGCGTTTGATATATATTTGTATGATACAGATGAGTCATCCATGGATGTACGGTGACCGACGCTCTGCCGCTTTTAGAGAAGGCGTGCGTTCTTTTCGTCTTGTGGCCGAGGCGAACAAGCGGCGGGATGATTTTATATGTTGTCCATGTGTTGATTGTAGGAATGAGAAGGCCCACACTTCCGCAAGAATCATTCAGATCCACCTGCTTCGGTCTGGTTTTATGTCCGGCTATAATGTTTGGACCAAACACGGAGAAAGAGGGGTTGCGATGGAAGACGGTGATGAAGAATAGAACGATTATGACAACTACCGATCTATGTTCCCTGAATACGCTGATACCGTAATGGAAGACAATGAAAAATAAGGAGGTGAAGAACAGGAACCAGATGAGCCCGCTGATGATCTTGGTCGGGTCATTTCTGATGCAAAGCGAGACTGCGACACAGAAAAGGAGAGGTTGCTGTTCGAGCAGATGTTACAGGACCACAACAAATTGTTGTACCCAATTTGTGAAGATGACCAGAAGAAGCTGGGTAGCATACTGGATTTGCTGAAGTGGAAGACAGAGACCGGTGTGTCTTACTCGGGATTTGAAAAGTTGCAGATCACCGGAAGAAGCCTGACCCTCGTACTGGTGCTGATGTATTTGGTATGGTCAAGAATTTAAATGTAATATTTGGAAAGGGTCCTGGAGGAAAACCTGTTCCGAAAGACGCCGACAGACACGCACCCATGTGGAAGAAGAAATCTATATTTTGGGAGCTACCCTATTGGGAAGTCCATGAGGTCCGCTCTGCAATCGACGTGATGCACCTGACGAAGAATCTTTGCGTGAATATTCTAGGCTTCCTAGGCTTGTATGGGAAGTCAAAAGATACACCAGAAGCATGGGAGGACCACTAACGTCATAAAGGACGAGACGACAAGCATCTAGGGCAGTTTCAAGGGCCTGCCAGCTATGCTCTTACCAAGGAAGAGAAGGAAATCTTTTTTGAAGTCCTTTTCAGTATCAAGGTCCCGTATGGCTTCTCGTCTAACAAAAAGGGGATAGTAAATATAAAAGAGAAAAAATTCCAAAACCTAAAGTCTCATGACTGCCACGTGCTTATGATGCAATTCCTTTCGGTTGCATTGAGGGGAATTCTACCAGAAAATGTTCGACTGGCCATTGTGAAGGTATGTGCATTCCTCAATGCAATTTCTCAGAAGGTAATTGATCCAGAAAGTCTATCAAGGTTATAGATTGATGTGGTCCAATGTCTGGTCAGCTTCGAGTTGTTGTACCCTCCATCCTTCTTCAATATTATGACGCACCTCCTAGTTCACCTAGTCAAAGAGATTAGAATTCTCGGTCCTGTGTTTCAACACAATATGTTCTCCTTCGAGAGGTTCATGGGAGTCTTAAAGAAATATGTTCATAGTCGTGCTAGGCCATAAGGAAGCATCTCCAAGGGATATGGAATACAGGAGGTCAGTGAGTTTTGTGTTGACTTTCTTCCTGACCTTAAGCCGATTGGTGTTCCTGAATCTCAGTATGAGGGGAGGCTAACTGGAAAAGGCACACTAGGAAGGAAATAAACGGTATGTATGAACAGGGATTCTTTCAGTAAATCACACTATATATTTATACACAATTCCACCTTGGTGGCTCCGTATATCGAGAAACACAAGATTATTCTACGCTCGGAAAACCCGGGGAAGCCTAACTCCTGGATTAAAGTGGAACACGAGGCTACTTTCGGCAGTTGGTTGTAGACACATCTCATGAATAACAACACTGTTGGAGATCAGTTGTACTTGTTGGCCAAGTTACCATCTTCTACTATATGTACTTTCCAAGGGTACGAGATAAATGGTAATACATTTTGTATGATCGCCCAAGATAAAAAGAGCACCAACCAAAACAGTGTTTCTGCTTTGATGCAACAAATGGCAATGGGCATAAGGACACATATTATGGATACATAGAGGAGATATGGGAACTTGAGTATGAAACTACTTTTAAGGTCCCTTTGTTTCGGTGCAAATGGGTCAGGATGACAGGAGGCGGGGTACATGTAGACGAAAAGTATGGCATGACAACAGTGGATCTCAACAATCTTGCGTACATGGACGAACCATTCGCCCTAGCCAATGATGTGGCTCAGGTTTTGTATGTGAAGGACATGTCTACGAAACCAAGAAAAAGAAATCGGAAAAAGAATACATCGTCCGATGAGCCAAAGCGTTTCATAGTTCTTTCAGGGAAAATAAACACCGTGGGAGTGGATGACAAGATAGATATGTCGGAAGATTATAATAAGTTTCATGAAATCCTGCCCTTCAAAGTGAAAACTGACCCAAGCCTCCTGTTAAATGATGAAAATTCTCCATGGCTACGATGCAGAAGAAAACCACAACATTAGATAGGGATGTTGGTGATCTATGTAATATATTAAACCTTTTATATAATATCATATTGTGAGTCAAATATTTTACCCATATCCACATGCATGCGGTACTAAAGGGATTGCGCAGGCTGGGGCAGTCATCACTAATGATATGGGTGAGTGTCGACATTATGTAGTGCGGCTTGTACCTTGTCCCGGATGGTGTTTCCAACTGGGACTAAAGATGAACTTTAGTCTCGGTCGGAGACACCAACCGAGACAAAACATGGGTCAACACTAATGATAGGGGTGAGTGTCGATATTATGTCGTGAGTGTCGACACTATGCCATGCTGCTTGTACTATAAATATGCATCATTGTGAGTCCAGTCCTCCAGCCAGTTTGAGGGAGCTGCAAGATGGTGTGCGAGAGCAGGGACACCACTATGGCCAATTTGAGGGAGATGACGCTAGAGCCCAGTTCTCCAGAATCTCCAAGAAACTGGTCATAGAGGCACTCCCTAATATGTGAAATTAGTTAGCTCCCAGGCGTATTGATCTAGTTAAAGAAGTTACAAGCTGCAAGATGGTGTGCGAGAGCAGGGACACCACTATGGCCAATTTTAGAGAGATGCCACCGGAGCCCAGTCCTCCGGCATCTCCAAGAAATTGGTCATAGAGGCACTCCCTAATATGTGACCACGTGCGTTTGGAGATCAGATCTTAATGGTAAGTACGAATCGGGACAACATCTTCATATTGAATCGGGACTAAAGGCCGTCCTTTAGTCTCGGTCCAACCACAAAACGAGACTAACACACTCAAGATGGTTTACGGACAACACTATGCAGTCCCTGTCCAGCCACAAACTGGGACTAACACTCGATACATTTATCAATATTAATCAAGACTACGGGATCGGGACTAAAGACCCCCCCCTTTAGTCATGCTCATATCTAGTCCCATAGTACTTAGCTTCAGGGTCTTCTTCGTCATCATCGTGGTCGTTGCTAGGCGCACGCGGCTGGATCCGCAGCCCAGCCATGGCATATTATGGGGGCACCTGCCACTCCGGCCTCGGATCCACGACGCATGGGGGAGAGGGCTCCCGGATGACGACGCCGCTACACCCGCGACCTTCACCACCACCACCCTTCTTATGGCTCTGTGGCGGCTGCGGGTACCACAGGCGAGGATAGTCTCCCCCGTCTATGTAGCACATCACACCGATGATAGTACGGTTCGCTCACCATAGGTGGTGGCCGGCATCGTTGTGGTTCGCCGGGGGAGGGCCGTCACCCTCGTACCTGGCGAGCTCCCTTTCCTACTGGTTAGCAAAGAAGGCATTCCATGTGTCATAGTTATCGGGATCCCACTGGGGATCCATCCGCTGCTCCGGTGTGAGCTCGTGGTAGAAGTGGTTCGTGATGGCCGTCTGGCGTGCGAAACCTTGAGGGACAGGAGGGACAGGAACCCCTCCAGCGCTCAACATCCAGCCAGCGGGCTGCCGGTAGCTCGGCGGGCACGGGTAGCTGGAGGCGCACAACGCCTCGGTCTCCTCGAGGGTCAGAATGGACAAGTAAGCGTTGTCCATTGTTGTGAGAGAGGAAGGTGTGGATGTGTGCATAACCATGGCGCGGTTGGCCTATATATAGATGGAAAGGGCGGGAAAACATGGCGGGAAGCGGTAGGAAATGGCGGGAAATATCTTTAGTCCCGGTTAGTGGCTACAACCAGGACTAAAAGCTCAGTTTAGAGGGAAAGGGCGGGAAAACATGGTGGGAAATGGTGAGAAATGATGGAAAATATCTTTAGTCCCGGTTAGTGGCTACAACAAGGACTAAAAACTAAGTTTAGAGGGAAAGGGCGGGAAAACTTGGCGGGATGCGGTGGAAAATGACGAGAAATATCTTTAGTCCCTGTTAGTGGCTACAATCGGAACTAAATCTTCGGTCAGAGGGATTACTTATTCGAATTCAAGCACTTTTCATTTTGAAAGTTTAGTAACATTCAAAAATATGCAAAATATAATAGTTAATGCATTTTTAAATTGATAATGGAAAAATGGTTAATATTTGACTAATTAAAATAATTATTTTATAAAAAAATGGATTTGGTTTTCTTATTCAAATTTAATCACTTTTCATTTTGAAAATTTAGTGAGATTCAAAAATTTGCAAAATATAATAGTTAATGCATTTTTAAATTGATAATGGCAAAATGGTTAATATTTGACTAGTTAAAATAATTATTTTATAAAACAGAAAATGGATTTAGATTATTTATTCAAACTTATGAACTTTTCATTTTGAAAGTTTACTGAGATTCAAAAATTTGCAAATTATAATAGTTAATGCATTTTTAAATTGATAATGGAAAATGGTTAATAATTTGACTATGTAAAATAATTATTTTATAAAATAGATAATGGATTTGGATTAATTATTCAAATTCAAGCACTTTTCATGTTGAAAGTTTTCTCAAATTCATAAGTATGCAAAAATGTATAATTTAAATGTTTTAAACAATATATTCAAAAATTTGAAAAAAGCATACCGCGCGCTGGTTTTGGCCCAACGCGCGCAAATTTGGGCCTTTAGTCCCGGACCAAATAACCAACCGGGATTAAAGGGTTGCCTAGCGCGCACGCAACCGAAATCCCCCCCCCTCTATTCCCTGTGCGTGGAAACCAACCGGGACTAGAGGCCCCCCTTTAGTCCCGGCTGGTGCCACGCACCGGGAGTAGAGAAGGAGGGGGTATAAAAAGAGGCCTCCTCCCCCGGTGCGTTCCACACATCGGGACTTAGAGGCCAAATCGACGAACTAGACGCTGCCAGGCTGCCCGATTCGCCGGCGAGAAGCACTGTACCGCCTCCTTCCGCGTAGTCCCGCCGCTACCGCCGCGCCCGCCTCTCCCGCCTCTACGCCGGCCTCTCCCATGGAAACCCGCGGATCCCCTCCACCGGCGCACCTCCGTCCACCGTCTGCACCACCCTCCTCCTCATTAGGTAATTTTTTTAGTGTAGGATTATTATTAGTTTAGGATATATAGTGTATTTTTTATATAGTGTAGGATTATTATTAGTTTAGTGTAGTATATATAGTGTATTTTATTATTATTAGAATTTGTATATGATTAGTATAGGATTATGATTAGTTTAGTATATGATTATGATTTGCTTAGGATTATTTTAGTATATATAATCTAGGATTATTTTAGTATATGATTATGATTACTATAGGATTATTTTAGTATATATAGGAATTATTTTAAATTATTATGATTATATATGATTACTATAGGATTATTTTAGTGTATATATTTTTATTGTAATATAATATTGTAAGTTTCTTAGGGTATGCGATATATTATAATATTTTAAGTTTTTTATTGTAATATAATAGTGTAATATAGTATTTTTATTGTAATATTGTAAGACCCTCTTTGTAACCGGAGTTAGGGTTAGGGTGTTGGTGCTCGGTGGTGATCGGATTTAGGGTTAGGGTGGTGGTTCTCACGGGAAGCCGGAGTCGCCCGCCTCCCCCGCGACCACCACCATCGGCACCGGCCACCGCCACCGCCCGCCACCGGCACCGGCCACCATCACCGGCCACCACCACCGCACCTCCTGGTTTAGGGTTTATTTCTATTTATTTGTATAGAGATATCTGTGTATAGAAATATTTTGTATGACAATATTTTTTGTTATGTTCAAATAAATATTGTGTGCATCTCGCATGTTGCAGAAACTATGGATCCACCTAGTCCAATCCGTAGAGACCTAGATTCAGAACACATTCTAGAGGATATGATTCACGATGCTGGTCCATCCGATGAGGGATCTCCCTCGAGGTATCTAAACTCATCCGGTGAGGGAGAGGAGATCAACAAACGAGAGGAAGAAGCCGACAACTCCAATGATGGAGAAGCCCATGGACGTGTAACGAAGACTGATGAGGTATATATATGATGTCCCATGATCACTAGATTGTAACAACCCTAGTTTTATTAAATACTAATTAGGTTTGTTTGTGCATTCATGAGCATCATGTATTTTGCTAAGACAAATAAACAATGCAAACAACAAGAAACATATACAAAACCCTAAACCCTATTTTTCCCTTCCTAATTGAAACATATTCAAAATGGTTTCGAATTTCAAAAAGAACAAAAAGTTGGAACCCAAATGGTTATTAAGGGTCTCCTTGTTATTTTAAATATTTACAAAGCCTCTTGTATTTTTAATCTATTCAAAATAAGAAAAGAAATTGAAACACAAAGATAAAGTCAAAACAGAAAAATAAAAATGGTTTCTAAAATAAAAACTAATCCTAACTCTATCTAGGCCGCAACCCAATTCCTCTCCTCTCCTCCCGCACCTCTCTGCCGCACAGCGCAACTCCTGCAGCCCACGCACGGCCCATCCAGCCCGTACTGCTTCGGCCCCTCTCGCTGTCGTCTTCCTCAACATCGGCATTTGCTGGCCGCCGTCGCCGTCATGCTGCGATCCGTCTTGCCGCCTCACGGAGATGGATAAGAACCACGCCGCACGTATCTCTTACCCCTGGTCTTATCCTTTCCCCCAGCGCTCTTTCCCCTCATCTCTGCGAGCTCCTCGAACCCTAGTTCGTCGGACCCGACCATCGTCGCCGTTTCCGTGCTCCCCTCGCTCAACCGAGACCGCCAAAAGCTCTGCATCGTCGCCCCGATGCTTCTCCCCGAAGGAATCGTCCCCACTCGCTCCCAATCGTCACCATCAACTCCGTCTCTTCCGCACCCGACGACCACCGCCTCCACCATTACCGTCGACCCCGTCCTCCTCCGTCTTCGCCGAGGCCAGACACGCATCGAGGGTGAGTCCTCAGTCCTCCTGGACCACTCTGTTGTCTTCCTCCCTCTGTGGTTCATCTTTGCGTCGAACACCGTCGTGCACCGCCGCTAGGCAAGATCGCCACCGCCACTCCGATGACCAATAGCCAGCGGCTCCGCCTCTCTCCTTCTCGCCTGGCTCTGCTCGATCGAACGCACGCAACCGTGTAGCCCAGCAAGCCCACTAGCGCCGCCAAACGCCACCGCCTGGCTGTTCTCCGACGAGCTCATGTGGCGCCACCGTGGCGTCGACGTGGCGCCTGCGTGTGCCTGACGTGGGGCCGACTGTCGTGCTGCGTGGCGATGGCGTGTCCTGCACCCACTGCGTGATCGGGCTAGACCCAGCCCCAGTAAGAAACAACCCCACCCCTCTGCTGACGTCATAATGACGCAGTAAAGTTAATAAAAGGTTTTAAATATTTCCAGAATTTGATTTAAACTTGTAAATTCAATATATTTTAATTTATAAGTCAGAAAAATACAAATAATATATCAAAATGTTCAGAAAAATGAGCTCTACCTATTTAAGCTATCATCATGCATTGTTAATCAACTTTCATAACAAGTTTATTTAGAAGAACTAAATGCACCCTCTCATATACATCCGGGGTTTCTCCGAATTAGGGTTTATACCCTCGGAACCTCGGGCAAATGGTCGAGCATGCTTTAGGGTTCATTTTAATACAAATTAACTTGTCATATCATCATCCTTGATTGAACATTGCATCGATGCCATGTGTTGATTGTTTTCCCTTCTTTCAGGTATTTGGTTCTTCTCCGGTAGAATACAATATCGTAATCGAGATCAAGATCAGAGACTGAGGTCAACACCGTCGAAGCTCGAAGACCAATACTTGATCAATTATAATCAAGTCAAGTACCAGATGTCTGAAGCTCTGCTTTCTGGATATCAACTGGCAAAGGCAAGTGAAGCCCCACACATGATATAATCCTATTTTTTCGAGCATTTCAATTCTTGCCATGTGCATACGATTCCAAAGTCTTTATCGATAGATAGAGTAACCCTATCGGATGCATGTTTCCTTTGAAGCCTATATTCCCTGATCCACTCCTCCTAGCATAACTAGGGTTTGAGCTAGTGAAGCGTTGCTAGAGCTGTTACATCTGTTGTGCTTAGCCATGCTTAGCTGTTACCACCGATCCATCTGGTTGATGAATCAGAGCTGTGAATGAACCTAGTTTGACAGGATGATGTGGTATGATCAGAGATGTATAATAAACATTCTAAGGCTTGTATGGGAGGCCACGGTGGGTTGTGGTTTTTGCAGTCCCATACTTGCCACCCTTAGGACCCGATGTTCTAGCCTATGGTCCAAGACGAGCTGTCACATCCCAAGATTTTCCAAATCTTGTAATGTGAAAATAAATGAATAAAATAAAACTTTGTTTGATTTTCAGAGCCAGAAGAAACTTTTTGAATTCAATTGGAACTTCAAACCAATTTGGATTAAATAAAATCCTAAAGGGATTCATAAAGATAAACATTAAAATGTTTTGGATCTTTTAAATAAAAGATTTGGTTTTCAAAAGAAAAGATGGATTTATAAATAAAAGATTATTTTATAAAACCAAATTAAAACCTTGGCCAAGTTTTGGGAAATAAAACATTTTGTTTGAATAAAAATGGCAAAGGTTTATCTAAATAAAACAATAAGGAATTAATATCCAAACTCTATTTAAATAAAAAGTTTTACCAATTTAATTGAAGCATCAAAACTTATTAAAATTATTTAAAATAAGTTTTCCAAATATTGATATTCACAAATAAAACCTACTAAAGTGTTTTGGCTTTATTTTAGATTTCAAAATAAATATCTCAATAAAACAAATCCTATTTTAATAATGAAGGTCTATTGTATTTAATTAATAATGGACCCTAAAAATAAAAGGATAGTTTGTTTTAAACAAGTTCCAAGTATTCATTATTTCCAAATAAAACCTACTGCATGGTTTTGGTACTATTTTAGTTTTAAAAAAAATAAATATTCTAATAAAACAAATCTTATTTGAAGTAAATGAATAAGGCCCATTTTATTTAATTGTTAATGGACCTAAAATAAAATGTTATTTTGTTTTAAACAAGTATTTCAAGTATCTTATATTTTCAAATAGAACCTACTGATTTGTTTTTGAAAATATTTGGATTTCAAATGAAGATTTTATTAAATAAATCAAACCATATTAAATAAATAAAGGACCCTTTTATTTAATTAATGAAGGGATCTTAAATATTATTTTATTTTGAGATTTGGTTTATGTTGATAGACAGAACCAAAAACTCATTACAATTGTTGAATTGTTTGAATTATTTGAATGCTTGAATAGTTGGATGAAGTTCAAATCAGAAAATAGGAAATAGAAAAAGATAAAACAAAGCAAACAGAAAAAAATAAGAGTAAAACGACCAGCCCAACTGCCCAAGCCCAACAGCCCACCTATCCCACCTCACCCTCGCCCCCGAAACGTTTTTCTTCACCCCAGAAGAAACTCGCACCCTCACTGACAGGTGGACATCCTCCTCGCTCCTTTCCCCCGACGGAGGACCCCACCTCCCTTCTTCCTCCCCACCCGCACGACTCCTTCTCCCCCCTCGTCGCCGTTTCCTGCAGTAATCCCGCGGCTTCAATTCATCATAATGCCGGGCCTTTACCTCACCTTGACCAAGCTCGATAAAACGCCAGCGTCCCTTCTTCATTTCCCCTCTGCCTCCTCCCCAAAGCACGCCCCCAGGCCGCCTCAATTACTCTCCGAGCACCCTCTGTTCCGACGAAGTCCGGCTCCGATTCCGGCGACACGACACTGCCCCGAGCCTCCCTGAGCACGCTGACAACTTCCCCACTCCCAGACGCACCTCCCAGCACTTTTAGTTCGACCGCGGACGCCCTAGAGCATCGACTACGACAAGCTCCCGACGCCGCCGCGTTTGTCTTCTTCTCCGACGACGCCCACAGGTTGTATCCGACCGCCCCTCCTCTTCTCTTTCATGCACGCGTCACCGCCTCAACCTTGCGCAGCTAACCTTGCCTTCTGCTTGCCTTGGCGTGATATGTAGAGTCATCCTCGACCTCGACCGCGCGCGTCCGTCGCCAGAACCAACTCCGGCGAAGAATCCTGCCCGTCCCCGTGCGCCCCTTGCCACGAAGACCACACGACCAGCATCACCTCGTCCTCGTGATCTCGGTGAGCTTACACCCTCCCTGTTTCGCTTCCTGCCTCGCCAGCGCCGCTGCCGTCTGCCCGTCGCCACTGCACACAGCCGCGCAGCGCCGCCAGTTAATGGTCGATTGTTTAGGTCCGTTAGATCTCAATCGGGTGGATGTGATAGAATGACTTAACCGCAAAGGGGTATGCGCTCAGTACCGCACGATCTAACTAGATCCAAGGGCTACCGCGCGTGATCCGGCCGAACCGGTATCGACCAATGAAACAACGACGCGTGGCCAGCTCGAGTTTAAAACAGAAATTGAAAACAGATTTAAATGCCATTTTCAAACCCCTGTAACTTTCAAACCACACGTCCAAAAATTACAAATTTTATATCAATGGATTCAGGAGAGCAAGCCCTAGCCAACCATGCCCTTGGTTTAGTAAATAGTATCTGTTAACTTGCTTGTTTTTGCAGAAACTTTTGTGTGCTTGTTTAGATTAGAAAAATTGTTTAAAAATGTTTTAGGGTTAAAACCTTTGCAAAATGGTTTGTTGTGACCTTACTGACCCTAGGAACCAACCCTTGGTGTTAAAAATGATTTTGGAAAGAATTAGGTTGGATTACTTGACTTAGCCATTTTCTAGCCAAATAAAAAGAATGGTTTTTGTTATAAAAATATTTATGGAAAGAAAACTTTAAGAAAATGGTTTGATCAAACCCACTGACCCAAAACACCAAGTTTTGCAAATGAGCAACTCATTTGGTGAACAACTTAATAGTTTTGCCTTGATAAAAACATTTTTCACCACATGAAATGATGAATGGATTTAAAAATGGTTTTGGACAAAACCCTCTTGCTAATGACTTTGCCACTTTGGTAAATGACCAATTTGGATCTTACAAAGTTTAGAAACCCAATAGAGGCCCTCTTTGCAAAATAAAACTATCTTTTGCATGCTTATGCATGACTTGGATTCCATTACTTTGTGTGTGAAAAATTGTTTGTTTGACTTTGGTTTGGAATGAGAATTGAATGTGTGTTTTCTTGATTGACTTGTAGTGAAGTGTGAGACTAGCAAGATCAAGGAGTGAACCACCATTCCCTACCAAAATGGCAAGTGATGCTTCATACTTTTTGTCCCATTACTTTCACTATGCATTAGTGATTTTGCTAAGTAAAACTTGCATGGATTTTGCTAAGTATGGACCTTGCTATAGGAAATCCTAGTAGATGAATCCTTAGTAGGATTTTCCTAAGTTAAATATTCCTATTACTACCAAGCTTAGACTAGCTAATACAAAACATGGGTGGAAGATATATTCACACTATGGAAAAATCTCTAAGTCTGAGGACTTATGTTTTTGTTTAATAAAACAACTAAGTTAATGAATCACCTGGGTGGAATGGAAGGATTGGTTTATGTTGAGTGGTTACACAAGGCCATGACTTGTCTTGTGTATCTCAACTTGTGGTATGCCACCCAGGAACAAAGAGATTTGAGATGTCAAATGTTGAGAAGCTTCAAGTGCAACCACTTGGCAATATGGGCTATGCCATGATCATATAGGTTGCAAGAACTTAGCCATATGGACAGTGGGTGGTAGTGTTTGATAGGTTGGAACGCGTCCATTTTGGTCTAAGGGAAGGCTTCTGAAAGATCTTGTCTTGGGAAACCAAGTCTTGTGGGGAAAGTGCACCACCTCTGCAGAGTGTAAAAATCTAAGTACTTAGCCATGTCCCTGGTAAAGGACAATTTGAGCATCAAGACATGGAAGCAATCAAGAATATCATCATTCAAATTTCTAAGTTAAAACTTGTGGATTGAACAAGGGTTGTTTGAAATCTTCAATCTTTGATTGAGAGATGTCTTGTAAAGGATCCTCAATCTTTGATTGAGAAAAATGATTTTGTCAAAGCAAAAACTTAGTATTTTCAAATGTTAAGGGAAAAATCTATTTTGAGCAATGCAAGCCTCAACTCCACTTAGCCAAATGCATATAGATGATAGACTCCACTATACTACCATAGTATCACTTGCCAATACAATTCAAATGTATTGACCCTTTGTGGCTGTAACTTGTATGTTGCAGGTTTGATTGATTTTAGTGAAGATTGATTGATTAGGATTACAAAATCTACAACCAACATCTGCCTGTGGCACTTTGAAGATGAAGGACCCATGACTATAGTTATTCCGCTGCAATGTAATGTAATAGCCTAATGAGCTATGTTTGATGTAATAAAATTATGTTATTCCTGGTTATAAAGTTATATTATGACCTTTGTTTCTTGATATTACATCTAAAACTGTGGATGCTAGCTATTGATCCAGGGACTAGCATTGTAAACACAGAGGGCTCTATCTTATCTAAGATTGGGACCCCTACAGATGGTATCAGAGCATTGTGTTGCCTGTAGGATTTTTAAACCTAGGATTGGACAAAAACCCTTAGAAGAATAGGAGTTATGTTTTGATCCAAAACTTATTTACAAAAACTTGTAAACTCTTTCCTTAACCATTTTGGTTTCAACTCTACTTCTCTTCTATTTCAACTTGATGGAAAAGCCTACCCCATGGCCAAAGACTTCACCATGTGCAAAGGACTTCTTCAACACCTTCAACTCTAATGACTTCAACATCTTCAGCAAGGTCTTCCAACTTAGATATCACTAAGGACTACAAGTGAGACAAGGAAGTCATACTCAAGATTTAGAGACTGAGGGAATGCAAAAGTTAGAAGGAGCCTACACCATTTGAAGTATTGCAACCAAGAGTTTTTCTCAAGGAAACCATGATCTCATACAAGAAGAATCATGAAGGAAGGAAAGATCACAAGTGAACCATATAGATGGACCACCCTATTTAGATAAGCCAAAAACACACCAACCTATGTGGTGTAACAAAAATATTTTGTTGACTAAGTATGTTCTTCAACCTTGTTTGAGTGAAATGTTTTGATTTGTGATTGCTTGCACATTGCTTGTGTGAATTGTGATGTGTGTGATTAGAATTGATTCCTTAGAGATATTTATGCTTATTCTAATCTCTACCCAACCCAAACAGATGACTTCTCCAAGAGACTCCAACATCAAGGTTGATGACACCAACAACAACCAAGAGGACAACATGAGAGAACTGATAGCAAACCAAAACCAGTTGAGCCAAATGACAACTCAGCTTTTAGCCAACAACAATGGACTAGACCCAGTCATACAAAGGATTTTGAAACTTCAATCCCAATTGTTGCAAGGATTGGTTACTCAAATTATCAACATGGGAGAAAACTTTTCCCAAAGAGCTAATGACAACAAGGATGACAAAGATGCTGTAACACCCTCAGAATCGGCCCTATGCAAGTTTCAGCGATTCCCTCCAAACCCGCATAGAAACTATTCAAAGGTGCCCACCAGGCACTTGCGTGAGGGTGGAAAACGAAGTAATAACATTACACAACAGTCCTCGATGGGACCCACAGAACAGATATATATACAACACGACTCCATGAGTCAAGAATACAGATTTACAGAACAAAGATCCAATCACCTTGAAAACGATAGAGCGTCCAGCTACGGACAAGATGCAAATGGGGCTAAGAGCCCTGAAGAATAACCAATGGCGTCCATAACCCTGCCCAGGCCAAGCCGGAAGGGTAACCCTGCTAACGACGTCGATCTCAAAACCTTCTTAAACAAAAGGGGTGCCGACAAAGGGCAAAGGAAAAAGAGAGAGCGGTCAGTACTGAGGCCAGTACACGGCGAGGCTAGAATTCGGCGGTCCTCGCCTACATAGGTATGGTGGACTGCAGCGGCAGCGCAGCATGCACTAAACAACCTATAGAGACTCGATATAAATGTCGGCTATCAGAGAGGGGTAAGAAAGACCTATTCGGAACCAACCTGATACTACCACCAAACAAACCCATCCTGGGATTCCCCCTCGAGACCCGACGAGGAAGCCAACCGAGGAACTCACACCGTTGGCAGTTTTATTTATTCAATTATCGTTGCAGCAATTACTAGTCAGGCATAGATAGCAATCCTGATATAATAAGCAGTGGGCACTTTTAGTTAACCATTCCGTTGTAGTTGCATCACTTACTAGTCAGATGCAATTAGCATGAGATATCCCAAAACCCAGCAGTTGTTGGTACTTTTATTTAGCCATTCCGTTGTAGTGAAGCTGATTACTAGTCATATCGGATACAAGTCAAGTTATAACAGTAAACTTTAGTTATAGTTGTCTATGATCAAGCACTGTGCTCCAAGTCGTCCATAACCGCGGACACGGCTTCTCGAAAAGATTTAACCCTGTAGGGGTGCACCAAAGTATCCACACGCACTTCGACCCTTGTTGCCAGATCAATTAACATACACCCATCGGTATGTCGGCGGGGCCTAAGTCATGATGTTTCCCAGACCCAAAGCAAGCACGGGGGGCCACCCCACTAAGTCTACCATAGCAGTCGGCCGGTCTCCGAGACGGACTCAGGGTTTGCGCCAGTGGCTGTAAACGACGGGGAACCCAAAAACTGGGCTTGTCGATACCGCGAAAACACTCCGCTTTCCTAAACAGTACAGTGTGCAGTACCTCGCACAATTTAAATAAAGTAGTAAAGCATGGCATAAGTACAGAATAGTAACAAAGCCCCAAACTACTTGTGGCCCCCAGTACAGTACTTTGAAATCAGGTACTAAATCGATGGGGTGCCCATACATCCCACATGTGGTTAGCGCGCTCGATCTCGGAACAGGTGTCAAGAACTCGGGGTCCTACGGGACACAAGTGGACGGTTAACAACCAAATAACATCTATTGCCCACCTGTGCCTCTGCATTTACCTACTTCAATTTTAGTTGTTAAACCGTAATTAAAGTTATGATCAACTCCAACATTAAACATACGGCAATACTCCAACAACTGAGGTACTTGACGACACGCAACAGCACTTGAGCAAGCGACTACGACGCGCAAGTCCAACTATCTACCAAACAACAGGTAATAGGATGTGTCCAAGGCAATATAAGGCTGCAAGGGATATCGCAGGTACGAAAACTAGAGCATCGCAACACAGATAGCAATAGATCAACAGGAGGGAATAAATACTATGAAAGTAAGATAGGTACAAAGGGGAAGATGCTCGCCTGAAAACATTGCTGAAGGTTCATTCGAAGATCGGGTCGACACTCGCATCAACTCAACGGCCTTATCCGCGAAGAACCAAAACACTAGAATAAACACCGGATGCAATATTTGATACTACGGCAAAAGATCGGGCATGATGCATGTATGATGTATGGCATGGTAAAGCTGCGATGCAATTAGGTCATATTAAGCGGAACCGGGGTCCCGACAATTAATTAAACGGTTAAAGTTATTTATCTACCCCGCAAATTAAATGTTGTAATAACAGGGCAAGATAAGTTACCGGTTCGCTACACAAATTTAAATGAGGCCAATATAAGACTAGATTTGCCCGCATATGGGCCCCATATTTAATTATATGGTGAATCGGCATAATGCCCCCAACCCACACAAATATGCATGCGAGTATGACAATTTAATATGCATCAATTTGATATTACATTTATAAAATAGGGCTCGAGAAAAAGGGGTCACGCATTAGGGTTCGGCGATCTTGGTTCCGAGGGTTCGGGGTTGGGTCTCAGGGTTCGGCGGGGGCGAGTTCGATGGGATCGGTCTCGGACAACGGAAGCAGATCTTGTCGCATTCCGGAAGAAGGACTTGATTGGCGTCGGGGGCACATTGGGTTCGCCCGGGTCGGTGTCGATCTTGTCGTTGCGAAGATCTTGTCAGGTCCGCGCCATCAAGTCGGTCTTGGCATTCGGGGTGAAGAACTTGGCATCCTCGAGGGAGTACTTGTCGTATCCGTGAAGAAGATCATGTCGGTCCACGGGGTTCGGTCTTCGGGGTTCGACGGTGTCTTGGCGTCCCATAAAGGCATCCTCGATGCTCCGTGTCAAAGGCATCGGGGTCTCCGGGTAGGAGAACATGGAGTTCCGAGGGGTTCGGCCTTCGGAACGGTCTTCGGACGCTAGGATCAGGGTCTTCGGATCCGCGAAGGAGATCTTGTCGGGGGCCTCATGTCGGTCTTGGGTTTTTCATGTACAATTGTCGGTCTTGCCTGCGGACGAACTTGACTTGACGGTTCGATGTCGTTGCAGCTCTTGGCACTGAGAGGTACCCTAGCACTGGAACAAAATAACCGGCGGGGCAGGGCACGAGAGGTGCTTGCCGAGGAAGGAGCACAGGGAGCAGCCCACGTCGGTGCTTTAGAAACACTCCTGGCAGCGGGCTGAGCGGGTGCAGGGGATGCGGACACGGGGAAGGACGGCGGTGGCGGTCGCAGACAACCCGAGGGAGGCGACGGACGGGAGCTTGGTGGTGCTACGGGATCGACGCCGGCGAGGTCGACGGGCCGGATGAGCAGAGAGAGAGCCTGGCAGAGGGGGTCACGCGGAGGGAGGAGGCGCGGCAACCCGGCATGGGATCAGCGGCGGCGTGCGGAGGCAGGTCTGGCGCGGGTGGCAGAGCCGTGATGGCGGGGCTTGGTGACGGCGGAAGACGAGGAGGTGCAGGGCCGGCGGTCTTTGCGGGTGGCGCCAGACGAGCCATGGCGAGAGGAAGCCGCCAGCATGAGCTCGAGAGGCAGAGGTAGCTCGAGGCCAGCGGCGCTGGGGCTGAGGACGGCAGAGGTCGAAGCGGCCATGGCCGAGGCGGCGGCCGAGGGAGCGGCGCAGCGGCGCAAGGTCCGGCCCGATGGCGACGCTCACCGGCTCGGGAGGACGGTGCAGGGCGGGGGACGGGCGGGCGTCGCCAGGAAGATCTTGGCGACGGCGGCGAGGCTCGCTGGCCGGGAGGGGCGGCGGCCGGAGGGGAAAGAGAGAGGGGGTCACGAGTGGAAGAGAGTAGCGGGGTCGGGGTGGGGCCAGGTGAGCGGGGAGCGGGGCGGTGCAGGCGGAAGTTGGTCGGGGTGGGGGCGCGCGCGTGTGTGCGTTTGGGTGCTGCGGGGTGGGGCCGGGGGAGTGGGGGCTGAGGTGGAGAGAGATGAGTGGGGGTCGGGGTGGGGAATGTGGCGTTGGGGGCCCCGCCCAGGTGGGCCTGGTCGGTTGGGGGAAGTGGGGAGTGGGGCCAGAAGGGTGTTGACCAGGGGGGTGGGATGGAGGCTGGGATTGGTGAGGTGGCGGTGAGGAGTGATGAGGTGGAGGGGCGGTGAGGTGGCGGGCACTGGTTGGTGGGGGTGAGGTGGAGGGGGCTGGGTAGACTAGGTTTAGGTAGAAAAGGGTTTAGGTTTTAGGTTTATTATTTTGTAAGATATTTATTTGTTTTGTTTTGTTTGAAATCTTTTTAGCAAATAATTTGTAGTTAAATAGTTTAGCAGATAATTATGAGACTTTGTTTCAAATAAAAGAAGGGTAATTTTAGAAAACAAAAATAGGCTTATTGAAAATAGTTTCGGACAAGCAAATGCATGATGATGACGATGCTCAAATGCTATGCACAAAAACAACGCGATTTTCTAGTAGTGGTTTTGCGGGATGCCACAGATGCTAATCTAGAAGGAACCCAAGCTAGCAATATTTTTAGAGACAAGGATCATGCATTCAAGGAGCATGAAGATCAATGCCCCAAGAAGAGAGAAAGATCTCCCACCTATGAAGAACATGAACTAGAAGAACTCCTAGCTTTGGAGAGACCCAAGAAGAAGAAGAAATGCCCCAACCCTGACAAGAAGGACATTACTCAAGTGCAATGTTACAATTGCAAAGAGATGGGACACTATGCCAATGAATGCCCAGAAAAGAAGAAGAATCAAAGAAACAAACAAGAAGAAGTGATACCAAAGGAAAAGAAAGATATCAGCCAAGTGATGTGTTTCAAATGCAAGGAACTAGGCCACTATGCAAGCAATTGTCCAGAAAAGATGAAGAACAAGTTAAAAAAGTCTATGAAGGATCTCAACCTTGGCCCATGAGTCAAGTATGGAAACCAAGGACACCATGCAAATGTTTGCTTAGAGAAATTTTCCCTAGGATCCCAAGAAGGACAATATGTAATTTTTGTTTGAAAAATTTTAAGGGTGGTAGTACCCTAGTTGTTTTGAACTTGCTTGTAACCCTAGCCTCCCCAAATCTCGGGACGAGATTTATTTTAAGGGTGGTAGCCTGTCACATCCCAAGATTTTCCAAATCTTGTAATGTAAAAATAAATGAATAAAATAAAACTTTGTTTGATTTTCAGAGCCAGAAGAAACTTTTTGAATTCAATTGGAACTTCAAACCAATTTGGATTAAATAAAATCCTAAAGGGATTCATAAAGATAAACATTAAAATGTTTTGGAATTAATATTTTGGATCTTTTAAATAAAAGATTTGGTTTTCAAAAAAAGATGGATTTATAAATAAAAGATTATTTTATAAAACCAAATTAAAACCTTGGCCAAGTTTTGGGAAATAAAACATTTTGTTTGAATAAAAATGGCAAAGGTTTATCTAAATAAAACAATAAGGAATTAATATCCAAACTCTATTTAAATAAAAAGTTTTACCAATTTAATTGAAGCATCAAAACTTATTAAAATTATTTAAAATAAGTTTTCCAAATATTTGATATTCACAAATAAAACCTACTAAAGTGTTTTGGCTTTATTTTAGATTTCAAAATAAATATCTCAATAAAACAAATCCTATTTTAATAATGAAGGTCTATTGTATTTAATTAATAATGGACCCTAAAAATAAAAGGATAGTTTGTTTTAAACAAGTTCCAAGTATTCATTATTTCCAAATAAAACCTACTGCATGGTTTTGGTACTATTTTAGTTTAAAAAAAAATAAATATTCTAATAAAACAAATCTTATTTGAAGTAAATGAATAAGGCCCATTTTATTTAATTGTTAATGGACCTAAAATAAAATGTTATTTTGTTTTAAACAAGTATTTCAAGTATCTTATATTTTCAAATAGAACCTACTGATTTGTTTTTGAAAATATTTGGATTTCAAATGAAGATTTTATTAAATAAATCAAACCATATTAAATAAATAAAGGACCCTTTTATTTAATTAATGAAGGGATCTTAAATATTATTTTATTTTGAGATTTGGTTTATGTTGATAGACAGAACCAAAAACTCATTACAATTGTTGAATTGTTTGAATTATTTGAATGCTTGAATAGTTGGATGAAGTTCAAATCAGAAAATAGGAAATAGAAAAAGATAAAACAAAGCAAACAGAAAAAAATAAGAGTAAAACGACCAGCCCAACAGCCCACCTAGCCCACCTCACCCTCGCCCCCGAAACGTTTTTCTTCACCCCAGAAGAAAACCGCACCCTCACTGACAGGTGGACCTCCTCCTCGCTCCTTTCCCCACTGACCAGAGGACCCCACTCCTCCTGTTCTTCCTCCCCACCCGCACGACTCCTTCTCCCCCCTCGTCGCCGTTTCCTGCAGTAATCCCGCGGCTTCAATTCATCATAATGCCGGGCCTTTACCTCACCTTGACCAAGCTCGATAAAACGCCAGCGTCCCTTCTTCATTTCCCCTCTGCCCCCTCCCCAAAGCACGCCCCCAGGCCGCCTCAATTACTCTCCGAGCACCCTCTGTTCCGACGAAGTCCGGCGCCGATTCCGGCGACACGACACTGCCCCGAGCCTCCCTGAGCACGCTGACAACTTCCCCACTCCTGCACGCACTCCCAAAGCACTTTTAGTTCGACCATGACGCCTGGAGCATCGACTACGACAAGCTCCCGACGCCGCCGCGTTTGTCTTCTTCTCCGACGACGCCCACAGGTTGTATCCGACCGCCCCTCCTCTTCACTTTCATGCACGCGTCACCGCCTCGACCTTGCGCAGCTAACCTTGCCTTCTGCTTGCCTTGGCATGATCTGTAGAGTCGTCCTCGACCTCGACCGCGCGCGTCCGTCGCCAGAACCAACTCCGGCGAAGAATCCTGCCCGTCCCCGTGCGCCCCTTGCCACGAAGACCACACGACCAGCATCACCTCGTCCTCACGATCTCGGTGAGCTTACACCCTCCCTGTTTCGCTTCCTGCCTCGCCAGCGCCGCTGCCGTCTGCCCGTCGCCGCCGCACACAGCCACGCAGCGCCGCCAGTTAATGGCCGATTGTTTAGGTCCGTTAGATCTCGATCGGGTGGATGTGATAGAATGACTTAACCGCGAAGGGGTATGCGCTCAGTACCGCACGATCTAACTAGATCCAAGGGCTACCGCGCGTGATCCGGCCGAACCGGTATCGACCAATGAAACAACGACGCGTGGCCAGCTCGAGTTTAAAACAGAAATTGAAAACAGATTTAAATGCCATTTTCAAACCCCTGTAACTTTCAAACCACACGTCCAAAAATTACAAATTTTATATCAATGGATTCAGGAGAGCAAGCCCTAGCCAACCATGCCCTTGGTTTAGTAAATAGTATCTGTTAACTTGGTTGTTTTGGCAGAAACTTTTGTGTGCTTGTTTAGATTAGAAAAATTGTTTAAAAATGTTTTAGGGTTAAAACCTTTGCAAAATGGTTTGTTGTGACCTTACTGACCCTAGGAACCAACCCTTGGTGTTAAAAATGATTTTGGAAAGAATTAGGTTGGATTACTTGACTTAGCCATTTTCTAGCCAAATAAAAAGAATGGTTTTTGTTATAAAAATATTTATGGAAAGAAAACTTTAAGAAAATGGTTTGATCAAACCCACTGACCCAAAACACCAAGTTTTGCAAATGAGCAACTCATTTGGTGAACAACTTAATAGTTTTGCCTTGATAAAAACATTTTTCACCACATGAAATGATGAATGGATTTAAAAATGGTTTTGGACAAAACCCTCTTGCTAATGACTTTGCCACTTTGGTAAATGACCAATTTGGATCTTACAAAGTTTAGAAACCCAATAGAGGCCTTCTTTGCAAAATAAAACTATCTTTTGCATGCTTATGCATGACTTGGATTCCATTACTTTGTGTGTGAAAAATTGTTTGTTTGACTTTGGTTTGGAATGAGAATTGAATGTGTGTTTTCTTGATTGACTTGTAGTGAAGTGTGAGACTAGCAAGATCAAGGAGTGAACCACCATTCCCTACCAAAAAGGCAAGTGATGCTTCATACTTTTTGTCCCATTACTTTCACTATGCATTAGTGATTTTGCTAAGTAAAACTTGCATGGATTTTGCTAAGTATGAACCTTGCTATAGGAAAACCTAGTAGATGAATCCTTAGTAGGATTTTCCTAAGTTAAATATTCCTATTACTACCAAGCTTAGACTAGCTAATACAAAACATGGGTGGAAAATATATTCACACTATGGAAAAATCTCTAAGTCTGAGGACTTATGTTTTTGTTTAATAAAACAACTAAGTTAATGAATCACCTGGGTGGAATGGAAGGATTGGTTTATGTTGAGTGGTTACACAAGGCCATGACTTGGCTTGTGTATCTCACTTGTGGTATGCCACCCAGGAACAAAGAGATTTGAGATGTCAAATGTTGAGAAGCTTCAAGTGCAACCACTTGGCAATATGGGCTCTGCCATGATCATATAGGTTGCAAGAACTTAGCCATATGGACAGTGGGTGGCAGTGTTTGATAGGTTGGAACGCGTCCATTTTGGTCTAAGGGAAGGCTTCTGAAAGATCTTGTCTTGGGAAACCAAGTCTTGTGGGGAAAGTGCACCACCTCTGCAGAGTGTAAAAATCTAAGTACTTAGCCATGTCCCTGGTAAAGGACAATTTGAGCATCAAGACATGGAAGAAATCAAGAATCTCATCATTCAAATTTCTAAGTTAAAACTTGTGGATTGAACAAGGGTTATTTGAAATCTTCAATCTTTGATTGAGAGATGTCTTGTAAAGGATCCTCAATCTTTGATTGAGAAAAATGATTTTGTCAAAGCAAAAACTTAGTATTTTCAAATGTTAAGGGAAAAATCTATTTTGAGCAATGCAAGCCTCAACTCCACTTAGCCAAATGCATATAGATGATAGACTCCACTATACTACCATAGTATCACTTGCCAATACAATTCAAATGTATTGACCCTTTGTGGCTGTAACTTGTATGTTGCAGGTTTGATTGATTTTAGTGAAGATTGATTGATTAGGATTACAAAATCTACAACCAACATCTGCCTGTGGCACTTTGAAGATGAAGGACCCATGACTATAGTTATTCCGCTGCAATGTATGTAATAGCCTAATGAGCTATGTTTGATGTAATAAAATTATGTTATTCCTGGTTATAAAGTTATATTATGACCTTTGTTTCTTGATATTACATCTAAAACTATGGATGCTAGCTATTGATCCAGGGACTAGCATTGTAAACACAGAGGGCTCTATCTTATCTAAGATTGGGACCCCTACACGAGCGTATAGCCACACGGGGGCCTGGAAACCCCCTCGACCAACTAACTTGCCGAGTAGATTCCATGAGTCACATAGTTCGGACTTTCCATTCGACATACGCATCTTGGATGTTCTTGAATGGAGGTGAAGGAGGTGCATTCATACAGGTAGGTAAGCATGGCCGAGAACACGGGCATCCGTAATCTTGAACCCCGCACACATCATTAGGGACCGGCTTCAGGACTCGACCCGTTACGGCGGCATCTCCCTAGTGTGTGACTCATGGTATCGGCGAAAGCAAGGTAAAGGTCATGGTCAACCACTCTCTGTCGGCCTTCCTAGGAAGAGGGCTAATGTTAACTGGCATTAAGAATCGATTGATACGTGTGGGTAAAGTTTTACACCCCTGCAGGGTTAAATATTTTCGAAAAGCCGCGTCCACGGTTATGGACGAACTTGGAGACCAGATTCAAAGATCATAGAGAACTTTAACCTAATCGTAAAACCTGGCAGATCAACGTGTGCTTAAGGATGCTTCCTCATGGGTACGAGGGGGTGGTCCTAGATAGGTTCAGCTGATGATAATTCGGTGGATATAAAGAAATGATCAAAGTTGGAGATACCACTCTCTTATCCCCTTTTGAAATATTCTGATTAGTCAAGATTCTTCTCCCTCTTGTTTTACAAAACAAAGATGGCTTTATGAAAAACAACTCCACCAACCATAAGTCTTGCGGAGTACACCCTGTACTCACCCTTGCTTCGTTGATACTTTTGCAGCTGAGTAAGTGTTACCATAGAAGATGAGTTCTTCACGGCATCGACATCGACGAGTAGTTTGGAGTTCCCAGTTGGTAGCCTGGAATCTATGGATTGGATGCCATCGTTATGCTTCAGGCCTCTTAGGCCATTTGTTAAGTTTGCTATAATTAATAGCATAATTTGCCTTCCGTTGTTTGATGTTTGTGGTTAGTGACCTCTGTTTGTAATATTTTGGTTCTTCGCTCAGTTATGAGCTTGCTATAATAAATTTTGTGTCGTAGGGTCACTGTTGTGTTATCAATTCTTTCTCTGTACGCTTTTGAGATTAGGTTAGGCTTATGTTCAGACGAAGGTCTAGGATTTGTCTAGCCTTAATCCCGGGGGTGTCATAGGTTTTGGTATCAGAGTCGTACCAACTATAGGAAACCTTTCTATTGGTCGATGTTTAGTCTAGTACTTGTGAAAACTATTTTCAAAGATGAAAATTATGTGCGAAAACTCTGGTATGCTTCTTTTTCTCCTTATCCAGTTTCGCTCTAACTCTGGGTCATCTTACCTTGTGTTGATTTGGAAAAGTTTTGTTATCTCGTCTCTTCCTTCAAAGCTTAGGTGCCTTTCCAGGCATGCCGGTTCTCGACCATTTGACCAAGTGTTGAGTTCTCCATAGTCAGTTGTGTGTGTTCCTTTTTTCCCTTTGTTCTGTTTCTTTGGAGAGATTTCTTTCTATCATAATCTCCCTACCTTAAGGGTCCACAACATCATGTTGATGGTTCCACAATGTTCTGTTCTAGGCTTCGAGGTTTCCTTTCGCCTCGTGTGCCTCCTTTTTATTTGTTTAGGTACTTCAGAAGTTGTATCTTCTTTTGGAAGCTACCTCGTGATTACTATCTTGTAGTGTACGCTGTGTCACTCAAGTAGTAGTTATTCCTTTCTTTGGGTTTTAACCCTCGGACTTGAACCTAAGATCCCCGATTGTGCTGGATTCTGGTTTTGTGAATCTTGTACATGAAGCTGACCTTTAACCCAAGATCCATTTTGTTAACCCCTGTGGTTAATGTTTACACATTACCTCAGAATGGCTAGTACCTTCTATTGGAGATATGCCCTAGAGGCAATAATAAATATAGTTATTATTATATCTTTGTGTTTATGATAAATGTTTACATTCATGCTATAACAGTATTAACCGGAAACATTAATACTTGTGTGATTTGTAAACTAAATTAGAGTCCCTAGTAAAGCCTCTTTATAATACTAGCTTGTTGGTTAATAGATGATCATGGTTTCCTGATCATGAACATTGAGATGTTGTTGACAACAAGATCATATCATTAGGAGAATGGTATGATGGACATACTCCTATAGATAAGCGTAGCATAAAGATCAAGTCATTTTAATAGTTCAATTGCTATAAGCTTTCTGATACATAGTAACCTAATTCCTTCGACCATGAGATCATGCTAATCACCATCACCGGAAGGATGCTTTGATGACATCAAACACCACACCATAACTGGGTGGCTATAAAGGTGGCATTGAGTGTTCGGAAAGTATGGGTTGAGGCACATGGATCAAGAGTGGGATTTGTCCATCCATATGACGGATAGATATACTCTGGGCCCTCTCGGTGGAATGTCATCCAATTAGCTTGCAAGCATGTGACTAGATCACAAGGGATCACATACCACGGGAACGAGAAAAGAGTACTTATCACGAGGTTGAACTAGGTATGCAGAGATACCGACGATCAAAACCTCGGATAAGTAAACTATCGTGAGACAAAGGGAAATTGGTATCGTATGTAAGTTGTTCATTCAATCGCAAAGTAATCGTAGAAATATGTGGGAGCCATATGAATTTCCAGATTCCTCTATTGGTTATTGATTGGAGAAGTGTCTCGATCATGTCCGCATAATTCACGAACCGTAGGGAGACACACTTAAGGATTCGATGTTGTTGAGTAGTTATGGAATGATGAGTAAGAGACTGAATGTTGTTAGGAGTCTCGGATGGGATCCGGGATATCACGAGGAGATCCGGAATGGTCCGGATAATAAGATTCATATAAGGAAAGTCCTGTATCGGAGTTGGGGAATGATTCCGGTGTTTTCACCAGGAATGTTCTAGAAAGGTCCGGAAGGTCCGGCACTCCGGAGGGGAAGGGTACATGAATGTGTCATGACAATATGGAATGATTGCATCATGTACTAGGTCACTTGGCTGGGCAAAATAAAGAGAGAAATCAAATCAAAGTTTGAAAGTCAAACGCCAATTTGAAAAGTCAAATCTCAAATTTTCTTGGTGGAGGGAGAGTAGGAAACCTACTTGGGGAGGAAGTCCCCTTCCTCCACCCGCCGTCCAAGGAGGACGAGTTGGAGGAGGACTCCCTCCTCCCAACCGGCCACCCTCCACCTACATAAGGAGGGGTAGGGCTGCCCCCTACCCTCACACCTAAAACACTAGCTCTAGGCGCCTCCACCTCCAAGTGCAGCCGCCGCCTAGGGTTTCCCCTCCAACTCGGCGACTTGGGGCTTCCGCAAGCCCTAGCCGCCGGCCACACCCTAACCTTGGTGCCCTCTAAACCCTAGATCACAAAGGCCTCTCTCATACTCCACCATACTCGCTCCGGCTTAAGGTGAAGCCCTACGAGATCTCCCCTCTACTTCCGACACCACGCCGTCATGCTCCCGGAATCGCGAGGAGAGTGCTACAACCTTCGCTGCCTGCTGGAATAAGGGAGAGGAAGGTCTTCATCGAGTACCGAACGTGTGACCGACTGCGGAAGCGCTGCCAGAACGCAGCGCCGGAAGGATCGTCTACGCAATCTTGAGATCGGCAAGTGTACGACTACATCACCCACGAGAATCTGCTCTCGTTAACCGCTTTGGAATCTTCGAGGGTGAGTTCTTCTATCGACTCGTTGCTACAATCTAGTAGATAGATCTTGGCTTGTTTGTGTGCATGCGGTAGATTTTTTTTTCCATGCTACAAACCCCTATAGTGGTATCAGAGCCGTGTCTATATGTAGATCTGTTGTACGAGTAGAACACAATGGTCATTGTGGGCGGTGGTGCTTTTATTATCAATTGCTTTTTGTGTACTTTGCATCTTGCGGTATGATGGGATGAAGCGGCCCGGGATAACCTTACATGACATCGTTCATGAGAGTTGCTCCACGCTCAACATGCAACTTGTATTGCATAAGTGGCTTTGCAGGTGCCTGTCTCTCCCATCATAGTATAGATCCAATTTACAACGGGAACTTCATAGTTCAAGCATCAACGTTGTGGTTCTTGTTCGTAAGTTAGAACGACACTTATTGAAAGCCCCAAACCACGTAAAATATGCAAAGAAAATTAGAGGCATCTAACTTTGTTTTGCAGGGGTGTGTTGTGATGTGATATGGCCATGATTGTGATTATATTTGATGTATGCAATGTTCCTTATTGTAAGTCGGCAACCGGCAGGAGCCATATGGTTGTCTTTAAATTCTATTAAGACCCGCGTGTCTATTCAAAGTAGTTGTAATAGTTGAAGCTGGTGGACAACAACCATGAAACGACGCCATTGACCTTGACGCCATACCGGTGATGATGGAGATCATGTTCGTGCTTGAAGATGGAGATCGCAAGCACAAGAAGAAAGGCCATATCATATCACATATTATGAATTTCATGTGATGTTAGTCCTTTATGCATCTTGTATTGCTTAGTAGACGACGGTAGAATTATAAGATGATCCCTCATGCACATGAATTTCAAGTCATAAAGTGTTCACCCTTAGTTAGCACCGTTGCTAAAGCTTGTTGTTTCGAAGCACCACGTGATGACCGGGTGTGTTAGATTCCGCAAGTGTATACAACGTGAGCAAGCCAGATTTGCTCATGCGGAAACTAAGGTTTGATCTTGACGAGCCTAGCATGTACAGACATGGTCTCGGAACACGGATCACCGAAAGGTAAAGCATGAATCATATAGTAGATATGATGAACATGTCGATTGTTCGCCATTGAAACTATATCAACTCTCGTGATGATCGGTGTTGATGTAGTGGATTTGGTTCGTGTGATCACTAAAACAATGTGAGGGATATTGTTTTGAGTGGGAGTTCACCTAGATTAATTTAACTATTAATTAGAACTCAATTTGTCATAAACTTAGTCTAAACTATTGCAAATATGTTGTATCAATGGCGACCCCTACCATCAATTTTAATGCGTTTCTAGAGAAAGAAAAGTTGAAAAACAATGGAAGCAACTTCGCGGATTGGTTCCGCAATTTGAGGATTGTCCTCAATGCTGGTAATTTGACCTATGTCTTTGGATGCACATTGGTGACCCTCCTGCAGCTACTGCTACCGATGAAGTAAAGAATGTTTACCTCACTCGGAAGAATCAGTACTCCATAGTTCAGTGTGCTAGCTTGTATGGTTTGGAATCGGAGCTTCAGAAAAGGTTTGAGAACCATGACCCACATGATATTGTCCGTGAACTCAAAATGATATTTGAGGCTCACGCGGCGGTTGAGATTTATGAGGCTTCTAAAAAGTTCTTTAACTGCAAGATGGAAGAGGGCAGCTCCGTCAGTGAGCACGTGCTTAAGATGTCTGGGCACGCAAACAAACTCCAAAGCTTGGGTATAGTGATTCCTAATTATTTGGGGATTCACCGTGTCCTCCAATCACTACCACCAAGTTACAAGAACTTTGTGATGAACTACAATATGCAAAACATGGACAAGACGTTGCCAGAACTCTTCTCCATGTTGAAATCTGCAGAAGTGGAGATCAAGAAAGAGAACCAAGTGTTGTTGGTCAATAAGACCACCAAATTCCAGAAAGGCAAGTCTAAGCAAAAGGGAAACTTCAAGAAGGGCGGTAAGAACGTTGCCGCGCCGGCAAAGAAGACCAAGGTTGGGCCTAAGCCTGATACTGAGTGCTTTTACTACAAGGGAGAAGGTCACTGGAAGCGGAATTGCCCAAAGTACTTGGCGGATTTGAAGAACGACAACATCAAGAAGAAAGGTATATCCGATATACATGTTATTGATGTGTATCTCACTAGTACTCGTAGTAGTGCGTGGGTATTTGATACTGGTTCGGTTGCTCATATTTGTAACTCGAAACAGTCTTTGCAGAATAAGCGGAAGCTAGCGAAGAACAAGGTGAGGATGCGTTGGAAATGGATCAAAGGTTGATGTGATCGCGTCGACGCTACCTCTTCATCTACCATCGGGATTAGTTTTATACTTAAATAATTGTTATTTGGTGCCTGCGTTGAGCATGAACATTATATCTGGATCTTGTTTATTGCGAGACGGTTACTTGTTTAAGTCCGAGAATAATGGTTGTTCGATTTATATGAGTAATATGTTTTATGCACATGCACCTTTTATAGATGGTCTATTCTTATTGAATCTTGATTGTAGTAATACACACATAAGTAACACTGAGGCTAAACGTTCAAAATTAAGCGATAACACGACATATATGTGGCACTGTCGTCTTGGTCACATTGGAGTGAAGCGTATGAAGAAACTCCATTCCGATGGACTTCTTGAATCACTTGATTTCGAATCACTTGAAAGATGCGAAGCATGTCTAATGGGTAAAATGACTAAGTCTCCATTTTCTAGTATGATGGAGCGAGCTACGGACTTATTGGAAATCATACATACTGATGTGTGTGGTCCAATGAGTGTAGCATAGCGCGGTGGTTATCGTTATGTTCTTACCTTCACAGATGACTTGAGTAGATATGTGTATATCTATTTCATGAAACATAAGTCCGAAACTTTCGAGAAGTTTAAGGAATTTCAAAGTGAGGTAGAGAATCAATGTAACAAGAAGATTAAATTTCTACGATCTGATTGTGGAGGTGAATATCTAAGTTACGAGTTTGGCGAGCATTTGAAGAAGTGCGGAATACTTTCACAATTGACACCATCGGGAACACCACAGCGTAATGGAGTGTCCGAACGTTGTAATAACTCTCTTAGATATGGTTCGTTCTATGATGTCACTTATAGATTTACCGCTATCATTTTGGGGTTATGCATTAGAAACATCCGCATTCACTTTAAATAGGGCACCATCTAAATCCGTTGAAACGACACCGTATGAATTATGGTTTGGGAAGAAACCTAAATTGTCGTTCCTTAAAGTTTGGGGTTGCGAAGCTTATGTAAAGAAGTTATAGCCGGACAAGATTGAACCCAAAGCGGAAAAATGCATCTTCATAGGATACCCGAAGGAAACTATTGGGTATACCTTCTATCATAGATCCAAGGGCAAAATCTTCGTTGCTAAGAATGGATCCTTTCTAGAGAAGGAATTTCTCTCGAAAGAAGTGACTGGAAGGAAAGTATAACTCGACGAGGTTGTTGAACCTTCTCTCGAACTTGCGATTAGCGCAGCACCAGAAGTAGTTCCTATGGCATCTACACCAATAAGACAGGAAGCTAATGATGATGATCATGAAACTTAGGTTTAAGTTGCTACAGAGCCTCATAGGTCAATGAGAACTCGTACCACTCCTGATTGATATGATCCCGTTATGAGTGTCATGTTGGTGGACAACACCGATGACCCTGCGACATATGAGTAAGCGATGATGAGCCCAGATCCAATAAATGGCAAGATGCCATGAAATCCGAGATTGGATCCATGTACGAAAACCAAGTATGGACTTTGGTGGACTTACTGGATGGCCGGAAGGCTGTCGAGAATAAATGGATTTTCAAGAAGAAAACAGATGCTGATGGTAATGTTACTGTCTATAAATATCGACTTGTCGCAAAAGGGTTTCGACAAATTCAAGGATTTGACTACGATGAGATTTTATCACCGGTAGCGAAGCTAAAGTCTGTGAGGATTTTTTTAGCAATCGCTGCATATTATGATTATGAGATATGGCAGATGGATGTTAAAACGGCGTTCCTCAATGGAGACATTGATGAAGAGTTGTATATGATGCAACCCAAAGGTTTTGTCGATCCTAAAGATGCTAACAAGGTATGCAAACTTCAACAGTCCATATATGGATTGAAGCAAGCATCCCAAAGTTGGAATCAACGTTTTGATAAGGTAATCAAAAGCTTTGGTTTTATACAAACTTATGGAGAAGCTTGTATTTACAAGAAAGTGAGTGGGAGCTCTGTAGCATTCTTAATACTATATGTAGATGACATATTGTTGATTGCGAATGATGTAGACCTTCTTAATAGTGTCAAGAATTATTTGAATAATAGTTTTTCAATGAAAGATCTTGGCAAAGCAGCTTACATATTAGGCATAAAGATTTATAGAGATAGATCGAGGAGCCTAATATCATTGTCACAAAGTACATATTTGGACAAAGTTATAAAGAGGTTTGGAATGGAAGATAGCAAGAAAGGGTTCTTGCCCATGTTGCCCAATACGACCTTGAGTAAAACTGAAAGTCCAGCAACGACAGAAGATAGAGAAAGGACGAGTAAGACTCCATATGCCTCAGCCATAGGATCTCTAATGTATGCCATGCTATGTACTAGACCCGACATTGCATATGTTGTTAGTTTAACTAGCAGATATCAAAGTGATCTAGAAGTGGATCATTGGACAGCGATCAAAAACATCCTTAAGTACTTGAGAAGAACTAAGGATATGGTTCTTTCTTATGGAGGTGATGAACAACTCGTTGTTAATGGTTACACCGATGCTAGTTGGAACACCGATCCGGATGATTCTAAATCTCAATCTGGATACATATTTACTTTGAATGGTGCAGCAGTTAGCTGGAGGAGTGCAAAGCAAAGCGTTATGGCGAGATCTTCAACTGAATCAGAATACATAGCTGCTTCGGAGGCTTCACAAGAAGCAATATGGATGACGGAGTTCATTACAAAGCTCGGTGTGGTTCCAAGTGCGCTGGACCCAATGTCTATCTACTGTGATAACATGGGCGCCATAGCCAATGCGCAAGAACCAAGGTCACACAAGAAGCTGAAGCACATCAAGCTACGTTTTCACGCTATTCGAGAACATGTCCAAGATGGTTACATAAAGATTTGCAAAGTACACACATATCTGAATGTGGAGGATCCGTTGACTAAACCTCTCCCGAGGGCAAAACATGACCAACACCAAACTGCCATGGGTGTTCGGTATATTACCATGTAATCTAGATTAGTTGACTCTAGTGCAAGTGGGAGACTATTGGAGATATGCCCTAGAGGCAATAATAAATATAGTTATTATTATATCTTTGTGTTTATGATAAATGTTTACATTCATGCTATAACAATATTAACCGGAAACATTAATACTTGTGTGATTTGTAAACTAAATTAGAGTCCCTATAAAGCCTCTTTATAATACTAGCTTGTTGGTTAATAGATGATCATGGTTTCCTGATCATGAACATTGAGATGTTGTTGACAACAAGATCATATCATTAGGAGAATGGTATGATGGACATACTCCTATAGATAAGCGTAGCATAAAGATCAAGTCATTTTAATAGTTCAATTGCTATAAGCTTTCTAATACATAGTAACCTAATTCCTTCGACCATGAGATCATGCTAATCACCATCACTGGAAGTATGCTTTGATGACATCAAACACCACACCGTAACTGGGTGGCTATAAAGATGGCATTGAGTGTTCGGAAAGTATGGGTTGAGGCACATGGATCAAGAGTGGGATTTGTCCATCCATATGACGGATAGATATACTCTGGGCCCTCTCGGTGGAATGTCATCCAATTAGCTTGCAAGCATGTGACTAGATCACAAGGGATCACATACCACGGGAACGAGAAAAGAGTACTTATCACGAGGTTGAACTAGGTATGCAGAGATACCGACGATCAAGACCTCGGATAAGTAAACTATCGTGAGACAAAGGGAAATTGGTATCGTATGTAAGTGGTTCATCCGATCGCAAATTAGTCGTAGAAATATGTGGGAGCCATATGAATTTCCAGATTCCTCTATTGGTTATTGATTGGAGAAGTGTCTCGATCATGTCCGCATAATTCACGAACCGTAGGGAGACACACTTAAGGATTCGATGTTGTTGAGTAGTTATGGAATGATGATTAAGAGACAGAATGTTGTTAGGAGTCTCGGATGGGATCCGGGATATCACGAGGAGACCCGGAATGGTCCGGATAATAAGATTCATATAAGGAAAGTCCTGTATCGGAGTTGGGGAATGATTCCGGTGTTTTCACCAGGAATGTTCTAGAAAGGTCCGGAAGGTCCGGCACTCCGGAGGGGAAGGGTACATGAATGTGTCATGACAATATGGAATGATTGCATCATGTACTAGGTCACTTGGCTGGGCAAAATAAAGAGAGAAATCAAATCAAAGTTTGAAAGTCAAACGCCAATTTGAAAAGTCAAATCTCAAGTTTTCTTGGTGGAGGGAGAGTAGGAAACCTACTTGGGGAGGAAGTCCCCTCCCTCCACCCGCCGGCCAAGGAGGACGAGTTGGAGGAGGACTCCCTCCTCCCAACCGGCCACCCTCCACCTACATAAGGAGGGGTAGGGCTGCCCCCTACCCTCACACCTAAAACACTAGCTCTAGGCGCCTCCACCTCCAAGTGCAGCCGCCGCCTAGGGTTTCCCCTCCAACTCGGCGACTTGGGGCTTCCGCAAGCCCTAGCCGCCGGCCACACCCTACCCTTGGTGCCCTCTAAACCCTAGATCACAAAGGCCTCTCTCATACTCCACCATACTCGCTCCGGCTTAAGGCGAAGCCCTGCGAGATCTCCCCTCTACTTCCGACACCATGCCGTCGTGTTGCCGGAATCGCGAGGAGAGTGCTACAACCTCCGCTTCCTGCTGGAACAAGGGAGAGGAAGGTCTTCATCGAGTACCGAACGTGTGACCGACTGCGGAAGCGCTGCCGGAATGTAGAGCCGGAAGGATCGTCTACGCGATCTTGAGATCGGCAAGTGTACGACTACATCACCCACGAGAATCTGCTCTCGTTAACCGCTTTGGAATCTTCGAGGGTGAGTTCTTCTATCGACTCATTGCTACAATCTAGTAGATAGATCTTGGCTTGTTTGTGTGCATGCGGTAGAATTTTTTTGTTTTCCATGCTACGAACCCCTACACCTTCTAGTATAGCCTTCAAGCTTGTGGATATTGTCGCTATTGAACAATGACGATAAAGGACTTTCCCTACCACATGCTATGGCAGATGTTCTTTGATGGAACCAAATATATCACGACAAGAGTTCTCCTACGAAGTCTCACTTCTATGCTCGTGACTCTGCCATACCTTAACCCTTCCTGCATTGGTCTTCAGAAGATTGTTGACTTATGCATCCACATCTCGGGATTCCATCCTGAGCATGTTCTTTACCTTGTTGTTTTTCGACCTTTGTCTACCAGTTGGTAGCCAAGCAGTAAATATGCATTGGTGTCTTCCAATGCAAGATACTCTTGTGGTCCGTCATGACAAACCATTTCGGGATGTCAGGAGAAACAAACTCCAGTACCTCATCATTTCTAAGATCAGGTCAAAGTATTGTAATCCGCAGATCAATAAGCATTGATTAGCTTATATTCTGTTCTACCTTAAGGTATCACACGCTTCTTATACTAAGAGGTCGTGTTGAGTTTCATGATCCTCTTAATGAAGTGATGCTCTTACACATACTACCACCCTTCCTCTGAGCTCTTACGCATAGGAATGCTGCGTGTGCTTAATAATGTGGCCCTCCGGGATTCTTAGCAATTCTTATTTCTTTGAACTTTAAGGACATTTGTATCATTCTTAGCGTGATGGATAATCTTATCACTAAGCCAAGGATGATTGTACTACCAAGTCCGCTATTCTAGTACACCCTCTTCGGTCAAAGAGTTAGGCTCGTGCCGAAGCTCTAAGACTAGGTATTCTTGCTTTACAAAGCAAGTTCCCTCTCGAGATATATGACATATCGGTGGTCCGTGATATTCTATATGTCTACTAGAAGTATTGCCATGTTGCCACATGATCGTGATGTCAAGTTCTTGAGTAAGAAGGTTCTCTGAACTGCTCCTTTCTCCAAGGATCCGTACTGGATAACCCTGAACTAGTTGGTTAAGCTTAAACAACAACTTGGAGAGTTGTAAGACACAAGTTCTACCAACTCATTTCCTTCTTAAAGGGATGTCTAGTTGTGTTTGTGTTGAAGTAAGATAGTATGTCCTTCATGGATATGTTATCTTCCCTCCTTTGACTTGATTTGGGCAATCGTCAAATTAAACTCAGTTCCAAGGACAATCTTGATGGTGTATTTATTTGTGATGTCTTACCTAAGTGCATCTTCATGTCCTCTAGTCTGACCAATGTCTAAGCCTTGTTCATACAACATATGAGTCCGTCTTCCTAGAGTGTCTCAATAAGTTTGTTGTTGAGACCGTCAACGACATCCTTATCTTCTCCACGATATACGAGATTCATGTGAAACAGTTAGCATTAATGTTGGAAAATTATGAGAACCATCCTCGTGTTATCTCGAAGTATGTGTTCTGGATGTTAAAACTAACCTTCTCCAATTCACGTGCAAACGTTGAAAGATGTCGCCATGGATTCGAGTAGCGTTATCTTTTTCTCCTCGGGAATCATTCCAAGTTAGTCAAGCATGTGCAAAGAATTATTGATATGGTAGGTTGATACCTTCACATATCTAAAAGATCCTCCAAGCACACCGAGCCACTAACTGACTTGTCATGGAAGATAAGAAGTCCAACAAAACTTTGATATCCTCCTAAATGTTTCCTAAACAGGATTCAGTTGTGTTTCATTGCAAACAATTCATGTAGTTGCAATTATCTTTTGATAACTTGCTATCACATGGGTTCCGCAATCTATCTCATCTTTTGGAGCTTGACATTGAAGTCCGTGTCTTGAGAATCTAGTGACTTTACCTCTGTGGTAAATGTTGCACCCTTTCTATTCGGACATGCTGAGTCTGAAGTATCTCTCCACTTAACCAAAGCTGAATCTCAAGCAGCAATAATGGTTGGTGTTTATCAAGGTTATGACAAAGATCTCTCTATACATCCGGCAAGGTTGATGTAATGGTTGGCACAATCAGCCGGAAGATCTATTGTCACCTTATCTTGAATCAGCAATAACAACCATTCCTCGTGAGGCTTCTTCTATGACTTACTATAGGAGTTGTTCTTATGGATTCCTTTGGAACCGAAGACTGACCTTTACTTGATGACTGATTGAAGGCTTGTTAAAAGTTTGATATTGGTGTTTCAAACATCAAGGAGAACATTTAAAGTAGTGTTGCTAAATGTCTCTCGGTCGATCCTCCAGACCCTTTTATGATGGCAAGTGTCTTGTTATGCCAAGTACTTGGAGTCTGAGAATGAAGTTTCTTTCTTCTCATGTCATCAGGAATCTTCTAAACTATTCATCTTGGTGGTGTAAAGTGATATCATGATCTTTGGCAAGGATTTTTATAGCCCTGGATGAATAAACAGTTTCCGTCACGCTTTCTTAAACATGTTCGAAGAGCGACCATGATTTTGGTAATCAATAGTTCCTCTTGTTACATGTTCCTTGTGACTCTTACGAGTCCTCTCCACCAAAACACCTTTCTGTCTTGGCCTTATGTTGAACCAAAGAATGACCCTTCTATGTCAAAAGTAGTTCAACAACTTGGTTTTGTTGGTATCTATCATTTCCACCTGTAAAGCTCTACTGAAGTTGTTTAGTAGAGGTTTATCTCTCGAAGTCTGTGTTCCTTTTCCATCTGTTGGAAGTTTCCGTCCCTCAGAAGACAAAACTCTTCTGCAAGATCCATGGTCTCAATCCTTATGAAGACCAGTTATCTGTCACCTTGAAAACCATCTCCTTTTGTTTCCTCTGTTACCTTGACGTGTTTCATGTTTGTTGGCTTTAGAGATGTTTGTGAAACATCTATCCACGAGTTAACTACGAGATACTCAGTTCGTGGTTCTATGTCTTTCCCTCTCTTCCTTAGTGTGAGCAGCCACCTTGAAGTTTACAAAGCGCTTCGTCCACTCGTCATGGTGGCATGGATCAACCTCTTCGAGAAGATCGTCGAAGTTTAGTGTAACCCTGTTCCTTCTATCTTCCTACCTAGGAATCTCGGGTCGAGATTCTTTTAAGGGGGATAGAATTGTAACAACCCTAGTTTTATTAAATACTAATTAGGTTTGTTTGTGCATTCATGAGCATCATGTATTTTTCTATGAAAAATAAACAATGCAAACAACAAGAAACATATACAAAACCCTAAACCCTATTTTCCCTTCCTAATTGAAACATATTCAAAATGGTTTTGAATTTCAAAAAGAATAAAAAGTTGGAACCCAAATGGTTATTAAGGGTCTCCTTGTTATTTTAAATATTTACAAAGCCTCTTGTATTTTGAATCTATTCAAAATAAGAAAAGAAATTGAAACACAAAGAGAAAGTCAAAACAGAAAAATAAAAATGGTTTCTGAAATAAAAACTGATCCTAACTCTATCTGGGCCGCAGCCCAATTCCTCTCCTGTCCTCCCGCACCTCTCTGCCGCACAGCGTAGCTCCTGCAGCCCACGCGCGGTCCATCCAGCCCGTACCACTTCGGCCCTCTCGCTGTCGTCTTCCTCAACATCGACAAGCAGCTGCCTGGCGCTGCCGCCGCCGTCCGTCGTTGTTGCACTGCGATCCGTGCTGCCGACGCCTCCTGGAGATGGATAAGAACCACACCGCACATCTCTATTCCCCCTGGTCTTATCCTTTCCCCCTAGCGCTCTTTCCCCTCATCTCTGCGAGCTCCTTGAACCCTAGTTTGTCGGACCTGACCATCGTCGCCGTCTTTGTGCTCCCCTCGCTCAACCGAGACCGCCAAAAGCTCCGCCTCGTCGCCCCGATGCTTCTCCCCGAAGGAATCGGCCCCGCTCGCTCCCAATCGTCGCCATCGACTCTATCTCTTCCGCACCCGACGACCACCGCCTCCACCATTACCGTCGACCCCGTCCACCTCCGTCTTCGCTGAGGCCAGACACGCATCGAGGGTGAGTCCTCGGTCCTCCTGGACCACTCCGTTGTCTTCCTCCCTCTGTGGTTCATCTCTGCGTCGAACACCGTCGTGCACCGCCGCCAGGCAAGCTCGCCACCGCCACTCCGATGACCAATAGCCAGCGGCACCGCCTCTCTGCCGCCTTGGCTCGCCGACGAACGACGCACCTGCAGCAAAGAAGCCCCCTACCGCCGCCAACCGCCACCGCCTGGCCGTTCTCCGACGAGCTCATGTGGCGCCACCGTGGTGTCGACGTGGCGCCTGCGTGTGCCTGACGTGGGCGCTGACCAGGTCACCCCTCTGCTGACGTCATAATGACGCAGTAAAGTTAATAAAAGGTTTTAAATAATTCCAGAATTTGATTTAAACTTGTAAATTCAATATCTTTTAATTTATAAGTCAGAAAAATACAAATAATATATCAAAATGTTCAGAAAAATGAGCTCTACCTATTTAAGATGTCATCATGCATTGTTAATCAACTTTCGTAACAAGTTTAATTAGAAGAACTAAATGCACCCTCTCATATACATCCGGGGTTTCTCCGAATTAGGGTTTATACCCTCAGAACCCCGAGCAAATGGTCGAGCATGCTTTAGGGTTCATTTTAATAGAAATTAACTTGTCATATCATCATCCTTGATTGAACATTGCATCGATGCCATGTGTTGATTGTTTTCCCTTCTTTCCAGTATTTGGTTCTTCTCCGGTAGAATACAATATCAGAATCGAGATCAAGATCAGAGACTGAGGTCAACATCATCGAAGCTCGAAGACCAATACTTGATCAACTATGATCAAGTCAAGTAACAGATGTCCGAAGCTCTGCTTTCTGGATATCAACTGGCAAAGGCAAGCGAAGCCCCACACATGATGTAATCCTATGTTTTCGAGCATTTCAATTCTTGCCATGTGCATACGATTCCAAAGTATTTATCGATAGATAGAGTAACCCTATTGGATGCATGTTTCTTTTGAAGCCTATATTCCCTGATCCACTACTCCTAGCATAACTAGGGTTTGAGCTTGTGAAACATTGCTAGAGCTGTTACTGTTGGAATTATGCCCTAGAGGCAATAATAAAGATGTTATTATTATAATTCTTGTTCATGATAAAGTTTATATTGCATGCTAGAATTGTATTAAGCGGAAACTTTGATACTTGTGTGGTTTATGAACAACGCCGTGTCCCTAGTACGCCTCTATGGACTAGATCATTGATTAATGATGGTTAAGGTTTCCTAACCATAGACATGAGTTGCCGATTAATAATGAGATCATGTCATTGGGAGAATGATATGATGGACAGACCCAAATCAAGCAGAGCAATTAGATCGTGTCATCGTGTTCATCTTTGCGAAGTTTTTTCTTATGTCAAATATTGTATTCCTTAGACCATGAAATAATGCAGCTCCCTGGTATCGGAAGAAAGCTTTGAGGTCATAAAACGTCATCCTATGAGAGGGTGATCATAAAGGTGTCTCTCAGGTGATCGGAAAGTACTTGTTGGGTTGTATGTATCGAGATGGGATTTGTCCCTCCCGAATCGGAGGGATATACTTCGGGCCCACTCGGTAATCGATATCAACACCGCTTGCAAGCACGTGGTTAAGGAGTTAATCACAAAGTGATATCGGATTACGGAACGAGTAAAGTACTTGCTGTGAACGAGATTGAACTAGGTATGCCGATACCAACGATCGAATATCGGGCAAGTAAAATATCGCATGACGAAGGGAATATATATATGGGATTAATTGAATCCTGGCATCGTGGTTCATCCGATATGATCATCGATGAATATGTGGGAGTCAATATGGGTTTCCAGATCCTGCTGTTGATTATTGATAGAAGATCATGTCTGCATATTCTCGAACCCGTAGGGTCACACACTTAACGTGCCTCGACGCTAGGATAGAATGGATAATTGGTTTATGAGTTTTTGTTCGGAGTCTCGGATGAGATCCAGGACATCACGAGAGGTTCCGGAATGGTCCGGAGAATAAGATTCTGTAGGGTTTTGTAGCATGGAAAACAAAAAATTTCTATCGCATACAAACAAACAAGCCAAGATCTATCTACTAGATTGTAGCAACGAGTCGATGGAATAACTCACCCTCGAAGATTCCAAAGTGTTTAACGAGAGCGGATTCTCGTGGGTGATGTAGTCGATTTCCCGATCTCAAGATCGTAGACGATCCTTCCGGAGCTGCGTTAAGCGCCCCGCAGTGCGTTCACACGCTCGCAGATTCGATGAAGACCTTCCTCTCCTTGTTCCAAAGAAAATGGAGGTTATAGCACTCTCGCAATTCCGGCAGCACAACGGCGTGGTACCGGAAGTAGAGGGGAGATCTCGCAGGGCTTCGCCTTAAGCCAGAGCGAGTATGGTGGAGTATGAGAGAGTCCTCGGTGTTCTAGGGTTTAGACACACCAAGGAAGGGAGCAAGCGGCTAGGGTTTAGCTAGGCGGCGGCGGCAGTTTGCCCTAGGGCGGCTATGGAGGCGGCGGCGACTTGGGGCTAGGGTTTGGAGGAGAGGGTCTTGTGTCTCTAGGAGGGGCCCCTGCCCCTCCTTATATAGGTGGAGGGGGGCCGGCCAGGAGGGGAGGAGTCCTCCCCAACTCGGCAGGGTGGGCGCCACCGGGTTGGAGGAGGAAACCTCCCCAACTCGGTTTCCCACTCCTCCTCTTTCCAAAACTTGTTGTTTGACTTTCAAACTAGCCGTTTGACTTTTCAAACTAGGATTTGAATAAATCCTCTATTTTGAACAGCGATGACACCGAGTACATGATGCAATCATATCAACTTGATATAACACATTCATGTACCCTTCCCCCCGGAGTGCCGGACATTCCGGAACCTTCTAGAACATTCCCGATGAAAACACCGGAACCATTCTCCATCTCAAACGGACTTTCCTTATATGAATATTATTCTCCGGACCATTCCGGATCTCCTCGTGATATCCCGAATCCCATTCGAGACTCCGAACAACATTCGGTCTCTTTCTCATCATTCCATAACTACTCAAACAACGTCGAATCCTTAAGTGTGTCTCCCTACGGTTCGTGAATTATGCGGACATGATCGAGACACTTCTCCGAACAATAACCAATAGAGGAATATGGAAATTCATATGGCTCCCACATATTTCTACGATTACTTTGTGATCGAATGAACCACTTACATACGATATCAATTTACCTTTGTCTCACGATAGTTTACTTATCCGAGGTTATGATCGTCGGTATCTCTGCATACCTAGTTCAACCTCGTTACCGATAAGTACTCTTTTCTCGTTCCCGTGATATGTGATCCCTTGTGAGCCAGTCACATGCTTGCAAGCTAATTGGATGACATTTCACCGAGAGGGCCCAGAGTATATCTATCCGTCATATGGATGGACAAATCCCACTCTTGATCCATGTGTTTCAACCAATACTTTCCGAACACTCAATGCCACCTTTATAGCCACCCAGTTACGGTGTGTTGTTTGATGTCATCAAAGCATCCATCCGGTAAAGGTGATATGCATGATCTCATGGTCGAAGGAATTAGATTACTATGTATCAGAAAGCATATAGCAATTGAACTATTAAAATGACTTGATCTTTATGCTATGCTTATTTATAGGAGTATGTCCACCATATCATTCTCCTAACGACATGATCTTGTTTTTGATAACATCTCAATGTTCATGATAGGGAAACCACAATCATTTATCAACCAACAAGCTAGTGATGTATAGAGGCTTATACTAGGGACTTCAATTTAAGTTTACAAATCACACAAGTATTAATGTTTCCTTGTTAATACTATTATAGCATGAATGTAAACATTTATCGTAAACACAAAGATATAATAATAACTACATTTATTATTTCCTCTAGGGCATATCTCCAACAGTCTCCCACTTGCACTAGAGTCATCTAATCTAGATTACATGGTAATATACCGAACACCCATGGAAGTTTGGTGTTGGTCATGTTTTGCCCTTGGGAGAGGTTTAGTCAACGGATCTGCCACATTCAGATCTGTGTGTACTTTGCAAATCTTTATATCCCCATCTTGGATATGTTTTCGAATAGCGTGAAAACGTAGCTTGATGTGCTTCAGCTTCTTGTGTGACCTTGGTTCTTGCGCATTGGCTATGGCGCCCATGTTATCACAGTAGATAGACATTGGGTCCAGTGCACTAGGAACCACACCCAGCTCTGTAATGAACTCTTTCATCCATATCGCTTCTTGTGAAGCCTCTGAAGCAGCCATGTATTCCGATTTAGTTGAAGATCTCGCCACAACGCTTTGCTTTGCACTCCTCCAGCTAACTGCTGCACCATTCAAAATAAATACATATCCAGATTGTGATTTAGAATCATCCGGATCGGTGTTCCAACTAGCATCGGTGTAACCATTAACAACGAGTTGTTCATCACCTCCATAAGAAAGAACCATATCCTTAGTTCTTCTCAAGTACTTAAGGATGTTTTTGACCGCTGTCCAATGATCCACTCCTGGATCACTTTGATATCTGCTAGTTAAACTAACAGCATATGCAATGTCGGGTCTATTACATAGCATGGCATACATTAGAGATCCTATTGCTGAGGCATAGGGAGTCTTACTCATCCTTTCTCTATCTTCTGGCGATGTCGGACTCTGAGTTTTACTCAAGGTCGTATTGGGCAACATGGGCAAGAACCCTTTCTTGCTATCTTCCATTCCAAATCTCTTTAGAACCTTGTCCAAATATGTACTTTGTGACAATGATATTTGGCGTTTCGATCTATCTCTATAAATCTTTATGCCTAATATGTAAGCTTCTTCGCCAAGATCCTTCATTGAAAAACTATTATTCAAATATTCCTTGACACTATTAAGAAGGTCTACATCATTCCCAATCAACAATATGTCATCCACATATAGTATTAAGAATGCCTGAGCTCCCACTCACTTTCTTGTAAATACAAGCTTCTCCATAAGTTTGTATAAAACCAAAACTTTTGATCACCTTATCAAAACGTTGATTCCAACTTCGGATGCTTGCTTCAATCCATAGATGGACCGTTGAAGTTTGCATACCTTGTTAGCATCTTTAGGATCGACAAAACCTTTGGGTTGCATCATATACAACTCTTCATCAATGTATCCATTGAGGAATGCTTTGACATCCATCCGCCATATCTCATAATCATAATATGCGTGATTGCTAACATAATCCTCACACTTTAGCTTCGCATCGTGAGAAAGTCTCATCGTAGTCAACTCCTTGAATTTGTCGAAACCCTTTGCGACAAGTCGAGCTTTATAGACATAACATTACCATCAAGATCTGCTTTCTTCTTGAAAATCCATTTGTTCTCGACATCCTTCCGGCCATCCGGTAAGTTCACCAAAGTCCATACTTGGTTTTCGTACATGGATCCAATCTCGGATTTCATGGCTTCTTGCCATTTATTGGAATCTGGGATCATCATTGCTTCCTCATATGTCTCAGGGTCATCGGTGTTGTCCACCAACATGACACTCATAACGGATCATACCAATGGAGTGGTACGAGTTCTCGTTGACTGCGAGGCTCAGAGCAACTTCAACCAAGTTTCATGATCATCATCATTAGCTTCCTCTCTTATTGGTACAGCACCACAGAACTTCTTCCGTGTGCGCTACTCGCAATTTCGAGAGAAGGTTCGACAACCTCGTCAAGTTCTACTTTCCTTCCAGTCACTTCTTTCGAGAGAAATTCCTTCTAGAAAGGATCCATTCTTGGCAACGAAGATTTTGCCTTCGGATCTATGATAGAAGGTATACCCAATAGTTTCCTTCGGTATCCTATGAAGACGACTTTTCCACTTTGGGTTCAAGCTTGTCCGTCAGAACTTCTTTACATAGGCTTCAGATCCCCAAACTTTAAGGAACGACAATCTAGGTTTCTTCCCAAACCATAATTCATACTTGTCGTTTCAACGGATTTAAACGGTGCCCTATTTAAAGTGAATGCTTGTTTCTAATGCATAACCCCAAAATGATAGCGGTAACTGTAAGTGACATCATAGAACAAACCATATCTAAGAGAGTTCGACATTCGGACACACCATTACGCTGTGGTGTTCCCGGTGTCAATCTGAAAGTATTCCCCATTTCTTCAAATGCTCGCCAAACTCGTAACTTAGATATTCACCTCCACGATCAGAACGTAGAAATTTAATCTTCTTGTTACGTTGATTCTCTACCTCACTTTGAAATTCCTTAAACTTCTCGAAAGTTTCGAACTTATGTTTCATGAAATAGATATACCCATATCTACTCAAGTCATCCGTGAAGGTAAGAACATAACGATAACCACCGCGCGATGCTACACTCATTGGACCACACACATCGGTATGTATGATTTCCAATAAGTCTGTAGCTCGCTCCATCATACCAGAAAATGGAGTCTTAGTCATTTTATCCATCAGACATGCTTCGCATCTTTCAAGTGATTAGAAATCAAGTGATTCAAGAAGTCCATCGGAATGGAGTTTCTTCATACGCTTCACTCCAATGTGACCAACACGACAGTGCCACATATAGGTCGAGTTATCGCATGATTTCAAACGTTTAGCCTCAATGTTATTAATATGTGTATTTCCACTATCGAGATTCAACAAGAATAGACCGTCTATCAAAGGTGCATGTGCATAAAACATATTACTCATATAAATCGAACAACCATTATTCTCGGACTTAAACAAGTAACCGTCTCGCAATAAACAAGATCCTGATATAATGTTCATGCTCAACGCAGGCACCAAATAACAATTATTTAAGTATAAAACTAATCCAGATGGTAGATGAAGGGGTAGCGTGCCGACCATGATCACATCAACCTTTGATCCGTTTCCCACGCGCATCGTCACCTCGTTCTTCGCTAGCTTCCGTTTATTCTGCAGCACCTGTTTCGAGTTACAAATATGAGCAACAGAACCAGTATCAAATACCCAGGCACTACTACGAGTACTAGTGAGATACACATCAATAACATGTATATCGGATATACCTTTCTTCTTGATATTGTCGTTCTTCAAATCCGCCAAGTACTTTGGGCAATTCCGCTTCCAGTGACCTTCCCCTTTGCAGTAAAAGCACTCAGTATCAGGCTTAGGTCCAGCCTTGGTCTTCTTCGTCGGCATGGCAACTTTCTTACCACCCTTCTTGAAGTGTCCCTTCTACTTAGACTTGCCTTTCTTGAATTTGGTGGTCTTATTGACCAACAACACTTGGTGCTCTTTCTTGATCTCCACTTATGCAGACTTTAACATAGCAAATAGTTCTGGCAACTGCTTGTTCATGTTCTGCATGTTGTAGTTCATCACAAAGTTCTTGTAACTTGGTGGTAGTGATTGGAGGACACGATAAATCCCCAAAGCATTAGGAATCACTATACCCAAGCTTTGAAGTTTGTTTGTGTGCCCAGACATCTTAAGCACATGCTCACTGACGGAGCTGCCCTCTTCCATCTTGCAGTTAAAGAACTTTTCAGAAGCTTCATATCTTTCAATTGCCGCATGAGTCTCAAAAATCAATTTGAGATCCTCGACAATATCATATGGGTCTGAATTCTCAAACCTTTTCTGAAGCTCCGATTCTAAACCATACAAGATAGCACACTGAACTATGGAGTACTGATTCTTCCGAGCGAGGTAAACATTCTTTACTTCATTGGTAGCATCAGCTGCGGGTGGGTCACCCAGCGGTGCATCCAACACATAGGTCAAATTACCAGCTGTGAGGACAATCCTCAAATTTCGGAACCAATCCGAAAAGTTGCTTCCATTGTTTTTCAACTTTTCTTTCTCTAGGAACGCATTAAAATTGATGGTAGGGGCTGCCATTGATCTACAACATATTTGCAATAGTTTAGACTAAGTTTATGACAAATTGAGTTCAAATTAATAATAAAATTAATCTAGGTGAACTCCCACTGAAAATAATATCCCTCACATTGTTTTAGTGATCACACGAACCAAATCCACCACATCAACACCGATCATCACGAGAGTTGATATAGTTTCAATGGCGAACAATCGACATGTTCATCATATCTACTATATGATTCATGCTTTACCTTTCGGTGATCCGTGTTCCGAGACCATGTCTATACATGCTAGGCTCGTCAAGATCAAACCTTAGTTTCCGCATGAGCAAATCTGGCTTGCTCACGTTGTATACACTTGCGGAATCTAACACACCCAATCATCACGTGGTGCTTCGAAATAACAAGCTTTAGCAACGGTGCTAACTAAGGGTGAACACTTTATGACTTGAAATTCATGTGCATGAGGGATCATCTTACAATGCTACCGTCGTCTACTAAGCAATACAAGATGCATAAAGGATTAACATCACATGCAATTCAAAATATGTGATATGATATGGCATTTCCTCTTTGTGCTTCCGATCTACATCTTCTAGCACGAACATGATCTCCATCATCACCGGCATTGCATCAAGGTCAATGACGCTTCTCCATGGTTGTCGTCCACCGGCTTCAACTATTACAACTACTTTGAATAGACACGCGGGTCTTAACATAAATTAAAGACAACCATATGGCTCCTGTCGGTTGCCAACTTACAATAAGGAACATTGCATACATCAAATATAATCACAATCATGGCCATATCACATCATAGCACACCCCTGCAAAACAAAGTTAGACGCCTCTACTTTCTTTGCATATTTTACATGGTTTTGGGCTTTCAATAAGTGTCGTTCTAACTTACGAACAAGAACCACAACATTGATACTAGTATTGTTCATCACCAGTTGTAAATTGGATCTTAACTATGCTAGGAGAAACAGGCACCCGCAAAGCTACTTATGCAATACAAGTTGCATGTCAAGCGTGGAACAAGTCTCATGAACGATGTCATGTAAGGTTATCCCGGGCCTCTTCATCCCAACATACCGCAAGATGCAAAGTACACAAGAAGCAATCGACAATAAAAGCATCAACGCCCACAATGACCATTGTGTTCTACTCGTGCAACAGATCTACATATAGACACGGCTCTGATACCACTGTAGGGTTTCGTAGCATGGAAAACAAAAATTTTCTATCGCATACAAACAAACAAGCCAAGATCTATCTACTAGATTGTAGCAACGAGTCGATGGAATAACTCACCCTCGAAGATTCCAAAGTGTTTAACGAGAGCGGATTCTCATGGGTGATGTAGTCGTACTCTTCCCGATCTCAAGATCGTGTAGACGATCCTTCCGGCGCTGCTCCTAGCGCTCCGCATGATCATTCACACGTTCGGTTTTCGACAAAGACCTTCCTCTCCTTGTTCCAAAGAAAATGGAGGTTATAGAACTCTCCTAATTCCAAGACAATGGCGTGGTACCGAAGTAGAGGGAGATCTCGCAGGCTTCCTTAAGCCGAGCGAGTATGGTGGAGTATGAGAGAGTCCCTCGGTGTTCTAGGGTTTAGACACACCAAGGAAGGAGCAAGCCGGCTAGGGTTTAGCTAGGCGGCGGCTCTAAAGCCGGGCTATGGAGGCGGCAGCAGCTTGGGGCTAGGGTTTGGAGGAGAGGGTCTTGTGTCTCTAGGAGGGAGCCCTGCCCCTCCTTATATAGGTGGAGGGGCCGGCCGACCGAGGGGAGGGAGGGGAGTCCCTCCCCAACTCGGCTTGGGTGGTGCGCCGCCGGTTGGAGGAGGGAAACCCTCCCCAACTCGGTTTCCCACTCCTCCTCCTCTTTCCAAAACTTGCCGTTTGACTTACAAACTAGCCGTTTGACTTTTCAAACTAGGATTTGAATAAACCCTATATTTTGAACAGCGATGACACCGAGTACATGATGCAATCATATCAACTTGATATAACACATTCATGTACCCTTCCCCCCCCCCGGAGTGCCGGACATTCCGGAACCTTCTAGAACATTCCCGATGAAAACACTGGAACCATTCTCCATCTCCGAAACGGTACTTTCCTTATATGAATCTTATTCTCCGGACCATTCCGGATCTCCTCGTGATATCCCGAATCCCATTCGAGACTCCGAACAACATTCGGTCTCTTTCTCATCATTCCATAACTACTCAAACAACGTCGAATCCTTAAGTGTGTCTCCCTACGGTTCATGAATTATGCGGACATGATCGAGACACTTCTCCGAACAATAACCAATAGAGGAATCTGGAAATTCATATGGCTCCCACATATTTCTACGATTACTTTGCGATCGAATGAACCACTTACATACGATATCAATTTACCTTTGTCTCACGATAGTTTACTTATCCGAGGTTATGATCGTCGGTATCTCTGCATACCTAGTTCAACCTCGTTACCGATAAGTACTCTTTTCTCGTTCCCGTGATATGTGATCCCTTGTGAGCCAGTAACATGCTTGCAAGCTAATTGGATGACATTTCACCGAGAGGGCCCAGAGTATATCTATCTGTCATATGGATGGACAAATCCCACTCTTGATCCATGTGTTTCAACCAATACTTTCCGAACACTCAATTCCACCTTTATAGCCACCCAGTTACGGTGTGGTGTTTGATGTCATCAAATCATCCATCCGGTAAAGGTGATATGCATGATCTCATGGTCGAAGGAATTAGATTACTATGTATCAGAAAGCATATAGCAATTGAAGTATTAAAATGACTTGATCTTTATGCTATGCTTATTTATAGGAGTATGTCCACCATATCATTCTCCTAACGATATGATCTTGTTGTTGATAACATATCAATGTTCATGATAGGGAAACCACAATCATTTATCAACCAACAAGCTAGTGATGTATAGAGGCTTATACTAGGGACTTCAATTTAAGTTTACAAATCACACAAGTATTAATGTTTCCTTGTTAATACTATTATAGCATGAATGTAAAAATTTATCATAAACACAAAGATATAATAATAACTACATTTATTATTGCCTCTAGGGCATATCTCCAACAGATTCATATAAAGGAAAGCAGTTTTTGGATTTCGGAATTGTTTCGGAATGTTCGGTATTGTAGCAGAAGGTTCTAGAAGCTTCCGGAGTGGGACCAACGTGGCCCCACTTGTCGGAGGGGGCGTAGGACTACGAGGGAGTGCCCTGGCCGCATTGGGCCAGGGGCACAAGGCCCCATTGGCCCAGCCGGCCAAAACCCTAGGGGATCTTCTAGAAGGGGGAAGACTTGCCCCCGACTCCACCCTTGTGGCCGCCGGCCCTAGGGCTTGGAGGAGCGGCAAGGGGGCCGGACATCCCTCTATATAAAGAGGGCAGGGGCGCACCCTCCTCCCACCCCTTCTTGAACCCTAGCCGCCTACCTGCTGCCCTCCAGATCTCTCTCTCTCTCCCGACTGCGCGTAGGCGAAGCCATGCCGCAGAAACTCTCCACCTTTGCACCACGCCGTCGTGCTGTAGATCCAATATATCTCTCCACCCCACTTGCTGGACCAAGGAAGGAGGAGACATCGCAGTGCCGTACGTGTGCATCTCTCGGAGGCGTCGCCACTTGCGGCGTTGGATCGGATCAGATCGGATCGCGAGGAGGAGAAGGCTAGTTTGACTACATCACCCACGTTCTGTTGAACGTTTCCGATGTGCGATATCTTCAAGGGTATGAATATCTCATCTATACCTCTCGTTGATTGCATCTCCTAGATTAGATCTTGGCTTTCCCGTTCGCATCCGTAGAATTTTTTTGATTTACTATGCTATGAAACCCTTCAGTGGTATCAGAGCTAGATCTATGCGTAGATGTGTTTCACAAGTAGAATGCAACATTCTTGTTGCGGGCGTTGATGTTTTCTGTTGCAAGCCTCTTGTTGTGTACTTCTGATGACGCGGGATAGTGGGATCGAAGCGGTCCAGGCCAACTTTACACGACCTTGTTCGCAAGACCGGCTCCGCACTTGACGTGTGGCTTGTTCCACACATGCGGCTGGTGGATGCCAGTTTCTCTCACTATAGTTGTCATGGGATTTACACCGGATGTTGGCAACCATAATATCACCGTTGTGGCTTTTCGTAGGTAAGAATCGTTCTTAGCTTGTTACTCCCATAAGCCACGTAAAACATGCAACAACAAAGTAGAGGCGTCTAACTTGTTTTTGCAGGGAGTGTTTCTGTGATATGGTATGGACCAACATATGATGTGTATGTTGTATGCAATGATCATGTTTTGTAATATTTCACGACTTGCATGTCGATGAGTACACAACCGTCAGGAGCCATATCGTTGTCTTTATAATTGTGTATGACCTATGTGTCAACTTCTTATACGCCATGTAATAGCTTTACTTTATCGCTAAGTAGCTAGCAATAGTTGTATCTGCTATTCGTGGTGGAGGCAATCATGGTGGAGTGATGGAGATCATGCTGGCACGCACAAGATGGAGATCATTGCGCAGAGATTGGCTATACCATGTCACATAAAATTAGATGCATGTGATGTTTATCCTTTTGTGTATCTTATTATGCTTAGATCGCGACGGTAGCATTATAAGATGATTCCTCACTTAAAGATCAAGATAGAACTGTGTTCTCCCCATGTATGCACCATTGCGAAAGTTTGTCGTGTTCAAGCACCACGTGATGATCGCGTGCTATAAACTCTACGTTCACATACAACGGGTGCAAGCCAGTTTTGCACACGCGGGAATACTTGGGTTTAACTTGACGAGCCTAGCATGTACAGACATGGCCTCGGAACACACGAACCGAAAGGTTAAGCATGAGTCATATGAATGATATGATCGACACTTTGTTGTCTACCAGTGAAACCACATCTCTTCTCGTGAAGATCGGTTTAGGTGTGGTGAATTTGGATCATGTTTACTAAACAAACTTGAGGGATGTTGAATTTAGTGGGAATTCATCTAGTAATCTGATTAAGTTGAACTAGTTATCATGAACATAGTATAAATTGTACTTGCAAATTTTGTAGATCAAATGGCTAAGTCCAACTTCAACTTCAACATTTTTGCTGAGAAAGAAAAGCTTAAGAACAATGGGTCTAACTTCACCAACTGGTTCCGCAATCTGAGAATCATTCTCGCTGGCAGACAAAAGGACTATGTCCTTGAGAAAGCGCTAGGTGACACCCCTGCTGTAGATGCGCCGGCTGATGAAAAAGCTATTTATCAGTCGTGCAAAGATGATTATGGTGTGATTAAGAGCACCATGTTGTTTTCTATGGAATCGGACCTTCAAAATCGTTTTGAGGAGTTCGCCGGGCCCTTTGAGATTCTTGAGGAACTGAAAACCATGTTTCAGACTCAGGCCCGTTCTGAGAGATATGAGATCTCTGAGAAATTCTTTAACTGCAAGATGGAGGAAGGGAGTTCCGATAGTGAGCACGCCATTAAGATGTCGGGCTACACTCAACGTCTTGAGCAACTGGACTGCAAGATTCTAGAAGAGCTCAAGATTTAAAGAGTTCTGCAATCACTCCCTCCTAGCTACAAAGGTTTTGTAGTTACTCATAATCAGATTGGTTCCACTGATACGATCACTGAGCTCTTCGCTAAGCTGAAAGCTGCGGAGGTGGACATCACGAAAGATAATCATGTGTTGATGGTCAACAAGCCCCCCAGCTTTAAGAAAGGTTTGGGTGCAAAGAAGTCCTTCAAGAAAGGCAGTGACAAGCGCGTTGCCCCTGCTGAGAAGAAGCTCAAGTCTGGACCTAAGCCAGACACTGAGTGCTTCTATTGCAAGGACAAGGATCACTGGAAGCGCAACTGTCCGAAGTACTTAGCGGACAAGAAGGCTGGAACCATTAAAGGTATATTTGATATACATGTTATTGATATTTACCTTACTAGCACTCGTTGTAGTACCTGGGTATTTGATACTGGTTCGGTTGCTAATATTTGTAACTCGAAACAGGAGCTACGGAATAGACGGCGGCTAGCGAGGGATGAGGTGACGATGCGCGTTGGCAACAGATCAAGAGTTGATGTGATGGCCTTCGGCACGCTCTCCTTAGCTTTACCTTCGGGATTAGTTTTAAACCTTAATAAATGTTATTATGTGCCTGCGTTGAGCATGAACATCATATCTGGATCGTGTTTATTACAAGACGATTATTCATTTAAATCGGAGAATAATGGTTGTTCTATTTATATGAGTAACATATTTTATGGTCATGCACCTGCTATGAATGGTTTATTTCTTATGAATCTCGAAAGCAATGAAACACACATCCATAACATTGAGGCTAAGAGATGCAAAGTAGATAGTGATAATTCGACTTATTTGTGGCACTGCCATCTAGGTCATTTTGGTGTAAAACGCATGAATAAACTCCATTCTGATGGACTTTTGGAGTCTCTTGATTTTGAATCATTTGACACGTGCGAGCCGTGCCTCATGGGCAAGGTGATCAAAACCCCGTTCTCTGGAATAATGGAGCGAGCAACGGACTTGTTGGAAATCATACATACCGATGTATGCGGACCAATAAGTGTTTCGACGCGCGGTGGATATCGCTATTTTCTCACTTTTACTAATGACTTAAGTAGATATGGGTATATCTATTTAATGAAACATAAATCTGAAACGTTTGAAAAGTTCAAAGAATTTCAGAACGAAGTGGAAAACCATTGTAACAAAAAAATTAAATTTCTACGATCCGATCGTGGAGGTGAATATTTGAGTTATGATTTTCTCACGCATCTTAAAGCAAGCGGAATCGTTTCGCAACTCACGCCACCCGGAACACCACAACACAATGGTGTGTCTGAACGCCGGAATCAAAGTCTATTAGATATCGTGCGATCGATGGTGTCTCTTACAGATTTGCCGTTATCATTTTGGAGTTATGCATTAGAAACCGCTGCATTCACTTTAAATAGGGCACCATCTAAATCCGTTGAGACGACACCGTATGAACTGTGGTTTGGTGCTAAACCTAAGTTGTCATTTCTTAAAGTTTGGGGATGCGAAGCTTACGTCAAGAAGTTGATGCCGGACAAGCTCGAACCCAAAGCGGAGAAATGCGTCTTCATAGGATACCCTAAGGAAACGATTGGGTATACCTTCTACCACAGATCTTAAGGCAAAGTGTTTGTCGCAAAGAACGGATCCTTTCTTGAGAAGGATTTTCTCTCGAAAGAAGTGAGTGGGAGGAAAGTAGAGCTAGAAGAGGTTATTGAACCTTCTCTTGAGTTGGAGAGTAGCGCATCACCTGAAATTTTTCCAGCGCTGTCTGCACCAACAATAGAGGAAGCTAATGACGAGGATCATGAAGCTTCGGACGATGCTACTACTGAACGTCGCAGGTCGACAAGGTCATGTGCCCCTCCTGAGTGGTACGGTAACCCTGTCTTAACTGTCTTGTTGGTAGACAACAGTGAACCTGCGAACTATGAGGAAGCAATGATGAGCCCAGACTCTGAGAAATGGCTAGAGGCCATGAAATCCAAATTGGGATCCATGAGCGAAAACCAAGTATGGACTTTGGTGGACCCTCCTAACGACCGAAAAGCCGTTGAGTGCAAATGGATTTTCAAAAGGAAAACGGACGCAGATGGTAATGTTACTGTCTATAAAGCATGGCTTGTCGCGAAAGGTTTTCGACACGTTCAAGGTGTTGACTACGATGAGACTTTCTCTCCCGTAGCGATGTTTAAGTCCATTCGGATTTTATTAGCAATTGCTGCGTTTCATGATTATGAAATATGGCAGATGGATGTCAAGACTGCATTCCTCAATGGCAACATTGATGAAGAGTTGTATATGATGCAACCCGAAGGTTTTGTCGATCCTAAGGATGCTGATAAGGTGTGCAAACTTCAGCGTTCCATTTATGGACTAAAGCAAACATCTTGGAGTTGGAACCTTCGTTTTGATCAAGTGATCAAGAGCTTTGTATTTGTTCCAAATTGCTATGAAGCTTGTATCTACAAGAAAGTGAGTGGGAGCTCAGTGACATTTTTAGTACTATATGTGGATGACATATTGATTATTGGAAATGACATTGGTATGCTTAACGAAGTGAAGAGTTATTTGAATAAATGTTTTTCAATGAAAGACCTAGGATAAGCTGCTTATATATTAGGCATCCAAATCTATAGAGATAGACAAAGACTCCTAATAGCTTTAAGCCAAAGTACATACCTAGACAAAGTTCTGAAAAGGTTCAGAATCGATAAGGCAAAGAAAGATTCAGTGCCCATGTTTTCAGGTAAGATATTGAGCAAGGCTCAGTGTCCATCTACAGTAAACGATAGAGAAGCTATGAGCAAAGTGCCTTATGCCTCGGCCATAGGTTCTATCATGTATGCCATGCTGTGTACTAGACCGGATGTGTCCACTGCTCTTAGTTTGACGAGCAAATACCAAAGTGAGTCAGGAGTGGAACACTGGACAGCCGTAAAGAACATCCTAAAGTATTTAAATAGGACTAAAGAAATGTTCTTAGTCTATGGAGGTGATGAGAAGCTCGTCGTAAAAGGTTACGTCGACGCTAGTTTCGACACCGACCCGGATGATTCTAAATCTCAGACAGGATACGTTTATATTTTGAATGGAGGAGCTGTGATCTACAGAAGCTGCAAGCAAAGCGTGATCGCAGGATCTATAGTAGAATCGGAATACATTGCTGCTGCAGAAGCGTCAAGTGAAGGAGTTTGGATCAGGAAATTCATCACTAACCTTGGTGTGGTTCCAAGTGCCTTGGACCCACTAGAGATATTGTGTGACAACACTGGCACCATAGCACTGGCTAAGGAACCAAGATATCATCCAAAGACCAAGCCATCAACCGCCGGTTTCATATAATTCGAGATTATATAACAGATGGAGATTTGAAGATTAGCAAAGTACATACGGATCTGAATGTCACAGATCCGCTGACTAAACCTCTTCCACGAACAAAACATGATCAGCACCTTAATGCCATGGGTGTTAGATTGTTACCAGATGTAAACTAGATTATTGACTCTAGTGCAAGTGGGAGACTGTTGGAATTATGCCCTAGAGGCAATAATAAAGATGTTATTATTATAATTCTTGTTCATGATAAAGTTTATATTCCATGCTAGAATTGTATTAAGTGGAAACTTTGATACTTGTGTGGTTTATGAACAACGCCGTGTCCCTAGTACGCCTCTATGGACTAGCTCATTGATTAATGATGGTTAAGGTTTCCTAACCATAGACATGAGTTGTCGATTAATAATGAGATCATGTCATTGGGAGAATGATATGATGGACATACCCAAATCAAGCAGAGCAATTAGATCGTGTCATCGTGTTCATCTTTGCGAAGTTTTTTCTTATGTCAAATATTGTATTCCTTAGACCATGAGATAATGAAGCTCCCTGGTATCGGAAGAAAGCTTTGAGGTCATCAAACGTCATCCTATGAGAGGGTGATCATAAAGGTGTCTCTCAGGTGATCGGAAAGTACTTGTTGGGTTGTATGTATCAAGATGGGATTTGTCCCTCCCGAGTCCGAGAGATATACTTCGGGCCCACTCGGTAATCGATATCAACACCTCTTGCAAGCACGTGGTTAAGGAGTTAATCACAAAGTGATATCGGATTACGGAACGAGTAAAGTACTTGCTGTGAACGAGATTGAACTAGGTATGCCGATACCAACGATCGAATCTCGGGCAAGTAAAATATCGCGTGACGAAGGGAATATATATATGGGATTAATTGAATCCTGGCATCGTGGTTCATCCGATATGATCATCGATGAATATGTGGGAGTCAATATGGGTTTCCAGATCCCGCTGTTGATTCTTGATAGAAGATCACGTCTGCATATTCTCGAACCCGTAGGGTCACACACTTAACGTGCCTCAACGCTAGGATAGAATGGATAATTGGTTTATGAGTTTTTGTTCGGAGTCTTGGATGAGATCCAGGACATCACGAGAGGTTCCAGAATGGTCTGGAGAATAAGATTCATATAAAGGAAAGCAGTTTTTGGATTTCGGAATTGTTTCGGAATGTTCGGTATTGTACCGGTAGGTTCTAGAAGCTTCCGGAGTGGTACCAACGTGGCCCCACTTGTCGGAGGGGGGCGTGGGCCTATGAGGGAGTGCCCTGGCCGCATTGGGCCAGGGGCACAAGGCCCCATAGCCCAGCCGGCCAAAACCCTAGGGGATCTTCTAGAAGGGGGGGAAGACTTGCCCCCCACTCCACCCTTGTGGCCGCCGGCCCTAGGGCTTGGAGGAGGGGCAAGGGGGCTGGCCAGCCCTCTATATAAAGAGGGCAGGGGCGCACCCTCCTCCCACCCCTTCTTGAACCCTAGCCGCCTACCTGCTGCCCTCCAGATCCCTCTCTCTCTCTCTCCCGACTGCGCGTAGGCGAAGCCCTGCTGCAGAAACTCTCCACCTTTGCACCACGCCATCGTGCTGTAGATCCAATCTATCTCTCCACCCCACTTTCTGGAACGAGGAAGGATGAGACGTCGCGGTTCCGTACTTGTACATCTCTCGGAGGCGTCGCCACTTGCGGCGTTGGATCAGATTGGATCGCGAGGAGGAGAAGGCTAGTTCGACTACATCACCCATGTTCTGTTGAACGTTTCCGCTGTGCGATATCTTCAAGGGTATGAAGATATCATCTATCCATCTCGTTGATTGCATCTCCTAGATTAGATCTTGGCTTTCCCGTTCGCATCCGTAGAATTTTTTTGATTTACTATGATGCAAAACCCTTCAGTTTCATCTGTTGTGCTTAGCCATGCTTAGCTGTTACCACTAATCCATTCAGTTGATTAATCAGAGCTGCGAATGAACCTAGTTTGACAGGATGACGTGGTATGATTAGAGATGGATAATAAACATGCTAAGGCTTGTATGGGAGGCCACGGTGGGTTGTGGTTTTTGCAGTCCCATACTTGCCACCCTTAGGACCCGATGTTCTAGCCTATGGTCCAAGACGAGCGTACAGCCACACGGGGGCCTGGAAACCCCCTCGACCCAACTAACTTGGCGAGTAGATTCCATGAGTCACATAGTTCGGGCTTTCCATTCGACATACGCATCTTGGATGTTCTTGAATGGAGGTGAAGGAGGTGCATTCATATAGGTAGGTAAGCGTGGCCGGGAACAAGAGATGCTCGGCATCCGTAATCTTGAACCCCGCACACATCATTAGGGACCGGCTTCGGGACTCGACCCGTTACGGCGGCATCTCCCTAGTGCGTGACTCATGGTATCGGCGAAAGCAAGGTAAAGGTTGTGGTCAACCACTCTCTGTCGGCCTTCCCAGGAAGAGGGCTAATGTTAACTGGCATTAAGAATCGGTTGGTACGTGTGGGTAAAGGTGTACACCCCTGCAGGGTTAAATCTTTTCGAAAAGCCATGTCCACGGTTTTGGACGAATTTGGAGACCAGATTCAAAGATCATAGATAACTTTAACCTAATCGTAAAACCTGGCAGATCAACGTGTGCTTAAGGATGCTTCCTCATGGGTACGAGGGGGTGGTCCTAGATAGGTTCAGCTGATGATGATTCGGTGGATATAAAGAAATGATCAAAGTTGGAGATACCGCTCTCTTATCCCCTTTTGAAATATTCTGATTAGTCGAGATTCTTCTCCCTCTTGTTTTACAAAACAAAGATGGCTTTATGCAAAAAAAAACTCCACCATCCATAAGTCTTACAGAGTACACCCTGTACTCACCCTTGCTTCGTTGATACTTTTGCAGCAGAGTAAGTGTTACCATAGAAGATGAGTTCTTCACGGCATCGACATCGACGAGTAGTTTGGAGTTCCCAGTTGGCAGCCTGGAATCTATGGATTGGATGCCATCGTTATGCTTCAGGCCTCTTAGGCCATTTGTTAAGTTTGTTATACTTAATAGCATAATTTGCCTTCCGTTGTTTGATGTTTGTGGTCAGTGACCTCTGCTTGTAATATTTTGGTTCTTCGCTCAGTTATGAGCTTGCTGTAATAAATTTTGTGTTGTAGGGTCACTGTTGTGTTATCAATTCTTTCTCTGTACGCTTTCGAGATTAGGTTAGGCTTATGTTCAGACGAAGGTCTGGGATTTGTCTAGCCTAAATCCCGGGGGTGTCACATAGATGTCCGGGAGTAGCTGTATGTACTGAGTTGTATATATATATTATATTGACGAATGTTTCTTCTCTTAGGCCTCCACATCGAGCAAAAAATCCAAGCGTGGCCCAGCCAAAAATTTGGATGCCCGTACTATTTTTGAAATTACGGCGGTCTCAGCACAGGGCGAAACATTTGAAACGAAAAAATCAAAAAATGTATTTATACAGCAATGCGGAGTTGTTGTTAGAGATCACGTTCCGATCACTGTTCGAGAGTGGCATAAGCCCAAAGAGGCTAAAGCGAGGAGTGATCTGTATATCAATGAAAGGTACAAAGAGGGTCTTTTTAATGACCTCATGGCACATTTCAAGCTGCTAGAATGTGAGACCGATATCGAGACGGCTGAAATGAGAAAGAAAGTCAAGCAGTTTGCTCTTAAGAAGATGGCCAAACTATTTAAGAACTAGAAGAAATCATTATGGCTAAAGTATCAGAAGGACAAGAAAACTCCAATATTCGAAGGCTATCTATTGAAGCAGCAGAATTACTAGTATGCATTTGTGGAGTATAGGAAGTCAGGAGTTGTAGAGGAAAAGTCAGAAAAAACAAGATAAATGACGTGAAGAAGAAATATCACCATAACATGGGGCCAGAGGGCTACACGACTACCATGCCAAAGTGGGATGCAAAAGAGAAAGAGTTGTCTGCTAAAGGGATCATTCCAGAACCAATTTGCGAAGAATGGGATTTGAGGGCAAGAAATTGGTTCCTTGGGCATGGGAGTGAATATGACGAACTTACATGGGACTTTGTTTGCAGTGACGGGCTTAGGGTACCCAGGAATACATGGCTGAAAGTGGTGAAAGAGATTAAAGATGGGATAAAAAAAGTTCCATCCTGATAGAGAGAAAGACTTGCTGACCTTGGTCCTCGGCAATGACGAACACGCTGGACGAGTTCAGGGCCTTGACTCTAGTTTCACGTGGTATACTGGGTTTCCGAAGGACCAAGGTACTTATATAAGCCGAGAAAGACCAAATAAGCGATGGGAGGAGGAGGGATACAAGTTCAACCAGCTGCTCTCAAGAGTTGAGAAGCAGCAGCGGCAACAGATCGACGAACTTGGAGGAGTAGCATGCCTGCAAGATCCTCCACTAGATATTACCGCCAACCCATCTCAGCGGAGAAGCAGCGTGGCTGAATCGGAGGTCCCCGATGACCCACAAGTATAGGGGATCGCAACAGTCTTCGAGAGTATAACCCAATTATTGATTCGACACAAGGGGAGCCAAAGAATACTTATAAGCCTTAACAACTAAGTTGTCAATTCAGCTGCACCTTGAAATAGTCTTGCTCACAGTAGTTTATCAGTAGCAAAAGTTTTGTAGTAGCAATAACAAAGTAACAGTAGCAGTAAAACAAAGGCAGTAGTAACAATAGTAGCAAACAGCAGAGTGCGGTAGGCATAGGGATGGATGGATGGGCGTTGCATGGACAAGACTATTCATGTAATTTCAAGATCTAGGGCTGTTGCAGATAAATAAGATATAAGCATCCAAGTACTAAACAATCATAGGCATGTGTTCCGTATATAGTCATACGTGCTCGCAATTAGAACTTGCACAACATCTTTTCTCCTGCCATCCCGTTGTAGCGGGGCCTCAAGGGAATCTACTGGCAATTAAGGTGCTCCTTTTAATAGAGTACCGGAGAAAAGCATTAACACTCCATGAACACAGGTGATCCTCATATCACAGCCATCCCCTCCGGTTATCCCGATTTCTATCACTTCGGGGCCTCGGGTTCCGAACAATAATATGTGTAAACAACTTGCAGATAAGATCACAAACAAAACTATCATCATGAATCAATAACATGTTCAGATCTGAGATCATGGCACTCGGGCCCTAGTGACAAGCATTAAGCATAACAAGTTGCACCAATGTCAAAAAGCACTAACAGAGATACTAGGCACCAAGCCCTAACAATCGTATTCGGTTACATGATAGATCTCATCCAATCCCTACCATCCCCATAGCCTACAGCGGGAGATTACTCACTCATGGATGGGGAAACATGGATGGTTGATGGAGAGGCATCGGTGATGATGATGGCGATGATCTCCTCCAATTCCACGTCCTGGCAGGGTGCTAGAATAGAGTTTATGGTTTCGAATCGCGGTTTCTGGTGGTGGCGGCGCTGCAGAACTCTATCTAGAAAAACGTCGAACCCCCTCTGTTTTTAGGTCAAAGGGCTTATGTAGGAGAAGGGGGAGACCGAGGGGGCGCCCGAGGTGGCCACACCACCCCTAGGCATGGCCTGGCCCGCGTGGCCAAGGTGTGTGGGCCCCTCATGGACCTTCTCCGTCCCGTCTTCTGGCTTCTTGAGTCTTCTGGTAAAATAGGAGTTTTGCGATATTTTCCGGGATTTTTCCTGAAAGATGATTTTCTGCCCACAAACTAGATACCAAAGCAATTCTGCTGAAAATAGCGTCAGTTCGTGTTAGTTGTATCCAAATCACACAAATTAGAGGAGAAACAATAGCAAAAGTGTTCGGGAAAGTAGATACGTTTTGGACGTATCAACTCCCCCCAAGCTTAGATTATTGCTTGTCCTCAAGCAATTCAGTTGAAAACTGAGTGCGATGAAAGAAATTTTCACGAACACATTTGATTCATATGATGTAAATATTCTCAACATATGATCAATACTTAGACAATTCATAATAAGGAGTATGCAACCAACTTTACTCAATAGTCATGCAAGCTATGAAGATATTCCAACACAATAATAGTAAGTAGCATGAAACATAAGCATAAGCAACATTGTAATGCTCATAAGAAGGTATGATAAAGTGGTATCTCGCTTGCCTTTGATTGTGGAGCAAAACACAAATGCCAAGGCACCTCTGAAGTTCAAGTGAAGACTAGAAGTAAAGATATCAAAGATACAAGCATCAAAGTTATGTCATAATTAACCAAGTTTTGAGACAAGCACATTACACTAAGAATGACAACTATGCTTGCAAGAAGGTGCTCATAGAATAAGTGGTGACTCAACAAATAAGTGAAAAGATTTTGAAAAGTTTGAAAGGCTTCCAAATGCTGAAAGTATGGTACTCATTAACTTTGAGCTCTCATTGCCCCTACCATAAGCATCTTTAAGTGGTTAAGTTTAAAGTGAGGTCCAATATGAGTTATATGCTTGATAGACCATAAACTAGAAATCTCATGTCCCTTGATTACGAGGGCCGTTCTTCATGCTACTCAACTTTAGTTACCAGTAAGTTCTTGTCATCGTAAATACATGTGTATCATAGAGAACTGCCAACGGGGTACCCCTTTCCCCATGATACAGGAGCTATCCCATATCAAAATGACAAGGGAACAGACAGTGAGCATCTCAGGAATCTTCTTATTTACCATGAGAAAATGGTGCTTTTTTCTCTTCTTTCCTCTTTTTTTATTTTTCTCTTCTCTTTTTTCTGTCTCTCTCTTTTTTATAACAAGAATGCTTAATAGATTTCTCACTATGGTGATGCTGCAAGTTTCCACCATGATTAGGAATGGCTTAGGCTAGCGGCCCAGGAGTTTCTCTAACACATATACATAACTCCATGGACTTACAAGCTCCCCTTTTATTTCACACCGCCGACATCTGTAAACAAAAGAGCATGATATCAACGAGATACTATTTACAGGTGTTGAAAGCATTATCACGCTTCTGCTAACTCCCAGCCTATAATTTGCAAGCATATAACTTTCATGGACAGTCACAATGGTTCAAGTTTATTAAGTGCAAGAAAATAAAGTGTGCCATCAAGTTCTGAGAGCTTTACTAACTAACTTTCTCATCATAAGCAAACATTTTATTTGGAAGAAGACGAGGCATAATAAATATGCACAGAGTAGCAATGATGCTAGTAGGTAGATATGGTGGACACTTTTCAACAATTGTGGTTTTGGGGAGTTGGAAACACGAGTTGAGCTCATACTCAGTGCACGTGAAGGCTAGCAATATGAAGGGAGCGACAAGCGAGAGAGCAATAACTATCATAATCATGCTTGCAACAAAACAAAATTAATTATGGCATAAAAGTGATACAAGAAATCTGAGGAAAACTAAATCATCGAGACTTAACTGACTTTTGTTTAGTCATATGCATGCGTGAGCATGTGCCAAGTCGATTCAAATGAAACATTCACAGGAGGATACCACAATGTCATACCAAGTTATGAATAGAACAATGTAAGCAAACATTCATATGACATGCTACAAACTATTAGCAAGCTGGAGCTAATCATAAGAGAGAAAGAACTACTAAGCATCCAATAAATACATACACCTTACATGAACAGACTAAGCATGCCCGCAATGATGAGTATATGTACAAAAATGAAGACAAATAGAGTTCATTACCAGCCTCTTACCACACCTCGAGTTGCCATAAATCATCATTATTGCCTTTCACTTGTGTGACTTGAATAATAACATGAAACCAAACTCCAAAGGAGTCACTGAGGACCGCTGAACCTTGCAACGAACTTTACAAAACCAGAGAAGAAGAACAAATATTGTTGGGTTTTCAATATTAAAAAAAAACAAGCACTGAAAGCAAAAGCAAACAAAGCAAAATCTTTTTGGATTTTTCTTATAGCAAACCAAAGCTAAAATAAAGAAAAGCAAACCAAAGATTAAAGACAAAGAAACAAACAAAGAGAAACAACGAAAATATTTTTGGTCTTTTTGTGTTTTGGAAAGCAGAAACAAAAACTAAAAAGAAAGCGAAACATGGATATACAAAGTACCGACGGAACATGATATGTAGATGAGTGTGATATCAATATACCTCCCCCCAAGCTTAGGATTTTGGCCTAAGTGGAGATCAATCCCAGGCTGGCCAAGAAGGAGTGCCTCCGTAGTATGACGAAGAGGCCCCTTCATCCTGGTATGTGCTCGAGGAAACCAAGCATGTAGAGCTGATCGTCCATCTCCTCCTTGGAGCGTGACCAAGGCCCCCTGCAAATACTGAACAAAGTAGATTGTGGCAAAGGAATTTCCCTCTCATCCCTGTCAGTAAACATCATCCTGTAAACTAAACTCTCAAGGCTAGAGCTACCAGTAACAAAGGGATGCACTTTCATGGCAGCTAGATCAAGCCTCTATGGTGCCAGCACTGTATCATTCAGATCAACAGAAACGTCTAAGGCAGCAACTACACGTGCAACAATAATACCCCCATAAATGGGTCCTCTAGCAGCTTGACGGCGGGCAATGAGATAACCAAGATTATACCTGGTTTCATTGTTAAATGCAGCAGCTAGAAAAGCCAAATGATAGTTGGAAATATTTCTAGTGTTCTCCTACCAAGAATGCTAGTGGCAAGATAATAAGCAAAATATCTGAGAGATGGGAGTTGAATATTTCTTATCTCCCCACACTGGGCTATGCGGTCATCATCATTTGTTACCCCATGGTAGAGCTCCAACAAATCAGCGGGTCGGCCTTGAATATTCTTCACCGTCCCAACCATGCCAATACCTATAATACTGCAAAATCTTTTCAATGTCATGGTGATAGGACTATCATAGATTTTGAATGAAACATCCGTCTGAAAGGGGTGTTAGTGAAAGTGAAACTCTTCACAAAAGTTTTGGTGAGAAAAGCATATTTCTCACTCTCATCCTGCATATACTCGGTTAGACCATCCCTCTGAACAAGAGTTAGGAAATCATTGAGGATCCCTGCAGCTTGCAAAAAGGCATAACACGGGAATGTAGAAGGGTGCGCATCCCCTCATCTCCCTCATTGCCAAAATGCGGCGCAATAAGATACTCATTGTATGATGGCCTAGCTTGAGAGGCCGATCTTGAAGGACTTGCTCTCCTAGGTGCATCTCTTTCAAACACTTCTCCGAAAGTGTGGTTTTCCATGGCCCCTTTTCTGAAATTTTTAGACAAACACCAAACCAAGTGATTTCCAAGTTAATGAATGATGAGGAACTACTATAGGAACTTGCTAGAGGGCTAAACATGCATCAAAATGAAATCTCTAAGCATAGAACAAGCATGCAAGCTCACAAAACCTATCACCTACAGTAGCAAAATACTCAAGATACAATCCACCAATCAAAAATCTAATTAGATAAGCGGAGGAGGAACATACCGGAGAGCAATCCCTCCAAAAATCAGCAGCAAAGGTGGGCTGAGCAAGGAGATCGAAAATCGGGAGCAAGAATATAAGGAACTCGAGCTTTGAGAAGTTTTCTGGTGTTTTTTGGGAGAGAGAAAGAAGTGGATGGAAGGAGGCTAAGTGGAGGGCCAGGGGTGGCCCACACCAGGGCCAGGCCTGCCCCTGGGATGGCCGCGCCACCAGGGGGTGTGCCTTCCTGGTGGGTCCCCCTGGGTCACTCAAGGTGCCCCTCTGCCCCTTCTTTCATGAAAAAAATTAATATGAATTTTCTGGGATTTTTCGGGAAACTTTATTTTTGGCCAATTTTCAGGTTATGAAAATTGATTTTCTTGCAGAAAAAGATTTTTGGAAAACGCAAAATCAAACCAAGACTAAAACTATATAAGTTCTAAGACACTCTAAAAAGCAAACAACTAACAAAACAAAGACGAACAAGACGAAGAGCAAAGATTGGAATGGAGAAAGATAAAAGTGAGCAAGGATAATCATTGTGAAAGCATTGTTTTGTCCATTAAAACCCCTTTGTTAACAAGGTTGATCAATTCTTGTTACCAAAACAATTTTAAATGAAACAAAACTTTGCATTTCACAAAATGATTATGTTACCTCAATCTTGATAGCAATAGTCACAATCATAATAGTTTCAAAATTTTCTTGTGGAATGGGAAAGTATATTTCTCCAACTTTGATGCCCTTAATATTTTCAATTGAATTTAGGCAATAACTCTTATCAATCTTATTAGGGAAATACATAGTATGCTCTTTTTCATTAATATTAAAAGTCACTTTTCCTTGATTACAATTGATGACAGCACCTGCAGTATTAAGAAAAGGTCTCCCAAGAATAATAGACATATTATCATCTTCAGGCATGTCAAGCACAACAAAATCAGTTAATAGCAAACAATTATGATCCACTTGAACAGGACTATCCTCGCATATATCAACAAGAATAGTAGTTGACTTATCAGCCATTTGCAAAGATATATTAGTTGGTATCAATTTTTCTAGTTGAAGTCTCTTGAAGAGAGAAAAAGGCATAACACTAACTCCAACTCCCAAATCACACAAAGTAGTTCTAACATAATTATTTTTAATAGAGCAAGGAATAGTTGGAATACCTAGATCCCCAAGTTTCTTTGGAACCTTACCATTGAATGAATAATTAGCAAGCAAAGAAGAAATTTCCTCATTAGGAATATTCCTTTTATTAGAGACAGTATCCTTCATATACTTTGAATAAGGAGGCAACTTAATAGCATCAGTCAAAGTAATTTGAAAAAATAAACGTTTCATCCACTCACAAAACTTTTTATAGTGTTCTTCCTCCTTTGACTTGTGTTTCTTATTAGGAAAAGGCATCGGTTTTTGCACCCAAGGTTCTCTTTCACTACCATGTTTATTAGCAATAAAATCTTCCTTAGTGTACTTAGTGTTCTAAGTGTGATTCTCAGGTTCTTCTTCAACTTCTTCCTTATCAGGAGCATAATTTTTATCATTACCGCTTTTAGTTTCAGCATCAGAGACAAATATACTATTATGATCTATAGCAGGTTCAGAAGATTCTACAGCTGTTTTAAGTTTCCTTTTCTTAATCTTAGAAGAATTACCACTATTTTTAGCTTGTTGAGAATCTTGCTCAATTCTTTTAGGATGTCCCTTAGGATATAGATGATCTTGAGTGGTAGCACCACTCCTATTCCTAATTTCATAAGCATGTTTATCTCTAGAAGCATTGACTAGCAAATATTTTTGTACTTTAGCAAGTTAATCAATTTGAGTTTGAACCATTTGGAAATGTTTAACAAGCATTTTAATGACATTAGAGGTTCTTTCCAAAATATCTTTCAACTCATTAATAGCTCTAGAGTTTTCCAATAAATGATTCTGAACTTGTTTATTAAAATTACCTTGTTTAACAATAAAAGTATCAAGTTCCTCTAAGCATTGATCAGGAGGTTTACCATAAGGAATATCACCTTCATCAAAATGTTGGAGAGAGTGTACCTCAATAGTGGATGAGTGGGAGATTGACTTACATAATTCTTCTATAGGAGGTAGATTCTTCACATCTTCAGATTTAATACCCTTCTCCTTAAGACATTTCTTAGCTTCTTTCATCACTTCATCATTTAGTTCAATCACTCCCCTCTTCTTTGGTGTTGGTGTTGGGGTTGGTTCAGGCACAATTGGTTCAGGTGTAGTTGACTCGGGTGCAATTGTCTCAGTTGTAGTCCAATCATCATAATTCTTGCTTATTTTAGCCATTAATTATTTAGCTTCTGCAGGAGTTCTTTTCCTGAAAACACAATCAGAAAAACTATCCAGATATGTCCTAGATTAATTAGTTAGTCCATTTTTAGGTAATGAACATCCAGGATGTGCATGAATCAAGGCACAGAACCTTGTCCATGACTCAGGCAATTTCTCCTCTTCTCCCTATTTAAAATCAAAAAGTTTCTGCAAAACAGCATGTCTAGCACTAGGAGGGAAATATTTCTGAAAGAAAGTAGCAATCAAGCAATCAGGGCTATCAATGGATCCAGGAGGTAAATTATTAAACCAAGCTCTAGCTTCTCCTTTTAGTGAAAAAGGGAAAAATTTAGCAACAAAGTAGGTGCACATCTTAACATCATCAGAAAATAAGGCACTCATAGTAGAAAGATCAGTCATATGTGCTACAGTCCTTTCATTCTCAGTCCCAAAAAAGGTTCTTTCTCAACAATGTTTATATAGGATAAATCAAGAGAGAAGTCATAATCTTTAATGTCTATGGGAGATGTGGCAAACTTAGCATCAGGAGATAGTTTAGGTATAATTGTACATTTCTCAAGGATACTCTTAATAGCACTAGCACCAGGTGTGTTTCGATATTATTCAATAAATTCATCAGTCATTTCAATGTAACCATCATTAATATCATAACTCTCTCTAGACTCAGGTGAGCTAACAGGTGTAATAGTGTCTTCACTAGGAGTTTAAGTGTTTCCCAATATAGTTCTAGCAATAGTAGCATCTAGGAAAGGACCTAATTAACCACTCTCATCAAGCACATTAGAAGTAACATCATGAGCATCAGAAGCAATTTCAGATTCAGCAATAGTAGCAGTGTGTGTAGCAGGTGTATGTGGTGGTGTAACAAGCTTACTTATCACAGATGGCGAATCAAGAGCAGCAGAGGTGTTTAAAACTGTACCTCTTATTGAGTGGATGGTAATATAGGAAACTTTCCATCATGAGTTTTCCCCATGATGAAAAGGATAGCAGCGAACAATAATAGATCCAAGTGAACTTACAAATAAAGCTATGCTCCTCGGCAATGGCACCAGAAAATAGTCTTGATGAACCACAAGTATAGGGGATCGCAACAGTCGTCGAGGGTAGTATAACCCAATTTATTGATTCGACACAAGGGGAACAAAAGAATACTTATAAGCCTTAACAACTGAGTTGTCAATTCAGCTGCACCTGGAAATATTCTTGCTCACAGTAGTTTATCAGTAGCAACAGTTTTGTAGTAGCAATATCAAAGTAACAGTAGTAGTAAAACAAAGGCAGTAGTAACAATAGTAGAAAACAACAGGATTTGAGTGCGGTAGGCATAGTGATGGATGGACGAGCGTTGCATGGACAAGACTATTCATGTAATTTCAGGATCTAAGGACAGTTGCAGAGAAATAAGATATAATCATCCAAGTACTAAAAAATCATAGGCATGTGTTCCGCATATAGTCATACGTGCTCGCAATGAGAACTTGCACAACATCTTTTGTCCTGCCAGCCCGTTGCAGCGGGGCCTCAAGGGAATCTACCCGCAATTAAGGTGCTCCTTTTAATAGAGTACCAGAGCAAAGCATTAACACTCCAGGAACACATGTGATCCTCATATCACAGCCATCCCCTCCGGTTATCCCGATTTCTATCACTTCGGGGCCTCGGGTTTCGGACAATAATATGTGTAAAAAACTTGCAGACAAGATCACAAACAAAAATATCATCATGAATCAATAACATGTTCAGATCTAATATCATGGCACTCGGGCCCTAGTGACAAGAATTAAGCATAACAAGTTGCAACAATGTCAAACATCACTAACAGAGATACTAGGCACTAAGCCCTAACAATCTTATTCGATTACATGATAGATCTCATCCAATACCTACCATCCCCATAGCCTACAGTGGGGGATTACTCACTCATGGATGGGGGAAACATGGATGGTTGATGGAGAGGCGTCGGTGATGATGATGGCGATGATATCTGATACGTCGGAAATGTATCTATAATTTTTGATGCTCCATGCTAGTTTTATATCATTTGTCTTATGGTTTGTCTACACTTTGAGGTGTTTTTATATCTTTTCTAGAACTAACCTATTAACAAGTTGCCATAGTGCCAGTTTCATGTTTTCTTCTGTTTTTGGTTCTAGAAAGGCAGAAAATCAATATTCTCGGAATTGGACGGGACAAAAGCCAAAGTCATTATTTCCCGGAGCAACACGGAACCACGAAGCAGAGCCGTAGGGGGGCCATAGGGTGGCCGCACCCCCTAGGCGCGGGAAATCCCTAGAGGTACCCACAGGCCTCCACCGACCTTGCCTCCTTCGCCTATAAGAAGCCTCTGACCCAAAAACTCTAAAGAATCTGGCGGAAATCCATGAAAACCTCCACAACGTCGCCGCCACCAAAGGGGATATTTGGGGGACAGAAAGTCTCTATTCCGGCACCCTGTCAGGATGGGGAAGTGCCCCCGGAGCCATCTCCATCTATCTCTACCGCCATCTCCATCACCGTTGCTGATTCCCATGATGAGGAGGGAGTAGTTCTCCTTCGAGGATAAGGGATCTACCGGGAGCTATGTGTTCATCTCTCTCTCTATGCATGATCTTGTGGTCATGAGCTTTGTAATCAAGTAGATCTACCTTGCTACTCAAGTGCTTCATTAGATCTCTGTTCTCCCCATGTGTGAAATGACAACAGGTACGCCATGGTGGCACTTAGGCTTGAGTCTACATAAATACTCTTTGTGCTTTAATAGATCTATGCTTTTCCCCACGTGTGTGAAAGTGACGGCGGGCATACCGTGTGTGGCACTTTGGCTAGATTGAATATTTTTTATGATTTATATTTGGAGTTGGATGTCTCTATGAAATTGTGGTGTTTGTTGGAACCATCTAGCGCTCAAGGTGACAGTGTGGGGTTATCAAGATTGGGGAACGCGGACTTTGAGGTGTGATGTTATAGACCTACCATGGATTAGAGTGTCCAACCGGAGAGTAGTTAAGAGTAGTATCATGAAGAGAGGATATTTGTATGAGAGAGTGTTCACTAGTGAAATTATGATCCCTAGGCCTTGTTTCTAAGCATTGAAACACCGTTTGCTACTAGATCTCTTGCATGTTTGCTTGCTTCCATCTTTGTTTCGTTTGCCGGGGAGGTTTTGGTCCTTTACCTTACCTCACCATAAAGCTCTTTTCTGGCACCGTTACCACTTATATTTCACTATCTCTTAGCCAAACTAGTGCACCTATACATCTGACAAGTGTACTGGGTGTGTTGGGGACACAAGAGACTTCTTGTATCTTGATTGCGGGGTTGCTTGAGAGGGAATACCTTTGACCACTTCCTACCTGAGTTCAATAAACCTTGGGTAATCCACTTAAGGGAAACTTGTTGCTCTTCTACAAACCTATGCACTTGGAGGCCCAACAACTATCTACAAGAATAGAAGTGCAGAACTCTATCTGGAAAAACGCCGAACCCCCCTATGTTTTTAGGTCAGGGGGCTTATGTAGGCGAAGGGGGAGACCGAGGGGGTGCCCGAGGTGGCCACACCATCCCCAGGCGGGGCCTGTCCTGGATCGCGTAGCCAGGGGGTGTGGGCCCCTCGTGGCCTTCTCCGTCCTATCTTCTGGCTCCATGAGTCTTCTGGTAAAATAGGAGTTTTGCGATATTTTCCGGGATTTTTCCTGAAAGTTGATTTTCTGCACAAAAACTAGACACCAAAGCAATTCTGCTGAAAACTGCGTCAGTCCGTGTTAGTTGTATCCAAATCACACAAATTAGAGGAGAAACAATATCAAAAGTGTTCGGGAAAGTAGATATGTTTGGGACGTATCAGTCCCGTCTAACGATGCAAGGATGATAGATGGCGGTCCCGGCTACCCCGTGGATGGAATAAAGGAGCAGATATCTTGTTAGCTCCATCAGAAGGTGAAGAACATATCCGTCAATGTGGCGGTCGGATATGCTTTACCTTGTCCACCTGACGCACGCTGGCATGGCCGTGAGATTCCAGCTGGCTATGCTAAAGTTGGGGTGGATGAAATCGTAAAGGGATGGGACTCAATGGAGCTTGACATCCCTAGACCTGAAGGTGAGACAACACTCGGAGAAGTACTAGGTGGTAACATTCTATGGTACAAGAACAACATCAAGTTCCCAGGCTCGGCCCCAAGGCCAACACCGCCTCCGAGTCGTCGCAGGTCACCTTCACCTCAATCACCTCCAATAAGCCCACGCCATTATGACTACGATCACCACATCGCGAGTCCATCTCGATCTCTGCCGCAGTTTTAGCAGTCTTCGCTGCCTGCTAAGGACAATAAACGGAAGCGTTCTCCGTTAGTGAGTACTAAACGACGTGGCATCCCAAAATAAAAAATGTCGCCCCTCCCAATAGTGCCTCATAAGAATCTTCCCACCAGACCTTATGATCGTACTGATGTGGAAACTACAGCGATAGCAAAGGTGGAAGTTGCGGTGCATTTTCATAAGAAGAAACTCGAGCCTGCTCCGGTATACACCGAGAAGCAAAAGGCATATGCAATTGAGTTTCTAAACACAAAATCGCAATATGATTTGCACCATAAGTCAGATGACTATCTACGCACACTTCAAAAAGAAGTGATGAAGAGCAAATCAAGTGCTAGCGGGAAAAAATTAACAAGTATAGGTGCAAGCAGGAGCAAAACAGCAAGCAGTAAAAGATCATATGTTACCCTTCTCGGACAACTGGCCAAACAAACGATCACATCCCTCAAGGTGTTTTCCGAAAATGTTCCCCAGCAACTAGGTATGTAAGTAGTTGCGGAGTTGGCATCCAGTATGAAAGTTAGTATTGCTGAACTGTTAGGATCCCAAGACGAACTTCTACCCAAGGCTGTTGTAGCCCGTAGATATGTTGAAGGTGAGAATTTGGTCAGCAAAGAGAGGCTGAAAGAACTGCCAACACAAATGCAGAATATCCATCAATGGTACTAGACGGTCATAAAGCAGGGGAGAGTAATGCTCATAGCCAAAGTCCCACATGAGTACTACTTCATACCCGAAGAGGTCCATATTGAGTTTCTAGAACTATTCCAGTTATACCATCTCGACGCCCTGGACAAATACATCCTCAGCTGCTATTGTCTGTAAGTTGTTGAATTCATTGTCTACATGTTTAGTTTTTCAGTTCAGTACATGTAATTATCCTTATTATATCCTTTTGTACTCTATTATTATGCAGAATGAAGATCCTGGAATGTAAAAGAAGAAGAATCTATAATGTTGGGTTCATTGACCCAGATAAAGTGCATATAAACACGCTAACGTCAAACCCCGAGGAGATGGAGGAAAACATTCTAAGGTTTCTAATGGAGCAAAATTTCTATGACCACATACTGTTTCCTTACAATTTCAAGTGAGGGTCTTACTCTGTTGTACACATTCACTTTTGATTAGTCGATGCTAAGTGTAATTGATAAGATATTGATGTATATATAAATGTTTTCAGCTTCCACTAGATTCTGCTAGACATTCAACTTGATAAGGGAAGAGTTGATGTCATGGACCCATCAAAGAGAAACCTGGAAGATTTCCACAGCATGCAGGACATGCTCCAGAAGTAAGTTTTGCGCTATATCAGTCTCTTTCGTTGATTTCCTAAGATATCAGTTAATGAATAACTGATTCATTCATTTTCTTTGCCGGACAGGGTTTGGATCCGGTTCAAGCGCGAGGTTACGTGTGTATTTATTCAGAAGCTGACGTTTAAGGCGTCCTCGGTAAGTAGGATGTGATATGTTCGTACATCTCTTTACTTCTAGTTTCAATACAATAATGATGCTAGATTATTATTTTGATTGAATTCTATTATCGTAAAGTGCGCGAGGTAGCGACAGGGGTCGAATCTATGTGGATTCTATGTTGGCAAGTTCATTCGCACGTTACCACTAAGCACACAGATTATAGAGTCGACGTAAGCAATACATTCACACCATCATTTTATTACCGTCACTTTTTGTTATCATGATTGATATTCATATTGATCTCCTTTTTCTTATATAGTTCGAGAGAATGCGGGATCAACTCCTACCAGAGCAACGCATACTAGGAATTGCGGAGGAGCTGGTGGGATTTATTTTCAAAGAGATCGTAGATGATGCCGGAGAATTTAGTGTGAATAGGCGCTACTTATCTCCATGTAATCGAATAGACGGACTCTAGTCCCGGTAATTGTGATCTCCATGTAACTATCAAAATTATATATATTTGTATGATCGATATCGTAATACAAGTTATCTTATATATGCACGAATGTGTACGATATGTGGTGGCGTAGAAATATTTAAAAACTATGTTGAAATGAAAAAGAAATAAATAAAACAATACAAAATGAATGCTCTGCCACGGCAGACAAAGGGCACAAAATGCTGCTGCGACATAGAACCACTAGTCCCGGTCCTTAACACCAACCGGGACTAGTGGGGGTGCAACTGCAGCACGCCGCGACGGCCACGTGGACAGCCATTAGTCCCGGCTGGTGATTGGGCCAGGACTAGTGGTTGGGCCTCTACTCCCGCTTGGTTAGTCCCGGTTCTAAAACCGAGACTAGAGGCCCTTACGGTCCAAGACTAGAGGCCCTATTTCCACTACTGTGGACATAGAATTCTACCCACACACTCCTAAAAGTGCACCTAAGCTAGGGCTGCTGGAGAACATTGTTTCCTGTGATCTGGTTGTGTGTGTGTTGGGTGAAGGGGGGGGGTAGGGGATAGGAGTAGGAAAAATGGAACAACACTGACTGCTCCTCTTCGTCTCCGTCACCAGGTCAACTCACCCTCTCCCGACTCCATCAACCCCTATCCCATCTTCGGCAGTGGTGGTTGAGGTATAGCTAGGTCAATTTCTCATATTAAAAAAAATCTCGCTTTATTTACTTTACAGCAGAATAAAAAAACTAGACATATAGTCAACCTAACCTAGCCAGAAGGGCAAGAAGCTAGTTAATATAACCAATAAGCATAGACTAAAAGGGAAGATCAAAAAGTACATCCTAAGAAAGATGCTATACTTAACACTTTTCATAACTGCATGGGCTTATAAAGCACTAGAAATGGAACTATTGAGACTACCACTAGTGTAAGAAAAGAAGTGAAGAGGTCAGACAAATTTCTACAGGCTTGCCAAAATTGACTACATTCAATATAGAACGCACAAATGAACTTTTTCATACAAACAGATGCACACATAGTTGTGATTCATGCATTTCTTATTTTGGTCCGCAAGAGTGCTTTTCAACACTTTTTCCCTATGTGCGCATATGGTCTAGTGGTGGCCCGATATCTAGAGAGGCGAGCAAGTTTGAACAACATCTACAATTGCAACTATACAGAGGTTGTCAACATGCTTTGAATAAGAAGAGCCCCAATTTACCACCTTTGCAAGACGCTTAGGGAGAGGCATTTTATAGAATATAACATTCACACATCTGTGGAAAAGCATCCCTCAATGTTTTATCAAGTCATAGGTCATAACTAGTGGTTTACAGCGATTCATGACACTTTTAGAAGATCCATAGAAACAATATTCTCATATTTCAAGAAAGTCTTGTATGCAAGGTGAGTTGAGAGATGAGATGAGATCAAGGCACCAATTGGTCAAACACCATCGAAGCTACGAGGAAGCCCAAGGTGGTATCCATATTTCAATGTGAGCTTCATGCCATCACATGACTTTATTGTGTGAAACGTAATTGTTTATTCATCTCACCATAAGATTGCACTGAGATAATTGATGGTATTCATGTGACATCTAGAGTTCGAGATCAATGGCTTCAACTTCACAGGCAGAAAGCAATACACCAACAAAGTTTACTTGATGTTGTTGATTTTGATTTCAAATTCACATATGTCTTAACTATCTAGGAAGGATTGGCCCATGGTGGAAGCATTCTTGCACATAACATTGTAAATATCATGAGATAAGTGTCCATCAAGGTAAGTTCTACCTAGTAGATGCTAGAAATCGATGTTGGCATGGATTCATTCCACCCTCTATGCACTAGGTACCATATTAATGATTCCTCCTCAAAGACATGTCCTGATATTGCCAAAGATTTGCTCAATCTCACATACTCAAGCACTATAGTACATTCGAGAGAGCATCTGTTGCATTGAATAGTATATTTAAGATCCTAGATCAGAAGAAGTTCCACCTTTTCACACTCAAGTTAAGCTTGTTCATGCATGTTGCATCCTTCACAACTATATCTTAGGGTTTAATTTATATGAGCATGTGTTGGTAAAGGATGATGTGATTGACACCACTCACTAAGGGCATGGTGTGGTAACACATGATAATGTTGATTGGGTAGGCAAGAAGGATGGATGGCATGAGGAAGTGTGGGAAAATAGACGTAACACAAGGATTTGAAGAGGGAAGAGATGACAATGATGTCGTTCTTATGTGATGAACTCCTCCTGTTGGGGATATACTTTCCGGGTATACCCACAGGACTCACTGACTAGGGTTACCCACCAATGGGTTATAGCTTTGCTTCACGGGCGGCCCAGCCAGAGAAAGAAGAGGAGCCACCTTCGGCTACGACAAGGCCTAGAAGAGTTACCGACTTAGGCATGTAGTATTACTTGTAGTCCAAGCTGTATCTAGTTTACCGACTCTGTAACGTAGCCGGATAGGTCTCTCCTGTAACCCTAGGTCCAGATGACTATATAAACTGGCCCTATGGGAGCCTTTAGGGAACAACCAATCTAACAACACCACAACCTACTCGCACAAGCGAACCTCTCTTGTAATCCATTGTAACATCCGGCTCTCGCCGATATATTACTGGGTTGCTAGCAGGAGTAGGATCCGATCACCATAGTCGGATCTGAACCGGGGTAATCTTGTGTTTACCGTTCCCGAAACATCCGACGTCTCACATCCCATCTTCTCAATGCCGTCAGGACCCCCTATGGCGTACTTGTCGACAATACGACGACAGTTGGCGCCCACCGTGGGGCGGGTGATTTTCAGAGCTTTGTTCTATGCGGAATCTGCGCGTGCAGGAATAGACAAAACAATCGCTATGGGTTGCTGATACGTCCAACTTTCATCACCTTTCTATATTATAATTTGCCTCTATCCATTGATATATTTCATATTAAGAGGTGATACTTATGACTTTTCATCTGTTTTTGCATGTTGGATGATTCTTGGAGGATGAACTGCCGGAGTCAGGATTCTGATGGAAAAAGCGGTGTTTTGATGCAATTTCACGAAGATCAGAAAAATACCAGAAAACTATGGAAAATCCTATTTTCCCAGAAGACGAAGAATGCCAGAAGGGAAGGCGGAGTTGGGCCATAGGGGGCCCACACCTCCCTAGGCGCGGGCCACCCTAGGTCGCGCCTACAGTGGGTGTGGCCCACCTGGCCCACCTCTGGATCCACCCTCTCGCCTACATCTTCTCCTCGAAACCCTAATACACGGGGGAGCAAACACAGAAAGATTTCGCTGCCTCTACGGGGCGGGAAACACCGAGAGAGAAAGAGCTCTCCGGCAGACAGATTTCTGTCGGGGAAATTCCTTCCCGGAGAGGGGAGATCGTCGCTATCAACACCATCATCAAGCTAGGCTTCATCGGGATCATCATCATCATCCACATCATCATCTCCACTAGCAACATCATCACCACTTCATCCCGCTGTAACAGTTGTGTTGAATCTTGCATAGTTCTTAGGGGAAAACTTTCCCGGTGTTGATTACTATTGTAGTTGATGCTTGTGAGTGGAACCATTGGATTATTGTTTATGTTCAGATTGTTATCCATCACCATATCATCTTTGATCTTGATCCATATGATGTCTCGTGAGTAGTTCGTTTAGTTCTTGAGGACATGGGAGAAGTCATGTTGTTAGTAGTGGATTTGTGTTGAGGTATTATTCAATGGTTTGATATTTAAGTTGTGGTGCTATTCTTCTAGTGGTGTCATGTGAACGTCGACTACATGATACTTCACCATTTATGGGCCTAGGGGAATGCATTGTGTATTTGGCTACTAATTGTGGGGTTGCCGGAGTGACAAAAACCTGAACCCCCATTAGGAAACCATTGCACAAGGGAGTGCAGGATCTCAGAGTTTAAGGTTGTGGTTAGGTTTATACCTTAATTGCTTTCTTGTAGTTGCGGATGCTTTCAAGGGGTTTAATCACAAGTATGTATTAGTCCAAGTAAGGTCGGCACATTAGCACAGGTTCACCCACACAACACTTATAAAACCAAAGAAGACTACTCAGCTATATGAAGCGAAAGCACGTGACAATATTCCCATGTGTCCTCGAGAACGTTTGGTCCTCATAAGTATTTCCATTGGCTTGTCCTTTGCTAAGAAAGGATTGGGCCACTTGCTGCAATTGTTTGCTATTTTATTTACTTGCACTTTATTTCTTTGATTTATCAGAAAACCCCTAAAAATCCATTTGCTAAGTATTTACAGAGATTTCCTGCTCCATACCACTAGTCAGCACCTTATGCTCCTCGTTGGGATCAACACTCCTATTTATCGAAAGTACTACGATACACCCCCTTACTTGTGGGTCATCAGTCGCGTGGTTTATGTCAGTGATGTCCCTCTCGTTATTCTCGATGAGACTTGGATTCAGCTAGTAAGCTTGTGACAACCTACAGGATCATGTCCATCGACGAGATCGATATCTACCTCGGTTTCGCTGAACCCGCCAAACCCACCCTTGAGGTGATGACCATGGAGGAAGAACTATCCGGATCTACTCTATCCGCAGAGGCGGAAGAGTTCAAGATCCCGGAAAAACTCGAACCCATCTAGCCCGCTCCTGCAGTGGAAGAAGTGGCGGAAGAAAAATCTGAATCTAATCTCCCCGTTGAGATCGGATACACGGATGAGGAGTATTTCCAATTTGGATCCGGTCCCATCGATGACGTAGCAGAAAAAACACTCTTGAGGCACAGGATAAAGAAGATGACGAAACGCCCCTACATCGATTACGAAGCAATCACTGACATAAAGGAAAGCTTTGAGATGGCAGAGGGGGAAACCCAGCTGTGTCGCTACCTTCAGAACATGAACAAGAAGAACCATTGCTTCGTATACCACATAAGCTCTGGATCCGAGTCTGTCGATGATAGAGTCGGAAACGATTTAGTTCTCGACGCAATCAAAGAAAACACCGACTTACCTGGTTCCCCTCAGGAGTCAATAACGTCGCAGGAACTTCAAGACTTCGAGAAGGAGATGGAGGAGTACGAAGAAGACTACGCCTCCAAACCAGGGCAAGGTGAGCCGGAGACACCTCCAAGTCCATACGATAGCATGGACAAAAACTACACCTCGCAAGACGACATGGACATCGGAGACTCGTCCTAGGTCCAGAAGCCAACCACTATGGAAAGTACCGACAGAAGTTTATCTCCCGGTACCAGACTGAAAGCCGTCTTTGCCACCGGTACGCACATTAAGGCTATTGGGCGGTCAAATAATAAGAAGAAGAAGAACAAAAATCCGACACCGATAGAGCCGGACGTCGAGGAAACCAACAAAGAAAAATTTGACGAAGAGATCGAGATGGAGAATTAGGACAGAGATCCAATTAATTCCACACTAATTGACCCTCCTGTGGATGGACACGTTGTCACCAAGGGTGCACGTGAAATTTACGGCGATGCTCTCACAATACCAATCCCAACTTCTTTGGATCTTACTCTGTATGCACTGGAGAAAAGGGCTGAGGACCTGGAAAAGCACCATTTGTTTTTACTCGAAGTGGCTACGCGCATCATCGAGCTTAAACAGCAGTTAGACATCAATCATGCCAAATATCAGTCAGATTTCAAGCGACTATCAAAAAAGACAAGGGGAGGTCCGGTTCTTGCTAATAGGAACCCGGATATCCACAGAGATTTATTCTATGGTAAATCTAGAGAGAAGATCCGAGTCGACAGCACGCCTTTGAAGAATGCTACAGCAGCTCGGGCTATCCTTGCCAATAATCCGTCTCCCAAGCAAGTCCGACAATGCATTGTGTTGCTGGACAAAGGATTGAAACAGCAGAAGATGGTCGCGTCATTCAGTGGCAAGCTGGCCTCAGAGTAGGAATTTTGCCACACTGGCGCTGACGAGAGACCTCACAGGGACATGGATCAACGATGTCATCCCCAGGGAGAAGAAGAAAATTCAACGATTTGATCAAACGGTCATCATTGCAGGCCCGCACGTGACTGGGCGAGAGTTGTTCCGGCTCTGTCCGAAGAGGCCATCAGGGGAATGGTACCTCTCCAGGGCCATCATCGGCAGAACAACCGCTATAGAGAAGACCCAGAAGTGTGCCGCCAGCGAGAATAGGATCGTCTAAGAATGCCACCACCAAGCCGTTCGGCTGGTAACGCCGGACGAGGAGATGATCCGGATTGTCCTGAATCAAGTAGGGACGGAGCCCGAAGACACCAACATTGGAGTCAGCATAATGAGGCTCCACCACCACCGCGTAGCCCAGCCGGAAACAATCCACCAGGGCCACCATCGCCTCCACGCAGCGACCATGAAGGATATCATCGTAGCCACGGAAGCCGCAGGGGAGGAGGCGGCAATGGTGAGAGGAGAAGCACAAATCCGACTCCGTCGCGTAGAAGTCGCGAGCCTCCAAGACACAGATCTCTCTTGCCAAATGACGCTCGCCATCACATCGAGTCAAACATAGAAGCGCGGCGGTATGAGGAAGAAGACGTATACGTGGGACCCAAGTGCTTTGGCCCAATTATTCATCAGACCAAATTTCTGGTTGACTTTGGTATCGCCAAACAAATCCAACCCTACGACAGCGCGGCTCGGCCAGATACTTGGCTTCAAAAAAAATTCCAGGCTTGTTGCATCGCCAAAGTAGGAAACAGCCTGGTCGTAGTCCGATATCTCCAGCTTATGCTGAGGAAGATGGCTCAATCATGGCTCAATGAACTGCCAGAGAATTCAATTCATAACTGTTATGATATGCAAAGTGCGTTCTTTTCAAACTTCGAGGGAACATACAGGAGACCCTGCACATTCGGAGACTTGTAGCGTTGCACTCAAAGACCCAGAGAAACTTGTCGGGATTACCTCGGACGTTGGATCAACACAAACAACTCCTGTGAGGGAGTAAATGAGAAAACTGCGATTGAGGCATTCATCGCAGGGATCCCAGTCGGATTATTAAGGCAAAGGCTTAAGCGTGACCATGTAACCGATCTGGGAGAGATGATATAAACGGAGAGAAAGTATGCAGACGATGCCGATGATGATTCAGAAGGGCTGCTAAATATTCTGGTCAATCCTAATGCGGCCAAACAGCCAAAACAGAAAACTCAGAAGCGCGGGAACACCTTGGAAGATAAACCGGCTCCGGACAACGCAACTGTCAACGCAAAATTCGGATCCGAAGGACGAGGAGGGCGCGGAGGCGGCCGGGGTCGAGGCCGCGGAACTTCCCAAATCCAGGGCATAGGAGAGCAGCAACCCGGAATAACCTACACATGGGTCGACATTGCCAACAATCCATGTGTCCACCACCTGGATAGTAACGGAGGATCTACCCACACAAATGCTGAGTGTCGTTTCAACGACAACATTAAGAAAGACGAATCCGCTGGCTACAGGGCCAAGCAACAAAAAGGAAAGAAGAATTTCGAGAAAGGCAAGGAGCCCAAGGAAGATTCTGACATGGAAGAAGTGGACGCCGCACAACCCAAGTCGGATGGAAAGAAGGATTATCCCACAAAGAAAGACACATACGTCTGCTTCATTGGGACTCAGCCGGTTAAGGTCAAGAAGGCGATTCTCCATGAGCTCAATGCCACGGTTCCGGCTATCCCCCAGTTTCTGGATTGGTCGGATGTAACCATCACCTTTGACCGCTCAGATCATCTGAGGAAAACACATCGTCGGGGAAAGTATCCTCTGGTCGTTAATCCTCTTATTGATGGCTATGAGTTCTCTAAAACCCTCATGGACGGTGGTAGCAGCATCAACATCCTCTACATCGAAACACTCCACCGTATGAAGATCCATGATATCTAGTTGAGTTACAACAGTGTAACTTTTCATGGCATTGTACCAGGGAGACATGCGGATTCTTTGGGTGAGATCACACTGGACATGACATTTGTAACCCGAGACAATTATCAGACTGAACCACTCTCTTTCGAGGTGGTACCATTCAAAAGTTCTTACCACGCCATATTCGGGCGTCTGGCTTACTGGGCGTTCATGGATCGCCCATGTTACATTTACAACATGATAAAACTTCCAGGTCCAAAGGGTGTCATCACCATCCAGGGAAATATGAAGAAAGTGCGAGAGTGCGACGAAGGATCTTCTACCTTTGCCGAAGCCATGCTACACTCCCAGGAGTACCAAGAGATCAAGAAGACCATCGATCCGTCTGAGATGCCCGCTACAAAGAACGAGGTGTTGAAGCCAAGCATGCATTTCAAGGCGTCAAATGAGACGAAGAAAACATTGCTGAAGGAAGATGATCCCTCCAAGACGATGAACATAGGGGTAGGCTTAGACCATGAATAGGAAAGCGTGCTCGTCGAGTTCCTCAATGCTAATAGTGATATGTTTACATGGCAGCATTCTGACATGACCGGAGTACCTAGGGAACTTGCCGAGAACTCTCTTAATGTGTATCCTAACGCTAAACCCATCAAACAGTCCCTACGACGGGTTGCTGATGAAAAGCGCAAAGAAATAGACAAGGAATTAGCCCGACTAGAATTAGCCAGATTCATAACAGAGGTCATCCACACAAATTGGATGGCAAATCCTGTACTCATCCCTAAAAGGACAAAACTGAATTAAGGATGTGTGTTGATTATACCGCTTTGAACAAAGCCTGTCCAAAAGACTTGTTCCCTTTGCCAAGAATCGAACAAGTTATCGACTCAATGGCAGGGTCGGAATTACTCTGTTTCCTCGACGCATATTCCGTATATCACCAAATACAAATGAAAAAATCGGATCAAATCAATACGTCTTTCGTCACTCCTTTCGGAACATTCTGCTACAAAACTATGCCTTTTGGCTTAAAAATGCAGGAGCAACATATCAACGTACTATGCAACATTGTCTTAACGATCAAATGGGACGCAAAGTCCATGTATACGTAGATGACATAGCAATTATGTCCAAAAAGAAGGAAACTTTAATTTCCGACTTAGAGGAAACATTTGCTATGTGGCATCCCGCAAAACCACTACTAGAAAATCGCGTTGTTTTTGTGCATTGCATCGTCATCATCATGCGTTGTTTGTCTGCACTATTTCGAAAAGCCTAGTTTTGCTTTGTACAAATACCCCTCTTTGTTTCAAATGCAAAACCCCGATCGTATCGGATATTTTATTTACGTAAAAATTATTGCAAAGTAGTCTTGTTTTAAAATAAACAAAACCAAACAAACACATATTTACAAAACTAATAAAACCTAACTCTAAATCCTATATCTACATAGTCCCAATCTACCCACCAACCGCAGCGTGCCACCTCACCCCTCCCCCAATTTCCTACCCACCCCGCCACATCATCAATCCACCAGCTTCCCCCTCTCTCTCTCACCTATCCCCCATCTACCCGCCTGCCCCCCCCTCTCACTTACACTCCGGTCCCACCCTGCTACCCTCTCTCTCCTCTCCCCCCAACCGATCCCTCACCCCACCACAGCCCCTGGGCCCGGCCCCACTCACCCCAGGCCCACTCGCCCCTGCCTCCCCGCTCCCTCTTCCTCCCCGTCCCCAACCTTCTCTCTCCGCGCCTCCATCTCCTCTCCCTGCCACCAGCGCCGCCCGGCCCTCCTCCTCGCTCGCCTCCACAGCCCGCCTCGCCACCCTCTCTACCGCTCCTCCTTCCCCTTGCTGCCCAGCCCGGCCTTGTCAGACGCCCCGCCAGGCTCCGCCCGCTCGCTCTCCTCTCCCTCCTCCCACCTCACCGCGCGCAGCCCCCACCGATGCCCCGAGGCTTCCCTCTCCTCCGCGTCGCCCGCCGGAGCCGACGCGCCACCTCCCGCTCTCCCCGCCTTCGGTGAGCCGCCGCCAACCGCGCGCCTCGCTCCGGCCTCCTACCCCGCTGGCGCCTCCCTCCTGAGCACGCCTTCACCCCGCCACTGCGTCTCTCCCCAGCGCCGCCCGGCCCCCCTTCCTCCATCGCCCTCGCCCCTCCTCCGCCCGCTTGGCCCGTCCGAGCTCCTCCCCGCTGCCTCTTCTCCGAACGCGAGCACCGCGCCAACCTCGTCCTCGCCTCCTCCCCGCGCCGCCGGCGCAGCCGTCTCCCCGTCGCCGGCACGCCGCTGCCCCCTCTCGGCCGCGACGCCTCCTCCTCTGCCTAGCTCGCGCCCGCGAGCTCGCCCTCGCCGCGCTGCCGAGCCGGAGCCCTCCCACCGTCGGCCTCATACGCGGCCTCCTTGGCGCCGCCTCCTCGCGCCCTCCTCCTCGCCGGCCCTACCCTCCGTCGTCCACCGCCGGCCCGTCCCCGTCGGGCTTCGCCCTCTCTACCCGAGCCGCGTCCTCCCGCCCTGCAGCGCCTCCGCCCTGGCCGTGATGCCAGCGATCCTCGGGCTCGTCTCCGGCCGCCGTCCTTCTCCCCTCCGGCGCTGTCCGGCTCGTCGACCTCGCCGGCCCCGCCCGCGGCCCTCTCCCGAGCTTCCCCTTGGCCTCGCCCGCGGCGCCTGCAGGCCCCGCCTCCTCCGATCCCCGATGTCCAAGACCGGCCTCGATAAGAACTATATGTAAGCCGTGTACTCGTGAGGTGACAAGATACTACAAGATCTTCGCATCGAGAGGGTATCGAAAGAATGAGCATGGTGACGCTCGATGGACCATCGACAAGTAATTCGACATGGAACCCGATGACACCGGTACCCCAAGATCTACCACACGGACGCATCACGGACTCGGAGAAAACCCCTCGAAACGACAAGTTCGCCATCCCGGAACCAAAGTGCGAACCCCGGTATCGACTTCATGTTCTCCTTCACGGATGCCAAGACCGAATCTCGTCGAACCCGTGGAACCCCGAAAACCTCCCCAAGATCTACGCTGCGGAACAACAAGGCCGTTGGAGTGGAATCGACATGATCTCCTTCACGGATACGACAAGTACTCCCTCGAGGACGCCGAGTACTTCACCCCGGATACCGAGACCCCGGTGCGACAAGTGCTTCTTCCCGGACGCCGATTCCGCCGAGAACGAATTCGTCGAACCCCAGATCCGAACCCTGAGACCGAACCCCGAACCCCGGAACCCCAAGTTCATCGAGGCCCTCTAAAGTGTGAACCCCTTACCGAAACCCTATTTTATAATATAATACAACTTGTCGCATATTACTTGTCATACTTGCATGCATATTGTCATGTGGTTTGGGGGCCTTATGCCGATTCACCTCTAATTAAATATGGGGCCCATATGCGGGCAAATCTAGCCTTATATTGGCCTCATTTAAATTTGTGTAGCGAACCGGTGCGATCTTTTCCCTTGTTAAGACAACATTTAAGTTGCGGGGTATCTAAACAACACGAACCATCTAAATAATTGTCGGGACCCCGGTTCCACTTAATACTGCCTAATTGCATCGCACCTTTGCCATGTCATACATCATACATGCATCATGCCCGATCTTCTGCCGTAATCTTAAATATTGCATCCGGTGTTTATCCTAGTGTTTTGCTTCTTCGCGGATAAGGCCGTTGAGTTGATGTGAGCTTCGCCCCGATCTTCGGTTGAACCTTCGACAATGTTTTCAGGCGAGCATCTCCCTCTTTCTACCTATCTTACTTTTATAGTATTTATTCCCTCCTATTGTTCTATTGCTATCTGTGTTACAATGCTCTAGTTTTCGTACCCGTGATATCCCTTGCAGCCTTATATTGCCTTGGACACATCCTATTACCTGTTGATTGGTAGATAGTTGGACTGTGGCGTCGTGATCGCTTGCTCAAGTGCTGTTGCGTGTCGCCAAGTACCACAGTTGTTGGAGTATTGCCGCCTGTTTGACGTTGGAGATGATCATGGCTTTACTTTTCATAACTTTAATTCCTGTTTAACAACTAAAATTGAAGCAAGTAAGCAGAGGCACAGGTGGGCAATAGATGTTATTTGGTTGTTAACCGTCCACTTTTGTCCCGTAGGACCCCGAGTGCTTGATACCTGTTCCTTGATTTATCGCGCTATCCACATCCGGGAGGATTATGGGACCCCCCTGAGCCAGAGCTTGATTCAGTCTTATTTCTTGGGGCCACAAACTAGTTTGAGGTTTTATTTACTATCCTGTACTTATGCCATGCTACTACTGTATTTACGATTGTGCGAGGAGCACCTTGCTGTTAGGATCGGGACACGTTTGGCGGTGTCGACAAGCCCGATTTGGGTTCCCGATCGTTCTGACCATCCACCCAAACCTCGGGTCCGTCTGAGTCAGCTAACCGTTGCGGTGTACTCAAGGGTGGCCCCTGAAATATTTCTGAATCTGTGATTGCTTTGTCGTGAAGGCCTCGTTGGGTTTTGATTTGGTTTTCGAGGTTGATCGAGTGTGTGTTGCTATTTGTGCACCGGCGGGTAAAACTTTACGGCCGTGTCATGTTATGGACGACTTGGAGCATGATATCTCGATCATAGATAACTATAATTAAAGTAGTGCTATAAATTTGACTTTATAATGACTAGTAATCAGCTTCACTATAATGGAATGGCTAAATAATACGCCCACAATTGCTTGTTTGGAGTGTAAACGCGACCATTGTATCTGACTAGTAAGTATGGCAACTACAACGGAATGGCTAAATAAAAGTACCAACAACTGCTGGGTTTTGGGTTATCTCATGCTAATTGTATCCGACTAGTAAGTGTGGCCACTATCACGGAATGGTTAACTAAAAGTGCCCACTGCTTATTTTATCAGGATGATTATCTAAACCTGACTAGTAATTGCTGCAACGATAACTGAATAAATAAAACTGCCAACTGTGTGAGTTCCTCGGTTGACTTCCTCGTTTGGTCTCGAGGGGGAAACGCCAGGATGGGTTTGTTTGATGATAGTATCAGGTTGGTTCCGAATAGGTCTTTCTTACCCCTCTCTGATAGCCGCCAGTTACATCGAGTCTCTATAGGGTGTTTAGTGCATGCTGCCGCTGCCGCTTCAGTCCACCATACCTATGTAGGCGAGGACCGCCGAATTCTAGCCTCGCTGCATCTTGGCCTCGATCGACGCCTCCTCTTTTCCCTTTGCCCTTTTCGGCACCTTTTGTTTAAGCAGGTTTCGTTAGCGGTGGTTACCTTCGGCTTGGCTTTGGGCAGGTTATGGGCGCCATTGTTATTATTCTTGGGCTCTTAGCCCCATTTGCATCTTGTCCGTAGCCGGACGCTCTACCGCTTTCAAGGTGATTTGGATCTTTGTATATTATATCGTATTCTTGACTCTTTGTCTTTGTTGTATATATATATCTGCTCGTGGGTCCCATCGAGGACTGTTGTGTAATGTTATTACTTCTTTTCCACCACGAAAGTGCTGGTGAGCACCTTTGAATCGTTTCTATGCGGGTTTGGCGGGTTTCGCTAAGACTTGCATAGGTCCGATTCGAGGGTGTTCTGAGTGTGGTATCGAGCTCAGATTGCGATACCACAAGTCCAGCCTGTAGGATAACCTAGCTGACGGCCGAAGTAGAGTGTCAAAAACTATTTTGGAAAAATGGTTGGCTAGATCTGGTTAGGTCTGATTTTACTCCTTACCCCTCTGCTATTCTCCTCTTACCTCTACGTGTTTTGAATCCGCTCTCGTCTTTTTATTCGAGTCCAGGAATTCTCGTGGTTGGGTTTTCGTCGTACCTTTAGGTTTTCGCTTCCTCCTTTGGTAACGGTGTTGCTACATCAGGTCTTCCTGCTATCCGAGGAATCCTTCGTCTGGTGGACTCCTCTTGGTTCCTTCTCGTGTCTTCCGGTGTTTTTCGACGCGACGACATCATCTACGCCAGATCCGATGCAGAGTCTGCATCGCTCATTTTTTCCGAACCTCGCTTGTCGAGATCTTCAGTCTGATTCCGAGAATGGTTGCATGCTTTTCTACTGATTGTGCAGAGTAATAGTTTGGGTGCGTGATGGATTGGCCCCCATGTCGACTACCCCTTCTATTCGCTTTTGTACATTGAAGTTGATGAGAATGCATCGGTTCCCCCTTTCCATCGGAGCTAGAGGTGGCTTTATCTGTTGATGCCTCTACCTTCGACCTTTTGTTTCCGGAGTGTTCTCTCGACGATCACGGACAACGATCTCTTGTTAGTGGTGTCGCGAGGATCTACACGATGCGAGAAGATTCAGATCGCCGCCCTTATTTCCGGTACCATGAGGCGGATCTCGAGGTCGTGATCCATTGTTAGTGGTGTCGAATTGTGGCATCCCGCAAAACCACTACTAGAAAATCGCGTTGTTTTTGTGCATTGCATCGTCATCATCATGCATTGTTTGTCTGCACTATTTCGAAAAGCCTAGTTTTGCTTTGTACAAATACCCCTCTTTGTTTCAAATGCAAAACCCCGATCGTATCGGATATTTTATTTACCTAAAAATTATTACAAAGTAGTCTTGTTTTAAAATAAACAAAACCAAACAAACACATATTTACAAAACTAATAAAACCTAACTCTAAATCCTATATCTACCTAGTCCCAATCTACCCACCAACCGCAGCGTGCCACCTCACCCCTCCCCCAATTTCCTACCCACCCCGCCACATCATCAATCCACCAGCTTCCCCCTCTCTCTCTCACCTATCCCCCATCTACCCGCCTGCCCCTCCTCTCACTTACACTCCGGTCCCACCCTGCTACCCTCTCTCTCCTCTCCCCCCAACCGATCCCTCACCCCACCACAGCCCCTGGGCCCGGCCCCACTCACCCCAGGCCCCACTCGCCCCTGCCTCCCCCCGCTCCCTCTTCCTCCCCCGCACCGCGTCCCCCAACCTTCTCTCTCCCCGCGCCTCCCTCTCCTCTCCGGCGCCGGCCACCGCGCGCCGCCGGCCTCCCTCCTCCGCTCGCCTCCACCGCCAGCCAGCGCCTTCGCCACCTCTCTACCGCTCCTCCTTCCCGTCGCTTCATGAGCCCGGCCCGTCAGACGCCAGCAGCCAGGCTCCGCCGCTTCGGCTCTCCTCTCCTCCTCCCACCTCACCGCGCAGCCCCCACTGAGCCTTCCTCTCCTCCGTGTCGCCCACGGAGCCGAGACGCCACCTCCGCTCTCCTCCCGTGGCGAGCCGCCAACCTCGCTCGCCTCCTACCCGCTGGCGCCTCCCTCCTGAGCACGCCCGGGCGACCACCCCGCCACGCGTCTCCTCCCAGGCCGCCACCGGCCCGGCCTTCCTCCATCGCCCTTTTGCCTCCTCCCTCCGCCGCTTCGGCCCGTCCCGAGCTCCTCGCTGCCTCTTCTCGAACACGAGCAGCGCCAACCTCGTCTCGCCTCCTCCCGCGCGCAGCTGGCCGTCTCCCCGTCGCCGACGCTGCCCCTCTCGGCGACGCCTCCTCCTTCGCTTAGTCGCATGGCTCAGCCTGCCCTCCGCTGGCTGACCGAGCTGCCGGAGCCCTCACCGTCGGCCTCCGCCACCATGGCCTCCTCCGGCGCCGCCTCCTCCTCGCCGGCCCTACCCTCCGTCATCCACCGCCGGCCCGTCCCCGTCGGGCTTCGCCCTCTCTACCCCGAGCCGGCCGCGTCCTCCCCGCCTCTGCAAGCGCCTCCGGCCTCACTGGCCGTGGCCAGCGTCCTCGGGCTCGTCTCCGCCGTCCTTCTCCCCCTCCGTATTGTCCGGCTCGTCGACCTCGCCCTTGGCCCTCTCTCGAGCTTCCCCTTGGCCTCGCCCGCGGCGCCTGCAGGCCCCGCCTCCTCCGATCCCCGATGTCCAAGACCGGCCTCGATAAGAACTATATGTAATCCATGTACTCATGAGGTGACAAGATACTACAAGATCTTCGCATCGAGAGGGTATCGAAAGAATGAGCATGGTGACGCTCGATGGACCATCGACAAGTAATTCGACATGGAACCCGATGACACCGGTACCCCCAAGATCTACCACACGGACGCATCACGGACTCGGATAAAACCCCTCGAAACGACAAGTTCGCCATCCCGGAACCAAAGTGCGAACCCCGGTATCGACTTCATGTTCTCCTTCACGGATGCCAAGACCGAATCTCGTCGAACCCGTGGAACCCCGAAAACCTCCCCAAGGTCTACGCTGCGGAACAACAAGGCCGTTGGAGTGGAATCGACATGATCTCCTTCACGGATACGACAAGTACTCCCTCGAGGACGCCGAGTACTTCATCCCGGATACCGAGACCCCGGTGCGACAAGTGCTTCTTCCTGGACGCCGATTCCACCGAGAACGAATTCGTCGAACCCCAGATCCGAACCCTGAGACCGAACCCCGAACCCCGGAACCCCAAGTTCATCGAGACCCTCTAAAGTGTGAACCCCTTACCGAAAAACCTATTTTATAATATAATACAACTTGTCGCATATTACTTGTCATACTTGCATGCATATTGTCATGTGGTTTGGGGGCCTTATGCCGATTCACCTCTAATTAAATATGGGGCCCATATGCGGGCAGATCTAGCCTTATATTGGCCTCATTTAAATTTGTGTAGCGAACCGGTGCGATCTTTTCCCTTGTTAAGACAACATTTAAGTTGCGGGGTATCTAAACAACACGAACCATCTAAATAATTGTCGGGACCCCGGTTCCACTTAATACTGCCTAATTGCATCGCACCTTTGCCATGTCATACATCATACATGCATCATGTCCGATCTTCTGCCGTAATCTTAAATATTGCATCCGGTGTTTATCCTAGTGTTTTGCTTCTTCGCGGATAAGGCCGTTGAGTTGATGTGAGCTTCGCCCCGATCTTCGGTTGAACCTTCGACAATGTTTTCAGGCGAGCATCTCCCCCTTTCTACCTATCTTACTTTTATAGTATTTATTCCCTCCTGTTGTTCTATTGCTATCTGTGTTACGATGCTCTAGTTTTCGTACCCGTGATATCCCTTGCAGCCTTATATTGCCTTGGACACATCCTATTACCTGTTGATTGGTAGATAGTTGGACCTGCGCGTCGTAGTCGCTTGCTCAAGTGTTGTTGCGTGTCGCCAAGTACCACCGTTGTTGGAGTATTGCCGCCTGTTTGACGTTGGAGATGATCATGGCTTTACTTTTCATAACTTTAATTCCTGTTTAACAACTAAAATTGAAGTAAGTAAGCAGAGGCACAGGTGGGCAATAGATGTTATTTGGTTGTTAACCGTCCACTTGTGTCCCGTAGGACCCCGAGTGCTTGATACATGTTCCTTGATTTATCGCGCTATCCACATCCGGGAGGATTATGGGACCCCCGAGCGAGCTTGATTGGTCTTATTTCTTGGGGCCACAAACTAGTTTGAGGTTTTATTTACTATCCTGTACTTATGCCATGCTACTACGTATTTACGATTGTGCGAGGAGCACCTGCTGTCTTAGGATCGGGACACGTTTTGGCGGTGTCGACAAGCCCGATTTTGGGTTCCCGTCGTTCACGGCCGTCCACCCAAACCTCGGGTCCGTCTCGAGTCACTAACCGTTCTTGGTGTACTCCAAGGGGTGGCCCCCTGAAATATTTCTGAATCCTGTGATTGCTTTGTCGTGAAGGCCTCGTTGGGTTTTGATTTGGTTTTTCGAGGTTGATCGAGTGTGTGTTGCTATTTGTGCACCCCGGCCGGGTAAAACTTTCTGAAAGCCGTGTCCGCGGTTATGGACGACTTGGAGCACAGTATCTCGATCATAGACAACTATAATTAAAGTAGTGCTATAAATTTGACTTTATAATGACTAGTAATCAGCTTCACTATAATGGAATGGCTAAATAATACTGCCCACAATTGCTTGTTTGGAGTGTCGCTTGCGACCATTGTACCTGACTAGTAAGTATGGCAACTACAACGGAATGGCTAAATAAAAGTACCAACAACTGCTGGGTTTTGGGTTATCTCATGCTAATTGTATCCGACTAGTAAGTGTGGCCACTATCACGGAATGGTTAACTAAAAGTGCCCACTGCTTATTTTATCAGGATGATTATCTAAACCTGACTAGTAATTGCTGCAACGATAACTGAATAAATAAAACTGCCAACTGTGTGAGTTCCTCGGTTGACTTCCTCGTTTGGTCTCGAGGGGGAAACGCCAGGATGGGTTTGTTTGATGATAGTATCAGGTTGGTTCCGAATAGGTCTTTCTTACCCCTCTCTGATAGCCGCCAGTTACATCGAGTCTCTATAGGGTGTTTAGTGCATCTTTTGCCGCTTGATCCACCATACCTATGTGAGGACCGCCGAATTCTAGCCTCGCCGTGTCTTGGCCTCGATCGACGCCTCTTTTTCCTTTGCCCTTTTGTCGGCACCTTTTGTTTAAGCAGGTTTCGGCGTCGTTAGCGGTTACCCTTCCGGCTTGGCCAAGGGGTTATGGGCGCCATTGGTTATTCTTGAGGGCTCTTAGCCCCATTTGCATCTTGTCCGTAGTCGGACGCTCTACCGTTTTCAAGGTGATTTGGATCTTTGTATATTATACGTATTCTTGACTCTTTGAGTCATTTGTATATATCTCTATGGGTCCCATCGAGGACTGTTGTGTAATGTTATTACTTCGTTTTCCACCCGCACGAAAGTGCCTGGTGGGCACCTTTGAATCGTTTCTATGCGGGTTTGGCGGGTTTCGCTAAGACTTGCATAGGTCCGATTCTGAGGGTGTTACATGCTAGCCTACAAAAAATCAATATGATGCTAAATCCGAAGAAGTGTTTCTTTGGAATTCTAGACGGAAAATTGTTAGGTTTCATCGTGTCTGAAAAAGGCATAGACTTGAACCGGGACAAAATTAAGGCTATACTCAACATTACGAGGCCGACTCGCCCGAAGGACGTGCAACGCCTCACTGGTTGCATCGCAGCAGTGAGTCGGTTCGTCAGCCGGCTCGGAGATAGAGCCGCACCTTTATACAAACTCTTGAAGAAAAACGATAATTTTGTCTGGACCTAGGAAGCCGATACTGGCCTACAAAGTTTGAAAGACCTATTTTCAAATCCACCAGTTCTCACAGCGATGGAGCCTTAGGAGCCTATGTTACTTTACATTGCAGTGACTAACAAAGTCATAAGTGTGGTAACAGTAGTAGAGCGCGAGGAGGAAGGCCATGAGCACAAGGTGCAGCGTCTAACTTACTATCTGAGTGAGGTTCTGACAAAATCGAAACAACGGTATCCACACCATCAAAATCTAGCCTATGTTCTTTGCATCCAGAAAGTTACGACACTACTTTCAAGAGCACAAGATCACAGTGGTGATTATTTCTCCCCTATGAGATATAATAAACAATCGCGACTCCATAGGACGTGTTGCAAAGTGGGGAATAGAGCTTGCAGCTTTCGATATTGAGTACAAGCCATGTATAGCAATCATGTCCCAAATACTTGCCGATTTCGTCTTTGATTGGACAGAGACGACAGAAAATACAAGTCCTCCAGACTCGGAATTTTGGACCCTTCACTTTGACGGATCAAAAGCACGAGGAGGCTCAAGGGTGGCGTGGTGCTCAAGTCACCCCAAGGAGACAAGATGTTCTATGTGTTATAAATACACTTCACGGCAACCAATAATATTGTCGAGTATGAAGCATTGTTACATGGAATACGCATGGCCAAAAACATTGGCGTAAAAAGACTCATGTGTTACAGAGACTCGGATTTAGTTGCTCAGCAAGTATCCGACATCTGCAATGCAAATAAACACATGGCAGCCTACAAAGCTGTTGCAGATGAATTATCTAAATCGTTTGAGGGTTTTGAAGTTCAACACATCCCTCGAGCAGAAAATGAGGAAGCGGATGCTTTATCAAGGATAGGCTCTACATGGAAACAAGTCCCGGATGACGCTTTTTAGAGCATTTAAAGGTCCCTTCCATCACTGGAGTTGATAAGAACTATCCGACGAAATTCGACTCACCTTTAGTAGTAGTTATGGCTGTAATTCCCAGCTGGACAAAACCCTATCTGGATTTCCTGATACACGGAACATTAACCAAAGACGAAGTCCTGAACTGGCAGATCGTTCGACAAGCGAAAGCCTACACAATAATAAATGGTTAGCTCTATAAGCGGAGTGTTTCTAGGGTTTTTCAGTGATGTATTTCTCTGGAAGAAGGAGTGGAAATCTTACGAGAAATTCACGAGGGCGAGTGTGGTCACCATGCTGCAGCCAAATCCTTAGTGCAAAAGCTTTTAGACACGGATTATTTTGTCTTACAGCTAAGGCAGATGCTGATAAACTGGTCAAAACGTGCAAAGGCTGCCAAAAGTACGCCCGTCCGGCACATGTTCCGGCTAATCAGTTGCGAACAATCCCTATTACATGGCCATTTGGGGTCTGGGGGATTGATATGGTAGGGCCGTTTCCCACGGCAAAATGTGGATTTACTCACCTACTAGTGATGGTGGATAAATTTACAAAGTGGATTGAGGCTAAACCCGTAACAATTTGCGATGGAGCCATAGCCAGAAAGTTTGTTGAGGACGTAGTCATCTGATTCGGATATCCGCATAGTATAATCACTGACAACGGGAGCAACTTTTTCATGGGGGAACTTGCCGAATTCTACGAGGAGCAAGGGATCCGACTTGATATTGCATCAGTCGCGCATACATAGGCTAACGGACAAGTCGAAATAACTACGGTCTTATTTTACAAGGACTCCCACCTCGTCTCGAGGCACCACTTCGTCGTGAAGCGAGGGCTTGGATGGAAGAATTACCGTCTGTGATATGGAGGTTGCGTACAACTCCTAACAGGTCACCCGGATACATTCCTTTCTTCTTGGTCTACGGTGCAGAAGCAGTTCTTTCAAGTGATTTAATTCATCAATATCCTCGAGTCAAAGCATATATCGAAGAAGATGCAGAAGTTTCTTGACAAGATGACCTTGATATAATCAAAAAAGTTCGCCTCGTTGCAGAGCGGAGATCTACAGCCTATCAGCAGAAGTTGTGCAAGTATCATAGTTAGAGAGTGCAGAACCGTTCTTTCAGGAAGGGCGATTTGGTTCTCCGACTTGTGCAAAAAAAGCACAAACTTTCTTCGATTTGGGAAGGACCTTTTATGATTAGCACAGTTCTGTATAACGGGTCATATTATTTAACCAATGTGAGACTTGTCAAAAAAAGACTGGACACTCTGAAGAGAAAGAGATCTGGCGGTAGTATAGACCCGGATGAGATAGATCGTCTATAGAATATTGCACAGATACTTCCCTTCTATTCTTAGATATATTTCCTTGTAATCATATGTGTACATGTTCAAAGTGAAATAAAGTACTGGTTTCCTCATATCTTATTTTTTGAGAAGTTTTTTACCAGCTTATTTCCAAACGAGCATGTCGTTTTCAAAAATCCCAGAATGATTGAAAGTACTTTATGCTCATGTTCGTTCTGGTTATGATTTTTGAGTATTTAAAAAATATTACCTTAGGGTAAAAAATTCAATTTATTGTGTATACTTTGATTTTTTTATCTAATTGCTCAGAAGAGGGTATATTCTGAGTAATGAATTGTTGGTACTAGAAGCCTGCTTGTTTCCGAGTTTAAACTGGTTTAGCAATTGAGTTCGGTTTCTCGGCAAAGTTTTCGTGCTAAAAGTTGGCCGGCTCATGAAAGGGACGAGGTATAAAGCTAGATAAAACGATAAGTGTAAACATAAAAATGTGCTTAAGAAATTTTCAGGCACACGCATAAAAATATATGCAAACAAGTGCTAAGATAGTAAAGGCATTAGTTCTTACAGACCAACACATACAAAAGCGAAATATTGTTTCCATCATTAAATGCCAAATGATAAATTTCAGTATAATGCATTAAAAATGTTTATACTATAGAATCAGGTGGTGGTGATGAAGAACGTGGAGCGCTAGAGTCGACATCATCGTCGCCCTGGACCTAGGACTCGGAAGCTCCTTCGACGAGGCTATCTTCCGGCTCTTGGGGCAACGGAGGCACAATGACGGATTCAAAGAATGGCATCGTATAATTAGTCATCTCCGCCATATGGCAAGCATAACCTACACATGATTCTTGGATGCCTTGATGTTATGCGGGTTACCCTCATCGTCCTTGTCGGCAATGCCCTTGGTGACATGCCAAATCTCCATATCTCTATGGTGGCTCATCACCATGGTAAGGGCAGTCTGCGCAGCGGTCCGAGCATAGGAGATCTTCCAGCCTTCGATAAGCTTTGGAATCTCCTTGGCTCTGTCCCTAACCTCGATCACTGGCATTTTGTGCAAGTCGGAAAGTCTAACCGACTCTCCAGCCTCTTCAAGAGTCTGGCAAAAGTCGAAAAGAAGATCTCTGACGAGATTTATGCGCTTGAGGCGTGGCTCAGAGGAAGAAGAGTCAGAAAGGTTCAGAGGATCTTGGAAAGAACCAAAAATAAAAAATGACCATAAAAAAGTCGAAAAATCAATCGAAGAAAGAAAGTCGGAAATCTTACCCAACACGGAGTGGTTCCACTGAGCATGCTCCTCTCGGAGGCTATTCAGTTCCTTCTCTATGGCCTGGGCTAGATCCCTCTGGCTCTCGAAGTCCTTCTTGAGATCATCAATTTGTTTATCTCAGAGGGCTAGCAGCCTCTCGAGCCTCTGGGTTTCCATATTGCTTGACTCTAGGACGACATTTACGGATTTCTCTGATTCAGCCTTTAGTTTCTCGAGCTTGTCCCGTAGTTCAGCATTCTCCATCTCCAAGACCTTGAAGTTCTCGACTTGCTCCACCATCTTGCTGGATTCACCAAGTAATTCCGCAAAGGGAAAAATATCAGTCGAACGGATCAGTTTGGCTATGGCAATTACTAAATGAAAAAGAGGGAGTTGGAAAACTTTACCTTCCGCTTCATCTTTCTCAATCTTCAACTTTCAATTCTCAAGGCGCGGAGCCTTAATATCCTTGCGCTTATTGCATATATTCTTGAGAAATTCCTGGTTGAAAGATGCAATTTTCTGTAAGTTTAAAGACGGAATACCGTCAAACGACTACTAAGACTCGGGCTGCAAATTTAACCAAGTAAAAATACAACACGAGTCTTGGGGGCTACACTACATCGTTCTTTTGCATCCTATAAGCATCAACTCGGATTAAATGCTATAATGTTTATCCGACTTTATGCTTGGGGGCTAGAGGATATGATAATAAACACTGCAAATAAGATTCGGAAAACTTACAATATGTTCCAGATGTAGCTTCTCAACTCCAAGTTTAGTGTTGTGAAACACTTTCTCGGCAAGGGAGAGGGAGGGAACGTCCATCGTTGGGAGTTCGCCAGACTCAATCTTCGCATCCCGAACCAAAATTTGGTCCAGGAGGCTAACCAGCTTCACGTCCTCTCTCTCCTGGCTTGCTGCCTCTAGAGTAAGTATCTGTTTCTCAAGACTGGACCGAGCCAACTTGAGAATCTCCTCCTTTTTCTTCCGCTTCAGGACAGAGGCGGTAGAGCTGGCCACTTTATCCATCTGTCCTGTAGACATTACCATGGAATCATTAGTCTTGACGGGTTCACCCTTGTTAGTTGCTTGGCTACCAATGGTAACCATGACTTTTGAGGTGGTGCTGGCATCGGGGACGGGAGAACCGGCATCAGAAGAGGTCGAAACCTCTGGTGCTGATGACGAGGCACTGCCTGGAGTTGGCGGTGGCATAACTGGAGAGATGACAAGCTTCTGCTGGCGCAGCTGCTTGCCCGGCTTGCTATCTGGCTTTAACTTGCTCTTCAAAACTGTTTTTGCTCTGAAACACGTAAATCCAAATATCAGGTATGCTTCGTAAAGAAAGAAATGCATAAAGTACTGCATATATTTACAAGGTGATTTCCTTTTAACTGCTGGAAACACTTGGCTGCCAGCAGTGAAAACAACCTCCTTGGCCTTGCGCTTCTTGGAAGCAGAGGCAGGAATTTCTTGCACCTCATCATCGCCTCTAGATCGTCTGAAAGATATCCCTCTAGTGGAGCTAACTCAGACTCGGGGAGCTTCTTGAGCTGATAAAGTCGAAAAGCATCAGTAAAAATAGAGTCAGAGGAAAAGACAGAAAAGAACGACAAAACGCAAATGCAGAGTTGAAATATTTATCGGAGTCAAAGGACGGTCAATCGTAAACATCTTCAGGGAGACATCCGAAACTTTTCTTTCCACTCTCTCCTTGATCAAAAACTGCATGCGGGTCTTGTAATCCTTCGTCGGAATACGATGCGGGCTGACCTGCAGGCAGTCCTTCTTGTCGCCGGTGATTATGTGCATGAGGCGATCTCCATGATGCTGCAGAGGCTGGATCCGACGATCCAGCCAGCAGTGGATCAAGTCGGATCCACGGAGGCCCTTATGTTTCATCAGAAACTCAATCCGCCCTTTGACGAGGATCAAGATATCTGAAAGTTCTGGCACTTCCGCGTCCCATGATTCCTGGTGGGGAGCGGCACCGTCGACGAAGGCTAGAAGACCTTCCGCCTTTGCAGGAGACAGAATATAATTGTTGTAAAAGAAGGTTCTGGCCTATTGTTTTACAGATTCACTAGAGTTAATCCTAGGATAAACTTGGTTTCTCCTAAGGAATAAGCTAAGAGTGCCGGTGGTGTAAGGAACACCGACATTGATGGAGTTCTTCCGGGTACCATAGTAGTACCAGAAAAGGGTGAGACTTGGCCTAATGCCAAGAAACCCCTCGCTCAAAGCTGCATGAGCACTAAGCTCTAGCAGGGAGTTGGAAGGAAGATTGTGAAGCTGCACACCGTAATATTTGAGGACCTCGGTGAATAAGTCCGACGGTGGGAGGCTGAGGTCGCGGTCGACGTGCGTGCCGAACAACACTCGCTCGCCGTCGCGCGGTGTGGGACTGGCGTCTCCAGCAGTGCTCCGCCATGCGCCGGCGATGAGGTAGCCCTCGTCCTCCATGACCTGGAGCTCGGCGTCGTCCATGATGCTCGGTACCCAGAGGCCCCGCATCTTCCTTTCGTCCGTCGGCGCCGTTCCCGCCGCCGCCCCAGAGCTAGTGTTGTCGCCATTACGCTTGGGGAAGATGAAAGATTGGTGGAGGTTGGGGTTTTCTCGCGGCGCGTAGATGAGAATGGATGCGGAGAGCTCGAGGAGTACGAGGAGGCAATAAGTGAAACAATGGATAGATGAATCTGGGGGAGAAGGGTTTCCTCTCTCTTTTATTTACATCTGTGCCAAGATTCGCGTTCAAATCGCGCGATTTGCGCCACGCGTATAGGAGAGGGGGAGGTGGCGTCCTCGCGACTCCTCTGCCCGCTTGATTCTCGCATGAGCATTAAAACGGTGCTCTGTTCCGTAGGAAGCGGACCCACCAACGGTCGTGTTGACGAGATTCTTGTCAGTGACAAGACCTGGTCTAAAAAGTTGCCAGATAGCACGCCGCTGTTTAAAATCTGGCTCATGTTTAAAACTGAGCAAGGAAGAGACTAAAGGTCAGAGAAAAACATATCCGACTCAGATGACTCGGAATCCTACACTACTAAAAGAAGTTTTCGGGAACCCTTCAAGATTCTCAAGACGAAGAAACCATCAAGCTAGACGATTTATCCGACTTTGGATCTTGGAGACTTCCGGGGGCTACTGTTGGGAATATACTTTCTGGGTATACCCACAGGACTCACTGACCAGGGTGGCCCACCAACGGGTTAGAGATTTGCTTCACGGGCGGCCCAGTCAGAAAAAGAAGAGGAGTCACTTGACAAGGCCCAGAAGAGTTACCGACTTAGGCCTGTAGTATTACTTGTAGTCCAAGATGTATCTAGTTACCGACTCTGTAACATAGCCGGATAGGTCTCTCCTGTAACCCTAGGACCCGGTGACTATATAAACCGGTCCTATGGGAGCCTTTAGGGCACAACCAATCTAACAACTCCACAACCTACTCGCACAAGCGAACCTCCCTTGTAATCCATTCTAACATCCGGCTCTCGCTGATATATTACTGGGTTGCTAGCAGGAGTAAGATCCGATCACCGCAGTCGGATCTGAATCAGGGTAAACTTGTGTTCACTGTTTCCGAAACATCCGACGTCTCACACCCCATCTTCTCAATGCCTCCAGGACCCCCTATGGTGTACTTGTCGACAATACGATGACACCTCCTTGGTCGTTGTTGATGAAATTCATCCTTATATGACTATAATGATAAGTTTTCGTTTGTTTCATAGGAATATAAATTTTTAACTTCGTGCTCCCAAACACGCTACTAATTTTGGTTGCTCGTAGGTTACTATCTTATTAGATATATGTGTGGTGGTGTAGTTTGTTGGTAAGGTCACCACTTGTGAGCAAATGTGGCCACAAACATAGGATGCAAGCAATCAAACATGGTGTCGTTACATCTTGAGAGCATCTTTTCCTTGCGCCAAACATTGAGTATCAAACGACCACTTTAGAGCATCTCTAGCAGATTCCGGATACACGCATACCGAAAAACTCATTTGGGGTACACGCTAAACATGTTTTGCAGTATGAATTTTATCTGCCTATGAATTGGTGCTACAAATTTAAGAAAAAGCACGGGCGCTAGATTTTCACTACGGTCGTCATCCAACAAATAATTTTTAAGCTAGATAGTTCGATACATTGCGATCACGCAAAAAAACTAGCTAGATAGTTGGATGGTCTAACCCTAACCCTAGATCTAACCTTAACCCTACTCCTTGTACTGAGGTACGACGGAGCACTCTAACAGAGCGACCTCCTCCCACGCCGCATCGAGGTGTTGGCATTCGGTATCAGCATCAGTATTCGCCGTTGCTTCGGCTTCGCGGGCACACAATATCTTCCTAACTTTGCAAAAGCGGAAGACTGTAGAAAGGATGTGCTCGCCGAGCACATAGAATTTGTCGTCCTATCTGGCCTCTGGAACACGGCACCATAAGCATGCGCATGCTGTCAACACCAATCCGGGTAGCGATTTGTCTCCTGTGGGATGTACTATGTAGCTCCCCGCCTCTGCGTCATAAGTGTGATTCTTCTCGATGAATATCGCGCAACTCGTTTCAGTGGGTGGGTCAGAAGGCGCCACAATTTTTGGGCAAACTTAAAGTGAACCACAAATGCTCCCTCCTTGATTTTGTTCTTAATATGTTCTAAATAGTGTGCAATGAAGATCAACTATTGTTCATGGTTTCTAATAGTGGTATTACCGGGTAAACCATTAGACATAGAACTTAAGATTTAATGTTATGTATACCTTGTTAAAACATCTTATTTTTTTGGTGGCATACGAGGTTGTCGCCGACTTGCTGGATATTAAAGCTCCATGACTCCGATCTTTAATAAGTGTTATAGGAGTAGTTATTTGTACCGGAGTCGATATTTTTTTCAGAATGGAGACATTGCTCTGTCCTCTGCACCGATTGATTCATGCGTCCTTTTTATTAATTTGTTATCATTTTGATCTTACAAAATATTACATTATGGATCATACAGTGTCATATATCAACCATTTAAAGAAAAGAGATAACATGAAGTGATGCCGTCTCAACATGCTATCTTCCAATAAAAAAACGTCAGCTGTACTGGCTATATAAATTTCGTGCAACCATTTCTAATTGATTGCACACAATATTCATAGTCTGATGCTTTTCTGCTGGCTGCAGATAGAACCGCGTACGAATCTAATGGGTAGCCATAGATATAACTTTCATAAAGGAAAATGATTTTGCATTATTAAAAATACAATCATTATGATATGTTCCATATGCTTCATAATAAAGCACAAATTTCTACTCGAGTTTGTACTTTATATTTTTTCACTACACCCCTTAATCAATTGCCAAAAAGATTCATGATGTTATTTGGAGGTATTATGTTGAACAATGCGTCATAAAATTTGTACCAGAGTCGATATAATACTCCTTGTTTTGCTCTACCAGAATGCAATGGTCGTGCAATGTTACCACGTTGGCTCCGGAGCTATTACCGCGAGAGTGTGCTGGCTGCAACCCATTTCTCTGTTTTTTCAAATTATTCCCATCATCGGGTGGCAATCGGCGCTGAATACAGGAGTACATGTTTAACGATACTCTGCGGCAACAAGCTCTGACACATTCGATCTTAATGTCGTGGATGAAAAAGGTTAGATTGCTCCAGTTCAGTCCTCCGGCCTGATCTATATGTGGAAAGAAAAGGCAAAATGACCCATTTAATGCAAGATCCACTCACCCACCACAAACTGGATCTAAATCGATGCCTGATTTGAACTGCATCCATCCACCACGGAATGGCAGATTGGCAACGAATTGGAGGGGAACATCATCAACTCTCTCTCTCTCTCTCTCTCTCTCTGGGCCACCGAGGGCAGCATAGCACGTGGTTGCCGAGAGGCGATGAACTGGTGGCCCAGCTGCAGCTGCCAGCTGAATCCTGAAATCCACAAGCAGGCAGGCAGGCAGGGATAACTTCTCCCTGCAACTCCATGATTAACTTGTGAAGAAATTATATACATATACTCCGATCTACTCCTACAGTAGCACTCTCTCACTTAGCTGTTGCTAGCTGTCTCCTTTCCGCCCATCATGTGACCTCCATCCTTGTTCCTACCTAGCTGCTGCCTTTATCCCTTTTTAAAATCTGTCAGACTTCTTCTAACTAACTAACTAACTAGCTCAGACTAGTTAGTTAAATGTCACCCTTAACATGGCCAGTTACATCTCTCCCCCTTAAGCTCTGAACATACAATGTCATCTCATTATTTCTTGCAAGCAACAAAACATTTGTATTACCAGGAGTTAATTACTCCTAGCAGCAAAGTTGGCGACTTTATGTAAGCATTGACATGAGATGAAATTATTGGCATTTGTAGTACGTATTGCTACCACTAACCACCATATCTCTTGGATCTAATCTGATTGATGCGGCGTAGTCCTAAACACATGCAGCATGATGCCACGAATAATGGCCATCAAATCACCAACTTATAGCGTGCATCCACACTGCTGCTACTAATGCAGCGTGCCCCCACCATGCATGTGATGTGCACCTACACACTTGCACGATATATACGCATCTCCACCTACACTCTCTCTCTACACTTGTAGCCCAGACACACATACTCCTCCATCTATAGCGCCGTAGTGCTGGCTAGCTTAGCTAGCTTCTAGGGGGGACGACCGGAGGGGAGGAGGACACAGCAGTAGCGCGAGAAAATGGCACACCTTCCGCCGAGAGCGCCCACCGCGGCGGGGCAGGACTGGTCGTCCGCCGGCGACTTCCTGGGGTTTGCGGCCGCGAGGCGGGGCGCGCACCGCCGCTCGGCCAGCGACTCGGCGGCGTTCCTCGAGGCCGTCCCCATGGACGTCGTCCTCAGCGGCGGAGGCGGCGGCGGAGGAGGAGACGAGTTCGACAGGCTCGACGACGAGCAGCTCATGTCCATGTTCTCCGACGTCGATGCGCCGGCCGTCTCGTCCGACGGTGGGGGGTTCATGGACATGGGGGACGCGGAGGAGGGGACGGCCGGGGCGCGCGCCACGGACGGCTTCGGTGACCCCAAGAGGGTCAAGAGGTCAGCTACATTTGCTAGCCAACTTAAATTTTGCGCGTTTTATTTTACCAGGGTAAAACAGTAGAAACACACATATGCTTTGCTTTTACAACATGGTTACATCGATTTGGTTGCTCAAATCTTGGAATTCTAACACATCGACTATCTCTAGAGCGTAAAAAATAATGTAACTTCCTGAATTACGAGTAGCTGTTTCAAATCTACAACCCTGCATATTAGTACTAGTTACTACTGCCTCGCAGAATAACAGTTAAAAGTCATTTTAGAAGCGGGAAAATTTACCGTAAAATCTACAAAACTGAAATTTCTAAAGATTTCCTTAAACACAACTCCTACAGCGAGAGAGCAAATAAATGTAGGGTACGATAGTTCACATGCGACCCCCAGAAATAAGATTAGAGTAAATTTTAAATCTGCATCTGTAACTCTGAGAGCAAATTCAGCATTCAGGTCTAAATATTACTCAAAATGTGCATTCTCCCCTGTCAAAACTTTACCCATACTGTATGCATGAGTAAGCTGAAGGTACTACCAAACACCGGAAATCTAACAGCAAACTGGTTCGGTACTTCTCTTTCAGGATATTAGCGAACAGGCAGTCAGCACAGAGGTCAAGAGTTCGGAAGTTGCATTACATCTCCGAGCTTGAACGCAGCGTCACCGGTCTACAGGTAACCACTTCGCTTCTCTCTCATCAACACTGACCACAACGAAAAACTGCAGAAAAAACTCATGTCTTGATTCCTGCCGGAATTGACATTTCTTGTGGATTTCCTGCGCAAGTATTTCATTTCAAACAAATAGTCCCTAATTTTGTGTGTGAAGAACCAACTAGCAGTGGTATTCTTGAAACAGAGTATTTACGTATTACTTGAGGCAGTTTAAGGACAACACAAACAGAGAAACTTACCAGAAAAGAACCAAATTTTGATTGGTCGTTTACTCCGTGCAGATGGAGGTGTCAGCACTGTCCCCTCGCGTGGCCTTCCTGGATCACCAGAGGTCATTACTGACCGTCGGCAACAGCCATCTCAGGCAAAGAATTGCCGCCCTAGCACAAGACAAGATCTTCAAAGATGGTACCTAACCTTCCTGTCTATTTTGTCCAGTTTCTGCATTTCTCTAGAAATGGACTCTGGTTTCAGCTTCACACACCAACCATCACACTAAACACTTCGGTAATTCGAAAGAAAATGCACGATTCTACATGTGTATGCAAACCAAATTACTTAACAGGGGAAATAAACATTCTGCAAAACGTTTTTTTATTATGTCTCCAGTTAAGCATAGTCTTGAGCTTATTTGCTTAAACTCACCAGAAAGATGTAATGCAGCTCATCAAGAGGCGCTCAAGGAGGAGATCGAGAGGCTACGGCAGCTGTACCACCAGCAGCAGATCAAGGCCACAGGCGGCGCTGACATCGCCACGGCCGCCTCAATGCAGGCCAAGCAAGAGCTCCTCGTGTGCGAGGGAGCAGCAATGCGATAGCCCGGCGTGGTGCGACGAGCTTTTTGTTGCTGGTTTTTTCTTTTCTTTTGGCGATTCATCGTGTGGAAAGACACGGCTGTTAGTAGATTATTTTGTGCAGTTCGATACGTTCATTGTTTTATTTTTGTATGTGGTTGTTTGCTCACCCAGCGAAAATTGTGCTGGGATGGGAGTTTGCTGTGGATGTATTGTTTGGACATTTGTGTTGGTAAACATGTTCTCGAGACTGTTTCTAAGTTTCTTGCATTTCTGCCATCCCGAGAGACTGGGATTCTTGCAAACTTTCACTAGACTATATACAGCAGCTGAGTATGAATGCAGGAGCAAGAATTGGATTCGGTGGGTAGCGACTGGGCACAACTAAGCTTGGCTCCTGCCTGCCCCTAGTATGTCCTAGTGTGCACATTTGTCTTTCAATTCTCTGTCCTTGTCCACTATTTTTTACAGGAAATTCGCACTCATGGTTATCAAAATTCATTATGTTTTTGACCAAGTTGTTCATGTTTGATTTTTCATTTCTTACATACATGAACACAAGTTGTGATTACTAATGTCATTTTTTGCTTAGTATCTTAGCTTTGTTTCCGTGTTACTACCTCCATCTAAACCTGGGCATGGGAAACCAGACCGGGCCCGAAAAAGCCTGACGGCCAGGCTTTTTTGGCCCATGGGCTGGTCCTGGGACTTGAAAATACGGCCCGGTGGGCATCTCGGGCTGGGCCTGGGACTCGGAAAGAAAGAAATTAAGGAAGGCCTGCCCGATGGCCCGGGTATTTTCTTCATGTTTTGGTTGGCTCTGGGAAAGAAATTTTGTCCCGATAGTCAGACCCGGCCGTGCTCAGGCCTGTTTTGCGTAGCGGTTTTTTTCCGGCCTGACCAAAATTTTTTTCCAGCTTTACCTCCATTTCAGTGAATAAGATTTATAATTAGCAAAGACAAAAGGATAAGGCATATAGAAAAGATACCAACGTCTACGATATAAAATAGATACTCACTCTTTTCCTAAATTAGATGTCTGGATGTCTATATTCGTATATATCTTATCGTGTTTTAGTGTATAGATAAATATAAATTTTGACGATATACATTTTGGGATGGAGGAAGAACAGATGAAAATATATTTTATTTTGAATCTGTTGTCATTTATTTGATACTATAACTAGTTAAATGTCCGTGTGTTGCTATGGGTTTTTAATTTATTTTGCAAATTTAAATATAAGACATGTGGATAATTTCAAATAGTGTGGATGATATATACGAAAGAAGACATCTTGTTAATCAACTTTTGAAAGGTAACGGCAAAACCATCCAACTGATGGAAATAACATGCAGTTTAAGTCGATCAAACTACAAATCATGTTCTTAATTCTTTTTACACGAAATATTTTTCTTAATTATCGATCTTCCTCTCTTTCTCAAGACATGTCATCACTGCTCTTTTTGTTATTGTGCCTCACCTCTTGTCACTGCTTCACCTCTTATCGCCATTGTGATTTATGGTGACTTCACTCAGACTACACCGGCATTGTACGTAGTCTCTCTTTTACACACATGATATTACTATGGGATGATAAAAATATGCATTGAAGCAATCATCAAAAAATCTTTATGTTTTGTGGGCATGCCCATGTGTTTGCCACATGTGCATAACTTTTTTTCCTTTCACACATGTAAGCATAGTGCACATTAACATTGCCAATGATTTGAAGATTCGAACAAAGACAGCGTTAGGATTCCTCCTCATCTTGTCACCGGAGTGACGGATGGAGGAACTTCCACTTCTAGCAACCACTAGCGGCATTGTGAGGGAACTATGATCACCTCCTCTATCGTGAGATCAGGGGAAGGAGAAAGTAAACCGTTCTCTCTCTTTTCGACACACGGGATGGATATCAAAATTATCTTCTCCCATCCGGATGTACAGGCCGCTGCAATTCCTACTCAAGGTGGTTGTCAACATTTGGCACTAAATGTTGTACTCACTCTAATTCATAATAAGTATCGCTTATTTTATACTAAGCTAGTATAAACTTTATACTAAATGGACGACACTTATTATGGATGAGAGGGAGTAGCAATTACGATCTTTTTGTATAGCTGCAAGTTGAGTGAGCTTCTGAAATATACGTATAGTTCATGCAATTTCATATGTCAAACTGTCTACTAATATAATTTGAATGATAATGGAATCATGCAAGAATATTGTTCTATGGACACCAAGTTACATGTATGCTTAACTTATTACTGCCACACTTCAATGCATAATTAACATGTAAATAAGCAACCAGAAATATGGCAATGGTCTAAAAAACAACACCACACATATGTATTGACAAAAGAATCATATATCTGATATACTGTATATAATTGGTAATATCCACCAAGATATATAACCTGATGTGCGTGTTCCAGCATCTAACCAAAGAGAATGCCAGTAGCAAGTGTGGTTAGAAAGAAGACAAATAGGACACATATGAATTCTCTTCTCCCTCTTGGCCATGCCCATCGGCACCACCATGGAGCTACTTGTGGCAGACTCCATGGTCAGTAGTGCATGCGACCTCTACAGCAGCATCGCAAAGGTTGCCGCTACCTACCCATTATTATAGTAAAGATTCATCCTCCAACCTCTACAAATAATGAAATAAGTTAGGAGGAAGAAGTGACCATTATTAAAGGATAGATATGTCGCCTAGAGAGGGGTGAATAGGCAATTTCAAAACTACTAGGTGGATATGCGCGCTTCGCCAATTGTTTGCCTCCTATGCATCTCAATGTTTCCACTCTTAAGGCCTTATGAGTTCATTTGCAAATTCTTGTGGTTCTTGATATTTCGAATGCATACCCAGTGTTGCTATTCCCTTATTATTTGCTTTTAATCCAATGGGGATGTCTCGAATACCTGTTTTTGTGTCTCTAAGTACATGTCACATTCAGTGCATGACTTACACAATCAAAATCTATGCCTTTTACCCCTTTCTGGAGTGCTTCCTCTTGTTTATGTGTGTTCTACGAAACTTTTGGCGCCATCGGATCTGGCTCTGGAAATTTTCGGTCTCTGCCGAACTGGGTTCCTGACTCCCGTTTCGGCGACAACAGGAAATTTCTGGCGTCCACCGGAAATTTCTAGCGACAAAGCCGGTGATGCCAAACTTATCGCCGGAACAACCCTCCTATATATTTTCTTCTCCCTCATGCGCATGGGTAGTAGTTGGTTAGTTTCCCCTCCTCTTCCCCACGCTCCCAGCCGCCATGGTCGCCGCCTCTTGCCCCTCCAACTTTCCCTAGCCTCTTCCCCCACCCAAACTCCCCCAATCTCCATAGAAATCATAGATCGGGCCTTTGGCAAGCTTTTCACCGAAGCTTTTATTGTTTCTTGGACCGCATTGGGAGATTGTGGATTTTCTCCAAGTTCTCCCTTGAGGCTCCTCCCTTTGCGAAGGTGTGGCTCGGAGAACCATGTCGGGTAATCTTGTTTTCCTCTCTCCCTAATCCTTGTTCACTCTTCTAGATGTACTCCATGCCCATGTATGTTGTAGATCTAGAGTTTGAGCTTGGTTAGTCCTTGTGCCCTTGGTGATCTCCCACATCACCTCCTGGTTTCCCTTACTCGCTAAATTAGGTTTGTACAAGTTGTTTGCGTCATGGGTGTGGATATTTTGAGACTTGCACGCTTTTCAGCGACCCTTCCGGTGACGCCGGGAATCACACCGAAAAGTTCCGGTCGCCACCGAAATTTTTTGGTCCCCGACGAAACCCTAGTCTGTCTAGCATTTCGGTTGGCTGCCAAAAAATTCTGGTGGCCGCAGGAAATTTCCGGTGAGATTCCCGGTTCGCCAAAACGGCCGCCGAAAAAATTTCGGTCCCATTTCCGGCGCCACTGGATCTGGCACCGAAACTTCCTGTCTCCAACTGTCCTTTTCACCCATGCACTTGTACCAACCCAATTCTTGACGGATTCCTTTTCCATGACGTGTACTCTCATTTTTTTCCTTCTCTCTATTCTTCTTGTTCTTTTTGCAGAGTCTAAGGAAAGTGTGCACAACGAGTATAGCGGGGTCTGAGGCACAGTTTGGTGGCAAGAAAATAAAGCTTCTCCCTCCACCAACAAGGGGCCGTTCTAGTGAACGTCTCTCCACCAAGCAAGCTCAGAAAGCCACGGCTATACCCAATGGCTCTGGAGCAGGAGGGAATGCCTCTGTCTCTAAAAAGAAAGTCAGTGCCAACAGAAAGTCTCAAGCTGAGAAGGGAAAGAGCATTGGTCCCTCTATTGAGGATGGTGTCCCACTTGACACTCACTATGTGAAGAACATGTAGGGTTCGCAGCATAGAAAACAAAAAAAAATCCTACAATGGGAACAACTAAGTACGAAGATCTATCTACTAGATACAAGAAACGGGTGGATATACATCCATAGAGAACATACCCTTGTAGACCGACAAAGTTTAATGAGGTTATACTCGTGGATGATGAAGATGAACGCTTGCCGATCTCATGATCGAGAAGAAGTCCAGCGCCGCAAATCAGCAGCGCATCCGTGCTCGCACACATGTTCAAGCCGCTGAACAACCTCCGCCTCCTCGCTCCAGTGATGCAGCAAAAGCAACAACTCTTTCCAAATGAAAATCCACCAAGAACATGTATCTCGCTAGTCCGAGACCATGGGGAATAAACTAGAGGGGAGAGAGATCCTTCACGAGGAGATGTGAGTGTGAGAGAGGGAGTAGGGGGTCTTTTATAGGAGGAGGGGGCACCCCAAGGGGTGTGGCCAGCGGCCATGGTGGCCGCCCCCATCCCTTCCTCCATTCATATGAGTGGATCTCCCACTCACCAAAAGTCCCTCCATATTCTCCACTAAAAAACCCCACTCAAATTCCCATTAAGTTTCCACCAAATTTAATGTAATCTCTCTTTAAATAAAACTCCTTTTATTTTTTATTCAGAATTTTGTCAATTACATTAATTAACAAACATTCACATAAAACCCCTTGCTAGTATCCAATTTCACATGCAGAAACAATTTAATAAATTTCATCCAAAACAATTCCGGTGTCTAGTGAAATAATTTATGCGCTTTATAATTCTTTCGTCTAGAACATATTTGTTCCAAATGGTGTCAGTGTCACCCTATGGTTCGGGAATAATGCAGACATGATCGAGACCCCTCTCGGGTCAATAATCAAAAGTGGGGCCTGGAGATCCATACTGACTCCCACACATTCAGTGATGACTTCTTGTGATCATGAGAACCTTTTACGATAGTAACTTAATCCCTTTGTCTTGCTATATATTACATGTTCGAGATTCGATCATCGATATCTCCATACCTAGTTTGATCCCATTACCGATATGTACTCTTTTCTTGCTCCCGTGATATAACATTCTAGTGATCACATCACTTGCTTGCAAGATAATTAATGTGATATCACCGAGAGGGCCTAGAGTACATCTATCCATCATCGGGATGGAAAAATTCCACTCTTAATCCATGAGACTCTACATAACACCTTTGTAGCACTGAACCCACCTTTGTAGTCACCCTGTTATGGTGTGACGTTTGATGTTATCAAGATACTTTTCTAGTGTTAGTGATTGACATGATCTCATGGTCTAAGGAGTAGGATTACTTCGTATGATGTTATAGCAATATAAACACAATGAATTTGATCATAATGATATACTTCAGATGAATGTTCATCACATCATTCCAATAATGTTGTGACCTTGTTATTAACAACATCTAATGTCCATGATCAGGAAACCTTGATCATCTTGTTAATCAACGAGCTAGTTTATAAAAGAGGCATAACTAGGAACTTTCTGTTTCTTTATTAAACACAAATGTATTAACGTTTCCGTATTAATACAATTATAGCATTCAAAATAAACATCTATCATATACTTGGAATATACATAATAACAACTTTATTATTGCCTCTCAGAGCATATTCCCTTCAGAACATTCATGAGTGGATGAGGCTTAGGCGGATCAATCCTTATCGCTTCCATCAATGCACATATACCGACACTGACCAAGAGTTATGGACTCAAACCCAATGCTGTTTTGTGATGATTTCTATAGCCAAAAGGATCTCTTGAAGAGAGGCTTCTATCTTCCCCCAAGGCTCTCAATGAGGCTCACTATCGGCTGAAGGGAATATTCCCTAGAGTCAAATATAAGATGCCATATTTCATAAAGTTTATGATTAAGTTTTATATCATGCTATAACTGTATTGATAGGGAAACATCAATACATGTGTGATGTATAAACAACCAGTAGTTCCCGATGAAACTCTAGTCACTAGTTCATTGGTCAACGAATGATCATAGGTTTCCTGATCATGTTGGTGCCGTGGCCCCTAATTGACAATGAGGTCATTTCATTGGGGAATGAGATGGTAAACATACCCTATCTATAGAATCATATCACGATAATGTCACAGAGTTAAGGTTACGATGATTAAGAAACATAGTGACTCTTTCCTTAGACCGTGAGACTATATCAAATCACTATCTCCTGAGGTTGCTTTGATGGCACATAACGTCACTCGGTGAAATGGTGATCATAAAGGTGTCATTGGGTATCCGGAGAAACAGGTTGAGGATAATGCATCAAGAGCGGGATTTGTCCATCTGCATGACGGAAGATAATCTGGGCCCACTGGGATGAGTTATATCTATAAGCTGCGCAGCGTGTGACTAGGTCACGGGGATACCACTTATCAGATCGAGTAAAGAAGGTATTGTCGGTAACAAGGTTGAACACTGACATGGGGATGTCACTTGATCAAAACCTCGGACAATATAGTATAGCAGAGACAAAAGGAATAGGACACAGTGTTTATAGTTCAACGACAAATATCGTTGAGTACACAGGTGGTCATTATGGGCATCCAGGTCCCCTTGTTGATCATTGATCATAGAGTAGTCTTGACCATGTTTGTAGTATTCTCGAACTGTTGGGTAGCACGCTTAAGAGCTTGACGAGGCTTAGAGATCGTTAATGACTAGTTTGAATCACTGAATAAGTGAGAAGAGAGAGACCAGAAAAGTTCTGAAAAGATCCAAAGGTGTTCGGAGAAAGGATAAAGGAAAAAGGAAAAATGACCAGAAAAGGGTTTTTAGGTAAATGGTTATTTAAATGTATTTATTTTATATTTATTATGAATTAATATATTGTAAAATATTTAAATAAAGATTTATAAAATTCTTCCTAAAAGTTAGGCAAAATCCTGTAGCGATTTTACCTAAAAAGAAACTGACGTAAAAAGGCAAAAGGGGCTGTTTTTGAAATAGCCCACTGTTGGAGATATGCCCTAGAGGCAATAATAAATGTAGTTATTATTATATCTTTGTGTTTATGATAAATGTTTACACTCATGCTATAATAGTATTAACAAGGAAACATTGATACTTGTGTGATTTGTAAACTTAATTTGAAGTCCCTAGTATAGCCTCTATACTTCACTAGCTTGTTGGTTGATTAAATGATTGTGGTTTCCCTATCATGAACATTGAGATGTTATCAACAACAAGATCATATCGTTAGGAGAATGATATGGTGGACATACTCCTATAGATAAGCATAGCATAAAGATCAAGTCATTTCAATAGTTCAATTGCTATATGCTTTCTGATACATAGTAACCTAATTCCTTCGACCATGAGATCATGCATATCACCTTTACCGGATGGATGCTTTGATGACATCAAACACCACACCGTAATTGGGTGGCTATAAAGGTGGCATTGAGTGTTCGGAAAGTATTGGTTGAGACACATGGATCAAGAGTGGGATTTGTCCATCCATATGACGGATAGATATACTCTGGGCCCTCTCAGTGGAATGTCATCCAATTAGCTTGCAAGCATGTCACTGGGTCACAAGGGATCACATATCACGGGAACGAGAAAATAGTACTTATCAGTAACGAGGTTGAACTAGGTATGCAGAGATACCGACGATCATAACCTCGGATAAGTAAACTATCATGAGACAAAGGGAAATTGGTATCGTATGTAAGTGGTTCATTCGATCGCAAAGTAATCGTAGAAATATGTGGGAGCCATATGAATTTCCAGATTCCTCTATTGGTTATTGTTTGGAGAAGTGTCTCGATCATGTCCGCATAATTCACGAACCGTAGGGAGACACACTTAAGGATTCGACGTTGTTTTGAGTAGTTATGGTATTATGAGAAAGAGACCGAATGTTGTTCGGAGTCTCAGATGGGATCCGGGATATCACAAGGGGATCCGGAATGGTCCGGAGAATAAGATTCATATAAGGAAAGTCCCGTTTCGGAGTTCGGAAATGATTCAGGTGTTTTCATCGAGAATGTTCTAGAAGGTTCCGGAATGTCCGGCACTCCGGGGGGAAGGGGTACATGAATGTGTCATTACATAATGGAATGATTGCATCATGTACTAAGTGTTCTTTCTGTTCCAAATAAAGGATTAAATTGAATCCTAAAACAGAAAAGTCAAATGGCCAGTTTGAAAGTCAAACGGCTAAAACAGGAAACTGTGGGAAACAAGCAAGAGGAGGCAAAACCGACTTCGGGGAGGAGTCCCTCCTCTCCAAGCCGGCGGCCCACCTAGGCCGAGTTGGGAGGGACTCCTCCCTCGGCGCCTTGCCCTCCACCCATAAAAGGAGGGGCAAGGCCTCCTCCTCTAGACACACAAGTTCCTATCCTCTAATCTAAAACCTAGCCCTAGACTCCGGTTTAGAGCAGTTTTGGTTTAGAGCTTCTAATTGCTCTAGCCTTGGATTAGAGCCTTCTAATTGGTGTGTCTAAACCCTAGACCACTAATAGCTCTCTCTCATACTCCACCATACTCGCTCTGGCTTAAGGCGAAGCCTCATGGATCTCCCTCTACTTCCTGACCACGCCGTTATCTTTGCCGAATCGCGAGGAGAGTGCTACAACCTCCATTTTCTTGGAACAAGGGAGAGGAAGGTCTTCGTCAGTACCGAACGTGTGACCGATCATGAAGCGCCGTTTAACGCATGGCGCGGAAGGATCGTCTACACGATCTTGAGATCGGGAAGAGTACGACTACATCACCCACGAGAATCCGCTCTCGTTAAACGCTTTGGAATCTTCGAGGGTAAGTTATTCCATCGACTCGTTGCTACAATCTAGTAAGATAGATCTTTGCTTGTTTGTTTGTATGCGATAGAAATTTTTTGTTTTCCATGCTATGAAACCCTACACCCACGTGGGCAGCATATAGTATGCGTCGCATGTGGGCGGCCGCCACTCTGCGTTGCACGCCATAGCAGCAGCTATCGTTGGTTGGCTGCAGCTAGGCTGGCCTACCCCGGAGCCGCCTCGGCTGGCTGCTGCACGGGCGAGCGCCAGCACACGCGGGCCGCTAGGCCAGCCCATCTGGTCCAGGCACTAGGCGCCGCCACGGGAAGCTCTGCCTCGCGGGCAGCCACCTGGCCGGCCCACCCGGGGCCCTCTCCCCTCCACCACCTCAACCCTGATGGGCCACACGCGGGTGGGCAGTGATGACCCACAAGTATAGGGGTGTATCGTAGTACTTTTGATAAAGAGGAGTGTCGATCCCAACAAGGAGCAGAAGGTGCTGAACAGTGGTATGGAGCAGGAAATCCCTGTGAATACTTAGCAAACGGATTTTTAGTGGTTTTCTGACAAGGCAACAAAACAAAGAGCAAATAACAGAAGTAACGAATAAACAGAGCAAGTGCCCCAATCCTTTCTTGGCAAAGGACAAGCCGGTGGAAATACTTATAAGGACCAAACGTTATTGAGGACACATGGGAATTCTGTCAAGTGCTTTCGCTTCAAATAGTTGAGTACTCTTCGCTGGTGTTGTAAGTGTTGTGTGGGTGAACCTGTGCTAACATACCGCCCTTCCTAGGACTAATACATACTTGTGATTAAAGCCCCTGCAAACATCCGTAACTACATGAAAGTAATTAAGATATAAATCTAACCACAGCCTTAAACTCTGAGATCCTACGCTGCCTTGTGCAAAGGTGTCCTAACGGGTTCAGGTTTCTGTCACTCCGGCAACCCCACAATTAGTAGCCAAATACACAATGCATTCCCCTAGGTCCATAAATGGTGAAGTGTCATGTAGTCGACATTCACATGACACCATTAGAAGAATAACACCACAACTTAAATACTAAACCATTGAATAATATCTCATCACAGATTCACTACTAACAACATGACTTCTCCCATGTCCTCAAGAACTAAACGAACTACTCACAAGACATCATATGGATCAAGATCAAATATGATATGGTAATAGATAACAATCTGAACATAACCAATAATCCAATGGTTCCACTCACAAGCATCAACTACAATAGTAATTAACACCGGGAAAGTTTCCCCTAAGAACTAAAGCAATATCCAACACAATTGTTACAATGGGACAGAGTGGTGATGATGGTGCTGGTAGAGATGATGGTGTGGATGATGATGGTGATCCTGACGAAGCCTAGCTTGATGCCGGTGTTGATGGCGACAGTCTCCCCTCTCCGGGAAGGAATTCCACCAGCAGAAATTTGTCTACCGGAGAGATCTTTCTCTCTCGGTGTTTTCCGCCTCCAAAGGCGGTAGAAATCTATCTGTGGTCGCTCCCTGAGCCTTAGGGTATCGAAGGGAATATATAGGCGAAGGGGTGGAGTCGGAGGCGGGGCAGGTGGGCCACACCTGCCCTAGGCACGGGGTCAGGTGGGCCCGCGCCTAGGGGGTGTGGGCCCCCTGAGGCCCCACTTCGTCCCTCCTTCTGGCTTCCTTCGTCTTCTAGTAAAATAATATGTTTCCATATTTTTCTGGTATTTTCTGATCTTTGCGAAATTGCACCGAAATGCCTTCTTTTCCATCAGAATCCAGACTCTAGCAGTCCATCCTCCAAGAATCATCCAACATGCATAAACAGATGAAATTCCATAAGTAATACCTCATAATAAGACAAATATCAGTGAACAGAGGTAAATTATGATATAGAATGGTGATGCAAATTGGGCGTATCAACTCCCCCAAGCTTAGACTTCGCTTGTACCCAAGCGAATACTGAGCTCAGTAAACATGTCCACGGGTTTATGGAGTGAAGTGTTGATAAAAGAATACGAACAGGAAGCATCACACTTACCATTGCACAACTCATAGAATAAAGCAACTCGCCATTATATAACTTAGCGTGCAACCAAGTACAAGAGTCACAATATAGATGCATAAAGATACATCATAATTGGAATTGGCAAACTTGTTCTTGGTCAGAGAACACCTGGCAAACAGTTTAACAAAAGCTTTTTGTAGAAGTTTCAAAACAGGAACACTCTTTGCTCAAAAAGGTTTTTCACAAGTGAAGGCTTTCAAAGTAATGCTCAATAGATAAGAGTTTTGTGCAAACAAGCAAGATAAAGAACAAGATTGAATAAATCACCATATGAATGCTTGAAACACAACAACTCAATAGCTTGCTTGAGATAGAGAGGAAGTAGGTTTACTGACTCAACTAGTAACTAGGATAAAGGTCCCTTCTTAGAGGGTAGCAGGGATTACAAGTCATAAAGAGCTTTCAAAAGGTTATGGTACTTACTAGCTTTGAGCCCTCATTGCCCCTATCATAAGCATCTTGAGATGATTAAGGTTAAAGTGAACAAAGATGGAGTATATGCTTGATGAAATATAAGTTGGCAATCTCATGTCCCTTGAATACGAGGGCCACTTCTCATGCTACTCAACTTTGGGCCCAGGTAAGTTCTTGTCATTGTAAGTATTTGCATATCATTGAGAATCGCCAACGGGTACCCCTTGCAATGGTACAGGAGCTTTCCCATAACCAAAATGACAAGGCAAGCAGACAATGATCATCTCGGCGATCTTTTTATTTACTATGTGCATAGCTTTTTATTGAGTATGCTTCATAGATGACTCACTATGGTGGTGTTGCAAGTTTCCACCATGATTAAGCATGGCTTAGGCTAGCGTCCCAGGCGTTTCTCTAACACAGGATACAAACTCCATGGACTTACAAGTTCTCTCTTTATTTCACATCGTTGACATCTATAGACAAAAGAGCACGATATCAACTGTGTACAGAGTACAAGTGCAATGTTGAAAACGTTCCCCGTGACAACACGGTTCTGCTAATTCCAACGTATAGCATCTATACAACTTCGATGTTCACAATGGTTCAAGTCTATTAGGGGCAAGTAAATAAGGTGTGCCATCATGTTCGTGAGAGCTTTACTAACTAGTTTTCTCATAACAAAATACTTTTTTAATTCGAAAGGTAGATTAAGCTTGAGAATTTTCTTGGAATAGAAAAATCTACTAGGTAGATATGGTGGACACAAGTGGCAAAAGTTTGGTTCAAAGAATTTTGGAAACATGAGAAGTATGCCTTCTCAAAACAGGTTTTTGGCTAGAAAGGCTGGGTAGCAAGCAAGAGAGTTGAAAGAAACAAGCAAACATACAAGTAATAAAGCCAAACATGCAATCTTCCTTGAAGACACAAAAGAATCTTAAATAAAGAATACTAAGCTTATGAGCCAACAAGAAAGAAAACAAATGATACAAAACACCTGTAAGATTTTTCTTTCTTTTTCTCTTTCATAGTAATGCTACTGACCAGAACACGGTTTTCCAAAACCAATTTAGATCCACTTGATGATCCCAAAGTGGTGCCAATACTGATCAACAAGATCCATCACATAATATAGATTGCAAACTAAAATAAGAATTGCAAAAAGTAAAAGATGAGACTTCTCATTAATATTCCAATAAAGGCACTCACACCAAGGGATACATAGATAACCAACTAAAGGAGAGATACTTCCACATGCAAACCAAACTATAAGATAACCTGTCTACCACATATATGAATCCACTAAAAAGGTAAAAGATAAAATATAATGGTGGTGATACCGTGGCACCCCCAAGCTTGGAACAAGACAAGGGGATGCCAAACATGATGACGAATTACTCCTTCGGTGGTGGTGGTGTTCTCTTGTCACAGGTCAGAAAATCTTCCAGCATCTTACGAAGCCTGTTATTCTCCTCTTGAAGCATATCCACCTTCACCCTCAAAGCACTGTACTTATCACAAAACTCGTTGGTGGTTCGAAGGGCTTCTGCTGCCTCAGGGCAGTATCTGAGTTCTGGACCGAACGCTATGATTCCCTGTATGTGATGAGAGAAAGCATCTACAGTGTTAATTGCTCCTACAAAAGTAGGTTTCCTTCCCCTTGTTCCTGCGGTGGTTTGTTCTTCCAACTCTATCTCCACGGGCTTCTTGCCTTTGTCGTTGGCAGAGGCCATGGTGCTCTAAACTTGAGAAAATTTCCTGACAGAAACAGATCGAAACGAAAACATGACAAGAACACAATGCACGAACCTCGGGGGGATCCGGGGGGTTATATATTACGAAGTTTCAATGCATAAGGAAGGTTTTGACACGGAAACGAGGCAGAGACAGAGTTCGAGGGTGGAACACCCCTCTCAGGCGTGGCCAGGCTGGGCCCGCGCCTGGGGTGGGTTTGTCCACCCCGGGCTCCGTTTCCTATTCAGTTTCGTCTCGTGACTTCCCTTATGTATTAAAAACATCAAAAATATAAAAAGATTGCGGTTTCACGAACCTTCTGTTTTCACCAATTTTACATATTCAAATACGAACTCTGTAGATTCCTTTTCTCTTTCTCCTGAAAATTTCCTTCTTACAAAAACCCTTGCACAAACTCAATGGCAACATTAATTTAAGCAAAAACAATAAACCTTTGGTACACACTTCAACTGAAAACCCATCAAGACAAAATTTCTATAAGAGGCAAATGCAAATGATGACAGAAATCTATCAAAACATACCAACAGGTAAAGATTGATTTTTTTGAAGACCTTCTCTTTCTCAAATCAAAAAGTGCAGAACTAATGTAAGTTGTGTAACAACTTGGAGAACAAACTCAGAAAAATGCAACTTCATCCGTACTGAGCTTCCTCACAAATTTTTACAATATAGCACAAAAATCTTTCCCAGGACAGCCACTTTTCACAACTCCTCTACTTCACAAAAGTAGTTGAACTTGACACAAAGACCAAAACAAAAAGGATAAGGAGCGGTTATCACAGAGGTAATAACTTCTAAGACTCGACAAAACTCTTTGGTTATCTCCCAACAAGTACTTTTCTTTAATGCCTTTAAGTTAGGCTTGAAACTTCCAAAGATGCTCACATAGGATATATATATTTGAAATGAAAGAGAGCATCAAGAAGCAAATAACCAACACACTTGAGCCTAACCCACTTCCTATGCATGGGGGTATCATGATAAAATGAATTGTTAAAACAAAAGGCCAAAAGAATAGGAAGACAAAACAGATGCAACTTTAAAGCTTTCAATATAAAACGGGGAAACTTAACATCATTCAGATGCATAAAACCATGTTTCCCTCTCTCAAAATAACTTTCAGTAGCACTTTGAATAAAGTTGAAAATATAACTGTCACTAGAAACAACTTTATCATCAGAATAAGCATACTTACAGTCACCAAAAAGAGGTCCAAGGTCATAGACTGGATCAATAGAAGCAAGTTGTTCCACCCTGAAATCTTTAGCAAATTTGGAAAAGTTAAACTCATAAGAATCTCCATCAAACTTAGGTAAAACTTTTTCCTTCTTACAATCAATAATAGCTACACAAGTGTTCAAGAAAGGTCTACCAAAAATGATAGGACAAATTTTGCTAGTTGCTGAATTAAGCACTAGAAAATCAGCAGGATACTTAATCTTACCACAGAGAACCTCCACATCTCTTACAATGCCAATGGGGCAAATGGTCTCCGTATTAGCAAGGTGGATAACCACATCAATGTCCTCAAGCTCACAAGGACAAATATCATGCATAATTTCCCTATAAAGCTCATAAGTGAAAGGGCATTTATTGTCATAATCACTTTTGGTGTTCGTTAACAACAAGTAGATCATTTTACAGGTTGTTATTGTCCATAGGTTGGTATTTTGATAAATGAACAACACCCTCAAACTTGGGAAAAGACCACATTCATTTGCAACTGTTCTGGAAACTCCAGACCGGAGTCTCCGGTCTGCCAAGACCGGAGTCTCCGGTGTGGTCCGGAGTTCCGGTTACAGCTCCGTGGTGCCTCCTGTGGTCTGGAGACGATCGACTAGGGTCCGGAGGTTGCTCTGGAGTCTCCGTACTTTGTTCAGTCCGGAGTCTCCGGTGTTGCTGGGGAAAGTTTGGTCTGGGTCAGTCAGATGGGCAGTCCGGAGGCTGGTCCGGAGACTGGCCGGAGTCTCTAGTCTACTGACCGGAGTCTCCGGTCTGACTTTTCTACAATGGTCAGAAAACGGTTCGTGGAGGGGGATGCCTATAAAAAGGGACCCTTATCTTCTTCCTCCAGCTGCTCGAGCTGCTCAAGAACACCAACCCCATTAGAGCCACCAAATCTACAAGATCTCTTCATCCAACCATCCAAAGTCATTGATCTTTGGAGAATCGAAGGAGGAGGCCTTGATTTACATCTTCACCAAGAGAGATCTTCATTTCCCCCTCATTCACTTGAGGGCCCCCAAGCTCTAGTGTTTCTTTGGAAACCCTAACTTTGATTTGGTTCTTACAAGCTTGTCTTTGATTTGTCTTGACAGCTTGCTTGTATTTGGGAGCCTCCAATTCAGTTGTGGATGTGTGCCCTGAACTTGTTGTAAAGGTGCCGGCTTCCACCTCGAAGGTTGCCGATATAGTGGAAGGTGAATCGAGCCCGTTGGGGTGAGGTTCATCGGAGAACAAGGGAGGCCTCTCATGGCGTTGGTGGTTTGGAACCACCCCCTCTCCAAACGTAGACGTACTTCCCCTCAAAAGGAAGAAACTACGGGAAACAAATCCTTGTGTCTCCGCGTCCACTCCCTTGGTTACTTCTATCCTTTACCTCACTTTACTTACTAGTTCTTGCTTAGTGTTGTGTTAGCTTGTGCTTGATTGACATATAGGTAAATTCACCATAGTTGCATATTCTAGAGAATTTACCTTTCTTGTCAAACCCTAATTTGAAAAAGAGTAAAATTTGAAGTAGCACCTATTCACCCCCCTCTAGGTGCCCATAGGATCCTTTCAATTGGTATCAGAGCCTCAGCTATTTATTTGGGCTTTACCGCCTAAGAGAATATGGGTAGCCAAGAAGGGTACGGTGGTAGTGAGCCGACCCCGGTGACCATGGAAGATCTCAGAAACTTGGAAACAAGATTGAGCTCTTCCTTGGTCAACGAAGTCAAGAATATTCTTGAGCAACTTCTTAAAGACAAAGATGGCTCATCACCCCCATCTCCTCAAGAGGATCTACCATCCGTTGTACCTAAAGGGAATACGTCGGTATCTCCCGAGGGTATGGTGGTAGGGGGCAAACTAGACAACGCTAATTCCTCCACACAACTTGATGGGGGAAAGGGTGAGCACCGTGATTCTTGGTACTCTCCCGATCCTCCCGTCCCTCACCCTCATGTGTACAATAGAGGTGACCCACCTAAGCTAGAAGAGTTTGCTACTTTTGCTCAATGGCAATCACTAATGAGAACTCATGTGTGTAGCTCTTGCATTGAACTATGGACAATCATCGAGCATGGACTCTTTATTGGGGATCCAAACAACTTGACAAGAAGATAGATTGTCAATAGTCAACTCAATTCCACTGCTTTGCATATGATTCAACAAGGATTGGGAACAAAAGATTACCCACACATCGAGCACTTTAGCATTGCCAAGGAAGCTTGGGATGCTCTCACTGTGTTGTTTGTTGGAAATGAGAGTATGAGGAGGAACCGATATGATGCTCTAAGCAATGAAGCCGAAGGCTTCTACATGAAAGAAGGTGAAGATCATGAAGACATGTACCGAAGGCTCAAGACCACCGCCACCGCTTTTAGAAATGTGGGTGCCTCACATGTGTATGATGCATGGATAAAAAGGAAATATGTGAGTGCACTCATGCCTTTTGAGCCCACCGACTTGAAGAGTCTACAAGGAAGACACAACTACCATCTCATGACCTCAAATGAAGTTATGCAAGAGATGGCCGCTTTCAAGGTTGCTGCCAAGAATGCCAAAGATGCCCATGCTCGTGCCCTTAGTATGAGCAATGTTGTGAATGTTGCGTTAAAGGCCAAAGTTGTGGACCATGGGGATGAAGATGATAGTGATGAAGGGCCTTCCATGGACCACCCCGATGAATTCAAGATTGCTCATAGTCAATATATGGCCTTCTATGCAAAGAACTGTTGGAAGAACCCCGCCAAGGACAAGTTGGAAATGCAAAGAAAAAGCAAGCCAAATGGGAAAAGAGAAAATACAACGAGATTGAGAACTTGCTTCAATTGTGGTGATCGCTATCACTTTGTAGCAAGTTGTCCCTATGAAAAGAGAGAAGATCATGGGGGTAAGCTTGTGTTGAAGAAGACTCTCAAGGCACCTTACAAGAAACCTTTCATCAAGAAGAATCCCATCAACAAGAAGTCGGGAGAAATTGTCTTGATCACTCATGAAGAATACTCCTCCGACAATGAAGATGATGAAGATGAGGAAGAGGAAACTTCACATGGTGTGGCTGCTCTAGCCACCACCTCTACTCCGACATTCTCACTCTTTGATTCTCCAAAATGAGAAATCTCCCACCAAGAACGTCACTTGCCTTATGGAAAGAGGAACGGAGGTATCATCATCCCACTCTACTCCCTTAGATAATGATGAACTTGATGATGAGATGTCTCTTGATGTTAAAAAGGAATTAATTGCCTTTGATGAGTTTATGACTAACCTAGAAGGAGATGCTAAGTTACACTTTGAAAACATCCTAGATCAACTTTCACATACTCAAGAGCTTCTAGATGTAAGATGTAAACTTGGGCATGAACACATGATTGAGATAGAGGCTTTAAAAAATGCTCTAGAAGAAGAACAAGAAACTAGGTTATCACTTGAGTTAAAACTTGAAGGGCTTGATGAGGCCAATGACAATATTGTTAACAAACTCATCAAAGAGCGTTATCATGCTATTGCTAAATACAAAAGTGCTAAAAAGGACAAGATTGAGTTTGGTGTGGTTCATGAAAAACTTGTCGAGGACTTTAGGTTGCTTAACAAGGCCCACAAGGCTTTGGAGAGTGAACTCTTGTCACTCACAAAGTCCCATGAAACGCTTCAAACTCAATTGGCCAATATTCCTTCACCTAGTAACTTCATTCCATCTAGTAGTACAACTATTAGTGAAGAGAATGCTAGGTTGAAGGGGGAGCTTGCTAAGGCCACATTTCCACAAGGCAACAAGTCTATTGATGATGTTTTGAGTAAGCAAAGGCCTAGTGGTGATAAAGGGGTCATTGGATTTGTCTCCAATTCTAAGAAGAAGAAGAACAACAACAAGAATAAGGCCAATCCCACACAAGAAACTAACAAGGTCATTGTGGGTAGTAAGACCACAAGTGGTAAAACTATGTCTCATGATGACTTTGCGGGTAGTGCTCACCCTCACTATGTTCTAATGCGTGATTATTATGGTGATGTGTATGCACAATATGTTGGCCCATATGATGGTTATATTTCTTGGTCTATTTGGGTTCCCAAGACCCTTGTTACTAACAAAAGAGGACCCATTGAAAAATGGGTACCTAAAAATTAGCTTGATCTTTTGTAGACTTATGCTTCCGGAGGGTCAAAGTGGGTGCTTGATAGTGGTTGCACAAGTCATATGACCAGAAGCTCGTCTATTGTCAAGGATTTAAAGCCAAATGATGATCAAATCACCGTGACATATGCCGACAAGTCAAAATCTAAGGTATTGGGTTTTGGCAAAGTTGTGGTTGCTCACGACATTACACTCGTGAACGTCATGCTTGTTGAGACCCTTGGGTACAATTTACTTTCAGTCTGTGCTCTTGGAAAGATGGGTTTTTCCGTCTTTATACATAATTATCTTGTGGTCCTCATGTGGAGCAAGTCTCTCAAGGTCGCTTTCGTTGGGTATGTCGAACATGACTTGTATGTGGTGGACTTTTCGGGGCAAGCCACTACAAGTGCGATGTGCTTATTCGGAAAGGCCGATGTGGGTTGGTTATGGAATCGCCGACTGGCCCATGTCAATATGATAACTTTGCAAAGTCTCCACAAGTAGGGCCATATTGTTGGACTAAAATAAAATGTTTCCTTTGCCAAAGATCATGTTTGCAGGGCATGTGTTCTAGGGAAGATGCATGATGCTCCTCATAAGCCTAAGAACCGCATCAAGTCCACCAAGATCTTGGGGCTCCTACACGTGGACCTCTTTGGCCCTCCATCTCATGCAAGTCTTGGTGGGAAGAAATATTTCTTGGTGATTGTTGATGACTTTTCAAGATACTCTTGAGTTTATTTCTTCAAATTGAAGAGTGAAACTCAAAATACCTTCATCGACTTCATCAATTTGGTCCAAAGGCAATACAATGTTCCTATGTTGATCATTAGAAGTGACAATGGCACCGAGTTCAAGAACTACACCTTGAATGATTTCCTTAGTGATGAGGGGATTAAACATCAATATTCCGCTGCATACACCCCTCAACAAAATGGCGTGGATGAAAGGAAGAACCAGACTCTTATTGAGATGGCTAGGACCATGTTGGCGGAATTTAAATCTCCATACAACTTTTGGGCCGAATCCATTTCCACTGCTTGCCATGCTTCAAACCGCCTCTACGTCCGCAAAGAAATCAACAAGACTCCATATGAAACTATTACCGGTAACAAGCCCAACATATCTTACTTCCGGGTGTTCGGTTGTAAGTTTTTCTATCTCATAAAAGGTGTTCGTTTGTCTAAATTCGAGTCTAAAGCATTAGAGGGTATTTTTGTTGGCTATGGTCTCGAATCGCACACTTATAGAATCTATGATAAGCTCTCCGGAGTCGTCATAGAATCTTGTAGTGTGACCTTCGAAGAATATGATGGTACCCAAGGGGAGCGTGTTGACGCTTGTGATGTAGATGATGAAATGCCTCAGGATGCCATAGGAAGAATGGGTGTGGGATATATCCGCCCCGTTGAGGAACCCCTTATGGCGGATCAATAAGAACTATGCTCCACTCAAGTGGATCCCTCATATTCACAACCTCAACATGCTCCATCCACCGAAGAGGACATTGACTCAAGCCAAAGACAAGATGTGGACTCTCAACATGGTGATCAAAGTGTCAACTCTAGTCAAGGGGAGCTTGGTCCATTCGACGGATTGTCAAGTGGTGCCAAGTCAATTTGTCAAGGAAGATCCGTACAAGATGCTTTGAGACAAGCTCAAGTTGACGCTAGAAGTGCACTTGATCAAGACCAAGGTCAATCTTTGCCTCCCAATGTAGAGGATGACTCCAATGATGATTAAGGTCAAGATGATGGTCAAGATGAGGATCAAAATGACGAAGAGTGTCCTCCAAGAAACAACACGGAGATCCACGCTCGTCGCGAAGCTAGAAAGGAAAGAATGTTGGAAATAAGAGATCACACTCTACAAAATGTAGTTGGTGATCTAAGCAAAGGTATTTCCACAAGAGCACAATTGAAGAGGTTTAGTGAACACCAAGCACACATCTCCATGATTGAACCAAAGAAAGTGTGGGAAGCCCTTGAAGATTCGGATTGGTTAGAAGCTATGCACAAAGAACTCAACAACTTTGAGAGAAACAAAGTATGGAAGTTAGTTGAGAAGCTAAAGGATTGCCGCAATGTTATTGGAACAAAGTGGATATTCAAGAACAAGCAAGATGAGCATGGAATTATAGTAAGGAACAAGGCTAGATTGGTTGCACAAGGGTATTCTCAAATTGAAGGCATTGATTATGGAGAGACTTATGCGAGTGGCTATCTTGAGTCCATCCGTATCCTTCTTGCTTATGCGGCACATCATAACTTTAAGTTGCAACAAATGGATGTAGAAAGTGCATTTATTTATGGTCCATTAAATGAATTGGTATATGTTAAGCAACCCCCGGGATTTGAGGACCCCAACTTCCCAAACCATGTCTACAAACTTGATAAGGCGCTCTATGTGCTCAAGCAAGCCCCACGCACGTGGTATGAGCACCTTAGAGAGTTATTGTTTGACCGTGGCTTTGAGGTTGGGAAAATCGATCCCACTCTTTTTACTAAGAGGGTCAATGGGGAGTTTATGTATGCCAAATATATGTTGATGATATTATCTTTGGCTCATCTAACAAAGCTTTTAATGATGAATTCTCAAAGCTTATGACTAGTAGGTTCCGGATGTCCTTGATGGGGGAGTTGAGAGTATTTCTTGGCTTTGAGATCAAGCAAGTTAGAGGAGGGACATTCTTCAATCAATCCAAGTATACTCAAGATATGCTCAAGAGATTCAAAATGCAAGATTTAAATGGAGCTCCTACTCCCATGGCTACAAAGACTCATCTAGAACAAAATCCAAATGGTAAAGATGTGGATCAAAAGGTATACCGGTCTATGATTGGTTCTTTGATTTACCTTTGTGCATCTAGACCCGATATTGTGTTGAGTGTAGGTGTGTGTGCAAGATATCAAGCAGCTCCTAAAGAAAGCCATTTAATGGCGGTCAAGAGAATCTTTCGATATTTGGTTCATACCCCATTTTATGGTCTTTGGTATCCTCAAGGCTCAACATTTGCTCTTTATGGATACACGGATTCGGATTGGGCGGGTGAAAAGGATGATAGAAAATCAACATCCGAGGCTTGCCAATTCCTTGGTATGTTGGTCTTCCAAGAAGAAAAATTGTATATCTCTCTCTACCGCTGAAGCCGAGTATGTGGCAGCTGCTAGTGCTTGCACTCAATTGCTATGGATGAGGCAAACTTTAAAGGAATACGGTGTCCATTGTGACAAAGTGCCTCTTCTATGTAACAATGAAAGTGCCATCAAGATTGCCTACAACCCGGTGGATCACACAAGGACAAAGCATATTGAGATTCTCCATCACTTCATTAGAGATCATGTTGCTCGAGGTGATATTGATCTATCATATGTATCAACCAAAGATCAACTTGCCGATATCTTCACGAATCCACTTGATGAAGCAAGGTTTTGCTACTTGAGGAATGAGCTAAATATCATAGATTCAAGGAGTTTGACTTGATATTCTTGCACTCTCACCTATGTTTCACCTCATGTTTGGTTTAGGTGTAGGCATGGATATAGGGGGAGTGCGGTCCTAATTGATTGGACCATCCCTCCCCCAATTATGCCCAAAGCAATCAAAATCATTCCTCTTAATATCATTTAGTGATATGTGAGCTTAATGATGAGTTTTGGTAATGGACCCAAGATATATCTTCGTGGTGCCAAGCCAAGTATACTCAAATATGGTGGCCTAGGCCACCGCCCTTTCTCATTTGAGAGGTTGGCACTTACTCATGTTTGTCATTTGCTTGATTCTAGTCTCTTGGAGCTTTTACGAACATTTTTTGAATCCCTATGGCTCTTGTTGGTTCTTCACAGATTAATGTCTCAACCCAAGCCCTTTCCCTATCTTAAAAACCATCTATCTCTCATATATGTCCCCAAACACCATTTCTGGATCTTTTGGTCGAGGAGGACCGGAGTCTCCGGTGTACAAACACCGGAGTCTCCGGTGTAGACCGGAGTCTCCGGTCCAGACGGTTTCTGTGACTTAAAGTGGGGGTCGGGGTGAACTGGGAAAACAGTTCACCATTCTTCACCCTGTCCCCTACCTCCAACCCCGTCGCCCCCTCTTCCAAAAATCCTCCCCGGAGGTCAAGAAGCCCTCGGGATCCGCCGTGCCGCCGGCCAATCTTCCCTCCTCCTCCATTGGGTGATTCCCACCAGAGCAATTGATCCCATGGACAGATCTGGTACCTCCCCTCTACTTTTTTTCTCCTAGGGTTCATCCCTAGATGTGTTTTTGAGGATTGGTGCTGATTCGTCCATTGGAATCACTTGATTGCGTGCACTTTAGTACTTTAGCCTTGTTGCATTGCCTGATCTGCTAGATTCACCCCCACAGGCATCTCCCCATCTCATGCCCGAGCCTCCCGACTGGAGATTCCGGACTTAGTCCAGAGACTCCGGTCCAGGCCGGAGACTCCGGTATCAGGTGCGGAGACTCCGGTGTTGGGTGAATCAAAATAGTCTAGAAATGCATCAAAGCTCTTGTACTGCATCTTTGGGACATATATACTCATCTCCATGCTATCTCCCTCACTATTGTTCACAGGTGATGGTTCTAGTCGTCCTCGTCGTACCAAGGCCAAGTCCCAAAGGGGCAATCCTCGCTATGATGAAGCTCGGGGTCAGTTTATCGTGCCTCCGTCCAACCGGAAACAACTGGCACGTGATGCAGCTTACCTGAAGAAGGATCAGGAGAGGGCTGAACGGGAGGACCGTTCCAAGAGGGACAAGTATGACAACCTGCAGACCTTAGCCAAAATGTCTAAGGAGGAGTACCGTGAGCTGAGAAAGACATATTTCTATGCGCTGCCTCGTACCAGTTAGGACCCTCATTACTGGAGGAAAGAACAGGCAGTGTTCATGAAGGATGTGTATGGTGTACTCACCAGATCACCTGTCTGCCCTCAGAAGTTCATGAGTGTTGAGCAAATGCGCCTAAGCCCGTACTTCAATGATGCCCTATGGATCTGTGAGAAGCTGGCTCTCTACAACTTGATGGAGCTGCGTGAAGACTACAGTGTCCATCTTGTCCAGCAGTTCTATGCCATAGTTGTGTTTGGGACTGACCTTGACAGGACCATGGTGTGGATGACTGGCACCACTCGCTGCACGGCTACATTTCATGACTTTGCCAATGTCATCTTTGAGACCTTTCATGGTGTATCTACTCATGTGGGGTTGCGCATGCACTCTGCAGCTTTGGGTGAGAACAAGTTGAAGCTGGCACCTCTATATGATGGTGTTGTTGTGGGGGGTTCCAAGGGACTCAAGACCCTCTACAACCTTATGCTGAGGATTTTTCGTCCCACTATTGCTCCAAGTGCTGGAAATGGTGATGCTATTAGGGGTGGGCTTGTCAACCTCCTGTACCATACTCACCGGATCTTCAATGCTGGACCTGAGGCTGATGCTGCACCTATTAATGTGATGGACTTCTTTTTTGAGGAGATGTTCCATGCCATCCTCTACAAGAAATCTCCTCCATATGCACCCTTGGTGATGAGGCTTATCAACTCCCAGGAGCATGATTCTCCACATGGCATACCACCACACCTCACTGAGCACACTCTGGTCTCTCTGCAGCAGAAGGGGCGCATGGGGCCTGCTCCAAGGCGTCGCTATGGGGATGATGATGAGGAGATTGAGACGGAGAGGGCTCCCTCCCTGCCTAGAGTTCGGAGGAAGAATGCCTCCAATGCCCCTATGCCTACCATGACTCGAGACTATGTGCATGAGAGGGTCAAGAAGGCCAACTTTTGGGAGAGGACCCTTTGTTGCATGAACATCGACATTCACAAGTAGAAGCATGCATCCTACCAAAGCAACCGCCGCATTAAGAAGCTTCTCAAAGAGATCAAGGAACAAGGTGCCGAGGATAATGAGGAAGGTGAAGATGAATACAATGATGAGCATGGGGCTCAGCAGTCCATAGAGTCTGATCATACACTCTCATTTGGGGGCATGGAATGCTCAACGGGATAGTCTGGTGGATTGGAAGACGTTTGCTGATGTCACCTCAGGGTTTGGGTACCAGGGTACTTCTTCTTCTCGCCCTCACGGCAAAGGGCCTGCTGTCCCTGAGGATGATGATGATGACTATGATCAGGATGATGGTGACCAGGAGGAGGATGAGGATGTCGAGGATGACGAGGATGACAATGACAACTGAGCGGTTGGGGGCGCTAGTATAGGTCTTTTCCCCTTTTTGGCATTTCAATGCCAAAGGGGGAGAAGACATTCTCATCGGTTTGCATGGACTTGGGATTTGGGATTTGCCTTATTTGTTGCCTTATTTGCCTTCTATTTGCCATTTTTGAACTTGAACTTTATGTGTGTCTTTGACTATGTGCTTGTGTGCACCATCTATTGTAACTCATGTGAGACTTATGTGTGCTATCGTTGATACTATCCACCTTACATGTTTTTACTTAATTATCTTGCTGCACATAGTCAGGAGGAGCCACATTTATATGTTATTCCATGCAAATCACTTGTTGTCATCGAACACCAAAAAGGGGGAGATTGAAAGGGCATTTATTGTCATAATCACTTTTGGTGTACGTTAACAACAAGTAGATCATTTTACAGTTTGTTATTGTCCACGGGTTGGTATTTTGATAAATGAACAACACCCTCAAACTTGGGAAAATACCACATTCATTTGCAACTGTTCTGGAAACTCCAGACCGGAGTCTCCGGTCTGCCAAGACCGGAGTCTCCGGTGTGGTCCGGAGTTTCCGATTCTGGCTCCGGTGGTGCCTCCCAGGGTCTGGCTGGGACAGTCTGACTAGGGGTCCGGAGCCTGCACCGGAGGTTACTCTGGAGTCTCCGGACTTTGTTCAGTCCGGAGTCTTCGGTGTTGGAAGACCGTAGTCTCCGGTGTTGCTGGGGCAAGTTTGGTCTGGGTCAGTCAGATAGGCAGTCCGGAGGCTGGTCCGGAGACTGTCCGGAGTCTCCGGTCTACTGACCGGAGTCTCCGGTCTGACTTTTCTACAATGGTCAGAAAACGGTTCGTGGAGGGGGCTGCCTATTAAAAGGGATCCTTATCTTCGTCCTCCAGCTGCTCGAGATGCTCAAGAACACCAACCCCATTAGAGCCACCAAATCTACAAGATCTCTTCATCCAACCATCCAAAGTCATTTATATTTGGAGAATCGAAGGAGGAGGCCTTGATTTACATCTTCACCAAGAGAGATCTTCATTTCCCCCTCATTCACTTGAGGGCCCCCAAGCTCTAGTGTTTCTTTGGAAACCCTAACTTTGATTTGGTTCTTACAAGCTTGTCTTTGATTTGTCTTGACAGCTTGCTTGTATTTGGGAGCCTCCAATTCAGTTGTGGATGTGTGCCCCGAACTTGTTGTAAAGGTGCCGGCTTCCACCTCGAAGGTTGCCGATATAGTGGAAGGTGAATCGAGCCCGTTGGGGTGAGGTTCATCGGAGAACAAGGGAGGCCTCTCGTGGCGTTGGTGGTTTGGAACCACCCCTCTCCAAACGTAGACGTACTTCCCCTCAAAAGGAAGGAACTACGGGAAACAAATCCTTGTGTCTCCGCGTCCACTCCCTTGGTTACTTCTATCCTTTACCGCACTTTACTTACTTGTTCTTGCTTAGTGTTGTGTTAGCTTGTGCTTGATTGACATATAGGTAAATTCACCATAGTTGCATATTCTAGAGAATTTACCTTTCTTGTCAAACCCTAATTTGAAAAAGAGTAAAATTTGAAGTAGCACCTATTCACCCCCCTATAGGTGCCCATACGATCCTTTCAATAAGGAATAGCACTAGAACTAGCACCAATATCACATAAACCATAGTAGCAATGATCACCAATTTTAACAGAAAGCACAGGGACACTAGCTTTTCTAGCCTTACTAGGATGAGATATAATATTAGAAGCGTCTTCACAGAAGACAATGTGCTCATCCTCTATATTTCTAGTGACAGTGTCTTTCACAATAGCTACCACAGGTTCATTAATCAAATGCTTACCAGGCTCCATAGTTTTCATTGTACCTTTATTATTTGCACTAATAATCATAGAATACTCCATTACCTTAGCTGCGAAAGGCATTTTCTCAACACGAGGTTCAGACACAATATGATTAGTAGTACAAACTTGAGTACTTCTAACTGGAGAATGACTAACAACATCTTTATAAGGAGCATGGTACTTCTTCCACTTCTTCTTGGGAATTTCTATGTAAGAGGCAAAGGCCTTAAAACAATTGGCAATACTTTGGGAATCAAGACCAAACTCATTACTAATATCACGGAAGTCGTCAGTTCCCATAAAAGATTTAATGCATTCATAATCATAGTTTATACCTAACTTTCTTCCTTTGTCATTCTCCCAAGCTTCAGTGTTATCTTGAATACAGTCTAGAAGATCCCATTTAGCTTCTTCCTTCATACATGTAAATGATCCAGCACAAGAAGCATCAAGTAAATATTTATCATGAAGAGAAAGCCTAGCATAAAAGTTATTGAGAATAATATTGTTAGGGAGTTCATGAATAGGACATTTAAGCATTAGTAACTTCAATCTCCCCCAAGCTTGAGATGTACTCTCTCCATCAAGAGGCCAAAAGTTATATATAAGATTTCTATCCTTATGAATTTCACTGGGAGGATAAAATTTAGAGTAAAAGAGAGATGCCATCTCCTCCCATTCCATGGATTGTCCATTCTTCAGCACCTTATACCATTCTTCAGCTCTCCCTTTCAAGGATATGGAGAGTAACTTTTTCTTCACCTGTTCAGTTGTGATACCTGCACACTTAAACAACCCGCATAATTCATGGATAAAAATCAAGTGATCACCAGGATGGAGAGTTCCATCCCCAAAATAATAATTATCCATAACATGATTAACAATACTTGTAGGTATCTTAAAAGGATCTATCTCAATAGGAGGTGGTTCATCTACTACCCTAGCAGTGGTAGTAGTTTTACCAAACAGAAAACCAAGTGGGTTATCCATATTGGAAACAAAGTAACAAGCAGTAACAAAAGCAATACTCACAGTAAAAGTTTCCCTTACCAGTTCCACTCTTCAATAGTGCTTCACTCCCCAGCAACGGCGCCAGAAAATAGTCTTGATGACCCACAAGTATAGGGGGTGTATCGTAGTACTTTCAATAAATAGGAGTGTCGATCCCAACAAGGAGCAGAAGGTTCTGAACAGTGGTATGGAGCCGGAAATTGATGTCTACGCACTTATGTTCTTGTAGACAGTTGTTGGGAATCCAAGTGCAGAGGTTTGTAGAACAGCAGCAAGTTTCCCTTAAGTGGATTACCCAAGGTTTATCGAATCAGGGAGAAAGTGGTCAAAGGTATTCCCTCTCAAGCAACCCTGCAACCAAGATACAAGAAGTCTCTTGTGTCCCCAACACACCCAATATAGGTGCACTAGTTCGGCAAAGTGATAGTGAAATACAAGTGGTAACGGTGCCAGAAAAGAGCTTGACGTTGAAGTAAAGACTAAAGCAAGCAAACATGCAACAGATCTAGATGCAAACGGTGTTTCAATGCTTAGAAACAAGGCCTAGGGATCATACTTTCACTAGTGAACACTCTCTCATATAAATATCTTCTCTTCATGATACTACTCTTAACTACTCTCCGGTTGGACACTCTAATCCATGGTAGGGCCTTCCCCAATCTAGATAACCCCACACTTTCACCTTGAGCGCTAGATGGTTCCAACAAACACCACAATTTCATAGAGACATCCAAATCCAAATATAACTTATAAACAAATATTCAATCTAGCCAAAGTGCCACACACGGTATGCATGCTGTCACTTTCACACACGTGGAGAAAAGTATAGATCTATTAAAGAACAAAGAGTATTTATGTAGACTCAAACCTAAGTGCCACCATGGCGTGCACGCTGTCACTTTCACACACATGGGGAGAGCAGAGATCTAATGAATCACTTGAGTAGCAAGGTAGATCTACTTGATTAAAAAGCTCATGACCACAAGATCATGCATATATATAGAGAGAGATGAACACATAGCTACCGGTAGAGCCCTTAGCCTCGAGGAAGAACTACTCCCTCCTCATCATGGCAATCAGCAACGGTGATGAAGATGGCGATGGATATCGATGGAGATGGCTCCGGGGGCACTTCCTCGTCCCGGCAGGGTGCCGGAATAGAGACTTTCTGTCCCCCGAATCTCCCCTTCGGTGGCGGCGGCGCTACGGAGGTTTTCGTGGATTTCTTCTGGATGCCCTAGGGTTTTTGGGTCGGAGGCTTCTTATAGGAGAAGGGGCGAGACTGGGAGGCGGCCAGGGCCACCAAACCCTAGCCAGGCGTGGGGCCACCTACCCCTGTGCCTGGGGTGGGTCTGGCCCCTTCGGCTCTCCTCTGGACTTCTTGTTCCCCACGGAAAGTAATTGACTTTGACGTTTGTCCCGCCCAATTCCGAGAATATTTATTTACTAACTTTTCTGAAACCAAAAACAGCAGAAAACAGGCATCTCACAGTGTTGCAACTTGTTAATAGGTTAGTACTAGAAAACATGTAAAAAGCACCTCAAAGTGTAGACAAGCAAAGCAAAGTAGATACATAACAAGCATGGAGAATCAAAAATTATAGATACGTTTCCAACATATCAGAAATCCCTGTGAACACTTAGTAAACGGATTTTTAGTGGTTTTCTGACAAGGCAAAAAAACAAAGAGCAAGTAACAGAAGTAACGAACAAACGGAGCAAGTGGCCCAATCCTTTCTTAGCAAAGGACAAGCCGGTGGAAATACTTATAAGGACCAAACATTCTCGAGGACACATGGGAATTCTGTCAAATTCTTTCGCTTCAAATAGCTGAGTACTCTTCGCTGGTGTAGTAAGTGTTGTGTGGGTGAACCTGTGTTAACATACTGCCCTTCCTAGGACTAATACATACTTGTGATTAAACCCCCTGGAAACATCTATAACTACAGGAAAGTAATTAAGATATAAATCTAACCACAACCTTAAACTCTGAGATCCTACGCTCCCTTGTGCAAAGGTGTCCTAACGGGGGTTCAGGTTTCTGTCACTCTGGCAACCCCACAATTAGTAGCCAAACACACAATGCATTCCCCTAGGCCCATAAATGGTGAAGTGTCATGAAGTCAACGTTCACATGACACCACTAGAAGAATAGCACCACAACTTAAATACTAAACCATTGAATAATATCTCACAGATTCACTACTAACAACATGACTTCTCCCATGTCCTCAAGAACTAAACAAACTACTCACAAGACATCATATGGATCAAGATCAAAGAAGATATGGTAATGGATAACAATCTGAACATAAACAATAATCTAATGGTTCCGATCACAAGCATCAACTACAATAGTAATTAACACCGGGAAAGTTTCCCCTAAGAACTAAAGCAATATCCAACACAATTATTACAGCAGGACGGAGTGGTGATGATGGTGCTGGTGGAGATGATGGTGTGGATGATGATGATGATCCCAACGAAGCCTAGCTTGATGACGGTGTTGATGACGAAGGTCTCCCCTCTTCGGGAAGGAATTCCCCTAGCAGAAATCTGTTTGCTGGAGAGATATTTCTCTCTCGGTGTTTTCTGCCCCCAGAGGCGGCGAAAATCTATCTGTGGTCGCTCCCCGCGCCTTAGGGTTTCGAAGGGAAGATATAGGCGAAGGGGCGGAGTCGGAGGCCGGTCAGGTGGGCCACACCTGCCCTAGGCACGGGGTCAGGTGGGGCCGCGCCTAGGGGGTGTTGGCCCCCTGAGGCCCCACTTCGTCCCTCCTTCTGGCTTTCTTCGTGTTCTAGTAAAATAATATGTTTCCATATTTTTCTGGTATTTTTCTGATCTTTGAAAAATTGCACCGAAACGCCTTCTTTTCCATCAGAATCCAGACTCCAGCAGTCTATCCTCCAAGAATCATCCAACATGCATAAACAGATGAAAAGCCATAAGTAATACCTTATAATAAGACAAATATCAATGAATAGAGGTAAATTATGATATATAATGGTGATGCAAATTGGGCGTATCAGGCAGGCGGCCCACCGACCGGTGATACGTTGGAAACGTATCTTGTCGTGGTATTGCCGACGAGTACGCCATGGAGGGGTCCTCACAATGCGTGTTTAGAGACGTGGGGTAGGGCGGACGGTTGACGGGTATGAGGTAACACAGCTTACCCAGGTTCAGATCCCACGACGGTGGCGGAATCCTACTCCTGCTATAAATCACTATAATGGCAATACGCCGAGTTACAGAGATAGGTTCGTTGTGCGAGGTTGTCTGAGATTGTCTATGAACGTCTGATATTGTGCCCTAAAGGCTCCCATAGGCCCGACTTATATAGTCACCAGGTCCTAGGGTTACAGGGAAAAGTCCTAGACGGACAGGTCACAGAGTCCTACACCGTCTATTACTAGTCTTATGTATCTTGCACTCCAAGGATCCGAGTACGCTGGTGACTCCACCGTAGCCTTCCTTTATCCGGCATGGGCCTCCCTTCTGGATCCACCTAAATGGGCCGCCCAGCATGCCATAGGCCATGCTACCGACTATGGTCCACCCGGGTTAGTCGGATAAGAGACATGCTATAAGGATACCCATATAGCATATCCCCAACAGTAGCCCCTGGAGAACTCCGAGATCTTGTGCCGTCTTGCCTCTTCACATAGAATGCTCCGTCTAGATGGATGTCGGCAGATAGTCAAGCAACATCTTGTAGTCCTCCCAAAGAACCCTGCAAGGTTTTCTCTGTCTTCGAATGGTAAGATGGAGAAATGCTGAATCTTCCATCATACTCTTCCGCAGTCGGATTAAATCCGTCCATGCCGGAATCTTTGATGCGACGGCTCATCTACCCGTGTCAGCTAGGATGACGTAGGCTTAGGTCAGCGACACCTCGTAACTCACACATGTAGAGAACGCAATCATATCCGATTTTCCCGCGCGAGCGATACGAACCGTTGGCAGCGGCGATTGGAGACGTGGAGAAATTACCGCACACGTTCACGAACACGTCGTCTACGCGGCAATCATCCGATTAGCTGCACGAATCTTGACTCAGAGCATGATAAATAGTAACCGTGGGACACTTTCCACTTTTTACCTCATTCCTCTCGCGTCATCGTATTCTTCCTCCAGCCGCACGCCTCCTCGAGCTCTCCGCGAGAAACCTCGAAAACCCTAGCCTCCCTCTACGTAAGTCGCATCCTTCCAACACTCCATGGCTAGTAGCAGCTCCTCCCCATCAATGGCGGCGTCGAGCGAAGCCGCGGCGAAGCCGGCGAGCTCCGTCGTCGTTCCCCCAGAGGGCCTGGTCATCCCCGAATCGGCGATGATCGCAACCACCGGCGGCGACCGTAATCTGGCGGCGCTGGAGCCACTGGAAGAAGAGACAGACTCGCACAAGGGTGACTGGCGCGGCTCGGCCATCACCGACCGCGACATCCAAGAGATGGTCGCCGAAGGCTACCTCCCCGCAATGGAGGGGCTCGCCTGGCGGGCGGCGCCGGCCGGTGAGGTTACACCTTCTCCCCAAGCCGGAGAAAAGGTGTACCTCAAGGCACACCTGGTACGCGGCGTTTCCCTGCCCATCTCCCACTTCTTCCTCTCTGTCTTGAACCACTACAAGGTCCAACCCCATAAACTCTCCCCCAATAGCATCTTAGTGCTTAGCAACTTCGCGACACTTTGTGAGGGTTACCTAGGGATTAGGCCTAGGTTAGACTTGTTCATGTACTTCTTCACCGTCAAACGTGAAGCCGTACATAGTAGGGAGGAGCTTAGGAACTGCGACACTATAAGCTTCAAGATTCGACCTGGCCGGCGGTTCCCCGACATCGTCGGCCACGAGTCCTGCAAAAACTAGCAGCGGACGTACTTCTATGGCCTCGACATTCCTTTGGCGGACCGAGAAGTAACGTACCCGGACTTCGCGGATGGAGACGCCGCTGAAGTTTCCACATGGAGATCCCATGCCTCCCTTCCCTCCGACCTCGACGCTTCTCGCGCAATAAGGCGGATCGAATGGTTCGTAGAGACGGGTTTGACCGGCTTGGACCTGGCCATGTGCTGGTTCATCAGGCGAATCCAACCTCTGCAGCACCGCGTGAAGTTCATGCATGAGTATACCAGTGATCGAAGGGATACCCTCCAGATCTCTGTGGATAACTTCTCGAGCGACTCCGTCAAGCTCCGCCTGAAGGATATCGTCAAGGTGAAGGATAAGAAGCGTGGCTTCACCATCACCTACGACATGTTCGTAGACGGCAAGTGCCCAAAGGTAGATATGTATTTTATGTGTACGACATATGCTCCAGTTTCTCCGTCTTGCCATCACCATCTCATCTAACACGGTGATTTCTTACTTAATAGCTTAGCGATCTAGATGAGGACAACCTGGCTGCCCAAATCTACGATCCAAAGATGAAGGAAGTCACGGTCGTGTCCGACGACGATGTCCCGTTGGCGCGAAAGCGGAAGAGCTCCACCTCTGACGCTGCCGACGGAGGCAAGAAGAAGACCGCCCTGGAGGTGGAAAAGAGAAAAGCCACCGGGATTTTTGCAAAAGCACCCCCCTAGTGTAAGCTTCTCATTCTCCGACATTGTCTATCTATCTGTTTTGTTTCTGTACTTATGCACTTTGCACGTTTCAGGAAAAAAGCCACAACCAGCCTCAAGAATGAAGGGTTTCGCGGCATAGTAAATCAAAATTTTCTACGGAGCGAACAAAGGGAAAGCCAAGATCTAATCTAGGAGATGCAAACAACGAGAGAGATTGGATTAGATCTTCATACCCTTGAAGATTACAATGAGCGTTAAATCGGAACGTGGGTGATGTAGTCGTACTCGCTTCTCCTCCTCGCGATCCGATCCGATCTAGCACCACAAGTGGCGGTGCCTCCGTGAGATGCACACATGCAGCACCTCGACGTCTCCTCCTTCCTCGGACCAGCGAGTATGGTGGAGAGATAGATTGGATCTACAACACGACGGCGTGGTGTATATGGTGGAGAATTTCTGCTGCAGGGCTTCGCCTACAAACAATCGGGAGGGAGAGAGGAAGGTAGCAAGGCTGCTAGGGCTTGGAGGAAGGTGTGCGTAGTGGGGGGGAGGGGGCGCACCACCCCTCTATATATAGAGGGGGGCGGCCAGCCCTTGCCCCTCCTCCAAGCCTATATCTAGTTTAAACAATTTAAACTCTCCCTTATCTAGAAATCCTATCTCTAGTTTAAACGATTTAAACTCTCCCTTATCTAGAAATCCTATCCCGAGATTTAAACGAGTCATATCTCTCTAGAATCGGCTGGGCCCTATGGGGCCTTGTGCCCCTAGCCCAATGCGGCCAGGACACTCCCTCATAGGCCCATGCCCCCTCCCGGAAGGTGGGGCCACGTTGGTCCCATTCCGGAAGGTTCTAGAAGCTTCCGGTACAATACCGATTAACCCGGAACAATTCCGAACTCCAAAAACCGCCTTATATGAATCTTATTCTCGGACCATTAGAACCTCTCGTGATATCCGGATCCCATCCGAGACTCGAACAAAAATTCATAAACCAATTATCCAATCTATCCTAGCGTCGAGATCGTTAAGTGTGTGACCCTGGGTTCGAGAATATGCGACATGATCTTCTATCAATAATCAACGGGGTGCAGGCACCCATATTGACTCCCACATTCATCGATGATCATATCGGATGAACCACGATGCGAGATTCAATCAATCCCATATATATATTCCCTTCGTCTCGCGATATTTTACTTGCTCGAGATTCGATCGTCGGTGTCGTCATACCTAGATCAAGCTCGTTCACAGCAAGTACTTTACTCGTTTCGTAATCCGATATCACTTTGTGATTAACTCCTTAACCACATGCTTGCAAGCGGTGTTGATATCGATTACGAGTGGGCCAGTATATCTCTCGACACAGGAGGGACAAATTCCATCTCGATACATACAACCCAATGAGATACTTTCCGATCACCGAGAGACACCTTTATGATCACCCTCTCATAGGATGACGTTTGATGACCTCAAAGCTTTCTTCGATACCAGGAGTTGCATTATCTCATGGTCTAAGGAATACAATATTTGACATAGGAAAAGCTTCGCAAAGACGAACACGATGACACGATCTAATTGCTCTGCTTTGTTTGGGTCTATCCACCATATCATTCTCCCAATGATATGATCTCATTATCAATTGACAACTCATGTCTATGGTTAGGAAACCTTAACCATCATTGATCCATGAGCTAGTCCATAGAGGCGTACTAGGGACACGGTGTTGTTCAAACCACACAAGTATTAAAGTTTCCGCTTAATACAATTCTAGCATGGAATATAAACTTTATCATGAACAAGAATTATAATAATAACATCTTTATTATTGCCTCTAGGGCATAATTCCAACAGTCTCCCACTTGCACTAGAGTCAATAATCTAGTTTACATCGGCAACAATCTCACACCCATGGCATCGAGGTGTTGATCATGTTTTACACGTGGAAGAGGTTTAGTCAATGGATCTGCGACATTCAGATCCGTATGTACTTTGCTAATCTTCAGATCTCCATCGCAATATAATCTCGGATTATATGAAACTTGCAGTTGATATGCTTGGTCTTTGGATGATATCTTGGTTCCTTAGCGAGTGCTATGCGCGGTGTTGTCACACAATATCTCCATGGGTCCAATGCACTTGGAACCACGCCAAGCTTCGATGATGAAGTTTCGATCCAAACTCCTTCACTTGACGCTTGCAGCAGCCATGTATTCCGCTTCTCTGTAGATCCCGCGATCACGCTTTGCTTGCAGCTTCTCGACTCACAGCTCCTCCATTCAAAATATAAACGTATCACATGCGAGATTTGGAATCATCCTTGTCGATTGTCGAAACTAGCATCGACGTAACCTTTACGACAAGCTGTTCATCACCCCATAGACTAAGAACATTCCTTTAGTTCTATTTAGGTACTTTAGGATGTTCTTCACGGCTGTCGATGTTCCTCTGGATCACTTTGATATCTGCCGTCAAACTAAGAGCATTGGACACATCCGGTCTAGTACACAAGATGGCATACATGATGGAACCTATGGCCGAGGCATAAGGCACTTTGCTCATAGCTTCCCTATCATTTACCGTGGACACCGAGCCTTGCTCAATATCTTACGACAACATAGGCCTTTGAACCTTTCTTTGCCTTATCCATTACGAACCTTTTCGAACTTTGTCTAGGTATGTACCGCTTAAAGCTATCAGGCGTCTTTGTCTATCTCTATAGATTTTGATGCCCAATATATAAGCAGCTTCACCTAGGTCTTTCATTGAAAACACTTGTTCAAATAACTCTTCACATCGTTAAGCATGTTGATGTCATTTCGATAATCAATATGTCATCCACATACGAAGCGTAAACGCCACCGAGCTCCCACTCACTTTCTTGTAGATGCAAGCTTCAGAGCAATTTGGAACAAATCCAAAACTCTTGATCACTTGATCAAAACGAAGGTTCCAACTCGAGATGCTTGCTTGATCCATAAATGGAACTGAAGTTTGCATACTTTACTAGCATCCTTAGGATCGACAAAACCTTCGGGTTGCATCATATACAACTCTTCATCAATGTTGCCATTGAGGAAAGCAGTCTTGACATCCATCTGCCATATTTCATAATCATGAAACGCAACAATTGCTAATAAAATCCGAATGGACTTAAACATCGCTACGGGAGAGAAAGTCTCATCGTAGTCAGCACCTTGAACCTGTCGAAAACCTTTTGCGACAAGCCGTGCTTTATAGACGGTAACATTACCATCCGCGTCCGTTTTCTTCTTGAATATCCATTTGCACTCAACGGCCTTTCGGTCGCTAGGAGGGTCCACCAAAGTCCATACTTCCAGCCATTTCTCAGAGTCTGGGCTCATCATCGCTTCCTCATAGTTCGTAGGTTCACTATCTTCTACCAACAAGACAGTCAAGACAGGGTTGCCGTACCACTCAGGAGGGGCACGCGACCTTGTCGACCTGCGATGTTCAGTAGCAGCATCGTCCGAAGCTTCATGATCCTTGTCATTAGCTTCCTCTATTGTTGGTGCGGTGACCTTTGGAACAATTTCAGTCTGCGCTACTCTCCAATTCAAGAGAAGGTTCAATAACCTCGTCTAGCTCTACTTTCCTCCCACTCACTTCTTTTCGAGAAACTCCTTCTCAAGAAAGGAACCGTTCTTCGACAAACACTTTGCCTTCGGTTCTGATAGAAGGTATACCCAATAGTTTCCTTAGGGTATCCTATGAAGACGCATTTCTCCGCTTTGGGTTCGAGCTTGTCCGGCATCAACTTCTTGGCGTAAGCCGCATCCCCAAACTTTAAGAAACGACAACTTAGGTTTAGCACCAAACCACAGTTCATACGGTGTCGTCTCAACGGATTTAGATGGAGCCCTATTTAAAGTGAATGCAGCGGTCTCTAATGCATAACCCCAAAATGATAACGCAAATCAAGAAGAGACATCATTGATCGGACTATATCTAATAGGGTTCGATTCGGCGTTCGAACACACCATTGCTTGTTGTGGTGTTCGGGTGGCGTGAGTTGTGAAACGATTCCACTTGCTTTAAGATGCGTGAGAAAATCATAACTCAAATATTCACCTCCACGATCGGATCGTAGAAACTTAATCTTTACATTACGATGGTTCTCCACTTCATTCGAAATTCCTTGAACTTTTCAAACGTTTCAAATTTATGTTTCATTAAATAGATATACCCATATCTACTTAAGTCATCGGTAAAAGTGAGAAAATAGCGATATCCACCGCGTCGAAACACTCATCGGTCGCATACATCGGTATGTATGATTTCCAACAAGTCCGTTTTCGCTCCATCATACCGAGAACGGGGTTTTGATCATCTTGCCCATGAGGCATGGTTCGCATGTGTCAAATGATTCAAAATCAAGAGACTCCAAAGTCCATCGAATGGAGTTTCTTCATGCTTTACACCAATATGACCTAGCAGACGATGCCACAAATAAGTAGTATTATCACTATCTACTTTGCATCTCTTAGCCTCAATGTTATGGATGTGTGTTTCATCCCTTTCGAGATTTAGAAGAAATAAACCATTCACAAGAGGTGAATGACCATAAAAGATGTTACTCATATAAATAGAACAACCATTATTCTCCGATTTAAATGAATAACCGTCTTGCAATAAACACGATCCGAAATAATGTTCATGCTCAACGCAGGGCACATAATAACATTTATTAAGGTTTAAAACTAATCCCGAAGGTAAAACTAAGGAGGCGTACGGCCATCACATCAACTCTTGATCCGTTGCCAACACGCATCGTCACCTCATCCTATAGCCGCCGTCTATTCCGTAGCTCTGTTTGAGTTACAAATATTAGCAACCGAACCGATATCAAATACCGCACTACAACGAGGGCTAGTAAGGAAAACATCAATAACATGTATATCAAATATACCTTTGATGGTGCCAGCCTTCTTGTCCGCTAAGTACTTCGGACGATTCGCTTCGATGACCCTTGTCCTTGCAATAGAAGCACTCGATGTCCGGCTTAGGACCAGACGAGCTTCTTCTCGGCGAGGCAGCAGCGCTTACCGCCTTTCTTGAAGGGCTTCCTTGCACCCTTAACTTTCTTAAAGGTGGGGGGCTTGTTGACCATCAACATATGATTATTCTTTTTGATGTTCACCTCTGCTACTTTCATCTTAGCAAAGAGCTCAGTGATCATATCAGTGGAACCAATCTGATTGTGATCAACTACAAAACTTTTGTAGCTAGGAGTGTCAATCTTGAGCTCCAGGAATCTTGCAGTCCAGTTGCTCAAGGCGTTGAGTGTAGCCCGACATCTTAATGGCGTGCTCACTAACGGACCTCCCTTCCTCCATCTTGTAGTTAAAGAATTTCTTAGAGATCTCATATCTCTCAGAACGGGCTTGAGTCTGAAACATGTTTTTCAGCTCCTCGAGAATCTCAAAGGGCCCGGCGAACTCCTCAAAACGATTTTGAAGATCCGATTCCATAGCATACAACATGACGATCTTAATCAAATCATAATCATCCTTGCGTGACTGATAAACAGCTTTTTCATCAGCCGGCGCATCTATAGCAGGGGTGTCACCTAACGCTTTCCCAAGGACATAGTCCTTTCGTCCGCCAGACAGAATGATTCTTAGATTGCGGAACCAATTGGTGAAGTTAGACCCATTGTTCCTAAGCTTTTCTTTCTCAGCAAAAACGTTGAAGTTGAAGTTGGATTTGGCCATGTGATTTACAGTATTTGCAAGTACAATTTAGACTATGTTCATGATAAATAGTTCAACTTAATCAAATTACTAGATGAACTCCCACTAAATTCAACATCCCTCAAGTTGTTTAGTGAACACGATCCAAATTCACCACACCTAATCCGATCATCACGAGAAGAGATGTGGTTTCAATGGTGGACAACGAAGTGTCGATCATATCATTCATATGACTCATGCTTAACCTTTGGGTTCTTGTGTTCCGAGGCCATGTCTGTACATGCTAGGCTCGTCAAGTTAGACCCAAGTATTTCCGTGTGCAAAAGCGGCTTGCACCCGTTGTATGTGCGTAGAGTCTATAGCACCCGATCATCACGTGATGCTTGGACACGACGAACTTTCTAACGGTGCATACTTGGGGAGAACACAGTTTTATCTTGATCTTTAAGTGAGGAATCATCTTATAATGCTACCGTCGCGATCTAAGCATGATAAGATACATAAAAGGATAAACATCACATGCATATAACTTTATGTGACATGGTATAGCCAATCTTCGTGCACAATGATCTCCATCTTGTGTGTTCGGCATGATCTCCATCACTCCACCATGATTGCCTCCACCACGAATAGCAACTACAACTATTGCTAACTACTTAGCGATAAAGTAAAGCTATTACATGGCGTATAAGAAGTTGACTCATGGTCATACACAATTATAAAGACAACCATATGGCTCCGCGTTGTGTACTCATCGACATGCAAGTCGTGAAACATTACAAAACATGATCATCGCATACAATATACACATCACATCTTGGGCCATACCATATCACGAAAACACTCCTGCAAAAACAAGTTAGACGCCTCTACTTTGTTGTTGCATGTTTTACGTGGCTTTATGGGAGTAGATGCTAAGAACGATTCTTACCTACGGAAAGCCACAACGGTGATATTATGGTTGCCAAACTCGGTGTTAATACCATGACAACTATAGTGAGAGAACGACATCCACCAGCCGCATGTGTGGAACAAGCCACACGTCAAGTGCGGAGCGGTCTCATGACGACGTCGCGTAAGGTTGGCCTGGACCGCTTCAATCTCACTATCCCGCGTCATAAGAAGAACACAAACAAGAGGCTTGCAACAGAAAACATCAACGCCTGCAACAACCATGTTGCGTTCTACTCGTGAAACACATCTACACATAGATCTAGCTCTGATACCACTGAAGGGTTTCGCGTCATAGTAAATCAAAATTTTCTACGGAGCGAACAGAGGGAAAGCCAAGATCTAATCTAGGAGATGCAAACAACGAGAGAGATTGGATTAGATCTTCATACCCTTGAAGATCCGCACCGTGAACGTTAAATCGGAATGTGGGTGATGTAGTCGTACTCGCTTCTCCTCCTCGCGATCCGATCCGATCTAGCACCACAAGTGGCGGTGCCTCCGTGAGATGCACACGTGCAGCACCTCGACGTCTCCTCCTTCCTCGGACCAGCGAGTATGGTGGAGAGATAGATTGGATCTACAACACGACGGCGTGGTGTATATGGTGGAGAATTTTTGCTGCAGGGCTTCGCCTACAAACAGTCGGGAGGGAGAGAGGAAGGTAGCAAGGCTGCTAGGGCTTGGAGGAAGGTGTGTAGTGGGCAGGAGGCGCACCACCCCTCTATATATAGAGGGGGGGCGGCCAGCCCTTGCCCCTCCTCCAAGCCTATCTCTAGTTTAAACAATTTAAACTTTCCCTTATCTAGAAATCCTATCTCTAGTTTAAACGATTTAAACTCTCCCTTATCTAGAAATCCTATCTCTAGTTTAAACGAGTTTAAACTTATCTAGGATCGGCTGGGCCCTATGGGGCCTTGTGCCCCTGGCCCAAAGCGGCCAGGACATTCCCTCATAGGCCCATGCCCCCTCCCGGAAGGTGGGGCCACGTTGGTCCCCTTCCGGAAGGTTCTAGAAGCTTCCGGTACAATACCGATTAACCCGGAACAATTCCGAACTCCACAAACTGCACTGCTTTATATGAATCTTATTCTCCGGACCATTGCGGAACCTCTCGTGATATCCCGGATCCCATCCGAGACTCCGAACAAAAATTCATAAACCAATTATCCAATCTATCCTAGCGTTGAGATACGTTAAGTGTGTGACCCTGCGGGTTCGAGAATATGCAGACATGATCTTCTATCAATAATCAACAACGGGGTCTGGGCACCCATATTGACTCCCACACATTCATCGATGATCATATCGGATGAACCACGATGCCAGGATTCAATCAATCCCATATATATATTCCCTTCGTCTCGCGATATTTTACTTGCTCGAGATTCGATCGTCGGTACCGTCATACCTAGTTCAATCTCGTTCACAACAAGTACTTTACTCGTTCCATAATACGATATCACTTTGTGATTAACTCCTTAACCACATGCTTGCAAGCGGTGTTGATATCGATTACCGAGTGGGCCCGAAGTATATCTCTCCGACCTGGGAGGGACAAATTCCATCTCGATACATACAACCCAACAGATACTTTCCGATCACCTGAGAGACACCTTTATGATCACCCTCTCATAGGATGACGTTTGATGACCTCAAAGCTTTCTTCCGATACCAGGGAGTTGCATTATCTCATGGTCTAAGGAATACAATATTTGACATAGGAAAAGCTTCGCAAAGATGAACACGATGACACGATCTAATTGCTCTGCTTTGTTTGGGTCTATCCACCATATCATTCTCCCAATGATATGATCTCATTATCAATTGACAACTCATGTCTATGGTTAGGAAAACTTAACCATCATTGATCAATGAGCTAGTCCATAGAGGCGTACTAGGGACACGGTGTTGTTCACAAACCACACAAGTATTAAAGTTTCCGCTTAATACAATTCTAGCATGGAATATAAACTTTATCATGAACAAGAATTATAATAATAACATCTTTATTATTGCCTCTAGGGCATAATTCCAACAAAGAAGACCTCCAAGACTTTGGGGGCTTCTAGAAATATCAAGGATATGCTGCATCGCGACTCCTCCCCCGCCATCGCCCCTGCTAATCCTGCCGTCAAGCCTTCCTCTGCCCCGACAAGTTCTCAAGCCCAAGAGGCACCATGCCCTTCCGCCATGGAAGTGGATTCTGGCGCCTCTACCGAACTCGCTGTTGTCGGTGAACAGGCGACGCAGGAGAGCACTGCTCTACAAATGGCTGAAGCTCCGGCTAAGGATGCCATCGGTAGCGGCAAGGCGGTAGTGGGAACTGGTACCTCTACCGAAGGCGGCGCCCCTGCTCCCTAGAAGCCCTTCGAGTTCCCGAAGATAGTTTACCCGGCGCTGACGCCGAGTAACACAACTCTGGTTCCTGGAGGAGTGCCGTCGTCTCCGAAGTGCGGTATTGAGGATCTTCTCCGACAAGCGGATATCTTGCGAGGAAATAGCATTTCCTTTGGCAAGATGCTAGCCGAAAGCGCTACAAACCTCAAGATTATTGCACTTGTAAGTTTTACTTTAACTTTTGCATTTCATATGAGTATCCCACTGTAGCCCTCGGGGATGTAGACGGAAAACCATGGGTTTTGCATCTATATGCTCTAAGAATGACTAAGTTAGAAAGAACTCTCACTGTAGCCCCCCAAGCATTTAGATGGAAGAAACTATTTTGACTAGATGCTTTAAGAGTAGCATACGCAGTGTTTATAATTTTCAATACTGTAGCCCCCAGGCCTCTAGTTGTAACTGAATTAGTTCCGACTAGATGCTTAAATAAAAGCTAAGCATTTTCCGAGTTAAAACTATATACTGTAGCCCCCAAGCTTCTAATCGAGAACTGAATTAGCTCCGACTAGATGCTTAAAGAAAAGCTAAGCATATTGCTAAGTTAAAAACTCTCGCTATAGCCCCCGAGCGTCTAAGTGGAAAGATTCCGACTAGATACTCCAAGTAGACTAAACAACGGTTTAACTTTTTTCCTTTGTTCCACAGAACGAGAATGCTCGGAGGGGCATGGCCAACGACAAGTACCAGAAGATGCGCGCAGATCTTGAAGCCGAAAAGGGTAAAACTGCCATCTTAAAGGAACAGATCATCAAAAACAAGAGTGTGTTTTCTTTTTTGCGCATTCCGTCTTGGTTTTATGCCTTCATTATCCGAGTACTCACTATGTACTTTGTTTTCTCCGACTTTGCAGAACATGTCGCCAAGGCCAAGGATATTGTCGAGCAGTCCAAGCACATCCAGCAACTGGACAGCGAGAACAGAATCCTTAAGAAGGAGAGGGAAGATATGTTGAAGATGCACGACGATTCCATGAAAGCCCTGCAGGATTCCGCCTCCGTGGAAATCAATCGCTTGAAGGAGGATCTTGCGATCTTAAAAGATCATAAGCAAGCTGCTGATGAGCAAAACCAACGCCACAACGAGGAGTTTAAGCTCCTCCAACAAGAGAAAGAATCCCTGGCGGATACCCTCTGGCAGGCTAATGCCAGCATCTTCAGTAAGATTTCTTCGCCTTGTATTTCTGTAGTCTGGATACTTTGAATTGTTGAACTCATGCGATTGATGTCGGAATTTGCATATCCTATGGGTTTAACCAGATCGCCTCCTCCGACCAAGGAATGGATGGTTCTTGCCGGCAACTTTATCAACACCGCTATCACCCAAGCCAAAGAGATTGCCAAGCCCCTCCAGATACACATCAAGTCCTCGGACTCCGTGGCGAAGTAATCGGAGATTCTGCGCCGAGCCCCCGAAGCGTATCACAAGCTGGAAAGCTTCATGTGCACGGGCTGGCGCAAGGATGGCGCTGTCTATGGTGAAGGCACACTATGAAGATGCCGACATCGACACAGTGACCTCTGGCATCCCCGACGTTGACGATGATGGCAAAGAAATTGATCACGAAGCCATCTTGTCATCACTCGCGGGTTATGACACCAGAGTTGCCGAGTTGGTGGACATCAACGTCTTCGTGCCCATGAACACCATTGACAACGTCAACCAAGATTCCTCCGAGTCTCACCAAAGTGCCGACGTTGAGGGTGATTCTCCGGCTGGGGACGATGCTGCTTCCAAGTCTCCTGCGCCCAAAGAGTGAAAAACACTATGTAATATTTGTTTTGCCTTTGGTGTATGCGCGGAAAAAACTTGATGATGTAACTTAAGGAGGAAAACAATGGTTGTTATTTCCTGCCACTTAAGAACTTAGTTCCCAACATGTATATATTTTTAAGCAAGTGCTGGCTTATCCATTACTTTGGTTCTTATACTTGACCTTTCGTGAGTCGGAAGACTCGTTGTCGGAACCGTGCGCTTAGGTGATGATGCCCAATGGCACCATCAATAACCTGAGCACAAAATCGCCAACAATACGTGCCGAAAGTCACTACTCCAGAATCCACATAAAAACGACAAAGAACGTGTAGACCAGAAAACTTAAGCTAACGCCCGTAGACGGAATTTTCACAAGTGCAAACGCAAAACTTGTGCATAAAGGTTTTACATGATCCAAAAATGAACACTAAAGGAGGTAAAAGACTCAGAAATATGAGTTAACCTAAGAGCTTTATTTCATTGATCATATAAGAAATACACAATTAGATAAAAAATGCTAAGTGTAAAAAGGACGTAGCTGTGCTATGTTCCATGGCCGATCAAGCTCCGGGTAGTCATCATCCGGGTCACGTTGCTTACGCTTATGATCCTTGTTGGGTCTGTCCTTTAGTTCACGATTGTCAACAAGGTAATAAGACCCATTGAGCAGCGTCTTGCTTATGATGAACGGTCCTTCCCATGGCGGGGATAGTTTGTGTGACTTCTTCTGCTTAAGTCGGAGCACCAAATCCCCCTCTTTAAACGAGCGATGCCAAACGCGGCGACTATGGTAGCTGCGTAGCTTCTGCTGGTAGATGGCGGATCTTTGGCATGCCAAAACACGTTCCTCCTCGAGAAGGTCCACATCTAGGCGTCTGGATTCTTCAGCGTCATCCTCGTCGTAGGCGGCAACTCGCAGTGCATCATGGAGGATGTCGGAGGGCAGGATGGCTTCTTCTCCATATGCCATGAAGTAAGGGGTGTAGCCGGTAGATCTGTTGGGTGTAGTTCGTAAACTCCACAGCACAGATGGCATTTCTTCCACCCAGGCTCCAGCTGCTCCATGTAGCGGTGCCTCGAGACGTGGCTTGATTCCCTGCAGAATTAATCCATTGGCTCGCTCGACCTGACCGTTGGATTGTGGGTGTGCCACAGATGCAAGGTCAAGTCGGATCCCTTTCTCCCAGCAATATGCCTCCACTTCTCCGAGTGATAAATTGCTGCCATTGTCGGTGATAATGCTATGTGGGAGACCAAATCTCACCACTAGATCCTGGACGAACCTGAGGGAAGTTGCCCCATCGAGCTTTCTAATGGGTTTAGCTTCTATCCATTTAGTGAATTTATCAACTGCTACAAGCAGATGCGTAAACCCGCAAGGTGCCGTCTGTAACGGTCCCATCATGTCTAGCCCCCAGACTGCAAATGGCCAAGTTATTGGTATTGTTCGCAGTTCTTCATCAGGAACATGTGGTTGTCGGGCATAATACTAGCATCCCATGCATGTCTCAACCAGCTTGTCGGCGTCCGCCTTCGCGGTCAGCCAGTAGAATCCTTGCCAGAAGGCTTTCGCGACCAACGATCGAGGAGCGGCATGGTGCCCGCAATCTCCGAGATGGATTTCGCGTAGGATTTCCATACCTTCTAGTTGGGAAACACATTTTAGGTATACACCAGTAGTGCTCCTTTTGTAGAGTTGCCCATTGATTATGGTATAACCCTTTGCTCGTCGTACTATTTGCCATCTTTCGACTTCGTCGTCGGGCAAAATTCTGTGTTCGAGATATTCCATGAACGGTTTTGTCCAAGCCGGAGGGACCTTAGTCACCATGTTGATGAAAGAGTCAGCTCTATCCGGGTTGTCGATGTTGGCTCCCTTCACGGATGGTGTGCGCGGGTGCTCTAGGAAAACTCCTGGCGGAATTCGCTTGTGCCCTGATCCTAGATTAGATAACAGATTAGCTGCCTCGTTTTGCTCCCTAGGCACATACTTGACTTCGTAGCCCAAGAAGCTCTTGGCTATCTCGTCCACTTCGTCTCGATATGCCGCCATCATAGGGTTCCGCGCATTCCAGGTGCCAGCCACCTGCTGGGCAACCAAGTCGGAATCTCCACAACAAACTATGCGCTTGATGCCAATATCCTTGACTACATGTAGTCCGTGAATGAGTGCTTCATACTCCGCCATGTTGTTTGTAGCCTCGAAGTGGATCTGCAGAACGTAGTGTAGCTTGTCTCCTGTTGGTGACTGTAGCAATACACCAGCCCCCGAGCCGTTGAGCAGCTTTGATCCGTCAAAGTGCATCACCCAGTACTCTGGTTCTGGCAACGGAGTAGCATCTGGCATCTCTGTCCAATCTGCAACAAAATCCGCCAAAGCTTGTGACTTGATAGTGTCGCGTATTTTGTAGGTGATCTCGAAGGCGGCAAGTTCAATGCCCCACTTCACGACCCTTCCTGTAGCGTCGCTGTTATTGATTATGTCGGACAGTGGAGTCTTGATCACCACTGTTATTGGGTGCTCCTAAAAGTAACGCCTCAGCTTCCGAGAAGCAAGGAATACTCCATAAGCTATATTTTGGTAGTGCGGGTAACGCTGCTTAGACTCCGTCAAGACCTCGCTCACATAGTAAACTGTTCGTTGAACTCCATGCTCATAGCCTGGTTCCTTCCGCTCTACCACGACGACGATGCTGATAACCCGGTTGGTTGCCGCCATGTAAATTAATAGGGGCTCTCCAGGCTCGGGTGCTGCAAGGATGGGCACTGAGGAAAGAATCTCCTTGAGCTGCTTCAATGCTGCATCTGCTTCGTCTGTCCACGTGAATTTGTCCGCCTTCTTCAACAATTTGTATAGCGGCAGAGCCTTCTCTCCAAGTCGGCTGAGGAACCGACTAACTGCTGCAACACAGCCTGTTAGTCGTTGAATGTCCTTTTGGCATGTCGGACGGTTTATGTTCAAGATGGCCTTGATTTTCTCTGGGTTGACTTTGATTCCACGCTGGGAAATGATGAAGCCCAACAATTTGCCGGCTGGAACCCCGAAGACGCACTTCTTAGGGTTAAGCATCATGTTGTATTTCCAGAGATTATCAAAGGTTTCTTTTAAGTCGGAGATTAAGTTGTTTGACTTTTTAGACATCACCACGATATCGTCCACGTAGGCGCGAACGTTCCGACCAATTTGGTCGTGAAGGCAACGTTGCATTGTCCGCTGGTAGGTAGCGCATGTGTTTTGACCAAAATGGTGTCTATTGATTATCTTGTTATTGAATGTGTAGGCAAAAGACAGATCACACTTGAAAGATCTCTACTGAAACACCTTGGGGCAGTAATAGATGTGGGAGAAGGCATCATGCACTTTACTCCCCCGATAAGCAATCATATATTCCCTAAGAAGAAAAATAAAGGTAAGAAAAGAAGGAACAAGAGGGGCAATTCCTCATTTGAAAATACTTGATTCTTCTTGCTTCTTGTGCCTAACTTAAAGGCGTTAAAGAAAAGTACTTGTTGGGAGATAACCCAAGAGTTTCCTTGAGTCTTGGAAGTTACTACTTCTGTAATAACCTCTCCTTATCCTTTTTGTTTGCTTTTTGTGCCAAGAATGACCTCTAATGAGAGGGAAGTAAGATTTGGGAGTTCTGTCCAAAAGCAGTTCTCCACCAAAAAAATTCGTGAGAAGGCTCTGTAACTCGGATTGAGCTCAAAATTAACATCGCCAAAGGCAACCTGAAGTGTAATGCACCCGAGGGACCGAGCATCCCGACCAGGAACTACATCGTGGAAGATGGTGTTGGTTCGCCTTAGGTTTGCCTCCGTCAAGTTCATCTTTTGCAGTGTATCCAGGTACATGATGTTGATGCTGCTTCCACTATCCACCATACACTTGGTGAACTCCACGCCGTCAATCAAGGGGTTGATGACCATGGCGTACTGGTTCTCCGTGGGTATAAGGTGCAGGTGTTCATCTGTCCCAAGTTATTGGAACCTCCGACCAGCAGCAGTCTGGGGGGCTGGGGAGAGTTGCCATCAGGATCCTCAGAGAGGTCTTCTGTTGTCGAACGGTGGGGGTGCCAAGGAAAGTGTGGTAGACTGGGGCCTTCTTCGCGAAGGGGTTCTTGCCTTTATTGTCGCTCTTGGCGGCGTGCTTGGGGCCAACATCGTCGTCCATGTCACTTGAATCCTTGGACTCCTCCTCCTTCTTCTTCCCCTTGCCCTTGCTGCGCGGTCTGTTCTTCCAACTTCGCTTGTAGCCGGACTCCGGGTCTTCCTTGAGGTCATTGACGAACTTGTAGTGTCGATTGGTATGGGTGGATTTGCCGTTGACGTCGAGGTGTACGAGGCATGGCATATCGCGGTACTCCTCGTAGGTTTGGGGAACGCGGAGCGACGCCGAGGTGGTTTCACTTCCTCGTTGCTGTTCATGACCAGCTCCCCTTCCTCGGCCACATTGTCCGCCCTCTCCTCGTCCTGCAAAAGTCATAGCGACCATGTCGGTAGATTGCTTTTCTTCTGGAGCGGTCTTCCTCTTTGTACTGCTGTTCCTACGAGCTTGAGTCGGAACGGCTGTTGCCGGCAAGGAGCCACGAGCGTCGTCGGCGGAAGCTGCGAACTCACTAGCCAACTGAATTATCTGGTTCAAGTCAAGCTGGTGATTGTCCTGCAAGCGCTTCAGTTTATGTCAGAGCAACGTGCCCCTTTCCAACCCATCGATGAAGGTGGCAATGGCGGTCTGAGAGTGCACTCATGCGCAGGAATTCTTCATGTCCAGCCAGTGGGAGAGGTAGGCGCGAGATGTCTCGTCTTTTTCTTGCACGCACCGTTGTAGATCGCCCACAGTGCAGGGACGCTTGTACGTACCCTCAAAGTTCTTGGTGAACGATTCTTGCATGTCCAACCAGTTGTAGATAGATTTCTCCGGCAAGTCGTCGATCCATTGACAGTCCGTACCTGCCAACATTAATGGGAGGTACTTGACGACGACGTTGGGTTGCCTCCAGCAATCTCCACCGCGTTGCCGTAGTCCTGCAACCATGTGGATGGCTTGGCGGTGCCGTCATAGGGCTTGATGGTCTTGTCAATGCGGAAACCTTTGGGGTAAGTTGCGAACCATATTGTAGGTCCAAAGCAACGTGGTCCCAGGTATGATCCTTCTCGGGCCTCGTGGATCTTAACGATCTGCGAACGCGCATCGTATGGCTCCGGGTTCTTCTTCTTCTTGTCAACAGGGGATGGGCTGCGTGAACAACACGGGCCTCCTCCGCCATGGTGACTGCTTGGTGGTGACGGAGGCGGAGGTGGCAGTGGGTTAGCCTTCTTGTTGTTACCCTCCTGCGACGCCTAACGTCTGTCGCGGTTGCTTGTCGAACGTGGAGGGTCATGGCGCGACCTGCTCTTATGTCCTTGGTTGCGCTCTCCATCATGACGGGTGTGCTCCGCGTTGTCGCGGATGACGATGCCACACTGCTTTGGTAGGGGCATATCCGTATGATGGTGAGCTTTGTAATCTTCGCGATGTCGGGAAGATCGGGGCGGTGGCGATGGGCGACGAGGTCGGGCCTTTTCTCCATGGTTGGAGGATATTGGGATAGCATCCTTCTTGTTGCGTGCATCCCTCTGTCTTCGTTCTGATGAACCCGTTTGGGACCCGACATCAAGAGGATATCTATCCCTTGGCGGTTTGTATTGGCTGGACTGGCAGAGAGCTGGGTTAGACTCAAGCCTCTGAGAGGTGGCCTTTTCCTGCTGCTTCACCTCCTTGGCCACTAGGTCGTAGAACTGTTCCACTACTTCAGGCGATCTATCCTGCTCCAGAAGGGTCTTGGCGACGGCGAGGTTAAGGAGTGGGGTGGGCATCACCTGCTTGCCTTCACTGTCAATGTATGGCTTGGCATGTGCCGGCTTAGAGGGAGCCCATCCTAGGTAGCGCCGTACACCAGGGTCGTTGATGACGCGAGCCGGAGCTTTCTTAGCCTTCTGCTGTTGTAGCAGAGTTTTGTACTCGGCCTCCATTGCTCTAGCTTTTTCTATGGACTTCTGCGCGTTGACCAGATCTCGATCTAGCTTAGCGCCTTGCTCCGCAATGGCTTGCGCCTCCTCCAGTAGCTGCTGGCGCTTCTCATCAAGCTGGATCACGTTTCGGATATGAGCAACGGTCAGTGGCTTGACGAGGAGATTGCCATACATCACTCTATCAGCTGGAGTAACTTGGGCTGCTGCGGACGTGGATGCTGGAGGCGGAAAGTCTGCGGTGTTCTTGTTGCTCGGGCCGGTGCCGAGTTCCTGCGGCTGCTGCACTGAGTTGGGCGGAGGAGGCATGAATTTTGCGCGATCATCGTCAACAGCAATAAGTGGCCCCTTACCCTTTTCCAGCGCTGTAGGCGGAGCTCATCCGGGTTGATCTTCATCCATCGCCGTCCCAATGGTGACGAACACCACTCGGGACGCGACGGCGTTGTTGTCCTGCTCGTCGCGCGAGTACTCCTCCTCCATCTCCTGCATAGCAGAGTCTAGCTCTTCTGGACTGAAGTCTATCTCCTCTAAATCTGCACTAAAATCAGCATCAAGCGCGTCAATGACAGAGTCGGAGGGTGCTAGGACTTCCTCGATGACGGGTGGTGGAGGTGCAACGGGCTCGACGATGACTGGAGGTGGTGGTGCTACTACGACGATGGCGGCAGGAGGCGGTGGCGGTGGCTGCTGAGCCGGAGGTTCTCCGTCTCTAATCGTGAGGGTTTTCGCCTCTCTCTGAACGTAGCGCGCTAGATCGAAGATGGTAACCAAGCCGACAAACTTGGATCTCTGCTGTCCAGACGCACGGACTAAGTCGGCGGATTTGCAGCGATCTTCCACCTTTATATCCTGCACAAGGGCGGTTTGGGGGGCCTTGAATTTTTCCGATCTTTGTCGGCAAACTCCGAAGAGAGATCCGACATAGATCCTTCCGCGAACGTATCCTGCCCGTAGGCGGTCCGTGTGGGTCTTGATGCTTTCCGATCTTTGTCGGCAAACTCCGAAGAGAGATCCGACATCGATCCTTCCGCGAACGTATCCTGCCCATAGGAGGTCCGTGCGGGTCTTGATGCTCCTCTGACTCCCAGGGAACTAGTGCCCGAGTCGGTTTCGCCGATGAAGAGGTGGATGTCTCCGATAGGAACGATCGAACACCGCGTAGGGTTCGTCTTAGCCGGGATCCAGAACTCGTCGGGATGGACGACCGGAACGTTGCCGGAGAAGAGAACGCGACCGATGGCTAAGGTTTCGCTGATTCCCGCGAAGATCTTGGTCCTCGCCCGCTGAAGAGCCTGAAGCGCCTCTTGCCCCATGGTGGCGCAGCGCCGTGGTATTGACGCAGTACACGCCATAGAGGGGTCCTCACAGTGCGTGTTTAGAGACGTGGGGCAAGGCGGACGGTTGACTGGTACGAGGTAACACAGCTTACCCAGGTTCAGATCCCACGACGGTGGCCGAATCCTACTCCTGCTAAAAATCACTATAATGGCAATACGCCGAGTTACAGAGATAGGTTCGCTGTGCGAGTTTGTCTAAGATTGTCTATGAACGTCTGATATTGTGCCCTAAAGGATCCCATAGGCCCGACTTATATAGTCACCAGGTCCTAGGGTTACAGGGAAAAGTCCTAGCCAGACAGGTCACAGAGTCCTACACCGTCTATTACTAGTGTTGTGTATCTTGAACTCCAAGGCTTCGGGTACGCTGGTGACTCCACCGTAGCCTTCCTTTATCTGGCATGGGCCTCCCTTCTGGACCCACCTAAGCCGGCATGGCCAGCCAGGCCATGCTACCGACTATGGGCCACCCGGGTTAGTCGGATAAGAGACATGCTATAAGGATACCCATATAGCATATCCCCAACATATCTATAATTTTGGATGCTCCATGCTTGTTTTGTATCTACTTTGCTTTACTTATCCACACTTTGAGGTGCTTTTTACATGTTTTCTTGTACTAACCTATTAACAAGTTGCAACAGTGCCAGATGCCTGTTTTCTGTTATTTTTGGCTTCAGAAAAGTTAGTAAAGAAATATTCTCGGAATTTGACAGGACAAAGGAAAACGTCAATTACTTTCCGTGGGGAACAAGAAGTCTAGAGGAGAGCTGGAGGGGCCAGCCAGGGGGGCCAGACCCATCCCAGGAGCGGGGGCAGGTGGCCCCATGCCTGGCTAGGGTTTGGTGGCCCTGGCTGCCCCTCGGTCTCGCCCCTTCGCCTATAAGAAGCCCCCGATGCATAAACCCTGAGTACCCGATCATAAATCCACGAAACCGTCTGTAGCCGCCGCCACCATCGTCCCTAGATCGGGGGGATCTGAAGTTCTTCCCAGCACCCTGCCAAAGGGGAGATCATCCCGGAGGCCTTCTCTCCGGTATGATGCGTGAGTAGTTCCACCTTGTGAGCTCCGTTCATGATCAAGATCTAATCTATTTGTAATCATGCATGTTGTGTTTGCGGGGATCCGATGGATAGTGAGATTATTATGTTGGTTTGATTAATGGTTTTATCTTTATGATTCTATCATGTCTTTGTTGTTTGTGATCTTGCATGCTCTCCATTGTTAGTAGCTATCTTGGCCAAGTAGTTGCTAGTGACCCCAAGAGGGGGTATTTATGCTTGATAGTGGGTTCATGCCTCTAGTTTCCAAGTGACAATAATCTCTTCGGTTGTAGATGTGTTGTTGCTACTAGGGAGAAAAAAAGGTCTCTTATTCATGGAACATGTGGACTGTTTACCTTACACACTTTGCTTAAAGAAGTTGTCTGTTGCTTGCAACTTAATACTTGAGGGGGTTCGGATGATAACCTGAAGGTGGAATTCTAGTCATAGATGCAGTTGGATTGCGGTCTATGTATATTGTTGTATTACCCAATCAGCCTCATAGGATCTTTCTGACTAGTAATTGCATTGTTATGCCTTGCTCAGTTCTTGTCAATTGCCCCGCTGTAATTTGTTTACCCTTCATGCCATGTTGTTTATCTAAGGAGAGCACCTCTAGTGAACTATGGACCCGGTCCAATCTTAACCATTGATACATCTTCCACTGTTACCTGTTTACTTGCTGCAAACCACCATTACCTTCCACACCATACGTTTAATCCTTTGTTACAGCAAACCGGTGAGTTTGACAACCTCACTGATTCGTTGGGGCAATGTCTTGAGTTTTTATTGTGTAGGTCTCCGCGTTGCTTGCAACACCTGTATGACGTTTCCTTCCTCCTACTGTTTCAATAACCTCGATTTCTTACTGAGGAAAACTTGTTGCAGTGCTTCTTCATACCTTGCTCTTGGGGTTTCCAACGAAGCGTCCCACGACAAGTACTGGGAGCCATCAAGCTATTTTCTGGCGCCGTTGCCAGGGAGGCTAAGGACGTCTTCACTAGCAGAGTCCTTCACTTCCTTCCTCTTTACTTTGTTTTTAGTTTTCTTTGTTTCTTTTTCTTGGTGTTGTTTGCCTCTTTTCAAAAAACCCAAAAAAAATAGTCTAGTTTGGTTTGCTTGCCTTATTCAAAAACACAAAAAAATTAGTTCCTGCTCTAGTTGTTGCCATGTCGGGGTCTGCCTTTATTTCCCCTATGGTAGAAATCTCCACTTTTAAGCAAAAAAGTGAAGAAATTTTTAAGTAAGCTTGGTCTAGAATCTCTGCTTTCCAGAGGGAAACTGAGCCTGAGGTAAGCCTCAGCTTGGTAATTGATAGTTTCTACCGCGGTATTGCTCTTTGTTATAGATATGCTTTAGATGTTGTGGCTGAAAAAGATTTTTTGCTTTGTACTGAGGATGAAGCTTATGATGCTATAAGGAAATTAATCATGATCTATGGTATAAATGGCAAGTCTGATTCCTCTTTCACAAGTATTTTTGCTAGGTTGAACCATCTTGAAACCAGTATTACTGCCATGAATAGTTGCTATCACACTCTTAGGGCTTACCATGATTATGTTCCCATAAATTCTGAGCCTTCAAATTGGTTTCCCATAATTAAAGTCTCAATAAACACTACACTTTTTGATGCTCGCTGTGATATCATGTCTAAATTTTGTCTCATGCCTAAAGATATTTTTGATTCCTTGAGTCTTTGGGGGATTATTGAAGGAGGAGATGAAATCTCTCTTACCAACAATGCCACTATATTTCCCATTGGAATAGCTGAAGGTGTGTTTACAAAAATCTCAGGGAAAATGGTGTCTATTGATTATCTTGTTATTGAATGTGTTGGCAAAGGACAGATCACACTTGAAAGATCTCTACTGAAACACCTTGGGGCAGTAATAGATGTGGGAGAAGGCATCATGCACTTTACTCCCTCGATAAGCAATCATATATTCCCTAAGAAGAAAAATAAAGGTAAGAAAAGAAGGAACAAGAGGGGCAATTCCTCATTTGAAAATACTTGATTCTTCTTGCTTCTTGTGCCTAACTTAAAGGCGTTAAAGAAAAGTACGTGTTGGGAGATAACCCAAGAGTTTCCTTGAGTCTTGGAAGTTACTACTTCTGTAATAACCTCTCCTTATCCTTTTTGTTTGCTTTTTGTGCCGAGAATGACCTCTAATGAGAGGGAAGTAAGATTTCGGGAGTTGCTGTCCCGAAACAGATTTCTGTCCTCCACCAAAAAAATCGTGAGAAGGCTCTGTAACTCGGATTGAGCTCAAAATTAACATCGCCAAAGGCAACCTGAAGTGTAATGCACCCAAGGGACCGAGCCTCCCGACCAGGAACTATGCCGTGGAAGATGGTGTTGGTTCGCCTTAGGTTTGCCTCCGTCAAGTTCATCTTTTGCAGTGTATCCAGGTACATGATGTTGATGCTGCTTCCACTATCCACCATACACTTGGTGAACTCCACGCCGTTAATCAAGGGGTTGATGACCATGGCGTACTGGTTCTCCATGGGTATAAGGTCTGGGTGGTCCGTTCTGTCCCAAGTTATTGGAACCTCCGACCAGCGCAGGTACTGGGGGACTGGGGGAGAGTTGCCATCAGGATCCTCAGAGAGGTCTTCTGTTGTCGAACGGTGGGGGTGCCAAGGAAAGTGTGGTAGACTGGGGCCTTCTCCGCGAAGGGGTTCTTGCCTTTGTCGTCGCTCTTGGTGGCGTGCTTGGGGTCAACGTCCTCGTCCAAGTCACTTGAATCCTTGGACTCCTCCTCCTTCTTCTTCCCCTTGCCCTTGCTGCGCGATATGTTCTTCCGACTTTGCTTGTAGCCGGACTCCGGGTCTTCCTTGAGGTCGTTGACGAACTTGCAGTGTCGATTGGTATGGGTGGTTTTGCCGTTGACGTCGAGGTGTACGAGGCATGGCATATCGCGGTACTCCTCGTAAGTTTGGGGAACGCGGAGCGGCACCGAGGTGGTTTCACTTCCTCGTTGCTGTCCATGACCAGCTCCCCTTCCTCGGCCACGTTGTCCGCCCTCTCCTCGTCCTGCAAAATTCATAGCGACCATGTCGGTAGATTGATTTTCTTCTGGAGCGGTCTTCCGCTTTGTACTGCTGTTCCTCCGAGCTTAAGTTGGAACAGCTGTTGCCGGCAAGGAGCCACGAGCGTCATCGTCGGCAGCTGCGAACTCACTAGCCAACTGAATCATCTGGTTCAAATCAAGCTGGTGATTGTCCTTCAAGCGCTTCAGTTTATGTCGGAGCAACGTGCCCCTTTCCAACCCATCGATGAAGGCGGCCATGGCGGTCTGAGCGTGCACTCCTGCGCAGAAATTCTTCATGTCCAGCCAACGGGAGAGGCAGGCGCGAGATGTCTCGTCTTTTTCTTGCACGCACCAGTATAGATCGCCCACGGTGCAGGGACGCTTGTACGTACCCTCAAAGTTCTTGGTGAATGCTTCTTGCATGTCCAACCAGTTGTAGATAGATTTCTCCGGCAAGTCGTCGATCCATTGACGGGCCGTACCTGCCAACATTAATGGGAGGTACTTGACGGCGACGTTGGGGTTGCCTCCAGCAATCTCCACTGCATTGTCGTAGTCCTGCAACCATGTGGCTGGCTTGGCGGTGCCGTCATAGGGCTTGATGGTCTTGTCAATGCGGAAACCTTTGGGGTAAGTTGCGGACCGTATTGCAGGTCCAAAGCAACATGGTCCCAGGTATGATCCTTCCCGGGCCTCGTGGATCTTATCGATCCGCGAACACGCATCGTATGGCTCCGGGTTCTTCTTCTTCTTGTCAACAGGAGATGGGCTGCGTGAACGACACATGCCTCCTCCGCCATGGTGACTGCTTGGTGGTGACGGAGGCGGAGGTGGCGGTGGGTTAGCCTTCTTGCTTTTACCCTCCTGCGACGCCTCATGTCTGTCACGGTTGCTTGTCGGACGTGGAGGGTCATGGCGCGACCTGCTCTTATGTCCTTGGTTGCGCTCTCCATCATGACGGGTATGCTCCGTGTTGTCGCGGATGACGATGCCACGCTGCTTTGGTAGGGGCATATCCGTATGATGGTGAGCTTTGTAATCTTCGCGATGTTGGGGAGATCGGGGCGGTGGCGATGGGCGACGAGATCGGGCCTTTTATCCGTGGTCGGAGGATATTGGGATAGCATCCTTCCTGTTGCGTGCATCCCTCTGTCTTTGTTCTGATGAACCCGTCTGGGACCCGACATCAAGAGGAGATCTGTCCCTTCGCGGTTTGTACTGGATAGACTGGCAGAGAGCTGGGTTAGACTCAAGCCTCTGAGAGGTGGCCTTTTCCTGCTGCTTCACCTCCTTGGCCACTAGGTCGTAGAACTGTTCCACTACTTCAGGCGATCTATCCTGCTCCAGAAGGGTCTTGGCGACGGCGAGGTTAAGGAGTGGGGTGGGCATCACCTGCTTGCCTTCACTGTCAATGTATGGCTTGGCCTGTGCTGGCTTAGATGGAGCCCATCCTAGGTTGCGCCGTACACCAGGGTTGTTGATGACGCGAGCCGGAGCTTTCTTAGCCTTCTTCTGCTGTAGCAGAGTCTTGTACTCGGCCTCCATTGCTCTAGCTTTTTCTATGGACTTTTGCGCGTTGACCAGATCTCGATCTAGCTTAGCGTCTTGCTCCGCGATGGCTTGCGCCTCCTCTAGTAGTTGCTGGCGCTTCTCATCAAGCTGGGTCACGTTCCGGATATGAGCAATGGTCAGTGGCTCGACGAGGAGATTGCCGTACATCACTCTATCAGCTGGAGTAACTTGGGCTGCTGCGGACGTGGATGCTGGAGGCGGCAAGTCTGCGGTGTTCTTGTTGCTCGGGCCGGTGCTGAGTTCCTACGTCTGCTGCACTGGGTTGGGCCGAGGAGGCATGACTTTTGCGCGATCATCGTCGGCAGCAATAAGTGGCCCCTTCCCCTTTTCCAGCGCTCTAGGCGGAGCTCGTCCGGGTTGATCTTCATCCATCGCCGTCCCAATGGTGACGAACACCCCTCGGGACGCGACGGCGTTGTTGGCCTGCTCGTCGCGCGAGTACTCCTCCTCCATCTCCTGCATAGCTCCATCTCCTCCATCTTCTGGAATGAAGTCTATCTCCTCTAAATCTGCAATGAAATCAGCATAAAGCGCATCAATGATAGAGTCGGAGGGTGCTAGGACTTCCTCGATGACGGGCGGTGGAGGTGCAATGGTCTCGACAATGACTGGAGGTGGTGGTGCTGCTACGACGATGGCGGCGGGAGGCGGTGGAGGTGGCTGCTGAGCCGGAGGTTCTCCGTCTCTAATCGCGGGGGGTTTCGCCCTCTCTCTGAACGCAGCGCACTAGATCGAAGATGGTAACCACGCCTACGAACTTGGATCTCTGCTGTCCAGACGCACGGACTAAGCCGGCGGATTTGCAGTGATCTTGCACCTTTATATCCTGCACAGGGGCGGTTTGGGTGAGCCTTGATTTTTTCCGATCTTTGTCGGCAAACTCCGAAGAGAGATCCGACATTGATCCTTCCGCGAACGTATCTTGCCCGTAGGCGGTCCGTGCGGGTCTTGATGCTTTCTAATCTTTATCGGCAAACTTCGAAGAGAGATCCGACATCGATCCTTCCGCAAACGTATCCTGCCCGTAGGAGGTTCGTGCGGGTCTTGATGCTCCTCTGACTCCCAGGGAATTAGTGCCCGAGTCGGTTTCGCCGATGAAGAGGTGGATGTCTCCGATAGGAACGATCGAACACCGCGTAGGGTTCGTCTTCGCCGGGATCCAGAACTCGTCAGGAGGGACGATCGAAACGTTGCCGGAGAAGAGAACCCGACTGATGGCTACGGTTTCGCCGATTCCCGCGAAGATCTTGGTCCTCGCCCACTGAAGAGCCTGAAGCGCCTCTTGCCCCACGGTGGGCGCCAACTGTCGTGGTATTGCCGATGAGTACGCCATAGAGGGGTCCTCATAGTGCGTGTTTAGAGACGTGGGGTAAGGCGGACGGTTGACAGGTACGAGGTAACACAGCTTACCCAGGTTCAGATCCCACGACGGTGGCCGAATCCTACTCCTGCTAAAAATCACTATAATGGCAATACGCCGAGTTACCGAGATAGGTTCGCTGTGCGAGCTTGTCTGAGATTGTCTATGAACGTCTGATATTGTTCCCTAAAGGATCCCATAGGCCCAACTTATATAGTCACCAGGTCCTAGGGTTACAGGGGAAAGTCCTAGCCAAACAGGTCACAGAGTCCTACACCGTCTATTACTAGTGTTGTGTATCTTGCACTCCAAGGCTTCGGGTACGCTGGTGACTCCACCGTAGCCTTCCTTTATCCGGCATGGGCCTCCCTTCTGGACCCACCTAACTAGGCCACCCAGCAGGCCATAGGCCATGCTACCGACTATGGGCCACCCGGGTTAGTCGAATAAGAGACATGCTATAAGGATACCCATATAGCATATCCCCAACATATCTATAATTTCGGATGCTCCATGCTTGTTTTGTATCTACTTTGATTTACTTATCCACACTTTGAGGTGCTTTTTACATGTTTTCTTGTACTAACCTATTAACAAGTTGCAACAGTGCCAGATGCCTGTTTTCTGTTATTTTTGGCTTCAGAAAAGTTAGTAAAGAAATATTCTCGGAATTTGACGGGACAAAGTAATACGTCAATTACTTTCCGTGGGGAACAAGAAGTCCAGAGGAGAGCTGGAGGGGCCAGCCAGGGGGGCCAGACCCATCCCAGGAGCGGGGGCAGGTGGCCCCACGCCTGGCTAGGATTTAGTGGCCCTGGCTGCCCCTCGGTCTCGTCCCTTCGCCTATAAGAAGCCCCCGATGCATAAATCCTGAGTACCCGATCATAAATCCACGAAACCGTCTGTAGCCGCCGCCACCATCGTCCCTAGATCGGGGGGATCTGAAGTTCTTCCCGGCACCCTGCCAAAGGGGAGATCATCCCGGAGGCCTTCTCTCTGGTATGATGCGTGAGTAGTTCCACCTTGTGAGCTCCGTTCATGATCAAGATCTAATCTATTTGTAATCATGCATGTTGTGTTTGCGGGGATCCTATGGATATTGAGATTATTATGTTGGTTTGATTAATGGTTTTATCTTTATGATTCTATCATGTCTTTGTTGTTTGTGATCTTGCATGCTCTCCATTGTTAGTAGCTATCTTGGCCAAGTAGTTTCTAGTGACACCAAGAGGGGATATTTATGCTCGATAGTGGATTCATGCCTCTAGTTTCCAAGGGAAGTGACAATAATATCTTCGGTTGTAGATGTGTTGTTGCTACTAGGGAGAAAAAACGGTCTCTTGTTCATGGAACATGTGGACTGTTTACCTTACACACTTTGCTTAAAGAAGTTGTCTGTTGTTTGCAACTTAATACTTGAGGGGGTTCGGATGATAACCTGAAGGTGGACTTCTAGTCATAGATGCAGTTGGATTGCGGTCTATGTATATTGTTGTATTACCCAATCAGCCTCATAGGATCTTTCTGACTAGTAATTGCATTGTTATGCCTTGCTCAGTTCCTGTCAATTGCCCCACTGTAATTTGTTTACCCTTCATGCCATGTTGTTTATCTAAGGAGAGCACCTCTAGTGAACTATGGACCCGGTCCAATCTTTACCATTGATACATCTTCCACCGTTACCTGTTTACTTGCTGCAAACCACCATTACCTTCCACACCATACGTTTAATCCTTCGTTACAGCAAACCGATGAGTTTGACAACCTCACTGATTCGTTGGGGAAAAGTCTTGAGTTTGTGTTGTGTAGGTCTCCGCGTTGCTTGCAACACCTGTATGAAGTTTCCTTCCTCCTACTGGTTCAATAACCTCGGTTTCTTACTAAGGGAAACTTTCTGTTATGCTGCTTCATACCTTGCTCTTCGAGTTTCCAACGAAGCGTCCCGCGACAAGTACTAGGAGCCATCAAGCTATTTTCTGGCGCCGTTGCTAGGGAGGCTAAGGACGTATTCACTAGCAGAGTCCTTCACTTCCTTCCTCTTTACTTTGTTTTTAGTTTTCTTTGTTTCTTTTTCTTGGTTTTGTTTGCCTCTTTTCAAAAAACTAAAAAAAAAATAGTCTAGTTTGGTTTGCTTGCCTTATTCAAAAACACAAAAAAATTAGTTCCTGCTCTAGTTGTTGCCATGTCGGGGTCTGCCTTTATTTCCCCTATGGTAGAATCTCTGCTTTCCAGAGGGAAACTGAGCCTGAGGTAAGCCTCAGCTTGGTAATTGATAATTTCTACCACGGTATTGCTCTTTGTTATAGATATGCTTTGGATGTTGTGGCGGAAAAAGATTTTTTGCTTTGTACTGAGGATGAAGCTTATGATGCTATAAGGAAATTAATCATGATCTATGGTACAACTGGCAAGTCTGATTCCTCTTTCACAAGTATTTTTGCTAGGTTGAACCATCTTGAAACTAGTATTGCTGCCATGAATAGTTGCTATCACACTCTTAGGGCTTACCATGATTATGTTCCCATAAATTCTGAGCCTTCAAATTGGTTTCCCACAATTAAAGTCTCAATAAACACTACACTTTTTGATGCTCGTTGTGATATCATGTCTGAATTTTGTCTCATGCCTAAAGATATTTTTGATTCCTTGAGTCTTTGGGGGATTATTGAAGGAGGAGATGAAATCTCTCTTACCAACAATGCCACTATATTTCCCATTGGAATAGCTGAAGGTGTGTTTACAAAAATCTCAGGGAAAATGGTGTCTATTGATTATCTTGTTATTGAATGTGTAGGCAAAGGACAGATCACACTTGAAAGATCTCTACTGAAACACCTTGGGGCAGTAATAGATGTGGGAGAAGGCATCATGCACTTTACTCCCCCGATAAGCAATCATATATTCCCTAAGAAGAAAAATAAAGGTAAGAAAAGAAGGAACAAGAGGGGCAATTCCTCATTTGAAAATACTTGATTCTTCTTGCTTCTTGTGCCTAACTTAAAGGCGTTAAAGAAAAGTACTTGTTGGGAGATATCCCAAGAGTTTCCTTGAGTATTGGAAGTTGCTACTTCTGTAATAACCTCTCCTTATCCTTTTTATTTGCTTTTTGTGCCGAGAATGACCTCTAATGAGAGGGAAGTAATATTTGGGGAGTTGCTGTCCCGAAACAGATTTCTGTCCTCCACCAAAAAAATCGTGAGAAGGCTCTTTAACTCGGATTGAGCTCAAAATTTACAAATAAATCCCGCAGTATGTTAGCTAACTTTCGTTAGTTCAACATGTTTTAATTTGAGCAACTAAAGATGTTCGAAAAAATCGTTTTATACCTGCTGGTCTGTTTTGACAGATTTCTGCCATTATTTGCATTTGCTTCTTATTGATTCCTTTTTGAGTTCTCTTCAGGTAAATTGAGCTTTTTGAAGGAGTTAGTACAGTAGCTTGTGTTTTCAGTGAAAATCCTTACTGTTCCAAAGCTTTTCTAGTGGTCTAATATATTTTGAATAAGCTAATGTTGCTAATGAAGATTGTGTGAAGTTTTGTATGAAGGAAAAATTTCAGGTGTGGAGAGAGAATGATGCAATGAGATGAAGAATGGAAAAATGCTCAAGCTTGGATGAAGTTTTGTATGAAGGAAAATTTCAGGTGTGGAGAGAGAATGATGCAATGAGATGAAGAATGGAAAAAAGCTCAAGCTTGGGGATGCCACCATGGTGTCACCCCAAGAAATATCCAAGAGGTACAAGCGTCAAAGCTTGGGGATTCCCAATGCATCCCCTTCTTCATCAATAAAAAGCTCAGGTCTAACTAGACACTTTATTTTTATTGTTTCATGCACAGTTGTGTTGTTCTTGGAGCATCTTAGTTTTCATTTGCTTTTCTTAGGTTGTTTAGTTTGCTTGAATAAAGTAGTTTGGACACCCGTTCTCTCTGTGTTATTTTGAAAATAAGTTTGCTTGGTGTTTGGAAGGGAGTAGTAAGTTCTTGCTTGAAGTGCAAGAGGAGCTTGCATTGACTGTGACTTAGACTTTAGCATGACATGCTAGGTGTTGTTTTAGCATTATGCTTAGTGATTATTGTTGTAGCATGTCTTGTTCCAAACAATTGGGATTGCTTAGTGTGCCTTGAAGAAATTATGCGTTGTTTTAGCATGCAAAAGCATAGTATTGTGGTATTCTCCTTTGATGTTTTGCTTGGGTTGACTTGGCACATGATCACACCATGTTATGACTATGACAAGTCACCATTAGACTCTATGATCATTTAGTCCTTGACTTGTAGTACCACTCTTTGCTTTGATTAGTTTGCTTTGTTGCATTACATGATTATGGACATTATTGCTCTCTTAGTTGGTTGCTCCCAGTATTTTGCTAGCCTCCGCTTGTATGAGTAAGTTCTACTCATGCTTCCAACTCCCAAGAAACCAAGTTATTCCAAAGTGTCCACTATAAACTCCTATGCATGGTGTGTTACACCATTCCAAGTATATTCTTGTTTTCATCTATCTTCCAATTAAAAACTATTTTGTTATGCAAAAACTTTGTGATTAGAGCCCTCACGAACTTGATGGCACACTTTATTCTTTGCCTCTAATAAACTTGAACCATTGTTAAAACTTTGTTGTATATGCTTGCACTTATAAGTTGGAATTAGCAGAACCGTACTATCACGGGGAATGTTTTCAACATTGCACTTATACCTTGTTGTACTCTGTTGATATCATGTTCTTTTGTTTATGGATGTCATCGGTGTGAAATAAAGAGGGAACTTGTAAGTCCATGGAGTTTGTATCCTGTGTTAGAGAAACGCCTGGACCACTAGCCTAAGCGATGCCTAATCATGGTGGAAACTTGCAGCATCACCATAATTAGCTATCTATGAAGCATTCTCAATAAAAAAAGCTATGCATATGGTAAATAAAAAGATTGCTGAGATGCTCATTGTCTGCTTGCCTTGTCATTTTGGTTATGGGAAAGCTCTTGTACCATGTGCAAGGGGTACCGCGTTGGCGTTTCTCAATGATATGCAAATACTTATAGTGACAAGAACTTACCTAGACCCAAAGTTGAGTACGCATGAGGTGTGGCCCTCGTATTCAAGGGGCATGAGATTGCCAACTTATACTTCGTCAAGCATATACTCCAGCTTTGCCACTTTAACCTTAACCACTTCAAGCATATACTCCAGCTTTGCCACTTTAACCTTAACCACTTTAACCTTAACCACTTCAAGGGCTGAAAGCTAACAAATACCATAATTTTTGGAAGCTCTTTTTGAAACTTGTAATCCCTACTTCCTTTACAAAAAGGCCGTTCTTCCACCATTATTTAGTCTCCACCTTCTACCTTTAGGCAGCATTAAGAGAGCATAGTTTCCATTCTGTGTGCAGTGTTCCAAAGCTTATTAATTGATGCATATTGTGTTATTACTTGTTCTTGTGCTACTTGTTTCTAGTAACCCTTGTGAACTTTGAAGGTGTCCTATGCATCTATTTGCTATTCTATGAGGGACAAGCTGATTGCCACTATGCTATGTTTTCTGCATGTGAAACAAACAAGCGTTTTTCAATGCATGTTATTCATGATCTTTGTTTGTAGCTTGTCATGTTGCATGCATAGTTACTATGTCCAATTGTTAGAACTCCATCTTTCATGCACATGTTTAGATTTCTTTGATCCCAGTTTTCAATGCTTGCAAATGGTTGGATTTTTATTGTGAGGGTGCATGTCACCTCAAAAATTATTCTTTCTATCACTTACCTACTCGAGGACGAGCAGGGGTTAAGCTTGGGGATGTTGATACGTTGGAAACGTATCTATAATTTTTGATGCTCCATGCTTGTTTTGTATCTACTGTGCTTTACTTGTCCACACTTTGAGGTGCTTTTTACATGTTTTCTGGTACTAACCTATTAACAAGTTGCAACAGTGCCAGATGCCTGTTTTCTGCTGTTTTTGGTTTTAGAAAACTTAGTAAAGAAATATTCTCGGAATTGGACAGGACAAAAGAAAAAGTCAATTACTTTCCGTGGGGAACAAGAAGTCCAGAGGAGAGCTGGAGGGGCCAGCCAGGGGGGCCACACCCACCCCAGGCGCGGGGTAGGTGGGCCCATGCCTGGCTAGGATTTGGTGGCCCTGGCCGCCTCCCGGTCTCGCCCCTTCGCCAATAAGAAGCCCCCGATGCAGAAACACTGAGTACCCGATCAGAAATCCACTAAACCGTCTGTAGCCGCCACACCATCGTCCCTAGATCAGGGGGGATCTGAAGTTCTTCCCGGCACCCTGCCAGAGGGGAGATCATCCCGGAGGCCTTCTCTCCGGTATGATGCGTGAGTAGTTCCACCTTGGACTATGGTTCCATGTAGTAGCTAGATGGTTGTGTCTCCTCCTTTGTGCTTTCATGTATAGATCTTGTGAGCTCCGTTCATGATCAAGATCTAATCTATTTGTAATCATGCATGTTGTGTTTGCGAGGATCCGATGGATATTGAGATTATTATGTTGGTTTGATTAATGGTTTTATCTTTATGATTCTACCATGTCTGTGTTGTTTGTGATCTTGCATGCTCTTCGTTGTTAGTAACTATCTTGGACAAGTAGTTGCTAGTGACTCCAAGAGGGGGTATTTATGCTCGATAGTGGGTTCATACCTCTAGTTTCCAAGGGAAGTGACAATAATCTCTTCGGTTGTAGATGTGTTGTTGCTACTATTGAGAAAACAACGGTCTCTTGTTCATGGAACATGTGGACTGTTTACCTTACACACTTTGCTTAAAGTAGTTTTTTGTTGCTTGCAACTTAATACTGGAGGGGGTTCGGATGATAACCTGAAGGTGGAATTCTAGTCATAGAGGCAGTTGGATGGCGGTCTATTTATATTTTTATATTGCACAATCAGCCTCATAGGATCTTTCTGACTAGTAATTGCATTGTTATGCCTTGCTTAGTTCCTGTCAATTGCCCCGCTGTAATTTGTTTACCCTTCATGCCATGTTGTTTATCTAAGGAGAGCATCTCTAGTGAACTATGGACTCTAGTCCAATCTTTACCATTGATACAGCTTCCACTGTTACTTGTTTACTTGATTCAATCCATCATTACCTTCCACACCATACGTTTAATCCTTCGTTACAGCAAACCAGTGAGCTTGACAACCTCACTGATTCGTTGGGGCAAAGTCTTGAGTTTGTGTTGTGTAGGTCTGCGCGTTGTTTGCAACACCTGTGTGACGTTTCCTTCCTCCTACTGGTTCGATAACCTCGGTTTCTTACTGAGGGAAACTTGTTGCTGTGCTGCTTCATACCTTGCTCTTGGGGTTTCCAACAAAGCGTCCCACAACAAGTACTGGGCGCCATTAACCGGCGGAGGGTTTCCCCTTTTTTCCTTTATTTGTTCAGTCCCACATGGGAACCCTAAGGTGGAGGGACCCCCTCCCTGCGCCTATATAAAGTGGTGCCTATGGGAGAATTAAAACACAACAATTTCCACCTGGAAAAAATAAAAGGTATGTGTTGCCTATCCTCTCTCTCTCTTGCGACTGCGGCCCCCTTATCAGGGTTGTGCGAGCGCGGAGTTCTTCACCGCGGAGCTCCGTCGCGTTGCGGTATTCGGAGCCGGGAGATCTACTTCCGCAATATTGGCTGGATCAGAGAGAAGCGAGGTCGTCATCAAGCATCATACGTTTGTGACTCCCTCTGGTGGCACCGTGCTTTCAGTGCTAGGATTTTTCGTGGAGCTGCAGGACCTCGAGGTTAGCGTCAGGGCGTCTTCTTCATCCATGTTCCTCGCAATATGTTAACCGTGTTCGGTCTTCAAAGCTATGAATACCGTATCCCCTCCTATTACTGCATTACTAGTAGATAGATCTTGGGCTTCCAGGGTTTGCCCTGTAGTAATTTTTTTGATTTTCTGCACCGAACCCCAACATCAGCAACATGTCAATGGGGATTTTCGTTTTGTTGATGAAGCCCTGTGGAAGATGGATTTATTCGATCTCACTGCCATCAACGAGGTTCTTCAGCCTAAGCTTCTTTGTCAGATTCATTGTACGGTGTTCTTTCACTCGGATGTTGAGCGCTCTATCACTTGGACGATGGGAACTTCCCCATACACCATCACTTTTGCTCAGTTCTGTGATGCTTTGGGCTATGGGACGACAGGGCTGAGGGTTTTTGCATTCACTCGGAGAAGAACGTGAATTCCACTAACATTGCTCATTGTTATCCTAAGGATCTAGTCATGCCTCCCCCAGTCTCTCTGGCATGTACTACTACTACTATGCTCTCGTCAAGCTCTTCCGATTCAACCTTGTGAGTAATGCAGGTGATGATGCGAATGCACGTGGCTATCATCGCAACTTGTTGTACTATTGTCACCCTGATAGGTTACGCAAGATCAATGTCTCTGACTTTATTTATCGTGAGATTCACTGGGCCATCGAGAAGCACATGACCCCCAATTAATGTCAGTTAATTCATAGTATACTCAACACCTTCACTGACCAGTCCATGACCAGAGGACAGGGTGTGTTAATGGAGAATTTTGATATTCCTTTTCATGGCCATCTTGTGTATCTTCCGTGCATGATGCCCCTCAGAGCGTAGGAACAAAGCCATTCATGATCCTCAACTTTGGGGTTCTGGCTCCCGTTCCTCGAGCCGTGTTGCTCCCCCTCGAAAGACAGGTCTTGCCAGATTCTTCATTGCTCTATTTGATGTATGATGTAGCTCCTATGATGTTGCACACAAGAGTCTTGAGATCAGCCAAGAGAATCGGAGGCTCCACAATGCCTTTCTAGAAGAAAGGGGTATGCCAGTTCCTGATGATGGCATTGAATTGGCTCTGGTTCCCTATGTGAACCATGTCATGCCTCCCATCCACGACGACATGTACCAGGGATATGACTTCTATCAATTTGCCAGATTTTAGCCTCGCCGCACTTCAACCTTTGCCTGTACTGGTGATGATGATGATGATAATGATGAGGAGGAGGATGCTGACGATGATGATGGTGATGGCGAGGACGCCTAAGGTGTTGTGACCGCTCGTTCTCATGATGACCCGCACTTCCTGTTTTGAGTGCTAGCGTCGTCTACTCTCTTGTTTCTTTTTGGTGTTCCGATGCCAAAGGGGGAGAGGAGAGTAGAGTATATTTAGGACACGGGTTCCTTTCCGGGGTTCACCATTTGCACAAGTCTCTCCTTGCTACTCTATATGGTTCTTATGGCTTGTATGACTATTATTTTCTATTCCTGTCGAACTTCTTTTCTATTTGTGTGTTGTGTGTTGGACAAGGGTGTATTATTTAAGTACTTGGATATCCTTATGCCATCATGCTTACTTATCTCTAGATATACATGTCTTTAACTTGTCTATATCTTACTTGTTTCCTAAAGATATTGGGGACTCTCCACACTCCGATTGTTGCACTTTGCATTCCAAAAGAAAATTCAACCAGTTGCATACATTATGGGGGATTTCAACCAACATCTCTATGGGAACACCGTTTTTTAAGCTCATCATAATATCCTATTGTGACTCTAGCTTGGTTTGTCATCATTAATCAAAAAAGGGGAGATTCTAAGGCTAAAATGCACTTATCCATTATTTTGGTTAATGTTGACACCGAAGCTAGAGTCTGTACTAATGTGTTGCTCTAGTTATTACATAGGTTATAGCTCACAAGAGATGATGAGAGGTGGTGCGATACCCCCATTCACTAAGCAAATGAAGAAACCGGTGTTTTTGTTACATTTCTCGTCATTTATATTGGGTGTCCTTTAGAAATCACCGCACTATTAAGAGGGCTGGTCTCGATGAGCACGTTGGGGATGCAAAACCTCAAATACACATCCAGTACCTATCAGCCAACACACTGATGGCGCCTGGTGTTGACGTGGGAGCTCTTCGTTGGAAACCCCAAGAGCAAGGTGTGAAGAGAACAACAGCAAGCCTTCCCTCAATAAGAAACCGAGGTTATCGAACCAGTAGGAGGAAGGAAATGTCTCAAGGTGTTGCAAGCAACATGGAAACCTGCACAACACAAACTCAAGACTTTTCCCCAATGAACAGTGAGGTTTTCAAGCTCACTGGTTTGCTGAAAACAAAGGATTAACTATATGGTGTGGAAGGTGATGATGGTTTTCAACAAGTAAACAGTGGAGGATGTATCAATGGTAAAGATTAGACCGGGGTCCATAGTTCACTAGAGGTGTTCTCCTTATATAAACAAACATGGAATGAAGGGTAAACAAATTACAGCAGGGCAATTGACAGGACTGAGCAAGGCATAACAATGCAATACTAGACAAAAATATCCTATGAGATTCGATTAGGCAATACAACAATATACATAGACCGCCATCCAACTGCATCTATGACTATAAGTCCACCTTCAGGTTATTATCCGAAGCCCCTCCAGTATTAAGTTGCAAGCAACAAAAAACTGCTTTAAGCAAAGTATGTAAGGTAAACAATCCACTTGTTCGATGAACAAGAGACCGTTGTTTTCTCCCCAGTGGCAATAAAACATCTACTACCGAAGAGATTCCTGTCACTTCCCTTGGAAAACAGAGGCATGAACCCACTATCGAGCATAAATACCCCCTCTTGGAGTCACGAGCAACTACTTGGCCAAGATAGCTACTAACAACGGATAGCATGCAAGATCACAAACAACACAGACATGATAGAATCAATAAGACAAAACCATTAATCAATTTGACATAGTAGTCTCAATATCCATCAGATCCCCGCAAACACAACATGCATGATTACATATAGATTAGATCTTGATCATGAACGAAGCTCACAAGATCTAGACATGAAAGCACAAGGAGGAGATACAACCATCTAGCTACTACATGGACCCGTATTCCAAGGTGGAACTACTCATGCTTCATACCAGAGGCTGGCATGATGAAGAAGAAGGCCTCCGGGATGATCTCCCCTTCGACAAGGTACCGGGAAGAGCTTTAGATCCCCTCGATCTAGGGACGATGGTGGCGGCGTCTACAGACAGTTTCGTGGAATTTTGATCGAGGGTTTCTTATAGGCGAAGAGGTGAGGCTGGGAGGCCACCAAGGCGGCTGGACCCCCGAGGCGCGAGGTGGGCCCACCCGCGCGGCCAGGGGGTGTGGCCCCCTAGTGAGCCTCCTCCGTCTCGTATTCTGGTTTTGTGTTGCCCACAGTAAAATATTGACTTTGGATTTTGTCCCATCCAATTATGAGAATATTGATTTCTGCCTTTTTGGAACAAAACAGAAGAAAACAGGCAACTAGCACTGTGGCAACTTGTTAATAGGTTAGTACCAGAAAACATATAAAAACACCTCAAAGTGTAGACAAAGCAAAGCAAAGTTGATACTAAACAAGCATGGAACACCAAAAATTATAGATACGCTTCCGACGTATCAAGCATCCCCAAACTTAACTCCTGCTCGTCCTCGAGTGGGTAAGTGATAAAAACAATAATTTTTGAGGTGACATGCACCATCAAAATCAAGATCAAACCATTTGCAAGCATTGAAAGCTGGGATCAAAGAACTCTAAACATGTGCATGAAAGATGGAGTTCTAATGTAGCATCCCATTTGTCTAACAACTGTAATGCTACTTGGTTTAGTAATATAATGGATACTTCCTACACATAATTGTTGCATCATCATCATATCATGCCCATGTCATCATGCCACCTTGCATTTGAGCATCATATAAAACCCTTTTTGTTTTTGGTTCTTCTCTCATATGCATTGTTAATTGTATTTGCCTTTTGATATTGTATTTGGTTATTGATATATTGTTTAAACGCCCAAGTTGAGTTGGGGGCATATCTCTTTCAACTCCACCACCTTTCTTGTCATCATCCCATCATTCCACCATTCCACCATATATGAGCATTGCAATTTATTTGGTTTTACCTCTAGCTCATGTGGGTTGGGATGGATCCAATTCTTGTTCCACATGCTCTCATCTTAGCATCATGTTGTTTTCACATTATTGATGTATGAGAGCCACATGGCCACCTTTGCATGCCTTGTGAGTGGAGCCCTTTGTCTAGCTTCCATATGTGTTGTTTTGGGGATATTATCATGTTGGAATATTTTTGGGCTTACTCAATACCTAGTGGCACATACACACTAGCAAGTCCCACTTCTATTCAAATGTGATCATTTCCATCTACTCCATCTGGGATTTTCCTTTAAGTTCTTTTGCTTGGCCTTTATTCCAATATTTGGGAATGCAAACTAGTAATGCCATGCAACAATATTGTTTTCACAAGAATCATCATGGCAATAAATATTCTGCATGGGCCATGCAAGAACCACCTTTTTTCTTGTCATTTGGATTTTATTTGCATTTTGAGTGAATCCAAACCACACACATCTATCCATCTCTCTCTCTTTTCTTCACCTCCCTCTCTTTTTTCTCCACCATACATGCATGATCTTGTGTATCCTACCTAAACCCTAAACCTACCTCTCTCTCTCTCGGCCTCTCCCTCCCTCTCACCTAGTTGGCCCCACCGGCCACCCTCTCCCCCTGGCCACCTCACCCCTGCCCTAGCTACCCTCTAACCGAGCCTAGCTCCAACCCTAACCTAGCCCGAGCCTACCCCCTCTCCTTTATCTAGCTCCCCCTCTCTGCCAAGAGGACCCCAGCCCGAGCCTACCCTCCCAGACTACCATGCCCCACCTGGAAGCCCCCCTCCTCTACCTGCCCTGCCCTGCCGACCCTAGCACGTGAAGGAGGAAGGAGAGAAAAAGGGTGGCCGAGCCACCTTTTTCATCTACCCCACCTCCCCACGGCATATCCCCCCTCTCTGCTACCTACCACCACCCCACCACCTCTCTGCCTCGCCCAGCTACCCCAGATCTACCCCAAGGGCGCCCTGCCCTCTCCTCCCTTCTTCTCCATCGCCACCGTCTACACCATCGCCGGCACCCTCGGCCTCCTCTCGGCTACACCGTACAGGGCGACGAGCGCGACGTGGAGGCGATCGAGGAGTACAAGGAGACCCCCTGCAGCAGCCCCATACACGGATCCGCGAAGAGGAAGCCCCAGAACCGCTGCCCCAACGCGAGCCCGACGCAAATCCTAGATCCTCTGGCCGTCTGCCTCGACGCCGATCCTCTGCGGCTCGAGCCGATCCAACCGCACCGACACACTCTCGGTGAGCTGCCTGACCTCCTGGACATGCTCCGCCGCGCTATCGTCGTCTAGGGCCGCCTTACGTTTCATCGAGCACGCTCTGTGCGCCGGCGAGCGCAGCGTCTGCTCGCTTCCGCGCCGCGCAAAACCCTACCTAGGCCACGCCCACCTCTCCTGACACCAAGCCCAGGCCCCGATGGTTACGCCTCTGGCGTGCGCCCAGATCGTGCGTTCGAGCTCCGCCGCGGCGCCCTGTCGAGCACCGATCGATCGGCAGAGAGCAGAGGAAGATCCACAGTGTGCGTCGTCCGTTTTGCAGAAAACCCCTCCTCTAGTTTTTGCCTCAACCTGCGGTGCTCGTGGCCCACTAGACAGCCACCCAATCAATCTTGCAAAGAAACCCCCGTATAACCCCAGCCGCAACCCGCGCTCCCCTATCGATGCCACGTGGTCCACCCTGGGGCTTCACCGTCACGTGGGGCCGAAGTTCCTGTCGGGCCCGCTCGTCAGTCGCATAGGCTAGGGAGCCCCGCGGTGAGAAACGCCTGTGCTGCACGTTGTGTTGCTGAGTCGACAGCCCTACCCGTGACGATGGTTGGGTCTGCAGGTATAAAAGCTTTCAAGATATCTGTTTAATTCAAATCTTTTCCAAATTAAATCAAATTCAAATTTAATCCTGTTTTAAATATCTTTTAAAATATAAATCCCAATAATGCAAATAATATATGTTTTCAAATCAGAAAAAAATATGAGGAATTCAAATATGCCCTTCAAAACATATTTTGGACATTTAAAATTCCAAGTTTATTTAAATTACAATAAAATGCCTTCTCCCTTAATTAATTAATAACTTTTGTATTATAACTCCAAATTTAACAAATGATATTTCTAAAATGGTTAGCTCGATGAGACCTTTCTGTTTATGCATTCCATGTTCTGAATTGCAACATGCATCATATAAATATTAAGTAAACAGCAACTTATTTGAGGATAAAATGTGGCCAAAACTCAATAAAATGATTTATTCTTGTATTCCACACCTCACCCATGCCATGCTACTTTAATGCCATGCAAATTTTGCATCATTCATCATGACATGATTGTTTGCTTGTCGCATTTAATTCATATGCTTGTGCACTATATTTATGTTGGCCCTTGTTTGTTTGGTTCTTCTTCGAATAGACGCTGAGCAGGGGATATATCAAGAGAACCAGGAGCACTACCCAGATCCTTCTCTCGCTACAACTGAGCTGCCAGGCAAGCACTACCACATGCTTGCATACATATAGTACCTATTGCCTCTATCTTATTCTTGCACCATTGAGTCACGATTGCATTAAAACGGAATCCCAAGTATTGCATAGCCTTTACTTTTAAACCCCACCAAGCTTGTTCCTCCATCCCATGAGCCATTACTACAGGAGTTGTTTGAGCCATGTGAGTCGTAGAACAGCATGTGTAGGGTATGTGAGTGTCTGATGGATAACGAGGTACCTAAACAACTTAACCTGATGTAACACCCTCAGAATCGACCCTATGCAAGTTTTAGCGAAACCCGCCAAACCCGCATAGAAACGATTCAAAGGTGCCCACCAGGCACTTTCGTGCGGGTGGAAAACGAAGTAATAACATTACACAACAGTCCTTGGTGGGACCCACAGAACAGATATATATATAACAGCGACTCAAAGAGTCAAGAATACAGAGATAATATACAAAGATCCAAATCACCTTGAAAATGATACAGCGTCCGACTACGAACAAGATGCAAATGGGGCTAAGAGCCCTGAAGAATAACCAATGGCGTCCATAACCCTGCCGAGCCAAAGGAAGGTAACCCGCTATGACGTCGATCTCAAAACCTGCTTAAACAAAAGGGTGCGGCAAGGCAAAGGAAAAGAGAGCGGTCGATCGAGGCCAAGACAGCGAGGCTAGAATTCGGCGGTCCTCGCCTACATAGGTATGGTGGACTGAAGCGGCAGCGGCAGCATGCACTAATCAACCTATAGAGACTCGATACAACTGTCGACTATCAGAGAGGGGTAAGAAAGACCTATCCGGAACCAACCTGATACTACCACCAAACATACCCATCCTGGTGTTTCCCCCTCGAGACCAAACGAGGAAGTCAACCAAGGAACTCACACCGTTGGCAGTTTTATTTATTCAGTTATCGTTGCAGCAATTACTAGTCAAGTATAGATAATCATCCTGATAGAATAAGCAGTGGGCACTTTTAGTTAACCATTCCGTTATAGTTGCAACACTTACTAGTCAGATACAATTAGCATGAGATATCCCAAAACCCAGCAGTTGTTGGTACTTTTATTTAGCCATTCCGTTGTAATTGCAATACTTACTAGTCAGATACAATGGTCGCAAGCGACAACCCAAACAAGCAATTGTTGGCAATTTTATTTAGCCATTCCATTATAGTGAAGCTGATTACTAGTCATTATAAAGTCAAGTTTATAGCACTACTTTAGTTATAGTTGTCTATGATCGAGAATCATGCTCCAAGTCGTCCATAACCGCGGACACGGCTTTGAAGTTTTACCTGCAGGTGCACAAATAGCAACACACACTCGATCAACCTCGGAAAAACCAAATCAAAACCCAACGAGGCTTTCACGACAAAGCAATCACAGGATTGACATATTTCGAGGCCACCCCATTGAGTACACCATAGCGAAGTTAGTGACTCGAGACGGACTCAAGGTTTGCGCCATGGTCAAAACGATCGAGAACCCAAAACTAGGCTTGTCGATACGCGAAACACTCCGCTTACCTAAACAAGACAGGTGCTCCTCACACAATCGTAAATAAAGCGGTAAAGCATGGCATAGGTACAGGATAGTAAATAAAACCTCAAACTAGTTTGTGGCCCCAAGAAATAAGAATGAATCAAGCTACGGCTCGGGGGTCCCATAATCCTCCCGGATGTGGATAGCGCGAATATTCAAGGAACAGGTATCAAGTACTCGGGGTCCTACGGGACACAAGTGGACGGTTAACAACCAAATAACATCTATTGCCCCACCTGATACTCTGCATTACCTACTTCAATTTTAGTTGTTAAACAGTAATTAAAGTCTTGATCATCTCCAACAATAAACACACGGCAATACTCCAACAACTGTGGTACTTGGCGACACGCAACAGCACTTGAGCAAGCGACTACGGCCTTGGTACAACTATCTACCAAACAACAGGTAATAGGAGGTGTCCAAGGCAATATAAGGCTGCAAGGGATATCACGGGTACGAAAACTAGAGCAACGCAACACAGATAGCAATAGATCAACAGGAGGGAAATAAATACTATAAAAGTAAGATAGGTAGAAAGGGGGAGATGCTCGCCTGAAAAACATTGCCGAAGGTTCATCCGAAGATCGGGTCGACACTCGCATCAACTCAACGGCCTTATCTGCGAAGAACCAAAACACTAGAATGAACACCGGATGCACTATTTAATACTACAGCAGAAGATCGGCATGATGCATGTATGATGTATGACATGGAAAAGGTGCGATGCAATTAGGCCATATTAAGCGGAACCGGGGTCCCGACAATTAATTAAACGGTTCAAGTTATTTATCTACCCCGCAAATTAAATGTTGTAATAACAGGGCAAGATAAATTACCGGTTCGCTACACAAATTTAAATGAGGCCAATATAAGACTAGATTTGTCCGCATATGGGCCCCATATTTACTTATATGGTGAATCGGCATAATGCCCCCATACCACAGACAAGTATGCATGCATGAACAATTTAATATGCAACAATTAATATATCATTTATAAAATAGGTCTCGGAAAAAGGGGTCACACATCGAATGGCGATCTTGGGATCCGAGGGGTTCGGGGTCGGTCTCAGGGTCCGGATCTGGGGTTCGGCCTCGGCGGGATCGTTCTCGGATAACGGAGGTAGATCTTGGCATTCCGTGAAGAAGGACTTGGTTCGGTGTCGGGGCGCATCGGATTCGTCCTGGTCGGTGTCGATCTTGTCGTTGCGGAGATCTTGTCGGGTCCGCGCCATCAAGTCGGTCTTGGCATTCGGGGTGAAGAACTTGGCATCCTCGAGGAAGTACTTGTCGTATCCGTGAAGAAGATCATGTCGGTCCACGGGGTTCGGTCTCGGGGTTTGACGGGTGTCTTGGCGTCCCATGGAGGAGAGCTTGGCGTTAGGCGGTAGATCTTGTCGGTTCTACCCCGAAGACCTTGTTGTTCCGCGGCGTAGATCTTGGGGGTTTCGGGTTCCAGGTTCGGCTCGACCATCGGACTCCGGAAACGGGTCTTGGTGTTCCATGCGGAAGATCTTGTAGTTCCAGTGCCGATGGTTCATCGACGGTGACACACTTCGATCGGCGTCGGTGGTCTTCGGTTCCGGGAAGGCGATCCGTGGGGTAGAACTTGTCGGTGCAACGACAGAGTTTGACATCTGATTTTCTTCGAGAACAACATAAGGGTGTCTGCCTTAGCTGTTGCATAGGACTCGTAGCTTGCCGTGCGGTGCTCGTTTGAGAACAGAAGGAGGTGGGGGAATGTCAGGGAAGGGCCGGAGCGCTGGGAACATAGGGGATCGATGGGGCGAGGACCTGCAGGTCGAGGCAGTGAGGCCTCTCACGGGCGGAACAACGCCTGACGGGGAGACGGCTCGGCGACAGCCGGCCGGTGCTGGGGGTCCGGGACGAGGAAGACGGCTGCAGGGGCACTAGCGGTGCCGGCCGACAGAGGAAACGACAGGAAGGGGCCCACGAGGTAGAGTGACGCTCGACGGTGGTAGGGTCGGCGGTCGGGCGTGGGTCTGAAGGGAGAGGACACGGTGAGGCCGGCGTGAGGCGGGGGCCGCAACGATGGCACGGAATGGTGACGGAGGGCGACGCGGCCTCGGGGAGAGGCGAGGAGACGACGAGCGGGCGAGGGACAAGGAAGGGAGGAAGCAGGGGCACGAGACGACGGAGCCTGGTGGCGAGCGGAGGAAGTCCGACGAGGGCGGAGGTTGAGATGGCGGTGGCCGATGGCGGTTGCCGGGCGATGGAGGAGGCGTGGGCCGGCGAGGTGGAGGTGAGGCAGGGGCGGCCGGCAGAGAGGGGCGAGCTCGAGGGAGAGGCCGGAGTCGAGGCGGAAGGAGGGAGTTGCGGGGCGGGGGTCGCGCGGCGGCGAGGGCGGCTGCGCCTGCTAGGGAGAGAGAGAGAGAGAGGTGGGGAATCGAGGCGCGCGAGGGAGAGAGGGTGGGGGTCGCGTTGGGGCAGGTGGGACCCGCGGGGTGGGCTGCGTGAGAGAGGGAGAGTGGTGGCGGTGGGTGGGGCTGTGGCGTGCGTCTGTTTGTGTTGTGTGTGTGGTTGGATCGGGTCAGGGGGAGGGGCTGACCAGGTGGGTGGGGCCCAGGTGGTAGGAAGAGAAGGAGAGGGGTGGGTCAGGAGGTGGGGTGGCAGCCGGCTGTTTGGGTGAGGGAGGTGGCGGGCTGGGATTGGTTAGGGGGAAGGGAGGGTGAGGTGGAGGCATGCTATTGGGTGGGGTGAGGTGGAGGGGGCTGGGTAGATTAGGTCCGGGTAGGAAAAGAATTAGACCGGCTGATTGTACTGGGGGTGGCCGACTGGGTCGGATCGGCCCGGTTGGCTGCCCCCTAAAAATAAAATAAATATTTTATTCTTTACAAACGGGACTTTTGCAAACCGTGGTTAGACAAAGCAAAGTAATTCGGAGACCCGGGTCTTGCGTTTGAATAAAGACGGGGCGTTTAGAAAACAAAATTAGGTTTTTCCGAAAATAGTTTTATGCAAGCAAATGCAAGATGATGACGATGCTCAAATGCAACGTGGCATGATGACATGAGCATGCGATCATGACGATGCAATGCACAAAAACAACGCGATTTTCTAGTAGTGGTTTTGCGGGATGCCACACCTGAGTAGTAATGGGATAACTAATGAAAGTGGCACCGGTGAGCAATATCTGCTATTTGGTTTTTCCTGCTCACTTGTGTCCCGTAGGACCCCGAGTACTTGATTCCTGTTCCTTGAATATTCGCGCTATCCACATCCGGGAGGCTTATGGGACCCCCCTGAGCCAGAGCTTGATTCATTCTTATTTCTTGGGGCCACAAACTAGTTTGAGGTTTTATTTACTATCCTGTACTTATGCCATGCTTTACTGTTTTATTTAAATTGTGCGATGTACTGCACCTGTACTGTTTAGGTAAGCGGAGTGTTTTCGCGGTATCGACAAGCCCAGTCACATTTTCGGGTTTCCCGTCGTTTACAGCCATTGGCGCAAACCTTGAGTCCGTTTCGGAGTCAGCTAATTTCGTTGCGGGTAGCTTAATGGGGTGGCCCCCTGAAATATTTCTGAATCCTGTGATTGCTTTGTCGTGAAGGCCTCGTTGGGTTTTGATTTGGTTTTTCCGAGGTTGATCGAGTGTGTGTTGCTATTTGTGCACCCCTGCAGGGTAAAACTTTCTGAAAGCCGTGTCCGCAGTTATGGACGACTTGGAGCACAGTTTCTCGATCATAGACAAGCATAACTAAAGTACCGCTTTAAATTTGACTAAGTAATTGACTAGTAAATAGTACAACACTCATGGAATGGATAATAAAACTGCCAACGGAAGGGGGTTGTTCATCCGCTTCCTCGTTGGTAAGCGAGGAGGAGGATGGATCTGATGATATTACTGTTATAACTGTTGTCATTAATTCACGGACATCCGTCTATCTTTGGTTAGGCGGATGGTTAGCGAGTATCTATAGAACTGTTAGGGTTTATCTGTTGCTGCAATTGCGTCACCCCAGGTTGTGTCCCCTTTAGAGGCATAAAGACTTGCTGAGTACCCTTAGGGTCTCACACGATAAATTATTTGGTTCAGATGAACAGGTACACTCCCAAGATGGATCTTGGGTGGAGGAGGCGGATGATGTGGGCAACGATCGCTCGGTGTAGAGATTCAGGAACGGGGATCCGTGAGATACGTGGGCGATATGCTTATTTATGGGGCATCTTATGCCGATTTGCTTCTTATCCGTACTCGGATCTTGTTTGCTTCACTTTGATACTCGATGTGTGATGTATGAGGAGATATCCTAAACTATTATATCTATCTAGGACATTTGAATCTTGCCGTATGGCGTTGCTATATTTCCTTTCTTTTTAGATGGTATGGCTCGATGTCTTTGTTGTATGGTGGCTTGCATACATACTCATTTGTGTATGTAGTTGATCCCTTCGCCTGCCGATTACGCCGCCCGTTCTTGTCCCGATGTTTGGAAATGGTTGGGACGGCCGAAAGGTCTACCTGTGAGTGGCATTTGGGCCCCACCGTACTATTTCAACCATTTTTGCTCATCCAGGCTTGAAACTAGGAGCGTAATTCACCGAGGTAGTTACAATTGGTATCAGAGCCATCCCGCCCTTCAGGGTCTCAGCCAAATGGTCGTTGTCAGTCTAGCAAATATTTTTGGTAGTTATGTATACTAGGGAAAAACAAAACGTGAGAGTAGGACTGCTTCCACTTTTCTTCTTACCCACCCACCCACCCTTTTCTGGTAAGGAAGTGTAACGTTTTCAATCCTCTTCTTAAAAGTTCAAACTAGGATTCACGTGTTCTGGGTTTCCGTAGTACCATAGCTTGTGTGTGTGTGTGTAATTCCTTGTCTATCTGTTGCATCCAAGTTGTTATCACAATCGGTCTTTTGGTTATCAACTGTTGGTACATTCCATACCGACAGGCTTTTGCAAACCGACGCGATCTATCTGATTCGTTGTATACCGCCGCGATCTGTCTTACTCTTTGTTATCCGATGTTATGTTGTTTGGGGTGTTCGTTTCCGTAGTTACTAATCTTTAGGTTCGTTGTGAGAAGAAGGGGTTAGGATATGTGTTCTACTTATTCATGTGCGGAGTAATGATTTGAGTGCGGGATGGAGTCGCGACCATACCACTACTCTTATCATTCGCTTTTGTATATTGAATTGGTAGAGTCACTAATCTTGATTCGTTAAGTGATTTTGCGCATCCATTGGTATTTTAATGCCGAAATTTGTGGAAAAATTTTCTTTGATATATCTGTGTACCACACTCCTTTTCTGTCGTGTGCGATATGCTTAATATCTTCTAGGTGCTTTGAACTTTGTTGATATTGTAATATCATCTTAGTAAATTGTATCCTTTAATCTTGGTTAATTCCATCTTGGTACTATTTTGGATTATTATTATTCTCCATTATAGTACTGACTTGTGTTTTATATCAATCACAGGATGGCACCAACACGCCGTTCTGAGGAGGACATACCACCTGAACTGGGGTCCGTGTTGTCAAACATCGCCAATGCCTTGGCAGCAATGCAGCAGAACCAGCAGCGTTTTGAGGAAAGTGTCAGGAGGAATGAGTTTGCTCCACTACCTCCACCTCCCAAGCGAGGAGACATCAAAAGCTTTCTGAAGTTCAACCCACGCCAATTTGATGTTTCGATCGACCACTTGATGCGATGATTGGTTGCGTGAGATGTCAAGGCTCGGAGGCTGATGTTCCTGAGCAAGAATGGGTAAAATGTGCTACTCACCTTCTGAAGGGAGATGCAGCTCTCTGGTGGGAGAATTACCTGAAGGCAAACTGCATTGGTTTTCAGCCTACTTGGGAACAGTTCACTGGAGCGTTCAAAGAGCAGTATTTGTCAGAAATTGTCATGGAGAGGATGAAGGAAGCGTTTCTCAACCTCAAGCAGGGAAATGACAATGTCAATACCTACATCGGGAACTTCATGAACCTTTCTCATTATGGTGGCGATGAGATATCTGATGACAAGAAGAAGCAAAAGAGGTCCCGGCAAGGGCTCAATGCATCGATTAAATATGCAATCACACATGCAAGGCCGGCGACTTTTCTGGAACTTCAGCATATAGCTCTGCAGGAAGAAGCAAGTAAGCAAGTGTTTGAGGAGTCAAAGAAACACAACCGTGATGCACCAAGCTCTTCAGCTATGTCAGCTCCTTCTAAGCGTCGTGTCTGGGTTCCTAACACCCCACCGTCGCTCCCGGCTTCACCAAGACCTTCAAGCTTCGCGGCAAGGCCAACAAACTTCCTCACTGCTGCTCCCAGGGGCTACAACCACCACTACCCTGGAGCATCTGGCGGAGTCCCTGGCTACGTTGCTCCACGTCCACCTGGTGCTTGTTACACGTGTGGAGACATTGGACATCAATACTGGAACTGTCCGATGAAAAACAAAGCTCTTCCTCCACCACCTCCAAGATCTGCGGCAAGCTCTCCTTTGGCTCGTGCACCACCACCTCGGGCTCTCAACATCAACACCAAGCCCGGGTCTACTGTTGCTCGTGCCAACTGTCAACGCCGCTCAAGTGAGCATGCACACAGGTTGTGATGGGTATGCTATCCGTTAACTCAGTCCCTGCACGAGTTTTGTTTGATTCTGGTGCATCACATTCTTTTGTTTCTAACAAGTTTGCAAATGAGAATGGGTTAGCGTTGGATCCTCTCCTTAAGCGGTTAATGGTCCTTTCTCCTGGAGCAACAATGGCAGCTTCTAAAATCAGCCATGGCAATCAAATTGAGATTGGTGGCTCTTCGTTCTTGGCATCCTTAATTGTTCTGGGCAATTCTGACATTGATGTCATCTTGGGCATGGATTGGTTGACAGCAAATGCAGTTGTGATTGATTGTGCTGAACACTCGGTTTCTCTGAAGATTCCTGAAGGCCATATAGTCTATTCTCCAAGTCTGACTCCTTGTATCCAGCTTTTCTCTTTGGCGGCTCTGAATGATGATGCTATGGAAGCTATTCAGAGTGTTCCGGTGGTCTGTGAGTTCCCAGATGTATTTCCTGAAGAGTTGCCGGGTATTCCTCCGGATCGTGAGGTTGAGTTTGTAATTGAGCTTGAACCTGGAACATCTCCTATCTCCAAGCGGCCTTACAAAATGGGTCCTGCTGAGTTGGCTGAACTCAAACGTCAACTTGATGAACAAGAGAAGTTGGGTTTCATTCAACACAGTACTTCTTCTTGGGGTAGCCCAACAATCTTTGTGAAGAAGCGAGACAGGACTGATAGACTTTGTGTTGACTATCGGGCTCTCAATGCTAAAACCATCAAGAATAAATATCCCCTTCCGCGGATTAATGATCTCTTGATCGGCATTGGAGCTGTGGTGTTCTCTAAGCTGGACTTGAGAAGTGGTTATCACCAAATCAAGATTCGCAAGGAAGATGTTCCTAAATAGCTTTCACCACCCGCTATGGCCTGTATGAGTACACGGTCATGTCTTTCGGTCTCACCAACGCACTGCTACCTTCTCGAGGCTTATGAACTCGGTTTCATGGAGTATCTTGATAAGTTCGTTGTGGTCTATCTGGATGACATCCTAGTCTATTCTAAGTCAAAGGAAGAACATGAAGAACACCTTGTGTGTCCTAAACAAGCTTCGTGAGAACCGCTTGTATGCAAAGTTCTCAAAGTGTGAGTTTTGGCTGCCTCAAGTAACCTATCTTGGTCATGTCATCTCGCCAAGGGCATTGCGATCAACGGAAATTGTGAAGACAATTGTTGAATGGCTTCCTCTGTTAATGTCAAAGAAGTGCGGAGTTTCCTTGGTTTGGCTAGTTATTGTCGCCGCGTTCGTAACTTTTCGAAGATAGCGAAGCCTCTTACCGATCTCCTCAAGAAAGGCAAGAAATACCTTTGGACTCCTGCATGTCAAGCAAGCTTTGAGACACTCAAAGAGAAGCTCACTTCCACACCAGTCTTGGTTCCTCCGGACACCTCTAAGCCTTTCCAGATATTCTGTGACGCCTCTTTCCCAGGATTGGGTGCGGTCCTTATGCAAGAAAAACAAGTTGTTGCTTATGCCTCTCGACAGTTGAAGACGCATGAGATCAACTATCCTACACATGACCTCTAGCTCGCAGCAGTTGTCTTTGCTTTGAAGCTATGGAGACACTACTTGCTTGGCAACCGTTGTGAAATCTTTTCTGATCACAAGAGTCTGAAGTATATCTTCACTCAGCCTGATCTCAACCTTCGGCAGAGGAGATGGATTGAAGCAATCAATGATTTTGATTTGACAATCAACTATACTCCGGGCAAAGCTAATGTCATGGCCGATGCTCTCAGCCGCAAAGCTTATGTCAACAACCTCATGATGGAAGAACAACAGCCTCTCTTGTGCGAGGAATTCCGTCAGCTCAACCTTGAAATAGTGGAACAAGGGTATCTCCTGAACCTTCTGGCTACTCCTCTCTTGGAAGAAAAGGTTCGCTCCCGTCAGCTTGGTGATCCGCACACCAAAAAGATCATCTCCAAACTTCAGCTTCCGAAGTATGAGTCTTTCCACGTCGATGATCAAGGCACGCTTTTCTTTGAACACCGGATGTTTGTTCCGAACTACCCGGGTTTGAGAGAGCAAGTTCTCAAGGAGGCACATGATTCTGTTATTTCTATCCACCCTGGCAGCACAAAGATGTACATGGACTTGAAAACACAATATTGGTGGCCGGGATTGAAACGATATTGTGCCAAGTATGTCTCGGAGTGTGATGTCTGCCGCAGAGTGAAAGCTGTCCATCAGAAACCTTTCGGTCTTCTACAGCCATTGAAACCCCCGGAATGGAAATGGGAGAAAGTAGAGATGGACTTCATCACTGGTTTTCCAAGGTCGCAGAAGGGCAACAATGCAATCTTTGTTGTCATCGACAGGCTTTCTAAAGTGGCTCACTTCTTCCCCGTCAAGGAAACAATTTACGGAATTCGGTTGGTGAGCTCTATATCAATGCAATTGTCTCTCTGTATGGGGTTCCGCTTGAGATCGATTCGGACAGGTGGAGCATCTTCACTTCTAAGTTCTGGGAAAGTTTACAAAATTCTTTGGGAACAAAGTTGAACTTCAGCACAGCTTACCACCCTCAGTCGCAAGGACAAGTTGAAAGGATCAATCAGATTCTGGAGGATATGCTTCGTGCTTGCGTCATCTATTTCGGCATGAAGTGGGAGGAATGTCTTCCTTATGCTGAATTCTCTTACAACAACAGCTTCCAGAAAAGTCTGAAGATGGCACCATTTGAGGCTCTCTATGGTCGCAAATGCAGAACTCCGATTGGTTGGTCAGGTGCAGGAGAAAGAATTTGGTTTGGCCCTAACATTGTAACTCAAGCGGAGAAGAAGGTGCATATCATTCTTGAAAATCTGAAGATTGCTCAAAGTCGCCAGAAGAGCAATTATGACAGAAAGCACACGGACATGGAGTATGTCCCTGGTGATCTCGTTTACCTTCGTGTCACTCCCATGAAAGGCACGCACCGTTTTGGTATCAAAGGAAAGCTGGCTCCTAGATACATCGGTCCTTTCAAAATTCGTGGAAGAAGAGGAGAAGTTGCTTATGCTCTTGAGCTCCCGGAAAAACTCAAGGTTCATGATGTTTTCCACATCTCTCAACTCAAGAAGTGCTTCAAGGATCCCGGCAGGACCGTGGATCATGAGCTAATCAATCTCCAAGAAGACTGTCTTATCAAGAACACCCCACAAAATCCTTGAGATCGCGAAAGAAGGACTGCAACAAGTCCATCAAGTTACGCAAGGTGCGATGGTTGCACCATTCATTGATGAAGCCACTTGGGAGCGTGAAGATGAACTCCGTGCCAACTATCCTACCCTCTTTGAGTCTTCTTCTTCTTCCTAGAATCTCGGGGCGAGATTCCTGTTTAGTGGGGGAGAGTTGTAGCATCCCATTTGTCTAACAACTGTAATGCTACTTGGTTTAGTAATATAATGGCTACTTCCTACACATAATTGTTGCATCATCATCATATCATGCCCATGTCATCATGCCACCTTGCATTTGAGCATCATATAAAACCCTTTTTGTTTTTGGTTCTTCTCTCATATGCATTGTTAATTGTATTTGCCTTTTGATATTGTATTTGGTTATTGATATATTGTTTAAACTCCCAAGTTGAGTTGGGGGCATATCTCTTTCAAATCCACCACCTTTCTTGTCATCATCCCATCATTCCACCATTCCACCATATATGAGCATTGCAATTTATTTGGTTTTACCTCTAGCTCATGTGGGTTGGGATGGATCCAATTCTTGTTCCACATGCTCTCATCTTAGCATCATGTTGTTTTAACATTATTGATGTATGAGAGCCACATGGCCACCTTTGCATGCCTTGTGAGTGGAGCCCTTTGTCTAGCTTCCATATGTGTTGTTTTGGGGATATTATCATGTTGGAATATTTTTGGGCTTACTCAATACCTAGTGGCACATACACACTAGCAAGTTCCACTTCTATTCAAATGTGATCATTTCCATCTACTCCATCTGGGATTTTCCTTTAAGTTCTTTTGCTTGGCCTTTATTCCAATTTTTGGGAATGCAAACTAGTAATGCCATGCAACAATATTGTTTTCACAAGAATCATCATGGCAATAAATATTCTGCATGGGCCATGCAAGAACCACCTTTTTTCTTGTCATTTGGATTTTATTTGCATTTTGAGTGAATCCAAACCACACACATCTATCCATCTCTCTCTCTTTTCTTCACCTCCCTCTCTTTTTTCTCCACCATACATGCATGATCTTGTGTATCCTACCTAAACCCTAAACCTACCTCTCTCTCTCGGCCTCTCCCTCCCTCTCACCTAGCTGGCCCCACCGGCCACCCTCTCCCCCTGGCCACCTCACCCCTGCCCTAGCTACCCTCTAACCGAGCCTAGCTCCAACCCTAACCTAGCCCGAGCCTACCCCCTCTCCTTTCTCTAGCTCCCCCTCTCTGCCAAGAGGACCCCAGCCGGAGCCTACCCTCCCAGACCACCATGCCCCACCTGGAAGCCCCCCTCCTCTACCTGCCCTGCCGACCCTAGCACGTGAAGGAGGAAGGAGAGAAAAAGGGTGGCCGAGCCACCTTTTTCATCTACCCCACCTCCCGACGGCATCTCCCCCTCTCTGCTACCTACCACCACTCCACCACCTCTCTGCCTCGCCCAGCTACCCCAGATCTACCCCAAGGGCGCCCTGCCCTCTCCTCCCTTCTTCTCCATCGCCACCGTCTACACCATCGCCGGCACCCTCGGCCTCCTCTCGGCTACACCGTACCAGGCGACGAGCGCGACGTGGAGGCGATCGAGGAGTACAAGGAGACCCCCTGCAGCAGCCCCGTACACGGAGCCGCGAAGAGGAAGCCCCAGAACCGCTGCCCCAGCGCGAGCCCGACGCAAATCCTAGATCCTCTGGCCGTCTGCCTCGACGCCGATCCTCTGCGTCTCGAGTCGATCCAACCGCACCGACACACTCTCGGTGAGCTGCCTGACCTCCTGGACATGCTCCGCCGCGCTATCGTTGTCTAGGGCCGCCTTGTGTTTCATCGAGCACGCTCTGTGCGCCGGCGAGCGCAGCGTCTGCTCGCTTCCGCGCCGCGCAAAACCCTACCTAGGCCACGCCCACCTCTCCTGACACCAAGCCCAGGCCCCCGCAGTGGTTCTGCCTCTGCGCGCGCGCCCCAGATCGTGCGTTCGAGCTCCGCCGCGGCGCCCTGTCGAGCACCGATCGATCGGCAGAGAGCAGAGGAAGATCCACAGTGTGCGTCGTCCGTTTTGCAGAAAACCCGTCCTCTAGTTTTTGCCTCAACCCGTGGTGCTCGTGGCCCACTAGACAGCCACCCAATCAATCTTGCAAAGAAACCCCTGTATAACCCCAGCCGCAACCCGCGCTCCCCTAGCGATGCCACGTGGTCCACCCTGGGGCTTCAATCACGTGGGGCGAAGTTCTGTCGCTTTCGTCGATCGCATAGGCTAGGGAGCCCAGGTGAAAGCCTTGTGGTGCACGTTGTGTTGCTGAGTCAGCTTGGCCCTACCCGTCAGCGACAGTGGTTGGGTCTGTCTGGGTATAAAAAGCTTTTCAGTATATCTGTTTAATTCAAATCTTTTCCAAATTAAATCAAATTCAAATTTAATCCTGTTTTTAAATATCTTTTAAAATATAAATCCCAATAATGCAAATAATATATGTTTTCAAATCAGAAAAATATGAGGAATTCAAATATGCCCTTCAAAACATATTTTGGACATTTAAAATTCCAAGTTTATTTAAATTACAATAAAATGCCTTCTCCCTTAATTAATTAATAACTTTTGTATTATAACTCCAAATTTAACAAATGATATGTCTAAAATGGTTAGCTCGATGAGACCTTTCTGTTTATGCATTCCATGTTCTGAATTGCAACATGCATCATATAAATATTAAGTAAACAGCAACTTATTTGAGGATAAAATGTGGCCAAAACTCAATAAAATGATTTATTCTTGTATTCCACACCTCACCCATGCCATGCTACTTTAATGCCATGCAAATTGTGCATCATTCATCATGGCATGATTGTTTGCTTGTCGCATTTAATTCATATGCTTGTGCACTATATTTATGTTGGCCCTTGTTTGTTTGGTTCTTCTTCGAATAGACGCTGAGCAGGGGATATATCAAGAGAACCAGGAGCACTACCCAGATCCTTCTCTCGCTACAACTGAGCTGCCAGGCAAGCACTACCACATGCTTGCATACATATAGTACCTATTGCCTCTATCTTATTCTTGCACCATTGAGTCACGATTGCATTAAAACGGAATCCCAAGTATTGCATAGCCTTTACTTTTAAACCCCACCAAGCTTGTTCCTCCATCCCATGAGCCATTACTACAGGAGTTGTTTGAGCCATGTGAGTCGTAGAACAGCATGTGTAGGGTATGTGAGTGTCTGATGGATAACGAGGTACCTAAACAACTTAACCTGATGTAACACCCTCAGAATCGACCCTATGCAAGTTTTAGCGAAACCCGCCAAACCCGCATAGAAACGATTCAAAGGTTCCCACCAGGCACTTTCGTGCGGGTGGAAAACGAAGTAATAACATTACACAACAGTCCTTGGTAGGACCCACAGAACAGATATATATATAACAGCGACTCAAAGAGTCAAGAATACAGAGATAATATACAAAGATCCAAATCACCTTGAAAATGATACAGCGTCCGACTACGGACAAGATGCAAATGGGGCTAAGAGCCCTGAAGAATAACCAATGGCGTCCATAACCCCTGTGCCAAGCGGAAGGGTAACCACGCTAACGACGTCGATCTCAAAACCTGCTTAAACAAAGGGGTGCGGCAAGGGCAAAGGAAAAAGAGAGGCGGTCAAGATCTTGAGGCCGATTGCAGCGAGGCTAGAATTGCGGTCCTCGCCTACATAGGTATGGTGGATGCGGCGCGGCAGCATGCACTAATCAACCTATAGAGACTCGATACAACTGTCGACTATCAGAGAGGGGTAAGAAAGACCTATCCGGAACCAACCTGATACTACCACCAAACATACCCATCCTGGTGTTTCCCCTCAAACGAGGAAGTCAACCAAGGAACTCACACCGTTGGCAGTTTTATTTATTCAGTTATCGTTGCAGCAATTACTAGTCAAGTATAGATAATCATCCTGATAGAATAAGCAGTGGGCACTTTTAGTTAACCATTCCGTTATAGTTGCAACACTTACTAGTCAGATACAATTAGCATGAGATATCCCAAAACCCAGCAGTTGTTGGTACTTTTATTTAGCCATTCCGTTGTAATTGCAATACTTACTAGTCAGATACAATGGTCGCAAGCGACAACCCAAACAAGCAATTGTTGGCAATTTTATTTAGCCATTCCATTATAGTGAAGCTGATTACTAGTCATTATAAAGTCAAGTTTATAGCACTACTTTAGTTATAGTTGTCTATGATCGAGATACTGTGCTCCAAGTCGTCCATAACCGCGGACACGGCTTTCAGAAAGTTTTACCCTGCAGGGGTGCACAAATAGCAACACACACTCGATCAACCTCGGAAAAACCAAATCAAAACCCAACGAGGCTTTCACGACAAAGCAATCACAGGATTCAGACATATTTCAGGGGGCCACCCCATTGAGTACACCCGCAACGAAGTTAGCTGACTCCGAGACGGACTCAAGGTTTGCGCCAGTGGCTGTAAACGACTGAGAACCCAAAACTAGGCTTGTCGATACCGCGAAAACACTCCGCTTACCTAAACAGTACAGGTGCTCCTCACACAATCGTAAATAAAGCAGTAAAGCATGGCATAGGTACAGGATAGTAAATAAAACCTCAAACTAGTTTGTGGCCCCAAGAAATAAGAATGAATCAAGCTCTGGCTCAGGGGGGTCCCATAATCCTCCCGGATGTGGATAGCGCGAATATTCAAGGAACAGGTATCAAGTACTCGGGGTCCTACGGGACACAAGTGGACGGTTAACAACCAAATAACATCTATTGCCCACCTGTGCCTCTGCATTACCTACTTCAATTTTAGTTGTTAAACAGTAATTAAAGTCTTGATCATCTCCAACAATAAACACACGGCAATACTCCAACAACTGTGGTACTTGACGACACGCAAAGACTTGAGCAAGCGACTACGACGCTGCAGTCCAACTATCTACCAAACAACAGTAATAGGAGGTGTCCAAGGCAATATAAGGCTGCAAGGGATATCACGAACGAAAACTAGAAACAACGCATAACACAGATAGCAATAGATCAACAGGAGGGAAATAAATACTATAAAAGTAAGATAGGTAGAAAGGGGGAGATGCTCGCCTAAAAAACATTGCCGAAGTTTCATCCAAAGATCGGGTCGACACTCGCATCAACTCAACGGCCTTATCTGCGAAGAACCAAAACACTAGAATGAACACCGGATGCACTATTTAATACTACAGCAGAAGATCGGCATGATGCATGTATGATGTATGACATGGAAAAGGTGCGATGCAATTAGGCCATATTAAGCGGAACCGGGCTCCCGACAATTAATTAAACGGTTCAAGTTATTTATCTACCCCGCAAATTAAATGTTGTAATAACAGGGCAAGATAAATTACCGGTTCGCTACACAAATTTAAATGGGGCCAATATAAGACTAGATTTGCCCGCATATGGGCCCCATATTTAATTTAGGTGAATCGGCATAACGCCCCCAAACCACAGACAAGTATGCATGCATGAACAATTAAATATGCAACAATTAATATATCATTTATAAAATAGGTCTCGGAAAAAGGTTCACACATCGAATGGCGATCTTGGGATCCGAGGTTGAGGTCGGTCTCGTGGTCCGGATCGGGTTCGCCTCGGCGGGATCGTTCTCGGATAACGGAGGTAGATCTTGGCATTCCGTGAAGAAGGACTTGGTTCGGTGTCGGGGCGCATCGGATTCGTCCTGGTCGGTGTCGATCTTGTCGTTGCGGAGATCTTGTCGGGTCCGCGCCATCAAGTCGGTCTTGGCATTCGGGGTGAAGAACTTGGCATCCTCGAGGAAGTACTTGTCGTATCCGTGAAGAAGATCATGTCGGTCCACGGGGTTCGGTCTCGGGGTTTGACGGGTGTCTTGGCGTCCCATGGAGGAGAGCTTGGCGTTAGGCGGTAGATCTTGTCGGTTCTACCCCGAAGACCTTGTTGTTCCGCGGCGTAGATCTTGGGGGTTTCGGGGTTCCACGGGTTCGGGCTCGACCATCGGACTCCGGAAACGGGTCTTGGTGTTCCATGCGGAAGATCTTGTAGTTCCGGTGCCGATGGTTCATCGACGGTGACACACTTCGATCGGCGTCGGTGGTCTTCGGTTCCGGGAAGGCGATCCGTGAGGTAGAACTTGTCGGTGCAACGACAGAGTTTGACATCTGATTTTCGTCGAGAACAACATAAGGGTGTCTGCCTTAGCTGTTGCATAGGACTCGTAGCTTGCCGTGCGGTGCTCGTTTGAGAACAGAAGGAGGTGGGGGAATGTCAGGGAAGGGCCGGAGCGCTGGGAACATAGGGGATCGATGGGGCGAGGACCTGCAGGTCGAGGAGGCGAAGTGAGGCCTCTCACGGGCAGACAACGCACGACTGGGCGGGAGACGGCTCGGCGACAGCCGGCCGGTGCTGGGGGTCCGGGACAAGGAAGACGGCTGCAGGGGCACTAGCGGTGCCGGCCGACAGAGGAAACGACAGGGAGGGGGCCACGAGGTAGAGTGACGCTCGACGGTGGTGGGGTCGGCGGTCGCTGGCGGCGGGGTGCAGAGGGAGAGGACACGGTGAGGCCGGCGTGAGGCGGGGGCCGCAACGATGGCACGGAATGGTGACGGAGGGCGACGCGGCCTCGGGGAGAGGCGAGGAGACGACGAGAGGGCGAGGGACAAGGAAGGGAGGAAGCAGGGGCACGAGCATTTGAGCTGGTGGCGAGCGGAGGAAGTCCGACGAGGGCGGAGGTTGAGATGGCGGTGGCCGATGGCGGTTGCCGGGCGATGGAGGAGGCGTGGGCCGGCGAGGTGGAGGTGAGGCAGGGGCGGCCGGCAGAGAGGGGCGAGCTCGAGGGAGAGGCCGGAGTCGAGGCGGAAGGAGGGAGTTGCAGGCGGTCAGGTGGCGGCGGCAGTGCTGCTAGGGAGAGAGAGAGAGAGGTGGGGAATCGAGGCATGAGGAGAGAGGGTGGGGGTCGCGTTGGGGCAGGTGGGACCCGCGGGGTGGGCTGCGTGAGAGAGGGATAGTGGTGGCGGTGGGTGGGGCTGTGGCGTGCGTCTGTGTGTGTTGTGTGTGTGGTTGGATCGGGTCAGGGGGAGGGGCTGACCAGGTGGGTGGGGCCCAGGTGGCAGGAAGAGAAGGAGAGGGGTGGGTCAGGAGGTGGGGTGGCAGCCGGCTGTGTGGGTGAGGGAGGTGGCGGGCTGGGATTGGTTAGGGGGAAGGGAGGGGTGAGGTGGAGGCATGCTATTGGGTGGGGTGAGGTGGAGGGGGCTGGGTAGATTAGGTCCGGGTAGGAAAAGAATTAGACCGGCTGATTGTACTGGGGGTGGCCGACTGGGTCGGATCGGCCCGGTTGGCTGCCCCCTAAAAATAAAATAAATATTTTATTCTTTACAAACGGGACTTTTGCAAACCGTGGTTAGACAAAGCAAAGTAATTCGGAGACCCGGGTCTTGCGTTTGAATAAAGACGGGGCGTTTAGAAAACAAAATTAGGTTTTTCCGAAAATAGTTTTATGCAAGCAAATGCAAGATGATGACGATGCTCAAATGCAACGTGGCATGATGACATGAGCATGCGATCATGATGCAATGCACAAAACAACGCGATTTTCTAGTAGTGGTTTTGGGATGCCACACCGAGTAGTAATGGGAAAACTAATGAAAGTGGCACGGTGAGCAATATCCGCTATTTGGTTTTCCTACTCACTTGTGTCCGTGGGACCCCGAGTACTTGATTCCTGTTCCTTGAATATTCGCTATCCACATCCGGGAGGCTTATGGGACCCCGAGCCGCGAGCTTGATTCATTCTTATTTCTTGGGGCCACAAACTAGTTTGAGGTTTTATTTACTATCTGTGCTTATGCCATGCTTTCTTTTTATTTAAATTGTGCGATGTCTTTCTGTCTGTTTAGGTAAGCGGAGTGTTTTCAGGTATCGACAAGCCAGTCACATTTTCGGGTTCCCGTTTTTACCATTGGCGCAAACCTTGAGTCCGTTTGGTCGGCTAATTTCGTTGGGTAGCTTAATGGGGTGGCCCCTGAAATATTTCTGAATCTGTGATTGCTTTGTCGTGAAGGCCTCGTTGGGTTTTGATTTGGTTTTCGAGGTTGATCGAGTGTGTGTTGCTATTTGTGCACCCTGAGGTAAAACTTCTCAAAGCCGTGTCATGAGTTATGGACGACTTGGAGCACGATTTCCGATCATAGACAAGCATAACTAAAGTACCGCTTTAAATTTGACTAAGTAATTGACTAGTAAATAGTACAACACTCATGGAATGGATAATAAAACGCCAGCGGAAGGGGGTTGTTCATCCGCTTCCTCGTTGGTAGCGAGGAGGATGGATCGATGATATTCTTTATAACTGTTGTCATTAATTCACGGACATCCGTCTATCTTTGGTTAGGCGGATGGTTAGCGAGTATCTATAGAACTGTTAGGGTTTATCTTTTGCTGCAATTGCGTCACCCCAGGTTGTGTCCCCTTTAGAGGCATAAAGACTTGCTGAGTACCCTTAGGGTCTCACACGATAAATTATTTGGTTCAGATGAACAGGTACACTCCCAAGATGGATACTGGGTGGAGGAGGCGGATGATGTGGGCAACGATCGTTCGGTGTAGAGATTCTGGGAACGGGGATCCGTGAGATCTGTGGGCGGGATATGCTTATTTATGGGGCATCTTATGCCGATTTGCTTCTTATCCGTACTCGGATCTTGTTTGCCGCTTCCGCCTGATACTCTGATGTGTGATGTATGAGGAGATATCCTAAACTATTATATCTATCTAGGACATTTGAATCTTGCCGTATGGCGTTGCTATATTTCCTTTCTTTTTAGATGGTATGGCTCGATGTCTTGTTGTATGGTGGCTTGCATACATACTCATTTGTGTATGTAGTTGATCCCTTCTTTGCCGATTACGCCCCGTTCTTGTCCCGATGTTTGGAAATGGTTGGGACGGCGAAAGGTCTACTGTGAGTGGCATTTGGGCCCCAAGTACTATTTCAACCATTTCGCTCATCCGGCTTGAAACTAGGGCGTAATTCACGAGGTAGTTACAATTGGTATCGAGCCATCCCGCCCTTGTGGTCTCAGCCAAATGGTCGTTGTCGTCTAGCAAATATTTTTGGTAGTTATGTATACTAGGGAAAAACAAAAGCGTGAGAGTAGGACTGCTTCCACTTTTCTTCTTACCCACCCACCCACCTTTTACGGTAAGGAAGTGTAACGTTTTCAATCCTCTTCTTAAAAGTTCAAACTAGGATTCACGTGTTCGCTCGGGAGTACCACCATAGCTTTGTGTGTGTGTGTGTGTAATTCCTTGTCTATCTGTTGCATCCAAGTTGTTATCACAATCGGTCTTTTGGTTATCAATTGTTGGTACATTCCATACCGATACTTTTGCAAACCGACGCGATCTATCGATTCGTTGTATACACTTGTGATCATCTTACTCTTTGTTATCCGATGTTATGTTGTTTGGGGTGTTCGTTTCCGTAGTTACTAATCTTTAGGTTCTTTGTGAGAAGAAGGGGTTAGGATATGTGTTCTACTTATTCATGTGCGGAGTAATGATTTGAGTGCGGGATGGAGTCGCGACCATACCACTACTCTTATCATTCGCTTTTGTATATTGAATTGGTAGAGTCACTAATCTTGATTCGTTAAGTGATTTTGCGCATCCATTGGTATTTTAATGCCGAAATTTGTGGAAAAAATTTCTTTGATATATCTGTGTACCACACTCCTTTTCAGTCGTGTGCAATATGCTTAATATCTTCTAGGTGCTTTGAACTTTGTTGATATTGTAATATCATCTTAGTAAATTGTATCCTTTAATCTTGGTTAATTCCATCTTGGTACTATTTTGGATTGTTATTATTCTCCATTATAGTACTGACTTGTGTTTTATATCAATCACAGGATGGCACCAACACGCCGTTCTGAGGAGGACATACCACCTGAACTGGGGTCCGTGTTGTCAAACATCGCCAATGCCTTGGCAAAGAATGCAACAGAACGGCCGTTTTGAAGAGAGTGTCAGGAGGAATGAGTTTGCTCCACTACCTCCACCTCCCAAGCGAGGAGACATCAAAAGCTTTCTGAAGTTCAACCCACGCCAATTTGATGTTTCTGATCGACCACTTGATGCTGATGATTGGTTGCGTGAGATATCAAGGCTCTTTGGGACCCCGATGTTCCTGAGCAAGAATGGGTAAAATGTGCTACTCACCTTCTGAAGGGAGATGCAGCTCTCTGGTGGGAGAATTACCTGAAGGCAAACTGCATTGGTTTTCAGCCTACTTGGGAACAGTTCACTGGAGCGTTCAAAGAGCAGTATCTGTCAGAAATTGTCATGGAGAGGATGAAGGAAGCGTTTCTCAACCTCAAGCAGGGAAATGACAATGTCAATACCTACATCAGGAACTTCATGAACCTTTCTCGTTATGGTGGCGATGAGATACCTGATGACAAGAAGAAGCAAAAGAGGTCCCGGCAAGGGCTCAATGCATCGATTAAATATGCAATCACACATGCAAGGCCGGCGTCTTTTCTGGAACTTGAGCATACAGCTCTGCAGGAAGAAGCAAGTAAGCAAGTGTTTGAGGAGTCAAAGAAACACAACCGTGATGCACCAAGCTCTTCAGCTATGTCAGCTCCTTCTAAGCGTCGTGTCTGGGTTCCTAACACCCCACCGTCGCTCCCGGCTTCACCAAGACCTTCAAGCTTCGCGGCAAGGCCAACAAACTTCCTCACTGCTGCTCCCAGGGGCTACAACCACCACTACCCTGGAGCGTCTGGCGGAGTCCCTGGCTACGTTGCTCCACGTCCACCTGGTGCTTGTTACACGTGTGGAGACATTGGACATCAATACTGGAACTGTCCGATGAAAAACAAAGCTCTTCCTCCACCACCTCCAAGATCTGCGGCAAGCTCTCCTTTGGCTCGTGCACCACCACCTCGGGCTCTCAACATCAACACCAAGCCCGGGTCTACTGTTGCTCGTGCCAACTGTGTCAACGCCGCTCAAGCTGAGCATGCACCTGGAGTTGTGATGGGTATGCTATCCGTTAACTCAGTCCCTGCACGAGTTTTGTTTGATTCTGGTGCATCACATTCTTTTGTTTCTAACAAGTTTGCAAATGAGAATGGGTTAGCGTTGGATCCTATCCTTAAGCGGTTAATGGTCCTTTCTCCTGGAGCAACAATGGCAGCTTCTAAAATCAGCCATGGCAATCAAATTGAGATTGGTGGCTCTTCGTTCTTGGCATCCTTAATTGTTCTGGGCAATTCTGACATTGATGTCATCTTGGGCATGGATTGGTTGACAGCAAATGCAGTTGTGATTGATTGTGCTGAACACTCGGTTTCTCTGAAGATTCACAAGGCCATATAGTCTATTCTCCAAGTCCGACTCCTTGTATCCAGCTTTCTCTTTGGCGGCTCGAATGATGATGCTATGGAAGCTATTGAGTGTTCCTGGTCTGTGAGTTCCCAGATGTATTTCCTGAAGAGTTGCCGGGTATGCATCCGGATCGTGAGGTTGAGTTTGTAATTGAGCTTGAACCTGGAACATCTCCTATCTCCAAGCGGCCTTACAAAATGGGTCCTGCTGAGTTGGCTGAACTCAAACGTCAACTTGATGAACAAGAGAAGTTGGGTTTCATTCAACACAAGATTTAATGGTACCATAGCTTATTATTAATAATGACAATTCCTTGTCTACTCTGTTGCATCCAAGTTGTTATCACAATCGGTCTTTTGGTTATCAATTGTTGGTACATTCCATACCGACAAGGCTTTTTGCAAACCGAGCGATCTATCGATTCGTTGTATACTTCATGATACATCTTACTCTTTGTTATCCGATGTTATGTTGTTTGGGGTGTTCGTTCCGTAGTTACTAATCTTTAGGTTCTTTGTGAGAAGAAGGGTTAGGATATGTGTTCCACTTATTCATATGCGGAGTAATGATTTGAGTGCGGGATGGAGTCGCGACCATACCACTACTCTTATCATTCGCTTTTGTATATTGAATTGGTAGAGTCACTAATCTTGATTCGTTAAGTGATTTTGCGCATCCATTGGTATTTTAATGCCGAAATTTGTGGAAAAAATTTCTTTGATATATCTGTGTACCACACTCCTTTTCAGTCGTGTGCAATATGCTTAATATCTTCTAGGTGCTTTGAACTTTGTTGATATTGTAATATCATCTTAGTAAATTGTATCCTTTAATCTTGGTTAATTCCATCTTGGTACTATTTTGGATTGTTATTATTCTCCATTATAGTACTGACTTGTGTTTTATATCAATCACAGGATGGCACCAACACGCCGTTCTGAGGAGGACATACCACCTGAACTGGGGTCCGTGTTGTCAAACATCGCCAATGCCTTGGCAGCAATGCAGCAGAACCAGCAGCGTTTTGAGGAAAGTGTCAGGAGGAATGAGTTTGCTCCACTACCTCCACCTCCCAAGCGAGGAGACATCAAAAGCTTTCTGAAGTTCAACCCACGCCAATTTGATGTTTCTGATCGACCACTTGATGCTGATGATTGGTTGCGTGAGATGTCATACTCTGGACTGACCGCTGATGTTCCCGAGCAAGAATGGGTAAAATGTGCTACTCACCTTCGAAGGGAGATGCAGCTCGGTGGGAGAATTACACCAAGGCAAACTGCATTGGTTTTCCTGAGGAACAGTTCATCGAGGCGTTCAAAGAGCGTGTTGTCAGAAATTGTCATGGAGAGGATGAAGGAAGCGTTTCTCAACCTCAAGCAGGGAAATGACAATGTCAATACCTACATCAGGAACTTCATGAACCTTTCTCGTTATGGTGGCGATGAGATATCTGATGACAAGAAGCAGCAAAAGAGGTTCCGGCAAGGGCTCAATGCATCGATTAAATATGCAATCACACATGCAAGGCCGGCGTCTTTTCTGGAACTTCAGCATACAGCTCTGCAGGAAGAAGCAAGTAAGCAAGTGTTTGAGGAGTCAAAGAAACACAACCGTGATGCACCAAGCTCTTCAGCTATGTCAGCTCCTTCTAAGCGTCGTGTCTGGGTTCCTAACACCCCACCGTCGCTCCCCGCTGCACCAAGACCTTCAAGCTTCGCGGAAAGGCCAACAAACTTCCTCACTGCTGCTCCCAGGGGCTACAACCACCACTACCCTGGAGCGCCTGGCGGAGTCCCTGGCTACGTTTCTCCACGTCCACCTGGTGCTTGTTACGTGTGGAGACATTGGACATCAATACTGAACTGTCGATGAAAACAAAGCTCTTCCTCCACCACCTCCAAGATCTGCGGCAAAGCTCTCCTTTGGCTCGTGCACCACCACCTCGGGCTCTCAACATCAACACCAAGCCGGGTCTCACTGTTGCTCGTGCCAACTATGTCAACGCCGCTCGCTGAGCATGCACCGAGTTGTGATGGGTATGCTATCCGTTAACTCAGTCCTGCACGAGTTTTGTTTGATTACGTGCATCACATTCTTTGTTTCTAACAAGTTTGCAAATGAGAATGGGTTAGCGTTGGATCCTATCCTTGCGGTTAATGGTCCTTTCTCTGGAGCAACAATGGCGACTTCTAAAATCAGCCATGGCAATCAAATTGAGATTGGTGGCTCTTCGTTCTTGGCATCCTTAATTGTTCTGGGCAATTCTGACATTGATGTCATCTTGGGCATGGATTGGTTGACAGCAAATGCAGTTGTGATTGATTGTGCTGAACACTCGGTTTCTCTGAAGATTCCTGAAGGCCATATAGTCTATTCTCCAAGTCTGACTCCTTGTATCCAGCTTTTCTCTTTGGCGCTCGAATGATGATGCTATGGAAGCTATTGAGTGTTCCGGTGGTCCTGAGTTCCTGGATGTATTTCAAGAAGAGTTGCGGGTATGCATCCGGATCGTGAGGTTGAGTTTGTAATTGAGCTTGAACCGAACATCTCCTATCTCCAAGCTGCCTTACAAAATGGGTCCCGCTGAGTTGGCTCGAACTCAAACGTCAACTTGATGAACAAGAGAAGTTGGGTTTCATTCAACACAAGATTTCTTCTTGGGGTAGCCCAACAATCTTTGTGAAGAAGCGAGACAGATCGATAGACTTTGTGTTGACTATCTGCTCTCAATGCTAAAACCATCAAGAATAAATATCCCTTCCGGATTAATGATCTCTTCGATCGCCTAGGGGCTGTGGTGTTCTCTAAGCTGGACTTGAGAAGTGGTTATCACCAAATCAAGATTCACAAGGAAGATGTTCCTAAAACAGCTTTCACCACCCGCTATGGCCTGTATGAGTACACGGTCATGTCTTTCGGTCTCACCAACGCACCTGCTACCTTCTCGAGGCTTATGAACTCGGTTTTCATGGAGTATCTTGATAAGTTCGTTGTGGTCTATCTGGATGACATCCTAGTCTATTCTAAGTCAAAGGAAGAACATGAAGAACACCTTCGGTGTGTCCTAAACAAGCTTCGTGAGAACCGCTTGTATGCAAAGTTCTCAAAGTGTGAGTTTTGGCTGCCTCAAGTAACCTATCTTGGTCATGTCATCTCTGCCAAGGGCATTGCAACCAACCCGAAATTGTGAAGACAATTGTTGAATGGCTTCCTCTGTTAATGTCAAAGAAGTGCGGAGTTTCCTTGGTTTGGCTAGTTATTGCCGTCCCGTTCGTAACTTTTCAAGATAGCGAAGCCTCTTACCGATCTCCTCAAGAAAGGCAAGAAATACCTTTGGACTCCTGCATGTCAAGCAAGCTTTGAGACACTCAAAGAGAAGCTCACTTCCACCGATCTTGGTTCCTCCGGACACCTCTAAGCCTTTCCAGATATTCTGTGGACGCCTCTTTCCTGTGATTGCGGTCCTTATGCAAGAAAAACAAGTTGTTGCTTATGCCTCTCGGCAGTTGAAGACGCATGAGATCAACTATCCTACACATGACCTCTAGCTCGCATGATTGTCTTTGCTTTGAAGCTATGGAGACACTACTTGCTTGGCAACCTTGTGAAATCTTTTACGATCACAAGAGTAAAGTATATCTTCACTCACTGATCTCAACCTTGGCAGAGGAGATGGATTGAAGCAATCAATGATTTTGATTTGACAATCAACTATACTCGGGCAAAGCTAATGTCATGGCCGATGCTCTCACCAAAGCTTATGTCAACCTCATGATGGAAGAACAACAGCCTCTCTTGTGCGAGGAATTCCGTACTCAACCTTGAAATAGTGGAACAAGGGTATCTCTGAACCTTCCGCTACTCCTCTCTTGGAAGAAAAGGTTCGCTCCGTCACCTTGGTGATCCGCACACCAAAAAGATCATCTCCAAACTTCACTTCAAGTATGAGTCTTTCCACGTCGATGATCAAGGCACGCTTTTCTTTGAACACGGATGTTTGTTCGAACTACCGGGTTTGAGAGAGCAAGTTCTCAAGGAGGCACATGATTCTGTTATTTCTATCCACCTGGCGGCACAAAGATGTACATGGACTTGAAAACACAATATTGGTGGCGGGATTGAAGCGATATTGTGCCAAGTATGTCTCGGTGATGTATGCGCAGAGTGAAAGCTGTCCATCAGAAACCTTTCGGTCTTCTACAGCCATTGAAACCCCCGGAATGGAAATGGGAGAAAGTAGAGATGGACTTCATCACTGGTTTTCCAAGGTCGCAGAAGGGCCACAATGCAATCTTTGTTGTCATCGACAGGCTTTCTAAAGTGGCTCACTTCTTCCCCGTCAAGGAAACAATTTACGGAATTCGGTTGGTGAGCTCTATATCAGCAATTGTCTCTCCGTATGGGGTTCCGCTTGAGATCGATTCGGACCGTGGAGCATCTTCACTTCTAAGTTCGGGAAAGTTTACAAAATTCTTTGGGAACAAAGTTGAACTTCAAAGACAGCTTACCACCCTCGATCGCAAGGACAAGTTGAAAGGATCAATCAGATTGGAGGATATGCTTCGTGCTTGCGTCATCTATTTCGGCATGAAGTGGGAGGAATGTCTTCCTTATGCTGAATTCTCTTACAACAACGACTTCAGAAAAGTCGAAGATGGCACCATTTGAGGCTCTCTATGGTCGCAAATGCGAACTCCGATTGGTTGGTCGGTGCGGGAGAAAGAATTTGGTTTGGCCCTAACATTGTAACTCAAGCGGAGAAGAAGGTGCATATCATTCTTGAAAATCAAGATTGCTCAAAGTCGCCAAGAGCAATTATGATGAAGCACGGACATGGAGTATGTCCTGGTGATCTCGTTTACCTTCGTGTCACTCCCATGAAAGGCACACCGCTTTGGTATCAAAGGAAAGCTGGCTCCTAGATACATCGGTCCTTTCAAAATTGTGGAAGAAGAGGAGAAGTTGCTTATGCTCTTGAGCTCCGGAAAAACTCAAGGTTCATGATGTTTTCCACATCTCTCAACTCAAGAAGTGCTTCAAGGATCCGGCAGACCGTGGATCATGAGCTAATCAATCTCAAGAAGACACATCTTATCAAGAACACCCACAAAATCCTTGAGATCGCAGAAGAAGGACTGCAACAAGTCCATCAAGTTACGCAAGGTGCAGTGGTTGCACCATTACATTGATGAAGCCACTTGGGAGCGTGAAGATGAACTCCGTGCCAACTATCCTACCCTCTTTGAGTCTTCTTCTTCTTCCTAGAATCTCGGGGCGAGATTCCTGTTTAGTGGGGGAGAGTTGTAGCATCCCATTTGTCTAACAACTGTAATGCTACTTGGTTTAGTAATATAATGGCTACTTCCTACACATAATTGTTGCATCATCATCATATCATGCCCATGTCATCATGCCACCTTGCATTTGAGCATCATATAAAACCCTTTTTGTTTTTGGTTCTTCTCTCATATGCATTGTTAATTGTATTTGCCTTTTGATATTGTATTTGGTTATTGATATATTGTTTAAACGCCCAAGTTGAGTTGGGGGCATATCTCTTTCAAATCCACCACCTTTCTTGTCATCATCCCATCATTCCACCATTCCACCATATATGAGCATTGCAATTTATTTGGTTTTACCTCTAGCTCATGTGGGTTGGGATGGATCCAATTCTTGTTCCACATGCTCTCATCTTAGCATCATGTTGTTTTAACATTATTGATGTATGAGAGCCACATGGCCACCTTTGCATGCCTTGTGAGTGGAGCCCTTTGTCTAGCTTCCATATGTGTTGTTTTGGGGATATTATCATGTTGGAATATTTTTGGGCTTACTCAATACCTAGTGGCACATACACACTAGCAAGTCCCACTTCTATTCAAATGTGATCATTTCCATCTACTCCATCTGGGATTTTCCTTTAAGTTCTTTTGCTTGGCCTTTATTCCAATTTTTGGGAATGCAAACTAGTAATGCCATGCAACAATATTTTTTCACAAGAATCATCATGGCAATAAATATTCTGCATGGGCCATGCAAGAACCACCTTTTTTCTTGTCATTTGGATTTTATTTGCATTTTGAGTGAATCCAAACCACACACATCTATCCATCTCTCTCTCTTTTCTTCACCTCCCTCTCTTTTTTCTCCACCATACATGCATGATCTTGTGTATCCTACCTAAACCCTAAACCTACCTCTCTCTCTCTCGGCCTCTCCCTCCCTCTCACCTAGCTGGCCCCACCGGCCACCCTCTCCCCCTGGCCACCTCACCCCTGCCCTAGCTACCCTCTAACCGAGCCTAGCTCCAACCCTAACCTAGCCCGAGCCTACCCCCTCTCCTTTATCTAGCTCCCACTCTCTTCCAAGAGGACCCCAGCCCGAGCCTACCCTCCCAGACCACCATGCCCCACCTGGAAGCCCCCCTCCTCTACCTGCCCTGCCCTGCCGACCCTAGCACGTGAAGGAGGAAGGAGAGAAAAAGGGTGGCCGAGCCACCTTTTTCATCTACCCCACCTCCCCACGGCATCTCCCCCCTCTCTGCTACCTACCACCACCCCACCACCTCTCTGCCTCGCCCAGCTACCCCAGATCTACCCCAAGGGCGCCCTGCCCTCTCCTCCCTTCTTCTCCATCGCCACCGTCTACACCATCGCCGGCACCCTCGGCCTCCTCTCGGCTACACCGTACCAGGCGACGAACGCGACGTGGAGGCGATCGAGGAGTACAAGGAGACCCCCTGCAGCAGCCCCGTACACGGAGCCGCAAAGAGGAAGCCCTGAGCTGCCCCAGCGCGAGCGAAATCCTAGATCCTCGCCGTCGCCTCGGCCGATCCTCTGTGTCGAGCGATCCAACCGACCGACACACTCTCGGTGAGCTGCGACCTCCTGGACATGCTCGCCGGCGCTATCGTCGCCTAGGGCATATGCGTTTCATCGAAACGCCTGCGCGGCGCCGGGCAGCGTCTGCCGCTTCGCGCGCGCAAAACCCTACCTAGGCCACGCCCACCTCTCCTGACACCAAGCCCAGGCCCCCGCAGTGGTTCCGCCTGTGCGCGCCCCGCATCGCGTTCGAGCCCCGCCACGGCGCCCTGTCGAGCACCGATCGATCGGCAGAGAGCAGAGGAAGATCCACAGTGCGGGTCGTCCGTTTTGCAGAAAATCCCTCCTCTAGTTTTTGCCTCAACCCGCGTTGCTCGTGGCCCACTAGACAGCCACCCAATCAATCTTGCAAAGAAACCCCCGTATAACCCCAGCCGCAACCCGCGCTCCCCTAGCGACGCCACGTGGTCCACCCTGGGGCTTCACCGTCACGTGGGGCCGAAGTTCCTCGGGCCGCTAAATCGTCGATAGGCTAGGAGCCCCGGTGAGAACGCCTTGTTACACGCTGTGTTGCTGAGTCAGCTTGGCCCCACCCATCAGCGACAGTGGCTGGGTCTGTCTGGGTATAAAAAGCTTTTCAGTATATCTGTTTAATTCAAATCTTTTCCAAATTAAATCAAATTCAAATTTAATTCTGTTTTTAAATATCTTTTAAAATATAAATCCCAATAATGCAAATAATATATGTCTTCAAATCAGAAAAATATGAGGAATTCAAATATGACCTTCAAAACATATTTTGGACATTTAAAATTCCAAGTTTATTTAAATTACAATAAAATGCCTTCTCCCTTAATTAATTAATAACTTTTGTATTATAACTCCAAATTTAACAAATGATATGTCTAAAATGGTCAGCTCGACGAGACCTTTCTGTTTATGCATTCCATGTTCTGAATTTCAACATGCATCATATACATATTAAGTAAACAACAACTTATTTGAGGATAAAATTTGGCCAAAACTCAATAAAATGATTTATTCTTGTATTCCACACCTCACCCATGCCATGCTACTTTAATGCCATGCAAATTGTGCATCATTCATCATGGCATGATTGTTTGCTTGTCGCATTTAATTCATATGCTTGTGCACTATATTTATGTTGGCCCTTGTTTGTTTGGTTCTTCTTCGAATAGACGCTGAGCAGGGGATATATCAAGAGAACCAGGAGCACTACCCAGATCCTTCTCTCGCTACAACTGAGCTGCCAGGCAAGCACTACCACATGCTTGCATACATATAGTACCTATTGCCTCTATCTTATTCTTGCATCATTGAGTCGCGATTGCATTAAAACGGAATCCCAAGTATTGCATAGCCTTTACTTTTAAACCCCACCAAGCTTGTTCCTCCATCCCATGAGCCATTACTACAGGAGTTGTTTGAGCCATGCGAGTCGTAGAACATCATGTGTAGGGTATGTGAGTGTCTGATGGATAACGAGGTACCTAAACAACTTAACCTGAGTAGTAATGGGATAACTAATGAAAGTGGCACCGGAGAGCAATATCTGCTATTTGGTTTTTCCTGCTCACTTGTGTCCGAGGACCCGAGTACTTGATTCTGTTCCTTGAATATTCGCTATCCACATCCGGGAGGCTTATGGGACCCCCCGAGCTGAGCTTGATTCATTCTTATTTCTTGGGGCCACAAACTAGTTTGAGGTTTTATTTACTATCCTGCACTTATGCCATGCTTTATCGCTTTATTTAAATTGTGCGATGTCTTCACCTGTCTGTTTAGGTAAGCGGTGTTTTGTGATATCGACAAGCCAGTCACATTTTGGGTTCCAGTCGTTCTACCATTGGCGCTAACCTTGAGTCCGTTTGAGTCAGCTAACCGTTATGGGTAGCTTAATGGGGTGGCCCCTAAATATTTCTGAATCTGTGATTGCTTTGTCGTGAAGGCCTCGTTGGGTTTTGATTTGGTTTTTCCGAGGTTGATCGAGTGTGTGTTGCTATTTGCACCCCAGGTAAAACTTTCTGAAAGCCGTGTCCGCGGTTATGGACGACTTGGAGCACAGTTTCTCGATTATAGACAAGCATAACTAAAGTACCGCTTTAAATTTGACTAAGTAATTGACTAGTAAATAGTACAACACTCATGCAATGGATAATAAAACTGCCAACGGAAGGGGGTTGTTAAATCCGCTTCCTCGTTGGTAGCGAGAGGAGGATGGATCTAATGATATTATTTATTATAGCTGTTGTCATTAATTCACGGACATCCGCTATCTTTGGTTAGGCGGATGGTTAGCAGTATCTATAGAACTGTTAGGGTTTATCTTTTCTGCAATTGCGTCACCCAGGTTGTGTCCCTTTAGAGGCATAAAGACTTCTTGAGTACCCTTAGGGTCTCACACGATAAATTATTTGGTTCGGATGAGCAGTACACTCCCAAGATGGATCTTGGGTGGAGGCGGATGATGTGGGCAACGATCGCTCGGTGTAGAGATTACGGAACGGGATCCGTGAGATCTGTGGGCGGGATGTGCTTATTTATGGGGCATCTTATGCCGATTTGCTTCTTATCCGTACTCGGATCTTGTTTGCCGCTTCCGCCTGATACTCTGATGTGTGATGTATGAGGAGATATCCTAAACTATTATATCTATCTAGGACATTTGAATCTTGCCGTATGGCGTTGCTATATTTCCTTTCTTTTTAGATGGTATGGCTCTGATGTACTGTTGTATGGTGGCTTGCATACATACTCATTTGTGTATGTAGTTGATCCCTTCGCCTGCCGATTACGCCGCCCGTTCTTGTCCCGATGTTTGGAAATGGTTGGGACGGCCGAAAGGTCTACCTGTGAGTGGCATTTGGGCCCCACCGTACTATTTCAACCATTTCCGCTCATCCGGTCTTGAAACTAGGAGCGTAATTCACCGAGGTAGTTACATCTAACAATAAGACAAAGTAACTATGCATGCAACATGAAAGGCTACAAACAAATATCATGAATAACATGCATTGAAAAATGTTTGTTTGTTTCACATATAGAAAACATGGCATGGTGGCATTCAGCTTGTCCCTCATAGTGTAGCAAATAGATGCATAGGACACCTTCAAAATTCATAAGAGTGACTAGATACAAATAGCACAAGAACAAGCAATATCACAACATGCATCAGTCAATAAGTTTTGGGACACTTGAAAGAACATTTCATAATCCCTAGTGTTTTTGTGTTAGATAACAATATCAAGGATTATTTAATGTGTGTTGAAGTGCTGCAGATATCTATCTTAAAAAGAGAAAAGAAATTGCCTACCAGGGCGGATAATCCGCCCCACCCCATTTCCAGCAGGGCGCAACCCCCAGAGAGGGGGCGGATTTTTGGCCGGATTTTCCGGCCTGGCCAGATAATCCGCCCCTAGGATCGCTTCAAGTTTACCAAAGCGCAACCCCCAGAGAGGGGGCGGATCTTCCTCCGGACTTTCCGGCCTGGGGACTTTCTCCCAGACGGATAGTCGCCTTGAGGCGGATAATCCGCCCCCTCGAGGAATTTCACCAAGTCAAGACCTGGGTTGCTCTCTGTATGGGGGGCGGAGTTTTCCCTGGAGTTTTCGCCTGCCCCCTCTCGGGGGGTTGCGCCTTGGTAAACTTGAAGCGATCCTAGGGGGGCGGATTATCTGGACAGGCCGGAAAATCCGGCCAAAAATCCGCCCCCTCTCTGGGGGTTGCGCCCTGCTGGAAATGGGGTGGGGCGGATAAAATTTGGCCAAAACTCAATAAAATGATTTATTCTTGTATTCCACACCTCACCCATGCCATGCTACTTTAATGCCATGCAAATTGTGCATCATTCATCATGGCATGATTGTTTGCTTGTCGCATTTAATTCATATGCTTGTGCACTATATTTATGTTGGCCCTTGTTTGTTTGGTTCTTCTTCGAATAGGCATTTGGGATATATCAAGAGAACCAGGATCACTACCCAGATCCTTCTCTCGCTACAACTGAGCTGCCAGGCAAGCACTACCACATGCTTGCATACATATAGTACCTATTGCATCTATCTTATTCTTGCATCATTGAGTCGCGATTGCATTAAAACGGAATCCCAAGTATTGCATAGCCTTTACTTTTAAACCCCACCAAGCTTGTTCCTCCATCCATGAGCCATTACTACAGGAGTTGTTTGAGCCATGCGAGTCGTAGAACATCATGTGTAGGGTATGTGAGTGTCTGATGGATAACGAGGTACCTAAACAACTTAACCTGAGTAGTAATGGGATAACTAATGAAAGTGGCACCGGAGAGCAATATCTGCTATTTGGTTTTTCCGCTCACTTGTGTCCGTGGGACCCAGTACTTGATTCTGTTCCTTGAATATTGCGCTATCCACATCGGGAGGCTTATGGGACCCCCACAGGAGCTTGATTCATTCTTATTTCTTGGGGCCACAAACTAGTTTGAGGTTTTATTTACTATCTGTACTTATGCCATGCTTTCGCTTTATTTAAATTGTGCGATGTGCACCTGTCTATTTAGGTAAGCGGAGTGTTTTGATATCGACAAGCCCATCCACATTTTGGGTTCGGTCGTTTACTGACCATTGGCGCTAACCTTGAGTCCGTTTCGGAGTCAGCTAACTTCGTTGCGGGTAGCTTAATGGGGTGGCCCCCTGAAATATTTCTGAATCCTGTGATTGCTTTGTCGTGAAGGCCTCGTTGGGTTTTGATTTGGTTTTTCCGAGGTTGATCGAGTGTGTTGCTATTTGTGCACCTCAGTAAAACTTTTCAAAGCCGTGTCCGCGGTTATGGACGACTTGGAGCACAGTTTCTCGATTATAGACAAGCATAACTAAAGTACCGCTTTAAATTTGACTAAGTAATTGACTAGTAAATAGTACAACACTCATGCAATGGATAATAAAACTAGCGGAAGGGGTTGTTCGTCCGCTTCCTCGTTGGTAGAGGAGGAGGATGGATCTAATGATATTCTGTTATATGTTGTCATTAATTCGGACATCCGTCTATCTTTGGTTAGGCGGATGGTTAGCGGTATCTATAGAACTGTTAGGGTTTATCTTTTGCTGCAATTCGTCACCCAGGTTGTGTCCCTTTAGAGGCATAAAGACTTCTTGAGTACCCTTAGGGTCTCACGATAAATTATTTGGTTGAGGATGAGCAGTACACTCCCAAGATGGATCTTTGGGTGGAGGCGGATGATGTGGCAACGATCGTTCGGTGTAGAGATTACGAACGGGATCCGTGAGATCTGTGGGCGGGATGTGCTTATTTATGGGGTATCTTATGCCGATTTGCTTCTTATCCGTACTCGGATCTTGTTTGCCGCTTTCGCCTGATACTCTGATGTGTGATGTATGAGGAGATATCCTAAACTATTATATCTATCAAGGACATTTGAATCTTGCCGTATGGCATCGCTATATATTTTCTTTTTAGATGGTATGGCTCGATGTCTTTTGTATGGTGGCTTGCATACATACTCATTTGTGTATAGTTGATCCCTTCGCCGATTACGCCCGTTCTTGTCCCGATGTTTGGAAATGGTTGGGACGGGAAAAGGTCTACTGTGAGTGGCATTTGGGCCCCACCGTACTATTTCAACCATTTCCGCTCATCCGGTCTTGAAACTAGGAGCGTAATTCACCGAGGTAGTTACATCTAACAATAAGACAAAGTAACTATGCATGCAACATGAAAGGCTACAAACAAATATCATGAATAACATGCATTGAAAAATGTTTGTTTGTTTCACATATAGAAAACATGGCATGGTGGCATTCAGCTTGTCCCTCATAGTGTAGCAAATAGATGCATAGGACACCTTCAAAATTCATAAGAGTGACTAGATACAAATAGCACAAGAACAAGCAATATCACAACATGCATCAGTCAATAAGTTTTGGGACACTTGAAAGAACATTTCATAATCCCTAGTGTTTTTGTGTTAGATAACAATATCAAGGATTATTTAATGTGTGTTGAAGTGCTGCAGATATCTATCTTAAAAAGAGAAAAGAAATTGCCTACCAGGGCGGATAATCCGCCCCACCCCATTTCCAGCAGGGCGCAACCCCCAGAGAGGGGGCGGATTTTTGGCCGGATTTTCCGGCCTGGCCAGATAATCCGCCCCTAGGATCGCTTCAAGTTTACCAAAGCGCAACCCCCAGAGAGGGGGCGGATCTTCCTCCGGACTTTCCGGCTCTGGGGCGGACTTTCTCCCCAGGACGGATAGTCTGCCCCTTGAGGGGGGCGGATAATCCGCCCCCTCGAGGAATTTCACCAAGTCAAGACCTGGGTTGCTCTCTGTATGGGGGGCGGAGTTTTCCCTGGAGTTTCCTTGCAAACTTGAAAGTGAGCTAGGCGGGCGGATACGATCGACAGCGGAAAAATCCGCAAAAAATCCTCTCGGGGCTGGCCCGGAAGGGGCGTGGGGCGGATCTCAAAGGCGCTTTTTTTTTTTTTTTTAGATATAATGCTGCAGACTTCAACACATTAAATAATCCTTGCCTGGAATCCAACGGAAAAGGAAATCCGCCAAAAATTCGGTGCTCAGGTTGGGAAAAAAGGGGAAATTTCCGCCCCCGGTGAAATTTCTTTCCTTTTTAAGATGAATAGATTATCTTCAACACACATTTAATAAATCATGATATTGTTATCTAACACACAAAACACTAGGGATTATGAAATGTTCTTTCAATCTCCCCCTTTTTGGTGTTAGATGATAATACTAGTATTTGCAATAAAACCTACTAACAACACCTTAAGGAAATGAAAGCGGCTCCCCCTAAATGTGTGCATATTTATAATTTGCATTTGAATACAAATGCACACACTAAAGATCAAGCCACTTTCAAAACAAAGACAAGTAAAACAAGGTGAGTTAGGAAATGAAGTCATACCACCGGGATGTGAAAATAGCCAAAGTGAATAATGAAATTATTAGGCTCCAAGCACATCCCACAATATTGATGTAAGCAATAGATAATACCATAAGTCCATATGCCATCAATACATAAATCCAGAATTCCATATGTGTAGATCCACACGATAAATCCAGAATTCCAGAGAACCATACAGAGTATCACACGACAGAGTCTTATACAAACCAAGCACAAATAACAAATAAGTTCACGCTAAAAAGGGCATAAGCAAGCAAATAAAACGAATGAAAACGCAAGTGCTTGTGCCCGACCCATGCAAATCCGTGATCTAATAAAACTACTTCTCCCCCTTTGGCATCAAAACGCCAAAAAGGAAGAAGAGCGATGCCAGCGCCCCAGAAGATCACTCGTCCTCGTCCTCGTCCTCGTCCTCGTCCTCGTCCTCATCGTAGTCATCCACGTCCCCTTCCTCGTCATCATACTCCTCATCATCAGCAACTGGGGGAGTGGGCGCCCTCGGTGGTGGAGGAAACAAGTGACTCTCGATCTCTCCATAGTTGAACCCATAACTGTTCCACTGTGCATAGGGATCCGGAGCTGTAGGATCAGGAGGATGGCCAGTGGAACCTGACACATGGTAAAGAATAAGCTGCTGAGTGTGATCCATCTCATGTCTCCTCCGGTACTCCTCATACTAGCCCTTGTGAGTATCTATGCCCATGCAAAGAATGTGCCGCTGGAACCAATTGAGCTGCTTGACCTCACGAGCCATTGGGGACTCAACGAGACGACGACCACTAGCCCTTGCATCACGCATAAAGGACTCAGGGGCAGTGTAAGGGTGAGAGGTCTTCTGAGCCTTGTTGTAGATCTTCTTTGATTTGTGCAAACCATCCAAATCAGTGCCAAAGTCCTCATGTGGCAGCATATGCTTGATGAGCATCATACTAAAAGGAGCATATGGGATGGAGAGCCGGTTGAGCATCGCATCAGTCATCTCATGATAGATAAAGTCCATCACATCCAACTTATAACATATAGACGAGCCAGCATTGGTGGCACACTCGTGAGCAAAGGCAAGCAGGGGAACCAGGTGACCGCGGATCTTATCATTGTTTCCTCCACTTGGAGTAATGTTGTCCCTAAATATGCCAACAAGGGTGGCATACAAAGGCGAGAGGCCAGCGAAGGTACCAACAATGTCATTAGGTGTCAGACAAGGAGCAAGCACAGTGTCCTTGGATGGCCTGAGCGGAGAAATAATGTGGTGTCCTGAAGCTGTGTCCCGGCCGTGAAAAGCATACCCAAGAACCTGACCAAAGGTGCATAAATTAGATTAAATCATTGTTGTCCCTTTCATCCACTTCGTTGTGCGAAGCTCATCTTCGCAGATCACAAGTGTTGAGAAAAACTTCTTCACCACCTTGGAATCATAGTGACATTGTAGAGTCATAAGGTGATGAAGCCCCATCTTGTTAGTCACATCCAAAGATTCACAGAGTCTTGCCTTAGATTGGGCCTCAGTCATATTCAGAGGATGCATGGGACGAATCTTGAGAGGAACATAGACATCATCATGGATAGACCTAAAGTGAGAGCACCAAAACATGGAATCCTCTAGCTCACCATCACTGTCAGCATCTGCATAGTAAACTGTTTGGCGCATGGATGAGTATTCAACGTTGTCCATAGCCTTGTAGTTAGGCCGAGACTGCTTGCCCTTGCCCTTGCGAGATGCAACTCGCTTGGCTTTCTTTGCTGCCTCTGCCATCTTTTCAGATTCTCTTGCTAACCGGCGGACCTCAGTTTCGTCAACAAACATTCCCTCTGTAGTGGGCCTAAGATAACGGGCACGGGGATGACGCTTGTAGGTCTTAGGAGCGCGTGAACCACCTGTGAGAAGCATGGGAGAGGGAGCATGGGGATAAGCACACACACAAGTCTAAGAGGCATATTAGAAATAGTAGGAGAACAATCCATGGGCCAGAGGTGTGTTATCAAGCGCTTCATCTCCTCTCCATTCATTTGGAGAATCACCGATCTAGTATTTCTTGCAAATATCTAGATCCTTGCTTTTGTTTATATTGATAAACATTGTTCTTGTGATAGCTTGTTGTCATTATGGGAGCCCCCAATTCAGTTGTGGGTGTGTGCCCCGGTAGATTTGTAAAGGCACCGGTTCCTGCCTCGAAGGGTACCAATAGTGGAGAAGGTGGATTAGGCCTTTCATGGCGAGATCCATCGGAGAATAGGGTGAGGCCTATTGTGGCTTGGTGGTCTTAGAACCGCCCTCTCCTCCAACGCAGATGTACTTCCCTTAACAAGGAAGGAACCGCGGTAAAAAAAATCCCTGTGTCTCCGCATGCTCCACTATGGTTTCCTCGCTCCTCTCTTTACGTGCTTAGTAGCTAGGTTTGCATATAGGGAAATTCTTGTAGTTGCATATCTAGAGAATTTACTTTATGCCAAGCCAAAATTGAAAAAAAAAACTAAAAATTGAGTAGAACCTATTCACCCTCCCTCTAGGTGCCCATACGATCCATTTCAACACTACGCATAGAACTAAGAATGGTAACTATGCTCTCTTAATGGTGCCTAAAGGTATAAGGTGGAGACTCAATATAATAATGGAAGAAAGTCCCTTCAAAGGGAATCAGGGATTTCAAGTTTCAAAAAGAGCTTCCAAAAATTATGGTACTTGTTAGATTTCAGCCCTCATTGCCCCTATCATAAGCATCTTGAAGTGATTAAGGTTAAAGTGAACAAACTATGGAGTATATGCTTGACAAAGTATAAGTTGGCAATCTCATGTCCCTTGAATACGAGGGCTGCACCTCATGCTACTCAACTTCAGTCACCTGTAAGTTCTTGTCATAGTAAGTACATGTGTATCATAGAGAACCGCTGCGGTGTCCCAGCATACCACTGCATGATGTAGTATACTATAGGCATTGACATAACACCAATGAAACACCGTTCACTAGTATTACATCCCTCATAATGGCACAACAGAAACACAGCGGGTCCAATACATGGCTTAAAGGTTACAACTCACTCTTTTACATAAGATCCAGAGAACACTCTAGGTTAGAGAGAGAGAAAGAACTTCTTACGGAGAAGAATCAAAGATAAACAATGCAAGAATGATTATACTATTAAGCCTAATATTTTGACTAAGAGGTTGGCATTGCTGCTATTGCAACGCACTACAGAAATAGGTTCTTTGGCTAGAGATAATATTCCTATTTAATCAATAACTTTCTTCTTCACTTGAGTTGAGGTATCTGTTGACTTCCTTGTCTTCATTGAAGATCTTTAGCTGGTCTTGATAAGTCCTGGAGCATATCTTGATGTAGACATCGTTTTAATGGCTTCAGAATCTAGCAAGGGTTAAGAAGATACTTTGAGTACGAGCGTACTCAGCAAATTCACTAGAAAAGGAGTGTTTGATGCACTATATCTACAGCCATAGACCATAGGTCATAGGCAATGCAAGTTTTCATAAACATTTCTTCAAAGGTTGCTTTTATTCTGAAAAGCTATGTCCGTCAGCCTTCACGGGTTTACCAAAACTTGCATGGAGTTCCTTTCCCGCCGCGTTCGCAGCTCCTTCCCGGAACAGGGAGTAACAAGTTACAGTTCTTACACTCTGCAGAGGTGCGTTACTTTACCCATGAGAGATCAACTCTTTGTTGCACAACTGGGTAGCTTATTCCCGTCCACAATTCCATGATGTGGGGCCCAAAAGATGATCCAAGCCAATCACTGCCCCCTTCGCGGCCTCGCATGCCTCCTTGGTGTACACCATGCCCACATAAAGAATTACGGCAATGGTTTGTACAAACCGTTAGATGCCAGAACTATCGTGGGACGATGAGGGTTCCCACCCATATGCTGCATATCCTCTACGAATTACCAATTAATATGCACGCTACAAGGATAACAGCCACGAACTGCACATCCGGCTTCATGCGAGAGGAAGAAGATACAGCTGACTTCTCCGTCCCATTCCAAATCTCATGGTCAACGCGTAATATACGGCGCAAGAATCACTGGCGACATTGGTTGTTAAGTCCGAGGTGATATAGTTCTGAACAGTGGTATTCCAACTGTCAGATTTAATAGATTAGCTGATCACCCTAGATCAGTAACCAATAGTTCACATTATTATCGAAAATAGTGTTTTAGACCTTTTTCAAATGCAGGTGATAACAATATTAGATTTGTAAAATAATTTACAGAAAATAAACAAAGGACATGAGCAAGTGTGAACTTGCCTTTTGTGATTGCAAGATTATGCACTCACGATCTTCGAGTCAGTATAAGACCCAAAATCTGAAATCATCATCATTAGTCCGGTAAGGACTAATGTTTAAAGAAGCAATATGATTTTATGCATAAGTAATGTGATGCACGTTCTAAGCGCAAATCCCGAGAATAACATTGTCCTAGGGTTTGGATTCCGAAAATGGTTACTTTGGAATGTGTGGTCCTTTTAGATAAGTTTCATAGTTGTACTTTTATTAGAGTTTATGAGTGGTTGTAAACAACACATATGTAGGAGTAAAGTATACATACTTATGACATACTAGTTAGGATTACTTATACAAGAGTTCTTATTTAAAGTGGCAAAAAGGATAACCTTCGAAGAAAAGGTTTCTCTTCTAAGGTCTAAACAAACTTTGTGGGTAGTTAGTGGTGGTTGATGTTATTTGTTTGCTCAAATGGTTTGGCTTGAGTTTCTTTATAATTTAACTACTTCAGACCAAAGTTAACTATAAAACATATAGTAATGCTTATAGTATTGTATTAAGATTATGTAGACTAAAGTTAACTTTAAAACAAAGATGATTTTGAGAGTATAATACTTATAGCATTTGTATCTAGTGTATCTGAAATGTTTCCTTTAGGTTACTTAAGAATGGTCATTCTTTTTACTTGGATAATGGTTTATCGATTTTATTATGGAGTAATATCATTTATGTTTTATATATAAGTGAGTATAGTTTATAATCTAAAGCATACTATTACTTAACTACTTATGGGTTTATATAATGTTGTGGTAGTTTTTGCAATTTGGTAGTTAATATAGATAGAAAAGGTTTGGTGTATTCATAAGTTGTTCTTTAAGGTTTTTATTATAAATTGAAATACTTTGAGAATACAATCTTTATTTAGAGTTGATGGTAATTTAAATAAAAGATATTTATAATGTTTTTAAACCATTAAAGTTTTATTTTAATAATATTTAAGATTTATACTATTTATTAAACTTAATTTACTCATTTTAGGAATATTAATAAATTTTATTTATCCTTGTATGAATTATTAATGAAGTAAATAGGTTTAAATTTGAGTTATTAAAATATTTGAATTTTTATTTAATTCAAAAGTATAATATTAGATTTTTATCATGGAGATATTGTTTTTGTGATCATTTTGGTATATCACATTTATTTTTGTGATTAATAAATAATAAGATAGGATTTTTATAATTCTTATTATTTTATAATTACTAAATAGATAATAAGTATTTACTTAAGTGAAATAATAATACATAATTATAGTTTTAAATTAGAATTATTATTTTTCTACGATTTTTGGTATTCTATTTATTTTTTTAACATTTACCATTATTAAAATATGAATTATCAACATTTAATTACTTATAAAACCTTTATTAATTAATATTTATTTAAATAATCAACATAATAATATTTGAAAATAAGTTTAAGTTGTAGATTTTATTTTTCTATGATTTTTCATATATTATACATATTTTTCTGAATTATAAATCAAAAGTTATTAATTAAATAAGATTTAATCATCTTTTAAATTTCTGGAATATTATTAATTGATTTATAACATTTTATTTGTTTCCTAACGGAAAATATTTTTTACACCACATCAAGAGCTAGCCCCAGTCACTGACTAGTGGGCCAGGTCCACCTCATCTCTCAGATGAAAGAAATGCATTAGTTACCGATCTAGTCTTTACCCCTCTATCAATGACATATGGGTCCTATGCCATGTCATCAGCCACGTTAGCAAAGACCAGTCAAACTAGCTGACGTGGTGCGATCATGACGTCGCGATGGCGTCAGCATCACCACCGCCGCCAGAGGTTGGTCGCCGGCGATGATCTACTGCGCCCCAGCAAGCGAAATAGACCTAGTTCGAATAAGCGCAACCTACTGAACCTAATAGTGGCAGTGCCGCTCGGAAATGGTCATTGGAGCTTCAGCTCCAACGAGCTCCGATGGTGGCCAACGGTGGCACATGGTGAAACGGCGATTTATAACAAGATCCGGCGATTGAATGTTACTGGGAGGTTCAAGAACTCACCCTGATGATGATAGAGTGGTCGAGGAGTCTTGGGGAGGCGTGATGACGGCGAATCGACGGTAATGTCCACGGCGGCCGAGGAAAGGGAACGCTCGATTTCACATGATTCCCAGCGAGCGGGCCTCTGTGCTTGGTCCTAGATGGTTCTGTCCACGACGGCGCGTCGAATGGTGGCTACCACGAAGCAAGGGGTGGTCGGAGTTGGCCGGGACGATGAACTCCGACGAGCTAGGTTTTCGGGTGAAGGAAGGAAGTGATTTTGGGAAGCGAGATTGTGGATGAGGACGAGCAGGGGTGTTGCGATGGCCTTCTTATCCTCTCCTGGCAGCGGCGGCGTTGATCTTGGCGCAACGACGACGATGACGGCATCGGGCGGCGGCGAGCTCCGCCAGCGAGCTGCCTGTGTGCGTGACGATGACGACGATGACCGTTTTGCTGATAAACCCCTGACGATATTTGCTTCTCAACCTGCAGTCCTTTGCTGTTGTCAGTCACAGACAAAAAAGAACCTGGCCTGGTTACTGGGCTGTTGTGGGCTGCACATAGGCGTCAGATAAGTATAAGTGTGCTGGGCCACGACCAGGTTTGGTTTTTATTTGTGTTATCCTTTTTCTATTTTCTGTTTTCTTATTCAAATTTGAATTTGATTTATATTTTGAACCTTTCTTTGTATAATTTGTTTTCTGGATATTTACAACAATACAAAAATATAACTAGTCTCATTTGTGAATTTTTATTATATCCTCTTTTTGTATTTCTTTTATTTACTTAATTTGAACCCCCTTGTTAACATTTTATATAAACTTTTCTTATTATTTTTCTTTCCTTATTGTAGTTAGGGATTTCTTGAGTAATATATTCTTATTTGTTTATAACTCAACTTTTAGTGAGCTCATAGTTTGAATAGAAACTTTGTATATATGTATAATGATCCTATACCATTATTTGATGCATGAAATATAAAGACATTGATATGGTGATTATTACTCCCATTAATTTGGAAAATGGCAATGTATATATTCTATTGTAATAAACAAAGAGGTTTAAGGTTTTGTATTATGCATATCTACCCTAAGGTTTAGGGTCTTTAATATCTTTAGTCTCCTTTATGGATGTGGTTAAAGATTCAATAGCTAAACATATTGTTTCCTATTTGGGATATTTGATAGCCTCACCTTTACTACTAGAAAGTTATATCTAGAATATTTCATGGAAAAGAATTGATAAATATATACTTAAGCACATATAGTTATGATGGTTGAAATTAACAGAGATGTGCTTATGTGATTTGCTATAGGGAAATATTTCTATAAAGTGTTATTGACATCAGATGATGGATCAATAGTATGAGATGGATATTATGTTTGATTTGAGATTTAGATTTGATTGCTTACCAAGATTAAATAGGAAAATGATTTATAACATATAATTATATTTCACAATCTGGGATCTCTAATTAAGGAATTCCTTTCCTAGATATAATACTTCTTCCTATCCATCATCATGATTAACATGATGAGTGTTACTCATTTAAATCTTCTTATTCATATATCATTCTTCTAAACTCATGGATGAATCCAATGAGTTTTATACTAAAATAGTTCATACATTCTTTATATCCATGCTTGATTGCACCTACTATTCTACTGTTGATAGCCTTCCATCCAACAAATAGTTCCTTCAAACTCCACTCATAATCTTCCTTAATCATTCATTAATAATGTGTCTCTATTAGTTGTATGCATCCAACTACCTTTCTCTAAAGTTTACTATCCTTTAAGATGAATAACACTACTTCTATAACTCTATGTTGTACTAGCTTTAATTGAATAATATCATCTATATGGTCTTTACTCCAACCCTAATTATATTTATGTGGCTTGCAGTGACTACTCTAAGATAACTTATCTCTACTAGGGTTTAGTCATGTTTTATCCACCAATACCACTTATACATGACACAAGTACTCAATATTGGTGAATAAGGCTTGATCATTATAATCTGTTGATCCATTATGGTTTAGATTTCCAGTTGACTAAACAAGGCTCCATCAATCCAACATTACAGTTGTATTATAATTATCTTTTGTTTATACCTATTGGATTATGAGATATAATTCATTAACTATACCTACTTGATCCAATAGGACTATTCCTGGTAACTATCCGCAGACTTCATCCTTGTAATATTCTTTTCTATCAAGGAGGGGTTTAACTCCATCAACTATTCTTTAGATTGGATTCTTTTCAATCATTATTATCAAACAATTGACATCTAAAACTGGCATCACTATTCACCTTTTCTTAGTTGTTTCTCCGTAGACCCTTATTTGTAAGCTTTGTTATGCTCAAGTACTTGATAGTTTGAGAATGAATGAATCAATAGTTGATTTCTCAACATTAATGATCAACAGACATGGAAATATAGCTCAACAGAGATGATAAGGATTGATATGGAATTAAAGATATATGGTGAATTATCTAAGCTTAGTTCCTTTCCTACTCCATAAGAAGTAGGGTTAGGTATCACCATGATACTCATGGTATATGCAGATGAGATTAGGATATAGTTGCTACATTCTTATTATTTGTGTTATATCCTTAACTTATTACTTATGAGTGATTATAATGAATACTATAATATGATCACCTAATGATCAAATATATTTCACATTGTATTAAGGTTTAACTTATAGTACATTTGATATACCCTTAGATCAAATCTCTCTTACCCAAAAATGAGATTTTAACAAAGGTCTTATTGAAACTTATCGCAGTCAACTTGATGATCTACTTCAATTCTATCAAGCTAAGAGAAGCTTCAATCACTTCGATAAGTTTTGTTTAAAAGCGCGAAAATTATTCGGATTTTCTATGCATGAATGTAATGCACACATCTAGGTTCAGCTTATTTCTAGGCTCTAATGTTGGGATGTTACAACCGCCAACGGGGTATCCCTTGCACATGGTACAGGAGCTATCCCATAACCAAAATGACAAGGCAAGCAGACAATGAGCATCTCAGCGATATTTTTATTTACTATATGCATAGTTTTTTTATTGAGGATGCTTCACAGATTGCTCATTGTGGTGATGTTGCAAGCTTCCACCATGATTAGGCATGGCTTAGGCTAGCGGCCCAGGCATTTCTCTAACACAAAATACATAACTCCATGGACTTACAAGCTCCCTCTTTATTTCACACCGGCGACATCCATAGACAAAAGAGCATGATATCAACTTTGTACAAAGTACAAGTACAATGTTGAAAACGTTCCCCATAATATCATGCTTCTGCTAATTCCAACATATAAGTGCAAGCAGATACAACTTAGATGACACAATGGTTCAAGTTTATTAGGGGCAAAGAATATAAAGTGTGCCATCAAGTTCATGAGGGCTTTAATCACTAAGTTTTCACATAACAAAATACTTTTTAATTGGAAGATAGGTGAAAACAAGAATATACTTGGAATGGTGTAACACACCATGCATAGGAATTTATAGTGGACACTTGGAATAACTTGGTTTCTTGGGAGTTGGAAGCATGAGTAGATCTTACTCATACAAGTGGAGGCTAGCAAAAGACTGGGAGAAACCAACTAAGAGAGCAATAATGGCCATAATCATGAATAGCGAAAAAACATTACTAATCAAAGCATAGAGTGGTACTACAAGTCAAGGACTAAATGATTATCGAGGCTATGGTGACTTGTTCATAGTCATAACATGGTGTTAGCATGTGCCAAGTCAACACAAACAAAACATCAAAGGAGAATACCACAATACTATGCTTTTGTAAGCTAAAACAACACATGATTCATTCAAGGCATACTAAGAAATCCCAAATGTTTGGAACAAGACATGCTACAACAATAACCACTAAGCATAAGGTCAAAACAACACCTAGCATGTCATGCAAAAGTCTAAGTCACAGTCAATGCAAGCTCCTCTTGCACTTTCAAGCAAGAACTTTCTACTCCTTTCCAACACCAATCAACTTATTTGAAACAACACATCGAGAACGGGGGTCCAAACTACTTTATTCAATCAAACTAAACAACTAAGCAAAGCAAATGAAAACTAAGGCGCTCCAAGAACAACAGAACAGTGCATGAAACAATAAAAATGAAGTGTCTAGAAAGACCTGAGCTTTTTATTGATGAAGGGGATGCCTTGGGCATCCCCAAGCTTTTACACTTGTACGTCTTAGATATTTCTTGGGGTGACACCGGGGTGGCATCCCCAAGCTTGAGCTTTTGTCTATACTTCATCTTATTACATCATTCTCTCTCTACTCCTGAAATTTTTTCTTCATACAAAACTTCACAAAATCTTCATTAGCAACATTAGTGTATTCAAAAGATAATAGACCCTTGGGTTTTGCTTTGGAACAACAAAATTTTTCACTAAAAACACAAGCTACTGTAGCAACTCCTTTAAAAAGCTCACTCCCCAACTCAACAAGGAATCAATAAGAAGCAAATGCAAATAATGGCAGAAATCTGTCAAAACAGACCAGCAGGTAGAAACCGATTTTTTCAAAGACCTTCTGTTGCTCAAATCAAAAAGTGTTGAACTAACGAAAGTTAGCTAACATACCGGGGGATTTATTCGTAAATTTTAGCTCAATCCGACTTACAGAGACTCCTCACAAATTTTTATGGTGGAGGACAGAAATCTGTTTCAGGACAGCAACTCCCCAAATCTTACTTCCCACTCATTATAGGTCATTCTTGGCACAAAAATCAAACAAAAAAGATAAGGAGAGGTCATTACTGAAGTAATAACTTCCAAGACTCAAGGAAACTCTTGGGTTATCTCCCAACAAGTACTTTTATTTAACGCCTTTAAGTTAGGCACAAGAAGCAAGAAATCAAGTATTTTCAAAAGAAGAATTAAGATCAATACTTGCAAAGTCTTCAACTATGAAAGGTATCTCATCCAAATGAGTTTTGGAGGATCCCTTCTCATCTCTCTTTGGTTTACTACTTTCATCAAAAGGATTTTCAGGAACAATCCAATCAAAATTCTTTTCAAAGACCTCATGCATCCCAACAAGCTTAAAGGGTATAGGTATCTTAAAGTCCTCTCTAGGCTTGGTTTTATCTGAAGCACCCACAACATCTACACATGAGCCTAGCATATTAAAACGCTCAAAGACCTTTTTGGCTTCCTTAGCAACATCATGGAACTCTTTGAGTAAAGTTTTAAGAATAAATTCTCTCCTCTTAGCATTGTTTTCTTCTTTTAGTTTTAGGAACAAAATTTGCATCATGGGGTTAAGGCTAACAAACCTAGCCTCCAACATATGAACTAAAGAAGCTGCGTCAATTTCATAATTAGGAGCAAGCTCTGCTATAGATTTATCCTCAATATCCTCATGCTTGCTAACATGATTAAAGAATTCTTCAATATTATCTTTCCCAATTATGGAGCCACTCCCTATCGAAAGGTTCTTTAGGGCGAACTTGGGGAATAACAAGGTGAGCTAGAGCAAGGTGGCAACTAGAGTGGGAACTAATTTTTTTTTGTGTTTTTTGATAAGAAAAAGCAAACCAAACTAGACTAATTGTTTTGGAGTTTTTGATAAAAAGAGGCAAACAAAACCAAGCAAAAGAAAACTAAGCAAACTAAAAACAACGTAAAGAGAAAGGTTGAGGAGGACTCCCCTCGTGAAGACATCCTTAGCCTCCCGACAACGGCTCTAGAAAAGCTTGATGGCTCCCGGTGTTGACGTGAAAGATCTTTGTTGGAAACCCCAAGAGCAAGGTGTGAAGAGAACACCAGCAAGCCTTCCCTCAGTAAGAAATCGAGGTTATCGAACTAGTAGGAGGAAGGAAACGTCTCAAAGGTGTTGCAAGCAATGTGGAAACCTACACAACACAAACTCAAGACTTTGCCCCAACGAACAGTGAGGTTGTCAAGCTCACCGGTTTGCTGAAAACAAAGGATTAACTGTATGGTGTGGAAGGTGATGATGGTTTGCAGCAAGTAACTAGTGGAGGATGTATCAATGGTAAAGATTGGACCGGGGTCCATAGTTTAGTAGAGGCGTTCTCCTTAGATAAACAAACATGGCATGAATGGTAAACAAATTACAGCAGGACAATTGATAGGACTGAGCAAAGCATACCAATGCAATACTAGACAAAAAGATCCTATGAGATTCGATTGGGCAATACAACAATATACATAGACCGCCATCCAACTGCATCTATGACTAGAAGTCCACCTTCAGGTTATCATCCGAACCCACTCCAGTATTAAGTTGCAAGCAACAGACAATCGCTTTAAGCAAAGTGTGTAAGGTAAACAATCCACTTGTTCCATGAACAAGAGACCGTTGTTTTCTCCCTAGTGGCAACAACAAATATACTACCGAAGAGATTTTTGTCACTTCCCTTGATTAAATAGAGGCATGAACCCACTATCGAGCATAAATACCCCCTCTTGGAGTCACTAGCAACTACTTGGCCAAGATAGCTACTAACAATGGAGAGCGTGCAAAGTCACAAACAACACAAACATGATAGAATCAATAAGACAAAACCATTAATCAATCTGACATAGTAATCTCAATATCCATCGGATCCCCGCAAACACAACATGCATGGTTACAAATAGATTAGATCTTGATCATGAACGGAGCTCACAAGATCTAGACATGAAAGCACAAGGAGGAAATATAACTATCGAGCTACTACATGGACCCATAGTCCAAGGTGGAACTACTCACGCTTCATACTGAAGGCTGGCATGATGAAGAAGAAGGCCTCCGAGATGATCTCCCGTCTGGCAGGGTGTAGGGAAGAGCTTTAGATCCCCTCGATCTAGGGACGATGGTGGCGGCGGCTACAGACGATTTCGTGGAATTTTGATCGGGGGTTTCTTATAGGCGAAGAGGCGAGGCTGGGAGGCCACGAGGGCGGCTGCACCCCCCAGGCGCGGGGTGGGCCCACCCGTGCGGCCAGGGGTGTGGCCCCCTGGTGGGCCTCCTCCGTCTCGTATTTTGGCTTCATGTTGCCCACGGTAAAATATTGACTTTGGCTTTTGTTCCGTCCAACTCCAAGAATATTGATTTTACGCTTTACGAACCAAAAATGAAGAAAATGCATAACCGCATTGTGGCAACTTGTTAATAGGTTAGTACCAGAAAACATATAAAAACACCTCAAAGTGTAGACAAAGCAAAACAAAGTGGATACTAAACAAAGATGGAAATTAAAAATTATAGATACCTTTTCCGACGTATCAGACACCCACCTGAGATGAGCCAAGTGTCTAGTTAGAAAATAGCTTGAGTAAGGGTTTCTATGAAACCGTCAAGAAATCCGGCGCTGCCAAAAATCTCACCGGAAAAGTCTGATGGCCACTAGAAATTTCCGGTGCACGCCGAATCACAACTCTATCTAGTGGTTCGGCTGGGCACCGAAATTTCCGGCGGTCAGCATAAATTTCCGGCAAGGTTTTCGGTTCACCGGGTCTGGCGCCGGAATAATCCGGTGGAAGGTTCCGGTTAGCCGAGTCTTCCACCAAAAATTTCTAGCACAGAATCCGGCATCACCGAAACTTATCGCCGGTTCCTTCGCAGTCAGCCCAAAACGACTAGTCTTCCACCTAGACTATGATACACCCACTTTCTTCTCCATTGAAATACTAGGCATTCTATTTCAGATTCAACCTTGAGCTCTCTCTCTCTCACCATTGTTGGAACACCAAAATCTTGAGGATCTCCCATTCTACCCAACCAAATCCAAATCTCTTTGGTAGAAAGGAAGAGGAGGTCCCGATCTATGTTTCCACCAAGCCTTGAGTTCACCGAGTTTGCTTATTACTCTTTGTTTTTGGGAAAATCTAGGCAGCTAGGGTCGCCCAGAGGCATTCGGCTTGTAATTTGCCCCGTGGAAAGTTTGTGAGGGTTTGAAGACTATCTTAAAGTCTACCACGAGTAAGTGAGCTATTTCTTCATGGAATAGGCTCAGAGACGAAGGTGAGCCTTAGTGGCATTGGAGAATTCTTCGTGGAACCTCACGCCTCTCCAACGTGACGTAGCCCCCTTCCCAAAAGGAGTGAACACGAGAATACATCTTTTTCTCCACGTGCTTTGATTATTCCTAAACCGAATCTCTTACTTGTGTTGTTTACTTTATAATAGCTTTCATGCTTTAAGTATCTTGTATGATTATCTAGGTTGTCTCACCTAGTTTGCATTTAGGCACTCTTATATTCCGTAAAGCCTAAAACTTTCAAAATATTATAAAGAAATTTGAAGAAACCTATTCAACCTCCCAAGGTTAACCATCTTATCTTTTTTATTTGTGAAATGAATGCATCTAAACAATTTTTATGAATAAATTAACCTATACACGAAATAACATCTACTCCCTCCATTTGGAAATATAAGATGTTTTAGATAGATGTATGTAGACATCTTTTAGTGTCAAACAGAGGAAGTACATACATTCGTTACATAAAGCTAAAATATCTTATATTTCTAAACTGGGGGAATAAATGTTATGAGAAAAATACTTTATTCATAGCTAAATATACTCCCTCCGACCCATATTAATGATTTGTGACGAGGTTTAATCTCATCAATGCCCATTGTTATGGACTTGGGTTTTGGAGAAGATGGGGATGATGGAGATCGTGGAACGATTAGAAAACAAGCAACACGGGGACACAAAGCTTTACCCAGGTTTAGGCCCCCGGAGGGAAAACCCTACTCCTGCTTGTCTGCTCTTGATTACGGCGGAACCGAAAGTTACAGGGGTGCGCATATGCGATCTGGCGTGGAGGTGCGTATGCGAAAGTATGAGCCAGAGATCTAGGTCATGCCCTCCTAGCCTTTATATAGTCTCAGGCAGGTCCTGGGCATAGACCTAGTCGGTTACAGGTTCTAGGGTTTTACCCCTTTGAATTTCCTATCTACTCTAGTCTTGCTCTCCAAGGATCCGAAGGCGTCATGGGCCTGGGCCACCCGAAAGTCTTCATGGGCCGGCGTATATTTGCCGTGGGCCTTCCTTGGGCTGGACCAGGTATGCTGAGATCATGTACCCACGGGGTATAACCATGTCAGTAGCCCCCGAGTGATCAGTCGAATCGTAGATTCGGCTGAGGACTCTTCAATCTTTCGGGTGTAACTATGTATTTCAATAGTTCATGTGTAGGGATTGTTGATGCGTGTGCCTGACTCACCCAACGGATCAGGGTCAGTTAATTGTCTTAGGACGAAACAACACGATCTTCTTCAGGTTCGAGTCCCTCAACTCGGACCTGGAACATATGCTGGTGTAATTCGACTCAGGTCGCGGAGGACTTACAGGAGTGGCATTCCAGTGATTTTAATTGATGTACCCAACGCGTCCGTCGGGATTTTTCATCGCGCCTGCTGGCACGGGTTCATACTAGCAGAGCGCAGTCGTGTGCGTTGCCAGTCCATCAGATGATATTTGTAGGTCTTATCTTTGTGTCGCAGACACAGCATCCGAATGTTTATCACCGCGGAGGTGTTTCGGGTGGCCAAGGAGGATGTTGCTCACTTAGCATTTTGTTGGGGCAGAGTTGCCGAAAAGTTTTTGCGTGCTTGATCCGAAAGATCGCAGTCGAAGAAATGCATAGGGTGCGCGACCAACGCTCCCTATGGGAGTAGCCCCCGAGTGTCTGTTCGAGTCGTAGACTCGAGCGGAGACTTTTATTCAGGCGTTTGTTCAGTGCTAGGTCCGTAGGACACAAACAAATTCGGATGCTTAAATCCATCCTCCCTATGGGAGTAGCCCCCGAGTCCGTAGTGTTGGAATTATGCCCTAGAGGCAATAATAAAGCTGTTATTATTATAATTCTTGTTCATGATAATGTTTATATTCCATGCTAGAATTGTATTAAGCGGAAACTTTAATACTTGTGTGGTTTGTGAACAACACCGTGTCCCTAGTACGCCTCTATGGACTAGCTCATTGATTAATGATGGTTAAGGTTTCCTAACCATAGACATGAGTTGTCAATTAATAATGAGATCATATCATTGGGAGAATGATATGGTGGACAGACCCAAACTAAGCGAAGCAATTAGATCGTGTCATCGTGTTCGTCTTTGCGAAGCTTTTCTTATGTCAAATATTGTATTCCTTAGACCATGAGATAATACAACTCCCTGGTATCGGAAGAAAGCTTTGAGGTCATCAAACGTCATCCTATGAGAGGGTGATCATAAAGGTTTCTCTCAGGTGATCGGAAAGTATCTGTTGGGTTGTATGTATCGAGATGGGATTTGTCCCTCCCAAGTCGGAGAGATATACTTCGGGCCCACTCGGTAATCGATATCAACAACGCTTGCAAGCATGTGGTTAAGGAGTTAATCACAAAGTGATATCGGATTACAGAACGAGTAAAGTACTTGCTGTGAACGAGATTGAACTAGGTATGACGGTACCGACGATCAAATCTCGGGCCAGTAAAATATCGCGAGACCAAGGGAATATATATATATGGGATTGATTGAATCCTGGCATCGTGGTTCATCCGATATGATCATCGATGAATGTGTGGGAGTCAATATGGGTTTCCAGACCCCGCTGTTGATTATTGATAGAAGATCATGTATGCATATTCTCGAACCCGCAGGGTCACACACTTAACGTGTCTCGACGCTAGGATAGATTGGATAATTGGTTTATGAGTTTTTGTTCGGAGTCTTGGATGGGATCCGGGAGATCACGATAGGTTCCGGAGTGGTCCGGAGAATAAGATTCATATAAGGCAGTGCAGTTTTTGGAGTTCGGAATTGTTCCGGGTTAATCGGTATTGTACCGGAAGCTTCTAGAACCTTCCAGAAGGGGACCAACGTGGCCCCACCTTCCGGGAGGGGGCATGGGCCTATGAGGGAGTGCCCTGGATGCATTGGGCCAGGGGCACAAGGCCCCATAGGGCCCAGCCGGCCAAGAGAGGTTTAAACTCGAGATAGACCTTCTAGAAGGGGGGTTTCCTTGCCCCCCACTCCTTATCCTTTGGGGCCGCCCGTTTGGGCTTGGGGGAGGGGCTAGGGCTGTGCCCCCCCCTCTATATAAAGAGGGGTGGGGGCGCACAAACCCCACACACCTTCCCCTCCAACCCTAGATGCCCTGCTGCCCTCCTCTCTCCCTCCCGACTGCTTGTAGGCGAAGCCCTACTGCAGAAATTCTCCACCAATTGCACCGCGCCATCGCGTTGTAGATCCAACCCATCTCTCCACCATACTTGCTGGACCAAGGAAGGAGGAGACGTCGAGGTTCTGCACGTGTGCATCTCACGGAGGCACCGCCACTTGTGGTGCTAGATCGGATCGGATCGCGAGGAGGAGAAGCGAGTACGACTACATCACCCACGTTACGAGCGTTCATTGTCTTGTAATCTTCAAGGGTATGAAGATCTAATCCAATCTCTCTCGTTGTTTGCATCTTCTAGATTAGATCTTGGCTTTCCCTCTGTTCGCACCGGTAGAAAATTTTGATTTACTATGTCGCGAAACCCTTCAGTGGTATCAGAGCTAGATCTATGCGTAGATGTGTTTCACGACTAGAACGCAACATGGTTGTTGCGGGCGTTGATGTTTTCTGTTGCAAGCCTCTTGTTTGTGTTCTTCTTATGACGCGGGATAGTGAGATTGAAGCGGTCCAGGCCAACCTTACGCGACGTCGTTCACGAGACCGGCTCCGCACTTGACGTGTGGCTTGTTCCACACATGCGGCTGGTGGATGCCAATTTATCTCACTATAGTTGTCATGGGATTAACACCGGAGTTTGGCAACCATAATATCACCGTTCTGGCTTTCCGTAGGTAAGAATTGTTCTTAGCATCTACTCCCATAAGCCACGTAAAACATGCAACAACAAAGTAGAGGCGTCTAACTTGTTTTTGCAGGGAGTGTTTTCTGTGATATGGTATGGCCCAAGATGTGATGTGTATAATGTATGCGATGATCATGTTTTGTAATGTTTCACGACTTGCATGTCGATGAGTACACAACTGGCAGGAGCCATATGGTTGTCTTTATAATTGTGTATGACCTGTGTGTCAACTTCTTATGCGCCATGTAATAGTTTCACTTTATCGCTAAGTAGTTAGCAATAGTTGTAGTTGCTATTCGTGGTGGAGGCAATCATGGTGGAGTGATGGAGATCATGCCGGAACGCACAAGATGGAGATCATTGCGCGAAGATTGGCTATACCATGTCACATAAAGTTATATGCATGTGATGTTTATCCTTTTATGTATCTTATTATGCTTAGATCGAGACGGTAGCATTATAAGATGATTCCTCACTTAAAGATCAAGATAAAAATTGTGTTCTCCCCGAGTATGCACCGTTGCGAAAGTTCGTCGTGTCCAAGCATCACGTGATGATCGGGTGCTATAGACTCTACGCTCACATACAACAGGTGCAAGCCAGTTTTTGCACACGCGGAAATACTTGGGTTTGACTTGACGAGCCTAGCATGTACAGACATGGCCTCGGAACACAAGAACCGAAAGGTTAAGCATGAGTCATATGAATGATATGATCGACACTTCGTTGTCCACCATTGAAACCACATCTCTTCTCGTGATGATCGGATTAGGTGTGGTGAATTTGGATTGTGTTCACTAAACAACTTGAGGGATGTTGAATTTAGTGGGAGTTCATCTAGTAATTTGATTAAGTTGAACTATTTATCATGAACATAGTCTAAATTGTACTTGCAAATACTGTAGATCACATGGCCAAGTCCAACTTCAACTTCAACGTTTTTGCTGAGAAGGAAAAGCTTAGAAACAATGGGTCTAACTTCACCAATTGGTTCCGCAATATAAGAATCATTCTCTCTGGCGGTCAAAAGGACTATGTCCTTGGGAAAGCGTTAGGCGACCCCCTAATCAATCGCGCTTACCGATGAGAAAACTGTCTATCAGTCGCGCAAAGATGATTATGGTGTGATTAAGAGCACCGTGTTGTTTGCTATGGAACCGGAACTTCAAAATCGTTTTGAAGACTATCCCGGGCCCTTTGAGATTCTCGAAGAGCTGAAAACCATTTTTCAGACTCAGGCCCGTTCTGAGAGATATGAGATCTCTGAGAAGTTCTTTAACTGCAAGATGGATGAAAGGAGTTCCGTTAGTGAGCATGCCATTAAGATGACGGGCTACACTCAACGCCTTGAGCAACTGGAATGCACGATTCCAGAGGAGCTCAAGATTGACAGGGTTCTGCAATCACTCCCTCCCAGCTACAAAAGTTTTGTAGTGACTCATAATCAGATTGGTTCCACTGATACGATCACCGAGCTCTTCGCAAAGCTGAAGGCCGCGGAAGTGGACATCAAAAAGGATAATCATGTGTTCATGGTCAACAAGCCCACCTTCAAGAAAGGTAAGGGAGCGAAGAATCCCTTCAAGAAAGGCGGCGACAAGCGCGTTGCCCCTGCTGAGAAGAAGCTCAGGTCTGGTCCTAAGCCGGACACTGAGTGCTTCTATTGCAAGGACAAGGGTCATCTTGGGCGAATCGTCCAAAGTACTTAGCGGACAAGAAGGCTGGCACCATCAAAGGTATATTTGATATACATGTTATTGATGTTTTCCTTAATAGCCCTCGTTGTAGTGCCTGGGTATTTGATACCGGTTGCTAATATTTGTAACTCAAAGCAGAGCTACGGAATAGACGACGGCTTGCGAGGGATGAGGTGACGATGCGCGTTGGCAACGGATCAAGAGTTGATGTGATGGCTGTCGGCACGCTCTCCTTAGTTTTACCTTTGGGATTAGTTTTAAACCTTAATAAGTGTTATTATGTGCCTGCGTTGAGCATGAACATTATTTCTGGATCTTGTTTATTGCAAGACGGTTATTCATTTAAATCGGAGAATAATGGTTGTTCTATTTATATGAGTAACATCTTTTATGGTCATGCACCTATTGTGAATGGTTTATTTCTTCTAAATCTCGAAGGGATGAAACACATCCATAACATTGAGGGTAAGAGATGCAAAGTAGATAGTGATAATACTACTTATTTGTGGCAATTGCTGCCTAGGTCATATTGGTGTAAAGCGATGAAGAAACTCCATTCGATGGACTTTTGGAGTCTCTTGATTTTGAATCATTTGACACATGCGAACCATGCCTCATGGGCAAGATGATCAAAACCCCCTCTTCTCGGTATGATGGAGCGAGCAACGGACTTGTTGGAAATCATACATACCGATGTATGCGGACCGATGAGTGTTTCGACGCGCGGTGGATATCGCTATTTTCTCACTTTTACCGATGACTTAAGTAGATATGGGTATATCTATTTAATGAAACATAAATCTGAAACGTTTGAAAAGTTCAAAGAATTTCAGAATGAAGTGGAGAACCATCATAACAGAAAGATTAAGTTTCTACGATCCGATCGTGGGGGCGAATATTTGAGTTATGATTTTCTCACGCATCTTAAAGCAAGCGGAATTGTTTCGCAACTCACGCCACCCGGAACACCACAGCGCAATGGTGTGTCTGAACGCCGGAATCGAACCTTATTAGATATGGTCCGATCGATGATGTCTCTTACTGATTTGCCGTTATCATTTTGGGGTTATGCATTAGAAACCGCTGCATTCACTTTAAATAGGGCACCATCTAAATCCGTTGAGACGACACCGTATGAACTGTGGTTTGGTGCTAAACCTAAGTTGTCGTTTCTTAAAGTTTGGGGATGCGAAGCTTACGTCAAGAAGTTGATGCCGGACAAGCTTGAACCCAAAGCGGAGAAATGCGTCTTCATAGTATACCCTAAGGAAACTATTGGGTATACCTTCTATCACAGAACCGAAGGCAAAGTGTTTGTCGCAAAGAACGGTTCCTTTCTTGAGAAGGAGTTTCTCTCGAAAGAAGTGAGTGGGAGGAAAGTAGAGCTAGACGAGATTATTGAACCTTCTCTTGAATTGGAGAGTAGCGCAGCACCTGAAATTGTTCCATGCACCGCACCAACAATGAGGAAGCTAATGACAAGGATCATGAAGCTTGGACGATGTCTTGAACGTCGCAGGTCGACAAGGTCGCGTGCCCCTCCTGAGTGGTACGACAACCCTGTCTTGACTGTCTTGTTGGTATAAGACAGTGAACCTACGAACTATGACGAAGCGATGATGAGCCCAGACTCTGAGAAATGGCTAGAAGCCATGAAATCCGAACTAGGATACATGAGCGAAAACCAAGTATGGACTTTGGTGGACCCTCCTAGCGACCGAAAGGCCGTTGAGTGCAAGTGGATCTTCAAGAAGAAAACGGACGCGGATGTAATGTTACCGTCTATAAAGCACGGCTTGTCGCGAAAGGTTTTCGACAAATTCAAGGTGTTGACTACGATGAGACTTTCTCTCCCGTAGTGATGTTTAAGTCCATTCGGATTTTATTAGCAATTGCTACGTTTCATGATTATGAAATATGGCAGATGGATGTCAAGACTGCTTTCCTCAATGGCAACATTGATGAAGAGTTGTATATGATGCAACCCGAAGGTTTTGTCGATCCTAAGGATGCTGATAAAGTATGCAAACTTCAGCGTTCCATTTATGGACTGGAGCAAGCATCTCGGAGTTGGAACCTTCGTTTTGATCAAGTGATCAAGAGCTTTGGATTTGTTCCAAATTGCTATGAAGCTTGTATCTACAAGAAAGTGAGTGGGAGCTCGGTGACATTTCTAGTTCTATATGTGGATGACATATTGATTATTGGAAATGACATTAACATGCTTAACGATGTGAAGAGTTATTTGAACAAGTGTTTTTCAATGAAAGACCTAGGTGAAGCTGCTTATATATTGGGCATCAAAATCTATAGAGATAGACAAAGATGTCTGATAGCTTTAAGCCAGAGTACATACCTAGACAAAGTTCTGAAAAGGTTCAGAATGGATAAGGCAAATAAAGGTTCAGTGCCTATGTTGTCAGGTAAGATATTGAGCAAGGCTCAGTGTCCATTCTGATGAAATGATAGGAAGCTATGAGAAAAGTGCCTTATGCCTCGGCCATAGGTTCTATCATGTATGCCATCTGTGTACTAGACCGGATGTGTCCAATGCTCTTAGTTTGACGAGATATCAAAGTGATCCAGAGTGGAACCTTTGGACAGCCGTGAAGAACATCCTAAAGTACCTAAATATGACTAAAGAAATGTTCTTAGTCTATGGGGGTGATGAACAGCTCGTCGTAAAAGGTTACGTCGACGCTAGTTTCGACACCGACAAGGATGATTCTAAATCTCAGACAGGATACGTTTATATTTTGAATGGAGGAGCTGTGATCTAGAGAAGCTGCAAGCAAAGTGTGATCGCGGGATCTACAGTAGAAGCGGAATACATGGCTGCTGCAGAAGTGTCAAGTGAAGGAGTTTGGATCAGGAACTTCATCACTGAGCTTGGCGTGGTTCCAAGTGCATTGGACCCACTGGAGATATTGTGTGACAACACTAGCGCCATAGCACTCGCTAAGGAACCAAGATATCATCCAAAGACCAAGCATATCAACCGCAAGTTTCATATAATACGAGATTATATAGCAGATGGAGATCTGAAGATTAGCAAAGTACATACAGATCCGAATGTCGCAGATCCATTGACTAAACCTCTTCCACGTGTAAAACATGATCAACACCTCAGTGCCATGGGTGTGAGATTGTTGCCAGATGTAAACTAGATTATTGACTCTAGTGCAAGTGGGAGACTGTTGGAATTATGCCCTAGAGGCAATAATAAAGCTGTTATTATTATAATTCTTGTTCATGATAATGTTTATATTCCATGCTAGAATTGTATTAAGCGGAAACTTTAATACTTGTGTGGTTTGTGAACAACACCGTGTCCCTAGTACGCCTCTATGGACTAGCTCATTGATTAATGATGGTTAAGGTTTCCTAACCATAGACATGAGTTGTCAATTAATAATGAGATCATATCATTGGGAGAATGATATGGTGGACAGACCCAAACTAAGCGAAGCAATTAGATCGTGTCATCGTGTTCGTCTTTAGAAGCTTTTCTTATGTCAAATATTGTATTCCTTAGACCATGAGATAATACAACTCCTCGGTATCGGAAGAAAGCTTTGAGGTCATCAAACGTCATCCTATGAGAGGGTGATCATAAAGGTTTCTCTCGGTGATCGGAAAGTATCATTGGGTTGTATGTATCGAGATGGGATTTGTCCTCCCAAGTCGGAGAGATATACTTGCCCACTCGTGTCGATATCAACAACGCTTGCAAGCATGTGGTTAAGGAGTTAATCACAAAGTGATATTGGATTACAGAACGAGTAAAGTACTTGCTGTGAACGAGATTGAACTAGGTATGACGGTACCGACGATCAAATCTCGGGCAAGTAAAATATCGCGAGACGAAGGGAATATATATATATGGGATTGATTGAATCCTGGAATCGTGGTTCATCCGATATGATCATCGATGAATGTGTGGGAGTCAATATGGGTTTCCAGACCCCGCTGTTGATTATTGATAGAAGATCATGTCTGCATATTCTCGAACCCGCAGGGTCACACACTTAATGTGTCTCGACGCTAGGATAGATTGGATAATTGGTTTATGAGTTTTTGTTCGGAGTCTCGGATGGGATCCGGGACATCACGAGAGGTTCCGGAGTGGTCCGGAGAATAAGATTCATATAAGGCAGTGCAGTTTTTGGAGTTCGGAATTGTTCCGGGTTAATCGGTATTGTACCGGAAGCTTCTAGAACCTTCCGGAAGGGGACCAACGTGGCCCCACCTTCCGGGAGGGGGCATGGGCCTATGAGGGAGTGCCCTGGCCGCATTGGGCCAGGGGAACAAGGCCCCATAGGGCCCAGCCGGCCAAGAGAGGTTTAAACTCGAGATAGACCTTCTAGAAGGGGGGTTTCCTTGCCCCCCACTCCTTATCCTTTGGGGCCGCCGGTTTGGGCTTGGGGGAGGGGCTAGGGCTGCGCCCCCCCCCCCTCTATATAAAGAGGGGTGGGGGCGCACAAACCCCACACACCTTCCCCTCCAACCCAAGCCGCCCTGTTGCCCTCCTCTCTCCCTCCCGACTGTTTGTAGGCGAAGCCCTGCTGCAGAAATTCTCCACCAATTGCACCGCGCCGTCGCGTTGTAGATCCAACCCATCTCTCCACCATACTTTCTGGACCAAGGAAGGAGGAGACGTCGAGGTGCTGCACGTGTGCATCTCACGGAGGCACCGCCACTTGTGGTGCTAGATCGGATCGGATCGCGAGGAGGAGAAGCGAGTACGACTACATCACCCACGTTCCGACGAACGTTCCGTTGTGCGAATCTTCAAGGGTATGAAGATCTAATCCAATCTCTATCGTTGTTTGCATCTCCTAGATAAGATCTTGGCTTTCCCTCTGTTCGCATCCATAGAAAATTTTGATTTACTATGCCGCGAAACCCTTCACGTAGTGGAGTCGTAAACTCGACATAGGACTCGAAGTTATAGTTCGTTTTTATACATCTTTCGGGTGCGCGACCAGCGCTCCTAATAGGAGTAGCCACCGAGTATTTAGTCAAATCATAGATTCGAGTGAGTACTCTTAGCTTTGAAGCCGAAGAATTGTAGTTGTTGCTAGTATAGCTTTTGATGACATCAGTGCTGACGATCAATGACCTCAAGCGTCTGCTACGCCAGAGATGACTTGACTGGACGAACGTGGGTCCACTTGCTGACCTTGAATTGACCGGTCACGCGCGGTGTGGAGATAATTACGGCATCGCCTCGATTTCCGCACGTAGTGGACGGCGTGGTAACGACGGTTCGTTGTGATGCTGACACGTGTATGGCCAGATGTGCCGTTGGCGTTAGGTCTTCTTGATGGACGGTTGTCATGCGTCGTCTTCGCCGTTCTAATCATTGGGGAGAGCTGCAGTTTGTTTTCACCCGCGTCTACTCTTGTTTTCACTGCCTCCTTGTGCTTGAGGGGTTCTTACTGCCCGCTGTAATATTCATCCACATTTCCTTCTTCCCTTCTGCATTCTCACCGCCGGCGCCGCCGGAGCGCGATGGGGAAAACGAAGAAGTCTTCATCTGCAGTTGGTACCAGCGCAGCCGGAGGGAAGAAAGGTGCTACCACCACCCGTGTCACCGACGGTGGTTGGTGGCGATCAGAGACGCGGGAGAGTGATCTCCGCGAGGCCATGAAAGGGCTTGATCCCGAGGATAGGAGGTCAGACTCCGAAACGAGGTAATCCCGTCCTCCGGTATCGGGTTATGTTTCTTGCCTCGTTATTCGTGGGTTTTCCTTCGATCCACGACTTCCTTCGTGGGCTGCTCTTTCTCTACGGCATCCAGCTGCATCATCTTTCACCCAATTCTCTTCTTCACATTGCTTGTTTCATCACTTTCTGCGAGTGCTGGCTCGGCATCGAGCCGCACTTTGGCCTCTTCCGGAAACTCTATTCCGTGAAGAGACAATCCGGCTCGGATGGTGTGTATCCCATTGGGGCTTGCATCATCTCCCTCAAGGCCAATATCCTTTTCTTTTCTTTCTCTATGTCCGAATCTGTCCAGTACTGGTGGAGGCGATGGTTTTACACTCACGACTCCTCCCAGATAATCGAGCCGAAGAGGTCCTGGAAAAACCAGATCTTGGATGGCGAGTCAGCGGAGATAGAGGCCCTTTACCGTCGGGTGGAGGATTTCCAGTTGACTCCTGAGAAGGAAGTGAACGGCGTGGATATTATCCGCACGTTTCTCAAGCGTCGGGTGCAGCCTCTCCAGGCTAGGGTGCACCCGATGTTTCTTTATGCTGGGCACCGTGATCCGACGAGAGTTTCGGCCGAGAAGCTTTCCCAGGGTGATCTCGACAAGGCCCTTCGTACGCTGTTGAAGTACAAGGCTGGAGAGGATATCCCGGGGAAGTCGCTGACTCCGCCATTTCTTCGACGCTGGCTGTTCCACAGGTGTAGATTCGTGTGCGTAGCGCTTTTCGTCGACTGCGTATTTATTTTACTTTGTTTGCTAACAAAGTCTCTTCTTTTTTGCAGAGCTTCAAGGTGTCGGGCATGGTGCCGCCACTGCCCGAATTATTTCCGGATGCTCCAGATAATGACGTGGTGGATTCCGTGTCCGAACTGCCTTCGGCACGATCGCCGGCTGAAGAGGCCAACGAGTCGAGCGAGGATCATACTCGCAAACGATCGCGGAGCTCCAGCGAATCTTCGGATGCATCGACTCCTCCGACTCCCAGAAACCCTCTGTGACTTGAGCGTCACAGTGATGGGCATGGAGGTTCTTCCTCTCCTATTCCTACTCTTCCCATGCGAGCTGTAGCGCCGTATCCACCAGCGAAGCGGAAGAAGGAAGAAAAGAAGGAAGAGAAGAAGGAAGAGAAGAAGGGGGAGAAGAGGGCCCGAAGGACTCCTCCTGTCTTCGACCTGAGCTCCCTGGACTCATAAGTTTTTTTATATACTGTTGTCCTTTTCGCTGTTGACTTTGTACTTGTGATAATTATTCCGTGTACAGGCATTCTTCCCACGACTCCTCCAGCGATGGTGCTCGGGAGATGATGGCAGAGTCGAAGGTTGCATCTCCTCCTCCTCAGATGGTGGCTACCTCTGAGGGTGTTGCGCCGCTCCCTTCTCCGCAGAAGGCTCAGGTGGTTGCGCCTCAGAAGGCTGCGAGCGGGCCTTCGGAGTCGCCATCGGAGCATGTAAGTACTGTTGGGTTTCGTAGCATGGAAAACAAAAAATTTCTATCGCATACAAACAAACAATACAAGATCTATCTACTAGATTGTAGCAACGAGTCGATGGAATAACTTACCCTCGAAGATTCCAAAGTGTTTAACGAGAGCGGATTCTCGTGGGTGATGTAGTTGTACTCTTCCCGATCTCAAGATTGTGTAGACGATCCTTCCGGCGCTGCGTTCCGGCAGCGCTCCCGCAGTCGGTCACACGTTCGGTACTCGACGAAGACCTTCCTCTCCCTTGTTCCAGCAGGCAACGGAGGTTGTAGCACTCTCCTCGCAATTCCGGCAGCACAACGGCGTGGTACCGGAAGTAGAGGGGAGATCCTGAGGCCGCCTTAAGCCGAGTATGGTGGAGTATGAGAGAGTTCCTCGGTGGTCTAGGGTTTAGACACACCAATTAGAAGGCTCTAATCCGGAGGCTAGGGCAATTAGAAGCTCTAAACCAAAACGGCTCTAAACCGGAGGCTAGGGCTAGGGTTTAGATTTAGAGGATAGGAACTTGTGTGTCTAGAGGAGGGAGCCCTGCCCCTCCTTATATAGGTGGAGGGGCCGGCGGACAAGGGGAGGGAGGGGAGTCCCTCCCCAACTCAGCTTGGAGGAGGCACCGCCGGTTGGAGGAGGGATTCCCTCCCCAACTCGGTTTCCCTCTCCTTCCTCTTTCCCTCTTTCCAATTTTAGCCGTTTGACTTTTCAAACTTGCTATTTGACTTTTCAATTTAGGATTCAATTTAATCCTTTATTTGGAACAGCGAGAACACTTAGTACATGATGCAATCATTCCAATATGCAATGACACATTCATGTACCCCTTCCCCTCCGGAGTGCCGGACATTCCGGAACCTTCTAGAACATTCCCGATGAAAACACCGGAATCATTCCCGAACTCCGAAACGGGACTTTCCTTATATGAATCTTATTCTCCGGACCATTCCGGATCACCTCGTGATATCCCGGATCCCATCCAAGACTCCGAACAACATTTGGTCTCTTTCTCATAATACCATAACTACTCAAACAACGTCGAATCCTTAAGTGTGTCTCCCTACGGTTCGTGAATTATGCGGACATGATCGAGACACTTCTCTGAACAATAACCAATAGAGGAATCTAGAAATTCATATGTCTCCCACATATTTCTACGATTACTTTGCGATCGAATGAACCACTTACATACGATACCAATTTCCCTTTGTCTCACGATAGTTTACTTATCCGAGGTTATGATCGCTGGTATCTCGCATACCTAGTTCAACCTCGTTACGATAAGTACTCTTTTCTCGTTCCGTGATATGTGATCCTTTGTGAGCCAGTCACATGCTTGCAAGCCAATTGGATGACATTCCACCGAGAGGGCCCAGTATATCTATCCGTCATATGGATGGACAAATCACTCTTGATCCATGTGTCTCAACCAATACTTTCCGAACACTCAATGCCACCTTTATAGCCACCCGATTCGGTGTGGTGTTTGATGTCATCAAAGCATCCATCCGGTAAGGTGATATGCATGATCTCATGGTCGAAGGAATTAGGTTACTATGTATCAGAAAGCATATAGCAATTGAACTATTGAAATGACTTGATCTTTATGCTACGCTTATCTATAGGAGTATGTCCACCATATCATTCTCCTAATGATATGATCTTGTTGTTGATAACATCTCAATGTTCATGATAGGGAAACCACAGTCATTTATCAACCAACAAGCTAGTGATGTATAGAGGCTATACTAGGGACTTCAAATTAAGTTTACAAATCACACAAGTATCAATGTTTCCTTGTTAATACTATTATAGCATGAATGTAAACATTTATCATAAACACAAAGATATAATAATAACTACATTTATTATTGCCTCTAGGGCATATCTCCAACAGTCTCCCACTTGCACTAGAGTCATCTAATCTAGATTACATGGTAATATACCGAACACCCATGGCAGTTTGGTGTTGGTCATGTTTTGCCCTCGGGAGAGGTTTAGTCAACGGATCCGCCACATTCAGATCTGTGTGTACTTTGCAAATCTTTATATCCCCATCCTGGATATGTTCTCGAATAGCGTGAAAACGTATCTTGATGTGCTTCAGCTTCTTGTGTGACCTTGGTTCTTGCGCATTGGCTATGGCACCCATGTTATCACAGTAGATAGACATTGGGTCCAGCGCACTAGGAACCACACCCAGCTCTGTAATGAACTCTTTCATCCATATCTCTTCTTGTGAAGCCTCCGAAGCAGCCATGTATTCCGATTCAGTTGAAGATCTCGCCACAACGCTTTGCTTTGCACTCCTCCAGCTAACTGCTGCACCATTCAAAATAAATATGTATCCAGATTGTGATTTAGAATCATCCGGATCGGTGTTCCAACTAGCATCGGTGTAACCGTTAACAACGAGTTGTTCATCACCTCCATAAGAAAGAACCATATCCTTAGTTCTTCTCAAGTAGTTAAGGATGTTTTTGACCGCTGTCCAATGATCCACTCCTGGATCACTTTGATATCTGCTAGTTAAACTAACAGCATATGCAATGTCGGGTCTAGTACATAGCATGGCATACATTAGAGATCCTATGGCTGAGGCATATGGAGTCTTACTCATCCTTTCTCTATATTCTGCCGATGTCGGACTTTGAGTTTTACTCAAGGTCGTATTGGGCAACATGGGCAAGAACCCTTTCTTGCTTTCTTCCATTCCAAACCTCTTTAGAACTTTGTCCAAATATGTACGCTGTGACAATGATATTTGGCGTTTCGATCTATCTCTGTAAATCTTTATGCCTAATATGTAAGCTGCTTCGCCAAGATCCTTCATTGAAAAACTATTATTCAAATATTCCTTGACACTATTAAGAAGGTCTACATCATTCCCAATCAACAATATGTCATCCACATATAATATTAAGAATGCTACAGAGCTCCCACTCACTTTCTTGTAAATACAAGCTTCTCCATAAGTTTGTATAAAACCAAAACTTTTGATCACCTTATCAAAACGTTGATTCCAACTTCGGGATGCTTGCTTCAATCCATAGATGGACCGTTGAAGTTTGCATACCTTGTTAGCATCTTCAGGATCGACAAAACCTTTGGGTTGTATCATATACAACTCTTCATCAATATCTCCATTGAGGAATGCTGTTTTGACATCCATCTGCCATATCTCATAATCATAATATGCAGCGATCGCTAACATAATCCTCACAGACTTTAGCTTCGCTACCGGTGAGAAAGTCTCATCGTAGTCAACTCCTTGAATTTGTCGAAACCCTTTTGCGACAAGTCGAGCTTTATAGACAGTAACATTACCATCAGCATCTGTTTTCTTCTTGAAAATCCATTTGTTCTCGATGACCTTCGGCCATCCTAAGTCCACCAAAGTCCATACTTGGTTTTCGTACATGGATCAAAGCTCGGATTTCATGGCTTCTTGCCATTTATTGGAATCTGGGCTCATCATCGCTTCCTCATATGTCTCGGGGTCATCGGTGTTGTCCACCAACATGACACTCATAACGGATCATACCTATCCGGGTACGAGTTCTCGTTGACCTCCGAGGCTCTGTAGCAACTTCAACCAAGTTTCATGATCATCATCATTAGCTTCCTCTCTTATTGGTGCAGCACCACAGAACTTCATCCGGTCTTTGCGCTACTCGCAATTTCGAGAAGGTTCGATAACCTCGTCGAGTTATACTTTCCTTCCAGTCATTTCTTTCGAGAGAAATTCCTTCTCTAGAAAGGATCCATTCTTAACGAAGATTTTGCCTTGGATCTATGATAGAAGGTATACCCAATAGTTTCCTTCGGGTATCCTATGAAGACGCATTTTTCCGCTTTGGGTTCAAGCTTGTCCGGCTGTAACTTCTTTACATAGGCTTCACATCCCCAAACTTTAAGGAACGACAATCTAGGTTTCTTCCCAAACCATAATTCATACGGTGTCGTTTCAACGGATTTAGATGGTGCCCTATTTAAAGTGAATGCGGCTGTTTCTAATGCATAACCCCAAAATGATAGCGGTAAATCTGTAAGTGACATCATAGAACGAACCATATCTAAGAGAGTTCGATTACGATGTTCGGACACACCATTACGCTGTGGTGTTCCCGGCGGTGTCAACTGTGAAAGTATTCCGCATTTCTTCAAATGCTCGCCAAACTCGTAACTAAGATATTCACCTCCACGATCAGAACGTAGAAATTTAATCTTCTTGTTACGTTGATTCTCTACCTCACTTTGAAACTCCTTAAACTTCTCAAAAGTCTCGGACTTATGTTTCATAAAATAGATATACCCATATCTACTCAAGTCATCCGTGAAGGTAAGAACATAACGATAACCACCGCGTGATGCTACACTCATTGGGCCACACACATCGGTATGTATGATTTCCAATAAGTCCATAGCTCGCTCCATCATACCAGAAAATGGAGTCTTAGTCATTTTTACCATCAGACATGCTTCGCATCTTTCAAGTGATTCAAAATCAAGTGATTCAAGAAGTCCATCAGAATGGAGTTTCTTCATACGTTTCACTCCAATGTGACCAAGGCAGCGATTGCCACATATAGGTCGAATTATCGCTTGATTTCAAACGTTTAGCCTCAATGTTATTGATATGTGTATTTCCACTATCGAGATTCAATAAGAATATACCATCTATCAAAGGTGCATGTGCATAAAACATATTACCCATATAAATCGAACAACCATTATTCTCGGACTTAAACAAGTAACCGTCTCGCAATAAACAAGATCCCGATATAATGTTCATGCTCAACACAGGCACTAAATAACAATTATTTAAGTATAAAACTAATCCCGATGGTAGATGAAGGGGTAGCGTGCCGACCGCGATCACATCAACCTTTGATCCGTTTCCCACGCGCATCGTCACCTCGTTTTTCGCTAGCTTCCGTTTATTCTGCAGCACCTGTTTCGAGTTACAAATATGAGCAACCGAAAAGTTATCAAATACCAGCACTACTACGGTACTTGTGAGATACACATCAATAACATGTATATCAGATATACCTTTCTTCTTGATGTTGCCGTTCTTCAGATCCGCCAAGTACTTTGGGCAATTCCGCTTCAAGTGACCTTCTCCCTTGCAGTAAAAGCACTCAGTATCAGGCTTGGGCCCAGCTTTGGTCTTCTTCGCCGGCGTGGTAACTTTATTATCACCCTTCTTGAAGTGTCCCTTGCTTAGACTTGCCTTTCTTGAATTTGGTGGTCTTATTGACCAACAACACTTGGTGCTCTTTCTTGATCTCCACTCAGACTTTAACATAGCAAACAGTTACGCAACTCTTTGTTCATGTTCTGCATGTTGTAGTTCATCACAAAGTTCTTGTAACTTGGTGGTAGTGATTGGAGGACACGGTAAATCCCCAAAGCATTAGGAATCACTATACCCAAGCTTTGAAGTTTGTTTGCGTGCCCAGACATCTTAAGCACATGCTCACTGATGGAGCTGCCCTCTTCCATCTTGCAGTTAAAGAACTTTTCAGAAGCCTCATAACTTTCAATTGCCGCATGAGTCTCAAAAATCAATTTGAGATCCTCGACAATATCATATGGGTCTGAATTCTTGTGGCATCCTGCAAAACCACTACTAGAAAATCGCGTTGTTTTTGTGCATTGCATCATCATGACCGCATGCTCATGTCATCATGCCACATTGCATTTGAGCATCGTCATCATCATGCATATTAATTTGCCTAAAAACTATTTGCGAAAGACAATCGTTTTCTAAAATTTACCCTCCTTCTATTTCAAATTAAACCCCCGGACGCTTCCGGATATTTTGTTTGTCTAAAATCTATTTATACAAGCTTATTGCAAAAGTTAAATAAAAATTATATTATTTTAGTGGGGCATTCGAACGGGCCGAATGACCCGAACGACCACCCCAGAAAAATACAAACGGCCCACCCATAATCCTACAGCTACCAACCTATCTACACACACACCCCCTCCACCTCACCCCCTCCTATCACGAGACGCCACCTCACCCTCTCCCTCTCCTCTACCAATCCTATGCCGCCACCTACTCCCTCTCCCCTCCCTCACATGCACACACAGCACACACTGCACTGTGCACTGCCACCTCACTCACCCCTCGGCCCACCCATGGACCCGCTGGACACACCCGACCGTCCCGCCTCGCCTCCCCGTGTCCCCCGTCTTCTTCCCCTGGCTTCCTCTCCCACCCCCTGGACCCCTTCCTCCTCACTCTCCTCTCGCTCTCCGGCTTCCCCTCGCTGCACAAGGCCAACCACCTTCCTCCTCGCCCCCGTCCGCTTCCCCGCCTCCACTGCGCCTGGCTCGCCATCCTCCAGCACGCCTCCCCGTGAGGACCCAGCAGCCGGCCCGCGCGCCTGGCCCACGGCCACCGACCTCGTCTGCCGCTTGCCTCCACCGCTCGGCCTCGGCCTCAGCCCGCCCGCGCTTCCCTCCTCCTCTCTCGCTGCGTTCTCCGCCCGTCTGCCTCTCCGCTCCCGTCGCGGCCACGCGTCCCCTCGCTGGCCGCCTCCACCACCGTCGGCCGCCAAGAGCTCCTCCGCCTGCCCCCACAAGCGTCGCCAGCAACCTCCGTCACCGGCGAGCCACCCACCTCCGCGCGGCCCTCCCCCTTCGGCCAAGCTCGCCGTCGCCCTCCGCGTCCTCCCTCGCCGCGATGCGCCGCCAGGAGCTGAGCCGCCGCTCCCCCTCACAGTCTCCACTCACCGTAGGACCCCTCCCCCGACCGTGGTGGCCATGGAGGGCTTCTGTTCTGCCGCTCGAGGGAGCTGCTGCTCGCGGGAGAGGCACCAAGACGTGAGCCACGGAGGGAGATGGGCAGATGGCCTTCACCGTCGCCAAGTTCCAACCATGCCATGAACAGCCGCGCCCGGGCTCCGTCCCTGTCCATGTGCTTGCCGGCCGTTGTTGTCTGATGGTGGTGTTAGGCTGTACCTGATGGATGTGTCCACCGCGCGGTTGAGGCCGAATCACCACAGCTTTTGTCTGTGTGATCCAAGGAAACCATGGTCTTCTCTCGGGACACCAAGTACTCCTATATGGTGCCGCACGCCAAGTCCTCCGTCACCGGTTAGGTGGTAACTCAAGATCGTCCACAGGGATCTGGCGTCCGAGACCAACTCGCTAAAATGCTTCGTATCAACATGATCTTCCTCGGGCCTTCGACATGGAACGCCAAGGTCCACCGGCGCCAAACCCAAGACCGACTTCGTCACCCGAGAACTCTGACAAGGACGCCAAGCTCGTCGAGATCCCGGACGCCAAGTTCTTCGTCCCGAATGACAAGTCTGACCCGAACCACAGACCCGACAAGATCTTCGCGACAATAAGAACGACACCGACCCAAGTCTTGCTTCCCGGGTACGACAAGATCGACCTCAGTCATCCGAGAACGATCCCGCCGAGACCGAACCCCAGATCCGGACCCTGAGACCGAACCCCGAACCCCGGAACCCCAAGAGCGTCGAACCCTAATGTGTGAATCCCTTCCCGGAACCCTATTTTATAATATAATACAACTTGTCGCATATTAATTGTTCATGCATGCATCCTTGTCTATGGTTTGGGGGCCTTATGCCGATTCACCTCATAATTAAATATGGGGCCCATATGCGGGCAAATCTAGTCTCATATTGGCCTCATTTAAACTTGTGTAGCGAACCGGTGCCCTCTTTTGTCTTGCTAAGGCAAAATTTAAATTGCGGGGGTTCTAAATAACTTGAACCTTTTAATTAATTGTCGGGACCCCGGTTCCGCTTAATTTTGACCTAAATGCATTGCACCTTTGCCATGCCATGCATCATACATGCATCATGCCGATCTTCTGCCGTAATCTTAAATATTGCATCCTGTGTTTATTCTAGTGTTTTGCTTCTTCGCGGATAAGGCCGTTGAGTTGATGTGAGCTTCGCCCCGATCTTCGGTCGAACCTTCGGCAATGTTTTTCAGGCGAGCATCTCCCCCTTTCTACCTATCTTACTTTTATAGTATTTATTCCCTCCTGTTGATCTATTGCTATCTGTGTTGCGATGCTCTAGTTCTCGTACCCGTGATATCCCTCGCAGCCTTATATTGCCTTGGACACATCCTATTACCTGTTGTTTGGTAGATAGTTGGACTTGCGCGCCGTAGTCGCTTGCTCAAGTGCTGTTGCGTGTTGTCAAGTGCCTCAGTTGTTGGAGTAATGCCGCATGTTTGATGTTGGAGATGATCATAGTTTTACTTATCGCTCACTTTAATTCTTGTTTAACAACTAAAATTGAAGTAAGCAGAGGCATCGGTGGGTGATAGATAATATTTGGTTTCCGAACGCCCACTTGTGTCCCGTAGGACCCCGAGTACTTGATACCTGTTCCTTGATTTATCGCGCTATCCACATCCGGGAGGTATATGGGACCCCCCTGAGCCAGAGCATGATTCATTCTTATTTCTTGGGGCCACAAACTAGTTTGAGGTTTTATTTACTATCCTGTACTTATGCCATGCTACTGCTTTATTTACGTTTGTGCGAGGAGCACACTGTACTGTTTAGGTAAGCGGAGTGTTTTCGTGGTATCGACACCCCGAGTTTTCGGGTTCCCAGTCGCTTACAGCCATTGTCGCAAACCTTGAGTCCGTCTCGGAGCTAGCTTACTTCGTTGCGGGTAAGACTCCAAGGGGTGGCCCCCTGAAATATTTCTGAATCCTGTGATTGCTTAGTCGTGAAAGCCTCGTTGGGTTTTGATTTGGTTTTTCCGAGGTTGATCGAGCGTGTGTTGCTATTGGTGCACCCCGGCCGGGTAAAACTTTCTAAAAGCCGTGTCCGCGGTTATGGATGACTTGGAGCACAGTATCTCGATCATAGACAAGCATAACTAAAGTAGTGCTATAAATTTGAATTTATAATGACTAGTAATCAGCTTCACTTTAATGGAATGGCTAAATAATACTGCCCACAATTGCTTGTTTGGATGGTAATGTACCATTGCGACCATTGACTAGTAAGTATTGCAACTACAACGGAATGGCTAAATAAAAGTACCAACAACTGCTGGGTTTTGGGTTATCTCATGCTATCTGTATCTGATTAGTAAGTGTTGCAACTACAACGGAATGGTTAACTAAAAGTGCCCACTGCTTATTTTATCAGGATGATTATCTAAACCTGACTAGTAATTGCTGCAACGATAACTGAATAAATAAAACTGCCAACTGTGTGAGTTCCTCGGTTGACTTCCTCGTTTGGTCTCGAGGGGGGAAATACCAGGATGGGTTTGTTTGATGGTAGTATCAGGTTGGTTCCGGATAGGCCCTTCTTGCCCCTCTCTGGTAGCCGCCAGTTGAATCGAGTCTCTATAGGTTGTTTAGTGCATGCTGCCGCTGCCGCTCAGTCTACCATACCTTTGTAGGCGAGGACCGCCGAATTCTAGTCTCGCCGTGCACTGGCCTCAGTACTGACGCTCCTCTTTTTCCTTTGCCCTTTGTCGGCACCCCTTTTGTTTAAGCAGGTTTTGGGATCGACGTCGTTAGCAGGGTTACCCTTCCGGCTTGGCCTGGGCAGGGTTATGGACGCCATTGGTTATACTTCAGGGCTCTTAGCCCCATTTGCATCTTGTCCGTAGCTGGACGCCCTATCGTTTTCAAGGTGATTTGGATCTTTGTACTGTATATCTGTATTCTTGACTCATGGAGTCGTGTTGTATATATATCTGTTCTGTGGGTCCCATCGAGGACTGTTGTGTAATGTTATTACTTCGTTTTCCACCCGCACGAAAGTGCCTGGTGGGCACCTTTGAATCGTTTCTATGCGAGTTTGGCGGGAATCGCTGAAACTTGCATAGGGTCGATTCTGAGGGTGTTACAATTCTCAAACCTTTTCTGAAGCTCCGATTACAAACCATACAAGATAGCACACTGAACTATGGAGTACTGATTCTTCCGAGCGAGGTAAACATTCTTTACTTCATCGGCAAGATCATGCGGGTGGTCACCCAATGTGCATCCACATAGGTCAAATTACCAGTGTGAGGACAATCCTCAAATTGCGGAACCAATCCGAAGTTGCTTCCATTGTTTTCAACTTTTCTTTCTCTAGGAACGCATTAAAATTGATGGTAGGGGCTGCCATTGATCTACAACATATTTGCAATAGTTTAGACTAAGTTTATGACAAATTGAGTTCAAATTAATAATGAAATTAAACTAGGTGAACTCCTCAAAACAATATCCCTCACATTGTTTTAGTGATCACACGAACCAAATCCACCACATCAACACCGATCATCACGAGAGTTGATATAGTTTCAATGGCGAACAATCGTCATGTTCATCATATCTACTATATGATTCATGCTTTACCTTTTCGGTGATCCGTGTTCCGAGACCATGTCTGTACAGGCTAGGCTCGTCAAGATCAAACCTTAGTTTCCGCATGAGCAAATCTGGCTTGCTCACGTTGTATACACTTGCGGAATCTAACACACCCGATCATCACGTGGTGCTTCGAAACAACAAGCTTTTAGCGGTGCTAACTAAGGGTGAACACTTTATGACTTGAAATTCATGTGCATGAGGGATCATCTTATAATGCTACCGTCGTCTACTAAGCAATACAAGATGCATAAAGGATTAACATCACATGCAATTCATAATATGTGATATGATATGGCCTTTCTTCTTTGTGCTTCCGATCTCCATATTCTAGCACGAACATGATCTCCATCATCACCGCATTGCATCAAGGTCAATGACGCTTCTACATGGTTGTCGCCCACGGCTTCAACTATTACAACTACTTTGAATAGACACGGGTCTTAACATAAATTAAAGACAACCATCGGCTCCTACCGTTGCCAACTTACAATAAGGAACATTGCATACATCAAATATAATCACAATCATGGCCATATCACATCATGCACACCTGCAAAACAAAGTTAGACGCCTCTACTTTCTTTGCATATTTTATGTGGTTTGGGGCTTTCAATAAGTGTCGTTCTAACTTACGAACAAGAACCACAACATTGATACTAGCATTGTTGATCACCCATTGTAAATTGGATCTTAACTATGCTAGGAGAAACAGGCACCATAAAGCCACTTATGCAATACAAGTTGCATGTCAAGCGTGGAGCAAGTATCATGAACGATGTCATGTAAGGTTAGCCCGGGCCGCTTCATCCCAACATACCGCAAGATGGAAAGTACACAAGAAGCAATCGACAAGAAAAGCATCAACGCCCACAATGACCATTGTGTTCTACTCGTGCAACAGATCTACATATAGACACGGCTCGATACCCTTTGTTGGGTTCGTAGCATGGAAAACAAAAATTTCTATCGCATACAAACAAACAAGCCAAGATCTATCTACTAGATTGTAGCAACGAGTCGATGGAATAACTTACCCTCGAAGATTCCAAAGTGTTTAACGAGCGGATTCTCGTGGGTGATGTAGTCGTACTCTTCCGATCTCAAGATCGTGTAGACGATCCTTCCAAGGCTGCGTTCGCAGCGCTCCCCAATCGGTCACACGTTCGATACTCGACGAAGACCTTCCTCTCCTTGTTCCAAAGAAATGGAGGTTGTAGCACTCTCCTCGCAATTCCAACTGGCAACGCGTGGTACGTAAGTAGAGGGAGATCCTGAGGCTTCGCCTTAAGCCGGAGCGAGTATGGTGGAGTATGAGAGATTTCCTCGGCGGTCTAGGGTTTAGACACACCAATTAGAAGGATCTAATCAGGAGGCTAGGGCAATTAGAAGCTCTAAACCAAAACGGCTCTAAACCGGAGGCTAGGGCTAGGGTTTAGATTTAGAGGATAGGAACTTGTGTGTCTAGAGGAGGAGCCTGCCCTCCTTATATAGGTGGAGGGGCGGCGGCCAAGGGAGGAGGTAGTCCCTCCCAACTCGGCTTGGAGGAGGCGCCCGGTTGGAGGAGGATTCCTCCCAACTCGGTTTCCCTCTCCTTCCTCTTTCCCTCTTTCCAATTTTAGCCGTTTGACTTTTCAAACTTCCTATTTGACTTTTCAATTTAGGATTCAATTTAATCCTTTATTTGGAACAGCGAGAACACTTAGTACATGATGCAATCATTCCAATATGCAATGACACATTCATGTACCCCTTCCCCTCTGGAGTGCCGGACATTCCGGAACCTTCTAGAACATTCCCGATGAAAACACCGGAATCATTCCCGAACTCCAAAACGGGACTTTCCTTATATGAATCTTATTCTCCGGACCATTCCGGATCACCTCGTGATATCCCGGATCCCATCCAAGACTCCGAACAACATTCGGTCTCTTTCTCATAATACCATAACTACTCAAACAACGTCGAATCCTTAAGTGTGTCTCCCTACGGTTCGTGAATTATGCGGACATGATCGAGACACTTCTCGAACAATAACCAATAGAGGAATTTGGAAATTCATATGGCTCTACATATTTCTACGATTACTTTGCGATCAAATGAACCACTTACATACGATACCAATTTCCCTTTGTCTCACGATAGTTTACTTATCCGAGGTTATGATCGTCGGTATCTCTGCAGATACCTAGTTCAACCTCGTTCGATAAGTACTCTTTTCTCGTTCGTGATATGTGATCCCTTGTGAGCAGTCACATGCTTGCAAGACAATTGGATGACATTCCACCAAGAGGGCCCAGTATATATCCGTCATATGGATGGACAAATCCACTCTTGATCCATGTGTCTCAACCAATACTTTCCGAACACTCAATGCCACCTTTATAGCCACCCAGTTACGGTGTGGTGTTTGATGTCATCAAAGCATCCATCCGGTAAAGGTGATATGCATGATCTCATGGTCGAAGGAATTAGGTTACTATGTATCAGAAAGCATATAGCAATTGAACTATTGAAATGACTTGATCTTTATGCTACGCTTATCTATAGGAGTATGTCCACCATATCATTCTCCTAACGATATGATCTTGTTGTTGATAACATCTCAATGTTCATGATAGGGAAACCACGATCATTTATCAACCAACAAGCTAGTGATGTATAAAGGCTATACTAGGGACTTCAAATTAAGTTTACAAATCACACAAGTATCAATGTTTCCTTGTTAATACTATTATAGCATGAATGTAAACATTTATCATAAACACAAAGATATAATAATAACTACATGTATTATTGCCTCTAGGGCATATATCCAACAAGTACCTCTGTTTCTTGTCACAGGGGGAGCCCCCGAGTGTCTGAAAAATTTTCTTGTCTTGTTCTTTCTTCGAGTCTCCGGGGGGAGCCCCCGAGCGTTTTCGTGTGCGAGTTTTTGCTTTTATTCCTTCGTGTTGGGCGCAGCCCCAAGTCCTTTTTCCTTACTGGTAGTTCTTCTTCCTACAGCCTTTTGTGCAGGATGCCAAGCGGTAAGTGCGAGCACTGTCCGGAGGCCAACCTCCGGCGACTTCAAGGTACCGTGCTTTGGTGCTTCTTTCTTTATTACTATCTTGCTTCGGCTCGCATGTTTCGAATGCAGAGGAGCATAACACTTCCCTCCGTGAGATTGACGCTCTCAAGAAGAGCCTTGGTCAAGCGGAGAAGAAGGCCGAGGCCGCCGCCGGTGCGAAGGAGCGCGTCGAGCTGGAGCTGGCCAAGGCAGCCGAGGCTAAGGAGCGCCTGCAGCAGGAGGCCACGGACCGCGAGGAGCAGCTGGCCACTGATGCGACTGCGCGTGAAAGAGAGGTGACAAGCTCATGGTGCTGCCAAAGGCTTTCGGGTGAGCGTCTTATTTTTACTCCTTTTCGCTTGTTTTCTTGTCTTTCTTCTGTGATGATTTCTTCATTCCTTTTCTCCTTTTTTTGTCTCAGATGCCGTAGGCATAGAATTTGACCGTGGCGCTCTGGAGCACGGGAGTGCTCTAGATGATGCAACTGCAGCGGTCGAAGATCGCTGCAGCACCGTCGTCAATTCACTCGCCAAGGCCAAGGAGGTCCTTGGCCACTTCTACAAGGATCTTGTACCCAAGGGCGCGGCCCTTGATGATGTTGACGCCCTGGTGGAGGCTTTGTCAGCCGAAGCTCCTGCGGCGTACAAGCGCAAACAGAAGGGCATCGGTGCGTCCGTCGGGCTGGCGATGGCCTTGGCGGCTGGGGCGGAGCTGGACCTTCCCCAGATCACCTCCCGGATGCCGACGAGCGCGGATGGATCTGAGGTAGCTTTTGCTACCTATTCTGCTCGCTGTAAGCGATATGGGCCGAAACTCATTGATCTGCTGTCCGAGTATGCGTTGCGGCAACAGGGGGAAGCCAAAGCGAGGCAGTCCGGCTCTGAGGCTACTCAGGGTGCCGCATCTTAGGCGTTGTAGCTGTAGGATAGTTTGTAGTCTTCTTTTGCTGTAACTATGTTGAGGAACAAAATCATTGTGTCACGTAGTGGCCTTTATATGCTTAATGAATTCTGCTGAGTTGTGCTCTTCTCTGTCTGAATGTTTATGTCCTTTGCTTTTCTGCTGTTCTAGGTTCCTTCGGGTGCTGACCCCGTTGACACCTCGCCTGCAGCGCAACTGCGGCCATCTTCGGATGATTCCTCACAACTCGCTTTTCTTCGGGACCGTGTTCGTAGTCTTGAGAGGGAGTTGCTTGGGGTGCGTGGTCACGCCGATGTTTGGAAGTCCAAGGCAGATCGCGGTGCGGCCAGGGAGGAGTACTTAATGGCGGAACTGCTTCGGCTGTCTGAGCAGCTTCAATGTAAGTTGTTCTTTGTTTCGAGCTGCAACTCAGATTTTCGGATGCGCCTGCTGGCCTTGCGTCTTATTTTCTGCGAGTGTCGCAGGTGCTAACCTTGCTCCGAGGGAGGAGAAGGAGCGTGTCGCTGTTCGGGTCAATTTCTTGACTCAACAAGACATGGAAGTTGGCGGCTTCTTCTGGATGGATCGTGACCGTGCCATCGCTCTGGCAACGGTGCAGGATCGCGTTCACCAGGTATCACGGGTGCTTCGCCAAGTGCAGACTTCGCTCTCATCGGTTCTGCATGTGATGTTTCCCCTGGATGTTGTGCCAACAACCCTGTCCGGCCTTCTGTCTAGATTTTGGAGCGTGACTCATGTCCAGGAACTAGTGAGGCAGTAGCTCGTCGCAGGGGTGAAGGCTGCGTTGTCCCTTGTGAGGCTGCACTGGCCTGATGTAGATTTGTCTGCTGTGGAGGCTGGGCCACCTCCTCGACCGGATGGTGATGAGTGGGACATGCGTCCACATTATGCGGTTGTAAGGCAGTATGCCGAACAGGTCGTAGATTTGTTTGAGCAGCGTGCTCAAGTTATTGTTCAGAATAGGTAGTACCTGTAAAAGAGATAGATGTAAAATTTGTATATTTCGACTGAGCGTGTTGTGCCCTTTGTTATAAAGGTTTGTTTGTTGTAAGCACGCAGTGCTTTGTTTGAGTACGTGTGGCATCCCGCTAAAACCACTACTAGAAAATCGCGTTGTTTTTGTGCATTGCATCATCATGACCGCATGCTCATGTCATCATGCCGCCTTGCATTTGAGCATCGTCATGTCATCTTGCACTTGTTTGCATAAAACCATTTTCGAAAAGCCTGTTTCCGTTTTCTAAACGCCCCGTATGGATTTCAAATCCAAAACCCGGGTCTCCGGAATATTTGTTTTGTCTAACCGCGGTTTTGCAAAAGCCCTGTTTTAAGTAAATAAAATATTTAAGTATTTTAGGGGGCAGCCAGACCGGGCCGATCCGACCCAGTCGGCCACCCCAGTACAAAACCAGCCTACCCAAAAATCTATTCCTACCCAATCCTAATCTACCCAGCCCCTCCACCTCACCCCCTCCAATCACATGTCGCCACCTCACCTCTCATACCTCCTCCCACCTATAGCCGCCTGCCACCTCACCCAGCTGCCTCCACTCCCTTCACACAGCCACTCTCACCCTCACCACCACTCCCAGGCCCCCACACGCTGCCTCCCCCCACTCCCCTGGGCCCCACCCAGACCTGCCCACAGGACACGCCCCTGGACCCCTCACCTCACCCCGACCCCCGCTCTCTCCTTCCCCCGTATTCCTCTCTGCACCCCGAGACCACCACTCCGCCTCCACCCGCAGCCACCTCGCCGCCCTCCTCCCCTCCATGCAGGCGCCTCCCGCCAGGGGCGCCGCCAGAGCCCCTCGCCATGACCATCACGACCCAAACTCCTCTTGCCTCTTCCTCCCCAACCACCATGTGTTTGGTGATGTTGATGGACCCATGGCGATTCACCAAGATCGAATGATCATCAAGACGAATGACAAGTTATTCATCATAACCAAGTCCTTCTTCCCGCTCTTCATCTAACCCCGGAACCAAGATCGCGAACCCAATGTGTGACTATTTTATAAATTGCCAACTATATAAATTGTTGCATATTAATTGAGCATGCTCGCATACATCTCATGTGGTTTGGGGGCATTACGCGATTCATCTCATAATTAAATATGGGGCCATATTAATCTAGTCTTATATTGGCCCCATTTAAATTTGTGTAGCGAACCGGTGCTATCTTTTGCCATGTTAAGACCACATTTAATTTGCGGGGTATCTAAACAACATGAACCGTTTAATTAAATGTCGGGACCCCGGTTCCGCTTAATATGATCTAATTGCATTGCATCTTTGCCATGTCATACATCATACATGCATCATACCCGATCTTTTGTCGTAGTATTAAATAGTGCATCCGGTGTTTATTCTAGTGTTTTGCTTCTTCGCGGATAAGGCCTTTGAGTTGATGGATCCGATCTTGGATGAACCTCGACAATGTTTTAGCATCTCCCTTTCTACCTATCTTACTTTTATAGTCTTTATTTCCTCCTGTTGATCTATTGCTAATGCTCTAGTTTTGATATCCCTTGCAGCCCTATATTGCCTTGAACACATCCTATTCCTGTTGTTTGGTAGATAGTTGGGCTGCTTGCTCAAGTGTGTCTTGCCACATGTTGTTGTTGGAGATGATCATGGCTTTAATTATTGTCAATTTAATTATTGTTTAATAACTAAAATTGAAGTAGAGGCATCGGTGGGTGATAGATAATATTTGGTTGACCCGAGTTCTTGACACCAATGGCTAATTTCATACTACCAATTTTTGGTTTTGGTCGGCGAGGTAAAATGTATCTCTACTAGTAATTATTTGCAACTACAATCTATTGGCTGATGTTACAGATCGTAGTAGCTCAACTCAGCGCGAGCCCCTTACAAGTCCAAAATTTCAGGATAACGACTCTTAGCTTGTTAGTACGCTTACATCGAACCAGTGGTGTGGCATCCCGCAAAACCACTACTAGAAAATCGCGTTGAATTTGTGCATTGCATCGTCATCATCATGCATTGTTCGCCAAAACTATTTTCGAAAACCCCGATTTGTTTTCCAAACGCCCCATCTTTTATTCAAACGCCAAACCCCGGGGCTCCGGAGTATTTTATTTTGTTGCTATCGGTTTGCAAATGTTCTAATTAAAACAAATAAAATTTATAATTATTTTTGTAGGGGCAGTCGAACGGGCCAACCCGACCCGAACGACCGCCCCATATTTTTAAATCGGTCCAACCTGCGCCCCATCTAATCCTAGACCTACCCAGAAACCTACCCACCCTACCTGGCCACATCACCCCAGCCAATAGGCCTGTGCCACCTCAGCTCCCCTCTCCCCTCACCCACTCAGAACCTGCCACCTAGCCTCACCCCTCCTCTCTCTCTCTCCCCTCTTCCCCCCACGTCAGCAACCCACACCCCCCCTTTTTCTCTTTTCTCTCACAGCCGTTCCTACCCTCCCTCTCTTCCTCTCCCTTACACTCCTGGCCCACCCCCTCTCTGGACCCACTCCCCACAGCCCCTGCTGTCCCCACCTCCCCAGGCCCACCCGCACCCCGCGTCCCTCCCCCGTCCTCTTCCTTCCTCCCCACCTCGCTCTCCTCGCACTCCCCCCCAGCAGCGCCCCACCGCCTCCATCCGCCTCCAGGCGCGCCTCCTCCCAGACGCCTCCTTCTCCAGATCCTCTCCCCAGCGGCCGGCCGTGCCATTGCTCCTTCTTTCCGCCAAGACCGCCACCCGCTCTCCGGTCCCCCGCTGCTCGCCTGGGCCCCTCTCCTTCCCGTGGCGCCCTCCGCCTCATGGCCGGGCTCTGCCTCCCGCTCGCCCGCGAGGCCCTTCCTCCCCCAAGCGCCTCGCCCCGCACACCGGAGGTCGCGCCCCCACCGCCGGTCTGCTTCGCTCCTTCCGAGCCTCCTCTGCAAGCTTCCTTCGGGCCCCCTTCAACCTCGCCGCTGCGCGTCGCTCAGGCCACGCCTGCCTCGCCCCGGCAAGCTCACCTCCGCCCGCCGGAGTTTTCGCCGCCCCGACCAAGTCACCGCCCCCGTCGTTCCCATCCGGCGCCAGCTCCCGCGCCCTTCAGCACCGACCCTCCCCAGGCAGCAGCTCGCCGGCCTCGCCCTTCCCCTGCCGCGGCCGAGCTCGCCCCCTCGAGACTTCCCCTGCAGAGCCTCGCCCCGTGCCCCCGTCGTCTCCGGCCACCGCATCACGATGGCGGCAGTCAACATCCAGGAGGCTCTGTTTTGGAAGGGAAAGTTTGAGATGGTCATCGATCAGCAACATCTGGGAGTGCTGTTAGATTGACAGACAGAGAGATGTGTGGTGACAATAAGGCGTCGACAGGACATTGGAACATTGTGCCAGAACTTCCGAAGATCGATCCCGGCGAGCCAAACCAAACCACCCCGAGCCCCAAGATCTTCGTGTTGACGAGATCGACAACGACAAGTTTTCAGACGCCATGTTCTCCTTCATGGATCCTCTTGAACTCCGTCCGGGTACCCGTCGAACCCCGCACCAAGTTCTTCGACCGGAGACCGATCCGTCAAATGCGACAAGACCTCCGTCCCGGCACCATCAAGACCTTCGCCACGGAACGCCGAGACCCGGGAGACCCCGAAGCCGGGAACCCCGACAGGAACCACGACACGGATACACCGAGCTCTTCCTCGAGGACGCCAAGATCGCCACCTGTACCACAAGTACCGCACCCCGCACGCCAAGCTCTTTTCCCGAACGCCAAGAACGCCGATGCGGATACGACAAGTGCTTCACCCGAACGCCATGCTCGTCGTCATGACCCGAAGACCGTGAATGCGACAAGAACGACACCGACGCAAAACGCCAAGTACTTCTTCCCGGAACGCAAGATCTGCCCGTTACCGAGAGCTAGAGAACGATCCCGCCGAGACCGAACCGTCGAACCCTGGACCCCGAGTTCGACCCTGAACCCCGGAACCCTAACAAGATCGCCGAACCCTAAATGTGTGAACCTTTCCGAAAACCCTATTTTATAAATGCATAATAACAACTTGATCGCATATTAAATTGTCATTCCCGCATGCATATTTGTGGTTTGGGGGCCTTATGCCGATTCACCTAATAATTAAATATGGGGCCCATATGCGGCAAATCTAGTCTCATATCGGCCTCATTTAAACCTGTGTAGCGAACCGGTATCTTGTCTTGCCTTGCTAAACAACATTTAATTTGCGGGGGTTCTAAATAACTTGAACCATATAATCATTTGTCGGGACCCCGGTTCCGCTTAATCTTGACCTAATTGCATCGCACCTTGCCATGCCATACATCATGCATGCATCATGCCGGTCTTTTGCCGTGTATTAAGTATCGCATCCGGTGTTTCTTCTAGTGTTCTGCTTCTTCGCGGATAAGGCCGTTGAGTTGATGTGAGCTTCGCCCCGATCTTCGGGGAAAACCCTCGACAAAGTTTTCAGGCGAGCATCTCCCCCTTTCTACCTATCTTACTTTTATAGTCTTTATTCCCTCCTGTTGATCTATTGCTACCTGTGTTGCGATGCTTTAGTTTCCGTACCTGTGATATCCCTTGCAGCCCTATATTTGCCTTGGACACACCCTATTACCTGTTGTTTGGTAGTTAGTTGGACTTATGGCGTAGTTGCTTGCTCAAGTGCTGATGTGTGTCGTCATACGCCACAGTGATGATGTATTGCCACATGTTGTTGTTGGAGATGATTCTAGCTTTACTTATTGTCACTTTAATTTCTGTTTAACAACTAAAATTGAATAAGCAGAGGCATCGGTGGGTGATAGATAATATTTGGTTTCCGAACGCCCACTTGTGTCCCGTAAGACCCCGAGTACTTGATACCTGTTCCTTGATTTTTGCGCGCTATCCACATCCGGGAGGTATATGGGACCCCCCTGAACCAGAGCTTGATTCATTCTTATTTCTTGGGGCCACAAACTAGTTTGAGGTTTTATTTACGATCCTGTACTTATGCCATGTTTTACCGCTTTATTTACGATTGTGCGAGGTACTGCACACTGTACTGTTTAGGATCGGACCACGATTTCGCGGTGTCGACAAGCTCCGTTTGGGGTTCCCAGTCGTTCTGGGTCCCGCCAAACCTTGAGGCCGTCTCGAGCTTGTCTACGTTGCGGGTTCTACTCAAAGGGTGGCCTGAAATATTTCTGAATCTGTGATTGTTCGGTGAAAGCCTCGTTGGGTTTTGATTTGGTTTTCGAGGTTGATCGAGCGTGTGTTGCTATTGGTGCACCCGCCGGTAAAACTTTCTGAAAGCCGTGTCCGCGGATATGGACGACTTGGAGCACAGTTTCTTGATCATAGACAAGCATAACTAAAGTTTACTGTTATAAATTTGACTTATAATGACTAGTAATCAGCTTCACTATAACGGAATGGCTAATTAATACTGCCCACAATTGCTTGTTTGGTGGTCGCTTGCGACAAATGTATCTGACTAGTAATTATTGCAACTACAACGAATTGGCTGAATAAAAGTACCAACAACTGCTGGGTTATGGGTTTATCTCATGCTACTCATATCTGATTAGTAATTGATGCAACTATAACGGAATGGTTAAATAAAAGTGCCCACTGTTTACTTTATCAGGACGATTATTTAAACCTGACTAGTAAAGTGCCGCAACTATAACTGAATAAGTAAAACTGCCAACTGTGTGAGTTCCTCGGTTGACTTCCTCGTTTGGTCTCGAGGGGGAAACACCAGGATGGGTTTGTTTGGTGATAGTTTCAGGTTGGATCCGGATAGGTCATTCTTACCCCCTCTGAATTACCGCCATTTGTATCGAGTCTCTATAGGTTGTTTAGTGCATGCTGCCGCTGCCGCTTCAGCCCACCATACCTATGTAGGCGAGGACCGCCGAATTCTAGCCTCGCCGTGTACTGGCCTCAGTACTGACGCTCCTTCTTTGTTTTCTGCTTTGCCCTTTGTCGGCACCCCTTTTGTCAAGCAGGTTTTGAGATCGACGCCGTTAGCAGGGTTACCCTTCCGGCTTGGCCTGGGCAGGGTTATGGACGCCATTGGTTATTCTTCAGGGCTCTTAGCCCCATTTGCATATTGTCCGTAGCTGGACGCTCTATCGTCTTCAAGGTGATTTGGATCTTTGTATATTATATCTGTATTCTTGACTCATGGAGTCGCTTATATATATATCTGTTCTGTGGGTCCCATCGAGGACTGTTGTGTGATGTTATTACTTCGTTTTCCACCCGCACGAAAGTGCTTGGTGGGCACCTTTGAATCGTTTCTATGGGTTTGGTGAATTTTGCCCAAACTTGCATAGGTCCGATTCGAGGTGTTCTGAGAGCCCCTCGGCATTTTCGCCCCTGGCCTCCCGACCTCCTCGCCTCCGGTCCTCCTCGTCTCGGCGCGCGGCCAGAAGCCGCCACGCGTCGGGCTCCTCCCCGCCGCCATGACCATCCGCAGCGCCATGGCTCTCTTCCCCACCACCGACCGCGACCCTCCGCCATCCGCGTCCGGACGCCCGCCCTCGGCAGGCCACAGGAGCCGCCGCCGCCAGGCGCGCCCATGGCGTCAAGGCCACCGCCACCCCTCCGGCTCGCCGTCCCCGCGAGCGTGCCTCTGCCGTCTGGCCTCCTCTGCACGTGCGGCGCAGCCTCCATGGCCTGTTTCCCCTGTTCCCCTTTGACCTCGCTGCGCCGGCCGAGCTCTGCCTCCACGACCCGAACTCCTCCGGCTTGCCGATTGCGGCCAGGCCCCACTGCCTGCCTTGCCTCTTCCCGGCCCACCTGCGGCCGAGCTCACCCCTATCGCCGAGCCGCCTCACCCAGCTCCCCAACCACCACTCTGTGAATCGTCCTGTCCGCACGCCATGTGTTTGGTAGTGTGCGCATGTGTGTTATGGTGGTGATGTTTGTGGTGGTTCAGTGATGTAACGGTAAAGACCGTGTGAAGATGGACCCATGGCGATGCTTCGCTCCCGACAACCCTCCTTCATACGAGTTAGACGAGCACCTCACCAAGATCGACAAGACCATCGCGACGCCAAAACCAAGTCCGCCGATGATCATCAAGACGAATGACAAGTTATTCATCATGGAACACTGAACCCCGTCGAACACCAAGACCCTCGGAATCGCCAAGTTCTTCCTCTCGGATCCGAAGACGCCGAGACCCGGGACACCAAGATCTCAGCCGTGTTACGACAAGACCGACGCTAGGACCCGAACCTGAAGAACGCCAAGATCGCCGACGCGGATACGCCAAGTTCTTCGCCTCGAATGCCAAGACCGACTTGATGGCGCGGGCCCAACAAGATCTTCGCAGCGACAAGATCGGCACCGACCAGGGCGGTTCCGATGTGCCCCCGACACCGAACCAAGTCCTTCTTCCCAGAACGCCAAGCTCTTCATCTTGTATCCGACCTTCGAAGACCGATCCCGTCGAACCCTGAACCCTGAGACCGAACCCCGAACCCCCGGAACCAAGATCGCCGAACCCAATGTGTGACCCCTTTTCCGAGCCCCTATTTTATAAATTGCCAACTATATAAATTGTTGCATATTAATTGAGCATGCTCGCATACATCTCATGTGGTTTGGGGGCATTACGCCGATTCATCTCATAATTAAATATGGGGCCATATGCGGGCTAATCTAGTCTTATATTGGCCCCATTTAAATTTGTGTAGCGAACCGGTGCTATCTTTTGCCATGTTAAGACCACATTTAATTTGCGGGGTATCTAAACAACATGAACCGTTTAATTAAATGTCGGGACCCCGGTTCCGCTTAATATGATCTAATTGCATTGCATCTTTGCCATGTCATACATCATACATGCATCATGCCCGATCTTTTGTCGTAGTATTAAATAGTGCATCCGGTGTTTATTCTAGTGTTTTGCTTCTTCGCGGATAAGGCCTTTGAGTTGATGCGAGTGTCGATCCGATCTTCGGATGAACCTTCGGCAATGTTTTTCAGGCGAGCATCTCCCCCTTTCTACCTATCTTACTTTTATAGTCTTTATTTCCTCCTGTTGATCTATTGCTATCTGTGTTGCGATGCTCTAGTTTTCGTACCCGTGATATCCCTTGCAGCCTTATATTGCCTTGAACACATCCTATTCCCTGTTGTTTGGTAGATAGTTGGGCCTGCGCTTCGTAGTCGCTTGCTCAAGTGTTGTTGCGTGTCGTCCAGTACCACAGTTGTTGGAGTCTTGCCGCATGTTTAAGGTTGGAGATGATCATGGCTTTAATTATCGTTTAATTCAATTATTGTTTAATAACTAAAATTGAAGTAGGTAAATGCAGAGGCACCGGTGGGTGATAGATAATATTTGGTTTCTGACCGCTCACTGGTGTCCCGTAGGACCCCGAGTTCTTGACACCTATTCCGAGATCGAGCGCGCTAACCACATGTGGGATGTATGGGCACCCCATCGATTTAGTACCTGATTTCAAAGTACTGTACTGGGGGCCACACGAAGTTTGGGGCTTTATTACTATTCTGTACTTATGCCATGCTTTACTGCTTTATTTACGATTGTGCGAGGAGCACCTGTACTGTTTAGGATTGTGACCCGTTTTCGCTGTATCGACAAGCCCGAGAGTTTCGGGTTCCTAGTCGTTTACAGCCGGCTCCACAAACCCTGAGTCCGTCTCGCAGACCGGCCGACTTCGTTGCGGGTAGACTTGGTGGGGTGGCCCCCATGTACTTACTTTGGGTCTGGGAAACGTCATGACTTAGGCCCCGCAGACATACCGATGGGTGTATGTTAATTGATCTGGCAAAAAGGGTCGAAGTGCGTGTGGATACTTTGGTGCACCCCTGCAAGGTTAAATCTTTTCGAGAAGCCGTGTCCGCGGTTATGGACGACTTGGAGCACAGTGCTTGATCATAGACAACTATAACTAAAGTTTACTGTTATAATTTGACTTGTATCCGATATGACTAGTAATCAGCTTCACTACAACGGAATGGCTAAATAAAAGTACCAACAACTGCTGGGTTTTGGGATATCTCATGCTAATTGTAACTGACTAGTCAGTGTTGCAACTACAACAGAATGGTTAACTAAAAGTGCCCACTGCTTATTTTATCAGGATGACTCATGTTATCTATACTTGACTAGTAATTGCTGCAACGATAACTGAATAAATAAAACTGCCAACTGTGTGAGTTCCTCGGTTGACTTCCTCGTTTGGTCTCGAGGGGGAAATACCAGGATGGGTATGTTTGGTGGTAGTATCGAGTTGGTTCGAATAGGTCTTTCTTACCCTCTCGATAGCCGCCAATTATATCGAGTCTCTATAGGTTGTTTAGTGCATGCTGCGCTTTCGATCCACCATACCTATGTAGCGAGGACCGAGAATTCTAGCCTCATGCATCTTGGCCTCGATCGACGCCTCTTTTCCTTTGCCCTTTGTCGGCACCCCTTTTGTTTTAGCACGTTTGAGATCGGCGTCGTTAGTGGTTACCCTTCCGCTTTGGCAGGGGTTATGGACGCCATTGGTTATTCTTCAGGGCTCTTAGCCCCATTTGCATCTTGTCCGTAGCTGGACGCTCTATCGTTTTGAAGGTGATTTGGATCTTTGCTCTGTATATCTGTATTCTTGACTCATGGAGTCGTGTTGTATATATATCTGCTCATGGGTCCCATCGAGGACTGTTGTGTAATGTTATTACTTCCGTTTTCCACCCGCACTAAGTGCTGGTGGCACCTTTGAATCGTTTCTATCGCGGGTTTGGCGGAAGTGCTGAAACTTGCATAGGGCCGATTCCCGAGGGTGTTACTGACGTGTCCTTTCGTTTGCTCGACGTTGTCACCTACTCGGTGTACACGTGATCCTCGGTCGATGAAATCGTGAGGTGGGGACCCCGAGTGCGTTTGTAGCATAAAGTAAAGTTGCAAATAGCGAAAAAAATTTGGGGAGACACTTAGCTTTATTTATATCGTAATGGAGGAAGTACATTGTTAATTTGAATAGCCTTGGTGAAAAGCCTTATTGAAAGTAAAGGGTAGGTAGCTAGGGTAGAATCGCATCTTGCGCGATGTTCCATGGGTTGGAGTATGCGACTCCAGACTCCACGTGCTTCAGGCGATAGGCGCCACCTGGGATGACCTTGGTGATGATGTAGGGTCCTTCCCATGGTGACTCGAATTTCTTCGGTCGCTCTTGCTTGAGTCGCAAGACGAGGTCTCCTTCGACGAAGGACCTTGGGCGCAGTCGGTGGCTGTGGTAGTTGCAGAGACTCTGCTGGTACACCGCTGATCGAGTTGCTGCTACGTCTCTTGCTTCATCGAGTGTGTCGACGGCATCTTCGAGTGCAGCCGTGGATTCGGCTTCGCTGTAAGCGACGACCCAGGGGGCCTAGTGGCGTACTTCGGCTGGTAGCACGGCCTCGGCTCCGTGCACCATGAAGAACGGCGTGTAGCCGGTGGAGCTGTTTGGCGTAGTACGCAAACTCCATAGGACAGATGGCAGCTCTTTCGTCTAGGCTCCGGCCTTTCGTTCGAGTGGGCTCACGAGGCGCTTCTTGATGCCAGCGTCGATTAGGCCGTTGGCCTTTTTGACTTGCCCGTTCGTTTGCGGGTGAGCCACTGAGGCGTATATGATGTTGATCCCGAGGCCTTCGCAAAAGTCTTGGAATTCTTTGGAGATGAAGTTTGATCCATTGTCGGTGATGATGTTGTGCGGTACACCGAACCTGTAGACAATGGACCCGAAGAACTTGACGGCGGTCTTGCCCTTTTGGTTGGTGATCGGCATGGCCTCGACCTACTTGGTGAATTTATCGACTGCGACCAAGAGGTAAACGTGCCCCCCTTTCGAGGACTTCGGCAGTTTGCTGATCACGTTGAGGCCCCATTGGGCAAAGGGCCAGGCTATAGGTATGGGTCTGAGCTCTGACCCGGGTGCGTGCCGTTTGTCGGCGAACCTTTGGCACCCTTTGCATGACGATGTCCTTTGCGTTGCTCATGGCCGTTGGCCAGTAGAATCCAGCTCGTAGAGCTTTGGCGACAAGGGAGCGGCTGCCTGCATGATAGCCGCAGATGCCCTCGTGGATGTCTTGGAGGATGGCTTTCCCGTCACCGATGGTGACGCACCTTTGTAGTACACCCGTAATACTGCGCTTGTACATCTCGCCATTGATGATGGTGAACGCTTTTGACCGACGAGATATGCGCCGGGCATCTGTCGGGCTGTCAAGCAGTTCTCCGTTTATCAAGAACTGGAGGTATGGTCGTGTCCAAGTTTCTTCGACTGCCATGACCTGCATCAGGTTGACCATAGCGACCTCTGTGTCCAGTTTCTCGGGTCCTTCGTGTCCTTCGGGCAGCATAGCCCCCAAGTGTTCTGCTTCTTCGAGTGATCCCTTGGGGAATTTCCGCTTGATGGATGGCACGCAGATCTGTTCGAGGAACACACCTGGTGGTACCTTTGCGTAGGTGGAGCCGATGTTGGAGAGTCTGTCGGCTTCCTTGTTGCTTTCTCTCCCGACGTGGCGAAGCTCGTAGCCGTCGAATTCTCCTCCGAGTGCGTTGTAGAGTGCGCGGTACGCAATCATGTTTTCGGCGTGTGTGTTGCACTCGTTCATCGTCTGCTGGACGACGAGGTTGGAGTCACCGTAGATGACCAGGCGCGTTGCGCTGCAGATCTTTGCCATCCTCATGCCATGGATGAGGGCTTCGTATTCGGCCTCGTTGTTGGAAGCTCGAATTTCATCCGAGGACGTACTTCATCCGTCGCCTCGGGAGGTCAAGATGACCCGGCTCGCTCCAGCTTCACGCTTGAGCCGTCGAAGTGCATCGTCCATGATGCGACATGTGCTGGGTGTCCGCAGCTGCAGCTCCATCCAATGTACAAGGAAGTCCGGGAGGACTTGAGATTTGATTGCGAGTCGCTCTCGTAGACGATGTCCAGGGGTGACAGTTCGATGCCCCATAGGGCCACGCGTCCTGTGGCCTCTGGGTTATTCAGGATGCTGTTCAGGGGTGCCTCGTTGATGACCATCACCTGGTGCTCCTGGAAGTAATGGCTCAGCCGTCGAGCCGTCATTAACACGCCGTAGGAGAGTTTATGGTAGTAAGGGTACCTCTGCTTTGTTGTCGTCAGTACCTCGCTGAGGTAGTAGATTGGGCGTTGGACCCCGTGGGTCTTGCCCTCTTTGGGTCATTCGACCACTAGCACGGTGCTGACCACCTGATGTGTGGCTGCTATGTACAGCAGCAGAGGTTCGTGCTCCTTTGGCGTGACCAGGACGGGCGAGGTGGAGAGTAGCCGTTTGAGGTTTTCGAACGCATCGTCGGCGTCCACAATTTATCCGCCTTATGGCGTTGGTAGAATGGCAGGGCCTTCTCGCCCATGCGGCTGATGAATCTGCTCAATGCAGCTATTCGTCCTGCGAGCTGCAGAACACCCTTGAGGTTTTTCGGCTTCTCCATCGCCATGATGGCCCTGATTTTCTTCAGGTTCACCTCGATCCCTCGCTGAGAGATGAAGTACCCAAGCAGCTGACCCGATGGGACGCCGAAGGCGCACTTTTCGGGGTTGAGTTTGATCCTGTAGCGGTCGAGGTTGTCGAATGTCTCGCGGAGATCGTCGATAAGTGTCCTCGCCTCCCTGGTTTTTATGACTATGTCGTCGACGTAGACTTGAACGTTGCGACCGATCTGGTCCTTGAGGCATGCCTGCATGCATCGCTGGTACGTGGCGCCTGCGTTCTTTAGCCCAAAGGGCATTGTGTTGTAGCAGAACACTCCGAACGGTGTGATAAACGTTGTTTTCTCCTGATCTTCGACCTTGAGTCGAATCTGGTTGTAGCCTGAGTAGGCGTCAAGGAAGGAGAGTTTCTCGCAACCTACAGTCGAATCGATGATCTGATCGATCCGAGGAAGAGGGAAATGGTCCTTTGGGCAGTGCTTGTTTAGCGACATGAAATCCACGCACATCCGCAGGATGTCCGTGTCCTTCTTTGGGACCATCACTGTATTTGCAAGCCACTCGCTTTCTTTGATTTCCCTGATGAAGTCTGCAGCGAGTAGTCTGTTGATTTCTTTGCCGATAGCTTCGGCCCGTGGCTCGGACAGTCTCCGGATGGACTGCTTGACGGGCTTGGTGTCTGGAAAGACGTTGAGTGCGTGCTCGGCGAATTCCCTGGGAACTCCTGGCATGTCCGCAGGACACCAGGCGAAGATTTCCCAGCGCTCACGGAGGAATTCGACGAGCGCGCCTTCCTATGCAGGGCTGAGGTCGTTGGCGATCAGCGCCGTCTTGGAGGCATCCGTCGGATGGACTTGCACCTTCTTTGTGTTGACGGTGGAGTCGAAAGACATGTCAGGTGCGTTTTGTCGTGCGACTGGGGGTGCCCCATTGTCCGTCACCTCGCGGAGCCTTAGGAGCTCCTCCTGCATGCCGAATGACTGGGAGATTCTGTTGAAATATCTGTCGCATTGGTCCGATCGGGTGAAGCTCCCGTGGATTGTGATGACGCCCTTTGGTCCTGGCATATTGAGTAGCAGGTATGCATAGTGTGGGATAGCCAAGAACCTTGCGAATGCTACACGCACGAGGATGGCGTGGTACTGTGATGGCCAGTCCACCACTTCGAATTCGAGCCGCTCCATCCGGAAGTTGTCTGGCTTGCCAAAGATGACGTCGAGCCATATTTTGCCCAGGGGGAATATGCCCTTCCCTGGAACGATGTCGTGGAACGTTGTGTCTGACTGTTCTAGGCTACACTGCGGGATTCGCATTGCTGCTAGAGTTCTTGCGAACATCAGGTTGATGCCGCTGCCGCCGTCCATGAAGACGCGACTCATCTCGAAACCTCCGATCTGCGCCCAAAGACCTGTGGCAGCATGAACGGGCGAGGATCCGCAAGGGTGATCCAAACGACTGAACGTGATGCAGGACTCCGATCCGCTGAGGTACTCAGGGATGGCGGGTGGATTTGCCACGGCCAGGTTGATCTGTCGGGTAATTTTCTTCTACACCCTATTCATGGGGCGCCCCTTCTGGATCATCAGTGCTCCTTTCGGCTGGGGATACCAGTTCCCAGCGTTGTTCTGTGCTGGTGCGACTGGTTGGTTCGGGCCTCCTACAGGTGGTGGTGGAGGAGCTCCATGCGCTATTTCACCTGGCGCGGGTGCGTTTCCGAACACAGGGATTGGGGCTTGCTGCCTCATCTGCACCATGCTTTCGCTGAGTTTCTGGAACTCGCGGTAGTCCTTGAGCATGTGGCTCGCCTTCTTTTTGCCATCCTACTTGTCGATGTAGAAGTGGATGGTGCTTGGACCCGAAAGCTTTTCGTATGCTGAGGGTCCATTATCGCGGTCGCGGCGTTGCCACGACTGCGCTGGGCGTCCCCCGTCGCGGAAGTTTCCTCCACGGTATCCTCCGTTGTTGCGGTTGGCGTCGTTGCGGCGATCGGCGTAGCCAACCGCGACCATGTCGGGTCCGTCGCGATCGTCGTAGACGCGCGATCTTCTCTTGCTACGGCGCTCTCGCCGTAGACTGTAATCGTCTTCTTCTTCTGATTGTGCTCGGTGAATGGAATCTTCGCCGTCAGCCCACCTGTTGGCGATGTCCATGAGGTGGTCGAGTGTTTTGGGCTTGACGCGCTCAAGTTCCTCCTTGAAGTCTTGGCGCTTGACGCCGTCCCTAAAGGCGTCGATGGCCCTCTCTTCGGAGATGTGGGCTACGGAGTTCTTTGTGTTGGACCAGCGTAGTATGTACGAGCGGATGGATTCGCCCGTTCGTTGAGTGCAGGCTCGCAACTCTTCGATTGAGGCGGGCCTCTTGCTGGTGCCCTTGAAGTTTCGGATGAATCTGTAAGCTAGCTCATCCCAGCTTCGTATGGACCCTGAGGATAGGATGCTGAGCCAGATCCGGGCTGCGCCTGTCAGCTGCAGTTGAAGGCATTGCATGGCAGTCTCTTTGTTTCCACCGTGCAGTTTGACGGATGATAAGTGGTCGCTGAGCCAAGCCTTTGGGTCTTGAGTTCCATCGAACTTCGGAGTATCCGAAGGAAGCTTGAAATTGCGCGGCATCTTCGTTCGCCGAACAGATCTGCTGAAGCATCGGGCTCCGCAGATTTCTCCTTCGTCTTCGTCCATCTCGGACTCAGACGAGCATGCGCGCTTAGCTCGCGCTTTGTCGATTTTGCGCTGCGTGAGCGCGTCTCTGGCGTCGTAGTCGCGGTTGCGGTGGCGCGAACTCTTCTTCCTTCGAGGAAGGTCATGTTCTTGTTCTTCGGATGAAGGGGTGGGGCTGCGGTCGAACCTGATCGGAGCTTTCTTCTTCGGCTCCGTGGGAGCTTCCTGGTGGAGCGTAGCTCCGACGAGTCCAAGTCCAGTAAGTGCAGACTTGTGCATGGACATCTTTGGGTCTCCCTCTGGAGGTGGGTGAGCTGCGAGGTACGCAGTGGCTGCCATGATCGCAGCCTGCGGCGTTTTCGGGATGACGTTGCCGTCGGCATCCATATCCATGAAGGATGTGTGGAGGGTTCGGGTCACCTCCCGGCGCTCCTTGGGGTCCATGTTCTCCACCCGAGAGCGGTGTTTGTTGCCTTGGTTGGCGTTCGATCTGGAGCCGATGCCCATGGCGGAGAGCGCAGCTCGTCGCGCGCTGGACTCTGAGGATGCTTGCTTGCATTTGTCGAGCACCTCCCGCATCTTGACCTGCTTCTTGTGCTCCTCGATCAGTAGAAGGTGGTAGGCCATCAGCAGATCCCGGGAGGAGTCTGCAGGCAGGACTATGTTGCCTGCCACGGCGTTGCGGGCTTGGGCCCATCCTTCTTTGCTAAGGCGGATGACATGGCCGTTGTTTTCCCCTTCGGGTGGGGGGACTGGCTTCTTCTATTCCCGCCGTTTCGTTCTGGCGGGTTAGGTGGCGGGTTGGGCGGCGGGTTGGGTGTTTGCTGATCCACGTCGCTCTGGATGACTACGGCGCATTGGTAGCGCTCGTAGATTGGTCCGCTGCTGCCGCAGCTTTCAGATCCGGAATCGTAGGTCCCTGCATCAGATGGCGGATCGCACAGATCGGAGTTGCAGATGCTGCTGTCGTAGGAATCATCTGTTGATGATGTTGTGCGTAGCACGGGGTGTGGGGTCCATGAAGCGGGCCTGATTGATGGTAGGGGCACCCGCTCAGGGAGGCGGAGGGTGCTAGTTTGCCCACTGGGCGAAGCTCGAACAGGATTTCGAGTCCGTCGCCTCGGGCTCGAAGTCCTTCATGGTGGCCGGTGAGTGGAGGTGAAGTCGAAGCGCCCGAGAGGAGATGACTCTCCGTCGCCGCGAGTTGTAGATCGATCGGGTTGGGACCGTTACGACCGCCTGATCAGCGTCCCAGTTCCTGACGGCGCCAATTGACGAGGTTTAATCTCATCAATGCCCATTGTTATGGACTTGGGTTTTGGAGAAGATGGAGATGCTGGAGTTCGTGGAACGGTTAGCAAACAAGCAACACGGGGACACAAAGGTTTACCCAGGTTCAGGCCCCCGGAGGGAAAACCCTACTCCTGCTTGTCTGCTCTTGATTACGGCGGAACCGAAAGTTACAGGGGTGTGCAGATGCGATCTAGCGTGGAGGTGCGTATGCGAAAGTATGAGCCAGAGATCTAGGTCGTGCCCTCCTAGCCTTTATATAGTCTCAGGCAGGTCCCGGACATAAACCTAGTCGGTTACAGGTTCTAGGATTTTACCCCTTTAAATTTCCTATCTACTCTAGTTTTGCTCTCCAAGGATCCGAAGGCGTCATGGCCTGGGCCACCCGAAAGTCTTCATGGGTCGGCGTATATTTGCCGTGGACCTTCCTTGGGATGGACCAGGTATGCTGAGATCATATACCCGCGAGGTATAACCATGTTAATTTGGATTTGTTAGAATTTAAATGAACCTATATATTAAATAGTGTCTAGATTCATGAGTCAATTAATATGGGTCAGAGGGAGTAACTTTGTTTAATTGAAAACTTCAAGTAACTTCAAAATAAAGGTAATATATTTTATTATTGTGATTCCCAGCGGCCAAACAACATAATTGCAAGTTCTGTCTTCTTTAGGTGAGATGCCGGGTAGAAATGGTCCTTCTTCTGTAGTAAGTACTCCCTTCGTTTTATTTTAAAATATAAGGTATTTTAATTTTTATAACATAAATATATTTATATTTTGTGTGTATATATTCAAAGTGAACCATATACTAAAATACGTTTAGATACATTCGTTTTATAAAGTTAAAATATCATATATTATGAATTGAAGGTAGTAATAGCCAGCAGTCTTATATAAATAAATCTATACACTAAAAGATTTATATATATATATATTTAAACAAAATCTAAAACATCTTATATATTTTTAAATGGAAGGAGTACATGTCAAACGATTGCAGTGATGTCTCGCCGGCTCGCCGCTGCCCGCTGGCCACCTAGGGGTTTCATCGTGCGACGGCACCGCTGCATCGGGCAATTTAAAAATACCGAAGAAGCGAAAGAGGAGGCGTTGCCGCTCCACACCTGTTGTCTCGTCACGACTCGTGTCGTCAGGCCGGCACACCTGCTTTTTTCTGAGATGAGAGGAAAACCGCGTCATCCCTTTCCGACCCCACTTGATTCTGCGCGTCCCCTAGATAACAGAATGCACCAGATTTCCTCCACGGAACGCTACATTCCAGAACAACCAAGAAAGATACTAACGGACCACGCTTTCGTCCCACGCGTCGGCCTACCAATCGTCGCACGCCAAGGCCGAACGATTTGCATCATCTCGCGACCTATCCACGTAGCCGTTGCTGCCACATCCCGCGCGCCGGCGCAGGCCGTCGTACACCAGCGAGGCCCCGAGAATCCGGGCCGGACCACCACGGTCACACCCATATCTGTCGCGACCGCGTCCGCGCGCCTCCTTTAATTGCCCCAGCGCTCACACCGCCGCGGCCGCATCATTCCCGTTCCACTCCCTCGCTCACACGATGCCGCCGCCGCCGCGCCTACTCCTCGTCCTCCTCCTCGCGGTCCTCGTCGGCGCCGTCTCGGCCCATGGGCGCATCCTCCTCGCCTTCGACGGCCTCCCGCGGAGCGCCGACTCTACCGCTCTCCGCCTCCCGTCGGAGTCGGAGGGGGAGCGGCCATCGCCGCGGGCGGTCGGGGCGGAGCAGGGGTGCGAGATGACGTACGGGTTCCTGCCGTGCACGGAGACGGCGGCGGGAAACCTCTTCCTCGCCCTAGCCTACGGCTTCCTCATGTTCAAGTCCGCCACGTACCTCTCCGCCGGCAGCGAGCTGCTGCTCGAGATCCTCGGCCCAGGGATCGTCGGCGGCCTATTCCTCCCCATCCTCGGAGCGCTCCCTGACGCCCTGCTTATCCTCGGTGCGTTCCCTGCCAGCCCTTCTTCACCATCATGTTTGTGTCATCTCGTGATGGTCCTTCGCTTTTCTTTTCTGAGAGATCGAGTGGATGACCCTTCGCCTGTTGCACCCGTGTCATGACTGATCACTCCTCTTAGTTTTCTGATCGTTTGTGCGTAGCTATGCATTTGCTTAGGTACCATTTCTTGGTATTTTTGCAGTTGTTTGAGTCGTTAAACTCCTTTATTTTAAAAAGAGCGGTTGAGCTTTCGATAGCTGACACACGAGAATATAAGTTTCTTTATTTTTAGATTGCTCACCACATGTGCCATGTGGCATAAGTTGACTACCTTGACGATGGAAAGTTCAGTTGTGGACTGATTCGACTGAAACGTTAACCGTGGTGCTTCAATTTGCTTACTAGATGAACTGGTTGTCGAAATTTTATTTACTCCCTCCGTTTCAGTTTACAAGGCCTACGCGTATATCTAGGTTATCAATTTGACCTATATAATTTAAATTATATAATATAAAAATTATATCATTGAAAAATACAAAATCTAAAGTTTTCGGTGATATATTTTTTATAATATATACATCATACTAAGTTGCTTAATTTGGCGACATAGAACTACGTGCAGGACTTGTAAACTGAAACGGAGGAAGTACTCGTCCTGCAGGTGCTTTACTGCTTGTGAAATTGTGTGATACTGCAACAGTTAGATGAATAGTACTCCCTCTGTCCCAAATTAATTGATGCAGATTTGTCTTGATATGACGTCTTTTAGTGTATATATACATGTGAATCTAGACAAATGCGTGTCTTGATTAATTTGGATGGATGGAATAGTGTAATACAATAGTACAAACTTAATACACTTTCGAATGATCATGCCTTGTAGCTTGAAATCTACCAAGGAAATACTCAACTAATAACTGTTTTATTGCCCTTCTTGTTATCCAGCTGATCTGAACTTTTCATAAGAGTGCTTTTAATATTTCAAAAAATCATACTCCCTCCATTCTAGATTATAGGGCTAATACGTACTTTTGTAAATTTGGTCAACAATATATAAATTATATGTCACAAAAATTATACCATTGGAAGCATATTTTGAATATGAATCTAATGGTATAATTTTTATAAAATATAGTTTGTATTTTGTTGACCAAATTTCCGGTCAAATTAATTTCTCAAAATACGTATTTGCCTTATAAACCGGAATGGAGGTAGTATTCTTTGTGTCCCACTTCTACAAACACTTAATTTCTATTTTGCATGCATAACGTGTATATTCTGTGTATTTCAGTTTCTGGCCTCTCTGGCTCTAAGGAGGTTGCTCAAAGTCAGGTTTTGATCGGAATGGGCCTGCTTGCGGGATCGACGGTCATGCTTTTAACCATCCTCTGGGGATCTTGTGTTGTTGTTGGTAAATGCGATCTCTCAGAGAATTCAACTACAGTTGATTCTCAAGATACGAAAGCCTTCAGTCTTTTTGGTAGGTCAACTCATTTCTCAAATTCCACTCTGAGGTCTTACCTGAGAAAATGCCATTAAAGTCAGCTGACATTCTGGACTTCCAAGCAAATCGTTGAACAATCTTACCAGCTAATTAATTCATATATTTAGTTTCATTCCGGTACTCCACATCACCACAATAGTTTAGATAGGGTCTTCAATTCTTTTGTTTGGACTCAAGGGTTAGGCTTCATGAAACTCAATGCATTTGTTGAATCACGCAGGATAACAAATTCTGATTTTGTTCTGTTCTAACTGTTCCATGAACATTAATTTCGAAATTATATCAGTATCATGGCTGCTAGTAGTTATCTTCTGCAGCGTAGTTAATTAGTTTCCATGGTTTGTATCAGTACAAACAATCGTATCTTTCTGATATTTTGCTAAATAACATCTGTACTGTTGCAGGCTCTGGTGTTTCCACTGATCTTCAGACCAGCTATGCAGCAAGAATCATGGCAATATCTGTTCTTCCATTTATTGTTGTTCAGATCCCGTCAATTTTGAAGCTCCAATCTGGTCATCGGTTAACTCTAATGCTTGGGCTTATAGTTGCTGTGCTACTTCTACTCACTTATTGTCTATATCAGGTATGTCCTGGCCTCAGGAAAAAAGTGAACTCTGTGTTTCACCTTCTCTGCTTCATGACAAATTATGGTCCTCCAACTGCAACCTCTCCAAGTTGATGTATGGAAGTGTGCATCTGGAGCTAGTTCGTGTACTGCGGGTGCATGTTACTTTTTAATAATTATATTTCTCAGTAGTATTGGTATGTACAGTTGTTCATCATGACACTTTATGAAATCTAGAAGGTCATGTCTTTTAACAAGAATAAATGGTGCCGATATACCATCCATCTGAAATCTTGTGGCATATGTTCATGTACGTCTCTTTTAACAAGAATAAATGCTGCTGATCTACCACCCATTCTAAAATCTTGTGGCACGTTCATATACGTGTTGCTAATTTTCCAAGGGTGAAATTGCACATTACTTACTATTGATTACGATCATATTTCTCTGTTGAACAATGCTCGCATCATCGACAAACAGATCTTTCAGCCATGGATCCAGAGGAGAAAATTAGAATATTCAAGACTGAAGCATGTAATGTCGGGACTTCTCAAACATGCTCAGATGCATACTTTTGGTCGCCTTATGGATGGTGATGGCAGCCCAAATGTTCATGTCATAGAGAAGTATGCACTGGTCTTCAGTTTGTCTTTTACCTATTTTTCATCCAAGAAAACTCTTCTAAATGATATCCTAAAACTGGCAGGTTATTTCACAAAATTGATCTGGATAATGATGGAAGGATAGAGCGTGGTGAACTACAAGCTTTCATCGTTGGTATCAATTTTGAAGATATTGACTTGGATAGTAACCTAGCAGTGGATCAAGTCATGGCTGACTTTGATAGATCTCAGAATAATCTCATTGAAAAGGGGGAATTTATTGATGGGGTCCTTAGATGGCTGGAAGAAGCTAAGCGTGCAGTTGTTACTTCTGGTGTCTACTCGAAAAAATTCATGGAGGATTTTCACACTGTAAGTCTAAGCCACATGTTTGTGCAGTCATTTTTTCCATAGAGATAAACTGCGTCATCCTTGAATTGTGCAGACAACAAGGGACGAACATAATGCGCTGCTTGACAAGGATGAAGATGATGGCGAATCTATTGAAAATCCAACCTGGACCTGTTCTAAGGCCATTGCACTTTTGCTTCTCGGAACTGCAATGGCAGCAGCATTTGCAGATCCACTTGTTGATGCTGTGCACAACTTTTCAAGTGCAACGAGTATACCTTCTTTTTTCATTTCCTTCATTGCGATGCCCTTGGCTACCAATTCCAGTGAGGCTGTATCAGCAATTATCTTTGCAAGCAGAAAGAAGCAACGTACTTTGTCTCTAACATTCTCTGAGGTATGTCTGCTGCATGCTTTATGTTTACTGTTGACTATTGGAGATACCTCGGTCTCAATGTTTTTCCCATTTTTCTCTAAACTTTCTTGTATTTGTTTCTGCTATACCGCTGTCTTAGTTATTTGATACCTTTATATATTGCAAGGTATTTTCTGGAAGAAATTAGAAATTCTTTTTTCAAAGAAGTGATAGTTGTTATAGACTGTATACTTGAGCTTCATTGGCGCTTTGCTGTTACAGTGGATTCTCATAATCTTGATTTTTAGCAGCAGCTTTTAGATACATAAGAGTGTTTTGCTACATTCTTCTTTTTTCTTCATCGAACAGCAAATAAATATTTATTCCATTCAAAGACATAGATAGAATGTGAGAGGACAATCTTTAGATTTTAGATACATAGAAGCTTCAAAAACATGGTACTATAATTTTCCAAACAGTTTAAAATATACACACGACACAACACATCCCACGAATGCTCAAACTGAGTGTTAGAAGGCCGCAAAACACATGTGTTGATGGTATTAAGTGCTTGACCATGCAAAAAAAAATGTATTGAGCGCTTGAGCTCCTAGTAGGTTGAGTGCAGTTTGCTAGAAGTTGGTTGAAATAGCATATCTCTCGTAATTGAAAATTCTACTCCAATGAGATAATTCAAAATCTGATTGACTGAATGATTTTTGGCATCACTATATACAAGTCACTGTCGACTCTTTTTGCAAAATCTGATTGATTGAATGGTTTTGGCATCACTACATATAAGTCACTGTTTGGCCTTTGCATGAATATACGATGCATATACAAGACTGGCCACATGAAAATGATTTTTAAGCTGTCACACTTTTTCTAGGATATACGTACGAAAAGGGCACCAACGGTCATTGGGTTTTCCCTCGAGCTCTCGTTTGTCGGTAGCTAGGATTTTCAATTGGACATGCAGCCATGGACATAGTCATGCTTAAATACCACAAAAATGAAAATCTACCTATGTAGCGACTAAGAGACATCATACTGGCTGCTCTCGTTGGTTCAAGCATATTTTATGAATTTCAAAGATAAGAGACTGGACTGTCGGTACTTTTGACTTAATGTGCAACTGCAAAGATAGCTAGATAAAATTCCATAATTTATTGTTGTTTGAGGTTTGTTCTATTGGAGCCTCTCGCATTGCATGTAATGCCTTGGGCGGTACTGCACTTTGTTCACACCCCATTTCTAGCCTTACTATGCCGCAGTTTCTGCAGTTTTCAGAAATTCCAAACAATTGAATTTCATGCGATGTTGTCATTTGACTGCAGGTCTACGGTGGAGTGACTATGAACAACACGCTCTGCCTGGCCGTGTTCTTGGCTCTTGTTTACATCAGGGGCTTAACCTGGGACTTCTCGTCAGAGGTCCTTGTGATCTTCCTCGTGTGCATCATAATGGGCCTCTTCACCAGCTTCCGGACCACGTTCCCGCTGTGGACGTGCTTCGTCGCTTTCCTTCTGTACCCATTATCGCTGATCTTGGTCTACATCCTCGACTACAAGTTTGGCTGGTCGTAGACCTGACCTGAGTAGTGATTAGTTGATACCTCTGATATAGAGGGGAGAGATGTTGGCATGGACCACTCTTCTTCTGCTTGTAAACCTCATCTGGTAGACTGGTACGGTGTTCTGCTCGGGTGGATGCAGTGCAGACTACGCTTTGACATACTGCATACTTATGACAGTCACTAGTAAAGCTAAGATGAACTCTCTTCTTCTCCTTGTGTGTTCATGATTGCAATTACAATTGCTTTTCACATTGGGTACTGGATATTAGCCCAACAACAGAGCTCTTAACTCATGCCTATATTGGATATTAGCCAGTGTCCAAATGCCTACTGAATTGAGAAGATGAACTACACGCTGTCGGAACTGGGTACTAGATCCCCAGATCTGAAATTTGGCTGCCCTGGATCGACGGCTGGAGTAGGGTGTCAGGCATCAATCACTATTATTATTTAGGAATTTATATTTACATGTTTTTGGTTCGTTAGTTATATTTATTTTTTAGCTGTTTAACTTTTCTCATTTTTATCGTCTATTCTAAAACAGCGTTTGGATGGAGGGATGCTGTTAGGTCAAAGGCTTTACCGCTGCATGCTGATTGGTGGGACCGCGTTAAGACAGGTCGTGCGTTGAGTGTTATATTACATGGCCTCGACTGTTATATGTTGAAGGGTAAGGCCTGTCGGGATGGGTCATGCATACGTGATAAAGGTGGGACGTGTTAGAATAGGTCTTGCATATGTGGTAAATGGTGGAGCCGAAGACACGTTGGACCGGCCATTCTCGTTCATCTAAAGCATTTGTTTCTCTTAAGCCTAGAACAGTTTCATTGTCTCGCTGTCGTGCTCTCCTATCTTATGTCGTCCTCGGGCCCCGAGCCGCGGAGTCCACTCCATCTTTGGCTCCGCCTCCGTACCCTCTAGATCTATTTCTTTTGCGGAAAAGTATGTAACGCTGACTGATGTACCGCTCTTCTCTGTTAACCGTAGAGAAGATTGAGTGGAATCAGAGGAATCTAACACGTGGATTCCATCTGGGTAAGCATATTTTTATTTATGGATTAATTATAGGCATATTTGAGCATGAATCGCCGATGTAACTAAGTGTCTTGCTTTTCGAATATGATTGATCTAGCGCTGAAATCTCGGCTGACGGTTAGACTGGATACTAGCGTAATTCGTGGTTATAAATAATACCTCTCTGGATTTTACTTCCTAGCGATGGTTGCAATCTCCATAACTCTTAGAGATTTGAAAGATAAAATATATTCTAAATTCTTCTAGAGCAATGGCGATTCAGTTGATTTGCAATATTTTAACATTAGCGAGCAAAGAATGCTCCCACTAACTAGCAAAGCTAATCTAGTAATGTTTCTCTTTATATTGCCAAATATTTTAGTTAAATTCGTCTCTATGTGCAATCTAAAGTTGAGCACATAGGAAAAAGGGTTAAAGCATTATCTGGTGGTCAGCCGTTATTAGGTGGTCGGACATCATGTGTTTGTACTGTCTCTGCTAATAGTATGTGTCCCCACGCTTCTTGTAGGTCCACAACACTACCATCTTTTCGCAATGCGAGTGCAAGCAAAATCGCTCGTGCAGCCGATGTGGAGGACAAAGCAGATCCTAACGATGGAGCACCTTCACTAGATTGATGAGGATAAGTTGATATTTTCTGAATTAATAGATAGATTCAGTAAACATGCACTAGAGGATCAATACGCGGAGAAAATTGCCCATGATGCCAAATTTGATGACACTGATGACGAAAATAATGATGACGAAAATAATGAGGGGAACAATGACAACCTTGTTTTAGCCAAGTACGATGGTGAAGACTTGCCAGTAATTGAGTGGGACAGGAACGATCCTAATCTTTTAGAAGACACCATATTTAAAATGATGTGGAACTGTCTTAATGCCCTTACTACATATTGGATTCTCATCAATAATGATTATGAGAGTGAGGCAGCAAGGTTCATAATGAAGTGCCCATACAAGAGGTGTAGGTGAAGAATGCATGCATCCAGTATGCTAAATAGCAGTTTGTTCAGGTATTATAGCCAGTTGTTTATTTTAGATCATCGTATAGAGTTTGTTAACTATACTTGATATTTTTATTATGTTTCAGATAAAAGGAACCGGTTCAAACATTCTTGTTCATCTCAAGGGGGACAACCAAAGGACAAAACAAAACTAGGAAAGTCTAGGTGGTTGGCATATGCAATCATAGATGAGAGAAAAACCATCACTTGGTGCAACATCGCTCATAAAATAAGTTATTAAAAATTTTAATATTACAATACCTTACATGAGAATGTTCTATATAAAGGAAATGTCTCTTGAGAGGATCAATGGTCCATGGAATAAAATATTTCGGTTGCTTTACAGCTTCAAAGCTGAAGTGGAGATGGCTAGTCCAGGTAGTGTTGTACAGATAGACATGGAGAAAGAGTGCTTTAGAAGGGATTTTGTTTGTCTCAAAGCTTGATGACAAGGGTTCTTGATGGTTCAGGCCTTATTTGGTTGTGGATGCAACGGCTCTTCATGGTAGATTTAAAGGACAACTAGTAGCTGCTACTGCAGTTGATGGCCACAATTGGATGTTTTATGTTGCTTATGGTGTTTTGGAGATTGAGTCAAAGGAAAGTTGGACTTGGTTTCTGGATAATTTTTGTGACCTTATAGGTCATCCACCAGGACTTACTATACACACAGACAAAGGTTAGGAGAAAGATGTAGAAGCAATATTCCCGGGAGTGAAGCATATAGAATATATGCGACACTTAATGCATAATTTTACAAACAAATTCAAGGGTAAAGTTTATACTGACAACCTATGTCTGGCTTCATACACATGCAGTTTGAGGAAGCATCTGTATTATTTGGAAGTGTTGTATAAACAAAAACCTGTGGTGAAGGAGTACTTGGATGTACATCATGAAATGGTGCGGTCAAGAAGCCAATTCAATAAAATTTATAATATAGACTATGTAACAAGTAACCTTGCAGAGAGTTTCAATACAAATGTCAAGTCATTGAAAGGGCTTATGTTGTGACAAATATTTGATAAAATTAGCCAGATGATCATGATAAAGATTGATTTGCGTCAAAGAATTGCATCAAAAATATATGATGGCCATCTCATCCTCCCATATTTGATTAAGATTTTGCATGTCAGGGTAAAACAATTGAATATGAAATGCATTAGAAAATAAATGAAGGCTCAGGTAACGTACACTGACAGTAAAGATAGCAATGGAGGTATCCAGTGATTTTGGTTGATATGCAATGACAGCTCCATGGAAACCTTGTATACATGCATTGTTTTTAGTGAGTGTTCTAGGAGATGAAGAGGATGAAGTTGATCAGTATGTGTCAGAGGTTGCAAAATTTAGGGCAGCATTTTCTTAGAATGTTATTGCCTTGTTGGAAAAAAACCAATGGATGGAAGTGGATCCAGCTTCAAGCTATACCCTCATGTTTTTACTAGACCAGCAGGTAGGCCAAGAAACAATAGGACGAGAGCTAGTGCAGAGGGTGGTGCACCAGCTTGACGACGTAAGTGCAAACATTGTGGGATCCTAGGGAACAATGCTAGGCTTTGTAAAAATATAGTGGACCCAGGTTATGAAATAGATGATCAGGCGGGAGCAGCAAATGCAGATGCGCATGAAGTATTTAAACAAGAGAATAATGAAGCAATGGATACATTGCAGATTGAACCAATGGATCGAGAGGAGATTGAACCAAATGCAGGAGAAATTGAAGGAATTGATTCATTGGATGTAGAGAATAAAGGAATTACACTAGAGGATATTAAAGAATTGCGGCCATTGTAGTTTGAACCAATGGATATAGACGAGATTAAACCAATTGTACAACAGACTAAAGCAATTGATTCATTGGAAGCAGAGTTAAAGAGTAAAGAAATTACATAAGAGGATATTGCAGAATTGCTGCCAATGTAGTATGAACCGTATGAACCAATGGATCGAGATGTGGTTGAACCAGTTGTAGAACATACTAAACCAATTGATTCATTGGATGCAGAGAAAAATAATAAAGGGAAAAACAGAAGAAGCTGATGGTGGACACCGAGAATATTTCAGCTAGGATCACCTAGAGCAAGGTGGTGAATGATACGTTGTAAACATATCTATAATTTTTGATGCTCCATGCTGGTTTTATATCAACTATCTTATGTTTTGTCTACACTTTGAGGTATTTTTATACATTTTCTAGAACTAACCTATTGACAAGATGCCGCAGTGTCAGTTGCATGTTTTCTGCTGTTTTTGGTTTCAGAAAAGCTAGTAAAGAAATATTCTTGGAATTGGACGGAACAAAAGCCAAAGTTAATATATTTTCCGACACGACACGGAGACCAAAGGGGAGACAAAGAGGAGCCACGAGGCGGCCACACCATAGGGTGGAGCGGGCCCACCATAAGGCGCGCCAGCCTATGGTGTGGGCCTGATGCTCTCAGATCAATGTAGAGCTTCGTTGGGAGACCCCAAGAGGAAGGTATGATGGGCACATCAGCAAGTCTTCCCCCAGAAAGAAACCAAGGTTATCGAACCAGTAGGAGGAAGGAAACGACTCAAAGGTATTGCTAGCAACTGGAAACCTTCACAACACAAACTCAATACTTTGCCCAACGAACAGTGAGGTTGTCAATCTCATCGGTTTGCTGAAAACAAAGGATTAACTATATGGTGTGGAAGGTAATGTTGGTTTGCAAAAAGTAAACAATAACAGATGTATCAATGGTAAAGATTGGACCGGGGTCCATAGTTCAGTAGAGGTGTTCTCCTTAAGATAAACAACATGGCATGCTGGGTAAACAAATTACAGTGGGGCAATTGACAGGACAGAGCAAGGCATAACAATGCAATACTAGACATTCATGATCCTATGATATTTGATTGGAAGATACAACAAGATATATAGACCGCCATCCAACTGCATCTATGACTAGTAATCCACCTCCAGGTTATCATCCGAACCCCTCCAGTATTAAGTTGCAAGCAACGGTTAACCGCTTTAAGCAAAATGTGTAAGGTAAACAATCCACTTTTTCCATGAACAAGAGATCGTTGTTTTCCCCTAGTAGAAAAAACACATCTACAACCTTAGAGATTTCTGTCACTTCGCCAAATTAAATAGAGGCATGAACCCACTATCGAGCATAAATACTCCCTCTTAGAGTCACTAGCATTTACTTGGCCAAGATAGCTACTAGAAACGGATAGCATGCAAAATCATAAACAACACAGACATGATATAATCAATAAGATAGAACCATTAATCAATCTGACATAGTAATCTCAGAACCCATCGGATCCCCGCAAACACAACATGCATGATTACACATAGATGATCTTGATCATGAACGGAGCTCACAAGATCTAAACATGGTAGCACAAAGGATGAGAAACAAGCATATAGATACTACATGGACCCATAGTCCAAGGTGGAACTACTCACGCATCATACAGGAGGCTGGCATGGTGATGAAGAAGGCCTTAGGGATGATCTCCCCTCCGGCAGGATGCCGGGAAGAACTTCAGATCCCCCCGATCTAGGGACGATGGTGGCGGCGGCTACGGACTGTTTCGTGGAAGATTGATCGGGTGTTTAGGGTTTAGGTATCGGGGGCTTCTTATAGGAGAAGAGGCGAGGTAGGGGCACCCAGGGTGGCCGCACCCCCCCAGGCGCGGGCCAGGCTTGGCCGTGCGGCCAGGGGGTGTGGCCCCCTGGTGGATCTTTTCCATATCATCTTATGGCTCCGTATTCCCCATGGTAAAATATTGACTTTGGCTTTTGTCCCATCCAATTCCGAGAATATTAATTTTCTGCCTTTTCTGGAACCAAAAAACAGAATAAAACAGGCAACTGGCACTATGGCAACTTGTTAATAGGTTAGTCCCAGAAAACATATAAAAATACCTCAAAATGTTGACAAAGCAAAGCAAAGTAGATACTAAACAATCATGGAACATAAAAAATTATAGATACATTTCCGACGTATCAAGCATCCCCAAGCTTAACTCCTGCTCGTCCTCGAGTAGGTAAGTGATAAAAAGAATAATTTTTTAGGTGACATGCACCATCAAAATCAAGATCAAACCATTTGCAAGCATTGAAAGTTGGGATCAAAGAACTCTAAACATGAGCATACAAGAAGAAGTTCTAACAATAAGACAAAGTAACTATGCATGCAACATGAAAGGATACAAACACAGATTCATGAATAACAATGCATTGAAAGACGTTTGTTTGTTTCACATATAGAAAACATAGCATAATGGCATTCAGCTTGTCCTTCATGGAGTATCAAATAGATGCATAGGACACCTTCAAAGTTCATAAGAGTGACTAGATACAAATAGGTCATGAACAAGCAATATCAACAATATGCATCAATCAATAAGTTTTGGGACAATGCACATATAACTAAGAATGGCAACTATGCTCTCTTAATTGGTGCCTAAGGATAGAAGGTGGAGACTCAATATAATAGTGAAAGAAAGGCCCTTCATAAAGGGAAGCAGGAATTTCAAATCTCATAAAGAGCTTCCAAAAATTACGGTACTTGTTAGCTTTTAGCTCTCATTGCCCCTAGCATAAGCATCTTGAAGTGATTAAGGTTAAAGTGAACAAAATATGGAGTATATGTTTGGCAAAGTATAAGTTGGCAATCTCATGTCCCTTGAATACGAGGGATGCTCCTCATGCTACTCAACTTTAGTTACCTGTAAGTTCTTGCCATAGTAAGTACATGTGTATCATAGAGAACTGCCATAGGTGTACCCCTTGCACATGATACAAGAGCTATCTCATAATCAAAATGACAAGGCAAGCATACAATGAGCATCTCAGCAATCTTCTTATTTACCATGGGAAATGGTGCTTTTTCACTCTTTCCTCTTTTCAGTATGTCTCTTTTTTATAAGAAGAAAGCTTCATAGATTGCTCACTATGGTGATGCTTCAAGTTTCCACCATGATTAGACATGGCTTAGGCTAGTGGCCTAGGCGTTTCTCTAACACACATGCATAACTCCATGGACTTACAAGCTCCCCTTTTATTTCATACCGACGACATCCATAAACAAAAGAGTATGATATCAACTGTGTACAATGTACAAGTGCAATGTTGAAAGCGTTCCCCATGACAACATGGTTCTGCTAATTCCAACGTATAAATGCAAGCATATACAACATAGATGAGACAATGGTTCAAGTTTATTAGGGGCAATAAAAATAAGGCGTGCCACCAAGTTTGTGAGAGCTATAATCACTAAGTTTTCACATAACAAAATAACTTTTTAATTGGAAGGTAAATAAAGAAAGAATATACTTGGAATGGTGTAACACACCATGCATAGGAATTTATAGTGGACACTTTGGAATAACTTGGTTTCTTGGGAGTTGGATGCATGAGTAGAGCTTACTCATACAAGTGGAGGCTAGCAAAAGACTGGGAGCAACCAACTAAGAGAGCAATAATGGCCATAATCATGCAAAGCGATAAAACATTACTAATCAAAGCATAAAGTGGTACCACAAGTCAAAAACTAAATGATCAAGAGGCTAAAGTGACTGGTTCATAGTCATAACATGGTGTGAGCATGTGCCAAGTTAACCCAAACAAAGCATCAAAGGAGAATACCACAATACTATGCTTTTTATGCTAAAACAACGCATGATTCTTTCAAGGCACATTAAGCAATACTAATTGTTTGGAACAAGTCATGATACAACAATAATCACTAAGCATAAGGTCAAAACAACATCTAGCATGACATGATAAAGTCTAAGTCACAGTCAAAGCAAGCTCCTCTTGTACTATTCAAGCAAGAACTTTCTACTCCTTTCCAACACCAATCAAGTTATTTGAAACAACAAAGCGAGAATGGGGGTCCAAACTATTTTATTCAAGCAAACTAAGCAAACCAAAAACTAAAACTAAGACGCTCCAAGAACAACACAACAGTGCATGAAACAATAAAAACGAAGTGTCTAGAAAGACCTGAGATTTTTATTGATGAAGAAGGGGATGCCTTGGGCATCCCCAAGGTTTGAAGCTTGTACCTCTTGAATATTTCTTGGGGTGAAACGGGGTGGAATCCCAAGCTTGAGATTTTGTCCATTCTTCATCTCATTACATCATTCTTTCTCTACACCTGACAATTTTCCTTCATACAAAACTTCACACAATCTTCATTAGCAACATTAGTGTATTCAAAAGATAATAGACCTTTGGGGTTTAGTTTTATAACAGAAAAACCTTCACTAAAAACACAAGCTACTGTATCAATTCCCTCAAAAATCTCAATTTCCCAAAAATAACCCAAAAAGGAATCAATAAGAAGCAAATGCAAATAATGGTAGAAATCTGTCAAAACAGACCAGCAGGTAAAAACCAATTTTTTCGAAGACCTTCTATTGCTCAAATCAAAAAGTGTTGAACTATCGAAAGTTAGATAACAACCTAGGGGATTTATTTAGAAAAGTACAGATCAATCTAGCTCACAGAGATTTTACACGAATTTTTACGGTGGAGCACAAAAATCTGTTTCGGGACAGCAACTCCCCAAATCTTACTTCCCTCTCATTAGAGGTTATTTTTGGCACAAAAAGCAAATAAAAAGGATAAGGAGAGGTCATTACAGAAGTAATAACTTCCAAGACTCAAGAAAACTTTTGGGTTATCTCCCAATAAGTACTTTTCTTTAACGCCTTTAAGTTTGGCACAAGAAGCAAGAATCAAGTATTTTCAAATGAAGAAGCATTAACATCAAACCTTGATTTCAAAGGAGGAGCAAAAAGGAACTTCTATCTCCTCATAGGGAAGTGTTCAATACCTTTCTTGAATGGAAATTGATATTTAATGGTGCATTCTTTCATATCAATGATGGCACCAACTGTTCTAAGAAAAGGTCTTCCCAAAGTAATAGGACAAGAAGCATTGTATTCAATATCCAAAACATAGAAATCAATAGGGACATAAGCTTTGTTTACCATAATAAGAACATCATTAACACTCCACATAAGTTTTTTTAGCATTATCATCAAGTGGGACATCCAAATAGCAATCTTCCAAAGGTGGCAAATCAAGCATTTCATAAATCTTTCTAGGCATAATAGAGACACTAGAACCAATGTCACATGAAGCTTTGAGATCAAAGTCATTAACTTGCATATTAATGATGGGTTCCCAACTATCTTCTACTTTCCTAGGAATAGAGGCTTTGTGTTTCAACTTTTCTTCCTTAATTTTAATAAGAGCATTTGTAATGTGCTTGGTGAAAGCCACATTCATATCACTAGCATCTGGACTTCTAGCAAGCTTCTGTAGGAACATAATCACTTCAGAAATATTGCAACCATCAAGATCAAAGTCAAACTTAGCATCACTAGTAGTACACTCATTGGGTTTAGGCATGGTGGTAGGAGGAATAGGGACTTCTTGTGGTTTGGTGGCATCCATATTGGTGGTGGTAATAGTGCACACACTATTGTTTCTAGCAATTTCAGATTTTCTTTCCCACTTAGCATGTAGTTGAGCTAACAGTCTAACATTTTCATCAATATTAACTTGTATGGCATGAGTAGCAGCATAGGTACTTTCCAAAGTTTCAGGTTTAGCAGCCATTTTATTAATCAAAGATGACTGAGCTTCAGATAAGGAGGAAATATTTTTCTCAAGATTCATAAGCTTTTCCTCCACAGTCTTGTTGAAAGTGGTTTGTTTACTAATAAAGTCTTTAAGCATGAATTCAAGTTCAGAGAGAGCACTTATAGTATTGTTGTAGGAGTTTCCATAGGTATTGCCATTATTAGGAGGGTAAGGCCTATAATTATTGTTACTATCAAAATTATTCCTATAAGCATTGTTCTTGAAATTGTTGTTTCTAATGAAGTTCACATTAACTTGATCTTCTTAAGCAACCAAAGAGGTTAAGGGAACATTATTTGGATCAATAGGAGCTTTCCATTAACAATCATAGCCATGATACCATCAATCTTATCACTAAAAGAGGAGGTTTCTTCAACAGAATCTACCTTCTTACCATGTGGAGCTCTCTCAGTGTGCCATTCAGAATAATTAATCATCATATTATCAAGAAGGTTTGTTGCATCACCCAAGGTAATGGTCATAAAGGTACCTCCAGCAGCATAATCTTGTTGGAATTATGCCCTAGAGGCAATAATAAAGATGTTATTATTATAATTCTTGTTCATGATAAAGTTTATATTCCATGCTAGAATTGTATTAAGCGGAAACTTTAATACTTGTGTGGTTTGTGAACAACACCGTGTCCCTAGTACGCCTCTATGGACTAGCTCATCGATCAATGATGGTTAAGGTTTCCTAACCATAGACATGAGTTGTCAATTGATAATGAGATCATATCATTGGGAGAATGATATGGTGGATAGACCCAAACAAAGCAGAGCAATTAGATCGTGTCATCGTGTTCGTCTTTGCGAAGCTTTTCCTATGTCAAATATTGTATTCCTTAGACCATGAGATAATGCAACTCCTGGTATCGGAAGAAAGCTTTGAGGTCATCAAACGTCATCCTATGAGAGGGTGATCATAAAGGTGTCTCTCGGTGATCGGAAAGTATCATTGGGTTGTATGTATCGAGATGGAATTTGTCCCTCCCAAGTCGGAGAGATATACTTGGGCCCACTCGTAATCGATATTAATACCGCTTGCAAGCATGTGGTTAAGGAGTTAATCACAAAGTGATATCGTACACGGAACGAGTAAAGTACTTGCTGTGAACGAGATTGAACTAGGTATGACGGGACCGACGATCGAATCTCGGGCAAGTAAAATATCGCGAGACGAAGGGAATATATATATGGGATTGATTGAATCCTGGCATCGTGGTTCATCCGATATGATCATTGATGAATGTGTGGGAGTCAATATGGGTGCCCAGACCCCGCTGTTGATTATTGATAGAAGATCATGTCTGCATATTCTCGAACCTGCAGGGTCACACACTTAACGTATCTCGACGCTAGGATAGATTGGATAATTGGTTTATGAATTTTTGTTCGGAGTCTCGGATGGGATCCGGGATATCACGAGGTTCGGAATGGTCCGGAGAATAAGATTCATATAAGGCAGTTTTGGAGTTCGAAATTGTTCCGGGTTAATCGGTATTGTACCGGAAGCTTCTAGAACCTTCCGGAAGGGGACCAACGTGGCCCCACCTTCCGGGAGGGGGCATGGGCCTATGAGGGAGTGTCCTGGCTGCATTGGGCCAGGGGCACAAGGCCCCATAGGGCCCAGCCGATTCTAGAGAGATTTGACTCGTTTAAATCTCGGGATAGAATTTCTAGATAAGGGAGAGTTTAAATCGTTTAAACTAGAGATAGGATTTCTAGATAAGGGAGAGTTTAAATTGTTTAAACTAGAGATAGGCTTGGAGGAGGGCAGGGCTGGCCGCCTCTATATATAGAGGGTGCGCCTCCCCCTACACACCTTCTTCCAAGCCCTAGCAGCCTTGCTACCTTCCTCTCCTCCCGACTGCTTGTAGGCGAAGCCCTGCAGTAAATTCTCCACCATATACACCACACCGTCGTGTTGTAGATCCAATCTATCTCCACCATACTTGCTGGTCCGAGGAAGGAGGAGACGCCGAGGTGCTGACGTGCATCTCACGGAGGCACCGCCACTTGTGGTGCTAGATCGGATCACGAGGAGGAGAAGCGAGTACGACTACATCACCCACGTTCCGACGAACGTTCCGCTGTGCGAATCTTCAAGGGTATGAAGATCTAATCCAATCTCTCTCGTTGATTGCATCTCCTAGATTAGATCTTGGCTTTCCCTCTGTTCGCATCCGTAGAAAATTTTGATTTACTATGCCGCGAAACCCTTCAAATCTAACAGATTTCATGAAGAGAAGTTTAAACCTGCATAAACTGTCTGGATAATCTCCAAGCAGTCAGTCCATGAGTGGGACAATTCTTAACCAAAGATTTCATTCTTTCCAAAGCTTGAGCAACATGTTCATTATCAAGTTGTTTAAATTTCATTATTTCACTTATCATAGATATAATCTTAGCAGGAGGATAGGATTTTCCAATAAAAGCATCTTTGCACTTAATCCAAGAATCAATACTATTTATAGGCAAGGATAACAACCATTCTTTAGCTTTTCCTCTCAAGGAGAAAGGAAACAACTTGAGATTAATAATATATCCATATACATCCTTATACTTTTGCATCTCACAAAGTTTAACAAAGTTATTAAGGTGGGTAGCATCATCATCAGAACTAGCACCAGAAAATTGCTCTCTCATCACAAGATTCAGCAAAGCAGGCTTAATTTCATAAAAGGTAGCATCAGGAGCAGGTGGATCAATAGGTGTACTTAGGAAATCATTGTTGTTTGTGCTAGTGAAGTCAAACAACTTGGTGTTCTTAGCAGAGTTCATTTTTGCAAAGGTGGAACAGCACCAGCAGCAACTATAGCAGAAACTAATTTTTGTGTGTTTTTTATAAGAGAAAGCAAACCAAACCAAACTAATTTTTTTGAGTTTTTGATAAAACGAGTCAAACAAAACAAGGCAAAAGAAACTAAGCAAAACAAAAAAAAAGTAAAGAGAAAGGTTGTGAAGAGCTCCCCTTGTGAAGCCATCCTTAGCCTCCCCGGCAACGGCGCCAGAAAACAACCTGATGCGCTCAGATCAATGTAGAGCTTTGTTGGGAGATCCCTCAAAAAGAAACCAAGGTTATCGAACCAATGTAAGGAAGGAAATGACTCAAAGGTGTTGCTAGCAACTAGAAACCTGCACAACACAAACTCAAGACTTTGCCCCAACAAACAGTGAGGTTGTCAATCTCACCGGTTTGCTGAAAACAAAAGATTAACTATATGGTGTGGAAGGTAATGGTGGTTTGTGTAATATCCCAAAAATATTAAAATTGGATCATCAAAATTAGGGTTAACAAAAAACTTTCCCAACTAAAAATATGAAAGCATTCATATGTGTGTGTATTCCAAATTTGGGATTCTTTTGAATTTCCATGGTTCTGTGTTTCTTTGCTTGTAAAATGATTCTTAGGTGAAATAAACATCATCTAAACAATCCCCAAACTTTTCTCAAAGACAAACAACTCAAAATGAACAAAGGAAGTGAATGGTCATTTTTGCCAAATTAACTCTCATGCATACTTTGGCTATCTCTAGTTTTCAAAACTTAACAGAAACATTTGTGGATCTTTGCACCCCTTGTTAGTACTCATAATAAGGTACCAAGGCCCACTTTGTGATCATCCATAAACATTCAAATACTATTGTTAAAAGACAATTTAAAATTGAATCTATCTCATATGGGAAGATCCCACTATTTCAAAAACCACTCAAACAAGCTCAATTTTCAAAACCCAAGAACCCACGGAATCCTCAGCACATGCCTAGCACACCCACCAAAAATCTTTTCAAAATTCAAAAGTAAGTTTCTTGCGGCCATTTCATCAAACACTTGGCTGGCAAATTTAAACCAAATCAAATTCACTGTTTTTAATAGGGTTTTGGCCTAACTTGTTCCCTCTCTAGCTAAAAAAAACCATCTAGTAGATCATCTAGCTTAATTGTAAACCTATAGCACCACTGTAAGCTTGCCTTGCCATCAATGGCGAGAAGGCCGAGCCTCACCATGCCACGCCAAGGTGGACAACAAGCTAGAGGAAGAACTAGCTGCGCCCACCTTGTCTGGGAGGTAGCCAGTACCTCACCGCCCCCACTGTCCCCTTCCCAAGCTAGTGCAAGCCATGGACCACCAGGAACACCGCGCGCCCAGTGCCACTACGACATGCCGAGCCTGCCCCAGAGCGCCGCACCCGGCACGCGTGCACACGCCGCCCCTCGACCGCAGCACATTCCCACCGCTTCACCATGATCCCAGGAACACGCCAGACACCCACGTTCGCTGCCCCGTGCCTCACAGCCACCGCTTACGTCGAAGACGCCGCCTCTGCCGCACAGAGTACCGCACGTTCCCGACCGATTGCCACCGTCCCTAAGCACGCATTTAAGCTCTAGAGCATCGCCAGGAGACCGCCAGGAGATCGCCAACCTCAGCCATGCCTCTAGCAGCCCATAGCCATGTCGCCACCGTCGCCTGCCCATCCCTCTCGGTCTCGCCGTCGAGCCAATAAAAGGAAGCCACCCCAGCCGTTTGAAGCACACCATTCCACTCCCCTCACCTCACTGATCGTTCCACCCTCTAGCCGGAGCACGAGGAGGAGCATCTCGCCGGAATTGCGCCAGAGAAGGCCGCCTCTGGAGAAGAAGGGGGCTGTTGATTTCGACAACCCCCGGAGCTGCCTCGACCGTACCTAAGCTCCCCGTCGACCACTCGTTCGTTTGCCCGCCTTGTCGTCGTCGTTGGAGCCCTGGTATGCCTCCTATGCACCCCACTGAGCCGCTAGGGTTCGAGCTCGCCGATGACATGTTCATCATCGACGACGATCCCTAGCCGTCGATCTCCCTTCTAATCCAATGAACCACACAGCCCCATACTGCTTCGCATGTTATGAGCCACTGACTGGTGGAACCCCCTGTCAGCTGATCCCCGTGCTGCGGAGTGACACTGGGTTGGCCCATTAACCTCTCCCACGCGACCCAACCGTTTGAATTTAGATTTTTCTATTTTAATTCAAACCCAGTTCTGTACATAGATTCAAAATTCAACCCAGCTCGATTTAGTGAACCAAAATACATGAAAATATTTTTTTAGAAACGTACTGAAATGCTTAATCCAAGCCCTTTGGATTCAAATCATTTGGATATGTAGATCAACCTTGGTAAAACTAACAAGTCAGAAGCTTTTCTACATTCAAACATTTTTCAAAATTCAACCATAATAGCTTTTGAGTTGATTCCAACTCTCAAAAATCACATTTGATCATACCTTTCAGAATATATAAAAACATTTGGGTTTACTTACAGAAATAATGTTCAAGTAACAAAAGAATGCCCCATAGGCATTTCTAGTCACTTTATTTATTTAAAATAAAAAGGTTAAACCTTATTAAATTGTGACACCACTTTAAATCACATTCCCATGTACTAAAATATGTGGTGATGACATGTGTCAACAGGATCCCATGTTTGAGTTGGAGAATATTAAATCTTAAGTAGTTTTTTTTCAATGAGTAGAAATTACTTTTCTCAAAATTAAAATAAACAAGACAAATGCTTTAATCTTGTAATGATAAGTGATGATCCTAGATCACCTATAGTACACCCTTGTGTGATGAGTGAAAATAGTTAAGTATTGTTTGGTGATTGTGTACCTCGTATTTATTTATAGACGCTAGTACCGACCAAGGATACGAGGAGGAAGGAGGATACTACGAGGAGGAAGCCGAGGAGAACTTCAACCACTGCTCTGCTCAAGGCAAGCCTAATACTACTAGTTGATTTGGCAAGCTAACCCTTGCAAGATACACTACTTATGCAAGATAATACTTGCTTGTTACCATGCCAACTATATGCCTTAAGCATATGTGATCATACCCACTTGATAACCCAATCCTAGTTTCACTTGCAAGATTTATACTTTATTTCTTTGTCAAAGCTTTCTCTTAAGAGTTTACTTAAGTGACTTGTAGATTCTAGGAAGATAATTGAAGGTTGCATAAAGAGCATTAAATTTGGCCTAAGTAGATAACTGATGTCATCCTAAGGCATGAGATTGAACTTAATTAATCTCCACTTGTTTACCACCCCTCATTAGTACTTACCCACTTGTAGATGCTAGTGCTAAGCATAAAACTTGATCAACTTTAGATGGGAATATTTGGTGAAAATGGTTATGAAAACCTTGGAATGATGTCATTCTACTGAAATGTTTTTGACATGTGTTTCCGAACACCTGATGATTTTGATGATGAAAATGTTGAGGCATGAGCCTTAGCCCTTTATAAAAAAAACTGATGGTTGTCTGGATGCGACACCATTCCAATTTTACCGTACAACCACAATACCCGAAAATTTGGGTAGGGCTTGATTGGAAACTTATATACCTTAGTATTGGTTCCCTCACGGCCAAGGTCTAAGCTGAGGCTACCTTGTGAAGATTGTCCACCTATGCAGTAGCCAAGATGACAGCTGGTCATGGTTGGGAGGCCAAACTCACAGGAGAGGTGCCTATACTAGGGCGTGTAATTGAAAGGTTAGGATTGATTATCCGCATACTGAGTATGGTGAATTCAGGATTTGTTCCTGACGGATGTATCGAATGTTGTGGTGAAAGTGTACAATCTCTACAGAGTGTCAAACTATTCGAATAGCCGCGTCCGTGGTTATGGACAATTGGAGTGGCCATATTGTTCCCCCGTCAGATGTTTTCAAAATGACTTGTGAAATGAATTGAGACTTTGACTTGACCACAACAGAGTTGTGATATGAAATTAAAGTTCCCACTTAGGTGTTATAAAATTTCAACTAGCTTTCTTTGCTTCTGAACTTAGTAGAGGTAAATCTGGCTTTTTGCAAAACAACCCTAGAGCTTAGTGTCCTACTACAAAAACCCCCTTAACTTGTTAGTATTAGTTTGCGAGCACTTAAAGAGTACTCATGGCTTTGACCCTGGCTATTCCCGTGGCCAGAATATGAAGAGGAGTACCAAGCTGATGGACCACAGGAAGGTTACGACAACTAGGATCATCTCCCATCGTCAGCATTGCCTGTGACACCGAAGATGGAGCTTCGCCTACGCTACCTTTATTATTACGTTATTCCGCTGCTTGAGTTGTATTAAGAACTGGATCATGAGATCCTTATTTGTGTAAGACCTTATGTATGGTTTGTAATGGATGATGTACTGTGATATCCAAATTTGTTATGTCTCGCAAAAATGGTAATCCTGGGATTGCGATGTATGGCATAACAGGCATCTGGGATTAAGAATCCGGGTGTTGAGAGTTTGCAGAAAGTAAACAGTAACAGATGTATCAATGGCATAGATTGTACCGGGGTCCATAGTTCACTAGAGGTGTTCTCCTTAAGATAAACAACATGGCATGCTGGGTAAACAAATTATAGCAGGGCAATTGATAGGACAGAGCAAGGCATAACAATGCAATACTAGACATTCATGATCCTATGAGATTGATTGGGCAATACAACAAGATACATACACCGCCATCCAACTACATATATGACTAGTAATCCACCTTCAGATTATCATCCGAACCCCCTCCAGTATTAAGTTACAAGCAACATATAACTTCTTTAAGCAAAGTGTGTAATGTAAACAATCCACTTGTTCCATGAACAAGAGATCGTTGTTTCCCCCCTAGTAGCAACAGCACATCTACAACCTTAGATATTTCTTTCACTTCCCTAGATTAAATAGAGGCATGAACCCAATATCGAGCATAAATACTCCCTCTTGGAGTCACTAGCATCTACTTGGCCAAGATAGCTACTAGAAACGGAGAGCATGAAAGATCACAAACAACCCAGACATGATAGAATCAATAAGATATAACCATTAATCAATCCGACATAGTAATCTAAATATCCATCAGATCCCCGCAAAAACAACATGCATGATTACAAATAGATGATCTTGATCATGAACGGAGCTCACAAGATCTAAACATGGTAGCACAAAGGAGGAGAAACAACCATCTAGCTACTAGATGTTCCCATAGTCCAAGGTGGAACTACTCACGCATCATACCGGAGGCTGGCATGGTGATGAAGAAGGCCTCCGGGATGATCTCCCCTCCGGTAGGGTGCGAGGAAGAACTTCAGATCCCCCTGATCTAGGGACGATGGTGGTGGCGGCTACAGACTGTTTCGTGGAAGATTGATCGGGTACTTAGGGTTTAGTGTAGAGGTCCCAACCTGATAAGGTAGAGATCCCTGTGTTTATAGTGCTAGTCCCTGGATCGAATATCTAGCACCCACAGTTTAAGATGTAATATCAAGAAACAAAGGTCATATTACAACTTATAACCAGGAATAAAATAATTCATTACAATTTACATAGCTCATATGGCTATCTTATTACAATGCAACAAATATAACTATATAGCATGGGGTCCTTCATCTTCTTATGACACAGGAAATCATGTTGGTTGTAGACTTGTAATCCCTACTCAACACACTTTACTAACATCAAACAAACTTGCAATATAATAAGTTACAACCACAAGGGTCAATACATTTGAATTGTATTGGCAAGTGATATCATATTGATAAGGAGAATCTAACATCTACATGAATATATGGCTAAGTGGAGTTTTGGATGGCCTTTGCATAAAATAAGTTTTTTCCTATCCATTCTAAAGTAGTTTTTCTCTTTTCAAAACACTTCATCAATCAATGGCACATTGGATAAACACCAGGTGCTACCTTTTTTCACCCAATAAGTTTTAACTTAGAGAAATTGGGATGAGGAGATTCTTGATCATTTCAATGTCTTTGATGCTCAAATGTCCATTACTGGGGACACGGCTAAGTACTTAGGTTATACCCTCTCGAGAGGTGGTGCACTTTCCCCACAAGACTTGACATGCATCGAGACGAGACTTTTCAGAAGCAATCCCTTAGACCACTATGGACGCGTTCCATCCTATCATCACTACCACCAACTGCCCATCTGGTTGAGTTCTTGCAACCTAGTTGGTCAAGGCAGAGCCCATATGCCATGTGGTTGCACTGGAAGCTTCTCAACACTAAACATCTCAAATCTCTTTGTTCCTGGGTGGCCATCCACAGGTGAGATACACCAGGGTAAACCATAGAAATGGGCCCTGGGTAACCACTCAACAAAAATCCATCCATGCAATTACCATTCCACCCAGGTGTTTCATTAACAAGTTGTTTTCTTAGTCAAAAACACATAGGCATAAATTTTCCATAATATCATCACATGCATTCCCACCCTTGAATTCTAATAGCTAGGCTAAGCATTCTAGCATAACATGTCTCTTATCTTAGAAAAATCTTACCAAGATATATTCTATAGGATCTACCACATATCAATATACAAAATAGTCCTATCATGCATACTACAAAAATATTACTAATGCAATATTGAAAAGATAGGACTTTTTATGACCAAAGTATCACTTGCCTTTTTAGTAGAAAATATAGGTACTCTCCTTGATCTTGCAATTGTCACACTCTTCAAATTTCACTACAATACAATCAAGCAAAGCACACATTCAAAACTAGCACTCAAACAAATAACAAAACAAAACAAAACAATAAAACAAAGAAATGCATGCAAGCATGCAAAAGGTTTTTTTTATTGAAAAAGTGGTTTATAACAAGGTTCTAAACATTTCAAAACACCTATTGGTCTTTTATAAAGTTGGAATTTCATTTGGAACCAATTTAGTGAAAATAAGTCATTTAAATCATTTTTGTTTTACTAGAAATGCTTTTATTCGAAGGAATATTTTCTAGTGCTAACAAAATATAGGTGTACTTTGCACCTATGGCCTTAATTTTAATTCCAAATGTTAGTGTTTAAGGCCAGAGGGTTCAAAACAAAAACATTTGTAAAAGGATTTACTCAAAAATAATTTTTAGAACAATTTTTATAGCCAAAATAGTCCTATTAATGTTTCTGCATAAAACTCTAAGTTTTCAGAAGCAAATGACCAAAGTAAGGACATAGGTGAAAAGTACACATTTTTCTGAATCCATTTATATAATATTTGTAATTTTTGGACAAACAGAGCAAAAGTTATTGATTTTACAAGTTCAAACACTTAATAGATAAATTCCTAGATTTTAAAAGAAACTCTCTGCCACGCGGCATTTTTTGATTGGCCTATACCATTTTGTGTGTATCGAGCGATGCGGCCGTTAGATCTAAGTGAATCTGAGCGGCTTAGATCTGCGGGTACCTCTTCGCTAAAATTCTAATCTTAGCCCTGCGATTTAGATCCAGCAGATCATAGCTCTCTGGCTAGAAACTGGCGGTGCTGCTGGCGACGCGCAGCGGCGGCGCCTCTGGTGGCGGCGCACCAGCGAGAGAGGGGGTTAGAGGAAGGGTGTGAGGGTTTACCGTGGTCGTGGGGTCGAGGGGGTGCTCAAGGTGGTCACGGAAGAGGGCGGGGAGCACGGGTGCGGCGGCGATTCCTTGTCGGAATTGCGGCCACCATCGGGAGCTTGCAGACGAGGATGAAGATAGGCCTACAGGTCATGAGAAGGTGAATAGAGAGTAACAGAAGAATCACAAGACAAAGGCGAGAGCGATAGCATGAGCTAGAGGGTAAGAGGCGCACAGGTTTGGATGCTAGGGTTCACCGGAGTTCGTCCGCTGTCGGGCGTTTTGAAGAAGGTGACAGAGGCGAGCTCCTGGAGTGCAAGCAATCAAGGAAAAGGGTCAGGGAAAAGCGCATGAGTAAAATGGTCACGTCAGAGCAAACCAGAGGCGAGGGGGTGATCGGAGTTCACCGTAATCGTCGCCGGATCTCGACGGGGTCTACGGTGGTGCGGGATCGAATTGAGGCAGCCTGGGGGCTCTCAGGGCATGGAACTTGAGGGGAAACGAAGAGGAGGGATAGGTGGTTAAGAGGGCGTGGTCGAGGGGAAATATTACTACGACAGTTAAGCGAATTAATGCGATTGAATTTTGACCAGAAACAGCGAGGAGGGGATCGCGGCATTGTCGTGGGGTTGATGACGATGGTGACGTGGAGGTGGGGTCGTCTTGATAGTGGGTGGGTGCGGGGAGTAGCGGGTAAGAAAAGAAAATCTGCGGGGAAGAGAGAGGTGGCCCGGGTGGGCTGCTGTTGGGCTAGGGTTTGCTGGCCTAGGGTTTAGGCAGGTTCTATTTTTTCCCTTCCTTTGTCCTTTCCTTTTTCTTTTTCTATTTTCTGTTTTTATTCAAAACATTTGATTCAAACTTCAATTTGAATTCAAATCTTCTCCAAATCTTTTCAGTAGGTTTTATACAAATTATTAGTGTATTAAATAGTCCAATTCAAATATTTTTTATCAATTTATATTCATTTAAAATTAAGTGATGCTCTTTGGCATTTATTTAAATAAAATTTGAATATGGTTCATAAGCCCATAGAATTTTATTTAAATAAACTTTTATCCCTTTATTTTATTTAAATTACTTTTATTCCATTTACTTATGGATTTGTCCAAGGTTTAAATTATATTTGCAATAATTCTTATTTATTTCTTTCGTTGCCTTGTAAAATTCATATCTTTTTATTTATAGCTCCAAAAATAGTGATTCCAATTTGTATAATTTTATTTAATATTTATTTATATTTTTAAATCCTTTTAGGATTACTTTGTTCACAATTAAGTGTTGATTATAGCTAGGAGCTTTATTAGTCTTGGAAATACTTTCTTTTATCTTATTAAAATTATAAGTTTTTATCCATGGCTCCAAATGGAGTGAAATCAATTCCCATGGTTGTATAATATTTTTGTTTACCATTATTAGTCATTTAGAAATGTTTGTTGCTAAATTTTATATGGGAAAAGGCCATAGTCTTGGAGTGATCTTGATGATGATTTCTTTTATTAGGATTTAATGTTTTTGGTTTAACTTTCCCAAGTGTTCAATTCAAGATACATTCTATGCTTGAATGCATTTGATTTGATTGAAAATTTGTTTGTTTCTTTTCATTAAAATTTTGTTCAAGTAAGGTTTTGATATTTCCATTTAGAAGCAAAAAGTTTCTTTTCTCCCTAAATTTCAACATTTGTTTCTTTTGTTTGTTTATTTTTCACATTTCAAAATTTGGAAAATTTTGGGATGTGACATTTAGGTATCAGGGGCTTCTTATAGGCGAAGAGGAGAGGCAAAGGGCACCCAGGGTGGTCGCACCCCCCAGGCGCGGTCCAGGCCAGGCCGCACGTCCAGGGGTGTGGCCCCCTGGTGGCTCTTCTCTGTATCGTCTTCTGGCTCCGTGTTCCACATGGTAAAATATTGACTTTGGCTTTTGTCCTGTCCAATTCAGAGAATATTGATTTTCTGTCTTTTCTGGAACCAAAAACAGAAGAAAACAGGCAACTGGCACTATGACAACTTGTTAATAGATTAGTCCTAAAAACATATAAAAATACCTCAAAGTGCAGACAAAGAAAAGCAAAGTAGATACTAAACAAGCATGGAACATCAAAAATTATAGATACGTTTTCGACGTATCAGGGCCCCTCGGGCGTCCACTGACCTTGCCCCTTCGCCTATATAAACACCCCAAGGCAGAAACCCTAAGTACCCGATAGAAATCCAAGAAAAAGTCTGTAGCCGCTGCCATCTCCATCCCTAGATCAGAGGGATCCGAAGCTCTTCCCGGCACCCTGTCGGAGAGGGGAGATCTTCCCGGAGGCCTTCTTCATCACCATGCCAGCCTCTAGAGTGATGCGTGAGTAGTTCACCCTTGGACTATGGGTTCATACAGTAGTTAGATGGTTGTTTCTCCTCTTTTATGCTATCATGTTTAGATCTTGTGAGCTCCATTCATGATCAAGATCATCTATTTGTAATGCTACATGTTGTCTTTGCGGGGATCCGATGGATATTGAGTACTATGTCAGATTGATTATTGATTCTATCATGTCTATGTTATTTGTGATCTTGCATGCTCTCCGTTTCTATTAGATACTTTGGCCAAGTAGATGCTTGTAACTCCAAGAGGGAGTATTTATGCTCGATAGTAGGTTCATGCCTCTAGTAATCTGGGGAAGTGACAGAAATCTCTAATGTTGTAGATGTGTTTTTGCTACTAGGGAGAAAACAACCATCCTTTGTCCAAGGGCAATTGTATTGTTTACTTTACACACATTGCTTAATGCAATTATCTGTTGCTTGCAACTTAATACTGGAAGGGGTTCGGATGATAACCTGAAGGTGGATTATTAGTCATAGATGCATTTGGATTATGTTCTATGTATTATGTTGTAATGCCCAAACAAATCTCGTAGAGATCAAGATGTCTAGTATATGCATTGTTATACATTTTCAATCTGTCAATTGCCCCGCTGTAATTTGTTCAACCAGCATGTTATTTATTTTATGGAGAACACCTCTAGTGAACTGTGGACCCCGGTCCATTCCTTATCATTGATATACCATCTACTATTTACCGTTTACTTTCTGCAATTACTAAAAGCACTTACTATCTTCCACACTATATGTTTAATCCTTTGTTTTCAGCAAACCGGTGAGATTGACAACCTCACTGTAAGTTGGGGCAAAGTACTGTGGTTATGTAGTGTAGGCTCCAAGTTGCTAGAAACACCTTGGGAGTTGTTTCCTTTCTCCTACTGGTTCGATAACCTTGGTTTCATAACTGAGGGAAACTTACTGTTGTGCTCATCATACCTTCGTCTTGGGGTTCCCAATGAGCTCTACATCATCTGAGCCATCAGTGAACCCCGCGAAAAACACTAGGAGCAAGAAAAAATTGAATTTCAATTTGTATGATGAATTTGAACTACTATTAATGATTGTATTGGATTCAAACTAGTGGTTGATGACCCACAAGTATAGGGGATCACAATAGTCTTCGAGGGAAGTAAAGCCCAAATTTATTGATTTGACACAAGGGGAGCCAAAGAATATTTATAAGCCTTAACAGACGAGTTGTCAATTCAGCTGCACCTGGAAACAGTCTTGCTCGCAATAGTTTATCAGTAGCAACAGTTTTGTAGTAGCAATAGCAAAATAACAGCAGTAGTAAAATAAAGACGGTAGTAACAACTGTATTAAATAGCAGGATTAATGTGCGGTATGCATAGGGATGGATGGACGGGCGTTGCATGGACAAAGAAATTCATGTAACAATCAAGGCAAGGGCATTTGCAGATAATGAAGATAAAGCATCCAAGTACTAAGTAACCATATGCATGTGTTCCGTATATAGTCATGCGTGCTCGTAATGAGAACTTGCACAACATCTTTTCTCCTGCCATCCATTTTGGAGCGGGGCTGTCGTCGGATTGTTGAAAAGTACACCATAGGGGGTCCTGACGGCATTGATAAGATGGGGTGTGAGACGTCGGATGTTCCATGTACGGTGAACACAAGTTTACCCAGGTTTAGATCCGTTTGCGGTGATCATATCCTACTCCTGCTAGCAACCCAGTAATATATCGGCGAGAGCCTAATGTTACAGCGGATTACAAGAGAGGTTTGCTTGTGCGAGTTGTGATTGTGGTTGTTTCCCTAAAGGCTCCCATAGGGATAGTTTATATAGTCACCAGGACCTCGGTTTACAGGAGAGACCTATCCGGATACGTTATAGAGTCAATAACTAGATACAACTTGTACTACAAGTAATACTACATGCCTAAGTCGGTAACTATTTTGGGCCTTGTCGTAGCCGGAACTGGCTCCTCCTCTTTCTCTGACTGGGCTGCCCGTGAAGCAAATCTCTAACCCATTGGTGAGCCACCCAGGTCAGTGAGTCCTGTGGGTATACCCGGAAAGTATATCCCTAACAGTAGCCCCCGGAAGTCTCCAAGATCCTAAGTCGGATAAATCACTAGCATGATGGTTTCTTTGTCTTGAGAATCTTGAAGGGTTCCCCAAAACTTCTTTGAACAGTGTAGAATTCCGAGTCATCTGAGTCGGATATGTTTTGTTCTGACCTCAGTCTATTCCCTTGCTCAGTTTGAAACATGATCCGGATTTTAACTAGCGACATGCTGCCTGACAACTTTTCAGACTAGGTCCTGTCACTGACAGGAGTCCCGTCAACACGACCGTTGGTGGGTCCTTTCCCTACGGAACAGAGCACCATTTTAATGTTCACATGAGAATCGAGGGGCGGAGGAATCACAAGTAAGCCACCTCCCTCTCTCCTATACGCGTGGTGTAAATCGCGCGATTGAAGCACGAATCTTGGAACAGAGGTAAATAAAAGAGAGGAGAAACCCTTCTCTCCTAGATTCATCTCTCCACCGTTTCACTTATTGTCTCCTCGTACTCCTCGAGCCCTCTGCAACCATTCTCATCTACACACCGCGAGAGAGAAAACCCCAATTGCCACCAATCCTAGCAAGATGGAAGCGCCATCTAGCTCAGGCACGGTGGCGACGGGACTCACGATGGCGGGCGAGAGGAAACTGAAGGGTTTCGCAGCATAGTAAATCAAAAAAAATTCCTACGGATGCGAATGGGAAAGCCAAGATCTAATCTAGGAGATGCAATCAATGATATAGATAGATGAGATCTTCGTACCCTTGAAGAAATCGCACAGCGGAAACGTTCAACAGAACGTGGGTGATGTAGTCGTACTAGCCTTCTCCTCCTCGCGATCCGATCCGATCCTACGCCGCAAGTGGAGACGCCTCCGAGAGATGCACACGTACGGTGCCGCGGCGTCTCCTCCTTCCTTGGTCCAGCAAGTATGGTGGAGAGATAGATTGGATCTGCAGCACGACGGCGTGGTGCTATGGTGGAGAGTTTCTGCGGCAGGGCTTCGCCTACGCGCAGTCGGAAGAGAGAGAGAGAGAGGTGGAGGGGCAGCAGGATGATGGCTAGGGTTGGAGGATTCAGGGGGGAGGCTGCGCCCCTGCCCTCCTTATATAGGGGTCTGGCCGCCCCCCCTTGACCCCTCCTCCAATCCCTAGGGCGGCGGCCCAAGGGGTGGAGTGGGGGGCAAGTCTTTCCCCTCCTTCTATAAGGCTCCCCTAGGGTTTCCCCTAGGGCTGGCCGGCTGGGCCTTGGGGCCTTGTGCCCCTGGCCCAAAGTGGCCAGGGCACTTCCCCTTAGGCCCACGCAGGCCTCCGACAAGTGGGCCCACGTTGGTCCCACTCCGAAACCTTCTAGAACCTTCCGGTACAATACCGATAAACTTCGAAACGATTCCGAAATCCAAAAAATGCTTTACTTTATATGAATCTTATTCTCCGGACCATTCCGGAATCTCTCGTGATGTCCTGGATCTCATCCGAGAATCTAAACAAAAACTCATAAACCAATCATCCATTCTATCCTAGCGTCGATGCACGTTAAGTGTGTGACCCTACGGGTTCGAGAATATGCAGACATGATCTTCTATCAATAATCAACAGCGGGATCTAGAAACCCATATTGACTCCCACACATTCATCGATGATCATATCAGATGAACCAGGATGCCAGGATTCAATTAATCCCATATATGTATTCCCTTCGTCACGCGATATTTTACTTGCCCGAGATTCGATCGTTGGTATCGGCATACCTACTTCAATCTCGTTCACAGCAAGTACTTTACTCATTCCGTAATCCGATACACTTTGTGATTAACTCCTGAATCATGTGCTTGCAAGCGGTGTTGATATCGATTACCGAGTGGGCCCGAATTATATCTCTTCGACTCGGGAGGGACAAATTCCATCTCGATACATACAACCCAACAAGTACTTTCCGATCACCTGAGAGACACCTTTATGATCACCCTCACATAGGATGACGTTTGATGACATCAAAGCTTTCTTCCGATACCAGGGAGTTGTACTATCTCATGGTCTAAGGAATACAATACTTGACATAAGAAAAAGCTTCACAAAGATGAACACAATGACACGATCTAATTTCTCTACTTAATTTGGGTCTGTCCATCATATCATTCCCCTAAGGACATGATCTCATTATTAACCGACAACTCATGTCTATGGTTAGGAAACCTAAACCATCATTAATCAATGAGCTAGTCCATAGAGGCATACTAGGGACACGGTGTTGTTCATAAACCACACAAGTATCAAAGTTTCCGCTGAATACAATTCTAGCATGGAATATAAACTTTATCATGAACAAGAATTATAATAATAACATCTTTATTATTGCCTCTAGGGCATAATTCCAACAGTCTCCCACTTGCACTTGAGTCAATAATCTAGTTTACATCTGGCAACAATCTAACACCCATGGCATTAAGGTGCTGATCATGTTTTGCTCGTGGAAGAGGTTTAGTCAACGGATCTGCGACATTCAGATCCGTATGTACTTTGCTAATCTTCAGATCTCCATATGTTATATAATCTCGAATTACATGAAAACAACGGTTGATGTGCTTGGTCTTTGGATGATATCTTGGTTCCTTAGCCAGTGCTATGGTGCTAGTGTTGTCATACAATATCTCCAGTGGGTCCAAGGCACTTGGAACCACACCAATGTGGCATCCCGCAAAACCACTACTAGAAAATCGCGTTGAATTTGTGCATTGCATCGTCATCATCATGCATTGTTTGCCAAAACTATTTTCGCAAAGCCGTTTTGTTTTCTAAAACGCCCCTCCTCTATTCAAATATCAAAGCCCGGGTCGCCGGACTATTTTTGTTTTCTGTTATCGGGTTGCAAAAGACTCGTTCGAAAACAAATAAAAATTATAATTATTTTAGTGGGGCAGTCGAACGGGCCGAAGCGACCCGAACGACCACCCCAGAAAATATAAAACGGTCCACCCCAACCAGCCCCATCTAAATCCTATTCCTACCAACTAGTCTACCCAACCCAGCCTCCACATCACCCCACCCAATCGGATTCCGCCACCTCACCTTTTCCCTAGTCTCCACCACTCCCACCGCCACCTCACCCTCTCTATCCCCTCCTCTCTCTCTCTCTCTCCTCACAGGCTCACCCACACACACCACTCAAGCACACACGCCCGCCCCCTTCTCACCTGCTGGCCCCACGCGCATGGGACCCCACCCCAGACGCCACCCCACCCGCCCGATCCTCCCTGCCACTCTCCTCCTCAAGGACCCCACCCCAAACCCCACGACGCCGCCTGCAACCCGACCCCACCTACTCATCTTCCTCCTCACCCTCCGCTCCCTGCCGCATGACCACCAGCAACCGCCATGCATGAGCCCTTGCCCAGACCCCCCGGCCCCCCTCTTCCCCAAGCCCTCCGCCCAGTACCCGCCGCCGCCGCGCTCTTTCACCGCCACCGCCTCCCCTCAAGCCCTCGCCTTTGCCACTGCCCGCTGCCACTGTCACCTCCCGGTGCCCACCGCCGCGGCCGCGTCTGGCGCTTCTCGCGCATCCATGCCCGCTGAAGCCTGCGGCTGCCGCCAGCGCCAGCTGCTCCGCCGCCGAGCACCGCGTCGCCGCCTCCCTGCACGCGCCAGCCCCGCCAACCGCGTCGCGGAGCGCCCCACGCGCATGCGCCGCTGCTGCCGAGCTCGCGCCCGGCCGCCGCCGCTCGACTCGCCGCCTCGACGCCCGCCGCCCCTGACGCTGCGCCTCCGGCGCCGCCCATGCCGCCGTCGACCCTCTCCGGCTCCCCCGCTTCGCCGCGCCCCGCACGCCGCCAGCAAGCCTCCGCTCGAGCCGAGATCCCCGACCCCACGTCCCCCTGCACGCGAGCACGGTCCTCCTTCTGCAAGCGCCGCTTCCAGTGCCCGTTCCGCCGTCCGTGCGTCGAGTTGCGCGCCTCCTTCGGCCATCCACGTGTGCGAGTGTTCAGATGTGGCGACATGGCGGCTACAAGAATATCCGGTGTGATGACTCACTCGCTCGAGACTCTCCCGATGGAGTTCACAGAACGCCAGGATCTTCGACATGAACAAGATCTACCGATGACCCGGCCAAGGTCCGAGACCGAACCCCGAAGCGTCAAGATCTCCTTCCCGAAAACAGGAACGCCGATACCTTCTCGGGACATCGAGTTCGCCATCACGGATGCGACAAGTTCTCCGACATGGGCCCGATTGGAGCGAACCCGAAGACGGTAGGTGCGACAAGTTCTATTTCACGGACATCGAGTGCCAAGATCGCCACAGAGAACCGAAGTTGTCGAGACCCTGAGGACCCGCTCCCGGAGACGAAGACCGGATCCGACAAGATCACCGCGACGACAAGAACGGCACCGACCGAAACAAACCCGATGCGCCCCGGCACGGAACCAAGCCTTCTACCCGGACACCGAGAACTTCCCCCTGAACGCCATGACCGTCGACATGACCCCAAGTCCCGCACCCGGATGCGCCAAGATCTGCCCCGTTACCGAGAACGCGAGAACGATCCCGCCGAGTCCGAACCGTCGAACCCTGGACCCCGAGACCGACCCCGAACCCCGGAACCCCAAGATCGTCGAGCCCCCTCTAATGTGTGAACCCTTTCCGAAACCCTATTTTATAACATAATAACAACTTGTGGCATATTTGATCATTCATCTCGCATGCATATCTTTGGTTTGGGGGCCTTATGCCGATTCACTGCATAATTAAATATGGGCCCATATGCGGGCAAATCTAGCCTTATGTTGGCCTCATTTAAACTTGTGTAGCGAACCGGTATCTTATTTGGCCTTGTTAAACAACATTTAATTGCGGGGGTTCTAAATAACTTGAACCATTTAATTAATTGTCGGGACCCCGGTTCCACTTAATTTGACCTAATTGCATCGCATCTTGCCATGTCATACATCATACATGCATCATGCCGATCTTCTGCCGTTGTATTAAATATTGCATCCGGTGTTTCTTCTAGTGTTTTGCTTCTTCGCGGATAAGGCCGTTGAGTTGATGTGAGCTTACCGATCTTGGATGAACCCTTCAACAATGTTTTCAAAGAGCATCTCCTCTTTCTACCTATCTTACTTTTATAGTCTTTATTCCTCCTGTTAATCTATTGCTATCTGTGTTGCGATGCTCTAGTTTCCGTGCCGATATATCCCTGCAGCCTTATATTGCCTTGGACACACCCTATTACTGTTGTTTGGTAGATAGTTGGACTTATGCGTTGTAGTTGCTTGCTCAAGTCTTGATGTGTGTCGTCATGTGCCTGATTGTTGATGTTTTTGCCGCATGTCGATGTTGGAGATGATTCTAGTTTTACTTATCGTCATTTTAATTTCTTTAACAACTAAAATTGAAATAAGCAGAGGCATCGGTGGGTGATAGAAAATATTTGGTTTCGAACGCCCACTTGTGTCCCGTAAGACCCCGAGTACTTGATACTGTTCCTTGATTTTTGCGCTATCCACATCCGGAGGTATATGGGACCCCCTGAGCGAGCTTGATTCAGACTTATTTCTTGGGGCCACAAACTAGTTTGAGGTTTTATTTACGATCCTGTACTTATGCCATGCTACTTTCGTATTTAAATTGTGCGAGTCTCGCACTGCATGTCTGTTAGGATCATGGCACGATTCGCCAGTGTCGACAAGCCCAGCCATACTTTCGGGTTCCAGTCGGCGTTCACGGCCGTCCCCATAACCTTGAGGCCGTCTCGAGCTTGCTTACTCGCTATGGATTCTACTTAAGGGTGGCCCCAAATATTTCTGAATCCTGTGATTGTTCATCGTGAAAGCCTCGTTGGGTTTTGATTTGGTTTTTCCGAGGTTGATCGGCGTGTGTTGCTATTGGTGCACCCGGCCGGTAAAACTTTCGAAAGCCGTGTCCGGGTTATGGACGACTTGGAGCACAGTATCTTGATCATAGACAAGCATAACTAAAGTTTACTGCTATAAATTTGACTTATAATGACTAGTAATCAGCTTCACTATAATGGAATGGCTAATTAATACTGCCACAATTGCTTGTTTGGTTGTCGCTGGCGACCGTTGTACCTGACTAGTAAGTATGGCAACTACAACGGATTTGGCTGAATAAAAGTACCAACAACTGCTGGGTTTTGGGATTATATCATGCTATCTGTATTTGATTAGTAATTGCCGCAACTATAACGGAATGGTCAACTAAAAGTGCCCACTGTTTACTTTATCAGGACGATTGTTTAAACCTGACTAGTAAAGTGTCGCAACTATAATTGAATAAGTAAAACTGCCAACTGTGTGAGTTCCTCGGTTGACTTCCTCGATGGTCTCGAGGGGGAAACGCCAGGATGGGTTTGTTTGATGATAGCATCCGGTTGGATCCGATAGGTCTTTCTTACCCCTCTCTGATAGCCGCCAGTTGTATCGAGTCTCTATAGGTTGTTTAGTGCATGCTGCCTCTGCCGCTCAGTCCACCATACCTATGTAGGCGAGGACCGCCGAATTCTAGCCTCGCCGTGTACTGGCCTCAGTACTGACGCTCCTCTTTTTCCTTTGCCCTTTGTCGGCACCCCTTTTGTTTAAGCAGGTTTGAGATCGACGCCGTTAGCAGGGTTACCCTTCCGGCTTGGCCTGGGCAGGGTTATGGACGCCATTGGTTATTCTTCAGGGCTCTTAGCCCCATTTGCTTCTTGTCCGTAGTCGGACGCTCTACCATTTTCAAGGTGATTTGGATCTTGTATATTATATCTGTCTTCTTGACTCTTTGTCGCTGTTATATATATCTGTTCTGTGGGTCCCATCGAGGACTGTTGTGTAATGTTATTACTTCGTTTTCCACCCGCACAAAAGTGCTTGGTGGGCACCTTTGAATCGTTTCTATGCGGGTTTGGCGAATTTTGCTCAAACTTGCATAGGTCCGAATCTGAGGGTGTTACAGAGTGGTATCAGAGCACAGCAGTTGCGATACCCCACAAGTCCAGCCTGTAGGATAACCTAGCTAACGGCCGAAGTAGAGTGTCAAAACTATTTTGCAAAATCGGTTGGATAGTTCTGATTAGGTCTGACTTTACTCCTCACCCTTTGCTATTCCTCTCTTACCTCTACGTGTTTTGAATCCGCCCTCGTCTCTTTCTTCGAGTCCAGGAATTCTCGTGGTTGGGTTTCCGTCGAACCGTTAGGGTTTCGCTTCCTTCTTCGATAACGGTGTTGCTACATCTGGTCTTCATGCTATCCGAGGAATCCTTCGTCTGTGGTGCCATTCTTTGTTCCTTGTGTGTGCTTTCCGGTGTTTTCCGACGCGACGACATCCTCTACGCCAGATCCGATGCGGAGTCTGCATCACTCCTCTGTTTCCGAACCTCGCTTGTCGAGAACTTCAGTCTAATTCCGAGAGTTGGTTGCATAATCCGCCTATTCGTGTGCGGAGTAATGGTTTGGGTGCGCGATGGACTGATCACCATCCGACTACTCTTATCATTCGCTCTTGTACATCGAATCAGTGGATCCAGCAGTTTTACTCCATCCATCAGAAGCTAGAGGTGGCTTTATTTGTGGATACCTCTACCTTCGACCTTTTGTCCCCGGAGTGTTCTCTCGACGATCACGGACAACGACCCCTTGTTAGTGGTGTCGCGAGGATCTACCCGAAGCGAGAAGACGCAGATCGCCGACCTTTCCTTCCGGTACCATGAGGCGGATCTCGAGGGCGAGATCCCTTGTTAGTGGTGTCGAATTGTGGCATCCCGCAAAACCACTACTAGAAAATCGCGTTGAATTTGTGCATTGCATCGTCATCATCATGCATTGTTTGCCAAAACTATTTTCGCAAAGCCGTTTTGTTTTCTAAAACGCCCCTCCTCTATTCAAATATCAAAGCCCGGGTCGCCGGACTATTTTTGTTTTGTCTGTTATCGGGTTGCAAAAGACTCGTTCGAAAACAAATAAAAATTATAATTATTTTAGTGGGGCAGTCGAACGGGCCGAAGCGACCCGAACGACCACCCCAGAAAATATAAAACGGTCCACCCCAACCAGCCCCATCTAAATCCTATTCCTACCAACTAGTCTACCCAACCCAGCCTCCACATCACCCCACCCAATCGGATTCCGCCACCTCACCTTTTCCCTAGTCTCCACCACTCCCCACCTGCCACCTCACCCCTCTCTATCTCCCTCCCTCTCTCTCCTCTCTCTCCCTCACACAGGCTCACCCACACACACCACTCAAGCACACACGCCAGGCCCCGCCTTCCCCTCACCTGCCGCTGGGCCCCACGCCGCATGGGACCCCACCCCAGACGCTCACCCCACCCGCCGATCCTCCCCTGGCCACTCTCTCCCTCCCTGCGCGCGGACCCCACCCCAAACCCCACGCACGCCTGCCCGCAACCCGACCCCCACCTACCGCTCATCTTCCTCCCTCACCCCTCCGCTCCCTCACCGCATGACCACAGCAAGACCGCCCGCCATGAGCCCTTGCCCAAAGACTGCCGTCGACCCCCTCTTCCTGAAGCTCCTCGCCCGCCCAGTTGCACTTCCCGCCGCTCTTTCACCGCTGCCACCGCCTCCCGCCAAGCCTCGCCGCCCAGACCGCCACTGCCCGGCCGCTTCCACCGTCGCCTCGCGGCCGCCCATCGCCCGGCCGCTGACGCGCGCAAGGCCACAGCATCCTGCGCTCGCGCTGCCGCTGCAATGCCTCAGCTCGCCGCCCAGCACCGCTGCGCCGCCAAGCGCCAGTTTCGCCAACTGCGTCGCCGAGCGCCCCACCTGCGCTCGCGCCGCCGCAGCGCTCGCCGTCTACCCGCCGCCGCTGCCCCAGCTACGCTTCGCCGCCCGCTGCCGTGGCCTCGACCTCGCCGCCCAGACGTCCGCCGCCTCACGCTGCGCCTCGGCGACTCCTCCTAGCGCGCCGCCAGGCCCCATGGCCGCCGTCGACCCTCTCCAGCTCCCCCGCTTCGCCGCGCCCCGCACGCCGCCAGCAAGCCTCCGCTCGAGCCGAGCTCCCCGACCCCACGTCCCCCTGCACGTGAGCACGGTCCTCCCTCTCTGCAAGCGTCGTCGCTCCGGTGCCCGTTCCTCGCCGTCTGCGTGCGCTGCCGAGCCGCGCCTTCGGCCATCCACGTGTGCGAGTGTACAGATGTGGCGACATGGCGGCTACAAGAATATCCGGTGTGATGACTCACTCGCTCGAGACTCTCCCGATGGAGTTCATAGAACGCCAGGATCTTCGACATGAACAAGATCTACCGATGACCCGGCCAAGGTCCGAGACCGAACCCCGGCGCGTCAAGATCTCCTTCCCGAAAACAGGAACGCCGATACCTTCTCGGGACATCGAGTTCGCCATCACGGATGCGACAAGTTCTCCGACATGGGCCCGATTGGAGCGAACCCGAAGACGGTAGGTGCGACAAGTTCTATTTCACGGACATCGAGTGCCAAGATCGCCACAGAGAACCGAAGTTGTCGAGACCCTGAGGACCCGCTCCCGGAGACGAAGACCGGATCCGACAAGATCACCGCGACGACAAGAACGGCACCGACCGAAACAAACCCGATGCGCCCCGGCACGGAACCAAGCCTTCTACCCGGACACCGAGAACTTCCCCCTGAACGCCATGACCGTCGACATGACCCCAAGTCCCGCACCCGGATGCGCCAAGATCTGCCTCACGAGAACGCGAGAACGATCCCGCCGAGTCCGAACCGTCGAACCCTGGACCCCGAGACCGACCCCGAACCCCGGAACCCCAAGATCGTCGAGCCCCCTCTGATGTGTGAACCCTTTCCGAAACCCTATTTTATAACATAATAACAACTTGTGGCATATTTGATCATTCATCTCGCATGCATATCTTTGGTTTGGGGGCCTTATGCCGATTCACTGCATAATTAAATATGGGGCCCATATGCGGGCAAATCTAGCCTTATGTTGGCCTCATTTAAACTTGTGTAGCGAACCGGTATCTTATTTGGCCTTGTTAAACAACATTTAATTGCGGGGGTTCTAAATAACTTGAACCATTTAATTAATTGTCGGGACCCCGGTTCCACTTAATTTGACCTAATTGCATCGCATCTTGCCATGTCATACATCATACATGCATCATGCCGATCTTCTGCCGTTGTATTAAATATTGCATCCGGTGTTTCTTCTAGTGTTTTGCTTCTTCGCGGATAAGGCCGTTGAGTTGATGTGAGCTTCGCCCCGATCTTCGGATGAACCCTTCAACAATGTTTTCAGGCGAGCATCTCCCTCTTTCTACCTATCTTACTTTTATAGTCTTTATTCCCTCCTGTTGATCTATTGCTATCTGTGTTGCGATGCTCTAGTTTCCGTACCCGATATATCCCCTGCAGCCTTATATTGCCTTGGACACACCCTATTACCTGTTGTTTGGTAGATAGTTGGACTTGCGCGTCGTAGTTGCTTGCTCAAGTGCTGATGTGTGTCGTCATGTGCCACAGTTGTTGATGTTTTTGCCGCATGTCGATGTTGGAGATGATTCTAGTTTTACTTATCGTCATTTTAATTTCTGTTTAACAACTAAAATTGAAATAAGCAGAGGCATCGGTGGGTGATAGAAAATATTTGGTTTCCGAACGCCCACTTGTGTCCCGTAAGACCCTGAGTACTTGATACCTGTTCCTTGATTTTTGCGCGCTATCCACATCCGGGAGGTATATGGGACCCCCCCTGAGCCAGAGCTTGATTCAGACTTATTTCTTGGGGCCACAAACTAGTTTGAGGTTTTATTTACGATCCTGTACTTATGCCATGCTACTTTCTGTATTTAAATTGTGCGAGGTACTGCACACTGTACTGTTTAGGATCATGGCACGATTCCGCGGTGTCGACAAGCCCAGCCACACTTTCGGGTTCCCGATGCTCACACCGTCCCCATAACCTTGAGGCCTTCTCGAGCTTGCTTACTCGCTATGGATTCTACTTAAGGGGTGGCCTCAAATATTTCTGAATCCTGTGATTGTTCACCGTGAAAGCCTCGGGTTTTGATTTGGTTTTTCCGAGGTTGATCGAGCGTGTTGCTATTGGTGCACCCGCCGGGTAAAACTTTCTCAAAGCCGTGTCCGCGGATATGGACGACTTGGAGCACAGATCTCGATCATAGACAAGCATAACTAAAGTTTATGCTATAAATTTGACTTATAATGACTAGTAATCAGCTTCACTATAATGGAATGGCTAATTAATACGCCCACAATTGCTTGTTTGGTTGTCAAGCCAATTTGTACTGACTAGTAAGTATGGCAACTACAACGGAATTGGCTGAATAAAAGTACCAACAACCGCTGGGTTTTGGGATTATATCATGCTATCGTATTTGATTAGTAATTGCCGCAACTATAACGGAATGGTCAACTAAAAGTGCCCACTGCTTACTTTATCGTGACGATTGTTTAAACTCGACTAGTAAAGTGCCGCAACTATAACTGAATAAGTAAAACTGCCAACTGTGTGAGTTCCTCGGTTGACTTCCTCGATGGTCTCGAGGGGGAAACGCCAGGATGGGTTTGTTTGATGATAGCATCCAGTTGGATCCGAATAGGTCTTTCTTACCCCTCTCTGATAGCCGCCAGTTGTATCGAGTCTCTATAGGTTGTTTAGTGCATGCTGCCTCTCGATCCACCATACCTATGTAGGCGAGGACCGAATTCTAGCCTCGCCGTAATCGCCTCAAGATTAACGCCTCTTTTCCTTTGCCCTTTGTCGGCACCCCTTTTGTTTAAGGTGTTTGAGATCGACGCCGTTAGGTGGTTACCCTTCCGCTTGGCTCGGCAGGGTTATGGACGCCATTGGTTATTCTTCAGGGCTCTTAGCCCCATTTTCTTCTTGTCCGTAGTCGGACGCTCTACCATTTTCAAGGTGATTTGGATCTTGTATATTATATTTGTCTTCTTGACTCTTTGAGTCGCTGTTATATATATCTGTTCTGTGGGTCCCATCGAGGACTGTTGTGTAATGTTATTACTTCGTTTTCCACCCGCACGAAAGTGCTTGGTGGGCACCTTTGAATCGTTTCTATGCGGGTTTGGCGAATTTTGCTCAAACTTGCATAGGTCCGAATCTGAGGGTGTTACAACCAAGCTCAGTGATGAAGTTCCTGATCCAAACTCCTTCACTTGACGCTTCTGAAGCAGCCATGTATTCCGCTTCTGTTGTAGATCCCGCGATCACGCTTTGCTTGCAGCTTCTCCAGCTCATAGCTCCACCATTCAAAATATAAACGTATCCTTTCTGAGATTTAGAATCATCCGGGTCGGTGTCGAAACTAGCGTCGACGTAACCTTGTACGACGAGCTGCTCATCACCTCCATATACCAAGAACATTTCTTTAGTCCTATTTAAATACTTTAGGATGTTCTTTATGGCTGTCCAGTGTTCCACTCCTGGATCACTTTGGTATCTGCTCGTCAAACTAAGAGCATTGGACACATCCGGTCTAGTAAATAGCATGGCATACATGATAAAACCTATGTCCGAGGCATATGGCACTTTGCTCATAGTATCTCTATCGTTTACCGTAGCTGGACACTGAGCCTTGCTCAATATCTTACCTAACAACATGGGCAATGAACCTTTCTTTGCTTTATCCATTCTGAACCTTTTCAGAACTTTGTCTAGATATGTACTTTGGCTTAAAGCTATTAGGCGTCTTTGTCTATCTCTATAGATTTTGATGCCTAATATATAAGCAGCTTCTCCTAGGTCTTTCATTGAAAAACATTTATTCAAATAACTCTTCACATCAAGCATACATACCAATGTCATTTCCAATAATCAATATGTCATCCACATATAGTACTAAAATGTCACCGAGCTCCCACTCACTTTCTTGTAGATACAAGCTCAGAGCAATTTGGAACAAATCCAAAGCTCTTGATCACTTGATCAAAACGAAGGTTCCAACTCCGAGATGCTTGCTTCAGTCCATAAATGGAACGCTGAAGTTTGCACACCTTATTAGCATCCTTAGGATCGACAAAACCTTCAGGCTGCATCATATACAACTCTTCATCAATGTTGCCATTGAGGAACGCAGTCTTGACATCCAACTACCATATTTCATAATCATGAAATGCAATATATGCTAATAAAATACGAATGGACTTAAACATCGCTACGGGAGAGAAAGTCTCATCGTAGTCAACAGCTTGAACTTGTCAAAACCCTTTTGCGACAAGCCGAGCTTTATAGACAGTAACATTACCATCCGTGTCCGTTTTCTTCTTGAAAATCCATTTGCACTCAATGGCCTTACGGTCGCTAGGAGGGTCCACCAAAGTCCATACTTGGTTTTCGCTCATGGATCCTAATTCGGATTTCATGGCTTCTAGCCATTTTTCAGAGTCTGGGCTCATAAGTGCTTCCTCATAATTCGCAGGTTCACTGTTGTCTAACAACAAGACATTTAAGACAGGGTTGCCGTACCATTCAGGAGTGGTATGTGACCTTGTCGACCTGCGAAGTCAGTAGTAGCATCGTTCAAAGTTTCATGGTTAGCTTCCTCCCTTGTTGGTGCAGACGGCACTGGAACAATTTCAGGTGCTGCGCTACTCTCCAACTCGATAGAAGGTTCAATAACCTCTTCTAGCTCTACCTTCCTCCCACTTACTTCTTTCGAGAGAAACTCCTTCTCAAGAAAGGATTCGTTCTTTGCAACAAACACTTTGCCTTCGGATCTGTGGTAGAAGGTATACCCAATCGTTTCCTTAGGGTATCCTATGAAGACGCATTTCTCCGCTTTGGGTTCGAGCTTGTCCGGCATCAACTTCTTGACGTAAGCTTCGCATCCCCAAACTTTAAGAAACAACAACTTAGGTTTAGCACCAAACCATAGTTCATACGGTGTCGTCTCAACGGATTTAGATGGTGCCCTATTTAAAGTGAATGCAGCGGTTTTCTAATGCATAACCCCAAAATGATAACGGAAAATCTATAAGAGACATCATTGATCGCACCATATCTAATAAAGTTCGATTCCGGCGTTCAGACACACCATTGCACCGTGGTGTTCCGGGTGGCATGAGTTGCGAAACGATTCCGCTTGCTCTAAGATGCGTGAGAAAATCATAACTCAAATATTCACCTCCACGATAGGATCATAGAAATTTAATTTTCCTGTTACGATGGTTTTCCACTTCGTTCTGAAATTCTTTGAACTTTTCAAACGTTTCAGATTTATGTTTCATTAAATAGATATACCCATATCTACTTAAGTCATCGGTAAAAGTGAGAAAATAGCGATATCCACCGCGCGTCGAAACACTCATTGGTCCGCATACATCGGTATGTATGATTTCCAATAAGTCCGTTGCTCGCTCCATTATTCCTGAGAACGAGGTTTTGATCATCTTTCCCATGAGGCACGGCTTGCACGTGTCAAACGATTCAAAATCAAGAGACTCCAAAAGTCCATCAGAATGGAGTTTCTTCATGCGTTTTACACCAATATGACCTAGATGGCAGTGCCACAAATAAGTTAGATTATCACTATCTACTTTGCATCTCTTAGCCTCAATGTTATGGATGTGTGTTTCATTGCTTTCGAGATTCAGAAGAAATAAACCATTCACAACAGGTGCATGACCATAATAGATGTTATTCATATAAATGGAACAACCATTATTCTCTGATTTAAATGAATAACCGTCTTGCAATAAACATGATCCAGATATAATGTTCATGCTCAATGCAGGCACATAATAACACTTATTAAGGTTTAAAACTAATCCCGAAGGTAAAACTAAGGAGAGCGTGCCGACGGCCATCACATTAACTTTTGATCCATTTCCAACGCGCATCGTCACCTCATCCCTTGCTAGCCGCCATCTATTCCGTAGTCCTATTTTGAGTTACAAATATTATCAATTGAACTAGTATCAAATACCCAGGCACTACAAAGAGCGCTAGTAAGGTAAACATCAATAACATGTATATCAAATATACCTTTAATGGTGCCAGCCTTCTTGTCCGCTAAGTACTTCGGACAGTTGCGCTTCCAGTGACCCTTGTCCTTGCAATAGAAGCACTCAGTGTCCGGCTTAGGTCCAGACTTGAGCTTCTTTTCAGCAGGGGCAAAGCGCTTGCCGCTGCCTTTCTTGAAGGATTTCTTTGCACCCTTAGCTTTCTTAAAGCTAGTGGTCTTGTTGACCATCAACACATGATTATATTTCTTGATATCCATCTCCGTAGCTTTCAGCTTAGCGAAGAGCTCAGTGATCGTATTAGTGGAACCAAATTGATTGTGAGTAACTACAAAACCTTTGTAGCTAGGAGGGAGTGATTGCAGAACTCTGTAAATCTTGAGCTCTTCTGGAATCTTGCAGTCCAGTTGCTCAAGACGTTGAGTGCAGCCTGACATCTTAATGGCATGCTCACTAACGGAACTCCCTTCCTCCATCTTGCAGTTAAAGAACTTCTCAGACATCTCATATCTCTCAGAACGGGCCTGAGTCTGAAACATGGTTTTTAGTTCCTCAAGTATCTCAAAGGGCCCGGCGAACCCCTCAAAACGATTTTGAAGTTCCGGTTCCATAGCAAAAAACATGGTACTCTTAATCACTCCATAATCATCTTTGCGTGACTGATAAACAACTTTTTCATCAGCCGGCGCATCAGTAGCAGGGGCGTTACCTAGCGCTTTCTCAAGTACATAGTCCTTTTGTCCGCCAGCGAGAATGATTCTCAGATTGCGGAACCAGTTGGTGAAGTTAGACCCATTGTTCTTAAGCTTTTCTTTCTCATCAAAAACATTGAAGTTGAAGTTGGACTTAGCCATTTGATCTAAAAAATTTGCAAATACAATTTAGACTATGTTCATGATAACTAGTTCAACTTAATCAAATTACTAGATGAACTCCCACTAAATTCAACATCCCTCTAGTTGTTTAGTGAACACGATCCAAATTCACCACACCTAATCCGATCTTCACGAGAAGAGATGTGGTTTCAATGGTAGACAACAAAGTGTCGATCATATCATTCATATGACTCATGTTTAACCTTTCGGTTCGTGTGTTCCGAGGACATGTCTGTACATGCTAGGCTCATCAAGTCAAACCCAAGTATTTCCACGTGTGCAAAACTGGCTTGCACCCGTTGTATGTGAACGTAGAGTTTATAGCACCCGATCATCACAAGGTGCTTGAACACGACGAACTTTCGCAATGGTGCATACATGGGGAGAACACAATTTTATCTTGATCTTTAAGTGAGGAATCATCTTATAATGCTACCGTCGCGATCTAAGCATAATAAGATACATAAAAGGATAAACATCACATGCATATAAATTTATGTGACATGGTATAGCCAATCTCCGCACAATGATCTCCATCACTCCACCATGATTGCCTCCACCATGAATAGCAACTACAACTATTGCTAACTACTTAGTGATAAAGTAAAGCTATTACATGGCATATAATAAGTTGACACACAAGTCATACACAATTATAAAGACAACCATACGGCTCCTGCCGGTTGTGAACTCATCGACATGCAAGTCATGAAATATTACAAAACATGATCATTGCATACATTATACACATCATGTCTTGGGCCATACCATATCACAAAACACTCCCTACAAAAACAAGTTAGACGCCTCTATTTTGTTGTTGCATGTTTTACGTGGCTTATGGGAGTAACAAGCTAAGAACGATTCTTACCTACGGAAAGCCACAACGGTGATATTGAAGGGTTTCGCGGCATAGTAAATCAAAATTTTCTACGGAGCGAACTGAGGGAAAGCCAAGATCTAATCTAGGAGATGCAAACAACGAGAGAGATTGGATTAGATCTTCATACCCTTGAAGATTCGCACAGCGGAACGTTCGTCGGAACGTGGGTGATGTAGTCGTACTCGCTTCTCCTCCTCGCGATCCGATCCGATCTAGCACCACAAGTGGCGGTGCCTCCGTGAGATGCACACGCAAAGACTCGACGTCTCCTCCTTCCTCGGACCAGCGAGTATGGTGGAGAGATAGATTGGATCTACAACACGACGGCGTGGTGTATATGGTGGAGAATTTCTGCTGCAGGGCTTTGCCTACAAACAGTCGGGAGGGAGAGAGGAAGGCAGCAGGGCTACTAGGGCTTGGAGGGAGGTGTGTGTTAGTAGGGGGGAGGGGGCGCACCACCCCTCTATATATAGAGGGGGGCGGCCAGCCCTTGCCCCTCCTCCAAGCCTATCTCTAGTTTAAACAATTTAAACTCTCCCTTATCTAGAAATCCTATCTCTAGTTTAAACAATTTAAACTCTCCCTTATCTAGAAATTCTATCCCGAGATTTAAACGAGTCAAATCTCTCTAGAATCGGCTGGGCCCTATGGGGCCTTGTGCCCCTGGACCAATGTGGCCAGGACACTCCCTCATAGGCCCATGCCCCCTCCCGGAAGGTGGGGCCACGTTGGTCCCCTTCCGGAAGGTTCTAGAAGCTTCCGGTACAATACCGATTAACCCGGAACAATTCTGAACTCCAAAACTGCACTGCCTTATATGAATCTTATTCTCCGGACCATTCCGGAACCTCTCGTGATATCCCGGATCCCATCCGAGACTCCGAACAAAAATTCATAAACCAATTATCCAATCTATCCTAGCGTCGAGATACGTTAAGTGTGTGACCCTGCGGGTTCAAGAATATGCAGACATGATCTTCTATCAATAATCAACAGCGGGGTCTGGGCACCCATATTGACTCCCACACATTCATCGATGATCATATCGGATGAACCACGATGCCAGGATTCAATCAATCCCATATATATATTCCCTTCGTCTCGCGATATTTTACTTGCCCGAGATTCGATCGTCGGTACCGTCATACCTAGTTCAATCTCGTTCACAGCAAGTACTTTACTCGTTCCGTAATCCGATATCACTTTGTGATTAACTCCTTAACCACATGCTTGCAAGCGGTGTTGATATCGATTACCGAGTGGGCCCAAGTATATCTCTCCGACTTGGGAGGGACAAATTCCATCTCGATACATACAACCCAATGATACTTTCCGATCACCTGAGAGACACCTTTATGATCACCCTCTCATAGGATGACGTTTGATGACCTCAAAGATTTCTTACGGTACTGTGGAGTTGCATTATCTCATGGTCTAAGGAATACAACATTTGACATAGGAAAAGCTTCAAAAGATGAACACGATGAACGATCTAATTGCTTCGCTTAGTTTGGGTCTGTCCATCATATCATTCTCCCAATGATATGATCTCATTATCAATTGACAACTCATGTCTATGGTTAGGAAACCTTAACCATCATTGATCAATGAGCTAGTCCATAGAGGCGTACTAGGGACACGGTGTTGTTTACAAACCACACAAGTATTAAAGTTTCCGCTTAATACAATTCTAGCATGGAATATAAACTTTATCATGAACAAGAATTATAATAATAACATCTTTATTATTGCCTCTAGGGCATAATTCCAACAGTCTCCCACTTGCACTAGAGTCAATAATCTAGTTTACATCTGGCAACAATCGCACACCCATGGCACTGAGGTGTTGATCATGTTTTACACGTGGAAGAGGTTTAGTCAATGGATCTGCGACATTCAGATCCGTATGTACTTTGCTAATCTTCAGATCTCCATCTGCTATATAATCTCGGATTATATGAAACTTGCGGTTGATATCCTTGGTCTTTGGATGATATCTTGGTTCCTTAGCGAGTGCTATGGCGGCAGTGTTGTCACACAATATCTCCAGTGGGTCCAATGCACTTGGAACCACGCCAAGCTCAGTGATGAAGTTTCTGATCCAAACTCCTTCACTTGATGCTTCAAGCAGCCATGTATTCCGCTTCTCAGTAGATCCCGCGATCACGCTTTGCTTGCGATTCTCCACTCACAGCTCCTCCATTCAAAATATAAACGTATCCTGCGATCGAGATTTGGAATCATCCTTGTCGTGTCAAAACTAGCGTCGACGTAACCTTTATGACAAGTCGTTCATCACCCCCATAGACTAAGAACATTTCTTTAGTCCTATTCGGTACTTTAGGATGTTCTTCACGCTGTCCAAAGGTTCCACTCGGATCACTTTGATATCTGCTCGTCAAACTAAGAGCATTGGACACATCCGGTCTAGTACACAAAGATGGCATACATGATGGAACCTATGGCCGAGGCATAAGGCACTTTGCTCATAGCTTCCCTATCATTTCATCAGAATTACACCGAGCCTTGCTCAATATCTTACCCGACAACATAGGCACTGAACCTTTCTTTGCCTTATCCATTCGAACCTTTCGTAACTTTGTCTAGGTATGTACTCGGCTTAAAGCTATCGGCCTTTGTCTATCTCTATAGATTTTGATGCCCAATATATAAGCAGCTTCACCTAGGTCTTTCATTGAAAACACTTGTTCAAATAACTCTTCACATTGTTAAGCATGTTGATGTCATTTCCAATAATCAATATGTCATCCACATATAGTACCGTAAACGCCACCGAGCTCCCACTCACTTTCTTGTAGATACAAGCTTCAGAGCAATTTGGAACAAATCCAAAGCTCTTGATTACTTGATCAAAATGAAGGTTCCAACTCCGAGATGCTTGCTTCAGTCCATAAATGGAACGCAAGTTTGCATACTTTACTAGCATCCTTAGGATCGACAAAACCTTCGGTTGCATCATATACAACTCTTCATCAATGTTCCCATTGAGGAAAGCGATCTTGACATCCATCCGCCATATTTCATAATCATGAAACGCAGCAATTGCTAATAAAATCCGAATGGACTTAAACATCGCTACGGAGAGAAAGTCTCATCGTAGTCAACACCTTGAACTTGTCGAAAACCTTTGCGACAAGCCGTGCTTTATAGACGGTAACATTACCATCCGCGTCCGCTTTCTTCTTGAATATCCATTTGCACTCAACGGCCTTTCGGTCGCTAGGAGGATCCATCAAAGTCCATACTTGGTTTTCGCTCATGGATCCCAATGGATTTCATGGCTTCTAGCCATTTCTAGTCCGGGCTCATCATCGCTTCCTCATAGTTCGAGGTTCCTTTGTCTTCTACCAACAAGACAGTCAAGACAGGTTGTTGCATTCACTCGGAGGGGCACGCGACCTTGTCGACCTGCGATGTTCAAGAGCAAGATCGTCCAAGCTTCATGATCCTTGTCATTAGCTTCCTCTATTGTTGGTGCAAAGTGATGGAACAATTTCAGGTGCGCTCTTCGTCCAATTCAAGAGAAGGTTCAATAACCTCGTCTAGCTCTACTTTCCTCCCACTCACTTCTTTCGAGAGAAACTCCTTCTCAAGAAAGGAACCGTTCTTCATGACAAACACTTTGCCTTCGGTTCGTGATAGAAGGTATACCCAATGGTTTCCTTACGGTATCCTATGAAGACGCATTTCTCGCTTTGGGTTCGAGCTTGTCCGCATCAACTTCTTGACGAAGCTTCAGATCCCCAAACTTTAAGAAACGACAACTTAGGTTTAGCACCAAACCACAGTTCATACGGTGTCGTCTCAACGGATTTAGATGGAGCCCTATTTAAAGTGAATGCAGCGTTTCTAATGCATAACCCCAAAATGATAACGGCAAATCAAGAAGAGACATCATTGATCGGACCATATCTAATAGGGTTCGATTCCGCTCGCACACACCATTGCTACTGTGGTGTTCCGGTGGCGTGAGTTGTGAAACGATTCCACTTGCTTTAAGATGCGTGAGAAAATCATAACTCAAATATTCGCCCCCACGATCGGATCGTAGAAACTTAATCTTTACTACGATGGTTCTCCACTTCATTCTGAAATTCTTTGAACTTTTCAAACGTTTCAGATTTATGTTTCATTAAATAGATATACCCATATCTACTTAAGTCATCGGTAAAAGTGAGAAAATAGCGATATCCACCGCGTCGAAAACACTCATCGGTCCGCATACATCGGTATGTATGATTTCCAACAAGTCATTGCTCGCTCCATCATACCGAGAACGGGTTTTGATCATCTTGCCCATGAGGCATGGTTCGCATGTGTCAAATGATTCAAAATCAAGAGACTCCAAAAGTCCATCGAATGGAGTTTCTTCATGCGCTTTACACCAATATGACCTAGACGACGATTGCCACAAATAAGTAGTATTATCACTATCTACTTTGCATCTCTTAGCCTCAATGTTATGGATGTGTGTTTCATCCCTTTCGAGATTTAGAAGAAATAAACCATTCACAAGAGGTGCATGACCATAAAAGATGTTACTCATATAAATAGAACAACCATTATTCGCCGATTTAAATGAATACCCGTCTTGCAATAACCATGACCCGCAAATAATGTTCATGCTCAACGCAGGCACATCATACCATTTATTAAGGTTTAAAACTAACCCCCAAGGTAAAACTAAGGAGAGCGTGCCGACGGCCATCACATCAACTCTTGATCCGTTGCCAACGCGATCGTCACCTCATCCTCGCAAGCCGCCGTCATTCCGTAGCTCTGCTTCGAGTTACAAATATTAGCAACCGAACCGTATCAAATACCTGTGTACTACAACGAGGGCTAGTAAGGAAAACATCAATAACATGTATATCAAATATACCTTTGATGGTGCCAGCCTTCTTGTCCGCTAAGTACTTCGGACAGTTATGCTTCCAAAGGACCCTGTCCTTGCAATAGAAGCACTCAGTGTCCGGTTTAGGATCAGACCTGAGCTTCTTCTCAGCAGGGGCATTGCGCTTGCCGCCGCCCTTCTTGAAGGGCTTCCTTGCACCCTTACCTTTATTAAAGGTGGGGGGATTGTTGACCATCAACACATGATTATTCTTTTTGATGTTCACCTCCCCTACTTTCATCTTAGCAAAGAGCTCAGTGATCATATCAGTGGAACCAATCTGATTGTGATCAACTACAAAACTTTTGTAGCTAGGAGTGTCAATCTTGAGCTCCTCTGGAATCATGCAGTCCAGTTGCTCAAGGCGTTGAGTGTAGCCCGACATCTTAATGGCGTGCTCACTAACGGAACTCCCTTCCTCCATCTTGTAGTTAAAGAATTTCTTAGAGATCTCATATCTCTCAGAACGGGCTTGAGTCTGAAACATGTTTTTCAGCTCCTCGAGAATCTCAAAGGGCCCGGCGAACTCTTCAAAACGATTTTGAAGATCCGATTCCATAGCATACAACATGACGATCTTAATCAAATCATAATCATCCTTGCGCGACTGATAAACAGCTTTTTCATCAGCCAGCGCATCTATAGCAGGGGCGTCACCTAGCGCTTTCTCAAGGACATAGTCCTTTTGTCCGCCAGCGAGAATGATTCTCAGAATGCGGAACCATTTGGTGAAGTTAGACCCATTGTTTCTAAGCTTTTCTATCTCAGCAAATACGTTGAAGTTGAAGTTGGACTTGGCCATGTGATCTACAGTATTTGCAAGTACAATTTAGACTATGTTCATGATAAATAGTTCAACTTAATCAAATTACTAGATGAACTCCCACTAAATTCAACATCCCTCAAGTTGTTTAGTGAACACGATCCAAATTCACCACACCTAATCCGACCATCACGAGAAGAGATGTGGTTTCAATGGTGGACAACAAAGTGTCGATCATATCATTCATATGACTCATGCTTAACCTTTCGGTTCTTGTGTTCCGAGGCCATGTCTGTACATGCTAGGCTCGTCAAGTTAGACCCAAGTATTTCACTGCGTGTAAACTGGCTTGCACCCGTTGTATGTGAGCGAGAGTCTATAGCACCCGATCATCACGTGATGCTTGGACACGATTTAACTTTCAACGGTGCATACTTGGGGAGAACACAGTTTTATCTTGATCTTTAAATGAGGAATCATCTTATAATGCTACCATCGATCTAAGCATAATAAGATACATAAAGGATAAACATCACATGCATATAACTTTATGTGACATGGTATAGCCAATCCTCGCAATGATCTCCATATTGTGCGTTCCGCATGATCTCCATCACTCCACCATGATTGCCTCCACCACGAATAGCAACTACAACTATTGCTAACGACTTAGCGATAAAGTAAAGCTATTACATGGCGTATAAGAAGTTGACTCATGGGCCATACACAATTATAAAGACAACCATATGGCTCCTGCGCGGTTGTGTACTCATCGACATGCAAGTCGTGAAACATTACAAAACATGATCATCGCATACATTATACACATCACATCTTGGGCCATACCATATCACAGAACACTCCTGCAAAAACAAGTTAGACGCCTCTACTTTGTTGTTGCATGTTTTACGTGGCTTATGGGAGTAGATGCTAAGAACGATTCTTACCTACGGAAAGCCACAACGGTGATATTATGGTTGCCAAACTCGTGTTAATCCCATGACAACTATAGTGAGAGAAACGACATCCACCCGCATGTGTGGAACAAGCCACACGTCAAGTGCGGAGCCGGGTCTCATGACGACATCGCGTAAGGTTGGCCTGGACCGCTTCAATCTCACTATCCCGCCATAAGAAGAACACAAACAAGAGGCTTGCAACAGAAAACATCAACGCTCGCAACAACCATGTTATGTTCTACTCGTGAAACACATCTACGCATAGATCTAGCTCTGATATCACTGAAGGGTTTCGCTGCATAGTAAATCAAAATTTTCTACGGAGCGAACAGAGGGAAAGCCAAGATCTAATCTAGGAGATGCAAACAACGAGAGAGATTGGATTAGATCTTCATACCCTTGAAGATTCAAGACATGAACGCTCGTTGGAACGTGGGTGATGTAGTCGTACATTCGCTTCTCCTCCTCGCGATCCGATCCGATCTAGCACCACAAGTGGCGGTGCCTCCGTGAGATGCACACGCAAAGACTCGACGTCTCCTCCTTCCTCGGACCAGCGAGTATGGTGGAGAGATAGATTGGATCTACAAGACGAAGGTGTGGTGTATATGGTGGAGAATTTCTGCAGGCTTCGCCACAAACAAATGGGAGGGAGAGAGGAAGGCAGAGGCTACTAGGGCTTGGAGGAGGTGTGTGTTAGTAGGGGAGGCGCACCACCCTCTATATATAGAGGGGCGGCCAGCCCTTGCCCCTCCTCCAAGCCTATCTCTAGTTTAAACAATTTAAACTCTCCTTATCTAGAAATCCTATCTCTAGTTTAAACAATTTAAACTCTCCCTTATCTAGAAATTCTATCCGAGATTTAAACGAGTCAAATCTCTCTAGAATCGGCTGGGCCCTATGGGGCCTTGCCCCTGGAACAATGCGGCCAGGACACTCCCTCATAGGCCCATGCCCCTCCCGGAAGGTGGGGCCACGTTGGTCCCTTCCGAAGGTTCTAGAAGCTTCGGTACAATACCGATTAACCCTAACAATTCGAACTCCAAAACTGCACTACCTTATATGAATCTTATTCTCCGACCATTCCGAACCTCTCGTGATATCCCGGATCCCATCCGAGACTCGAACAAAAATTCATAACTCAATTATCCAATCTATCCTAGGCCAAGATACGTTAAGTGTGTGACCTGCGGGTTCGAGAATATGCGACATGATCTTCTATCAATAATCAACAGGGGTCTGGCACCCATATTGACTCCCACACATTCATCGATGATCATATCGGATGAACCACGATGCCAGGGATTCAATCAATCCCATATATATATTCCCTTCGTCTCGCGATATTTTACTTGCCCGAGATTCGATCGTCGGTACCGTCATACCTAGTTCAATCTCGTTCACAGAAGTACTTTACTCGTTCCGTAATCCGATATCACTTTTTGATTAACTCCTTAACCACATGCTTGCAAGCGGTGTTGATATCGACACGAAAGTGGGCAAGTATATCTCTCCGACTTGGGAGGGACAAATTCCATCTCGATACATACAACCCAACAGATACTTTCCGATCACCTGAGAGACACCTTTATGATCACCCTCTCATAGGATGACGTTTGATGACCTCAAAGCTTTCTTCTGGTACCAGGGAGTTGCATTATCTCATGGTCTAAGGAATACAACATTTGACATAGGAAAAGCTTTGCAAAGATGAACACGATGGAACGATCTAATTGCTTCGCTTAGTTTGGGTTTGTCCATCATATCATTCTCCCAATGATATGATCTCATTATCAATTGACAACTCATGTCTATGGTTAGGAAACCTTGACCATCATTGATCAATGAGCTAGTCCATAGAGGCGTACTAGGGACACGGTGTTGTTTACAAACCACACAAGTATTGAAGTTTCCGCTTAATACAATTCTAGCATGGAATATAAACTTTATCATGAACAAGAATTATAATAATAACATCTTTATTATTGCCTCTAGGGCATAATTCCAACAGATATTATGGTTGCTAACATCTGGTGTAAACCCATGACTACTATAGTGAGAGAAACTGGCATCCACCAGACGCATGTGTGGAACAAGCCACACGTCAAGTGCGAAGCCGGTCTCATGAACGAGGTCGCGTAAAGTTGTCCTGGACCGCTTCGATCTCACTATGCTGCGCCCTAATAAATACACAACAAGAGGCTTGTAACAGAAAACATCAACGCCCGCAACAAGCTTGTTGCGTTCTACTCGTGAAACACATCTATGCATAGATCGAGCTCTGATACCACTAAAGGGTTTTGCAGCATAGTAAATCAAAAAAATTCCTATGGATGCGAACGAGAAAGCCAAGATCTAATCTAGGAGATGCAATCAACGAGATAGATAGATGAGATCTTCATACCCTTGAAGAAATCGCACAGCGGAAACGTTCAACAGAACGTGGGTGATGTAGTCGTACTAGCCTTCTCCTCCTCGCGATTCTCCTCCTTCCTTGGTCCAGCAAGTATGGTGGATAGATAGATTGGATCTACAGCACGGCGGCGTGGTGCTCTGGTGGAGAGTTTCTGCGGCAGGGCTTCACCTACTCGCAGTCAGAAGAGAGAGAGAGAGATAGAGATAGATAGATAGATAGATAGAGAGTGAGAGAGAGAGAGAGGTGGAGGGGCAGCAGGACGGCGGCTAGGGTTGGATGATTCGGGGGGAGGTTGTGCCTCTTCCCTCCTTATATAGGGGGCTGGCCGTCCCCCTTGACCCCTCCTCCAAGCCCTAGGGCGGCGGCCCAAGGGGTGGAGTGGGGGGCAAGTCTTCCCCCTCCTTCTAGAAGGCTCCCCTAGGGTTTCCCCTAGGGCTGGCCGGCTGGGCCTTGGGGGCCTTGTGCCCCTTGCCCAAAGTGGCCAGGGCACTTCCCCTTAGGCCCTCGCAGGCCTCCGACAAGTGGGCCCATGTTGGTCCTACTCCGGAACCTTCTAGAACCTTCCGGTACAATACCGATAAACTTCGAAACGATTCCGAAATCCAAAAACTGCTTTCCTTTATATGAATCTTATTCTCCGGACCATTCCGAACCTCTCGTGATGTCCTGGATCTCATCCGAGACTCCGAACAAAAACTCATAAACCAATTATCCATTCTATCCTAGCGTCGATGCACGTTAAGTGTGCGACCCTACGGGTTTGAGAATATGCAGACATGATCTTCTATCAATAATCAACAGCTGGATCTGGAAACCCATATTGACTCCCACACATTCATCGATGATCATATCAGATTAACCACGATGCCAGGATTCAATTAATCCCATATATGTATTCCCTTCGTCACGCGATAATTTACTTGCCCGAGATTCGATCGTTGGTATCGGCATACCTAGTTCAATCTCGTTCACAGCAAGTACTTTACTCGTTCCGTAATCCGATATCACTTTGTGATTAACTCCTTAATCACGTGCTTGCAAGCGATGTTGATATCGACTACCGAGTGGGCCCGAAGTATATCTCTTCGACTCGGGAGGGACAAATTCCATCTCGATACATACAACCCAACAAGTACTTTCCGATCACCTGAGAGACACTTTTATGATCACCCTCACATAGGATGACGTTTGATGACCTCAAAGCTTTCTTCCAATACCAGGGAGTTGTATTATCTCATGGTCTAAGGAATACAATACTTGACATAAGAAAAATCTTCGCAAAGATGAACACGATGACACGATCTAATTGCTCTGCTTAATTTTGGGTCTTTCCATCATATCATTCTCCTAATGACATGATCTCAGTATTAACCGACAACTCATGCCTATGGTTAGGAAACCTTAACCATCATTAATCAATGAGCTAGTCCATAGAGGTGTACTAGGGACACAGTGTTGTTCATAAACCACACAAGTATCAAAGCTTCCGCTTAATACAATTCTAGCATGGAATATAAACTTTATCATGAACAAGAATTATAATAATAACATCTTTATTATTGCCTCTAGGGCATAATTCCAACAGAAACTGCGGGGCCTTTGGGTTCCCAGCGCCATGGACAATGCAAAGCTCCAAGTTATGGATAACGAAGGCTACTTCATCGCTGGCGCGTGGCAAAGCGGCGCTGGAGAGGCTGTCCCCGTACCACGTGAAGGTGAACGCGTCCTTTTTGGTATGCTCGTCGACCATGGCCTCAGCCTGCCACCATCGGATTTCTTCACCGAAGTTCTTCATTACTACGGTGTGCAGCTCCATAATCTCCCTCCCAATACTCTGCTAGAACTTAGTACTAATGCAGCTTTGAGCGAGGGGTTTCTTGGCATTATACCAAGTCTCACCCTTTTCTAGTACTACTATGGTACTCGGAAGAACTCCATCAGTGCCAGTGTTCCTTACACCACCGGAACTCTTAGCTTAGTCCTTAGGAGAAACCGAATTTACCCTAGGATTAACACTAGTAAATCTGTAAAACATTGGGCCGGAACTTTCTTTTATCACAAGGATATTCTGGCTCCTGAAAAGGTGGAAGGTCTTCCGGCCTTCGTCGACGATGCCGCACCCCACCAGGAGTCGCGGGACGTAGAAGCGCCAGAACTTTCTGAGGACTTGATCCTTGCCAAGAGGCGGATCGAGTTCTTGATGAAGAACAAGGGGCTCCGTGGATCTGATTTGATACACTCATGGCTGGATCGCCGGATTCAGCCACTACAGTTTCACGGATACCGCTTGATGCACACGGCCATCAAAGACTGAAAGGATAGCCTGAGGGCTAGTCCGACTGGCATAGCTGTGAAGGAATACAATACCCGAATGCAGTACCTGATCAAGGAGCGGGTGGAGAAGAGAATCCTCGAAGTCTCCATGAAACTCTACACATCCAACCGTCCTCTGATCCCGGTAAATATTTCGACTTGTTTTAATCTTATTTGATCTTTTCCTCCTCGGGATCCGACTTTTCTCTCACCGAAGTTTATTTATACTTATCAGCTCAAGGATCTTCCCGAGTCCGTGCTTTCCTCCATCGAGGGTTATGACTCGGAGGCGACGGAGGACGACGAGGTGAAGAAAGTTCCTGCCTCCGCTTCCAAGAAGCACAAGGCCAAGGAAGTTGTTATCACTGCTGGAAGCCAAGTGTTGCCAGTAGTTAAAAAGTAAGAACCTTGCTAATGTTTTCAATACTTTGTACATTTCTTTCATTCCAAAACACACCTGATATTCTGGATTTATGTGTTTCAGATAAAAATTAGTGTTGAAGAGCAAAGTGAAGCCAGACAGCAAGCCGGGCAAGCAACTGTGGCAGCAAAATCTTGTTGTCTCCCCAGTAATGCCACCGCCAACTCCATCCAGTGCCCTGTCATCAGCACTAGAGGTTTCCGCCTCTCCTGATGCTGGCTCTACTGTCCCTGAGCTAGTAACACCTCGAAAGCTCTAGTTACCATTGTAGCCAGGCAACTAATAAGGGTGAACCCGTCAAGGGTAATGATACCATGGTAATGTCTATAGGACAATTGGACAAAGTGGCTGGCTCTGCTGTCTCTGGCTTAAAGCAGAAGAAGGAGGAGATTCTCAAGCTGGCTCAGTCCAGTCTTGAGAAACAAGTCCTCACTCTAGAGGTAGCGAGCCAGGAGACGGAGGACATGAAGCTGGTCAGCCTCCTGGACCAAATTTTGGTCCGGGATGCGAATATTGAGTCTGGCGAACTCCCAGTGATGGACGTTCCCTCCCTGTCCCTTGCCGAGAAAGTGTTCCATAACACTAAAATCAGATTTGAGAAGCTGCACCTGGAACACATTATAAGTTTCTGATTCTTATTTGCAGTGTTTTATTAACATATCCTCTAGCCCCCAAGCATAAAGTCGGATAAACATCATTGAATCCGAGTTGATTCTTATAGGATGCAAAAGAACGATGTAGTGTAGCCCTCAAGGCTCGTGCTGTATTTTTACTTAGTTAAATTTGCAGCCTGAGTCTTAGTAGCCGTCTGACGGTATTCCGTCTCTAAACTTATAGAAAATTTCATCTTCCAACCAGGAATTTCTCAAGAACATATGCAATAAGCGCAAGGAAATCAAGGCCTTGCGCCTTGAGAATTCAAAGATGAAAGTTGAGAAAGATGAAGCATAAGGTAAACTTTCCTGACTCCCTCTTTTTCACTTAGTTACTGCCATAGTCAAACTTGTTCTGTCCGACTGATATTTTTCCCTTTGCAGAATTGTTGAGCGAATCCAGCAAGATGGTGGAGCAATCCAAGAACTTCAAGGTCTTGGAGATGGAGAATGCTGGGCTCTGGGACGAGCTTGAGAAGCTTAAGACAAAATTAGAGAAATCCGTGAATGTCGTCCTGGAGTCAAGCAACATGGAGACCGAGAGGCTCAATAAGCTGTTAGCCCTCCGAGATAAACATCTAGATGATCTCAAGAAGGACTTTGATAGCTAGAGGGATCTAGCCCAGGCCATAGAGAATGGACTGAATAGCCTCTGAGAGGAGCGTGCTTAGTGGAATTATTCCGTTCTAGGTAATATTTCCGACTTTCTTTATTTGACTGATTTTTTTACTTTCTTTATTCGATTGATTTTTCGACTTTCTTTTAGTCAATTTTTATTTTTGGTTCTTTCCCAGATCCTCTGAACCATTCTGACTCTCCTTCCTCTGAACCTCGTCTCGAGCGCATAAAGCTCATCGGAGATATTCTTTTCGACTTCCGTCAGACTCTTGAAGAGCCTGGCGAGTCGTTCAGACTTTCTGACTTGCCCAAAATGCCAGTGCCCAAGGTGAGGGACAAGGATAAGGAGATTTTGAAGCTTATCGAAGACCGGAAGATCTCCTACGCTCATACTACTGCCCAGACCGCCCTTACCATGGTAATGAGCCATCTTAGCGATATGGAGATCTGTCACATCACCAAGGGTATCGACGATGAGGACGATGAGGGTAACTCGTAGGACATCAAGGCTATCCAAGATTCTTGCGCAGGTTATGCTTGTCGTGTGGCGGAGATGACAAATTATACGACTCCATTCTTTGAATTAGTCGTCGTGCCTCCTTCGCCATAAGAGCTGGAAGATAGCCTCGCTGAAGAAGCTTCCGTGTCCTAGGTCCTGGGCGACGACGATGTCGACTCCAGCGCTCCACGCTCTTCACCACCACCACCTGAGTCTGCAGCATAAACATTTATAATGCCTTATTCTAAACTTTGCATGTGATGATGGAAACAATATTTTGCTTTTGAGTATGTGCCGGTCTATAAAAACTTAATGCTTTACTATCATAGCACTTGTTTGTATATATTTTATGGGTGTTCTTGTAAATTTCTGAAGCACCTTTTTTTATGTTTACAATTATCATTTTATATGGCTTTCTGCCTCGTCCCTTTCATGAGCCGGCCAACTTTTAGCACGGAAACTTTGCCGAGCAACGGAGCTCAATTTCTAAACTAGTTTAAACTTGGAAACAAAGTTGGCTTCTAGTACCAATAATTCATTATTCATAAGATACCCGCGTCTGAGAAATCATATAAAAAACCAAAGCATAAATAATAAATTGGATTTTTTACCGTAAGGTAACATTTTTTAGATATTCAAAAATCGTAACCAGAACAAACTTGAGTATAAAGTACTTTCAAGCTTTCTAGGTTTTTTGAAAATTACATGCTCATTTGGAAATAAGATGGTAAAAAACTTCTCAAAAATAACATATGAGGAAACCAATACTTTATTTCACTTTGAACATGTACATATATGATTACAAGGAAATATAACTAAGAATAGAAGTGACGTAGCTGTGCAATATTCCATTATCGGTCTATCTCATCCGGGTCTGTACTACCGCCAGCTCTCTTTCTCTTCCGAGTATCCGATCTTTTCTTAACTGGTCTTATATCCGTTAAAGAATACAACCCATTATGTATAACTCTGCTGATCATAAAAGGTCCTTCCCAAATCGGGGAAAGTTTGTGCTTTCTTTTTTGCAAATGTTGGAAAACCAAATCGCCCTTCCTGAAAGAACGAGTATGCACTCTCTAACTATGGTACTTGCGTAACTTATTCTATTAGGTTGTAGATCTCTGCTTAGCAACAACGCAAATTTCTTCGATTATATCGAGATCATCTTGTCAAGAAACTTCTGCATCTTCTTCGATATACGCTTTGACTCGAGGAGACTGATGAATTAGATCTATTGGAAGAACTTCTTCCGCACCATAGACCAAGAAGAAAGGAATATACCCGGTTGATTTGTTAGGAGTTGTACGTAAGCTTCATATCACAGACGGTAATTCTTCCGCACAAGCCCCCGCGGCACGACGAAGTGGTGCCTCGATACGAGGTCGGAGTCCTTGTAAAATAAGACCATTAGTTCTTTCGACTTGTCCATTAGCCTGTGGATGCGCGACTGATGCAATATCAAGTCATATCCCTTGTTTCTCGCAAAATTCAGCAAGTTCCTCCATGGAAAAGTTGCTCCCTTTGTCAGTGATTATACTGTGCGGATATCCAAATCGGATGATCACGTTCTCGACAAACTTTCTGGATGTGGCTCCATCACAACTTGTTACGGGTTTAGCCTCAATCCACTTTGTAAATTTATCCACCATCAGTAGTAGGTGAGTAAATCCACATTTTGCCATGCAAAACGGCCCTACCATATCAAGCCTCCAGACCGCAAATGGCCATGTAATAGGGATCGTTTGCAGCTAATCAGCCGGAACGTGTTCCTGATGGGTGTACTTTTGCCAGCTTTTGCACGTTTTGACCAGTTTTTCGGCATCTGCCTTAGATGTAAGCCAAAATAATCTGTGTCTAAAAGCTTTTGCCACTAAAGATTTGGCTGCAGCGTGGTGACCACACTCGCCTTCGTGGATTTCTCGTAATATTTCCACTCCTTCTTTTGGAGAAATACATCGCTAAAAACCCCTAGAAAGACACCACTTATAGAGCTCACCATTTATTATTGTGTAGGTTTTTTCTCGTCGAACGATCTGCCGGCTCAGGACTTCGTCTTCGGGTAATTTTCCGTCTATTAGGAAATCCAGATAGGATTTTGTCCAGCTGGGAATTACAGCCAGAACTGCTATTAAAGGTGAGTCGGATTTCGTCGGATAGTCCTCATCAACTCTAGTTATATAGGGGACCTTTAAATGCTCTAAAAAAGCGCCATCCGGGACATGTTTCCGTGCAAAGCCTATTCTTGATAGAGCGTCTACTTCCTCATTTTCTGCTCAGGGGATGTGTTGAACCTCAAAACCCTCGAACAATTTAGATAATTCATCAACGACATCTTTGTAGGCTGCCATGTGTTTGTTTGCATTGCAGATATCGGATACTTGCTGAGCAACTAAATCCGAGTCTCCGTAATACATGAGTCTTGTTACGCCAATGGCCATGTGTATTCCATGTAACAATGCTTCATACTCGGCAATATTATTGGTTGCCGTGAAGTGTATTTGTAACACATAGAACAGTTTATCTCCTTGGGGTGACTTGAGCACCACGCCAGCCCCCAAGCCTCCTCGTGCTTTTGATCCGTCAAAATGAAGGGTCCAAAATTTCGCGTCTGGAGGACTTGTATTTTCTGCTGTCTCCGTCTAATCAACGACGAAATCAACCAGTATCTAGGAATTGATTGCTATACGTGACTTGTACTCTATGTCGAAATCTGCAAGCTCTATTCCCTACTTTGCGACATGTCCTATGGCAACACGATTGTTAATTATATCTCTTAGGGGGGCATTGCTCACCACTGTGATCTTATGCTCTTAGAAGTAGTGTTGTAGCTTTCTGGATGCAAAGAACACTCCATAGGATGGTTCTTGATGGTGTGGATACCATTGTTTTTACTCTGACAGAACCTCACTTAGGTAATAAGTTGGACGTTGCACCTTGTTCTCATGGCCTTCCTCTTCGTTCTCTACTACGGTTACCACACTTATGACTTTGTTAGTCATTGCAATGTAAAGTAACATAGGCTCCTGAGGTTCTGGCACTCCGAGAACTGGTGGGTTTGAAAGTAGGTCTTTCAAACTTTTTAGGGAAGCTTTGGCTTCCTGGGTCCAGGCAAATTTGTCGGTTTTCTTCAAGAGTTTGTACAAACGTGTGGCTCTTTCTCTGAGCCGGATGATGAGCCGACTCACTGCTGCAATGCAGCCAGTGAGACGTTGCACATCCTTCAGGCGAGTCGGCTTGGCAATGTTTAGTATAGCCTTGATTTTGTCTCGGTTCACCTCTATGCCTCGTTCAGACATGATCAAACCTAACAATTTTCCGGCTGGAATTCCCGAGAAACACTTCTTCAAATTTAGCATCATATTGAATTTTTGTAGGCTAGCAAATGTTTCCTCTAAGTCAGAAATTGAAGTTTCCTTCTTTTTGGACATAACTGCTATGTCATCTACGTATACATGGATGTTGCGTCTGATTTGATCGTTAAGACGACGTTGCATAGTATGTTGATATGTTGCTCCTGCGTTATTTAAGCCAAAAGGCATAGTTTTGTAGTATAAGGTTCCAAAATGAGTGACGAAAGACGTCGTGATTTGATCCGATTCTTTCATCAGTATTTGGTGATATCCGAAATATGCATCAAGAAAACAGAGTAATTCCGACCCTGCCGTTGAGTCGATAACTTGATGAATTCTTGGCAAAGTGAACGGGTATTTTGGACAGGCTTTGTTCAAAGCGGTATAATCAACACACATCCTTAATTCAATAGTGTCATTTTTAGGGACGAGTAATGGTTGACCTCTGTTATGAAATCCGCTAACTTTAAGCGGGCTAATTCCTTGGATATTGCTTTGCGCTTTTCATCACCAAACCATCGTAAGGACTATTTGATGGGTTTAGCATCAGGGTACACATTAACATAGTGCTCGACAAGTTCCCTAGGTACCCCGGTCATGTTAGAAGGCTGCCATGCGAAAATATCACTATTAGCTTTGAGGAACTCGACGAGCATGCTTTCCTATGCGTAGTCTAAGCCTACCCCTATGTTTGTCGTCTTGGAGGGATCATCTTACTTCAGTGATGTTTTATTTGTCTCTTATGATGCCTTGAACTACATGCTCGGCTTCAGCACCTCGTTCTTCATAGCGGGCATCTCGGACGGATTGATGGTCTTCTTGATCTCCTAGTACTCCTAGGCGTGTAGCTCGGCTTCGTCAAAGGCCGCAGATCCTTCGTAGCACTCTCGCGATTTCCTCGGATTTCCCCGGATGGTGATGATGCCCTTTGGACCTGGAAGTTTTATCATATTGTAAATGCAACAGGGACAAATCATGAATGCGCAGTAAGCCGGACGCTCGAAGATGGCATGGTAAGCACTTTTGAACGGTACCACCTCGAAAGAGAGTGGCTTGGTCTGGTAATTGTCTTGGGTTCTGAATGTCACGTCCAGAGTAATCTCACCTAGACAATCTACCTGTCTCCCTGGTACAATGCCATGGAAAGTTACACTGTTGTAACTCAACTAGCCCTCGTGGAGCTTCATGTGGTGGAGCGTTTCAATGTAGAGGATGTTAATACTGCTACCACCGTCCATGAGAGTTTTAGAGAACTCATAGCCATCAATAAGAGGATTGACGACTAGAGGATACCTTCCCCGACGATGTGTTTTCCTCGGGTGATCTGAGCGATCAAAGGTGATGGTTACATCCGACCAATCCAGAAATTGGGGGACAGCCGGGACCATCGCATTGAGCTCACGGAGAACCGCCTTCTTGGCCTTAGCCAGTTGAGATCAAAGGAAGCAGACGTATGAGTCTTTCTTTGTAGCATAATCCTTCTTTCCATCCGACTTGGGATGTGTGGTGTCCGCTTCTTCCATGTCGGGATCTTCCTTGGGCTCATTTCCTCTGTCAGAATTTTTCTTTCCTTTTAATCGCTTGGCCCTGTTGCCAGCGGATTCGTCTTTTTTGATGTCGTCATTGAAACGACACTCGGCATTTGTGTGGGTAGATCCTCCGTTACTATCCAAGTGGTGGACACAGGGATTATTGGCAATGTTGGCCCAGGTATATGTTCTTTCGGGTTGATGTTATCCTCTGCCCTGGATTCGGGAAGTTCCGCGGCCTCGACCCCGGCCGCCTCCGCGCCCTCCTCGTCCTCCGGATCCGAACGTTGCGTTAACATCTATGTTATCTGGAGCCAGTTTATCTTCCGAGGTATTCTTGCGCTTTTGAGCTTGTTGCTTTGGTTGTTTGGCCGCATTAGGATTGGCCAGAATATTTAGCAACCCTTCTGAATCATCATCGGCATCAACGTATTTTCTTGCCGTCTCTATCATCTCTCCCAAATCTGTGACGTGGTCACGTTTTAGTCTGTGACGCAAAAGTCCGACTGGGAGTCCTGCAATGTAAGCTTCAATCGCAGTTTGCTCGTTTACTCCTTCGCAGGAGTTTTTTTGTGTCAATCCAGCGTCCGAGGTAATCCCGACAAGTTTCTCCGGGTCTTTGTGTGCAACGCTGCAAGTATTTGACTGTGCAGGGCCTCCTGTATGTTCCTTTGAAGTTTGAAAAGAATGCACTTTGCATATCATACCAGTTATGAATTGAATTTTCTAGCAGTTCACTGAGCCATGATCGAGCCGTCTTCCTTAGCATAAGCAGGAGATATCAGACTGTGACCAGGCTGTTTTCTCCTTTGGCGATGCAGCAAGCCTGGAAAAAATCCTGGAGCCAAGTATCTGGCCGAGCCGTGCCGTCGTAGGGTTGGATATGTTTGTCAATACCAAAGTCAACCGAATTTTTTTTCTGACGGATGTGTGGGCCAAAGCACTTGGGTCCCACATATATGTCTTCTTCCTCTACCGCCGCTCTTCTATATTTGACTCAATGCGGTGGCGAGCCGTTTGGCAAGAGAGATATACGCATTGGAGGCTCGCGACTTCTGCGCAGTGGAGTTAGATTTCTGCTTCTCCTCTCACCATTGCCGCCTCCGCCCCTGCGGCTTCCATGGATCTGATGGGATCCTTCATGGTCGCTACCAGGAGGCGATGGTGGCCCTGGTGGATTATTTCCGGCTGGGTTACGCGGTGGTGGTGGTGGAGCCTCATTATGCTGACTCCGTTGTTGGTTTCTTCAGGCCCCGTCCCTACTTGATTCGGGATGATCCGGATCATCTCTTCATCTACTTAGCCGATCCTGTTCTCGCTGGCGACGCACTTTTGGGTCTTCTCTGTAGAGGTTGTTTTGCCGATGATGGCCCTGATGAGGTACCATTGCCCTGATGGAATCCTCGAACGCGGCTGGAATAACTCTTCCCCTGTCACGTGCGGGCCTACGATGATGACCATTTGATCTGTTCCTTGAATTTTCTTCTTCTCCCTAGGGACGATAGCACTGATACGTATCCTTGCGGCGTCTCTCATCGGCTCTTTGGTCGGCGTTGGTGTGGCAGAATTACGACTTTGAGGCCAGCTTGACACTGAATGACGCGGCCATTTTCTGCTATTTCAATCCTTTGTCCAGCAACACAACGCATTGCCGGACCTGCTTAGGAGACGGATTATTGGTGAGGCTAGCCTGACCTACTATAGCGTTTTCCAATGGTGTGCCGTAGACTCGGATTTTCTCTCTAGATTTTCTGTCGAATAGATCTCTGTGGATATCCCGGTTCCTACTAGCAAGAACCGGACCTCCCCTTGTCTTTTTTGGTAGTCGCTTAAAATATGACTGATATTTGGCAGGATCACTGTCTAACTGTTGTTTAAGCTCGATGATGTGCAGGGCTTCTTCGAGTAAAAACAGACGGTGCTTTTCCAGGTCCTCAGCCCTTTTCTCCAGCGCATACGGAGTAAGAACCGAAGCCGTTGCGATTGCTATGGTGAGAGCACATCTGTAAATTTCACGTGCACCCTTGGTGACAACGTGTCCATCCATGGGAGGGTCGATCGACGTGGTATTAATCGGATCTCCGTCCTAATTCTCCATATCGATCTCTTCATCAACTTTTTCTTCGTTGGTTTCTTTGATGTCCGGCTCTGCCGGTGTCATATTATTGTTCTTATTCTTCTTCTTTGATTGCCCAGTAGCTTTAACGTGCATACCGGTGGCAAAGACGGCTTTTGGTCTGGTACCAGGAGATAGACTTCCGTCGGTACTTTCCATAGTGGTTGGCTTCTGTACCTCGAATGAATCTCCGGTGTCCATGTCATCTTGTGAGGTGTAGTCTTTATACATGCTGTCATGCGGACTCAGAGGTGTCTCCGACTCACCTTGCGTTGGTTTGGAGGTGTAACCTTCTTCGTACTCCTCCATATCCTTTTCGAAGTCTCGAAGTTCCTGCGACGTTAATGACTCTTGAGGGGAACCAGGTAAGTCAGCGTTTTCTTTGATTGTATCGAGAACTGAATCGTTTCCGGATCCAACATCGACAGAGTCAGATCCAGAGCTTATGTGGTATACGAAATAGTGCTTCTTCTTTATCCTGTGCTCAAGAGTTTTTTTACTTCAATGGCATCGGTAGGGCCGGATTCGTAGCGGATATAGTCCTCATTCGTGTATCCGATCTTGACGGGGAGATCAGATTCAGATTTTTCCTCCACCGCTTCTTCCACTACATGAGTGGGCTGGGTGGGTTCAATTTTTTCCTGGATCTTGAACTCTCCCGGCTCTACAGACAGAGTAGATCCGGATTTTTCCTCCGCCATGATCATCACCTCGAGGGTGGGTTGTTGGGCATATACTTTCCGGGTATACCCATAGGACTCGCTGACTAGGGTGGCCCACCAACGTGTTAGAGCTTTGCTTCACGGGTGGCCCAGTCAGAGAAAGAGGAGGAGCCAGTTCCGGCTACGACAAGGCCCAGAAGAGTTACCGACTTAGGCCTGTAGTATTACTTGTAGTCCAAGATGTAATAGTTACCGACTCTGTAACGTAGCCAGATAGGTCTCTCCTTGTAACCCTAGGCCACGGTGACTATATAAACCGGACCTATGGGAGCCTTTAGGGCAATAACACAACCACCACAACAATCAACTCGCATAGGCAAACCTCTCTTGTAATCCATTGTAACATCCGGCTTACGCCGATATATTACTGGGTTGCTAGAAGGAGTAGGACCCGATCACCGCAGTCGGATCTGAACCTGGGTAAACTTGTGCTCACCGCTCCTGGAACATCCGACGTCTCACACCCATCCTTCCAATGCCACTAGGACCCCCTATGGCATACTTGTCGAAAATCCAATGACAATTGGCGCCCACTGTGGGGCAGGTGACCTTTGGAGCATCATTTCAGGCGGAATCTACGCGTGCAGGAATCGGCGAAACAATCGCCATGGGTTGCATGGTCTACACTAGTGATGTCCCTCTCATCCTCCTCGATGAGACTTGGATTCCAGCTTCAAAGCCCGCGGCGACCTACACAATCATGTCAATCAGCAAGATCGATATTTATCTCGTTTTCACTGAACCCGCCCAACCCACCCTTGAGGTGATGACCACGGCGGAAGAAAAAAAAGGGATCTACTTTGTCCGCAGAGGCGGAAGAGTTCAGGGTCCCGGAGAAATTCAAACCCACCCAACCCACTCCTGTGGTGGAAGAAGAAGCCATATCTGATCTCTCTAGCGAGATCGGATACACAGACGAGGAATACATCCGCTACGGATCCAGCTTTGCTGATGTCAAAGCAGAAACCAAGTTATACAAATACCTCAAGAACATGAACAAGAAGAATCACTGTTTCGTATACCACATAAGCACTGGATCTGACTTTGTCAATGCTAGATCCGGTAGCGACTCGGTCCTAGACGCAATCGAAGAAAACACCGACTTACCTGGCTCCCCAGCGGAGTCAATCACACCGCAGGAGCTTCGAGACTTCGACAAGGAGATAGAGGAGTACGAGCAAGAGCACGTCTCCAGACAAATGCCAGGTGAGCCGGAAACTCCTCCTAGTCCATATGATAGCATGGATGAAAGCTACACCTCGCAGGATGACATGGATACCGGAGATTCCTCCGAGGTCCACAAACCTACCATGACAGAAAGTATCGATGGAAGTTTATCCCCTGGTACCGGACCAAAAGCCTTCTTTGCCACTGGTATGCATGTTAAGGCTACTGGGCGGTCAAAGAAGAAGAAGAAGAAGAACAAGAATCTGACTCCGGCAGAACCGGACGTCGAGGAAACCAACGAAGAAAAAGTTGATGAAGAGATCGAGATGGAGAATCAGGACGGAGACCCGATTAATCCCACCCCGATCGATCCTCCTATGGATGGACACGCTGTCACCAAGGGTGCACGTGAAATTTATGGAGATGCTCTCACAATTCCAATCCCAACAGCTTCAGATCTTATGCCGGAGGCACTAGAGAAAAGGGCTAAAGACCTGGAAAAGCATAGCCTGTTTATACTTGAAGAGGCCGCGCACCTCGTCAAGATAAGACAACAGTTAGACGGTGATCCTGCCAGATATCAGTCAGATTTCAAGTGACATCTAAACAAAACAAGGGGAGGTCCGTTTCTTGCAAACAAGAATCTGGATATCCACAAAGATCTATTCGACGGAAAATATGGAGAGAGGATCCGAGTCTATAGCACGCTGGTCGAAAACGATGCTGCATCTCGAGCCATCCTCGCTAATAATCCGTCTCCGCAGCAGGTCCAGCAGTGCGTCGCGTTGCTGGGCAAAGGATTAAAGTAGCAGAAGACAGCCGCGTCATTCAGTGGCAAGCTGGCCTCAAAATCTAAGTTTTGCCACACTGAAGCTGACCAAAGCGCTGATGTAAGACTCCGTAGGGATACGACTCAATGCTATCGTCTCCGCAGAGAATAAGAAGAAGAAAAGAATTCAAGAACCGGCTCAAACAGCCACTCCTACCGGTCGGCACGTGACTGGGTAATAGTTATTCCGGCTGCGGCCGAAGACGCCATCAGGGCAATGGTTCCCCATCAGGACCATCGTCGGCAAAACAATCACTATAGAGAAGACTCGGAAACACGCCGCCAGCGAGAGGAGCAAGATCGGCTAAGGATGCCACCACCGAGCCGTCCGGCTGGCAACACCGGATGAAGAGATGATCCGGATCGTCCTGAATCTAGTAGGTATGGTGCCCGAAGAAACAGGAATCGGAGTCAGCATAATGAGGCCCCACCGTCACCACCAAGAAACCCAGCAGGAAGTAATCCACCAGGGCCCCCATCGCCTCCCAGCAGCGACCATGAAGGATCACGTCGTAGCCATGGGAGCCGTAGGGGTGGAGGCGGCAATGGTGAGAGAATAAGTATAAATCCGACTCCACCGCATAGAAGCCGCGAGCCTCCAAGGCGCAGATCTCTCTCGCCAAACGACGCTTGTCATCGCATCAAATCAAACATATAAGCATGGTGGTACGAGGAAGAGGACGTGTACGTGGGACCCAAATGCTTTGGTCCACGTATACATCAGACCAAATTTCTGGTTGACTTTGGCATTGCCAAGCATATTCAGCCCTATGACGGAGCAGCTCGGCCAGATACTTGGCTCCAGGATTTTTTCCAGGATTGCTGCATCGCCAAAGGAGGAAACAGCATGGTTGCAGTTCGATATCTCCCACTGATGCTGAGGAAGATGGCTCGATCATGGCTCAATGAAGTGCCAGTGAATTCAATTCATAACTGGTATGATATGCAAAGTGCGTTCTTTTCAAACTTTGAGGGAACATACAGGAGGCCCTGCATAGTCGGAGACTTGTAGCGCTGCACCCAAAGACCCAGAGAAACTTGCCGGGATTACTTCGAATGATGGATCGATACGAAGAACTCCCGCGAAGGAGTATACAAGCAAACTGCGGTAGAAGCTTTTATTGCGGGACTTCCAGTCAGACTTTTACGTCACAGGCTGAAGCGTGACCAGGTCATATATTTGGGAGAAATGATAGAGACAGCAATTATATATGTTGATGCCGATGACGATTCAGAAGGGCTGCTAAACATTCTGTCCAATCCCAATGCGGACAAGTAGCCAAAGCAAACTCAGAAGCGCAAGAACACCTCAGACGAAAAGCCGGCTCCGGACAACACAGCTGTCAACGCAACATTCAGATCTGTAGGATGAGGAGGGCGCGGAAGCGGCCATGGTAGATTCCGAGGAACTTCCCGAATCTAGGGCAGAGGAGACCAACAACCCGGAAGAACCTATACCTGGGCTGACATTGCCAATAATCCCTGTGTCCATCACTTGGATAGTAACGGAGGATATACCCATACAAATGTCGAGTGTCGTTTCAATGACGACATCAAGAAAGACAAATCCGCTGGCTACAGAGCCAAGCGACAAATAGGAAAGAAAAATTCTGAGAAAGGAAAGGATCCCAAGGAAGATTCTGACATGTAAGAGGCAGAAGCCTCCACAGAACCCAAGCCGGATGGAAAGAAAACTTTTCCTACTAAGAAAGACGCATATGTCTGCTTCCTTGGATCCCAACCAGCTAAGGAAAAAAAGGCGGTTCTTCGTGAGCTCAATTCCACGGTTCTGTCTGTCCCCTAATTCCTGGACTGGTCAGAGGTGTCCATCACCTTTGATCGTTCAGATCACCCGAGGAAAACACATCGTCGGGTAAAGTACCCTCTGGTCGTCAATCCTCTTATTGATGGCTATGAGTTATCTAAAATTCTCATGGACGGTGGGAGCAGCATTAACATCCTTTACATCGAGACGCTCCACCGCATGAAGCTACACGAGAGCTAGTTAAGTTATAGTAGTGTAACTTTCCATGGTATTGTACTAGGAAGACAGGCGGATCCTCTGGGTGAGATTACTCTGGACGTGACATCTGGAACCCGAGATAATTACCGGACTGAGCCATTCTCCTTCGAGGTGGTACCGTTCAAAAGTGCTTACCACGCCATCTTTGGACGTCCGGCTTACTGGGCGTTCATGGCTCGTCCCTGTTACATCTACAACATGATTAAACTTCCAGGTCCAAAGGGTGTAATCACCGTACGAGGAAATCCGAGAAAGGGACGATAGTGCGACAAAGGCTCTGCTGCCTTAGCCGAAGCCGTGCTGCACGCCCAGGAGTACCAGGAGATCAAGAAGACCATCAATCCATTCGAGATGCTCGCTACGAATAACGAGGTACTGAAGCCAAGTTTGCATTTCAAGGCGTCGAAAGATACGAAGAAGACGTCGCTGAAGGAAGATGATCCCTCCAAGACGACGAACATAGGGGTAGGCTTAGGCCACGCATAGGAAAGCGCGCTCGTCAAGTTCCTCAAAGCTAATAGTGATATCTTCGCATGGCAGCCATCTGACATGACCGAACTTGACGAGCACTCTCTTAATGTGTACCCAAACGCTAAACCCGTCAAATAGTCCTTACGACAGTTTGGTGATGAAAAGCGCAAAGCAATATCCAAGGAATTAGCCCGCTTAGAGTTAGCGGATTTCATAACAGAGGTCATCCATACAGATTGGGTGGAAAATCCTGTACTCGTCCCTAAAAAGGACACCATTGATTTAAGGATGTGTGTTGATTATACCGTTTTGAACAAGGCATGCCCAAAAGATCTGTTTTCTTTGCCAAGAATCGATCAAGTTATCGACTCGATGGCAGGGTCAGAATTACTCTGTTTTCTCGATGCATATTCCGGATATCACCAAATACCGATGAAAAAGTTGGATCAAATTAAGACGTCTTTCGGAACCTTCTACTACAAAACTATCCCTTATGGCTTAAAGAACGTAGGAGCAACATACCAACGTATCATGCAACGTTGTATCAATGACCAAATCGAACGCAACGTCCATGTATACGTAGACGACATAGCAGTTATGTCCAAAAAGAAGGAAACTTTAATTTCTGACTTGGATGAAATGTTTGCTAGTCTACGAAAATTCAACATGATGCTAAATCCGAAGAAGTGTTTCTTGGAATTCTAGCCGGAAAATTGTTAGGTTTCATCGTCTCTGAGCGAGGCATCGAGGTGAACCGGGGAAAAATCAAGGCTATCTTAAACATTACCAGGCCGACTCGCCTGAAGGACGTACAACGCCTCACTGGGTGCATTGCAGCGGTGAGTCGGTTCGTTAGCCGGCTCGGTGAAAGAGCCGCACCTTTATACAAACTCTTGAAGAATACCGACAAATTTGTCTGGACCCTAGAATCCGAAACTGCCCTGCGAAGTTTGAAAGATCTGCTTTCAAACCCACCAGTTCTCGCAGCGCCAGAACCTCGGGAACCTATGTTACTCTACATCGCAGCAACCAACAAGGTCATAAACGTGGTAACAGTAGTTGAGCGTGAGGAAGAAGGCCACAAGCATAAGGTGCGTCGGCTAACTTATTATCTAAGTGAGGTCCTGACAGAATCAAAGCAACGGTATCCACATCATCAAAAGCTAGCCTATAGAGTGATCTTTGCATCTAGAAAGCCACGTCACTATTTTCAAGAGCACAAGATCACAGTAGTGAGCACGGCTCCTCTGCAAGATATAATCAACAATCGCGACGCCACAGGACGTGTCGCAAAGTGGGGAATAGAGCTTGCAGCTTTCGACATTGAGTGCAAGCCACGTATAGCAATCAAGTCCCAAATTCTCGCTGACTTTGTCGTTGATTGGACAGAAACGGCAGAAAACTCAGGCCCTCCAGACTCGGAATTTTGGACCCTTCACTTTGACGGATCAAAAGCACGAGGAGGCTCGGGGTCTGGCGTGGTGCTCAAATCGCCCCAAGGAGATAAGTTGTTCTATGTGTTGCAAATACACTTCACGGCAACCAATAATATTGCCGAATACGAAGCACTGCTACATGGAATACGCATGGCCAAGAACATCGGCATATCAAGACTCATGTCTTACGGAGACTCAGATTTAGTTGCTCAGCAAGTATCCGATATCTGCAACGCAAACAAGCACATGGCAGCATACAAAGCTGTCGTGGATGAATTATCTAAATCGTTCGAGGGCTTTGAGGTTCAACACATCCCTCGAGAGAAAATAAGGAAGCAGATGCACTATCAAGGATAGGCTCTGTGGGGAAACAAGTACCGGATGGAGATTTTTTTAGAGCATTTAAGGGTCCCCTCCATAGTCGGAGTTGATGAGGACTATCCAACGAAATCTGACTCACCTTTAATAGAAGTTCTGGCTGTAATTCCTAGGTGGACAAAACCCTATCTGGATTTCCTAATAGAAGGAAAACTTCCCGAAGAAGAAGTCTTGAGCCGGCAGATCGTCCGACGAACAAAAGCCTACACTATAATAAATGGTGAGCTCTATAAACAGAGTGTTTTTGGCGTGTTTGAGAGATGTATTTCTTCGGAAGGAGTGGAAATCTTGAGATAAATCCACGAAGGCGAGTGTGGTCACCATGATGCGGCCAGATCCTTAGTGGCAAAAGCTTTTCGACATGGATTCTTTTGGCTTACAGCTAAGGCGGATGCCGAAAAACTGGTCAAAACGTGCAAGGGCTGCCAAAAGTACGCTCATCAGGTACATGTTCCGTCTGAACAGCTGCGAACAATCCCTATTACATGGTCGTTCGCAGTCTGGGGGCTTGATATGGTAGGGCCGTTTCGCACGGAAAAATGTGGATTTACTCACCTACTAGTGATGGTGGATAAATTCACAAAATAGATTGAGGCTAAACCCGTAACAAGTTGCGATGGAGCCACAGCCAGAAGATTCGTTGAGGAAGTAATCATTAGATTTGGATATCCGCACAGTATAATTACTGACAACGGGATCAACTTTTCCATGGGTGAACTTGCCGAATTCTGCGAAGAACAAGGGATCCAACTTGATATTGCATCAGTCGCACATCCACAAGACAATGGACAAGTCGAAAGAACTAATGACCTTATTCTACAAGGAATCTGACCTCGCCTTGAGGCACCGCTTCGTCAGACCGCGTGGGCTTGGGCGCAAGAATTACCGTCTGTGATATGGATCTTACGTATAACTCCTAACAGGTCAACCAGCTATACTCCTTTCTTTAGAGAGTGCAAAATCGTTCTTTTAGAAAAGGCGATTTAGTTCTCCGACTTGTGCAAAAGAGAAAGCACAAACTTTCCCCAATTTAGGAAGGACCTTTTATAGTTAGCAGAGTTCTGCATAATTGGTCATATTATTTAACCATATGAGACCAGTCAAGAAAAGACCTGATACTTGGAAAAGGAAGAGAGCTGGTGGCAGCATAGACCCGGATGAAATAGACCGTCCATGGAATATTGCACAGCTACGTCCCTTCTATTATTAGTTATATTTCCTTGTAATCATATATGTACATGTTCAAAGTGAAATAAAGTATTGGTTTCCTCATATTGTTATTTTTAAGACATTTTTGCCATCTTATTTTCAAAAGAGCATGTAATTTTTTCAAAAATCCCAGAATGCTTGAAAGTACTTTATGCTCATGTTCGTTCTGGTTACGATTTTTGAACAATCTAAAAATGTTACCTTAGGATACAAAGTTTAAATTATTGTCTATACTTTGATTCTTTATCTGATTGCTTAGACGCGGGCATTTTCCGAGTAATGAGTTCTTGATACTGGAAGCCGGCTTTGTTTCCGAGCTTAAACTGGTTTAGCAATTGTGCTCCATTGCTCGGCAAAGTTTTCGTGCTAAAGGTTGGCCGACCCATGAAAGGGACGAGGTAGAGAGCCAGATAAACCGATAAGTATAGGCATAAAAAAGAGAGTGCTTCAAAAACTTTCAAGCAAAAAGCATAAAAATATATAAACAAAAGTGCTAAGATAATAAAAGCATCAGTTTTTACAGACCAACACAAAATAAATATTTTAGCCATCATTACATTTCCATAAGTTTAAGATAATTCATAGAAATTGTTTATGCTGCAGGCGGTGGTGATGAAGTAGGTGGAACACTGGAATCAATAGCAGTATCGCCCTCAATCTCAGACTCGGAAGCGTCGCTGACTTTTGGCTCTTGAGGCGAAGGAGGCGCGACGACGGATTCGAAGAATGGCGTCGTGTAGTTGGTCATCTCCGCCACCCGACAAACATAACCTACACAAGATTCTTGGATGGCCTTGATGTCTTGCGGGTTACCCTCATCATCATCCTCGGCAATGCCCTTGGTGACGTGCCAGATTTCCATCTCGCTATGGTGGCTCATCACCATGGTCAGAGATGTTTGCGCAGTAGTCCGAGCGTAGGAGATCTTCTAGTCCTCGATCAACTTCGGAATCTCCTTAATTTTGTCCCTCACCTCATGCACTGACATTGTGTGCAAGTCGAAAAGCTTGACGGCTTCTCCAGCCTCTTCTAGAGTTTGGCAGAAGTGGAACAAGACATCTCTGACGAGCTTAATGCGCTCGAGCCGAGGTTCAGAAGTGGAAGAGTCAAAAAGATTCAGGGGGGATGGGAAAGAACCAAAAAGTCAAATTCCGGCTAAAGCCGAAAAATTAACAACATAAATAAAATATTCAGAATTCTTACCAAGCACGGAGTGATTCCATTCAGCATGGTCCTTGCGGAGGCTGTCTAGTTCACTTGCCGAGGCCTGGGCAAGATCCTTCTGGATATCAAAGTCCTTCTTGAGATCAGCAAGTTCCTTATCTCGGAGGGCTAGGAGATTCTCGAGCCTCGCGATCTCGTGGTTGCTTGACTCCAGGACAGCGGCTACGGATTTCTCCGATTCCACAGTTAGCGTCTCAAGCGTTTCCCGGAGTTCAGCATTCTCTGCCTCCAAGACCTTCAAGTTTTTGGCCTGCTCGACCATCTTGTTGGATTGGCATAACAATTATGCAAAGACAAAAATATCAGTCAGAAAAAGTAAATTCGACTATGACAAAACATTTAACTGACAAAGAGGAAGTCAGAAAAGTTTACCTTCTGCTTCATCTTTTTCAACTTTCAACTTTGAATTTTCAAAGCGCAAAGCTTTGATTTCTTTGCGCTTACTGGAAATATTCTTGAGCAATTCCTAGTTGGAAGATGCAATTTTCTGTAAGTTTAGAGACGGAATACCGTCAGACGGATACTAAGACTCGGGTTGCAAAATTAACTAAGTAAAATTACAGCACGAGCCTTGGGCTACAATATATCGTTCTTTTGTAACCTAAAAGCATCAACCCGGATCAAGAATTGTTTATCCGACTTTATGCTTGGGGGCTAGAGGATATGATAGTAAATGTAAATAAGAATCAGAAACTTACAACGTGTTCCAGGTTCAACTTTTCAAATCCGATCTTGGTACTGTGAAACACCTTCTCGGTAAGGGTGAGGGAAGGAACATCCGTCGCTGGAAGCTCGCCCAATGCGACTTTAGCGTCCCGGACCAAAATTTGGTCCAGGAGGCTAACCAGCTTGACGTTCTCCTCTTCTTGGCTCGCTGCTTATGGGGTCAAGACTTGCTTCTCAAGACTGGACTGAGCCAGTCTGATGATCTCCTATTTCTCCTTCCTCTTGAGGCCAGGAACAGCAGATTCAACCACCTTATCCATCGTACCTGTGGTCATTACCATGGGATCATTAACCTTTATGGGTTCACCCTTGTTAGTTGCCTGGTCATCAACGATGACCAGGGCTTACGAGATCTTGCCAGCATCAGGGGATGCAGAAGCTCCCTGTGCTTACAAAGTAGTGGATGGGGTTGACGACGGCATAGCAGGGGAGATAACAAGCTTCTGCTGACGCATCTACTTGCCCGGCTTGCTATCCGGCTTTATCTTGCTCTTCAACACTGATTTAGCTCTAGAACACGGAAATCCTAAAATTTAGGTGTGCTCTGGAAAGATAACAAAGGTACATGAGTACTAAAAATGAAAGGTGAGGTTCTTACTTTTTAACTACTGGCAACACTTGGCTACCAGCAGCAACAACTTCCTTCGCCTTGCGCTTCTTGGAGGCAGGGGCAGCAACTTCTTGCACCTCATCATCCTCTGTCGCCTCCGGGTCGTCTGAAGCATAGCCCTCTAGTGGAGCTAGCTCGGACTCGAAGAGTTTCTCGAGCTGATAGAGTCTAAAAATCATCAATGAAAATAGAGTCGGAGAAAGAACTGAAAAGAACGACGAAACACAAAAAGCAGAGTCGAAATGTTTACCGGAGTCAGAGGACGATTGGTCGTATACATCTTCAGGGAAACTTCTGTAACTTTCCGTTCCACTCTTTCCTTGATCAAGTATTGCATGAGGGTCTTGTAATCCTTCGGCGCGAGCCGGCTAGAACCGACCCTCATCTTGTACTGCTTGTCTCTCGTAATCTGGTGCATGAGGCGGTCTCTGTGGTGCTAGAGAGGCTGAATCCGGCGCTCCAGCCAGCAGTGGATCAAGTCGGATCCACGGAGTCCCTCATGCTTCATCAAATATTTTATCCGCCTTTTGGCAAGGATCAACATATCCGACAGCTCCGGCGCCTCCGCGTCCCATGAATCTTGGTGGGGAGCGACGCCATTGACGAACGCCGGAAGACCTTCCGCCTTACCCGGAGCCGGAATATCCTTATGGTAGAAGAAAGTTCTGGCCCAGCGTTTTACGAACTCACTAGCGTTAATACTAGGATAAATCCGATTCCTCCTAAGGACTAAGCTAAGAGTGTCGGTGACATAAGGCACACCAGCACTGATGGAATTCTTTTGAGTACCATAGTAGTATCAGAAAAGGGTGATACTTGGCCTAATGACAAGAAACCCCTCGCACAGAGCTGCATGAGTACTAAGCTTGAGCAGAGAGTTGGGAGGAAGGTTATGGAGTTGCACACCGTAATGGTTGAGGACCTCGATGAAGAAGTCCGACGGTGGCAAGATGAGGCCGCGGTTGACGTGAGTGCTGAACAGCACCCTCTCGCCATATTTCAGCGCGAGGATGGCGTGTCCTGAAGCACTCCGCCATGCACCAACGATGATGAACCCCTCATCCTGCATGACTTGGAGCTCCTCGGTATTCATGGAGCTGGGGATCCAAATACCCCGCATCTTCTTCTTGTCTGCCGCCGACGAGCCCGTCGCCGCCGTTCCTAAGGATGAGGCAGATGCCATAGTTCTTGGAGGACGAAGGGCTGGTGGGGGAAGGAGAGATTTTTTATCAAACGGTGTGCAGATGGGAACTGGTGCGGAGAGCTCGAGGAGTACGAGGAAGCAATGAATGAATCGACAGAGAGATGAATCTGAGAAGAAGGGTTTCCTCTCCTCTTATTTGTTTTTGCGTCAAGATTCGTGCGATGAGACACGCGATTATCGCCACACGTATAGGAGAGGGGGAGTCAGCTTCCTCACGACTCTTCCGCCCCCTCGATTTTCGTGCAAGCATTGAAACAACGTTCTGTTCCGTAAAGAACGGACCCACCAACAGTCATGCTGATGGAAATCCTGTAAGTGATAGGACCTGGCCTATAAAGTTGTTAGTCAGCACGCCGCTGTAAAATCCGTCTTAAGTTTTAAAACAAGCAAGGAAAATATCAAGGTCAAAGCAATATATATCCGACTCAATTGACTCGGAATCCTACATCAATGAAAGAAGTTTTTCGGGAACCCTTCAAGATTATCAAGACGAAGAAACCATCAAGCTAGACGATTTATCTGACTTCAGATCTTAGAGACTTCCGGGTGCTATTGTTGGGGATATACTTTCTGGGTATACCCACAGGACCCGTTGACCATGGTGGCCCACCAACGGGTTAGAGCTTTGCTTCACGGGCGGCCCAGTCAGAGAAAGAGGAGGATCCAGTTCTGGCTATGACAAGGCCCAGAAGAGTTACCGACTTAGGCCTATAGTATTACTTGTAGTCCAAGCTGTACATAGTTACCGACTATGTAACATAGTCGGATAGGTCTCTCCCTATAACCCTAGGCCGCGGTGACTATATAAAACCGGCCCTATGGGAGCCTTTAGGGCAATAACACAACCACCACAACAATCAACTCGCACAGGCGAACCTCTCTTGTAATCCATTGTAACATCTGGCTTACGCTGATATATTACTGTTTGTTGCTAGCAGGAGTAGGATCCGATCACCGCAGTCGGATCTGAACCTGGGTAAACTTGTTCTCACTGCTCCTAGAACATCCGACATCTCACACCCCATCCTTCCAACACCAGTAGGACCCCCTATGGCATACTTGTCGACAATCCAACGACATGGTTTGGGCGGGCTCAGCGAAATCAAGGTAAATATCGATCTCGCTGATAGGCATGATCGTGTAGGTTTTCACGGGCTTGCTAGCCATAATCCATGTCTCATCGAGAAGTAAGAGAGGGACATCACTAGCATAGACCACGCGACCCATGGCGATTGTTTTGCCGATTCCTGCACGCGCAGATTCCGCCTTAAACGAAGCTGCGAAAGTCACCTGCCCCAGGTGGGTGCCAACTGTCATTGGATTGTCGACAAGTATGCCATAGGGGGTCCTGACAGCATTGAGAAGATGGGGTGTGAGACATCGGATGTTCCGGGAACGGTGAACACAAGTTTACCTAGGTTCAGATCTGACTGCGGTGATCGGATCCTACTCCTGCTAGCAACCCAGTAATATATCAGCGAGAGCCGGATGTTATAGCAAATTACAAGAGAGGTTCGCTTGTGCGAGTTGTGATTGTGGTTGTTGCCCTAAAGGCTCCCATAGGGCTGGTTTATATAGTCACCAGGACCTAGGTTTATAGGAGAGACCTATCTGGCTACGTTATAGAGTCGGTAACTGGATACAGCTTGGACTACAACTAATACTACATGCCTAAGTCAGTAGCTCTTCTAGGCCTTGTCGTAGACAGAACTAGCTCCTCCTCTTTCTCTTACTGGGCCGCCTGTGAAGCAAAGCACTAACCCGTTGGTGGACCACCCAGGTCAGTGAGTCCTGTGGGTATACCCGGAAAGTATATCCCCAAGAGGGGCCTCAAGGGAATCTACTGGCAATTAAGTTGCTCATTTTAATATAGCACCGGAGCAAAGCATTAACACTCCATGAACACACGTGATCCTCACATCACAGCCACACCCTCCGGTTATCCCAATTTCTGTCACTTTGGGGCCTCGGGTTCCGGACAACAATATGTGTATACAACTTGCAGGTAAGATCACAAACAATAATATCATCATGAATCAATAACATGTTCAGATCTGAGATCATGGCACTCGGCCCTAGTGACAAGCATTAAGCACAACAAGTTGCAACAATGTCAAAAATCACTAATAATGGATACTAGCACCATGCCCTAACAATCTTATGTAATTACATGAACGATCTCATCCAATCCCTACCATCCCCATAGCCTACTGGGGGGAATTACTCACACATGGATGGGGGAATCATGGATTGTCGATGGAGAGGCATCGGTGACGATGATGGATATGATCTCCTCCAATTCCCTGTCTCGACAGGGTGCCAAAACAGAGTTTCTGGTTCCGAATCGCGGTTTCTAGTGGTGGCGATGCAACGGAACTCTTCTCTAGAAATTGTCGAACTCTTCGGTGTTTTTAGGTCAGGGGGTATATGTAGGAGAAAGGAGAGGTCGAGGCGGAGTCCGAGGCGGCCACACCATGCCCTGGTGCGGCCAGGCCTGGCCCGCGCCTAGGGGTGGTGTGGTCCCCTCTGGCCTCTTCTCCCCTCCGTCTTCTAGCTCCGTGAGACTTCTTGGAAAATAGGATTTTTGGCATATTTTCTGGGATTTTTCCTGAAAGTTGATTTTCTGCACAAAAACGAGACACCAAAGCAATTCTGCTAAAAACAGCGTTAGTCTATGTTAGTTGTATCCAAATCACACAAATTAGAGGAGAAACAATAGCAAAAGTGTTCGGGAAAGTAGATACGTTTTGGACGTATCAACTCCCCCCAAACTTAGATTATTGCTTGTTTTCAAGCAATTCAGTTGAAAAATGAGTGCGATAAAAGAAACTTTCGCAAACACATTTTCTTCATAAGATGTATATATTCTTAGCATATGAGCAAATACTTAGGCAATTCATAATAAGGAGTAGGCAAATAAGTCTACCCAATAGTAATGCAAGCTTTGAAGAGATTCCAACACAATAATAATAGGCAACATGAAATATAAGCATATGCAAGATTGTAATGCTCATAAGAATGTATGATAAAGTGGTATCTCTCTTGCCTTTCTTTTTGGAGAAAACCATAAATGCCAAGGCACCTCTGAAGTTCAAGAGACTAGAAATAAAGATATCAAAGATACAAGCGTCATAGTTATGTCACAATCAATCGTGTTCTAGGACAAGCACATTACATTAAGAATGACAGCTATGCTCTCGGGAAGGTGCTTATAGAAAAGATGGTGACTCGACATAAAATGAAAGAAAAGATTAAAAAGTTTGAAAGGCTTCCAAATGTTGAAATTATGGTACTCATTAGCTTTGACCTCTCATTTCCCCTATCATAAGCATCTTTAAATGTTTAAGGTTAAAGTGAAAGCAAATATGAGTTATATGTTTGACAAATCATAAGCTGAAAATCTCATGCCTCTTGAGTACGAGGCCTGTTCCTCATGCTACTCAACTATAGTCACAAGCAAGTTCTTGTCATTGTAAGTATATGTGTATCATACAGAACCGCCAATGGGGTACCCCTTGTCCCATGACACAGGAGCTATCCCATATCAAAATGACAAGGCAATAGACAATGAGCATCTCAGCGATCTTTTTATTTACCATGAGCATGGTTTTTCTTCTTTTTCTATTTTTTTCTGAATATGCTTCATAGATTGCTCACTATGGTTATGCTGCAAGTTTCCACCAAGATTAGGCATGGATTAGGCTAGCCACCCAGGCGTTTCTCTCACACATATACAAAACTCCATGGACTTCGTTTCCCTTTTATTTCACACAGCCGATATCCATAAACAAAAGAACATGATATCAACTAAATAAATATGTACAAATGTTGACAGCGTTCCCCATGACAGCATGGTTCTGCTAACTCCCAACTTATAATTTGCAAGCATATAACTACATAGATATTTACAATAGTTCAGGTACTAATTTTTGCATAACAAGCAAACATTTTTATTTGGAAGAAAACAAAGCATAATAATTATGCAACGAATAGCAATGATGCTAATAGGTAGATATGGTGGACACTTTTTGACAACTTTCGTTTTGGGGAGTTGGATGCACGAGTAGAGCTCATACTCATTACAAGTGAAGGATAGCAATAGAAAGGGAGAGACAATCCAGAGAGGAGTAACTGTCATAATCATGCTTGCGACAAAACAAAATAAATTATGGCATAAAAGTGACACAAGAACTCTGAGGCAAAATAAATCATCGAGACTTAACTGACTTTTGTTTAGTCATATGCATGCGTGAGCATGTTCCAAGTCGATTCAAATAAAACATTCATAGGAGGATACCACAATGTCATACCATGTTATGAATAGAACAATGCAAGCAAATATTTATATGACATGCTACAAACTATTAGCAAATTGGAACTAATCATAAGGGAGCAAGAACTACCAAGCATCCATTAAATAACATACACCTTACATGAACAGACTAAGAATGCCCACATTGATGAGTATATGTATAAAAATGAAAACAAATAGAGTTCATACCGGCCTCTTACCACACCTCGAGTTGACATAAATCGGCATTATTACCTTTCACTTGTGTGGCTTGAATAATAATATAAAACCAAACTCCAAAGGAGTCACTGAGGACTGCTGATCCCCACAACAAACTTTACAAAACTAGAGAAGAACAACAAATATTTTTGGGTTTTTCAAATAACAAGCCAAAGATAAAAAAAGCAAGCAAACTAAAGCTAAAAGATAAAGAAGAAAACAAAGAGAAACAACAAAAATATTTTTGGTATTTTTGTGTTTTGGAAAGCATACACAAAACAAGAACAAAAACGAAAAAGAAAGAAAGCGAAACATGGATATACAAAGTACCGATAGAATATAATATGTGGATGAGTGTGATGTCGGTATACCTCCCCCCAAGCTTAGGCTTTTTGCCTAAGTGGAGATCTGATACAGATCTTCCCGATGATCCTTTAGTTTTGTCCCAATCTTTAACAGCGAGTCAACCATGTAGATAATCTCTCAATTACGCGATGAACGCAACCTGAAGAAGAGGAATCAATCCGGCAAGTAACATGATGAAGATCACTGATGACCCACAAGTATAGGGGATCACAACAGTCTTTGAGGGTAGTATTACCCAATTTATTAATTCGACACAAGGGGAGACAAAGAATACTGATAAGCCTTAACAACTGAGTTGTCAATTTAGCTGCACCTGGAAATAGTCTTGCTCACAGAAGTTTATCAGTAGAAACAGTTTTGTAGTAGCAAAAGCAAAGTAACAGTAGCAGTGAAATGAAGGCAGTAGTAACAACAGTAGCAAACAGTAGGATATGAGCGCGGTAGGCATAGGGATGGATGGATGGGCGTTGCATGGAAAAGTCTAAACATGTAACTTCAAGGTCTAGGGCAATTGCAAATAAATAAGATAAATCATCCAAGTACTAAACAATCATAGGCATGTATTCCATATATAGTCATACGTGCTCACAATGAGAACTTGCACAACATCTTTTGTCCGGCCAGCCCGTTGCAGCGGGGCCTCAAGACAATCTACTGGCAATTAAGGCACTCATTTTAATAGAGCACTAGAGCAAAGCATTTTAACACTCCATGAACACATGTGATCCTCACATCACAGCCATCCCCTCCGGCTATCCCAATTTCTGTCACTCTGGGGCCTTTGGATCCGGACAATGATATGTGTACACAACTTGCAGATAAGATCACAAACAATAATATCATCATGAATCAATAATAAGTTCAGATCTGAGATCGTGGCACTCGGGCCCTAGTGACAAGCATTAAGCACAACAAGTTGCAACAAAGTCAAATAGCATTAATAGAGATACTAGGCACCATGCCCTAACAATCTTATTCGATTACATGATAGAACTCATCCAATCCCTACCATCCCCATAGCCTACAACTGGGGCTTACTCACTCATGGATGGGGGAAACATGGATGGTTGATGGAGATGCGTTGGTGATGATCCTCTCCAAATTCTACGTCCCGTCAGGGTGCCAGAACGGAGTTTCTGGTTCCGAATCGTGGTTTCTAGTGGTGGCGGCGCGACAGAACTCTTTATGGAAAAACGTCCCATCCCCCAAAGTTTTTAGGTCAGAAGGCAACTTATAGGCAAAGAGGGAGGCCGAGGGGGTGCCCGAGGCGGCCACACCCCTCCCAGGCGCGGCCAGGCCTGGCCCGCGAGGCAGGGTGTGTGGGGCCCTTGTGGCCCACCTCCACCTCGTCTTCTGGCTCCATGAGTCTTTTGGTGAAATAGGATTTTTGGCATATTTTCCGGGATTTTTCCTGATAGTTGATTTTCTACACAAAAACTAGACACCAAGGTAATTCTGCTGAAAACAGCGTCACTCCGTGTTAGTTGTATCCAAATCACACAAGTTTAGAGGAGAAACAGTAGCAAAAGTGTTCGGGAAAGTAGATACGTTTTGGACGTATCAATCACCACGCTTCAAACCTGAGCACGACATTCCTTGATGAATACAAGAACCTCCGCAGCAATCTCTATTAGAATCTGATAACGATATCACCGTCATCGGAGGGATGATACACAGTGGAACACAATATAGTTTTTAGACTAAACAACTAAAGTCCCTAAACCCTTACTCGACTAGCTCCTTATATAGGAGGATGAGGCGCCCCCACTAATGGGCCTCGACCTGGTTCAGTTGGACAGGCCCAAACCGAACACACACACATAAAATTTATTAAAAATACTACGATACAAATAAAACAACTAATCACACGCCTAGCTTGGTGGAGTCCTGAAATTAGGCTTCACCTCCTCCTTCGTGCCCATATCATCCTCCCCCCTTCAACAAGCGTTGTCCCCAACGCGTGCGGGCAGGGTTGGAAAGGTGGCGTGATATGAACACAATCATCACGCGATGTCATCGTCTTCAAGTCTTTCCTGCCTTCCACACCACATCCTCCCTCTTGGCCTGCTTTAATTGATACAACCCTGGGTGGCTGCACCTGCTTGCGTCTCCATATGAGCTTGGACCTAGGCGCCACCGTCTTGTTCTTCTTCTCAACTCTTGCTAGAACATTGCGGTGTTGAACATGAACCTGCTTTGCACGACCCCGCAAAAGATGAGTAATGCCCAGGCCACACAACTGACGAACACGTCCATTGTTGCATGCATGCATCTGCACTGCTGCTCCAACAAAACGCCTGTCACATCCCAAAATTTTCCAAATTTTGAAATGTGAAAAATAAATAAACAAAAGAAATAATTGTTGAAATTTAGGGTGAAAAGAAACTTTTGATTCTAAATGGAAACATCAACACCCTACTTGAACAAATTTGAATAAAATGGAACCCAACAAATTTCAATCAAGTGGAATGCATTCATCAATGAATATATCTTGAAATTTAAACACTTGGAAAAGATAAACCAAAACCCTAAAACCCTAATGGAATAAATCATTCAAGGATCTCCCTAAGACTATGGATTTGAACCATATAAAAAGTCACCAACAAACATTTATAAATGATCAAAAATGATAAAAAAAATATTATAAAACCATAGAAATTGGTTTCACTTAATTTGGAGCCATAGATAAAAACTTATGGATTTTATAAGGCAGGAAAAGAAATAAATAAATAAATAACGAATATTTAAAAGCCAAATTAAATCTTGGCCAAACCCATAGAGAGATAAAATGAAGGATTATTGAATAATAAATAAGGGTAAAAGATTATTTAAATAAAACCATAAGGATTTAACAATATCCAATTTTATTTAAATAAAGGCAAATTGCCTAAATAATAAATCCCAAGAAAATTATTTAGAAAACAATTTAAATCTTGAGTTAAATCCATAAGCAAATGGAACAAAGATAATACAAATCCAAATGAAATAAAGGGATAAATAATATTCAAATAAAATTATATGGCATTAACCAAATTCAATTCTATTTAAATAGAGACAAAATCCCTAATGAAAATGATTAATTAAATCATGAGAAAATAATAAATTGGAATTTGCCAAAGTGGATTAAAAAGTTATCTAATTAACTTAAAATAATTAATTGAATAAAATTTATATGGATTTAAAACCATATTGGATTTTATTTGAATAAAGACAAATGCCCAATTTAAATGATTAATAAATCATATTAAAATATTTTAAATAACTCAAAGTGAATTATTTGCACTAATGAATAAATAAAACCTAGTGAAAAAGGTTTGGTGAAAATTAGAATTTAAATAAGGGTTTGAAAATATAATTAAAATCTTATTTTAATAAAGGCAAGTGCCTATTTTAAATAAATAATAAACCATAAATGAATAAAAGAATTATTCCAAAAATGGTCTTTAAAATACATGTTTAAACAGAATAGAAACTTACTGAAAGTTTGGGAAAAGTTTGAATTCAAACAAGTATTTGAATCAATTGAATAAATTCAAAACAGAATAAAAGAAAAAGAAAAAGAAAAAGAAACAGGAAGAAAAAAATAGAAAACAAACCCCAGCCCAGCCCAGGCCCAACTAGCCAGCCCACCCGGCAGCCCTCCTGCGAATCGTTTTTCTACTCAGACCCGCACCCACTCAGTCGCTGACTTGGAGACCCCACCGTTTTCCCCTATCTAATGCTGACCAACAGACCCCACCTGTCAGCTCTTCGTCTTCACTCGTGCGACTCGTTCTTTCCCCCCGTCGTCGTTTCTGTCTTTGATTCCGCAGGCTTAATTCGCCATAACTCCGCGTTAATTCCTCCTCGCGATACTCTCGCTTAACCGCCCCCCTCCCCTCTCCCTTTCCCCCCGGTCATCACATCACCGGAGCCCCTAGACTTCCCTGATTTCGTTTGCAACCTTGCTGCCCCGACGAGCTCTCTTCCCCGATTCCGGTGAGCACGACCTTCCCCTTGCCTCCTAGTTTCCACGAGAACATTCCCCACCTCCCTACGCATCTCTCAGTACCAACCACTCGCCCGCGCGTGCCCCAGAGGCTCGGCAACGTCTCCGACAGAGTGCCACCGTCGACTACACCAACTCCAAAGACCCTCCCTGTAAGCCCAGTTCTCCCCTCTCTCTCTGGAAAATACCACTGCACTCTATGTTCCTTCGTGCATCTAATGCCGCATGTTTCATGTCCTAGTGCGCCCTGTAGGTTCGTCTTCGATAATGCCAGAACACGCCCGTCGCCAGAAGGAATTCCGGCGAGCAATTTTCACCATCCTCGTGCGCCCCCTGCTCTCCGAAGACCACCTTGAGCTTCGCCACACCACTGTGAACACTGTGAGCCATCTCCCTCTCTCTCTCGCTTCCTGTATCACTGGCAACACCATCGCCCAAGCGCGCCGCCGCCAGCCACCGTCGCAATGACGCCCATTTATGGTTAATTCGATTAGGGCCGTTAGATTTTGATCTTACAGATACGATAGATTAACTTATCGAACAGGTAAGGATCAATCTGAGCCGTGAGATATGCTTTAGATCTAATATCCCACGTTGGTCTATCTGTGCGAACTGGTACGCTCCAATGAAAACAAGACACGTGGCCCTATCTCTTGTTTTAAAAACAGAAATGTTCTATTAGATGTTTGATTTTATAAAATTCGTAACTTTTAATATACACGTCCAAATTTTGCACACTTTATATCATTGGAATCAGGAAAAAGAATACTTTCCAACCATACCCTTTGTTTAGTGAATTTTTTCTGTAAAAATGGTTGTTTTTGCATAAACATGTGTAGTCCTATTTTGGTTATAAAATTTATTTGAAAAATGTTTTTAGAGTAAAATCTTTTGTAAATGTTTTGTTTTGAACCTACTGACCATAAAAACCAACTTGTATATTTAAAAGTATATTTTGTGATACTAAGGAATAAATCTGTGAATAAAACCATTTCTAGTTAAATAAAAATATTGATTATGGTTTAAAAATGCTTCTTGAGTAAAACCTTTTGAAAATGGTTTGAATTAAACTCTCTGGCCCTAAACACAAAGTTTTGGATTTAAAAATATATTTGGTGAACCCTAGAAAATTATTACTTTGTTTAAAGGCATTTCCAACAAAATAAAATATTGCTTTGATTTAAAAATGGTTTTAGGTGAACCTTGTGCAAATGGTTTAATATTAAACACTTGACCTTAAAACACTAACATTTGTGTTTAGAAATATATTTGTCAAACACTAGAAATTATTACTTGGATTTAAATCATTTCTAGCAAAACAAAAATGATTTAAATGGACATTTTCACTAACTTGATTTCGAATGACCTTACCACTTTTATAAATGATCAATAGGTGTTTTAAAATGTTTATAGCCTATTAAAAACCACCTTTCCAAATAAAACAATCTTTTGCATGCTTGCATGCATTGTTTTGTTTTCTTTATTTTATGTGGTGAATTGTTTGAATGCTAGATTGAATTTGTGCCTTGATTGAATTGTAGTGAAATTTGAAGAGTGTGACTACTGCAAGATCAAGGAGTGAACTTATATTCTCTACCAAAAAGGCAAGTGGTGCTTCATACATTTTGTATTATTATTTTCACTATGCATTAGTGATATTTCTAAGTAGGACTTGCATGGAATTTTCTATGTGTTAAATATTCCATGGGAAATCCTAGTAGATGAAGCCTTAGTAGAATTTTCCCTAAGTTAAGATTCCTAATACTATCATGCTTAGCCTAGCTAGTAGAAAACAAGGGTGGATTATATTCATGCTATGAAATATTTCTAAGTCAATGACTTATGTTTTGTTTAATAAAACATCTATGTGAATGAATCACCTGGGTGGAATGGTTGTGAATGGGTTATGTTGAGTGGTTACACAGGGCCCCATATCTATGGCCTACCCTAGTGTATCTCACTTATGGAAAGCCACCCAGGAACAAAGAGATTTGAGATGTCAAATGTTGAGAAGCTTCAAGTGCAGCCACTTGGCATTATGGGCTCTGCCTGTATCATATAGGTTGCAATAACTTAGCCGGATGGATAGTTGGTGGTAGGGGGTGATAGGTTTGGGAACGCGTCCATTTTTGTCTAATGGAAGGCTTCTGAAAGATCTTTTCTCGATGCATGTCGAGTCTTGTGGAGAAAGTGCACCACCTCTCGAGAGAGTATAGCCATGTCCCCGACAATGGATAATTTGAGCATCAAGACATGGAAGCTATCAAGAATCTCCTCATCCCAATTTTTAAGTTAAAAACTTGTGGTTGAACAAGGGTTAAAGGATCACCAATTTCTATTGGTAGATGCCTTGGGTGATTTTGACAAACAAATACTTAGTGTTTTCAAATGATAAGGAAAATCTATTTTGAGCAAAGAAAGCCTAAGCTCCACTTAGCCAAATGCATATAGATGATAGATACCACTATTCTACAATAGTATCACTTGCCAATACAATTCAAATGTATTGATCCTTGTGTCTGTAACTTATTATGTTGCAGGTTTTTTTGATGTTAGTGAAGTGTGTTGATTAGGATTACAAGTCTACAACCAACATGATTGCATGTGGCACTTTGAAGATGAAGGACTCCATGCTACATAGTTATTTCTGTTGCATTGTAATAAGATAGCAAAATGATCTATGTAAGATGTAATGTATTATTTTATTCCTGGTTATAAAGTTGTATTATGACCTTTGTTTCTTGATATTACATCTTAAACTGTGGATGCTAGCTATTGATCCAGGGACTAGCATTGTAAACACAGGGATCTCTACCTTATTAAAGGTTGGGACCTCTACAACGCCTCACAGGTGTGCTTATATAACAGTGATGATCATCAATTCGTGGCACCACATGCACTGGAACTGGATCAGCACAAATATCATCGGTCTGAACACCTGTGTCAACACAAACTATAGGATATGCTGCAATATCCTTCTTCTCATCAACCAGAGGCTTAAATTCAACCGGCTTGTCACTAACAACTGATTTGTCATCTACAGGCATGGCTAAAATACTATCAATACTGATGCTCCTCGCATCATGCTCCTCAGGTTGCGGCATAACTAGCCTAGATTTTGGCGTAGCGTTGCGCAGCTTCTCCTTACGTACCACCAACATCACATCAGATTTTATTTGACCATCGTGTATAGGCTTCAAAGTCTGTTGTTTGCCATCATGCACAAAAGAATATGTGTTTGTTCTCCCAGCATGAGTAACATTGTGATCATACTGCCATGGATGTCCAAGTAACAATCCACACACCTCCAATGGAAATACATCGCGCTCCACCTCATCAACATAGTCACCAACTATAAATGGCACACGCACCTTGTGAGTAATCTTCATCATACCACAGCTATTCACCCACTCAACATGACTCGGTTCTAGAATATGCCATTTGGATACCCAGCGCTTTCACAACTACCTTATTAATGCCATTACAGTAGCTAACACTGTGAATCATCAAGTTGCATGCTTTGCCCTTGGTCATGTACTGCGCCTGAACTAAATTCCATCGCTGACCTCTATCAACTGTCATGAAAGTGTCAGTGTGTACTCTCTTGAGTTTCATATTCAGCCCACTCAATGCTACTACATCAACCGAAACAACCATCTTGTCCTCTTTCTCTGATTGTGCCAAAAATTTAGCACGTAAAATTTTTCTATAATCCTCCCAAACAGTATTGGTTGATACTCCTCTCGCACGTGCCTCCTCATTCCACCACCTGCATATTCTTGTATCCTCGCGCCTTTTTGCAAGATGGTAAGCGCTAGAGACGTCAAACACAAGACCGGAAGAAAGTTCAACACATAAACAGAATCCATGTTGCATTGTTTCTTCCCATGCCTGGTATTCCGCCGAGGTTGCAGTGTGCAGTAGGCACTACTTCCTTTTTAACAAATCGCAGCGTACGCTATTTTTCATGTCTAAAAAATATTGTACACGTCCCGTGCAAAATAATAACTAACTTTGTCATGTGAATCCATCTCTGAATTGCAAGAGAATTCTGACCAAAACTGAGTCAAACTGATGCAACACGCCTGTCTAGCGCTCGATTCCCAGCCAACGAAAAGACGCGTCAAGACTCTATCACGCGCGAGGCGGTTATCGGGCCAAACCGAGTGGCAACACGCGTGCGGGCAAAGCTAGGCAGGTGCGATCGTTAGCAGCGCGCCAGGAAATTAGGCGTGCGGCGGGCAGACTCTTTTTTTTGTAACTGCCTCGATCGCCAAACGGAGCGAGGCGCCAAGCGCGCTGCCCTCGATCATCAGGTGCGGCCCAGGGGAGAGCCGGGCTGCACCCGCGCTGGACAGATTCTACGCGATGTAGTACCGGAATTTTCGGTCTCTTCGGTCGAATCGGTCTCCAGGTGAAGACAACCGAACGGCCCGACATTATTTTGGTCATACGATTCAAAGGACCGACGAAGTAACCGAAGACCGATTTACCTTATACTCCCTCCATTTCAAAATATAAGATGTTTTAGGGTTGTGAAGAAAATATATCTATACTATTTTTAGTGTCTAGATTCACTCCAAACCTAAGTGAATCTGGACACTAAAAGAAGTCTAGATACATTTTCTTCACAAACCTTAAACATCTTATATTTTAAAACGAAGGGAGTAGTTCGGGTTCGGTTTCGAGTTTTTTCGGATTCGGTCTTTGGTTTCGGTTTTTGCCTAGACATGAGTTGTCGATTAATAATGAGATCATATCATTGGGAGAATGATATGATGGACAGACCCAAACTAAGCGAAGCAATTAGATCGTGCCATCGTGTTCATCTTTGCGAAGCTTTTCTTATGTCAAATATTGTATTCCTTAGACCATGAGATAATACAACTCCCTGGTACCGGAAGAAAGCTTTGAGGTCATCAAACGTCATCCTATGAGAGGGTGATCATAAAGGTGTCTCTCAGGTGATCGGAAAGTACCTGTTGGGTTGTATGTATCGAGATGGGATTTGTCCCTCCCAAGTCGGAGAGATATACTTCGGGCCCACTAGGTAATCGATATCAACACCGCTTGCAAGCATGTGGTTAAGGAGTTAATCACAAAGTGATATCGGATTACGGAACAAGTAAAGTACTTGTTGTGAACGAGATTGAACTAGGTATGACGGTACCGACGATCAAATCTCGGGCAAGTAAAATATCGCGAGACGAAGGGAATATATATGGGATTGATTGAATACTGGCATCGTGGTTCATCCGATATGATCATCGATGAATGTGTGGGAGTCAATATGGGTTTCCAGACCCCGTTGTTGATTATTGATAGAAGATCATGTCTGCATATTCTCGAACCCGAAGGGTCACACACTTAACGTGTCTCGACGCTAGGATAGATTGGATAATTGGTTTATGAGTTTTTGTTCGGAGTCTCGGATGGGATCCGAGACATCACGAGAGGTTCCGGAATGGTCCGGAGAATAAGATTCATATAAGGCAGTGCAGTTTTTAGAGTTCGGAAATTGTTCCGGGTTAATCGGTATTGTACCGGAAGCTTCTAGAACCTTCCGGAAGGGGGCCAACGTGGCCCCACCTTCCGGGAGGGGGCATGGGCCTATGAGGGAGTGCCCTGGCCGCATTGGGCCAGGGGCAGAATGCCCCATAGGGCCCAGCCGGCCAAGCAAGGGATAAACCCTAATTGGACCTTCTAGAAGGGGGGGTTTCCTTGCCCCCCACTCCTCCCTCCTTTGGCCGCCGGCCTAGGGCTTGGGGGAGGGGTTAGGGCTGGCGCCCACCCCTCTATATATAGAGGGCTGGGGCGCACCACCCCCCCCACACACACACACCTTCCCCTCAAGCCTAGTCGCCCTTCTGCCCTCCTCTCTCTCTCCCTCCCGACTGTGTGTAGGCGAAGCCCTGCTGCAGAAACTCTCCACCAATTGCACCGCGCCGTCGCGTTGTAGATCCAATCCATCTCTCCACCATACTTTCTGGACCGAGGAAGGAGGAGACGTCGAGGTGCTGCACGTGTGCATGTCACGGAGGCATCGCCACTTGCGGTGCTAGATCGAATCGGATCGCGAGGAGGAGAAGCGAGTACGACTACATCACCCACGTTCCGACGAACGTTCCGCTGTGCGAATCTTCAAGGGTATTGTTGGAGATATTCCCTAGAGGCAATTATAAATGTAGTTATTATTATATCTTTGTGTTTATGATAAATGTTTACATTCATGCTATAATAGTATTAACAAGGAAACATTGATACTTGTGTGATTTGTAAACTTAATTTGAAGTCCCTAGTATAGCCTCTATACTTCACTAGCTTGTTGGTTGATTAAATGGTTGTGGTTTCCCTATCATGAACATTGAGATGTTATCAACAACAAGATCATATCGTTAGGAGAATGATATGGTGGACATACTCCTATAGATAAGCATAGCATAAAGATCAAGTCATTTCAATAGTTCAATTGCTATATGCTTTCTGATACATAGTAACCTAATTCCTTCGACCATGAGATCATGCATATCACCTTTACCGGATGGATGCTTTGATGACATCAAACACCACACCGTAACTGGGTGGCTATAAAGGTGGCATTGAGTGTTCGAAAAGTATTGATTGAGACACATGGATCAAGAGTGGGATTTGTCCATCCATATGACTAATAGATATACTCTGGGCCCTCTCGGTGGAATGTCATCCAATTAGCTTGCAAGCATGTGACTGGGTCACAAGGGATCACATATCACGGGAACGAGAAAAGAGTACTTATCAGTAACGAGGTTGAACTAGGTATGCAGAGATACCGACGATCATAACCTCGGATAAGTAAACTATCGTGAGACAAAGGGAAATTGGTATCGTATGTAAGTGGTTCATTCGATCGCAAAGTAATCGTAGAAATATGTGGGAGCCATATGAATTTCCAGATTCCTATTGGTTATTGTTCGAGAAGTGTCTCGATCATGTCCGCATAATTCACGAACCGTAGGGAGACACACTTAAGGATTCGACGTTGTTTTGAGTAGTTATGGTATTATGAGAAAGAGACCGAATGTTGTTCTGAGTCTCGATGGGATCCGGATATCACGAGGTGATCCGGAATGGTCCGTAGAATAAGATTCATATAAGGAAAGTCCTGTTCGGAGTTCGGAAATGATTCCGTGTTTTCATCGGGAATGTTCTAGAAGGTTCCTAATGTCCCAAGACTCCGGGGAAGGGTACATGAATGTGTCATTACATAATGGAATGATTGCATCATGTACTAAGTGTTCTTCTGTTTCAAATAAAGGATTAAATTGAATCCTAAAAGAAAAGTCAAATGGCCGCTTTGAAAGTCAAACGGCTAAAACAGAAACTGTGGGAAACAAGCAAGAGGAGGAAAAACCGACTTGGGAGGAGTCCTCCTCCAAGCCGGCCCACCTAGGCCGAGTTGGGAGGGACTCCTCCTCCAAGCGCCGCCCCTCCACCCATAAAAGGAGGGCAGGCCTCCTCCTCTAGACACACAAGTTCATATCCTCTAATCTAAAACCTAGCCCTAGACTCCGTTTAGAGCAGTTTTGGTTTAGAGCTTCTAATTGCTCTAGCCTTGGATTAGAGCCTTCTAATTGGTGTGTCTAAACCCTAGACCACTAATAGCTCTCTCTCATACTCCACCATACTGCCCGCTTGAGGCGGCTCCTGGGATCTCCCTCTACTTAGGTACCACGCCAGTTGCCGAATCGAGGAGAGTGCTACAACCTCCGCCGCGCTGGAACAAGGGAGAGGAAGGTCTTCCGAGTACCGAACGTGTGACCGATCAAGGAAGCGCTGCCGCAATAGCCGGAAGGATCGTCTACACGATCTTGAGATCGGGAAGAGTACTACATCACCCACGAGAATCCGCCTCGTTAAACGCTTTGGAATCTTCGAGGGTAAGTTATTCCGTCGACTCGCTACAATCTAGTAGATAGATCTTGGCTTGTTTGTTTGTATGCGATAGAAAATTTTGTTTTCCATGCTACGAAACCCTACAAAGGGTATCGAGCCGTGTCTATATGTAGATTTGTTGCACGAGTAGAACACAATGGTCATTATGGGCGTTGATGCTTTTATTGTCGATTGCTTCTTGTGTACTTTGCATCTTGCAAGATATGTTGGGATGAAGCAGCCGGGCTAACCTTACATGACATCGTTCATGAGACTTGCTCCACGCTTGACATGCAACTTGTATTGCATAAGTGGCTTTATGGTGCTGTTTCTCATAGCATAGTTAAGATCCAATTTACAACGGGTGATCAACAATGCTAGTATCAATGTTGTGGTTCTTGTTCGTAAGTTAGAACGACACTTATTGAAAGCCCCAAACCACGTAAAATATGCAAAGAAAGTAGAGGTGTCTAACTTTGTTTTTCAGGGGGGTGCAGTGAGTTGATATGGCCATGATTGTGATTATATTTGATGTATGCAATGTTCCTTATTGTAAGTTGGCAACCGGCAGGAGCCATATGGTTGTCTTTAATTTATGTTAAGACCCGCGTGTCTATTCAAAGTAGTTGTAATAGTTGAAGCCGGTGGACGACAACCATGGAGAAGCGTCATTGACCTTGATGCAATGCCGGTGATGATGGAGATCATGTTCGTGCTTAAAGATGGAGATCGGAAGCACAAAGGCCATATCATATCACATATTATTGAATTGCATGTGATGTTAATCCTTTATGCATCTTGTATTGCTTAGTAGACGACGGTAGCATTATAAGATGATCCCTCATGCACATGAATTTCAAATCATAAAGTGTTCACCCTTAGTTAGCACCGTTGCTAAAGCTTGTTGTTTCGAAGCACCACGTGATGATCGGGTGTGTTAGATTCTGCAAGTGTATACAACGTGAGCAAGCCAGATTTGCTCATGCAGAAACTAAGGTTTGATCTTGACGAGCCTAGCATGTACAGACATGGTCTCGGAACACGGTTCACCAAAAGGTAAAGCATGAATCATATAGTAGATATGATGAACATGACGATTGTTCGCCATTGAAACTATATCAACTCTCGTGATGATCGGTGTTGATGTAGTGGATTTGGTTCATGTGATCACTAAAACAATGTGAGGGATGTTGTTTTGAGTGGGAGTTCACCTAGTTTAATTTCTTAATTAATTTGAACTCAATTTGTCATAAACTTAGTCTAAACTATTGCAAATATGTTGTAGATCAATGGCAGCCCCTACCATCAATTTTAATGCGTTCCTAGAGAAAGAAAAGTTGAAAAATAATGGAAGCAACTTCGCGGATTGGTTCCGCAATTTGAGGGTTGTCCTCACAGCTGGTAATTTGACCTATGTCTTTGGATGCACCATTGGTCACCCACTGCAATGATGCTCCCGATGAAGTAAAGAATGTTTACCTCGCTCGGAAGAATCAAGACTCCATAGTTCATGTGCTATCTTGTATGGTTTAGAATCGGAGCTTGAGAAAAGGTTTGAGAATTCAGACCCATATGATATTGTCGAGGATCTCAAATTGATTTTTGAGACTCATGCACAATTGAAAGCTATGAGGCTTCAAAAGTTCTTTAACCGCAAGATGGAAGAGGGCAGCCCACAAGTGAGCATGTGCTTAAGATGTCCGGGCACGCAAACAAACTTCAAAGCTTGGGTATAGTGATTCCTAATGCTTTGGGATTTACCGTGTCCTCCAGTCACTACCACCAAGTTACAAGAACTTTGTGATGAACTACAACATGCGTAACATGAACAAAGAGTTGCTTAACTGTTTGCTATGTTAAAGTCTGCAGAAGTGGAGATCAAGAAAGAGCACCAAGTGTTGTTGGTCAATAAGACCACCAAATTCAAGAAAGGCAAGTCTAAGCAAAAGGGACACTTCAAGAAGGGTGGTAAGAAAGTTACCACGCCGGCAAAGAAGACCAAAGCTGGGCCCAAGCCTGATACTGAGTGCTTTTACTGCAAGGGAGAAGGTCACTGGAAGCGGAATTGCCCAAAGTACTTGGCGGATCTGAAGAACGGCAACATCAAGAAGAAAGGTATATCTGATATACATGTTATTGATGTGTATCTCAATAGTACTCGTAGTAGTGCCTGGGTATTTGATACTGGTTCGGTTGCTCATATTTGTAACTCGAAACGGGTGCTGCAGAATAAACAGAAGCTAGCGAAAAACGAGGTGACGATGCGCGTGGGAAACGGATCAAAGGTTGATGTGATCGCGGTCGGCACGCTACCCCTTCATCTACCATCGGGATTAGTTTTATACTTAAATAATTGTTATTTAGTGCCTATGTTGAGCATGAACATTATATCGGGATCTTGTTTATTGCGAGACGGTTACTTGTTTAAGTCAGAGAATAATGGTTGTTCGATTTATATGAGTAATATGTTTTATGCACATGCACCTTTCATAGATGGTCTATTCTTATTGAATATCGATAGTGGAAATACACATATCAACAACATTGAGGCTAAACGTTTGAAATCAAGCGATAATTCGACCTATATGTGGCATTGTCGTCTTGGTCACATTGGAGTGAAGCGTATGAAGAAACTCCATTCCGATGGACTTCTTGAATCACTTGATTTTGAATCACTTGAAAGATGCAAAGCATGTCTGATGGGAAAAATGACTAAGACTCCATTTTCTGGTATGATGGAGCGAGCTACGGACTTATTGGAAATCATACATACCGATGTGTGTGGTCCAATGAGTGTAGCATCATGTGATGGTTATCATTATGTTCTTACCATCACGGATGACTTCAGTAGATATGGGTATATCTATTTCATGAAACATAAGTCCGAAACTTTCGAGAAGTTTAAGGAGTTTCAAAGTGAGGTAGAGAATCAACGTATCAAGAAGATTAAATTTCTACGTTCGATCATGGAGGTGAATATCTAAGTTACGAGTTTGGCGAGCATTTGAAGAAATGCGGAATACTTTCCTGATTGACACCCGGGAACACCACGGTAATGGTGTGTCCGAACGTCGTAATCGAACTCTCTTAGATATGGTTCATTCTATGATGTCACTTACAGTTACCGCTATCATTTTGGGGTTATGCATTAGAAACAGCATTCACTTTAAATAGGGCACCGTCTAAATCCGTTGAAACGACACCGTATGAATTATGGTTTGGGCAGAAACCTAAATTGTTGTTCCTTAAAGTTTGGGTATGCGAAGCCTATGTAAAGTTACTGTAGGACAAGCTTGAACCCAAAGCGGAAAAATGCGTCTTTATAGGATACCGAAGGAAACTATTGGGTATACCTTCTATCATAGATCCGAAGGCAAAATCTTCGTTTCCAAGAATGGATCCTTTCTAGAGAAGGAATTTCTCTCGAAAGAAGTGACTGGAAGGAAAGTAGAACTCGACGAGGTTGTTGAACCTTCTCTCGAAATTGCGAGTAGCGCAGCACCGGAATTAGTTCTGTGGTGCACTGCACCAATAAGAGAGGAAGCTAATGATGATGATCATGAAACTTCGGTTGAAGTTGCTACAGAGCCTCGGAGGTCAACGAGAACTCGTACCACTCCAGATTGGTATGATCCCGTTATGAGTGTCATGTTGGTGGACAACACCGATGACCCCGAGACATATGAGGAAGCGATGATGAGCCCAGATTCTAATAAATGGCAAGAAGCCATGAAATCCGAGATTGGATCCATGTACGAAAACCAAGTATGGACTTTGGTGGACTTACCGGATAGCCAAAAGGCTGTCGAGAACAAATGGATTTTCAAGAAGAAAACAGATGCTGATGGTAATGTTACTGTCTACAAAGCTCGACTTGTCGCAAAAGGGTTTCGACAAATTCAAGGAGTTGACTACGATGAGACTTTCTCACCAGTAGCAAAGCTAAAGTCTGTGAGGATTATGTTAGCAATCGCTGCATATTAAGATTATGAGATATGGCATATGGATGTCAAAACAGCATTCCTCAATGGAGATATTGATGAAGAGTTGTATATGATGCAACCCAAAGGTTTTGTCGATCCTAAAGATGCTAACAAGGTATGCAAACTTCAACGGTCCATCTATGGATTGAAGCAAGCATCCCGAAGTTGGAATCAATGTTTTGATAAGGTGATCAAAAGTTTTGGTTTTATACAAACTTATGGAGAAGCTTGTATTTACAAGAAAGTGAGTGGGATCTCTGTAGCATTCTTAATACTATATGTGGATGACATATTGTTGATTGGGAATGATGTAGACCTTCTTAATAGTGTCAAGGAATATTTGAATAATAGTTTTTCAATGAAGGATCTTGGCGAAGAAGCTTACATATTAGGCATAAAGATTTATAGAGATAGATCGAAACGCCAAATATCATTGTCACAGAGTACATATTTGGACAAAGTTCTAAAGAGGTTTGGAATGGAAGAAAGCAAGAAAGGGTTCTTGCCCATGTTGCCCAATACGACCTTGAGTAAAACTCAAAGTCCGACATTGGCGTAAGATAGAGAAAGGATGAGTAAGACTCCTATGCCTCACCATAGGATCTCTAATGTATGCCATGCCATGTACTAGACCCGACATTGCATATCCGTTAGTTTAACTAGCAGATATCAAAGTGATCCGAGTGGATCATTGGACAATGATCAAAAACATCCTTAAGTACTTGAGAAGAACTAAGGATATGGTTCTTTCTTATGGAGGTGATGAACAGCTCGTTGTTAATGGTTAAACCGATGCTAGTTGGAACACCGATCCGGATGATTCTAAATCACAACTGATACGTATTTATTTTGAATGGTGCAGATTAGCTGGAGGAGTGCAAAGCAAATCATTGTGGCGAGATCTTCAACTGAATCGGAAAACATGGCTGCTTGGAGGCTTCACAAGAAGCGATATGGATGAAAGAGTTCATTACAGAGGGTGTGGTTCCTAGTGCTGGACCCAATGTCTATCTCTTGTGATAACATGGGCGCCATAGCCAATGCGCAAGAACCAAGGTCACACAAGAAGCTAAAGCATATCAAGCTGCGTTTTCACGCTATTCGAGAACATATCCGGGATGGGGATATAAAGATTTGCAAAGTACACAGATCGAATGTGGCGGATCCGTTGACTAAACCTCTCCCGAGGGCAAAACATGACCAACACCAAACCGACATGGGTGTTCGGTATATTTCCATGTAATCTAGATTAGATGACTCTAGTGCAAGTGGGAGGCTGTTGGAGATATGCCCTAGAGGCAATAATAAATGTAGTTATTATTATATCTTTGTGTTTATGATAAATGTTTACATTCATGCTATAATAGTATTAACAAGGAAACATTGATACTTGTGTGATTTGTAAACTTAATTTGAAGTCCCTAGTATAGCCTCTATACTTCACTAGCTTGTTGGTTGATTAAATGATTGAGGTTTCCCTATCATGAACATTGAGATGTTATCAACAACAAGATCATATCGTTAGGAGAATGATATGGTGGACATACTCCTATAGATAAGCATAGCATAAAGATCAAGTCATTTCAATAGTTCAATTGCTATATGCTTTCTGATACATAGTAACCTAATTCCTTCGACCATGAGATCATGCATATCACCTTTACCGGATGGATGCTTTGATGACATCAAACACCACACCGTGAATCGGGTGGCTATAAAGGTGGCATTGAGTGTTCGGAAAGTATTGGTTGAGACACATGGATCAAGAGTGGGATTTGTCCATCCATATGACGGATAGATATACTCTGGGCCCTCTCGGTGGAATGTCATCCACTTAGCTTGCAAGCATGTGACTGGGTCACAAGGGATCACATATCACGGAACGAGAAAGAGTACTTATCAAGAACGAGGTTGAACTAGGTATGCGAGAGATCAGCGATCATAACCTCGGATAAGTAAACTATCGTGAGACAAAGGGAAATTGGTATCGTATGTAAGTGGTTCATTCGATCGCAAGTAATCGTAGAAATATGTGGGAACCATATGAATTTCCAGATTCCTCTATTGGTTATTGTTCGGAGAAGTGTCTCGATCATGTCCGCATAATTCACGAACCGTAGGGAGACACACTTAAGGATTGACGTTGTTTTGAGTAGTTATGGTATTATGAGAAAGAGACCGAATGTTGTTCGAGTCTCGGATGGGATCCGGGATATCACGAGGTGATCCGGAATGGTCCGGAGAATAAGATTCATATAAGGAAAGTCCGTTTGAGTTCGGAAATGATTAGTGTTTTTATCGGGAATGTTCTAGAAGGTTCGGAATGTCCGGCACTCGGGGAAGGGTACATGAATGTGTCATTACATAATGGAATGATTGCATCATGTACTAAGTGTTCTTTCTGTTTCAAATAAAGGATTAAATTGAATCCTAAAACAGAAAAGTCAAATGGCCAGTTTGAAAGTCAAACGGCTAAAACAGGAAACTGTGGGAAACAAGCAAGAGGAGGCAAAACCGACTTGGGGGAGGAGTCCCTCCTCTCCAAGCCGGCGGCCCACCTAGGCCGAGTTGGGGAGGACTCCTCCCTCCCTGGCGCCCTCCACCCATAAAAGGAGGCGGGCCTCCTCCTCTGACACACAAGTTCCTATCCTCTAATCTAAAACCTAGCCCTAGACTCCGGTTTAGAGCAGTTTTGGTTTAGAGCTTCTAATTGCTCTAGCCTTGGATTAGAGCCTTCTAATTGGTGTGTCTAAACCCTAGACCACTAATAGCTCTCTCTCATACTCCACCATACTCGCTCCGGCTTAAGCGAAGCCTGCGGGATCTCCCCATACTTAGGTACGCCGTTGTCTTGCCGGAATCGCGAGGAGAGTGCTACAACCTCCGGCCCTCTTTGGAACAAGGGAGAGGAAGGTCTTGCCGAAATCCGAACGTGTGACCGATTACAGGCGCTGCGAACGCAGCTGAAGGATCGTCTACACGATCTTGAGATCGGGAAGAGTACGACTACATCACCCACGAGAATCCGCTCTCGTTAAACGCTTTGGAATCTTCGAGGGTAAGTTATTCCATCGACTCGTTGCTACAATCTAGTAGATAGATCTTGGCTTGTTTGTTTGTATGCGATAGAAATTTTTTGTTTTCCATGCTACGAAACCCTACAGGTATGAAGATCTAATCCAATCTCTCTCGTTGTTTGCATATCCTAGATTAGATCTTGGCTTCCCTCTGTTCGCATCCGTAGAAAATTTTGATTTACTATGCCGCGAAACCCATCAGTGGTATCAGAGCCAGATCTATGCGTAGATGTGTTTCACGAGTAGAACGCAACATGGTTGTTGCGGGCGTTGATGTTTTCTGTTGCAAGCCTCTTGTTTGTGTTCTTCTTATGACGCGGGATAGTGAGATTGAAGCGGTCCAGGCCAACCTTACGCGACGTCGTTCTCGAGACCGGCTCCGCACTTGACGTGTGGCTTGTTCCACACATGCGGCTGGTGGATGCCAGTTTCTCTCACTATAGTTGTCATGGGATTTACACCGGAGTTTGGCAACCATAATATCACCGTTGTGGCTTTCCGTAGGTAAGAATCGTTCTTAGCATGCTACTCCCATAAGCCACGTAAAACATGCAACAAAAAAGTAGAGGCATCTAACTTGTTTTTGCAGGGAGTGTTTTCTGTGATTTGGTATGGCCCAAGATGTGATGTGTATAATGTATGCGATGATCATGTTTTGTAATGTTTCACGACTTGCATGTCGATGAGTACACAACCGGTAGGAGCCATATGGTTGTCTTTATAATTGTGTATGACCTGTGTGTCAACTTCTTATACGCCATGTAATAGTTTCACTTTATCGCTAAGTAGTTAGCAATAGTTGTAGTTGCTATTCGTGGTGGAGGAAATCATGGTGGAGTGATGGAGATCATGCTTCACGCACAAGATGGAGATCATTGCGCAAAGATTGGCTATACCATGTCACATAAAGTTATATGCATGTGATGTTTATCCTTTTATGTATCTTATTATGCTTAGATCGCGACGGTAGCATTATAAGATGATTCCTCACTTAAAGATCAAGATAAAACTGTGTTCTCCCCATGTATGCACCGTTGCGAAAGTTCGTCGTGTCCAAGCATCACGTGATGATCGGGTGCTATAGACTCTACGTTCACATACAACGGGTGCAAGCCAGTTTTGCACACACGGAAATACTTGGGTCTAACTTGACGAGTCTAGCATGTACAGACATGGCCTCGGAACACATGAACCGAAAGGTTAAGCATGAGTCATATGAATGATATGATCGACACTTTGTTGTCTACCATTGAAACCACATCTCTTCTCGTGAATATCGGATTAGGTGTGGTGAATTTGGATCGTGTTCACTAAACAACTTGAGGGATGTTGAATTTAGTGGGAGTTCATCTAGTAATTTGATTAAAAGTTGAACTAGTTATCATGAACATAGTCTAATTTGTACTTGCAAATATTGTAGATCAAATGTCTAAGTCCAACTTCAACTTCAATGTTTTTGCTGAGAAGGAAAAGCTTAAAAACAATGGGTCTAACTTCACCAACTGGTTCCGCAATCTGAGAATCATTCTCTCTGGCGGTCAAAAGGACTATGTCCTTGAGAATGCGTTAGGTGATGCCCCTGCTGCTACTGCGCCGGCTGATGAGAAAGCTGTCTATCAGTCGCGCAAAGATGATTATGGTGTGATTAAGAGCACCATGTTGTTTGCTATTGAATCGGACCTTCAAAATCGTTTTGAAGACTATCCCGGGCCCTTTGAGAGTCTCGAGAGCCGAAACCATGTTTGACTCAGGCCCGTTCGAGAGATATGAGATCTCCGAGAAGTTCTTTAAGCGCAAGATGGAGGAAGGAGTTCCGTTAGTGAGCACGCCATTAAGATGTCGGGCTACACTCAACGCCTTGAGCAAGCGGATCGCAAGATTCGGAGGATCTCAAGATTGACAGGTTCTGCAATCACTCCCTTCCAGCTACAAAAGTTTTGTAGTGACTCACAATCAGATTGGTTCCACTGATACGATCACCGAGCTCTTTGCAAAGCTGAAGGCTGCGGAAGTGGACATAAAAAAGGATAATCATGTGTTGATGGTCAACAAGCCTTCCACCTTCAAGAAAGGTAAGGGTGCAAAGAAGCCCTTCAAGAAAGGCGACGGCAAGCGTTTCCCTTTGAGAAGAAGCTCAGTCGGTCCTAAAATGACACGAGTGCTTCTATTGCAAGGACAAGGGTCCTTTGAAGCTTAATCGTCCGAAGTACTTAGCGGACAAGAAGGCTGGCACCATCAAAGGTATATTTGATATACATGTTATTGATGTTTTCCTTACTAGCCCTCGTTGTAGTGCCTGGGTATTTGATACTGGTTCAGTTGCTAATATTTGTAACTCGAAACAGGAGCTACGGAATAGACGGCGGCTTGCGAGGGATGAGGTGACGATGCGCATTGACAACGGATCAAGAGTTAATGTCATGGCCGTCGGCACGCTCTCCTTAGTTTTACCTTCGGGATTAGTTTTAAACCTCAATAAATGTTATTATGTGCCTGCGTTGAGCATGAACATTATTTCTGGATCTTGTTTATTGCAAGACGGTTATCCATTTAAATCGGAGAAAAATGGTTGTTCTATTTATATGAGTAACATCTTTTATGGTCATGCACCCATTGTGAATGGTTTATTTCTACTAAATCTCGAAAGGGATGAAACACACATCCATAAAATTGAGGATAAGAGATGAAAAGTAGATAGTGATAATACTACTTATTTGTGGCACTGTCATCTAGGTCATATTGGTGTAAAGCGCATGAAGAAACTCCATTCTGATGGACTTTTGGAGTCTCTTGATTTTGAATCATTTGACACATGCGAACCATGCCTCATGGGCAAGATGATCAAAACCCCGTTCTCCGTTATGATGGAGCGAGCAACAAACTTGTTGGAAATCATACATACCGATGTATGCAGACCGATGAGTGTTTCGACGCACGGTGGATATCGCTATTTTCTCACTTTTACCGATGACTTAAGTAGATATGGGTATATCTATTTAATGAAACATAAATCTGAAACATTTGAAAAGTTCAAAGAATTTCAGAATGAAGTGGAGAACCATCGTAACAGAAAGATTAAGTTTCTACGATCCGATCGTGCAGGTGAATATTTGAGTTATGATTTTCTCACGCATCTTAAAGCGAGCGGAATCGTTTCGCAACTCACGCCACCCGGAACACCACAGCGCAATGGTGTGTCTGAAGCCGGGACCGAACCCTATTAGATATGGTCCGATCGATGATGTCTCTTACTGATTTGCCGTTATCATTTTGGGGTTATGCATTAGAAACCGCTGCATTCACTTTAAATAGGGCTCCATCTAAATCCGTTGAGACGACACCGTATGAACTCTGGTTTGGTGCTAAATCTAAGTTGTCGTTTCTTAAAGTTTGGGGATGCGAAGATTACGTCAAGAAGTTGATGCCGGACAAGCTTGAACCCAAAGAGGAGAAATGCGTCTTCATAGGATACCCTAAGGAAACTATTGGGTATACCTTCTATCACAGAACCAAAGGCAAAGTGTTTGTCGCAAAGAACGGTTCCTTTCTTGAGAAGGAGTTTCTCTCGAAAGAAGTGAGTGGGAGGAAAGTAGAGCTAGACGAGGTTTTTGAACCTTCTCTTGAGTTGGAGAGTAGCGCAGCACCTGAAATTGTTCCAAAGGTGCTTTGCACCAACAATAGAGGAAGCTAATGACAAGGATCATAAAGCTTGGACGATGTTGTTACTTACGTCGCAGTCGACAAGGTCGCGTGCCCCTCTGAGTGGTACGTCACCCTCTTGACTGTCTTGTTGGTAGAAGACGGTGAACCTACGAACTATGAGGAAGCGATGATGAGCCGGACTACGAGAAATGGCTAGAAGCCATGAAATCCGAATTGGGATCCATGAGCGAAAACCAAGTATGGACTTTGGTGGACCCTCCTAGCGATCGAAAGGCCGTTGAGTGCAAATGGATCTTCAAGAAGAAAACGGACGCGGATGGTAATGTTACCGTCTATAAAGCACGGCTTGTCGCGAAAGGTTTTCGACAAGTTCAAGGTGTTGACTACGATGAGACTTTCTCTCCCGTAGCGATGTTTAAGTCCATTCGGATTTTATTAGCAATTGCTGCGTTTCATGATTATGAAATATGGCAGATGGATGTCAAGACTGCGTTCCTCAATGGCAACAATGATGAAGAGCTGTATATGATGCAACCTGAAGGTTTTGTCGATCCTAAGGATGCTGATAAAGTATGCAAACTTCAGCGTTCCATTTATGGACTGAAGCAAGCATCTCGGAGTTGGAACCTTCGTTTTGATCAAGTGATCAAGAGCTTTGGATTTGTTCCAAATTGCTATGAAGCTTATATCTACAAGAAAGTGAGTGGGAGCTTGGTGACATTTCTGGTACTATATGTGGATGACATATTGATTATTGGAAATGACATTAACATGCTTAACGATGTGAAGAGTTATTTGAACAAGTGTTTTTCAATGAAAGACCTAGGTGAAGCTGCTTATATATTGGGTATCAAAATCTATAGAGATAGACAAAGACGCCTGATAGCTTTAAGCCAAAGTACATACCTAGACAAGATTCTGAAAAGGTTCAGAATGGATAAGGCAAAGAAAGGTTCAGTGCCTATGTTGTCAGGTAAGATATTGAGCAAGACTCAGTGTCCAGCTACGGTAAATGATAGGTAAGCTATGAGCAAAGTGCCTTATGCCTCGGCCATAGGTTCTATCATGCATGCCATGCTGTGTACTAGACCGGATGTGTCCAATGCTCTTAGTTTGACGAGCAGATATCAAAGTGATCCAGGAGTGGAACACTTGACAGCCGTGAAGAACATCATAAAGTACCTAAATAGGACTAAAGAAATGGTCTTAGTCTATGGGGGTGACAGCTCGTCGGAAAAGGTTACGTCGACGCTAGTTTCGACACCGACAAGGATGATTCTAAATCTCAGACAGGATACGTGTATATTTTGAATGGAGGAGCTGTGAGCTGGAGAAGCTGCAAGCAAAGCGTGATCACGGGATCTGATGAAAGCGGAATACATGGCTGCCGAAGCGTCAAGTGAAGGAGTTTGGATCAGAACTTCATCATCGAGCTTGGCGTGGTTCCAAGTGCATTGGACCCACTGGAGATATTGTGTGACAACACTGGCGCCATAACACTCGCTAAGGAACCAAGATATCATCCAAAGACCAAGCATATCAACCGCAAGTTTCATATAATCCGAGATTATATAGCATATGGAGATCTGAAGATTAGCAAAGTACATACAGATCTAAATGTCGCAGATCCATTGACTAAACCTCTTCCACGTGTAAAACATGATCAGCACCTCAGTGCCATGGGTGTGAGATTGTTGCCAAATGTAAACTAGATTATTGACTCTAGTGCAAGTGGGAGACTGTTGGAATTATGCCCTAGAGGCAATAATAAAGATGTTATTATTATAATTCTTGTTCATGATAATGTTTATATTCCATGCTAGAATTGTATTAAGCGGAAACTTTAATACTTGTGTGGTTTGTGAACAACACTGTGTCCCTAGTACGCCTCTATGGACTAGCTCATTGATTAATGATGGTTAAGGTTTCCTAACCATAGACATGAGTTGTCGATTAATTATGAGATCATATCATTGGGAGAATGATATGATGGACAGACCCAAACTAAGCGAAGCAATTAGATCGTGTCATCGTGTTCATGACATGGTTATACCCTACGGGTACGTGACTTTAGCATACCTAGTCCAGCCCAAGGAAGTCCCACAGCAAATATATACTGGCCCATGAAGATTTTCGGGTGGCCAATGCCCATGACGCCTTCGGATCCTTGGAGAACAAGACTAGCGGAGATAGGAAATTCAAAGGGGTAAAACCCTAGAACTTGTAACCTACTAGGACTATGCCCGAGACCTGCCTAAGTCTATATAAAGGCCAGGAGGGCACGTCCTAGAGCTCTCGACTCATACTTTCGCACACGCATCCACGCCAGATCGAATCTGCACCAGAACCTTCGGTTCGCCGTAATCAAGAGCGGACAAGCGAGTAGGGTTTTCCCTTGGGGCGAACACAGGTAAATCTCGTGTCCCCTGTTTGCTTGTCTGTTAACCGTGTCACGATCTCCAGCATCCCCATCTTCTCCAAAACCCAAGTCCATAACAATGGGCATTGACGAGATTAAACCTCGTCAATTGGCGCCGTCTGTGGGAATTGGGGCTGCTGATTGTGCGGTCGTGACGGTTCCGACCGGATCGATCTACAACTCCGCAGCGACGGAGAGTCACCTCCTCTTCGGAGCTTTCGACTTCACCGCCCACTCGCCGGCCACCATGAAGGATTTCGAGCCCATAGGCGACGGACTCGAAATATTGTTCGGGAGCTTCTGCTTCCAGGTGGGACAAACTGGCACCCTCCGCCTCCCTGAGCGGGTGCCTGTGCCGTCAATCAGGCCCTCTTCGTGGGCTCCACACCCCGTGCTATGCACGTCACCATCGACAGATGAGTTCTACAGCAGCAGCAGCTGCAACTCCGATCTGTGCGATCCACCTTCGGATGAAGGAACCTACGGTTCCGGATCCGAAAGTTGCGGTAGCAGCCGACCAATATACAAGCGCTATCTATGCGCCGCAGTCATCCAAACCGACGAGGAAATGCCTAACCCGCCGCCCAATCGAAACGGCGAAAACGGCAAAAACAGAAGAAGCCAGTCCCCCCCCCACCCAACAGGGAAAGCAACGGGCACGTCATCCAACTTAACAAAGAAGGATGGGTCCAGGCTCGCCGTGCCGTCGCAGGCGACATCGTCTTACCTGCAGACGCCTCACGTGACCTACTGATGGCATACCACTACCTCCTCATCGAGGAGCACAAGAAACAAGTCAAGATACAGGAGACGCTCGACAAACGCAAGCAAGCAGCCTCCGAGTCCAGCGCGTGACGAGGTGCGCTCTCCGCCATCGCACCCGGCTCTAGCACAAACGGAAACCAGGAAAACAAGCACCGCTCACGGGTGGAAAACATGGATCCCAAGGAGCGGCGCTACGTGACCCGAACTCTTCACACATCGTTCATGGATATGGATGCCGATGGCAACATCATCCCGAAGACACCACAAGCTGCGATCATGGCAGCCACTGCGTATCTCGCGGCTCACCCACCTCCGGAAGGGGACCCGAAAAGGGCCATGCATAGGTCCGCACTTACCGGACTAGGACTAATCGGAGCTGCGCTCCACGAAGACGCTCCTGCGGAGCCGAAGAAGAAAGCTCCGGCCAGGCGCGACCGGAGCCCCACCCCCTCATCCGAAGAGGAAGAGGAGCACGATCTTCCTCGAAGGAAGAAGAGCTCGCACCGCCATAAACGCGACTACGACGCCAGAGACAACCTTACACAGCGCAAGATCGACAAAGCACGCGCTAAACGCGCATCCTCGTCCGAATCTGAGATGGATGAAGACGAAGGAGAACTCTGCGGAGCTCGATGCTTCAGCAGATCCGTTCGGTGAACGCAGATGCCACGCAACTTCAAGCTTCCTTCGGATACTCCGAAGTTCAACGGCACGCAAGATCCAAAGTCCTGGCTCAGTGACCATCTGTCATCCGTCAAGCTTCACGGAGGCAACAAAGAAACCGCCATGCAATGCCTTCATGCGGTGGCGGTATGGCCAGTGCTTAGCAGCCTATCATCAGGATCCAACCGAAGCTGGGAAGAGCTCGCTTACAGCTTCATTCGAAATTTCAAAGGCACTAGCAAGAGGCCCGCCTCAATCGAAGAGTTGCGAGCCTGCACTCAGAGAACGGGTGAATCTATTCGCTCGTACATACTACGCTGGTCTACGACCAAGAACTCCACAGCACACATCTCCGAAGAGAGGGCCATCGACGCCTTCAGGGACGGCGTCAAGCGCCCAGACTTCAAGGAGGAACTTGCGCATGTAAAGCCCAAGACACTTGACCACCTCATGGAAATCGCCAACAGTTGGGCAGACGGCGAAGATTGCATCCAGCGAGCGCAATCGGATGAAGAGGACGACTACGGCCGAAGACGCGAACGCCGCAGCAAGAGGAGATCGCGCGTCTACAAGGACCGCGAAGGACCCGACATGGTCGCGGCCGGCTACGCCGACCGCCGTAACGACAGCATAGCGGCGGAGGATATCGCGGCGAAACTTCGCGACACAGACGACCAACGCAGTTGTAGCGCGGCTGCAACGGACCCTCAGCATTCGACAAACTTTCGGGTCCATGCACCATCCACTTCTACATAGACAAACAGGACGGCAAAAAGAAAGCCAGCCATATGCTCAAGGACTGCCGCGAGTTCCAGAAACTCAGCGAAGGCATGGTGCAGATGAGGCAACAAGCTCCAATTCCTGCGTTGAAGCGCTGCGCCAGGTGAAATAGCACACGGAGCTCCTCCACCGCCGCCTATTGGAGGCCCAAATCAACCAGTCGCACCAGCGCAAAACAACGCCGGGGTCCCATACCCCCCACCAAAAGGAGCACTAAATATGATCCAGAAGGCGCCCACAAGCAGTGCGAAGAAAATCACCCGACAAATCAACGGGCGTGGCAACTCCGCTGCAATCCCCGAGTACCTCGGCGGATCGGATTCCTGCATCACATTCACTCGGCGGATCACCCTTGCGGATCCTCGCCCGATTCATGCTGCACAGTCTTTGGGCGCAGATCGGAGGCTTCGAGATGAGTCGTGTCTTCATGGACGGCGGCAGCATCAACCTAATGTTCGCAAGCACTCTAGCAGCTATGCGAATCCCGCAATGCACTGGAACAATCGGACACAATGTTCCACGGCATTGTCGAGGAAGGCATATTCCCCCTGGGCAAAATAGGGCTCGACATCATCTTCGGGAAGCCGGACAACTTTCGGCAGGAGCGCCTAGAATTCGAAGTGGTGGACTGGCCGTCACAATACCACGCCATCCTGGGGCGTGTAGCATTCGCAAGATTCCTGGCCGTCCCACACTAGCATACCTACAACTTAAGATGCCAGGACCAAGGGGCGTCATCACAGTCCACGGGAGCTTCACCCGATCGGACCAATGCGACAGGGATTTCAACAAAATCTCCTAGTCTTTCGGCATGCAAGACGAACTTGTAAGGCTCCGAGAAGTGACAGACAATGGGCTACCCCCAGTCACAAGGCAGAATGCGCCCGACATGTCCTTCGACTCCACCGTCAACACCAAGAAAGTATAGGTCCATCCGACGGATGCCTCCAAGACGGCCCTCATCGCCAATGACCTCAAGGCCGCGATAGGAAGGCGCGTCGAATTCCTCCGTGGGCACTGGAAATCTTCGCTGGTGTCTTGCGGACATGCCAGAGTTCCTGTGGAATTCGAAAGCACGCACTCAATGTCTTTCCGGACACCAAGCGATCAAGCAGTCCATCCGAAGATCGAGCCACGAGCGAAGCTATCGGCAAGGAAATCAACAGTTACTCGCAGATTTCATCCGGAAATAAAGGAAAGCGAGTGGCTGGCAAACACGGTGATGGTCCCGAAGAAGGACACGAGACATCCTGCGGATGTGCGTGAACTTCACGCGTCACTAAACAAACACCGCCCAAAGGACCACTTCCCTCTTCCTCGGATCGACGGATCATCGATTCATTGCAGGTTGTGAGAAACTCTCCTTCCTCGACGCCTACTCAGGCTATAACAGATTCGACTCAAGGTCGAAGATCAAGATAAACGGCGTTCATCACGCCGTTCGAGTATCTTGCTACAACACAATTCCTTCGGCTAAAGAACGCGGGTGCCACGTACAGCGATGCATGCAGTCTGCCTCAAGGACCAGATCGGTCATAGCGTCCAAGTCTATGTCGACGACATAGTAATAAAAACCAAGGAGGCAAGGACACTTATCGACGATCTCCGCGAGACGTTCGACAACCTTGATCGCTACAGGATCAAGCTCAATCCAGAAAAGTGCACCTTCGACGTCCCCTCGGGTCAGCTGCTCGGGTACTTCATCTCTCAACGAGGGATCGAGGCGAACCCGAAGAAAATCAAAGCCATCATGACAATGGAGAGGCCGAAGAACCTCAATGGCGTTCAACAGCTCGCATGGAGAGTAGCCGCACTAAGCAGGTTCATCAGCCGCATGGGCGAGAAGGCCCTACCATTCTACCAGCTGCTGCGCAAGGCAGACAAGTTCGAATGGACACCAGAAGCCAACGACACATTCGAAAGCCTCAAGCGGCTTCTCTCCACCTCGCCCGTTTTGGTCACGCCAAAGGAGCGCGAGCCCCTGCTGCTGTACATAGCAGCCACACACCAGGTGGTCAGCACCGTACTCGTGGTCGAACGACCCGAAGAAGGCAAGACCCACGGGGTCCAGCGCCCAATTTACTACCTCAGCGAGGTACTCACTCCAACAAAACAGCGGTACCCGCACTACCAGAAGCTAGCCTACGGCGTGTTCATGACGGCTCGACGACTGAGCCACTACTTCCAGGAGCATCAGGTGATGGTCGTCAACGAGGCACCCCTGAACAGCATCCTGAATAACCCAGAGGCCACAGGACGCGTGGCCCTGTGGGGCATTGAACTATCACCCTTGGACATCGTCTACGAGAAGCGACACGCAATCAAATCTCAAGTCCTTCCGGACTTCCTGGTGCACTGGATGGAGCTGCAGCTGCCTGACACCCCGGACATGTCGATCTGGACAATGCATTTGACGGCTCCAAGCGTGAAGCGGAGGCGGGCAGGTCATCTTGACCTCCCATAAGGTGACAAGATGAAGTACGTTCTTCGGATGAAATTCAGAGCCTCCAACAACGAGGCCGAATACGAAGCCCTCATCCATGGCATGAAGATGGCAAAAATATGCGGAGCAACGCGCCTGGTCATCTACGGTGACTCCAACCTTGTCGTACAACAGACGATGAATGAGTGTGACACACACGCCGAAAACATGATCGCGTACCGCGCGCTCTACAACACACTCGAAGGAGAATTCGACGGCTGCGAACTTCGGCATGTTGGAAGAGATAGCAACGAGGAAGCCGATAGACTCGGCAACATCGGCTCCACTTGCGCAAAGGTAACACCAGGTGTGTTCCTCGAACAGATCTGTGTGCCATCCATCAAGCGAAAATTCTCCAAGGAATCACCCGAAGAAGTAGAACACTCGGGGGCTACGCTACCCGAAGGTCATGAAGGACCTGAAAAGTTGGATACCGAAGTTGCCATGGTCAACCTAATGCAGGTCATGGCAGTCGAAGAAACTTGGACACGTACATACCTCCAGTTCCTGATAAACGGAGAATTGCCTGACAGCCCGACAGATGCCCAACGCATATCTCGTCGGTCAAAAGCCTTCACCATCATCAACGGCGAGCTGTACAAACGCAGCATTACGGGTGTACTACAACGGTGCGTCACCATCGACGACGGCAAGACCATACTCCAAGATATCCATGAGGGCATCTGTGGCCACCACGCAGGCAGCCGCTCCCTTGTCGCTAAGGCTCTACGAGCAGGATTCTATTGGACAACGGCCATGAGCGATGCAAAGGACATCGTCCGAAGATGCAACGGGTGCCAACGGTTCGCCGACAAACCGCACGTCCAAACTTCGACCCATACCCATAGCCTGGCCTTTTGCCCAATGGGCCTCGACATGATCGGCAAACTGCCAAAGTCCTTGAAAGGGGGACACGTCTTCCTCCTGGTCGCAGTCGACAAATTCACCAAGTGGATCGAGGCCATGCCAGTCACCAACCAGAAGGGCAAACCCGCCGTGAAATTCTTCGAATCCATTGTCTACAGGTTCGGCGTACCACACAGCATCATCACCGACAACGGATCGAACTTCATCTCCTAAGAATTCCAGGACTTCTGCGAAGGCCTCGGGATCAACATTACGTATGCCTCAGTGGCACACCCGCAAACAAATGGGCAAGTGGAAAAGTCCAACGGCCTAATCGGCGCCGGCATCAAGAAGCGCCTCATGAGCTCACTCGAGCACAAAGTGAAGCGGACAAAGAGCTACCGTCATCTGTGGAGCTTACGGACTACACCAAACAGCTCCACCGGCTACACACCGTCCTTCATGGTGCACGGAGCTGAGGCCGTGCTACCGGCAATCGCCACTGGCTCCACGAGTCGTCGCTTACAGCGAAGCCGAATCAACGGCTGCACTCGAAGATGCCGTCGACACACTCGACGAAGCACGGGACATAACAGCACCTAGATCAGCGGTGTACCAGCAAAGTCTCCGCAATTACCACAGCCGCCGGCTGCGCCCAAGGCCTTCGTCGAATGAGACCTCGTCTTACGGCTCAATCAAAAGCGACCGAAGAAACTCGAGTCACCATGGGAAGGACCCTATGTCATCACTGAAGTCATCCCAGGTGGCGCATATCGCCTCAAGCACGTGGATTCTGGAGTCGCATACTCCAACCCATGGAACATCTCGCACCAGCGACGATTCTACCCGTAGCAACCTACCCCTTTTTACTTTCAATAAGGCTTTCAGCCAAGGCTACTCAGCCGAACCATGTACCTCCTCCATTACGATATAAATAAAGCTAAGTGTCTCGCCCCCAACCTTCGGTTGACTATTTTTCTTCAACTTTACTACATGCTACAAATGCACTCGGGGGCTCCCCCCACCTCACGATTTCATCGACTGAGGACCAAACGTGTACACCTGAGTAGCTGACCACGTCAGGCAAACGAAAAGGACACGTACTCAATCAGAGCACTGTGTGCTCACAAACAAGAAAACCTTTACAACAAAGGGCACAAATACGCCCAGCCGAAATATACAAATTTTACTTCTATCTGTTCATTTTCAGGTCCTGCCTATTCTGAAGAATAACCTGATCACGCTGCTCAAACAAATCTACAACTGTTCGCATCTTGCCTCACGCCAGCGTAATCTGACGCATGTTCCACTCGCCACCATCTGGTCGAAGAGGTGGCCCGATTACCTGCAGCCAAATCTACGTCAGGGCGGTGCACCCTCACAAGAGACAAGGCAGCCTTCACCCCTGCGACGAGCTGCTGCCGCACCAGCTCCTTGACATTGCTGGCACTCTGAAACCTCGATAGAAGACCTGCAAGGGTCGTCGGCACGGCATCCAAAGGAAACATGATGTGCAGCACCGAGGAAAGTGATGTCTGCACCTAGCGGAGCACCCGCGAGACCTGATAGACACGATCCTGCACCGTAGCCAGAACCATGGCGCGATCACGGTCCATCCAGAAGAAGCCGCCGGCCTCCATGTCCTGTTGATTCAAGCAATTAACTCGAACAGCGATACGCTCCTTTTCTTTCCTCGGAGCAAGATTGGCACCTGCGACAACCGCACAAAACAAGAATAAGGCCAGCGGGCTCACCCGAAGAACAGAGCTACAGCCCGAAACAAGGATCAACTTACATTGCAGCTGCTCGGACAGGCGACCCAGCTCCGCCATCAAGTACTCCTCTCTGGCTGCACCACGATCTGCCTTGGATTTCCAAACGTCGGCGTGACCACGCAACCCGAGCAATTCCCTCTCCAAGTTGCGCACGCGATCTTGAAGGAAGACGAGTTGCGAGGAATCATCCAATGATGGTCGCAAGGGCCTTTCGGATGAAGTTTCAACTGGGTCAGCACCCGAAGGAACCTATAGCAGCAGAAAAAAGAAGGCACGCAGACATTCAGCCAAGGATAGAGCACAACTCGGAGGAATTCATTCAAATATATAAGGCCACTATGTGGCACAAGGATGGTACTAAAAAAGATATTTACAACAAAGAAGACTACAAACTACCCTACGTCTACTATGCCTAAGGTGCAGACCGAGTCGCCTCGTAACGCATCGCCTAGCTTTGGCCTCGCCTATTGCCATGATGCATACTCAGACAACAAGTCAATGAGCTTGGGCCCATATCGTCTGCAGCGAGCGGAGTAGGCGAAGGCTACCTCGGATCCATCCGCAGCCGTCGGCATCCGAGAAGTGATCTGGGGCAGGTCCAGCTCCGCCCCAGCCGCCATGGCCATTGCCAGCCCGACAGACGCGCGGTGCCTACGCTTGCGCTTATGCGCGCAGCGCTCGGTTACAGAGCCTCGCCAGGCATCCACATCTTCAAGGGATGCGCCCTTCGGGAAGAGCTCCTGGTAGAAGCGACCAAGGACCTCCTTCGCCTTGGCAAGGGAGTTGACGCAGCGGTCGCGGCGGTCTTCGACCGCCACAGTGGCATCATCTAGAGCACTCCCGTGCTCCAGAGCACCGCGGTCAAACTCGATGCCTGCGGAATCTGAGACAAAAATGAAGAAAAACATGAAGAAAGGCAGCATAGAAGAAGATCCGTAGAAAAAGAAACAAGTACAAAAGCTTGTACTCACCCGAAATAGCCTTGGCAGCAGCCATGAGCTTATCTGCCACCCCTCTTTCAGGAGCAGCCGCAACGGTGGCCAGCTGCTCCTCACGATCTGCGGCCTCCTGCTGCAGACGCTCCTTCGCTTCGGCTGCCTTTGTCAGCTCCAGCTCAAGACGCTCTTTCGCACCAGCGGCGGCTTCGGCCTTCTGCTCCGATTGTCCAAGGCTCTTTTTAAGAGCGTCGACCTCACGGAGAGAATCGTTATGCTCCTCTACATTTAAGACAAGCAAGTGTCAAAGAACAGGACCAGGATAAACAAGAGAGGTACTAAAAGGCAGATGGATACCTTGGAGCTGCCGCAGCTTCGCCTCCAGCGTCAGGCGCTCCTCCACCAGCCGCTTGGCCTCTTGGACAAAAGGCTGCAGAAAAAGGCAATAGCAGTAAGAACAGGACTTGGGGGCTGCGCACAACACAAAAAAGCAAAAACAACATCAGCACACGAAGACACTCGGGGGCTCCCCCCGTGACATGAAGCAGAAAAACTTACATGCTCCGATGGTGACCCAGAAGGCCTGCCTGCGAAATTCTGAGGCGCAACCACCAGCCCCTCCCGCACAGGAGGAACTGGAGCGGCGTCACCCGAATTTGCCACCTTCTGAGGAGGAGGCGACGCAATGTTCGACTCCCCCATCATCTCCCGCGCACCATCACTAGAGCCGTCGGAGGATTGCCTGCATACGAAACCAATCAACACAGGTGCAAACGCAATCAAGGGAAAAGGGTAACAGTACAACAAGAAAACTTACGAGCCTAATGCGCTCAGGTCGAAGATGGGAGAAGCCCTTCGGGCCCTCTTCTCCTCTTTCTTCTCTTCCTTCTTCTCCTCCTTCTTTTCTTCCTTCTTCTGCTTATCAAGGTGTGTGCGCGACAGCCCGCATGAGAATGGCGGGGAAGGGGAGGAAGAACCCCCATGAACATCATCATGACGATCAAGACCCAGAGGATTTCTGGGAGTCGGAGGAGTCGAGGCATCCGAAGACTCGCTGGAGCTCCGTGATCGCTTGCGCGAATGGTCCTCACTCGACTCGTCGGCATCCTCCGCTGGAGATCGCGCTGACGGTAGCTCGGACACGTAATCCACCACTTCATTATCCGGGGCATTTGGATACCTTTCGGGCAACGGTGGTACCATGCCCGGCACTTTGAAGCTCTGCAAAATGAGAAGGAACTTTGTTAGCAAACAAAGGACACAAATAGACAGCCGACAAAAACAAAAGGGGAGCACTACATGCGCAAGTCTACACCTTCGGTACGGCCAGCGCCGAAGAAAAGGGAGGAGTCAGCGACTTCCCCGGGATTTTTTCGTCAGCCTTGAACTTCAACAGCGCGCGAAGAGCCTTGTCAAGTTCCACCTCGGAGATTTTCTCACTCGAAACCCTCGTCGGATCACGGCGCCCAGAATAAAGAAACATCGGGTGCGCCCTCACCTGGAGAGGCTGCACCCGACGCTCAAGAAACGTTCGGATGATGTCCACATCGTTCACCTCCTTCTCAGGAATTAGTTGGAGATCCTCCACTCGACGGTACAGGGCCTCTATCTCCGCCACCTCACCGTCTAAGATTTGGTTTTTCCAAGACCTTTTCTTCTCGATCATTTGGGAGGGGTCAAAGGGAACAAGACCAAAATCTTGCTCGGGCACTACGGAGTCGCGGATATAAAACCATCGCCTCCGCCAGTACTGGACATATTCGGACATGGAAAAGGAAAAGAATTGCAGATTGGGACTGAGGGAGATGATGAAACCCCCAATGGGATACACACCATCCGAACCAGATTGCCTCTTCACGGAATAAAGCTTCCAGAAGAGGCCAAAGTGCGGCTCAATGCCAAGCCAGCACTCACAAAAAGTGATAAAACAAGCAATGTGGAGAAGAGAATTGGGAGACAGATGATGCAACTGAACCCCATAGTAGAAGAGCAGTCCACGAAGGAAGTCATGGACTGGGTACGAAAACCCACGCAAGACGAAGGCGAGAAACATAACCCGGTACCCAGATGGGGGACGGGGGATTACCTCATTTCCGGGGAGTTTGACGGCCGTCGTATCCTGCGGGGTCAGGCTCCGCTCGCGCAGTTTGCGAAGGTCGCTCTCCCGCGTCTCTGATCGCCGCCAGCCACCATCGGTGACGTGAGCAGCGGTGGTGCCCTTCTTGCCTCCGGCGGCGTTGGTCCCAACCGCAGATGAGGACTTCTTTGTTTTCCCCATGGCGTTGCAGCGGTGGTGGCGATGCCTATGCAGAAAGAACGAAGGAAATGTGGAAGAAAAGCTCAGCGCGCAGCAAGAATCGCTCAAAAACAAGGAGGCAGTGAACAGATGAACTGGTGCGGTGAAAAACAAACCACAATTTCACCCAGGATTATAACAGCGAAGACGACGCACGCTGGCCGTCCATCGAGAAGACCTAACGCCAACGGTAGATCTGGCCGTACACGTGTCAACACCACAACGAACTGTCGTTACCACGCCGTTCACTACGCGCGGAATTCGAGGAGACGTCGTGATTATCTCCACGCCCCGCGTGACCGATCAATTCAAAGTCAGCAAGTGGGACCCATGTTCGTCCAGTCAAGTCATCTCTGGCGTAGCAGATGCTTGAATTCATCAATCGTAAGCACTGACGTCATCAAAAGCTATACTAGCACCACTTCGGCTCCACAGCTAAGAGTACTCACTCGAATCTTCGATTCGACTAAATACTCGGGGGCTACTCCTATCGTGCCACCGACCGCACCCGGCTGCACAAATGAGGACAAATTACTTCTCTGAGTCCTAAGTCGAGTCTACGACTCCACTACGGACTCGGGGGCTACTCCCATAGGGAGGATGGATTTAAGAATCCGAAAATTTTCGAGTCCTTCGGACTTAACGACTGAAACAACGCTTGAACTAAAAGTCTCCGTTCGAGTCTACGACTCGAACAGACACTTGGGGGCTACTCCCATAGGGAGCGCTGGTTGCGCACCCTATGAAATCTTCGACTGCGATCTTCCGGATTCGCACGCAAAAACTTTTTGGCAACTCTTCCCCAGCAAAACGCTAAGTGAGTGACAATCTCCTTGGCCACCCGAAGCACCTCCGAGGTGATAAATGTTCGGATGCTGCGTCTGCGATGCAAAGATAAGACCTGCAGATATCATCTGATGGCACAGCACTGATCGCGCTCTGCTAGTATGAATCCATACCAGCAGGTACGATGAAAATCCCGACGGACGCGTTGGGTACACCGATTAAAACCACTGGAATTCCACTCTTGTAAGTCCTCCGCGGCCTGAGTCGAATTACGCCAGCATATGTTCCAGGTCCGGGTTGAGGGACCCGAACTTGAAGAAGATCGTGTTGTTTCGTCCTAAGACAGTTAACTGACCCTGATCCGTCGGGTGAGTCAGGCACACGCATCAGCGATCCCTACATACATATACTATTAATATATAACTGCACCCGAAGGATGGAAGAGTCCTCAACCGAATCTACAATTCGACTGAACACTCGGGGGCTACTGACATGGTTATACCCTACGGGTACGTGACTTTAGCATACCTAGTCCAGCCCAAGGAAGGCCCACAGCAAATATATACTGGCCCATGAAGATTTTCGGGTGGCCAAGGCCCATGACGCCTTCGGATCCTTGGAGAACAAGACTAGCGGAGATAGGAAATTCAAAGGGGTAAAACCCTAGAACTTGTAACCGACTAGGACTATGCCCGAGACCTGCCTAAGCCTATATAAAGGCCAGGAGGGCACGTCCTAGAGCTCTCGACTCATACTTTCGCACACGCATCCACGCCAGATCGAATCTGCGCACCCTGTAACCTTCGGTTCTGCCGTAATCAAGAGCAGACAAGCAGGAGTAGGGTTTTCCCTCCGGGGGCCTGAACCTGGGTAAATCTCGTGTCCCCTGGTTGCTTGTCTGTTAACCGTGCCACGATCTCGAGCATCCCCATCTTCTCCAAAACCCAAGTCCATAACAATGGGCATTGACGAGATTAAACCTCGTCAGTTCATCTTTGCGAAACTTTTCTTATGTCAAATATTGTATTCCTTAGACCATGAGATAATACAACTCCCTGGTACCGGAAGAAAGCTTTGAGGTCATCAAACGTCATCCTATGAGAGGGTGATCATAAAGGTGTCTCTCAGGTGATCGGAAAGTACCTGTTGGGTTGTATGTATCGAGATGGGATTTGTCCCTCCCAAGTCGGAGAGATATACTTTGGGCCCCTTTCGTGTAATCGATATCAACACCGCTTGCAAGCATGTGGTTAAGGAGTTAATCACAAAGTGATATCGGATTACGGAGCAGTAAAGTACTTGCGTGAGCGAGATTGAACTAGGTATGACATGCATCGACGATCAAATCTCGCAAGTAAAATATCGCGAGACGAAGGGAATATATATGGGATTGATTGAATCGGCATCGTGGTTCATCCGATATGATCATCGATGAATGTGTGGGAGTCAATATGGGTTTCAGACCCGTTGTTGATTATTGATAGAAGATCATATGCATATTCTCGAACGAAGGGTCACACACTTAACGTGTCTCGGCGCTAGGATAGATTGGATAATTGGTTTATGAGTTTTTGTTGAGTCTCGGATGGGATCCGAGACATCACGAGAGGTTCGGAATGGTCAGGAGAATAAGATTCATATAAGGCGGTGCAGTTTTGGAGTTCGGAAATTGTTCCAAGTTAATCGGTATTGTCTTGGAAGCTTCTAGAACCTTCGGAAGGGACCAACGTGGCCCCACCTTCCGGGAGGGGGCATGGGCCTATGAGGGAGTGCCCTGGCCGCATTGGGCCAGGGGCACAAGGCCCCATAGGGCCCAGCCGGCCAAGCAAGGGATAAACCCTAATTGGACCTTCTAGAAGGGGGGGTTCCTTGCCCCCCCCCCTCCTCCCTCCTTTGGCCGCCGGCCTAGGGCTTGGGGGAGGGGTTAGGGCTGGCGCCCACCCCTCTATATATAGAGGGCTGGGGCGCAACCCCCCCACACCTTCCCCTCAAGCCTAGTCGCCCTGCTGCCCTCCTCTCTCTCTCCCTCCCGACTATGTGTAGGCGAAGCCCTGCTGCAGAAACTCTCCACCAATTACAACACGCCGTCGCGTTGTAGATCCAATCCATCTCTCCACCATAATTGCTGGACCGATGAAGGAGGAGACGTCGAGGTGCTGCATGTGTGCATCTCACGGAGGCATCGCCACTTGCGGTGCTAGATCGGATCGGATCGCGAGGAGGAGAAGCGAGTACGACTACATCACCCACGTTCGACGAGCGTTCACTGCTTGAATCTTCAAGGGTATGAATATCTAATCCAATCTCTCTCGTTGTTTGCATCTCCTAGATTAGATCTTGGCTTCCCTCTGTTCGCATCCGTAGAAAATTTTGATTTACTATGCCGCGAAACCCATCAGAAAGTTGGATGTACCTCGTGACCGGATGAATGTGAGCAGTTTACCCGTATTTCTTGAAGTACACATACGACAGGGAGGGTGGCTAGCACACCGTCCACTTAAGATTGAGAAAAATTTGAAATTGGTACAATTTTGAGCCTAATTTGAACCAAAATTCTGTGACTTAAAATATATGTATATTTTGAATAAATTTGATATATATTTGAGCTGTGAGACCGCTGGATATGCTCTAAAGCTGATTCATAAGTAGTAGTATTTGCTTTGACAATCTCCAATGTGCTTGTATAAATTTGATCAAAATATGTATGATTTGAATCAAAATCGATATGTATTTGAGCTATGAAGACGTGGATATGCTTTAAAGATGATTCATAAGTAGTCCTTCCTTCGATCCAAATTAGTTGATTTAGATTTGTTTAGATTAAATTATATTTAGACATGAATTAGTATTAGATTTATTCGTATCTTGACAAATTTGAGTTAACTAATTTGGGTTTGAGGGAGTAGTACTTTCTTTGACAATCACTAGTAAGATTATATAAATTTGTCACAGTTAAGGAATTGGCGTCTCAGCTCCGTGTCCTGGCCGCGACCATAGATCGCCGCTCATATGTACTCTTGAATCAAAATTTATATGTACTTTTGTTGATAATGAATGTGTTGAACTTTCGTTGATGAATCAAGCACTTGTTCAATGATTTTTTTCAGCGCCAATGTTATTTTTTAATTTGCAGGATCTGTTCTGCCGCATTGTAGTTTGACTTGGAAGCGCGTTATCCAGCTTCCTCGATATGTGTTTTTGGTTCAGTTTTTGCCGCATCTGCTAGAGATGCTCTTAGTAATATATATTTTTGTCAAGAGTTGCAAACTTAACGGTTTGGGTGCATTGTCACAAATCACCTCAGAAGTTGGGGTTACTTGAATTTTGAAAGGGGTGGCTCACTGCAGTTGTTACAGTGACTGCTGGAGTAGCCGTTCTACAAATTAAATTGCTTTCATTCTTTCACTCGATGGCTATAATTCGGTTTAGAAGAAATTCAAGTACCTCTCTGTCCCGGGAGGATGGTTCAATGGCAGTTGAACATCATGAAAATGCTGGTATTTTGGGGTACTCCTTCAGAGATCTTTGGGGCTTCTCGGTCCCTATTGATTCAAATTTTTGTTTCTCTCAATATTGTTGCTGGTCTCTTAGCCATCACAGGTCAGTGCTGCTGCCTTCAACACACAACATTTCGTCATTCTTTCTAGCAGGTAACACTGGGTAGTTGGTGCCAGGGGTAAACATAAATCGAAAACTTATGTCATGTAGGGGTGCGGATGCTAAGCCAAAGGACGAATGCTTCAGTGCTAGAACAAAAACAAATTCAGAGTTCTCTGTACGTAGAGATCAACCGGCTTACAGAAACCCTATTTTGTAAAATATGTGTCTCCTATTTTGCAAAGACAAACACTATTTTACCTTGAGGTGTGTTTCGGTGTCCTCCCCTCAAATTTAAGTTTGCATGAGATAGTTTTCTTTTAATCCATTGAAACCCATATCCAGGATCTGTATATCTCCGTATAGGTGTGCTCGCTCGAGCTGGATATACTCCATGTTCTCACGGCTAATCCCACCTTTCATTATCACGTTTTAAAATTTTATTGATGTTGCTATATAACTTTCGATTTCCGCCTCCCACAGGCATGTGAGTATACGTACCGTGAGTATACGTCTAAAAGGACCATACATGCTTCGTATGGGTTCGTACGGTCTTTAGAGCATCTCCAAGAGCATTGCTATATTGGCTCCCAATTGCTATTTTAGCAATTTGACTCAAAAAACATTGCTCCGACAGCATTGCTAAAAGTGGTCCCCTACCAAAAAAATATAGCAAGCTGAGTATATTGAACCTCTCACTTGGTATATTTGCCAATCCAATAGCCCACTTCCTAAACTTATAGCAATCCAGTTGTAGTGGTCCCCTACCTCCTATTTGTTTCATTGACAGGTGGGACCAATCTCGTTGGCCATTTGTAGTATACGTGTGTGCTGTGTAGTACAGGTGCGTGGTAGTGTGTGTGTGCCTGCTTTCTAGTGTGTGCGTGCACGTATATGTATTTGTACTTGCACTATACGTTGCCATGTACGTGTATTGTCTATGTCCATGAGCATGTAGGTGTGGCCGGGTGCGTGTATCTGTTGTGTGAGTGGTTTAGTACGCAGCCGTGTACGTATACTTGGCATGTTTTAGTGTGTACTGGGGCCAGTGTGCTACAACCGTACACGGCTATGTTTGCTACCGTATTGTGTGTAGGACATACTAGCCCCACCTGTTAGCATATGCATAAACAAATTTTAGAATTACTATTATAGGAAGGCTAGCAAAGCAGATTTTTGTTGGAATTGCTAAACCTTCTCTCTCCTCTTCCTATAGTTAGTTTTTAGCAATCCAAAATAGCAATGCTGTTGGAGATGCTCTTAAAATCGGTATTTGAGTTTCTGTTATCGAAGTTTGAAAAGGTGTGCGTGTTGGTGTGTGGTGGGGGCACCGAATCAAAAGTGTTTTACCTTACCTATAATGTGTCTCCTATTTTGCAAAGAGCAACACTATTTTGCCTTGCCTATAATAAGCTGAGAAGAATGTGTTATACTGGCTGGAAGACGCTGGAGTCAAGGCTGCCTGAATGTACAGACAAGATAGTACATGCCTTGGGTAATGAAAATCTGATCAAAGGTGATTGCTGAGCCATCGTTATCGTCGCCCGATGAAGCGATCTGCTGAGCTGAGCTGTAGTTTGTCTGTGCTGTGTGCATCCTAGATCGTTGCCGACCGACACTTTTCATCGATCGGCTTTTGCTGGATTTAGTTATGCTTTTTGTTCAGGGCTTCAGGCAGTAAGTTGTGGCTGCATCTAATCGTGTGTTGGTTCAGCTTCTCGCTCGTGTTCTGGATGAATGTATGAGACAGTCTGAATACTATTGATTTTTAATTGAAATAGCAGAGGCTCAAGGGTGGTCTTTCTGATTCTAACCAGTAGTCGTGTGCTACTACCATCGTTTGTGTCGTACTTTTGGCACAGGTTTATGTACTTTGAACTGAAGTCTCCACAAAATATGCCTTTTCTTTCTCTGCATAAAGATGTTTTCAGAATTAGTTGTGTGCATGTTGTAGAGCAGCCATTTCAACGGTGTGTTCTTTTTCGGGGTCAAATCAATTACAGAGAAAATTATATTGTTAGCTATTAGTAGACGCTGCCATATATTATTCTTGTCAGAGTTGAAGAGTGGAATTCCTGACAAAGAGAGAACAGGCTTCGTCAGGGAAGAACTCAAATGAAGACGAGGATATAACATGAACACGGCTACCAAATCATGGGTTATATGCAGTGCCCATACATGAAAAACTCTACCGATTAATCACACCCATGGAGGTTACACCAGAACACCTCTTAATTACTGCTAGTGTATATGTAAAATGCACACCAAATAAATCAACAGAATAAAAAAAGAAGAAGATGCAGAGACCGATTGCAGTAGACGCTCTGCCTTCAAAACAAATTTTACAGTAGACACATGCTGCAGCACACCGTCGAGAGATGAGACGAGATCAGAGGAAGATGAAGCAGTCCATGGATATGAGCGGGTTGTTGAGATCATCCACCAATTCCCCACCACCAACACCGCCGGCGCCGGCCGTCATTGCCCCGCCGCTCTTCCTCCTCCCGACTAAACCGGGTGATCGGCACGATGAGGAAGGGGTTGAAAGCCTCTTCTTCCTGCAGGACGCCGAGCCTCCTGCCCCTGCAGGCGGCGCTCGAGGGAGCAACGGCCGCACACGCCTCGTCGCCGTCGCCGTCGGAGTTGTTGCTCGGCGGCCGGTTCCGGTGGTGCCAGGCTTCTTCTTCGTCGGAGACCTGATCACGGACAGAGCCGGCGGCGTTCTTGGTAACAGTGGGCGTGGAGTGGCGGAGGCGGGCCGGGAGAGCTTCCTTTTGTTTTTGTTTGGATCGAGCACGACGACCTCCATCTCCCTGCAAGTGCGGACCTTGAGGTACCCGGCCGAGAAGGGCCGTGAGGACGAGGAGGAGGAATAGCTTGTAGTAGTAGCTGAGGAGGAGGAGGTGGCCATGGAGTTGGAGGAGCTTGCGGCGGATAGCACAGAGGAGGAGGAGGTTGACGTGGTGGGCGCGGTAGAATTGGAAGCGAGTGGGAGCGGGTGCACGGCGACGCCGTGTTTGGCGGTATGGAGGTGTGGAGAATCGCCTCCGCACAAAGACAAGGAGTGGTCGCCGGCGGTGGAAGGGGGAGATGAAGAGCATGGGTAGCATCGGCTCACACAGGTGCCCATGGTGTAGCCTTGCTGATGCTCTTTGCCTCTCAATTGATCTCAGGTCTCAGACCAGACAGAGTTAGAGAGGGAGTATATGTGCCATTAAGGACAACGTGCTAGCAAGTTAGTAAGTGCTAACGGGCGGCATGCCAATAAATTTATGCAAGAAAATATAGGGACGAAGAAAAGGCAAAAAGGCAGAGTAGTTGCAGACTTTTTGCACCAAACAAGAGCTGGCAGTGCCATGGTCAAACAGAAGCGAGCGAGCGCAAAGCGTTTAAATTTGCAACGGCAGGCACCGTCACAGACACGCTCGGATGATGAATATCCAGCCAGATGCAACAAATCACTTCACTTCCAAACAACACTCTACACCCATGAAGGTAAAAACATATTCCCTCCGGCCTAAAATATGTTGCACATTTTTTTTTTGGTGAAATCAAGATTTGCAAAGTTTGACCAACTATACCGATTGAATATCAACATTCACAATATAAAATTGGTAAAATTAGTATCGTCAAGAAATATATTTTTTATTTTGTATGCATTTGGTATTATAGAAATTCACCTATTTTCCTATATATTCATTCAAAGTTTAAAAGGTTTGACTTTGACTAAAAATTAAATACAATGTATTTTGGGTAGGAGGGAGTAGATTAGAAACATCTATATGCTATCAGTCTAAGTTACTTCTAATATGACCAGACTTACACGCTTACACTTAGAGCATCTCCATCGACGGACCGCAACCCGGCTCCCAACCGACTTTGGGTTGAAGGCCAAAAAGGCCCACAAAAAGTCCGCCAACTAGTATCAACAGTTTTGCCCGCCCACTGAATGGTACGGCACACCCTTGCTGCCCCAGGAACCAGGGCCTTATGCCAACTCCAACGCCCCCCCCCCCCTCCCCCCGCATTTCGGACATGCCTTTTGACCGGTTCGGTCCGTTTGTGGGTAGGGGTGGACAGGCCCCGGGACAGCGTCTGGCCTGGAATGGACGATGCACCTGACGGTGCCCCCATCTGTCCGACCTTTTCTTCCCAGGACCAACTGAACCAAATTAAAAGAGGACCAGCAGAGTACCAAACTGAAGCAAATTTAAAGGACCATCGGAGTACGAAATCAGGACACATTGTTCATGCATCCATGCAAACATAAATAGAGGAGGAATCTATGCATCTCTCTCTAGATCATCTTTCTCTTCTTCTTGAACCAACTCCGTTGAATTGGGTCCATCTCGGTGAGATCCGCGGTCATGATCCGGTTTTCTTCGGCAAGTCGTTGGAGCTCTACCTTCTCCTTTCTTGCACGGGTGTTGATCTCTTCTATCTCAAGATGCTTTGACTGGATCTCGTAGTAGTTCTTCGCTGCATATTCTCTCTTCTTGCTTTTCCTCTCTTCCATCTTGTCGATGGACACCTCCTTGTTGGTGATCAACTCTTTCAATGTCTCCTGGATGGCAACCGACGAAGCTTCACGCTCGAGCTCTAGCTTGGAGTTGTTCCTCCCTCTCGGCCTTTTGGTTTCCGGCCATTCCTCGTCGATGATGATTCCGACGCCTCCTCCCTTTGCACTTCCCGCATAGAGCTCTTTGCACTTCTCGCACTCTTTGAGCTTCGTCCAACAATGGCCCAACGTGAAAGCTTTCTTCTCATGGCTTCATCCAACAATGCCTCGCAAAGAATCTTGTCCTCAAGGGATGAGTACGATCCGCTCCTTCGGCTATCACCTTGTGTTTTGCGTTTGTCGGACTAGTTCCTCCACAAACAAAGGCTCGTGGCCGATAGAGATACCATCTTCTTGGGTACCAAGGCCGCCTTCTTGGGTACCAAGGCCAGGATCCTGCAAGGGCCTATGGTTGGATTATCTACACTAGGAGAGCAAGAACAAGGGACAAGTTTACCTGTGTCGGAGCTAGGGTCAGAACTGGGGTCATAGTTGGGGCCGGCGTTTCATCAAAGAGCCTGCGGGGAGCGGGCATGCTGCCAGCGGGGATGCTCCTCCCGGTCTTGCTGCTGCATGAAGAGCCTACGCCGGCAGGTGCCGCGTTCAGGTCAAGGGCAAGCGCTAGCAATGAGTCGCCAACGATCCCCCTCCCTTGTGATGGTTGCCGCTTTGATAGCAGCTGGTTTGTTCACGAACGCGGATGTGGTTTCTATGCCCGCGAAGGCATCTAGATACTGCTCCTTTATTAGGAGAAAGGTGGCATCCTAGGCCACAATGTCCTCGGCGGTTGATATCCCACAAGTATAGGGGATCGTGTGTAGCCTTTTCGATAAGTAAGAGTGTCAAACCCAACAACGAGCTAAAGGTAGGATAAATGTTCTCTCAAGTTCTATCAACCACTGATACAACTCTACGCATACTAAATGTTTGCATTATCTAGGGAATAAAACTAGAGCAACAAAACGAGTACTAGAGAAAGCTTTGCAAGATAGTAAATAACAAGAAAGTAAAGCTAGTTGCTGCAGCAATGAAATACACTAAACTAACAGAACCATGAGTGTGGAATAGTAGTGGTAATTGTGGTGGCTTTGTCCAAGTTTAATTGGCGAATAAATCGTATTCATTGTCTTCGATGCAGTTTTCTATGTGAGAGAGGCTAAATATACATGTGCTTCACTACTTGGAATTACATGTACTATATTATTAGATTGTTAGCAAACATTCGTAACTACTAACAATGAACTAAGATTTTCCCAATCAGAGTCTTAAGTTAATGGTCCTCTCACTCTCATACGTGCAACATTCCGGTTCACGTCCTTAGGTTTCTGTCACTCCGGCAGAACTTCCCCTTCCTCTTACACATACTACAAACCCTATGTTGTTTAATCCATGTGCACACAAATATAATAGACACCAAAGGACTGTACCATATCAACATACAACTCTAATGAACCAAAAATGTTCAACCATTCAATCTAAGAACAAAGAAACTATACAAACATGACATATATCATAGGATTATAACTTATAGCATCAAACACCATGTTTACATATGACGGTACAGAGGTGTGTGGGAGGATGAACCACTTCATACTAGGAGGATTAGGTGATGGAGATGGTGAAGAGGGCAGCGATGGCGCCGGTGGCGGCGCGGGGACTCCTTCCCCGCCGCCGGTATCGTGGGGGAGCACCGCCCCTTAGCCCCCTTCCTTCATGGATTCTTGGGAGCCCTCTCCCATGGAGATAGGATCTATAGGGGAGGCAAAAACGTGGCTTTGGTGGCTGCAAATTCGTGGGTGGAGGTGTCTCCCACGAATTAGTTTTCCTCCCTTTATATAGCTTCTCGGATTCCCGTCACCCCATCTTGGGCTGCAGTAAATCGGGCATAGCGGGCCCGTTTGGACACAGAATTAGCTAAATTTTATGTCCAGAACGATTGTCGCGAAATTTTCTACAACTTTGTAGTAGAAGAGTTTTTCGTTTGACGCCATCTTCGACCCGAAATGTGACCATCTTCAAAAAGAATTCTGAGACGGATTTCTGAAAAATCCCAATTTGACTCCAACAAGGGTTCCACTTGTATTCTTAATAATTCCTACACATCAAAGTGTAAAACAAGAACATTGTGCACTTTTACAACTATTAGTAGGTTAGTCCAAATAACTCATGAACTTTATATAAAAAGAAGTGTCAAAAGCATAATAATAACATGAAACCATCAAAAATTATAGATACGTTATGAATGTATCAACATCCCCAAGCTTAGTTCCTGCTTGTTCTCGATTAGGTAAACGATAAAAACAATATAATTTTTTAGGTGACATGCACCATCATAATCTTGATCAAACCATTTGGAAAGCATGGATAGCTGGGATCAAAGTACTCTAACCATGAGTTTGAAAGATGTAGTTTTAACAATAAGACATAGCAACCAAGTTGCAACATGAAAAAGTTACAAACAAAGATCATAAATAACAATGCATTGAAAACCGTTTGTTTGTTTCATATAAAGAAAACATAATAAGAGTGGTATTCAGCTTGTCCCTCATGGTATAGCAAATCATAAATGTATAGGACACCTTCAAAGTTCATAAGGGTGACTAGATACAAATAGTTTAAGAACAAGCAATATCAACCATATGAATCAATCAACAAGTTTTGGGACAATGCACATAGAACTAATAATGGCAACTATGCTCTCTTAATTGGTGCCTAGGGATAGAAGGTGGAGACTCAATATAATAGTGGACGAAAGGCCCTTCTAAGGGAAGCAGGAATTTCAAGTTTCATAAAGAGCTTCCAAAAATTATGGTACTTGTTAGCTTTTAGCTTTCATTGCCCCTATCATAAGCATCTTGATGTGATTAAGGTTAAAGTGGACAAACTATGGAGTATATGCTTGACAAAGTATAAGTTGGCAATCTTATGTCCCTTGAGTACGAGGGCCGCTCCTCATGCTACTCAACTTTAGTCACCGGTAAGTTCTTGTCATAGTAAGTACATGTGTATCAACGGGGTACCCCTTGCCCAATGATACATGAGATATCCCATAAAAAAATGACAAGGCAAGCAGACAATGAGCATCTCAGCAATCTTCTTATTTACTATGGGAAAATGATGCTTTTTTCTCTCTTTCCTCTTTTCAATGTCTCTCTTTTTTATAAGAAGAAAGATTCATAGATTGCTCACTATGGTGATGCTGCAAGTTTCCACCATGATTAGGCATGCGGTGACCCAGCATACCACTGCATGATGTAGTACACTATAGTCGTTGACATAACACCAATGAAACACCGTTCACTAGTATTACATCCCTCAGAGTAGTACAACAGAAACATAGCAGGTCCAAGACATGACTATAGGTTACAACTCAACTCTTTACACAAGATCCAGAGAACACTCTAGGTTAAAGAGAGAGAAAGAAACTTCTTACAAATAAGAATTAGAAAATAAACAACTCATAACTATTATGCTAATAAAATTAGCATCTAACTATTTGGCTTTTATTGCTGCTATTGCAGTACTCTACAGAAGTAGGTTCTATGGCTAGAGATCTATTCTTATCTAATTCGCAACTTTGTCTTCACTTGAGTTGATGTATAAGTTGACTTCATTGAAGATCTTTAGCTTTTAATGATGATTCCTGGAGCATAACTTGATGTATACATCGTCTATACTGGCTTTAGAACCTAGCAAGGGTTAAGAAGATGCGTTGGGTACGAGCGTACTCAGCAAGTTCACTAGAAAAGGAGTGTTTGATGCACTATAGCTACAGCCACAGACCGTAGGTCGTAGGCAATGCAAGTTTTTGTAAACATTTCTTCAATGGTTGATTTTATTCCGAAAATCTATGTCCATCAGCCTTCACGAGTTTACCAGAACCTTCATGGGGTTCCTTTCCCGCGTTCAGACTCCTTCCCGAACAGGAGTAACAAGTTCTGATTCTTACACTCTGCAGAGGTGCGTCACTTTACCCATGAGAGACCTTAGGTTTTGTTGCACGGCCGGGAGTATGTCCCCGTTCAAACTTCCTTGGTTTGAGGCCCAATCTAAGATCCAAGCCAATCACTACCTTCTCCGCGACCCCGCATGTCTCCTTCGTGTACACGATGCCCACTTATTGAATTACAACAATGGTTTGTACAGACCGTTCAGATGCTGAAACTATCGTGGGACGTTGAGGGCTCCCACCCATATGATGCATATCCTCTACGAATTACCAATTAATGTGCATGCTACGAGTGATAACAGCCACGACCCGCACATCCAGCTCCATGCGAGAGGGAAAAGATACAGCTGACTTCTCCTTCCCATTCCAAATCTCATGGTCAACGCGTAATATACGGCGCAAGAATCACTGGCGACATTGGTTGTTAAATCCTAGGTAATATGTTCCTTTACCACCAGAACTCTTATAGTAGGTTATTACCTCAGGGTAAATAACCTATAATCACATTATTATGAAAATAGTGTTTTCTGATCTTTTTCAAATGCAGGTGATGACAACACTGGATTTGTAAAATACTTTACAGAAAATAATCAAAGGACATGAGCAAGTGTGAACTTGCCTTTTGTGATTGCAAGATTATGCACTCACGGTCTTCAAGATAATATAAGATCCAATAGTTGAAATCTGCATCATTGGTCCGGTAAGGACTAATGTTTAAAGAAGCAATATGCTTTTATGCATAAGTAATGTAATGCAAGTTGATAAACGTGTATCCCGAGTATAACATTGTTCTAGGGTTTGGAAACTGGAAATGGTTCCTGTTAGAATGTGTTGCCCTTTTAGATTAAGTTTCACACATGTGCTTCTTATTAAGGCTTGTGAGTGTGTGGAAACCACATTTATCTATATAACAATAAAATACACACATATGGAATGCTACTCAAGGTTGCTTACATCTTAATTGTTTATCTTCAAGTTTTACTTTACAAGCAATGTCACTTATAAAGATTTTAAGTATTAACAATCTTATTATACAATTAAAGTATAAAGTAATGTGATTGTGATTAGTTGTTATCTATTTTATGAAGTGGCAAAAAGAATAACATTTGAAGAAAATCTTACTTAACTAAGCAGAAGCATTTAAGCTTTTAAGTTAACCTTATGAGGTGTTATTTCTAGTTATAGTTTTTAAGTAAGAAAGAACTACTTCATTTGAATAATGTCAGCATTAGTATTTGAGACTTATCTATCTTGGTTTTTAACTTGGTTGGTTTGGTATTAAGATACTTTTATAAATTAATTATAACAGACCAAAGTTAAATGTAAAGCATATAATAAAGTCTTTAACATTATTTAAAGTATTATAGACTAAAGTTAACTTTAAAACATAGATGTATTTTAGGTGTAATGCTTTTTATACTTATATCTTGCTCACTTCATAATGTTTCTTTAAAGTTATTTAAGAATGACATTATTTTTAGTTGGTAATGGTTTCTTTACATTATAATTGTATAAAGGTATTTTGAAAGAACATCTTATAATCCCTAGTGTTTTGTGTGTTAGATAACAATATCAAGGATTATTTGATGTGTGTTGAAGTGTTGCAACTCTCTTTGAGAAAAAGGGAAAAGGATTCTGCCTTTGGGGGGCGGATAATCCGCCCCCACCAGGGGTGGATAATCCGCCCCTCCCTCTTCCCTAGCAGGCGCAAGCCCCAGAAGGGGGGCAGAGTTTTGGCCGGATTTTCCGGCCCCGCCGGATAATCCGGCCCTCGGGGGGCGGATAGTCCGCCCCCTTGCTCACCGCCAAGGCGCAAGCCCCAGAGAGGTGGCGGAGTGTTGGCCGGACTTTCCGACCTGGCCGGATAATCCGCCCCCCAAGATCTTCACCAAGTCACGCAGGCGCCAGCCCCAAAGAGGGGGCGGAGTTTCCCCCGGAAAATCCGCCCTTGGGGCGGAGTTTCCCCGAGGGGGCGGATTATCCGCCCCCAAAGTTGCTCAATGGCCAGATCTGGGGAGGGGTATTTAAGCCAGCCTTCCCCCTCCTGCCAGATCTCTTGATTTATTCTAAAAAGACAAGATCTGATATGCAACCTTCATCCAAGAGAGCTCCACCTAGATCCACCCAAAGGCCCCGTCCCCATGGGAATCGAAGGAGGAGAACTCGATCTTCATCATCAGCAATCAAGCGCTTCATATCCTCTCCATTCATTTGGAGAACCACCGATCTAGTATTTCTTGCAAATACCTAGATCCTTGTTTTTGTTTATATTGATAAACCTTTTTCTTGTGGCAGCTTGTTGTCATCTCGGGAGCCCCCAATTCGGTTGTGGGTGTGTGCCCCGATAGTGTTGTAGAAGGCACCGGTTCCCGCCTCGAAGGGATCCAATAGTGGAGAAGGTGGATCAGGCCTCTCGTGGCGAGATCCATCGGAGAATAGGGTGAGGCCTATTGTGGCGTGGTGGTCTTAGAACCGCCCACCCCTCCAACGCAGATGTACTTCCCTTAACAAGGAAGGAACTGCAGTAAAAAAATCCCTGTGTCTCCGCGTGCTCCACTTCGGTTTCTTCGCTCCTCTCTTTACGTGCTTAGTAGTTAGGATTGCATATAGGGAAATTCTCGTAGTTGCATATCTAGAGAATTTACTTTGTGTCAAGCCTAAAATTGAAAAAGTATTAAAAATTGGTTAGCACCTATTCACCCCCCCCTCTAGGTGCCCATACGATCCATTTCAATTGGTATCAGATCCCCGGATCTTATTTCGGGCTTAACCGCCTAAGAGAAGTATGGGTTCCAAGGTAGATGGGAGTGATGCTCCGGAGGTAGCCAGCATGAACAATCTCAAGACGTTGTAAACAACATTGGTGAGTTCAATGGAGGCTAAGATGGAATAGATGTGTCAATTAATAATGCGTCTCTCCACATCCGCAGCATCACCTCCATCTAACTCTGAGGATACCACTCCGCAATCCAAGGAAACTGGTAAAACTGTTTCCAAAGATAACGAAGTGGTTGGTGATGACATTAGTAAGAGATCCTCCTCGAAAAAGGATAGCGGTAAGGATGGATACAATGAGGTTTCTCATGTGTATTCCCCTGATCCACCTATCCCTCACCCACATATACATAATAGGGGTGATCCACCCAAACTTTCTGCATCTACTTTTACTCAGTGGCAATTTTTGATGAAATCTCATGTGTGCAGTTCCTCCATAGAGTTGTGGAAGATCATCGAAAATGGTCTTCATGTTGGAAATCCCAACAATCTTACAAGAAGAGAAGTTGTCGATAGCCAACTCAACGCTATAGCTCTACACATGATACAACTTGGTGTGGGTGACAAAGATATGCCACACATTCAGCATCTTAGTACAGCTAAGGAAGCTTGGGATGCTCTCACCGAGCTCTTCATCGGAAATGAAAGTATGAAAAGGAATAGATATGATGTATTGAGAAATGAAGCTGAAGGATTCTATATGTTGGATGGAGGAGACCATGAAGACATGTATAGGAGGCTTAAGGCAATAGCCACAAATTTCAGAAACCATGGTGCCGCTCATGTTGATGATGCATGGATCAAGCGCAAGTATGTCAGTGCTCTTATGCCATTTGAGCCCACAGATTTGAAAAGTCTCCAAGGTAGGCATAACTATCACCTCATGACATCTAATGAGGTAATGCAAGAAATGGCCGCTTTCAAAGTGGCTGCCAAGAATGTCGAAGATGCTCGTGCTCGAGCTATGGGGATGCAAAAGGGGGTCAACGTAGCCTTGAAGACTAGTGTGATTGATCATGATGAATATGCCATAGAAGGTCTAGACTGTCCCGAGGATATAAAAAGGATCCACGGACAATACTTGGCCCTTTATGCTAGAAACTTTTGGAAAGATCCAGCCAAGGCTAAAGCTGAACTAGAACGCAAGAGTGGAGCCTATGGAAGAAAAGAAAATGGTCCCAAGCTGAGAACATGTTTCAATTGTGGTGATCGGTTGCACTTTGTAGCTGAGTGTCCATATCAAAGTAGGGAAGATAATGGAGGAATACTTATTTTCAAGGACAAGTCAAAAGCTCCACGCAAGAAACAGTTTGTAAAGAAGAATGCTCCCTTCAAGAAGTAACCAAAGATTGTTCTAGTGGCTCAAGAAGAATATTCATCGGGAAGTGAAGATGAGGACGAAGACGATAGCTCTCAAGAGGTGGCTGCTATAGCCACCACGTCTCCTTCAACATCTCTCTTCGACTCTCCGAACGAAACATCATCAACAAGAATGCTACGTGTCTCATGGCAAGAAGCTCCGAGGTAACTTTTTCTAACTCTTCTTTTCCTAAGGCTATGATTGACATGGATGATCCTACTAGTCTTAAGGTTAAAGAAGAGATTATTGCTTTGGATTATTTCTATACTAACTTGCAAGGTGAGCACGAAGTTCGTTTTGAAGCTCTTATGGATCAGCTGGCCCAAAACGAAGCTCTCCTCGAAGAAAAGGGAAGAATTGAAAGGGAGGATGCAATGGAAATTGCATCCTTAAAAAATGCTCTTGAAGAAGAAGAGGCTCGGGTCTCTCTTGAAGAGAGGCTTGAGTCTATTGAAGAGTCACATGAAGAAATTGTGACTAAACTTGTTAAGGAACATGACAATGCAGTCACCAAAGCAAAGAAGTTAAAGAAGGAAAAGATTGACTTTAGGGCTGCTCATGATAGACTCTCCGAGGAATTGGAGAAACTTGACAATGCTCACAAGGCGTTGAAAAACGATTTCTCCATTCTCAATGAGTCACATGATCAGCTTCAAAGTCGATTGGCCAAATATGATGCTCCTAGCTCATACAACTTAACATTTAGTCACAAGGAAAATGCTAGTGTGGAAAAGGAAGTGATCAAGGACATCAATCCCAAGGATAAAGGTGTTCTTGATGAAGTCCTTGGAAAGCAAAGGTCAAATCATGGTAAAGAGGGACTTGGGTATGTCACCAAGTCCAAGAAAAAGAAAACCAAGAAGAACAAGTCCAAGAATGTGCAATCAAAGACAAGCACCGCTGAGAAGAATGTCACAAAAGACAAGACTAACAATATTGGTTTTGCAGGGTCTCACAATCGAAATTATGAACTCTTTTGTGATGATTATGGTGACGTTTATGCTTATTATGTCGGTCCCTTTGATGAATATATTTATTGGTCTATTTGGGTCCCAAAGACCATTGTTACTAACATGAAAGGACCCATTGAATAATGGGTACCTGAAACCAAGAAGTAATTCTCTTGCAGGGCTATGCTTCCGGTGGGTCGAAATGGGTGCTGGATAGTGGCTGCACTAGTCATATGACCAGAAGCAAGGAGATCATCACGGAGATGCGTCCAAATCATGATAATATCACAGTATCCTATGGTGATAAGTCTAAATCTCAGGTATTGGGTCTTGGCAAGGTTGTGGTTGCCCACGATATCTCTCTCGTGGACGTCATGCTTGTTGAGACCCTCGGTTACAACCTTCTTTCTGTTCGTGCCCTTGGCAAGATGGGTTTTGCTGTTTTTATTGATGATGATTTGGTGGTACTCTTGTGGAGCAAGTCTCTAAAGGCGCTTTCGTTGGATACGTCGAAAATGACCTGTATGTGGTGGATTTCTCGGGGAAAACCACTTCGGGTCCGATGTGTCTATTCGGAAAGGCCAACGTGGGCTGGCTATGGCATCGCCGTTTATCCCATGTCAACATGAGAACTTTAGAAAGTCTCCAGAAGGGTGGCCACATCCTTGGACTAAAAGACAATGTCTCCTTTGCCAAAGATCGTGTTTGCAGGGCTTGTGTTGAAGGAAAAATGCATGACTCTCCCCACAAGAGGAAAACTATTGTGTCATCAAAGAGGATCTTGGAATTACTTCATGTGGATTTATTTGGTCCTCCCTCTCATGCAAGTCTTGGTGGGAAGAAATATTGCTTGGTCATTGTCGATGATTACTCAAGATATACATGGGTCTATTTCTTCAAGCTAAAAAGTGAGACTCAACAAACTGTCATTGACTTTGCCAATGAAGTTCATGTCAACACAATGTTCCTATCTTGTCAATAAGAAGTGACAACGGCTCCGAATTCAAGAACTACACTTTGAATGAGTTTCTTAGCAAAGAGGGGATTAGACATCAATATTCCGCTGCGTACACCCCTCAACAAAATGGTGTATCCGAGAGTAAGAACCGGACTTTGATCAATATGGCAAGATCAATGTCGGCTGAATTCAAGTCTCCTTATAATTTTTGGGCTGAAGCCATATCCACTGCTTGTCACTCATCGAACCGGCTCTACCTCCAAAAGATTTTGGACAAGACTCCATATGAAATACTTACTGGTAACAAGCCCAACATCTGATACTTCAGGGTATTTGGGTGTAAGTGTTTCTTTCTTATTAAAGGTGTCTGTTTGTCAAAATTTGAGTCCAAGGCTTTAGAAGGTATTTTTGTTGGTTACGGTGCCGAATCCCACACTTATAGAGTCTACAACAAGCTCACTGGGATTGTTGTAGAATCTTGTAGAGTGGAGTTCGATGAAAATAACGGCTCCTTTGTAGGGCAAGTTGATGTTTGTGATGCAGATGTTGAAATACCCAAGATGCCATAAGAAGAATGGGCATGGGATTTTTCCGCCCCATTGAGGAACCCCTTGTGGCGGATCGGGAAGGACAATGCTCCACTCATGTGGATCCCTCATCTACACAAGATCAACAAGCTCCTACTGTTGGAGAAAACTCTGCACCAACACCGCAACCTGCTTAAGATCATCTGTCTCCTGGAAAAGTTGGTAGTCCCAGGCCGGACTATCTGCCCCCTCCAAGGGGCGGACAATCCACCCCTGGCACTCAACCTCGTTCCAGGGGATCCGGAGGAGAAGACAGCAGCCACGAAACTCCCAGGACGGACTCTCCGCCCCCCGAGGGCGGATTATTCGGCTCTGATTCTCCAAGTCCTGTCAGGCATGCTCAGTAAGAAGCCACTGGTGTTTCATATCCCAGGCCGGGCGGATTATCCGGCCCTGAAGAACAAGATCTGCAACAACCTCCTGGTGTTAACTCAGATCAAGTTCAAGGGCAAGGCAGTGATCAAGACAAGGATACAAATACTGAATCAACTCCTTCTAGAAACAATAAGACATTAAGGCTCGTCGCAAGGCTCGTGCTTATCGGAACCTTGAACTAAGGGGTCAGACTCTTGACAAGGTTGTTGGTGATCTACGAATAAGGGTATCTACTAGAAGAGAACTTGCAAGCTTCTGTGATCATCAAGCTCACATTTCCATGGTTGAACCGAAGAAGGTCTTTGATGCTCTTGAATACCCCGATTGGGTTGTTGCAATGCATGAAGAATTAAATAACTTCGAACGCAACAAAGTTTGGAAGCTCGTAGAGAAACCCAAGGAATGCCGCAATGTTATCGGTACCAAGTGGATCTTCAAGAACAAACAAGATGAAAATGGCATTATTGTGAGGAATAAAGCACGAATCTTGGCTCAAGGATTCTCTCAAGTGGAAGGAATTGATTTTGGCGAGACTTATGCTCATGTGGCTCGTCTTGAGTCCATTCGTATCCTTCTTGCATATGCAGCCCATCATAATTTTAAATTACAACAAATGGATGTTAAGAGTGCATTCCTTAATGGTGCTCTACATGAGTTAGTATACGTCAAGCAACCCCCGGGTTTTGAGGACCCGAAATTTCCGAACCATGTCTACAAACTCGATAAGGCGCTCTATGGCCTTAAACAAGCCCCACGTGCGTGGTATGAGCACCTTAAAGAGCTTTTTCTAGAACATGGATTCGAAGTTGGGCAAATCGATCCCACTCTTTTTACGAAGAAGGTTAATGGGGATCTTTTTGTATGCCAACTTTATGTAGATGACATTATTTTTGGCTCTACTAACCAAGCTTTTAACGATGAATTTTCAAAGCTTATGACTGACAGGATTGAGATGTCCATGATGGGTGAGCTGAGGTTCTTTCTCGGATTTGAGATCAAACAACTTAGAGAGGGAACCTTTATTAATCAAGCTAAGTACATCCAAGACATGCTCAAAAGGTTCAAGATGACGGATCTCAATAGCGTTGCTACTCCAATGCAAACAAAGTGTCATCTTGAGCTCAATCCCAAGGGTAAAGACATGGATCAAAAGGTATACCGATCCATGATCGGCTCTCTCCTTTACCTTTGCGCATCTAGGACCGATATCGTGTTAAGTGTAGGAGTGTGTGCAAGGTACCAAGCCGCTGCTAAAGAAAGCCACTTAGTGGCGGTCAAACGAATCTTCCGATATTTGGTTCATTCACCAAATTTTGGGTTATGGTATCCCAAGGGTTCAAGTTTCTCTCTATGTGGTTACACTGATTCAGATTGGGCTGGTGACAAAGATGATAGGAAATCAACCTCTGGTGCATGTCAATTCTTGGGCAGGTCTCTAGTGTGTTGGTCATCAAAGAAATAGAATTGTATTTCACTCTCAACCGCCGAAGCTGAATATGTTGCTGCTGCAAGTGCTTGTACACAATTGTTATGGATGAGGCAAACTTGAAAGGAATATGGTGTCAATTGTGACAAAGTGCCTCTATTATGCGACAATGAAAGTGCTATCAAAATTGCTTACAATCCCGTGCAGCATACAAGAACAAAACATATAGAGATTCGCAACCACTTTATTCGGGATCATGTTACTCATGGTGATATTGCCCTATCCTTTGTGAGCACGAAGAACCAACTTGCTGATATTTTCACGAAGCCTCTTGATGAAGCAAGATTTTGTTATTTGAGGAATGAGCTAAATATCATAGATTCAAGGAGCTTGGCTTGACTACCCTTGCACACTCACTTGCTCTTATTCATGTATTTGGTTTAGATGCAGGCATAGACATAAGGGGAGTGTAGTCATAATTGATTGGGCCAACCCTCCCCCATAATGCCGAAAGCAAGTAAAATCATTTCCCTTAATATCATTTTGTGATATGTGGGTCATCGATGAGCATTGGTTTTGAACTCAAGATACATCTTCGTGGTGTCATGCCATGCGCTCCAACATGGTGGCTTCGGCCACCGCCCTCTTCCTAGAGAAGAGTTGGTTTCTCATGGGTCTCATTGGATTTTCTTGCATATCTCTTGTTCTTATGGAAAACACACCCAATTTTGGCTTTTGTTTGATTTGAATCTTGCAAATTTGGGTGTGTAGTACCATCTCAGTTTGATGCTCTTAACCCAAGCCTTTCTTTCCCTCCTTAAACCATCTATTCTTGCACACAAGTCCTCTAAAACACCATTGAGGGGTTTTGCTAGGTTGCTCCGGCCTGAATCTGTTATTTACAGAATTTTCAGAGGGGGGCGGACTTTCCGCCCTAAGTGGGGGCCAGGCTCAAACAGAGCAGCCAGTCCTCCCCCAACCCTCCCTCAGCCCCCAGCCGCCGCCGGAGCATCCGCCCCTCCCGGAGTTGATTTGACCTCCGGATTCTCCGGGCTCTCCCGGGATCTTCTTCACCTCACCTCCGGGTATCTTCTCCTCCGTGATTTTCCTCCAATGAGTGAGGGTAACTCCCTCATCTCTCCCCTTTTGTATGGGATGCATTTTATTTGGTGGAAATCTCGTTGTAGAAGATCCTTGGTGTTGTTCCTTACATGCTAGAATCAGTAGAATTGCAACCCTAGTACCCGATCTATTTTGCCATGGTAGATCTGGGCCAATCCAGAAAAATTCTGCGGGGGGGGGGGCGGATTATCCGCCCCTGCCAGGGCCGGATAATCCGGCCTGGAGATTGAACTCTGGTCTGTTTTGGTCCTGCTCCTGCAATACACATCATTGGTTATGGGTTGCTTTGCTACTCTTTCTCCGTGTTTTCTCCTGGACTTGTGTGTATGATTATCTCCATGATATCTCTCTAATGCTTTTCATAGGTGGTTCCAAGCCGACCAAGACCTTCGCCCGTCGTTCCCGTGCCCGTTATATCAAGCCTACTGCAGAAGGGAAGTTCATTGAAGAAACCGAGGTCAGCAGAGCAGCAAGAGAGGCTGAACGGATGGCAGAGGCAAGTAAGAAAACTAAGAGGACCGCATCTCGCAAGGGCAAACAGTCTTAGCCCAATTACAAGACTATGTACAGTATTCAGTATGCCACCATTCGCCAGATGGATTACTATGATGAGGCTGACAGTGATGGTCCCCCCGAGGACTCTATGTTTTGGAATGCCCACTTTCGGGATATTCATGATGATGTGTATGCCACCCTCAGGATTCGCCCCATGCACCCCATCAACTTGACTGAGGCTCAATCCAAGGCATGGCTCCTTGAGGCATTGGATGTGACCAACAAGATGGGGCTCCACCACCTTATGACTATTCAATGCAACTATGACTCATCCGTGGTGCGGCAGTTTTTCTCCACACTTGTGATCTGCGGTGATGAGCACCGCACTATGAAGTGGATGACCGGGACTACAATGATTCAGTCGGACTTTCGCACCTTTGGGCAGGTTCTTGGTTATGCATTCCATGGTCGTGACACTCCCTATGGCCACCGCATCATTTCTCCACTGAAGCCATCCAAGGACACTGTGGTTGCCCCTTGCCTTTCTTCTGATGGTATTGCTGGTTCTTTCGCTGGTCTCTCTCCCTTGTATGCCTCCCTTGTTGGCATATTTAGGGACTGCATCGCTCCTAGTGGTGGCAACAATGACAAGATTCGTGGCCACCTGGTTCCTCTCCTTGCTTTTGCTCACGAGTGTGCCACTAACTCTGGATCAGCCACATGTTACAAACTGGATGCCATGGACTACATATATCATGAAATGACGGATGCTATGATCAACAGGCTCTCTATTCCTTATGCTCCTTTCATTATGATGCTCGTCAAGCATATGTTGCCCCATGAGGATTTTGGCACTGCTCTGGATGGGGTTCACAAGCCCAAGAAAATCTACAACAAGGCTCAAAAGACCCATCACCCTTCCACTACCCCAGAGTCCTTCATGCGTGATGCTCGGGCTAGTGGTCATCGTTCCATGGTGTCCCCAATGGCACGCGAGGTTAAGCAGCTCACTTGGTTCCAGCGGCACATTCTTTGCATGGGCATTGACACTCACAAGGGCCAATATGAGGCGTCTGCAGGATCATGAGAGGATCTGCAGCAGCTTATTCTCCACCATGTCGCAGGTGCCACTGGCCATCCACCTCCTCCCACTGCTCTGCAACCGTATGCTCAGTGGAACACTTCAGGGATCAACTATGGCGAGCTCGAGAGTTGCCTCTTTCCTACACCACCGAGGGCACCCACTCCTCCAGCTGATGACGATGATGATGAGTATGATGAAGAGGAAGGGGATGAGAATGACTTCGACGAGGATGAGGAGGAGTGATCTTCAGGGGCGTTAGCATCGCTCTTCTTCCTTTTTGGCGTTTCGATGCCAAAGGGGGAGAAGTAGTTCTATTAGGTCTCGTGGATTTGCAAGGGTCGGGCGCAAGCATCTTTCTTTCAGTCATTTTATTTGCTTGCTTGTGCCTTTTTAGCGTGAACTTATTTGCTATTTGTGTTTGATTATGTAAGACTATGTCGTGCTCCACTAAGTTTGGTACTATGTGTGGTATTCATGGAATTCTGGATTTATCTATTGTGGATCTCATGGAATTCTGGATTTATCTATGGAGGCTATATGTAGGCTATTTGATGGCATATGGAATCATGGATTTATCTATTGTATGCATCAATTTTGTTGGGTTGTGCTTGCAGGCTATCAATCTCATTATTTCCATTGGCTATTATCACATCCCGGTGGTATGACCTTGTTTCCCAACCCACTTTGTTTCAAATTATCGTTGCTATGAAAGTCATGTTCTCTCTAGTGTGTGTATTTGTATTCAAACGCAAATTGTAAATATGCACACATCTAGGGGGAGCGTCTTTCATTTTTAAGGTGGCATTAGCCGGTTTCATTGAAAATCCGAATATTGTCATCTAACACCAAAAAGGGGGAGATTGAAAGAACATCTTATAATCCCTAGTGTTTTGTGTGTTAGATAACAATATCAAGGATTATTTGATGTGTGTTGAAGTGTTACAGCTCTCTTTGAGAAAAAGGGAAAAGGATTCTGCCTTTGGGGGGCGGATAATCCGCCCCCACCAGGGGCGGATAATCATCCCCTCCCTCTTCCCTAGCAGGCGCAAGCCCTAGAAGGGGGGCAGAGTTTTGGCCGGATTTTCCGGCCCCGCCGAATAATCCGCCCCTCGGGGGGGCGGATAGTCCGCCCCCCTTGCTCACCGCCAAGACGCAAGCCCCAGAGAGGGGGCGGAGTGTTGGCCGGACTTTCCGGCCTGGCCGGATAATCCGCCCCAGGAGGGGTCCGGATTATCCGCCCCCCAAGATCTTCACCAAGTCATGCAGGCGCCAGCCCCAGAGAGGGGGCGGAGTTTCCCCTGGAAAATCCGCCTTGGGACGGAGTTTCCCCGAGGGGGCGGATAATCCGCCCCTAGTGGGGGGCGGATAATCCGCCCCCAAAGTTGCTCAACGTCCAGATCTGGGGAGGGGTATTTAAGCCAGCCTCCCCCCTCCTGCCAGATCTCTTGATTTATTTGAAAAAGACAAGATCTGGTCTACAACCTTCATCCAAGAGAGCTCCACCTAGATCCACCCAAAGGTCTCGTCCCATGGGGAATCGAAGGAGGAGAACTCGATCTTCATCATCAGCAATCAAGCGCTTCATCTCCTCTCCATTCATTTGGAGAACCACCGATCTAGTATTTCTTGCAAATACCTAGATCCTTGTTTTTGTTTATATTGATAAACCTTGTTCTTGTGGCAGCTTGTTGTCATCTCGGGAGCCCCCAATTCGGTTGTGGGTGTGTGCCCCGATAGTATTGTAAAAGGCACCGGTTCCCGCCTCGAAGGGATCCAATAGTGGAGAAGGTGGATCAGGCCTCTCATGGCGAGATCCATCGGAGAATAGGGTGAGGCCTATTGTGGCGTGGTGGTCTTAGAAACGCCCACCCCTACAACGCATATGTACTTCCCTTAACAAGGAAGGAACTGCGGAAAAACAAATCCCTGTGTCTCCACGTGCTCTACTTTGGTTTCTTCGCTCCTCCCTTTACGTGCTTAGTAGTTAGGATTGCATATAGGGAAATTCTCGTAGTTGCATATCTAGATAATTTACTTTGTATCAAGCCTAAAATTGAAAAATTATTAAAAATTGGTTAGCACCTATTCACCCCCCCCCCTCTAGGTGCCCATACGATCCATTTCAGATTTATCTCCTTATAAGGGTGTGGCTAAGGTTTATGAATAAGTAAACAATATTATTCACTACCTATGAACTTACTATGGTGTTTTATTTGTTTATAAACTTGTGATTAAAATAAAGGAATGGTTTTTATTTCATTATAATTAATCTTGGAGATTTTAGATTGGATAAGGATTCTTTTATGAAATAATCTGCATGTGAAGTATAATTCAATAAAATTTCATTTAAAATGTGTAGAACTATTTTGACTTTATATCATCAATATTGAAGACCAATACTATTCATTAGGCTCAATTGGCTAATTTTAGAATATTAGAAATTTTTATTAACTCTTATATGAATTATTAACTAAAGATATAGGTTTAAATTCAAGTTATTAAAGTTTTTAAATTTTTATTTAACTAAAAAGTGGAATATTATATTTTTAACATGTAGGTATTATTTTTGTGATCAATTTGGTATATTACATTTATTTTTGTGATTTATAAATAATAAGGTATGATTTTTATAAGATTTATTACTTTATAAATACTTAATAAATAATAAATATTTAATTATGAGGAATAATAATGCATGATTATAGTTTTAAACTCTAATTCTTATTTTTCTAAGATTTTTGGTATTTTATTTATATTTTTAACATATACCATTATTAAAATATTAATTATCAAAGTTTTATTACTTATAAATCTTTTATTAAATAATATTTATTTAAATAATCATCATAATAATATTTGATAATGATTTTAAGTTGTAGATTTTAGTTTTCTGAAAGTTTTCATATATTAAACATATTTTTCTGAATTACAAAACAAAAGTTATTGATTTTATAAGATTGAATCATTTTATGAAATTTTTAATTAAATAACTAAATGTGTTTAGTAGGTAATGCTGATGTCAGCATGAAATGAAGGGTTTTTCTCACCAGAGTCTATCCTACCCCTAGTCACTGACTGGTGGGACCTTTGCCATGTCATTTCTATTTTTTATTTATTATAGAAATCTTATCACAATTTCTAAAATAATAAAAGAAAAATAGGAATATGACATCAGCGTGATGTCACGCTGACATCATTCCTGGATCATCCCCAGATCATGGTTGGATTTGTGAATCGGCTGCGTGCGCGGGGCTGTGCTTGGGCTTAACGGAAAGAGGGCGTCGCGAGGTGCATTATAGTGGTGGCGCCGCCTTGAAATGGTCACCGGTGACGGTGGTGCCATGACGGCGAGGGGCGGTGGCGTCGGGTTCTCGTGGGGAGGAAGATTTAGAGGGAGATAAAGAAAGCAGAAGGGTGCTTGAGCACCGGTGGCTGACCAGGAGCATGACGATGGTGGGGCAAGGCGAGCACGGGAGATGCCGTAATCGAGGGAGGAAGCAGTGTCCGGACTTCGAAATGACGAGGTCGCCGCATCGACTCGAGGCGTCCTACTTCAATTCCTTCAGCAAGGAGACACAGGGGAGCACGGCGAAGCCGTGTGCTTGATCAACGGAGCACGACGGAGCGTAGAACGCTGGCAACTCGAAGCTAGGGTTTCGACCAGAGAGGAATTTTGAGAGGGAGAAGGGGAATTGGGGCCTAGGGTTGTTCCTGACGGCGGCGCTGAAGCTTTTATAGACGTTGATCAGTGGCAGCACGAATCTGGACGGAGGCGGACGATCGGGCGGTCGCCGGAGCTCCACCGAGCTGCTTCCCCGGCGATGCCCACTATCTCGAAGAAGAAGAAGAAGAAGAAGAAGAAGAAGAAGAAGAAGAAGAAGAAGAAGAAGAAGAAGAAGAAGAAAGGGAATAAGATCGAAAGGGTACGCGGGCTGCTGTTGGGCCTCCGTGGGCTGCTGCGGAGTGAGCGGAAGAGTTTGGATGTGACTTGCGGGCGAAGAATAGAGAGAAGAGGAAATGGGCCGTGGGCCAGATCTATATTCCTCTATTTTTTCTTTCTGTTTTATTTTTCACCTTTTGTATTTTTCATTTGTTTTAGGAATCTTTCTTTATAAAAGTTCTTTTCTAAATACAAGCATCAATAATATGTTATTTTGAACTATTTATGAACTTTTAGTATATAAATTTATCACTTCTTTATTTTCTTATACATATATATATTTTTTATTACTACTAACATAAGAGTTAAAGTTTGAATTGAAAATACTTACCATAAGTTCTTTGAAGATTTAATATTCTCATATTTATTTTATTGATGTGAATAAAGTTAATGGCTAAACCCATTGTCTTTATGTTTGTGATTTTTAATAATATCACCATTTAAAATAAAATAGTGGAATTGTTTTTCTAAGCTAACTTATGAGAAACAATTGATGAAGATAATTCTTAAACACCTATGATAATGATGGTTGAAAATGACAAAGATGTGTTTAAGTGAGTTTATAGGAAAATATGCCTATAAGGCATTGTGGAAACAAGATGATAGATTAACCATAGAAAGTGGATATTAGGTTTGGTCTAAGATTTAGGGTTTAGTGTTTAGCAGGGATTCCTATATTCCATACTTCATAATTTCTAGACTTCTGATTAAGGAATTCCTTTCCTAGATATATTTCTTCTCTATATCCATCATCATGTGTTAACATGATGAGCTTTACTACACAAGAATGTTCTTATCAATAATTTCTCCTACTAAATTCATTGGTAATTCTAAGGAGCTTGACACTAAAACTCTTTCATAATCTTCTCACAACCATACTTGGTTATACCAACTACTCTACTGATGATAACCTCCAATCCAACAAGTGGTTACTTCAAACTACCTTCATACTCTTCCTTAAAGATCCATCACCAACATTACTCTAATAGATTTATATATATTTATGTATCAAATCCTACTTCACCTCAAGTGTCTAATATTTCCCAAGAGTAAACTACTACTTCAATAACCTAATGTTGCTTTAACATCGTCTTAATCATACTATCTTGTCTCTACTTAATTCTAGTATCTAATACTCCAACCTCACATTATATTAATGTGACTTGTCATGGCTATCTTGGAATAACATATCTATACTAAGGTTCAATCATATTCTATCCACCAATGTCACTCATACATGATATAAGCATTCAATCTTGGTGGCTTAAACATGATCATTATAATCCTTTGATCATTTATGGCTTAGGTTTCCAGTTGGCTAATCAAGGCCTCATCAATACAACACTACAGTTGTATTATCTTCTTAGTATCTCTATTGGATTAAGGAATGCTATTCATGGACTATGCTTCCTTAATCCAATAGGATTACTTCTTGGTATCTATCTTCAGGATTCATCCTTGTAATCCTCTTTGTTACCACATATATCTTTATTTCAAATAACTCTTCTATCAATTCAGGAGTGAGTTAACTCCATCAATTATCATAATGATTTCATTCTCTCCTAACTCTTCCATCCTATAGATGATATTCAATTCTAGCATTACTATTTACCCCTTCTTACTTATTTCTTTATAGGTATTAAGTGAATGCTATAATAAGGACAAGAGTTGATAGGTCAAGAATTGATAGATGAAGAATTGGTGAATCAATATTTGATTACTCAACATTGATAAACAACATTTTTTAGATAGGGTTCCATAGGAATTGATATGGGAAGAAAAATATATGGTGAATGATATTAACTTTGGTTTATTTCCTACTCAATATCATTAGAGAGTTAAAGTTAGGTATTTCCATGATACTCATGGTATAAGTAGATGAGATTAAGATATAGTTGTTACAATCTTATTATTTGTGTTATATTTATAATTTGGTATTCATTAGTGATTATAATGAATACTAGGATATGATCACCTAAGGATCAAATATAAATGATTAATTAATGTATTAGGTTTGAATTTTATTACATTTGATCTACCCTTAGATCAAATCATGTTTACCCAAAAATAAGGTTTTAGCAAAGGTCCTATTGAAACTTATCGCAGTCAACTTGATGATCTACTTCAATTCCATCAAGCTAAGATAAGCTTCAATCACTTTGACAAGTTTTTATTTAAAAGAACGAAAATTATTTAGATTTTCTATGCATGAATGCAATGCACACATCTGTGTTCAGCTTATTTCTAAGCTCTAATACTGGGATGTTACAAGGCATGGCTTAGGCTAGCGGCCCAGGCGTTTCTCTAACGCACATACATAACTCCATGGACTTACAAGCTCCCCTTTTATTTCACACCGGCGTCATCTGCAAACAAAATAGCATGATATCAACTGAGTATAATGTACAGGTGCAATGTTGAAAGCGTTCACCATGACTGCATGGTTCTGATAATTCTAACGTATAAGTGCAAGCATATACAACATAGATGACACAATGGTTCAATTTTATTAGGGGCAAGAATAATAAAGTGCGCCATCAAGTTTGTGAGAGCTTTAATCACTAATTTTCACATAACAAAATGACTTTTTAATTAGAAGATAGATAAAACAAGAATATACTTGGAATGGTGTAACACATCATGCATAGGAATTTATAGTGGACACTTTGGAATAACTTGGTTTCTTGGGAGTTGGATGCATGAGTAGAGCTTACTCAATACAAGTGTAGGCTAGCAAAAGACTGGGAGGGACCAACTAAGAGAGCAATAATGGTCATAATCATGCAGAGCGTCAAAACATTACTAATCAAAGCATAAAGTGGTACCATAAGTCAAAAACTAAATGATCATATAGGCTATGGTGACTGGTTTATATTCATAACATGGTGTGAGCATGTGCCAAGTCAACCCAAACAAAACATCAAAGGAGAATACCTCAATATTATGCATTTGTATGCTAAAAAAACGTATGATTCTTTCAAGGCACATTAAGCAATCCCAATTGTTTGGAACAAGTCATGCTACAGCAATAACCACTAAGCAAAGGGTCAAAACAACACCGAACATGATATGATAAGGTCTAGGCCATAATCAAAACAAACTCCTTTTGTACCACTTATAAACATGAAGCTTCCTACTTCTTCTCCAACACCAATCAACTTATTTGAAATAACACAACGAAAATGGGGGTCCAACCACTTTATTCAAGCAAACAAAAACCAAAAACAAAACTAAGACGCTGATGTCTACGCACTTCTATTCTTGTAGACAGTTGTTGGGCCTCCAAGTGCAGAGGTTTGTAGAACAACAGCAAGTTTCCCTTAAGTGGATTACCCAAAGTTTATCAAACTTAGGGAGGAAGTGGTCAAAGGTATTCCCTCTCAAGAAATCCTGCAATCAAGATATAAGAAGTCTCTTGTGTCCCCAACACACCCAATACACTTGTCAGGTGTATAGGTGCACTAGTTCGGCGAAGAGATAGTGTAGTATAAGTGGTAACGGTGCCAGAAAATAGCTTGACGGTGAGGTAAAGACTAAAGCAAGCAAACATGCAACAGATCTAGATGCAAACGGTGTTTCAATGTTTAGAATCAAGGCCTAGGGATCATACTTTCACTAGTGAACACTCTCTCATATAAATATCCTCTCTTCATGATACTACTCTTAACTACTCTCGGATTGGACACTCTAATCATCGGTAGGGCTATAACAACACTCCTCAAAGTCCGCCTTCCCCAGTCTAGATAACCCCATACTGTCACCTTGAGCGCTAGATGGTTCCAACAAACACCACAATTTCATAGAGACATCGAACTCCAAATATAACTCATAACAACTATTCAATCTAGCCAAAGTGCCACACACGGTATGCACGTTGTCACTTTCACACACGTGGGGAAAAGCATAGATCTATTAAAGCACAAAGAGTATTTACGTAGACTCAAACCTAAGTGCCACCATGGTGTGCACGCTGTCACTTTCACACACATGGGGAGAGTAGAGATCTATTAAAGCACTTGAGTAGCAAGGTAGATCTACTTGATTACAAAGCTCATGATCACAATATGACCATGCATAGAGAGAGAGAGATGAACAAATAGCTACCGGTAGAGCCCTTAGCCTCGAGGAAGAACTACTCCCTCCTCATCATAGGAATCAGAAACAGTGATGAAGATGGCGATGGAGATGGCTCTAGGGGCACTTCCCCGTCCCGGCAGGGTGCCGGAACAGAGACTTTCTGTCCCCCGAATCTCCCCTTTGATGATGGCGACGCAACGGAGGTTTTTCTGGAAGTATGACGGATTATTTAGGGTTTCTGCATCGGGGGCTTCTTATAGGCGAAGAGGCGAGGCTGGGAGGCGGTCGGAGGGGCGACAGCCTGCCCAGGCGCGGGTCCACCCTAGCCCGCGCCTAGGGGTGGGGTGTTGTGGTGGCCCTCTGGCACCTCTCTGTCTCCCCTTATGGCTTCATGACGCCCACGGTAAAATATTGACTTTGGCTTTTGTCCCGTCCAATTCCGAGAATATTGATTTCCCGCCTTTCTGGAACCAAAAACAGAATAAAACAGGCAACTGGCAGTGTGGCATCTTGTTAATAGGTTAGTACCAGAAAGTGTATAAAAATACCTCAAAGTGTATACAAAACATAGCAAAGTAGATACTAAACAAGCATGGAGCATCAAAAATTATAGATACGTTTCCGACGTATCAAGCATCCCCAAGCTTAAATCCAGCTGGTCCTCGAGTAGGTAAGTGATAAAAGAATAATTTTTGAGGTGACATGCACCATCAAAACCAAGAACAAACCATTTGCAAGCATTGAAAGCTGGGATCAAAGAACTCTAAACATGAGCATGAAAGATGGAGTTCTAACAATAAGACAAAGTATTTATGCATGCAACATGAAAGGTTACAAACAAAGATCATGAATAATGCATTGAAAGACGTTTGTTTGTTTCACATATAGAAAACATAGCATAGTGGCATTCAGCTTGTCCCTCATGGAGTAGCAATTAGATGCATATGACACCTTCAAAGTTCACAAGGGTGACTAGAAACAACTAGCACAAGAACAAGTAATATCACAATATGCATCAATCAATAAGTTTTGGGGCACTGCACACAAAATGACAACTATGCTATCTTAATGGTGCCTAAAGGTAGAAGGTGGAGACTCAAATAATGGTGGAAGAAAGGCCCTTCACAAAGGGAAGCAGGGATTGCAAGTTTCAAAAAGAGCTTCCAAAAATTATGGTACTTGTTAGCTTTCAGCCCTCATTACCCCTATCATAAGCATCTTGAAGTGATTACGGTTAAAGTGAACAAACTATGGAGTATATTCTTGATAAATTATAAGTTGACAAGCTCAAGTCCCTTGAATACGAGGGACACACCTCATGCTACTCAACTTCAGTCACCTGTAAGTTCTTGTCATTGTAAGTACATGCGTATCATAGAGAACCGCCAATGGGGTACCCCTTGCACATGGTACATGAGCTATCCCATAACCAAAATGACAAGGCAAGCAGACAATGAACATCTCAACAATCTTCTTATTTACCATGGGAATATGGTGCTTTTTCTCTCTTTCCTCTTTTCAATATGTCTCTTTTTTAAGAAGAAAGCTTCATAGATTGGTCACGATGGTGATGCTGCAAGTTTCCACCATGATTAGGCATGGCTTAGGCTAGCGACCCAGGCGTTTCTATAACACACATACATAACTCCTTGGACTTACAAGCTACCCTTTTATTTCACACCGGCGACATCCATAGACGAAAGAGCATGATATCAACTGTGTACAAAGTACAAGTGCAATGTTGAAAGCGTTCCTCGTGATAGCACGGTTCTGCTAATTCCAACGTATAAGTGCAAGAATATACAACATAGATGACACAATGTTTCAAGTTTATTAGGGGCAAGAAAAATAAAGTGTGCCATCAAGTTTGTGAGAGCTTTAATCACTAACTTTCACATAACAAGTTTAATTTGGAAGATAGATAAAACAAGAATATACTTGGAATGGTGTAACACACCATGCATAGGAATTTATAGTGGACGCTTTGGAATAACTTGGTTTCTTGGGAGTTGGAAGCATGAGTAGAGCTTACTCATACAAGTGGAGGCTAGCAAAAGACTGGGAGCAACCAACTAAGAGAGCAATAATGGCCATAATCATGCAGAGCAACAAAACATTACTAATCAAAGCATATATTGGTACTACAAGTCAAGGAATAAATGATCATAGAGGCTATGGTGACTTGTTCATAGTCATAACATTGTGTGAGCATGTGCCAAGTCAACCCAAACAAAGCATCAAAGGAGAATACCGCAATACTATGTTTTTGTATGCTAAAACAACGCATGATTTCTTCAAGGTACATTAAGCAATCATAACTATTTGGAACAAGTCATGATATAACAAAAATCACTAAGCATATGGTCAAAACAAGATCTAGCATGACATGATAAATTCTAAGCCACAGTCAAAACAAACTCCCTTTTGTACCACTATAAGCATGAAACTTTCTACTCTTTTCCAACACCAAACAACTTATTTGAAACAACTCACAAAGATAATAATCAATAAAGATCAGTGATCTTGTCTCACAAATCCACAAAGAAGAACTAAAAATTTCTAATCAATAAGCACAAGAAAACTAATGCTAAACATAGTGCTAGCAAAAGAGAACACCACAGAACAATAATAGTGAAAACTAGAGTGTTCTAGGCAATGAAAACAAAGTGTGTCTCTCTCCAAAAGAAGTGTGTTGTGATCAACCAACTTTTTTCAAGCAAACTAAGCAAATGAAAACTAAAAACAAAAACAAAGACGCTCCAAGAACAACACAACTATGCATGAAACAATAAAAACAAAGTGTCTCGAAAGATCTGAGATTTTTATTGATGAAGAAGGGGATGCCTTGGTCATACCCAAGTTTTGACGCTTGTACCTCTTGGATATTTCTTGGGGTGACACCGGGGTGGAATCCCCAAGCTTGAGATTCTGTCCATTCTTCATATCATTACATCATTCTCTCTCCACACCTAAATTTTTTCTTTCATACAAAACTTCACACAATCTTCATTAGCAACATTAGTGTATTCAAAAGATAATAGACCTTTAGGTAAAGCTTTGGAACAGCAAGACTTTTTACTAAAAACACAATCTACTGTAGAAACTCCTTTAAAAAGCTCAATTCCCCAAAAGAGAACTCAAAAAGGAATCAATAAGAAGCAAATGCAAATAATGGCAGAAATCTGTCAAAACAGACCATCAGGCAGAAAACGATTTTTTTCGAAGACCTTATTTTGCTCAAATCAAAAAGTGTTGAACTAACTAAAGTTAGCTAACATGCGGGAGATTTATTCGTAAATTTTCAGCTCAATCCGACTTACATAGACTCCTCACGAATTTTTATGGTGGAGGACAGAAATCTATTTCGGGACAGCAACTCCCCAAATCTTACTTCCCTCTCATTAGAGGTCATTCTTGGCACAAAAAACAAACAAAAATGATAAGGAGAGGTTATTACAGAAGTAATAACTTCCAAGACTCAATAAAACTCTTGGGTTATCTCCCAACAAGTACTTTTTTTAACGCCTTTAAGTTAGGCTTGATAGTTTGAGAAGATGCTCACATAAGAAATATGAATTGAAGTAAAAGAGAGCATCAAGAAGCAAATTTAAAACACATTTAAGTCTAACCCACTTCCTATGCATAGTAATCTTGTAAAGAAACAAGTCATGAACGCACAAAGCAACAAGCATAGGAAAGCAAAACAAGTGCAACTTCAAGATTTTCAACATAAAGAGGGGAAACTTAATATTATTGAGATACATAAGACCATGTTTTCCTCTCTCATAATAACTTTCAGTAGCATCATGAATAAAATTAACAATATAACTATCACATAAAGAATTCTTATCATGAGCCACATGCATATAATAATTATTACTCTCCTCATAAGCATAGTCATTCTCAACAAAATAGATATCATTACTATTCTCATCACCATAATCATCAAATATAGGAGGCATATTGTAATCATAATTAATTTCCTCCTCAATAGTAGGTGGACAGAAAATATCATATTCATCATTGTAATCATCATATATTGGAGGTTTGGTATCATCATAAGCAATAGAGTAGCTATCTTCCAAAACTGGGGCCCTAAAAAGATCATTTTAATCAAAACTAGCTTCCCAAGCTTAGAATTTTCCATAGCATTAGCAATAATAGTGTCCAGAGAATTCATACTAATAACATTGCTATTAGCATGCAAACAAAGTTCCATAGGTTTTTTAATTTTCTCTTCAAACACTTCATGTCCTAACTCAAGATAAATGCTATAGAGCTCTCTAATTTTGTTGTTGTTTTCCATTAAGCCTAACTAGTGAAATCAAGAAACAAAAAGACAAAATTGCAGAATCTAAAGGAAATAACTTCGAGCACTCACACCAGAGGATGTGAGTACCTTTTACCTTACCTCCCCGGCAACGGTGCCAGAAAATTGCTTTGATGGAGCTTGACGTGGAGGAAAGGTAAAGGGCCAAATCCTCCTCGGCAACGACGCCAGAAAAATAGCTTGATGTCTATGCACTTCTATTCTTGTAGACAGTTGTTGGGCCTCCAAGTGCAGAGGTTTATAGAACAGCAGCAAGTTTCCCTTAAGTGGATTACCGAAGGTTTATCGAACTCATGGAGGAAGTGGTCAAAGGTATTCCCTCTCAAGCAATCCTGCAATCAAGATACAAGAAGTCTCTTGTGTCCCCAACACACCTAATACACTTGTCAGGTGTATATGTGCACTAGTTCGGCGAAGAGATCCTTCGTACAAAACTTTACACAATCTTCATTATCAACATTAGCAACATTAGTGCATTCAAAAGATAATAGACCTTTAGGTTTAGTTTCAAAACAGCAAAATTTTCACTAAAGACACAAGATACTGAAGAAATTCCCTCAAAAATCTCAATTTCCAAAAAAGAACCCCAAAAGGAATCAATAAGAAGCAAATGCAAATAATGACAGAAATCTGTCAAAACAGACCAGTAGGTAGAAACAGGTTTTTACGAAGACCTTCAGTTACTCAAATCAAAAAGTGTTTAACTAATGAAAGTTAGCTAACAACCAGGGGGATTTATTCATAAAATTATAGCTCAATCCGACTTATATAGATTTTACACAAATTTTTACAGTGGAGCACAAAAATCTGTTTCGGGATAGCAACTCCCCAAATCTTACTTCCCTCTCATTAGAGCTTATTCTTGGCACAAAAATCAAACAAAAAGAATAAGGAGAGGTTATTACAGAAGTAATAACTTCCAAGACTCAAGAAAACTATTGGGTTATCTCCCCAAAATTACTTTTCTTTAACGCCTTTAAGTTAGGTACAAGAAGGAAGATTCAAGTATTTTCAAATAAATAAGCATTAAGAGCAACTTTTGTTTTAATAGGAGAGGCAAAAGGTATTCTATACCTTTCTTAAATGGAAATTGATATTTTAAGATGCCTTCCTTCAGTTGAAAAGCTTTCATGGGAAGATTTATTTTGGTTTCATAGGCATGAACACAAGTGTTCAAGGTCGACCCCCACTTAACCATTACTCATCTTTCCAATCACTTTCCTTTTTGAAAACTTTTTTAGGTAACAAGTATAGCTAATTTTTTTGTAATTCGCAATCCCTATCCATACTAAGATAGAGACCAACTTAAAACTAAAAGTAAAAATTACTTAGAGATAAAGCAAACAAGTGCACACAAGAATATTCACCCACACCCTATTGCTCCCCGGCAACGACGCCAAAAAAGGTCTTGATATCCCACAAGTATAGGGCATCGTGTGTAGCCTTTTCGATAAGTAAGAGTGTCGAACCCAACGAGGAGCTAAAGGTAGGATAAATGTTCTCTCAAGTTCTATCAACCACTGATACAACTCTATGCACACTAAACGTTTGCATTATCTAGAGAATAAAACTAGAACAACAAAACGAGTACTAGAGAAAACTTTGTAAGATAATAAATAACAATAAAGTAAAGCTAGTTGCTGCAGTAATAAAATACACTAAACTAACGGAACCATGAGTGTGGAATAGTGGTGGTAATTATGGTGGCTTTGTACAAGTTTAATTGGCAAATAAATCGGATTCATTGTCTTCGATGCAGTTTTCTATGTGGGAGAGGCTAAATAGACATGCGCTTCACTACTTAGAATTACATGTACTATATGATTAGATTGTTAGCAAACATCCGTAACTACTAACAATGTATTACGGTTTTCCAAACCATAGCCTTAAGTTAATGGTCCTCTCATTCTCATACGTGCAACATCCCGGTTCACGTCCTTAGGTTTCTATCACTCGCAGAACTTCCCCCTTCCTCTTACACATACTACAAACTCTATGATGTTTAATCCATGTGCGCACAAATATAATGGACACCAAAGGACTGTACCATATCAACATACAAGTCTAATGAACCAAAGACGTTCAACCATTCAATTTAAGAACAACGAAACTACACAAACATGACATATATCATAGGATTATAACTTATAGCATCAAACACCATGTTTACATAGGACGGTATAGAGATGTGTGGGAGGATGAACCACTATATACTAGGAGGATTAGGTGATGGAGATAGCGATGAAGATGGTGAAGAGGGTGGCGGCGGCGCTGGCGGCGGCGCGGGGACTCCTTCCCCGCCGCCGGTATCATGGGGGAGCACCGCCCCTTAGCCCCTTCCTTCATGGCATCTTGGGATCCCTCTCCCATGTAGATGGGATCCATAGGGGAGGCAAAAACGTGGCTTTGGTGGTTGTAAATTTGTGGGTGGAGGTGTCTCCTACGAATTAGGTTTCCTCCCTTTATATAGCTTCTCAGATTTCCGTCACCCCATCTTGGGCTGCAGTAAATCGGGCCTAGCGGGCCCGTCCAGATTCAGAATCAGCTAAATTTTATGTCGAGAATGATTGTCGCGAAATTTCCTACAACTTTGTAGTGGAAGAGTTTTTCGTTTCACACCGTCTTCGACCTGAAACATGATCATCTTTAAAAAGAGTTCTGAGACAGATTTCTGAAAAATCCCAATTTGACTCCAACAAGGGTTCCACTTGTATTCTTAATAATTCCTACACATTAAAGTGTAAAACAAGAACATTGTGCACTTTTACAACTCTTAGTAGGTTAGTCCAAATAACTCATAAACTTTATATAAAAAGAAGTGTCAAATGCATAATAATAGCATGAAACCATCAAAAATTATAGATACGTTATGAACGTATCAGCCATGAACTTGGCCTGGACGGCCGCGGCGTGCTCAAGGGCGGCGGACCTATCACAGACAGCAAGATCGGGCGTTTCCTCGACTCATCCTTCCTCTGGTCATCCGTCAATTCCTTCTTCACCTTTATGCCAGCAGTAGATTCGTCGGCTGCTTTTGACGGACGAGCGATGGCCCGCTGTAGCAGATCAACGGCCGGTGGTGGTAGATCAGGGGCCTGAGGAAAGGTGGCCAGAGCAGCTCCTAGAGGCACGAACATGCCACGGCTAGGGAGGGCAGGTGTCGGGGAGGGTGGAGGTTGTGCGTCCATGGCAGCGTGTGCTAGGGATTGCCGGTGCGAGTGGTGGAGACTAGTGCTACGGTCTCTGGCTAGTGCGGCAAGGCAGGACATCGCCCGACAACCTCTCGGACAAGAGGGCAGTCCGAGCCCCCGCAAACCAGCCCCAACTTTTGTCCCAGTATGCACCAAAACGGACTGGTCCGGGGCTAGATCACGATTTGCAGGTGCGCGTTGGGCCTTGGCCTCGGTCCGGGAGGACGGGATCGGACGCACGGAGTCCATTTGTGGGGGGCCACTGGAGTTGGCCTTAGTTGGTAGCAACAGTTTGGCCCGTCCACTGAACTGCACGACACACCCTTGCTGCCCCAGCAACCAGGGGTTGGGCTAGGCTGCTCGCAGCGCGCAGCAACACACGCCACACTGGAAACCCAGTGCCGGGCCCTCTTGCTAGCAACCAAAAACGCCCGCTCATGATGGATCCTCTCCTGATGACGAGAAAGGGTTCTGCCGCCACCATTTCATGCCTGTTCTGGCTGGTTCCCTCCATTTTCAATAGGTCCCCATAGATTCGCATGAGCTTTCATGCCAGAGCGGATACTCCGCTATAAAAAGGGGCGAGCCCCGTGGAGTAGCAGCGCAGCACCGCACCTCCAAAGCAGTCATTCCTGGCCGCCTTCTTCCTTATGGACCCGCATGTCGCCCTCTTCCTCCTGCCTTCCCCCACAAAACTCACTCGATGGTCGTGACACCGATGACAACGATGATAGCGATGACATCTTCTCTTACTTCAACGAGTTGGAAGAGATGCTAATCGACCAGCGGGCGATACTGACCGATATCCAAGCGACACGCGGTGTTGTGTCGTAGCAGCGAAGGCCCTGTAGTCTGTTGTCGTTGTACCAAGGTCCCGTTAACCAGACCACCGAAGAGAGATTCGGCTTCGACGTCCTCCACCGCGTCTTCTATCCACATCACATCCGGTGACAAGAACTCCAGTACGCGTATGTCGACTACTTGCGTGCCTCCCATGCCAACCCTGGCAACCCGGCCTTGCGTGTCATCCTCGACCGAGCTAGGGAGGAGTTGGAGAAGGAGAAGGCAATCTTTTGCTCTCTCGAAGATGAGCAGGGCCTCAATAAGCCAATGCTGATCCGACCTGGCGAGGGAACCTCTAGGCGCCACCGTCCGTAGAGCCGCTAGTTGTTTTAATTTCTATGTAAAAAATCATTTCCTATGTAATTTGAATAAAATTATGTGTAATTTATTTATGGCTTGATTGTTGGGGTCCACCGGTGTGGGGTGCTTCCCCCAAAGCGCGAGTAGTTTGTGCGCATGATCCTGCCGGCAATTTTGCCGGCCATCCTTTCGGCGCCTGGAGGGAGATGCTCCTACGCCCCAAAAAGATCGATGACACGTGCCCTAAAACGTGGCAATCATCAACTTCAACGACGATTGACTAAATTGTGATTGAAAAACAAAGCCTTCCCAGAAGTTCCTCCTCCAAAGTCAGTACCAGTTTTCCTTTTTTTTCTCCTGTTTAGCTTAGCGAGCTAGCTAGAGCCTTTTTTGTTTTACAGTTTTGCTCGTGTACTATGTGCTTCTACGATCAATGAAAAAACAGCTCCGACTGCCTTTTTCGTCAAAAAAAAGAAAGAAATTTCCAATCTGCGACACGATTTCTGTGTAGTTACACCACAGGCTTTGTTCACCTTTCGAAAGGAGTTCCGAATTCCCTTTGGAGCACCGATTAATTTGCATCACGGCCGGACGTCCAGCACCACCTCCGGTGGCCGTTCCGGCGGAGGGATGACGCTGCACCGGCAGATCGGGCACGTCGCGTGCGAGCGCAGCCACTGGTCGATGCACTGGGTGTGGAAGACGTGCAGGCAGAGCGGCATCCGCCGCACGGAGTCCCCCTTCTCCACCTCGCTGAGGCACACCGCGCACTCCGGGGCGACGCCCTCTCCCGGTCCCGCATGCTCGTAGCACGGGACGAGGTTCGCGGCGAGAGCGGCCCGCAGGTCGTCGCGCGACATCAGCGTCAGCTCGGGGTGGCGGAGCTGCTCGTGCGACGACTCGCGGCCGTCCTGCCGACGATGTCGATCGCGCTCCTCCGTGGACGCTTCCGTGGGCCGCGCCAGCCACCGGGGCCAGGGCGGCCGCTTGAGGTCGGCGTAGAAGCTGCAGCAGAGGATGAAGCTGATGGTGGTGCAGAACGCGGCGAACGCGGCGAAGAGGACGGCGTGGCCGGAGTGGGGCCGCTTGGCGAGGTGCATCACGGCGACCGGCGCGGTGACGAACCCGCTGACGAATATGGCGTGCGCGCACGCGAAGTCGACGCACCAGTGGTAGCAGGAGGCGCGCCTCCGCCCCTGGTCGGGCATGCGCCGCCGCCTAGTCCGTGCCGCTCTACTCTGGGTTTTCTTCGCGTGGAACGAGAAGTTGAGTTGATTGGCTAGTTAAACGCGCGGAAAGTGGCTAAGCTGCGAGAATCGAGGTAAATACCGTAGCAATTCCGCGGCTTCGACATCTCAGTGGCCGTCGTTGTTCTATGCGCGGCACATAGCTGGGGGATGCAAACGATGAACTTGCGCGCGGACGTTCATTTTGTCGCTCGGTTTTTAGTGTTGTGTTGTTTTTAGTGTTGTCTTGTATTGTACTCCAACGCACAGGCCTGACCCTATTGAGTTTATCAGTTTAGCAATTATTACACACTTAGGACTCCTTTGATTCTCGCAAAGGGATAGGAATTGTATAGGATTGAGTTGCCTTGTCCCATGAAATCCTCCATGCATAGAAAATCTTCGCAGGATTTTTTCGTAAGATCTGACCTTATGTTAAATTTTCTATAAAAATACACTACCCAATTCCTATGAAAAAATTCCTACATGATACAATCCTATGAATCAAACACTATCCAAAGGAAAAAAATCCAAAGGGTCTAAATCCTATGAAATTCCTAGAACAATCCTATGAATCAAAGGAGGCCTAGCATAAACACGGGACGAGGCCACTCTCGGTCTAACCTAAAACAACAACCAAAGCACATGGAGTATCTCCTTACCTCCTCTTTCCCGTAGAAACACAATATTGCATGAACATATACATTTTGAAGATGCGGTTAGTAGGATGGTTTGGAATAGCCCAATCCATTGTCAACTTATTCCTGAAGGTCCCAACAACATATCCCCCCCCCCCCCCCCCACACACACACACCCACACCAAGATAGTCGCCCTCCAAAACCCTATGGGGGCACCAGCAATGAAATATCAGCCCCCCGGCTCCTCCATATCCCAAATACATCCAATAAGGCCTCTTTTTACATCTGGCGCCACAGGCCAAAGCCGACCCATGCGCGCTCATATCATGTCTGTCTTGTGTGACCTAAAGTCACATCGCTCTAACAGGCATTTCACCGAACACCTCTAGTGCATATGAACAAGAAAAAAAATAGCACAAACCCACCACCTCTCCCACCAGGAAAAAAATAGTTGAGAGGGGGAGGGGTTGTGCCATATATATAGGGCCAGACCACTAGTCCCGGTTTGACATACAAACCGGGACTAAAGGGGGTGCCCGCAGCGAGCGGCAGAACCCAGACCCTTTAGTCCCGGTTTGTATCTTAAACTGGGACTAGTGATGTCTAACGGGCCGAACCCAGACCCTTTAGTCCCGGTTATCTTAAACCGGGACTAGTGATGTCTAACGGACCGGAACCTATGCCCTGGGCGGCTCGGAGCCGTCCGGTCCGGACCATTAGTCCCGGGCCTAGACACAGCCGGGACTAATGGTCCGGACGAAAGGTGTAACTACCTCGGTAAATTACGCTCCTAGTTACAAGCCTGGATGAGCGGAAATGGTTGAAATAGTATGGTGGGGCCCAAATGCCACTCACAGGTAGACCTTTCGGCCGTCCCAACCATTTCCAAACATCGGGACAAGAACGGGCGGCGTAATCGGCAGGCGAAGGGATCAACTACATACACAAATGAGTATGTATGCAAGCCACCATACAACAAAGACATCGAGCCATTCCATCTAAAAGAAATAGAAATATTGCAACGCCATACGGCAAGATCCAAATATCCTAGATAGATATAATAGTTTAGGATATCTCCTCATACATCAAACATCGAGTATCGGTAGCGGCAAACAAGATCCGAGTACGGATAAGAAGCAAATCGGCATAAGATGCCCCATAAATAAACACATCCCGCCCACAGATCTCACGGATCCCCGTTCCCGGAATCTCTATACCGAATGATCGTTGTCCACATCGTCCGTCTCCTCCACCCAGTATCCATCTTGTGAGTGTACCTGTTCATCTGAATCAAATAATTTATCGTGTGAGACCCTAGGGGTACTCAGCAAGTCTTTAATACACTTGTCAGGTGTATATGTGCACTAGTTCGGCGAAGAGATAGTGAAATACAAGTGGTAGCCGTGCCAGAAAAATAGCTTGACGGTGAGGTAAAGACTAAAGCAAGCAAACATGCAACAGATCTAGATGCAAACGGTGTTTCAATGTTTAGAAACAATGCCTAGGGATCATACTTTCACTAGTGAACACTCCCTCATATAAATATCCTCTCTTCATGATACTACTCTTAACTACTCTCCGGTTGGACACTCTAATCATCGGTAGGGCTATAACAACGCTCCTCAAAGTCTGCCTTCCCCAATCTAGATAACCCCACACTGTCACCTTGAGCGCTAGATGGTTCCAACAAACACCACATTTTCATAGAGACATCCAACTCCAAATATAAGTCATAACAAATATTCAATCTAGCCAAAGTGCCATACACGGTATGCACACTGTCACTTTCACACACGTGGGTAAAAGCATAGATCTATTAAAGCACAAAGAGTATTTATGTAGACTCAAACCTAAGTGCCACCATGGCGTGCACGCTGTCACTTTCACACACATGGGGAGAGCAGAGATCTATTAAAGCACTTGAGTAGCAAGGTAGATCTACTTGATTACAAAGCTCATGATCACAATATGACCATGCATAGAGAGAGATGAACACATAGATACCGGTAGAGCCCTTAGCCTTGAGGAAGAACTACTCCCTCCTCATCATGGGAATCAACAATGGTGATGAACATGGCGATGGAGATGGCTCCAGGGGCACTTCCCCGTCCCGGCAGGGTGCCGGAACAGAGACTTTTTGTCCGCCGAATCTCCCCTTCGATGGCGGCGGCACAACGGAGATTTTTTTGGAAGTATGATGGATTATTTAGGTTTTCTACATCGGGGGCTTCTTATAGACGAAGAGGCGAGGCTGGGAAGCGGCAGGAGGGGCCACACCCTGCCTAGGCGTGGGTCCACCCTAGCCCACGCCTGGGGGGTGTGGTAGTCCTCTGGAACCTCTCTGTCTCCCCTTCTGGCTTCATGACGTCCACGGTAAAATATTGACTTTGAATTTTGTCCCGTCCAATTCCGAGAATATAGATTTTATGCCTTTCTGGAACCAAAAACAGAAGAAAACATGCAACTGGCACTGTGGCATCTTGTTAATAGGTTAGTACCAGAAAGTGTATAAAAATACCTCAAAGTGTAGACAAAACATAGCAAAGTTGATACTAAACGAGCATGGAGCATCAAAAATTATAGATACGTTTCCGATGTATCAGACGCTCCAAGAACAACACAATAGTGCATGAAACAATAAAAACGAAGTGTCTAGAAAGACCTGAGATTTTTTTGATGAAGAAGGGGATGCCCAAAGGCATCCCCAAGCTTTGACGCTTGTACCTCTTAAATATTTCTTAGGATGACACGGGGTGGGATCCCCAAGCTTGAGCTTTTGTCCATTCTTCATCTTTACATCATTCTTTCCTTACACCTAAAAATCAATTCTATAGATACTCGCTAACCATCCGCCTAACCAAAGATAGACGGATGTCCGTGAATTAAAGACAACATTTATAACGGTAATATTAACAGATCCATCCTCCTCCTCGCTTACCAACGAGGAAGCGGACGAACAACCCCCCCATCCGTTGGCAGTTTTATTATCCATTCCATGAGTGTTGCACTATTTACTAGTCAGTTACTTAGTCAAATTTAAAAGCGGTACTTTAGTTATGCTTGTCTATGATCAAGAAACTGTGCTCCAAGTCGTCCATAACCGCAGACACGGCTTTCAGAAAGTTTTACCCTGTAGGGGTGCACAAATAGCAACACACACTCGATCAACCTCGGAAAAACCAAATCAAAACCCAACGAGGCATTCACAACAAAGCAATCACCAGATTCAGAAATATTTGAGGCCACCCCATTAAGCTACCCAAGAACGGTTAGCCGACTCGAGACGGACTCAAGGTTTGGGTGGACGTTGTAAACGATCGGGAACCCGAAAGTGTGACTGGCTTGTCGATACCGCGAAAACGTGTCCCGATCCTAAGCGACAGTGCTCCTCGCACAATCGTAAATAAAGCGATAAAGCATGGCATAAGTACAGATAGTAAATAAAACCTCAAACTAGTTTGTGGCCCCAAGAAATAAGAATGAATCAAGCTCGCTCGGGGTCCCATAATCCTCCGGATGTGGATAGCGAATATTCAAGGAACAGAATCAAGTACTCGGGGTCCCACGGGACACAAGTGAGCATGAAAACCAAATAGCAGATATTGCTCACGGTGCCACTTTCATTAGTTATCCCATACTACTCAAAGTTAAGTTGTTTAGGTACCTCGTTATCCATCGACACTCACATACCCTACACATGTTTCTCTGACTCGCATGGCTCAAACAACTCCTAGTAATGGCTCATGGATGGAGGAACAAGCTTTGGGGGTTTAAAAGTAAAGGCTATGCAATACTTGGGATTCAGATTTAATGCAATCGCGACTCAATGATGCAAGAATAAGATAGAGGCAATAGGTACTATATGTATGCAAGCATGTGGTAGTGCTTGCACAGCTCGATTGAAGCGAGAGAAGGATCTGGGTAGTGCTCCTGGGTTTCTTGATATATCCCATGCTCAGCGTCTATTCGAAGAAGAACCAAACAAACAAGGGCCAACATAAATAAAGTGCACAAGCATATGAATTAAGATGTGACAAGCAAACAATCATGCCATGATGAATGATGCACAATTTGCATGGCAATAAAGTAGCATGGCATGGGTGAGGTGTAGAATACAAGAAATAAACATTTTATTGAGTTTTGGTCACATTTTATTCCCGAATAAGTTGTTGTATGCTTAATATTTATATGATGCATGCTGCAAGACAGAACATGGAATGCATAAACATAAAGGTCTCGTCGAGCTGATCATTTTAGACATATTATTTGTCAAATTTGGAGTTATAAAACAAAAGTTATTAATTAATTAAGGCAGAAGGGCATTTTATTGTAATTTTAATCAACTTGAAATTTAAAGTCTTCAAAATATATTTTGTAGGGCATATTTGAATTCCTCACATTTTTCTGATTTCAAAACATATATTACATGTATTATTTGGATTTATATTTTAAAAGTTATTTAAAACAGATTTGAAATTTGAATTTAAACAAATTTGAAAAGTTTAAATTAAAACAGAAATTCTTTTCTTACTCAACCCAGACCTAGCCACAGCCACCGACAAGTGGGGCCAGGCTGACTGGGCGATCTGGCGCGGTAAAAGCTTTCCTCACATGGCGCTTCCCGCATCGCGGACGGGTGGGGCCCACTCAGCCACCTGGCCAGCGCCCGGTGGGCGTGCTGCGGGGAGCCGGGGTTAAGTGCTCAAAACTGCGGGGGTGTTTCTGCAAAACGGACAGAGAGGCTGACGGTGGGGCTTTGCGGACTGCGGAAGGAGAAAAGGTTTGGGGTATGTGCAAAAGCGGCATGGCTCTTGTTTTCTTCTCGAACCACGACGACGGGTCTTGCGGCAATGGATGGCGCGCGCCAGAGGTTCAACCTGGTCATGAGTGCGTCTGCTGAGGCTAGCCATGCGGTGGTGAGGTTGTTGTCGAGGGTAGCGCGCCTAGTTATGGTGCTATCGGTGGAGCGGCGAGCGAAGCGGCGGCGCAGAGCGTTCGGCGAAAGCGGCGGATCTAGTCGACGGTGGCGAGCATGTCAGAGAGGTCGAGGCGCTCACCGGGAGTGGGTCGGTGGGGTCGGATCGTGTCGGAGCGCAGGGAAACGGCGAGGACGCAGACGGCGTTAGGGTTTGTTCATCGGCGTCGCGGTTCGGTGGCAGGTCTGGGGCTTCTCCTCGGCGACGTGGGCGAAGCGTCTGGGGTTCTCCACGGCCTTCCTCAACGCCTCAACGACCGCCCGCCTCCTCGAACTAGCGTAAGAGGTGGATGCCGACAGTGGGGTTGGTGATCGGTGGTGGAGAGGTGGCTGCAGGGAAAAGTGGGGAAGGAGGAGTAGAAGGGCTAGGCCCTGGTGGATCTGGCGTCGACAGGCAGAGAGGAGGAGTGGATAGGAACGGGGAGAGGGGAGGGGGTGCCGTGGGGGAGGTGGTGAAGATAAAGGTGGCTTCGGCCACCTTTTCTGCCTCTCCTCACGTGCTCGAGCTGGGAGGCCAGGGCAGGCACGGTTAGCTGGCAGGTGGGGCAAGGGGAGGCCAGGGAGGGTAGGCTCGGCGTGGGGCATGCCAGGCAGAGAGAAGAGCAAGAGAGAGGAGAGGGGAGGCGCTCGGGTTGGAGCTAGGTTAGAGGGATGGGGTGGCTCGGGTTAGGGCTTGGTCTTAGGTTAGGGAGGGGTAGGTAGCTGGGGTGTGACCAGGGAGAGAGGGTGGCCAGGTGGGTCCAGCATGGGGAGGCTCGGCATAGGTGAAGAGGAGAGGGTGAGGTAGGTTTAGGGTTTAGAGAGAAGGTGAGGTGGAGAGGTTTTGTGTGAGGATGGATTAGAGCTAGGGTAAGGAGAGAGGACAAGAGAGAGAGGTTGATGTGGTGGTGGCTTTTTGGCAAGACCAAACTAGATCAAACAAAAGAAGGAAGAGAGAGAGATGAGAGATGAGCCATTCAAAATTCAAATAAAAACAAAGGAGGACCAAAGTTGGAGAAGGTTGCATGGCCCATGCAAAAATGATAATTGCCATGATTAAAATATTGTGAAAACAAAATAATTATTCATGGCATTTATACATATGCATTCCAAAATATGGGGTAAGGGCCAAGCTAAGGAAGTGAAAGGATGCCCCATGTGGAGTAGATGGAGATGACCATATTTGAATAAAATGGGACATGCTAGTGTGTATGTGCCACTAGGCATTTAGTAAGCCCAAAATATCCCAACATGATAATAACCCCAAAACAACCCCTATGGAAGCTAGAAAAAGGTTCCACTCACAAGGCATGCAAAGGTGGCCATGTGGCTCTCATAAACCAATAATGTGGAAACAATATGGTGCATGTATGAGAGCATGTGGAGATATAATTGGATCCATCCCAACCCACATGAGCTAGAGGTAAAACCAAATAAGTTGCAATGCTCATATATGGTGGAATGGTGGAATGATGGGGTGATGACAAGAAAGGTGGTGGAGTCAATAAAAGATATGCCCCCAACTCAACTTGGGCATTTAAACAATATATCAAGAACCAAATACAATATCAAGAGGCAAATACAATTTACAATGCATATGAGAGAAGAACCAAATCAAAAAAGTTTTATATGATGCTCAAATGCAAGGTGGCATGATGACATGAGCATGATATAATGATGATGCAACAATTGTATATATAAAGTAGCCATTATATTACTAGACCAAGTAGCATTACAATTGTTAGACAAATGGGATGCTATAAAAGGGCCATTTTCTACTAGTGTTTGTACTACTGAGTTGAAGATAAAACGGTTTTTACTTATTCAAAAGAACAAAACTTTTTCTTAACTAAATTTGTGTTCAACATAATCTGAATTAGCTAAGAGATGATCTCTTCAAATGAAACATAAGTCTCCATTGTATGAGTTATTTTATTTTTCATCAAAATTTATTTTAATTAATTTAATCATCATATGATTTTTGTATAGGTGCGAGAGATTACAGTTAAAGATAATCTATCATATAACATATATTTCGTCTTCTCCAAAAGATACGAGAGTCACAAGCATAAAGTTCATCAGCTATATGTATGCCCTTCTTTGATTCAGAGTATCCTAGCTTTAGAAAACTCCAGAGTTGTTCATTTTATAGAACACATGGAGTGAAAGACAAATGTAGACTGGAAAATAAAGAATTCATACGAATCCTACCAACACTGAAGATTATAAAAGTTGTGTAAAAGAACTTGTAAATGGAATTGCTCGCTCAAAGAGAAATTTAGCTTGAAGGAATGTACAAAAATATTGACACAAAGAAATGCGACCCTACTTCGGACATGTACATATGCTGTTGTAATATGCGGCTACATGTCTACACAGGCGGCAAATCATCAGCAGCCGACGGTTCCATCTCTACAGCAGCTACTTTTGCAGCAATCGTTCGTGGTGGCGAGAGGTCGCACCGGCAAATAGGACACGTCGTGTGGGAGTGCAGCCACATATCGATGCACTCCACATGGAAAATGTGCTTGCAGGTTGGCAGCTGCCGCACCAGCTCGCCGTCCTCAAGGTCCTCCAGGCACACGGAGCACAGCTCGCCGCACCCGGATTCGAGGTCGCCCTGGCTTGTGTACGCGAACGTGGGCAATGTGTCGATCACAGACTTCGCGAGCCCGAACTGGAACGCCGGCCGCGGCGCACCCGCACCCGCACCCGCCCTAGTCTCCTGGTTGTCGCCGGTGCCGCCCGTCGGCTTGAGGCATTCTACGACCCCGAAGGCAACCAGAACCAGGCCGGCGAACACGAACGCCTTCCAGACGCTGACCGTGGCGACGAGCACGCAGAAGACGAGCATCGATACGAAGGACACCACGACGCCGTACCATGGTCGGCGCCCGCCGTTCTCGTCTCCGCGGAACCATATCGGGAGTCTTACCAACAGGTTAGGCATGATCGCTAAGTAGCGTCGGTAGTAGCTGTAGCCCTGTGAAATTGTATGTGCTTTAACTTTGCTGCAGCTGCACAGGTTGCCTTGTGGGAATTGTGGTGATCTGCGCGCGGCAGGATATATATAGCTAGGCTGCGTTTCAGCCCGGTGCTAAGTGATCGAGCACGGCACCCGCGCGCGCCGCCTGTAGCTGCCTGGCGCGCGGAAGACAAGCTCAGCGTTTCTTTGACGAAAAGTGCATATTTTCAGCTCCGATTATGCATGGTCAACTTTCATTCGCGGGCTATTAGCTTATTGTCAGCACGGTAAATGATACGGCACGGTGGAAAGCGACCCAAGCTTTACCCTCACAAGCACACGTCCATGGATCAGCAGGACTACGCACAACTGCTTACTAAAAATAATGGTTCAAGATTTGATCGAGAAGGAGAGACGTCAACGATAGCCAGGAGTAAATCTGGTCAACCGAGGAATGCTTCATTTGCTAATTTTAGGAGGCACTGCAGGCTGACTTGGCATGCTTTGTAAAACTGGTGTGTTATCTTTACCCTTTAGCAAATTTCTAGTATATCCTTTATTGTAAAAAATTCCAATATATTCAAATAAGTATATATTTCAATCGGTCATCTCACATGTTAGCATAATTACAAAACAAGTTCGCGTGCATGTTCACAAATAAAAAATTGTGCTTCGTAATTAAAGAGCAACACGTTTATATATGCTGATTTAAAAAATCAAATGCTTAGATGCAAAATTTTGATAAAAATATGCATTTTTTGCGATGTCTAAAAATAAACTTGGCAAACAGTTTTGTATGATCCGTGGGACTCCTACAACATATGTATAGGAAAAACGTACAATTAGAGTGGCATGTCGATTTTTTCCATGTCTTCTCTCTCCTCCCCGCGTTGAGAATCATTGCCTGCCTTCGAGCTCTCCTCCGAGTCTTCTCCGGCGGCGGCGCCATCGCTTAGAATGGCGGAAGATGTTATAATTGCGACAAGTAAATAACGAAAAACGAAGAGAAATCACGGCAAGGGGACACAGATTTAACATGGAAAAACCTCTCCAATAAAGAGAGGAAAAACCACGGACGCCAGCCAGCGAAACTTAACTATATTGGTGAGTGTTTACAAACGCCGGGGATTTCACAGATGCAACTCATCCCAGCCGGCGGCTTACATGAGGTTGATATAGGGGGGGAAACCTAGGTATCCACTCGGCCAAAGCCTCTAGCGACGTGGCTCGCTCCGCACGTCAGAAGTTGGCATATACTTTGTAGAATTTGGATCAACATATAACACAAGAGGTGATGCTTGGTTTGTAGAGAGTAGTAGTAGTAGTGGTAGGGTTCCTGTCCTCGTGCCGGTAGTTTGGAGCAGGGCGATCTGTGCGGCTAGGTCTGGATCCATCTAGGGTTCTTCCTCTTAGTTTTGTTGTGTTGTATGTCTGTCCATGGTGGCGAGGGGAGAGCAGAGATGACGGAGGGGAGAACCACACTATAATAAAGAAGTTGTTTTTGACCACCTCTTGTGGTGGTGTGGTAGTGTTGTCCAGTGCGCTCCATACGACCGTGGAGGCGAGTGTAGTTGCTACTACATGGCGCCGACTGCTCCTCCTCGAGGGCGAGGAGAGTTCCTGCTGCTGAATCGAGGAAATCATATGGTGGGCATGGTCGTCGTCATGATCTGTGGCCGAAAGGGCAGCCCTTTCCGACACCATGGAGGCGTCTCTTCGACCTCCAGAGTGGAGGTGATAGGGCAAAGGTGTCCGATCTTTCGATGAGATGATGATAGTCGATTTGGTGGAGTTCGGGCTTGACGATCCGACTACACGTGCGAGCACGAGCGCCAATGCAATCGCTAGGCCAATCTCCTGGAGGTTACCGATCCTGCGGGAACACGATCAGCCTGACCAGCGAGGGTCTTAATTCCTACCTGAAATCGAGAACAAGTAAGAACCAATATTGCAATCAAGATATTGCGGATTAAGAGGAAAGCTTTATTGAAAAGGTGGGATCCTGAATAGGTGCGAAGTACAAGAGGCCTCTGCGACGCTCGAGCCTTGGCGAAGTTGCTACGATGGCTAACTTAATGTCTAAACAAAATCCGAGTCTAGGGGGACGGCTATGGGAAGTATTTAAGGGCGAAAAGGTGGGGTTTCGGCCAGCCATGGAAGTGGTGGCCGAATCCAACCCTAAAAGTCATTTTCCTCTCAAATACGGACTCTAAAAAGTGGCTAACTAAAATCCTGCGAAAATTACATGGGCCTGGCCCAAAATAAAGGTGTCGCGGCAACATATTAAGCTATGGACAAATTCGTAAAGTATTGATCTTGAATATTTCGTCCAAGCCTTCTTTCTTCATTATGGTGGCCTCAAAGTTCTGAAATCTTCATCCGTGGCCTTATCTTAGATCATCACATGCTTGCTGCCATCTCCATGCATGGCCATGCTCCAATTCTTGTCCCTCTCATCCATGCTTGGTCCATCATTCCTAAGAGTAAGAAATACATCTGATTTAGGCAGCATCATATTCTCATGTATGGAGGAATAGTTCCAAGAAACGAAAGTACCTGATAGTTAAGTTGTTTGACACGAGATCTTGTGATGGATCCTTGTATGTGCGTTGTTGTAGGTACAACGATTGTATCAATAGAAGAAATGTCCACATCATGCTCCCCTTCTTGAATTGAAGTCGTCCTCGACGCAATCTCATCTTCCTCACCAAAGTAAGGCTTCAAATCTGCAATGTTAAACGTAGGACTAACCGTACCAAAGTCTGCAGGCAACTCAAGTTTATATGTATTATCATTTATTTTCTCTAACACCTTAAAGGGACCAGCAGCACGTGGCATTAACTTAGACTTGCATAAATCAGGAAAACGATCTTTACGCAAATGTAACCAAACAAGATCGCCAACATCAAACACAACATGCTTTCTCCCTTTATCCCCAGCAAGTTTATACTTAGCATTCATGTGTTCAATGTTATCTTTAGTAGTCTTATGCAAGTTTAATATCATTTCAGCGCGTTGTGTAGCATCCAAATTATGTTGCACCAAAGAAGGTAAAGGCAATAAATCAATAGGTGCACGAGGAACAAAACCATACACAATCTCAAATGGGCACATCTTTGTGATAGAATGCAGTGAACGATTATAAGCAAATTCTATATGAGGTAAACACTCTTCCCACAATTTTAAGTTCTTCTTTAAAACAGCCCGCAACATAGTAGACAAAATTCTATTTACCACTTCAGTTTGACCATCAGTTTGGGGATGACATGTAGTACTAAAGAGCAATTTAGTCCCCAACTTAGCCCATAAACATCTCCAAAAATGGCTAAGAAATTTAGTATCACGATCAGAGACAATAGTATTTGGCACACCATGCAAACGAATAATTTCACGAAAGAACAAATCAGCAATATGCGCAGCATCATCCGTTTTATGACAAGGAATAAAGTGTGCCATCTTAGAAAACCGATCCACAACAACAAAAATACTATCCCTCCCCTTTTGTGTTCGTGGCAATCCCAAAACAAAGTCCATAGAAATATCCTCCCAAGGAACACTAGGAACAGGAAGAGGCATATATAAACCATATGGATTAAGGCGAGACTTAGCTTTTTGACAAGTAGTGCAGCGTGCCACAAATCTCTCAACATATCGACGCATATGTGGCCAAAAGAAGTGTGCAGCAAGAACATCCTCCGTCTTCTTGACACCAAAGTGTCCCATCAATCCTCCTCCATGCGCCTCCTGTAACAACAAAAGACGAACAGAACTATCTGGAATGCATAGTTTGTTAGCACGGAACACAAATCCATCATTGAAGACGAACTTGTTCCAAGTTCTACCATCTCTACAATTCTGCAACACATCTTTAAATTCAGCATCATGCACATATTGTTCCTTAATAGTTTCCAATCCAAATATTTTGAAGTCAAGTTGAGATAACAAAGCGTAACGGCGCGACAAAGCATCAACAATAATATTATATTTACCCTTTTTGTGTTTGATAACATAAGGAAAAGACTCAATAAATTCAACCCACTTTGCATGACGACGATTCAACTTAGCTTGACTACGAATATGCTTTAAAGATTCATGATCAGAATGAATAACAAATTCCTTAGGCCATAGATAATGTTGCCAAGTTTCTAATGTCCGAACCAACGCATATAATTCTTTATCATAAGTAGAATAGTTCAGACTAGCCCTACTCAATTTCTTACTAAAATATGCAATAGGTTTTCCCTCTTGTAATAACACCCCTCCCAAACCAATTCTACTAGCATCATATTCAAGCTCAAAAGTCTTAGTAAAATCAGGAAGTTGGAGTAAGGGAGCATGTGTTAGCTTATCTTTCAATATGACGAAGGCCTGTTGTTGTGCATCGCCCCAAACAAAGGGCACATCCTTCTTGGTAAGCTCATTCAGCGGCGCGGCAATTAATCCAAAGTCTTTGACAAAGCGCCTATAAAAACCAGCGAGGCCAAGAAAACTCCTCACTTGTGTGACCGTCTTGGGCTGCGGCCAATTCTCAATAGCTTTAATCTTGGCTGGATCCACTTCAATACCCTGTGATGTAACAACATAGCCAAGAAACGCAACTCGATTGGTGCAAAAGGTGCACTTCTCAAGGTTACCAAACAAACATGCATCACGTAAAGCATTGAAAACAACACGTAAATGGTCCAAATGATCCTCTAAAGATTTGCTATAAATCAGAATATCATCAAAGTAGACTACCACAAAACGTCCAATGAAAGCACGTAAAACTTCGTTCATTAATCTCATGAAAGTGCTAGGTGCATTAGTTAAACCAAACGGCATTACTAACCACTCATATAAACCGAACTTAGTTTTAAATGCTGTTTTCCATTCATCTCCTAATTTCATACGAATCTGGTGGTAACCACTACGCAAATCAACTTTAGAAAACATGGTAGAGCCACTCAATTCATCAAGCATGTCATCTAAACGTGGAATAGGATGACGATATCGAATAGTAATATTATTGATAGCTTTACAATCAGTACACATGCGCGAAGAACCATCTTTCTTAGGTACCAAAATAATAGGAACAACACAGGGGATAAGGGACTCACGAATATGATCTCTGTCGAGTAGTTCCTGAATTTGGCGTTGTATCTCCTTTGTCTCCTCTGGATTGGTTCTATATGGCGCGCGGTTGGGCAACGTGGCACCAGGAATTAGATCAATTTGGTGCTCAATTCCTCTAATAGGAGGTAGTCCTAGTGGCAGCTCAGCGGGAAAGACGTCCTCATATTCCTGCAAAAGGTTAGCAATAGCGGGTGGAAAAGAAGGAGGCATATCCTCAAATGAAAATAAAACCTCTTTGCAGATAATTGCATAACATTGAGTATTGTTTACATCTAGTTCAGCAATATCAATTTTATTTGCAAGCATACATGGACTCTCCAAACGAATTTCAGTAGAAATGTGTAGAATCAGATTTAGTGTTCTTTGGTGGTATAAAATCTGCAGCAACAATCTGATTTTCACTTTTATTTTTATCCTCAGTTTTAGCTCTACTAGCTCTAGCAAGATCGTCTTTTAAAATCTGTTCGGGAGTCATAGGTTTTAGACCAATTTTCTTTCCATCATGCATAAGAGAATAGTGATTAGTTTTGCCATTATGAACAAATTCTCTATCAAATTGCCATGGTGTACCAAGTAACAAAGAACAAGCTTGCATAGGTACAACATCACAATCAACAAAATCAGAATATGTACCAATAGTAAAATGCACGCGTACCGTTCTTGTTACCTTGATCTTGCGAGAACTCTCAAACCATTGGATGTAATATGAATGTGGGCATTGTCTTGTTGGAAGCGCAAGCTTCTCTACCATGTCAACACTAGCCAGATTATTACAACTCCCTCCATCAATGATGATCCGTATAGCTCTTTCCTTGACAACACCACGTGTTTGGAACAGGTTGTGGCGTTGATCTTGCTCAGATTTGCTCAATTGCACACTCAACACACATTGTCTAATTAAGCTCTTGTATTGATTGGCAGCTTCAGCTCCCATTACCTCCATCTCTTCATCAGCATCAGAATTGTCTCCATCTCGAGCAGAAATAAGGGCTAGTGTATCTTCATCAAAGTCACTCGCTGAATCGTATTGACCATCATCCCGCACGTTGTGTTGTGCACTTTCTCTCAATATGACCAAAACCCCAGCACTTGTGGCATTGTATATCCTTTGTCTTACCCGTGGAAGCCATAGAAGATGCACTACGAGCAGGAGCATTGGATGACGGTGGAGTAGCAGATGGAAATCTTGTGGTGGCCTTGGATGTGGTAGTAGCTGGTGGCGAATCACGAGAAGGAGTTGTCGGGATGTCCAAGTGGATGTGCGACCTGCAGAATTATTAGTCCTCCTCCATGGTGTTTGGCGATCCTGCACTTCACGTTCAGCTTTACAAGCAAGATGAAACAAACGAGTGATAGAATTATATTCCTTATAATCTAAGATGTGCTGAATGTCCTTGTTTAATCCACCAAAGAAACGTGCAAGCATTTGTTCATTAGATTCAACAAGACCACACAGAACCATCCCGCTTGCAATTCCTGATAATACTCTTCTACAGAATTTTTCCCTTGCTCTAAACGTGTCAGATTCTTTAGTAAATCACGTTGATAAGTGGGAGGTACAAAACGAACACGCATAGCAGTTTTTAAAGCAGTCCAAGTACTAGGAATATTAGTAGGATTTAAACGACAATACTCAGACCACCAAAGGGAAGAAAATTTAGTAAATTCACATGTAGCAGCACTAACTGTAGGGTTTCGTAGCATGGAAAACAAAATTTTCTATCACATACAAACAAACAAGCCAAGATCTATCTACTAGATTGTAGCAACGAGTCGATGGAATAACTTACCCTCGAAGATTCCAAAGCGTTTAACGAGAGCGGATTCTCGTGGGTGATGTAGTCGTACTCTTCCCGATCTCAAGATCGTGTAGACGATCCTTCCGGCTGCTCGCAGCGCTCAGCTGGGTCACATCGCTCGATTGACGAAGACCTTCCTCTCCTTGTTCCAAAGAAAATGGAGGTTGTAGCACTCTCTCGCGATTCCTGAAGACAACGGCGTGGTACCTAAGTAGAGGGAGATCCGCAGGTTCGCCTTAAGCCGAGCGAGTATGGTGGAGTATGAGAGAGAGCTATTAGTGGTCTAGGGTTTAGACACACCAATTAGAAGGCTCTAATCCAAGGATAGAGCAATTAGAAGCTCTAAACCAAACCGCTCTAAACCGGAGTCTAGGGCTAGGTTTTAGATTAGAGGATAGGAACTTGTGTGTTCAGAGGAGGAGGCCCGCCTCCTTTTATGGGTGGAGGGGCGCGCCAGGAGGAGGGAGTCCTCCCCAACTCGGCCTAGGTGGGCCCGGCTTGGAGAGGAGGACTCCTCCCAAAGTCGGTTTTGCCTCCTCTTGCTTGTTTCCACAGTTTCTGTTTAGCCGTTTGACTTTCAAAGCCATTTGACTTTTCTGTTTAGGATTCAATTTAATCCTTTATTTGGAACAGCAAGAACACTTAGTACTTGAAATCATTCCAATATGTCTTGACACATTCATGTACCCCTTCCCCGAGTCTTGGGACATTCCGAACCTTCTAGAACATTCCCGATGAAAACACCTAATCATTTCCGAACTCAAACGGGACTTTACTTATATGAATCTTATTCTCCGGACCATTCGGATCACCTCATGATATCCGGATCCCATCCGAGACTCAACAACATTCGGTCTCTTTCTCATAATACCATAACTACTCAAAACAACGTCGAATCCTTATGTGTCTCCCTACGGTTCGTGAATTATGGACATGATCGAGACACTTCTCCTAACAATAACCAATAGAGGAATCTGGAAATTCATATGGCTCTACATATTTCTACGATTAATTTGCGATCGAATGAACCACTTACATACGATACCAATTTCCCTTTGTCTCACGATAGTTTACTTATCCGAGGTTATGATCGTCGGTATCTCGCATACCTAGTTCAACCTCGTACCGATAAGTACTCTTTTCTCGTTCCCGTGATATGTGATACCTTGTGACCCAGTCACATGCTTGCAAGCTAATTGGATGACATTCCACCGAGAGGGCCCAGAGTATATCTATCCGTCATATGGATGGACAAATCCCACTCTTGATCCATGTGTTTCAACCAATACTTTCTAACACTCAATGCCACCTTTATAGCACCCGCCACGGTGTGGTGTTTGATGTCATCAAAGCATCCATCCGGTAAAGGTGATATGCATGATCTCATGGTCGAAGGAATTAGGTTACTATGTATCAGAAAGCATATAGCAATTGAACTATTGAAATGACTTGATCTTTATGCTATGCTTATCTATAGGAGTATGTCCACCATATCATTCTCCTAACAATATGATCTTGTTGTTGATAACATATCAATGTTCATGATAGGGAAACCACAATCATTAATCAACCAACAAGCTAGTGAAGTATAGAGGCTATACTAGGGACTTCAAATTAAGTTTACAAATCACACAAGTATTAATGCTTCCTTGTTAATACTATTATAGCATGAATGTAAACATTTATCATAAACACAAAGATATAATAATAACTACACTTATTATTGCCTCTAGGGCATATCTCCAACAGTCTCCCACTTGCACTAGAGTCATCTAATCTAGATTACATGGTAATATACCGAACACCCATGGCAGTTTGGTGTTGGTCATGTTTTGCCCTCGGGAGAGGTTTAGTCAACGGATCCGCCACATTCAGATCTGTGTACTTTGCAAATCTTTATATCCCCATCCCGGATATGTTCTCGAATAGCGTGAAAACGCAGCTTGATATGCTTCACTTCTTGTGTGACCTTGGTTCTTGCGCATTGGCTATGGCGCCCATGTTATCACAAGAGATAGACATTGGGTCCAAAGACTAGGAACCACACCCAGCTGTAATGAACTCTTTCATCCATATCGCTTCTTGAAGCCTCCGGCGACCATGTATTCCGATTCGTTGAAGATCTCGCCACAACGCTTTGCTTTGCACTCCTCCTAAATCTCTGCACCATTCAAAATAAATACGTATCCAGATTGTGATTTAGAATCATCCGGATCGGTGTTCCAACTAGCATCGGTGTAACCATTAACAACGAGTTGTTCATCACCTCCATAAGAAAGAACCATATCCTTAGTTCTTCTCAAGTACTTAAGGATGTTATTTATCATTGTCCAATGATCCACTCGGATCACTTTGATATCTGCTAGTTAAACTAACAAAGATATGCAATGTCGGGTCTAGTACATAGCATGGCATACATTAGAGATCCTATGGTCGAGGCATAGAGTCTTACTCATCCTTTCTCTATCTTCTCGATGTCGGACTTTGAGTTTTACTCAAGGTCGTATTAGCAACATGGGCAAGAACCCTTTCTTGCTTTCTTCCATTCCAAACCTCTTTAGAACTTTGTCCAAATATGTACTCAGTGACAATGATATTTGCTTCGATCTATCTCTATAAATCTTTATGCCTAATATGTAAGCTGCTTCGCCAAGATCCTTCATTGAAAAACTATTATTCAAATATTCCTTGACACTATTAAGAAGGTCTACATCATTCCCAATCAACAATATGTCATCCACATATAGTATTAAGAATGCTCTGAGCTCCCACTCACTTTCTTGTAAATACAAGCTTCTCCATAAGTTTGTATAAAACCAAAACTTTTGATCACCTTATCAAAACGTTGATTCCAACTTCGGGATGCTTGCTTCAATCCATAGATGGACCGTTGAAGTTTGCATACCTTGTTAGCATCTTTAGGATCGACAAAACCTTTGGGTTGCATCATATACAACTCTTCATCAATATCTCCATTGAGGAATGCTGTTTTGACATCCATCTGCCATATCTCATAATCATAATATACAGCGATTGCTAACATAATCCTCACAGACTTTAGCTTCGCTACTGGTGAGAAAGTCTCATCGTAGTCAACTCCTTGAATTTGTCGAAACCCTTTTGCGACAAGTCGAGCTTTGTAGATAGTAACATTACCATCAGCATCTGTTTTCTTCTTGAAAATACATTTGTTCTCGACAGCCTTTCGGCTATCCGGTAAGTCCACCAAAGTCCATACTTGGTTTTCGTACATGGATCCAATATCGGATTTCATGGCTTCTTGCCATTTAGGGTCATCGGTGTTGTCCACCAACATGACACTCATAACGGGATCATACCAATCTGGAGTGGTACGAGTTCTCGTTGACCTCCGAGGCTCTGTAGCAACTTCAACCGAAGTTTCATGATCATCATCATTAGTTTCCTCTCTTATTGGTGCAGGCACCACAGGAACTTCTTCCGGTTCTGCGCTACTCGCAATTTTGAGAGAAGGTTCGACAACCTCGTCGATTTCTACTTTCCTTCCAGTCACTTCTTTCGAGAGAAATTCCTTCTCTAGAAAGGATCCATTCTTGGCAACGAAGATTTTGCCTTTGGATCTATGATAGAAGGTATACCCAATAGTTTCCTTCGGGTATCCTATGAAGATGCATTTTTCCGATTTGTGTTCAAGCTTGTCCGACTGTAACTTCTTTACATAGGCTTCGCATCCCCAAACTTTAAGGAACGGCAATCTAGGTTTCTTCCCAAACCATAATTCAAACGGTGTCGTTTCAACGGATTTAGACGGTGCCCTATTTAAAGTGAATGCGGCTGTTTCTAATGCATAACCCCAAAATGATAGCGGTAAATCTGTAAGTGACATCATAGAACGAACCATATCTAAGAGAGTTCGATTGACGTTCGGACACACCATTACGCGTGGTGTTCCGGCGGTGTCAATCAGGAAAGTATTCCGCATTTCTTCAAATGCTCGCCAAACTCGTAACTTAGATATTCACCTCCACGATCAGAACGTAGAAATTTAATCTTCTTGTTACGTTGATTCTCTACCTCACTTTGAAACTCCTTAAACTTCTTGAAAGTTTCGGACTTATGTTTCATGAAATAGATATACCCATATCTACTCAAGTCATCCGTGAAGGTAAGAACATAACGATCACCCCCGCGCGCTGCTACACTCATTGGTCCACACACATCGGTATGTATGATTTCCAATAAGTCCAGAGCGCGCTCCATCATGCCGTAAAATGGAGTCTTAGTCATTTTTCCCATCGACATGCTTCGCATCTTTCAAGTGATTCAAAATCAAGTGATTCAAGAAGTCCATCGAATGGAGTTTCTTCACACGCTTCACTCCAATGTGACCAAGACGATTGCCACATATAGGTAATTATCGCTGATTTCAAACGTTTAGCCTCAATGTTGTTGATATGTGTATTTCCACTATCGAGATTCAATAAGAATAGACCATCTATCAAAGGTGCATGTGCATAAAACATGTTACTCATATAAATCGAACAACCATTATTCTCGACTTAAACAAGTAACCGCCTCGCAATAAACAAGATCCCGATATAATGTTCATGCTCAACACGGCACTAAATAACAATTATTTAAGTATAAAACTAATCCCGATGGTAGATGAAGGGTAGCGTGCCGACCGCGATCACATCAACCTTTGATCTGCTTTCCCACGCATCGTCACCTCGTTTCGCTAGCTTCCGCTTATTCGCAAAGACCTGCTTCGAGTTACAAATATGAGCAACAACCAAGATCAAATACCCAGGCACTACTACGAGTACTAGTGAGATACACATCAATAACATGTATATCAGATATACCTTTCTTCTTGATGTTGCCGTTCTTCAGATCCGCCAAGTACTTTGGGCAATTCCGCTTCCAATGACCTTCTCCCTTGCAGTAAAAGCACTCAGTATCAGGCTTGGGCCCAGCTTTGGTCTTCTTTGCCGGCATGGTAACTTTCTTACCACCCTTCTTGAAGTGTCCCTTTTGCTTAGACTTGCCTTTCTTGAATTTGGTGGTCTTATTGACCAACAACACTTGGTGCTCTTTCTTGATCTCCACTTCTGCAGATTTCAACATGGCAAAGAGTTCTGGCAACGTCTTGTTCATGTTCTGCATGTTGTAGTTCATCACAAAGTTCTTGTAACTTGGTGGTAGTGATTGGAGGACACGGTAAATCCCCAAAGCATTAGGAATCACTATACCCAAGCTTTGAAGCTTGTTTGCGTGCCAGACATCTTAAGCACATGCTCACCGATTTGAGCTGCTTCTTCCATCTTGCGCTTAAAGAACTTTTCGAAGCCTCATAGCTTTCAATTGCCGCATGAGTCTCAAAAATCAATTTGAGATCCTCGACAATATCATATGGGTCGACTCTTCAAACCTTTTCTCAAGCTCCGATTCCAAACCATACAAGATAGCACATCGAACTATGTAATCTTGATTCTTCGGCGAGGTAAACATTCTTTACTTCATCGGGAGCATCACCGCAGGGTGGTCACCCAATGGTGCATCCAAAGACATAGGTCAAATTACCAATTGTGAGGACAATCCTCAAATTGCGGAACCAATCCGGAAGTTGCTTCCATTGTTTTTCAACTTTTCTTTCTCTAGGAACGCATTAAAATTGATGGTAGGGTCTGCCATTGATCTACAACATATTTGCAATAGTTTAGACTAAGTTTATGACAAATTGAGTTCAAATTAATTAAGAAATTAAACTAGGTGAACTCCCACTCAAAACAACATCCCTCACATTGTTTTAGTGATCACACGAACCAAATCCACTACATTAACACCGATCATCACGAGAGTTGATATAGTTTCAATGGCGAACAATCGTCATGTTCATCATATCTACTATATGATTCATGCTTTACCTTTCGGTGATCCGTGTTCCGAGACCATGTCTGTACATGCTAGGCTCGTCAAGATCAAACCTTAGTTTCTGCATGAGCAAATCTGGCTTGCTCACGTTGTATACACTTGCAGAATCTAACACACCCGATCATCATGTGGTGCTTCGAAACAACAAGCTTTAGCAACGGTGCTAACTAAGGGTGAACACTTTATGATTTGAAATTCATGTGCATGAGGGATCATCTTATAATTCTACCGTCGTCTACTAAGCAATACAAGATGCATAAAGGATTAACATCACATGCAATTCAATAATATGTGATATGATATGGCCTTTCTTCTTTGTGCTTACGATCTCCATCTTTAAGCACGAACATGATCTCCATCATCACCGGCATCGCATCAAGGTCAATGACGCTTCTACATGGTTGTCGTCCACCGGCTTCAACTATTACAACTACTTTGAATAGACACGCGGGTCTTAATATAAATTAAAGACAACCATATGGCTCCTGCCGGTTGCCAACTTACAATAAGGAACATTGCATACATCAAATATAATCACAATCATGGCCATATCACATCATCAGACACCCCTGCAAAACAAAGTTAGACGCCTCTACTTTCTTTGCATATTTTACGTGGTTTAGGGCTTTCAATAAGTGTCGTTCTAACTTACGAACAAGAACCACAACATTGATACTAGCATTGTTGATCACCCGTTGTAAATTGGATCTTAACTATGCTAGGAGAAACAAGCACCCGCAAAGCCACTTATGCAATACAAGTTGCATGTCAAGCGTGGAGCAAGTCTCATGAACGATGTCATGTAAGGTTAGCCCGGGACGCTTCATCCCAACATACCGCAAGATGCAAAGTACACAAAAGCAATCGACAATAAAAGCATCAACGCCCACAATGACCATTGTGTTCTACTCGCAATGAGCTACATATAGACACGGCTCGATACCATCAGAGAGTTTCGTAGCATGGAAAACAAAATTTTCTATCGCATACAAACAAACAAGCCAAGATCTATCTACTAGATTGTAGCAACGAGTCGATGGAATAACTTACCTCGAAGATTCCAAAGCGTTTAACGAGAGCGGATTCGTGGGTGATGTAGCATTTTCCCGATCTCAAGATCGTGTAGACGATCCTTCCGGCGCTCCCGGCGCTTCAAATCGGTCACACGTTCAGATTCGACGAAGACCTTCCTCTCCTTGTTCCAAAGAAAATGGAGGTTGTAGCACTCTCCTCGCGATTCCTAAAAGACAACGTGGTTGGAAGTAGAGGGGAGATCCCGCAGGTCTTCGCCTTAAGCCGGAGCGAGTATGGTGGAGTATGAGAGAGAGCTATTAGTTGTCTAGGGTTTAGACACACCAATTAGAAGGCTCTAATCCAAGGCTAGAGCAATTAGAAGCTCTAAACCAAAACTGCTCTAAACCGGAGTCTAGGGCTAGGTTTTAGATTAGAGGATAGGAACTTCTGTCAGAGGAGGAGGCCCCGCCTCCTTTTATGGGTGGAGGGCCAAGGCCAGGGAGGGAGGGAGTCCTCCCAACTCGCCTAGGTGGGCCGGCTTGGAGGAGGACTCCTCCCAAAGTCGGTTTTGCCTCCTCTTGCTTGTTTCCCACAGTTTCTGTTTAGCCGTTTGACTTTTAAATGGCCATTTGACTTTTCTGTTTTAGGATTCAATTTAATCCTTTATCTGAACAGCAAGAACACTTAGTACATGATGCAATCATTCCAATATGTAATGACACATTCATGTACCCCTTCCCCGGTCTGGGACATTAGGAACCTTCTAGAACATTCGATGAAAACACCGGAATCATTTCCGAACTCAAACGGACTTTCCTTATATGAATCTTATTCTCCGGACCATTCCGGATCACCTCATGATATCCGGATCCCATCCGAGACTCAACAACATTCGGTCTCTTTCTCATAATACCATAACTACTCAAAACAACGTCGAATCCTTAAGTGTGTCTCCCACGGTTCGTGAATTATGCGGACATGATCGAGACACTTCTCGAACAATAACCAATAGAGGAATGGAAATTCATATGGCTCACATATTTCTACGACTTTGTGATCGAATGAACCACTTACATACGATACCAATTTCCCTTTGTCTCACGATAGTTTACTTATCCGAGGTTATGATCGTCGTATCTCTGCATACCTAGTTCAACCTCGTTACCGATAAGTACTCTTTTCTCGTTCCCGTGATATGTGATCCCTTGTGACCCAGTCACATGCTTGCAAGCTAATTGGATGACATTCCACCGAGAGGGCCCAGAGTATATCTATCCGTCATATGGATGGACAAATCCCACTCTTGATCCATGTGTTTCAACCAATACTTTCCGAACACTCAATGCCACCTTTATAGCCACCCAGTTACGGTGCGGTGTTTGATTTCATCAAAGCATCCATCCGGTAAAGGTGATATGCATGATCTCATGGTCGAAGGAATTAGGTTACTATGTATCAGAAAGCATATAGCAATTGAACTATTGAAATGACTTGATCTTTATGCTATGCTTATCTATAGGAGTATGTCCATCATATCATTCTCCTAACGATATGATCTTGTTGTTGATAACATCTCAATGTTCATGATAGGGAAACCACAATCATTAATCAACCAACAAGCTAGTGAAGTATAGAGGCTATACTAGGGACTTCAAATTAAGTTTACAAATCACACAAGTATTAATGTTTCCTTGTTAATACTATTATAGCATGAATGTAAAAATTTATCATAAACACAAAGATATAATAATAACTACACTTATTATTGCCTCTAGGGCATATCTCCAACACTAACACGTATATTCTCAGGATATTTTAAGCATGCAAAACGTTGTTCTACTTCCATCTCCCATGTAAGATATACATCAGGATTATATTTACCCTCAAAAGATGGAATATTTAATTTAAGCTTTGCAACATGATCATCATCACGTACCGGTGGTCGAGCGTTGCGGTAGTACTGTCGGGGATGGCCACGAGGTACCTGTGGAGGTTGTTTAACCTCCTCGTCAAACAGATCGTCATCGTCGGGGTCGTAGTAGTACCCGTCGTCTGTCCCCAATGTCGCAGCAGCAGCCACAGCAGAAGTCGAGTGCGCTACCAGCATGTAGCCGAAGTGCGGCGGCAGCCGAACCAGCAGTCCGACCCGTGATCGGAATGCGCCGTGCGCCATGTGTGGGTGCAGGTGCGGGTGCGGGCAATCTGTTCAAAAGCTCCTTGAACCGAAAGTCAAACTTGGCGTTGAAGGATTTCTCGAGTCCATCGATCTTGTCCACGATGTTGGTGATCTTGGTGTCAAACTCCCCTAGGCGCGTATCCACATCTTCAGCGCGACTGACCAAGAGCGCGGAGAAGTGGGCATGTAGTTCTTCGTTCGTCATTGTGGCAGGGTTCCGCGAAGTATCTGTCATGGTTAGTCCTTAAAAAGCACAGGTATATACTACGGAAATATGGTGGAAGGCACGCGTAATCCGTCAAGCAGTATACGAAGCTCTTACAAGTTCTTACCAAACAGCAGGAAAAAGCGATGTGCAACCGCGAGGATCAGTGGGTCCAGAGATTGAACCAAGCGATTACCAGGAGTCGAAACACCGCACATGGAGAGTATCTGTGGAGCTCTGGGAAGGCTTAGCAAAGGGGATTAGCAATTATCAAAACAACAATGCAAAAGTTGAAAGAATGCTCAACGACGGTACTGTGCTGGTCCTAGGCTAGACCGTACTAGAGACGCGAGCCTAGATCACCAACGATATCACGACGCGACACAACAAGCAATGTATGATAATATGGCACCCTGAAAAGCGAACCGAGAGGTGGAAAATCACTATGATAGCGAGTGTCTAGAACTGATCTACGGGGTCTAAAAATAGGTTAGCCCCCAAATTATTTTTTTTTGCTCCGGAAAGCGCGCAGGCGCCAAAAAATTATCGCTATAACGACCGATGGAGAAAAGTGATCCCCGGGGTCGAAAAACAGTATAGCCAGAAAAAAAATTCGGAGGCGGTTCCAGACTTTTTTTTTTGCTCTCCTGGACTTACGACCGGACTCTGAGCTCGACACGGACTTTAGCTGAACACGGAAATAACAAAGAAGGAAAGTAAAAGGAAATAACTAGGAACAATGACTTTACTCGGACTCGTACCGTGGCAGGAAAACTGATCGGATCTGTGTCGCGGTAGGAAGGCGGTGGCGGAGTTTTAGGGTTTATGGTGGCTGGGAGGATGGCGGCAGAATATGGTGGCGGTGATCGGCGAGTGTGGCGGTGACTACTATGATCAGAACTCGAAACTCTAAGGGACAAGACACTAAGACCAGCAACTCGACGCGATGATGTAGACACAAATTCAACAATGCAAAAACTGAGAAGATAATGCGAGGCGTAGATTGGTTATGGGATGGATCTAAACTCTAACTGTGTTTTTGGTTTTTTCGTGGGTTATAGGTAAAAACAGATCTAATCTACGAAAACAGTAAAATCTCACCGGGCAACCTGAGCTCTGATACCACTTGATAGGGCAAAGGTGTCCGATCTTTCGATGAGATGAAGATAGTCGATTTGGTGGAGTTCGGGCTTGACGATCCGACTACACGTGCGAGCATGAGCGCCAATGCAATCGCTAGGACAATCTCCTGGAGGTTACCGATCCTGCGGGAACACGATCAGCCTGACCAACGAGGGTCTTAATTCCTACCTTAAATCGAGAACAAGTATCCAATATTGCAATCAAGATATTGCGGATTAAGAGGAAAGATTTATTGAAAAGGTGGGATCCTGAATAGCTGTGAAGTACAAGAGGCCTCTGCGACGCTCGAGCCTTGGCGAAGTTGCTACGATGGCTAATTTAATGTCTAAACAAAATCCGAGTCTAGGGGGACGGCTATGGGAAGTATTTAAGGGCGAAAAGGTGGGGTTTCGGCCAACCATGGAAGTGGTGGCGAATCCAGCCCTAAAAGTCCTTTTCCCCTCAAATACGGACTCTAAAAAGTGGCTAATTAAAATCCTGCGAAAATTACATGGGCCTGGCCCAAAATAAAGATGTCGCAACACCATATTAAGCTATGGACGAATTCGTAAAGTATTGATCTTTAATATTTCGTCCAAGCCTTCTTTCTTCATTATGGTGGCCTCAAAGTTCTGAAATCTTCATCCGTGGCCTTCTCTTGGATCATCACATGCTTGCTGCCATCTCCTTGCATGGCCATGCTCCAATGCTTGTCCCTCTCATCCATGCTTGGTCCATCATTCCTAAGAGTAAGAAATACATCTGATTTAGGCAGCATCATATTCTCATGTATGTGAGGAATAGTTCCAAGAAACAAAAGTACCTAATAGTTAAGTTGTTTGGCACGAGATCTTGTGATGGGTCCTTGTATGTGTGTTGTTGTAGGTACAACGGTTGTATCAATAGAACGGATGTCCACATCAGGAGGCCCCTGGAGCTTTGTGGCAGAGCTCACCGCCTTCTCCCTGCCAAGTGATATGTCCCCGGCAGCGTCAAGGTGGCCGGCAGCCAAGGTTCAACAATGGTGGACAGGTTAAAGGACCTGAACACCTTTTCTATCCTAATTACAGGGTCCTCCATGCAATGTCTATGACTATTTTGTATTTTTCCTTCTCTCGGTGTCCTGATTATACTGTGTACCCCACCTCGGGGTTCTTCGAGACCCCTCTCCTATTAAAAAAGTGGCATGACATGTTCAATAGCATATGCTACTCCCTCTGGTTCGGAAAAAATGTCATTAATTTACTACAAATTTACTTACTATGGATCAGAGGGATCGGAGGGAGTATCTGATAGGAGGTTGTTTGGTTGTGCACGGGAAAAAAATAGAATTCTTTCAAACATGTAAAAGTGGATGGATATTTTTCTTATAATGTAGTACAAATGGATTCAGAGGAAAAGTTACTATGGGTAATCCTATGCCAACTAAGGACTCGAAATGTTGACATCAATAGAGAATACACAAACCGCTCTTGGTTCTTGTTTAGTTGCTCCTTTTTGGGGGTTGTAAAGAATTTTTTTGGTCTTCTTGGATTTTATGATAATGGTTCAGGCCGATCTTTGTGCCCACTATAGTTCTTCTCGTAAAACAATATTGTGGTTACGCGTTAAAATGCAGAAAAGTTATTTTTTACTTTTTCTTTTGCAATTCAATCTTCTCCAAAGATGTGGAATGCATATGAAAATAATATTATCACATACACAGATGCCCTCATTTTCTTGAAAGTCCATTTTATATAGCATGACCTAAAAGAGTTATGTAGATGAGAAAAGAATAAATTCATAAGAGTCCTATACTTGGAAGACTCGAAATGCCGCAGAAAACAAGTTGTAACTGGAATGCTGGTTTGAAAGACAGTAGTTCGATGGAATGTACGAAAATATGAAACGAAGAATGTCACCGTACTGGCCTAGTTCAGACATCGCTTCCAAAAAAATATGAAACGTTTCCTCAAAAAAAAATGAAAAAAATAGAAATGTCACCCTACTACAGACATGTCTACCCTCAAGATATCTGCTGTCCTACTACCGGACTACACAGGCGGCAAAGCATCATCAGTAGCAGTAGTCGGTTGTTCCCTGTCTACAGCCGCCGGTACTTTTGTAGCAATCGTCCATGGTGGTGAGAGGTCGCACCGGCAAACAGGGCACGTCGTGTGCGAGTGCAGCCACATGTCGATGCACTCCACATGGAAGAGGTGCTTGCAGGTTGGCAGCTGCCGCACCATCTCGCCGTCCTCAAGGTCCTCCAGACACACAGAGCACAGCTTATCGGTCCCGGACTCGAGGTCGGCACTTCCCTCGGTTCCACTTGGCGAATACTCGAACGTGGGCAGTGCGTCGATCCTGGCCTTGGCGAGCCCGAACCGGCACGCCGGCCGCGGCGCGCCCGCCGTAGTAACCTCATGCTCGGCACTCCTCTGTTGCTCGACGCGCCAGCTCTCGGGCACGAAGCACTCTGCGAGTGTGAAGGCAGCCAGCACCAGGCCGGCGAACACGAACGCCTTCCAGTAACCGACGGTGGCGACGAGCACACAGAACACGAGCATCGACACGAAGGTCACGGCGACGCCGTAGCATGCTCGACGTCTGCCGTTGTCGTTCCCGCGGAACCACGCCCGGAGCCTCGCCAACAGGTCAGACATGATCGCTCACTAGCGTTTGAGGTATTGGCCCTGTGAACTTGCACCAAAGTTCACTCCTGCTGCATGTCCAGTTAACTTGTGCAAAGTAGCTAGGTGTTCTGACACGCCAATATATAGTCTGCGGTTGAGATCGCTCCAGAATTAGGGCGCAGTGCTAGAGAGATCAGGCGCGGCGGGCGCCGCCCTTACCTTCCTGGCGCGAGGAAGATAAGCTCGGCGTCTTTGACGAAAAATGCACGGTACGTCTCTTTGACGTTCATATTCTCAGCTCCCATTCTGGTCAACTTTCATTCGCTGCCCATTAGCTTATTGTTAGCATGGTAAGGATAAGGGAGCCCTCCTTTTTACCCACGACGACTACACTTTTTTTTTCTACAAAGACGACGACCACACGTAGCAGCATATATAGTAAAATGGCAATGGAGATTTGAGGAGAGACGTCAACAATAGCGAGTTAGCCACTAGCCAGCCGGGAGCAATTTTCAGATTCCACCGGCCGTGATAGAGTGTCCGGCGGCCACCATACGGTGCTTTGCCCGTATTAAGAAACACAAATATTTAGTCGTAAAATCAGAATATCCACCACTAAAATCATGGCCAGGCATAGAGTTCGGCCACCAAAAGGCCACCAAGTTTAGGCATCGCAATACATCACATATGCACAGAAATCAGTTTTGGATCCTTAGGATGTTCTTACGAGCTGCACCAAACCACAAGCCTTCACGTCGGGGTCCATATTGCTCGTGTTGGCAACAAAGATCTCCACCTCTTGTTTCATTTTTGCAACCACACTCGTGCCATCTCCGATAACGCCTTGATCTTGAGGTTTCGGCGTTGATCTTGTCGGACTCAAACTTTTGCCTCTTTAGTCTCAAGCTTCTTGTTTTGCACTACAAAGTAGGCTCTCCACCGGTCCGTCTAGATACACAGCGCTAGCCCCCCTCTCGCCCCTCCCCCCTCCCCCCTCCCCCAGAGCGATGGGGCAAGGCCGCTGGCCGCTGCACGGTTGGCGCCGACAGAGACAGATGGCTTGGAGGCGAGTTCGGGGATCCATCCCTCTCGGCGGCGGCGCACCAATGGCGGTGGATGTCCAGCTACAGCTAGGAGCGGTCGACGCAGCGACACGGCCTTGGGCGGCAGGGTAGCGTCGGCCGTGCCATGGCAGCCCAGATCGGGCCCTTTGGGACGAGATCGGCCTTGTGGGCCTAGATCTGTATAGCGAGCGGGTCTGCCCTGCTCTCCACGTGTTTTCTAGGTGGCGGCGATGTAGTCTGTGCAGGGATCAGCGGCCACCATCACCATCTAGTTCTGCGTGGTTGTGGGCTTTACGGGCCTGTCTGGGCCCTCTTGGGACAAGTGTGCCTTTGTGGAGGCTTTATTGGCCGCTGGTCTGACCGCACCCTGTTGAGAATATAAATATGTTGTCAATCGTCTTTCCATCAGTTCGGACTTTTTGAACAATTGGCTAGGACAATAATTCAATATGGTATCAGAGACACCGACACGTCCTAGGCGCGTGAAAAAAAGGGACACCATCCTCGACGTGATGGGGGAGTGTTGAGAATATAAATATGTTGTCTACCGTCTTTCTATGAGTCTGGACTTTTGGAATAATTGGCTAAGGCAACAATTCAATACACCCAACTAGTACTAGTGTGCCTACGGTCGCGTCTGGTCGAGCATCGTCTTTGGCGGAGGAGGCCATTCCCTCCCACGTGGTTGTGGTTGGCTTTCCTTCTTGAAGGTGTTTTTTGGTGCTTGACGAGTCCTTGCTAGGAGCATGGTTGTATTTCTCCGTTGGGCGCAATAGTTGCGGGTCACTTACGCTTTAGTTGCTCCACCTCTTTCACCATTTTGCTTTTTTCCTCATGTTTCTTTTGGGCGTGAGGTTGTTGCCGTCCCAGCATTTTCTTCGTTTCGAGACTCATGATTATATCTTGTGGTTGCTATATTAATATAGCTATACGAAAGGCTATTTTGAGAAAAAGTAGGCTCTCCACCTTTCACTATCCTTTTGGTGAATTTGGAGCTGAATATATGGTGGTGGTGTGCCTCAACACATTATGGATATTAGTGATATCAAGATCAAGACTTAAGACGGTGAGGAGCTGGTGCTCCAGTACCATGAGAGTAAGGAAGGACAAAAACCTGATGATGAAGGACATGAGTACAAATAATTTTCTGTACAATCTGCATGTGGACAACATTCCATGTGGAACTAGACGACATGTTCAGTTGGGTAGCCGACTCCAAGTCCAATATACACAGGTGTTCGCATGAAGATGATGACATCAAGAAGACAACATATTCGCGAATGTGAAGTTTGTTAAAGTTATGTCGAATATATTTATATAATACAATTGGACCTAGATTATGTGTATGTTAAGTATGATTCGAACACTTATAACCTAGCCTAATATATATAAGAATATCAGGAGTAGCCAAAATAGACTAGATACAATCTGAAGGTTACACACGAGATTACAATTGAGGCTGGTCTGGTGTCCGTGGAAAGAGCTTGACCGATGTGGCGCTGGTAACAATGATGTGTCTGTTGATCTTGACACACTTGTGATCCATGATGTTGTGAATAGTTCATGAAGATGAGAAACCCTAGTTAAGCATGCCCGCGAAGGTAACTCTCAGATAAGCAGCTTGCCTGGTGATGAAGGCAATCCTCTCCGGATCTCGGACCAGCATAGGATCATATATAACTCTTAGATAAGCAGCTTGCCTCACTCCTCTTTTGTGGATCAGTAGGATTCAGGCCTGAATAACAGCTACCAGTGATGTTGCCTGATGGATCAGACTCATCCGGCTGGTCTATTCAATTAGATCTAACATATCTACTTCCTAAATCTATCGTACATGCTATCAAGAAACTATGGGGATAGAAAGTAGGGGACGACATGATGGTTTACCTTCGCCATTGTAGCTAAGAGAGACTTGTCGGGGGCAGAGAAGAACAGGACCTCGTTGCGAAGCTGGTGACTCGCATGCGGAACTCTGCCCAGAGCCAAAGGACAGCAGCTTTTGCGTCGTGCCTCTAAGCTCGCAGGTGAGGTAGATCCATGGAACCGCTGCCACTGTCGGTGTCGACAGAGAAAAAGAGGGTGGTGTTTTCCTGGTAGGTGACAAAATAGAGGAGGCGACTCTCCGTTTTGCCGCGAAACGCAACCTCCAGTTCCCAATCTCCTCGCCTCATCCTCGCGTGTTTTACATCACTAGGACCTGGCTCCACAGAACCAAATTTGAGCGTTTCCTGTTTCTCTCAGGTCTGGTCGAGCACTGCTTTACGTACTATCGTGCTGACAACAACGCATGCCCAGCCTAGGACATCAATCACTCGGTTTTTGCATCCAGTGGACATGTTTGGAGAGGATGCGGGCTACCAATCATTCCATAGACATGGTAGTGACCTTGCGGGGTTGTGCCTGATTCAGCCATTCAACGGCTCGTGCACCCATAGGCGGGGCTACAAGTTGGGGGAGGGAGTCCAAAGGATAGCTGCAGCGCCGCCTCGTTAGTTAGGAGCCTAAGATCTTGGGAAGAAGAATAAGGCTGGGTCTCGTGCGGCTTGACTAGGTTGTAGCCATGTCTTTGGTATACCAAGTCAACCCATACCAACACTAATATGTGATTATGTGTCAGAAAAGTTGTGGTATTATTTGACGTCGAGCCAATAATTTTGTTTTGCAATTCTCTCTTCTCCAAAGATGTGGAATGCATATGAAAATAATATTATCACATATATAACTGCCTTTATTTTCTTAAAACTCCATTTTATATAACACGAGCTAAAAGAATTATGTGGACGAAAAAAGAACAAATTCGTAAGAGTTTACACATTGATGACCGGAAATGCTGCGGAAAACAACTTGTAACTAGAATTCTAGCTTGAAAAACATTAGTCTGATCAAATGTACAAAAATATGAAATGAAGAAATGTCACCCTAATTCAGACATGACTTACCCAAAAGTTGCGCTTTTTACATTTTTTTTTTGCAATTTACTCTTTTTCAAAGATGTGGAATGCATATGAAAATAATTTTTATAACATACACAAAAGCCCTCTTTTGCTTGAAAGTCCATTTTATAGAACATGGGCTAAAAAAGTTATGTAGACGAGAAAAAAACAAATTTGTAAGAGTCCTACACTTGGAAGACTCGAAATGCTTTGGAAAACAACTTGTAACTGGAATGCTGCTTTGAAAAACATTAGTCTGGTGGAATGTAAAAAAGAAGGGAGTGTCTAGGTCTTAGGCGCATGAGAACTTCTTATGTCTAAGTCGCTGATATCATTTTACTATTTGTGCTAATTTTCAGTTAAAACCTAGTTATAACTTATATAATTTATACTAATTCTTAGTTGCAACCTAGTTACAACCTAGTTGTAACTCATGTGGAAGTCCCACGTTGCACAAATCACGAGGTAAATCTAATAGCAAGAGAGGTGACCGAAACCTAAGAAGTGCTCATGCGCCTGAGAACTAGCAAATCCGAAAAAAAATATAGAACCAAGAAGTGTCGTCCTAATTCATACATAACTTGCACAAAAAATCTCTACTGTCTAAAAAAGAACTACGTCGTCCTTTTCGTCCAACCCCCGACGCTCCGTCCCGTGATCCCGCAAGGAAAAAAGGGCTCGACCCACGCACGTCTCCCTCCCGCTCGTCCCAGCTACTCCTGCCTGCTTCCCACCCCGCCGCCAGCAGTGGCCTCCTTTCCCCACCCCCCACCCACCCTCCCGGTCGCGGTGGCCGCAGTCTAACGACCCCTTGCCTGCTCTCCGCCTCTAGCCCCTTCCACCATGCCCCGCCGGCTAGCCCCAGCCGCTCGGGCTCCCCCATCAAGGCCAAGGCTCCTTCCTCCTAGGCATCTTCCTGATTCGGCTCCTCCTAGGGTTTCCCACCACCTCCGCGACCCGATTCATGTCGCCGTCATGATTCTGCAGCGGATCTCATGGTGTGGTCTGATCCCAGGAGACGAGTGAGGTGGGTCGGCCCAACTTCGGGCATCTCGGCGTTGCTCGGGCTGGAGATACTCCTTGCGGCGACGAAGAAGATGGTTGGCATCGGGTACACCACGTTGCTCGCTGGCCAGATCAACAGTTCGGCAATGTCGTCCCCAAGGTACACGACACTCTTTCTCAATGTCGTCCCCAAGGTACCCCGCTCTCTTTCTCATTCCTTATTTTTGTATATAAGGTCATTACTTGTTTGCTGAATGTATTCTCACAATGGACTGAGTGTGGTTTGTAGTCTCACAATCCCTTTGTATCTCTGTTATTGGTTCTTGCTATTATGGCCGTGCCCTGGGGGGCCATACCACCCCGGTTGCCGTGGTTTGATCAAATACATCTGCACCTGCAAATCACCTGGACCGCTTGTGGCTAGCCATCTGCAAAGACAGACTCCCCAGTTCTGTTTTCACGGAACGTGCTAAAGCTGAAGTAGGTGACACCATTATCTAGGACATGCTATGGTCAAAGCATACTGAACATTTGATTGTATACATTCATGGACCCACGACGTACCATGTTGCTTCAGTCATAGTACTCAATATCAAGAGTAGTATCACTGTACCAAATCTACCATGGACGCGAGAAATTACTAGCACGTTAAGCGTGCAGGAACATCTTGCCTATTATTTGGTTGTTCTATTTTGTTTTTGGTGCCCTTTTTATTGTTCTGATGCTGCCTTGCGTGACATAATTATAGAATAGTAAACATAGGCAACTAATGATGACAAATATATTTCAAGCGATCAGTCCGCTTTATAGAAGATAAGTATGGTCTGAGCCGTGACGCTGCAAAATTTAGAAAATACCGACACCCTGCAATATAATTAGCATATAAGTCAGTAGTTCATACGAATTTATGATCTTTAAGTGGGTTATGTAGGTTCACTGACACTGGAACGAATCTTGGGGACATCATCTGATGGTGATGAGCGGGGTGGTATAGCCACCGGGTGGTAAAAAAATCCACACTCTTTTGTTTTTTTGTTTCTTAACGTGTAATTGCTGATACAGTTTGCTGACTTAAGTAGTAGAAATAATCATGTCCCTTCTACATTAGTGATCTTTAATGTCTTTCACGTGAGCAGATAGATCACGGGAGATCGACCTGTGTGGGATCAGAATGTTTGTAGAGATGAATTGATCAAATAAATAAGATGAATTGATCGAATAAATATTTGTGGTATGCACAGTTTCGGTCAGCTCTCAGGAGTAAAGATGCTACCACCCTATTTTCTCGCTGCCACATGCATGCCATCACATCATGCAAGATGTGTAGGAAGTAATATGGTCTGAGCCGTGATGCTGCAAAGTTTAGAAAATACGACACCCCGCAATATAATTAGCATATAAGTAGTAGTTCATGTGAATTTATGAGCTTTAAGTGGGTTATGTAGGTTCATTGACACTCTGGAACGAATCTTGAGGACATCATCTGATGGTGATGAGAAGGGTGATATAGCCACCGAGTGGTAAAAAATCCACACTATTGGTTTTTGGTTTCTTACCGTGTAATTGCTGATACTGTTCGCTAACTTAAGTAGTAGAAATAATCATGTCCCTTCTACATTAGTGATCTTTAATGTCTTGTACGTGAGCAGATAGATCGCTGGAGATCGACCTGCGTGAGATCAGATTGTTTGTAGAGATGAATTGATCATATAAATAACAAGAGGATTCATGGGGCTGCACTAAATAGCATCGCCATCTAAGGTATGTCGTTTCTTAATTTTTGTTCCATTCCCCATCCTAGATTCTTGGTCATACTAGCATAGTCAGTATGTAACTCGACTCTTATTAGAAAGGTAATGAATATAAGGGACATGGGACCATATTTAGCAACCGTTTCAAAGATATGGTTGGGCATAATAACATCCTTGGAGGTGGTTGCTAATATAGGATCAATATCTCTGGTGGTTGGCAATTCCAAGCTTGATTTAGGATATGAATTTTCGTACTTCATAGATTTTAGGGAAACAATACATAAGGAAGCATTTATTAATTTACCAATATATTCACTTCCCACGAAACCAGGCGTTGTACTCCCTCTGATCCATAGTAAGTGTCTCTCATTTTGTACTAAGATAGTACAAACTTTATACTAAATGAGCAACACTTATTATGGATCGGAGGGAGTATTATATTTGTATTCCTCCGCATCCTTTTTTTCATTGGTGGCGATGCTGCCATCCTTCCCGTGTCAGTAAATCGTGGTGGAAAGGAGTATAAACGGTAGGAGGCGCTGGCGTCCAACCACTCGGGGAATAGATTTTTTTGCCAAAATGTTCACTTCATTTGCTCTTTTGTTAGAAAAAATAACTACAGACTTTGGAGACGTGAGGAAAGCTCTTGATGTTCGCAGGCAATTTACTTTGTCGAGGTCGTTGTCATGTTACTCCTGCTATGTAGTATGCCAACTTCATTACTAGAGCTGATATTATATAAAGCACATCCTTTTTCAAAACAATTCTTGGTGGTCCACCCTTTCTATATGGATGTAAGACATTTGGTATTGTAAGTTTCTTTTTTCCTCACATTGTCCCTTTGTTTTTTCACCAAAAGTGTCTAAATTTAAACACATACATTGATGTAACTTGTGCCTTGAGTTTATCTGTTAGGCCACAAATTCAACTCTTTTTATCAATTGGATTGCATGAATGTGGAGTCCAGTACTTCATTATGTCTATCCCTCCCTATCGAGACAGTAATTTGAAGGTTTGGACCTCCCTAGCATAAGCTTATCCTGGAGTACTAAATAACCTTTTGTGAAAATACTACTTAATAGCATGCATGATGTTGTTGTTTGCCTATATGGTTGTACGTAATAGAAATAATTCTCAAGGACCATGACATAGAACAACTAAGATGATAAATGTGCTTCGTACCATACTATAGGTTAGCAATTTATATCCTTCTTTTATATTACACACGGTAGTTGGTTAAGAGATTGTAACCATATGTTTGGTATTGTAATCAGCAAGCCTTTTGAGGTGATGGGGCATGCCAAGTTGGTGAGGTATGATCCAGTTAATGTCAGCTCTAGCCATCCTCCAAAGTCACCGCCCGTGGAGACGAAGCTTCCACGCATGCTTCATGAGCTATAACCTGGTTCGTCATGCACGATGAAGATATCCAGGAAGGCGATGAATCCTAATGGGTAATTGAACTGTTAAATTCCTGCAAGATTTACATGAATTTGTGTGTGAAAATTTCATTACTTCTGGATATCCATGATATGTAAACACAGTAGATTGGAAAATAAGTGCCAACTTTTTGTTTCTTTTTTCATAAAGGCTGCATAGACATATAGTGGAATCACTCGGTCGTCTAGATTGTTCGTGAAGTAATTGTTAGTACACACCTTCGTGTTTTAGTTGGTTTTCCACTTTTAATTGCTATCGTGAAGTTAGTTTCTTCCTTTCATCTTTGTTTTCCTAGGTGAACGGTGATACAGTAATTTTTTAGATATGCCACATGTGCTGGTTCCTTTGGAATGGATCGGTAAAAATGATTTCGTCACATGAATGATTTTGTCCTATTTTCCTCCCCCGGTATCCAGTGCAATTGTGGACATGGAAGATTCATATGCATATATTTTAGAGTTTTTCTATTATAATGAAAATATAGGCGAGTTTCAGTACGTTGCATGTTTTGAATTTGACAGTGTTGACAACAAATAAGTTAAGTTTTTGTAACTCTTCCCATTTGTAGAACAACTTTGATTGCTTATGATAAGATGACCTGCTGGCAAATTCACGTCTGTTCACTTTGACCAAGAAAATGAATTCATTTCACAGCAACATTTTTATTGTCAACTTAACCGGAAGTGAGTTAAGTTACTACATATTGCTTCTTTGAGCTGAAAGTTTGGGGGTGATTTGATGCTGGTAGTAATAGGAGAAAAATAGTTGCTTTTGTTGGAGGCCTTGATTTGTGTTGTGGGAGTTACTTACAAATTTTCTGACTCCTTTGTGATTTTCTTATGTCTTGTTAGACACTTACTGGAATCTTCTTGGTTTTGACTTATAGATTTTTACAAAGAACATCCTCTGGTCCTAATATAGGACCTTTTGGCAAATCAATTTAGCTTGCAAAAACATTTTATATTTACAAACAGGGATTACTAATTATTCTCTTCACCTATTTGCAGGTAGATGCCTGGGGCCAAGGGAACCATGGCATAACTTGTATACCAACATTGATGGCCCAACAACTTATGAAATTATGCCTAGCTTCGAGGAACTTCTAAGCAAAACTCCTTGGTACTAAAATGGTTGGTACATCATACGATGAAGCACTTCTGAGTACTCTTGATATGATTCCGAGGTGTGGCATGTCAACTTACAAAATTTCTATAACTGGAGAGAATATCTCATTGGAAAAAATTTCAACTTGTGGGTTTTATTTTTCTTGATAAATCTCGTGGAATTAGTGGAATCTATGAATTTAGTCTGTACAAGGTATAATTTCTTGGATAAATGCTTATCGAAGTTACTTCGGGCGTTGGAAATCATGGTTTGAATATCTTGAGAAGCGTTTTAATGGAGACTCACAAAATTCCAACAAGTTGCGTGAAAAGGGCAACTCTGCAGGAGATGATCTCTGGTCTCTAGGGAATTGGCAGCACAACATACACAGTGTTATCCATCATCAAGGTGCATTTTTTTTGTTGGGAGCATGTTTGTACTCTGTAGTATTAAGTCTATCCATCAGAAATAACCAGGTCAATGTTTTTGTTTTGGAGGGACATTTGGAAGCCCAAATTCAATTTGAAGGGATCAGGTGCTGAAGCTTTAGAGAAGGCAAGCTTATAGATCCTTTAATTTCAATACCAGCCGGAACCTTGAATAAAATGCAGCCTGAAAAAATGTACACAACATAGAGGTCGTATGATCATCAAAGGCCTAAGTGGAGAAACGGGTCTACCAGGTCCTAATGATCTAATAATACTGGCATGCTTTTGAAAGAAGGAAACGAAGTATAGGTCATGCTCTGGACAGGATCAATTGGAAGTAGCACACCATCCTATGGTCATCCACTTAAGAGTATGCCCACGGTGGTGACTTAAAATCATCCACTTACAGTTTTACTATTGTACAAGAAAGTTGGGCTCTAGAAGACATTGTTCACCAGGATTTAAGCTTCATAAAATTTATGTTTATTACCATATAATCATACTATTTTAGTTTTTTGTGAGAATATCTCTATAATTCTGCTTGAGTCGATGTGGAAATATCCGCTAGGCGACCCTCACATTATTTATGGGTACCTGGTGGTTTCTTTCCGTAGCAACGCACGGGCACTTTACTAGTATGAAACAAATAAATGTCACCCTACTTCAGACATGCCCTACCCTAAATATCTCTACTATATAATATTCATTGCGGTGGTTTTTGTCGCACATGACGAAATTTTTGGGGACGATTTTGCCCCTGCACCAAATAAGAAATTACCCGCGTGTGCCATCTATGTAAAAAAAAAGGGTTCGCGACCGCTGCCATCTCCCTCGTTCCCCCATCGAGCACCTCCCTCAGGCCGAGCGCTGCCAAGGCCATTCGCCCGCGACTCCCTTCTACGAGCCACGACGGCCGGCCTGCTCGCCGCTCACGCCGGCGCCTTCCCTTGCCACGGGCGCCGTCGAGCCCACCTCCCTCCTCGTCGAGATCCCCTCTGCCCCTGAGCCATCCGCTGACCGCCACCGCCCAGAACTCCTCCCGCCTTCCCGCGGCCGCGTCCCACGCCGTTGACGTAGTCTGCGCGCCCCCGTCCCCTCTGCTCGAGCTCCGGCGCGCCCGCCTCTGTGTACTCCGTCGACCGCCGCCCGGAGCTCTGTTCGCGTCTCGCTAATCCAAAGATCGGAATCATCTCCACTGGAAGAATCAACCGAAAGGAGCGCAAGATAAAGCGGTCGGGTCGCTTGCTTGCTTGCTCTGCTTTCACGAACCTGGCTTCTTGGACGAGAGGAAGGGATCTGACACGGAGGAGATCTCCACGTCCTCGAACGGCGCGGGGAGGTTCAGATCAATGAGGTCCAGCGCTTTGATCGTGGCGCCGGCAGATCGGCAGCGCCCGACGCAGCCACGACGGCGGCGGCGTAGCTGGACCGCTTGTGGCCGCCCGAGCCTTGCGACGCCAAGACGCGGTAAAGGCGAGCGTCGCGCGGCCGAGCCCTCATCGGCGCCACCGCCATCGCATTCCGCCAATGGCCGCAGGTGGGTGGGAGGAGGAGGAGGATGGAGTGGCGCGCAGCCGCCGCCGCGCGCGCGTGGTGGCGCGGTGGCCTCTCAGGGCCTGGTACGATCAGAACACCTCCTTGCACGCGGGCCACTGGAACTCCGTCCGCTTCTGCACGAGGACCTTGTCGCTCTCGTCGTTGGAGTCATCGGCGTAGGCGTACGTCCAGGGCACCGCGGGCCAGGAGTCGCGGGAGAGCATCATGAGGGAGCGCGCGACGTCCTCCTCGGGCATGGCGGCGTTGGAGACCGAGCTGACCGGCTCGGCGTAATCGCCCGATCCGACATGCGGCGAACATGAGGTATTCATGCTGTTCTCTAATTAATTAAGGTTATCAGTGTTGAAGAAGAGGAGTAAATATCGAGGCGATGGTTCTCGCTACTGATTTTCTAAAAAAAATGTTTATATGCTTCAGGGTTAGGCTGTGGTTTTGCCTCTCCATAATCACCTCAATCCAAATCTCTCTCAGATTTGCGATACCGCTCGTCGTTAACTTGCCTCAGGAAAGGCAGAGTTTTTAGGGTTGGCTGACGCTAGAATGCTCCAGGTTAGTACTCATGCTTCTCTGTGTGCATTTCCCTGATGGTTAAAAGAAATTTGAAGCCTTCCCTAATATATTTCTCAAAGGCTGCTAGCCTATATATTGCTCAAAGCGTGCTAGACTTTGTAGATGTAGTCGTCGGCTTAAATACATATATACATTATACATTTCTTGTAACTTCACTGTTATGACAATTGAGATATCACGCTTGCGATTATTAACATGTTGTCACTAGAAAAAAAGATAAAATATATGTATTATATTACAACATATTCTCCGTCCGAGAAGTGACTTCGTTTGGCTACTCAGTATTTCCAAAACCACTGCCTAAACTTCAGTATTGTGATGCCTGATCATGGATACCTATGTAGATTACACTGTGTTGCCACCTCAATCCAAACGAAGCCACCTCTCGGACAAAATATATATAATATATGTTGTCACTAGAAAAAAATCGTGTTTTTGGAGACTAGACTTTCAAAGTTCTAGGCGAGCATGGATATGATTTTATATCCTATATATTTAATTTCTTCATATATCACATTGTCCTTTTGTGCAGGTAAACTGTTTGATAATTTTACTAGGACGGAACAGTTTATCTTTTATATTCCCACCAGCAACACAAATTATTATCTCCTGGAAAAATCTATTGGACTATTTCTATATAATTTGAACCATGTTTCATATCTACTAAAGTGTCATTTCTTGGTTCTTAAGATTAAGATGTTTTAATATTGCTACTTGAAGTTATCTCCAGGATACAATGGAAATTAAATCTTAGTAAATAAGAGACACTTACTGCCTCTTTGTTTCTATACACATGAATCATGAATTGTGTTTCTTATTCAGGTGCTTCCTGTGCATACGATGTTCGTTTTAATTCTATACATTTTATGAACAGAGTAGAATCTTTTTAGTACTTAGTGTATCTTTGTTTCTATATACATGAATTGTGTTTCCTATCCAGGTGCTTCCTATGCATATGATGTTTGTTTCAATCATATACATTTTATAAATGGAGTAGAATCTTTTTAATATTTTGTGTATCTTTGTTTCTATATACATGAATTGTGTTTACATATGATAAGAAAAAGCCAAGGGACCGTGGCAACGTACGGGCCTTCAACTAGTATGTACATTATATGTTGCTCCTATGCGGCTACGTACACAGGAGGCAAAGCATCATGAGTAGTCGGCGGTTCCGTCTCTACAGCCGGCGGTACTTTAGCAGTAATCGTCCGCGGAGGCGAGAGGTCGCACCGGCAAACGGGGCACGTCGTGTGCGAGTGCAGCCACATGTCGATGCACTCCACATGGAAGAGGTGTTTGCACGTTGGCAGCTGCCGCACCATCTCGCCGTCCTCAAGGTCCTCCAGACACACAGAGCACAGCTTATCGGTCCCGGACTCGAGGTCGGCACTTCCCTCGGTTCCACTTGGCGAATACGGGAACGTGGGCAGTGCGTCGATCCTGGCCTTGGCGAGCCCGAACCGGCACGGCGGCCGCGGCGCGCCCGCCGTAGTAACCTCATGCTCGGCACTCCTCTGTTGCTCGACGCGCCAGCTCTCGGGCACGAAGCACTCTGCGAGTGTGAAGGCAGCCAACACCAGGCCGGCGAACACGAATGCCTTCCAGTAGCCGACGGTGGCTACGAGCACACAGAACACGAGCATCGACACAAAGGTCACGGCGACGCCGTAGCATGCTCGACGCCTGCCGTTGTCGTTCCCGCGGAACCACGCCCCGAGCCTCGCCAACAGGTCCGACATGATCGCTCACTAGCGTTTGACGTATTGGCCCGGTGAACTTGCACTAAAGTTCACTCCTGCTGCATGTCCAGGTTGACTTGTGCAAAGTAGCTAGGTGTTCTGACACGCCAATATATAGTCTGCGGTTGAGCTCGCTCCAGAATAGGGCGCAGTGCTAGAGAGATTAGGCGCGGCGGGCGCCGCCCTTACCTGCCTGGCGCGCGGAAGATAAGCTCGGCGTCTTTGATGAAAAATGCACGGTACGTCTCTTTAACGTTCATATTCTCAGCTCCCATTCTGGCCAACTTTCATTCGCTGCCCATTAGCTTATTGTTAGCATGGTAAGGGTACAGGAGCCCTGCTTTTTACCCACGACGACTACACTTTTTTTTTCTACAAAGACGACGACCACACGTAGCAGCATATATAGTAAAATGGCAATGGATATTTGAGGAGATACGTCAACAATAGCGAGTTAGCCACTAGCCAGCCGGGAGCAATTTTCAGATTCCACCGGCCCTGATAGAGTGTCCGGCGGCCACCATACGGTGCTTTGCCCGTATTAAGAAACACAAATATTTAGTCGTAAAATCAGAATCTCCACCACTAAAATCATGGCCAGCCATAGAGTCCGGCCACCAAAAGGCCACCAAGTTTAGGCATCGCAATACATCACATATGCACAGAAATCAGTTTTGGATCCTTAGGATGTGCTTACGAGCTGCACCAAACCACAAGCCTTCACGTCGGGGTCCATATTGCTCGTGTTGGCAACAAAGATCTCCACCTCTTGTTTCATTTTTGCAACCACACTCGTGCCATCTCCGATAACACCTTGATCTTGAGGTTTCGGCGTTGATCTTGTCGGACTCAAACTTTTGCCTCTTTAGTCTCAAGCTTCTTGTTTTGCACTACAAAGTAGGCTCTCCACCGGTCCGTCTAGATACACAACGCTAGCCCCCTCTCTCGCCCCTCCTCCCTCCCCCCTCCCCCAGAGCGATGGGGCAAGGCCGCTGGCCGCTGCCCGGTTGGCGCCGACAGAGGCAGATGGCTTGGAGGCGAGTTCGGGGATCCATCCCTCCCGGCGGCGGTGCACCAATGGCGGTGGATGTCCAGCTACAGCTAGGAGCGGTCGACGCAGCGACACGGCCTTGGGCAGCAGGGTAGCGTCGGCCGTGCCATGGCAGCCTAGATCGGGCCCTTTGAGACGAGATCGGCCTTGTGGGCCTAGATCTGTGTAGCGAGCGGGTCTGCCCTGCTCTCCACGTGTTTTCTAGGTGGCGGAAATGTAGTCTGTGCAGGGATCAGCGGCCACCATCACCAGCTAGTTCTGCGTGGTTGTGGGCTTTACGGGCCTGTCTGGGCCCTCTTGGGACAAGTGTGCCTTCGTGGAGGCTTTATTGGCCCGCTGGTCTGACCGCACCCTGTTGAGAATATAAATATGTTGTCAATCGTCTTTCCATCAGTTCGGAATTTTTGAACAATTGGCTAGGGCAATAATTCAATATGGTATCAGAGACACCGACACGTCCTAGGCGCGTGAAAAAAAGGGACACCAGCCTCGACGTGAGGGGGAGTGTTGAGAATATAAATATGTTGTCTACCGTCTTTCTATCAGTCTGGACTTTTGAAATAATTGGCTAAGGCAACAATTCAATACACCCAACTAGTACTAGTGTGCCTACGGTCGCGTCTGGTCGAGCATCGTCTTTGGCGGAGGAGGCCATTCCCTCCCACGTGGTTGTGGTTGGCTTTCCTTCTTGAAGGTGTTTTTTGGTGCTTGACGAGTCCTTGCTAGGAGTATGGTTGTATTTCTCCGTTGGGCGCAATAGTTGCGGGTCACTTACGCTTTAGTTGCTCCACCTCTTTCACCATTTTGCTTTTTCCTCATGTTTCTTTTGGGCGTGAGGTTGTTGCCGTCCCAGCATTTTCTTCGTTTCGAGACTCGTGATTGTATCTTGTGGTTGCTATATTAATATAGCTATACGAAAGGCTATTTTGAGAAAAAGTAGCTCTCCACCTTTCACTATCCTTTTGGTGAATTTGGAGCTGAATATATGGTGGTGGTGCGCCTCAACACATTATGGGTATTAGTGATATCAAGATCAAGACTTAAGACGGTGAGGAGCTGGTGCTCCAGTACCATGAGAGTAAGGAAGGATAAAAACCTGATGATGAAGGACATGAATACAAATAATTATCTGTACAATCTGCATGTGAACAACATTCCATGTGGAACTAGATGACATGTTCAGGTTGGGCAGCCGACTCCAAGTCCAATATACACAGGTGTTCGCATGAAGATGATGACATCAACAAGACAACATATTCGGGAATGTGAAGTTTGTTAAAGTTATGTTGAATATATTTATATAATACAATTGGACCTAGATTATGTGTATGTTAAGTATGTTTCAAACACTTATAACCTAGCCTAATATATATAAGAGTAGCCAAAATAGACTAGATGCAATCTGAAGGTTACACACGAGATTACAATTGAGGCCGGTCTGGTGTCCGTGGAAAGAGCTTGACCGATGTGGTGCTGGTAACAATGATGTGTCTGTTGATCTTGACACACTTGTGATCCATGATGTTGTGAATAGTTCATGAGGATGAGAAACCCTAGTTAAGCATGCCCGCGAAGGTAACTCTCGGATAAGCAGCTTGCCTGGTGATGAAGGCAATCCTCTCTTGATCTCGGACCAGCATAGGATCATATGTAACTATGAGATAAGCAGCTTGCCTCACTCCTCTTTTGTGGATCAGTAGGATCCAGGCCTGAATAACAGCTACCAGTGATGTTGCCTGATGGATCAGACTCATCCGGCTGGTCTATTCAATTAGATCTAACATAACTACTTGCTAAATCTGTCGTACATGCTATCAAGAAACTATGGGGATAGAAAGTAGGGACGACATGATGGTTTACCTTCGCCATTGTAGCCAAGAGAGACTTGTCGGGGCCGGAGAAGAACAGGACCTCGTTGCGAAGCTGGTGACTCGCATGCGGAACTCTGCCCAGATCCAAAGGTCATCAGCTTTTGCGTCGTGCCTCTAAGCTCGCAGGTGAGGTAGATCCATGGAACCGCTGCCACTGTCGGTGTCGACAGGGGAAAAGAGGGTGGTGTTTTTCTGGTAGGTGACAAAATAGAGGAGGCGACTCTCCGTTTTGCCGCGAAACGCAACCTCCAATTCCCAATCTCCTCGCCTCATCCTCGCGTGTTTTACATCACTAGGACCTGGCTCCACAGAACCAAATTTGAGCGTTTCCTGTTTCCCTCAGTTCTGGTCGAGCACTGCTTTACGTACTATCGTGCTGACAACAACGCATGCCCAGCCTAGGACATCAATCACTCGGTTTTTATGTTTGGAGAGGATGCGGGCTACCAATCACTCCATAGACATGGTAGTGACCGTGCGGGGTTGTGCCTGATTCAGCCATTCAACGGCTCTTGCACCCATAGGCGGGGCTACAAGTTGCGGGAGGGAGTCCAAAGGATAGCTGCTGCGCGGCCTCGTTAGTTAGGAGCCTAAGATCTTGGGAAGAAGAATAAGGCTGGGTCTCGTGCGGCTTGACTAGGTTGTAGCCATGTCTTTGGTATACCAAGTCAACCCATACCAACACTAATGTGTGATTATGTGTCAGAAAAGTTGTGGTATTGTTTAACGTCGAGCCAATAATTTTGTTTTGCAATTCTCTCTTCTCCAAAGATGTGGAATGCATATGAAAATAATATTATCACATATATAAATGCCTTTATTTTCTTAAAACTTCATTTTATATAACACGAGCTAAAAGAATTATGTGGACGAGAAAAGAACAAATTCGTAAGAGTTTACACATTGAAGATCGGAAATGCTGCGGGAAACAACTTGTAACTGGAATGCTAGCTTGAAAAACATTAGTCTGATCAAATGTACAAAAATATGAAATGAAGAAATGTCACCCTAATTCAGACATGACTTATCCAAAAGTTGCGCTTTTTACATTTTTTTTGCAATTTACTCTTTTTCAAAGATGTGGAATGCATATGAAAATAATATTTATCACATACACAAAAGCCCTCTTTTGCTTGAAAGTCCATTTTATAGAACATGAGCTAAAAAGTTATGTAGACGAGAAAAAAACAATAAGAGTCCTACACTTGGAAGACTCGAAATACTTCGGAAAACAACTTATAACTGGAATGCTGCTTTGAAAAACATTAGTCTGGTGGAATGTAAAAAAAAATATGGAACAAAGAAGTGTCACCCTAATTCATCAGACATGACTTGCACAAATTTTTTTGAAACAAATAAATGTCACCCTACTTCAGACATGCCCTATCCCAAAGATATGTACAGTATATGTTGTTCTCCTATGCGGTTACGTACACAGGCGGCAAAGTAGTCGGTTGTTCCGTGTCTACATCCGGCGGTACTTTAGCAGTAATCGTCCGCGGTGGCGAGAGGTCGCACCGACAAACGGGGCACGTCGTGTGCGAGTGCAGCCACATGTCGATGCACTCTATGTGAAAGAGGTGCTTGCACGTTGGCAGCTTCCCCACCATCTCGCCGTCCTCAAGGTCCTCCAGACACACGGAGCACAGCTTTCCGCTCGCGGACTCGAGGTCGTCAGCTGCCTCGGTTCCACTTGGCGAATACGCGAATGTGGGCAGCGCGTCGATCCTGGCCTTGGTGAGCCCGAACCGGCACGCCGGCCGCGGCACACCCGCCGCACCTGCCGTAGCCTGATGCTCAACGCTCCTCTGCTGCTCGACGCGCCAGCTCTCGGGCACGAAGCACTCTGCGAGTGTGAAGGCAGCCGGCACCAGGCCGGCGAACACGAACGCCTTCCAGTAACCGACGGTGGCGATGAGCACACAGAACACGAGCATGGACAGGAAGGTCACCGTGAGGCCGTAGCATGCTCGGCGCCTGCCGTTCTCGTTCCCGCGGAACCACGCCCGGAGCCTCGCCAGCAGGTCAGACATGATCGCTCACTAGCGTTTGAGGTATTGGTCTTGTGAACTTGCGCTTTTAGGCCTACAGTTTCACTCTCCTGCTGCATGTACAGGTTGACTTGTGGAAAGGAGGTGTTCTGCGCGCCAATATATAGTCCGCGGTTGAGCTCCTAGAGCGTTGTGCTAGAGAGATCGGGCGCGGCGGCGCCGCCCGTAGCTGCGTGGCGCGCAGAAGATAAGCTCGGCTTCTTTGACGAAAAAACATACACGTTACGTTTCTTTGACGATCGAGAAGTGCATAATCTCAGCCTCGATTCTGGTCAACTTTCATTCGCTGCCCATTAGCCTATTGCTAGCAGCATGGTAAACGATACAGCACGGACACGACGAGCACGCGTGGCCACGTGCACGGAGTAGGACTATAGGTAGCTGCATAGTAAAATGTCAATGGACAGTTGAGGAGAGACGTCAACATTTCAACAATAGCGAGTTAGAGCATCTCTAACGGAGACATAAAAACTCAACTCGTAAAAAGCGAAAAAGTGCTCACGGGTCAAAAAAAAAACGATGATGCGGAACGGAGCTTCAAACCCAAAGTGAACTACGTTGGGCCGACTTTTAGCCCACCATTTCCTTTTATTTTCTCCCTTTATCTTCTTCTCCAGCTTGCCTCAGCCAATCGCCGCATGCGCGCTCCCGCCACCTGGCCACCAGCATGCTCCCGGCGCCCGCCAGCGTGCTCCCGTCGCTGGCCCGCCCTCCCGCTGCCCGGCCGCCGCCTTCCCTCGCGCCACCTTGCCGCGGTGTGCCCTCGCGCCGGCCGGCCGCGACACCACTACGCTGGCCGCTCACCCCCGTGCGCTAGCCGCCCGCGCCCAACGTGCCCCTGCGCCGGCCGCCCCGTCGTTGCCCTGCGCCCGGCCACCCGCACGCCACTGTGGTTCTCTAGTCGGAGCTGGCCGGAGCTCGTGAAATTTCTCGAACCGATTCGCGGGAAAATTGTATAGACATGGTCGAAATCGAATCGGGGACATCGGATATCTGACCGGCGGTGCACGATTTTGTCTAAGCAGTACGAACGGCGGCCGGCAGACATGAGCGGCAGAGGAGTACCATTTCGGCCCTGTATACGTCTCTTGGAGCGCTATATATACCGGTCACGGGATCGGATTTTCAGGCCCCTCTAAATCTTTTACATGTCGGGTTCTTTTTACAGGTTCAGTTATATCGACCAACTGCTCGCGAAACTATGTTCGCATCGGATTTTTACACGTGCCTAAGCTTTACAGGTTCTATTAGAGATGCTCTTAGTCGGGAGCAATTTTCAGATTCCACTGGCCTATAGCGTGTCTCGCGACCACCAAATGATGCTTTGCCCATATTAAGAAACACAAATATATAGTCATAAAATCAAATTCTGCACCACTAAAATCACGATCAGCCATCAAGTGCGGCCACCAAAATGGCACCAAGGGATCAAAGAGATCCCCTCCCCTAGCTCGTCCTCCGCAGGCGACCAGGGGTCTTCATCGCGACCGCACCCAACCCCTTCCCCCTGCCCCTGCCGCCGCCAGCATGCTCCGCCGGCCAAACCCCATGCGATGCCGGCGGCGGCGGATCTCCTAGTCTACGCCCACAAGAAGGCTGTGTGGGGTGGCTCTGCATCGCGGCGGGTGACTTCAGCGATGGCCATCTTCCCCTCGCGGTGGGTCGGCGACCGTGGCCGAGGAGTCCCCTCGTGGTGGAGGCGGCGGAGCATAGAGGCGCTACCTCCTCCTCGAGCGATGGCAGTGGCGATGGCTTCTTCTTGCGACCCCTTTTGGCGGTTGTCTTTGGCTCCAACGGCAGTGCAGGTGGGCGGACGACGCTTCGGTGCAGGTACGAGTAGTGGCGGGGTGGACAGGCGCTGCCAGTTTGGTGGTGCAGGTGGCGGTGCTCTTGGCTCTGGCCTTCGGCTCTACGTGCCCAAATCTAGGCCCTTTTGGGCCCGATCTAGGTCAGGTCGGGTCGGTCAGGCTCTGACGCGCCACCTCTGGTTGGACTGAGGAGTAGGTGGCGATGTGGGTGGTGGTGTCGGCACTGCATCTGCTGTAGGCTGTAGCGAGGTGGCGGAGCTTCACGAGTCCAATCTGGACCTGGCTAGGACTTGGGCGCCCAACCAGAGGGTAGCAACGGCGGTGACCTACATGCTGCAACATGGTGACGGGGACTTCACGAACCCAACTTGGGTCCGGCCAGGCCTGCTCAGCCTGGTGTGTCCTTGCTGTCGCGTCCGGTCGGCACCCGCCACTAGAGGTGGAGGACATCCTCTAGGTGTCCATGATGCAACTTCCCTCCGACTCTATTGTTTTCCCTCGTGTGTGCTTGTCCTGGCGTCTGGCCGGCTACCACCTATGGCGGTGAAGGTTGTTCCCTCTCGCGTGGATGCAATACTGTCGCCCCTTGTTTATGACTCTTTTTATCAATCCGGCCAGCCTCGCAGTGTTGCCATGGTGAGACGACGATGGTGACTACAAGACCGTGGTGGCGCATATTGGTGGGTGCAATCTTGGTGGAGCGCTTCGATTTGTCCAGGGTGGTGGTTTATGGGGGCCGAGAGAAATCCTATCGGCGTTGCCGGTACCAACTCGGCGACGCCTGTGGGTGCCACCGTTCCTTCTTGAAGAGCGTAGGGTGCTCCTCTTCCACAACTCCCTCCGTGTGCCTGGAGAAATCCAAGGACCATTCCAGGTAGCAACGTCGTCATCGTCACATTCCTTCTAGAAGGTGTTTCTTGGTACACGGCGATTCAGAGGCTTGGGAGCATGGTGGGACTTATCAGGCGTAGTGATCTCGGTGCAACATTGCTTTTGTCTATCCGGGGCTATCATCATTACTTTGTCTTTTCTTTCTCTTGGGCTAGATTGTGTTATTTGTCCCAGCAGTGGTCCCAATCTTGTAACGTGTGATTGCTATATTAATATAGCAGAGCAAAATCCCGTTTCGAAGAAAATGGCACCAAGTTTCGGCATCACAATACATCACGTAATCAAGTATGCACATAAATCAGTTTTGGATCCCTAGGAAGTTCTTACTAGTTGCACCAAACCACAAGCCTTCACTTTGGGGTCTGTCGGTGTCCCCTGAAGGAACATGGGTCCAACAAGCCCTGAGTTCATGAGGGAGGCTGAACACGCGTTCCAAGTGAACTCGGCGACGGCAGCGACGGCGGAGCAAGGGCACGACAGAGAGTAAATACGGTTTTTTTACCCAGGTTCGGGACCCTCGTGAGGAGGTACAACCCCTACTCCTTCTTTGTTGTATTGCTCATGTGCTTCGCAAGGGTACAATGTTGGATGAATGTATAGGGTTTTAGATCTCTAGGATCGACATGTTCTAAGGTAGGAGAATGTCTCCTTATATAGAGGCATCGGGCCTCTTCCCCCAATTCTTGGGTGGGAAGGTTCACCACATTGCCGCCCTTCGAGGTCCCTGTATACAAGGCTACTTTGTGTGGACTTGGTCTTGCACGTCGGGGACCTCTCCCTCCTACTATAAAGTGAGCTTCGTTCGCGTCGCTTGTCCCTGTCCGGGCCATAGGATCTCTACCTTGCGCCAAAATGACAATGGAGAGGACTACCAGTGCTGAGGTCGTCCATCCCGCTTTAGCACCGAAGGGGTCGAGCCAGCTTTTTCTTTACCGAGGCGGACTGGAGGGTATGCAGGGTTGCAGTGCCCTTTGTAGGGGTTCGTAGCATGGAAAACAAAAAATTTCTACCGCATACAAACAAACAAGCCAAGATCTATCTACTAGATTGTAGCAACGAGTTGATAGAATAACTCACCCTCGAAGATTCCAAAGTGTTTAACAAGAGCGGATTCTCGTGGGTGATGTAGTCGTACTCTTGCCGATCTCAAGATCGTGTAGACGATCCTTCCGGCCAAGGCGGCGGCAAAGGCGGAGGTTGTAGCACTCTCCTCGTGATTCCGGCAGCACAGCGGCGTGGTACCGGAAGTAGAGGGGAGATCTCGCAGGGCTTCGCCTTAAGCCGGAGCGAGTATGGTGGACTATGAAATAGGCCTTGGCGATCTAGGGTTTAGAGGCACCAAGGGAGGAGTCTACCCGGCGGCTAGGGTTAGGGTTTCATCCCAACTCGGCAAGTTGGTGGTGCCCTAGGCGGCGGCAGCAGGGGGTGGTGGCGCCGGCGGCTTGGGGCTAGGGTTTTGGGTGGTGGAGGTGTAGGTCTAGAGGGGCAGCCCTGCCCCTCCTTTTATAGGTGGGAGGGTGCGGCCAAGGGGGAGGGAGTCCTCCCCCAACTCGGCCACCTTGGCCGGCGGTGGAGGCAGAGGAACTCCTCCCCAAGTAGGTTTCCTACTCTCCCTCCACCAAGCAAACTTGCCGTCTGACTTTTCAAATTGGCGTTTGAGTTTTCAAACTAGGATTTGATTTATCCCTTTATTTTGCTCAGCGATGACACCTAGTACATGATGCAACCATTCCAACTTGTTATGACACATTCATGTACCCTTACCCTCCGGAGTGCCGGACCTTCCGGACCCTTCTAGAACATTCCCAATGAAAACACCGGAATCATTCTCCAACCCCGAAACAGTAATTTCCTTATATGAATCTTATTCTATGGACCATTCCGAATCTCCTCGTGATATACCGGATCCCATCCGAGACTCCAAACAACATTCGGTCTCTTACTCATCATTCCATAACTACTCATCAACATCGAATCCTTAAGTGTGTCTCCCTACGGTTCGTGAATTATGCGGACATGATTGAGACACTATGTATCCTTCCAGTGATGGTGATATGCATGATCTCATGGTCGAAGGAATTAGGTTACTATGTATCAGAAAGCATATAGCAATTGAACTATTAAAATGACTTGATCTTTATGCTACGCTTATCTATAGGAGTATGTCCATCATATCATTCTCCTAACGATATGATCTTGTTGTTAATAACATCTCAATGTTCATGACAGGAAAACCACAATCATTTATTAACCAACAAGCTAGTATTATAAAGAGGCTTTACTATGGACTCTAATTTAGTTTACAAATCACACAAGTATTAATGTTTCCATGTTAATACTGTTATAACATGAATGTAAACATTTATCATAAACACAAAGATATAATAATAACTACATTTATTATTGCCTATAGGGCATATCTCCAACAGTCTCCCACTTGCACTAGAGTAAACTAATCTACATTACATGGTAATATATCGAACACCCATGGCAGTTTGGTGTTGGTCATGTTTTGCCCTCGGGAGAGGTTTAGTCAACGGATCCGCCACATTCAGATCTGTGTGTACTTTGCAAATCTTTATGTCACCATCTTGGACATGTTCTCGAATAGCGTGAAAACGCAGATTGATGTGCTTCAACTTCTTGTGTGACCTTGGTTCTTGCGCATTGGCTATGGCACCCATGTTATCACAGTAGATAGACATTGGGTCCAGCGCACTTGGAACCACACCGAGCTCTGTATTGAACTCCTTCATCCATATCGCTTCTTGTGAAGCCTCCGAAGCAGCTATGTATTCTGATTCAGTTGAAGATCTCGCCACAATGCTTTGCTTTGCACTCCTCCAGCTAACTGCTGCACCATTCAAAGTAAATACATATCCAGATTGAGATTTAGAATCATCCGGATCGGTGTTCCAACTAGCATCGGTGTAACCATTAACAACGAGCTGTTCATCACGTCCATAAGAAAGAACCATATCCTTAGTTCTTCTCAAATACTTAAGGATGTTTTTGACCGCTGTCCAATGATCCACTCCTGGATCACTTTGATATCTGCTAGTCAAACTAACAGCATATGCAATGTCGGGTATAGTACATAGCATGGCATACATTAGAGATCCTATGGCTGAGGCATAGGGAGTCTTACTCATCCTTTCTCTATCTTCTCGTTCTTTGGACTTTGAGTTTTACTCAAGGTCGATTAGCAACATGGGCAAGAACCCTTTCTTGCTATCTTCCATTCCAAACCTCTTTAGAACTTTGTCCAAATATGTACTTTGTGATAATGATATTAGGTGTCTCGATCTATCTCTATAAATCTTTATGCCTAATATGTAAGCTGCTTCACCAAGATCTTTCATTGAAAAACTATTATTCAAATATTCCTTGACACTATTAAGAAGGTCTACATCATTCCCAATCAACAATATGTCATCTACATATAGTATTAAGAATTCTACAGAGCTCCCACTCACTTTCTTGTAAATACAAGCTTCTCCATAAGTTTGTATAAAACCAAAACTTTTGATTACTTTATCAAAACGTTGATTCCAACTTCGGGATGCTTGCTTCAATCCATATATGGACCATTGAAGTTTGCATACCTTGTTAGCATCTTTAGGATCGACAAAACCTTTGGGTTGCATCATATACAACTCTTCATCAATGTCTCCATTGAGGAACGCTATTTTGACATCCATCTGCCATATCTCATAATCATAATATGTAGCGTTTGCTAACAAAATCCTCACAGACTTTAGCTTCGCTACTGGTGAGAAAGTCTCATCGTAGTCAACTCCTTGAATTTGTCGAAACCCTTTTGCGACAATTCGAGATTTATAGACAGTAACATTACCATCAGCATCTGTTTTCTTCTTGAAATTCCATTTGTTCTCGACAGCCTTCCGGCCATCCGGTAAGTCCACCAAAGTCCATACTTGGTTTTAGTACATGGATCCAATCTCGGTTTTCACGGCTTCTTGCCATTTATTGGAATCTGGGGTCATCATCGCTTCCTCATATGTTGCAGGGTCATCGGTGTTGTCCACCAACATGACACTCATAACGGGATCATACCAATCAGGAGTGGTATGAGTTCCCGTTGACCTGCGAGGTTCTGTAGCAACCACAACCGAATTTTCATGATCATCATCATTAGCTTCCTCTCTTATTGGTGCAGGCACCACAGGAACTTCTTCCGGTGTTGCGCTACTCGCAAGTTTGTAGAGAAGGTTCGACAACCTCGTCGAGTTCTACTTTCCTTCCAGTCACTTCTTTCGAGAGAAATTCTTTCTCTAGAAAGGATCCATTCTTGGCAACAAAGATTTTGCCTTTGGATCTATGATAGAAGGTATACCCAATAGTTTCCTTTGGATATCCTATGAAGACGCATTTTTCCGCTTTGGGTTCAAGCTTGTCCGGATGTAACTTCTTTACATAGGCTTCGCAACCCCAAACTTTAAGGAACGGCAATTTAGGTTTCTTCTCAAACCATAATTCATATGGTGTCATTTCAACGGATTTAGATGGTGCCCTATTTAAAGTGAATGCGGCTGTTTCTAATGCATAACCCCAAAATGATAGCGGTAAATTTGTAAGTGACATCATAGAACGAACCATATCTAAGAGAGTTCGATTACGATGTTCGGACACACCATTACGCTGTGGTGTTCCCGACGGTGTCAATTGTGAAAGTATTCCACATTTCTTCAAATGCTCGCCAAACTCGTAACTTAGATATTCACCTCCACGATCAGAACGTAGAAATTTAATCTTCTTGTTACGTTGATTCTCCACCTCACTTTGAAATTCCTTAAACTTCTCGAAAGTTTCGGACTTATGTTTCATGAAATAGATATACCCATATCTACTCAAGTCATCCGTGAAGGTAAGAATATAACGATAACCACCGCCTGATGCTACACTCATTGGACCACACACATCGGTATGTATGATTTCCAATAAGTCCGTAGCTCGCTCCATCATACCAGAAAATGGAGTCTTAGTCATTTTACCCCCAGACATGCTTCGCATCTTTCAAGTGATTCTAAATCAAGTGATTCAAGAAGTCCATCGGAATGGAGTTTCTTCATATGCTTAACTCCAATGTGACCAAGACGACAGTGCCACATATAGGTCGAGTTATCGCTCAATTTCAAACGTTTAGCTTCAATTTTATTAATATGTGTATTTCCACTATCGAGATTCAATAAGAATAGACCATCTATCAAAGGTGCATGTGCATAAAACATATTACCCATATAAATCGAACAACCATTATTCTCGGATTTAAACAAGTAACCCTCTCGCAATAAACAAGATCCAGATATAATGTTCATGCTTAACGCAGGCACCAAATAACAATTATTTAAGTATAAATCTAATCCCGATGGTAGATGAAGAGGTAGCGTGTCGACCGCGATCACATCAACCTTTGATCCATTTCCTACGCGCATCGTCACCTCGTTCTTCGCTAGCTTCCGTTTGCAAAGACTGCTTTGTTTCGAGTTACAAATATGAGCAACCGAACCAGTATCAAATACCTAGGCACTACTACAAGTACTAGTGAGATACACATCAATAACATGTATATCGGATATAACTTTCTTCTTGATGTTGCCATTCTTCAAATCCGCCAAGTACTTTGGGCAATTCCGCTTCCAGTGACCTTCTCCCTTGCAGTAAAAGCACTCAGTATCAGGCTTAGGTCCAGCCTTGGTATTTCTTGAATTTGGTGGTCTTATTGACCATCAACACTTGGTGCTCTTTCTTGATCTTCACTTCTGCAGATTTTAACATGGAGAAGAGTTCTGGCAACTGCTTGTTCATGCTTTGCATATTATAGTTCATCACAAAGTTCTTGTAACTTTGTGGTAGTGATTGGAGGACACGGTAAATCCCCAAAGCATTAGGAATCACTATACCCAAGCTTTGGAGTTTGTTTGCGTGCCCAGACATCTTAAGCACATGCTCACTGACGGAGCTGCCCTCTTCCATCTTGCAGTTAAAGAACTTTTCAGAAGCCTCATAGCTCTCAACTGCCGCGTGAGTCTCAAATATCAGTTTGAGTTCACGGACAATATCATGTGGGTCTGAATTCTCAAACCTTTTCTGAAGCTCCGATTCTAAACCATACAAGATAGCACACTGAACTGTGGAGTACTGAGTCTTCCGAGCGAGGTAAACATTCTTTACTTCATCGGTAGCAGTAGCTGCAGGCGGGTCACCCAGCGGTGCATCCAGCACATAGGTCAAATTACCAGCATTGAGGACAATCCTCAAATTGCGGAACCAATCCGCGAAGTTGCTTCCATTGTTTTTCAACTTTTCTTTCTCTAGGAACGCATTAAAATTGATGGTAGGGGCCGCCATTGATCCTCAACATATTTGCAATAGTTTAGACTAAGTTTATGACAAATTGAGTTCTAATTAATAGTTAAATTAATCTAGGTGAACTCCCACTCAAAACAATATCCCTCACATTGTTTTAGTGATCACACGAACCAAATCCACCACATCAAAACCGATCATCACGAGAGTTGATGTAGCTTCAATGGCGAACAATCGACATGTTCTTCATATCTACTATATGATTCATGCTTTACCTTTCGGTGATCCGTGTTCCGAGACCATGTCTGTACATGCTAGGCTCGTCAAGATCAAACCTTAGCTTCCGCATGAGAAAATCTAGCTTGCTCACGTTGTATACACTTGCAGAATCTAACACACCCGATCATCACATGGTGCTTCGAAACAACAAGCTTTAGCAATGGTGCTTACTAAGGATGAACACTTTAGAACTTGAAATTTATGTGCATGAGGGATCATATTATAATGCTACCGTCGTTAAATAAGCAATACAAGATGCATAAAGGATTAACATCACATGCAATTCAAAATATGTGATATGATATGGTCTTTCTTCTTTGTGCTTCCGATTTCCATCTTCAAGCACGAACATGATATCCATCATCACCGGCATTGCATCAAGGTCAATGACGCTGCTCCATGATTGTCGTCCACCAGCTTCAACTATTACAACTACTTTGAATAGACACGCGGGTCTTAACAGAAATTAAAGACAACCATATGGATCCTGCCGATTGCCAAATTACAATAAGTAACATTGCATACATCAAATATAATCACAATCATGGCCATATCACATCACAACACACCCCTGCAAAACAAAGTTAGACGCCTCTAATTTCTTTGCATATTTTACGTGGTTTGTGGCTTTCAATAAGTGTCGATCTAACTTACGAATAAGAACCACAATGTTGATGTTTGAACTATCAAGTGCCTGTTGTAAATTGGATCTATACTATAATGGGAGAGACAGACACCCGCAAAGCCACTTATGCAATACAAGTTGCATGTTGAGCGTGGAGCAACTCTCATGAACGATGTCATGTAAGGTTAGCCCGGGCCGCTTCATCCCATCATACCGCACGATGCAAAGTACACAATAATGAATTGATAATAAAAGCACCACCGCCCACAATGACCATTGTGTTCTACTCGTGCAATAGATCTACATATAGACACGGATCTGATACCACTGTAGGGGTTCGTAGCATGGAAAACAAAAAATTTCTACCGCATACAAACAAACAAGCCAAGATATATCTACTAGATTGTAGCAACAAGTTGATAGAATAACTCACCCTCAAAGATTCCAAAGTGTTTAAAGAGAGCGGATTCTCGTGGGTGATGTAGTATTACTATTGCCGATCTCAAGATCGTGTAGACGATCCTTCCGGCGCTGCGTTGCGGCAGCGCTCCCGCAGTCGGTCACACGTTCGGTACTCGATGAAGACCTTCCTCTCCCTTGTTCCAACAGGCAACGGAGGTTGTAGCACTCTCCTCGCGATTCCGGCAGCACAACGGCGTGGTACCGGAAGTAGAGCGAGTATGGTGGACTATGAGAGAGGCCTTGGTGATCTAGGGTTTAGAGGCACCAAGGGAGGAGTCTAGCCGGCGGCTAGGTTTAGGGTTTCACCCCAACTCGGCGAGTTGGTGGTGCCCTAGGCGGCAGCGGCAGCATGGGGTGGTGGCGCCGGCGGCTTGGGGCTAGGGTTTTGGGTGGTGGAGTTATAGGTCTAGAGGGGCAGCCCTGCCCCTCCTTTTATAGGTGGGAGGGCGCGGCCAAGTGGGAGGGAGTCCTCCCCCAACTCGTCCTCCTTGGCCGGCGGTGGAGGGAGAGGAACTCCTCCCCAAGTATGTTTCCTACTCTCCCTCCACCAAGCAAACTTGTCGTTTGACTTTTCAAATTGGCGTTTGACTTTTCAAACTAGGATTTGATTTATCCCTTTATTTTGCTCAGCGATGAAACCTAGTAAATGATGCAAAAATTCCAACTTGTTATGACACATTCATGTACCCTTCCCCTCCGGAGTGTCGGACCTTCCGGACCCTTCTAGAACATTCCCGACGAAAACACCGGAATCATTCTCCAACCCCGAAACGGTACTTTCCTTATATGAATCTTATTCTCTGGACCATTCCGGATCTCCTCGTGATATCCCGGATCCCATCTGAGACTCCGAACAACATTCGGTCTCTTACTCATCATTTCATAACTACTCAACAACATCGAATCCTTAAGTGTGTCTCCCTATGGTTCGTGAATTATGCGGACATGATTGAGACACTTCTCCGAACAATAACCAATAGAGGAATCTGGAAATTCATATGGTTCCCACATATTTCTATGATTACTTTGCGATCGAATGAACCACTTACATACGATACCAATTTCCCTTTGTCTCACGATAGTTTACTTATCCGAGGTTTTGATCGTCAGTATCTCTGCATACCTAGTTCAACCTCGTTACTGATAAGTACTCTTTTCTCGTTCCCGTGATATGTGATCCCTTGTGAGCCAGTCACATGCTTGCAAGCCAATTGGATGACATTCCACCGAGAGGGCCCAGAGTATATCTATCCATCATATGGATGGACAAATCCCACTCTTGATCCATGTGTCTCAACCCATACTTTCCGAACACTCAATGCCACCTTTATAACCACCCAGTTACAGTGTGGTGTTTGATGTCATCAAAGCATCCTTCCGGTGATGGTGATATGCATGATCTCATGGTCGAAGGAATTAGGTTACTATGTATCAGAAAGCATATAGCAATTGAACTATTAAAATGACTTGATCTTTATGCTACGCTTATCTATAGGAGTATGTCCATCATATCATTCTCCTAACGATATGATCTTGTTGTTAATAACATCTCAATGTTCATGACAGGGAAACCACAATCATTTATTAACCAACAAGCTAGTATTATAAAGAGGCTTTACTAGGGACTCTAATTTAGTTTACAAATCACACAAGTATTAATGTTTCCTTGTTAATACTGTTATAGCATGAATGTAAACATTTATCATAAACACAAAGATATAATAATAACTACATTTATTATTGCCTCTAGGGCATATCTCCAACACCCTTTGTCGGGATGTGCTATCACTGCTACCTCTGCGGTGAGATTACTGGTGTGACCCTGGATAAACTCCAAGGTATCCAAAGCCTTGTAGCATGGTGAGATGCCGGGAGACCCTCTCCACAGGGCACCCTCTTGAGTTCACGTCATGTCGAGGTCAATCCTCGCGAGGGGTCATTCCCAGTGCTGCTTCTGGAGGTATCGTGTCCTCCTGAGGATGCCTGCGCCCAGACAAGGGACCTGTCGACCATCGGGACGGGGCACCTTGGTTGCCAAGATCCTGACAGTATCCCCCGGGTGCTTGTCGTGCATGTGTCCCCTGGTAGACACGATGGGGCAAGGGCGCTAGAACGATCGATGGGTCCCGGTGCCATTTCGGTCAACACGGGTCTACTGTATTCTCATCTCGACCGTGGATTTAGAATGGTCGTGCGCTCTCCAACGCTGGTTGTGGGCGTGATCTCTCCGCCCCAGGAGTCGTTCCCATGACGCGATGATGTGCGGGGACAACAGTTTATGTTCCATGCCTGGCTCGGCGTTGTGTCCCTTGTCTTGTGTTGTCACATAGGAGCACGGGCGCGCTGCCCTTCACTCATCGTTATTTCCTCTGCTTCCCCATTCCCCTTCTCTTTTAGTAGAGTTGGGCCCCGATTTTTCTGATGACACCCCCGTGCTTCTCTGCCAACGAGAAGGGAAAGTCCACGATGCTCGAGGCCGACAAGACCCTACCGGTGAAGCACGGTCGCGTGCGACCACGTGGGAGCAGAAGCGGGAGGCGCGGAGGTCGTGATGCTGCCCTAGTTATCGCTTCCTCCTCTCGAGCAATAGTAGGCGAGGCGTCAGCCAAGCGCGGCCGCGGTGATCCTTGCGGCAGTGGTCAGGGGCACCATGGAGGACACAGCGGAAGGCTTGGCGGCGAGTAGGAGTCTGTGTCGCTCGCCTCCCCGCTCCTTCCGATGATCATGATCAAGATTGAGGATGACCCGAACCCGTAGCGAGTTATCGATTTCGTCCTCATTCTCTAGGATGTGGACTGGTTCGCGAGGGTGAATATACCCTCGCGTTTTACCCTTGGAGTTGCCATCGAAATTCCAGGAGGTGTGCTGCTAAGGCATTCGGATGGGGGCGACAGGTGGAGCGTGAATGTCGAGATCCCCGCGCCAGGTGAAATTTAACTCACCATTGGCTAGGAGCGCTTCGTCCGAGACCACGACATCAAGTGCGGATCGGTGTTGTGACTTCGCTATACTAGCAGGTGATACTTCTCCGTGTCAGTGTTTGACCCCTTGATGTGCCACATTGACTACCTGTGCCACCTCAGGTAGGTCCGAGCGGGGGTTCTATCATGGACACCATAGTGCCAACGGGGCCGCGAACCTTTTGTTAACATAGGTGAAATGTCACGGGGCTTGTTAGCTCCCTTCTTTGTAAGAACGACTATAAGGAACCTTTTTAAGTGGATTCTCTCGCTGGTGGTGTTTCTTTCCGGATGCTTTGTTGCAATGCCAACCCCCGAGCGAGGTCATGCCATGCTGCTGGCCCGAGGGGACCAGTAGTGGTTCCCTGTGAAGTTATCTCGGGCGACTCACCTCGCGAGGCCCCTTCATACCCGCTTTCCGCAGGTCGGCTCTTGGTCGTACCTGGGACGCGTTCTTTCCTAGGAGGGAAGAGGGGGTGCCTCACAGGGAAGCAGAGACGACTCCGAGCTTTGTCACCCGACCTTAGACTCTTCTATCACGACTATATCATGCCCGAGCTAGCTGAGAAGGCGAACCTGTTCACGGGCTGCCCCGCGCCCCTTTTCCCGCAGGGCTTGTGTGTTTCCTGCAGCTCTCCGGAGAGGCGTAAGTAGGCATTACGCATCCTAGCCCGTAGGTTCTCTTGAGGAGGGGCTCGCGGTACTGCGCCGCCCTATTGGATCTCCTAAGGAACACAGTGGGAGCACCATGGGCGAGGGGCCTTCCAAGCCGCATTGCGGGTTTCCGAGTGGGAAGCCTCTGTCCTCGTGGAAGATGTCGGGTAGCGGGTGTGGCGATCCTTGGAGTCTTTGTGATCCGGGTTTGAGCATGAATAACTCCCCCGTGAGCCCTCCCGAAGGGGAGCACTACTGCCCCCCGCGCCGAAAGCACCTGGAGGGTCGACCCCTCTCGTATGCTCCTCAGCCTAGAGGAAGGAGCGCACACAAGCTCAGGTTTCAACCTTTTAAGGGGTACTGCCCTCATGAGCCCTGTGCGAGTACTTTCTCACTGGCGGGAAGCATTTTTGCGAGCCACCTTTTAAGGAAAGGGGGTATGGAGTAGGGATTTACCACACATGATCTGAACAGAGGTCCGGATGCACGTGTAGCCAGTTTTTAGGATGACGGTAGGGTTTTCCCAGTGAGCCACACCGTAACCCTCCCGAGGAGGAGGCTGTAGGGCGAACACTTAACCTGTTGGCTCCTCGAGAAAGATACTGTAGGTCTGTCAAGAAGTTAGGCCGCCGGAGGGGGTTCCCCACGAGACTCTCGAGGAGAAGGACGTAGGACAAATATGCGTGCCACGGAGATCCCGAACATGTGTCCTGTAAGGATCTTCAAACACTAGGAACCATGGGTGATATGACTTATTGACGGAGCTGGTCCGTAAGTTTAGAGCTCAACACTTAAGGCCCTGAAAGTTTGGCCGCTAGAGGGAGTGTGCCTCATGATACGCCCCGTGAGCTTCTCGAGGAGAAGGTCGTGGGTAAAATACACGTTCCGTGAATATCCCGAGCATGTGTCGTGTAAGGTTCTTCGGGCACCAGGAACCATGGGTGAGGTACCTTATTGCTAGGGCTGGTCCGTAAGTTCAGAGCTCGACACTTTAGGCCCTGAAAGTTTTTCCATTGGAGGGAGTGTGCCTCACGAGTGTAACATCCCAGCATTTAGGAACCAACGAAGGGTAGATTTAGGAATTTATGATATTGCATGCATTCATCTATGAAAGTGTGGGTAAATTTTTCGCCAAATAAAAACCAAAAGTGATCAAAGTTTCTTTCATGCTCTGAGATTAGGTTTATTCTTGAAGAATGATTGTTATAGACTTTGATATGATCTTTGTGGATTAGTGTGTTTTGGGAAATTCATTTGAATGTTGGATTTATAATGTAGAAGGATTTAGAATTAGGTTTGAGTAATTTGATTTAATCAAGAGTTAACAACTAATAACTCAAATTTTAAATAAATAACATAATCAATAAAATGAATATTAACTTATTCAATACATGAGTTACCAAAATATAACTTATTGGAATCTTTACAATAGTTCATGAAACAAAATAAGAATCTTTATTTATTGAATAATAGTACAATCTTTATTACAAAGGAATAAAAATAAAATTACAAAGGAATAAAATAAATACTACAAATGACTATTCTATAAAGAAAACAAAACCTAAACTAAAGTCTTGATCTTCAAGTCTGGTACCTGCAAAATAAACATAAACAAAAAGAAAGAAAAGTTAAGGATTAAAATTAAAATACTCTCAGATTTGACAGTGAAGTGCACTGTTCTAAGATCATCATTGAGTAATCTTTCAAAGGGGAAAATTTCACCAATATGAAAGAATAAATCTTTAATAAATTCAAGCCATAAGCAAAATAAACAGCAAGGGAGGGGAAAGTTTCACCAGCCAAGTAAAAGGTAATCTGATAAAAGTAACTTCCAAATTCAGAACATATCCACAAGGTGTGCAGCAGGCACACATGCAGCACACACACCAAACTGCATGGTGTGTGCTGTCAGCACCATAGCAACAACTGCACACACACACACACAAAACCATCAGCATAGCCGTGGGAGGCATCCCCACACCATTTCCTTATTCATACACACCAAGAACAGCAGCCCAGCTAAACCAAATCCAAACCAAGTAAGATCACACCAATCAAAGAGGGGGTGGATCAGGTGGATAGCAAGACCATGATCAAGCCATGAGGACCTGGAGGTGAAGGGCTAGATCAAGGACAAGCCAGAAACTGGAAGTACCAAGGGGAGCACCAGATCAAGCTAGCCACAAGATCAACAACAACAACCAAGTGTGGTGAGTAGTAACAGACCATCACATAATCTATCTGTCTAAGCTAGACAAATATTCATGATTGTCTCTTACTCAAATTCTTAGAAAACACCCAAGTGGGGTGAATCCATCACTGAAGTTTTAAACACTAAAAGCAATTAGAAAACTATAAAGATCCAACTAAGATCTCAGGACAACATCATTGATCTAAGCTATCAAGCTATATTTCAATTCAAGAATGAATATAGCCAAGATCGAAACTTCTAGGCACATCTCTTAAATAGGAGTAGCACCTTAGAATTTAGTCTTATGGATCTATATAAGTTATCAAGCCTACAATCAATTTTACCCAACTTTGATTCAAGAAACAGTAGCTGGTATCACTACCAAAACCAATCCATGAGAAACAACAAGATAAAGGCTTAATCCCTAAACCTCATATCAACATCATGGGTCTTAGGGATTTAAGAAAAGAAGTTTCTACTTATCTTTAATGCCAAACTCATCTTAAGCTTGAACAAAACCAAGCTAAGTAATAGAATCTAGTCTTGTGTGCCATATTAGAATGGTGTCACAACAACAGATCCGAACTAAACAGGTTAAGCGTCCAATCTTCACAGATACAACCAACCAACTATAAATAATTTTCCTGACATCACAAGAATCATAATCAGGAAAATCCATACACATATCTTCACTGTAAGAGACCATTTGATCTCAAGCTATATATGAATTCTTAAGCCAACAGTACTAATACAGTGACTTCATCACACAACACTCACTGTCATTAACCAAGTAATGACAATGGTGAGCTATTAAACCACTAGATTTCCCAAGTATTGCTTCTAGAGCAACCTTACCATCTGAACCATATCAAAATTAATCCATAGAATCATCTGATAAACCACTAGCATCACCACAGCTAATCATAAGCAGCAAGCCACGGCTAACAACCACTTATCATGCTTAGGGACCATCAAAACTTGATCCAACTCATGAAATATCTAATCCATAGAGGGGTATGAACCCTAAACAGAACAAACCATCTGAATCAGGACAAGACACTAACCAGGAATGGTCACTACCAACATTTAGCATGGGATGGTCTGGCACAGAGAGCACGAGGGGAAGAGGAACAACTTACCGAAGGTCCTCGCTGTAGATTAGAAGAGGAAGTAGAGGGTCGATGATGAACATGACGGCATGGGGAGCACCCCTAAGGTGACGCTGCGACCCACACAACGCCACGACGGCGACAATAGGCTCACCTGGAGGCGATGAGCACCACCACAGCACATGGCAGCAAAGGCGGCGACAGCAACCACATCACCCCAAACCCTAGGGTTCGAGATGAGGCTAGACTGGCCGCGGGAAAGCTCCTATGCCAAATCGAATTGGACAGAAGGGTAGCACGTGGTCGACAACTGTGGCATCCCGCAAAACCACTACTAGAAAATCGCGTTGAATTTGTGCATTGCATCGTCATCATCATGCATTGTTTGCCAAAACTATTTTCGCAACACCCGTTTTGTTTTCTAAAACGCCCCGTCTTTTATTCAAACACCAAACACCGGGTCTCCGGAATTATTTTTGTTTGTTGCTATCGGTTTGCAAATGGTGTTATTAAAACAAATAAAATTTATATTTATTTTATGGCAATCGAACGGGCCGATTGACCAACGACCACCCCTGTTTATTTTAAAACGGTCCACCCCAACCAGCCCCTCTTAATCCTACATCTACCCAACTTCCTACCCACCCCTATCCCCACCTCACCCTCCTATCGACTTCGCCACCTCAGCCCCCCTCTCCCTCACCCAATCTAAATCTGCCACCTCACCCCAATCATCTTCCCTCTCTCCCTACCCTCCCTCTCCCCACCAGCTCACACATGCCCACACCCGGTCACTACACCCATGCAACGCCACGCACGCACGCACGCAACCGCTGCCCACACGCCCTGCACGCGACCCACCCGCTGCCGTCCGGGCCCCGCCGCGGTGGCCCCACGCAGCAGACGCACACCCCACCACGCACGCGGCTCCCCTGCCCACTCGCGCCGACCGCCCTGGGCCCCACGCCTGCCCACCCGCCTGCTCCTCCCTCCCGACGCAGCACCACCCCGCCGCCACCTCCTCCGCCTCCCGCGAGGCCCTCCTCCTAGCTTCCTCGCCGAGCTCCTCCTCCTAGCTTCCTCCGCCGCCGCCACTGCCTGCCCGGCCAAGGCCGGAAGGCCCTCCTCAGCCCGCCTCCGCCTGGGCCTCCGCCGCCATGCCTAAGCTCGCCACTGACGAGCTCCTCGCGTCTCCCGCACTGCCGTCCTCACTGCCACCGCCGCCGACTGCCCGCTTCAACCTCGCTGGCGCCCTTTCACATGACGGACGCTGCTGCTGCTGGGCCTGCCCCATGAACCCCTCGCCATGAACTCGAAGCTCGCTGACGCTCGCCTGCCCCTTCACCGCTGCCCGCTGCCCGGGCCAAGGCTCCCCAACCGCAAGCTCGCCAAGGCAGGCCGCCTGCCCGCCGCCCGCCAGCTCCCTCAAGCCGCCCACCGCCCGCTGAGTCCTCCGCCGCCCTCCTCCCACGCGCCAGCCCGCCATTCGCCGCCGCTGCCGCCGCCGCCAGTGACGCCGTCGCCATCCTCCTCCGCGCCGGCGCGCCCCAGCGGCCCTCCGTCGCCATCGTCGCCGGACCCCCCTCCCCAAGCTCGCCATCACGACCCGCCAGGCGCTCGCTCTGCTGCAGGACAACTACCCAGTTTTCATCGCCAAGAAGGTGTTCAACAAGGTGCCATGGTGGTATTCCACGGCGCGGAACCCGATCCCGACACCGGCAAAACAAGATGGCACCGCAAGACCGTCACGGGACAACATGACCTCCCCTCGGGCCTCAAGATCTACTTCTCGGGATCCGGAGACCGATCCCCAAACCGAACCCGAACCGACGGCGAACCCCGAGACCTCCGACACGGGACCCTCGGAAGACCCCGGACGTCGAGATCCTGAAGACCCGTTCCCGGGGCGAAGTCCGGACCCGACGACCGCCAAGAACGCCACCGTCCAACAAGCGCTGCCCGACACCAAGTACTGTTTTCCGCACGACAAGGCCCTAGCAACGGCAAGAACGACCCCGTGGGACCCGGCAAGATCTAGCCGACGACAAGACCGACAACATGACCCCAAGTCCCGCACCCGGATGCGCCAAGACCTACCCCGATACCCGAGAACGGAACCGTCGAACCCTGGACCCTGAGACCGACCCTGGACCCTGTCGAACCCCGAACCCCGGAACCCCCAAGATCGTCGAGAACCCTAAAGTGTGACCCTTATCCGAGAACCCTATTTTATAACATAACAACTTGTTGCATATTTAATTGTCATCTCGCATGCATATCTGTGGTTTGGGGGCCTTATGCCGATTCACCTAATAATTAAATATGGGGCCCATATGCGGGCAAATCTAGTCTCATATCGGCCTCATTTAAACTTGTGTAGCGAACCGGTATCGAATCTAACCTTGTTATAACAACATTTAAAATTGCGGGGTATCTAAGTAACATGCACCATCTAATTATTTGTCGGGACCCGGTTCCGCTTAATTTGACCTAGTTGCATCGCGTATGTGCCATGTCATTCATCATACATGCATCATGCCGGTCTTCTGCCGTTGTATTAAATATTGCATCCGGTGTTTCTTCTAGTGTTTTGCTTCTTCGCGGATAAGGCCGTTGAGTTGATGTGAGCTACGCCCCGACCTTCGGGAAAAACCTTCGACAATGTTTTCAGGCGAGCATCTCCCCCTTTCTACCTATCTTACTTTTATAGTAATTTACTCCTTCCTGTTGATCTATTGCTATCTGTGTTGCGATGCTCTAGTTTTCGTACCCGTGAAATCCCTTGCAGCCCTATATTGCCTTGGACACATCCTATTACCTGTTGTTTGGTAGATAGTGGACTTGCGCGTCGTAGTTGCTTGCTCAAGTGCTGATGTGAGTCATCATATGCCACGGTTGCTGATGTATTGCCGCATGTTGATGTTGGAGATGATTCTAGTTTTACTTATTGTTCACTTTAATTTCGGTTTAACAACTAAAATTGAAATAAGCAGAGGCATCGGTGGGGGATAGAAAATATTTGGTTTCCGAACGCCCACTTGTGTCCCGTAAGACCCCGAGTACTTGATACCTGTTCCTTGATTTATCGCGCTATCCACATCCGGGAGGTATATGGGACCCCCCTGAGCCAGAGCTTGATTCAGTCTTATTTCTTGGGGCCACAAACTAGTTTGAGGTTTTATTTACGATCCTGTACGTATGCCATGCTACTTTCTGTATTTAAATTGTGCGAGGAGCACACTGTACTGTTTAGGAAGGCGGAGTGATTACGCGGTATCGACAAGCCCAGCCACACTTTCGGGTTCCCATTGCCATGTACCATTGGCGCTAACCTTGAGGCCGTCTCAAGCTAGCTTACTTGCTATGGTTCTACTCAAAGGTGGCCTGAAATATTTCTGAATCTTGTGATTGTTCAGTCGTGAAAGCCTCGTTGGGTTTTGATTTGGTTTTTCCGAGGTTGATCGAGCGTGTGTTGCTATTGGTGCACCCCGGCTGGGTAAAACTTTCTGAAAGCCGTGTCCGCGGATATGGACGACTTGGAGCACAGTATCTCGATCATAGACAAGCATAACTAAAGTTTACTGCTATAAATTTGACTTTATAATGACTAGTAATCAGCTTCACTATAATGGAATGGCTAATTAATACTGCCCACAATTGCTTGTTTGGAGTGTCGCTTGCGACCATTGTACCTGACTAGTAAGTATTGCAACTACAACGGAATGGCTAAATCAAAGTACCAACAACTGCTGGGTTTAAGGGTTATCTCATGCTATTCATATCTGATTAGTAAGTGCTGCCACTACAACGGAATGGTTAACTAAAAGTGCCCACTGCTTATTTTATCAGGACGATTATCTATACCTGACTAGTAATTGCTGCCACGATAACCAAATAAGTAAACCGCCAACCGTGTGAGTTCTCGTTGACTTCCTCGTATGGACTCGAGGGGGAAACGCCAGGATGGGTTGTTTGGTGATAGCTTCAGGTTGGATCCGGTTAGATCATTCTTATCCCTCTCTGTTTTGCCGCCAGTTGAATCGAGTCTCTATAGGTTGTTTAGTGCATGCTGCCACTGCCGCTTCAGTCCACCATACCTATGTAGGCGAGGACCGCCGAATTCTAGCCTCGCTGTCTTGGCCTCAAGATCGACGCCTCTTTTCTTTTGCCCTTGGTCGGCACCCCTTTGTTTAAGCAGGTTTTGAGATCGACGAAGGTTAGCGAGGTTACCCTTCCGGCTTGGCCTGGGCAGGGTTATGGACGCCATTGGTTATTCGTCAGGGCTCTTAGCCCCATTTGCTTCTTGTCCGTAGTCGGACGCTCTATCGTTTTCAAGGTGATTTGGATCTTTGTATATTATATCTGTAATCTTGACTCATTGAGTCGCCTCTGTATATATATCTGTTCTGTGGGTCCCATCGAGGACTGTTGTGTAATGTTATTACTTCGTTTTCCACCCGCACGAAAGTGCCTGGTGGGCACCTTTGAATCGTTTCTATGCGGGTTTGGCGAATTTTGCTCAAACTTGCATAGGCCCGATTCTGAGGGTGTTACAGAGTGGTATCAGAGCTCAGCGATACCCCACAAGTCCAAATTTGAGGATAACCTAGCTAACGGTCAAGTAGAGTGTCAAAACTATTTTGAAAATCGGTTGATAGTTACGATTAGGTCTGATTTTACTCCTTACCCCTCTGCTATTCTCCTCTTATCTCGACGTGTTTTGAATCCGCTCTCTTCTCTCTCTTTGAGTCCAGGATTTCTCGTGGTTGGGTTTCCGTCGTACCTTCAGGGTTTCTCTTTCTCCCTTTTTGTAACGGAGGTGCTACGATCAGCAATCTGCAACTTGTCTGTTGTGCCGTCATCCGATCTTTTGTTCGTGAGCTCTTATCCAGATGTGTTCCTTGCTGGATATCAGTGTCGTTGGAAAACATATGAGAAGGACGAACGTTGGTGAAGTTGGGGTTAACCTTGAGCATGTGTTGTTCATGCCAATGGAACCGTCGCGAAACCTAATCATTGTGTCTTTCATACGATTTCTGCTGGCAGCATCCCTTTGTTCCGGATACCACCTATGAATATCTTCAGTCTAATTCCGAGAGTTGGTTGCATAATCCGTCTATTCGCGTGCAGAGTAATGGTTTGAGTGCGGGATGGAGTAGCTACCCTACCCCTGCTCTTATCATTCGCTCTTGTACGTCGAATCAGTGGATCCAGCAATTTTACTCCGTCCACGGAAGTCAGAGGTGGCCTTATCGTTTGATACCTCTACCTTCGTCCTTTGTTTCTCCGGAGTGTTCTCTCGTCGATCAGGAACAACGACCCTTTGTTGGTGGTGTCGCCGTTTTCAAGTTGAAGAAGGAACCATCGTTGGTGGTGTCGCGAGGATCTACACGAAGCGAGAAGACGCAGAACGTCGACCTTCCTTCCGGTACCATGAGGCGGATCTCGAGGGCGAGATCCATTGTTAGTGGTGTCGAATTGTGGCATCCCGCAAAACCACTACTAGAAAATCGCGTTGAATTTGTGCATTGCATCGTCATCATCATGCATTGTTTGCCAAAACTATTTTCGCAACACCCGTTTTGTTTTCTAAAACGCCCCGTCTTTTATTCAAACACCAAACACCGGGTCTCCGGAATTATTTTTGTTTGTTGCTATCGGTTTGCAAATGGTGTTATTAAAACAAATAAAATTTATATTTATTTTTGCGGGGCAGTCGAACGGGCCGATTGACCCGAACGACCACCCCTGTTTATTTTAAAACGGTCCACCCCAACCAGCCCCTCTTAATCCTACATCTACCCAACTTCCTACCCACCCCTATCTCCACCTCACCCCCTCCTATCAGACTTCGCCACCTCAGCTCCCCCTCTCCCTCACCCAATCTAAATCTGCCACCTCACCCCAATCATCTTCCCTCTCTCCCTACCCTCCCTCTCCCCACCAGCTCACATAGGCCCACACCCGGTCACTACACCCACGCAACGCCACACACGCACGCACGCAACCGCTGCCCACGCGCCCTGCACGCGCCCAACCCGCTGCCGTCCTGTGGCCCCACGCAGCAGACGCACACCCCACCACGCAGCGCTCCTGCCGCCGCCTCGCACAGGCCCCACGCCCGCACCCTGCTCCTCCCTCCCGCACGCAGCACCACCCCTGCCGGCCACCTCCTCCGTCTCCCCGCGCGAGGCCCTCCCTCCTAGCTTCCTCGCCGAGCTCCCTCCTCCTAGCTTCCTCCGCCGCGCCCGCCGCCTCGCTCGGCCCGGCCTCGCCGCGCCGGCCAGCGTCCTCCCAGCCTCCGCCTCGGGCCTCCGCCCTGCCCCCAAGCTCACCTTGACGAGCTCCCTCCTCCTCGCGTCTCCCGTCCCCCGCCGTCCCTCACCCTGGCCACCGCCGCCGCCGGCCCCCCCCGCCCGGCGCCTCTCCCGCGCGGCCAGGCCGCCCGCCCGTCGCCCCAGCCCCCGTGAACCCCGTCGCCGCCGAACTCGAAGCTCGCCTGGCCGCTGCTCGTCCCTTCACCGCCCGCGCTGCCGCTCGCCCGGCGTCTAACCGCAGCTCCGCCCCGCGGCAGCGCTCGGCTCCGGCCGCCGCCCAGCTCCCTCAAGCGCCGCTCCACCGCCTCTGCGAGTCCTCCGCGCGGCCCCTCCTCGCTGCGCCAGCCGCCGTACCCGTCGCCCGCTGCTGCTGCCCGCAGACGCCGTCGCCGCCATCCTCCTCAGCGCCCCGGCTGCCGCCCTCCGTCGCCATCGTCGCCGGACCCCCCTCCCCAAGCTCGCCATCACGCCCCGCCAGGCGCTCGCTCTGCTGCAGGACAACTACCCAGTTTTCATCGCCAAGAAGGTGTTCAACAAGGTGCCATGGTGGTATTCCACGGCGCGGAACCCGATCCTGACACCGGAAAAACAAGATGGCACCGCAAGACCGTCACGGGACAACATGACCTCCCCTCGGGCCTCAAGATCTACTTCTCGGGATCCGGAGACCGATCCCCAAACCGAACCCGAACCGACGGCGAACCCCGAGACCTCCGACACGGAACCCCCGGAAGACCCCGGACATCGAGATCCTGAAGACCCGTTCCCGGGGCGAAGTCCGGACCCGACGACCGCCAAGAACGCCACCGGTCCAACAAGCGCTTCGTTCCGGACACCAAGTACTGTTTTCCGCACGACAAGGCCCTAGCAACGGCAAGAACGACCCCGTGGGACCCGGCAAGATCTAGCCGACGACAAGACCGACAACATGACCCCAAGTCCCGCACCCGGATGCGCCAAGACCTACCCCGATACCGAGAACGGACCCGCCGAACCCTGGACCCTGCCGACCCCGAACCCCGGAACCCCAAGATCGTCGAGAACCCTAAAGTGTGACCCTTATCCGAGAACCCTATTTTATAACATAACAACTTGTTGCATATTTAATTGTCATCTCGCATGCATATCTGTGGTTTGGGGGCCTTATGCCGATTCACCTAATAATTAAATATGGGGCCCATATGCGGGCAAATCTAGTCTCATATCGGCCTCATTTAAACTTGTGTAGCGAACCGGTATCGAATCTAACCTTGTTATAACAACATTTAAAATTGCGGGGTATCTAAGTAACATGCACCATCTAATTATTTGTCGGGACCCGGTTCCGCTTAATTTGACCTAGTTGCATCGCGTATGTGCCATGTCATTCATCATACATGCATCATGCCGGTCTTCTGCCATTGTATTAAATATTGCATCCGGTGTTTCTTCTAGTGTTTTGCTTCTTCGCGGATAAGGCCGTTGAGTTGATGTGAGCTACGCCCCGACCTTCGGGAAAAACCTTCGACAATGTTTTCAGGCGAGCATCTCCCCCTTTCTACCTATCTTACTTTTATAGTAATTTACTCCTTCCTGTTGATCTATTGCTATCTGTGTTGCGATACTCTAGTTTTCGTACCCGTGAAATCCCTTGCAGCCCTATATTGCCTTGGACACATCCTATTACCTGTTGTTTGGTAGATAGTGGACTTGCGCGTCGTAGTTGCTTGCTCAAGTGCTGATGTGAGTCATCATATGCCACAGTTGCTGATGTATTGCCTCATGTTGATGTTGGAGATGATTCTAGTTTTACTTATTGTTCACTTTAATTTCGGTTTAACAACTAAAATTGAAATAAGCAGAGGCATCGGTGGGGGATAGAAAATATTTGGTTTCGAGCCCACTTGTGTCCCGTAAGACCCCGAGTACTTGATACTGTTCCTTGATTTATCGCTATCCACATCCGGAGGTATATGGGACCCCACGAGCGAGCTTGATTCAGTCTTATTTCTTGGGGCCACAAACTAGTTTGAGGTTTTATTTACGATCCTGTACTTATGCCATGCTACTTTCTGTATTTAAATTGTGCGAGGAGCACACTGTACTGTTTAGTAAGGCGGAGTGATTACGCGGTATCGACAAGCCCAGCCACACTTTCGGGTTCCCAGTCGCTTACAGCCATTGGCGCTAACCTTGAGGCCGTCTCGAAGCTAGCTTACTTCGTTGCGGGTTCTACTCAAAGGGTGGCCCTGAAATATTTCGAATCTTGTGATTGTTTAGTCGTGAAAGCATCGTTGGGTTTTGATTTGGTTTTTAAGAGGTTGATCGAGCGTGTGTTGCTATTGGTGCACCCCGGCCGGGTAAAACTTTCTGAAAGCCGTGTCCGCGGATATGGACGACTTGGAGCACAGTATCTCGATCATAGACAAGCATAACTAAAGTTTACTGCTATAAATTTGACTTTATAATGACTAGTAATCAGCTTCACTATAATGGAATGGCTAATTAATACTGCCCACAATTGCTTGTTTGGAGTGTCGCTTGCGACCATTGTACCTGACTAGTAAGTATTGCAACTACAACGGAATGGCTAAATCAAAGTACCAACAACTGCTGGGTTTAAGGGTTATCTCATGCTATTCATATCTGATTAGTAAGTGCTGCCACTACAACGGAATGGTTAACTAAAAGTGCCCACTGCTTATTTTATCAGGACGATTATCTATACCTGACTAGTAATTGCTGCCACGATAACCAAATAAGTAAAACTGCCAACTGTGTGAGTTCCTCGGTTGACTTCCTCGTATGGACTCGAGGGGGAAACGCCAGGATGGGTTGTTTGGTGATAGCTTCAGGTTGGATCCGGTTAGATCATTCTTATCCCTCTCTGTTTTGCCGCCAGTTGAATCGAGTCTCTATAGGTTGTTTAGTGCATGCTGCCGCTGCCGCTTCAGTCCACCATACCTATGTAGGCGAGGACCGCCGAATTCTAGCCTCGCTGCATCGGCCTCGATCGACGCCTCTTTCTTTTGCCCTTGGTCGGCACCCCTTTTGTTTAAGCAGGTTTTGAGATCGACGCCGTTAGCAGGGTTACCCTTCCGGCTTGGCCTGGGCAGGGTTATGGACGCCATTGGTTATTCGTCAGGGCTCTTAGCCCCATTTGCTTCTTGTCCGTAGTCGGACGCTCTATCGTTTTCAAGGTGATTTGGATCTTTGTATATTATATCTGTAATCTTGACTCATTGAGTCGCCTCTGTATATATATCTGTTCTGTGGGTCCCATCGAGGACTGTTGTGTAATGTTATTACTTCGTTTTCCACCCGCACAAAAGTGCCTGGTGGGCACCTTTGAATCGTTTCTATGCGGGTTTGGCGAATTTTGCTCAAACTTGCATAGGCCCGATTCTGAGGGTGTTACAACAACCTCACCCTACATCACGGTAGCGGACAGGGAGGACCACGGCAGCGAGCAGAGCACGGGGGCGGCGCCATCGACCACGGGGTCAAGGAGGAGAGAAGGATAAGGTCGAACGAGTGATAGAGAGTGTGGGCTGGACTGGGCCAAAAACCCTTCGGGGTGTTGTTTTGACTTTGCCCTACTGGGCCACAAGGGCCCAATAAACCTAAACAGTCATCCCAAATCATTAGAGCCTGTTTTTATAAATGGAAAAGACCAAAATGGCCCTAAACTTAAATAAATTCTAGAAAATAAAATAAAAATCCAAAAATTATAAATAAAATAGTTTTGGATTCACAATAATACAAACTATCCAAATCAATTAAGAAATAAAATTTTAGACATATAAATTTTGAATTTTGTAATCTAAATATTCCTTATGAAATTTTACAAAATTATTGAAAGATGATAAAAATAAATAAAAATCACTTTCATTATATATTAACATTTTAGTATTTTAGAAAAATACTAAACAAATATTTAATAACAATTTTTGGTATTTAAATGATAATTCTTAAAGGAATTATTAAATCAATAAAATTCAAATAAAAGGAAATAAAATAAAAGAATACAATATTCAATCAATATTAAGAATTAATATTTATAAATCCTTAATTATTAAAAAGGGTTTTTTCTATAATTTAAATAATGGGGGAGAATACATATAAAGTTAAATAATGCATTGCATTACTTTTGCATAATCATTTTGCTTCTTTAAATATTGTCCTTACCAGACAATAATGATGTTTTGTAGACATAGAAGCTCAAGGTCCAGTGCAAGCATCGGACTTCACTACCTTTACAAGGCAAGTTCATCACTTGCTCATGTCCTTTGAGGAGTCTTTATCAAAGTATTTGCAAATTGTGTGTTATCATCTATATTATAGAAAAAGAAAACATTATTTTCTCAAGATACTAAATCTTAGATATCATCCTATGTCATGATATGATGGAACAATAGAACATAGGGTTATATTGCAATAATGATGAACAATTAGGGATTAATAACCCATGACATCAGTGATTCTAGCGCCATACATTACGCGTTAACCATGAGATTTGGAATGGGACGGAGAAGTTAGTTGTATCCTTTTCCTCTTGTATGGAGGCAAGACGACCTTAACGTGACGTTGTGATTCCTTGTGTGGATCCAACATATGGGTGGGCACCCTTATGCCCCACACTTTTGGTGTCTAGATTATCTATGAATGGTGTTTAGGGATATAGTCCATGTAAATGGTACTATTCCGGGCATCACTAGGTCATAGAGTCTTCGGGAACTCATCAGGGTTTTAGCCTGCCCGAAAGGGGGCTTAATGAAGGTGAGCCAGCCCCGAAGGATCGTGCAGACATATGAAGTCACAAAGAGGGCAGCGATTGGCTTGGACCAACTACTGGACCCCACATCATGGAATTGTGGATGGGAAAGTATGCCCAGTTGTGCAACAAGGAGTTGATCTCTCATGGGAAAAGTAACGCACCTCTACAGAGTGTAAGAATTGTAACTTGTTACTCCTATTCCGGGAAGGAGCTACGAACGCGGCAGGAAAGGAACTCCATGAAAGTTCTGGTCAACCTATGAAGGCTGATGGTCATAGATTTTCATAATAAAATCAACCTTTGAAGAAAGATTTACAAAAATTGCATAGTGCCAAAGACGGATAGTCCGAGGTGGTAGATAGAGCATCAAACTTCCTACCTTGCATATAATGAATTTGCTGGGTAACGCTGTTACTCATCCTTTCCTTTGAATCCTTGCTTAGAATCTGAGAACCCCGAAGATACTCCAATGTATGCATCTGAGAGTCAAGAGGAGGTCTTCTATGAAGATCCCAACCTGTATGGAACCGTAGAAGGGGAGGACTACGACATCGCCTACGGAGGAGAGTTCCAAGAGTCCGAATAATTACTATAGTTCTAGTAGCCACTTGAGCCGAGCAACATGAACAATATATAGCAATAAGTTGTTGAGCTCAATTTGGAGTTTAAGTTTTAAATTTGAAACTTCCGCTGAAACACTTATATTTTGGTTTGTAAGTTGAATATTTTGGAAGTCTTGAACTTCCGATATTGTAATAATAATAACGTGTGTATGTTTGTAATTTGGAACCGCAATGTTTGTGTTGTACCACTCTAAGGGATGTGATATTTACGGAACGGTGTTCTGTGGATGTCATGTCAACGACTATAGTGTACTACACATGCAGTGGTATGCTGGGTAACCGCAACGAGACACCCCGTGAGCCTCTCAAGGATAAGGTCGTAGGGAAAATCGTGTATGGCCAAGATTTCGTACATTTGTCACGCGAGGATTTCAAGAACCAAGAACCGTGGGTGAGGTAACTTATCGCCGGATCTAGTCCGTAAGTTCAGAGCTCGACACTTTAGGCTCTGGTGTTAACGAGGAGTGACCCGGTGATGGACATCGTGCCTAGCCCCCCCACTCGTGTGGCGTATGTAGGGGAACTCTTTCCATGCATGGACGTGAAAGATGTTTTTCCAAGGGAAGCAAATATCACAATGGGCGCGTAGCGCAAGATTCAAAAAACCTCTAGAGAAGTTCAATCTTATTATAAATGCCACCGTGATATGCACGTGGTCGTACAAGAGATAAGGTTGTAAAGGATGAGAGTTTGAGAGTCACCTTCAAACGGTTGAGAAGCCAGGCACATCGCTCGGAGAGGTTTGTCCACCTTCCTGACACCTGGTTTTTCTTCTAGGTTGATAGCCTTTAGATGCCGTCGGGGAGGTGGTCGACGTTGTACAACTGCTTGGTGCAGTCCACCGGGAAGTCAGGAGCCCCCCGGATCTGCACCACCGAGAGCCTCTTTGGTGCTCATGAGTCATGAGCGTGAGACACAGTGGTCCTGAGGCCGTCCCGAGGGTGTGGGTGCTGGACGTGGTCTATCCCTCCTAGGATAGGTGGTGGCCGCCCTCTTTACCATGGCATTTTCCTAGGCCACCATTTGCTTCCTCCTCGTGGTGCCCCCGACGTAGTCGACGGTGCGCATTTCCTTAGGGTAAGTAGTAGACGCGGTCTTGTAGGCACACTCGAGGGAGTGCAGGTCCTGTTTATTGTTGCAGTGGCCGGTGATGACTTAGTCGTTACCCCTGGCATCTTGACGATGTTGTATGCATGATGGGTGGCTGCCATGAACTTGGCTAGAGCGGGGTAGCCGAGGATGACGTTGTAGGGGAGATTGATGTGTGCCATGTCGAAGTCCATGAGCTCGGTTCGGTAGTTGTCACGAGACCCGAATGTGACGGAGAGGCGCACCTTCCCGATGGGTATGGTAGTCCCGTTGGTCACTACTAAGAAAGGCATGGTGATAACCCCCAAGTGCAGGGGGTCACCGTAGTACCTCTCAATGTGGAAGTAGGGTATCGATCCGCAGGAGAAAGAAGGAAAAGCTATCTATTCTCTACATCTAAAGTGTCACAAGTTTTAGTTGATTATGCAGTAAACAAGTTTTAAGGAATAAGATGGTTGTTTTAATAGATGCAAATTTAATGTAACAAAAAAATAATGTAAAAGTGTCCCAATCCTCTTAAATGCAAGAGAAAAAGATAAGGGGTTTTCTATTATGGGAACAATGTACATGTGTTCATGGGTTCACTTAATCCTCTCTTGTCCATCTATGGTGATTATCATGTTATGGATAGTAAAGGTACACATAATTACAATATTTTAATGATACGTTTATGGTGGCTACATGTCGTAAAACACATAGGTGAAATAAGTACTCCTTTGTGTTGCTAGGTCACCCTTGCAATAAGGATATCATTTGGTTTGTGTCACGCCACACATCATACTTCTCCCTTTTTACCCCTAGATAAAGCATGTTGGGCTGCATTGCTGTCACTCAATACATGCGACGTTGTCACTCGACCACCCGTTACCTACATACATCATAATTCTTAATGGAAAACATTCTGAACACTAGTGCAATGATTCATATGTTGTGATATGTTGTTAGTATTATCACATCTCTCTCATCTACACCCACTTGGTGGTGTCAATCACCTCAAGATATGGATAAACAATGCATTATGTATAGATCTAAACCATTACATGCATCATATAATATTTCCAAAGTATGAAAAACCATACAAGATCCAACACAATGGTAACTGAATAACAAGTACTATCTCATAACACAATATCCACCATAGGAATTACATAGATAGATCCAACTCATGCAAGGCACATCATATGGACTACTACAATGATCATACATAGAGATATTAGATCAAGACCACCATAAACCCAAAGTCCATGGGTGGAATACTCCCCTCTAATCATGGAGAGTGATGATGAAGCATTGGTGAAGGAGGAGACACGGACGGAGGCGATTCCCCCTCCAATCTTCCTCCGGGGGGGTGGTCTGCTGGCTCTTTGTTACTTGGTTTTTGATCTCCGCCTCCGTGTGTCTCGAGAAAGGCCGCCAGGGGGTATATATAGATGGTTTTAGGTAAAAACAAAGTGAATAGCGGTAGAATTGACGGCATCAGAGTTTCGACGGCTGAGATAGCCCCAGTGGCATGCTCTCTAGTAAATGGGCTCCTATTTTCAGCTCGTTGGTCCCCTTGGTCTCTACTTTAGCTCGTTGGATTCATACGGAAATTATCTAACAGATCCTATTCATCTAGCTCCGTTTCAAGTTCCGTAGCTCCTATAAAGTCAAAAACACTAACAGAAGGTTTTTTGCCAGAAAAATTTAGAACCAAAAAAGAGGGGATTGTTTAGAAAATCCCTGAAATCAATGTAAAACATGGATCTAACAGCATATATGTTGCAAATATGTGTGAAATCATGTCAAAAACTACAAAGTTCATGTATGTATATTAAATGCATCACATGGTTGGCATGAGCCGGTCGAATGACACCTGTAGCTTGGTGAACGTCTCTGTGGAGATCATGTTCAGACTGACACCTCCATCAATGAGAGTCTTTGCGACTGCAATGTTGTCTATGGTGGGGGTGTAGATCATGGGTAGGGTACCCATGGCCCTGGTGGAAGCAGGGTGGTCGCCGACGTTGAAGGTGATGGCGCTCTGTCACCACTTGAGTTTTGGGGACAGAATCCCGGGTCGGGCAGCGGCGACCTCACGAGTGAGCAGCTTGAAGTGCCTGTTGGATTCCGGGGCCTGGGAGCCACCAAGGATGAAGGCCATGGCGCCTTGCGGCTCCTGGTAGCCCCAGTGTTCTCCTTGGCATGCCTCTTCTCTGGGACGTTGTGATGTGATTGCATGGCTTTGTCCTGATGACCCCCCTGGTGGGTGCCTTAGCGTCATGGTCATTGTTCTAGTGTCCCCTCCTTGGTGGTTGCTGCTCCCATGGTACTGCTCGCCTCCCTGCCTTACCTTCCTCTGGTTGTTATGCAGGTCACGGAGCTTCTTGAGCTCATAGCAGTCATCAGTGGGGTGCCCAGGCTTCTTGTGGAAGAGTTAGTATGTGCGGTCTTCTCCCTTCTCCTTGTCGTTGCCCTCATGAGGTATTTTGTGGTCAGGTTCAGTAGCGATGACAGCGATGGTGTTCCGCTTGGGGTATTTGCTCTGGATCTTGGATGAGCTTGAGGACTTAGGGGTGGTCTCTGTTTTAGCGAGACAAAAAATCCAACCCACCTCCACCTTTGTCACACTTCTCCGCCATGACAAAGAGTTCGGCCGCCATGGTTAGGTTTTCACCTTGGTTGCCGATCTTCTCCCTCATTCGGACATCCTTGACGCCCTCGGAGAAGGCGCTGATGGCGTTGGAGTCCGAGATCTTGGGGATCTTGTTGTGGACTAGGCTAAACCTTTACATGAACTTGAATAGGGTCTCTCCAGGATGCTGTCTTACCTGGCGAAGGTCGTAGTAAGCAAGTGGGCGCTCATAGGTCCCCTTGAAGTTGGCGATGAAGAGGGAATAAAGGGCCGACAATGAGCTGATGGATTCCTCAGGAAGGTTCATCGGCCAGGTACGGGCCGTGTCCTTCAGGCACAGGGGGAACCAGTTTGCCATGACGCGGTCGTCGCCACCCGCGACCTCAATGCCCATGGTGTAGAGTTGCAGGAACTCGCACGGGTTGGATGTTCCATCATAGCGTGATGGTATCTCCAGGCAGAACTTGTGTGGCCAAACCATGCGGCAGATCTCCCTGGTGAAGGCGAGATAGCCGTTGGCAAGGGTCGCGCGGTTTTGGTGACACGCCATAGAGATCTTGGCGAGGCGGTCTTCGTGCCCACACATGGACGCGATGACCGCAGGAGGCGAGAAGTTCTGGTAGCTATTGCACTGTGGCACATGCGGCGTCGCCCAGCTTGGGGGTGCTTTCGGGGCGCTAGGTGAGCGCGAGCCCCTAGCCTCCTGCGTCTTTTCCTCGGCCTAAGCCCCTGCTCAGACGGGGAGAGGGTGGCGATGTCGAGGAGCTCATACAGGCAGTTGCACCACTTCCCCTGGTCAGGCTCAGCCCACGGGTGGCCCAGCAGCTCGTGCACCATGCGCTTGGCATCCTACGGCGTGAGACGCTCGGTTTGGCTGCGAGAAGACGTAGTGCAGGAGAGTGGCGTGGCGTCACGTGAGGAGGTTTGGGCCTCCTGCGACAGACGGAACGAGGAGCCCCCCTAATACTCTATCCACGGGGTCTTCTTCGGGATGGTGCACCGTGGGATGGTCTCCGTCTGAGCCTTGCTCGCCGCGTGGCGGAGGGCATGCTCGGCCCGAGTCTTGTTGTGATCCGACATACCGACGAGGTTGGTGATGGTCTTGAAAGCATGCCCAGGTGCCCTACCTGGCGCACCAAATGTCAGAGAAAGTGTCCCATGAAGGAACATGGGTCCAACAAGACCTAAGTTCGCGAGGAGGCAGAACACGCGTTCCAAGTGAACTCGGAAACAACGGCAATGAAGGAGCAAGGGAATGATAGAGAGTAAATATAGGTTTTTTACGCAGGTTCGGTACCCTCGTGATGAGGTAAAGCCCTAGTCCTGCTTTGTTGTATTGCTCGCGTGCTTCGCGAGGTACAATGGTGGATGACTAGGGTTTTAGATCTCTGGGATCGACATGTTCTAAGGTAGGAGAAGGTATCCTTATATATAGGCGTCGGGCCTCTTATCCCAATTCTTGGGCAGGAAGGGTCACCACATTTCTGTCCTTCGAGGTACCGGTCTACAAGTAAACTTTGTGTGGACTTGGTGTTGCACGTCGGGGACCTCTCCCTCCTTCTGTAAAGTGCGATTCGTTGGCATCGCTTGTACTTGTCTGGCGCCATCGACTCTCTACCTTGCAGCAAAACAGCAAAGGAGAGGACTGCCAGTGTTGAGGTCGTCCATCCCGCTTTAGCACTGAATGGGCCGGACCAACTTTTTCTATACCGAGGCGGACTGGGGGTACGCATGGTCGTAGTGCCTTTGTCGGGATGTGTTGTCCTTGCTGCCTCCGCGGTGATATTACTGGTATGACCCTAGATACGCTCCAATATATCTTGATACGTCCAATCTGCATCACCATTCTATATCATAATTTGCCTCTACTCATTAATCTATTTCATATTAAGAGGTGTTACTTATGTCTTTTCATCTATTTTTGCATGTTGAATGATTCTTGGAGGATGAACTCCAGAGTCTAGATTCTGATGGAAAAAGAGGTGTTTTGATGCAATTTCGTGAAGATCGGAAAAATACTAGAAAAACTACGGAAAATCCTATTTTCTCAGAAGACGAAGAATGCTAGAAGGGGAAGCGGAGATGGGCCACAGGGGGCCCACACCCCCCAAGGCGCGGGCCACCCTAGGCCGCCCCTATAGGGGGTGTGGCCCACCTGGCCCACGTCTCGCTCCGCCCTCTGGCATATATCTTCTCCTTGAAACCCTAATACATGGGGAGCGACCATAGAAAGATTCCGCCGCATTTGCGGGGTGAAAAACACCGAGAGAGAAAGAGGTCTCCGGCAGACAGATTTCTGCCAGGGTAATTCCTTCCCGGAGAGGGGAGATCATCGCCATCAACACCAACATCAAGCTAGAATTCATCGGGATCATCATCATCCATACCATAATCTCCACCAGCACCATCATCACCACTCCATCCCGCTGTAACAATCGTGTTGAATACTTGCATAGTTCTTAGGGAAAACTTTCCCGGTGTTGATTACTATTGTAGTTGATGCTTGTGAGTGGAACCATTGGATTATTTTTTATGTTCAGATTGTTATTCATCACCATATCATATTTGATCTTGATCCATATGATGTCTCGTGAGTAGTTCGTTTAGTTCTTGAGGACATGGAAAGATTCATGTTGTTTGTAGTGGATTTGTGTTGAGATATTATTCAATGGTTTAGTATTTAAGTTGTGGTGCTATTCTTCTAGTGGTGTCATGTAAACGTCGACTACATGATACTTCACCATTTATGGGCCTAGGGGAATGCATTGTGTATTTGGCTACTAATTGTGGGGTTGTCGGAGTGACAGAAACCTGAACCCCCGTTAGGACACCATTGCACAAGGGAGTGTAGGATCTTAGAGTTTAAGGTTGTGGTTAGGTTTGTACCTTAATTGATTTCTTGTAGTTGCGGATGCTTGCAAGGGGTTTAATAACAAGTATGTATTAGTCCAAGTAAGGTCGGTACATTAGCACAGGTTCACCCACACAACACTTACAAAACCAAAGAAGACTACTCAGCTATTTGAAGCGAAAGCACTTGACAGAATTCCCATGTGTCCTCGAGAACGTTTGGTCCTTATAATTATTCCCACCGGCTTGTACTTTGCTAAGAAAGGATTGGTCCACTTGCTGCAATTGTTTGATGTTTTATGTACTTGCACTCTATTTCCTTGCTTTATCAGAAAACCCCTAAAAATCCGTTTGCTAAGTATTACAGAAATTTCCTGCTCCATACCACTAGTGAACACCTTTTGCTCCTCATTGGGATTGACACTCCTATTTATCGAAAGTAATACGATACACCCCCTATACTTGTGGGTCATCAAGACTATTTTCTAGCGCCGTTGCCGGGGAGTGAAGCGTTATTGAAGAGTGGAACTGGTAAAGGAAACTTCTACTATGAGTATTTCTTTTGTTACTGATTGTTACTTTGTTTCCAATATGGATAACCCACTTGGTTTTCTGTTTGGGAAAACTACTACCACTGCTAGGGTAGTAGATGAACCACCTCCTGTTGAGATAGATCCTTTTAAGATACCTACAAGTATTGTTGATCGTGTTATGGATAATTAATATTTAGGGGATGGAACTGTCCATCCTAGTGATCATTTGCTTTTTATCCATGAATTATGCTGGTTGTTTAAGTGTGCAGGTATCACAACTGAACAGGCGAAGAAGAAGTTACTCTTTATATCCTTGAAAGGAAGAGCTGAAGAATGGAAAATACATGGAATGGGAGGAAATAGTACCTCTCTTTTATTCTAAATTCTATCCTCCCTGTGCGATTCATAAGGATAGGAATCTGATATATAACTTTTGGCCTCGTGATGGAGAGAGTACAGCTCAAGCTTGGGGGAGATTGAAATTACTAAAGCTTAAATGTCCTATTCATGAACTTCCTGGCAATATTATTATCAATAACCTTTATGCTAGGTTTTCTCTGCATAATAAAGATTTACTATATGCTTCTTGTGTTGGATCATTCACACGTATGAAGGAAGAAGCTAAATGGGATCTCGTAGACCGTATTCAAGAGAACACTGAAGCATGGGAGAATGACAAAGGAAGAAAGTCAGGTATAAACTATGATTATGAATGCATTAAATATTTTATGGGAACTGATGACTTCCGTGGTATTAGTAATGAGTATGGTCTTGATTCTCAAATTCTTGCAAAATGTTTCAAGGACTTTTCCTCTTATATTGAAATTCCCAAAAAGGAGTGGGACAAGTACCATGCTCCTTACAAAGACATTGTTACCCATGTTCCTGCTAGCATTGAAGTTTGTACTGTTGATCCTATTTTTCCTGAACCTTATGTTGAGAAAATCTCTTTTCCTGCTAAGGTAAAGGAACATTCTATCATAGCTAATGTTGTTAGCAAAAGTGTAAATAAAACTATGGAACCAGATGAGCAAATAAACATTGATCATGTGGTAGCTATTGTGAAAGATCTTGTCACTAAAAATATAGAGGATGAGCATATTATCTTCTGTGAAGACTCTTCTAATATTGTCTCTCATCCTAGAAAGGCTAGAAAAGCTAGTGTCCATATGCTTTCTGATAGAATTGGTGATCATTGCTATTATGGTTTATGTGATATTGGTGCTAGTTCTAGTGCTATTCCTTATGAGCTTTATAGGGAAATTATGCATGAAATTGGTCCTTGTGAGATTGAGGACATTGATTTGGTTATTCACCCTGCTAATAGAGAGAAAATTTGTCCAATTGGCATTGTAAGAGATGTGGAAGTTCTTTGTGGTAAGATTAAATATCCTGCTGATTTTCTAGTACTTGGTTCTGAAGCTAGTAAAACCTGTCCTATTATCTTTGGTAGACCCTTCTTGAATACTTGTGGGGCTATCATAGATTGTAGGAAGGAATTTTTTTGACTAAGTTTGATGGAGAGTCTTATGAGTTTAATTTTTCCAAATTTGCTAAAACTCCTTATGAAAATGAACTGCCTAATGAGGATTTCAGGGTTGAACAACTTTCTGCTATTTCTCTTGCTCCTAACAATGCCTTGTAGTAGTTTATGAAAGATCATGAAATCAAGGTCTTCATGATGGAAAGAAATGAGATTGACGGGGTTTTCCTTCGTCAACCTGAGTTACTTAAGCACAATCTACCTATGGAAGATTTGGGTACCACACTACCACCTAAAGGGGACCCTATTTTCGAATTAAAGCCTTTACCTGATGATCTTAAATATGCTTATCTAGATGATAAGAAATTATATCCTGTTATTATTAGTTCTAAACTTTCAGGAAATGAAGAAGAAAGGTTATTGGAAATATTGAAGAAACACCGAGGAGATATGAGCTATACTCTTGATGATTTAAAAGGGATTTCTCCTACTATATGTCAGCATGCTATTAATATAGAACCTGATGCAAAACCAGTTGTTGAGCACCTACGCCGTCTAAATCCTAAGATGAAGGATGTGGTAAGAAATGAGGTATTAAAAATCCTTGATGCTGGTATTATTTACCCTATTGCTAATAGCCAATAGGTTAGCCCTGTTCATTGTGTCCCAAAGAAAGGGGGAATCACTATTGTGCCTAATGAAAATAATGAGATTATACCCGAAAGAGTAGTGGTTGGGTATAGGATGTGCATTGATTTTAGAAAGGTTAACAAAGTTACTAAGAAAGATCATTATCCTTTGCCCTTTATTGATCAAATGCTAGAAAGGTTGTCTAAAAAGACTCACTTTTTTTCTTAATGGTTATTCTGGGTTCTCTCAAATTGCTGCGAGAGCACAAGACCAAGAGAAAACCACCTTCACTTGTACTTATGGCAGTTATGCTTATAGGCGTTTGCATTTTGGGTTATGTAATGCTCCTGCTACCTTTCAAAGATGTATGTCTGCTATCTTTCATGGTTTTTGTGAAGAAATTGTGGAGGTTTTCATGGACAATTTCTCCATTTATGGAACTTCTTTTGATAACTGTTTGCACAACCTTGATAAAGTTTTGCAGAGATTTAAAGAAACCAACCTTTTTCTTAATTGGGAAAAATGCCATGTAATGGTTAATGAAGGGATTGTTCTTGGACACAAAATTTCTGAAAGAGGCATTGAAGTTGACAGAGCCAATGAAGCAATTGAGAAGATACCTTGCCCTAGGGATATTAAAGGTATTTGTGTATCCTTAGTCATGCTGGTTTCTATAGGAGGTTTATTAAAGATTTCTCCAAAATTTCAAAGCCCCTTACTAATCTTCTTCAAAAAGATGTACCCTTTGTTTTTGATGATGATTGTAAGGAAGATTTTGAAACTTTGAAGAAAGCTTTGACTACTGCTCCTATTATTCAACCACCTGATTGGAGTTTACCTTTGAAATTATGTGTGATGCTAGTGATTTTGTTGTGGGTGTTGTTCTTGGGGAACGTGTTGATAAGAAGTTGAATGTTATTCATTATGCTAGCAAGACTCTAGATTCTGCTCAAAAGAATTATGCTACTACCGAGAAGGAGTTCTTAGCTGTAATCTTTGCTTGTGATAAGTTTAGACCCTATATTGTTGATTCAAAGGTTACTATTCATATTGATCATGCTGCTATTAAGTACCTTATGACAAAGAAAGACGCTAAGCCTAGGCTTATTAGATGGGTGTTGCTTTTACAAGAGTTTGATCTAAATATTGTAGATAGGAAAGGTGCTGAAAATCCTGTTGCTGACAATTTAGCTCGTTTGGAAAACATTTCTTTTGACCTCTTGCCTGTTAATGATAGTTTTCCAAATGAACAGTTGGTTGCAATAAGGATAAGCCCGCATGAGAGTCCTTGGTATGCTGATTACGCTAACTTTATTGTTTCCAAGTATTTGCCTCCAACCTTTATAGCCCAGCAAAAAAGGAAATTCTTTTATGATCTGAGGCATTACTTTTGGGACGACACACATTTATATAAAGAAGGAGTAGATGGTAATATGCGAAGATGTGTTCTAGAATATGAACAACAAGAGATATTGAGGAAATGTCATGGCAGTGCTTATGGAGGACATCATGCTGGAGATAGAACTGCACAAAAAGTTTTACAATCTGGATTTTATCGGCCTACTCTTTTCAAGGATGCAAGGAAGTTTGTCTTATCATGTGACGAATGTCAAAGAGTTGGTAATACTTCTAGACGCAACGAAATGCCTATGAATTATTCTCTTGTTATTGAACATTTTAACTGTTGGGGATTTGACTTTATGGGTCCTTTTCCTCCTTCAAAAGGGTATACTCATATTATTGTTGCTATTGATTATGTTACAATGTGGGTAGAGGCCATACCTATAAATAGTGCTGATGGTAAGACCTCTTTAAAAATGCTTAAAGATGTTATTTTTCCTAGGTTTGGTGTGCCTATATATCTCATGACTGATGGAGGCTCTCATTTTATTCATGGTGGTTTTAGGAAAACTCTTGCCAAATATGATGTTAACCATAGAATTGCTTCAGATTATCACCCCCAAACCAGTGGGAAAGTAGAACTTTCTAATAGAGAAATTAAATCTATCTTGCAGAAGACTGTTAATAGGTCTAGGAAAAATTGGGCTAAAAAGTTGAATGACGCTTTATGGGCTTATATAACTGCTTATAAAAACCCTATGGGGATGTCTCCTTACAAAATGGTTTATGGGAAAGCTTGTCATTTTCCTCTAGAATTAGAACACAAAGCTTATTGGGCAGTGAAAGAACTGAATAGAGATTTTAAACTTGCTGGTGAGAAGAGATTGCTTGACTTGAGTACCTTAGATGAGTGGAGAAGTGAAGCTTATGAAAATGCTAGACTCTTTAAGGAAAAAGTAAAAAGATAGCATGATAGGAGAATTCTAAGAAGGGAGTTCCATGTTGGTGAGAAGGTTCTTTTGTATAGGTCCCGTCTTCTATTTTTTGCAGGGAAACTACTCTCAAAATGGGAAGGACCTTTTGTTATTGAGGAAGTGTATCGTTCAGGGGCTATCAAAATATCTTGTTTGAAAGACAACACTACACAAGTGGTGAATGGTCAAAGGCTCAAACATTATATTTCTGGAGATTCTTATAATGAAGATGTTGATATTATTCAAATGGCAACTCCGGAAGAATTTATTAGAAACCAAACTCTAGAATGTGCAGACTCCGTCTTTGAATAGGTAAAAGTGGTGAAAACTGAAGGTTTGTGAAAACCCTCTCTTTTTATATTTTTGATGTTTTTACTACATACGGAAGGTTACGAGACGAAACAGAGGAGGAAACGGAGGCCAGGGTGGCCACACCCACCCTAGGCGCGGGCCCCCAACTGGCCACGCCTGGAGTGGGTGTGAGCCCCATGAGCTCCGTCTCCGCCTCGTCTTCGCACAGTACTTTCCTTATGCATTGAAACTTCGTAATATATAACCCCCTGGACCCCCCGAGGTTCGTATATCGTGTTCTCGTTGTGTTTTTGTTTTGATCTGTTTCGGTCAGGCAGATTCTCAGTTTTGGAGTCACAATGTCTTCCTCTCAATCACCCATGGAGGATTCCTCCATGGACATCATCAACCCGTACATGTATGAGTTGAGGATTCATCCCAAGGAGTTGATTCTCAAGGATGGGAAGGTGCAAATGAAAGAAGTTCAAGGCCCTAAAGGAGAAGGCAGTCTGGAACATAGGATGGAAGTATTGGAGCAGGAAGTTTTTAGGTACAATAAGATGGCGGAACACGAAGTGGATATCATCCATAAGATAAGTTCAAAACTCACCAAGCACAAGGAGGAGGTTGATGAGCTCCGAGATGAAATCCTCTCACTCCATCAGGCCACCAACCAATTACAAGCACTGCTCTACGACATACAAAACCAAAACTGTGAGTATGAGGCTAGATTTAATCGCATAAGCTCTGCTGCTAGTTTTAGGATTCTGGAAACCAATACATCCTTTTTGGATGGGGAACCTTTACCTTGGAAGTCTGATGATGACAAGGGAACACCACCACCACCGAAGGAGTAATTCGTCGCCAGGTTTGGCATCCCCTTGGATTGTTCCAAGCTTGGGGGAGTGTCGCGGTATCACATCATTATCTTTCACTTTTTACCTTTTTAGTAGAGTCATATATTTGGTAAAGAAGTTATCTTATAGGTTGGTTTGCATTGTGGAAGTATCTCTCCTTTAGTTGGTTATCTATGTATCCCTTGGTGTGAGTGCCTTTATGGAATATTAATGAGAAGCTTCATCTTTTACATTTTGCACTTCTTATTTTAGTTTGCAGTCTCTATTATATGATTGATCTTGTTGATCAGTATTGGCATCACTTTAGGATCATCAAGTAGATCTAAATTGGTTTTGGCAAACCGATCTCTGGTCAGTAGCAACACTTTATGAGGTTTGAAAAGAAAAGAGAAAAAGCTTACAGGTATTTTGTATCATTTATTTTCTTTCTTGATTGGCTCATAAGTTTAGTATTCTTTATTTAAGATCTTTTGTGTCTTCAAGGAAGATTGCATGTTTGGCTTTATCACATGTAGGTTTGCTTGTTTCCTTCAACTCTTTTGCTTGCTACCCAACCTTGCTAGCCAAAAACCTGTTTTGAGAAGGAATACTTCTCATGCATCCAACCCCCTTTGAACCAAAACTTGTGCCATTTGTGTCCACCATATATACCTATTAGCACTATTGCTTTTCCAAGCAAATTCTCAAGCTTCATGTATATTTCGAATTAAAAAAAAATTGTTATGTGAAAACTAATTAGTAAAGCTCTCACGAACTTGATGGCACACCTTATTTTCTTGCCCCTAATAAACTTGAACCATTGTGTCATTGAAGTTGTATATGCTTGCATCTATACGTTGGGATTAGCAGAACCGTGTTGTCACGGGGAACGCTTTCAACACTTATGGATACATATCCAGTTGATATCATGCTCTTTAGTTTGCGGATGTCGTCGGTGTAAAATAAAAGGGGAGCTTGTAAGTCCATGGAGTTATGTATGTGGGTTAGAGAAACGTCTGGGCCGCTATCCTAAACCATGCCTAATCATGGTGGAAACTTACAGCATAACCATAGTGAGAAACTTGTGAAGCATCCTCAATAAAAACCTATGCAAATAGCAAATAAAAAGATCGCTGAGATGCTCACTGTCCGCTTTCCTTGTCATTTTGATTATGGGATAGCTCTTGTATCATGTGCAAAGGGTACCCCGTTGGCGGTTCTTTATGATACACATGTACTTACAATGACAAGAACTTACCGGTAACTAAAGTTGAGTAGCATGAGGACCGACCCTCGTACTCAAGGGACATGAGATTGCCAACTTATATTTCATCAAACATATACTCCATCTTTGTTCAATTTAACCTTAATCACCTCAAGATTCTTATGATAGGGGCAATGAGAGCTCAAAGATAGTAAGTATCATAATCTTTTGGAAGCTCTTTATGAACTTGAAATCCCTGCTTTCTTCTATGAAGGGCCTTTCTTCTACTTCTAAGTTGAGTCAGTAGACCTACTTCCTTTCTATCTCCAGCAAGCATTTGAGTTGTTGTGTTTCAAGCATTCATATGATGATTTATTCAATCATGTTCTTTATCTTCCTTGTTTGCACAAGACTCTTATCTACTGAGTATTACTTTGAAATCCATCATTGTGAAAAAACCTTTTATGCTTGAGCAAAGAGTACTCCTATTGTAAAACTTATACAAAAGCTTTTTGTGTAACTGTTTGCTAGATGTTCTCTGACCAAGAACAAAGTTTGCCAATTCCAATTATGATTTATATTTATGCATCGCTATTGTGACTCCTGTACTTGTTGCAAGCTAAGTTATATAATGGTGAGTTGCTTTCTTCTATGAGTTTTGTAATGGTAAGTGTGATGCTTCTTGTCCATATTCTTTTATCGACACTTCACTCCATAAAACCGTGGACATGTTTACTAAGCTCAGTTTTCGCTTGGTGACAAGCGAAGGTCTAAGCTTGGGGGAGTTGATACGTCCAATCTGCATCACCATTCTATATCATAATTTGCCTCTATTCATTGATACATTTCATATTAAGAGGTGTTACTTATGTATTTTCATCTGTTTTTGCATCTTGGGTGATTCTTGGAGGATGAACTGCCGGAGTCAGGATTCTGATGGAAAAAGAGGTGTTTTGATGCAATTTCGCGAAGATGAGAAAAATACCAGAAAAACTATCGAAAATCCTATTTTCTCAGAAGACGAAGAATGCCAGAAGGGGAGGCAGAGATGGGTCATAGGGGCCCCACACCCCCAGGCGCGGACCACACCTAGGCCACGCCTACAGGGGGTGTGGCCCACCTGGCACACCTCTGGATCTGCCTTCTCGCCTATATCTTCTCCTCTAAACCATAATACACGGGGAGCGACCACAGAAAGATTCCGCCGCCTCTACGGGGCGAAAAACAATGAGAGAGAAAGAGCTCGCCGGCAGACAAATTTCTGTCGGGGAAATTCCTTCCCAGAGCGGGGAGATCGTCGCCATCAACACCATCATCAAGCTAGACTTCATCGGGATCATCATAATCATCATCCACACCATAATCTCCACCAGCACCATCATCGTCACTCTATCCCACTGTAACAATATTGTTGAATACTTGCATAGTTCTTAGGGGAAACTTTCCCGGTGTTGATTAATATTGTAGTTGATGCTTGTGAGTGGAACCATTGGATTATTATTTATGTTCACATTATTATTCATCACCATATCATCTTTGATATTGATCCATATGATGTCTCGTGAGTAGTTCATTTAGTTCTTGAGGACATGGGAGGAGTCATATTATTAGTAGTGGATTTGTGTTGAGATATTATTCAATGGTTTAGTATTTAAGTTGTGGTGATATTCTTCTAGTGGTGTCATGTGAATGTCGACTACATGATACTTCACCATTTATGGGCCTAGGTGGATGCATTGTGTATTTGGCTACTAATTATGGGGTTGCCGGAGTGACAGAAACCTGAACCCCCATTAGGACACCATTACACAAAGGGAGTGTAGGATCTTAGAGTTTAAGGTTGTGGTTAGGTTTGTACCTTAATTGATTTCTTGTAGTTGCGGATGCTTGCAAGGGGTTAATAACAAGTATGTATTAGTCCAAGTAAAGTCGGTACATTATCACAGGTTCACCCACACAACACTTACAAAACCAAAGAAGACTACTCAGCTATTTGAAGCGAAAGCACTTGACAGAATTCCCATGTGTCCTCGAGAACGTTTGGTCCTTATAAGTATTCTCACCGGCTTGTCCTTTGCTAAGAAAGGATTGCGCCACTTGCTGCAATTGTTTACTGTTTTATTTACTTGCACTTTATTTCTTTGCTTTATCAGAAACCCCTAAAAATCCGTTTGCTAAGTATTTACAGAGATTTCCTACTCCATACCACTAGTCAACACCTTCTACTCCTTGTTGGGATCGACACTCCTATTTATAAGAAGTACTATGATACACCCCCTATACTTGTGGGTCATCATATCCAAAGCCCCGCATCATGGTGAGATGCCGCACGGGAGCCCCTCTCAACGGGGCGCCCTCTTGCGGTCATGTCACACTGAGGTCAATCCTCGCGAGGGGTCAACCCCAGTGCTGCCTATGGAGGTATAATGTCCTCCCGAGGATGCCTCCGCCCAGAAAGGGACCTGTCGACTGTAGGGACGGGGTACTGTCACATCCCAAGATTTTCCAAATCTTGTAATGTGAAAAATAAATGAATAAAATAAAACTTTGTTGATTTTCAGGGTGAGAAGAAACTTTTTGAATCCATTTTGAAACTTTCAAAACCTATTTGGATCAAATAAATCCTAAAGGGATTTAAAAAGATAAACATTTAATAAAGGAAAATAAAAATATTTGGAATTACTATTTTGGATCTTTTTAATAAAAAGGTTTGGTTTTCAAATGAGAAGGTAGAAATATAAATAAAGATTATTTTATAAGCCAAATTAAAACTTGGGCAAGCCTTTGAAATAAAATATTTCTATTTGATAAAAATAGTAAAGGTTTATTTAAATAAAATAATAAGGATTTAATATCCAAGTTTATTAAAAATCAAGGTTTCACTATTTTAATTAAACATCAAAATTTATTTATTTTTTAAACAAGTCTTCCAAGTAATCTTTATTTTCAAATAAAACCTACTGATTTGGTTTGGATAATGTTTAGATTTCAAAATGGAGTTTTGAATAAATCAAAATCTATTTGATTTAATAACAAAAGTCTATTTATTTAATTATTAATGGACCCTAAAATAAAAATATTATTTTATTTTGGGACTTTGGTTTATTGTTGTTGAACAGAACCAAAACCCAATATAAGTGTGGTGAATGTTTGAATTAATTTGAATGCTTGATTGGTTGTTTGAATTTCAAAACAGAAAATAGAATTAGAAAAAGAAAAAGCATTTAGAAAGAAAAAAATAAAGAATCAGACAGCAGCCCAGTCGGCCAGCCCAACAAGGCCCAACCAGCCCAGATTTTCTCCCTCCCGAAGAAAACATTTCGCACTCAGTTTTTAACCCGCAGAGCGACTGACGAGTGGACCCTCTTCCCTAACTCTCTCACTCATTGACACCAGGACCCCACACCACTGTTCATCGTCTTCAACTCGCGCTTCCTCCTCGCCGTTTCCTGTCCTTTACTCCGGCGATAAATTCGCGTTGTTAACGTCCATTACACCACCCCGCGACCATATTGTATTAAACGACCGCGTCTTACCTCACTTTCCCCTCACGCGCCTCCCTCTCTCTGTCCCCAGGCCGTCGTAATTTCGAGCCGCACCCTCACTGCTCCGACGAGCATCTCCAGTCAATTCCGGCGAACCACTGCCGCCCCTCAAATCCCAACCACACGGGCACATTCCCTAGACCTAGGCGCTTCTCCCTGTGCCTTCCGTTCAACCGCGGGCGCCCCAGAACATCGGCAACCACCTCGACTGAGCGCCGTCGCGTCTGCTTACTTCTCCGGCGACCTTCCCCTGGTAAGCCCGACCACCCCGAGCTCTCTCTACCATACTCACGTGAACCCCAGGTCTGTCCTCATCTAACCGTGTTCTCGTTTTGCTTCGAAGTGAACCACAGCGTCGCCCCCGACCACGACCAGAGCCGCCTGACGCCGTCCCCCACTCCGGCGAGCAATCCCGCTGGAACCAGAGCGCCCCTCGCCAGATCAACACCACCTCGAGCTTCACCTCGACCTCGCGAGCACGGTGAGCATCCTCGTTTCCTCCCTTGCTTCTTGTAACCGCCGCGACGCCACCGTCTGACCGCTCCGCCGCCAGACGCCGCCGCCAGCGCCGCCACTAGTTGGCAAGCGTGCTGCGCATCGTTGGATCTTAATCGTACGCACGCGATAGATTCTTAGCCGAAGGGGTACCGATCTATCTGTGCCGTGCGTTGTTAGTTTAATCCTACGGCCAACATCACTCGATCCACCCGAACCGGTACCGACGAATAAGAAAACGCCGTGTGTCACCAGTTCTTTTTAAAAACAAAGTTTGAATCAGAATTAGATGCAAACTTGTAAACCTTGTAACTTTTGATCCACACGTCCAAAATTTGCAAACTTGATATCAATGGAATCAGTGGAACAAGCCCTAGCCAACCATGCAATTTGTTTAGTAAAAAGTTTCTGGTAAAATGTTTGTTTTTGCAGAAACATTTGTATGCTTCTTTAGGTTAGAAAAATTATTCCAAAATGATTTTAAGGTTGAAATCTTTGCAAATTGGTTTGTTGTGAACCTACTGACCCTAGGAACCATCTTGTGGATTTAAAAATGTTTTGGTGAAGATTAAGGTTGATTAATTGAATTAGCCCATTTCTAGTCAAGTAAAAATATGGATTTTGTTATGGAAATGATTTTGAACAAAAACCTTTGGAAAATGTTTTGATTCAAAGCTACTGACCCTAAACACCAAGTTTTGTGAATTAGCAACTTATTTGGTGAACAACATAAAGTTTTTGCTTTGATAAAAACATTTTCACCACATAAAATAATGAATGGATTTAAAAATGGTTTATAGACAAAACCCTTTTGCAAATGACTTTACCACTTTGGAAAATGACCACTTTGAACCATACATTGTTTAGAGCCTAGTATAAACCACCTTTGCAAATAAAACTATCTTTTGCATGCTTGCATGCATGACCTTGATTTTATTATTTTATGTGTGATGATTTGTTTGATTATTGGTTGGAATGCTAGTTGATATTGTGTTTGCTTGATTGATTTGTAGTAAAGTTAGAAAAGTGTGAAACTAGCAAGATCAAGAAGTGAACCAAAATTCCCTACCAAAAAGGAAAGTTACACTATCATCTAAAGTCCTACTATTTTCATTATACTTAGTGGATTTTGAAAACATGCATGGAAAGAATTTCTATACTTATGCTATGCTAAATCCTAATAGGATACCCTTATATATTCCTTAGTGGAAACAATGTAGTTGTAAAATGCTTAGCCATGCAACATATTTTGAGAAGAGATACATGTTGATATTTTATGAAGTTGAGAAAAGACTTGTGTGTTTTATATAATAAAACAAGTACTCAATGAACCACCTGGGTGGACAAGGATACTCAAGTTTTGGACAAGGTGGCAACAAAAGGAACCATGTCTATGGAAATCTCTTTGTGTTGTGCACCAAAAGAAAACCACCCAGGGACTTAGAGATTGAACATGTTTCTCCAATTGTGGCTTTCGTGTACAGCCACATGCTACATATGGCTCTGGCTTAGTCAACTACATTGGGAAGACCCATGCATTGCCTTCAGGTTACTGAAAATGAGGGAACTCGAAACCCTACATGGGTGCCTGAAGACAAGCTAGCAATGGTGTATGGGAGGACCCTTTGGAAAGACTTCGTCACATTCTCAATCTTCCAGTATTCCATCTTGGTGAGTACTTATCCAGCGGCCACTGGCGTCAACAAGATGAGAGTGTGTCATGTGGGTAAAGTGTACAACTTCTGCAGAAGATAAAAATCTAAGTACTTAGCCGTGTCCCCGGTTATGGACAATACTGAGCAACTAAATCTTGAAGCTATGGGAAATCTCGACATTCCAATTTCTAAAAGCAAAACTTTAAAGTGACAAAAAAGGACTTGAAGTACTTGGGGTGTACCAAGGAGCTCAAGAGACTTTGATAAAAACTTGAAGCACTTGGGGATTTACCAAGGAGATCAAGAGATTTTGATAAAAACTTGAAGTACTTGGGGTGTACCAAGGAGCTCAAGAGATTTTTTAACAAAGACTTGAAACACTTGGGGTTTTACCAAGGAGTTCAGAAAGATTTGACAAAAGAACAAAACCATTTTGAAAAGATAGGATAAATTATTGCTTTCTGCAAATGAGCCTAAAACTCTACTTAGCCAAATATGCATGTAATGATAGGATCCACTTATATTATACATAGTAGTGAAACTTGCCAATACAATTCAAATGTATTGACCCTTGTGGCTGTAACTTGTAATGTTGCAGGTTCTGTTTGGTATTAGTGAAGTTGATTGATTAGGATTACAAAGTCTACAACCAACATGTTTGCCTGTGGCACTTTGAAGATGAAGGACCCCATGCTTATAGATTTTCTGCTGCAATGTAATGTAATAGCCAAAGAGCTATGTAATATGTAATAAAATTATGTTATTCCTGGTTATAAAGTTATACTATGACCTTTGTTTCTTGATATTACATCTTAACTGTGGATGCTAGCTATTGATCCAGGGACTAGCATTGTAAACACAGGGATCTCTGCCTTATTGAAGGTTGGGACCTCTTACAGGTACCATGGTTTCCAAGACCCTGACAGGGTCCATATTGCTCATGTTGGCAACAAAGTTCTCATCCTCTTATTTGATTTTTGTAACCCCACTTGCGCCAACTCCCTTGATCTTGACGTTTCAGCTTTGATCTTGTCGGACTTAATTTTTGCCTCTTTATTCTCAAGCTTATTTTCTTGCTCCCCGAAGTAGGATCTCCATCCTTCACTATTATTTTGGTGAATTTGGAGTTGTATATCAAGGCGATATTGTGCCTCAACATATTATAGGCATTGGAGATATCAAGATCAAGACTCAAGATGGTGACAGGCACTCTAGGACCATGATAGTCAGGAAGGAAAAATAAACTGATGATGAAGGGAAGGAGTACGCATAATTATCTGTACAGGATGCATGTGAGCAACATTCCAGGTGGATCTAAAAAGTAGCAGGACAAGACGACATGTTTAGTTCAGCAGCCAAGTCCTATGATGACTCAAAGTCCGACTCATGCGAGTGAGCAACAAAACAACCAAGTCCAACATACCCATGTGTTCGCGCGAAGACGATGCCATCAAGACATCGACATATGCGGGAATGTGAAGTTCATTAAAGTTGTGTCTGAATATATTTATATTTTCTTTTGGAAGTGAGCGTTATTACTTAAAACATTATTTACATCTGGCCTCTACATAACTAAAATTCACACAGCCGATCAATCCACAGGACTAGAGAACAAAGTAAGAAGACCAACATTCCAAAAAAGATATTAAAACAAACGGCCTCGAGCTATGGCAGATCGATCAGCAATTCACATGGCCATTCATGTCTGGAGAAAATATCCATTGTCGTATTCTCCAATCGCGTACACCCCTCCTCTAACAAGTCGTGAACCATATGTTGGAGCATAGTCCATGATCGGAGAATAGTCGTGGTCCGATAGATAACCTGCAGGGAAGAATACACAATGTTATTAAAAATATTGTCATTTCTACATAGCCAAAGTGCAAATAATGGCATGAGCTCCCACCCTAAACAAAGTCCTGTACTTATCATTTATCCCATGCAACCAGTTATCAAATACATTGGCCACCAAACATGGGGGAGATAAATCAGAGTCTACTTGAATGATTGACCATATAGACCGAGCAAATTTACACTAGAATAAAAAATGACGGATTGTCTTATCATGATAACAAAAAACGCATTATGTACTTCCATGCCAATTCCTCTTAACAATATTAACTTTTGTAAGAATTACCCACTTATAGAGATATCAAGCGAATATCTTTGTTTTAGGGGTATTTCCATCTTCCAAATTTTACTATTATCATCGACCGGAATATTAGGTTGAATCAAGGCTCTATACATGGAGTCAACTAAAAATTTAAGACTCTCTAGTAATTTCCATTTGAACTCATACACACCCTCCGACAGTTGTATCATGGATAATCATAATAAAAGATTATTTCAAGATACAAGTATAGGACCTACAAGACTTCTTCTAAAAGACACATTAGGAGGATTAGATTCTACTACTATTGAAAGTGTATCCCCTTTGTTCCTAACAATCAAATATAGAGATGGATATTTTTTGTGAAGAGAAGTTTGGCCAAGCCACTTATCTACACAGAATCTAATATGCGATATATATTTAATATTGAAAACATCAAAATGGAAGAAATGCTTTTTGGATGCCATTAGTACAGCCCAAAAGTGTGAATCACTGTGTTTTCAAACCACTTGAGACAGCTTTGAATCCAACATATTTCCTCCATAGGATAGTTTGCTAGACACCATCTTCTATGAGTAGTTTGAAAAGCCATTTACCCAGAAGCATGGTATTTTTTACTTGTAAATCATGTATGCCAAGTTCATCGTATTATTTTGATCGACAAACCACATTCCATCCGGTCAGTCGATATTTCTTCTTTTCACTATCCCCTTTCCAGAAGAATCTTGACCAGAATCCACTTTATTTAAGACACCTTTTGGTAACTGGAAAAACAAGATTAGCATGTTGGTGAGTACTGAATTTATAAGCACAAGTCTTCCACCAAGGGATATAAATTTACCTATCCAACTAATAAGAGATTTTTTGAGTCTTTCCTCTACGAGTTTCCATTTAGCAATTATGAGACGCCGATAGTGAATCGGTATTCATAGATAGTTGATTGGAAATTGCCTCTAGCTACAGCCGAATAATTTAGCATATAGGCGGGCCTCATTTGGAGCCTCGCCAAAACAATACAAATCACTCTTATGAAAGTTAACTTTCAATCTAGAGAGTTGCTCGAATGTTGATAGTATTAATTTCAGATTCTTAGCTTTCTCAAGATCGTGTTCCATAAATAGGATAGTATCGTCAGTGTATTTAAGAATAGAGAGTACGCCATCAACAAGATGGGGAACTAATCCTTCAATTTGGCCATCAGGCTTGGCCCTCTCGATAAGGATAGCCAACATATCATCCACTATACTAAATAGTATAGGCGATAGTGGATCCCCCTGCCTCAGACCCTTCTTGGTCTGGAAGTAATTTCCAGTGTCGTCGTTTACTTTTATGGAAACACTACCTCCATACACAAAGGATTGTATGAGAACATGCCACTCCTCTGATAAACCTTTCATATGGAGTGTTTGATGGAGGAAAGACCAATTAACTTTGTCATACACCTGCTAAAAGTCAAACTTAAACAATACACCATTTAGTTTTTTTGAGTGTAGTTCATGGATTGTTTCATGCAGGATTACTACACCATCTAGGATGTTTCTTTCTTGCATGAATGCAGTTTGAGAAGGACAGATAACATGATCAGCCACTAAATTTAGTCTAATCGTGGCAACTTTTGTGAAAAATTTAAAACTAACGTTAAGAAGGCAGATTGGACAATATGGTTATATATGTTCTGAATTATTAATCTTAGGCAATAAAATTATGTTGCCAAAATTTAGTCTAAAAGATCCAGTTGATCGAAGAAAAACCCAAACAAATTCATCAGGTCCACCTTGATAACTTTCTAGAATTTTTGGTAAAATTTTGCTGGGAAACCATCCGTCCCTGGCGCTTTGTTATGTTCTATTTGAAAAATAGCATTCTTGACCTCCTCCGTGTAAGAGGCAGTTAGGAAGTTGTTTTCCTTAATAGATACTTGTGAGAAAGACTTGGGGGGTCTTCTGGCTAGCACATGAGGTGGTGTGCTAGATATCCCAAGTTCGAATCTCACCTTCTCCTATATATGAGTAGTGTCTAGTTCCTCCTAGACACTCTTTCATCTTTTTTTAATAGATACTTGTGGGATATCCGCTGTTTGGGACTCATCCATAGAAAAAGTGTTTTCCCGAGGTGCCCCAAACAAGGATTTGTAATAACTTGCAATATAAGACTTTAGTTGCTCCTGTCCCTCAATCATACCCTCATCCTGATTTAGAGAGTGAATAAATTTCTTCTTATGCTTGCCATTGGCAATAGAATGGATTTATCTTATATTTGCATCTCCTTATAGAATAAATTTTGCTTTAGAGCATTGTTACCATTTGAGTTCCTCCTCTCTCAATAGTCGGACTATCTCCGCATTCGATTGGCTTTTAAGCTCAATCTCGTGTGCAGATAATGGCCTGACTTCCTCAGAAGCTTCTAAGTCAACAATGATAGATGAAAGACGTATTTTCTCTTTCTTAATGATTCCTACAGTGTGTCTATCCCAGTGTCGAAGGAACTTACATAAAGCACGCATTTTATTATTCTATCGCTGTATAGGCTTTTGAACGCTAACAGGTTTTTCCCAAATAGCCTTCACTATCTCATAGAAACCATCACGAATCATCCAGCCAAGTTCAAATTTGATATCATTCTTAGATTTTTGTGGAAGTATTCCAACAGATAAAAGTAACGCATCATGATCTGACAAAGCCTCAATACGCTATCTAGTTTTTTGTATGTTGGCTCTAGGAACTTCTCTTCCCACTCGGTATCCATAAGCACTCTATCTAGTTTTTCATATGTTGGCTCCGGAAAGACTATTAGCCCAAGTAAACTGTCTCCCTAACATGGTAACCTCTCTTAAGTCCAAGCTATCTATGACATCATTAGATAGGAAATGCTAATGTTTGTCAAAACGGCCCCAACTTTTCTCATGAGCAACTCTTATAAAATTGAAATTTCCACCTATAAGAATAGGATACAGATTGTCTTTTGCCAGATTCACCAACTCAAATAAAAATTCATCCTTATGGACATCATGGGCGTCTCCATAAACAGCGACTAGAGACCATGTGAAATCATCAGCCTTGTACCATATATGGAGTTTTATGAAAAACCTCCAATCAAACTAGCTAAGACTTCCATAGTCTCATCTCGGACACCTAACAGGAACCCCCCGGATCTACCACATGGTGGATGTGATATCCACGTAAAATCCACTCCACCATAAAAGCGATTGAGCAGGGCTTGTGAAAAATCACGTCTACCAGTCTTAGAAATATCCTAAAAATAGTCTCTCACACAATCAGCAAAGAACAAATGTTTAGCCAAGTTCTGAAGACCCCTTCTATTTGAAAACATCCTATTCATTAAGAAACTATAGAAAATTTGGATACATGGGGTATCTTATGAGACTTCTGGATCTTTGATCCACGAACGGAAGCTTTAAGCTCATACAAAGAACCAAGCCCAGTCTCATCAAATTCCACCTCTGACACTTCACCAACTAAGTGAGAGAGGAGTTGACCATCTATTGTGGCATGCAACTCCTCCTCCTTCATTGGTGAAGAATCAGGAACAACAACGACCTTAGGATTAACCGTTAGACGGTCATCCTCTATGTGACTCAAAACATTAGAGGAAAAAAGAACTTCCTTTATAGAGCTACCCAAGCTAACGCCAACATTGGCCAACTTAGAACTAATAACATGGGTAGAAAAGGAAAGGAAGGACTTACAAGGACTCATTATACCGGGCGAATCTAAATTCTTCTTGGCCTTATGATGCATTGCCTTTACCAAAGAATATGCATCCGTAGCCGATGCACCAGAGGCATAAACTCCTTGGTGAGTGCTCCTCCTGAACGGTGTACCACCACCCTGTAGGGTTCGTAGCATAGAAAACAAAAAATTTACTATGATAGGAACAACTATGTACCAAGATCTATCTACTAGATACAAACAACAGGCGGATGTATATCTTTAGAGAACATACCATTGAAGACCGACAAAGCTTAACGATTTCAAACTCGTGGTTGATGTAGATGATCTCTTGCTGATCTCAAGATCGTGAGGAAGTCCTTAGCACCGCAACTTAGCGGCGCATCCATGCTCGCACACACGTTCGAGGAACCGAGCAACCTCCGCCTCCTCGCTCCAGCGATGCAGCGGAAGCACAACTCTTTCTTTCCGAAAAGCCATCGGGAACATGTATCTCGCTAGTCCGAGACCATGGGGGATAAATACTAGAGGGGGAGAGAGATCCTTCACGAGGAGGTGTGAGTGAGAGAGAGGGAGGGGGCTCCTTTTATAGGGAGAGGGGGGCACCCAAGGGGCTATGCGCCCAGCCATGGGGCTGCCCCCTCCCCTCCTTTCATTCATGTAGGTGAACACTCCACTCACACAAATGCCTTTCAATTCCCTCCACTCAAAAACCCACTGAAATTCCCATTAAATATCCACCAAATTTAATGCAAACTCTCATTAATTAAAACTCCTTTAATTTATTCAGAATTTTTTCAATTACTTTAATGAAAAACATTCTCATATAACCCCTTGCTAGTATTTCATTTCAATGCAAAAACACTTTCTGCAATTTCACCCGAAAACCCATTTCGGTATCTAGTGAAATAAATTCCTGCGCTTGTTATACTTTCCGGCATGAAACTTTTGCTCCAAATGTATGTCGGTGTCTCTTAAGTGTGTCACCATAAGGTTCACGAATAACGTGGACATGATCGAGACCCCTCTCGGATCAATAATCAGAAGCGGGATCTGGAGACCCATACTGACTCCCACACATTCAATGATGACTTTCTTGTGATCGCGAGAACCTTTTATGCTAGTATCTTAATCCCTTTGTTTCACGATATATTAGATGTCCGAGATTCGATCATCGGTATCTCCATACCTTGTTTGATCTCGTTACTGACATGTACTCTTTTCTCATAATATAACATTCTAGTGATCAAATCACTTGCTTGCAAGCTAATAAATGTGATATCACTGAGAGGGCCCAAAGCATATCTATCCGTCATCGGGATGAAAAAATTCCACTCTCGATCCATGGGACTAAACATAACATTTTAGTAGTACTGAACCCATATTTATAATCACCATGTGACAGTGTGACATTTGATGTTATCAAGATACTCTTCCAGTGTTAGTGATTGACATGATCTCATGGTCTAAGGATTAGGATCACTTCGTATGATGTTATAGCAATATAAACTCAATGAATTTGATCGTAATGATATACTTAGGATAAATGTCCATCACACCATTACACTAATGTTGTGACCTTATTATTAACAACATCCAATGTCCATGATCACGAAACCTTTGATCATCTTGTTAATCAACGAGCTAGTTTATAAGAGAGGCATAACTAGGAGCTTCCTTTTGTTTATTAAACACACATGTATTAACGTTTCCATATTAATACAATTATAGCATGTAAAATAAACATTTATCATAAACAAGGAATACGATAATAACCACTTTATTATTGCCTCACACGCATATTCCTTCAGTCTCCCACTTGCACTAGAGACAATAATATAGTTTGAAAACTTTGCGTATTGAACACCTATGGCTTTCTGGTGTTCCATATACGCGATTCCAAGTGGTTAACATAATCTATGGATTTAAAGCTTTCAGGTCCGTGTGTATTTGCATGTCTTTGCGTCTTCACGCATCACTCATTCTTCAGTGAGATGGCATTGTATAAATTTGGTATTTTGGTGAGACCTTTAGTTCATTGGGGTTAAATCATGTCGATACTATTGTCGTACAATATATCTTTAGTGTTAGCCCGTTGCGAACCACACCTTAGTTTAATAACAAACTACTTGACACAAATGCCCTCCTTTTCTGCTACTATAGCAGTCATATACTTAGCCTTTTGTTTTAGTATTCGTCACAATGTCTTAACTTTAGAATTCATCCAAATCCATCATGGAAACTTTCTTTCCATTTCATTGTGCCACCCATAGTTTAAATTGAGATAAACTTAATTTGTATCGTGTGATAAAACTAGTATCAATGTAATGCTTTACAATGAAATATTTGTAATTGTTTTTCACCTCTACACAAGTATATTCTTAGTTCTTCCAAAAGATCATAAGAATATCCTTACTATCATCCAATAATTATTTTATGATTCATTTTGGTATATGCTCATAACACTTAGAGCATAGGACATATCTGGATGTGTACATATCATGGTATGATTGATCAAAACATTCTTGTGATTTCACTCATCAAGTGTCAAAGCACTTGAATCTTGTTTCACTTATCAAGTGTCGATACACTTGAATCTTGATTCAATTCTTTTCCATGCGACAAGAAACTCTTCTCGTCGTTTCTATATTGAACTCCTTCAACATCTCATATATGTATGTTTGGCATAACCATATTAGTGTCACAGTCCATCCATGTAAACGGTCATGCTAAATATTCGGGTTTTGCCTAAGTCTTTCATCGAAATGAAATTCTTAACCTTTGTCAATAAAAATTACATCATTTCTAATCAACAAGATGTCCTCCACATAATGTATTAGAAATATGTCTTAGCGCTCCCACTTAATTTCTTGCAAATGCAAGCATCTTCATTGTTTCCAGATGAAAACTCCTTTTTCATCAAGGTGAAGATTCCAACTCCGCTATGCTGACTTAAACCATTGAAGTTTGCATTCCCCTTTAGCATCCTTTGAATTTAACAAAACCCTTTGGACCGTGTCTTATACACGTCCTAGGTAATCATTCTATTAGAAGAATTTTGTTTTGTTTATTCATCTACCATATACCAAATTATATGTAGTGGTTGCTACTTTAATCCGTCCAGACTAAATATCGCTATGAAAGATGAAATCTTGTCATAGTTAACTCCTTGAACATTGTCGTAAAATACTTTACGACATGTCGACTATTTCATAGATGTGAAACATTCATGTCTGTTTCTTTATAGATCCAAATACGATTGATAGGTTTTTACACCTTTCTGGAGGGTCTTCCAAGTTCAAAACTTGATTTCTCGTGTATGGAACTATCATGGATTTTATGGCTTCAAGCCGTTTTACGGAGTCAAGGACCATCATCGCTTCTTTTCATGTAGTCGGTTCATAATTGTCAAACAATAATGATTTACTCTCAAATCTCAGCATTTGATTGTTTATCCGACCTGCTTGGTTCAATAAGAACTTAGATTTCCGTGACCACAACCTTTGAGGCACATAAGCTATGAGCATTATGGCTGCCTCCAGAATGATTTCCGTCGCCACGCAACTCAGCACATTTAGCTAAGGTTCATTAACCTTATCAAAGTTCTATTGTCCTCCCACTTAATTTTTTTACGGAAAATTCCTTTTTTAAGAAACTTCACGTTTCAAACGACAAACCCTTTTGTCCTTGGTGTAATGGAGGAATAACCAATTTTTATTCGAAATAACCTACAAAGACATGCTCATCCGACTTTGGTTGTAAACATCTTACTTATGCTTAGCATACCAAAATTTAAGAAATGACAACTTGGGTTTTACCCCAAACCATAACTTCCATGGTGTCATTTCAACGGATCAAGATGGAGCTCTTTTTAGTGTAAAAGCGGTAGTCCCTAAAGCTTTTCATCTTTTAAAACATAATGACAGTTTTATAAATAACACCTTTGATCCAACCATGTCAAACAAGGTTTCATCACAAATCCCAAACACTCCATATTCCTATGGTGTTTCGGGAGATGCAAATCTAGGTGTTTTTCTAAACTTGCAACTCAAATAAATCCCTTTATGATAAAATCATAAATTATTTATTTTCTTGTTACATTTGCAACTCAAATAAATCCCTTTATGATAAAATCATAAATCATTTATTTTCTTGTTACAATGATTTTCCACTTCATCTTGAAAGTCTTTGAACATTTTCAAATATTTCATACTTCTTTCTCATTAAGTGAACATTCACTCAAATTTCCGGAGAAAGCATATGAAGTTGAAATCCATCACTTACGACTATACATAATGGACTACATACATCAATATGTATAAATTCCAATATTTTAGTCGATCGTTCTTATTTGGCCTTTTGAACGAAGTTTTAATTATCCCGAGGAAAGTATCACAAGCGTCACTTGATCAAATCAAAGACTCCAAAAATCCATGAATATGGAGATTCTTCATGTTTTCTTTCCAATATAATTTAAATGGCGATGTCACTTCGTAAGTGATCTTTCAATTATTTGTCTTGCGACATTTTAGCATTAGTTTTTATGGATATGATTTCTCCAACCAGATTTGTAAATAATCCATCTTATATGGAATACGGTAATTATTTGAACAAACAATGTTGTCATAATACCTGATTTAAATAACTATTATTAAAACAAATCTTGAAGGCAAGCTTTGATGTTAACGAGAAATACAAACAATGGTTTGTTTGTTTTCGATGAACATCATCACATATTCTCTTGCTAGTTACTTAGGCCATTGTAGTTCATGAATTGCATCTTCTGTATGAAATTTCATACAAACCAATTCGGTATTCAATACCCAAGAACCACATTGTTTAACAAGAAAAGAATACAACCATAACATGTATATCATCTATATACCTAAACTGAATATTTCCAGTCCTTTCTTTTCTGCCAAATATATTTTATAGATTCCCTTTCAGCATTTCTTTTTTCCTTTTAAAAGAATCTATCAACATCAACAGTGGCGCCATATACATGACAAATAGTCCAAAGCGTGTATATTCAAATAATAAAACCTTTGGACTTGCACTTTGAAGTAGATCACCATCATCAAATGATCAGCATTCTTTCAAAATCCATTCTTTAATAATCTTTTAGTGTAGTAAACATTTTACATACATCTTCTATTCATCCTTATCATGATGACTTTCATGATCAAGCTACTGTATCTTATAAAGGCGAATCGTGAGTATAACATTACTTTCCAAAACCCTTTTGGATGATTAGGATGTCTAGCATCTCCAACCTTCGCAAATTCTCATCCAATATGAGAACATATATTATACTCTATCATATTGCAACCAAAACATTGTTTCAGATATCGTTATATCTGCCACACATGATGGTTTCTAAAACAATTCTTTCAGCTCCTAGATAATCTCGATATTTAAATCAAGAATCATGGAGGCAAACATGATACTTAAGATACTAACACTAGAATTGTTACTCTCAATTTAATACTAATTATCAAATTTCATGGAGTAAACAGAGTTTCTGAAAGTATGCAATAGGACTTTAAACTTTAGATTGACACTCAACACAATACGATACCAGTTCGTAAAGTATATATCTAGAATTCTATAGTTCCATTATCTCAATTACAATTATGCATAAGGTGGTGAATGAATGCCAATGACTATAACAAATTATGCAAATTCACTTTGATTTAATTTATGATAAATTGAGTTCTTCTAATCCAAATTAGAAATGAACTCCCACTCAAAAACGACATCCCTCGTGCCCTTTTGGTGATTACACGAACCAAATCCACTACACCAAGTCCGATCATCACGTGAGTCGATGTAGCTTCAAAGGATAGCATCAAATGGGCATCATATCTTCCATATGACTCATGCTTAACCTTTCGGTCCGTGTTTCGAGGCTATGTATGTACATGCTAGGCTTGCCAAGTAAGAACCTTAGTATTCGTGTGTGTAACTGTTTTACACCCGAAATACGATCGCGGATCCAAGAACACCCGATCATCACGTGATGTCTTGGAGCAACGAAACATAATCTGTGCATACTTAAGGGAGAACACATTTTTATCTTGATATCTAAATGAGGGATCATCTTATTATGCTAATAAAACACCAAACAAGCAATATAAGATGCAACAAACATCACATGTTAATAAGTGAAATGATATGGTTCTTGCACTTGATCTCCATCATGTGCATCGTGGTATGATCGCCATCATACCTCTATGTGTAAGGCCAAGGTCTATGGAACTTACACATTATTTGTGTTGTAAGAGTATCGACTTATACTTCTACTTATCATGACACTAGCCCAGCAACAATCTAAACTAGACGCCTCTAATTTATCCATTGCAAGTTTTACATGGCTTATGGTTTTTGAAGATAGAACTGTTCTTACCTACGAACATGAACCACAACGAGGATATCCAAATTGTTGACAACTCGTTGCAAATTAGATATTGAATATAGTACGAGAGATAGACACCCGCTAGCCACTTATGCAAAACTAGTTGCATGTCAAGCGTGGAACAGGTCTCATGTGCGAGGACATGTAAAGTTTGTCCGGGCCGCTTCATCCCACTATGCCACCAATATACAAAGTACAACTAAGAAGCAATAAAATTATCATCATCGCCCACATACTCATATATGTACTACCCGTGCAAAGCATCTACGCATAGATCCGGCTCTGATAGCACTTTAGGGTTCGCAGCATAGAAAACAAAAAAATTCCTACGATGGGAACAACTATGTACCAAGATATATCTACTATATAAAAACAACGGGCGGATGTATATCCATAGATAACATACCCTTGAAGACCGACAAAGCTTAACGAGTTCAAACTCGTGGTTGATGTAGACAATCTCTTGCCGATCTCAAGATCGAGAGGAAGTCCTTAGCACCGCAAGTTAGCGGTGCATCCATGCTCGCACACATGTCTGAGGCACCGAGAAACCTCCGCCTCCTCGCTCCAGCGATGCAGTGGAAGCACAACTCTTTCTTGCCGAAAAGCCACCGGGAACATGTAACTCGCTAGTCTGAGACCATGGGTGATAAATACTAGAGGGGGAGAGAGATCCTTCACGAGGAGGTGTGAGTGAGAGAAAGGTAGGGGGGATCCTTTTATAGGGAGATGGGGGCACCCAAGGGGCTATGCGCCCAGCCATGGGGCTGCCCCCTCCCCTCCTTTCATTCATGTAGGTGGACACTCCACTCACACAAATGCCTTTTAATTACCTCCACTCAAAAACCCACTCAAATTCCCATTAAATTTCCACCAAATTTAATGCAAACTCTCATTAAATAAAACTCCTTTTATTTATTCAGAATTTTGTCAATTACTTTAATGACAAACATTCTCATATAACCCCTTGCTAGTATTTCATTTCACATGAAAAAGAACTTTCTGCAATTTCACCCGAAAACCCGTTTCGGTATCTAGTGAAATAAATTCTTGCGCTTGTTATTCTTTCCGGCATGAAACTTTTTCTCCAAATGGATGTCGGTGTATCTTAAGTGTGTCACCCTATGCTTCGCGAATAATGCGGACATGATCGAGACCCCTCTCAAATCAATAATCAGAAGCGGAATCTGGAGAGCCATACTAACTCCGACACATTCAGCGATGACTTTCTTGTGATCGCGAGAACCTTTTATGCTAGTATCTTAATACCTTTGTTTCGCGATATATTACATGTCGAAGATTCGATAATCGGCATCTCCATACCTAGTTTGATCTCGTTACTGACATGTACTCTTTTCTCGTTCCCGTGATATAACATTCTAGTGATCAAATCACTTGCTTGCAAGCGAATCAATGTGATATCACCGAGAGGGCCCAGAGCATATCTATCCATCATCGGGATGAACAAATTCCACTCTCAATCCATGGGCCTAAACATAACACTTTAGTAGTACTGAACCCATCTTTATAATCACCCTGTGACAGTGTGACATTTGATGTTATCAAGATACTCTTCCAGTGTTAGTGATTGACATGATCTCATGGTCTAAGGATTAGGATCACTTCGTATGATGTTATAGCAATATAAACTCAATGACTTTGATCGTAATTCTATACTTCGAATGAATGTTCATCACACCATTACACTAATGTTGTGACCTCATTATTAACAACACCCAATGTCCATGATTAGGAAACCTTTGATCATCTTGTTAATCAACGAGCTAGTTTATAAGAGAGGCATAACTAGGAACTTCCTTTTGTTTATTAAACACACATGTATTAACGTTTTCATATTAATACAATTATAGAATGTAAAATAAACATTTATCATAAACAAGGAATACGATAATAACCACTTTATTATTGCCGCTCGGGCATATTCCTTTCACACCCTGAACGGTGGTTGGGGCAACAACAGCAGTAGAAGAAGCGCACGTCGGAGACAGGGCGACACCAACCCCACCTGCGTCCAGCCACCCTATCTGCCAATGACCCAACCTAGGCCGATTGAGCCTCCAAAGGAGACCCATAGTCAGAATGTAGCTCCTGGTCCTCCCTGACCTGAGCTGGCCGCCCCACCTGGGCTGCATGGGACGCGTGTCCCACCTGGCCTCCCATGGGCGCGTCGTCATGCCCGGCCAGCATAGCCGGGATCACAAGTTCCAGCCCCGCCTAGGATGAGACTGATTCATCCTGCTCCTCCAGGCCAACGCCCACACACCTATCTGCAACATTGTGGGAAGCCGGCCCCTCCTGGGTTAGCTTCCGCGAGCTCTCCACGGGAATGACCTCCTCGAGCATCGGCTGAGGGCGGTCGCAAGGAATGGACCTACCCAAAACATGTATCTTGGACCATGTTGGTGAAGCAAACCTAGCCCGCTGAGCAGTCGCTTAAGTTGTCTGTATGACCTCCTGCAACTGAGCTTGCGGAACACATGGTGAGGACAAAGTGCCCCTTGCACGAAGGGGATAATACACATGTAACGTTGCCACCAGTTCCCTTCCACGAGGGATAGTTGAGTTAGCATTAGACGGCGTGAATGCAAACACCACATGTGACCCCTTCCTAGAAAAGGATGGTGCCAAGCCCCCTGCCCAGGAAAGACCGAAGAACAGCCACACCCAGCAACCTGGGTACCACTGACCAGATCAGAAGTATCTATAACATCATCAGAGGGCTTTCCATTGGCATCATCATCTATATCACCATCCCCTTTCCTTCACAAGAAAGGAACAAACTCAGTCTCTGGAATATATCCATCTAATTCAAACTGGAAGCAAAACTCATAACCTTTAAGATTAAACACAACATCAGATATGATAAAATAACCCAGCATGTCATGCTGCTTCAAGAAAACCTTGGTATCATACATTGCAACAAAAATACGGATGACTGATACGTCGTAAACGTATCTATAATTTTTTATGCTCCATGATTGTTTAGTATCAACTTTTCTATGTTTTGTCTACACTTTGAGGTATTCTTATACATTTTCTGGGACTAACCTATTAACAAGATGCCGTAGTGCAAGTTGCCTGTTTTCTGCTGTTTTTGGTTTCAGAAAAGCTAGTAAGAAAATATTCTTGGAATTAGACGGGACAAAAGCCAAAGTCAGTATTTTACCGGAGAGAACACAGATACCGAAGGGCATCCAAAGGGGGCCACAAGGTGGCCACACCCTAGGGCCACACGGCTCGGGGGCGCACTGCCACTAGGTGTGGGCCCCTCGGGCTCCCCCTGCCTCGCCTCTTCGCCTATGAAGTCACCCCGATGCATAAACCCTAAGAACCCGATCAAATCTCCACGAAACAGTCTGTAGCGGCCGCCACCATCATCCCTAGACCGGGGGGATCTGAAGCTCTTCCTGGCACCCCGCCGGAGGGGAGAGATCATCCCGGAGGCCTTCTTCATCACCATGTTAGCCACCAGTATGATGCGTGAGTAGTTCACCCTTGGACTATGGGTCCATACAGTAGCTAGATGGTTGTTTCTCCTCCTTTGTGCTATCATGTTTAGATATTGTGAGCTCTGCTCATGATCAAGATCATATATTTGTAATCATACATGTTGTGTTTGCGGGGATTCGATGGATATTGAGATACTATGTCAGATTGATTATTGATTCTATCATGTTTGTGTTATTTGTGATCTTGCATGATCTCTATTGCTAGTAGCTATCTTGTCCAAGTAGATGCTTGTGACTCCAAGAGGGGGTATTTATGCTCGATAGTAGGTTCATGCCTCTAGTAATCTAGGGAAATGACAGAAATCTCTAATGTTTTAGATGTGTTGTTGCTACTAGGGATAAAACAACAATTTTTTGTTCATGGAACAATTGTATTGTTTACTTTACACATATTGATTAATGTAGTTATCCGGTGCTTGCAACTTAATACTGGAAGGGGTTCGGATGATAACCTGAAGGTGGATTATTAGTGATAGATGCAGTTGGATTACGGTCTATGTATATTGTTGTATTGCCCAATCAAATCTCATAGGAGTCATGATGTCTAGTATATGCATTATTATGCTTTCTCAATCTGTCAATTGCACCGTTGTAATTTGTTCACCCAGCATGTTATCTATCTTACGGAGAACACCTCTAGTGAATTGTGGACCCTGGTCCATTCCTTTATCATTGATACATCATCTACTATTACCGTTTACTTTCTACAAGCAACTATTATCTTCCACACTATACGTTTAATCCTTTTTTTCAGCAAACCGGTGAGATTGAAAACCTCACTGTACGTTGGGGCAAAGTCTTGAGTTTGTGTTGTGCATGTTCCAAGTTGTTAGCAACACCTTGGAGTTGTTTCCTTCCTCCTACTGGTTCGATAACCTTGGTTTCATAACTGAGGGAAAATTTACTGCTATGCTCTTCACACCTTCCTCTTGGGGTATCCCAATGAAGCTCTACAATGATCTGAGCCGCATCAAGACGTTCTCTGGCGCCTTTGCTGGGGAGTTAAGGACAACTTTGCAAGGGGAGTTTCTCACAACCAATCTCTTTACTTTGTTTTTGTTTTGCTTAGTTTTTTTTTTTGCTTTGGATTTCTTGTTTCTTCTATAAAAAATACAAAAAAATTAGTTTTGTTTGGCATGCCTTTTCTTATCAAAAACACAAAAAAATTATTTCCTACTATAGTTGTTGGTCTGTATTTCCTTGCTTTGTCATGCTTTCTATCAATGGTTGGTTTCTTTGAAACTAGTTCCTATTGGCAAGGTGGGTTCACGGAAGAACAAAAATATTATTATTAGGAACACCGCTTGTCACAAAAAGGGAAACACTTATGGGAACAAATTGATAAATTGGATACCATTGCTAGAAACGTGTGATCTACTTATAATGTTACTTATTGCTTTGATAAATGTTGTTGCTGTAGGAGGTATAAACACCTCCCTTTTCAATGTGAGTATAATGATAATGTTACCATATCTTCTTATATTGAAGGAAATTATGACTTTTATGATGTGGAACAAATTGAAGAATTTATTGCTTGGAAGGGTGCATTTAAAATTGCTAGTTTGCTTGAAAATATTGATGATTCACCTTATAAATATGAGGTTTATGATATACTTAAATTTTTCTTTGATAATTACAAGGAAGAAAATGGCTATATTCTTGAATATATTAATAGATACTTTCCATAAACGGAAGAGACAAATGCCTTGCAGGAGCTTATGGAAGAAGAAATTGCTGAAACGGGAAGCTCATTAGATGAAAAAGAGGAGGAGAGTGATGAACAAAAGGAGGAAGAATAGATCTACGCATGCCTACCTTCTAATGAGAGTAACTCTTTATCCCTTACATTATTTGATTGTACCTCATGCTTACCAAAGGATGATGAATGTTATGTTCCTATGGATCCTTTTGAAATATCTACTTTGGGTAAAAATTATGATAATAATTGTGCTCCTGTTACCAATGATAATCCCTTATTTGTGCCTAATTTCGAAATGCATGGTACTAAAGAGTTTTTCTTAGAAAATGTTTATGATAAAGCTCTAGATGATGGTCCTATATTGGTTGATAATATTAATAGTACTACTATGGAAAATGAGATTTGAGAGGTCTTCACTTTATCTTGGAACCCCATACCTCTTGAGAATGATCAGTCATCTTGTTATAAAATTGTTAAAAGTGGGATTGAAGGTTTTAATCCCACTATTTTTTAGCTTGATAAAAATTATGTGTTTGTAGATCATGAAAAGAATACTTTATGTGATAGTTATATTGTTGATTTTATTCATTAGGCTACTGAAAATTATTATGAGAGACAAAAATATGGTTATAGAAGTTTTCATGGTACTGAAACACCTCTCTATGTGCTGAAAGTTTTGAAGTTGCTCTTGTTTTATCTACCCATTCTTGTTACTATGTGCTTCTTTGATTTATTTTCTTACAAGATTCCTATGCATAGGAAGTGGGTTAGACTTAAATGTGTTTTGAATTTTCTTCTTGATGCTCTCTTTTACTTCAATTCATATTTCTTATATGAGCATCTTTCTATGCCTAACTTAAAGGCGTTAAAGAAAAGTACTAATTGGAAGATAACCCAAATTTCATTAGGGTTTTATTTTGTTGAGTCTTGGAACTTATTACTTCTATAATAACCTTTCCTTCTCCTTTTTGTGTGGTTTTTGTGTCAAGAATAACCTCTAATGAGAGAGAAGTAAGATTTGGGTAAGTTGCTGTCCCTAAACAGATTTTTGTGCTTCACTGTAAAAATTCGTGAAAAATATATGTATGTTGGATTGAGCTGTAATTTTCTGAGTATATGCCGCAGGTTGTTATCTAGCTTTCGTTAGTTCAACACTTTTCTATTTGAGCAACAGAAGGTCTTCGAAAAAAATAGATTTTTACCTGCTGGTCTGTTTTGACAGATTTCTGCCATTATTTGCATTTGCCTCTTAATCAGTTTCTTTTTGAGTTCTTCTTGATCACTTGAGATTTTTAAAGGAATTGCTACAGTATCTTTTGTTCTAATGAAAGTTCTACTTGTGTTCAAACTAAACCCAAAGGCCTATTAACTTGAATACACTAATGTTGCTAATGAAGATTGTGTGAAGTTTTGTATGAAGGAAATTTTCAAGTGTAGGGGAAGAATGATATAATGAGATGAAGAATGGACAAAATATCAAGCTTGGGGATGCCACCCCATGTCACCCCAATAAATATTCAAGAGGTACAAGCGTCAAAGCTTGGGGAGGCCCAAGGCATCCCCTTCTTCATCAATAAAAATCTCAGGTCTCTTTCTAGACACTTCGTGTTTATTGTTTCATGCACTGTTGTGTTGTTCTTGGAGTGTCTTAGTTTTAGCTTTTTGGTTTTCGTTTGTTTAGTTTGCTGAATAAATTAGTTGGACCCCTGTATTCACTCTTTTGTTTCAAATAAGTTGATTGGTGTTTGAAAAGAGTAGAGAGTTTCATGCTTATAGTGGTACAAAAAGGGAGCTTGTTTTGGCGGTGACTTAGACTTTATCATGTAATGCTAGATCTTGCTTTGACCTTATGATTAGTGATTATTGCTGTATCATGACTAGTTCCAAACAATTGAGATTGCTTAGTGTGCCTTGAAAGAAACATGCGTTGTTTTAGCATACAAAAGCATAATATTGTGGTATTCTCCTTTGATGTTTTGTTTGGGTTGACTTGGAACATTCTCACACCATGTTATGAATATGAACCAATCATCTTAGCCTCTATGATCATTTAGTTTTTGACTTGTGATACCACTTTATACTTTGATTGATAATCTTTTGTCGCTCTGCATGATTATGGCCATTATTGCTCTCTTAGTTGGTCGCTCCTAGTCTTTTGCTAGCTGATGACTCCTTGGTGGCGCGAGAGAACTTGGTGCTTGATGTGGAGTCTTGTTGGGAACCCCAAGAGCAAGGTGTGAAGAGCACAACAGCAAGTCTTCCCTCAGTTGAGACCGAGGTTATCGAACCAGAAGGAGGAAGGAAACGTCACATAGGTGTTGCAAGCAACGTGGAGACCTGCACAACACAAACTCAAGACTTTGCCCCAACGAATCAGTGAGATTGTCAAGCTCACCGGTTTGCTATAACAAAGGATTAAACGTATGGTGTGGAAGGTAATGGTTTGTAGCAAGTAAACAAGTAACAGTGGAATATGTATCAATGGTAAAGATTGGACCAGGGTCCATAGTTCACTAGAGGTGCTCTCCTTAAATAGACAACATGGCATGAGGGGTAAACAAATTACAGTGGGGCAATTGATAGGAACTGAGCAAGGAATAAGAATGCAATTACTAGTTAAAAAGATCCTATGAGGTTGATTGGGCAATACAACAATATACATAGACCACCATCCAACTACATCTATGACTAGAATTCCACCTTCAGGTTATCATTCGAACCCCCTCCAGTATTAAGTTGCAAGCAACAGACAACTGCTTTAAGAAAAGTGTTTAAGGTAAACAGTCCACATGTTCCATGAACAAGAGACCATTGTTTTCTCCGTAGTAGCAACAACACATCTACAACCGAAGATATTATTGTCACTTCCCTTGGAAACTAGAGGCATGAACTCAGTATCGAACATAAATACCCCCTCTTAGAGTCACTAGCAACTACTTGGCCAAGATAACCACTAGAAACGGAGAGAATGCAAGATCACAAACAACACACACATGATAGAATCATAAAGACAAAACCATTAATCAAACAAACATAATAATCTCAATATCCATCGGATCCCCGCAAACACAACATGCATGATTACAAATAGATTAGATCTTGATCATGAACGGAGCTCACAAGATCTATACATGAAAGCACAAAGGAGGAGATACAACCATCTAGATACTACATGGACCCATAGTCCAAGGTGGAACTACTCACGCATCATACCGGAGAGAAGGCCTCCGGGATGATCTCCCCTCCGGCAGGGTGTCGGGAAGAGCTTCAGATCCCCCCGAACTAGGGACAATGGTGGCTGCAGCTACAAACGGTTTCGTGGATTTATGATCGGGTACTCAGGGTTTCTGCATTGGGGACTTCTTATAGGCGAAGGGGGAGACCGAGGAGGCGGCCAGGGTCACCAAACCCTAGCCAGGCGCAGGCCCACCTGTGGTCGCGCCTGGTGGGGTTTGGCCCCTCTAGCCGGCCACTCCGGCTCTCCTCTGGACTTCTTGTTCCCCACGGAAAGTAATTGACTTTGTCCTTCGTCCCGTCCAATTCCGAGAATATTTCTTTACTAACTTTTCTGAAACCAAAAACAGCAGAAAATAGGCATATGGCACTGTTGCAACTTGTTAATAGGTTAGTACCAAAAAACATGTAAAAAGTACCTCAAAGTGTGGACAAGTAAATAAAAGTAGATACTAAACAAGCATTGAGCATCAAAAATTATAGATACGTTTCCAACGTATCACTAGCCTCCACTTGTACTGAGTAAGCTCTACTCATGCATCCAACTCCCAAGAAACCAAGTTATTCCAAAGATTCCACTATAAATTCCTATGCATGGTGTGTTACACCATTCCAAGTATATTCATGTTTTATCTATCTTCCAAATTAAACTTTTTATGAGAAAAGCTCTCACAAACTTGATGGCACACTTTATTTTTCTTGCCACTAATAAACTTGAACCATTGTGTCATCTATGTTGTATATGCTTTCACTTATAAGTTGGGAATTAGTAGAACCATGCTATCATGGGGAACGCTTTCAACACCTGTACATATTACCCAGTTGATATCATGACCTTTTGTTTATGGGTATTGGTAGTGTGAAATAAAAGGGGAGCTTGTAAGTTCATGGAGTATTATATATGTGTTAGTGAAACGTCTGGGCGGCTATCCTAAGCAATGCCTAATCATGGTGGAAACTTGAAGCATCACCATAGTGATCAATCTACGAAGCATCCTCAGAAAAAATATAGAAAAAAAAGAGAAGAGAAAAAATATATATGCACCATGCTCATGGTAAATAAAAGGATCGCTGAGATGCTCATTGTCTGCTTCCTTGTCATTTTGATATGGGATAGCTCCTATGTCATGGGGAAATGGGTACCCCGTTGGCGTTTCTCTATGATACACATATATTTACAATGATAAGATCTTGCTTGTGACTAAAGTTGAGTAGCATGAGGAACGGCCTTCGTACTCAAGGGACATGAGATTGCCAACTTATGATTTTTCAAGCATATACTCCATATTTGTTTCACTTTAACCTTAATCACTTCAAGATGCTTATGATAGGGGCAATGAGAGCTGAAAGATAATAAGTACCATAATTTTTTGAAGATCTTTATAAAACTTGAAATCCCTGCTTCCCTTCATGATGGGCCTTTCTTCTTACTTTTATATTGAGTCTCCACCTTCTATCTTTATGCACCAATTAAGAGAGCATAGTTGTCATACTTAGTTTTATGTGCATTGTCCCAAAAAATATTTATTGATTCATAATGTTGATATTGCTTGTTCCTGAACTATCTGTATTTAATCACCCTTATGAACTTTGAAGGTGTCCTATGCATTTATGTTTTGCTACTTCATGAGGGACAAGCTGAATACCACATATGCTATGTTTTCTATATGTGAAACAAACAAACGTCTTTTAATGCATTGTTATTCATGATCTTTGTTTGTACCTTTTCATGTTACAACACAGTTACTATGTCTTATTGTTCGAACTATATCTTTCATGCTCTTGTTTAGAGTACTTTGATCCCAGCTATCAATGCTTTACAATGGTTTGATCAAGATTGTGATGGTGCATGTCACGTCAAAACTTATTCTTTTTATCACTTACCTACTCGAGGAAGAGCAGGAGTTAAGCTTGGGGATGCTTGATACGTCGTAAACGTATCTATAATTTTTGATATTTGATGCTTGTTTAGTATCAACTTTGCTATGTTTTGTATATACTTTGAGGTATTCTTATACATTTTCTGGGACTAACCTATTAACAAGATGCCATAGTGCCATTTGCCTATTTTCTTCTCTTTTTGGTTTCAGAAAAGCTAGTAAGGAAATATTCTTGGAATTGGACAGGACAAAATCCAAAGTCAATATTTTACCGGAGAGAATACAAGACCGAAGGGCAGCCGAAGGGGGGCCACGACGTGGCCACACCCTAGGGCCGCGCGGGCCAGGGGGTGATACGTCCAAAACGTATCTACTTTCTCGAACAATTTGCTATTGTTTCTTCTCTAAACTTGTGTGATTTGGATACAACTAACACAGACTGACGATGTTTCAGCAGAATTACCTTGGTGTCTTGTTTTGGTGCAGAAAATCAACTATCAGGAAAAATCCCGGAAAATATGGCAAAATTTATATTTCACCAGAAGATCCACGGAGCCAGAAGACGAGACGGAGAGGAGGCCTGGGGGGCCCACACCCACCCCAGGAGCGGGCCCACCACTGGTCACGCCTGGAGGGGGTGCAGCCACCCCAGGAACCCCCTCGGCGTCACTTTGCGCCTATAAGTTGCCTTTCGACCTAAAACCGGGGGGAGGGGTCGATAGTTTTCCAGAAAGAGTTCCGCTCCGCCGCCGCGACCAGAAACCAAGATTCGGATCCAGAAACTCCGTTCTGGCACCCTGCCGGGACGTGGAATTTGGAGAGGATCATCGTCATCGTCATCACCAACGCATCTCCATCAACCACCGATGTTTCCCTCATCCATGAGTGAGTATTGCCCCGTTGTTGGCTTGGGGATGGTAGGGATTGGATGAGTTCTATCATGTAATCGAATCAGATCTGTTAGGGCATAGTGCCTAGTATCTCTATTAGTGCTATTTGACTTTGTTGCAACTTGTTGTGCTTAATGCTTGTCACTAGGGCCCGAGTGCCATGATCTCAGATCTAAACTTATTATTGAATCATTATGATAGTATTGTTTGTGATATTATCTGCAAGTTCTGTACACATATCATTGTCCAGATCCAAAGGCCCCGAAGTGACAGAAATTGGGACAACCGGAGGGGATGGCTGTGGTGTGAGGATCACATGTGTTCATGGAGTGTTAATGTTTTTCTCCGATGCTCTATTAAAAGGAGAACCTTAATTGCCAGTAGTTCCCTAGAAGCCCCGCTGCCATGGGATGGCTGGACAGAAGATGTTGTGCAAGTTCTCATTGCGAGCACGCATGACTATATATGGAGCACATGCCTAGGATTGTTTAGTACTTGGATGCTTGTTATTATTTATCTGCAATGCCCTAATTCTTGAAGTTACATGTTTAGACTTGTCCATCCAACGCCAGTCCATCCATCCCTATGCCTACCCCACTCGAATCCTACTGTTACCGTTACTGTTATTATTGGTCCTGTTTCACTATTGCTATTGCTTTGTTGTTGCTACTACAAACTGTTGCTACTGATAAACTTATGTGAGCAAGAACTATTTCCAGGTGCAGCTGAACTGACAGCTCAATTGTTAAGGCTTGCAAGTATTCTTTGGCTCCCCTTGTGCCGAATCAATAAATTGGGTAATACTACCCGCGAAGACTGTTGCGATCCCCTATACTTGTGGGTCATCAAGACTATTTTCTGGCACCGTTGCCGGGGAGCATAGCTTTATTTGTAAGTTCACTTGGATCTACTATTGTTCATTGCTACTCCTTTCATCATGGGGAAGTCTCGTGATGGAAAGTTCCCTATTTTACCATCCACGACAAGAAGAGGTACAGTCATAAACACCTCAGCTGCTCTTGATTCACCGTCTGTTATAAGTAAGCTTGTTACACCACCACCACATACACATGCTACACACACTGCTACTATTGCTGAGTCTGAAAATGCTTTTGATGCTCATGATGTTACATCTACTGTGCTTGATGCAAGTGGTTCATTGGGTCCTTTTCTAGATGCTACTATGGCTAGTCTAGGAAATACCGAAACTCCTAGTGAAGACACCGTTACACCTGTTAGCTCACCTGAGGCTAATGAGAGTTATAATATTAATGATGGTTACATTGAGTTCACTGATGATTTTGTTGAAGAGTGCCGAAACTGCGGTGACCCAGCATACCACTGCATGATGTAGTACACTATAGTCGTTGACATAACACCAATGAAACACCGTTCAATAGTATTACATCCCGCAGAGTGGTACAACAGAAACACAGCATGTCCAATACATGGCTAAAGGTTTCAACTCACTCTGTACACAAGATCCAAAGAACATTCTAAGTTAAAGAGAGAGAGAGAGAGAAAGAACTTCTTACAAAGAAGAATCAGAAATAAACAACTCAAAAACTATCATACTAATAAAACTAGTATCTGAACTATTGGTCTCGCATTGCTACTATTGCAATACACTACAGAAATAGGTTCTATGGCTAGAGATTATATTCCTAACTATTCAGTAACTTCGTCTTCACTTGAGTTGATGTATATGTTGACTTTCTTGACTTCATTGAAGAATTGAGCTGATGATGAAGACGTCGTCTGTATTGGCTTTAGAATCTAGCAAGGGTTAAGAAGACACATTGAGTACGAGTGTACTCATCAAGTTCACTAGAAAAGGAGTGTTTGATGCACTATATCTACAGCCACAGACCATAGGTCGTAGGCAATGCAAGTTTTTGTAAACATTTCTTCAAAGGTTGCTTTTATTCTGAAAAGCTATGTCCGTCAGCCTTCACGGGTTTACCAGAACTTTCATGGAGTTCCTTTCCCGCCGCGTTCGCAGCTCCTTCCCGGAACAAGGAGTAACAATTTACAGTTCTTACACTCTGCAGAGGTGCATTACTTTTCCCATGAGAGATCAACTCCTTGTTGCACAACCGGACAGCTTACCCGTCCACAATTTCGTGATGTGGGGCCCAGTAGATGATCCAAGCCAATCACGGCCCTCTCCGCGACCCATATGTCTGCACGATCCTTCGGGGCCGTCTCACCTCCGTTAAGCCCCCTTTCGGGCAGGCTAAAATCCTGATGAGTTCCCGAAGACTCTCTGACCTAGTGTTGCCCTGAAAAGTGCCATATTAAATGGACGATCCACTAAACACCATTCATAGATAATCTAGACACCAAAAGTGTGGGGTGTAAAGGTGCTCAACCATATGTTGGATCCACACAAGGAATCAAACGTCATGTTAAGGTCGTCTTGCCTCCATATGAGAGGAAAAGGATACAGCTGACTTCTTCGTCCCATTCCAAATCTCATGGCTAAGGCGTGATATACGGTGCAAGAATCACTGGTGACATTGGTTGTTAAGTCCTAGATAATATGTTCCTTTACCACCGGAACTTTCATAGTAGGTTATAACCTCATGGTAAATAACCTATAATCATATTATTGTGAAAATAGTGTTTTCTGACCTTTTTCAAATGCAGGTGATGACAACACTGGATTTGCAAAATACTTTACAAAAAATAATCAAAGGACATGAGAAAGTGTGAACTTTCATTTTGTGATTGCAAGATTATGCACTCACAATCTTCGAGATTAATATAAAAGATCCAATATCTGAAATCAGCATCATTGGTACGGTAAGGACTAATGTTTAAGGAAGCAATATGCAGTTATGCATAAGTAATGCTATGCATTTTGTAAAACTCCCAAAGTGAATTCCCAATACTTTGATTGAATTAAATTTAGGCGATTCTTTTAAGAGTTGGTTTATCTTTAAATTTCATTCTATAAGTAATGACCTGTATAAGGAGCTTAAGTGTTAGCAATTCAACATATACAAGTAAAGTATAAAATAATGTGCTTATGGTAAATTTTCATTTGGTGACTATTGATAAACAACCTTGGAATTGAGTTGTTAAGAGTTAATGAACTTATTATAAGATTATTGTTTGAAGTGGCAAAAAGAATAACATTTGAAGAAAATATTTCTTTTCTATGGTTTAAACAATCTTTGTGGTTAATCAAATGTGGTCAATGTTGTTTGTGCTTGCTTAAATAGTTTGGACTTGGGATGCTTTATGACTTAATTAAGATAGACCAGACTTAACTATAAAACACACAAGTAGTTTATTAGACATGATGTTTATAAGATTTTTGACTAAAGATAACTTTAAAAGATTAAGCAAACTTAAGGTGTAATATGTTAATTATTTCCAAGTTTTAAATTTATAGTAGGTATAACTAAAGTGTAGAATTATTTACTTTATATTTAACTGAATGATTAGATTAAATTTGTTTTGCTATTACGAAAATAATATGCATTTATTTAATGGAAGCATAATTAGATGATCCAAGTAATTTGTTAGAATTTGAAGTTATGTTAATAATGGTTAAGATATAATGATTATTCATCATATTATATATATGAGTGATACCGAATGTTTATTTAAAAGGATTTTTAATAAGATTTTCAAAAGAATATTTTAAAGTTAAAAGTTATACTTAAGTTTGATTATGAATTCAAGTTATGGGTTTGGATTTAATTGCTCAAGGTTTTATAAAAATTGTGATTATTTCTTACTTAAGAATTGTTTTTAAAGAATTCACAAAATAAGTATTAGATAAGGATTTATTATTTAAAATATTAAAGACTTTTCTAATAATATATTTAATATTTTTCTAGTGTAATATATTTAATATTTTTCTAGTGTAATATATTTATTCTAGACCTTAAAATTGATTTTTATTTATTTTTAAGTATTATTTTTATATTTATAAAATTCCATAAAGGATTAAATGTATTTAAATATTTGCTTCAAATTTTATTTATATAAAAATTAATCTAGTATTTTTATAAAATAGTAGATTTATTTTTATACATAAAAATTATTTTTATTTATTTATTTGCATTTTCCCTTATTTTATGAAAAATTATTCAGGATTTAATGATGTTAATATTTATTTGCTTTATATTTATTTTAAATAAATAAAGTTATATTTTTATTAGATGGATCTTATTTTTATGATAATCTTAACACATTGGATGTATTTTTATGATTTTTCTATAATTTTCTATAGCTAAAAAATGTTTAGAGATTATTTTGGTAATTCATTTGTTTTATTTTTATTTTATTTCTTATTCGAATCAACTTGGGTCGTTTGGTTGCGCACGAGGGCTGGCCTGGCCCAACTGGACCAAGCTCGACTCTTCACCCCCGGCCCACCCCTCACCACACACACACACACACACACCCGTACACGCACACAGACCTCATCTTCTCATCCCCTGCTCCCGTGCGATGCCGCCGCCGCCATTCCGGCCGGTTGCCGGCCAACCTCGGCTCCACCGCCTGCCGGTGAGGCCACAGCTCGATCTCCTCTGTCGATACCTGCTGTCTCGTTGCTGCTCTTCTTCCCGATGTGTGCCCCGCAAAACCCTAGCCGTGCAGTTCGGTTTGGTCGCCGGCGCGACGTCCCTGGCCCCCATGCCCCCCGGCTGCTGTTCGAGAAAGACTAGGACTACACCTTCCTCAGTTCGGCACCGGTGGGAAGGTGTGCATGCACACCCCTGGTGTCTCCCTCTAATTCGTTGATGGTGTTGGACAGGGGCTGCTTGATGGCTTCGTCAAACCTACGCTGCAGGTGCTCGGCACCCCCGGTGAGCTCTGATTTCATGCGACCAGCCTTCGTGCTGATGGGCCTGATCCATGATTCTGCTATGGTTGTTTGTTGTTGATCAATTGCTAGCCAAAAATCCCTGAACTTGGATTCTGGTTGGGATTTCATGGTAGAAAGTGGATACTATCTTTATCAGCTGATGTGAATATAATAATGTTTGACACGTGTGATAGTGAAGTTATATACTTGATCCTTGGTTTTTCTTATCCAAGAAACCTGCTTTTCAAACAGGTATGTCTTGCCATGGACTTGATATAAGAAGCTTGTGATATGTTGATAACTATCTACAAATGATTCCTTGTATTTATACTTAGGAAAATGATTTGATTAGAATCCTTTGCCTTCAATTGTTGGTGGTTGCTAAGCAGTACCTTGGCTTTGTCACTCTAGGCCTGGTAGCACTTGTGGCTTGGTTGCCATTGAGATCATGTTATCTGCTTAGGCTTGTCCTTCTGATTTGAGAAATGGTTAAATAATGAAACTGCTACAGAGGTGCTACCATTCTATGGAATGTGCCCTATAGTAGTTCATTAATGAATCTGCTGTCACCTAGTTCTAAACTAGTGAACAGTAGTTTAGGTCAATGGTGTATGATCTAAGACCTTCTCTAAAGATGGAAAAATGCTATTAGACTCTTCTTAAGTAATCCATGTTGATAAAAACTTCATCTGAGTGGGGGAGAGTCTGTAACATCCTAGCATTAGAGCTCAGAAATAAGATGAATCCAGATGTGTGCATTGCATTCATGCATAGAAAATCCGAATAATTTTCGCGCTTTAAAAAAAAACTTGTCAAAGTGATTGGAGCTTATCTCAACTTGATGCAATTTTTATTAGATCATCAAGTTGACTACGATAAGTTTCAATATGACCTATGATAAAATCTTATTTTTGAGTAACCATAATTTGATCTAAGGGAAGAACAAATATAATAACAATTAAATCATAATGCATCGATTAATGATTGATATCTGATCCTTAAGGGATCATATCATACTATTCATCACAACAACCCATGAATACCAAGTTAAGAATGTAATAATTTACCCTTGACTTATTTATTTCTTATCCAATTATCCCAAGAGTTTCATGGTGATACCTAACTTAAACTCTTTAGTGAGATTAGGAAAGGAAGAAACTAAGTCTAGATCATTCACCATATATCTTTCTTTCCATAAAAATCCTTATCATCTCTATTGAGTTATATTACAATATCTGTTGTTCATCAATGTTGTGAAATCAACTATTGATTCACCAGTTCTCAATCTATCAACTCTTGACTATAACAAAGCTTACACTTGAGTGCCTATAAATAAACAACTAAGAAGAGGTAAATATTAATGCTAGTTTTAGATATCATCTATAGGATGGGAGTGATTGAAGAAGAATAAATCAATGTGATAATTGATGGACTTCAACTCTCCTGAAATGATAGAAGATTTATTGGGATATATAATTCTATGGTAGGAAAGAAGATTACAAGGATGAATCCTAAAGATAGTTACCAGTAGTAATTCTATTGGATCAAGTGGGCATAGTCCATGAATAATAGCCTTAATCCAATTAAAGATACTAAGAAGATAATTCCAATACAATTGTAGGGTTGTATTGATAAAGCCTTGATTAGCCAACTGGGAAATCTAAGCTATAAATGATTAAAGGATTATAATGATCATGCCTTGCTCACCAGGATTGTATACTTATATCAAGTATAAGTGACATTGGTGGGTAGGACATGATTGAAACCCTAGTATAGGTAAGTTATCCTAGAGTAGTTATTACAAGTCACATTAATATAATGTGAGGTTGGAGTATGAGTTATTAGAGTAAAGTAAATATAAGGTTGTATGATTAAATTAAAGCTGGTATAGCTTAGAGTTATGGAAGAAGTGTTATTCATCTTAAAGGATAGTAAGATTTAGAGAAAGGTAGTTGGTTGTATACATCTAATGGAGAAATATTAGTGATGGATGATTAAGGAAGATTATGAGTGGAGTTGGAAGGAACTACTTGTTGGATTGAAGGTTATCAATAGTAGAGTAGTGGATATAACCAAGTATGGATATGAGAAAACTATAAAAGCTTTAGTGTCAAGCTCATTGGAATTTTAAATGGATTTAGAAGAGTAATAGGTGGATAAGAATATTTTTATGAAGTAAAGCTCATCATGTTAACCATGATGATGGATAGGAAGAAGTAGTATATCTAGGAAAGGAATTCCTTAATTAGAAGTCCAGGATTGTGAATTATGGAAAATAGACATTCTTGGTAAACACAAACTCATCTCAAACCAAACATAATATCCATTTCATGTTATTGATCCATTATCTTGTCTCCATATCACTTTATAGGAATATTTTCCTATAGGCAATCACATAAGCACATCTTTATCATTTCCAATTGTGTTAATCATATGTGATGAAGAGATATTTTTATCAATTCTTTTCCATAAGACATTTTTAACTTTCTATTCTAAAAGGTGATATCATTAAAGATCACAAACATAAAGACCATATGTTTAGGTAGTAATATTTATTCACATCAACAAAAGAATATAAGTATATTAAGAACCCTAAACCCTATGGTAACCATTTACAATTCAAACCCTAAACTTCTATGTTTATCATAATAGAATATATACATTGCCATTTTCAAAATTAATGGAAGTGGTATTAACCATATTAATTTCTTTTGTATTTCATGCATCAAATAATGTTATAGGATCATTATATATAAAAATTTATATTCAAACTATGAGCTAACTAGAGTTAAGTTTTATAAAAAAATAAGAAAATATCATATAATAAAGCCATGGTTTAGTATAGAAAGAAAATTAATAATAAAGACTTCTACAAAATATTAAAATAGGATTTATATAAAGAAAATAAATATATATATAAAGAAAATATTTCTCATTAATGTTTACAAAATAAATCTCAATCAATACTAATTGTTGCTGTAAGTGTTCAGCAAATAAACTTTGTTAGAAAAGTTCAAATTATAGATTAAATACAAATCTAAAAATTAAAAACAGAAAATAGAAAAAGGAAAACAAATAAAAAACAATTCCTTCCCGTGGCCCAACTTCCCTCTTCTTATCTGTCACCCACGTGCAGCCCACAAAGGCCCAACAGCTAGCCGAGTTCGTCCTCTTCTGTGACTGACAGGTGGGACCAAATAAGGATCATGGGTTGAGAGGAAAGAAGTGCCAGGGGGTTTTCTGCAAAACCGTCGTCGTCGTCATCCTCAGGCACACAGGCAGCTTGCTGGAGGAGTCCGCCGCCACCGATGCCGTCATCGTCGTCAGCCATGCGTCGATATGCTCGCCGTCGTTTCAGAGGGGGATAAGAAGGCCACCGCGACACCCTGCCTCAATCCCTATCAACATTCCCTCCTTATCCTCTCTGTTTTGAATGGGTCCAAAACCCTAGCTCACCGGAGCTCGCCTCGTCGTCGAGCCACACCTCCCCACTCTCTTCCAAGTAGCCATGGAGAAGCCCCGTGCTCCATAGATCCTCTAGGTGAAATCTTGCATCAAGGGGAGCACTGGGGAGGACGAATTTTTCCGTTCCTCTTCGCGGCAGTTCGTTAGAATCCTTGTCAGAGAGCTCATCTCCGACTGCACTAGTCCTCGTCAACACCACCACTGCAATCAGGGTGAGTTCCGAAACCTTCCAGTACCCCTAAATCGCCTCCTCTCGATTTAAATCGCCGTCACACCTTATGCCGTCATCGGCCATCGTCGGAGCTGGTCGGAGCCGAGGCTCCGATGACCATTGCCGAGCAGCGCCGCCACTTTAGGGTTCAGCACGTTGCGTTGATTCAAACTAGGCTAGTATCGCTTGCTGGGGGCCGTGGATCGTCGCCGGCGACCACCCACTGACGGTGGTGGTTGTGCTGACGCCATAGCGACGTCATGCCAACGTCACCCTCTGCCTAGCCAGCCTATTTGACCTGGTATTTGTCTCGCGTGGCAGGTGACATGGCTTTGGGCCCATACGTCATTGTCTGGGAGTAGAAATAGGGTCGGTAACAAATACATTTACTAACCTGAGAGATGGTGTGGCCACAGGCCCACTAGTCAGTGACTAGGGCTAGGTGTGGGTGTGGTGTAAAAAGTTATTTCCTGTTTAAGAAAGAATAAATGATATAAATCCAAATATAAATATTCCAGAAATGAAATAAAATTATTAAATCTTGTTAAATCAATAACTTTTGTTTTATAATTCAAAAAAATAAGTGTAATATATGAAAAAATTTAGGAAAATAAAATCTATAACTTAAAACCATTATCAAACATTATTATGTTAACAATTTAAATAATTATTATTTAATAAAGATTCTAAAGGTAATAAAACTTTGATAATTCCTATTTTAATAATGGTAAATATTTAAAATATAAATAAAATACCAAAATTCTTGGAAAAATAAAAAATACTTTAAGACTATAATCCTGTATTATTACTTCACTTAAATAAGTATTTATTATTTATTAATTATTTATAAAGTAATAAATCTTATAAAAATCATATCTTATTATTTATGAATCACAAAAATAAAAGTAATATATCAAAATGATCAAAAACATAATGTCTACTTATTAAAAATATATGTAAATAAAAATAATGTCTACTTGTTAAAAATAATGTCTACTTGTTAAAAATAATGTCCACTTTTAAAATAAATAAAAACTTAATACTCTAGTAAATTTAATTTAAACCTATTTCCTTAATTAATAATTCATAGAAAGGTAAATAAAAATTTGCTAATAATTCTAAAAATTATCCAATTGAGTCTAATAAATAGTATTAGTCTTAAATATTGATAGTATGAAGTCAAAATTGGTTTAACACACTATAAATACAATTTTATTGAATTATCCTTCAACCATAAGTGTAGATTATTTTATACAAGGATCCTTATCCAATCTAAAATCTCCAACGCTGTGTTTGGATGTTGGAAAATATGCTTGGAATTGGAATTCTGGAATTTAAAGGCTCCAATTCTACCGTTTGGGTGGTCAAGGAAATTAGGCCTGGAATTACTAGCAATTCCGAGGGTAGCTCCCGCAAACTGGTTGGTTCGATCCAAACTTTCCAAGCTAACTAGCTCGGAAAGGGACGGAAACAAGTCGCCCGTGTGTCTTCGTCTCGACCTCCTCCCAGGCGACACCCTCCTCCCAGGCGACGCCCGCGACCGCTCCGGTGGCGGCAGCCTGGTCAGCTCCCTCCCGGTTGTTCCCCTCTCCTCGATTTACTCTCCGTCGTCCTCTCCCCCTCGCCCTCCTCCCTGATTTTGTCCCAGGCGGTCGGGAGGCCCTCGGGCGGAGGCAAGGTTTCGTGGGAGCGTCGTTGCGGAGAGACAGAGAGAGGCGGGATCCGCCTGAGTAGCACAAGGTGGGGCTTCGGTATCGCAGCCGCCCACCACGCAGCCGGCGGTGCTGTCTTTTACCCTGCGCCCCCCTGCTCTTTCCCGTCCTTGACCCTCCTCCTTCTTGTCCCTCCCCAAGCCGGCTGGAGGGGAAAGGCGGCGGGACGTGAATGCCGCCAAAGGGGAATGACTGCGGTGGACTGGCCCTCCCCAAGCCGCTGCTAGAAGGCACAACGCCATGGTGCTCAGCAAGCTCAATTTTGGAAGGTGCTTCTCGTGTTGTAATTGTTTAGCCTGATGTATTTTTTTTGTTCTCCTTCAACTTGAGGAGAAACACAAAACTTGGTTATGAGATGAAGCATATGATGTATCTATTGATATTGTATGTCTTAATATGTTTGTGTAAAAATTGATTAAATTCCATTTTTCGTGCATCCAAACAGGAAATGGAATTAAGTACCACCCTTTGATTCCAACAACAAATTCTGTACACATCCAAACAACAAAATTGGAATTAGAAGTCATTTCCTTTCCATCTTGGATTTGGAATTTTTCTTCAATTCAATTCCAAGCTTATTTTCCAACATCCAAACACAGTGCAAGAATAATTTGTAGTGAAATAAAACCTATTCCTTTAATTTAACCACAAGTTTATCAATATACCAAAACACTATAGTGAATCCATATGTAGTTAAGTAATATTACTTCCTTGTTTACAAACTATAACCACTTATCCATAAAAAGGTAAATGATACTATTCCATTATAATATCAAGAAACCACTACACCAAGTAAAAATATAACCATTCTTAAGTAACCTTAAGGAAACACTAACAAGTACACAAGGTACGAATGTCATAAGCATTACACTTTCAAACTATCTATGTTTTAAAGTTAACTTTAGTCTACTAGACTCTAAATATAATACTAAAAACATTGTTATATGTTTTATAGTTAACTTTGGTGTGATATAGTTAAGTCATAAAGCCTCACAAGTCTAAACTATTCAAGCAAGCAAAAATAACATCGACCAGACTCAACTAACCACAAAGATTGTTTAGACCTTAGAAAAGAAATCTTTTCTTCAAATGTTATTCTTTTTGCCACTTCAAACAAGAACTCTTATATAAGCAATCTTGAGTAGCATTTCACATTTGTGTGTGTCTCATTATTGTATGATATTGTAATTATATGTTGTTTCACACACACTCACAAGCCTTAATAAGAAGCACAGGTATGAAACTTATCTAAAAGGGACAACACATTCTAAAGTAACCATTTCCGGAATCCAAACCCTAGAACAACGTTATTCCCGGGATTCGCGTTTATAAAGTGCATCACATTACTTATGTATAAGAGCATATTGCTTCTTTAAACATTAGTCCTTACCGGACCAATGATACTGATTTCAGATACTAGATCTTATATTGTCTTGATGACCGTGTTGTATAATCTTCCAATCACAAAAGGCAAGTTCAAACTTGCTCATGTCCTTTGATTATTTTCTGTAAAGTATATTGCAAATCTAGTATTGTCATCACCTGCATTTGCAAAAGTTCAGAAAACACTATTTTCATTATAATATGATTATAGGTTATTTACCATGAGGTAATAATCTACTATGAAAGTTCCGGTGGTAAAGGAAAATATTATCTAGGACTTAACAACCAATGTCGCCAGTGATTCTTGCGCCGTATATTACGCGTTAACCATGAGATTTGGAATGGGACGGAGAAGTCAGTTGTATCCTTTTCCTCTTGTATGGAGTCAAGACGACCTTAACGTGACGTTGTGATTCCTTGTGCAGATCCAACATATGGGTGGGCACCCTTACGCCCCACACTTTTGGTGTCTAGATTATCTATGAATGGTGTTTAGGGATATAGTCCATGTAAATGGTACTATTCCGAGCATCACTTGGTCATAGAGTCTTCGGGAACTCATCAGGGTTTTAGCCTGCCCGAAAGGGGGCTTAACGAAGGTGAACCAGCCCGAAGGATCATGCAGACATATGAGGTCACGGAGAGGGAAGTGATTGGCTTGGATCATCTACTAGGCCCCACAACATGGAATTGTGGACGGGTAAGCTGCCTGGTTGTGCAACAAGGAGTTGATCTCTCATGGGCAAAGGGACACACCTCTGCAGAGTTTTAGAACTGTAACTTGTTACTCCCTGTTCTGGGAAGGAGATGCGAACACTGCGGGAAAGGAACTCCATGAAAGTTCTGGTAAACCCGTGAAGGCTGACGGACATAGCTTTTCAGAATAAAAGCAACCTTTGAAGAAATGTTTACAAAACTTGCATTGCCTACGACCTACGGTCTGTGGTTGTAGTTGTAGTGCATCAAACACTCCTTTTCTAGTGAACTTGCTGAGTACGCTCATACTCAAAGTATTTTCTTAACCCTTGCTAGATCCTGAAGCTAGTACAGACAACATCTACATCAAGTTATGCTCCAGGATTCATCATCCAAAGCTAAGGGTCTTCAACGAAGACAAGGAAGTCAACATGTACCTCAACTCAAGTGAAGATGAAGTTTCTATTTAAAATTGGAATATACTCTCTAGCCAAAGAACCTATTTCTGTAGTGCGTTGCAATAGCAGCAATGCCAACCCCTTAGTTGAAATACTAGTCTTAAAAGTATATTAGTTGGTGCATTATTTGTTTTTGATTCTTCTTGTAAGAAGTTCCTTCTCTCTCTTTAAACCAAGAGTGTTCTCTAGATCTTGTGTATAGAGTGAGTTGTAACCTTTAGCCATGTATTGGACCCGCTGTATTTCTGTTGTACCACTCTGAGGGATGTAATACTAGTGAATGGTGTTTCATTAGTGTTATGTCAACGACTATAGTGTACTACATCATGCAGTGGTATGTTGGGTCACCGCAGTTGGTATCAGAGCATATGCTTTGACCTTCGGTTGGAAACCTAGTAAATGGGTAGAACCTGTAGGACACATCCTAGCAATAATAAAGAGTTCTCTAGAGATATGAGGGATATTCAATTGAGAATAATCCTGTCATGTTACTAGTGCGATAATTCTTTAGTAGAATTGCAATCCCGATCGTTACCAAGATTTTTAACTCTATGCGACTGATGCTAATTTCTTATCTAGAGTTCCACATGGCACCTCGATATCCACCCCGGAATGTTCAAGTGATGAACATGACATTGAATGACTACGGATGGGATTGGACAGAGAATCTCCGACAGCTTCTATGGAGTTTGGATTGTGAATCAAGACTTTTGGTCAAGATTTACAGTTACTATGATGGGCAGGTATTAGCTAAATACCGTGTCATGATCATGTTACCCAAGAAGTTAGGACTTAAGGGAGAAATGCCATCAGGAGAGGCTAGGTGCATGGCATCTGCATATCAGATTGCCGTAGCAGTAGCCATAGCCATGATCCGAGAATATAAATCCCAAGCTCTAAAAGGTAGTACTCACACCATTATACCCCATGAAACCTCAAACAAAGAGAATGAGTTAGATCACTCTACTCTAGTCTAAACTGAACCTACTCTAGTCGTAGAGTACATGGATCGTTATCGGTCTTTGCTAAACACTTATCATAACACTGACTAAGTCTTAGTTCAGGAACTGGATATGGTCATTGAGGATTTTACTGACCCTGATAAGGCAATGGAACGTAGGAAGAAGTTCGATAAAGAAGCTAGGCATCCCAAATACATACCTTCAGGAGAAGTGTATGAGGAAACTGAGTTTGATGATCCAAACTCGGAAAATTATGCCTACTACCAAACTAAACCCCAGTCACCTGAAGATTTATGGACCAAGTATAACTCCGAACAACAGTAATGGGCTGGAGTTATTCCAACTAACCCTGAGCCAAACAAGTATGGATGGGGAGTAGAATCTCAAGGTGGAACCATAGGAAATCCTATACCTTGTGATACAGGTATCGAAGAAGAGACCAACTATAACCATAGAGAGCCTTATGGACCATATGGGGGGTGATACCAATCCAATAAACTTAGAAGAGTATTCCGATAGCTACTATACCAATATGTATGACTGGATCCAGGAGAAGGCTAAGGAGCCGACTTACTTTGAGGAAGCATTGTCGGAAAACCAGGAATATTCTATATAAGACTATGCTAACTCTAGTCATTTTTCAATGACTAATCTCAGTCTCGGTACTTCTAATCAAGAATACGCACCTCCTGGATGCTCTTACAATCCATAAGGAAGTCGTAGGACTTCATGTCATCATGGACGAAACTCCAGGAAGCACTAGAGGAAGATGAAAGTAAGAAAGGAACGACATCCCAAGGGATGAGCACTTGAATAATGAACATAGAGGGTAATGCGTATTGTAGTTTGAAAGGTTTGCCGAAATAAGTGAGGATGTACTCACAAGAATATAAGTTCTTGTAAGATAGTTGTGTAATATAGGTGAGGAGCAAACCGTTGGGACATCTAGTACATTTTTAAATTATTTAAAATCTATGTATAATACATGGTATATGTTTTGTTGTTTATCGACTTCTGGATTTTCTTGAATCTTCTTGATTAACTAGATCTATACATGAAGTGGACTCGGTGTGCAAATGCATGCTGTAACACCCAGTTATTACTTGATTTCATAGACCTAGATAGGGATGGGAATTCGTGTAAGGGAGTGACGAGTTCAAAGACAAAGATGGAGACTTCTATGAAGGATATGTCAAGCTCAGGTTATTTTTAGCCAGCTTTAGAAGGAAGTTTAGTGTATAAGATGTATGGAGCAACAAGAAGTAATAAACTTAAATCTCATTCAAAGTAGGTAACATTGCTAAGAAGTTAATAAAGTAGTTGTACCAAGTTCATGGAAGTATCATGAATAAGTGCAAAGCAGAAGTTTTGGAACTAAAATGATATTCAAGCTCTGAAAATTCAGAGAGAATGCCAGTAGTAGGTCGGAAACCGTAAGGTAATACCTACAACCTAGGAGGATTCACAACTGGTATTTGATTCATACTCGGTATTCTGATCCACGGTTGGTATTATGTCCGCAGCCAGTATTTGGTTAACTTAGTTAACTAGATCTTCTTAAAGGTTGCATAAAGAGCATAAAATTTGGACTAAGCTAAGTAAGACCTAAAGGAGGATAAAAATTTAAAGTGGTCGTCTTTCAAAGCGTTTCGCGAAGTCAGCTTACCGAAAGAGAAAATTTCCAATAGTAAGTAAGACATATAATGCTGAAGGATTCACTTCGGAGATCCACAATTATGAGTATACACCATACAATCTTTCATAAGACCCTAATTAGGTACAGTATAAGCTGAACAGAGACCAACATTTTAGTTTAAAAACCAATGGTTACTATATATACAGTTTACAGACTATTAGTAAACCCTAAGAGGGAGAGGAAAACGGTAAAAAGAAGTACTGTTATCTGAACCTTAGAGTAAAGGCTAGGAAAGAAATATTAATCTAGGGAAATTTAAGTCTTATTTTCATAGGGTTAAAAGAAGCTATCATTATGAAAGTACTCCTAGAAGAATGTAAGATAATAATAACAGAAATCTAAAACCTGTTTTAGTGATACTTCCTAGACTTTGTACAACATAATAAGAAAGCTCAATGATCAAGTGGAAGAGTTGGATTAGGGTACCTAATCTGGATATAGAATACTGCAATTATTTCCATTTAAGGTCATCATGGAGTGGAAAAATGTAGCAACCACTACAAGTCAATTCCTTACTCCTAAACGCGAGAGTTTGCGAACTTCGAGGACGAAGTTTATTTTAAGGGGGAGAGTCTGTAATATCCCAGCATTAGAGCTCAGAAATAAGCTGAACCCAGATGTGTGCATTGCATTCATGCATAGAAAATCCGAATAATTTCCGCGCTTTTAAACAAAACTTGTCAAAGTGATTGTAGCTTCTCTCAACTTGATGGAATTTGAAGTAGATCATCAAGTTGACTGCGATAAGTTTCAATATGACCTTTGCTAAAATCTTATTTTTGGGTAACCATAATTTGATCTAAGGGAAGAACAAATATAATAACAATTAAATCATAATGCATTGCTTAATGATTGATATCCGATCCTTCAGGGATCATATCATACTATTCATCACAATAACCCATGAATACCAAGTTAAGAATGTAATAATTTACCCTTGACTTATTTATTTCTTATCCAATTATCCCAAGAGTTTCATGGTGATACCTAACTTAAACTCTTTAGTGAGATTGGGAAGGGAAGAAACTAAGTCTAGGTCATTCACCATATATCTTTCTTTCCATATCAATCCTTATCATCTCTATTGAGTTATATTCCAATATCTCTTGTTCATCAATGTTGAGAAATCAACTATTGATTCAACAGTTCTTAATCTATCAACTCTTGACCATAGCATAGCTTACACTTGAGTGCCTATAAAGAAACAACTAAGAAGAGGTAAATAGTAATGCTTGTTTTAGATATCATCTATAGGATGGGAGTGATTGAAGAAGAATAAATCAATGTGATAATTGATGGAGTTCAACTCACTCCTTAAATAATAGAAGAGTTATTGGGATATATAATTATATGGTAGGAAAGAAGATTACAAGGATGAATCCTGAAGATAGTTACCAATAGTAATTATATTGGATCAAGTGGGCATAGTCCATGAATTACAACCTTAATCCAATTAAAGATACTAAGAAGATAATTCCAATACAATTGTAGGGTTGTATTGATAAAGCCTTAATTAGCCAACTGGGAAATCTAAGCTATAAATGATTAAACGATTATAATGATCATGCCTTGCTCACCAGGATTGTATACTTATATCAAGTATAAGTGACATTGGTGGGTAGAACATGATTGAAACCCTAGTATAGGTAAGTTATCCTAGAGTAGTTATTACAAGTCACATTAATATAATGTGAGGTTGGAGTATGAGCTATTAGAGTAAAGTAAATGTAAGGTTGTATGATTAAATTAAAGCCAGTATAGCTTAGAGTTATGGAAGAAGTGTTATTCATCTTAAAGGATAGTAAGCTTTAGAGAAAGGTAGTTTGATGTATACATATAATGGAGAAATATTAGTGATGGATGATTAAGGAAGATTATGAGTGGAGTTGGAAGGAACTACTTGTTGGATTGAAGGTTATCAATAGTAGAGTAGTGGATATAACAAAGTATGGATATGAGAAAACTATAAAAGCTTTAGTGTCAAGCTCATTGGAATTTTAAATGGATTTAGAAGAGTAATAGGTGGATAAGAATATTTTTATGAAGTAAAGCTCATCATGTTAACCATGATGATGGATAGGAAGAAGTAGTATATCTAGGAAAGGAATTCCCTAATTACAAGTCCAGGATTGTGAATTATGGAAAATAGATATTCTTGGTAAACACCAACTCATATCAAACCAAACATAATATCCATTTCATGTTATTGATCCATTATCTTGTCTCCATATCACTTTATAGGAATATTTTCCTATATGCAATCACATAAGCACATGTTTATCATTTCCAATTGTCATAATCATATGTGATGAAGAGATATTTTTATCAATTCTTTTCCATAAGACATTTTTAACTTTCTATTCTAAAAGGTGATATCATTAAAGATCTCAAACATAAAGACCATATGTTTAGCTATTAGTATTTATTCACATCAACAAAAGAATATTAGTATATTAAGAACCCTAAACCCTAGGGTAAACATTTATAATTCAAACCCTAAACTTCTATGTTTATCATAAGAGAATATATACATTGCAATTTTCTAAATTAATGGAAGTGGTATTAACCATATTAATTTCTTTTGTATTTCATGCATCAAATAATGTTATAGGATCATTACATATAAAAATTTCTATTCAAACTATGAGCTAACTAGAGTTAAGTTTTTTAAACAAATAAGAAAATATCATATAATAAAGCCATGGTTTATTATAGAAAGAAAATGAATAATAAAGGCTTCTACAAAATATTAAAAGAGGATTTATATAAATAAAATAAAGAAATATATATATAAAGAAAATATTTATCATTAAAGTTTACAAAATAAATCTCAATCAATACTAATTGTTGCTGTAAGTGTTCAGCAAATAAACTTTGTTAGAAAATTTCAAATTATAGATTAAATACAAATCTGAAAAGTAAAACAGAAAATAGAAAAAGGAAAACAAATAAAAAACAATCCTTGGTCGTGGCCCAACTTCCCTCTTCTTATTTGTCACCCAAGTGCAACCCACAAAGGCCCAACAGCCAGCCCAGTTCGTCCTCTTCTGTGACTAACGTGTGGGACCAAAGAAGGATCGCGGGTTGAGAGGAAAGAAGTGCTAGGGGGTTTTCTGCAAAACCGTCGTCGTCATCATCCTCACGCACATAGGCAGCTCGCTAGAGGAGTCCACCGCCGCCTGATACTGTCAACACCCGTATTTTTAATCCCATATGCCTGTTATGCCATACATCGCAATCCCATGATTACCATTTTTGCGAGACATAATAGAATTGGATACCACAGTACATCATCCATTACAAACCGTACATAAGTTCTTACACAAATAGGGATCTCATGATCCAGTTCTTAATACAACTTCAAGCAGCGGAATACGTAATAATAACGTAGTGGCGTAAGCTCCATCTTCGTGGTCACAGCAATGCCGACGATGGGAGATGATCCTAGTTGTCGTAACCTTCACGGGGTCCATCCTCCGGTACTCCTATTCATAGTCCGCCATGGAATAAGGACAAAGCCATGAGTACTCTTTAAGTACTCGCAAACTAATACTAACATGTGAAAGGGGTTTTTGATAATAGGTCACTAGGCTCTAGGATTATTTTGCAAAAGCCAGATTTATCTCTACTAAGTTTAGAAGCAACGAATGCTAGTTGAAGTTTTATAACCCTAAGTGGGAACTTGTATCTCATGCCACAACCCTGTTGTGGTCAAGTCAAAGTCTCAACTCATTTCACAAGTCATTTTGAAAAGTCTGACGGGGGAACAGTATGGCCACTCCAACTGTCCATAACCGCGGACGTGGCTATTCGAATAGTTTGACACTCTGCAGAGATTGTACACTTTCACCACAACATTTGATACATCCGTCAGGAACAAATCCTGAATTCACCATACTCAGTATGCGGATAATCAATCCTAACCTTTCAATTACACGCCCTAGTATAAGCACCTCTCCTGTGAGTTTGGCCTCCCAACCATGACCACTATCATCTTGGGTACTGCACCGGTGGACAATCTTCACAAGGTAGCCTCACTGGACCTTGGTGAGGGAACTAATACTAAGGTATATAAGTTTCCAGTCAAGCCCTACCCAATCTTCGGGTATTGTGGTTGTACGATAAAATTGGAATGGTATCGCATCCAGACAACCATCAGTTTTATAAAGGGCTAAGGCTCATGCCTCAACATTTTCATCACCAAAATCATCAAGTGTTCGGAAACACATGTCCAAAACATTTTAATAGAATGATCCATCATTCCAAGGTTTTCATAACCATTTTTCCACCAAGTATTCCCATCTAAAGTTGATCAAGTTTTATGCTTAGCACTAGCATCTACAAGTGGGGGTAAGCAATAATGAGGGGTGGTAACTACTGGAGTTCTAACTAAGTTCAATCTCTTGCCTTAAGATGACATCAAGATTATATAGCTTAGGCCAAATTTTATGCTCTTTATGCAACCTTCACATATCTTTCTAGTATGTACCATTCTCTTAAGTAAACTCTAAGTAAGATCTTTGATAAAGAAATAAAGTAAGAAGCTTGTAAGTAAAACTAGGATGGGTTTATCAAGTGGAGATGATCATATATGCTTAAGGCATATAATTGGCATGGTAACTAGAAAGTATTAGCTTGCATTAGTAGGGTATCTTGCAAGTGTATCTTGCATTAATATCAGTCTAAGCTTGCTAAATTGCAAGTCTTAGCTTGCAAGGTTAATAGCTTGCCTTGAGTAGAGCAGTGGTTGAAGTTCTCCTCGGCTTCTTCTTCATAGAATCCTCCTTCCTCCTCGTATCCTTGGTTGGTACTAGCGTCTATAAATAAATACGATGTACACAATCACCAAACAATACTTAACTACTTGCAATCATCACACACAAGGGTCCTATAGATGATCTAGCATCATCACTAACCTTACAAGATTAAAGCTTGGTTTAATTCCTTTTATTTTTATAAAAGTAATTTCTACTCATTGAAAAAAAACTATTTAAGATTTAATATTCTCCAAACCAAACATGGGATCATGTTGACACATGTCATCACCACATATTTTAGTCCATGGGAATGTGATTTAAAGTGGTGTCACAATTTAATAAGGTTTTACCCTTTTATTTTACTTAAATAAAGTGACTAGAAATGCCTATGTAGCATTCTTTTATTACTTGAACATTATTTCTGCAAGTAAACCTATATATTATTATATATTCTGAAAGGTATGGTTAAATGTGATTTTTGAGAGTTGGAATCAACTCAAAAGCTATCATGGTTTAAATTTGAAAAATGTTTGAATGCAGAAAAGCTTCTGCCTTGTTATTTTTACCATGGGTGATCTATAGATCCAAATGACTTGAATCCAACGGGCTTGGATTCAGCATTCCCAGACCTTTCCAGCAAAATTGGTTTCATTCCATTTGGTGCACTAAATCGCTCTAGGTTGATTTTTGAAACTGAGTACAGAAGTGTGTTTTGAAATAAAATGGAAAAGGTTTAATTCAAATAACTGGGCTGCGCGAGAAAAGTTAACGGGCCGGCCGGCTAATCGTAGCGCTTCCGTAGGCTATTTAAGTGGTTGTCCCCACTCGTCAGTGAGATAGGGGGTGCGAAGTGGTACGGGGCAACGTGGGACGTTCGATCTGGTTCTAATCCAACGGCTGGGAGTCATCGTCGACGTTGGGCAACGCTGGCGAGACAGAAACCTAGCGCGAACAGTAGGGGGTGCAGGCGAGGGTCGGCGAGGCGGGCGAACGACGAGGTCGACGACGGCGAATCTCCTGGTACCGGTGGCTCCTCCTGGGGCGGCTCCAATCGCTGGATCCCTTCTTCTCCAGAGGCGGCGGGCTCCGGTGAAATTTCGGCGAAGTGTTGCTCGCCTTGCTCCGGGAACGGTGTGGCACAATCAGTGATGAGAGGGGATTAGAATGGTGTGGCCTCTAATTATAGTCGAGAGAGGGGACCGACAGGGCGCACGGTGAGCTCGTCGGGGGCGATGGTACAGATGGATATTGGCATGGGCGAAGGTAGGGGATGGTGCGGTGTTCCCTGGCGATGCTCAACGGTACGGTGGCGAGACGTGGGGCGTTGCGGGTTGGTCTAGAACATGCGACGCTCTGCACGGCAGAGGCGGCGTCTTCGATGGTGAGCGGTGGCTGTGCGGCATGGGGCGATGAACGGGGATGTCTGGCGGTCTCCTGGGTCGGTGGCAATCGTGTATGCACGCGGCAAGGGCGGCGCGCGGTCTGTGGGCTTTGGTCGAGGGTGGCGCTCTGGCGCACGCTCGGCACGGTTGGCAGAGGCACGGGCGCGGTGTTCCTGGGTGCTCTGGTCGGTGTCTTCGAGGTAGGGCTGGTCTAGAGGGGGCGATGAGGCATGGGTGATCTCCCAGACAAGGTTGGCATGGCTAGTTTCCTTCCTATCTTGTTGTCTACACTGGGGTGGCAAGGATGCACTCGGCTGTTCACCATTGATGATATTGACAAGCTCACAGTGGTGCTAGTGCTCGGTTAATCTTGCTAGATGATCTACTGAGCTGGTTGTGAGCTAGATAGGGAACCAGTTAGGCAAGAATCACTGCTCAAAATAGTGTTTTGATTTTGTTTGATTTGTGTCTGCCAAGTGTTTGATGAAATGGCCGCATGAATTCAAGTTTTGAGTTTTGAAAAGATTTTTGGTGGGTGTGCTAGATTGGTGCTGGTGAGTCTGCAGTATGCTTGGGTTTTGAAAGTTGAGCTTGATTGAGTGGTTTTTGAAAAAGTGGGATCTTCCCATATGATAAAGATTCAATTTTGAATTGTCATTTAAACTATGCATTTGAAAGTTTCTGGATGATCACAAAGTGGGCCTTGATACTTTGTTATGAGTACAATCAAGGGGTGCAAAGATACAGAAAAGTTTCTGTTAGTTTCTGAAAGTTTGAGACAGCCAAAGTAGGCATGGGAGTTAAATTGGTCAAAATGACCATTCCTTTATTTTATTTGTTTTGCTTTACTTGTCTTTGGGAAAAGTGTGGGAAATGTTTAGATGATGTTTATTTCACCTAAGAAACATTTTACAAGCAAAGAAACATACAAACAAGGTGGTTCAAAAGAATTTCAAATTCAATGCATACTCATATGCATGCTTTCATAATTTTGTTCAGAAAAGTTTTTGTTAACCCTAATTATGATGATTAGAGTTTGATGATCCAAGTTTAGTATTTTTGGGATGTTACAGATACCGTCGTCATCGTCAACCATGCGTCGAGATGCTCGCCGCCGTTTCAGAGGGGGATAAGAAGGCCACCGTGACGCCCTGCCTCAATCCCTATCCACATTCCCTCCTTATCCTCTCTGTTTTGAATGGGGTCAAAACCCTAGCTCACTGGAGCTCGCCTCGCCGTCGAGCCACACCTCCCCACTTTCTTCTAAGTAGCCATGGAGAAGCCCCGTGCTCCGTAGATCCTCTGGGTGAAATCTTGCATCAAGGGGAGCACTGGGAGGACGAATTTTGTCGTTCCTCTTTGCGGCAGTTCGTCAGAATCCTCGTCGGAGAGCTCGTCTCTGACCGCACCAGTCCTCGTCAACACCACCACTACTAGGAAAATGCATATCAGTGCCGCACCATTTTGGGACTTCTGTGGCGCATATGGGATACGCCACTGTTATCTCGCCACTAAATTGCAGTTATGTGGCGCATATTGAAATGTGCCACAGAAGTATGAAAAACTTCTGTGGCGCATATTGCCAAAATGCGCCACAGAAGTCCCGAACCAGATCTCAAACTTCTGTGGCGCATTTGGCCAATATGCGCCACAAAAGTTTTTTTCAAATTTCAAAAAAAACGGCCAGATCTGGCCGGATGTGGTGCTCGCCGGAGGTGGGGGTCGCCGATGGAGGAGAGAAGGAGGTCACTAGTGGAGGAGGTGGAGGTCGCCGGTGGAGGAGAGGAGGAGGCCGCCGGAGGAGGAGAAGAAGAAGGAGGAGGTTGCCAGTGGAGGAGAGGAGGAGGCCGCCGGAGGAGGAGAAGGAGGAGGAGGAGGCCGCCGGAGGAGGAGGAGTAGGAGGAGAAGGTCGCCGGAGGAGGAGCTCGCCGAGGTGGAGGAGGATGGAGGTGGGAGGAGCTCACCGGGGTGGAGGAGGAGGGAGGTGGGAGGAGGAGGAGCTCACCGGGGTGGAGGAGGTAAGAGCTCACCGGAGTGGAGGAGGGAGGAGCTCGATCACCGGGGTGGTGGTGGAGGAGGATGAGGAGAAGCTCACCGGGTGGAGGAGGAGGAGGAGAAGGTGAGGAGAATGAGAGAAGAAGGTGAGAAGGGGAAAGATGGAGGAGTGAAATAGTATAAGAGAGGTAAAAGGGGCGGGATTCAAATTTCGAAATTTGGCCAAGACTTCTGTGGCGCATATGGAAGAAATGCGCCACAGAAGTTTGTCCTACTTTTTATTATTTTGCAGGAAAAAACGATCTTTTGGCCATAACTTTTTACTCTTTTCGAATTTTTAAAATCTAAATAATTGCTAAGGTCGTTGTAAGCGGATGCGAAATCTCGTTCTCTTCATTTTGGCATATTATACGTATTTTTCCGACATCGTATGCAAAAGTTACGGCCGTTTTACCGTGGCATAAACTTTTTTTGCATAAAAAGTTGAAATGCATGTTTGTTAATTTTCGTACAAACTAGACCATATTACCTATCACTATGTGAAAGGATTTTATTTTTTGAAGTGCTTTTCATTTTCTATTATTTTTTGCAAGGCTAAAAAGGCGATCCTCGAGGGGGGGGGTTCTAACTCTATACGCCACAGAAGATGAACTTCTGTAGCGCATATGGTCATATGCGCCACAGAATATTGGTCAGTGTACAGTCAATAAGATTTCGTGATAGGGTTCACCCGAGCTTTCTGTGGCGCATACGTCCATATGCGCCACAACTTCTGTGGCGCATGTGGACATATGCGCCACGAGTTTCAACTCGTGGCGCATTTTCCTATATGCGCCACGAAGTGAGATTTCTGGCGCATTTGCTGAAATGCGCCACTGGACAACTTTTGTGGCGCATGGTCAGAACCATGCGCCACAGAAGGTTTGTCTATCTATAGCTAGTTTCCTAGTAGTGCACCACTGCAATCAGGGTGAGTTCCTGAACCTTCCAGTACCCTTAAATCACCTCATCTCGATGTAAATCGCCGTCACACCTTATGCCATCATCAGCCATCGTCGGAGCTTGTCGGAGCCGAGGCTCCGATGACCATTTCCGAGCGACGCCGCCACTTTAGGGTTCAGCATGTTGCGCTGATTCAAACTAGGCTAGTATCGCTTAGTGGGGGGCATGGATCGTCGCTGGCGACCACCCACTGACGGTGGTGGTTGTGCTGACGCCATAGCGACGTCATGCCAACGTCACCCTCTGCCTAGCCAGCCTATTTGACCTGGTCTTTGTCTCGCGTGGCAGGTGACATGGCTTTGGGCCCATACGTCATTGTCTGGGAGTAGAAATAGGGTCAATAACAAATACATTTACTAACTTAAGAGATGGTGTGGCCACTGGCCCACTAGTTAGTGACTAGGGCTAGGTGTGGGTGCGGTGTAAAAAGTTATTTCCGGTTTAAGAAAGAATAAATGATATAAATCCAAATATAAATATTCGAGAATGAAATATAATGATTAAATCTTGTTAAATCAATAACTTTTGTTTTATAATTCAGAAAAATAAGTGTAATATATTAAAAAATTAGGAAAATAAAATCTATAACTTAAAATCATTATGAAACATTATTATGTTAACAATTTAAATAATTATTATTTAATAAATATTTTAAAGGTAATAAAACTTTGATAATTCCTCTTTTAATAATGGTAAATATTAAAAATATAAATAAAATACCAAAAATCTTGGAAAAATAAAAACAATACTTTAAAACTATAATCATGCATTATTTCTTCACTTAAATAAGTATTTATTATTTATTAAATATTTATAAAGTAATAAATCTTATAAAAATCGTATCTTATTATTTATGAAACACAAAAATAAAAGTAATATATCAAAATGATCACAAAAATAATGTCTACTTGTTAAAAATATAATATTCCGCTTTTAAAATAAATAAAAACTTAATACTCTAGTAAATTGAATTTAAACCTATTTCCTTAATTAATAATTCATATAAAGGTAAATAAAAATTTGCTAATAATTCTAAAAATTAGCCAATTGAGTCTAATAAATAGTATTAGTCTTAAATATTGATAGTATTAAGTCAAAAATGGTTTAACACACTTTAAATACAATTTTATTGAATTATCCTTCAACCATAAGTGTAGATTATTTTATAAAAGGATCCTTATCCAATCTAAAATCTCCAAGAATAATTTGTAGTGAAATAAAACCTATTCCTTTAATTTAACCACAAGTTTATCAATATACCAAAACACTATAGTGAATCCATATGTAGTTAAGTAATATTACTTCCTTGTTTACAAACTATAACCACTTATCCATAAAAAGGTAAATGATACTATTCCATTATAATATCAAGAAACCACTACACCAAGTAAAAATATAACCATTCTTAAGTAACCTTAAGGAAACACTACCAAGTACACAAGGTACAAATGTCATAAGCATTACACTTTCAAACTATCTATGTTTAAAAGTTAACTTTAGTCTACAAGACTCTAAATATAATACTAAAAACATTGTTATATGTTTTGTAGTTAACTTTGGTATGATATAGTTAAGTCATAAAGCCTCACAAGTACAAACTATTCAACCAAGCACAAATAACATCGACCATACTCAACTAACCATAAAGATTGTTTAGACCTTAGAAAAGAAATCTTTTCTTCAAATGTTATTCTTTTTGCCACTTCAAACAAGAAATCTTATATAAGAAATCTTGAGTAGCATTTCACATTTGTGTGTGTCTCATTGTTGTATGATATTGTAATTATATGTTGTTTCACACACACTCACAAGCCTTAATAAGAAGCACAAGTATGAAACTTATCTAAAAGGGACAACACATTCTAAAGTATTCCGGAATCCAAACCCTAGAACAACGCTATTCCCGGGATTCGCGTTTATAAAGTGCATCACATTACTTATGCATAAGAGCATATTGCTTCTTTAAACATTAGTCCTTATCGGACCAATGATACTAATTTCAGATACTAGATCTTATATTGTCTTGAAGACCGTGAGTGCATAACCTTCCAATCACAAAAGGCAAGTTCACACTTGCTCATGTCCTTTGATTATTTTCTGTAAAGTATATTGCAAATCCAGTATTGTCATCACCTGCATTTGAAAAAGGTCAGAAAACACTATTTTCATAATAATATGATTATAGGTTATTTACCATGAGGTAATAATCTACTATGAAAGTTCCGGTGGTAAAGGAACATATTATCTAGGACTTAACAACCAATGTCGCCAGTGATTCTTGTGCCGTATATTACGCGTTAATCATGAGATTTGGAATGGGACGGAGAAGTCAGCTGTATCCTTTTCCTCTTGTATGGAGGCAAGACGACCTTAACATGATGTTGTGATTCCTTGTGCGGATCCAACATATGGGTGGAAACCCTTACGCCCCACACTTTTGGGGTCTATATTATCTATGAATGGTGATTAGGGATATAGTCCATGTAAATGGTACTATTCCGGGCATCACTAGGTCATAGAGTCTTCGGGAACTCATAAGGGTTTTAGCCTGCCCGAAAGGGGGCTTAACGAAGGTGAACCAGCCCGAAGGATCGTGCAGACATATGAGGTCGCGGAGAGGGCAGTGATTGGCTTGGATCATCTACTAGACCCCACAACATGGAATTGTGGACGGGTAAGCTGCCCGGTTGTGCAACAAGGAGTTGATATCTCATGGGTAAAGCGACGCACCTCTGTAGAGTGTAAGAACTGTAACTTGTTACTCCCTGTTTCGGGAAGGAGCTACGAACGCTGCGGGAAAGGAACTCCATGAAAGTTCTGGTAAACCCGTGAAGGCTGACGGACATAGCTTTTCAGAATAAAAGCAACCTTTGAAGAAATGTTTACAAAAACTTGTATTGCCTACGACCTACGGTCTGTGGCTGTAGTTATAGTGCATCAAACACTCCTTTTCTAGTGAACTTGCTGAGTACGCTCGTACTCAAAGTATCTTCTTAACCCTTGCTAGATCCTGAAGCCAGTACAGACAACATATTGTTATCGCCATATTTTGGCCAAAGAAGGAGATGGGCCGTGATCAAGATGGGCTTGGAAGATGTGTATATTCAACGTGTTGTTGGATCGGCCTAGTGCGTGGATTTGGGCTAAATTGCCCGTGTATCTTGTATCATAGTAGGTCTCGTGTTAGTTTAGGTTCCGTTTCAGTTTAGGTAAAGATAGAGTTGTAGAGTTATTCCAAAAGTAGAGAGTCTCCAGACTATAAATATGTACCTAAGGTTATTGAGAAAAGGAGGACAACCACGTTCACGACAAACACAATCTCAAGCATCGCCACCCTTGTTTTCGAGGGTTTCTTTCGGTAGTGTCATGCGCCTAGATTGCATCTTGCGATCTAGGCGATTTTTACTTATCGTTATTTGGTGTTACTCGTCAAAGCCTTGTTGATGGCGAGTAACATTATTATCATAGATCTGTTGAGGTTAGCATCGGTGTTCTTCGTTATAATCATTTGATTTTGCTACCTCTAGTTGTCTCGCTACCTTTGCACCTTTTTCCCAAGTGCAAGGGTAGCACCTTGCTTGATCTTTATTTAGCTGATTCGATCTGTTATGGTTGTGCCTTGCTTGCCAAGGTTTAGTTTGATATCTACGTAGTCGGCCTTACAAACGGGTTGAACGATCCAAGAGTACGAGGGACATGGCTTATTCGCTAGAGAAGTTGTTCGGTAATTGACTTTACGTTGGTTATTAGGCCTCCTCTAGGGTTAATATTCTTCATCTTTTGTACATACCGGTCTCAATTACGTGTAGGACGCCCATTTACGTGGTGAAAACATTAAACCGTCAGAGATCGATTTAACTTGTAGTGATCAAGCAAAACCCCATGTTGTCGTAAATCTAATGCAAAACCATGGGGCAATCGGCTCTAGGATCCGATTTGTGGAAACCAGGAGCCGGTCACGGCTCGAATTTTACGATACTTGTTTACCATGCGGAAATCAATCGAGCAATCCTTCACCTTCGACCAGGTATAGGTCAGTGGCATCTCGAACCAAGCCGGCGCGTGCGGAGTTTTGGGTTGCGTGCCGAGGGACCAGGCCCACCAGCGGTTATGGAGCCTCCGGCTCTTCGTGTTGCTCGCTGCCGCCGGTGAGTTTTGACAGCAACACATTCGCACGCGGTGGGACCTTCAACAACGTCTACATCAACGTCCGACGCTGCGATGGAGAGCAGACCAGTCACGTACGACGAGCTGCCTGAAGAGCACAAGGCGAAGTATGATGAGATCAGAAATCTCTTCGAAGCCGATCTCATCGGCTCTTTTGAGAGGACCCGTAAGCATGACATCAAGTGGAGGGGGTTCTCCCCCGAGGGTGCTCTTGATGAGGTAGATCTGTCCGTTCCTTCGGAGGAGCGCACCAGAGCTCTACGACAGGAAGTCAACTACATGGTGGCTCATTCTCTGCACCGCCATTCTGAGAGCCTGGTGAACGCTTTCGAGCGGGTCGCGGTTCGCGTAGTTCAGGAGATCATGAAACATCAGCACTCTCCGTCGGGGCCTACTTTAGGGACTCACCAGGGAGAAAGACCGCTCCAGACCAGGCCGCAGCTGCCATTCACACTTGCGGCTCCAGAGCCGCCAGGAGCAGCGGCTTACGTCGTCTACAAGGCTGGAGGCGACCCAGGCGATTGCCAATTCCTGTTTGAGCCACCTAAGGAAATCCCACACGGATATATATGCGCCTACGTGCCGGACTGCAACAACCTGTCACGCACCAGCCAGATTGCAACCGTAGGAGTTTCTGCGGCAGGGTTCCCGGGCAGATCTTCGTGAGCAGGCGTTCGAGCAGCGATGTCCGGGATAGACGCCGACAAACAGCGCTAGCCAAGTATGCCATCGAACAAGTCATGAGAATCTAGCCCTGCAGCTCAAACAAAGGAGCAAATCGTACCATCCCGAGAGACCAGTTCGCCGCGTCAAGAGAAGGACAATCGGCTATTCAAAGCCGTACCCAACGAAGTTTGATCTCGATTCCGCCGCCCAAGTATCGGCTCCCGAGTTCTCAAGGTTTAGCGGATCAGAAGGGTCAAGCTCGATCGAGCACATAAGCCGATACCTGGCACAGCTAGGCATAATTTTGGCATCGGATCAGATGCGCGTAAGGTTTTTTGCGCAATCTCTGACAGGACCAGCTTTTGGGTGGTACACCTCGCTGCCACCTGATTCGATTCATACCTGGAAGAAACTGGAAGAGCAGTTCCACATCCAGTACCATTCGTGAGGCTCTCGAGGTGGCATTGCGCACTGCTGGTGCAGCAGTGCGAGAAACTGTAGCAGAGTACATCCAGCGCTTCAGGACCGTCAAGAACCGATGTTACTCCGCTCGTTTAACTGAGAAGGAAGCGATAATGGCGGTGTTGGGTCTCTCGGCACCCATCAAGGATCTGCTTTCCAAGCGAGTACAACTCATTGGCACATGGCCTGTAAACCGGCGATGTATGAACAGCGCCACCGAGTTATACCAAGACAAGTTCAAGCGTCCGATAGGCCTGGTCGTCTGAAGAAGGGGATCCTACGCAAGACCAGGAGGTGGCCGTGGCTGAATGGGCTGGGCAGACCCGTGTCCCGCAAATGGGTGAAAGCGAAGGGCCTGCAAAGGGTTCGACTTCGACGTGAGCAAAGCTGAGCAGATTTTCGATTTACTGCTGAAAGAGAAGCAGCTGAGGTTACCCGACGGCCATAAAATCCCCACGGCTCAGGAAATGAACGGGAGACCATACTGCAAGTGGCATCACTCGTTCACCCACACCACCAATGATCAAAAGAGCTACGTCGCCAAATCCAAATGGCGATAGAGCAAGGCCGTCTGATCCTTGGCAGTTCGCCATGAAAGTGGACACAAACCCATTTCCTGGCGTTAACATGGTAGAGCTCAGTCGCCCCGCGAGGCGCCGGCTGGATTTTTCGTTCGGTGTTAATATGGCGGGTCGGGTACCACCATGACACGCATACAAGGAGGAAGGTGGTCGCTCTCGGGCAAAGAGAGAGAAGAGGCTGGTCCATGCGACCGCCCGGCCATAGCGATAGCGGTATTAATGAGGAACAGTGAGGAGAGTATGATCGGCCGCATTCCACGCATCTCCTTAAGAAGTATGAGCCAAGATGACCAATGGCGCCAAGACGATGGAGACGATAAAGGATATGAGCACCTCACTAGGGGGTCAAAAGAAAAAGAAGGCGAAAAACATTGGGATCCTTTCTTCAAATCTTGCTGGGACGCGGAATGAGCCGATTGCCTACGATCGACAACTGCCGGAGTGTGGACAGGAGGGAGGACACGTGCCGTTTCAGTGTTCAAACGTTTAGGGCCTCTCCACCTCGAGCCACAGGAGTCCGCTCGAGCAAAGGACCTCGAGAAGCCAAGGGTGACAAGGAAGAAGATATCACCGTCAAGATGGTGTCCGGATGGACTCAGACATACCCAAAAGCGTAGAGTGCGGGCTGCGTAACTTGGAGGAAGCGCAAGATTCCACGCTCTAAAGAAAGCACGGCCCGATCGCCGTCAAAATTAGGCAGACCGGAAGAGGAAAACCGTCCGACAAGGAAAGAATGGCGCCAAACCAGAAAAGCCGATGCAGACATCGGCACAAACTATGGTGTTCGATTTCCGCCGGAATTCTGCGCGCCAAGAACCAATGAGCTACCAGGGCACGGTTTGTTGCGGTCCACGGTTATCTTTGAGAAGCCACGTGAGAAGGGTTACAAACATCGAAAGCCACAGACTGCGAGGTTACATCAATGGGCAACCTGTCGAAGATGTTGGTGGACACCGAGCGGCGATCAATATCATGCCGTACTCCATGCTACGACGTTTGGGTCGCTCTCGCAGATCTGATCAAAACCAACGTCACGTTAAGCGACTTCAACGGCCGGAAACACAAGGCGTCTGAACGTGGATCGGCGATGGGCGTAAAAACCATACCCACGTCATTTTTCGGTGACAGCAAAAGTACCTACGCTGTCTTGCTAGGTAGAGATTGGATTCACGCTAATTGCTGCATTCCATCCACGATGCACCGATGCCTCATACGATGGACGGAGATGAAGTGGAGGTCATCCATGCGTTTTATTCTATCGAAGTGTCCATAGGGCATGAGCGTCTGGGAAGCGAGAAGACCAAGAGCCGATCTCGAATTAGTTTAGACGGCCGTGAGCGCATTGAAGCTACAAAAAGCGGGTGAGGCTGGTCTTATCCACTCGACAGAGTAGGAAAGTTCACGATCAGGCGTATGCGCCGATCCTCGCGATCGCCACAAAAATAAAAGCACCAATCATACGACAAGAGGATCATGCAGTCGTAGCAGGGAGACGCCATGCCATTGTAAAACAATAAGTTGTAGACCATCCCTGACTAATGCAAGCAAAAAGGGGGCCGATTCTGGCGATCGACCCAAATTATTTTTGTTACCCTCACCTACCATTTGCCCTGTGTTTACCATCGATTTGACAGGTGACGGAAAGCTAGGGTATGGGTTTACATCTGGCGATGAGCTAGAAGAGATCGACATTGGTCCCGGGATAAGCCACGACCAACATTTATCGACAAGAAGTTAGACCAGTGCGGGGTCCGATGATAGCCCTGAGAAGATATCCGATCGCCGCTGGGACTACAGAAATGCCCGGTTAGACAGAGCATCATTGAGCATCGACTCGCTTAAAAATGATTTCGCCATTTCAGCAGCGAGCACGACAAATGAAGGCCGAAATTCGAAGAAGTCAAAAAGAGGTCGAGAAAATGTTGACGCCAAGTTAATCGAGCCATGCAGGTATCCGAGTGGATCTCTAGTATAGTACCAGAGAGAAGAAGGACGGCCGATGGCGTGTTGCCATAGATTTTAGGGATCAACAGAGCTACCCCAAAGGATGAGTATCCGATGCCGGTGGCGAGGCGTTAATTAACGCAGCTGGTCATAAAATCTCGAGCTTCATGGATGGCAATGCGGTTACAACCAAATTTTATGGCTCCGAAGATATACACAAGACGCGCTCGAGTCCTGTGCTCGCGGGGTTGTTCGAGTATGTAGTCATGACGTTCGATCAAGAATGCGCGCCACTTACCAAAGGGCCATGAATTACATTTTCCATGATCGATCGGCAAGTTGGTGGAAATTTACATCGATGACGTGGTGGTCAAGTCTGCTTCCGCACGGACATTTGGACGATCTTCGGCGTTACGGACCGAACAAGAAAATTCGCCACGGATGAATCCAAAGAAGTGTGCCTTGGGGTCACGGCGGTCGGTTCTTGGGTTTTTGGTCCATGAACGGGATTGAGATCGGCCTGAAAGTCGAGGCGACGGACAATGAAGCTACCTACCATAAAGAAAGAGCTGCGGTCTCTAATCGGCAAGATCAACTTCGGAAGATTCATCTCCAATCTGGGAAGAATAGAACCGTTCATGGGACTGGTGAAAACTAAATCGACGAGGAATTTCTTTGAATAAAGAAACGAGCCTTCGACGAGATCAAAGAATATCGGCGAAACCACTGTTGGTTCCGCCCACCGATAGACCATTCTACATTTACTTGTCGTTGGCGACACGCCCATCGCCTCGGTGGTGGTACAAGTTTACGATGGGCTAGAGCGAGTCGTATTTTACATCAGCAGAAGGATGCTGGACGCGGAGACAAGGTATCCCGATATCGATAAGTTGTGCCTCTGCTGTTTTCACCGCACCAAGTCGCCACATCTTGCTATCAGCAGAGATCATCATCATATGCAAATCGGATGTCATAAAGCACATGCTGTCGGCTCCTATGTTAAAAGGCCGACTGGGCAAATGGATGTTTGCATTATCAGAGTTTGACATCCGGTATCAACCCGCGAAAGTTAAGGGACAAAGGCCGATCTTATCGCTGAAAGGATCAACACTAACATAGCAGCACTGTCCATAAGAGCGTGGGCTATGTTTTTCGACGGATCAGTTTGTGACGATGGCTGCGGCATCGACATTTTACTCGTGTCGCCCCGGGGGGCAACATTTTCCTTCTCCATCAGATTGTCTACCTCTCGCACCAACAATGTAGCCGAGTACGAGGCGATACGCAAGGGAATGGAGTTACTCCTCGAAGCCGGAGCAGAAGCAGTGGAAATTTTTGGAGACTCCAAGTTGGTGATTTCCCAACACACGGAGGAGTACAAATTTGAGAGCGAGTCCCTCTTCCCATTATGGTTTACCTTGCCGTGGTGATGGCGCAGTTTCAAAGACATAAACTTCACCTGGATCCCGCGGTCGCAGAACATAGAGGCAAATGATCTTGCACAGATGGCTTCAGGCTACAAGGATGTAGCAGAGGGAGCTGATATTCAGGTACAGTTCCTGGAAGCTGACGACTGGAGAGCCGATATCTTCAATTACTTGAAGGATTCGGCTCGGGGGGCACCTAAACGGATAAGGTACAAAGCCATGAAGTATGTGCTTATTGGGGATGACATGTTTTATGACTACGGAAGGATTATTGCTCAAATGTCTGGGACAGCCGAGGCTAATCGGCTCCTACACGAGGTACGAAGGCGCTGTGGAACTCACCAATCAGCTCACAAGATGAAATGGTTGATCAGCGATCGGGTTTTATTGGCCCACCATGCTTGAGGACTGTTTCAACTACTACAAAGGGTGTCAAGCATGTCGAAATTTGGAAAATTCAGATGGTACCCGCATCGCAATGAATCCCATCATCAAGCCTTGGCTTCCGAGGTTGGGGCGTGGATATGATCGGTAAAATCAATCCTCCATCAAGCAAAGGCCACATGTGGATTTTGGCCATCGATTATTTCACTAAATGGGTGGAAGCTGTCCCGATGAAATCGGTGAACTCGAAGGATGTTATCAACTTTGTGAAAGAGCATGTCATCCATAGATTCGGATTCCCCAAACTATCACGACCGATGGGGTTCGGTCTTTATTTCTCGTGAGTTTAGAAAGTTACTGAGGACATGGGGATTAAGTCGATCGATCATCTCCATACTATGCTCGGGCTAATGGGCAAGTGAAGCATCCAACGAGCCTCATCAAGTCGATCAAGAGAAAGTCGATGAACACCTAGGCGTTACGAGGTTTTGTCGAGGCATTGTGGGCTTATCGCATGTCATGCCATGGGCGATTAAAACCGCCATATCATTTAGTATATGGACAAGCCGTATTGCCTGTGAAATTACGGCAGGATCGAGACGTGTCACTTTTCGAGACGATCTAACAATCTGAAGAATATGCAACCGATGAGTGATGTGTGGAGCATTTAAGCGAGAAGAGGTGGTCGCTGAGAAGATCAAAGAGAACAAGGCCAAGGTAGCTCGTGCATACAACAAGAAAGTGAGGCCAAAGGAATTCCACGTTGGTGATCCGGTATGGGAAGCTGTGTTGCCATTAGGGACTAAGGATGCAACATATGGTAAATGGTCTCCAAATTGGCACGGCCGCAGGGTTGATCAAGTTTTAAGAGGAAACGACAGGCTTGAGGAGTCGGACGTGAAATTCAGTGGCGGTCAACGGTCAACATCTCAAGAAATATTTCCCAAGCATGTGGGATGATGGACAAGAACACGGGGCCGATACATGAAATCGGCGTAAAAAGCACGTGAGATGTTGGACGTAAAATATGTAGGGGCCGATCGAAAATCGGCGAATAATAAAAAAATATATATAATATAGCCGATGCATGGTCATCGACTCTAGAGGTTCACATATGCTACAAGCGGTGCGGTATCCACCTACAAGCTCTTGAAGAAATCTTCATTCTTGCCGTCATTAGCTGTTTGTTCAGGGCACATATTTTGATGGGCAATTGGAGATCTAGGTCGCTCCTTGTTGAAGAAGATCGAGGTTACCGTTTGAAACTAATAAGTGACCGTTTAGGTTTGCCTGAGCATGTGACCAAGTCAGACCTTGTCAACGTTTTTGGGAAAAACCGATATGCATCGACTCTTTGAGCTGTGCCTGGTTGACTGAGTAAACATAGCAAGGTAAAAGCCGATGCGTTGCTATCGGCTTCTGGAGCATCGACCTATTTTTATTATCGGCAAAATTGGGGCGGCAAGAGCAATCTTCGGGAGAACGGATTTTTTCATTTCAGAAGCTGATTGCTTACAAAAGGACTGGTCGATTACAGAAGGAAGCTTATGACTACTCATTCATCGCCATCTGGTTCCTAATCTAGCCCGAGGTCGCCGTCGCCGCCGCCGCCGCCGTCTTGCGCTATCCTCGACCGCCCGGCGTCGTCTTGCCGCTGCTTTGAAGAAGCGTGAGGGCCTCCTCGTCGTCGGTATCCTCGCTGGACCCGGTGCGGAAGTACTTCACCGGCTGGTACTCCTTGGAGGAGGTGTCCTCCTCTTCCTCCTCCTCCTCGAAGGAGTCGACGCCGTCCCAGGACATGGCGTCGTCGGTCTTGCCTCGCCTCCAGTTCCCCATCAGCAAGGAACTGCAGGTCTTCTTCGCCGTCGGTTAAGGACGCGTCGTCCTCCGACCAAACGGCGAAATCCCAACCCCTCTCGTCCCACCATTGTGGGGAGAGAGTGTTTTACGCCGCCATCGGCGGGTGCTCCGGCGTTGGCTCTCGGTCACTCATTGAGTTGGAGGCGTGGGAGGACAGGCCAGAGGAAGCAGAAGAGGCCATGGCGAAGAAACAGGGTTTTTTCGGCGGAGGAAGAAGGGTTTTTTGGCTGTTGGAGGCAGATGGGGATTGCAAACTGCTTAGGTGGATTTAAATAAGGGGAATAGTAGAGAGACGGTTCAATGCCATAGCGGTTTCGAGAATGTCTTTGCCAAAATCGTCAAATCATGCCTGCGAAGGAGTTGAGAAGACATGGCATCATGATGAAGGGGTGGCGTGGCGATCCTGTTTCGCAACGCGATACATCAACGCAACCCGATACAAAAAAAAGGGGGGAAGGAAAAATATATATCAGCAGAGTGGTTTTGGAATTATCATTGCCAAAACCAGGGGGGCATGTGTTATCGCCATATTTTGGCCAAAGAAGGAGATGGGCCGTGATCAAGATGGGCTTGGAAGATGTGTATATTCAACGTGTTGTTGGATCGGCCTAGTGCGTGGATTTGGGCTAAATTGCCCATGTATCTTGTATCATAGTAGGTCTCGTGTTAGTTTAGGTTCCGTTTCAGTTTAGGTAAAGATAGAGTTGTAGAGTTATTCCAAAAGTAGAGAGTCTCCGGACTATAAATATGTACCTAAGGTTATTGAGAAAAGGAGGACAACCACGTTCACGACAAACACAATCTCGGCGCATCGCCACCCCTTGTTTTCGAGGGTTTCTTTCGGGTAAGTGTCATGCTGCCTAGATTGCATCTTGCGATCTAGGCAGTATTTTTACTTATGCGTTATTTGGTGTTACTCGTACTGAAGCCTTGTTGATGGCGAGTAACATTATTATCATAGATCTGTTGAGGTTAGCATCGGTGTTCTTCGTTATAATCGTTTGATTTTTGCTACCTCTAGTTGTCTCGCTACCTTTGCACCTTTTTCCCAAGTGCAAGGGTAGCACCTTGCTTGATCTTTATTTAGCTGATTCGATCTGTTATGGTTGTGCCTTGCTTGCCAAGGTTTAGTTTGATATCTACGTAGTCAGGCCTTACAAACGGGTTGAACGATCCAGTAGTACGTAGGGACGTGACTTATTCGCTCTAGAGAAGTTGTTCCGGTAATTGACTTTACGTTGGTTATTAGGCCTCCTCTAGGGTTAATATTCTTCATCTTTTGTACATACCAGGCTCAATTACGTGTAGGACGTTCGATACGTGGTGAAAACATTAAACCGTCAGATCGATTTAACTTGTAGTGATCAAGCAAAACCCCATGTTGTCGTAAATCTAATGCAAAACCATGGGCAATCGGCTCTAGGAGCCGATTCTGAAACACAGGAGCAGTCACGGCTCGAATTTTACGATACTTGTTTACCATGCAGAAATCAATCGAGCAATCCTTCACCTTCGACCAGGTATAGGTCAGGTGGCATCTCGAACCAAGCCGTGGCGTCTGGGAGTTTTGCGTCCGTTGCCCGAGGACCAGGAGCCCACCGATTAGGAGCCTCCCGGCTCTTCGTGTTGCTCGTCGCTGCCCGCCGGTGAGTTTTGACAGGCAACACATATACATCAAGTTATGCTCCAGGATTCATCATCCAAAGCTACGGGTCTTCAACGAAGACAAGGAAGTCAACATCTACCTCAACTCAAGTGAAGATGAAGTTTCTATTTAAATAGGAATACACTCTCTAGCCAAAGAACCTATTTCTGTAGTGCGTTGCAATAGCAGCAATGCCAACACCTTAGTTGAAATACTAGTCTTAAAAGTATATTAGTTGGTGCATTATTTGTTTTTGATTCTTCTTTGTAAGAAGTTCCCTCTCTCTCTTTAAACCAAGAGTGTTCTCTGGATCTTGTGTATAGAGTGAGTTGTAACCTTTAGCCATGTATTGGACCCGCTGTGTTTTTGTTGTACCACTCCGAGGGATGTAATACTAGTGAACGGTGTTTCATTAGTGTTATGTCAACGACTATAGTGTACTACATCATGCAGTGGTATGTTGGGTCACCGCACCCTTTGACATGTAGCCAAATCTATTTCACATCTGTGCGGCACTTCCTGTGTCCTATATGCAGAAAAAGTAAGTTGAGAGGTACTCAGGGATACTGGCATCTGAATCCCATCAACTCTGTCCAGGTTCTTAAAAGACGGGATGCTTACTAAACGGACATTCTCCCCATAAGACAAAGCCTCGTACTTCCACTGATCACGAACCGAACAATTGAACTTAGACAATAGATTACATTTGAAGACGGTCTAGCATTCGCACGCTAGACAAGCGTGGTGTTGATGATCGTGATGCGTCTGTTAGATCTTGGCAAACATGTGATCGATGACAGTGTGATTAGTTCATGAGGACGAGAAACTCCCATCAAGCATGAGCGCGAAAGTATGTGTTGATCTGAAGTGGTACCTAGGAGCCACCAGGAGAGGTGATTGGAGGAACTAGCTAAATCCATCCCGGGTTTTATCCCCTCGTCGGTGACGTGGCCGGTCCGCACCGCCTTCGGTGGCCCTAAGGCCTTAGAGGTGTGGTAGACCATGGCCTCTCGCCGGTGCGAGGTTTTCTGTTATTTGTTTAGTCTACTTTTTAATTTGTTTTGCAATGTTGAGGTGACGGCTATGTCCCGACGCTAGAATAAGATCTTTCCCGCTCTATCCTCACTTCGGTGGTGTATCTAGCACCGATGGAGAGCGCGTGGAGTCATTTGTCCAGCGGATCTTCTGGGATCCTGTCCATTTTCGTGTTCGTTGGTGTGATTTAAGATCAGTCTTTTTCGATCTACGGTTGCCATCTTTTGTGATGATTGATGCTCTGGTGTGCTAGTCTTTTGTGGCCTTAGCACCAGTGATGGAGGGGCAGGACGCGCCATCAGCTCGCTAGTGATTGTAGTCGTCGCTATGTGATCTAATGATCTATTTGTATTTTTTATTACTTTTGGTCTTTTTATAATCTAATAATGATCTATTTGTATTTTTTTATTACTTTTGTCTCTTTATACTACCGTTGATTATTTTGTGTACGAGTGCCTTCTAAAAAGCGGAACTGCTGCGCGTCCTTGTGGACATTTCTAGTCAGCCTCTGTTGTTCGCATTTCATCGTCTACTCTGCCTGTATGTACGGGTGCTTAGATTAATTCGGCAGGAGACCACCGTGACAGAATCATCGAACACGTTTGTGTACTGGTCACTTTCACTCCATCAGGCTAATAAGACCATGTCAATTGTTGGTTTGCTCGGGTGCCGCGTCATCATGCTTCCGTCTGAAGTCTGGACATGATGACCAGTCGTACACTAGTACTCCGTATCAGTACATGACATGGAGTCCAATATATATATATCCAGCTGAAGTTTAAAGTCTGAAGCCAGCTATTTGAGCTATACTAGTAGTATTCTTTGGCATCAGATCATGCAATCATGCCTACCGTTTCATAAACAATTCCAAGAGTATACTGTTGAACGCATACCTCTCAGGCGATTGAGAAATAACTATTTCTTAATTCCATTGATACTACCAATCGAATGAAAACACGTCATTTTCTGAAACAAAAATCGCAACCAGGATGGTTCAATCAAATAACTTTGGGCAAAATCCAACGATGAACAAGATAACTGAGAAATAACTATCTGAGAAATAGCAAAACCGTAGATTAAAAGCACAGCAAACATTTGCATAATTGTGTACAGAAATTTGTTTGAACTTGAGTCTGGTGTAGATGATCGGTAGGGCTGTTGCGTAGTACATTTTTCAATCCATTTTCCATGTTCTTGGTACAGATAAGTGAACTCTCCTCATCACGCATTACTACACGGAGACTTTCTCCTCTCGTCGTCGGTCGCCTGATTAGAATACCCCGCCGAGCACCGAGGCGACCCACACCCAGACATTACTGTTCCCACCGTTTCTAATTTGTCTACAACCTTCCGCCTGTTTTTCTCTTCTCTTCTCTGCTTTCACCATCCACCATTCTTCTTTTCGTCGTCTCCCCCCTTTCCCGCTGGGACGCGTTCCCCGAACGCGGAAACTGCTCCTCTACTCTTCCTCGCCATCGCCTGGTAGGAAGCCCAGGCGGAGGGTCTAAGCTCCGGGAAATGGAGGCGTTCCGTGGTAATACTACTTCTCGCGCCTCCTTTATTCCTCCGCTGCTCCTCCTCCTCCTCTTCGTCGCACTGTCGGCGCTCGCCCCCGGCCGGGCGGCCGCCACCGGCGTCTTCGAGGTGCGCCGAAAGTTCCCGCGCCATGAGGGCAGAGGCCCCGGCGGGGACGAACACCTGGCGGCCCTCCGGGAGCACGACGGTCGCCGCCACGGCCGACGCCTCCTCGGCTCCGTCGACCTGCCCCTCGGCGGCAACGGGCTCCCCACCGAGACAGGGTAACCAATTCCTCGATCCGTTCCTTGTACACTACTCCATATGGCAATCGCTCTTCGGCGCGTCTTGATTGCTTGTTTCGGTGGCAGTCTATACTTCACGGAGATTGGGATCGGCACGCCGGCGAGGACCTACTACGTGCAGGTGGACACCGGAAGCGACATACTCTGGGTCAACTGCATCTCCTGCGAGACCTGCCCCCGCAAGAGCGGCCTCGGGGTACTCCTACCTCACCTGCCTTGTTTCGGTTGCTTGCGTTTGATTTGATTTGATTTTGGGCGGCTTGAACTTGAATGACGGACGACGGTGGCGGCTTGCAGATTGAGCTCACGCTCTACGACCCGTCGGGATCGGGGAGCGGCAGCGCGGTGACGTGCGGCCAGGACTTCTGCGTGGCTACTAACAACGGCGTGACCCCCACCTGCCCCTCCACCGCCTCGCCGTGTCAGTACAGCATCACATACGGGGACGGGAGCTCCACCACTGGATTCTTCGTCACAGACGTCTTACACTATAACCAGGTGTCTGGCGACGCCAAAGCTGCCGTGGCCAATACAAGCATCACCTTTGGGTTGGGTCGCTCTCTAGAAACCACCTGCTTTTATTCTTTTCCCAGTTCCAGGCTTCCAACAGCTCATGATTCTGCCTCTGTTTGTGTTTGTAGGTGCGGTGCTAAGATCGGTGGGGGGTTGGGGTCCTCAGACCAGGCCCTGGACGGGATCTTTGGATTTGGCCAGTCTAATTCATCCGTGCTGTCACAGCTCGCGTCTGCAGGAAAAGTCAGCAAGATCTTCTCACATTGCTTGGACACCGTAAATGGTGGAGGGATTTTCGCTATTGGGAATGTCGTGCAGCCCAAAGTGAAGACGACGCCATTGGTGCCTGGCATGTATGTCATCTTACTGGTCCATGTTTACTTCCTTGGGACCTATCTTCAGCTCAGCTTTCCTGTTCAATTTCATTCATTCAGCTTTATATAGTCTAGCATACCCGTTATACTCCAACTGGTCCATGTTTACTTCTTTGGGACCTATCTTCAGCTGTCTCATGTAGATCTATCCTGTTTAATTTCATTCATTCAGCTTTGTATAGTCAGCATACGGTTATACTCCTTGCTATGGGGCAGAATTGGTACACCATGTGTGGTGTCTGTCTTTACATCAAAAGAAGCTGATTCCAGCGATTTCTCTCTGCAGTATGTGCCAAAAGTAATTATCCAACATTGCTTTCCTAATTAGGAAAAGCCGGTCAAGATTAGGTACAAGCTGATGAAGGCTTTAAGAGCTAGCTGATGGTACGTAGTAGTGACTTGTTCAACTCAGCATTGAGAGCTTTCAAGCAGTGCTCCCCTTTAACTCCTGATTGTAAGACCGTTGGTCAACCAGCCTTTCCGAGAAACGAACCAGCTCCTGACTGTAGGATGATAAATAAATAGAGTCCCAGCATAGAACCTTAGATATCTGGTTTCTAATAACACGCTACATCAGATACTTGGTTGAGTCTCCATGTCAGACACTGATATATGTCATGTGTCCACAATTTGAATTAAAAGGTTAGTGATAATTGTGTCCTACTACTAGCTGTAAGTAGGATGGTGTCTCCCTGGCCTATGCACCTATTGATGCGTGCAACCATCTTTATTGCGGATTTTTAATCCTTAAAAAATATAAAGAAATGGTCCGATCAAAGAGCTAGAACAACCGCAATAGCTGTTTAATTATATCCAGCACAGAAACAACCGCAATAGCTATTTAAAATATATGTATCACAATTCAGCCGCAGACATAATTTAGTAGGAAGAATCCAGGCATCACTATCCTTACGCATGATTTAGGAGACTAGTAGTCAATGGCAATTGTGACGCTTACTAGTTTTAAAAAACATGCATTCATTGCTATAATGCACATGTAAAGCATATCTTTTTGCTATTGAAGTCATCACAATCTTTTATTTGTGACACCTTATGAAAACTTACTTTGTAGGCCGCATTACAATGTTAACTTGGAATCAATTGATGTTGGTGGTAAGACGCTACAGCTCCCGACAAATATTTTTGATATAGGTGAAAGTAAAGGTACTATCATTGACAGTGGTACAACACTGGCGTATCTACCAGAGGTAGTTTATAAGGCTATTCTGTCTGAGGTACGCAAGCTTCTCTGTTAACCAATTCTTGCAGCGGAAGGCAGGGTGTGCTAATTGTTATATGGTCTTGATTGTTTGTAGGTATTTGCTCAGTATGTAGATATTTCCTTAAAAAATGTTCAAGATTTTCTTTGTTTCAAGTATTCTGGAAGGTATGCCCGCTCCACAATAATGGCCGCTTATACACTCACTCGCATGAAGTTCACATTAGACGGTAGATATTGATACTAGCCTTCAATTCGACACAAAGAAATATATGTCCTCATTTGGTCTCTTTTTCTACTAAACAGGAGTAGACTAGGCCGAATGGGATATCACAAGTAAAAAGAAGATTATTTCGGTTTTTATTATCAAATGTTTCTAACTCTTTCTCCCAAATCTCTTGCAGTGTAGATGATGGATTCCCTATAGTCACCTTTCACTTTGAAGGAGACCTTGCACTGAATGTTCATCCACATGATTATCTTTTTCAAAATGGGGTAATAAACCATTTCTCTTGTCCTGTTTCTTAGAAACATATAACTAGCACCATTGCAATGAAAGTCACGTGGCAACAATTGAGTTGTCCTCCTTCTAGGCAACATATGACTAGAAATGATAGGTTTGAGACTCTAGAAAATCATTATAGTTTTTTCTTCAAATACTGAAACAAAACAAAAGTTACTCCACATTTGAGAACTGGATGAGTACATTCTGCATGTTTGTGATGGGCTTTGCTTACACATTTTCAAAATTATTTAACTTAAGAGTCAACATCTTCATGTAGTGGAACAAATTTATTAGTTTTATTAGGATACATCACTTACGAAAATTGAATGTTAGAAGTTCATTGAGTCATTGTTTTAGCATCTATATTTCAGTCCCTCTATTAGGTGCGCGATACAGAATCTGGGATGACCTGAACCCCAAGTGATTTCCAGAAGTCCCCTTTTGATTTCTATTTTTAATTGATCTCAACTTGATGTCTTAAAAGACTGTGATGCCTCTTCTGGCAGCGGCAAAATTTGGGAGTTTAGTTTTTATCTGAATTCTGGGCAGAATGTTGTGGAACATATTAACCCTTATTTCTATATATGGATATAAGTTGCTATTTCCTATTTTTTCCTCTAAGATAGGTTACCATTATACCGGTGCTAAGTTTACAATGCCAAGTTAATTTACTGTCATAGTACATATTTCATACTTGAATATACTTCTCTATTATGCAGAACGATTTGTACTGTATGGGGTTCCAGAGCGGTGGATTACAAACCAAGGATGGGAAAGATATGGTGCTTTTGGGAGGTAAGCTGCTTCCAACTATTATTGTATGAGTTTTGTCCAGTTGCTGCGCCTGATGTTTGCCCACTTACTTTCAGATGTAGCATTTTCAAATAAACTGGTTCTTTACGACTTAGAAAATCAAGTAATTGGATGGACCGATTACAACTGTAAGTTTCTTGTGCATTTTCCTTGTAAATACTCACTTTATATACTTGATCAGAGACCATCTCGCGCTACGGGAGTGTTTATGGAGAGAATATTTCTCTCCAACATATGGGAACAATAGTTCATGTCGAACCTGCTCCTTTTGGTTTCAGGCTCCTCTAGCATTAAAATCAAGGATGACAAGACTGGATCAGTATACACTGTGAATGCACATGATATCTCCTATGGATGGAGATTTCAGTGGCACAAGTCCTTGTTTTCGTTGTTACTAATGACTGTGTGTAGCTATCTAATGTTTTAGCACGACTTTGGATTGGAACTCTATTTGCTTGTAACAATATTTTTTGTTGTTACGGAGAAAAGAAAGGATAGTGGCTAGATCGTATACACCTATTTGGGAAGACGAGGGGAAAGGAAATACACCGACCACCATCTAAGGCTTGGTCAACTGATTGTCACGGGAATATCATCTAAGTGATCTGCCTAGTTTTTTTTTTTTGCTGTTAGCATCTGACCATCTGTAATGCCTTCGATGTTCTGATAGTTGGAGAATGCTTCCTTTTCATCAGAAATAACATTCCTTTGATTGGTTTCTATGTACGTGTAAGAGAAAGAGAGGAGGACCAACGAACGGACTGCCCCCAAGATAGGGGTATGGGGGTCTGAAGCTTAGATTGTCTTTCTTAGGAACCCCCATGACTGGGGGCAGAGGGTGACCAACGAACAGACTGCAGCAAAGGAAAGTCATAGTTGGTGGAGAAAGACAGGGAATGGGAGTTTAAGCAGCGAAGAGTTTTATTCCATCGATTGTTTGGAGGGAATGGAAATTAACAAGAGAAGAGGAAAGAGAATTCATGTGTTAAACTCCCACTAATCTTTTAGCTGGGGTACCCTGGTAATTGAGACGAGGGATGGGGAAGAGGCGTTGAACTCCCATTTGTTGATAATATAAATATATCGTCTATTGTCTTTTCATTTGTTTAGACTTTTGAAATAATTGGTTAGGACAACAATTTAATATGGTATTAGAGCCAGAGACCGAGTTTGAATCCTGGCTAACTTAGTATTAAATATAAATATATGTCACTATTGAAATCCACGTCATAGGCTTGTGAAAAAGAAAAAAATTAGTTTGGACTTTTGAAATAATTAACTAAGACAACAATTCAATACCATTCCCTTGCGAAATGCACAATCTGACAATTACTCGCCCTTAGGTGGCCAGCACTTTGACTCGGAGATACGACCTGATAGGTCCCACCAAGAGTAAGCAGGAGCGACTGGTATAGAGAGGAGAACAGGTTAGGGAGAGTAAGACAAATATAACAGAGAGAGGCCAGCCCTTGGTCGTTATGTTTTCTAGTTCTAGTTCCGTTCTTGTTTTGGAAGTAGTAAAAGGTATTTTCTCCGATCCATATTAATTAATTTTAATTTGTTAAAATTTTAGATGAATTTATATACTAAATAGTATTAAATCTAGACAATTTTTAGACAAATTTGAGTCAATTAATATGGGCCGGGGAGTAGTTGTTTCTGTTCGGACATGGCGTTTTGGCTCTCAGATCTAGATGAATTTGTTATGGAAAATATATTTAATATGAATTTTAAAATTTTGAAAAAAATCCAAAACAAAATCTTGGGTGTACATCTGGACATGCTATGTTGTTACACAAAGTTTTTACGGTGAAATGACATTTTTTGTGGTCTATGTAAAAAAGACAAAAATATGTCGTGTGAAAAGCTATTTTACAACATAAAAAATTGACTTTTTTTATACAAGCCATATAAAATATCTTTTCTTCATGAAATTTCGTGTACGAACATAGAATATGGACATATACACCTAGGTATTTTTCTAAATTTTTAAACATTTTGAATTACATCATTTCGGCGGTGGGTGTATCTACACCTACGAGCCAAAGTGAATTTTCCTTTCTACATCTACTTCCTTGTTCTGATTTTCAAGTACTTGTTCTGTCTCTCGGGGGAGCCCCAAGATTGGGGTGTGGAGTTGATGGTTTGATCTTTCGATAAGCCTCGTGATTAGGGTTGATCAAGTTTGGGAAGGGGGAGAGGGGAGGCCGATAGGATGATCCTCATGAGGGAAACCTTTTAAATTAGGAGTACAAGTGAGATAAGGGCATCTTTAAAGTTAGAAGAGTAAAAATCGTAAGGGACGCATATAACCGATCTCCAAAACAGTTAGAGAAGTAAATATTTAGGAGTCAGAAGAGTAAACTTGGCCGCGGAGGAGTAAATTTAGGAGTCGGACATCACTTTAGAGAAAAACTCCCGCCTCCCCTCCGTCGATTCCTGCGCTCCGCCGTTCTTGCCCGCACACCTCCCTGCCGACATCGATGTCGTCGCCTCCGCCCGAAATCGATGCGCAACTCTCGGACGCACCTTTGACGGCCATCCCCGGTGTCTCTGACACCCTGCCGCCGCAATCGAACATCTCTGCCGTGATCGCCAGGAGGAAGAGGTTGGGGCCAACAATGTGGTTCGACCGGTCGTGAAGCCCTCCGGCAAGGCAGGAGGCAAGCGCGTGGAGGCTCTGGAGGTGGCGCCTCGTCCTCCGCTAGCTCCGGTGGCCTACCAGCGATAGATCAAGCCAAGTCCCGTGAAAGTGGCTCTCGCCAAGGCGGCGGCCAACAAGAAGAGGAAGAAGGAGAAGGCAACGCTTCCGAAGGCTACACCGACCCCTCTGTCTTGCAAGGCCTCGCAGACAAACCCTCCTTGAGGCCGATAGGAGAGAGGAGAAGGTGGCAAGGTGGGCCGAGCTCAAGGCCATGGAGGAGGAGAAGTGGAAGAAGATGGCCACCGAAGAGAGGAAAGCCATTGTGGAGGAGAGGAGGATTGCACTTGAGAAGGAGAGGATAGCAAAAGAGAAAGAGATAGATGAGCATGGTATCATGTTCATGGACCCAAGCAACATGGATGCCATGGCAAGGGAATATTGGAGCTCACTCGCGCGAAGATCCTTCAAAGATCTTTTAGTGGTGATGGAGTTGGCCAAGGAGGAGGAGGTGGTGATGGTGATCATGGTGGTGATGGTGGTGGTCTTCGAGGAGGTGGAGATGAGTTCGTTGGAGGTGGATATGAGTTCTTCGGAGGTGGAGATGAGTTCTTCGGAAATGGTGTTTGATCTTTTCGGAGATTGTCCACAACCTATGAGGTGATAAGTTGATGATTTTTTTTGGATCAAACAAGGTCGATATGCTTATTTTTAGGCGACCTTAATCGATGTGATGATAGAGTCTATTTTTGGATGAACTCTATGCATGTTTTATTTTGAATTGTCCATATGTTTGAATTGCTTGTATGAACTATATTTGAGATGTATGAATGCATATGTGGAGTGCTAAAAAGAAATGGTACAAAAAAATTTACTCCTCTAAATATAGGGGTTTGGTTAGGAACCGCCTATCTTTAGAGAAGTATTTTTACTCCTCTAAAATTTACTCATCCGTTTATTCCTCTAAAGTTTAGGGATCGGTTAAATATTTCTTAAAAGATCTAGTTTCAATTAACTTAGCGAGGTTGGAACCGTTGTTGAAGGAAGCACTGAGGATTTTTTTACCGCTTGATTTTAGCCACATTTGCCTATAAAAGTAAGGTCCGTGAGACCCCTCCTTGAACTGCATGTGAAAACAGGTCTTCGTTAGATATTATTCCCGAGGGATGCTTGTTGATTTAGAGCATTCTAGTTTAGTGAAAATATCCTTTTCTCTTTTTCGGATGTGTGACTTTTCGGTTTGCCAGATTTGGGCTTGCTAGCTCTAAATATTTCGGTTGGTGGAAGAAAGACAGTAGAATTGATAAACTTATTACTAAGTGACTTCATATGTATAGAGAAATTCAATATATATTTATAAAGAATATTTTGATGCCCGCGTGATTTTTCTCACGAAATATGGGCCCCGTCTGTTAATCTCTCCTACTTGGAATAGCTAGAGAAAGAAAAGAAATGAAATGGGTATGTTTGTTAATCAGTGGGAAGCGAAGGGGATAGTGGTATTACATATGATCAAAATTAGTTATTGCAGGTTTATGAATCGATAGATCTAACAACATTTTATCTTGGTGGAATCGAGGCTCCAATACTCAAAATTAGTATGATGAGCATTTGTTTTATTGGCACGGTTTTCTGCATCCTTTCGAGATTTTTTTTGGTGGAATTCAAACTCCAATACCCACATAGTGTTGCCTAATCAGTGTGTGATATTTTATCTCCACAACCATTAATGTTCTAACCGGTAAGTTAGGTTTGTAAGGCTAGTCATAATAGGAGTAACTTGAGTAGTAACATAGTCCTACATGTATTGCCAACTAAGTATTTAGATGACATGACATGCAATTAAATGATGAGAGAGAGACTTGTGGTAACTAGCTATGTTATCATAACATTACACATTTCAAGACAAAATGAGTCTACATTGCAATAAATAAGCCGTTGCATGACACCATACGTATGTTATTTTCCACTATAAAGATAGTAACTTAGACTAGTAACATACACATGTTACTACTTCAAGTTACTCCCCACTATGACCAGCCTAATATAACTTCTTCAACATTCTTTCAAAATCATGCCATTTCTTCCTAACTGAGCTTATCGACCAATCTTTACACACTAAATCAATATCGAAATATTTCTGCATTTTGAGAAACAAGTGTCAAGATAATAACACTGATGTAAAATAGCAAGAAGTGTTAACATGGAAAAGTTTTAGTTATGTCCACTACATCCCACAACTTATGCTTCTGATAAGTATTCCTCCGGTCTGTAAACCAGAAAGTTGGTCGTAGTCCACTACATCCCACCTTTTTTTTGCCAGGTAGGAAATATAGTTAGCAAAGTTGGTCGTAGTCCACAAAGCTAGCCTAATTTGTTGATTTTGACCAGAAATTTTGAAACATTATGTCAAAGTACCTAAGCATAATGCTATACTCTGTTTGTTCTTAATTCTAGATTGCATGACGATGTATATAAATGTAATACCCCGGTTCTGAAAAGACCGTGGCTTCTATGTGACATGCCAATCCCTGGATCGGTTCCTTGGCGCACAATAGAATAAGATGAATAACATAGCAAAATATCCATGTATCATGAATAACGATGATCCAGAGTACCATTATTACAATAAAAGCTTAGCCCAAAACTAGCTCAAATTGTTCAGGTAGCAACATAAACAAAGTAAATCCTCCATTCTTCAAATTGCCCACAAGTGAACAAGTGCTGAGTGGAGTACCGTGGCCTATATCGATTAATTAGAATCGGAATAACCTGCAACATGAAACGTAGCAGCCCCGAAGGGTCAATACATGGAATGTATGGCAATTAGAGCTAGTAATGGAGACAATAGTACTAACATCTACATGCATATTTGGCAAGTGGAGCTGTATCTGACTTGCATTTGCAAATACATTTGTCCTACTTTCATAAACAGTTTTTGATTTTCTTTGAAAAGATCCCAATTAAGTTAACCCAACAATGTTAAAACAATTATGAAATTAGAATGAGCGAGAAACATGTCATGGAATCAATATCAAACAACTCAGATGTCCATAACCGGGGACACGGCTAATCGATTAGATTATACACCCTGCAGAGGTTAATACACTTTATCCATGTGACTTGGCCAGCCCAACTCGTACCATCACTCTCATTTTGGGTGATGATAGGGAGAATACCAAGAAGAGACTGTTCGGTAAATAGCTCCTCAATCCCGACGCGCACCGGTCCAACCTACCAAAATTCTACATCTCTGGATACGCGGGTTCGAGTTACCACAACCTACTAAGTTCAACCAACCGCCCATTCCATTATTGGCACATGGTTGTACACGTAAGCTACACAATAAAGAAGCCAATCATTCTCTCTTGATACCTGGGTGCCTTTCCGCAATGAAACCACAAAAAATTATCAATACCATCACACCCAGGAGATTCTTTGATTAAGTTGTTTTAGTTTTCACAAACCAATACTTTTAGAAACAAGTCTCAATGATGTAACCCAGCCCTCATTCAGCATAGCATGGCTAAGCACATCTACCAACGGTGGTTCATCTACAAGGAAGGTCCTACCACATAATAGGACATAGCATAGCGATAGTATCATCCTACACATGCATCTACAAAATACACGACAATGCATTGAAAATAGTAGGACGATATCATGAACAAAGTAGCATCTACTTGTCTTGGTTGTAGCGGTCGGAAGAACAGTCCACACACGAGCAAGCGTTGCACTCGTCACAATCTACACGATACAATTGCATTCATAAACAAACAATCCACAATCATATGCAATAAAGATGATGCATGAAGGTATGCAAGGCAAGTGAATTGGTGCTACAGCTGCACCACATAATCCTAATTCAATAATACTACTGATTACATGCATGGAAAAATAGTTTTAATGCTAGGAAAACTATTAAGCAAAAAGTAATGCTCAAAACTAGAGCGAGAACTCAAATAATTCACTACCGGTAGTATACTATTTGTAAAATCTTGGAAAAATTTTAAAGCATAGGCATCGCTGATTAGAAACAGTACCAACTGGAATTACTCAAAAAGGAATTATAAAACTCCCCGAGTAATTAAAACACTGCAGAAAGCCACTAGACAGTTTCTGCAGAAGTTTCCACTGTAAGCCTATCTTTTTAATTCACGATGAGATTCCCCTTGTTCCACTGAATCCAGGGACATATCATACGCGATTTTTGGAGCTACGGATCTTTTTTTACGAATTTATTACTCCTAAAAGGTCACTAACTAGTTTGATTAAACTGTACTAAACCTTGCTGCAAAATTCTGAACCAAAGATACAGCGAGATTCTACATGACTCACTGAATCTACACATATTTTATTTGCAATTTTTGGCCAAGCGGTTTAATTTCTATGCAATTTACAAGATTCTACCGAAATCTGTCAACTAAAAGGATTAACGAAATTAACCAGTCAACTGTGCTGTTGACTGGTCAACGCGTCTGCTGACTGGGCGCTGACTGGGCGTCTTACTAGTCAACGCCTGGGTCTGACTGGTCAACGAACGATCTAAACCACTGATCTGAAATCTGACGGTGACTGCAGTCTTACCGGAAACGAACGGGCGAAACGGACGGCGGCGAGTTCCGGACGGTGCGGCGATCGATTCCGGCGTCGGGGTTTTTCCTGCGCGGATGAAGAGGGTCAGCGCAACGGATTAAAACGGTCACGCGACGGCGGCGGCGTTCGGCACGCGTGCATGCATGTGTGCGCGTAGCGGCATGGCGCGGCGCAGGCGGCACGCAGCTAGCGTGGCGCGCGGCGAAGAGAGGCGCGAAGACATCGCTAGCGCGCAGCGGGCGGCGCACGCGCGCGCGGCAAGCGGCATTGGTGCGTTTCGGTGGCGAGCGCAGCGGGCGCTGCGGAGGCGGGCGACGGCGTGTAGACGCTGGCGCGCGGGCGCTGTGAAAGCGGCGGCGGCGGGCCGCGGTGGCGTGGTGCGATGGCGGCGGTGCGGGTGCCGCGGCGAAGAGGAGAAGGGTGGCGCGCAAGGGAAGAGGCGGCGATGAACACGGGAGGCGGCGCGACCCGAGGAAGAGGAGGCGGCGGTCGCGGCTCCTGGCGGCGCGCGCATATCGAGGAGGAGGGGGCGGCTCGATAGCGGCAGGGCGGGGTCGGTGGGCGCGGTTCCCGAGGCCGGGTGGCCTCTTTTGTGGGGCCCCTTGCGGGTCCTACTCCAATTAGGCGCAGAGTTAGACGCGGACTCGGAAATCGGTCCAAAAATTCGGACCGTTTTCCGACGATTTACTAAAACGGCCGCAACTTCTCCGTACGAGCTCCGAATCGAGTGATTCTTGCTCCTACGATTTCGTACAGTCGAGGGGAACAATCTAGGGCCAAGGGTTGAGCGAAAACACTAGGCTACAGGGGTGGACTACACAAGTCCTACTAAAGCCTCCCGCAGGAGCCTCGTAGCAAAATAGAATAGGGTTTTGAAAATAGCGTTTCGCCGAACCTTTTCACTCGACGGTTTTGCATGGAAAAGTATGATGCAATGGTATGAATGATATGCAAGACCAAATCAAAAATTTGGGATGTGACAATAAAATGCATCCATGAACTTTATAGTTTATTGTGCCAAAATCCAATTATCTTGCAACTTTATTATATTTATTGATACTAATCTACTAATAGTTGCAAAAAATTCACAAGTTCTTGTTTCATACTTTTTTGTGTAGGAAATAAGCGAATATGAAAATAAACCGGTCATTACGGTGAAATTCAAAGTTTTCTAAAATCAATCTCTGTAGAACAGTTTTCGAAGATTGCCACATCATACCCTGAAGATGGCGTCAAATGGAAAAACTCAAAACATGAAAGTTGTGGGTAATTTCACGCTGATGATCCTAGATATTAAATATTCCTTAATAGGAGTTTATACGCGACTTTTAGTCACGGATTACTGAAGGATACAGAAGCAGTTTCGGGATTCTGAGATTTTTGACATAATTGACTCCAACTCTTCCCATGCTTGATGGATTCGGCCAAGTCATAACCAACGAGCTCCCAAAGGACAGAGGGGGGCCTAGGAAGGTTCTAGAGGTGTCCAAGATCCCTTAGATCAAAGGGGCAACCATCCCATGACCTAGATTGCATCTTCACCTCTATATATTGAGGGGAAACCCTATTTCTGAATGCATCCACCCATAGCCACAAAATCCTCCTCCTTGGCAGCCGATCAGCACCATGTCCAAGGAAGAAAAATGGTCAAGGGGCCTCCGCCCCCTAGGGCCGCCGACGCCCTGGGAGGAGGCCGGGGCGCCGCTGCCTCGGCGCTCCTCCACGCCGGTGTCGCCTCTCCCACATGGTAAGGCTCATCTCCATCAACTCTCAATGACCCCTCACTATAATTTCTTGGAAAACATGATGTATGATGTAATATATTATTTTCCCATGATCTATTGTATCTCTATGTTGATGTTTGAGTAATGACTTGTTTATGGCAATTGTGATATAGTTTGTTATTGGTTGAATACAAGTATATGCTATCTTCTATGATGATCTTGTTGTACTAACATATGAATGCACACATATGTTGGGGGATGTACAAGGTTATCACCGTTGCATGTTGATAGGATGAGGGATAGCCGTAGTTTGACAGAAACTGAATCCCAACTCTTAGAGATATATGTTGTATTAATTCATGGTTAATCAACGGGGATATTATCATGGGGATCTTAGATCTAAATGCTGTTGTTGGATTTTATGTCCTAATAATTCCCTTGTTTACTCTTAATTGGCCTTGGGATCGATCATTAGGGGTGTATTTTCTCATGTATATGGCTGTACCTATTCATGTCTCTTCCTTAGAAGAAACAATAAAAAAATATCTTTGTGATTTACTAATTGTGAAAATCAAACAAATGAAATAGCAATTTTCCTAAGTACTTTCTCCCTTGGGTTATCCACATCCACTTCACTAGCTTCATTTTACTTGCACTAGTTTATCTATAGTATTTGCTTCCAAAACCTTTATTGTTTTGTAGTTAGTACCAAAAAACAACCACACACACACTATAGTTCTTAGCTTTGCATAGAAGGCCATATAAGTTGGTTATAGGGCTTTTGAAATAGATAGTTTACCTTCAGATCCTCGTGGTTTTGATACTCAAATACTTATCGAATTGTACTACGGTGATCCCCTACACTTGGGGGTTATCACATGGAGTTTCCCCTTTCTAGAGGAGTAGAAGTGGCATGTGTTGTATCATCTTTATATTAGGATGTGATGTCCATATGAATGCTAATCAAACACCATAATAAAGTTTCATAAATATTATGTCTTTTATGAATATGTTTATGTCCATTACACTTTATGAGAGAGTAGTTAAGTGAGCCCATGATCCCCTGTCCACCTTTTATCACAAGAAATCACTTTCAATTAGTTTTATTGCCTTTTATATTTCCTACACTAATTAAATCCGAAAATAAAAAAAATAATTTACTATTAGAAAACACAAACAAAACCCCACAAAAATTACTCCATTGTTTTTACTTTCCTTGCCTAGATATAGATTGTTTACTTTTATTTATTTATAGTTTTACTTATAAGAAACATTGTGCTTGACAACACACGATAGAGTTGGATACACAAGGAAAATACTTTGTTTTGTAGGTTGCTTGAAGAAGATAAGAAGAGAGGTCTTGAGACATTTTCCTGAGAGTTCAATATAAACCCTCAAGTCATCCTTGTGAGGAAAACACGCTTGCTACATGATACGTCGGAAATGTATCTATAATTTTTGATGTTCCATACTTGTTTAGTATCTACTTTGCTTTGCTTTGTCTACACTTTGAGGTGTTTTTATATGTTTTCTGATACTAACCTATTAACAAGATGCCATAGTGCCAGTTGCCTATTTTATTCCATTTTTGGTTCCAGAAAGGAAGAAAATCAACATTCTTGGAATTGGACGGGACAAAAGCCAAAGTCAATATTTTGCCGTGGGGAACACGGAGCCAGAGTACGAGACGGAGAGGAGGCACCAGGGGGCCACACCCCCTAGCGGCGCGGGATAGGGTTAGCCGCGCCTGGGGGTGTGACCACCCTGGCCACCCCTGCCTCACCTCTTCGCCTATAAAGACCCCCCGATGCATAAACCGTAAGTACCGATCAATATTCCACGAAATCGTCTGTAGCCGCCGCCACCATCGTCCCTAGATCGAGGGGATCTGAAGCTCATTCTGGCACCCTGCCGGAGGGGAGATCATCCTAGAGGCCTTCTTCTTCATCATGCCAGCCACCATTATGAAGCGCGAGTAGTTCCACCTTGGACTACGGGTCCATGTAGTATCTAGATGGTTGCATCTCATCCTTTGTGGTATCATGTTTAGATCTTGTGAGCTCCGTTCTTGATCAAGATCATCTATTTGTAATCATGCGTGTTGTGTTTGCGGGGACCCGATGGATATTGAGATTACTATGTCAGATTGATTAATGGTTTTGCCTTATTGATTCTATCATGTCTGTGTTTTTTGTGATCTTGCATGCTCTCCGTTTCTAGTAGATATCTTGGCCAAGTAGATGCTAGTGATCCCAAGAAGGGGTATTTATGCTCGATAGTGGGTTCATGCCTCTATTTAATCTAAGGGAAGTGACAGAAATCTCTAAGGTTGTACATGTGATGTTGCCACTAGGGAGAAAACAACGGTCTCTTGTTCATGGAACAAGTGGATTGTTTATCTTATACACTTTGCTTAAAGAAGTTATATGTTGCTTGGAACTTAATACTAGAGGGGGTTCGGATGATAACCTAAAGGTGGATTTCTAGTCATAGATGCAGTTGGATGGCGGTCTATGTATTTTGTTGTATTTCCCAATCGAATCTCATAGGAGCATGAATGTCTAGCATTGCATTGTTATGCCTTACTCAGTCCTGTCAATTGCCCTACTGTAATTTGTTTACCCAACATGCCATGTTTGTTTATCTAAGAAGAACACCTCTAGTGAACTATGGACCCCAGTCCAATCTTTACCATTGATACATCTTCCACTGTTAATGTTTACTTTCTGCAAACCACTATCACCTTCCACACCATATAGTTAATCCTTTGTTACAGCAACCGGTGAGATTGACAACATCACTGTTCATTGGGGGCAAAGTCTTGAGTTTGTGTTGTACAGATTTCCATGTTGCTAGCAACACCTTTGAGACGCTTCCTTCCTCCTACTGGTTCGATGACCTCGATTTCTTACCGAGGGAAGACTTGTTGCCGTGCTCTTTACACCTTGCTCTTGGGGTTTCCCGACGAAGCGCTATCACGCGCCATCAACAAGTTTTCTGGCACCGTTGCCGGGAAGGCTAAGGACGTCTTCACATGGGGAGTCCTTGCCAGCCTTTCTCTTTACTTTGTTTTTGTTTTTCTTAGTTTCTTTTGCTTGGTTTTGTTTTCCTCTTTTTATCAAAAACTCCAAAAAAAATAGTTTAGTTTGGTTTGCTTTCTCTCATCAAAAACACAAAAAAATTAGTTCCTACTCTAGTTGCTACCATGTCTGGTTTGGGTCCAATCCCTGTGTCACCTATGGAAAAGATCTTTACTTTCAAGCAATAAAGTGAAGCGAGTTTCAAAGAACCTTTTTCTAGAATCTCTGCTTTACAGAGGGAAACTGAGCCTAAGATGAGTCTTAGCTTGGTTATTAATAGTTTCTACAACAGTATTGCTCTTTGTTATATATATGCTTTGGATGATGTAGCTGAGAAATATATTTTTCGATGTACCGAGGATGAATCTTTGGATTCCATAAAGAAATTGATTATAATTTATAATATGCCTAGCAAGTCTGAATCTTCTTTTATAGACATTTATGCTAGGTTGAACACTCTTGAGACCAGCACAATTGCTTTGAACAATTGCTATAACATGGTTATAGAGCACCTTTTATGTTCCAATAAATTCTGAGACTTCAAAATGGTTTCCTACAATAAAAGTTTCTATAAATAGTGCAACTTTTGATGCTCGCTGTGATATCATGTCTGAATTTTTCTTTATGCCTAGAGATATATATGAGTCTTTGAGTCTTTGGGGACTTTCTAAAGGAGGGGAAGAAATATCTCTTACCAATAATGCAAATTTATTACCCATTGGAATAGATGAAGGTGTTTTTACAAAAATCTCAGGGAAAATGGTGTCTACTGATTATCTTGTCATTGAATGTGTAGGAAAAGGACAAATTACACTTGGAAGATCCCTGCTGAAACACCTTGGAGCAATAATAGATGTGGGAAAAGACATTATGCATTTTTCTTCTCCAATAAGCAATCACATATTCCCTAAAGATAAGAAGAAAGGTAAGAAAGGTAGGAGCAAGAGAGTTGGTGTTAATGCTTCTTCATTTGAAAATACTTGATTCTTACTTCTTGTTCCTAACTTAAAGGCATTAAAGAAAAGTACTTGTTGGGAGATAACCCAAGAGTTTTATTGAGTCTTGGAAGTTATTACTTCAGTAATAACCTCTCTTTATCCTTTTTATTTTCTTTTTGTTCCAAGAATGACCTTTAATGAGAGGGAAGTAAGATTTGGGGAGTTGTTGTCCCGAAATAGATTTTTGTGCTCCACCGTAAAAATTCGTGAGGAATCTCTATAAGTAGGATTTAGCTGATATTTTGTGAATAAATCCCCCAGTATGTTAGATAAGTTTTGTTAGTTCAACACTTTTTGATTTGAGCAACAGAAGGTCTTCGAAAAAATCGGTTTCTACCTTCTGGTCTATTTTGACAGATTTCTGCCATTATTTGCATTTGCTTCTTATTGATTCCTTTTTGGGTTATTTTCGGGAAATTGAGCTTTTTGAGGGAATTGCTACAAAATTTTGTGTTTTTAGTGAAAGTTTTTCTGTTCTAAAGCTAAACCCAAGGGTCTATTATCTTTTGAATACACTAATATTGCTAATGAATATTGTGTGAAGTTTTGTATGAAGGAAGATTTTTAGGTGTAGAGAAAGAATGATGTAATGAGATGAAAAATGGACAAAAGATCAAGATTGGGGATGCCACCCCGTGTCACCTCAATAAATATTCAAGAGGTACAAGCGTCAAAGCTTGGGGATGCCCAAGGCATCCCCTTCTTCATCAATAGAAGCTCAGGTCTTTCTAGACACTTTGTTTTTATTGTTTCATGCACTGTTGTGTTGTTCTTGGAGCGTCTTAGTTTTTGTTTGGTTTGCTTAATTTGCTTGAATAAAGTAGTTTGGACCCTCGTTCTCGCTGTGTTGTTTCAAATAAGTTGATCGGTGTTGGAGAGGAGTAGAAAGTTCTTGCTTGAGTAGTACAAGATGAGATTGCTTTGACTGTGACTTAGACTTTAGCATGTCATGCTAGGTGTTGTTTTGACCTTATGCTTAGTGATTATTGCTGTAGCATGAATTTTTCCAAACAATTGGGATTTCTTAGTGTGCCTTGAAGGAATCATGCGTTGTTTTAGCATACAAAAGCATAGTATTGTGATGTTCTCCTTTGATGCTTTGTTTGGGTTGACTTGGCACATGCTCACACCATGTTATGACTATGAACAAGTCACCATAGCCTCTATTATCATTTAGTTTTTGACTTGTGGTACCACTTTATGCTTTGATTAGTAATGTTTTTCCGCTCTGCATGATTATGGCCATTATTGCTCTCTTAGTTGGTCGCTCCCAGTCTTTTGCTAGCCTCCACTTGTATGAGTAAGCTCTACTCATGCATCCAACTCCCAAGAAACCAAGTTATTCCAAAGTATCCACTATAAATTCCTATGGATGGTGCGTTACACCATTCCAAGTATATTCTTGTTTTATCTATCTTCCAATTAAAAAGTATTTTGTTATGTGAAAACTTAGTGATTAAAGATGTCACGAACTTGATGGCACACTTTATATTTCTTGCCCCTAATAAACTTGAACCATTGTGTCATCTATGTTGTATATGCTTGCACTTATACGTTGGAATTAGCGGAACCATGCTCTCATGGGGAACGCTTTCAACATTGCACTTGTACTTTGTATACAGTTGATATCATGCTCTATTGTCTATGGGTGTCGTCGGTGTGAAATGAAAGGGGATCTTGTAAGTCCATTGAGTTATATATGTGTGTTAGAGAAATGCCTAGGCTACTAGCCTAAGCCATGCTTAATCATGGTGGAAACTTGTAGCATCACCATAGTGACATCTATGAAGCATTCTTCTTATAAAAAAGAGATAGAGAAAAAGAAAAAAATGAGAAAATAGGAAAGAGAGAAAAAATCACCATATTCCCATGGTAAATAAGAAGAATGCTAATATGCTCATTGTCTGCTTGCCTTGTCATTTTGATTATGGGATAGCTCCTATATCATGTGCAAGGGGTACCCCGTTGGCGGTTCTCTATGATACACATGTACTTACTATGACAAGAACTTGCAAGTAACTAAACTTGAGTAGCATGAGGAGCGTCCCTTGTATTCAAGGGACATGAGATTGCCAACTTATACTTTGTCAAGCATATACTCCATAGTTTGTTCACTTTAACCTTAATCACTTCAAGATGCTTATGATAGGGGAAATGATAGATGAAAGCTAACAAGTACCATAATTTTTGGAAGCTCTTTATGAAACTTGAAATCCCTGCTTCCCTTATGAAGGGCCTTTCTTCCACCATTATATTGAGTCTCCACCTTCTATCCTTAGGCACCAGTTAAGAGAGCATAGTTGCCATTCTTAGTTCTATGTGCATTGTCCCAAAACTTATTGATTGATGCATATTGTTGATATTACTTGTTCTTGTGCTATTTGTATCTAGTCACTCTTATGAACTTTGAAGGTGTCCTATGCATATATTTTCTACTCCATGAGGGAAAAGCTAAATGCCACTATGCCATGTTTTCTATATGTGAAACAAACAAACTATTTTTCACTGCATGTTATTCATGATCTTTGTTTGTAGCCTTTCATGTTGCATGCATAGTTACTTTGTCTTACTGTTAGAACTCCATCTTTCATGCTCATGTTTAGAGTTCTTTGATCCCAGCTTTCAATGCTTGCAAATGGTTTGATCTTGATTTTGATGGTGCATGTCACCTCAAAAATTATTATTTTTATCACTTACCTACTCGAGGACGAGCAGGAGTTAAGCTTGGGGATGCTTGATACGTCGGAAACGTATCTATAATTTTTGATGTTCCATGCTTGTTTAGTATCTACTTTGCTTTGCTTTGTCTACACTTTGAGGTGTTTTTATATGTTTTCTGGTACTAACCTATTAAAAAGATGCCACAGTGCCAGTTGCCTGTTTTCTTATGGTTTTGGTTCCAGAAAGGCAGAAAATCAATATTCTCGGAATTGGATGGGACAAAAGACAAAGTCAATATTTTACTATGGGGAACACGGAGCCAGAGTATGAGACGGAGGGGAGGCACCAGGGGGGACACCCCCTGGCGGCGCGGGCTAGGGTTAGCCGCGCCTGGGGGTGTGACCACCCTGGACACCCCCTGCCTCGCCTCTTCGCCTATAAAGACCCCCCGATGCAAAAACCCTATGTACCCGATCAATATTCCACGAAACTGTCTATAACCGCCACCACCATCGTCCCTAGATCGGGGGGATCAGAAGCTCTTCCCAGCACCCTGCCGGAGGGGAGATCATCCTGGAGGCCTTCTTCTTCTTCATCATGCCAGCCTCCGGTATGAAGCGTGAGTAGTTCCACGTTGGACGACGGGTCCATGTAGTAGCTAGATGGTTGTATCTCCTCCTTTGTGCTATCATGTTTAGATCTTGTGAGCTCCGTTCATTATCAAGATCATATATTTGTAATCATGCATGTTGTGTTTGCGGGGATCCGATGGATATTGAGATTACTATGTCAGATTTATTAATGGTTTTGTCTTATTGATTCTATCATGTCTGTGTTGTTTGTGATCTTGCATGCTGGTCCGTTTATAGTAGCTATCTTGGCCAAGTAGATGCTAGTGACTCCAAGAGGGGGTATTTATGCTCGATAGTGGGTTCATGCCTCTATTTAATCTAAGGGAAGTGCCAGAAATCTCTAAGGTTGTAGATGTGCTATTGCCACTAGGGAGAAAACAACGGTCTCTTGTTCGTGGAACAAGTGGATTGTTTACCTTACACACTTTGCTTACAACAGTTATCTGTTTCTTGCAACTTAATACTAGAGGGGGTTCAGATGATAACCTGAAGGTGGATTTCTAGTCATAGATGCAGTTGGATGGCGGTCTATGTATCTTTTTGTATTGCCCAATCGAATCTCATGGGATCATGAATGTCTAGTATTGCATTGTTATGCCGTGCTCAGTCCTGTCAATTGCCCTGCTGTAATTTGTTTACCCAGCATGTCATGTTTGTTTATCTAAGGAGAACACCTCTAGTGAACTATGGACCCCGGTCCAATCTTTACCATTGATGCATCTTCCACAGTTACTATTTACTTTCTGCAAACCACTATCACCTTCCACACCATACAATTAATCCTTTATTACAACAACCGGTGAGATTGACAACCGTGCTGTTCGTTGGGGCAAAGTCTTGAGTTTGTGTTGTGCAGGTTTCCACGTTGCTAGCAACACCTTTGAGACGTTTCCTTCCTTTTACTGAGGGAAGACTTGCTGTTGTGCTCTTCACACCTTGCTCCATGGGTTTCCTGACGAAGCGCTATCTTGCGCCATCACTACAACACTCTATACTTGGAGTCCCAACGAGTTGGTACATATGGATTTGTTGCCATCATGACCCTAGGGCTTGGAGGAGGGGCCAAGATGACATCCAACCCTATATAAAGAGGAGGAAGGGGCCGGGGCACATAACACAATCCCTTGCAGGTCGCCGTCTCCCTCTCTCCCTCCATACTCCTCTGCATACACGCAACACTTAGCAAAGCTCTGCAATTTTTCTCCACCATAACCCTCCGAAACACCATCGTAATGTGGGTATCTCCTCTCCTCTCTCTCTCATCTTCCTGGATCAAGTAGAGGAGAAGGCGATGCTCGTGATTTACATGTGCAAGACTTGGAGGTGTCGTTCATGCAGTGCTGCATCCAATTGATTCCACGAAAGTATGAATACATCGACATGATCTTTTTGATCATTAAATGCTTTGGATATATAAGGGTGTGTGGATCTCACTCCTCTTGTTACTAGCATACTGCTAGATTGGATCTTGAGTTTCTTTCGCTAACATGGATATACCCCATGGGTACACAACATTGGTATACCTGGTCCAGTCCAAGGAAGGACCACGTCAAGACACGTGGCCCATGAAGATTTCGGGTGGCCCAAGCCCATGACGTTTTTGACTCCTTGGAGGACAAGTCTAGATTAGATAGAAATTCAAAGGGTACAAATCCTAATTTGTAACCGACTCGACCTAAGCCCAGGACTTTCCTATATATATAAAGGCCAGGAGGGTACGGCGAGAAGGATCTCTACCACCATCGCATACACACCTCCACGCCGGATTTCATTTGCGCACCCCTGTAATCTTCGGTTCCGCCGTACTCAAGAGCAGACAAGCATGAGTAGGGTTTTCCCTCCGGGGGCCTGAACCTGGGTAAATCTCGTGTCTCGCGTTGCTTGTCTGTTAACCGTTCCGCTATCTCTAGCATCCCCATCTTCTCCAAAAACCAAGTCCATAACAATGGGCATTGACAAAATCAACCCTCGTCAATTGGCGCCGTCTGTGGGAACTGGGGACGCTGATTGTGCGGTCGTGACAGTTCCATCCGGAGCGATCTACAACTCATCAGTGAAGGAGAGTCACCTCCTCTTCGGCGCCTTCGACTTCGACGCCCACTCGCCATCCACCCTGAGGGATTTTGAGTCCATCGACAACAGACTCGAGATGCTGTTCAGGAGCTTTTGCTTCTAGGTGGGGCAGACCAACACTCTCCGTCTCCCAGAGCGGGTGCCACCACCATCCATCAGGCCCGCTTCGTGGGTCCCACCTATCGGCGCGTTACACACGTCAACGCTGATAGACGAGTAAGACGATAGCGGTAGCTGCAACTCAGATCTATGCGGCCCTCCCTCAGATGAAGGAACCTACGGTTCCGGATCCGAATGCTGCGGCAGCAGCGATCCAATCCACGGGTGCTAATTATGTGCTGTCGTCATCCAAAACAAAATGGAACTGCCACCAGGTTCGACTGCACCCAACACTCCTCTCAACCCATAAGCTGAGAACGGAGGAAACAGGGGAAATCCGCCTAACAGGCCCAACGAGGGCGACGCTCACGCCTACAACAAGATCAATCTCAATGAGGAAGGCTAGCGCCTAGCACGCGAAGCCGTGGCAGGCAACATCATCCTACCTGTGAATGCTTCACGGGATCTACTAATGGCCTACCACCTCCTCCTCATCGACAAGCATAACCGACAGGTGAAGCTGATGGAGGAGCTTGACAAGCGCAAGAAGGGAGCTGCAGAATCCAACGCGTGGTGAGCTGCGCTCTCCGCCGCTGGAGGCTCCAGTTCGCATGGCAACAACGCCAACAAGTACCGCTCCTACACGGACGATGGAATCGCACGGCAATGTCATGCCAAAAACACCGCAGGCTGCGGTCATGGCGTCCACTACATATCTCGCATCCCATCCACCTCCGGTGGGTGACCCGAAGAGAGCCATGCACATGTCCGCACTAGCTGGCCTCACACTCTTCGGAGCCGCGCTCCACGACGAGGCTCCTGCGGAGCCGAAGAAAAAAGCTATGGTCAAGTTCACCCACTGTTGGGGATATGCTATATGGGTATCCTCATAGCATGTCACTTATCCAGATAACCCGGGTGGCCCATAGTCCGTAGAATGGCCTATGGCATGCTGGGCGGACTAGTTAGACGAATACATAAGGGAGGCCCATGCCGGATAAATGAAGGCTATGGTGGAGTCACCAACGTACCCGGAGCCTTGGAGTGCAAGATACACAAGACTAGTAATAGACGGTGTAGGACTCTATAACCTGTCCGGCTAGGACTTTTCCCTGTAACCCTAGGACCTGGCGACTATATAAGTCGGGCCTATGGGAGCCTTTAGGGCACAACTTCAGACAACCTAGTATCGATTCATATAACCTCGCACAACGAACCTATCTCTGTAACTCGGCGTATTGCCCTTATAGTGATTTATAGCAGGAGTAGGCTCCACCGTTGTGGGATCTGAACCTAGGTAAGCTGTGTTACCTCGTACCCGTTAACCGTCCGCCTTACCCCATGTCTCTAAGCACGCATCGTGAGTACCCCTCCATGGCATACTCGTCGGCAATACCACGACAGTTGGCGCCCACCGTGGGGCAAGAGGCGCTTCAGGATCTTCAGCGGGCGAGGACCAAGATCTTCGCGGGAATCGGCGAAACCGTAGCCATCGGCCGTGTTCTCTTCTCCAACAATGTTCCGATCATCCCTCCCGACGAGTTCTGGATCCCGGCAAAGACAAACCCTACGCGGTGTTCAATCGTTCCTATCAGAGACATCCACCTCTTCATCGGCGAAACCAACTCGGGCACTAGTTCCCTGGGAGTCGCAGGAGCATCAAGGCCCGCACGGACCACCTACGGGCATGATACGTTCGCGGAAGGATCGATGTCGAATCTCTCTTTGGAGTTTGCCGGCAAAGATCGGAAAGCATGAAGGCCCGCACGGACCGCCTACGGGAAGGATACGTTCGCGAAAGGATCGATGTCGGATCTCTCCTCGGAGCTCGCCGGCAAAGATCGGAAAAATTCAAGGCCCACCCAAACCGCCCCTATGCAGGACATAAAGGTGGAAGATCACTGCAAATCCGCCGGCTTCGCCCGTGCGTCTGGACAGCAGAGATCCAAGTTCGTCAGCGTAGTTACATCTTCGATCTAGCGCGCTGCGTTCATAGAGAAGGCGAAAACCCCCACGATTACCTGGCCAGGTGGCTCCGTATACGAGCCGATCTAGCCCACTACCCCGATGATAGCGCTTTGTATCACTTCGTGGAAGGACTGGACCATGGCACACTTCTCCAACATTCTTTAAGACGGCAGCAGGCTACAGGATGCCTTACCCTCGAAGAGATGTGTGGCATCCCGCAAAACCACTACTAGAAAATCGCGTTGTTTTTGTGCATTGCATCATCATGACCGCATGCTCATGTCATCATGCCACATTGCATTTGAGCATCGTCATCATCTTGCATTTGCTTGCATAAAACTATTTGCAGAAAACCTATTTTGTGTTTTCTAAAACGCCCCATCTTTATTCAAACACCAAAACCGGGTCTCCGGATTATTTTGTTTTGTCTGCTATCGGTTTGCAGAGGTTTTGTTTTAATCAAATAAAATATTAATTATTTTTAGTGGGGCAGTCGCACGGGCCGAATCGACCCGAACGACCACCCCCAGAAATTAAAACGGCCCACCCCAAAATCCCTAGTCTACCAGTCCTAATCTACCCACCCCACCAGCCACCTCACCCCAGCCAATAATCTACCGCCACCTCACTCCACCCCTCTCCCTTACCCAATCCTAGCCCTCCACCTGGCCACCTCCTCCCTCACCTTCCCGGACCCTCTCCCCACTCCCTCACCGAGCCAGCCCTCACTCACCCGTCCCACGCGCCCACCAGCTCCCTCCCGCGGTCCCGCACCCCGGCCCCACCCCTGACGCGTCCCAGCACCCACCTCTCCCATGCCCTGTCCCCACCCCCGGGCCCCACCCTCCTCTCTCCTCCCTCAGCGCACCCCTCTCCTCAGCTTGGCAGCCCCACCCGACGACGCCCTTTGCCTCCTCCGCCTAAGACCTCCGTCCGTCCCTCTCCGCCCTCCTCTTCTCTGGTTCCTCCACCGCACTCGCGCACCTCCATCGCCCAACCCCGCTGGCCCCAGACCTCCTCCTCCCCTGGGCTGCCGCTCCTCCCGTGCTCCGCCCAGCTCCGCCCAGCGCCTCCTCGAGCCCGCCGCCGCCATCGCCCGGCCTTCCTCCCTAGCCACCGCCTCGGCCGGACCGCCGTCCGCCGCCCATGGTCGAGCCAGCGCCCGCCCCAAGCTCGCCGCCAGCTCGCCCCAGACCACCGCGCGCCCGAGCCTCCCTCTCTCGCCGCTCCTCCTCCGACCTCCGCCTCCTCCGCCATCATGCCCCAAGACGCCTGCCGCCGGAAGTCGCCCCCGCGTGGGCCCCAAGTACCGCCTCCCCTCAGCGCATCGTCCGCCTCCGCCGCTCCCCCAGGACTTCCCTTGCCGGACCCCTCCTCCGCGACGTTCCTGCCCACGCCGGCCGTCCTCCACCCCTCCCTCCTCTCCAAGCCCGTCACTGGCCCGCCAGCTGCCTCGCGATCATTCCTAGCCGGCCCCGCCTCGCGACCTCTGCCCGCCCCAGCGCCGCCATGCCCTTCGGCCAAGCTTCGCTGCCGCCTTCGCCCGCCCGCCTCGCGGTCCCCCTCGCCTCTCCCGACCTCCTTGGCACCTCGGCCAGCGTGAGCCATGGGTGCTCGGTGGACCAACCATGTGATGTTGGTGTGATGCCCCTCGAAGGTCAAGTTCTGTGTCGATGAATGGAGACGAAGCTAAGTACCGGTACCTGATCTATTCAAGTTCGCCTCCCACGGCAAGATCGCCTTCCCGGAATGCCATGACCGTCTACATGGAACTGAAGTCGCCGGCACCCCAAGATCTACCACATGGACGCCCACGGACTCGGAGAAACCCCTCGAAACGACAATTTCGCCAACCCGGAACCAAAGTGCGAACCCCGGTATCGACTTCACGTTCTCCTTCACGGATGCCAAGACCGAATCTCGTCGGGCCCGGATCCCGAAGACCGAACCCGACCCGCCAAGTTCTTCAATCGGATCCGAGGACACCGAGACCCCGGTGCGACAAGTACTCCGACCCGGACACCAAGTTCTGCATCCCGAACGCCAAGACCGACCGGTACACGGTACCGACAAGATCTTCGCGACGATAAGAACGACACCGACCCGGAAGAATCCGATGCGCCCCGACACCGACCCAAGTCCTTCTTCCCGGGACGCCAAGATCTACCCCGTTATCTGAGAACGCTTCCGCCGAGACCGAACCCCAGATCCGAACCCTGAGACCGACCCCGAACCCCGGAACCAAGACCGTCGAGACCCCTAATGTGTGAACCCCTTCCCGAAACCCTATTTTATAACATAATACAACTTGTCGCATAATAATTGTCTTGCATGCATACATTCATGTGGTTTGGGGGCCTTATGCCGATTCACCTAATAATTAAATATGGGGCCCATATGCGGGCAAATCTAGTCTCATATCGGCCTCATTTAAATTTGTGCATCGAACCGGTACCATATCTTGCCATGTAAATACAACATTCAAATTGCGGGGTAGCTATACAACTGGAACCATTTAATTAATTGTCGGGACCCCGGTTCCGCTTAATATGACCTAATTGCATCGCATCTTTGCCATGTCATACATCATGCATGCATCATGCCGATCTTCTGCCGTAATCTTAAATATTGCATCCGGTGTTCCTTCTAGTGTTTTGCTTCTTCGCGGATTGGGCCGTTGAGTTGATGCGAGTGCCGACCCGATCTTCGGTTGAACCTTCGGCAATGTTTTTCAGGCGAGCATCTCCCCCTTTTCTACCTATCTTACTTTTATAGTATTTATTCCCTCCTGTTGATCTATTGCTATCTGTGTCGCGTTGCTCTAGTTTTCGTACCCGAGATATCCCTTGCAGCCTTATATTGCCTTGGACACATCCTATTACCTGTTGTTGGTAGATAGTTGGACTTGCGCGTTGTAGTCGCTTGCTCAATTGCTGCTGCGTGTCGTCAAGTGCCACAGTTGTTGGAGTAATGCCGCATGTTGATGTTGGAGATGATCATGGTTTTACTTATCGTTCACTTTAATTCCTGTTTAACAACTAAAATTGAAGTAAGCAGAGGCATCGGTGGGTGATAGAAAATATTTGGTTCGATCAGCCCACTTGTGTCCCGTAGGACCCGAGTTCTTGACACTGTTCGAGATCGAGCGCTAACCACGGTGGGGAGATATGGGCCCCATTGATTATTACTGATTTCAAAGTATTGTCTTGGGGCCACAAACTAGTTTGAGGTTTTATTTACGATCCTGTACTTATGCCATGCTTTCTTGCTTTATTACGTTTGTGCGAGGAGCACCTCAGATCTTGTTAGGATCGGGACACGTTTTGGCGGTGTCGTCGACAGTCCCAGTTTGGGATTTCTTGTCGTCACAGCCGTCTACCCAAACCCTAAGTCCGTCTCGAGACCGCCGACTTCGCTAGGTTCGACTTGGTGGGGTGGCCCCATGTACTTGCTTTGGGTGCGGAGCGTCGTGACTTAGGCCCCCGACATACCGATGGGTGTATGTTAACCGATCGCAAAAGGGTCGAAGTGCCTGTGGATACTTTGGTGCACCCCTGCAGGGTTAAATCTTTTCGAGAAGCCGTGTCCGCGGTTATGGACGACTTGGAGCACAGTGCTTGATCATAGACAACTGTAACTAAAGTTTACTGTTATAAATTGACTTGTATCCGATTTTGACTAGTAATCAGCTTCACTACAACAGAATGGCTAAATAAAAGTACCAACAACTGCTGGGTTTTGGGGTTATCTCATGCTAATTGTATCTGACTAGTAAGTGTTGCCACTATAACGGAATGGTTAACTAAAAGTGCCCACTGCTTACTTTATCAGGATGATTATCTAAACCTGACTAGTAAAGTGCCGCAACTATAACTGAATAAGTAAAACTGCCAACTGTGTGAGTTCCTCGGTTGACTTCCTTGTTTGGTCTCGAGGGGGAAACGCCAGGATGGGGTTGTTTGATGATAGTATCAGGTTGGATCCGAATAGGTCTTCCTTACCCCTCTCTGATAGCCGCTGAGTATCGAGTCTCTATAGGTTGCTCTGTGCATCGCTGCCGCTTGATCCACCATACCTATGGCGAGGACCGCAATTCTAGCCTCGCCATGTCTTGGCCTCAGATCTTGACGCCTCTTTTTCCTTTGCCCTTTTGTCGGCACCCCTTTTGTTTAAGCAGGTTTCGACGTCGTTAGCAGGGTTACCCTTCCGGCTTGGCCTGGGCAGGGTTATGGACGCCATTGGTTATTCTTCAGGGCTCTTAGCCCCATTTGCATCTTGTCCGTAGTCGGACGCTCCTTCTTTCAAGGTGATTTGGATCTTTGTATATTATATCTGTATTCTTGACTCATGGAGTCGTGTTGAATATAAATCTGTTCTGTGGGTCCCATCGAGGACTGTTGTGTAATGTTATTACTTCGTTTTCCACCTGCACGAAAGTGCTTGGTGGGCACCTTTGAATCGTTTCTATGCAGGTTTGGCGGGTTTCGCTAAAACTTGCATAGGTCCGATTCTGAGGGTGTTACAGAGTGGTATCAAAGCTCAGCAGTTGCGATACCCCACAAGTCCAGCCTGTAGGATAACCTAGCTAACGACCGAAGTAGAGTGTCAAAACTATTTTTGAAAATCGGTTGGATAATTCTGATTAGGTCTGATTTTACTCCTTACCCCTCTGCTATTCTCCTCTTATATCGACGTGTTTTGAACCTGCTCTCTTATCTTTTCTTCGAGTCCAGGAATTCTCTTGGTTGGGTTCCATCGTACCTTCAGGGTTTCGCTTCCTTCTTTGATAACGATGTTCTACCATCCGGTGTTCATGCTGCTTGAGGAATCCGTCTGCTGTGGTACCATTCTTTGTTCTTTGTTTGTGCCTTCCGGTGTTTTCCGACGCGACGACATCATCTACGCTAGATCCGATGCAGAGTCTGCATCACCCCTTTGTCCCTGAACCTTGTTTGTCGAGATCTTCAGTCTAAATCCTAAGGGTTGGTTGCATAATCTATCTGTTCGTGTACAGGGTAATGCTTTGAGTGCGGGATGGAGTCGCGACCATACCACTACTCTTATCATTTGCTTTTGTATATGGAATGGTGGATCGATGCAATTTTACTCCTTCCATGGAAGTTAGAGGTGGCCTTACCTTTAACTTCGTCCGTTGTTTTCCGGAGTGTTCTCTTGATGATCAGGACAACGACCTCTTGTAGTGGTGTCGCGAGGATCTACACGAAGCGCGAGAAGACGCAGATCGCCGACCTTCCTTCCGGTACCATGAGGTGCATCTCGAGGGCGAGATCCATTGTTAGTGGTGTCGAATTGTGGCATCCCGCAAAACCACTACTAGAAAATCGCGTTGTTTTTGTGCATTGCATCATCATGACCGCATGCTCATGTCATCATGCCACATTGCATTTGAGCATCGTCATCATCTTGCATTTGCTTGCATAAAACTATTTGCAGAAAACCTATTTTGTGTTTTCTAAAATGCCCCATCTTTATTCAAACACCAAAACTGGGTCTCCGGATTATTTTGTTTTGTCTGCTATCGGTTTGCAGAGGTTTTGTTTTAATCAAATAAAATATTAGTTATTTTTAGTGGGGCAGTCGCACGGGCCGACCGACCCGAACGACCACCCCTAGAAATTAAAATGGCCCACCCCAAAATCCCTAGTCTACCAGTCCTAATCTACCCACCCCACCAGCCACCTCACCCCAGCCAATAATCTACCGCCACCTCACTCCACCCCTCTCCCTTACCCAATCCTAGCCCTCCACCTGGCCACCTCCTCCCTCACCTCCCCGGACCCTCTCCCCACTCCCTCACCGAGCCAGCCCTCACTCACCCGTCCCACGCGCCCACCAGCTCCCTCCCGCGGTCCCGCACCCCGGCCCCACCCCTGACGCGTCCCAGCACCCACCTCTCCCACGCCCTGTCCCCACCCCCGGGCCCCACCCTCCTCTCTCCTCCCTCAGCGCACCCCTCTCCCTCAGCCGCGCAGCCCCGCTCCCCACCCGACGCACGCCGCCCGCCTCCCTCTTTCTTCCTTCCTCCCGCCGGCGACCTCCCGTCCCTCTCCCGCTCCCCTCCCTCTTCTCTGGTTCCTCCACCACCGCACCTCGCCGCACCCTCCCTCGCCCAACCCCGCCGGCCCCAGACCTCCTCCTCCCCGCCGGAGCGCCGCCGCTCCCTCCCCGTGCTCCGCCTGCGAGCTCCGCCCCGCGCCTCCCTCGAGCCCCCGCCGCCATCGCCTGCCTTCCTCCCTCTAGCCACGCCGCCGCCGCCCATGGTCGAGCCGCCATGCCCCAAGCTTCGCCGCCAAGGCTTTCGCCCCAGACCACCGCGCCCAGCCTCCTCTCCTCGCCGCTCTCCCTACTCGACCTCCCGCCCCTCCTCCGGCCACATGCCTCAAGACGCCTCTGCCGGGCGAAGCCGCTTCAGGCCCCTGGTACCGCCTCCTCAGCGCCGCCTCGCCGCTCCCAGGACTTCCCTCGCCGGACCCTCCTCCGGCGTTCCTGCGCCCGGCCGTCTTCCACCCTCCTCCTCTCCAAGCCCGTCGCCGCCGCGCCTCCGGCCAGTGCGCGACCGCTCCCTAGCCGGCCCGGCGCGCTCCCCGCGACCTCTGCCCGCCCCACCAGCGCCCGCGCGGCCCCTTCGGCCAAGCTCGCCGTCGCCCCTCCGCGTCCGCCCTCGCCGCGATGCGCCGCCAGGAGCTGTGACATGGACGAAGACGTTGACCCCAAGCACGCCGCCAAGAGCGACAACAAGGGCAAGAACCCCTTCGCAAAGAAGGCTCCAGTCTACCACACTTTCCTTGGCACCCCACCGTCCGACAACAGAAGACCTCTCTGAGGATCCTGATGGCTACTCCCCCCCAGTTCCCCAGTACCTGCGCTGGTCAGAAGTTCCAATCACTTGGTACAGGACAGACCACCCAGACCTTATACCTACGGAGAACCAGTACGCCATGGTCATCAACCCCTTGATTGACGGCGTGGAGTTCACCAAGTGTATGGTGGATAGTGGAAGCATCATCAACATCATGTACTTGGATACATTGCAAAAGATGAACTTGACGGAGGCAAACCTAAGGCGGACCAACACCATCTTCCACGGCGTAGTTCCTAGTCGGGAGGCTCGGTCCCTTGGGTGCATTACACTTCAGGTTGCCTTTGGCGACATTTACAATTACCGCCAAGAGCACATGACCTTCGAGGTGGTCCCCTTCAAGAGCGTGTACCACGTCATATTTGGCCGTGACATATTCCACATGTTCATGGCCAAGCCATGCTTCGTCTACAACAAACTCAAGATACCCGGACCAAACGGTGTCATCACTGTATCCGGAAGCTTTACCAAGGCAAGGGACTGCGAGATCAATAAAGCAGCCGTTGCAGAAGCTATCCTCTACAGTGAAGAATTCAAAGAGATCCAGAGCAAGGTCAATGACTCAGATATGCCCGCGTCGAAGAAGCAGATCTCTGACTCCGTTCCTGCCTTCAACGCCGCCATCGAGACCAAGCCGGTGGAACTTGTGGTAGGCGATGACTCCAAGGTCACCGCCATTGGGACGAACCTGGATCCCAAATAGGAAAGCACGCTCGTCGAGTTCCTCCATGAGAATAGGGACATCTTTGCCTGGCAACCTGCCGACATGAAAGGTGTACCTAGGGAACTTTCCGAGCACAGCTTAAACATTGATCCAAAATGTAAACCAGTGAAACAACCTCTACGACGCTTTGGAGATGAGAAGAGACACGCCATTGGCAAAGAGATAAATAGGTAGCTTAAGGCTAGATTTATCCGAGAAGTCCTTCACACCCAATGGGTGGCCAATCCTGTACTTGTCCCCAAAAGGGGAACCAATGAATTAAGAATGTGCGTTGATTACACCGGCTTGAACAAAGCATGTCCCAAAGATCCATTTGCTTTGCCTCGCATTGACCAAGTCATTGACTCGACGGCTGGCTCGGAGCTTTTGTGTTTTCTCGATGCATACTCAGGATACCACCAGATCAAGATGAGGAAGTTGTACCAATTGGCCACTTCGTTCACTACCCCATACGACACGTTTTGCTATGTCACGATGCCCTTTGGGCTGAAAAACGCAGGTGCTACGTACCAGCGGATAATGCAACGTTGCCTCCATGACCAAATTGGTCGGAACGTTCACGCTTATGTGGATGATATCACGGTGATGTCTAAAAAGTCAAATGACTTAATCTTCGACTTAAAAGAAACCTTTGATAATCTCTGGAAATACAACATGATGCTTAACCCTAAGAAGTGCGTTTCGGGGTCCCAACCGGCAAATTTTTGGGTTTCAACGTTTCCCAACGTGGAATCGAGGTCAACCCGGAGAAAATCAAGTCCATCTTAAACATAAACCGTCCGACATGCCTAAAGGACATTCAACGACTAATATATTGTGTTGCAGCAGTTAGTCGGTTCGTCAGCCGACTTGGAGAGAAGACCCTGGCGCTGTACAAGTTGCTGAAGAAGGCGGACAAATTCACGCGGATGGACGAAGCAGATACAACATTGAAGCAGCTCAAGGAGATTCTTTCCTCAGCGCCCATCCTTGCAGCACCCGAGCCTGGAGAGCCCCTGTTAATTTACATGGCGGCAACCAACCGGGTTATCAGCATCATCGTCGTGGTAGAGCGGAAGGAACCAGGCACTATGTGAGCGAGGTCTTGACGGAGTCCAAGCAGCATTACCCGCACTACCAAAAGATATCTTATGGAGTATTCCTTGCTTCTCGAAAGCTAAGGCATTACTTTCAGGAGCACCCAATCACAGTGGTGAGCAAGACCCCACTGTCCAACATTATCAATAACAGCGATGCTACAGGAAGGGTCACGAAGTGGGGCATTGAACCCGCCGCCTTCGAGATCACCTACAAGAGACGCGACGCTATCAAGACACAAGCCTTGGCGGATTTTGTTGCAGATTGGACGGAGATGCCAGATGCTACTCTGTTGCCAGAGCCAGAGTACTGGGTGATGCACTTTGACGGATCAAAGCTGCTCAACGGCTCGGGGGCTGGTGTATTGCTACAGTCACCAACAGGAGACAAGCTACACTACGTTTTGCAGATCCACTTCGAAGCTACAAACAACATGGCGGAGTATGAAGCACTTATTCACGGACTGCGTGTAGCCAAGGATATTGGCATCAAGCGCATAGTTTGCTGTGGAGATTCTGACTTGGTTGCCCAGCAGGTGGCTGGCACCTGGAATGCGCGGAACCCTATGCTGGCGGCATATCGAGACGAAGTGGATGAGATAGCCAAGAGCTTCTTGGGCTATGAAGTCAAGTATGTACCTAGGGAACAAAACGAGGCGGCTGATTTGCTGTCTAAGCTTGGATCAGGGTGCAAGCAAATTCCGCCAGGAGTTTTCCTAGAGCACCTGCGCACACCATCTGTGAAGGTGGCCGACATTGATAACCCGGATAGAGCTGACTCTTTCGTCAACATGGTGACTAAGGTCCCTCCGGCTTTGACAAAACCGTTCATGGAATATCTCGAACACGGAACTTTGCCCGACGATGAAGTCGAAAGACGGCAAATAGTACGACGAGCAAAGGGTTATACCATAATCAATGGGCAACTCTACAAAAGGAGCACTACTGGTGTATACCTAAAGTGTGTTTCCCAGCTAGAAGGTATGTAAATCCTATGCAAAATCCATCTCGGAGATTGCGGGCATCATGCCGCTCCCCGATCGTTGGTCGCGAAAGCCTTCCGGCAAGGATTCTACTGGCTGACCGCGAAGGCGGACGCTGACAAGCTGGTTGAGACATGCATGGGATGCCAGTATTATGCCTGACAACCACATGTTCCTGCTGAAGAACTGCGAACAATACCAATAACTTGGCCGTTTGTAGTCTGGGGGCTAGACATGGTGGGACCGTTACAAACGGCACCCTGTAGGTTTACGCATCTGCTTGTAGCAGTTGATAAATTCACTAAATGGATAGAAGCTAAACCCATTAGAAAGCTTGATGGAGCAACTTCCCTCAGGTTTCTTCGGGACCTAGTGGTGAGATTTGGTCTCCCACATAGCATTATAACCGACAACGGCATCAACTTGTCACTCGGAGAAGTGGAGCCATATTGTTGGGAGAAAGGCATCCGACTTGATCTTGCTTCTGTGGCACACCCACAATCCAACGTTTAGGTTGAGCGAGCCAATGGATTAATTCTGCAGGGAATCAAGCCACGTCTTGAGGCACTTCTACATAGAGCAGCTGGAGCCTGGGCGGAAGAATTGCCATCTATGCTGTGGAGTTTACGAACTACACCCAACAGATCCACCGGCTACACCCCTTATTTCATGGTATATGGAGCAGAAGCCATCCTGCCTTCCGACATTCTTCATGATGCACCAAGAGTTGCCGCCTACGACGAAGATGACGCTGAAGAATCCAGACGCCTAGATGTGGACCTTCTCGAGTAGGAGCGCGTTTTAGCATGCCAAAGATCCGCCATCTACCAGCAAAAGCTACGTAACTACCATAGTTGCAGCGTTCGACATCGCTCGTTTAAAGAGGGGGATTTGGTGCTCCGACTTAAGCAAAAGAAGTCGCACAAACTATCCCCGCCATGGGAAGGACCGTTCATCATAAGCAAGGCGCTACTCAATGGGTCTTACTACCTTGTTGACAATCGTGAACTAAAGGATAGACCCAACGAGGATCATAAGCGTAAGCTACGTGACCCGGATGATGACTACCCGGAGCTTGATCGTCCATGGAACATAGCACAGCTACGTCCTTTCTACACTTAGCATTTTTTATCTAATTATGTACCTTTTATATGATCAATGAAATACAGCTCTTTGGTTCACTCATATTTCTGAGTCTTTTACCTCCTTTAGTGTTCATTTTTGGATCATGTAAAACATTTATGCACAAGCCTTGCGTTTGCACTTGTGAAAAATCCGCCTACGGACGTTAGCTTAAGTTTTCTGGTCTACACGTTCTTTGTTGTTTTTATGTGGATTCTTGAGTAGTGACTTTCGGCACTTATTGTTGGCGATTTTGTGCTCAGGTTATTGAAGGTGCCATTGGGCATCATCACCTAAGCGCATGGTTCCGACAACGAGTCTTCCGACGCACAAAAAGTCAATCATAAGAACCAAAGTAATGGATAAGCCAGCACTTGCTTAAAAAATATATACATGCTGGAAACTAGTTCTTAAGAAGCAGGAAATAAAACAAAATTTGTTTTCCGCCTTAAGTTACATCAACAAGTTTTTTCCGCATATAACCAAAGGTGAAACAAATATTACAAAGTTGTTATTCACTCCTTTGGTGCAGGTGACTTGGAGGCAGCATCGTCACCAGCTGGAGAATCACCCTCAACGTCGACACTATGGTGGGACTCGGAGGAATCTTGGTTGCCGCTGTCGATGATGTTCATGGGCACGAAGACGTCGATGTCCACCAATTCGGAAACTCTGGTGTAATAACCCGCGAGTGACGACAAGATGGCTTCATGATCAATCTCTTTGTCGTCATCGTCGACGTCGGGGATACCAGAGGTCACCGTGTCGATGTCGGCACCCTTGTAGTATGCCTTCACCATTGACAACGCCATCCTTGCGCTAGCCCGTGCACATGAAGCTTTCCAGCTTGTGATACGCTCGGGGGCTCGGCGCAAAATCTGTTCCTTGTGCATTTAGAAAACAGACGCTTGCTCTTGGTGTTTTGTTCCTTCAAGAAGGCAGTTTTACCCTTTTCAGCTTCTAGATCTGCACGCATCTTCTGGTACTTGTCATTTGCCATGCCCCTCCGAGCATTCTCGTTCTGTGGAAAAAAGAACAAAGTTAAAACGTTGTTTAGTCTTCTTGGAGCATCTAGTCAGAAAATTTCCACCTAGACGCTCGGGGGCTACAGCGATAGTTTTTGACTTAGAAATATGCTTAGCTTTCCTTTAAGCATCTAGTTGGAACTAATTCAGTTCTCGATTAGAAGCTTGGGGGCTACAGTATAAAGTTTTTAACTCGGATATCTGCTTAGCTTTTCTTTAAGCATCTAGTCGGAACTAATTCAGTTACAATTAAAGGCTTGGGGGCTACACTGTTGAAATTTATAAACACTGCGTATGCTACTCTTAAAGCATCTAGTGGGAATAGTTCATTCCATCTAAATGCTTGGGGGCTACTGTGAGAGGTTTTCTAGCTTAGTCACTCTTAGAGCATATAGATGCAAAACCTATGGTTTTCCGTCTACATCCTCGGGGGCTACAGTGGGATACTCATATAAAATAAAAAGGCAAAGAAAACTTATAAGTGCGATGATCTTGAGGTTCGTAGAGCTCTCGGCCAGCAGCTTGGCAAAGGATTCGCTATTTCCTTGCAAGATTTCTGCTTGCCGGCAGAGCTCCTCTAGACCGCACGTCGGAGACATCGGCGCCGCACCAGGAACCAAAGCAGTGCTACCCGGTGTAAGTACCGGATAGACTATCTTCGGGTAGACTATGGTTTTTTGGGGTGCGGGGGCGCCGCCAACGGCAGAAGTACTAGCTTCCACCACCGCCTTGCCGCCACCGATGGCATCCTTAGCCGGAGCTTCAACCATTTGTTGAGCGGTGCTCTCCTGCGTTGCCTGCTCGCCGACAACAGCAAGTTCAGTAGAGGCGCCAGAATCCACTTCCATGGCGGAAGGGCCTGATGCCTCCTTAGCTTATGAGCTTGTCGGGGCAGACAAAGGCTTGACGACATGAGTGGCAGGGGCGATGGCGGGGGAGGCGTCGCGATGCAACATGTCCTTGATATTTCGAGAAGCCCCCAATGTTTTGGAGGTCTTCTTGAGACTGGTCATGGCTTTCTTCCTGAAACGTGCAAAATGCATAAGTACAGGAGCAAGAAAGATAAATAGACAATGTCAGAGAATGAGAAGCTTACACAAGTGGGGGTGCTTTAGCAAAGGGGATCCCGGTAATTCTTCTCTTTTCCGCCTCCTGGGCGGCGGTAGTGTTTTTGGAGGCTCCACCCTCCGTCTTCTTCTTCTTGCCTCCGTCCGCAGCGTCAGAGGTGGAGCTCTTCTGCTTCCGCGCCAACGGAGCTTCGTCGTCGGACACGACCGTGACTTCCTTCATCTTTGGATCATAGATTTGGGCAGCCAGGTTGCCCTCCTCTAGATCGCTAAGCTGTTAAGTAAGAAATCACCGTGTTAGATAAAATGACATTTGCAAGACGGAAGAACTGGAGTATATGTCGTACACGGAAAATAAAAACCTACCTTTGGGCACTTGCCGTCTACGAACATGTCATAGGTGATGGTGAAGCGGTGCTTCTTATCCTTCACCTTGACGATGTCCTTAAGGCGGAGCTTGACGGAGTCGCTCGAGAAGTTGTCCACGGAGATGCGGAGGATATCCCTTCTATCGCTGGTATACTCGTGCATGAGCTTCACGCGGTGCTGCAGAGGTTGGATTCGCCTGATGAACCAGCACATGGCTAGGTCCAAGCCGGTAAATCCCGTCTCTACAAACCATTCGATCTGCCTTATCGCGCGAGAAGCGTTGAGATCGGAAGGAAGGGAAGCTTGGGATCTCCATGACGAGGCTTCAGCGGCGGCTCCGTCAAAGAAGTCCGGGTACGTAACTTGTCGGCCAGCCAGCGGAATGTCTGGGCCGTAGAAGTACGTCCGTTGCCAATTCATGCAGGACTCGTGGCCGACGATGTCGGGGAACTACCGGCCAGGTCGAATCTTGAAGCTTATGGTGCCACAGTTCCTAAGCTCTTCCTTGCTATGTATGGCTTCATGTTTGACGGTGAAGAAATACACAAAAAGGTCTAACCTAGGCCTTATCCCTAAGTATCCCTCGCAAAGTGCCGCGTAGTTGATAAGAACTAAGATACTATTGGGGGAAAGGTTCTGGGGCTGGACTCTATAATGGTTCAAGACGGAGAGGAAGAAGTTGGAGATGGGCAGGGAGACGCCGCGTACCAGTTGATCTTTGAGGTACACCTTTTCTCCGGCTTGGGAAGAAGGTGTCACCTTGCCGGCCGGCGCCGCCCGCCAGGCAAGTCCCTCCGTCACGGGGAGGTAGCCTTCGGCGACCATCTCTTGGATATCACGGTCTGTGATATCTGAGCCGCGCCAGTCGCCCTTGTGCGAGTCTGGTTCCTCCTCCAGTGGCTCTAGCGCCGCCAAATTTGGGTCGCCGCTGATGGACTCGATCACCGCCGACGCGGGGATGACCAAACCTTCTGGGGGTACTTCAACGGAGCTTGCCGGCTTTGCCGCGGCTTCGCTCGACGCCGCCATTGATGGATAAGTGCTGCTGCTAGCCATGGAGTGAAGATTGGGTACGACTGGAGCAGATTGGAGCTAGGGTTTTTTCGAGAGTTCTCGCGGAGAGCTCGAGGAGACACGCGGCTGGAGGAAGAAGATGATGCGAGGAGAATGAGGTAAAAAGTGGAAATTTCCCCATGGTTACTATTTATCATCCTCGGCGTCAAGATTCGTGCAGCTTGATTAGACGGTTGCCGCGTAGACGACGCGTTCGCGAACGTGCGCGGAAATTTCGCCACATCTCCAAGCGTCGACGCCAACGGTTCGTATCGCTCGCGTGGGAAAATCGGATATGATTGCGTTCTCTGCATGTGCGAGTTACGAGGCATCGCTGACCTAAGCCTACGTCGTCCTAGCTGACATGGGTAGATGAGCCGCCACATCGAAGATTCTGACATAGACGGATTCAATCCGACTATGGAAGAGTACAATGGAAGATTCATCATTATACAAGATATTGCTTGACGATTTGCCAACATCCAACTAGACGGAGCATTCATCTAAAGAGGCAAAACGGCGCAAGATCTCGGAGTTCTCCGGGGGCTACTGTTGGGGATATGCTATATGGGTATCCTCATAGCATGTCACTTATCCGGATAACCCGGGTGGCCCATAGTCGGTAGCATGTCCTATGGCCTGCTGGGCAGCCCAGTTAGACGGATCTAGAAGGGAGGCCCATGCCGGATAAAGGAAGGCTACGGTGGAGTCACCAACGTACCCGGAGCCTTGGAGTGCAAGATACACAAGACTAGTAATAGACGGTGTAGGACTCTGTAACCTGTCCGGCTAGGACTTTTCCCTGTAACCCTAGGACTCGGCGACCATATAAGTCGGGCCTATGGGAGCCTTTAGGGCACAACTTCAGACAACCTAGTATCGATTCATACAACCTCGCATAGCGAACCTATCTCTGTAACTCGGCGTATTGCCCTTATAGTGATTTATAGCAGGAGTAGGATTCCGCCACCGTTGTGGAATCTGAACCTGGGTAAGCTGTGTTACCTCGTACCCATCAACCGTCCGCCTTACCCCATGTCTCTAAACACGCACCATGAGGACCCCTCCATGGTGTACTCGTCGGCAATACCTCGATACGCACAGCCCTATGCCCTCATCCGAGGAGGACAAGCACGATCTTCCCCGACGACGCAAGATCCCACGACGCCAAAGCAGCGACTACGATGCTCGAAACGATCTCACCCAGCGCAAGATCAACAGGGCACGTGCTAAACTGCGCGTTCATGTTCAACTGAATCCGACGAGGAAGACGACAGAGAGCTGTGCGGAGCTAGATGCTTCAGCAGATCCGTTCGACAAACGCGGATGCCGAAAAATTTCAAGCTCCCTTCGGACACTCCGAAGTTCGACGGTACCCAGGACCCAAAGGCCTGGCTCATCGACCACCTTTCATCCTTCAAGCTGCACGGCAGTAACAAGAACATCGCCTTACAATGCCTTCAGCTGCAGCTGACAAGTGCAGCTAGGATCTGGCTTAGCAGCCTGTCCTCCGGCTCCATCCGAAGCTAGGAGGAGCTGGCATACAGCTTCATCCGCAACTTCAAGGGCACCAGCAAGAGGCTAGCCTCTATCGAGGAACTGCGAGCCTGCACCCAATGTACCGGCGAGTTCATTCACTCGTACATACTACGCTGGTCCCATATCAAAAATTCCGCTGCACATATCTCCGAAGAAAGGACAATCGATGCCTTCAAGGATGGTGTCAAACGCCCATATTTCAAGGAAGAATTTGGGCGCGTCAAGCCCAAGACGCTCGACCACCTCATGGACATCGTCAACCGATGGGCATATGGCGCGTATTTTGTCCACCGAACGCATTCGGATGACGAGGACAAATACGGCCGCAGGCGAGAATGCTGCAGCAAATTAAGATCGCGCAACGATCGCGACGGAGTCGACATGGTCGCGGCTAGATACACCGACCGACACAATGATGGCAACCGTATCAGCGGATACTGCGGAGGAAACTACCGCGACAGAGGGCGACCCACACAGACGTGGCAACATTGCAGCCGCGATGACGAGCCTTCAGCATACGACAAGTTGTCTGGTCCGTGCACCATCCACTTCTACATCGACATACAAGATGGTAAGAAAAAGGCCAGCCACATGCTTAAGGACTGCCGCAAGTTCTAGAAGCTCAGCGAGGGTCTCACCCAAATGCGACGCCAGATCGTGAACCCTGGATTTAGGCCTGCACCCGTACCATGTGATATCGCCCATGGAGCTCCTCCACCACCACCCGTCAGACCATTGCAGCCGGCGATAGCAGCCTTTGCCAAATAACGGCGCGGGAGGATACCCGCCGCCAAAAGGATCCTTGATGATCCAGAAGGGGTGCCCAACCAACAAGGTGCAAAAGAAGATCACCCGCCAAGTCAGCCTGGCCGTGACCGCTCCACCAGCCATCCCTGAGTACCTCAGTGGCTCGGAGTCCTGCATCACGTTCGATCGTTCGGATCACCCACGTCAGATCCCTCGCCCAGGTCATGCTGCCCTGGTGCTCGAGGCGAATATCAGGGGGTTCGAGATGAGCCACGTCTTCATGAACGGCGGCAGCGACATCAATCTGATGTTCGCCAGCACACTCGCAACAATGTGGATTCTGCTGTGCAGCCTGGAACAATTGGACACAACGTTCCATGGCATATTCCTAGGGAAGGGAATATACCCTCTGGGCAAGATATGGCTCAACGTCATCTTCAGCCAGCCCGGAAACTTCAAGCGCGAGCAGCTAGAATTCAAAGTGGTCGACTGGCCATCACAGTACCACGCCATCCTCCGCCGCATAGCATTCGCACGATTCCTGGCATACCACACTATGTGTACCTGCTACTGAAGATTCTAGGACCTAGGGGCGTCATCACCGTGCAGAGAAGCTTCACCCGATCCGACCACTGCAACAGAGACTTCAACAGAATCTCCTAATCGTTCGGTATGCAGGAGGAGCTCACAAGGCTTAGAGAGGTGACATACGACGGGGAACCCCAGTCACCAGGCAAAACACACCTGCCATGTCATTTGACTCCATGGTCAACACAAAGAAGGTGAAGGTCCACCCGACGGACGCATCCAAGACGGCTTTGATCGCCAACGACCTCAGTCCCGCATAGGAAAGAATGCTTATCGAATTCCTCCGTGAGCGTTGGGAAATTTTCGCCTGGTGTCCTGCGGACATGCCAGGAGTTCCTAGGTAATTCGCCGAGCATGCAGTCAATGTGTTTCCTGACACGAAGCTACTCAAGCAGTCAATCTGAGGACTGTCCGAACCAAGAGCTGAAGCCATTGGAATCGAAGTCAACAGACTGCTCGATGCCAACTTCACCCGAGAAATCAAGGAGAGCGAATGGCTGGCGAACACCATGCTGGTCCCCCAAAAGTACACGGACATCCTGCGGATGTTCGTGGACTTCACATCGCTCAACAAGTACTATCCCAAGGACCACTTCCCTTTACCGCGGATCGATCAAATCATCTATTCGACTACAGGATGCGAGGAAGTCTCCTTCCTCGACGCCTACTCAGGCTACAACTAGATTCGGCTGAAGGTTGAAGAACAAGAGAAAATGGCATTCATCATGCCATTCGGCGTGTTCTGCTACAACACCATGAAATTCGGGCTGAAGAATGCAGGTGCCACGTATGAGAGGTGCATGCAGGCGTGCCTAAAAAACCAGATCGGTCGCAACATCCAAGTCTATGTCGACGACATAGTAATCAAGACCAGGGAGGCCAAGACGCTGATCGATGAAATCCGCGAGATGTTCGATAACCTTGATCACTACAAGATCAAGCTAAACACAAAAAAGTGCGCCTTCGGCGTCCCATTTGGCTAGCTACTCGGCTACTTCATCTCCCAGCAGGGGATCGAGGTGAATCCGAAGAAAATCAGGTCCATACTGGCCATCGAGAAGCCGAAGAACCTCAAAGGAGTCCAGCAGCTGGCCAGGCGGATCGCGACACTGAGCATATTCATCAGCCACATGGGCGAGAAGGCCCTACCCTTTTACCAGCTGCTGCGCAAGGCGAACAAGTTCGAGTGGACACCCGAAGCAGACGACACATTCGAGGACCTAAAGCGCCTGCTCTCCACCTCACCTGTCCTGGTCACGCCAAAGGAATCAGAGCCTTTGCTGCTATACATTGCAGCTACGCATCAGGTGGTAAGCACCGTACTCGTGGTCGAACGACCCGAAGATGGCAAGACCCATGGGGTACAACGCCCAATCTACTATCTCAGCGAGGTACTGACTCCAACAAAGCATAGGTACCCTCACTACTAGAAGCTCGCCTATGGCATATTCATGACGGCTCGTCGGCTGAGCCACTACTTCCAGGAGCATCAGATCATGGTCATCAACGACGCCCCACTGTCCAACATCCTAAACAACTCCGAAGCCACGGGACGCGTAGCCTTGTGGGGCATCAAGCTGTCTCCTCTAGACATAGTCTACGAGCGGCGCAAGGCCATCAAATCTCAGGTCCTCCCTGACTTTCTCGTCCACTGGATGGAACTCCAGCTGCCGGACACTCCGGACATGTCACAATCATGGACGATGCACTTCGACGGCTCCAAGCGCGAGGCTGAAGAAGGGGACGACATCATACTAACGTCCCCTCAAGGCGAAAAGATGAAATACGTTCTTCGGATAAAATTTCACGCCTCGCACAATGAGGCCGAATACGAGGCCCTCATCCACGACATGAAGATGGCCAAGATCTGTGGTGTAGATCGCCTCTTCATCTATGGTGACTCGAGTCTTGTCGTACAGCAGACGATGAACGAGTGCGACGCTCACAGTGCCAACATGATCGCGTACTGCGTGCTCTACAACTCACTCAAAGGAGACTTTGATGGTTGCGAGCTTCGACACATCGGAAGGAAAGCAACGAGGAAGCGGACAGACTCGCCAACATCGGCTCCACCTGCGCACGGGTGCCACCAGGTGTGTTCCTCGAACAAATCTATGTACCCTCAATCAAGACAAAATTCCCAAAAGGCTTAGCCGAAGAAGCAGAGCACCCGGGGGCTATGCTACCCGAAGGACAGGAAGGACCCGAAAAGCTCGACACTGAGGCCGAGCTGGTCAGCCTGATGCAGGTCATGGCAGTTAAAGAGACATGGATGAAACCATACCTTCGGTACCTGATAAACAATGAACTGCTCGATGACCCGACAAATGCCCAATGCATATCTCGCTGATCAAAAGCCTTCACCACAATCAATGGCGATCTATACAAGCACAACATTTTGGGTGTGCTCCAACGGTGTGTCACCATCGGTGATGGCAAAATCATCCTCCAGGGCATCCACGAGGGTATCTACGACCACCACGCAGGCAGCCATGCACTAGTTGCCAAAGCTCTATGAGCTAGGTTCTACTGGCCAACAGCCATGAACGATGCCAAGGACATCGTCCAAAGGTGAAAAGCCCGTCAGAGATACGCGGAAGCCGCACGCACCAGGATCCGAGCTAAGGCCCATACCGTTGGCCTGGCCCTTCGCCCAATGGGGCCTCTACATGATAGGAAAACTGCGAAAGTCCTCACCAGGAGGTCACGTTTTCCTCCTGGTCGCAGTCGACAAGTTCACCAAGTGGATCGAGGCCATGCCCGTTACCAACCAAAGCGGCAAAACTGCTGTCAAGTTCTTCGAGTCCATTGTCTACAGATTCGGCGTGACTCACAGCATCATCACAGACAATAGCTTGAACTTCATCTCGAAGGAACTTCAAGCCTTCTGCGGGAACCTCAACATCAACATATCCTACGCCTCTGTGGTGCACCCGCAGACCAACAGACAAGTCGAAAAGGCCAACAGTCTCATAGGGAACGACATCAAGAAGCGCCTGTTGTGCCCACTTGAAAGGCTTGCGGGAGCCAGGGCAGATGAGCTACCCTTTGTTCTATGGAGCCTGCGTACAATGTCAAACAGCTCAACCGGCTACACGCCCTTCTTCATGGTGCATGGAGCCGAAGCCGTGCTGCCTGCCGAGGTACGCCACAAGGCCCCACGGGTCGTCGCCTACAGCGAAGCCAAATCATCGGCCGCACTCGAAGACACCGTCGACACACTCGACGAGGCACGCGACATCGCCGCGGCTCGCTCAGCGGTCTACCAACAGAGCCTCCGCAACTACCACAGCCGTCGGCTACGCCCAAGGTCCTTCGTCGAAGGAGACCTCGTCCTGCGACTCAAGCAAGAACAGCACACGAAGCTCGAGTCACACTGGGAGGGACCCTACATCGTCACCGAAGTCATCCTAGGTGGAGCCTATCGCCTCATGGACGTTGCATCAGGAGTCGAATACTCCAACCCCTGGAACATCACGCAACTGCGACGCTTCTACCCCTAGTTACCCTTTACTTTCAATAAGGCTACTCAGCCAAACAATGTACCTCCTCGTTTACCATGAATAAAAGCTAAGTTCCTTGGCCCAGATATCTTTTTTCTTTACATTACTTATCGCTAAACACGGTCAGGGGATACGCCTCACCCGATGACTATGTCAACTGAAAACAAACGCATACAACCTGAGTAGTGTTGGAATTATGCCCTAGAGGCAATAATAAAGATGTTATTATTATAATTCTTGTTCATGATAAAGTTTATATTCCATGATAGAATTGTATTAAGCGGAAACTTTGATACTTGTGTGGTTTATGAACAACACCGTGTCCCTAGTATGCCTCTATGGACTAGCTCATTGATTAATGATGGTTAAGGTTTCCTAACCATAGACATGAGTTGTCGATTAATAATGAGATCATGTCATTGGGAGAATGATATGATGGACAGACCCAAATCAAGCAGAGCAATTAGATCGTGTCATTGTGTTCATCTTTGCGAAGCTTTTTCTCATGTCAAATATTGTATTCCTTAGACCATGAGATAATGCAACTCCCTGGTATCGAAAGAAATCTTTGAGGTCATCAAACGTCATCCTATGAAAGGGTGATCATAAAGGTGTCTCTCAGGTGATCGGAAAGTACTTGTTGGGTTGTATGTATCGAGATGGGATTTGTCCCTCCCAAGTCGGAGAGATATACTTCGGGCCCACTCCGTAATAGATATCAACACCGCTTGCAAGCACGTGGTTAAGGAGTTAATCACAAAGTGATATCGGATTACGGAACAAGTAAAGTACGTGCTGTGAACGAGATTGAACTAGGTATGCCGATACCAACGATCGAATCTCGGGCAATTAAAATATCACGTGATGAAAGGAATATAAATGTGGGATTAATTGAATCCTGGCATCATGGTTCATCCGATATGATCATCGATGAATATGTGGGAGTCAATATGGGTTTCCAGATCCCGCTGTTGATTATTGATAGAAGATCATGTCTACATATTCTCGAACCCATAGGGTCACACACTTAACGTGCCTCGACGCTAGGATAGAATGGATAAATTTTTTATGATTTTTTGTTCGGAGTCTCGGATGAGATCCAGGACATCACGATAGGTTCCGGAATGGTCCGGAGAATAAGATTCATATAAAGGAAAGCAGTTTTTGGATTTCAGAATTGTTTCGGAATGTTCGGTATTGTACCGGAAGGTTCTAGAAGCTTCCGGAGTGGGACCAACATGGCCCCACTTGTCGGAGGGGGGCGTGGGCCTATGAGGGAGTTCCCTGGCCGCATTGGGCCAGGGGCACAAGGCCCCATATGTGGCATCCCGCAAAACCACTACTAGAAAATCGCGTTGTTTTTGTGCATTGCATCATCATGACCGCATGCTCATGTCATTCAAGCCACATTGCATTTAAGCATCGTCATATCATCATGCATATGTCTGTCTAAAAATATTTCCGAAAAGCCTATTTTGTTTTCCACTAGCCCTTCTTATTTTCAAAGTATCAAGTCGGTTTGTCCGGGTCTTTGTTTTGACTAAAAACTCTTTATAAATCTTTTACAATTAAAATAAAATAAAATAATAATAATAAAGACTATTTTTTTGTCGAAGAGGTAGTCCAACCGGTCAAGCCAAAAGCCCAACCGGCCAGACCACCTACTACCCGGCCCATCTGAAATAAAACCTAGCCGAAACCCTAACCCTAAAACTACCTCTGACCTAACCCTAGACCCCAGCACACACCCAACCCCGGACTCCCCCCATCCCTCTGCTAGACCGACCCACCCGACAGGCACACAACGCACGCACACAGACACACGCCACACCCGCACACCCCACACCCCGATCGAACCAACACACCCAGGCCAACCCAGCACGCGACGCAGCAACACACACGCACACTTGGTCATGCACTCAACCCACACGCGGACCCACCCCACCAGTCACACCCCGCACCTGCCCCAGTCCCCACCTCCCCGCGTGACCCTCCCTCGCGACGCCCGCTCCACCCCCGACCTCGCAATCCACACCGCCGCCAGACGCCACCCTCGTTCCTCTCTCCTCCTGCCGGCCCTCCCTCCTCTTCCCACCCACGCGACCTCGCCCTTTCTTCCTTCCCCCGGCCGCCGCCCTTCCCCTTGCCCGTGCGGCTCACCGCACTCGTCGCGGCCACCCTGCGCCTTCCCGTCAATGACGCCGCCAGTCCCGGCCTCAACCCGAGGTCGCCGCCCGGCCACCTCCCTCCGGACCTCCCCATCGCCTCCCTCTGCTCCTTCCCGGCCCTGCTCCTGGCCACCTCGTCGCGCCCCTCCGGCGAACCGCCTGCGGACGATCCCGGCCGCCGGCTCCCCGGACTGCCCCGCCACGGCCTCCCGCCGCCGCCACCCTCTCTCCTCCGCCAGGCCTCCTCGCCTCGTCGGGCTCGGCAACCGCCGCCGCATCGGCCGGCCCCGAGAACCCTCGCCGGACCCACCGTCGCCATCGCCGCCTCTGCCCTGGCCTTCCAAGGTCGTCAAGGTCGGAGGCCACCGAGCCAGCTCGCCACCTCTGTCACTTCCAGGCCGAGCTCGCCGAACCCTGCCGTCACCTCCCTGTCGTTGTTGTGCACGCATAACGTCTGAAGGCTTCGGTTTGTTGTTCGGTTGGTGACCATGGCCTTCTGTGTGGTGTGGTAGTGTTCGTGTTCTTGTTTTTATGCAGCCATTTTGCTCTGTGCAGACGGATGGAATCATGTGGCTGTTGATCTGGAGCACGGCCGCCGCTCGATGACCCAACCGAGACCAAGTTGCTCACCCCTAGTGTCCTGTCGTCTAGTTTTAGCTGCCAAGATCTCTGATGTTGTCAGCGTCTGCTCAAGTTCGCCTTCGAGCCTGACCTTGATAATCAGAACCTGAACCCTGACACACCAAGCTCTTCTTCACGGAGATTGAAGACCGTTGCCCGAAGACCGCGAAACCCCAGATACGCCGACATGGAACGCCAAGTCCTCCTACCCGAATCCGATAAACCCCGGTGCCCATCTGAGTCCGACATCGACCACCCCGACGCCGAGGACGCCTACATGGAGCGACAAGATCGTCACACGGAAGCGAACCCGAAGACCGCGGACGCGACAAGTACCTCTTCCCGGATCTGATGCCCGAGAAACCGTACACCCAGGTCGTCGACTCGGATACGACAAGTACCCCCCTCGAGGACACCGAGTACTTCACCCCGGACACCGAGACCCTGGACGACAAGTTCTCCTTCCCGGAAGCAGTGACGCTCGTGCGACAAGATCTACCTCTTTAATCCGAGAACGTCCCGCCGAGGCCGAACCCGTCGAACCCTGGACCCTGAGACCGGACCCCGAACCCCGGAACCCAAGATCTGCCGAACTCTAATGTGTGAACCCCTTCCCAAAAACCCTATTTTATAATATAATAAACTTGTGTCTTATTGAATTGTCATACTCGCATGCATATTATCTAGTGGTTTGGGGGCCTTATGCCGAATCACCTAATAATTAAACATGGGGCCCATATGCGGGCAAATCTAGTCTCATATCGGCCTCATTTAAATTTGTGTAGCGAACCAGTACTATCTTTTGCCATGTTCAAACAACATTTAAATTGCGGGGTAGCTAAACAACATGAACCACCTTATTAATTGTCGGGACCCCGGTTCCACTTAATATGACCTAATTGCATTGCATCTTTGCCATGTCATACATCATACATGCATCAAGCCGATCTTCTGCCGTTGTATTAAATATTGCATCCGGTGTTTGTTCTAGTGTTTTGCTTCTTCGCGGATAAGGCCGTTGAGTTGATGTGAGCTTCGCCCCGATCGTCGGTTGAACCTTCGACAATGTTTTCAGGCGAGCATCTCCCCCCTTTCTACCTATCTTACTTTTATAGTATTTATTCCCTCCTGTTGATCTATTGCTATCTGTGTGCGATGCTCTAGTTTTCGTACCCGTGATATCCCTTGCAGCCTTATATTGCCTTGGACACCTCCTATTACCTGTTGTTTGGTAGATAGTTGGACATGCGCGTCGTAGTCGCTTGCTCAAGTGCTGTTGTGTGTTGTCAAGTGCCACAGTTGTTGGAGAATTGCCGCCAGTTTGATGTTGGAGATTATCATGGTTTTACTTATCGTTCACTTAAATTCATGTTTAACAACTAAAATTGAAGTAAGAAGAGGCATCGGTGGGTGATAGAAAATATTTGGTTTCCGAACGCCCACTTGTGTCCCGTAAGACCCCGAGTACTTGATACCTGTTCCTTGAATTATCGCGCTATCCACATCCGGGAGGTATATGGGACCCCCCTGAGCCAGAGCTTGATTCAGTCTTATTTCTTGGGGCCACAAACTAGTTTGAGGTTTTATTTACGATCCTGTACTTATGCCATGCTACTGCTTTATTTACGTTTGTGCGAGGAGCACACTGTACTGTTTAGGTAAGCGGAGTGTTTTCGCAGTATCGACACCCCGAGTTTTCGGGTTCCTAGTCGCTTACAGCCATTGTCGCAAACCTTGAGTCCGTCTCGGAGCTTGCTTACTTCGTTGCGGGTCTACTCAATGGGGTGGCCCCCTGAAATAATTCTGAATCCTGTGATTGCTTAGTCGTGAAAGCCTCGTTGGGTTTTGATTTGGTTTTTCCGAGGTTGATCGAGCGTGTGTTGCTATTGGTGCACCCCGGCCGGGTAAAACTTTCTGAAAGCCGTGTCCGCGGTTATGGACGACTTGGAGCACAGTATCTCGATCATAGACAACTATAACTAAAGTAGTGCTATAAATTTGACTTTATAATGACTAGTAATCGGCTTCACTCTAACGGAATGGCTAAATAAAACTGCCAACAATTGCTTGTTTCGGTGTCGCTTGCGACCATTGTACCTGACTAGTAAGTATTGCAACTACAACGGAATGGCTAAATAAAAGTACCAACAACTGCTGGGTTTGGGTTTATCTCATGCTAATTGTATCTGATTAGTAAGTGCTGCAACTAGCCTTCTCTCTCTCTCTCTCTCTCTCTCTCTCTCTCTCTCTCTCTCTCTCTCTCTCTCTCTCTCTCTCTCTCTCTCTCTCTCTCTCTCTCTCTCTCCCGACTGCGCGTATGCGAAGCCCTGCCGCAGAAACTCTCCACCATAGCACCACGCCGTCGTGTTGTAGATCCAATCTATCTCTCCACCCCACTTGCTGGACCAAGGAAGGAGGAGACGTCGCGGTGCCATACGTGTGCATCTCTCGTAGGCGTCGCCACTTGCAGCGTTGGATCGGATCGGATCGCGAGGAGGAGAAGGCTAGTACGACTACATCAACCATGTTCTGTTGAACGTTCCGCTATGCGATTTATTCAAGGGTATGAAGATCTCATCTATCCCTCTCATTGATTACATCTCCTAGATTAGATCTTGGCTTTCCCGTTCGCATCCGTAGAATTTTTTTGATTTACTATGCTGCAAAACCCTTCAAGTAGCTGACCACGTCAGGCTAACAAAAGGGACATGCAAACTACAGAGCACAACGTGCCAATATAAACATAACACTTTACAAAGGTAACTACGAGTCCACTCGAATAAATACAAATTTTATATTAAGTCTTTCTTTACAGGATATACCTATTTTGGAGCATTACATTCGCCCGCTACTCGAACAGATCTACAATCTCCTCAGCATGCTGCGCCACAACCGCATAATGTGGACGCATCTCCTATAGACTGCCATCTGGTCGAAGGGGAGGCCCAGTCGCCACCTCCGCAAGATTGACATCATGGCAATGCAACCAAACGAGCGATAAGGCAGCCTTCGCCCCAGCAATCAGCTGATGCTGCACCAACTCTTTGACGTGGCCCATGTTCCGAAATTTCGCAAGAAGGCCCCAAAAGGTGGAAGGTGCCGCATCCAAGGGGAACATGACGAACCAAATGGCCGCTAGAGAAGTCCTAGCCTGCCTAAGCACCCTAAGAACCTGGTGCACGCGATCTTGCACTGTCACAAGGATGATGGTCCGATCATGGTCCATCCAGAAGAAGCCACCAGCCTCCAGGTCCTGTTGTGTCAAGCAGTTCATCCGAATCGCGACGCGCTCCTTCTCTTCCCTCGGAACGAGATTGACATCTGCACCAAGCACGAAATGAGATGGCATACAAATAGGGTGCACCCGAAAGAACATCGGCTGTTAAAGACTTACATTGAAGTTGCTCCCCCATCTGCCGCAACTCCCCAAGCAAGAACTCCTCCCTGGCCGGCTCGCTCAGCTTTGGACTTCCACACATCCGCATGACCTCAAATGCTAAGGATGTCCTTCTCCAAGTTGCGGACATTATCGCGAAGAAAATCCAACTGCGACGCATCATCCAAAGATGGTCGCGGCTCAGGAGTAGTCGGAGTGATAACCGGAACCTCACCCGAAGGACCCTAAAGGAAAATAAATCAAGCACGAACATCAAAAGCATTTCTGGCAGCAGCTCGAAAGATAAACTTATATACATCAATAAAGCCACCTCGTGGCATAGTTGGGCTTGTTCATCAGCAAATAGTTACAGAAGGAAGCAATAGAAGAAACTACGTTATCTACATTGCAAAGGCCTAAGCACCCGCGTCCGGGGTGGCCTTGGAGCCAGACTGCCTGCTCTTGACCTCCTGCTGCTGCTTCACCGTGTAATTAGCCAGGAGATCGATGAGCTTAGGCCCATAGCGCTTACAGCGAGAAGCAAGGAGGACGAAAGCTACCTCAGAGCCATCTGTAGCCATCGGCATCCGGGACGTGATTTGCGGCAAGTCCAGCTCCACTCCGGACGCCATCGCCATGGCCAGCCCCATGGAAGCGCCAAGGCCCTTCTACTTGTGCTTGTATTCCGCCGAGTCCTCCTCTGACAGAGCATCCGCCAAGGCGTCGACGTCGTCAAGTACAACGCCCTTAGGGACGACCTCCTTGTAGAAGCGTGCAAGCACTTTCCTAGCCTTCTCCAAAGAGCCAGCGGCGATGGCGTAGCGATCTTCAACCACAGCAGCATCATCACCCAAAGCATCTCCATGATCCAGCGCATCACGATCAAACGTGATGCCTAAAGCATCTGAAATAAACAATGAGAAATACTCAAATGAGAAAGGACAAGCCGTAGTTAAAAGAACACAACACCCAAACGAGGCAAAAGAGATTCACCAGAAATAGCTTTGGCTGTAGCCATAAGATTCTCAGTCATCTCCTTCTCGCGTGCGGCTGATGTAGCCACGAGCTGCTGCTCGCGATCGGCAGCCTCCTTCTGCAAGCGCAGCGTCAACTGCCCCCTTCTCCGCCTTGCCGAGGCTCTTTTGAGAGCGTGCAGCCTTTGGAGTGCATCATTGTTTTCATCTGCAACATGAAACAACATAGGATCAATACAAGAAAAACCTTGGAGCAGACGAACAAAAACCGGGATGAAAAAGTCATGTACCTTGAAGCTGCTATAGGTTAGCCTCTAGCGCTAGATGTTGTTGAATAAGGAGATTGGCGTCGTGCACAAAGGGCTACACAAGAAACAAAAACATTTCATTAAATAAAGGGCTCGGGGGATCACCCCTCAAACTAAAAAGATCAACAAGTCAAAAAGAAAAGGGCCCGGGGGATTCCCCCATGGAGTACACAACGTAATACTTACGTGTTCAGGTGTCGACTCCGAAGGTTTGCGAGTTACCTTCTGAGTCACGACCGCCCAAGATTCTCGCTTAGAGGAGTTCAGTCCATCATCCTCAGAGTCGGCCACCACCTGGGGAATAGAAGTCGTCGTCTTCGATTCTGCCATAACTTCTTGAGTGTCCCCGCCAAGGGACTCCTTCGAAGAGTTGCTTCAAGCAAAAATCAGATTAGCAACACATCGCGACCGCAAAGACAAACAATAAGAAAAAGGCCTGGACGAAGCAAATTACGACTCGATGTCTGATAAGTTGAACGGGATCTGCCTTCTGCTTCTTCTACTTCTTGGCCGGCGGCTATGGAGTCACTGACCGAAGAGGCACAACAGGATAAGGTGCAGACGACGCACCATCATCCTCACCATGCTACTCAAGGAACGACGGACCCCTTGGAGTTGGAGGGGTAGAAGCATCCAAAGTCTCGCTCCGGGTGCGCTTTCGGGTCCGCCCTTCGCTCGGCTCGTGGGCGTCTGTCGTAGGAGATTGCACCGGAGGAAGTTCAGACTCGGAATCCACAACTTCATTGTCCAGCGCAGCTGGAAACTTCTTAGATAGAGGGGGCATCATCCCAGCCACCTTGAGATCCTACAAACCAAAGATGTAAAAGAACATGATTAGTGACACTAATCAAAAGAAAATAGCACTCGAAAAAAGAGCGCAACACGCAGGACACAAGTCTCCACCTGAGGAACTGCATTTGTAGCACTGAAGGGGCGGTCAAGGATTTCCCCGGGAGGTCCTCATCGGCCTTGTTCTTCAGTAGAGGCCGAAGGGCACTATCAAGATCACCCTTGGACAACTCCTCGGATGAAACCCTCACCGGTTCGTTGCGGCCAGCATAGATAAACATCGGATGCGTCCTCGCTTGGAGCAGCTGCACCCAACGCTTGAGGAAGGTGCGGATGATGTTCACACCATTGACGTCTTTCCCAGCCACCATCTGGAGCGCCTCCACGCGACGGTAGAGATCCTCCAGCTCCATCGTTTCACCCTCCAAGACATGGTTCTTCCATGATCTCTTAGGGACAATCTTCTGAGAGGAGTCTAAAGGGGCGAGGCCAAAATCTTGTCCGTCCACTTTGGCGTCGCGGATTAAAACCACTTCTTCCGCTAGTACTGGATGGACTCGCACATAGAAAAGGAGAAGAAAAGAAGAGAAGATCGAATAGAGATGATGCAGCCGCCGAGCGGATAGACTCCGCCGGTGCTAGACTGCCTCTTCACAGAATAGAGCTTCCTGAAGAGGCCAAAGTGCGGCTCGATACCGAGCCAGCACTCGCAAAGAGTGATGAAGCAGGCGATATGGAGGAGAGAATTGGGAGACATATGATGCAACTAAATCCCGTAAAAGAAGAGGAGTCCACGAAGAAAATCATGAACATGAAGAGAGACAGACCACGGATGACAAAGGTGTAAAACATGAGCCGAAACCCTTTAGGTGGGCGCGGGATTACCTTGTTGCCGAGGAGGATGGCGTCCTCCTTGTTCTGGGGAATCAACCCAGAATCGCGCAGCTTGCGCAAGTCTCCGCTGCGCATCTCTGTGCTTCCACCCGCCGTTAGTGGCACGGGCCGTTGTGGCGATCTTATTGCCGTCGGCGGCGGCGCTCGACCCAGCTCTGGCAGCGGTCTTATTGGTCTTTCTCATCTTGTAGCGGCGACGGTGGCAGTGTGCGCGCAAGAAGGAAGAGGGAAAACAGCGAAGAATATCTAGAGCACAGTGAAGGGCAGCGAAGCTCGTGAAAATGGAGGCCATGGAGATGACAAAATGACAAAGGGTAAAAGAAAACTACTGTTTACCCACGGTATAAAAGGATGAAGACGACGCACGGGATCCGTTGATCTAGAAGCCCTAGCATGCACCTCAAATCTAACCCTACACGTGTCAACACTACACCGAATCATTGCCAGCACGCCGTCCACTACGCACGGAAATCGAGGATACACCGTAATTTTCGCCACGTCTACGTGTGACTAGTCATCTTCAAGTCAGGCGATGGGACCCATGATCATCTCGTCACATCATCTCTACTGTCGTAGACATTTAAGATCCCCAATCGTCAGCACTGACGTCATCAAGGCAAAGCCAGCAACGGCTTGAAGTTTTCGGCTGATCAATCAAGTACTTTAAGCCATTCCTGGCTTTGCCTTGATGACGTCAGTGCTGACGATTGTGTTGTTTGATGAAGATCAAACAACTATCTATGATTCAAGAAAACACTCGGGGGCTACTCCCATAGGGAGCGTTGGTCGCGCACCTTATGAATTCTTCGACTGTGTTCCTTCGGATCAAATACGCTAAAATATTTTTGGCAACTTCGTCCAAATTAACGCTAAGTGAGAAGCAGTCTCCTCGGCCACCCGAAACACCTCCGTGGTGATAAAATTTCGGATGCTATGTCTACGATGCAAAGATAAGCCCTACATATATCATCTGATGGCTTGGTAACGCACCTGACTACGTTCGGCCAGTAAATTCCCGTGTCAACAGGCACGATAAAAATCTTGACGGACGTGTTGGGTACATCAATTGAAAATCACTGGGATCCAACTCATGTAAGTCCACAAACGGCTTGAGTCGAATCAAACCAGCAATCGTTCCGAATTCGAGTACGGTGACTCGGGTTTGATGAAGATCGTGTTGTTTTGTCCTATGACAGTTAACTGGACCTGCTCCATCGGAGAGTCAGGCACACGGATCAACAATCCCTATGAACTAAAACATTTTCTCTTTAAAATAACAGGCTCAAACTGCACCCGAAAGATTAAAGAGTTCTCAGCCGAATCTACGATTCGACTGAACACTTAGGGGCTACTGACATAGATATACCCCACAGGTAGACAACATTAGTATACCTAGTCCAGTCTAAGGAAGGACCATGTCAAGACATGCGGCCCATGAAGATTTTGGGTGGCCCAAGCCCATGACGTTTTTGACTCCTTGGAGGACAAGTCTAGATTATATAGAAACTCAAAGGGTACAAACCCTAATTTGTAACTGACTCGACCTAAGCCCATGGTGACCCACAAGTATAGGGGATCGCAACAGTCTTCGCGGGTAGTATTACCCAATTTACTGATTCAACACAAGGGTAGCCAAAAAATACTTGCAAGCCTTAACAACTGAGTTGTAAATTCAGCTACACCTGGAAATAGTTCTTGCTCACAGAAGTTTATCAGTAGCAACAACAAAGCAACAACAGCAGTAAAACAAGAGCACTAGTAACAGTAGTAGCAAACAGTGGGATATGAGCGCGGTACGCATAGAGATGGATTGATGAGCGTTGCATGGACGAGTCTAAACATGTAACTTCAAGATCTAGGGCATTGCAGAGAAATAAGAACAAGCATCCAAGTACTAAACAATCCTAGGCATGTGCTCCATATATAGTCATGCGTGCTCGCAATGAGAACTTGCACAACATCTTCTGTCCAGCCATCCCATGGCAGCGGGGCTTCTAGGGAACTACTGGCAATTAAGGTTCTCCTTTTAATAGAGCATCGGAGAAAAGCATTAACACTCCATGAACACATGTGATCCTCACACCACAGCCATCCCCTCCGGTTGTCCCAATTTCTGTCACTTCGGGGCCTTTGGATCCGGATAATGATATGTGTACAGAACTTGCAGATAAGATCACAAACAATACTATCATAATGATTCAATAATAAGTTCAGATCTGAGATCATGGCACTTGGGCCCTAGTAACAAGCATTAAGCATAAAAAGTTTCAACAAAGTCAAATAGCACTAATAGAGATACTAGGCACTATGCCCTAACAATCTTATGCGATTACATGATAGAACTCATCCAATCCCTACCACCATAGCCTACAGCGAGGGATTACTCACTCATGGATGAGGGAAACATTGATGGTTGATGGAGAGGCGTTGGTGATGACGATGGAGATGATCCTCCCTAAATTCCCCGTCCCGGCAGGGTGCCATAACGGAGTTTCTGGTTCCGAATCGCGGCTTATGGTGGTGGCGGTGCAGCGGAACTCTTTTCTAGAAAACGTCGAACCCCCCTCGATTTTTAGGTCAAGAGGTAACTTATAGGCGCAGAGGGAGCCTGAGGAGGTGCCTAGGGTGGCCGCACCCCCTAGGCGCAGGCTGGGCCCACCCGCGCCTGGCAGGGGTGTGGGCCCCCCAGGCCTCCACTTTGTCTCGTCTTTTGGCTCCGTGGATCTTCTGGTGAAATAGGATTTTTCGCATATTTTCCAGGATTTTTCCTGATAGTTGATTTTCTGCACAAAAACTAGACACCAAGGTAATTCTGCTGAAAAATAGCGTCAGTCCGTGTTAGTTGTATCAAAATCACACAAGTTTAGATGATAAACAATAGCAAAAGTGTTCGGGAAAGTAGATACATTTTGGACGTATCAACTCCCCCCAAGCTTAGCTTATTGCTTGTCCTCAAGCAATTCAGTTGAAAACTGAGTGCAATAAAAGAACTTTCACGAACACATTTGCTTCACATGATGTATATATTCTCAGCACAGGAGTAGATACTTAAACCATTCATAATAAGAAGCATGCAACCAAGTCTACTCAATAGTCATTGCAAGCTACAAAAAGAAACCAACTCAATAATAATAAGTAGCATGGGACATAAACATAAGCAACATTGCAATGCTCATAGTAAGGTATGATAGAGTGGTATCTCGCTTGCCTTTGTTTGTAGAGCACAATATAAATGCCAAGGCACCTCTGAAGTTCACATGAAGACTAGAAGTAAAGATATCAGAGATACAAGCATCAAAGTCATGACATAATTAACCAAGTTTTGAGACAAACACAAGAAGGACAACTATGCTCTCAAGAAGGTTCTCAAAGAATAAGTGGTGACTCAACAAGGAAGTGAAAAGGTTTTGAAAAGTTTGAAAGGCTTCCAAATTCTGAAAGTAAGGTACTCACTAGCTTTAGCTCTCATTGCCCCTACCATAGGCATCTTCATATGGTTAAGTTGAAAGTGAGGTCCAATATGAGTTATATGCTTGACAGACCATAAACTGGAAATCCCAAGTCCCTTGAGTACGAGGGCCGCTCCGCATGCTACTCAACTTTGGTTACCTGCAAGTTCTTGTCATTGTACATACATGCATATCATAGAGAACCGTCAATGGGGTACCCCTTGCACATGATACAGGAGCTATCACGCGATCAAAATGACAAGGCAAGCAGACAATGAGCATCTTAGCGATCTTTTTATTTACTATGTGCATAGCTTTTTATTGAGGATGCTTCATAGACGCTCATTATGGTGATCCTGCAAGTTTCCACCATGATTAGGCATGGCTTAGGCTAGCGGCCCAGGCATTTCTCTAACACATATATATACTCCATGAACTCACAAGCTCCCCGTTTATTTCACACTGACGACATCCGCAAACAAAAGAGCAAGGTATTGACTTGATAGGTATCCATAAATTGTTGAAAGCGTTCCCCGTGATAGCACGGTTCTGCTAACTCCCAGCATATAATTTGCAAGCATATAACTTTCATGGACAGGTCACAATGGTTCAGGATTATTAAGTGCAAGGAATAAAGTGTGCCATCAAGTTCGTGAGAGCTTTACTAACTAACTTTCTCAAAACAGACAAACATTTTATTTGGAAGAAAACAAGGCATATAGAATATGTACTCAAATAGCAAATGATGCTAATAGGTAGGTATGGTGGACATAGTTGGCAATATTGGTTTTGGGGAGTTGGAAGAACAAGTAGAGCTCATACTTAGTGCAAGTGAAGGATAGCAATAGAGAGGGAGCGACAAACAAGAGAGCAATAACTTTCATAATCATGCTTGCAACAAAACATGACTAATTATGGCATGAAAGTGATACAAGAACTCTGAGGCAAAATAAATCATCGAGGCGTACTGACTATTGTTTAGTCATATGCATGCGTGAGCATGTTCCAAGTCAATTCACATGAAACTTCCAGAGGAGGATACCACAATATCATACCAAAATATGAATAAAACAATGCAAACAAACATTCATATGACATGCTACAAACTATTAGCAAGCTGGAGCTCATCATAGACAAGCAAAAACTACTAAGCATCCATCAGTAACATACTACTTACAATGAACAGACTAAGCATGCTCACAATGATGAGTATATGTACAAAAATGAAAACAAATAGAGTTTTTTACCAGCCTCTTACCACACCTCAAGTTGTCTTAATCTTTATTATTGCTCTTCACTTGTGTGACTTGAATAATAACATGAAACCAAAATCCACTGAGGACGGCTCAACCCTGCAAAGAACTCACAAAACCAAAGAAGAAGAACAAATATTTTTGGTGTTTTTGATTTTTTTAAACAAGCCAGCAAAGCAAAAACAAATCAAACAAAGAAAAATATTTTTGAATTTTTTTATTTAAGGCAAACCAAAGAAAAGAAACAGAGCAAGAGAAACAACGAAAATATTTTTTGTATTTTTGTGTTTTGAGAAAGCAGAAACAAAAACCAAAAAGAAAGCGAACAATGGATATACAAAGAACCGACCGAACATGATATATAGATGAGTGTGATGTCGGTATACCTCCCCCCAAGCTTAGATTTTTGGCCTAAGTGGGGCTCAATCCCATGGTGCCCAAGTAGGTGCACCTTCGTAGTACGATAAGGAGGCTCCCCCGACCTGGTACGAGCTCGAGGACTCCCTTGTGTAGTATACAGAGGGGTCGTATGAGGGCGCTTCCCCCTAATAGTGTCCATGGAAACCAAGAACGCGTAGCTTTTCATCCATCTGCTCCTTGGAGCGTGACAAAGGTCCCTGAGAAATATTGAACAAAGTGGTTTGGGGGAGAGGGATCTCTCTCTCTTCCCCATCAATAAACAACATTATATAAACCAAGTTCTCAAGGGTAGAGCTAGTGGTGAAAAAGTGATGTGCCTTCATGGCAGCAAGATCAAGCCTTTGAGGGGCCAAAACTGTATCATTTGGACCAACAACAAGGTCCAAGGCAGTAGCAACACATGTAGCAATAATTCCCTGATAAATGGGTCCCTTAGCAGTTAAGCGACGAGCAATGAGAGAACCAAGATTGTACTTAGTTTCATTGTTGAGCGCAGCAACTAAGAATGCCAAATGATAGTTGGAAATATTACTAGTGTTCTCCCTACCAAGAACACTAGTTGCAAGATAGTAAGCAAAGTACCTGATGGCTGGGAGTTGAATATTTCTTATCTTTCCCCGTTGAGCTCTACGGTCATCATCATTGGTTATCCCACGGTAGATCTCCAATTAATCAGCGGGTTGAGCTGGAATCTTCTTTGCTGACCCAGCTGTACCAAGTCCCAGGGCCTCAAACAATTTCTTAAATGTCATATTATAAGACCTGCCATAAATTTTGAAAGAAACATCTGGCTTTAACATGTTGTTAGTAAAGGAGAAGCTCTCCACAAATGTTTTAATGAGCGTAGCATATTGCACACTCTCATCCTGCATAAGGCTTGTTAGTCCAGCCCTCCGAACCAAGGTTGTAAAATCATCAAGAATCCCAGCAGCCCACAAAAAGGATGGACAAGGAAAGGTGGAAGGGTGAGCATCCCCCTCATCTCCCTCGTCGCCAAATCGTGGATTAATGAGATGCTCATTGTATTAGGGCCTGGCTTGGGAGGTTGATCTTGAAGGCCTTGCCCTCCTAGGTGCATAACCCTCAAATATTTCTCCAAATGTGTGGTTGCCATGACCACTCTTTTCTGAAATTTTTAGACAAACATCAAACCAAGTGATTTCCAAGTTGATAAACGATGAGAAACTACTATAGGAACTTGCTAGAGGGATACACATGCATCAAAATAAAATCTCTAAGCATAGAACAAGCATGGATTCCCACACTACCTGTCATCTATAGCAGCAAAATACTCAAGATACAATCTATCAATCACAAATCTAATTGGACAAGTGGAGGAAGCACATACCAAGGAGCAATCTCTCCAAAAATCAACAACAAAGAGGGGCTGAGCAAGGAGATCGAAAATCACAAGAAAGAACAGCAGGAACTCGATCTTGAGCAAGTTTTCTGGTGTTTTTCGGGAGAGAGAAAGAAGATGACTAGGAGGAGACACTTTGGAGGGGCCTAGGCGGGCCACACCCCACCCAGGCGCCACCTGTAGGGGGGCCGCTCCCACTAGGGGTGTGGGTGCCTGGGGTGGCCCCCTGGGTCACTCCAGGAGTCCCTCTACCCCTTTTTTCGAGGAAAAATTTATTTTGAATTTTCTGGGATTTTTTGGAAAACTTTATTTTTGTCCAATTTTCAGGGTATGAAAATTGATTTTCTCGCAGAAACAATTTTTTTAGAAGAAGAAAAAGCAAATCAAAACCAAACTACAGAGGTTCTAAGACACTCTAACAAGCAAACAACTAGCAAAACCATAGCTAGCAAAAGGAAAGGCAAAGACTAGGAAGGAGAAAAATAAAAGAAAGCAAGTATAACCATAGTGAAAACATTATTTTGTTCATTAAAATCCTTTTGTTAACAAGGTTGATCAAGTCTTGGTACCAAAAAAATATTATATGAAACAAAACTTTGCATTCCACAATGTGATTATGTTACCTCATACTTGATGGCAATGGCCCCAGTCATAATAGTTTCAAAATTTTCTTGTGGAATGGGATAATATATTTCTCCAACCTTGATGCTCTCAATATTTTCAATGGAATTCAGGCAATAGCTTCTAGCAACCTTCTTGGGGAAATAAACAGTATGCTCTTTGTCATTAATATTGAATGTTACTTTCCTTGATTGCAATTAATAACAACACCTGCAGTATTAAGAAAAGGTCTCCCAAGAATAATAGACATATTATCATCTTCGGGCATCTCAAGCACAACAAAATCAGTTAAAACCAAGAAATTATGAGCCACTTGAATAGGAACATCCTCACATATACCAACAGGAATAGTAGTTGACTTATCAGCCATTTGCAAAGATATATCAGTTGGTATCAACTTTTCTAGCTGGAGTCTCTTGTAGAGAGAAAAAGGCATAACACTAACTCTTGCTCCCAAATCACATAAAGCAGATCTAACATAATTATTCTTAATAGAGCAAGGAATATTTGGTATACCTGGATCACCAAGTTTCTTTGGAACCTTACCATTGAAGGAATAATTAGCAAGCAAAGTAGAAATATCCTCATTAGGAATCTTCCTTTTATTAGAGACAATATCCGTCATATACTTTGAATAAGGAGGCAACTTAATAGCATCAGTCAAAGGAATTTGCAAAAATAAAGGTTTTATCCACTCACAAAACTCGTTGTAGTGTTCTTCCTCCTTTGACTTGTGTTTCTTACCTGGAAAAGGCATAGGTTTCTGCACCCAAGGTTCTCTCTCACTACCATGTTTCTTAGCAATAAAATCTTCCTTAGTGTACCTGGTGTTCTTAGTGTGCTTCTCAGGTTCTTCCTCAACTTCCTCCTTTTTAGGAGCATCATTTTTATCATTACCACTCTCAGTTTCAGCATTAGAGACATATATACTATTAGGATCTACAGTAGGTTCAAGTGGTTCCTCAACTATTTTGTGTTTCTTTTTCTTTCTCTTATGTGGCGCCCCACAAAACCACTACTAGAAAATCGCTTGGTATTTTGGTGTTGTGCATGATCATGCATCTGTTTGATAAAAACTATTTTACAAAGGTCTATTTTGTTTTTGCAAACACCCCCGTCTTAATTCAAATCAAACTTCGGTTGTCCAGATATTTTGTTTTGACTAAATGATTTACAAAGATTCTTTAAAATAAATGTGTAAAGAAAACCCTAGTCAAAATATCTAACCCTAAAACCTACCCAGTCCTATTCTACCCACCCTTCAGCCACCTCACCCCCTCCAATCCCTTGGCAACACTTCACCTCTCATCCCTCCTCCCACCAATCGCCGCTTGCCACCTCACCCTAATCCCACTTGCCCCACATACCTGTCCCACCCCAGCCCCACTCCCCTGGACCACCCGCAGCGAACCAGACACACACCCACATGCCCCTGTCACACCCACACACGCCACCGCCCACACATGACCACCCCACCCCGACCCAAACACTCACACTGCCACCACGGGCCACTCCCCACCTGCCTCCCGATCGACCCCGTCCACCAACCGCCACCCCGCCTGCGTCCCTGGCCCCACTCGCTCCCCTGCCTCTCCCCACGATCCCCACCCCGAACCCACCGCCCTCCCCTTTGGCCGTGCCCCGCCGCGGCAAGCCCCTGCGCCTCCCCGTCAGTCCCTCGTGCGCCAGGAGCTCCACGCCGCCTCCCTCTGTGCGCTGACCGGCCCGCCGTTCCACCCTCCTCCAGCAAGCCAAGCCGCTGCCGGTCCTTCCCCCTCTGCAACACCGGCGCCCGGCGCCGTCGCCACCGTGGACCCCACCCAGTGGGCCTCCTCCGCCCCGTGCTCGCGGCCCTCATCGGCCCGCCCCCGCCGTGCGTCCCCTCCTCTTCTGCCGGTGCCGCTGGGCCTCCTCCCCGAGCTCCCCGCCGGCCCGCGCCATCCCCGGCGAGCTCCGCCTCCCTCGCGTCCTCGCCCGAGCCCGAGCCGCCACCGGCCCGCTCCGCCCTCCTCGCGACCCTTCTGTCGGGGCCCCTCCTCTCTGCTCCTCCGGCTGCGGCCGCTCCCAGCCCCGCCCTCCTCCGAACCAGCGCCACCCGGAGGCCGTGACCCCTTCTCCCGCATGCATCCAGCGAGCCCTGCCGGCTTCGTCCTCCCCGTCGCCCGTCCTCCGGCACGCCGTCGCTCGCGACCGCGGCGCTGCAAGATGCCTCTGCCTCGGGTCCCTGCTTCCCCTCCTGGCCGCCTCTCCTCCACGCTCGCGAGCTCCTCCTTGTCGCCCTCCAATGTTCCCCTCCGCCAGGACATGGCCTCTCGCGTCACCGACGCTGTCCGGGCCTCAAGCCCATCGTCATCCAAACGTTCCCCTGGCCTCGTGCGCTTCTTTCATGACCCCAACCGTCCTCGATCGGAGCTGCTCGTGAGCGCCTCCGCAAGACCATCACCGTCTAAGGCCTCCTGGACTCTTGATCTTGAGTGTGCTGTGATGTTTGTTTGATGTCACGCGCGTGTGAAGCCACTGCTCCATGGCGATGCCCAAGTCCCTAAGGGAAGAACTACGTACCAAGGACCGTTCCAACATCATCAATATCTGCCGAAGCCTTGCCAAAATCCAATGGAGACGTCAGGGACCAAAAGGATCCCAAACTTCAAGACCTACTTCCAGGAGCCGACGGCCCAAAAATCTTTGTCTCGGAACGCCAAGACCTCCTTCACGGAAACCCGAGACCGAACCCCGCCGAACCCCAAGGTCGTCGACATGGAACTGACAAGGTCTACTACATGGATTCGAAGACCGATCCCGGCGCGCCCGAACCCCGCCGAACACCAAGACCCTCAGAATCGCCAAGTTCTCCTTCTCGGATCAGAAGACCGAACCCGACACACCAAGTTCTTCCTCTCGGATCCAAAGACGCCGAGACCCGGGACACCAAGATCTCCGCCGTGAAACGACAAGACCGACTTGATGGCGCGGACCCGATAAGATCTTCGCAACGACAAGATCGACACCGACCAGGAAAAATCCGATGCGTCCCGACGCCGAACCAAGTCCTTCTTCGCGGAACGCCAAGATCTACTCTGTTATCCGAGAACGATCCCGCCGAGACCGAACCCCAGATCCGGACCCTGAGACCGACCCCGAACCCCTCAGAGCCCAAGTTCGCCGAACCCTAATGTGATTCCCTATCCGAGACCCCATTATTTTATAATACGACATTACCAACTGATGCATATTAAATTGTTCATGCATGCATATTGGTGTGGTTTGGGGGCATTATGCCGAGTCACCTCATAACTAAATATGGGGACCATATGCGGGCTTTTCCAGTCTAATATTGGTCCCATTTAAAATTGTGTAGCGAACCGAAGCCATGTTTTATCTTGCTAATCCAACATTTAATTTGCGGGGTAGATAAACAACTTGAACCACTAAATATTTGACGAGATCCCCGGTTCCGCTCAATATTGCCCAATTGCATCGCATCTTTGCCATGTCATGCATCATACATGCATCATGCCCGATCTTCTGCCGTTGTATTAAATAGTGCATCCGGTGTTTATTCCAGTGTTTTCCTTCTTCGCGCATAAGGCCGTTGAGTTGATGCGAGTGTCGACCCGATCTTCGGATGAACCCTCGGCAATGTTTTCAGGCGAGCATCTCCCCCTTTCTACCTATCTTACTTTTATAGTATTTATTCCCTCCTGTTTATCTATTGCTATCTGTGTTGCGATGCTCTAGTTTTCGTACCCGTGGTATCCCTTGCAGCCTTATATTGCCTTGGACACCTCCTATTACCTGTTGTTTGGTAGATAGTTGGACCTGCGCGTCGTAGTCGCTTGCTCAAGTGCTGTTGCGTGTCGTCAAGTACCACAGTTGTTGGAGTATTGTCGTGTGTTTATTGTTGGAGATGATCAAGACTTTAATTACTGTTTAACAACTAAAATTGAAGTAGGTAAATGCAGAGGCACAGGTGGGCAATAGATGTTATTTGGTTGTTAACCGTCCACTTGTGTCCCGTAGGACCCCGAGTACTTGATACCTGTTCCTTGAATATTCGCGCTATCCACATCCGGGAGGATTATGGGACCCACGAGCGAGCTTGATTCATTCTTATTTCTTGGGGCCACAAACTAGTTTGAGGTTTTATTTACTATCTGTACTTATGCCATGCTTTCTTGCTTTATTTACGATTGTGCGAGGAGCACTGTACTGTTAGGATCGGGACACGTTTTGCGGTATCGACAAGCCGTCACACTTCGGGTTCCCGATCGTTATAGCCGTCCATCCAAACCTTGAGTCCGTCTCGAGTCACTAAATTCGATTCGGTAGCTTAATGGGGTGGCCCCTGAAATATTTCGAATGGTGATTGCTTTGTCGTGAAGGCCTCGTTGGGTTTTGATTTGGTTTTCCGAGGTCGATCAGTGTGTGTTGCTATTTGTGCACCCCAGGTAAAACTTTCTGAAAGCCGTGTCCGCGGTTATGTACGACTTGGAGCACAGTATCTCGATCATAGACAACTATAACTAAAGTAGTGCTATAAATTTGACTTTATAATGACTAGTAATCAGCTTCACTATAATGGAATGGCTAAATAAAATTTCCAACAATTGCTTGTTTGGGTTGTCTCTTGCTACTATTGTACCTGAATATTAAGTATCGCAACTATAACGGAATGGCTAAATAAAAGAACCAACAACTACTGGGTTTTGGGATATCTCATGCTAATTGTATTTGACTAGTAAGTGTCGTAACTACAACGGAATGGTTAACTAAAATTGCCACTGCTTATTATATCAGGATGACTATCTAAACCTGACTAGTAATTGTTGCAACGATAACTGAATAACTAAAACTGCCAACTGCGTGAGTTCCTCGGTTGACTTCCTCGTTTGGTCTCGAGGGGGAAATACCAGGATGGGTATGTTTGATGGTAGTAACAGGTTGGTTCCGAATAGGTTTTTCTTATCCCTCTCTGATAGCCTACAGTTATATCGAGTCTCTATAGGTTGTTTAGTGCATGCTGCGCTCGATCCACCATACCTATGTGGCGAGGACCACGAATTCTAGCCTCGCCGTGTCTTGGCCTCGATCTTGATCGCTCTCTCTTTTTTCCTTTGCCCTTTGTTGGCACCCCTTTTGTTTAAGCAGGTTTTGAGATCGACGTTGTTAGCAGGGTTACCCTTCCGGCTTGGCCTGGGCAGGGTTATGGACGCCATTGATTATTCTTCAGGGCTCTTAGCTGTAGGGGTTCGTAGCATGGAAAACAAAAATTTTCTATCGCATACAAACAAACAAGCCAAGATCTATCTACTAGATTGTAGCAACGAGTCGATGGAATATCTTACCCTCGAAGATTCCAAAGTGTTTAACGAGAGCGGATTCTCGTGGGTGATGTAGTCGTACTCTTCCCGATCTCAAGATCGTGTAGATGATCCTTCCGGCGCTGCGTTCGGCGCTTCCTTGATCGGTCTGCGTTCGATTTTCGACGAAGACCTTCCTCTCCCTTGTTCCAGCAGGCAGCGGAGGTTGTAGCACTCTCCTCGCGAGTATGGCGTGGTACCGGAAGTAGAGGAGAGATCTCGTAGGTCTTCGCCTTAAGCCGGAGCGAGTATAGTGGAGTATGAGAGAGAGAGAGCTATTAGTGGTCTAGAGATTAGACACACCAATTAGAAGGCTCTAAACCACAGGCTAAAGCAATTAGAAGCTCTAAACCAAAACGGCTCTAAACCCGAGATTAGAGGATAGGAACTTGTGTGTCTAGAGGAGGAGGCCCTGCCCCTCCTTTTATAGGTGGGAGGGGCGGCCAAGGGGAGGGGAGTCCCTCCCCAAGTCGGCCTTGGTTGGCGCGCCGGCTTGGAGGGACTCCTCCCCCAAGTCGGTTCCAACCACCTCTTGCTTGTTTCCCACGGTTTCTGTTTCCCACAGTTTCTGTTTTCCACAGTTTCTGTTTTAGCCATTTGACTTTCAAGCGCAGTTTGACTTTTCAGTTTTGGAACAGCAAGAACACTTAGTACATGATGCAATCATTCAATATGTAATGACACATTCATGTACCCTCCCCGGTCTTGGACAATCCGGAACCTTCTAGAACATTCGATGAAAACACGGAATCATTCCCGAACTCCGAAGCGGGACTTTCCTTATATGAATCTTATTCTCCGAACCATTCCGGATCACATCGTGATATCCGGATCCCATCCGAGACTCGAACAACATTCGGTCTCTTTCTCATAATACCATAACTACTCAAACAACGTCGAATCCTTAAGTGTGTCTCCCTACGGTTCGTGAATTATGCGGACATGATCGAGACACTTCTCCGAACAATAACCAATAGAGGAATCTGGAAATTCATATGGCTCCCACATATTTCTACGATTACTTTGCGATCGAATGAACCACTTACATACGATACCAATTTCCCTTTGTCTCACGATAGTTTACTTATCGAGGTTATGATCGTCGGTATCTCTGCATACCTAGTTCAACCTCGTTACCGATAAGTACTCTTTTCTCGTTCCCGTGATATGTGATCCCTTGTGAGCAGTCACATGCTTGCAAGTTAATTGGATGACATTCCACCGAGAGGGCCAGTATATCTATCCGTCATATGGATGGACAAATCCCTCTTGATCCATGTGTTTCAACCAATACTTTCCGAACACTCAATGCCACCTTTATAGCCACCCGATTCGGTGTCGTGTTTGATGTCATCAAAGCATCCATCCGGTAAAGGTGATATGCATGATCTCATGGTCGAAGGAATTAGGTTACTATGTATCAGAAAGCATATAGCAATTGAACTATTAAAATGACTTGATCTTTATGCTATGCTTATCTATAGGAGTATGTCCACCATATCATTCTCCTAACGATATGATCTTGTTGTTGATAACATCTCAATGTTCATGATAGGAAACCACAATCATTAATCAACCAACAAGCTAGTGAAGTATAGAGGCTATACTAGGGACTTCAAATTAAGTTTACAAATCACACAAGTATTAATGTTTCCTTGTTAATACTATTATAGCATGAATGTAAACATTTATCAGAAACACAAAGATATAATAATAACTATATTTATTATTGCCTCTAGGGCATATCTCCAACAGTCTCCCACTTGCACTAGAGTCATCTAATCTAGATTACATGATAATACACCAAACACCCATGGCGGTTTGGTGTTGGTCATGTTTTTCCCTCGGGAGAGGTTTAGTCAACGGATCCGCCACATTCAGATCTGTGTACTTTGCAAATCTTTATATCCCCATCCACGGATATGTTCTCGAATAGCGTGGCAGCGCTTGATATGCTTGACTTCTTGTGTGACCTTGGTTCTTGCGCATTGGCTATGGCCCATGTTATCACGATAGATAGACATTGGGTCCAGCACTAGGAACCACACCCACTCTGTAATGAACTCTTTCATCCATATCGCTTCTTGTGAAGCCTCCGGAAGCGACCATGTATTCCGATTCGGTTGAAGATCTCGCCACAACTTTGCTTTGCACTCCTCCAGCTAGCTTTTGCACCATTCAAAATAAATACGTATCCAGTTGTGATTTAGAATCATCCGGATCGGTGTTCCAACTAGCATCGGTGTAACCATTAACAACGAGTTGTTCATCACCTCCATAAGAAAGAACCATATCCTTAGTTCTTCTCAAGTACTTAAGGATGTTTTTGACATGTCCAATGATCCACTCTGGATCACTTTGATATCTGCTAGTTAAACTAACGGCATATGCAATGTCGGGTCTAGTACATAGCATGTCATACATTAGAGATCCTACGGTGAGGCATAGGAGTCTTACTCATCCTTTCTCTATCTTACGCCGATGTCGGACTTTGAGTTTTACTCAAGGTCCTATTAGCAACATGGGCAAGAACCCTTTCTTGCTTTCTTCCATTCAAACCTCTTTAGAACTTTGTCCAAATATGTACTCTGTGACAATGATATTTGGCGTTCGATCTATCTCTATAAATCTTTATGCCTAATATGTAAGTGCTTCGCCAAGATCCTTCATTGAAAAACTATTATTCAAATATTCTTTGACACTATTAAGAAGGTCTACATCATTCCCAATCAACAATATGTCATCCACATATAGTATTAAAATGCTCTGAGCTCCCACTCACTTTCTTGTAAATACAAGCTTCTCCATAAGTTTGTATAAAACCAAAACTTTTGATCACCTTATCAAAGCGTTGATTCCAACCGGGATGCTTGCTTTAATCCATAGATGGACCATTGAAGTTTGCATACCTTCTTAGCATCTTTAGGATCGACAAAACCTTTGGGTTGCATCATATACAACTCTTCATCAATATCTCCATTGAGGAATGCTTTGTTTGACATCCATCGCCATATCTCATAATCATAATATGCAGCGATTGCTAACATAATCCTCACAGACTTTTAGCTTCGCTTTGGTGAGAAAGTCTCATCGTAGTCAACTCCTTGAATTTGTCGAAACCCTTTTGCGACAAGTCGAGCTTTATAAACGATAACATTACCATCGACATCTTTTCTTCTTGAAAATCCATTTGTTCTCGACGACCTTCCGCCATCCGGTAAGTCCACCAAAGTCCATACTTGGTTTTCGTACATGGATCCAATCTCGGTTCATGGCTTCTTGCCATTTATTGGAATCTAGGCTCATCATCGCTTCCTCATATGTCTCGGGGTCATCGATGTTGTCCACCAACATGACACTCATAATGGGATCGAGAACAATGGAGTGGTACGAGTTCGTTGACCTCCAGGGCTCGTAGCTACTTCAACCAAGTTTCATGATCACCATCATTAGCTTCCTCTCTTATTGGTGCAGGCACCACGGAACTTCTTCGGTCTTTGCGCTACTCGCATAATTCGAGAAGGTTCGACAACCTCGTCGAGTTCTACTTTCCTTCCAGTCACTTCTTTCGAGAGAAATTCCTTCTCTAGAAAGGATCCATTCTTAACAATGAAGATTTTGCCTTGGATCTATGATAGAAGGTATACCCAATAGTTTCCTTGGTATCCTATGAAGACGCATTTTCCGCTTTGGGTTTAAGCTTGTCCATTGTAACTTCTTTACATAGGCCGCATCCCCAAACTTTAAGGAATGACAATTTAGGTTTCTTCCCAAACCATAATTCATACGGTGTCATTTCAACGGTTTAGGCGGTGCCCTATTTAAAGTGAATCTTGTTTCTAATGCATAACCCCAAAATGATAGCGGTAAATCTGTAAGTGACATCATAGAGCGAACCATATCTAAGAGAGTTCGATTACGTTCGGACACACCATTCTGTTGTGGTGTTCCGGAGGTGTCAACTAAAAGTATTCGCATTTCTTCAAATGCTCGCCAAACTCGTAAATTAGATATTCACCTCCACGATCAGAGCGTAGAAATTTAATCTTCTTGTTACGTTGATTCTCTACCTCACTTTGAAACTCCTTAAACTTCTCGAAAGTTTCGGATTTATGTTTCATGAAATAGATATACCCATATCTACTCAAGTCATCCGTGAAGGTAAGAACATAACGATAACCACCGCGCGATGCTACACTCATTGGACCACACACATCGGTATGTATGATTTCCAATAAGTCCGTAGCTCGCTCCATCATACCAGAAAATGGAGTCTTAGTCATTTTACCCATCAGACATGCTTCGCATCTTTCAAGTGATTCAAAATCAAGTGATTCAAAGTCCATCGAATGGAGTTTCTTCATACGCTTCACTCCAATGTGACCAAGGCAGCATTGCCACATATAGGTCGACTTATCGCTTGATTTCAAGCGTTTAGCCTCAATGTTGTTGATATGTGTATTTCCACTATCGAGATTCAATAATAATAGACCATCTATCAAAGGTGCATGTGTAAAACATATTACTCATATAAATCGAACAACCATTATTCTCGGACTTAAACAAGTAACCGTCTCGCAATAAACAAGATCCCGATATAATGTTCATGCTCAACGAGGCACTAAATAACAATTATTTAAGTATAAAACTAATCCCGATGGTAGATGAAGGGTAGCGTGCGAGCGATCACATCAACTTTTGATCCGTTTCCCACGCGCATCGTCACCTCGTTCTTCGCTAGCCATTTATTCTACAATTTTGTTTGAGTTACAAATATGAGCAGAACCGATTATCAAATACTCAGGCACTACTACGAGTACTAGTGAGATACACATCAATAACATGTATATCAGATATACCTTTCTTCTTGATGTTGCCGTTCTTCAGATCCGCCAAGTACTTTGGGCAATTCCGCTTCCAGTGACCTTCTCCCTTGCAGTAAAAGAACTCAGTATCAGGCTTGGGTCCAGCCTTGGTCTTCTTCGCCGGCGTGGTAACTTTCCTACCACCCTTCTTGAAGTGTCCCTTTTGCTTAGACTTGCCTTTCTTGAATTTGGTGGTCTTATTGACCAACAACACTTGGTGCTCTTTCTTGATCTCCACTTCTGCAGACTTTAACATAGCAAACAGTTCTGGCAACTCTTTGTTCATGTTCTGCATGTTGTAGTTCATCACAAAGTTCTTGTAACTTGGTGGTAGTGATTGGATGACAAGGTAAATCCCCAAAGCATTAGGAATCACTATACCCAAGCTTTGAAGTTTGTTTGCGTGCCCAGAGATCTTAAGCACATGCTCACTGACGGAGCTGCCCTCTTCCATCTTGCAGTTAAAGAACTTTTCAGAAGCCTCATAGCTTTCAATTGCCGCATGAGTCTCAAAAATCAATTTGAGATCCTCGACAATATCATATGGGTCTGAATTCTCAAACCTTTTACAAGCTCGATTCCAAACCATACAAGATAGCACCTTGAACTATGGAGTCTTGATTCTTAGGCGAGGTAAACATTCTTTACTTCATCGGAGCATCACCGTAGGTGGGTCACCAGTGGTGCATCCAGCACATAGGTCAAATTACCGGTGAGGACAATCCTCAAATTGCGGAACCAATCCATGAGTTGCTTCCATTGTTTTCAACTTTCCTTTCTCTGAGCATTAAAATTGATGGTAGGGCTGCCATTGATCTACAACATATTTGCAATAGTTTAGACTAAGTTTATGACAAATTGAGTTCAAATTAATTAATGAAATTAAACTAGGTGAACTCCTCAAAACAACATCCCTCACATTGTTTTAGTGATCACGAACCAAATCCACTACATCAACACCGATCATCACGAGAGTTGATATAGTTTCAATGGCGAACAATCGTCATGTTCATCATATCTACTATCGATTCATGCTTTACCTTTCGGTGATCCATGTTCGAGACCATGTGCGTACATGCTAGGCTCGTCAAGATCAAACCTTAGCTTCAGCATGAGCAAATCTGGCTTGCTCATGTTGTATACACTTGCAGAATCTAACACACCCGATCATCACGTGGTGCTTCGAAACAACAAGCTTTAGCAACGGTGCTAACTAAGGGCAAACACTTTATGACTTGAAATTGATGTGCATGAGGGATCATCTTATAATGCTATCGTCGTCTACCAAGCAATACAAGATGCATAAAGGATTAACATCACATGCAATTCAATAATATGTGATATGATATGGCCTTTCTTCTTTGTGCTTCCGATCTCCATCTTCAAGCACGAACATGATCTCCATCATCACCGGCATTGCATCAAGGTCAATGACGCTTCTCCATGGTTGTCGTCCACCGGCTTCAACTATTACAACTACTTTGAATAGACACGCGGGTCTTAACATAAATTAAAGACAACCATATGGCTCCTGCCGGTTGCCAACTTACAATAAGGAACATTGCATACATCAAATATAATCACAATCATGGCCATATCACATCACTGCACACCCCTGCAAAACAAAGTTAGACGCCTCTACTTTCTTTGCATATTTTACGTGGTTTGGGGCTTTCAATAAGTGTCGTTCTAACTTACGAACAAGAACCACAACATTGATACTAGCATTGTTGATCACCCGTTGTAAATTGGATCTTAACTATGCTAGGAGAAACAGGCACCATAAAGCCACTTATGCAATACAAGTTGCATGTCAAGCGTGAAACAAGTCTCATGAACGATGTCATGTAAGGTTAGCCCGGGCCGCTTCATCCCAAAATACCGCAAGATGCAAAGTACACAAGCAATCGACAATAAAAGCATCAACGCCCACAATGACCATTGTGTTCTACTCGTGCAACAGATCTACATATAGACACGGCTCGATACCCTTGAGGGGTTCGTAGCATGGAAAACAAAATTTTTCTATCGCATACAAACAAACAAGCCAAGATCTATCTACTAGATTGTAGCAACGAGTCGATGGAATATCTTACCCTCGAAGATTCCAAAGTGTTTAACGAGAGCGGATTCTCGTGGGTGATGTAGTCGTACTCTTCCCGATCTCAAGATCGTGTAGACGATCCTTCCGGCTGCGTTCGGCGCTTCATAATCGGTCACACGTTAAATTTTCGGCGAAGACCTTCCTCTCCCTTGTTCCAGTAGGCAGCGGAGGTTGTAGCACTCTCCTCGCGATTCCGGCAGCACAACGGCGTGGTATCGGAAGTAGAGGGGAGATCTCGCAGGGCTTCGCCTTAAGCCGGAGCGAGTATGGTGGAGTATGAGACAGAGATCTATTAGTGGTCTAGAGATTAGACACACCAATTAGAAGGCTCTAAACCACAGGCTAAAGCAATTAGAAGCTCTAAACCAAAACGGCTCTAAACCGGAGATTAGAGGATAGGAACTTGTGTGTCTAGAGGAGGAGGCCCTGCCCCTCCTTTTATAGGTGGGAGGGGCAGCCAAGGGGAGGGGAGTCCCTCCCCAAGTCGGCCTTGGTTGGCCGGCTTGGAGGACTCCTCCCCAAGTCGGTTCAACCACCTCTTGCTTGTTTCCCACAGTTTCCTTTTCTGATTTCTGTTTTAGCCGTTTGACTTTCAAACTGGCAGTTTGACTTTTCAGTTTTGGAACAGCAAGAACACTTAGTACATGATGCAATCATTCAATATGTAATGACACATTCATGTACCCTCCCCCCCGGAGTGCCGGATAATCCGGAACCTTCTAGAACATTCCCGATGAAAACACCGGAATCATTCCCGAACTCCGAAACGGGACTTTCCTTATATGAATCTTATTCTCCGGACCATTCCGGATCACCTCGTGATATCCCGGATCCCATCCGAGACTCCGAACAACATTCAGCCTCTTTCTCATAATACCATAACTACTCAAACAACGTCGAATCCTTAAGTGTGTCTCCCTACGGTTCGTGAATTATGCGGACATGATCGAGACACTTCTCCGAACAATAACCAATAGAGGAATATGGAAATTCATATGGCTCCCACATATTTCTACGATTACTTTGCGATCAAATGAACCACTTACATACGATACCAATTTCCCTTTGTCTCACGATAGTTTACTTATCTGAGGTTATGATCGTCGGTATCTCTGCATACCTAGTTCAACCTCGTTACCGATAAGTACTCTTTTCTCGTTCCCGTGATATGTGATCCCTTGTGAGCCAGTCACATTCTTGCAAGCTAATTCGATGACATTCTACCGAGAGGGCCCAGAGTATATCTATCCATCATATGGATGGACAAATCCCACTCTTGATCCATGTGTTTCAACCAATACTTTCCGAACACTCAATGCCACCTTTATAGCCACCCAGTTACGGTGTGGTGTTTGATGTCATCAAAGCATCCATCCGGTAAAGGTGATATGCATGATCTCATGGTCGAAGGAATTAGGTTACTATGTATCAGAAAGCATATAGCAATTGAACTATTGAAATGACTTGATCTTTATGCTACGCTTATCTATAGGAGTATGTCCACCATATCATTCTCCTAACGATATGATCTTGTTGTTGATAACATCTCAATGTTCATGATAGGGAAACCACAATCATTAATCAACCAACAAGCTAGTGAAGTATAGAGGCTATACTAGGGACTTCAAATTAAGTTTACAAATCACACAAGTATTAATGTTTCCTTGTTAATACTATTATAGCATGAATGTAAACATTTATCATAAACACAAAGATATAATAATAACTATATTTATTATTGCCTCTAGGGCATATCTCCAACATTAGCCCCATTTGCATCTTGTCCGTAGTCGGACGCTCTATCATTTTCAAGGTGATTTGGATCTTTGTATATTATATCTGTATTCTTGACTCATTGAGTCGTTGTTGTATATATATCTGTTCTGTGGGTCCCATCGAGGACTTTTGTGTAATGTTATTACTTCGTTTTCCACCCGCATGAAAGTGCCTGGTGGGCATCTTTGAATCGTTTCTATGCGGGTTTGGCGGGAAGCGCTGAAACTTGCATAGGGTCGATTCTGAGGGTTTTACAGAGTGGTATCAAAGCTCAGCAGTTGCGATACCCCACAAGTCTAGCCTGTAGGATAACCTAGCTAACGGCCGAAGTAGAGTGTCAAAAACTATTTGGCAAAATCGGTTGGATAGATCTGGTTAGGTCTGCTTTTACTCCTTACCCCTCTGCTATTCTCCTCTTACCTCTACGTGTTTTGAATCCGCTCTCTTCTCTCTCTTTGAGTCCAGGATTTCTCGTGGTTGGGTTTCCGTCGCACCTTCAGGGTTTCGCTTCCTCCTTCGGTAACGGTGTTGCTACATCTGGTCTTCATGCTATCCGGGGAACCCTTCGTCTGATGGATTTCTCTTTGTTCCTTCTCGTGCCTTCCGGTGTTTCCTTGACGACATCATCTACGCCAGATCCGATGCAGAGTCTGCATCACTCCTTTGTTTCCGAACCTCGATTGTCGAGATCTTCAATCTGAATTCTGAGAGTTGGTTGCATAATTTCCTATTCATGTGCAGAGTAATGCTTTGGGTGCGCGATGGACTGATCACCATCCGACTACTCTTATCATTCGCTCTTGCACATTGAATGGTGAATCATTGCAGTTATACTCCTTCCGCAGAAGTTAGAGGTGGCTTTACCCTTTTGAGACCTTTACCTTCATCTTTACCGAACCCCAGATCCGGACCCTGAGACCGACCCCGAACCCCTCGGAGCCCAAGTTCGCCGAACCCTAATGTGATTCCCTATCCGAGACCCCATTATTTTATAATACGACATTACCAACTGATGCATATTAAATTGTTCATGCATGCATATTGGTGTGGTTTGGGGGCATTATGCCGAGTCACCTCATAATTAAATATGGGGACCATATGCGGGCTTTTCCAGTCTAATATTGGTCCCATTTAAAATTGTGTAGCGAACCGAAGCCATGTTTTATCTTGCTAATCCAACATTTAATTTGCGGGGTAGATAAACAACTTGAACCACTAAATATTTGCCGAGATCCCCGGTTCCGCTCAATATTGCCCAATTGCATCGCATCTTTGTCATGTCATGCATCATACATGCATCATGCCCGATCTTCTGCCGTTGTATTAAATAGTGCATCCGGTGTTTATTCTAGTGTTTTGCTTCTTTGCGGATAAGGCCGTTGAGTTGATGCGAGTGTCGACCTGCTCTTCGGATGAACCCTTGGCAATGTTTTCAGGCGAGCATCTCCCCCTTTCTACCTATCTTACTTTTATATTATTTATTCCCTCATGTTGATCTATTGCTATCTGTGTTGCGATGCTCTAGTTTTCGTACCCGTGGTATCCCTTGCAGCCTTATATTGCCTTGGACACCTCCTATTACCTGTTGTTTGGTAGATAGTTGGACCTGCGCGTCGTAGTCGCTTGCTCAAGTGCTGTTGCGTGTCATCAAGTACCACAGTTGTTGGAGTATTGCCGTGTGTTTATTGTTGGAGATGATCAAGACTTTAATTACTGTTTAACAACTAAAATTGAAGTAGGTAAATGAAGAGGCACATGTGGGCAATAGATGTTATTTGGTTGTTAACCGTCCACTTGTGTCCCGTAGGACCCCGAGTACTTGATACCTGTTCCTTGAATATTCGCGCTATCCACATCCGGGAGGATTATGGGACCCCTGAGGCGAGCTTGATTCATTCTTATTTCTTGGGGCCACAAACTAGTTTGAGGTTTTATTTACTATCCTGTACTTATGCCATGCTTTCTGCTTTATTTACGATTGTGCGGAGCACTGTCTGCTTAGGATCGGGACACGTTGCGGTATCGACAAGCCAGTCACACTTCGGGTTTCGATCGTTTACACCGTCCACCCAAACCTTGAGTCCGTCTCGGTCGGCTAACCGTTATGGGTAGCTTAATGGGGTGGCCCCCTGAAATATTTCTGAATCTGGTGATTGCTTTGTCGTGAAGGCCTCGTTGGGTTTTGATTTGGTTTTTCCGAGGTTGATCGAGTGTGTGTTGCTATTTGTGCACCCCTGCAGGGTAAAACTTTCTGAAAGCCGTGTCATGGTTATGGACGACTTGGAGCATGATCTCGATCATAGACAACTATAACTAAAGTAGTGCTATAAATTTGACTTTATAATGACTAGTAATCAGCTTCACTATAATGGAATGGCTAAATAAAATTGCCAACAATTGCTTGTTTGGGTTGTCGCTTGCTACCATTGTACCTGAATAGTAAGTATCGCAACTATAACGGAATGGCTAAATAAAAGAACCAACAACTGCTGGGTTTTGGGATATCTCATTCTAATTGTATTTGACTAGTAAGTGTCGTAACTACAACGGAATGGTTAACTAAAATTGCCACTGCTTATTATATCAGGATGACTATCTAAACCTGACTAGTAATTGTTGCAACGATAACTGAATAACTAAAACTTCCAACTGCGCGAGTTCCTCAGTTGACTTCCTCGTTTGGTCTCGAGGGGGAAATACCAGGATGGGTATGTTTGATGGTAGTAACAGGTTGGTTCCGAATAGGTCTTTCTTATCCCTCTCTGATAGCCGACAGTTATATCGAGTCTCTATAGGTTGTTTAGTGCATCTTTGCGCTGCCGATCCACCATACCTATGTAGGCGAGGACCGCGAATTCTAGCCTCGCCGTGTCTTGGCCTCGATCGACCGCTCTCTCTTTTCCTTTGCCCTTTATACGCACCCTTTTGTTTAAGCAGGTTTTGAGATCGGCGTCGTTAGCGAGGTTACCCTTCCGGCTTGGCACAGGTTATGGACGCCATTGGTTATTCTTCAGGGTTCTTAGCCCCCTTTGCATCTTGTCCGTAGTCGGACGCTCTATCATTTTCAAGGTGATTTGGATCTTTGTATATTATATCTGTATTCTTGACTCATTGAGTCGCTGATGTATATATATCTGTTCTGTGGGTCCCATCGAGGACTGTTGTGTAATGTTATTACTTCGTTTTCCACCCGCACGAAAGTGCCTGGTGGGCACCTTTGAATCGTTTCTATGCGGGTTTGGCGGGAAGCGCTGAAACTTGCATAGGGTCGATTCTGAGGGTGTTACATCTTATGAGGAGTACCACTACTTTCACCTTGTTGAGAATCCTGCTCAATTCTTTTAGGGTGTCCTTCAGGATATAAAGGATCTTGAGTAGCTATACCACTCCTAGTTCTAATTGCATAATCATGTTTATCTCCTGAGGCATTTACTAGCATATCCTTTTGTACCTTAGCAAGTTGATCAAGTTGGGTTTGAACCATTTGAAAGTGTTTACAAAGAATTTTACTATCATTAGAAGTTCTTTCCACAATATCTTTGAACTCTTTAATAGCTCTAGAGTTTTCCAATAAATGATTCTAAACTTGTTTATTAAAGTTACCTTGTTTAACAATAAATGTGTCAAGTTCCTCTAAGCATTGATTAGGAGGCTTATCATAGGGAATATCACCTTCATCAATGTGGAGAGAGTGTACCTCAATAGTAGATGAGTGGGGAATTGTCTTACATAATTCTTCTATAGGAGATAGATTCTTCACATCTTCATCTCTAATTCCTTTCTCCTTACGACATTTCTTAGCTTCCTTCATCACTTCATCATTTAATGCAATAACTCCCCTCTTCTTTGGTGTTGGTGTTGGAACTGGTTCAAGCACAACTGGTTCAGGAGTAATAGGCTCAGGTGTATTTAGATCAGTTGAAGTCCAATCATCATAATTCTTGCTTATCTTAGCCATTAATTCTTCAGAATCTGTAGGAGTTCTTTTCCTGAAAACAAAATCAGCAAAGGTATCTAGATATGTCCTAGAATCATCAGTTAGTCCATTATAATAAATATCAAGAAGTTCATTCTTAGGTAATGGACATCCAGGATGTGCATGAATCAAGGCACAGAACCTTTTCCATGACTCAGGCAATTTCTCTTCTTCTCCTTTCTTAAAATAAAAAAGTCTCTGCAAAGCAGCATGTCTAGCACTGGGAGGAAAATATTTTTGGAAGAAAGAAGCAATCAAGCAATCAGGGCTATCAATGGAACCATGAGGTAATATATTAAACCAATCCCTAACTTCTCCTTTTAGTGAAAAAGGGAAGATCTTAGTAACAAAGTACTTGCGCATCTTAAAATCATCAGAGAATAAAGCACTCATAGTAGAAAGCTCATTCATATGAGCCACAACACTCTCATTTTTAGTCCCACAAACTTATAACAGACGATGAATCAAGAGAAACATAGGTAACCAGCTTAGGATCATAGGACAACTTAGGAATAATAGTACGTCTAGCAAGGAGACTCTTAATAGCACTAGTACCATGTGTGTTTCGGCACTCTTCAACAAATTCATCAGTGAACTCAATGTAACCATCATTAACATCATAAATCTCTCTATACTTAGGTGAGCTAACAGGTGTAACAGTGTCTTCACTAGGAGTTTCAGTATTTCCTAGACCAACCATAGTAGCATCTAGGAAAGGACCTAATGAACCACTCACATCAAGCACAGTAGAAGTAACATCATGAGCATCAAAAGCAGTTTCAGACTCAGTAGTAGTAGCAGTGTGTGTAGCATGAGTATGTGATGGTGGTTTAACAAGATTACTTATAACAGATGGCGAATCAAGAGAAACATAGGTGTTTAGGACTGTACCTCTTCTTGTAGTGGATGGTAAAATAGGAAACTTTCCATCACGAGACTTACCCATGATTAAAGGAGTAGCAGTGAGAAATAGTAGATCCAAGTGAACTTACAAATAAATCTATGCTCCCCGACAACGGCGCCAGAAAATAGTCTCGATGACCCACAAGTATAGGGGATCACAATAGTCTTCGCGGGTAGTATTACCCAATTTATTGATTCTACACAAGGGGAGACAAAGAATACTTGCAAGCCTTAACAACTGAGTTGTCAATTCAGCTGCACCTGGAAATAGTTCTTTCTCACAGAAGTTTATCAGTAGCAACAGTTTGTAGTAGCAACAGCAAAGCAACATCATCAGTAAAATAAGATGAATAGTAACAGTAGTAGCAAACAGTGGGATATGAGCGCGGTTGGCATAGGGATGGATGGACGGGCGTTGCATGGACGAGTATAAACATGTAACTTCAAGATCTAGGGCATTTCAGATAAATAAGAACAAGCATCCAAGTACTAAACAATCCTAGGCATGTGCTCCATATATAGTCATGCGTGCTTGCAATGAGAACTTGCATAACATCTTCTGTCCAGCCATCTCGTGGCAGCGGGGCCTCTAGGGAACTACTAGCAATTAAGGTGCTCATTTTAATAGAGAACCAGAGCAAAGCATTAACACTCTGTGAACACATGTGATCCTCACACCACAGCCATCCCCTCCGGTTGTCCCAATTTCTGTCACTTCGGGGTCTTTGGATCCGGACAATGATATGTGTACACAACTTGCAGATAAGATCACAAACAATACTATCATAATGATTCAATAGTAAGTTTAGATATGAGATCATGGCACTCGGGCCCTAGTAACAAGCATTAATCACAACAAGTTGCAAAAAAGTCAAATAGCACTAATAGACATACTAGGAACTATGCCCGAACAATATTATGCGATTACATGATATAACTCATCAAATCCCTACCATCCCCATAGCCTACAGCGGGGGATTACTCACTCATGGATGAGGGAAACATTGATGGTTGATGGAGAGGCATTGGTGATGACGATGGCGATGATCCTCCCCAAATTCCCCGTCCGTGCAGGTGCGAACGGAGTTTCGGTTCGAATCGCGACACGGTGGTGGCGGAGGAACTCTTTTCTGGAAAACATCGAACCCCCCTCGGTTTTTAGGTCAAGGGGTAACTTATAGACGCAGAGGGAGCCTGAGGGGGTGACTGGGTGGCGCACCCCCTAGGCGCGGGCTGGGCCCACCCACACCTAGCATGGGTGTGGCCCACCCAGGCCTCCACTCTGTCTCGTCTTCTGACACCGTGGATCTTCTGGTGAAATAGGATTTTTGGCATATTTTCCGGGATTTTTCCTGATAGTTGATTTTTTTCACAAAAACTAGACACCAAGGTAATTCTGCTGAAAATAGCGTAAGTCCGTGTTAGTTGTATCCAAATCACACAAGTTTAGAGGAGAAACAATAGAAAAAGTGTTTGGGGAAAGTAGATACGTTTTGGACGTATCAGCCCAGGACCTGCCTATCTATATAAAGGCCAGGAGGGTACGGCGAGAAGTATCTCTACCACCATCGCATACACACCTCCACGCCATATTGCATCTGCGCACCCTGTAATCTTCGGTTCCACCGTAATCAAGAACATACAAGTAGGAGTAGGGTTTTCCCTCCGGGGGCCTGAACCTGGGTAAATCTCGTGTCCCGTGTTGCTTGTTTGTTAACTGTTCCACGATCTCCAGCATCCCCATCTTCTCCAAAACCCAAGTCCATAACAATGGGCATTGATGAAATCAACCCTCGTCATCCGCAATCTCGTAGGAGAATTTTTGTTTTCCATGCAACAAACCCTTCACTAATGTGCAAAATCAAAGCGATTATAGATTAAATAGTACCAATAGGTAGATCACAATGTGACTCATAAAGGAATGCAAGTGGGGAAAATATGTGCGACGTTTATAACTTTTGGCACCGACATTGACCCTTTATTTTTCATTATGTCCTTCCTCACATAAAATTGATGGTTTGATATGAAATTAAAAACAAGATGATGTAGAGATCCTTGTACTCTTTGAAACAAGCTAAACAACATCAAAATCCGAGTTCGTGTGCAAAAGGTACTCTCAAAATGGTGTGTTAGCTGACATATTTTTTTTGTCGAAACAAATCTCGTGCAAGCCCCTGGGGGGCTCCGGCCTAGGGCGGATATTCCGGTCAAGGACGAAATTTATGGTCCCATCGGGTCACTTAGAGCAGTGACTTTGACCTAGGGGGGAGTCTCTGGCTTATAAGGTGTAGGGTTTGTAGCATGGAAAACAAAAAAAAATTATTGCTTGAACTTACACAAGCCAAGATCTATCTACTAGATTGTAGCAACGAGTTGATAGAGTACTAACCCTCGAAGATCCAAAGCGGTTAACGAGAGCAGATTCTCGTGGGTGATGTAGTTGTTTACTTTCCGATCTCAAGATCATGTAGACGATCCTTACGGCACCACGTTCTGGCAGCGCTCCCCCAGTCGGTCACACATATGGTACTCGATGAAGACCTTCCTCTCCCTTGTTCTAGCAGGCAACGGAGGTTGTAGCTCTCTCCTCATGATTCCGGCAGCACGACGGTGTGGTGTTGGAAGTAGAGGGGAGATCCCACAGGGCTTCGCCTAAGCCGGAGCGGGTATGGTGGAGTAGAGGGAGCCCCGATGATCTAGGGTTTAGAGGGACGAGGTTTAGAGGTAGCTAGCAACTAGGGTTTAGCTATTCGATAGTGGTTTAGAGGAGATCTAGATTGGCCGCAACTAGAGAGGGGGGCGGCAACCAACCTAGGGTTTCTTGTGTGGTTCAAGGGGGACACCCCTACCCTCTATTTATGAGAGGGAGGGGAGGTTTGGGGGGAGGAGAGTCCTCCCCCAACTCCACTTTTAGGCCGGCACAGGGGAGAGGGAGGAATCCTCCCTTAGGTAAGATTCCTTCCCTCCCTCCACTTGCAAATCATTGTGCTAGTTTGACTTTTTCAAACTAGACTTTTGTCTTTCAAACTAGAGTTTGATTTCTCTCTTCCAAGTGTCCAGCCAAGTGACCTAGGACATGATGCAACCATTCCACTTTGTCATGACACATCCATGTACCCTTCCACTCCGGATCGGTGGACCTTCTAGACCCTTCTAGAACATTCTGGTGAAAACACCGAAACCATTCCCGAACTCCAGAATTGGACTTTCCTTATATGAATCTTATTCTCCGGACCATTCCGGATCCCATCCGAGACTCCGAACTACATTCGATCTCTTTACTCACTTTCCATATCTACTAAACAACATCGAATCCTTAAGTGTGTCTCCCTAGGGTTCATGAATTATGCAGACATGATCGAGGCTCTTCTTCGATCAATAACCAATAGAGGAATCTAGAAATTCATATGGCTCCCACATATTTCTATGATTACTTCGTGATCTAATGAACCATTTACATACGATACCAATTTCCCTTTGTCTCGTGATACTTTACTTATCCGAGGTCTGATCGTCGGTATCTCTGCATACCTAGTTCAACCTCGTTACCGATAAGTACTCTTTACTCATTCCTGTGATATGTGATCCCTTGTGAGCCAGTCACATGCTTGCAAGCTAATTGGATGACATTCCACCGAGACGGCCTAGAGTATATCTATTCGTCATATGGATGGACAAATCCCACTCTTGATCCATGTGCCTCAACACATACTTATGAACTCTCAATGCCACCTTTATAACCACCCAGTTATGAAATGGTGTTTGATGTCATCAAAGCATCCATCTGGTTATGGTGATTAACATGATCTCATGGTCGAAGGATTTAGGTTACTATGTATCTGAAAGCTTATAGAAAGTGAACTATTTAAAATGACTTGATCTTGTGCTACACTTATCTATAGGAGTAAGTCCATCACATCATTCTCCTAATGACATGACATTGTTGTTAATAACATCTCAATGTTCATGATCAGGAAACCATGATCATATATTAACCAACAAGCTAATTTAACAAGAGGCTTTACTAGGGAGTCTTACATGTTTACAAATCACACAAGTATTAATGTTTCCTGTTAATACAATTATAACATGGTATATAAACATTTATCATAAGTACGAAGATATGATAATAACCACTGTATTATTGCCTCTTGGGCATATCTCCAACATAAGGTTCCAGAACATCAAGAATATGTCTGAGACTCGATTTCGGCGGGAAAAGTTGCACCGAAACCAAATTGGGGAAATGAAAGAATTAGGCTATGGGAACACAAATTAAAGTATATCAAAAGCTTTTGCAATGAATCTATGGATCAAAACCTACCAAAACACACTCGTCGGGAGTTTTACAACTCGAAAGACGAATTTGGAGGTATTTTTGGGGATTTTTGAATTTATGCGGAAAAGACCAAATCAAAGAGAAATCTATGGATACCAAAGGCTATTGATACCACTTTATGATGGTATCAAAAGAACAAAAAAATTTGTGGATAATTTTGTGATATTTTGAAATTTCTCAAGAATTTTTTATGGCGGTGGATGATGAAGAAAACATCAAATCTGTGATAAATCTTGGCTCTAATGCCACATGATGAGGGTTAGCCTCTAGGGTGTACCCGATATTCACAATTATCATGTTATAAATCTTGGGAATAGCGTGGGAAAGGGGTAGCAGTAGTGGAATCGAAAACACACCACACCGAGAACATGATGAACTCTACACAAAACACAACACGATACTTGTCCAATTTCTCCCATCGATAGCCACCAGTCCAACATAATCCTCACAAGAAAAGATTAGGCTAAAGTGTTCCCTTGACCCCAATCGGAGAGGGATGAACACCTTGGGGATGGACTTGAAAACCAACTCACGATTACACAAGGTTGGGAGTTGCACAACTCAAAGATAAAAGTTGATTGATATATTGCAGACAAAGGCTCCCTTGGAAGGGAGATGAGACACAACTAGAAGATCCAAATTTCGATTCTAGTATTATCATCTATGTCTAAGGAATAGAGGTGAGCCATAGGTGATATTTTAGTGCAAGGCATAAGAAGGTAGGTAGGAAAGGATAAGGTAGGGTGGAAGCACAGGCCACGGGGACTCAAGGATGATGCCATGCATGGAAGCATGGAAGAGAACGAAGAAGAAGCATGCACATCTGCCCCATGGTCTACAGCCCAGTAAGCTCGGAGTTTCTGGCCCACTACTCCGAGACCGGAATATCTACCATCCATGAAATAAGACTCCGACTCATCTCGTGAAGTCCAAATGTTGCAAGATCCTAGAGCCAATCTGGAGTCTCTACCAAAAAAGGAGTCTCCGTCCCAAGATTCCTAGACCGGAGTCTCCGGTCCCACCACCCAGAGTATTCGACATATAAGTGATGGGCTTGCGCGCCTAAGAGTCGGGCCTCATCCCATGTACCCTCTTTGTGACCTAGCTTATGTACTCGTCAATGCAGACCTAACATGGTGATACATGGAAAACGTAACTATAATTTTTTATGTTCCATGCTTCTTTAGTATATCTACTTTGCTTTGCTTTGTCTCCACTTTGAGGTATTTTTATATGTTTTCTGGGACTAACCTATTAACAAGATGCCACAGTGTGAGTTGCCTTTTTCTTCTGTTTTTGGTTCCAGAAAAGGCAGAAAATCTATATTCTCAGAATTGGACGGGACAAAAGCCAAATTCAATATTTTACCGTGGGGAACACGGAGCCAGAGTACGAGCCATAGGAGATCCACCATGGTTCCACACCCCCTGGACACACGGGCCGGGCCCAGCCGCACCTGGGGGGGGGGTGCGGCCACCCCGGGTGCCTCCCTACCTCGCCTCTTCGCCTATAAGCAGCCCCCGATATCAAAACCCTATGTAACCGATAAATCTTCCACGAATCAGTCTATAGCCGCCGCCACCATCGTACCTAGATCGGGGGGGATCTAAAGCTCTTCCCAGCACCCTGCCGGAGGGGTGATCATCCCGGAGGTCTTCTTTATCACCATGCCAGCCTCTGGTATGAAGCGTGAGTAGTTCCACCTTGGACTACGGGTCCATGTAGTAGCTAGCTAGTTGTATCTCCTCCTTTGTGCTACCATGTTTAGATCTTGTGAGCTCTGTTCATGATCAAGATCATCTATTTGTTATCATGCATGTTATGTGTGCGGCGATTCGATGGATATTGAGATTACTATGTCAGATTGATTAATGGTTTTGTCTTATTGATTCTATCATGTGTGTGTTGTTTGTGATGTTGCATGCTCTCCGTTTCTAGTAGCTATCTTAGCCAAGTAGATGCTAGTGACTCCAAGAGGGAGTATTTATGATCGATAGTGGGTTCATGCCTCTATTTAATCTTGGGAAGTGACAGAAATCTCTAAGGTTGTAGATGTGCTATTGCTACTAGGGAGAAAACAATGGTCTCTTGTTTATGGAACAAGTGGATTGTTTACCTTACACACTTTGCTTAAAGCAGTTATCCGTTGCTTGCAACTTAATACTAGAGGGGGTTCGGATGATAACCTGAAGGTGGATTACTAGTCATAGATGCAGTTGGATGGCGGTCTATATATCTTGTTGTATTGCACAATAAAATCTCATAGGATCATGAATGTATAGTATTGCATTGTTATGTCTTGCTCTGCCCGCTGTAATTTGTTTACCTAGCATGCCATGTTTGTTTATCTTAAGGAGAGCACCTCTAGTGAACTATGGACCCCGGTCCAATCTTTACCATTGATACATCTTCCACTGTCACTATTTACTTTCTAAAAACCTCTATTATCTTCCACACCATACAATTAATCTTTTGTTTTTAGCAAACCAGTGAGATTGACAACCTCACTGTTCGTTGGGGCAAAGTCTTGAGTTTCTGTTGTGCAGATTTCCAAGTTGCTAGTAACACCTTTGAGTCCTTTCCTTCCTCCTACTGGTTCGATAACCTTGGTTTCTTACTAAGGGAAAACTTGCTTCTATGCTCATCATACCTTGCTCTTGGGGTTTCCCGATGAAGCTCTACAGTCAACTAAGCCACCATCAAGATTTTCTGGCACCGTTGTCGGGGAGGCTAAGGACGGCTTCACAAGGGGAGTCCTTCACAATCTTTCTCTTTACTTTGTTTTTGTTTTTGTTTTGCTTAGATTCTTTTACTTGTTTTGTTTGCCTGTTTTTATCAAAATATCCAAAAAAATAGTTTCGTTTGGTTTGCTTTTTCTTATAAAAAACACACAAAAATTAGTTCCTACTCTAGTTGTTGGTCTGTTATTGCCTTGCTTTGTCATGCTTTCTATCAATGGATGGTTTCTTTGAAACTAGTTCTTATTGGCAAGGTGGGTTCACGGAAGAACAATAGTATTATTATAAGGAACACCATTTTTCACCAAAATGGAAACACTTATGGGAACAAATTGATAAATTGAATACTATTGCTAGAGAGGTGTGTTCTACTTATAATGTTACTTATTGCTTTGATAAATCTTGTTGCTGTAGGAGGTATAAACACCTACCTTTTCAATGTGAGTATAATGATAATGTTACCATATCTTCTTATGTTAAAGGAAATTATGACTTTTATGATGTGGGACAAATTGAAGAATTTATTGCTTGGAAGGGTGCATTTGAACTTGCTAGTTTGCTTGAAAATACTGATGATTCACCTTATGAATATGAGGTTTATGATATACTTAAATTTTGCTTTGATAATTACAAGGAATAAATGGCTATATTCTTGAACATTTTAATAGATGCTTTCCACAAAGGGAAGAGACTAATGCCTTGCAGGAGCCTATGGAAGAAGAAATTGCAGAAACAGGAAGCTCATTAGATGAAAAAGAGGAGGATGAATGTTATGCTCCCGTGGATTCTTTTGAAATATCTACTATGGGTAAAACTTGTGATGATGTTCCTATGCCTGTTACCTATATTAGTGAACATGATTGGGAAAAGGACACTACTTTTGATATTGAAAATCTCTTTGGTACCAATTATGAAAATTCTATTGCCTATGATGATACTTTATCTCCAATTTATGATGATTACAATGATGAATATGATATTTTTAGTCCACATACTATTGAGGAGAAAATTAATTATGATTACAATATGTCTCCTATATTTGATGATTATGGTGATGAGAATAATAATGATAGCTACTTTATTGAATTTGCTCCCACTACAATTAATAAGAATGACTATTCTTATGTGGATAGCAATATTTATTATATGCATGTGGCTCATGGTAAGAATGTCTTATGTGGTAGTTATATTGTTAATTTTATTCATGTTGTTACTGAAAGTTATTATGAGACAGGGAAACATGGTTTTATGCATCTCAATAATATTAATTTTCCCCTCTCTTTATGTTGAAATTTTTGAAGTTGCACTTGTTTTGCTTTCCTATGATTATTGCTTTGTGATTTCATGACTTGTTTATTTACAAGATTCCTGTGCATAGGAAGTGGGTTAGAATTAAATGTGTTTTCAATTTGCTTCTTGATGTTCTCTTTACTTTAATTCATATTTCTTATGTGAGCATCTTCTCAAACTATCATGCCTAACTTAAAGGCGTTAAATAAAAGTACTTCTTAGGAGATAACCCAATAGTTTTCTTGAGTCTTGGAAGTTATTACCTCTGTAATGACCTCTCCTTATCCTTTTTATTTTCTTTTTGTGCCAAGAATAACCTCTAATGAGAGGGAAGTAAGATTTGGGGAGTTGCTGTCCTGAAACAGATTTTTGTGCTCCACTGTAAAAAATCATGTAAAATATCTATAAGTCTTATTGATCTGTAATTTTCTAAATAAATACCCCATGTTGTTAGCTAACTTCTTTTAGTTCAACACTTTTTTATTTGAACAACAGAAGGTCTTCGAAAAAATCAGTTTCTACCTGCTGGTCTGTTTTGACAGATTTCTGCCATTATTTGCATTTGCTTCTTATTGATCCCTTTTGGGGTTCTTTTTGGGAAATTGAGATTTTTGAGGGAATTGCTACAGTATCTTGGTTATTTAGTGAGAGTTTTTCTGTTTTGAAACTAAACCTCAAAGGTCTATTATCTTTTGAATACACTAATGTTGCTAATGAAGATTGTGTGAAGTTTTCTATTAAGGAAATTTGCAGGTGTAGAGAAATAAGTATGTAATGAGATGAAGAATGGAAAAAAGCTCAAGCTTGGGGATGCCACCATGTGTCACCATCATAAATATTCAAGAGGTACAAGCGTCAAAGCGTGGGGAAGCCTAAGGCATCCCCTTCTTCATCAATAAAAATCTCAGGTCTTTCTAGACACTTCGTTTTTATTGTTTCATGCACAGTTGTGTTGTTCTTGGAGCGTCTTAATTTTCATTTTTGGTTTTAGTTTGATTAGTTTGCTCGAATAAAGTTGAAAGGATACAAATGTCGCCTAGAGGGGGGGGTTGAATAGGCGATTAAAACTTTTCCTAGAGTGGCTCAACAAAGGCGGAACAAAACTAGTGTTTACTTTGTAAAGCACAACCTAGAAACAACTAAGGTTTACCTATGTGCACCAACAACTTATGCTAAGCAATACAAGCAACAAAGTGATAGCAAGATATATAGTACTTCAAGCACGAAGGCTATCACAATGTAAAGTGCATAAGTAAAGAGCTCGGGTATAGAGATAACCGAGGCACGCGGGGACATCGATATTTTACCGAGTTCCTCCCAACATGGAGTACATCTCGTTTGGAGAGGGGGTGGTATCAAACCACCAACGCCACAAAATGCCTCCCTTATTCTTCGGTGAATCTCACCCCAATGGGATCGATCCACGCTTCCACTATCGGTGCACTTGTCGGTGGCAACCGGAACCTCTCACAAGGTTGGGGCACAACTCCACAACTAATTGGAGGCTCCCAACAAATGCCACAAAAGGCCTCAACAAATGCCACCAAGGCTATAATGCCACCAAGTCCACAAAACCGTCTAGGGTTTCAAGAACCCAAGAGGGACAAGCTCCAATGAGCAATTCAAACCAAATCCTCCGAGGAGGACTCAAACCGACGCAACAAATGCAAATGGCAAGAACACCACAAAGATGCTCAAATCCCTCACTCTCAAGTTTCAACAAAGATACTAAAGCTATTGGGGGAACAAGAGAGGAGGAATCAAAGAGAGACATAAAATCCCCCAAAATCTAGATCCCCAAAGATACACTCACAAAGAGATCTTTTGGTTTGGTAAAAACGTAGATCTAGATCTCCTCCAATAACCCCTCAAATATTTGCAAGAATCAATGGAGGGGTGTGTAGAAATCAAGCTTAAAGAGTAGAGCAAATGGGGGAAAATCTTGGGGAAGAAAAGAAGGAAGAAGTAACCCTAAATAAAAAGGACAAAAGACTTATATAGAGCTAGCCAAAATATGGCCGTTAGGGTGTTTTTCTGGACGGCCCGGTATTACCGGATTTAACCGGTAGTACCGGACCAAACGGACAAAAAGTGCCAGGCAGAGGGAGCAGCGCATGCGAGAGTACGGGCGCGCTGCAGCGAAGCGCGGCTAGGCGGTGTGGGGCTGTCGCATGCAGAGCAGCAGACAACGTAGCGTGCAGAAGGGGCAGGCGGGGCCACGCGCGGCAGCAGCTGCAGCGGGCCCTGCAAGAAGGCGAGCCAGGAAGCCGCATGCAGCGCGGCAGCAGCAGATGCGTGCATGAAGCAGCGGGAGCAGCAAACGCAGCGCAACAGGCGGGGCCACAGGAGGCGGTCAGCGCATGCGTAGCTGCGCGCGCGGGCGAGCGCGAGATCTGCGGCGCGGGCGCGTGGGCCAGGAAGCGGGTCAACGCGCAAAGACGGGAAGGGCTGCGCGGTAGTAAGAACTGGATCTGAAAAATATCTAGGATAGAAAAACTGGGCCGGCCGGTAGTACCGGCCCACCCGGGCGGTACTACCGGGCTGGCCGGTACTACCGTAAATAGGTACCTAGCGAGGCAGAAAGAAAACGGCCCGTTTTCAGGCCCGGGCGGTAGTACCGGCCTGTCCGGGCGGTACTACCGCTTGGCCCAGAAAACAGACAAACAGATAAATATTTAAACGGCAATAACTTTTGACTGGAAGCTCCGATTGACCCGATTTAAATTGTGTTGGATAGAGGACGACAAGGGCTTCCCAATAAAAATATTTATTATCACCAAGTGAGAAAGTATCAAGTAGAATAATGTGGTATACCCCACTTGGTGAGAAATCGAAAAGCCGCATAAATCAAAATCGCAACAAGATATATATGGGAGATCCAATTTTTATGAACAAGATCTTGTTATGGAGATTACCACAAGCTCTATATCCTCACATGGATAAGACCAAATAACAACCAAATATGATGATGCAAGTATGCAAAGGTTTGAGCTCTCTCCGAACGATGTGACCAAATTACTCATACGAGAGCCCCTCTTGATAGTACGGTTATCTATCCTAAACCCGGTCTCCTACACACAACAAGAGACCGGCAAAAGGGAAAACCTATCAAGATTATACCTTTGCCTTGAGCATTCCACTTGAGCTCGATGTAGACGATCTTGCTCTTCTCAATATGGAACGCCTTTCTTAATTCCTCATCATCGACCTCGCATATTGAGCTTGCCCAACATATCTTCTTTGCATTTCATCGACCTTGAAGCCAACACATGCTCCAAGCGATGCCAATGGACAAATCCTACAAGTATAACTTAATACACACATTAGTCATTGTCATTAATTACCAAAACCACACATGGGGGCCCAACATGTTCTTTCAATCTCCCCCATTTTGGTAATTGATGACGATCCCTTTAAGAGGGTTTATATAAGGAATATTAATGAATAAAATGGTAATACCAATATCAAATACTACAAAAGTATGTGATATTGGTACCACCACCATATATAGAGCAAACTCCCCCACAATCTATGCATGTGTGATGAACTTGAATTTCATTGCATATATTGCCAATCATTATCATTGGTGGAGTTTCCTCTATATATACCACATGCTAAGCAACAACAAAGATGCAAGAGCATGAGAAGCAAATGCACAAGAACAAACTCAATGCTTAAACCAACTTCTCTTAAACCCTCTAAAACTTCTCCCCCATTGGCATCGATTGCCGAAATGGGTGACAAGTTCTAGAAGGCAAATATAGTAACAATTCCTCCAAAGGTGTGCCTTCGCACATATCCAATAATGAATACTTGGGAGGGAGTAGAACTATATCGAAGACCCGAAGATTGCAAAAATAAAGTCAAATGATGCAAGCAACTACAAGGTCCGACAAACCAATTGAAAACAACAAATGAGTTCAAATGGAACCTACAAGATATTATGATATGAGCAAGAGAGTGCTTTAAATAACAAATAGAGAAGCTCCCCAAGATTTGTGCACTATTCAACATAAATGCATTAGAATACATATTGCACAAATATGGAATCCTCGCTCCCCCATAAGTATTTAAAACACAACAAACGAGAAAGAAGACAAATGTGCATTATTAGATGAATTAGATGAGCTCCCCAAAGATAATGCACCAATTATGATAATTGTATTTGGGATCAAGGTGCATAATCATGGAATCCTCACTCATCCAAGTTCATTTAACAATACAAGGCATGAGAAAATAACTATGAGTGCCCAAAGATGCAAACAAGAGAAACAAACATCTTCTCCCACTGCCTCCCGCTAAGAGTCGAGCATGCGAGTCTGGCTTGCTCCTCTTCCCTGCCCGGCTACGCTGCGGGCTGATGTAGCGAAGGGAGTACAACGGGGGATCCCCTTGTACATTTTAGGAGTAGATCAAGTCCTTTGTCTATTTCATGCCTAGGTTTTGTTGTATTTGGCATTATGCCGTTTGTCTGGAGTGAGTCATCATCACAGGAGAGTAGGGGTCGACGATTTTTAATGGCGGGATTTCTGCTGGTTCTTCTCGTGAGCTAGTACCACGCCGACAATGAGTCATTGACATCTTCTTCAAAGCTCGTCCGGATCCCTATGCTAGAAGGAACCATCTCCCTCATCTTCTTCTCGCAAGATTGAAGATTTCAAGATTCAAAGAAGACTAGAAGTTCTAGATCAGGTTCATGCTTACTCATGGTGGCTTATTTGGAGAGGCCTAGACAACTGCACATGCGGTTGTTGGCTGGCTATCGCAAGTAACGGTCGACGATGTTCAATGGCATGATTTCTACTGGTTTTTTTTGTGAGCTAGTACCACGCTGACAATGATTCATCGACATCTCCTTGAAAGCTTGTCCAGATACCTGCGCTAGAAGGAACCATCTCTCTCATCTTCTTCTGGCAGGATTACAGATTTCAAGATTCAAAGAAGACTAGAAGTTCTAGATCAGGTCCATGCTTACTCATGGTGGATTATTTAGAGAGGCCTAGACAACTACAACTGTGGTTGTTGGTTGCATGTCTCTAAGTTGCTGCTGGATCTGTTGACTGATGGGTGGCCTTTTCCAGCTCATCCTCACAGAATCTGGAGCAGGTCTGCACTGCTCACTTGGGGATCTTTTCCTCAGTGATGGATGGGTTGTCTCAAACGTTTCGGTGACATATCAGGCCGAGTGGCGTCCTCGGATGGGTATAGTTTGATCCAACCACAATTTCGAACCATGTGGGATCATGCCAATGTGGAGGCTCTGCTTCTTCTGCTCGGAAACCAAAGTTGAGTGCCTTGGCAGCCTTGCCGGTCCAAGTGGCCTTGTCCCTAGCAACGACAAGGTGGACCCCGTGAATAATGATGGACTTAATCGTGTTTCTAGTTTTTAGTTTAAGGTCCTATGTGTAAGTGCCTAGGGACCTATTAGTAATTTCTTTTATGAGCTATATTATATTGTAATATATCATGTATTACTGCTTCCAAATTAATACAACTATGATTCCTTGGGGCCCTTCTTTGTCAAGAAAGCATAGATGACACTTTGGACTACGTATATTTTACCTCACAAATATTGATGAACTTTATATTTTACCTCACAATTGTGAGGTTGTGACATATATTATACAATTTAGTGGAAATTCTATGAGCATGCTGAATCTAGGCTTTTAACGCGCTTTGGTTCCAATTTAACATTTCGCCGGTTCTACTAGATAGGAACATGTTAGGTCGACATGGCGTGTTCCCAATGTATAAAGCTTGGATATTCTAAAATATATATCCCTCTCTTCTCTATCTATTCCAAACCATATGGCATCATGCGGATGTCGAGGCCCTGCTTCTTCTGCTTGGAGGCCAAAGCTGAGTGCCATGGCAGCCTTGCCATCCAAAGTGGCTCCATCCTCGGCAATGTGGATCCCGAGCATAACGATAGACTTAATCGTGTTTCTAGTTTTTAGATCAAGGTCCTTTTTTTATGTGTCTAGGGGCCGATTTGTAATTTATCTTATGAGTTGGATCATGTTATAATCTATTATGTATTACTGCTTCGAAATTAATGCAGCAACAGTTCCTTCTGGACCCTTCTTTGTTAAAAAAAAACATAGAGGACACTTTGGACCGCATATTTTTTACTTCAAAAATATTGACGAACTTCACTTTTTACCTATCATTTGTGCATTTGCGGCACATATTATCCCGTTTAGTGAAAATTCTATCGAATGAAACTCGCTTTGGTTCCATTTTAACATTTTGCCAATTCTGCTATTTAGGACCGACATGCTAGGTCAAAGTGGCGTGTTTCCTATTGTGCAAAGCTTGGATATCCTGGAATCTACATTCCTCTCTTCTCTATCTATCCCGTACCTCGTCGTCCGATATCCTAGAATTTTTATTATCACCTCACATTTTGCTCAACGGATATGCAGGGTCTATGTTATAATCGCGACAAGCAAATAACGAAGAACATAAAGAAAATCACAGCAAGGAGACATAGATTTAACATGAAAAACCTCTCCAACAAAGAGAGAAAAAAAATCTCAGGCATCAGCTTGCGAAACTTCACTATACCGAAGAGTATTTACAAACGGCGGGGATTTTTAAAGATGCAACTTATCCCAACCAACGGCTCACGAGAGGTTTATATAGCGGTGGAAACATATGTCAAAAGTTAGCCTTCTTAATGAATTGGATCATACTTCAAGACTCTAAAGTTTATTAGCAGGGGTAATTGGAACTGATTTTCACAAATAGGATAATTGGTGCACAAATGCATACCTTAGGGAGCAGAATTACACTGGACGAAATGCATATACAATAGTATAATGTTTGATGAGCAGTATTTATTACCAAATCAGGTCACGGAGGACGTGCTAATTAATCGCAACGCGATATGATCGCCACTAATTAATCGGCCGGACAGTAATTTCGCGATTGCCAATCCCGAAGATCGAGGAGGTAAATGATACGTACTAATTGGATACATCTCCATAGTTGGCTGCCTACACCGGCGGCAACGACTCATTCGACGACTCCGGCACCTCTTCTGTCGCCGCCGCCTTCAGTGTTAGCATTACCGGCGGCTTGATCACGTAGCGGCACACCGGGCACGTCCGGTGCGACTGCAGCCACATGTCGACGCATTCCACGTGGAAGATGTGCCTGCACTCCAGCTGCCGCACCATCTCGCCGCCCTGCACGTCCTCCAGGCACACCGGGCACATCACCCAGCGCGCTGTGGCCTCCTGGTTGCCGCCGCCGCCGCTCTCGAGCGGCCCCACGTACGCGAACGCCGGCGGCAGCGGCACGTTCGCGGGCAAGACGCATGCGCACCCTGGCGCCCGTGCCCGGCCAGGCGTGGCCGTGAGAGCGAGCAGAGCGCTCGCTGGCCTCCCCCTCCCACGAACGCATGTCTTGGGAGCGAGGTAGCCAATGACGCCGAGGAGCAGCGCGGCCAGGGTGGCGACGGCGCACGCCTGCCAGACGGCGATGGAGGAGGAACCGACGAGCGCACAGAAGATGAAGATGGAAACGCAGACGACGGCGATGGCGTAGAAGACGCGGTATGCGTTGACGACGGCGTAGTCGCCGTCGCCGTCGGTGGAGTTCGCTGACATCCTCGGATACAGATTCAGCATGACTGCCGGGTTGAAGGCCTCGAGAGTAATTGGCGCTCGTAATTAGTAGGTTTCCTGCCAAAACGTATGAGTATATAAAAGTGGTGCTCTCGTATGTGGTTTTGGCGTCTCACAGCAGCTGTTACGTGAATTGATAAAAGAATGGTTAAGCGAGTAATATTCGCCTAATCACTTATTTTTGCTGGTAATAGTCGTCTAATCACTACCTCGTGGCCGGATCGAAAATGACGGCGTTGCCTTGACGTGTGCACTCGGTGGCGTTCAGTTCGGATGCAAGGTACGGAATTTACACGGATCATATTAATTTTATTTTTTTGCACCAGGTTTGGACGTTGCGTGGCAAGTACGACCGCACGAGACGAGCTTAATTTTTCGGTCTCGGTTGGGCGATTGATATATCAGAGGAGGTAACGTACGCAAGGCCGATGGGCGATGGGTGGACCCGGAGTACTTGGGCAGCCGGGCAAACACATACTCACTCCGTTTAAAAAATATACTAATATGTTTTAGATTTGTGAAGGTAATGTATCTAAACATCTTTTAGTTTAGTGTGTAAATTTGAAGAGAATCTTTTTAAACATACATATTAAAAGCTGTCTAGATATATTATCTTTACCAAGCTAATATATCTTATAATATGAAATGGAGGGAGTATAAAAGATTAATCCTTTTTTAGGGCATTTGATAAAAAAAACGGTGCTCAAGCATGTCCATCCTCGTCTCTTTTTTTCCAGGGACACATCTGGCCTCTGCATCAATATTATCGTGTTCTGTTGTTTATTAAGCAAGTTCACAAATTATTATAACTAGGAAAACATACTTGTGCGTTGTATCAGGATAAACAAAAACTAAAGCACTCGGACCAGCACTCGGACCAACTATCGCATTTCTATTTTGTATCATCATCCTTGATGCCACTTTTAGCCCGACCATCATGTACACTCAGACACCATCATACATACCAGAGCTATGTGTCGTCACTGGAATGAGGGAGACACGAGAGCCCCCACCAAGGCTTCGCCCTGCGACGCTCTCCGACGGCGGTGAGGGAAGGAACGAGGAGGGGAGGGGCGGCGGCGCGCAAGGGTTAGGTTCTCTTGCCCGCTCGCGGGAGCGGATAGAGCGAACTGGCCTAGTGTGTCATCCAATCGCTACCTCTAGTTCATCCCTCTCCTCGTAGGCCTTTACCTTCCTAAATTTGCCCGATACAATATATAGTTTTTCGTCTAATCAAAAAAATGCACAGGCTGCATGCATGCTTGTGTGGAATGCTACAATTTTTCGGGCTAGACACGGTACTCTTATTTAATGTACTATATTGCTCTTGACTGGGCACCTCTTCGATCGGCTCCTCCTTCAATTATGCACTATCCAAATCCAATCTATCATGCACCATCCTAACTCCCCCAACATAATTTCTTGGGTACTCTGTGTGTCTTCCTTTTCAATCATGCCCCACATGCAAGGTCCATAATCTCGTTTACTTACAGATGACTTCCATCATACAATTTCTTCAATCATGCATCATGCGTCATATAATTCCTTGCTGAGTTGCTGATACTCTAAACAACTGCCCGTATATGAACCGGTGCAGCTTGCTGTTTAGAAGCGAGGTGGACTAAACATAATCGTACCAGGTTTGAAAGTTGCTGCCTAGAGAGTCCATTGAACGTACAGGAAAACTTTATACATAAGAAAAGGCTAAATGACCAACAAAGTAACAGAGTGGGCCAAGAGTGCATGGGCTCACAGAGGAGGCACACATCACGCGGGCAAAGAACGCAGAGAAGCGGCCGCCGCACAGGAGAAAAGACGAGGTGGGCCGGTGTATTTTCTTCCCAACCGGTATACAATGGCATTAGATCATTATATGTTAGTTTGGTGGAAGGGTAAAACGGCCTAAAAAAGAGTTGGACCGGCAGAAACACTCCGTCCTTTATTATTAGGTATAGATTAATAGGTTACACAAAGTCAACACGTGCATCAAAACCATCCTAACAAAAGCAGTATCATGAAGCGCCTTCACATCAACATGCAAAACGTTTATCAACAGAGGCCGTGTGACTGTTTCTGAAACACAACAATAATAGACAATCGAAAGTCAATAGCTAATTAATTAAGCAGGTCTACAAGAAATGTTCGCACACAGGATTACAAAGTAACATAGTACATAGGTCTAGACCATAATTATTACAATATATGAAGGCACACACCCGAAACACAATCTGATTAACAAAGTTTTGATGCAACACTCGAGAACTACTTCTTCAACAGATGAAATGGAAGAACGTCGTCATAGGTCATATGAACAACGACACATGTCCACTGTGGTGTCGAGCCAAGTGATCAGTCACCTCCTCCGATTCTTCTAAACCTTCATGAAACGCGCCTTGATCGTCTATGACGGCTTTGTTGGGGGAAATCTGCAAGTTTGACTTGGATGTGTTTGAGCTCATCCATATGATCATCACCTCCCTTCATTTCCATTCATGTGCTCCATTTATCGATATTTTTGGTCAAGTCAAAGGTGCTAGACACACGTACATATGCGCTGATGTGATGCATGACGTAGTAGATATCCATAATATCACTATGGAAAGAATTGTGATTCGGTTGCTGCACGCAAGAGAATGATTCTCTGACGCAGAAGCCTGGCAAGTTGTCCCTACCTTTCCTTTTGTTAATCTTAAGTATGTGTCCTCCATGGGCATGGAAGTGGAAGAGAGCTTCATCCATATCCTCGCGTATTAATATGTAGTATTTCTTCTTTCTTCTCGATGAATCCATGATGTAAGCTTGGCAAGTCTGTGGGTGCATAACGATGAGAATATGGTGATTGCTGCACAAACAGTTCAACAAACCAATCATATAATGAAAAATATATATGATGAAAGCATATCTTAATTATCTTAGATGACAAATATATATAATGACTTAACGGGGGAGAGTGAGGAAGGAGAATTATGTTCTTATCCTTATAGGTAAGGAGAAATTCTAAAAGGTACTTCCTTGCCACTTGGCGGCCCTCTAGTTCCTTCAAGCTGTTCTCGTTGAATTCCACCACCGCGACGTTTTTGTCGTCCTTGGTGCTAACGGTGACACGTGCCATATGGAGCGCCCATAGGCTGAGAAAGATACTATCCGGGGGCTTTAGGTGCATCATCTTGAAGATATCATCGCAACGTATGTAGAACTTGTCCACAGGGAATGTAGTGTTCCAATGAATACCCGACGATGGCACGCGCAGAGGAAAGACTGGGAGGAGGTGTCCTGACTTCAATGCTGATCTATCCTTTTTGAGAACCGTGTCATTTAGAATTCTTAGTTCCATATTGGCGTTGTTGTATCTATCAGGCGAAAATATGCTTTGTCTGGCTACATGCATGATCGCCTTTTTCTGTAGATGACCCTCTGATTTGCCTCATCTAGCGGGGCAACAATACGGTTGCTTAGGAGTTGGCTGTCTGGTGCTGCTGGCCTTGGGCACCTTGGCATATTTTGGCTGTTTCTTGTGCTTCTTCGTCTTTTCTAGTACCGGATGACTTACCATTTCTCCCTTGGCAACATTCTGAAACATGTTTGTACTGATGATCTTGTCCCGCTGGGTGTCCTGCTGGGTGTACTGCTATGGTGTATGATCATCAAACAGAATCTTTGCACAAGTTTTAACACGTTCAGTTGCTGGTACTTCGGGTGGGAAGAGAAATTCTGGTTGTGATGGTACTTCGGGCTGGGAGAGAAATTCCGGTTGGGATGATGGTGCTTCAGGTAGGAATGGTGGTCCTTGTGGTTGGTAAATGCCAGCTACAAGCATATCGATGGGACCCAAGCATGTATACACATTATCCTCGTACAGGGGCAAAGCTCCTATTAGGGGAAAGTAGGGCAACCTCCCTACCTTGATTTTTGGAGAAAACATTTAGATACGCATATTTTTTCTAAACAGTTTGAGTGGTCATACTCTAAAAATGGATTTCATATAAGAAAGTTATGCTTGTTTTAGTTAACATTGCGCAAAACTTATTACGAAGTAAAATAAGGACTAGGTATAGTCTAGTTTTAAACCAAATCTTTCTCTTTGCAATCACTAATTCTCAATCTAATAAAAATCAACTCTAAACAATGTCCTAGATAAGATATTTAAGGAGGCCCTGAGAGTATTTTTGGCACCTTATGTCATGTGGCCAAAACCAACTCTTATTATATGGCGGTTTATGTTTTATGTTTGTACTTTGGTTTAGTATTGATAAAAATTCTAATTCATGCTTTCTCAATTAGAGAAATGACGGTTTAGATCCCTCCTAAATATGTGAATTTGCACAAAAAATAAGATCACAATCCTAAGTATGGACAAAATGGTAACAAAAAATGAGTGAAAAGTCATTAAAAGCGAGAAGACACTAGGTCACTATTGATTATTTCGGCGTGTGGACACATTCTATTTTCTATAAAATCTACTACAACTGATTTTGACCATTGATTTGATGAATTGTCGTAAGATTTTTGTTAGAAATTTTTTTCTTGCCTGAAATGACCCATTTTATAGTTCAATGTGAATAAGGTTCCTTGACTTACAGAGATTTATCACGGGGATCTATATTATTATGAGCATGAGCTTATATAAGATAACCTTGAGATATTATTTATTCATATGCGGAGAATTAAAGACTTCAGAGATGATCTTAATATTTGAATGATATATACATCATGTTTCATATCGCGTATCGCCTTGTTGATTTGGCATTGCTTTTACTGGTGGAAACAATAATAGTTGAAAGGGATTTCTCGATGACAAAGGTCATCAAGACCGAGTTCGTATTTACTTTTTTGGAGTTGTCCTACCTTGGATTTTTCCGTCCTATGCCACTGTCCTCGTTGTTGTCAACTATTGTCTTACAACAGGTCATTAGCATGATGTATTGTAGGCTGGGAAAAGCTGTTGCTAGGGCCTGCGGGGTCACTCTGATCCAAAGGAGATGACATCACTAGAGTTTTCCTCGACACTACTGGCGGCGTTATCTGTTGCTGCTACTACTCAAACGAATGTATGCCTTCAGGTACTCCAGCATACAACCACCCATTGCACCGTGAGAGGTTCATGTGGGAGTCTGCATTGAGAGGTTAAATCTGAGGATTGATCTCCTCAAAACCATCATGGACCACATGATCATTAACCCGAAGGACGTTGGTTGCCATTTTTTGATTGTGTAGTTGGTTCTGATTAGGTTGAATGACTCGACCTAACGCAACGTCCTTCAACTCACCATTCACCATTGTCAGGAGAGTGCGCGAAGTGTCCTCCCGTGAAACATGCATGTACTTAGCTAGAGAGGTCCAAACAAATAAAGAATAATGACGCAATTAATTTGTTGAGCATGTGCGACGCTTACCGTTAGAGCGTCTAGGTCAGCCCTTGGCAACGCCCTAGTGCCACAAGAGACGGATGGGCTGCTATGATGAGTTGGCCGGGCGAAATCTCTCCATCGATACTAGAATTAGCATTTGACACAGTAACACGTTGTTGGGAAAATTGTGGCATTGGTCTTACACAGTGTCCGTCTACCCAAGCTTGGAATGCTTTCGTATAGACAACCTTGAGGCTACCGGCTCCTTGTAGTACTGCTTTTCTGCTTTGTCTTTGGACTCGGCATCGGGCTGGGCATTTTCTGCTTTCAATTGAGCCTTAAGTTTGTCTTTCATCTTTTCATACCTCGTCGAATCCATACCCGACTTCAGTGGTAGAGCTACATGTACTTTATGTGGTCAAGCGACATCATAAAAAAATTCTAAGCATAGCTAAGTACATCCATTTTGACCCCAAATGTACTGATTAATGACCACACTAGTCTCATATGTCCTTCGTTTTGAGATATTGACATCACTTGTTGCCAATCTCAGCTCCGCCACTGCCTGACTTCTCGCCTTTTCTACAGTCGCGCCTCTCATCTCTGGTTAAAGTGTTGGGATAGTGCACCTTCCATTTTGCACCTACGCCAACGCCGACCATAGGGCCAGTTTTCGGCTTCTCGTGTACTTCCTTACCCATGGTTATGTTGTTCGCCCGGTTAAGAGGGGTGTCCCACATGTGCTCGTATGACGACTCTGGCCCTACGAGCTTTCAGCAGCAACGAGAGCGTTCTGCTTTTTTTGCAAAAGGATTGTGTGAAATACGTTTACACAAAATATTTTTCTACCAAGGGATTGTGTGAGAAGAACGGTTACAGAAATAAAATGATTATCTACTAAATTTCTTACCAGTTCTTTAATAAGGATTTTTGTCTTATCATATGTTTTAAATATCTTTAACTCTTTATCATATGTTAAGCGGGCCCTGACGAAGTCATGTTCACGTGGGTTGATGAACACATCCTATGGGTTGTTGCCATTGGCCTCCTTTCATCCCCCTTTTCCATATTTTCTGCATCCCTTTATAACTACAGCTTCCAAGTCTATGGTCACATATGAGCTGCTTATGCACCTCCTTTCCATGGTCCTCAAATGCCTTTGCTGAAGTGGTCCCAACTAATCCTTGAAAAGTTTCCAATCTTTTTCCTTAATTTCCGCCATTCTGCAACAATCTTGAAGTATTCTGTATTATTAGAAAGTTTTTCTTTTAGCTTTGATCTCTAGTTACTTAGGGCCTTTCTGCACTTGTGGATGGCCATCCTGTTAATTAGCTTCTTCAGCTTATCATTGGGCTTCAGAGGGAACACGAATCTTGTGTGTACCTTCATAAGGAGAAGATTAAGGATCCGCCGATTCACCTTCGCCCTTAAGTTGCATGTGTTGATGTTGATGGTATCTCGTACTATGTAACCAATGTCATTGCCGTAGGTGGCTCTAGTGATTTCTGGAATTGCAGGGTCACCCTTATTGTCCACTTTTGTTACCACAAGTGTTTTGGTGCCCAACTTGTTTTTGCCCTTGCCCTGTTGAGTCTTACCGGCTGGATCTACATCATTTCTGGATTCTGGAGGATCACCGGTTTCTTTGGCGCCAGTGTCGGTATTGTTTTTGTCATCCGAACTATCACTTATATAGCCTCCCCCTCCATTTTTGGTAAATCCTCACCCTGCCTATCTATGTACAAGTCTTATGTATATCCACGATTCGCTGTTCCTATTCTTTCATCCTCCTCGCTGTCATGGGGCGTCTGAGAGGAAATAGAGCGCATGGCGGGGTCATATTCTCTAGACATATTTGCACTACAAAATGAAAGATCACACCGTTAGATAATACAATATATCTACAAAAAAACTATGTACAAATTTCAAACAAAATTTTGGCATGACCTTTACTAAAAGTAAGATATATGACTGCCATTTACGAAATGGAAATTAATCGACATTTTGTTTAAAATTATGGCAAATCTAGTATATTCCATGCAAATACAAACATAACAAACCCGAAGGTTGCCTCATCCACACACAATCGAGAAAACCCGAAGGTTGCTACATCCACACACAATCGAGCAAACCCGAAGGTTGCCTCATCCACACAAAATCGAGAAAACCCGAAGGTTGCCACATCATATCCATAGATATCACCATTTGCAAATTCACAAATTCACCACTTTTAATTTATACCATTTGCAAATCCACCAATATTCACATGTAGCACACAAATATTCATCAATAATTGAAGTGGCAACAATAGCTTTGCTCACCTGCGGGGATGGTGGCGGCTAAGCTAGGCTGGGGCAGGACAGGGCTGGACTAGGGCGTGCCTTGGCCGGCTGTGGAGGGGCTCGTCCGACGTTGGTAGGACTGCGAGAGGCAATGTCGCACCGTGGGGACGATGGATCCGTCGTGGCGAGGAAGCAGAGACGATGGGGTTTCCGTGGACCAGTGCGGGGCGGGGATGGTTGTAACGGGGCTAGGACGGGGCTTGACCGGGACGGGGAAGCACGGGAGGGGGCAGCGGCGATTCCGGGGGAACGAGTGGGAAGGTGTGTGTGTGGTGCAGGGGAACGGAAAGAGAGGAACCACCACATGGGGCAGCGATGCCTCTAAAATTTTCGATATCACAACGGTGGCAACTAAAATTTCCCAGATGCCACCACTAAACAGTAGTTGAGGCATTCAAAGTATTTTGGATGCTGCCACTAAACTGTAGTTCAGGTGTTCAAATTATAGAGGACGCTTCCTGACGAGGGTAAGACTCGTCAATGTCCATTGTTATGGACTTGACTTTTGGAGAAGAAGGGGACGCTGGAGATCATGGAACGACTAACAGACAAGCAACACAGGACAAAGGATTTACCCAGGTTCAGGACCCGGGAGGGAAAACCCTACTCCTGCTTGTCTACTCTCGATTGATGGCAAAGCCAAAGGTTACAGAGGTGCGCAGATTATATCTAGTGAGGTGTGTGCTAGATTATGAGGTGTCTAGATCTATTGTGGCGTATGTTGTGGAGGTAGAGCGGTTACCCCCTCGTTGGACCCTCCTAGCCTTGATATATGGGGAGGCTAGGTCTCAGGTACCAATATGAGTTGGTTATAAGTTAGATTCAAACTCTAGTCTTGAGTTTTCCTTGTCTTGAGCTCTTAGAGTCCGTGTCCATATGGGCTTCGTAGCAGCCAAACCGTCATAGGCGTCCTGGATCTTGGAAGGTCATCGAGTGGACCGTTTGTTGGGCTGCACCATGTAGACTGTAGTCGGGTACCCGTAGGGTATACCCATGTCAGTAGCCTCCGAGTGTCCATCTGAATCGTAGATTTGGGTAGAGACTTAGTTTTCTTGAATCTTGCATTTGGTTGTCAAAGTCGATAGTTGTATCGAGTGCGAAGTACTTCACCCAGAAGTTTATCGGGTTAGCAAAATTTGTAGCCGTTCATAGGGATGATGGTAAACTTTCCTAGTGCGCTCGACGGATCAGGACCAGTTAATTTCTCTTGGGCAAAAAAATGTCACATACTCAAACTCGAGTCCTCATATTCGAATTCAGAAATTGCTGGCGTAGTTCGACTCATGCCATGGAGGCCTTAATGAGCCAAACTCCAGTTGATAAGTATGTACCCAACGCGTTCGTCAGGATTTTCATCACGCATGTAGGCATGGTATTTATCTAGTAGAGCACAACAGATGCGGTTGCGAGGCCATCAAATTGTATCTGTAGGCCTTATATTTATGTCATAGACGCAACATCCAAAGTTTTATCACCACGAAGGTGTTTCGGGTGGCCAAGGAGACGTTGTCTCTGAACTTGACATTTGAATGTAAGTGGGCAGAGTCTCCAATAAGTTCGATTGTTGTAAGCGAGTCGACATTGTGGACGAAGTCGACACAACTGACGGTATTGTGACTCTTTTGATTTTCTATAGGGTGCGTGACCAGCGCTCCCTATGGGAGTAGCCCCCGTGTGTCTGTTCGAGTCGTAGATTCGAGCAGAGACTTGTAGTCGTCAGTTGCGTAGGAACAACGATCCAGAAGTTCTTTGGATGATCTTGAAAATGTAGTCAACGCTGACACTTTTTCGAATGCGTGACCAGCGCTCCCTATGGGAGTAGCCCCCGAGTTCTTATTAAAATCATTGGTTTGAGTGAGAAATCAGAGCGTGCCACTTGAAAATCTTGTATGTGCGCGACCAGCACTCCAGTTTGGAGTAGTCCCCGAGTGTCTGGCGGAGTCGTAGACTCGGGCAGAGACTCGAGTCTTGTATAGTGCAGTTGTAGTCAATAATATCATGGGCATACCGCTGAACCGGAAGTACATCAGGTGCATGACCAACACTCCTAATAGGAGTAACCCCCCGAGTGTCTATTCGAGTCGTAGACTCAAGTGGAGACTTATGCAAGGAGAAACCACTAACCCAGAAGTGCACCGAGCCAGCGTCTCATACATAAGGAGCCAAGAATCAACGATGCCGTCAGAGTCAACATAGAGGTGTCATGCGGAGTTTTAGCTGGGTGAGTCCATGATGCGGACAGAGTCGACGCAGTCACTTATGTCGGCTGAGAGACCAGCGTCGCGTCTGTCGACAACTGACATGGTCATTCGTGGAGAGTGTTGAGTCGGGTCTTGGCGTTTATTGACGCAATTGGTGTTGATCGACTCTGTTGAAGGACCCGATGGAATAGGCTGATGTATTCAACGTCCTTGTAGGCTATAGCAAATATAAAAATTGTGAAGTACTTGTATCTTGTAAGCAATATTTTCGTTTCGACTTGTATAGTAAGATTCTGGTGCCGATCGAGTCAACACCTTTGCACCGTATGCTAGGCCTTTTCGTTAGCCTGGTTACTCTTAGTCTCAATACCTTGCCGAGGTACTCGAAGTTCAAGGATTTGACGAGCAGGCATAATCAACTACTCTGGTTGTCGCGTATGAGGTACTCGAGTGTGCGAATTTTATGGCACATTAGGTTACTCGAGGAGGGCGCAACCCCCGAGTTTTTTGAGTGTGAGTTAAAAAAGAATCAACTCTAAGCAGAGGAAACTTAGATTTATTGGTAGTTATCGTCGAGGTGGATGGACTCGGTGCGTCTAGCGGGTCACGGGAGCCGATGTGACCGGCAGGTCATGGTCGAGGATTGTAGTGGATCGGCATAGCCGATGGCGGCAGCAGGTTGCCGTAGCTGAAGATTGTAGCGGCTCTCGGTCGCCGAAGATGAAGGAGCCCCCCGAGTCACCTGAGTTGAAGACCGCAGCGGGTTGTTGAAGTCGAAGACTGATACGCCAGAAACGTATCTATAATTTTTGATGTTCCATGCTTGTTTAGTACCTACTTTGCTTTTCTTTGTCTACACTTTGAGGTATTTTTATACACTTTCTGGAACTAACCTATTGACAAGATGTCACAGTGCTAGTTGCTTGTTTTCTGCTGTTTTTGGTTCCAGAAAAGCTAGTAAGGAAATATTCTCGGATTGGACGGGACAAAAGCCAAAGTCAATATTTCACTAAGGAGAACAAAGAGTACAGAGGAGAGACGGAGGAGCGTCACAGGTGGCCGGACCCTCCCAGGCGTGGGCCCACCCTGGGCCGCGCCTGCGCAGGGTGTGGGCCCCCTAGCCGCCTCCCAGCCTCGCCTCTTCGCCTATAAGAAGCCCCCGATGCTAAACCCTAAGCACCCGATCAATATTCCACGAAACCGTCTGTAGCCGCCGCCACCATCGTCCCTAGATCGGGGGGATCTAAAGCTCTTCCAGACACCTTGACGGAGGGGAGATCATCTCGGAGGCCTTCTTCTTCATCATGCTAGCCTCCGGTATGAAGCGTGAGTAGTTCCACCTTGGACTACGGTCCATGTATTAGCTAGATGGTTGTATCTCCTCCTTTGTGCTTTCATGTCTAGATATTGTGAGCTCCATTCATGATCAAGTTCTCATCTATTTGTAATCATGCATGTTGTGTTTGCGGGGATCCGATGGATATTGAGATTACTATGTCAGATTAATTAATGGTTTTGTCTTATTGATTCTACCATGTCTGTGTTGTTTGTGATCTTGCATGCTCTTTGTTGTTAGTAGCTATTCTGGACAAGTAGTTGCTAGTGACTCCAAGAGGGGGTATTTATGCTCGATAGTGGGTTCATGCCTCTATTTAATCAAGGGAAGTGACAGAAATCTCTAAGGTTGTAGATGTGATGTTGCCACTAGGGAGAAAACAATGATCTCTTGTTCATGGAACAAGTGGATTGATTACCTTACACACTTCGCTTAAAGCAGTTGTCTGTTGCTTGTAACTTATTGCTAGAGGGGGTTTGGATGATAACCCAAAGGTGGAGTTCTATTCATAGATGATAACCCAAAGGTCTATGTATCTTGTTGTATTGCCCAATCGAATCTCAAAGGATCTTTATGTCTAGTATTGCATTGTTATGCCTTGCTCAGTCCTGTCAATTGCCCTGCTGTAATTAGTTTATCCAGCATGTCATGTTCGTTTATCTAAGGAGAACACCTCTAGTGAACTATGGATCCCGGTACAATCTTTACCATTGATACATCTTCCACTGTTATTGTTTACTTTCTGCAAACCACTTTCACCTTCCACACCATACAGTTAATCCTTTGTTACAACAACCAGTGAGATTGACAACCTCACTATTAGTTGGGGCAAAGTCTTCAGTTTGTGTTGTGTAGGTTTCCACGTTGGTTGCAACACCTTTGAGACGTTTCCTTCCTCCTACTGGTTCGATAACCTCGGTTTCTTACTGAGGGAAGACTTGCTGCTATGCTTCATCATACCTTTCTCTTGGGGTTTCTCGACGAAGCGCTCCACGTTGACGCAGCGCCATCAAAGACCACGGAGGGTCACCAAAGCGGAGGGAAACCCCGAGCCCCCGGGTCAATGGAGCCAAAGATCATAGCGGATCACCGGAGTCGAAGACTGCAGCAGATCGCGAGATCGACGTCAGATGAGTAGTCAATGTGGCGGTCGATAGTTGTGCATCAGACATGTAGTTGACGTGGCAGAGGGTCATGCGGCGGACGTAGTCGACGCGGAGGACCATAGTTGTGTGGTGATGACGAGTTGCCGCATCCGAAGACTATAACGAGCCACAGCAGTCGAAGACCGCATCGGGTTGCCGCATACGGATACCACAACGGGTCGCACGGAAGAGTCGGCACAAACCTCGAGTGTGGAGTTGATGTGGTCGATGTGATCGAGGTGGCGCTCAAGAGCCGATGCGGTGGACCAGAGTCAACGTGATAGTGGGTTGGCGCAGCCCCCGGACTTAAAAGCGGTTGTGTCGAGCCAGAGTAGTTCGTGCTGATGGTGAGGTCGAGCCTTCGAGCGCCGAACAGATGATTTGTCTTTGTTGGTCTGATAACCCACACCTATTTTTTCATCAGTGTTCAGGTCCATGTCAGATATGGAACGAGTTGTACACATCTTCTAGCTGAATGACCGGACTGAGTTGATGATTTTTTCTCCAACGCGTACGTCTGCCGATCAAACTTTTCTCCATTGTCCTGCATGTTGTCTCTGACCGAAATGTGCACGCGCGCGTTGTTTTCTAAGGCTTTTGTTGATCCAACGATTACGACTCTAAGTAACATGGCCGTGTAGCTCCAATTCATGTCGTACTTGGTAACCAGACATAGGAAGTCTCGACAAAAGAAATACAGATCATCTAGATTGGCTGGAGGATGACGAGACATAGAGCCTGCACGACGGTGTTGGGGCGGATGAAGTTGAGCGCGTCGTCGATGCAACGAATCGACCGGATGTGATCTGGCCGCTATTGGATGATGAGAGAGTCGAGGACGATCTGGCCTCTAGTAGCCGAAGAATCGTAGATTGTCGGTGATGGAGCCGTCACGATCACAACATCAGCATCCTAGTTCCCACATACGGCGCCAATTGACGAGGGTTCAACTCGTCAATGCCTATTGTTATGGACTTGGGTTTTGGAGAAGGAGGGTACGCCGGAGATCATGGAACGACTAACAGACAAGAAACATGGGACAAAGGATTTACCTAGGTTCAGGCCCTCAGAGAGAAAAGCCTACTCCTGCTTGTCTGCGCTCGATTGGTGGCGAAGCCGAAGGTTACATAGATGCATAGATTATATCCGGCGAGGTGTGTACTAGATTATGAGTTGTCTAGATCTATTGTGGTGTCTGTTGTGGAGGTAGAGAGTTACCCCCTCGTTGGGCCCTCCTAGCCCTTAAATATAGGAGAGGCTAGGTCTCAGGTACCACTATGAGTTGGTTACAAGTTGGATTCAAACTCTAGTCTTGAGCTTTCCTTGTCTTGCGCGCTTAGAGTCCGTGTCCATATGGGCTTCGTACCAGCCGAACCATCATGAGCATCGTAGACCTTGGCAGGTCATCGAGTGGACCATCGTTGGGCCGCACCAGGTAGGCTGTAGTCAAATACCCGTAGGGACATACCCATGTTAACACCACTAAAGTTTTCCCAAAAATAATATTTGTAATTAAAAATATAACTATGTTGTTTTGTTTTCTGTTTCAACCTCGCACAGAAATAGGTTTGTTTATAACAAATAATTTGGTTTACCAAAATAAGCTTTGGATGGATTCAGACGCTCCGAACTGTTGGAGATATGCCCTAGAGGCAATAATAAAAGCAGTTATTATTATATCTTTGTGTTTATGATAAATGTTTACATTCATGCTATAATAGTATTAACATAAAACATTAATACTTGTGTGATTTGTAAACTGAATTAGAGTCCCTGGTAAAGCCTCTTTATAATACTAGCTTGTTGATTAATAGATGATCGTGGTTTCTCGATCATGAACATTGACATGTTGTTAATAACAAGATCATATCATTAGGAGAATGGTATGATGGACATACTCCTATAGATAAGCGTAGCATAAAGATCAAGTCATTTTAATAGTTCGTTTGCTATAAGCTTTCTGATACATAGTAACCTAATTCCTTCGACCATGAGATCATGCTAATCACCATCACCGGAAGGATGCTTTGATGACATCAAACACCACACCGTAACTGGGTGGCTATAAAGGTGGCATTGAGTGTTTGGAAAGTATGGGTTGAGGCACATGGATCAAGAGTGGGATTTGTCCATCCATATGACAGATAGATATACTTTGGGCCCTCTCGGTGGATTGTCATCCAATTGGATTGCAAGCATGTGACTGGCTCCCAAGGGATCGCATATCACGGGAACGAGAAAAGAGTACTTATCCGTAACGAGGTTGAACTAGGTATGCAGAGATACCGACGATCAAAACCTTGGATAAGTAAATTATCGTGAGACAAAGGGAAATTGGTATCGTATGTAAGTGGTTCATTCGATCGCAAAGTAATCATTGAAATATGTGGGAGCCATATGAATTTCCAGATTCCTCTATTGGTTATTGATCGGAGAAGTGTCTCGATCATGTCCGCATAATTCACGAACCGTAGGGAGACACACTTAAGGATTCGATGTTTTTTAGTAGATATGGAATGTTAGTAGGGATACCGAATGTTGTTTGGAGTCCTGGATGGGATCTGGGATATCACGAGGAGATCCGGAATGGTCCGGAGAATAAGATTCATATAAGGAAAGTTCTATTTCGGAGTTCGGGAAAGTTTCCGATGATTTCATCGGAGAGGTTCTAGAAGGGTCTAGAAGGTTCACCGGTCTGGAAGGAGAATGGTCCATGAATGTGTCATGGGTATGTGGAATGATTGGATCATATCCAAGGTCACTTGGTGTTGGCATATGCGAGAGAGAAATAAAGCTCTAAATTGAAAGTCAAACGGAAGTTTGAAAAGTCAAACTGGAACAATGGTTTCCTAGTGGGAGAAGAAACAAGTCCTTCTCTCAAACCAACTTGGGTTTGAGTTTGGATTCAAACCCACCCCTCCCAAGGTTGCCCCTCTCATAAATAGAGGGGGAGGGTTGCCCCAACACAACACACAAGTTCCAAGCCCTCTCCACCCGAGTCATTGGCCTTCATTGCCGCCGCTGCACGCCTCACAGCGCCGCTTGGGTCCGTCGCCGCCGCCCTAGATGCCGCCGACACCTCCTCCTACTCCTCCCGGATTTCTACACCCTAGATTTCTGGGAAACCGTAAGCCACCATAACTCGCATCCGGCTTAGGCGAAGCCCTGCGGGATCTTCCCTCTACTTCCGACACCACGCCGTCGTGCTGCCAGAATCACGAAGGGAGAACTACAACCTCCGCTGCCTGCTGGAACAAGGAGAGGAAGGTCTTCATCGAGTACCGAACATGTGACCGACTGCGGAAGCGCTACCGGAACGCAGCGCCGGAAGGATCGTATACGCGATCTTGAGATCGACGAGTGTACGACTACATCACCCATGAGAATATGCTCTCGGTAACCGCTTTGGAATCTTCGAGGGTGAGTGCTTCTATCGACTCGTTGCTACAATCTATAGATAGATCTTGGCTTGTTTGTGTGCATGCGGTAGATTTTTTTGTTTTCCATGCTACGAACCCCTATAGTGGTATTAGGGCCGTGTCTATATGTAGATCTGTTGCACGAGTAGAACACAATGGTCATTGTGGGCGGTGGTTCTTTTATTATCAATTGCTTTTTGTGTACTTTGCATCTTGCAGTATGATGGGATGAAGTGGCCCGGGCTAACCTTACATGACATCGTTCATGAGACTTGCTCCACGCTCAACATGCAACTTGTATTGCATAAGTGGCTTTGCGGGTGTCTGTCTCTCCCATCATAGTATAGATTCAATTTAAAATGGGAACTTGATAGTTTAAGCATCAACGTTGTGGTTCTTGTTCGTAAGTTAGAACGACACTTATTGAAAGCCCCAAACCACGTAAAATATGCAAAGAAAATTAGAGGCGTCTAACTTTGTTTTGCAGGGGTGTGCTGTGATGTGATATGGCCATGATTGTGATTATATATGATGTATGCAATGTTCCTTATTATAAGTTGGCAACCGGCAGGAGCCATATGGTTGTCCTTTAAATTCCGTTAAGACCCACTACTAGGAAAATGGCTATAGGTAATCAGCACATCCATGGCTCACATGGTTGAAGTGCCCCACGGCTAAAACAGGCGTGGCTCACCTATGGGCAATGCCCTTCTAGTAACTAGAACAACCGTGGCGCACACGACTATAGTGCGCCACAGATATGTGTGGGCCAGGGCCCTGTTGGCCGCACGCCAAACATCTGTAGCGTACGTAGGGCTGGTGCGCTACGGTTGTTAGTGTCAACCGTGGCGCACATGGAGGGGGTGCGCTACGCCTAAGCGCATGGCCCCCTCTGCTGTGAAACGGCCAGAAACATCTGTGGCGCACTCTGCCTAGTGCGCCACAGGGAGTAGGAACATCCGTGGCACATATGGCATGGTGCGCCACGGATGTTCCTACTCAATGGCGCTTGAGCAGCGCCACGGATGTGTCGATTTTTTTGACAGCACTTTATGTGCACATGTGTGACCACATCCACCACCCCACACTTCACTTTCCCCTTCTTCTTCCTCCTTAGATCTAGTCGGGATCTTCTCCTTCCCACCTCAATTTCTCCACCCATTCACCATTTTTAGCATGTAGAACTTGCTTTGGATGTTACATAAGTAATAGAGGAAGGTCTCCGGTCTCTCATCTCCTTCTCCGGTCGACGCGCGCACCTATCCTTTCCATCTTTCTCGCGTTCGGTCTCTCATCTCGGTAAGTTGTCCATGTAAGGATGTGTTCATGTGTATATGGATGATATGCTCATATGTATGTAGATGATCGATGCTCATGATGTGTGTATGGAGAGGATCGATCGATGGTCATATGTGTGTGTATATGGAGAGTATCGATGATGCTCATGCATGTGTGTATGGAGAGGATAATGATATGTTCATGTGTGTATGGATCGGTCTCTCTCTCTCTTGTGTTTGTATGTGAACAAGTTTCCATTTGTTTTGCCAAAATGTTGATTCATTTCCATTTTGGCAAGACTTTGGCATTTCGCAAAGGTCCTAATTTTAGGATAGGTCATTCCGAAATTTTCTATCGACCATTGCATGCATGCATTCATTATATGGTTCTAATAGACTTCTAATTGTACAGTGTACACCATGCAGGCAAAAATGGTCCGCATAATGAGCGAAGGCATTGTGGCTAGATTTTTGAAATGTGCGACAGCCGACATGATACGAAATAACAAGACGGATATAAGATGTCCGTGCAGAAGATGCAAACTCAATTGGGTGATTGACCCAGATTCCGGGAATCTGCAGGCGCACCTGCTCCACCATGGTTTCATGGATGGATACACTCGTTGGATAAGCAATGACGAAGACGATGGAGACGGTGAAGGTGGACAACATGACGATGATCATCATCACGGCGAGAACGGGCGAGATGATGAAGAGTCTCCTGGAGATGGTGAAGGTGCGGAAGCAGACCGGGATGATGATGAACTAGATGCCGGAGGAGCAGACGACGATGGAACAACGTCATGCTGGGTGCGGGACCCTTATGTGCAAGAGCTGCTTCTCAAGCAGACGAGTAAAGCTAGGGCTGCCGCTAGAGAGAAAGCCAAGCTTGCGCAACTTGAGAAATACGCGGTTACTCAATTGTATGAAGGATGCAGGCCCGATGATACCCGGTTGAATGTAACTCTCAAGGCTATGGAGATGAAGGCAAAACACAAATTGAGCGACGCAAGCTTCGACGATATGATGGCATTCTGGCACGATCGTCTCCCGGAGGGGAACACATGTCCAAGTATCGAGGACGCCAAGAAAATCGTCTGTCCTCTCGATCTACCGCACGTTAGATATCACGTATGCATCAACGATTGCATCATTTATCGGGGCGAGGACGCGGAGAAAACCACATGTCCGGTGTGCGGCGTGAGTCAATACAAGAAAGGGAAGAAAGCACCTCGAAAAGTGGTATGGTACTTTCCTATCACTCCTCGTCTGCAGCGCTATTTCGCGGACCCTAAGGAAGCGAAGCTCATGCGATGGCATGCGGAAAGGAAGAAGCCAGGAGATGATGATGATGATGACCCCGAAAAGGATGAGCTGCTGACGCACCCTTCAGATGCTAGCCAGTGGAAAGCATGGACCTCGAATTCCCAGAATTCGGTGGAGATTCGAGGAACATCAGGCTTGGTGCGAGCACCGATGGACTCAATCCGTTCGGTAGCCAGAGCAGCACGCACAACACTTGGACCGTGTTTGTATGGATGTACAACCTCCCTCCATGGTTGTGCATGAAGAAGAAGTACATACAAATGAGTATGCTAATTCAAGGGCCGAAACAACCTGGTACCGACATCAATCTGTATCTCGGGCTGTTGAAAGAGGAGCTAGCCACGTTATGGGAATCTGGAGCCAATAGGTTATCCAAGGATTCTGCGGATGCGTTAGGTGCATGGATAACACAAGCTATCTCCAACTAGAGAAAGATCCAGGGTCATCGAAAACCATGTTCATGGCGCACTGGAGGTGGCTTGGCAAGAATGATCTAAGGAGAAAACGTGGAGACCTGTTCGATGGCAAATCAGAGACCCGAGGAATCCCAGAGCGTAGGAACAGCGAAGAAGTGGAAGAGTTGCTGAAAAACTGGAAAAGATTGTCCCAATCCTGGAAAGAAGCGAAAGAGGCAGCAACAAGACAAGCCGCTGATGAAGGTATGGAAAACAAGGTCTGTTTTCTGGGAGTTGCCATACTAGAAGTTTCTCCGCACGCCTCATAGCCTCGACGTCATGCATATCACGAAAAACGTGTGCGAGAGTCTGGTCGCCACCATAATCAACATGCCAGATAGGACGAAAGATGGTCCGAAAGCAAGGCACAACCTGATATGCTTGGGTATCCGGAAGGAGCTTCACGGAGGATGCACTACTCCTGATGATCAGGAAGATGACGATGATCATGAGTCGGAGACGACACAAGGTCATCGGAAGGGTAAAAATTTCAAGAAGAACGAATATAACTTCCCTCCTTCTTGCTTCACTCTAAGCTAGGATGAGATCAAACAGTTTTTCAAGTGCCTTCAAGAAGAACGAATATTTCCTTACGGCTACGCGGGCAAGATAAGCAGATACCTAGACGAGGCAAAGCAGAGGTTCAGTGGCATGAAGTCTCACGACTGTGCCGTGCTAATGACGCAGGTACTTCCGGTCGCACTAAGAGGGATAATGGACGAGCACATCCGTGAAACGTTATTTGGCCTATGCAAGTTTTTCGACGTCATCTCTAGGAATTCGATTGGCGTGAATCAGCTCGGGAGGCTACAGGAGGAGATCGTGGTGATACTATGTGAGCTTGAGGTCTACTTCCCACCCGCATTCTTAGACATTATGGTGCATCTGCTGGTCCATGTCATGGAGGACATCGTACAACTCGGGCCGATGTTCCTCCGCAGCATGATGGCGTTCGAAAGGATGAACGGACACATCAAAGGATACGTGAGCAACAGGTCCCGTCCAGATGGAAGCATAGCCAAGGGCTTTCTGGCCGAAGAGTGCATCTCTTTCTGCACGAATTATCTAGACATCGAGAACCCTTTCGGTCTTCCCGTCAATAGGCACCTTGGCAAGCTCGACGGATCTGGTCACCGAGAGGGTCGTCGCATACTGCATGCAGACTTCGATTTTCGACGCGCGGACTTTGATCGAGCAAACCTCGTCGCGCTACAGCATTTAGAACTGGTCGATTGGGTACAGAAGCACAAAAGGTTAATCGAGAAGAAGTACAGTGACCGGGGCATACAGAGGACGCAGGGAGAAATAATCAAAGAGCACAACTCAGATTTCACGCGTTGGTTTAGGAAGACGCTCCTTGGTAATCCCCCGCGATCGCATTCTTCTGACACGGAAAAGATCATATTCACCTTGTCGCAGGGACCGATGCAAAACTTGGTGACCTATCAGGCGTATGATATCAACGGCTACACATTCTACACGAAGGAAAAGGACAACAAGTGTGATTATCAGAACTCAAGCGTAACGCCGGAATTCTACACCGATGACAACGTGAAGGAAAGATTCTACGGAAGAATCGAGGAGATCTGGGAGCTCGACTAATGTGGAGAAAAGGTGTCGATGTTCCGTGTCAGATGGGCAAAGAGCGTCTAAAGAGAAGAACGGTATTTCACAACCATGGTTATACCCGAAGCAGCCAAATCCAAGGCCGCCGGTGCAAACGTGGCCATGAAAAATGAACCGTGGGTACTGGCTACAAAAGTGGACCAATGTTTTTTCATTACCGACCCGACAAAGCCTAGCCGTGTTGTCGTGAGGAGAGGAAAAAGAAACATCATCGGAATGTATGGAGTCGCCAACGAGCAAGACTTCGACCAGTACGACGATCCAAAGATTGAAGATGACGACTACGATGCAGCAACATACATCAGAAGAAGAAAAAGGACAACCCTACCCAAAAAAGGTAGCCCGTTCGAAAGAAGAAACATTAAAGTGTCGGGGCTAAATTATTCAACCGCGACAAAGAAGGGAAAAAATATTGTAAAACGCTAGCTCAAAAAATATTGTAAAACGCGTGGTCGAAAAATATTGTAATATTCATGGATCTGTTCTGATGAAATTTAGTTATACTTTAATTCATATTTGTACCACTTTTATGACATATATTATCACTTTTGGGCATTTTTGGAATATTTAAAAGTATTTTAAAATCAAAACAAAACTTCTATGGCATATATGACCACTTTTGGGCATTTTTTGGAACATTTAAAAGTATTTTTGAAATAAAACAAAAAAGGTGGGCACCAGGATTCGAACCTGGGTGCTCACAAGTTTAGAATAGAGCTAAGGGCAGGACCAGTGGGATAGGCTAGTGTAGTTGTTAGATAGTGGGGCTGTAGTTTTCTTATACAGTAGTTAGAAGCCGATAGGCGTAGCGCACTAGCCCATAGTGCGCTACAGATATCCGTAGCGCAGTATTCCCCAGTGCGCTACGCCTAAGTGGCTTTATCCACACGTGTCGCTCGACCCCCCTCTCTCATCCCCATCTCTCCATCTCTCAGCCCGACCGAGCACGATCCGTCGCCGCCGCTCTCGATCCGCCGCCGCCGCGTCTGAGGAGGAGGAGGCCTACCCGCGTCCGAGGAGGAGGAGGTCCGCCCGTGTCCGAGGAGGAGGAGGCCCGCGTCTCAGGAGGAGGCCCGTGTCCGAGGAGGAGCAGCCGCCGCGTCTCAGGAGGTGGAGGCCGCCGTCGTCTACCCGTCGTCGTCCACCCGTCAGAGGTGAGCGTCGCCTCTCCCCTCTCTCCCTCTCTCTCCCTCTCTCCCTCTCTCTCCCTCTCTCCCCTCTCTCTGCAGGCCATCGTTGCCCCTAGGTTTAGGCTTGTAGGTTTAGATTTTTTGTTAGAAACAGAGAGCAAACAGAGAGCTTGAAGATTTTTTGTTAGAAACAGAGAGCAAACAGAGGCTTGATGTTCTGTTAGAAACAAAGAGAAAACAGCGAGCTTGTAGGTTTAGGCTTGATTTTTAGCTTGTAGTTCTTGTAGGTTTAGGCTTGTCTTGATTTTTAGAAAACAGAGAGCTTGAAGATGTTCTTGCCATGACTTAATCTGCTTGCTCTTTTTTCTATTAGCATGTAGCTTGTAGTTCTTGTCTGTTTGCTCTTTGTTTCTGCTTGTAGTATTGCCCAACACCCACTATCTAGCTAGCTACCTACCTACCAGGAGATGAGGTTTTCTTGGCAAGGAAGAGTGGTTCAGACTTGAGAAGCAACAGTGAGTTTTTGGCTTCTTGGTGTCCCTACTGCTGGTTTATATAGAAGTTGGGGGAGGGGTAATGGTAGAGAGAGAGGAGGAGGGGGAGGAGGAGCAGAGAGAGTGGAAGGGATGATAATACCAAATCATTACTGCATCTCTATTAATGGAGAAGATGGTAGTGTGGGCAGTATCAAGAAAGGGCCCCGGTGTCTCTTGTTGTAGGATGAAATTATTAATGGAAAAGAGATGCCCATCATCTATCAGTGATGAGTGTGTAGCTCTGAAGTTTATTTGATAGGTAGGATCCCCTTTCTCTTTTCTGTACCCTTTTAGCCAAGTTGTGTCTGCAAGCGCACAACACATATTTTCAAACCCTGCCTACAACTATTACTCATGCAGGTACACAAATAATTAGTTAACATTTCTATACAAATAGAAATAGCTTGAAGCTGTGTAAGTGACTATTAGTGGAGTGTTTTGTTAAGATACCTTATTCCCGTGCAAGTCAACATTAGGTAGGTTTAACCAGTATCTTCTTGTTTGAAGAAAATCATGCATCTGCCTTTCTAGCAAACTTCTGTTATATATCCTACAAACTAAATAAACTTAGTTCAATACTGAGACCTATACTCCTGATTGCATTTCTGTACAGATAGAAATAGCTTGAAGATCCGCACTTGTTTCTGTGCAGTCTGAGAGCTCAGTTGGTTTCTGTTTTTTCTATATATAGAGAGAGAGGGACAAGAGTGAGGGACTGAACTGAACCACCCAATTTGTCTGGACTGCAACTGAGGTGTTGTTGGGGACACAATTCCATTTCTCTCCACTATGTATATTACTATTAGTTTTCTCCTATATATAATCCTCTTCAGATATAATCCTGTGTTGCTCTGCTCTTGTCACTATATAATTACTCTTTTTTTCCTACTGGATTATTGTTGTTTGTGCTGACCAAATGCCTCTCTTGTTTCTATTTCATCTATATTTTGGCTGGATGGATTACTGTGTGTGGTCGACCATATGTGGGTGCTAGCTGTGAGTCTATGGGTGCAATGCTGGCCATGCTGGTTAGGGTGTTTGTTTATGTTCTTGTCTGAATGTCTAGCTATGATGGCCATTTATCGTGTGCTGGCTATGCTGGCCATATATATACAGGTTCTTGTATGAAATGAGTCCCGATTTTTGCCGGAATGTTGATTAACTTCCGTTTCGGCAGAAATCAGGCACTCCAAGTTTAAGAAAATTAGCAAAGGTCATGCCGGATTTTTCCGTTCATTTAACCAATTATTTGTTTTTTATTAGTGCGAAGATGTGTGACAACGACGAGGCTGGATGTTCTAAGCGCATCAACGCTGAAGGAGAAATCAGACCTCCGAATAAACAATTGACATTCTGCGAGGCGGCCCAGCGGCTAGAAGAAGATGAAGAATACCATCCTTCAGAGAGCGAGGATGATGAGATGGAAGACGCGGAGGAAGAAGCCGAAGGAACGGCGGACGATGAAACCACTGATGGCGGCGAGGGCACAGGGAGTGGTAGCAATCCTCCTAAGAAGAAGAAGAAGAAGAAGCCGAAGGACCGGCGCCAGAACATGGTCGGCACGGTCAGGGAGGAAATTACCGAAGTGAGCCCATCAGGGGTTCCTTTGGAGCCCGCCCTTGTCGTCAAAGGGTATGGTGGGCAAGTGGCGGCGATTACCCGGACAACCATATCGATCAACACCGAGAATATCCGGCATAAAGATAATGGCCACTTGCGCACACTCCTCTTCGAGAAGCTGCACGCAAGATACAAGTTCCCCGCTAAGTATCAGAACACAAATTATCATGGGAACGAAGTAAACAAATCCGCCCTCACAAAGATGAGCACCGCCCTAGCCAGCTGGAGAACCCGGATAAAGAAGAAGATCTATAAAGAAGGCAAAAGTCTCGAGGAGATCCGGAAGATTGACCCGAGATCATCGAAGATCAGTTCCGGAGTTCAAGGAGAGGTGTGAATCCGAAGAGCCCTCGCCAATAGTAATCGGGGAAAGGTGCCGCAGCGATGAATATAGGTCATCACCATCTCGGATCTGGTGGATCTGTAACGCGGAGGCCAAATGGAATAAGGAGGACAAAGAGTATAGATCCAAGGGGATAGAAAACCCCTTTGCTAAATTCGAACCCGGGCAGGTTCGAAACTTCATCAGGGCCCGTTACCATGTGGACCCAAAAACCAAACAACTCACCGCGGATCCTGCGGTGAAGGAATTCGAGGAAATTGTGGTAAGTATAATCTAATTACCGCGGATCAACTCGATTGCAATCTAATCGATGATCTAAACGATTCACTGTTACTTCTTCTGCAGGAGGAGGAAATTGTTGCTAGTCATGGATCCCAGGGTTCCTCATCCTAGGGGTCGACGACGGCCACTAGGTGGGATAACCCTTTTAATAGGGCGATGAACCGGGCCAAGAAAATAGAGCCGGTTACGAAGAAGCCGTTGTCGGCTGGTCCTCTGGCCGGCCTCGGGGGTAAGAATTGGGTGGATCATTTTGGTCCACCGCCGAGGACGCATGTGGCGCCGTCGGGAAGGAGTGAGGAGGAAAACCGCGAGGTTCAAGAACTTAAGGCACAAGTGGCGCAGATCCCGCAGATCGTCCAAGACAACCTGGCAATCACCCTCACATCCTTCCTGCCTACCTTGGTGGAGTCAATAGCGAACTGGAGTGCGGGTGGTCGAGTAGGGCTGTGCCCGATTCCAAGCATGGTCAGCAGCCACTCGAACAACGCGGCACCGACGAATCAGGCGAACTACGTGTTCGTGACTCTGCCCGCTAGCACCGCGGCGCCACAAGTGTTGGTGACTCCCCCTGCCATCACCGCGGCGCCGGAGTACATGTTGGTGCCCCCTGCCATCGTCGCGGCGGCACCGGAGCTCCAAGCACCCGTCGGTAGGGAGAATACACCGGCGGCTAGCACCGCGCCATCAAGCAGCCCTTCCGTCTCTTGCACGCTTTTGCCGTGTCAAGCGTCGACATTAGCCGATCTCGACGCCATCACGGTAAACAAATTGCTTTAATTACCGCCTTTCATGCCATCTATTACTCTTATGGCATCTTTGACGACGCCGTACATGTTTTCCGCAGACGGATGTTCCTTGCACTCTCTTATGCTACGTGAACAACGAGCTGAGGGATGTTGCCAAGTGTACCATCGTTCAACCCTTGTAGCGCACGTTCCACTCAAGGCCGATGTCAGATAGCGTGCACAGGGTTAAAATTAGTCGGGTGCTACGGGGCTGCGACGACCTGGAACCTCCCATTCAACCCCCAGGAGCAGATGAAGAAGAGCTGTCTGTCCTCAGAACTTGCTTCGTCTTATTCTTGCTATGGCCAAAGAGCATGATCCGTTTGGGGACGGCGGGGGCCATCACCCCATAGACAACAGCACCGCCTGTCGTGCCAGCGACAAGCGGTGGCAAGGCCCCCTTACCGCCCTCGCCGTCACCTCCACGCGGTGGGTCGGATGATCATGTTGATGATATGCACATGGCGCAGGATCCGGCCGAGGACGACGAAGACTGGAATGATCACTTCTTCAGCACTTAGTTTGGCAACGAAGAATACCTAGCTGGTGGCCCCACAGAGAAAGCCACTATCACCAAGTGTTTGTTTGGTTCTCAGGAGACGCCTCCAGCTTGCGCCTTTACAGAACCAGCTGATACAACCAACCGGACCTTTATTCTAAGCCCTGACACACTACATAGGGCTGCCGGTGCTCAGATTGCGGTGCCTGCCCGCTCTCCAAAAGGAAAAAAGGGCAGGAAAAGAAAATCTAGAAGCTCGAGCCAGCCGGTGGCGTCAACAACTGCGAATCCGATCAGGTTTCGGGACGGGCCACCAAGACCCGAGGGTATTATGTGGAGGATTCATGTGGCGGGTGAGCCCATGCTACCTAAGAATTTGCGGAAGCTTGCCAGTTCGGAACTGCAGAGTGTGCATGACGGCATGCTGACGATAGAGACACGGCTTCTATCGGAGAAAGATCCCTCGCACCCGGTATTCGTGGTTAAGGTGCCACCAGGCTTGGGCTTCGTCGACAATGCCCCTGCGGATCTATTCTTCCTGTGGTTCGACGACATCTTCAATATGTTCCACCTATACTCTCTGCACTATACCATGGTCTGTCTCTTTTCTCTCATCCTGGCCATGCAGATCATTAGAGAGAACACACCGGGCATCGCTATAGTGGACCCCTACTACATGCGGCACGGCTGCTTGGGTTCCCCCGCCGAACGACGTATCGTGGCCTCGTACCTAAAAATAATCTTCGTGGCGAACAAGACAAAGGAATACATTCTCGTGCCTTACTTTCCCGAGTAAGTCATTATTCACTCGCCACCGTCGATTGGCTTTATTAGATCATCATCATTATTTTTCCAACACATTCCATTTGAATTTTTTGCGCATAGATGAATACTGCACGCTCATCTCCTTATCGCCGAAGCATTCCCACGCCACGTATTTCGACTCGGGGAGTCTAGAAAAGAAGAAAAACTAAGACAAGATCAAGGAAGTTCTGGATGATGCTCTCACTGGCTTTGCCTCGACGGAAGGCACCACCTTCGTGCGTACGAAGGTCAAGTTCGGCAGGCACGTCTTCAACCACGTAACGGAGTTCCCCTATGTGAAGCAGCCAGAAAACAGTAAGAAAGAAGCCTACTACGCACTCCATCACATGAGGGCGTTCCTACTTGACCAGCAGAATTCTACGCTGCCAGATCATCTCAAACAGTGGGCCGAAGCAAAGGCCAAGACCAATGATTCAGATATTAGACAAGAGATGTATCGCATCCAGCAGAAGTTTGGGGCAATCATCTTTTGTGATGTCATGACTTCGGGGGGCATCTTCTACGGAGGAAATATCCCGAATAACCGTGACATAGAAGATCGCCTAGAGATGCAGGGTGACTATAGGAAGTTCATTAAGAGACAAGCCGTCCTCCCGTTCCCTAAGCCGAGCTAGAAGGCTTGATGTTGGCCTAGTTGTGTGTGTCTGTGTGGCCAAAAGACAAACTATAGATGACCTTTGTGTGTATGTGGACAAGTGTACATGCTACTATACTTATCTTATTAGGTTTATGAATCATCGCTTATTTCTCTTGCTTATTATTATTATATATAAATCAATGCTTGGTTTTTTTGCTTAATCTTTGGTTCTTTGCTCATTTTGGTCCTTCTTTTTTTCCTTACTCTTTTTTCGAGAATAATGCCGATGATTGAAATGTCGTGGCACATTATATATGTGAATGTTCTACGATGGGATTGTGAGCCTTGTGATATGCACAAGTTCAGGTCTTGTGCATCCTACTTGGCTCACCGTTCCATCGTAGCATATTCCTGTGTCCAACGAGACCTATGTATATATATGAGGGATTCTTTTCAAGTTATTTTTGTATTTTTCGAGAATAATGCCGATGATTGAAATGTCGTGGAACAATATATATGTGAATGTGCTATGATGGGATGGTTATCCTTGTGATATGCACAAGTCCAGGAATTGTGCATCCTACTTGGCTAACCGTTCCGTCATAGCATATTCCAGTGTCCAACGACATAGCTAGTTATATATGAGGCATTTTTTTGATTTACTTTGGTTTTTTTCGAGAATAATGCCGATGATTGAAATATAGTACGTGGCACAATATATATGTGAATGTGCTACAACGGGGATAGTTAGCCTTGTGATATGCACAAGTCTAAGTCTTGTGCATCCTACTTGGCTAACTGTTCCGTCGTAGCATATTCATGTGTCCAACGACCTAGCTAGTTATATATGAGGCATTCTTTTCGAGCTACTTTGGTATTTTTCGAGAATAATTATGCCGATGATTGAAATGTCGTGGCACACTATATTTGTGAATGTGCTACGATGGGATTGTACGCCTTGTGCTATGCACAAGTCCAGGAGTTGTGCATCCTACTTGGCCTACGGTTCCATCGTAGCATATTCCTGTGTCCAACAACCTAGTTATATATGAGGCATGCTTTTTGAGTTTGCACTTTTTGATTTAGGAGTACTTTCTATAAGTGTATCTTCATATGCGACTTTAATTATACATGTTTTTTCAATCACCGGTTAATTATTATTGTCAACTTGTACATGACGTGGTACGTCATGTACAAGGGACGGGTTCCCGGAGTCTACGATGATTGGGAAGACTGCCGGAGACAGGTGCACCGTTTCAGCGGCAATAGCTACAAAGGGTACAACACTATGGAGGAGGCGGAAGCTAGATACACGCGCTATCTAGCGGGAGTTAGGACGACAAGGAACAGGATGAAGACCTACACCTTCGTCGCGGCGGTGATCATGCTTATCTTCTTTGGTTGTTTATCCCGCGTTTGTGTCTAGCTAGTTTAGATGTCTAGGCGAGCTTCCGAGCTCTAACTTGTTCGATCGACACATGTATTCGCATGTCACCAACTACTACTTTGTAACTTGATCGAAACAATGTAACTTATACTATGTATTCATGTATGAGACTTATCTATATGCATTTGTTTCAATCTTGTTTTTCATATTGTGTATTGATATATATAATTTTATATCTTGTATATGTGTGTGTATATCTGCTGTAATATTGTATATAATCTGGCTCAGAAATTAAAAAAACAAAAAACACATCTGTGGCGCACATGATCTACCTTCTGTGGCGCACTACACCTAAAGCGCACTATAGAAGCTTAGTGGCGCACTAGGAAGTGCGCCACACAAGATCCTAGGCGTAGCGCACCTGCCCGCACATCTGTGGCGCACTAGCAGGTGCGCTACGCCTATCTCTACACAACTGTGGCGCACTAGGCAGTGCGCCACTGAGATAGCCAGAAGCCAAGGCACGTGGCGCCGCTGCGCGCCCGAGATGATGTTTTCAGGTGCGCCACTAAAGGCCGTTTTCCTAGTAGTGACCTGCGTGTCTATTCAAAGTAGTTGTAATAGTTGAAGCTGGTGGAAGACATTCATGAAACAGCGCCATTGACCTTGACGCCATACCGGTGATGATGGAGATCATGTTCGTGCTTGAAGATGGAGATCGGAAGCACAAGAAGAAAGGCCATATCATATCACATATTATGAATTGCATGTGATGTTAATCCTTTATGCATCTTGTATTGCTTAGTTTGCGACGCTAGCATTATAAGATGATCCCTCAAGCACAAAAAAATCAAGTTTTAAAGTGTTCATCCTTAGTAAGCACCGTTGCTAAAGCTCGTTGTTTCGAAGCACCATGTGATGATCGGGTGTGTTAGATTTTGCGAGTGTATACAACGTGAGAAACCAGATTTGCTCATGCGGAAGCTAAGGTTTGATCTCGACGAGACTAGCATGTACAGACATGGTCTCAGAACACGGATCACCGAAAGGTAAAGCATGAGTCATATAGTAGATATGATGAACATGTTGATTGTTCTCCATTGAAGCTACATCAACTCTCGTGATGATCGGTTTTGATGTGGTGGATTTGGTTCATGTGATCACTAAAACAATGTGAGGGATATTGTTTTGAGTGGGTGTTCAACTAGATTAATTTAACTATTAATTAGAACTCAATTTATCATAAACCTAGTCTAAACTATTGCAAATATGTTGTAGATCAATGGCGGCCCCTACCATCAATTTTAATCTGTTCCTAGAGAAAAAAAAGTTTTAAAACAATGGAAGCAACTTCGCGGATTGGTTCCGCAATTTGAGGATTGTCCTCAATGCTGGTAATTCGACCTATGTGTTGGATGCACCGCTGGGTGACCCGCCTACAGCTACTGCTACCGATGAAGTAAAGAATGTTTACCTCACTCGGAAGAATCGATCTACGCTCAAGATGCTATCTTGTATGGTTTGGAATCAGAGCTTCAGAAAAGGTTTGAGAACCATGACCCACATGATATTGTCCATGAACTCAAAATTATATTTGAGGCTCATGCGGCAGTTGAGAGTTATGAGGCTTCTGAAAAGTTCTTTAACTGCAAGATGGAAGAGGGCATCTCCATCAGTGAGCATGTGCTTAAGAGTTCTGGGCACGCAAATAAACTCCAAAGTTTGGGTATAGTGATTCCTAATTCTTTGGGGATTCACCATGTCCTCCAATCACTGCCACCAAGTTACAAGAACTTTGTGATGAACTACAATATGCAAAACATGGACAATACGCCAGAACTCTTCTCCATGTTGAAATCTGCAGAAGTGGAGATCAAGAAAGAGCACCAAGTGTTGTTGGTCAATAAGACCACCAAATTCAAAAATCAAGGCAAGTCTAAGAAAAAAGGGAAACTTCAAGAAGGGCGGTAAGAAAGTTGCCGTGACGGCGAAGAAGACCAAGGTTGGGCCTAAGCCTGATACTGAGTGCTTTTACTGCAAGGGAGAAGGTCACTGTAAGTGGAATTGCCCAAAGTACTTGTCAGATTTGAAGAACGGCAACATAAAAAAGAAAGGTATATCCGATATACATGTTATTGATGTGTATCTCACTAGTACTCGTAGTAGTGCCTGGGTATTTGATACTGGTTCAGTTGCTCATATTTTTAACTCGAAATAGGTATCGCAGAATAAACGGAAGCTAGCGAAGAACGAGGTGATGATGTGCGTAGGAAATGGATCAAAGTTAATGTGATCGCGGTCGGCACGCTACCTCTTAATCTACCATCGGGATTAGTTTTAGACTTAAATAATTGTTATTTGGTGCCTGCGTTGGGCATGAAAATTATATCTGGATCATGTTTATTGCGAGACGGTTACTTGTTTAAGTCCGAGAATAATGGTTGTTCGATTTATATGAGTAATATGTTTTATGCACATGCACCTTTGATAGATGGTCTATTCTTATTGAATCTCGATTGTGGAAATACACACATTAATAACATTGAAGCTAAACGTTTGAAATTGAGCGATAACTCGACCTATATGTGGCACTGTCATCTTGGTCATATTGGAGTGAAGCGTATGAAGAAACTCCATTCCGATGGACTTCTTGAATCACTTGAAAGATGCGAAGCATGTCTGATGGGTAAAATGACTAAGACTCCATTTTCTGGTATGATGGAGCGAGCTACGGACTTATTGGAAATCATACATACCGATGTGTGTGGTCCAATGAGTGTAGCATCACGCGGTGGTTATCGTTATGTTCTTACCTTCACGGATGACTTGAGTAGATATGGGTATATCTATTTCATGAAACATAAGTCCGAAACTTTCAAGAAGTATAAGGAATTTCAAAGTGAGGTAGAGAATCAACGTAACAAGAAGATTAAATTTCTGCGATCTGATCGTGGAGGTGAATATCTAAGTTACGAGTTTGGCGAGCATTTGAAGAAATGTGGAATACTTTCACAATTGACACCGCCAGGAAAACCACAGCGTAATAGTTTGTCTGAACGTCGTAATCGAAATCTCTTAGATATGGTTCGTTCTATGATGTCACTTACAGATTTACCGCTATCGTTTTGGGGTTATGCATTAAAAACAGCCGCATTCACTTTAAATAGGGTACCATCTAAATCCGTTGAAACGACATCGTATGAATTATGGTTTGGAAAGAAACCTAAATTGGCGTTCCTTAAAGTTTGGGGTTGTGAAGCTTATGTAAAGAAGTTACAGCCAGACAAGCTTGAACCCAAAGCGGAAAAATGCGTCTTCATAGGATACCCGAAGGAAACTATTGGGTATACCTTCTATCATAGATTCGAGGGCGAAATCTTTGTTGCCAAGAATGGATCCTTTCTAGAGAAGGAATTTCTCTCGAAAGAAGTGACTGGAAGGAAAGTAGAACTTGTCGAGGTTGTTGAACATTCTCTCGAACTTGCAAGTAGCACAGGACCGGAAGTAGTTCCTGTGTCACCTACACCAATAAGAGAGGAAGCTAATGATGTTGATCATGAAACTTCGATTGAAGTTACTATGGAACCTCACAGGTCAACAAGAACTCGTACAACTCCTAATTGGTATGATCCCGTTATGAGTGTCATGTTGGTGGATAACACCGATGACCCTGCGACATATGAGGAAGCAATGATGAGCCCAGATTCCAATAAATGGCAAGAAGCCATGAAATCCGAGATTGGATCCATGTACGAAAACCAAGTATGGACTTTGGTGGACTTACCGGATGGCCGGAAGGCTGTCGAGAACAAATGGATTTTCAAGAAGAAAACAGATGCTGATGGTAATGTTACTGTGTATAAAGCTCGACTTGTCGCAAAAGGGTTTCGACAAATTCAAGGAGTTGACTACGACGAGACTTTCTCACCAGTAGCGAAGCTAAAATCTGTAAGGATTATGTTAGCAATCACTGCATATTATGATTATGAGATATGGTAGATGGATGTCAAAACGGCGTTCCTCAATGGAGACATTGATGAAGAGTTGTATATGATGCAACCCAAAGGTTTTGTCGATCCTAAAGATGCTAACAAGGTATGCAAACTTCAACGATCCATATATGGATTGAAGCAAGCATCCCGAAGTTGGAATCAATGTTTTGATAAGGTAATCAAAAGCTTTGGTTTTATACAAACTTATGGAGAAGCTTGTATTTACAAGAAAGTGAGTGGGAGCTCTGTAGCATTCTTAATACTATATGTAGATGACATATTGTTGATTGGGAATGATGTAGACCTTCTTAATAGTGTCAAGGATTATTTGAATAATAGTTTTCAATGAAAGATCTTGGCGAAGCAGCTTACATATTAGGCATAAAGATTTATAGAGATAGATCGAGACGCCTAATATCATTGTCACAACGTACATATTTGGACAAAGTTCTAAAGAGGTTTGGAATGGAAGATAGCAAGAAAGGGTTCTTGCCCATGTTGCCCAATACGACCTTGAGTAAAACTCAAAGTCCTGCAACGGCAGAAGATAGAGAAAGGATGAGTAAGACTCCCTATGCCTCATCCATAGGGTCTCTTATGTATGCCATGCTATGTACTAGACCCGACATGTTGGGAATATGCCCTAGAGGAAATCATGTATGATGAGATTTCCCATTGTATTCATAAAGATATTAAGTAGTCCTTGTATAAACATCTGATGTGTATCATTGAATATGTGATTCGGTTGTGGAACTATGCATTCATGTTGTTTGTACTAAATATCCTTGGTCATCGAAGTTGTGTTGGACACACAACTTAGACCAATGTGAAAGTTGGCTTGATGACTCAGTTCCACTTGTCATGAGCATGGAGATGCTATTCCAACTTACACAGATTCGGCTAAAGAGTTTAGCGAGTCGGATTGACCCATATTGAGGTACAACAAACAAGTTGTCATTTGTATATCTCAATCAATGTAATCCTTAGACCTGAGGTTGTTGCATAGTCCGAGTTGAGGATCACCGACTTAGGTTCTGTCAAACGCTGATCCATAACTGGCAGTTATAAAGGCAGGGTTCGGGTCAACTGAGAATCAAGCTGCGTGATGTGAATAACCAAGATGGGATTTTGCCCCTCCACTCGGAGAGATATTCTCTGGGCCCTCTCGTGAGATATGATTCGGAAAGCATGGCCATGCACGACTCGGTTAAGTGTTAACCGAGGCGATTAACTACGAGTTAGTCGGGTGAATCACTTATCTTGGATCGAGAAGAGAGTCGGACTATTTAACGGATGAAAATTATTCGCCTATAGTCTGACATGGTATATCGTGAGGCAAAAGGGACTCAGACGTAAGTCGCATTGGAAAGGAAAGTCGTCATGACTCTTTGGTACTTGGGAGTCGGCACGTTCTGCTAGGATCCACTACCGACTGATCGATTGAGAGTCAGACTCCAATCGTGTCCAAGTAGCCATGAGCCTGCGGGGTCACACAGTTAAGAGCGGGAGCAAGTTCGGATTGGATCTGAACATATAATCTGGTTGGGTTGGACCAAAACCGGATTAGGACTGAGTTAGTGAGTTGGACTCACGGTGACTAGTGTTATATGGGCTTTAGTGAATGGGTCGCGTGAGCAGAGCCCACGTTCACTCCCTATATATAGTGGAGCACCGTAACCCAAAATGGTTAATCGTTGTTTGGTTAGGTCATTCCATGTGTTGGAAACCCTAGCTCCACAGAGTCCAGCCGTCGTTACGAACCTAGCAGTTCGCCGCTGGTGCTCCTCCTTGTACGTGTGGATACCAGCAGAGGTGCTGTGCGATCAGCACCAGGATGATCGGATCGTGAGGACTGCACTGCATCAACTGACGCGCTTCATCAGTAATCCGCAACTGTGCTTCTAGTGGTAAACCTCGTGGCCTTCTACCTCAGCTACATCTTGGGATCACCACGTTAGAGGAAAAGTTTTGTTTTATCTCTGCGTGGCCCAATAGTGGTATCAGAGCGATAGCTTCTGGTTTTAGGCTCGAGATCTCACATATGTGATATGCGGTTGGCTGTAGATGAGATCTATGTGCTGTTTGGTGGTCAATCTATGAGATAGATCGGTTTTGTACGAAGTTGATTGGATCAACTGTTCTTGGGGAATGGTAGATCTGATTTCCGTAATCATACTGCTGAGGTCGTGGAACGACATACCCCTACCGGTCGGCTTCCTCCATCGGGGTAGACCGTGACACGTAAATCCAGAAGCGGTGATCGAAGATCAAAGAGTGTGATCGAATCGGAATCCATGTTCGGACCGCCGGCTCCCCCTGTCGTAGCGCCTTAGATGTCGTTGCAAGTTTCACAACGCCGGTAGATATTGTATCTATGCATAACTTGTTTTTGCAGGAAGTTGTGAATGGTATGGTTCATGTGCATGTGATGTATGTGTGTAATCCATACGTGATCTGTGAATCACGGTTTTTTGTCAGCCGGCTGGAGCCTAGGTGCTGTCGTTTTATTGTATAATGACCTGCGTGTCAGATTCTCTATGTAATTTAGTTTACTAAGCTAGTGTAGCTGTTTGGAGAACCCGGAAGGCATGCAAGGCGTTGTACATGTCGGCGACATGGAGTAAGACGACAAGTGACAAGAGTTGGCACGAGTCGGATTACAGGCTTTGTGGAGATGGAGATCGCCATGAAGAGAGCCATACCATTTCACATTATAAATGCTTTATTTTGTGTTATTGTTATGTCTCAGTTTTACCTCTATTAGATAGTCGGTAAAATTTAATACCTCAAAGAAGGTCTAGTCATTTTTCCCGCCAGTGTTTGCACCATCACAAGTCGGACATTTTTGGTAGTGGGCTCATAAAATTGAGGTGCTGCCAATTCTTTCCGACTAGGTGGGTTCGAGTCGGACTCTTACTGCGGAAACACCCGGTAAGCTAGACGGGTCTATCACAACAGTTGTGGGGCTCGGGGAAAAGTCGGATGGGAGCCGGGGCATGTGATGCCACCCGTCCAACAAGAGTCGCATGAGATGCGATTGACAAGGAGTTGTCTACCTATATCACTTGGCGGCTAGCGGTGATGCTAAAGCTCACTAGCCGCCTTGCTTATTTAGGATCCTGAATCACTAAGCAACCATCAGAGGGGTGTTGGTTCTAGTGGGAGCATAAAATATTAAAATGTTTAATATGCTTGCTCTTTTATGAATACATGTCTTAAGTGTTTTGCATATTTTCTGTTGTAGATCATGACACCAAGTAGCAGTCACTCTCAGATATCCGGTTTTGCGTTGAGAACCATTCTTGAGAAAGATAAACTGAACGACACTAATTTTACCAACTGGTATCAAAATCTGAGAATTGTTCTCAAACAAGAAAAGAAGGACCATGTCCTAGACAACCCACTTCCAGATGAGCCGAATGAGAATGCGACTATCGCTGCCACCAATGCCTACCGTCGGGCTAAGGATGAGTCCACGGATATTAGTTGTCTTATGCTTTCTCACATGGAACCGGACTTGCAAAAGTAGTTCGAGCATGTTGAGGCCTATGATATGATCGAAAGCCTCAAAAGTATGTTCCAGGCTCAGGCGAAGACTGAGAGGTATCAAGTCTCTGTGCTTCTTTGAGTTGCAAGCTTAAGGATGGTGATCCACTGAGTCCGCATGTGATCAAAATGGTTGGTTATGTGCAGTCTCTGGAGAGGCTTGGCTACCCCATTAGCGAAGAGTTCGCTACAGATATAATTCTGAACTCTCTGCCTAGTGCATATGGGCAGTTCATTTCGAACTACCACATGCATGGTATGGATAAGAAGCTCACTGAATTACATGGGATGCTCAAGCAGGCAGAGGCGGATCTCAAGAAGGGCGCCCGTCAAGTGTTGATGGTGCAGAATAAGGCTAAGTTCAAGAAGAGTTCTTGGACTAAGAAGAAGGCTAAGTCAGGAGGAAAGCAGGCTCAGGACCCGGTCCCAAGCACTTCCTCAGGGACTAAACCATCTCCTTTAGCCGGATCCACTTGCTTCTACTGCAAGGCGGATGGCCACTGGAAGAGGAACTGCAACAAGTACTTGGCCGACAAAGCCAAGAGTGGAGGTATGACTTCCGACTCAGGTACACTTTTTTGCAATGTTATAGACATATATCACTACTAGGAAAATGGATATAGGTAATCAGCACATCCGTGGCTCACATGGTTGAAGTGCCCCACGGCTAAAACATGCGTGGCTCACCTATGGGCAGTGCCCTACTAGTAACTAGAACAACCGTGGCGCACATGACCATAGTGCGCCACAGATATGTGTGGGCCATGGCCATGTTGGCCGCACGCCAGACATCCTTAGTGCACATAGGGTAGGTGCGCTACGGTTGTTAGTGTCAACTGTGGCGCACATGGAGGGGGTGCGCTATGTAACACCCTCAGAATCGGCCCTATGCAAGTTTCAGCGCTTCCCGCCAAACCCGCATAGAAACGATTCAAAGGTGCCCACCAGGCACTTGCGTGCGGGTGGAAAACGAAGTAATATCATTACACAATAGTCCTCGATGGAACCCACAAAACATATATATACAATAGCGACTCAAAGAGTCAAGAATACAGATATACAATACAAAGATCCAAATCACCTTTAAAACGATATAGCGTCCGAGTACGGACAAGATGCAAATTGAGCTAAGATCCCTGAAGAATAACCAATGGCGTCCATAACCCTGCCCAGGCCAAGCCGGAAGGGTAACCCTGCTAACAACGTCGATCTCAAAACCTGCTTAAACAAAAAGGGGTGCCGACAAAGGGCAAAGGAAAAGAGAGCGGTCGATCGAGGCCAAGACACGGAGGCTAGAATTCGGCGGTCCTCGCCTACATAGGTATGGTGGACTGAGCGGTAGCGCAACATGCACTAAACAACCTATAGAGACTCGATACAACTAGCGGCTATCAGGGAGGGGTAAGAAAGACCTATTCGGAACCAACCTGATACTACCACCAAACATACCCATCCTGGTATTTCCCCCTCGAGACCAAACAAGGAAGTCAACCGAGGAACTCACACAGTTGGCAGTTTTATTCATTCCGTTATAGTGGCGGCAATTACTAGTCAAATATAGATAGCATGAGTCATCCTGATATAATAAGCGGTGGGCAGTTTTAGTTAACCATTCAGTTGTAGTTGCAACACTTACTAGTCAGATACGATTAGCATGAGATATCCCAAACCCAGCAGTTGTTGGTACTTTTATTTAGCCATTCCGTTATAGTGAAGCTGATTACTAGTCATATCGGATACAAGTCAAATTATAACAGTAAACTTTAGTTATAGTTGTCTATGATCGAGAACTATGCTCCAAGTCGTCCATAACCACGGACACAGCTTTTCGAAAAGATTTAACCCTGCAGGGGTGCACCAAAGTATCTACACGCACTTCGACCCTTTTTGCCAGATCAGCTAACATACACCCATCGGTATGTCGGCGAGGCCTAAGTCATGACGTTTCCCAGACCCAAAGCAAGTACATGGGGGCCACCCCACTAAGCTACGCACAACAAAGTCGGCCGGTCTCCGAGACGGACTCAGGGTTTGCGTCAATGGCTGTAAACGACTGGGAACCCGAAAATGAGACTGGGCTTGTCGATACCGCGAAAACACTCCGCTTACCTAAACAGTACAGGTGCAGTACTTCGCACAATTTAAATTAAGCAGTAAAGCATGGCATAAGTACAGGATAGTAATAAAGCCCCAAACTAATTGTGGCCCCCGGTACAATACTTTGAAATCAGGTACTAATCGATGGGGGTGCCCATACACCCCACCTGTGGTTAGCGCGCTCGATCTCGGAACAGGTGTCAAGAACTCGGGGTCCTACGGGACACCAGTGAGCGGTTAAAATCCAAATATTGTCTATTACCCACCGGTGCCTCTGCATTTACCTACTTTCAATTTTAGTTATTAAACAATAATTAAAGCCATGATCATCTCCAACATTAAACATGCGGCAATACTCCAACAACTGTGGTACTTGACGACACGCAACAGCACTTGAGCAAGCGACTACGACGCGCAAGTCCAACTATCTACCAAACAACAGGTAATAGGATGTGTCCAAGGCAATATAAGGCTGCAAGGGATATCACGGGTACGAAAACTAGAGCATCGCAACACAGATAGCAATAGATCAACAGGAGGGAATAAATACTATAAAAGTAAGATAGGTAGAAAGGGGGAGATGCTCGCCTGAAAAACATTGCCGAAGGTTCATCCAAGATCGGGCCGACACTCGCATCATCTCAACGGCCTTATCCGCGAAGAAGCAAAACACTAGAATAAACACCGGATGCACTATTTAATACTATGGCAGAAGATCGGGCATGATGCATGTATGATGTATGACATGGCAAGATGCGATGCAATTAGGCAATATTAAGCGGAACCGGGGTCCCGACATTTAATTAAACGGTTCAAGTTATTTATCTACCCCGCAAATTAAGTGTTGGGTTAACAGGGCGAAACATGGCATCGGTTCGCTACACCAATTTAAATGGAGTCCGGAATAAGACAAAGATATCCCGCATATAGACTCCATGTTTAATTATGAGATGAATTGGCATAGTGCCCCCAAACCACACACAAGTATGCATGCATGAACAATTTAATATGCATCAGTTGATAATGTCATATTATAAAAATAATGGGGTCTCGGATAGGGAATCACTTTAGGGTTCGGCGAACTTGGGCTCCGAGGGGTTTGGGGTCGGGTCTCAGGGTTCGACGGGAGAATGGCTCGACGAGATCGGTCTCGGACAACGGAAGTCGATCTTGTCGCATCCGAGAAGAAGAACTTGGTTGGCGTCGGGGGGCATCGGATTCGTCCTGGTCGGTGTCGATCTTGTCGTTGCGAAGATCTTGTCGGGTCCGCGCCATCGAGTCGGTATTGGCATTCGGGGTGAAGAACTTGGCGTCCTCGAGGAAGTACTTGGCGTATCCGTGTCGACGACCTGGGCGTCCGGGTTCTCGGACATCAGTTCTGGGAAGAAGTACTTGTCGCATCTGTGGCCTTCGGGTCGAAGAATTCGGCATGTCCGGGTTCGGTCTTCGGGTCCGGGAGGGAGAGCTTCGGGTCATCGGATCCATGAATAAGACCTTAAGGGTTCCCCGGTTTCGATGGTCAAATGCGAACTTTTCTCGGCGCCGGTGGCCTTGTCAACGGGAAGATCTTGTCGCATCGGACTTTTGTCGAATCATCTTCGGAAGATCTTGACAAAACAAGGGAATAGATATTTCACGGGGTTTTGGTATTGTTTGGGTGGCACCACATCAGAACAGACACCACATTAGTATTTTGATAGCACAACGCCGTGAACACAAGCAGGAGGAAAAGACGCCGTCGGGGATTGAATTGAACTCCCGTGCCCAAACTCAATAGGAGGCTGCAACTTTCCAAGTGGACAGGAACTGCACGACACAATGGAGGACCGTGCGTCGGGGTTGAGGAGGCTTGCAGCGCTGATGGGCAGAGGCGCGACCCACAGCGAGGAAGGGGATTAGGAGGGCGGCCGAGCTCGCTGCAGCGAGGCAGAGGATGGAGGGGCCGGCATGGATGCGAGGAGGTCGAGCTCACGGGTCGAGGGTGGCCATGGTGACCGAGGCAGGAGGTGACAGTGGCACGCTGGCCGACGGTGGGGAAGGGGACAGTGCGAGGGAGGCCGATGTTGAGGTGGAGGAGGGCGCCATGGTGGCGCTGCTCGCGGGAGGAACGACGACGGAGGGCGGCCAAGGACGAGGACGAGGGAGGCGGTGGAGCTCAGAGGCGGGCAACCTCGGGCACAGGCACCACGCCGCTACAGAAGACGGCCACTGACGGGATTGGTGGCGAGCGGCTCTACGGGGCCGAGGCCTATAGGGTGAGGGCACAGGGAGCAGGGAGAGAGGCGAGGAGCGGAGGAAGGAGGCGGGGCCGCGCTGGAAGTGGGGAGGAGCGGCGGCGGGGCAAGGAGGAGAGGGAAGCGACGGCGGAGTCGGGGATCCGGAGGCCGCGGTGGCGCAGGGGCCCGTGGCGGCAAGGAGAGCGATGGGGGAGAGGAAGATCGCGAGGAAGGGGTGGGGGACCTGGGCGGTTCGGTCGCGTGCGAGGTGGGCTAGGGGCGGGGCCGGGGTGGGTGCGGGCGCGGCGGGGTGTGTCCGTTGGCGGGGTGGGGCCTAGGGTGACGATAGGTGGCGGGCTGGGATTGGATGGGGGAAAGGGAGAGGTGAGGTGTCGACATGGGATTGGAGGGGGTGAGGTGGAGGGGGCTGGGTAGATTAGGTTAGGGTAGGAAAAGGGTTTAGGTAGTCTGGTTTTTTTACTGGGGGTGGCCGACTGGGTCGGATCGGCCCGGTACGGCTGCCCCTAAAATAAAGTAAATATTTTATTATTTTAAAACAGGGCTTTTGAAATCCATTGGTAGACGGAACAAAATAATCCGGAGACCCGGGTTTTGATTTGAATTAAAGACGGGGTATTTAGAAAACAAAAACAGGCTTTTCGAAAATAGTTTCAGGCAAACAAATGCATGATGACATGACGATGCACAAATGCAATGTGGCATGATGACATGAGCATGGGATCATGATGATGCAATGCACAAAAACAACGCGATTTTCTAGTAGTGGTTTTGCGGGGCGCCACACGTTACGCCTAAGCGCATGCCCCTCTCTGCTGTGAAACGGCCAGACACATCCGTGGCGCACTATGGCATGTGCGCCATGGATGTTAATAATCCCTGTGGCGCACTAGGGCCGAGTGCTCCATGGATGTGGCGATTTTTTTGGCAGCTCCACTTTATGTGCACATGTGTGACCACATCCACCACCCCACACTTCACTTTCCCCTTCTTCTTCCTCCTTAGATCTAGTCGGGATCTTCTCCTTCCCACCTCAATTTCTCCACCCATTCACCATTTTTAGCATGTAGAACTTTCCTTGGATGTTACATAATTAATAGAGGAAGGTCTCCGGTCTCTCATCTCCTTCTCCGGTCTCGCGTGCACCTCTCCTTTCCATCTTTCTCGCGATTGGTCTCTCATCTCGGTAAGTTGTCCATGTAAGGATGTGTTCATGTGTATATGGATGATATGCTCATATGTATGTAGATGATCGATGCTCATGATGTGTGTATGAGAGGATCGATGGTCATATGTGTGTGTATATGGAGAGTATCGATGATGCTCATGCATGTGTGTATGGAGAGGATAATGATATGTTCATGTGTGTATGGATCTCGGTCTCTCTCTCTTGTGTTTGTATGTGAACAAGTTGCCATTTGTTTTGCCAAAATGTTGATTCATTTCCATTTTTGCAAGACTTTGGCATTTCGCAAAGGTCCTAATTTTAGGATAGGTCATGCCGAAATTTTCTATCGACCATTGCATGCATGCATTCATTATGTGGTTCTAATAGACTTCTAATTGTACCGTGTACACCGTGCAGGCAAAAATGGTCCGCATAATGAGCGAAGGCATTGTGGCTTGATTTTTGAAATGTGCGACGGCCGACATGATACGAAATAACAAGACGGATATAAGATGTCCGTTCAGAAGATGCAAACTCAACTGGGTGATCGACCCAGGTTCCGGGAATCTGCAGGCGCACCTGCTCCGCCATGGTTTCATGGATGGATACACTCGTTGGATAAGCGATGACGAAGACGATGGAGACGGTGAAGGTGGCCAACATGACGATGATCATCATCACGGCGAGAACGGGCGAGATGATGAAGAGTCTCCTGGAGATGGTGAAGGTGCGGAAGAAGACCAGGATGATGATGATCTAGATGCCGGAGGAGCAGACGACGATGGAACAACATCAGGCTCGGTGCGGGACCCTTATGTGCAAGAGCTGCTTCTCAAGCAGACGAGTAACGCCAGGGCTGCCGCAAGAGAGAAAGCCAAGCTTGCGCAACTTGAGAAAGACGCGGTTACTCCATTGTATGAAGGATGCAGGACCGATGATACCCGGTTGAATGTAATGCTCAAGGCTATGAAGATGAAGGCAAAACATAAATTGAGCGACGCAAGCTTCGACGATATGATGGCATTCTGGCACGATCGTCTCCCCGAGGGGAACACATGTCCAACTAGTATCGAGGACGCCAAGAAAATCGTTTGTCCTCTCGATATACCGCACGTTAGATATCACGTATGCATCAACGATTGCATCATTTATCGGGGCAAGGACGCGGAGAAAACCACATGTCCGGTTTGTGGCGTGAGTCGATACAAGAAAGGGAAGAAAGCACCTCGAAAAGTCGTATGGTACTTTCCTATAACTCCTCGTCTGCAGCGCTATTTCGCAGACCCTAAGGAAGCGAAGCTCATGCGATGGCATGCGGAAAGGAAGAAGCCAGCAGATGATGATGATGACCCCGAAAAGGATGAGCTCGACGACCCCTTCGGATGCTAGCGGCTGAAAGCATTAGACCTCGAATTCTGAATCGTGGAGATTCGAGGAACATCAGGCTTGGTGCGAGCACCGATGGACTCAATCCGTTCGGTATCCAGAGCAGCACGCACATCACTTGGCCCGTGTTTGTATGGATGTACAACCTCCCTCCATGGTTGTGCATGAAGAAGAAGTACATACAAATGAGTATGCTAATTCAAGGGCCGAAACAACCTGGTACCGACATCAATCTACATCTTGGGATGTTGAAAGAGGAGCTAGCCACGTTATGGGAATCTAGAGCCAATACTTACAACGCCGTCGCACAAGATTATTTCACTATGAGAGCCGTGTTGGTCACTACGGTGCAAGACTATCCAGGTTGCGGGTATATCTCGGGGCAGGTTATCCAAGGATTCTGCGCATGCGTTAGGTGCATGGATAACACAAGCTATCTCCAACTAGTGAAAGATCCAGGGTCATCGAAAACCGTGTTCATGGCGCACCGGAGGTGGCTCGGCAAGAATGATCCATGGAGAAAACGTGGAGACCTGTTCGATGGCAAATCCGAGACCCGTGGAATCCCAGAGCGTAGGAGCGGCGAAGAAGTGGAAGAGTTGCTGAAAAACTGGAAAGATTGTCCTAAGCCTGGAAAGAAGCGAAAGAGGCAGCAAGAAGACAAGCCGCTGATGAAGGCACTACTAGGAAAACAACTATAGGTAATCAGCACATCCGTGGCTCACATGGTTGAAGTGCCCCACGGCTAAAACAGGCGTGGCTCACCTGTGGGCAGTGCTCTACTAATAACTAGAACAACCATGGCGCACATGACTATAGTGCACCACAAATGTGTGTGGGCCAGGGCCCTGTTGGCCACACGCCAAACATCTATAGCGCACTATAGTCATGTGCGCCACGGTTGTTAGGGTCATCTGTGGCGCATGTGTGCCTGGTGCGCTGCGCCTAAGCGCATGCCCCCCTCTGCTCTGAAACGGCCACAAACTTCTGTGGCGCACTCGGCCTAGTGCGCCACAGGGAGTAGGAGCATCTGTGGCGCACATGGTGTAGTGCGCCACAGATGTTTGTACTCCCTGTGGCGCACTAGGGCCGTGTGCGCCACGGATGTGTCGATTTCTTTAGGACAGCACTTTATGTGCACATGTGTGACCACATCCACCACCCCACACTTCACTTTCCCCTTCTTCTTCCTCCTTAGATCTAGTCGGGATCTTCTCCTTCCCACCTCAATTTCTCCACACATTCACCATTTTTAGCATGTAAAACTTGCTTTGGATGTTACATAAGTAATAGAGGAGGTCTCCGGTCTCTCATCTATCCTTCTCGACGCGCGCACCTCTCCTTTCCATCTTTCTCGCGATCGGTCTCTCATCTCGGTAAGTTGTCCATGTAAGGATGTGTTCATGTGTATATGGATGATGTGCTCATATGTATGTAGATGATCGATGCTCATGATGTGTGTATGTGGAGAGGATCGATGGTCATATGTGTGTATATGGAGAGTATCGATGATGCTCATGCATGTGTACTATATGGAGAGGATAATGATATGTTCATGTGTGTATGGATCGGTCTCTCTCTCTTGTGTTTGTATGTGAACAAGTTGCCATTTGTTTTGCCAAAATGTTGATTCATTTCCATTTTGGCAAGACTTTGCATTTCCCAAAGGTCCTAATTTTAGGATAGGTCATGCGAAATTTTCTATCGACCATTGCATGCATGCATTCATTATGTGGTTCTAATAGACTTCAAAATTGTACCGTGTACATCGTGAGCAAAAATGGTCCGCATAATGAGCGAAGGCATTGTGGCTAGATTTTTGAAATGTGCGACGGCCGACATGATACGAAATAATAACAAGACGGATATAAGATGTCCGTGCGAAGATGCAAACTCAACTGGGTGATCGACCCAGTTCGGGAATCTGCGGTGCACCTGCTCGCCATGGTTTCATGTATGGGTACACTTTCGTTGGATAAGCGATGGCGTATATGATGGAGACGGTGAAGAAGGTGGCCAACATGATGATGATCATCATCACGGCGAAAGGCGAGATGATGAAGAGTCTCCGGAGATGGTGAAGGTGCGGAAGCACCGGGATGATGATGATCTAGATCTTGGGAGGCGACGGCGATGGAACAGCGTCGGTTGGGTGCGGGACCCTTATGTGCAAGAGCTGCTTCTCAAGCGGCATTTAGTAACGCCAGTGCTGCCGCTAGAAAAAGCCAAGCTTGCGCAACTTGAGAAAGACGCGGTTACTCCATTGTATGAAGGATGCAGGCCCGATGATACCCGGTTGAATGTAACGCTCAAGGCTATGGAGATGAAGGCGAAGCACAAATTGAGCGACGCAAGCTTCGACGATATGATGGCATTCTGGCACGATCGTCTCCCGGAGGGGAACACATGTCCAACTAGTATCGAGGATGCCAAGAAAATCGTCTGTCCTCTCGATCTACCACACATTAGATATCACGTATGCATCAACGATTGCATCATTTATCGGGGCGAGGACGCGGAGAAAACCACATGTCCGGTGTGCAACGTGAGTCGATACAAGAAAGGGAAGAAAGCACCTCTAAAAGTGGTATGGTACTTTCCTATCACTCCTCGTCTGCAGTGCTATTTCGCGGACCCTAAGGAAGCGAAGCTCATGCGATGGCATGCGGAAAGGAAGAAGACAGGAGATGATGATGACCCCGAAAAGGATGAGCTGCTGACGCACCCTTCAGATGCTAGCCAGTGGAAAGCATTGGACCTTGAATTCCCAGAATTCGGTGGAGATTCGAGGAACATCAGGCTTGGTGCAAGCACCGATGGACTCAATCCGTTCGGTAGCCAGAGCAGCACGCACAACACTTGGCCCGTGTTTGTATGGATGTACAACCTCCCTCCATGGTTGTGCATGAAGAAGAAGTACATACAAATGAGTATGCTAATTCAAGGGCCGAAACAACCTGGTACCGACATCAATCTGTATCTCGGGCTGTTGAAAGAGGAGCTAGCCACGTTATGGGAATCTGGAGGCAATACTTACGACGCCATCGCACAAGATTATTTCACTATGAGAGCCGCGTTGGTCACTACGGTGCAAGACTATCCAGCTTGCGGGTATATCTCGGGGAAGGTTATCCAAGGATTCTGCACATGCGTTAGGTGCATGGATAACACAAGCTATCTCCAACTAGAGAAAGATCCAGGGTCATCGAAAACCGTGTTCATGGCGCACCGGAGGTGGCTCGGCAAGAATGATCCATGGAGAAAACGTGGATACCTGTTCGATGGCAAATCAGAGACCCGAGGAATCCCAGAGCGTAGGAGCAGCGAAGAAGTGGAAGAGTTGCTGAAAAACTGGAAAGATTGTCCTAAGCCTGGAAAGAAGCAAAAGAGGCAGCAACAAGACAAGCCGCTGATGAAGGTATGGAAAACAAGGTCATTTTCGGGAGTTGCCATCTTGGAAGTTTCTCCGCCGCCTCATAGCCTCGACATCATGCATATCACGAAAAATGTGCGAGTGCGAGAGTCGCCACCATAATCAACATGCCAGATAGGACGAAAGATGGTCCGAAAGCAAGGCACGACCTGATATGCTTGGGTATCCGGAAGGAGCTTCACGGAGGACGCACTACTCCTGATGATCAGGAAGATGACGATGATCATGAGTCGGAGACGACACAAGGTCGTCGGAAGGGTAAAAATTTCAAGAAGAACGAATATTACTGCCCTCCTTCTTGCTTCACTCTAAGCCAGGATGAGATCAAACAGTTTTTCAAGTGCCTTCTAGGAGTCAAATTTCCTTACGGCTACGCGGGCAAGATAAGCAGATACCTAGACGAGGCGAAGCAGAGGTTCAGTGGCATGAAGTCTCACGATGCCGTGCTAATGACGAGTACTTCGTCGCACTAAGAGGGATAATGGATGAGCACGTCCGTGAAACGTTATTTGGCCTATGCAAGTTTTTCGACGTCATCTCTAGGAAGTCGATTGGCTTGAATCAGCTCGGAAGGCTACAGGAGGAGATTGTGGTGATACTATGTGAGCTTGAGGTCTACTTCCCACCCGCATTCTTCGACATTATGGTGCATCTGCTGGTCCATGTCGTGGAGGACATCGTACAACTCGGTCCGATGTTCCTCCGCAGCATGATGGCGTTCGAAAGGATGAACGGACACATCAAAGGATACGTTCGCAACAGGTCCCGTCCAGATGGAAGCATAGCCAAGGGCTTTCTGGCCGAAGAGTGCATCTCTTTCTGCACGAATTATCTAGACATCGAGAACCCTGTCGGTCTTCCCATCAACAGACACCTTGGCAAGCTCGACGGATCTGGTCACCGAGAGGGTCGTCGCATACTGCATGCAGACTTCGATTTTCGACGCGCAGACTTTGATCGAGCAAACCTCGTCGCGCTATAGCATTTAGAACTGGTCGATCCTTGGGTACAGAAGCACAAAAGGTTAATCGAGAAGAAGTACAGTGACCGGGGCATACAGAGGACGCAGGGAGAAATAATCAAAGAGCACAACTCAGATTTCACGCGTTGGTTTATTAGGGAGACGCTCCTTGATAATCCCCCGCGCTCGCATTCTTCTGACATGCAAAAGATCATATTCACCTTGTCGCAGGGACCGATGCAAAACCTGGTGACCTATCAGGCGTATGATATCAACGGCTACACATTCTACATGGAGGAAAAGGACAACAAGTGTGATTATCAGAACTCAGACGTAACGTCGGAATTCTACACCGATGACAACGTGAAGGAAAGATTCTACGGAAGAATCGAGGAGATCTGGGAGCTCGACTACTGTGGAGAAAAGGTGCCGATGTTCCGTGTCAGATGGGCAAAGAGCGTCGAAAGAGAAGACCGGTATTTCACAACCATGGTTATACCCGAAGCAGCCAAATCCAAGGCCGCCGGTGCAAACGAGGCCGCGAAAAATGAACCGTGGGTACTGGCTACCAAAGTGGACCAATGTTTTTTCATTACCGACCCGACAAAGCCTAGCCGTGTTGTCGTGAGGAGAGGAAAAAGAAGCATCAACTGAATGGATGGAGTCGCCAACGAGCAAGACTTCGACCAGTGCGGCGATCCAAAGATTGAAGATGACGACGACTACGATGCATCAACATACATCACAAGAAGAAAAAGGACAACCCTACCCAAAAAAGGTAGCCCGTTCGAAAGAAGAAACATTAAAGTGCCGGGGCTAAATTATTCAACCGCGACAAAGAAGGGAAAAAAGATTGTAAAACGCTAGCTCAAAAAATATTGTAAAACGTGTGGTCGAAAAAGATTGTAATATTCATGGACAAAGTATTATGAAATTTAGTTATACTTTGAATCATATTTGTAACACTTTTATGACATATATCACTACTTTTGGGCATTTTTGGAATATTTAAAAGTATTTTAAAAACAAAACAAAACTTGTATGGCATATATCACCAATTTTGGGCATTTTTTGGAACATTTAAAAATATTTTTAAAATAAAAATAAAAAAGGTTGTGGGCACCAGGATTCGAACCTAGGTGCTCACAGGTTTATAGAATAAAGGAGTGGCTCGAACCAGTGGGATAAGGTGAGCTAGTGGTAACTATACGGGTGGAAGCCCTCTTATCAGCTAGTCCTACCCACTTAGGCGTAGCGCACCCTGGCCAAGTGCGCTACGGTTATCCGTAGCGCACTTGGCCAGGGTGCGCTACGCCTAAGTGGGTAGGACTAGTTGAGCCACGCCCTCCCCATCGTCCTCAGACACAGCTAGATCATCTAAGTCCCTCCCCGCCTCGTCCCCATCCCCATCGACGACGCGCCGCCGCCGCTGCATCCCAGGAGGAGGAGGCCGCCGCATCCCAGGAAGAGGAGACCGCCACGCCAGGAGGAGGAGGAGGCCGCCACGCTAGGAGGAGGAGGAGGCCGCGTTGCCCACGCGGCGGTTGGTGGCGGCGAGGTTCCTGCATCGTCGGTTCCGCTCCTCCGGCGGCAAGGTGCTCTGCCGCTCCCTCCTCCTCGTTACCTCGTCTGCCAGCCCTCGCCGTCCTCATCTCAGAGGTGAGTGCCGCCCCTCCCCTCTCTCCTTCTCTTCCTCTCTCCTCGAGCAAAGTGTTAGCACCTGATGATTCAATTGATGCCTCTGATGGTTAGGGTTAGCAATGGTTAGGGTTAGGGTTAGCACCTGATGGAATTGACATTTTTTCCTAATGATTGGTGGTTGTCTGACAAAATGAGATGGCCATGGGAGTTCAGAGAAGTCCATGAGAATTTTCTGTCACAAAAACGAGCAAACATGGGAATCTAGCAAAGCACATGTAGGTGTCCCTGGCTGGCTAGATCAGTAACACAACATGAACATTTGGCTAGATCAGTAACAAAAATGAAGAACTAAACAGGTACCAAGTAGCTAAGAACTGGCATTATGTTTGACAGTGAGCTTACAGTGATCTTCCACTGTGTTAGATAAATCTTGATGGTCGATTGGATGTTAGATAAAATTTGGCCTAACATGTTACTTTCATCATACAGTGGGCATACTGTTATCTTTCACAAGTAGATAAATGACCCATGATCTAAGACATGTTACTGTCGAGGCAATGTAGATGCTAGTGTCATAAAATCTGGAGCTTTGGGTTCTACTTGGCCAAATTTAGAAATCTAGAGCTTTGGGTTCTACTTAGGGAAGGGGAATTGGGAAACAATGGCTCATCTGCTCATGTAGCTCTAGATTTTAATTGTTGGTGCTTAATCATCACTTGATGTTGCCATTGCCGTCGTGTTTGTATGAGGTCTCAGTCAGATGTAGTTAAGTCTGGATGCAGTAGTTTGCTCCTCTACTAGTCAAGCACATGCCAAGGTTAAGAGTAGCAAGCTGAAGGTTAGGGTCCTGAGTTTATTCGGTGTAGCAAGCTTCAGGTTAGGTTCAGAGTAGCAAGATTCAGGTTAGAGGTTTAGGTTAGGTTCTTCTATTGTACATATGCTTGATAAAATAATTAGGCCCAGTGTATGTGGTCTGGAATAGCCTGGTTCAATTTGCATTGATTGGGCGGTGGTGACAGGTTTTAGGTGATGCGGTTTATGGTTTGGAAGCATGGTGTGTGAATTGGTGCACTAAACTTGTTTTCCTGGTATATTAGCTCGTTTGCCACCACTATAATTGGGTCATCATGAAATAGTGGAACTTATGAAATAGGGGTCATCACCATAATGCAGTTAGAAGTACAATGAGTCTTGATGCGATTAGAAGTAATTTGACATATATAAAATTGACACTGGGGCCACATGATGCTTCACCATAAATACACTCTGTGATGTCTGATTAAGCCCAGCCCCAAGTACAAAGATGGCTGTTCAGGAGGAAACTCCTCCATAGTTGGGCAGTCAATAAAATCATGAGTATTTTACTTACATGAGTGATCATGCAAATTATGAATAGTATGGTTTTAATCGATCCTGGTGATGGTCTAGTAGTGCTGAAAAGGCACTACTGCAAACAATATGTTGCAGTGAATATATAAAATGAATATGTGCTGAACCAAATGTGTGAATATAAACTTGTATTTGCTTCTTTGTCGCGGTTGTGTATTTGCTTGCTGTCATATTTATTATCATATAAACTTGTATTTGCTTGATGTCATATAATGACAGGTGCTATAATCTGCATGTATTTGCTTGATGTCATCAATGACAGGTGATATAATATGTGGTGATATAATTTTAGCACTTGAAATTGTGCTTGTGCTTGTATGAAACACTTTATTATGTGTGTATGCAGGTTCTTGTATGAAACGAGTCCCGATTTTTGCCGGAATGTTGATTAACTTCCGTTTCGGCAGAAATCGGGCACTCCTAGTTTAAGAAAATTAGCAAAGGTCATGCCAGATTTTTCCGTGCATTTAACCAATTATTTGTTTTTTATTAGTGCAAAGATGTGTGACAACGACGAGGCTGGATGTTCTAAGAGCATCAGCGCTGAAGGAGAACTCAGACCTCCGAATAAACAATTGACATTCTGGGAGGCGGCCCAGCGGCTAGAAGACAATGAAGAATACCATCCCCAGGAGAGCGAGGATGATGAGATGGAAGACGCAGAGGAAGAAGCCGAAGGAACGGCGGACGATGAAACCACTGATGGCGGCGAGGGCACAGGGAGTGGTAGCAACCCTCCTAAGAAGAAGAAGAAGAAGCCGAAGGACCGAAGCCCGAACACGGTCGGCACGGTCAGGGAGGAAATTACCGAAGTGAGCCCATCAAGGGTTCCTTTGGAGCCCGCCCTTCTCGTCAAAGGGTACGGTGGGAAAGTGGCGGCGATCACCCGGACAACCATCTCGATCAACACCGAGAATCTCCGGCATAAAGATAATGGCCACTTGCGCACACTCCTCTTCGAGAAGCTGCATGCAAGATACAAGTTCCCCGCTAAGTATCAGAACACAAATTATCATGGGAACGAAGTAAACAAATCCGTCCTCACAAAGATGAGCACCGCCCTAGCCAGCTGGAGAACCCGGATAAAGAAGAAGATCTATAAAGAAGGCAAAAGTCTCGAGGAGATCCAGAAGATTGACCCGCAGATCACCGAAGATCAGTTCCGTGAGTTCAAGGAGAGGTGTGAATCCGAAAGAGCCCTGGCCAATAGTAATCGAGGAAAGGTGCTGCAGGCGATGAATATAGGTCATCACCATCTCGGATCTGGTGGATACAGAACCGCGCAGGACAAATGGAATGAGGAGGACGAAGAGTATAGATCCAAGGGGATAGAAAACCCCTTTGCTAAATTCGAACCCGGGCAGGTTCGAAACTTCATCAGGGCCCGTTACCATGTGGACCCAAAAACCAAACAACTCACCGCGGGTCCTGCGGTGAAGGAATTCGAGGAAATTGTGGTAAGTATAATCTAATTACCGCGGATCAACACGATTGCAATCTAATCGATGATCTAAATGATTCACTGTTACTTCTTCTGCAGGAGGAGGAAATTGTTGCTAGTCATGGATCGGGGTTCCTCATCCCGGTGACGGCGGCCACCGGTGGGATAACCCTTTTAACAGGCGATGAACCGAGCCAAGAAAATAGAGCGATTCTGAAGAAGCCGTCGGCTGGCCGTCTGGCGGCCTCGGGGTAAGAATTGGGTGGATCATTTTGGTCCACCGCCGAGGCATGTGGCGTCGGAAGGAAGGGCGAGGAGGAAAACCGAGAGGTTCAAGAACTTAAGGCACAAGTGGCGCGGATCCCGCAGATCGTCCAAGACAACCTAGCAATCACCCTCACGTCCTTCCCCTACCTTGGTGGAGTCAATAACTGGAGTGCGGGTGGTCGAGTAGGGCCGTGCCGATTCCAAGCATGGTCAGCCAGCCACTCGAACAACTGGCGACCGAATCAGGCGAACTACGTGTTCGTGACTCCGCCCGCTAGCACCGCGGTGCCGCAAGTGTTGGTGACTCCCCCTGCCATCACCGCGGCGCCGGAGTACATGTTGGTGCCCCCCCTGCCATCGTCGCGGCAACACCGGAGCTCCAAGCACCCGTCGGTAGGGAGAATACACCGGCGGCCAGCATCGCGCCATCAAGCAGCCCTTCCGTCTCTTGCACGCCCGTCGCCATATGCGGTGCGTCGACATTAGCCGATCTCGACGCCATCACGGTAAACAAATTGCTTTAATTACCGCCTTTCATGCCATCTATATATTACTCTTGTGGCATCTCGCTCTGACGACGTCGTACATGTTTTCTGCAGACGGATGTTCCTTGCACTCTCTTATGCTACGTGAATAACGAGCTGAGGGATGTTTCCAAGGGTACCATCGTTCAACCCTTGCAGCGCACGTTCCACTCAAAGCCGATGCCAGATAGCGTGCACAGGGTTAAAATTAGTCGGGTGCTAAGGGGCTGCGACGACCTGGAACCTCCCATTCAACCCCCAGGAGCGGATCAAGAAGAGCCGTTTGTCCTCAGCAGTTGCTTCGGCTTGTTCTTGCTATGGCCAAAGAGCATGATCCGTTTGGGGACGGCGGGGGCCATCACGCCATAGACAACAACACTGCATGTCGTGCCAGCGACAAGCGGTGGCAAGGCCCCCTTACCGCCCTCGCCGTCACCTCCACGCGGTGGGTCGGATGATCATGTTGATGATATGCACATGGCGCAGGATCCGGCCGAGGACGACGAAGACTGGAATGATCACTTCTTCAGCACTCAGTTTGGCAATGAAGAAGACCTAGCTGGTGGCCCCATAGAGAAAGCCACTATCACCAAGCGTCTGTTTGGTTCTCGAGACGCGCCTCCACAACTTTTCTGAACTGATACACTATTCTACTTTTGACACACTACATAGGTACGCCGGGCGGTGTGTGTTGGTGCAATGCTCAAAAGGAAAAAAAAAAAAAAAAAAAAGAAAAAAAGAAAAATTTCGAGCGTGGTGGGCGTCACAAGCAAGCGAAATCGATCAGGTTTTGGGACGGGCCACCAAGACCCGAGGGTATTATGTGGAGGATTCATGTGGCGGGTGAGCCCATGCTACCTAAGAATTTGCGGAAGCTCGCCTCTTGAACCTGAGTGTGCATGGCGTCTTGGCGATAGAGAGACGCCTTCTATCGGAGAAAGATCCCTCACCGGTATTCGTGGTTAAGGTGCCACCAGGCTTGGGCTTCGTCGACACTGCCCCCGCGGATCTGTTCTTCCTGCGGTTCGAGGACATCTTCAATATGTTCCACCTATACCCGCTGCACTATACCATGGTCCGTCTCTTTTCTCTCAGCCTGGCCATGCAGATCATTAGAGAGAACACACCGGGCATCGCTATAGTGGACCCCTACTACATGCGTGATGGCTGCTTGGGTTCCCCCGCCGAACGACGTATCGTGGCCTCATACCTAAAAAGAATCCTCGTGGCGAACAAGACAAAGGAATACATTCTCGTGCCTTACTTTCCCGAGTAAGTCGTTATTCACTCGCCACCGTCGATTGGCTTTATTAGATCATCATCATTCTTTTTCCAACACATTCCATTTGAATTTTTTGTGCAGAGATGAACAATGCACGCTCATCTCCTTATCGCCGAAGAATTCCCACGCCACGTATTTCGACTCGGGGAGTCTAGAAAAGAAGAAAAAACTACGACAAGATCAAGGAAGTTACGGATGATGCTCTCACGGCTTTGCCTCGGAAGGCACCAGCTTCGTGCGTAAGAAGGTCAAGTTCGGCAGCACGTCTTCAACCACGTAACGGAGTTCCCTGCGTGAAGCAGCCGGAAAACAAGAAGAAGGAAGCCTACCACGCACTCCATCACATGAGGCGTTCCTACTTGACCGTAAGAATTCTACGTTGCCGATCATCTAAAGCAAGGTCAAGCAAAGGCCAAGATCAATGATTCGGATATTAGACAAGAGATGTATCGCATCCAGCAGATTTGGGGCAATCATCTTCGTGATGTCATGACTTGGGGATCTTCTACGAGGAAATATCCGAATAACCGTGACATAGAGGATCGCCTAGAGATGCAGGTGACTATAGGAAGTTCATGACGAGACAGGCGTCCTCCTGCTCCATAAGCCGAGAAGGCTTGATGTTGGCCTAGTTGTAGTTACAAACTATAGATGACCTTTGTGTGTGTGTGTGACGACAAGTGAACTTATTTTGCTTATTATTATATATCGATCAATGCTTGGTTTTTTGCTTACTCTTTGGTCCTTTGCTCAATTTGGTCCTTCTTTTTTCCTTACTCTTTTTCGAGAATAATGCCGATGATTGAAATGTCGTGGCACACTATATATGTGAATGGTACGATGGGATGTGAGCCTTGTGATATGCACAAGTCCAGGTCTTGTGCATCCTACTTGGCTCACAGTTCCATCGTAGCATTCTGTGTCCAACGACCTATGTATATATATGAGGCATTCTTTTCGAGTTATTTTGTCTTTTCGAGAATATGCCGATGATTGAAATGTCGGCACAATATATATGTGAATATGCTATGACGGGATAGTTAGCCTTGTGATATGCACAAGTCCGTGAATTGTGCATCCTACTTGGCTAACTGTCCGCCATAGCAAATTCCTGTGTCCAACGACCTAGCTAGTTATATATGAGGCATTATTTTCGAGCTACTTTGGTCTTTTTCGAGAATAATGCCGATGATTGAAATGTCGTAGCACACTATATATGTGAATGTGCTACGATGGGATTGTACGCCTTGTGCTATGCACAAGTCCAGGTGTTGTGCATCCTACTTGGCGTACAGTTCCGTCGTAGCATATTCCTGTGTCCAACGACCTATGTATATATATGAGGCATGATTTTTGAGTTACTTTGGTCTTTTTCGAGAATAATGCCGATGATTGAAATGTCGTGGCACACTATATGTGAATGTGCTGCGATGGGATTGTTCGCCTTGTGCTATACAGGTCCGTGGTGTGCATCCTACTTGGCGAGCAGTTCCATCGTAGCATATTCTGTCAACAACCTAGTTATATATGAGGCATGCTTTACGAGTTTGGTCTTTTGATTTAGGAGTACTTTCTATAAGTGTATCTTCATATGCGACTTTAATTATATATGTTTTTTTCAATAGTCGGTTAATTATTATTGTCAACTTATAGATGACGTGGTACGTCGTGTACAAGGGACGGGTTCCTGAGTCACGATGATTGGGAAGACTCCGGAGATAGGTGCACCGTTTCAGCGGCAATAGCTACAAAGGGTACAACACTATGGCAGAGGCGGAAGCTAGATACATGCGCTATCTAGCTGGAGTTAGGACAAGGAACCGGATGAAGACCTACACCTTCGTCGCGGCGGTGATCATGCTTATCTTCTTTGGTTATTTATCCCGCTTTGTGTCTAGCTAGTTAGTTTAGATGTCTAGGTGAGCTTCGAGCTCTAACTTGTTCGATCGACACATGTATTAGCATGTCACCAACTACTACTTTGTAACATGATCAAACAATTTAACTTAGACTATGTATTCATGTATGAGAATTATCTATATGTATTTGTTTCAATCTTGTTTTTCATATTGTGTATTTATATATATAATTGTATATCTTGTATACGTGTGTGTATATCTGTAATATTGTATATAATCTGTATGCGTATAATCTGCTCGGAAATTAAAAAAACAAAAATACATCTGTGGCGCATGGTTCACCTTCGTGGCGCACTACACCTAAAGCGCACCATGGAAGTTTAGTGGCGCATCAGGTAGTGCGCCATGCCAGAAGATCAGTGGCGCTAAAACTTGAGGTGCGCCACGCCTATCTAGACAAACCGTGGCGCACTAGGCAAGGCGCCATACCGAGAGATAGTCAGGCGCAAGGCGCGGCATCGCTAGTGCGCCACGGATGATGTTTCCAGGTGCGCCACTAACGGCATGTTTCCTAGTAGTGAGGTATGGAAAACAAGGTTTGTTTTCTGGGAGTTGCCATACTGGAAGTTTCTTCGCACGCCTCATAGCCTCGACATCATGCATATCACGAAAAACGTGTGCGAGAGTCTGGTCGCCACCATAATCAACATGCCAGATAGGACGAAAGATGGTCCGAAAGCAAGGCACGACCTGATATGCTTGGGTATCCGGAAGGAGCTTCACGGAGGACGCACTACTCCTGATGATCAGGAAGATGACGATGATCATGAGTCGGAGACGACACAAGGTCGTCGGAAGGGTAAAAAGTTCAAGAAGAACGAATATTACTGCCCTCCTTCTTGCTTCACTCTAAGCCAGGATGAGATCAAACAGTTTTTCAAGTGCCTTCTAGGAGTCAAATTTCCTTACGGCTACGCGGGCAAGATAAGCAGATACCTAGACGAGGCGAAGCAGAGGTTCAGTGGCATGAAGTCTCACGACTGTGCCTCGGGGGTAAGAATTGGGTGGATCATTTTGGTCCACCGCCGAGGATGCATGTGGCTCCGTCGGGAAGAAGCGAGGAGGAAAACCGTGAGGTTCAAGAACTTAAGGAACAAGTGGCGCGGATCCTGTAGATCGTCCAAGACAACCTGGCAATCACCCTCACGTCCTTCCTGCCTACCTTGGTGGAGTCAATAGCGAAATATCCGTGTATCATAAATAACGAAGATCCAGAGTACCATTATTACAATAAAAGCTTAGCTCAAGGCTAGCTCAAATTATTCAGGTAGCAACATAAATAAACTAAATCCTCCATTCTTCAAATTGCCCACAAGTGAACAAGTGTCGAGTGGAGAACCGTGGCCTATATCGATTACTCAGAATCTGAAGAACCTGCAACATGAAACGTAGCAGCCCCGAAGGGTCAATACATGGAATGTATGGCAAGTAGAGCTAGTAAAGGAGACAATAGTACTAACATCTACATGCATATTTGGCAATTGGAGCTGTGTCTGGCTTGCATTTGCAAATACATTTGTCCTACTTTCATAAACAGTTTTTGATTTTCTTTGAAAAGATCCCAATTAAGTTAACCCAAAAATATTAAAACAATTATGAAATTAGAATGAGCGAGAAACATGTCATGGAATCAATATCAAGCAACTCAGTTGTCCATAACCGGGGACACGACTAATCGATTAGATTATACACCCTGCAGGGGTTAGTACACTTTACCCATGTGACTTGGCCAGCCCAGCTCGTACCATCACTCTCATTTTGGGTGATGATAGGGAGAAGTCCAAGAAGAGACTGTTCGGGAAGTAGCACCCCAATCCCGACGCGCACCGGTCCAACCTACCAAAATTCTACATCTCTGGATACGCGGGTTCGAGTTACCACAACCTACTAAGTCCAACCAACCGCCCATTTCGTTGTTGGAACATGGTTGTACACGTAAGCTACACAATAAAGAAGCCAATCAATTTCTCTCGATACCTGGGTGCCTTTCCGCAATAAACCACCAAAAATTATCAATCCCATCACACCCAGGAGATTCATTGATTAAGTTGTTTTAGTTTTCACAAACCAATACTTTTAGAAACAAGTCTCAATGATGTAACCCAGCCCTCGTTCATCGTAGCATGGCTAAGCACATCTAACAACGATGGTTCATCTACAAGGAAAGCCCTACCCCATAATAGGATATAGCATAGCGATAATATCATCCTACACATGCATCTACAAAATACATGACAATGCATTGAAAATAGTAGGACGATATCATGAACAAGGTAGCATCTACTTGCCTTGGTTGTAGCGGTCGGAAGAACAATCCACACACGAGCAAGCGTTGCACTTGTCACAATCTACACGATACAATTGCAATCATAAACAAACAATCCACAAGCATATGCAACAAATATGATGCATGAAGGTATGAAAGGCAAGTGAATTGGTGCTACAGATGCACCACATAACACTATTCAATAATACTACTGATTTCATGCATAGAAAATAGTTTTAGCGCAAGGAAACTATTATGCAAAAAGTAATGCTCAAAATTAGACCTTGAACTCAAATAATTCACTACCGGTAGTATACTGTTTGTAAAATCTTGGGAAAATTCTACCGCATAGGCATCGCTGATTAGAAACAGTACCAATTGTAGTTACTCAAAAAGGCAGTATAAAACTCCCCGAGTAATTAAAACACTGCAGAAAGCCACTAGACAGTTTCTGCAGAAGTTTTTACTATAAGCCTATCTTTTTAATTCACGATGAGATTCCTCTCGTTCCACTGAATCCAGGGACATATCATACACGATTTTTGGAGCTACGGATCTTTTTCTACGAATTAATTACTCCAAAAAGGCCATTAACTCATTTGATTAAACTGTACTAAATCTTGCTGCAAAAGTCTGAATCAAAGGTGCAGCAAGATTCTACACGACTCACTGAACCTACACATATTTTATTTGCAATTTTTGGCCCAGCGGTTTAATTTCTACGCAATTTACAAGTTTCTACCGAAATCTGTCAACTAAATCGATTAAATTAATTACCCAGTCAACTGTGTCTGTTGACTGGTCAACACAGCTGCTGACTGGGCGCTGACTGGGCGTCTGACCAGTCAACGCCTGGATACTGACCGGTCAACGCCGATCTGGACCGTTGATCTGAGATCTAATGGCGGCTGCGGACTCACCGGAAACGAACGGCGGCGAGTTCCGGACGGTGGCGGCGATCGGTTCCGGCGACGGCGTTTCTCCTGCGCGGAAAGATAGTGGTCAGCGCTCGGATCGAAACGGTCATCGCGGCGGCGCGAGGCGACGGCGCGCGAGGCAGGCACGCTGCGGCGCAGCTGCGAGGGCGACGGCGCGGCGGGCAGCAGCGCGGCGGCCGGCGCGCAGCGCAGAAGGCGGGCGCGCAGCGGGCAAAGCGGCGGCGCGGCAAGAAGAAGGCAGCAGCAGCGTGCGGGCATGGCGGCGTGGCGTGGCGGCGCGCGTGGTGAGGCCAGAGGCGCGCTGCTGGCGGGCAGCGGCAGCTGCTCGGGCGGGCGGGGTACTGGGCGACGGCGGGGAAGGCGACGGCGGCGGGTCGAGGCGGCGGCGGCATGATCGAGGAGGCGACGACGGGGTGCGGCCTTCGTGGCGGGGCGGGGCGATCGAGGCGGCAGGGAGGCGGCTCGGCCGGGTGGGGTCCGCCCTTTTGAGGGCCCCACGCGGGTCCTAGTCCGATTCTGGGCGCAGTTGGATACGGACTCGGAAAAACGGCCCGAAAATCGGCCCGTTTTTCTATCTTTTAATAAAACGGCCGTAACTTTTCCGCACGAGCTCCGAATTGAGCGATTCTTGCTCCTACGGTTTTGTAAAATCGAGGGGAGAAATCTAGGGTCAATGGTTGAGAGAAACCACTAGGCTACAAGGGTGGACTACACTAGTCCTACTCATGCCTCCCGCAGGAGCCTCGTAGTAGAATAAAATAGGGTTTTGAAAATAGCGTTTCGTCTTTCAATCGATGGTTTTGCGTGGAAAAGCATGATGCGACGATATGAATGATATGCAGAACCAAATCTAAAATTTGGGATGTGACAAGACTAACCCCCTTAAGATGAATCTCGTCCTCGAGATTCGGCGCGGCTAGCAAATAGGTGTGGGTAGTCCTCTCGGATGTCATCCTCACGCTCCCAAGTGGCTTCCTCTTCGGTGTGGTGGCTCCACTGTACCTTGCAAAACCTGATCGTCTTGGTACGGGTAGTCCTCTCCGCTGTTTCCAGAATCTTGACCGGTTTCTCCTCATAGGTCAAGTCACTCTCAAGATGAACCTCCTCTAGCGGTACAGTGTCTCTCAATGGTGTATCCGCCATCTCCGGATGGCACTTCTTCAGCTGGGATACGTGGAACACATTGTGAACAGCGGACAGAGCTTCTGGCTACTCCAACTGATAAGCAACTTCCCCTTTGCGTGCTAAGACCCGATACGGTCCAATAAACCGAGGTGCCAGCTTACCCTTAATTCCAAATCTCTTGATTCCACGAAGCGGCGATACTCTGAGGTATGCTCTATCACCTATCTCATACACCACTTCCTTGCGCTTGGCATCAGCGTAGCTCTTCTGCCTTGACTGTGCTACCTTCAGCCTATCCCTAATCAAGGCGACCTTCTCCTCAGCGTCATTGATCAAATCAGGTCCAAACAACTGACGTTCTCCTACTCCATCCCATAGCAATGGTGTCCGGCACCGTTTCCCATATAGCACATCGAACGGTGACGTCTTGATGCTGGTTTGATAGCTGTTGTTGTAGGAAAACTCCGCATACGGAAAATTCTCATCCCAACTAGAGCCACGAGCCAAGGCGCAAGCTCTCAGCATGTCCTCCAAAATCTGATTCACCCTCTCGGTCTGTCCATCAGTATGTGGGTGAAACGATGTGCTAAACTCCAATCTAGTACCAAGTGACTCGTGCAGCTGGCGCCAGAAGTGTGAGGTTGGGTGCCTCTATCAGATACGATACTCTTGGGAACTCCGTGTAGGCACACAATTCTGTCCATATAAATCTTGGCCAACTTTGCACTCGTATAGGTTGTCTTTACCGGTATAAATTGGGCTACCTTAGTCAAATGGTCGACCACTACCCAAATGGAGTCATATCCTGACCTGGTCCTGGGCAATCCTGTGATAAAGTCCATTCCCACTCTATCCCACTTCCAATCCGCAAGACGCAATGGCTGTAGCTTGATCCTGCTTCGTGTTCCTTCACTTACTACATACATCACATAGGGCAATATGCTCTGCGATGTCTCCCTTCATGTTGTTACGCATAATCTGTCCTTTAGGTCCATATACATCTTCATATTGCTCGGATGTATGGAATACGGCGAGTCATGAGCTTCCTGCAGAATCAACTTCCTCAACTCCGGATCGTTGGGGACGCACAAACGATCTCCATACCACAAGGTACCTTGCTCATTCTCGCGGAATTCCTTTGCTCGACCTTCCTTCATCTTTTCCTTTACTTCATATATCTCTTTGTCTCCCACTTGAGCCTTCCTGATTCTGTCCTGTAGCGTTGGTTGGACTTCCATTGTTGCCAAGTATCCTTCAGATACTACCTCCAGTCTAAGGTCCTTGAATTGCTTGCACAAATCCTTAGGCAATTCACCAATTGTCAATCCATTGGCATAAACCTTCCGGCTCAGAGCATCTGCTACTACATTGGCCTTTCCTGGGTGGTACTGCAAATTCAGATCATAGTCCTTGATAAGTTCCAACCATCTCCTTTGCCTCATGTTCGGTTCATACGTAAATATGTACTTGAGGCTCTTGTGGTCGGTGTACACATCATAGTGTTTTCCCATTAAGTAATGCCTCCATACCTTGAGCGCATGAACCACCGACGCTAACTCCAAGTCGTGTGGGGTAATTCCGCTCATGGTGCTTGAGTTCATGAGGCATATGACACTACTCTCCCATATTGCATCAAGACACTCCCAAGTCCCCTCGAGAAGCATCACAAGACACTTGGAAATCCTTCGAAGGTCCGTAAGCCTGAGCAGTAGCGGTCACTAGTCGGCGCAGTTCACAAAGTTGGCTTCACACACGTCTGACCATTCAAACTTCCTCTCCTTCTTTAGAAGTTCTGTCATTGGCTTAGCAATCTTGGAGAAGTTTCCTATGAACCTCCTATAGTAACCAGAAAGTCCCAAAAAGCTTCGTATCTCTCCTGCATTCTTGGGTGCTTCCCACTCTGTCACTGCAGTCACTTTGCTTGGATCAACAGCGACTCCTTCTCCTGACACTACGTGTCCAAGAAACCCAACAGTGTTAAGCCAGAATTCACACTTGCTGAATTTGGCATACAGTTTGTGTTCCCTCAGCTTCTCCATAATCAGTCGCAGATGTTTCTCATGCTCGGCATCATCCTTGGAATATATCAGTATGTCATCAATGAACACCACCACGAACTTGTCCAAGTACTCCATAAATACCTTGTTCATCGCAGTCATGAAGTATGCGGGGGTATTCGTTAGTCCAAAAGACATAACCGTATACTCATATAAACCATACCTAGTGGTGAAGGCGGTTTTCGGTACGTCCTCCTCCCGGATCTTCAATTGGAAGTAGCCTGATCGCAGATCAATCTTGCTGAACACCTTTGCTCCTTCCAGTTGATCAAACAAATCATTTATGTTCGGCAGAGGGTACTTGTTCTTGATGGTTACTTCATTCAGCGAGCGATAGCCCACCACTAATCTCTTGCTGCTGTCTTTCTTCTCCAAAAACAGAACAGGTGCACCCCATGACGACGAACTAGGCTGAATGAATCCCTTTTCCAGCTACTCTTTCAACTGCTTCTTCAATTCCTTCAGCTCGTCCACATCCATCTTATATGGTTTCTTTGGTATTGGTCCTGTTCCCGGCATCAGGTCGATAAGAAACTCTACTTCCCTGTCAGGTGGCATCCCTGGAAGCTCTTCCGGAAATACGTCGGGGTAATCCCTAATCACTGGCACAGTATCCATGCTAACCCCCTTAAGATAATTCAGCTTACACCTTCCTGGTCGTATAGCCGACCTGAATCTAATCCTCTTACCATCCGGGGTTTTGAGTGAAACAGCTCGCTGTGCACAATCTATGTGTCCCTCATGCATAGACATCCAATCCATACCCAGAATAACGTCTAATCCCTGTGATTCCAACACTACCAAATGTGCGATGAAGTTGTGTGTTCCAATCCTCACAGTTAAATTGCAGCATCCCGCGCTAGAAATCATATCTCCTCCAGGTGAACTCACTCTAATAGACCTTTTCATAGACTCAGTAGGTAACTTATACTTATCCACAAAAGCCCTTGATATGAATGAATGCGATGCACCAGTATTGAAAAGTATAAGTGCAGGGTAAGTGTTGATTGGAAACTTACCAATCACAAGGTCAGGCTCATCTGGAATCTCCTCCACATTCATGTGGTTCACTGTGGCCTTCTCGTTGTTGGTTGGCTTTAGTCCTTTCCTCTCCGGACAGTTGTCAGCATAGTGTCCCTTCTGCTTACACTTGAAGCACGTCACCTCACTCAGATCCTTCTTCACAAAGCTGCGATCACGGTTGCGGTCATGTCCACCGTGCCCTCCAGAGTGGTGAGAGTGTCCTCCCTTGTGGCTGTGGTGGCTGCTCCTATCGTTGTCATGACGATGCCCATCGCCTCCATGGTGGTGGCGGTCATGGCTCCCATGGTCACTCCCTCCATGCTTGGAGTATCCATCATATGAAGTGCGAGACTTGTGATGTGAACCAGAGTGGTGATTGTTGCTCTTTCTCTTGCGGTTTTCCACCTGCTTGTGCTTCCCTTCCAAGATCCTGTCCTTGTCCATAAGCTCCTGGAAAGTGGGGCAATAAACCACCAGTAGATGCACTGAAATCTCATCACTGAGGCCATCCAGGAATCTCTCCCTCCTTTTTGCATCAGTGTCAACATCCTCAGGTGCATAACGAGACAGGTTGTTGAACTCCTCAATGTACTCGGCCACAGAACGATTGGTTTGGCGCAAGTTGCGGAACTCCTTCCTCTTTAGGCTCAGAACTCTTGAAGACACGTGGTTGGTCTTGAAACCTTCCTCAAACATTGCCCAAGTCACAGTGTCCAGCGGGTGGGTGATCTGAAATGTGTCCCACCAAGAAGCGGCTGGTCCCTCTAGTAGGTGAGCGGCAAACCTCACCTTCTCAGCATCAGTGCATCCAACAGTTACCAGATCCTTGTTGACTGAACGCAACCAGTCGAGAGCTACCATTGGTTCCGTTGCAGTAGAGAACTTAGCTGGCCTTAGCCTCAGAAATCTAGTGAGAGCATCTCCCTGAGGCTGATTGTTTCCATTGTTGTTGTTGTTCTGATTTGCCATGAACTGAGTCATCACTTGGGTCAGCTGTGCTTGAGCTTCCATGAGCTGCTCCAACTCAGTGGGTTGACGGCGGGGAGGCATCTGCGGTTCAGCACAGGTAAGTTTAGAAAGAATCAACTACGGTAATAGGATTCTACCCATGCATATGATCAAACAACAACAAACAATAGCAGACAATCACAAGCAAGCAACACATCAACAAACAAGTGATCCAGCAACATCCCAGGGGTTATCCTAGCAGTATATACCTACTGAAATAGTTTTACAAGAGTTGGCAATGGTTAACCAAACAGTTGATCAACTAAACAACAAAAACAACAATCTGCGAGCAGTCCGGCGTTCACGAATTTTTCCGCTGACTTAAACTCGTCGAAAATTTAGCTAATTTTTCACATACATTAAAGAGAGTTTGAATCAGCCCTATTTTTCAGATTTTCCCATTTACCAGAAAATATGAAAATCATACAAGATCTTCTTGTCAATGAAACTGCAGCGAAAATAACACAGATAGTAACCAAACTTGCCATAACTCTTTCATAAAATTAGCACAAATAATTCCTGGGATATTGGAGTACACAAATAAGCAACTAAACACTCTTAAACTAACCGTAATTAAGTTTCACATCGATCGTGGCTAATCCTAACGAATTTACCTAACATGGACTAATTGGTGGACTTCTATCTACTTCTTGAAGATGTTGTGGTAGGTCCTTGCACTCATGCGTTGGCGCTTCGGTTCGCGGTACAACCATGGCGGCGGAGTGTACACCTCTCCTGAATCATCACTTGAGATCTCAAACTCCACCTCTTCTTCACTCTCACAACTGCAACAGCTTCATCTCCTCCACCATCATCGTCTCCATCATCATCATCCTCGTACTCATCATCATCATCGTTCCCACTGTCATCATCATCCCCATTGTTGCCATCATCTCCATTTTCATCATCAGAGGGTGGATTTAGCTGTGCCTGGAGAGCGGCAATCTGGGCTGTCATAGCTTCAATAGTTTGATCCCTTTCCTGGACGGTCCCTTGCAGCTGTTGTATGTTCTGGGTGTTCTCCTGCACAGTACCATGAAGATGAGCTATTGTTTCATCTTTGGCTATCAGGGCATTCTCCAGAACTCCCACAGCTTCATGCAGGGTGTCAATCTCCTGTCCTTGGACCACCATACCATTGCTAGCAAAATCTGCAATCTCCTTTATCATCATCACCTTCTCAGCTAGAGCTCCATTCTCCCTTTCCATGTCCTCTATGTGCCTTCGACGGGGCGGCATGTTGTTCCTGTCGCCCGGGGTAACCACAATGTGCCCATCTTCATCACGCCTCCCATAGTCACGGTAGGGTGAATCTGCTGGCAGTAGGTGTCGGACATGGTGGCACTGGCGAGACAGGGCTTCATGTATGGCCAAGTTGATTCCAAGTCCCCAGTTGCAGTATGTCTTGGTGTAGATCAGATGCACCGGATTTGGCAAGGCGGCATCCCTGAATATGAAGGTAGTGATCTCCCATTCATCCTCTCCATATCCATAGGTGTACAGCCTTCTTCCCTTGAACATGGGCAGTGGCAATCCCAATGACTGCGAGAGCTGTGCTAACTGCCTTGCAAAGGACCTTGGTGACTCCATGGTCGCATACTCAGTCCTGACTTCTCCCATCTATCAAGTAAAAGAGGAAAGTGTGAGAATAGCATATGGTAAGAATTTACGAGGGTGAAAGGCATAAGATGAAAGACAGAGTTAATATAGGCTTTAATAATTCTAAGGCTTCCTAATACAATCCTAGGTCACGATCCTACAGTCGACACACGGGCTCTAATACCATCTTGTAACACCGCGGTTCTGAAAAGACCGTGGCTTCTATGTGACATGCCAATCCCTGGATCGGTTCATTGGCCCACAATAGAATGAGATGAATAACATAGCAAAATATCCGTGTATCATAAATAACGAAGATCCAGAGTACCATTATTACAATAAAAGCTTAGCTCAAGGCTAGCTCAAATTATTCAGGTAGCAACATAAATAAACTAAATCCTCCATTCTTCAAATTTCCCACAAGTGAACAAGTGCCGAGTGGAGTACCGTGGCCTATATCGATTACTCAGAATCTGAATAACCTGCAACATGAAACGTAGCAGCCCCGAAGGGTCAATACATGGAATGTATGGAAAGTAGAGCTAGTAAAGGAGACAATAGTACTAACATCTACATGCATATTTGGCAATTGGAGCTGTGTCTGGCTTGCATTTGCAAATACATTTGTCCTACTTTCATAAACAGTTTTTGATTTTCTTTGAAAAGATCTCAATTAAGTTAACCCAACAATATTAAAACAATTATGAAATTAGAATGAGCGAGAAACATGTCATGGAATCAATATCAAGCAACTCAGTTGTTCATAACCGGGGACACGGCTAATCGATTAGATTATACACCCTGCAGGGGTTAGTACACTTTACCCATGTGACTTGGCCAGCCCAGCTCGTACCATCACTCTCATTTTGGGTGATGATAGGGAGAAGTCCAAGAAGAGACTGTTCGGAAAGTAGCACCCCAATCCCGACGCGCATCGGTCCAACCTACCAAAATTCTACATCTCTGGATACGCGGGTTCGAGTTACCACAACCTAATAAGTCCAACCAACCGCCCATTTCGTTATTGGCACATGGTTGTACACGTAAGCTACACAATAAAGAAGCCAATCAATTTCTCTCGATACCTAGGTGCCTTTCCGCAATAAACCACCAAAAATTATCAATCCCATCACACCCAGGAGATTCATTGATTAAGTTGTTTTAGTTTTCACAAACCAATACTTTTAGAAACAAGTCTCAATGATGTAACCCAGCCCTCGTTCATCGTAGCATGGCTAAGCACATCTACCAACGATGGTTCATCTACAAGGAAAGCCCTACCCCATAATAGGATATAGCATAGCGATAATATCATCCTACACATGCATCTACAAAATACACGACAATGCATTAAAAATAGTAGGACGATATCATGAACAAGGTAGCATCTACTTGCCTTGGTTGTAGCGGTCGGAAGAACAGTCCACACACGAGCAAGCGTTGCACTTGTCACAATCTACACGATACAATTGCAATCATAAACAAACAATCCACAATCATATGCAACAAATATGATGCATGAAGGTATGCAAGGCAAGTGAATTGGTGCTACAGATGCACCACATAACACTATTCAATAATACTACTGATTGCATGCATGGAAAATAGTTTTAGTGCAAGGAAACTATTATGCAAAAAGTAATGCTCAAAATTAGAGCTAGAACTCAAATAATTCACTACCAGTAGTATACTGTTTGTAAAATCTTGGGAAAATTCTATAACAGTACCAATTGTAGTTACTCAAAAAGGAATTATAAAACTCCCCGAGTAATTAAAACACTGCAGAAAGCCACTAGACAGTTTCTACAGAAGTTTTTACTGTAAGCCTATCTTTTTAATTCACGATGATATTCCCCTCGTTCCACTGAATCCAGGTACATATCATATGCGATTTTTGGAGCTACGGATCTTTTTCTACGAATTAATTACTCCAAAAAGGCCATTAACTCATTTGATTAAACTGTACTAAATCTTGCTGCAAAAGTCTGAACCAAAGTACAGCAAGATTCTACATGACTCACTGAACCTACACATATTTTATTTGCAATTTTTGGCCCAGCGGTTTAATTTCTACGCAATTTAGAAGTTTCTACCGAAATCTATCAACTAAATCGATTAAATTAATTACCCACCAATCGTGGTTCATTGATGGTCAACATTCTTGTTGGCCGAGGCGTCGACCAGTCAACGCCTTGATATCGACCGTCAACGCCGATCTGGACCGTTGATCCGAGATCTAACGGCGGCGGACTCACCGGGAACGAACGGCGGCGAGTTCCGGACGGTGGCGGCGATCGGTTCCGGCGACGCGCTTTCTCGCTGAAAGATAGTGGCCTTTCGGATCGAACAGGTCATCGCGGCGCGAGCGCAACACACGAGCGGCGCGCAGCGATGCAGCGTGGCAGCGGCGTGCGGCGTGCGCTGCGCGTGGCGGTGGCGCGCGGCTGCAGCGGCTGCGGGCGGCGGTGGGGGTACTGGGCGGCGACGGGAAGGCGACGGGTGGGGTCTTCGAGGCGTTTCGGAGTCAAAGCGGCGACGGCTCCGAGGCGGCGGGCGATCGAGGCGGCAGGGAGGCGGCTCGGCCGGGTGGGGTCCGCCCTTTTGAGGGCCCCACGCGGGTCCTAGTCCGATTCGGGGCGCGGTTGGATACGGACTCGGAAAAACGGCCCGAAAATCGGCCCGTTTTTCTATCTTTTAATAAAACGGCCGTAACTTTTCCGCACGAGCTCCGAATCGAGTGATTCTTGCTCCTACGGTTTTATAAAATCGAGGGGAGCAATCTAGGGTCAATGGTTGAGCGAAACCACTAGGCTACAAGGGTGGACTACACTAGTCCTACTCATGCCTCCCGCAGGAGCCTCGTAGTTGAATAGAATAGGGTTTTGAAAATAGCGTTTCGTCGATTCTTTTCAATCGATGGTTTTGCGTGGAAAAGAATGATGCGACGATATGAATGATATGCAGAACCAAATCTAAAATTTGGGATGTGACAGCCAAAGAGCATGATCCGTTTGGGGGCGGCGGGGGCCATCACGCCACAGCATCACTTTGTCGTGCGGCCGACAAGCGGTATAAAACCTTACCGCCCTCGCCGTCACCTCCACGCGGTGGGTCGGATGATCATGTTGATGATATGCACATGGCGCAGTATCCGGCCGAGGACGACCAAGACTGGAATGATCACTTCTTCAACACTCAGTTTAGCAACGAAGACCTAGCTGGTGGCCCCACAGAGAAAGCCACTATCACCAAGCGTCTGTTTGGTTCTCAGGAGACGCCTCCAGCTTGCGCCTTTACAGAGCCAGCTGATACAACCAACCGGCCCTTTATTCTAAGCCCTGACACACTACATAGGGCAGCCGGTGCTCAGATTGCGGTTCCTGCCCGCTCTCCAAAAGGAAAAAAGGGCAGGAAAAGAAAATCTAACAGCTCGATCCAGCCGGTGGCGTCAACAACTGCGAATCGGATCAGGTTTCGGGATGGGACACCAAGACCCGAGGGTATTATGTGGAGGATTCATGTGGCGGGTGAGCCCATGCTACCTAAGAATTTGTGGAAGCTCGCCAGTTCGGAACTGCAGAGTGTGCATGACAGCGTGCTGACGATAGAGAGACGCCTTCTATCTGAGAAAGATCCCTCGCACCCGGTATTCGTGGTTAAGGTGCCACCAGGCTTGGGCTTCGTCGACAATGCCCCTGCGGATCTGTTCATCCTGCGGTTCGACGACATCTTCAATATGTTCCACCTATACCCGCTGCACTATACCATGGTCCGTCTGTTTTCTCTCAGCCTGGCCATGCAGATCATTAGAGAGAACACACCGGGCATAGTTATAGTGGACCCCTACTACATGTGTGACGGCTGCTTGGGTTCCCCTGCCGAATGACGTATCGTGGCCTCGTACCTAAAAAGAATCCTCCTGGCGAACAAGACAAAGGAATACATTCTCATGCCTTACTTTCCCGAGTAAGTTGTTATTCACTCGCCACCGTCGATTGGCTTTATTAGATTATCATCATTCTTTTTCCAACACATTCCATTTGAATTTTTTGCGCAGAGATGAACACTGCACGCTCATATCCTTATCGCCGAAGCATTCCCACGCCACGTATTTCGACTCGGGGAGTCTAGAAAAGAAGAAAAACTACGACAAGATCAAGGAAGTTCTGGATGATGCTCTCACTGGCTTTGCCTCGACGGAAGGCACCACCTTCGTGCGCACGAAGGTCAAGTTCGGCAGGCACATCTTCAACCATGTAACGGAGTTCCCCTGCGTGAAGCAGCCGGAAAACAGTAAGAAGGAAGCCTACTACGCACTCCATCACATGAGGGCGTTCCTACTTGACCAGAAGAATTCTACGCTGCCAGATCATCTCAAACAGTGGTCCAAAGCAAAGGCCAAGATCACTGATTCATATATTAGACAAGAGATGTATCGCATCTAGCAGCAGTTTGGGGCAATCATCTTTCGTGATGTCATGACTTCGGGGGGGGGGGATCTTCTACGGAGGAAATATCCCGAATAACTCGTGACATAGAAGATCGCCTAGAGATGCAGGGTGACTATAGGAAGTTCATGACGAGACAAGGCGTCCTCCTGTTTCCTAAGCCAAGCCAGAAGGCTTGATGTTGGCCTAGTTGTAGTTACAAACTATGGATGACCTTTGTGTGTGTGTGGACAAGTGTACATGCTACTATACTTATCTTATTAGGTTTATGAATCATCGCTTACTTCTTTTGCTTATTATTATATATCAATCAATGCTTGGTTTTTTTGCTTACTCTTTGGTCCTTTGCTCACTTTTGGTCCTTCTTTTTTTCCTTACTATTTTTTCGAGAATAATGCCGATGATTGAAATGTCGTGGCACACTATATATGTGGATGTTCTACGATGGGATTGTGAGCCTTGTGATATGCACAAGTCCAGGTCTTGTGCATCCTACTTGGCTCACGGTTCCATCGTAGCATATTCATGTGTGCAACGACCTATGAATATATATATGAGGCATTCTTTTTGAGTTATTTTTGTCCTTTTCGAGAATAATGCCGATGATTGAAATGTCGTGGCACAATATATATGTGAATGTGCTACGACGGGATAGTTAGCCTTGTGATATGCACAAGTCCAGGAATTGTGCATCCTACTTGGCTAACTATTCCGTCGTAGCATATTCCTGTGTCCAACGACCTAGCTAGTTATATATGAGGCATTCTTTTCGAGCTACTTTGGTCTTTTTCGAGAATAATGCCGATGATTGAAATGTCGTGGCACAATATATATGTGAATGTGCTACGACGGGACTATAAGCCTTGTGTTATGCACAAGTCTAGATGTTGTGCATCCTACTTGGCTTACGGTTCCATCGTAGCATATTCCTGTGTCCAACGACCTATGTATATATATGAGGCATTCTTTTTGATTTACTTTGGTCTTTTTCGAGAATTATGTCGATGATTGAAATGTCTTGGCACAATATATATGTGAATGTGCTACGACGGGATTGTGAGCCTTGTAATATGCACAAGTCCAGGTCTTGTGCATAGCTACTTGGCTCACAGTTTCATCGTAGCATATTCCTGTGTCCAACGGCCTATGTATATATATACGAGGCATTCTTTTCGAGTTACTTTGGTCTTTTTCGAGAATAATGCCGATGATTGAAATGTCGTGGCACACTATATGTGAATGTGCTGCGATGGGATTGTTCGCCATGTGCTAAGCACAGGTCCAGGTGTTGTGCATCCTACTTGCCGAATAGTTTCATCGTAGCATATTCCTGTGTCGAACAACCTAGTTATATATGAGGCATGCTTTTTGAGTTTGGTCTTTTTGATTTAAGAGTACTTTCTATAAGTGTATCTTCATATGCGACTTTAATTATATATGTTTTTTTTAATCACCGGTTAATTATTATTGTCAACTTATAGATGATGTGGTACGTCGTGTACAAGGGATGGGTTTCCGGAGTCTACGATGATTGGGAAGACTACCGGAGACAGGTGCACCGTTTCAGCGGCAATAGCTACAAAGGGTACAACACTATGACGGAGGCGGAAGCTAGATACACGCGCTATCTAGCGGGAGTTAGGACAAGGAACCGGATGAAGACCTACACCTTCGTCGCGGCGGTGATCATGCTTATCTTCTTTGGTTGTTTATCCCGCGTTTGTGTCTAGCTAGTTTAGATGTCTAGGCGAGATTCCGAGCTCTAACTTGTTCGATCGACACATGTATTCGCATGTCACCAACTACTTTGTAACTTGATCGAAACAATGTAACTTATACTATGTATTCATGTATGAGACTTATCTATATGTATTTGTTTCAATCTTGTTTTTCAAATTGTGTATTTATATATATAATTGTATATCTTGTATCTGTGTGTATATCTGCCTGTAATATTGTATATAATCTGTATTGTATATAATCTGGCTCTAAAATTAAAAAAAACACCTGTGGCGCACATGACCTAGCTTTTGTGGCGCACTACGTCTAAAGCGCACCTCAGCAGCTTAGTGGCGCACTGGGATGCGCACCACAGAAGATCTAACGCGTAGCGCACCTGCCCACATAGCCGTGGCGCACTAGCAGGTGCGCTGCGCCTATCTCGACACAACCGTGGCGCACTAGGCAGTGCGCCACGACTAGGAGATAGCCGTAGCGCAAGGCCCGTGGCGCACCCCTAGTGCGCCACAGATGATGATTACAGGTGCGCCACAGACGACCGTTTTCCTAGTAGTGTATCTTGCTGATGCACCTAATAGTTCTTGGGTATATGATACCGGATCAGTTATTCACATCTACAACTCGTTGCAGGGACTGGTAAGAACTAGGAGCGTAGCAAGAGGCGAGGTTGATATTCGAGTCGGCAACAAAGCAAGAGTTGCTGCGTTGGAACCGGCACGATGCAACTTCATTTACCTTCCGGATTCATTATGGAACTGAATAATTGTTATTATGTTCCAGTGCTCAGTCAAAACATTATTTCTGCTTCATGTTTGATGAGGCAAAGCTATGAGTCGAATATCAAGAATAATGGTTGTTCTTTGTATTTGAATGATATGTTTCACGGCTTTGCACCCATCCAGGACGGGTTATTTATTTTTAATCTTGATGGTGAGTCGGTTTATAACATAAATATTAAAACGTTGAAACCAAATGATCTGAATATGACTTACTTTTGGCATTGTCGGCTTGGTCATATAAGTTGGAAACGCATGAAGAAGCTCCATGATGATGGACTCCTAACTTCGTTCGACTTGGAGTCGTTCGAGACATGAGAATCTTGCCTACTCGGCAAAATGACCAAGACACCTTTTGCAAAGAGTTGCGAAAGGGCGTCCGACTTATTGGGACTAGTACATAGTGATGTATGTGGACCAATGAGCACGACAGCCAGGGGTGGTTATGAGTACTTCATTACCTTCATTGATGATTTGAGTAGGTATGTATATATCTACTTGATGAAACATAAGTCGAAAGCCTTTGAAAAGTTCAAAGAATTCCAGAATGAAGCACAAAATCAACTCGGCAAGAAAATAAAGTTTCTTCGGTCAGACCGAGGAGGCGAGTACATGAGCCATGAGTTTGATGACCATCTGAAAGGTTGTGGAATAGTTCCTCAACTTACTCCGGCAGGAATGCCACAAAGGAACGGTGTTTCGGAAAGGCGGAATCGGACCTTGTTGGACATGGTACGGTCAATGATGAGTCAGACAGATCTGCCTTTATCATTTTGGGGTTATTGTCTAGAAACAGCGGCGTTCACACTAAACAGAGTACCATCAAAATCGGTAGAGAAGACACCGCATGAGATGTGGACAGGCAAAAAGCCGAGTTTGTCTTTTCTTAAGATTTGGGGTTGTGAAGCATTTTTCAAGTGACTTCAGTCGGACAAGCTTACAGCCAAGTCGGATAAGTGTATTTTCGTGGGGTATCCGAGGGAAACCTTGGGTTACTACTTCTACAACCGTGAAGAGGGCAAAGTGTTTGTCGCTCGGAACGGTGTCTTCCTTGAGAAAGAGTTTCTCAGTCGGGGAGTAAGTGGGAGCACGGCGCAACTCGAAGAAATTCGAGAGGAACCGGCTAGTACGAGTCGGCAAAAACCTTGGAGGTTGAGCCGGTCGTGGCAGATGAGACGGCAGCAGCACCTGTACTATGAAGAACGGCAAGATTACGAAGTGTTCATGATGAGTTACTGTTAGACAGTGATGAGCCAGCAAATTATTCGGAAGCGATGGTGGGATATGATTCCGAGTCATGGCTTGGAGCCATGAGATCCGAGATATAGTCCATGGATGAAAATCAAGTTTGGAACTTGGTTGATCTGCCAGACGGTGCAAGACCCGTCGAGTGCAAATGGGTCTTTAAGAAGAAAACTGATATGGATGTAAATGTTTCAATCTATAAAGCACGCCTTGTCATGAAGGGGTTCCAACAAGTTCAAGGAGTTGATTACGACGAGACTTTCTCGCCCGTAGCGATGCTTAAATCAGTTTGAATCATGTTAGCTATAGCGTCCTATTTCGACTACGAGATATGGCAGATGGATGTCAAAACGGCTTTCCTTAACGGAAATTTAACCGAGGACATGTATATGATACAGCCCAAGGGTTTTGTCGATCCGGCTAATGCTAACAAGGTGTGCAAACTTCAGAAATCCATTTATGGGTTGAAGCAAGCATCTCGGAGTTGGAATATTCGCTTTGATGAGGTAGTCAAATCGTTTGGCTTCATCAAGAGTGATCATGATTCTTGTTTGTACAAGAAGTTTAGTGGGAACAAAGTAAATTTTCTAATCTTATATGTGGATGACATATTACTGATTGGAAATGATGTCCAGATGTTGCAAGAAACCAAGGAATCATTGGAAAGGAGTTTCTCAATGAAAGACTTGGGTGAGGCAACATACATCCTCGGAATCCGGATCTTTAGAGATAGATCAAGGAGGCTCATTGGATTGAGTCAGAGTACTTATTTGGACAAAGTGTTGAAGAAGTTCAACATGGAATCGTCTAAGAAGGGGTTCTTACCGTTGTCCCATGGTGTAAAACTTAGCAAGACTAAGTGTTCTTCGACAACTGATGAGCGAAGTCGGATGAGTGCGATTCCATATGCTTCTGCAGTCGGATCCATCATGTATGCCATGATTTGTACTAGGCCGGATGTTTCCTATGCTCTAAGTGTTGTGAGAAGATACCAGGCTGATCCTGGAGAGATCCACTGGACAGCGGCTAAAAATATCCTAAAGTACTTGAGAAGGACTAAGGATATGTTCTTGGTTTATGGTGGTGAAGATGAACTCAGTGTAAAGGGTTACACGGATGCGAGTTATCTTACTGACTCTGATGATTCTCGTTCGCAATCCGGATACGTGTTTATTATAAACGGAGGTGCTGTGAGCTGGAAGAGTTCCAAGCAAGAGACTATGTCTGCGTCTACAAGAGAGTCTGAGTATATTGCCGCCTCAGAGGCAGCAAAGGAAGCTGTTTGGATGAGGAATTTCCTCATGGATCTTGGTGTGGTTCAGGGATCGTCCAATCCGTTAGACGTGTATTGTGACAACAATGGTGCTATTGCACAAGCCAAGGAACCTAGACAACACCAGAAGAACAAGCACATACTCATGCGGTACCACCTGATTCGTCAGTTCGTGGATCAGGGTGATATCAAGTTATGCAAGGTACACATGGATGCAAATATTGCGGATCCGTTGACAAAGCCGTTACCACAGCCGAAGCATGAGGCGCACATGAGAGACATGGGTATTATATGCTTAGACATGTGATGTCAGAAGATTGACTCTAGTGCAAGTGGGAGACTGTTGGGAATATGCCCTAGAGGCAATCATGTATGATGAGATTTCCCATTGTATTCATAAAGATATTAAGTAGTCCTTGTATAAACATCTTATGTGTATCATTGAATATGTGATTCGGTTGTGGAACTATGCATTCATGTTGTTTGTACTAAATATCCTTGGTCATCGAAGTTGTGCTGGACACACAACTTAGACCAATGTGAAAGTTGTCTTGATGACTTGGTTCCACTTGTCATGAGCATGGAGATGCTATTCCAACTTACACAGATTCGGCTAAAGAGTTTAGCGAGTCGGATTGACCCATATTGAGGTACAACGAACAAGTTGTCATTTGTATATCTCAATCAATGTAATCCTTAGACCTGAGGTTGTTGCATAGTTCGAGTTGAGGATCACCGACTTAGGTTCTGTCAAACGCTAATCCGTAACTGGGAAGTTATAAAGGCAGGGTTCGGGTCGACTGAGAATCAAGCTGCGTGATGTGAATAACCAAGATGGGATTTTGCCCCTCCACTCGGAGAGATATTCTCTGGGCCCTCTCGTGAGATATGATTCGGAAAGCATGGCCATGCACGACTCGGTTAAGTGTTAACCAAGGCAATCTACTAAGAGTTAGTCGGGTGAATGATTTATCTTGGATCGAGAAGAGAGTCGGACTATTTAAGGGATGAAAATTATTCGCCTATAGTCTAACAAGGTATATCATGAGACAAAAGGGACTCGGACGTAAGTCGCATTGGAAAGGCAAGTCGTCATGACTCTTTGGTACTTGGGAGTCGATGCTCGTTAGGAGCCGCCGGCGATCGATTGAGAGTCGGACTCCAATCATGTCCAAGTAGCCATGAGCCTGCGGGGTCACACACTTAAGAGAGGGAGCAAGTTCGGATTGGATCAGAACCTGTAATCGGTTTGGGTTGGACCTAAACCGGATTAGGACTGAGTTAGTGAGTTGGACTCACGGTGACTAGTGTTATATGGGCTTTAGTGAATGGGTCGCGCGAGCAGAGTCCATGTTCACTCCCCATATATAGTGGAGCACCGTAACCCAGAATGGTTAATCGTTGTTCGGTTAGGTCATTCCATGTGTTGCAAACCCTAGCTCCACAGTAGTCCAGCCGTTGTTACGAACCTAGCAGTTCGCCGCCGGTGCTCCTCCTTGTACGTGTGGATACCAGCAGAGGTGTTGTGCGATTAACACCAGGACGATCGGATCGTGAGGACCTCACTGCATCAACTGACGTTCTTCATCAGTAATCCGCAACTGCGCGTCTAGTGGTAAACCTCGTGGCCTTCTACCTCAACTACATGTTTGGATCACCACGTTAGAGGAAAAGTTTTGTTTTATCTCTGCGTGGCCCAACACGACATTGCATATGTTGTTAGTTTGACTAGCAAATATCAAAGTGATCCAGGAGTGGATCATTGGACAACAGTCAAAAACATCCTTAAGTACTTGAGAAGAACTAAGGATATGGTTCTTTCTTATGGAGGTGATGAACAGCTCGTTGTTAATGGTTACACCGATTCTAGTTGGAACACCGATCCGGATGATTCTAAATCTCAATCTGGATACGTATTTACTTTGAATGGTGCAAAATTTAGCTGGAGGAGTGCAAAGCAAAGCGTTGTGGCGAGATCTTCAACTGAATCGGAATACATAGCTGCTTTGGAGGCTTCACAAGAGGCGATATGGATGAAGGAGTTCATTATAGATCTCGGTGTGGTTCCAAGTGTGCTGGACCCAATGTCTATCTACTATGATAACATGGGCGCCATAGCCAATGCGCAAGAACCAAGGTCACACAAGAAGCTAAAGAACATCAAGCTACGTTTTCACGCTATTCGAGAACATGTCCAAGATGGTGACATAAAGATTTGCAAAGTACACACAGATATGAATGTGGCGGATCCGTTGACTAAACCTCTCCCGAGGGCAAAACATGACCAGCACCAAACTTCCATGGGTGTTCGGTATATTACCATGTAATCTAGATTAGTTGACTCTAGTGCAAGTGGGAGACTGTTGGAGATATGCCCTAGAGGCAATAATAAAAGCAGTTATTATTATATCTTTGTGTTTATGATAAATGTTTACATTCATGCTATAATAGTATTAACAGGAAACATTAATACTTGTGTGATTTGTAAACTGAATTAGAGTCCCTGGTAAAGCCTCTTTATAATACTAGCTTGTTGATTAATAGATGATCGTGGTTTCTCGATCATAAACATTGAGATGTTGTTAATAACAAGATCATATCATTAGGAGAATGGTATGATGGACATACTCCTATAGATAAGCATAGCATAAAGATCAAGTCATTTTAATAGTTCGTTTGCTATAAGATTTTTTATACATAGTAACCTAATTCCTTAGACCATGAGATCATGCTAATCACCATCACCGGAAGGATGCTTTGATGACATCAAACACTACACCGTAACTGGGTGGCTATAAAGGTGTCATTGAGTGTTCGGAAAGTATGGGTTGAGGCACATGGATCAAGAGTGGGATTTGTCCATCCATATGACGGATAGATATACTCTGGGCCCTCTCGGTGGATTGTCACCCAATAGGCTTGCAAGCATGTGACTGGCTCACAAGGGATCACATATCACGGGAACGAGAAAAGAGTACTTATCAATAACAAGGTTGAACTAGGTATGCAGAGATACCGACGATCAAAACCTCGGATAAGTAAACTATCGTGAGACAAAGGGAAATTGGTATCGTATGTAAGTGGTTCATTCGATCCCAAAGTAATCGTTGAAATATGTGGGAGCCATATGAATTTCCAGATTCCTCTATTGATTATTGATCGGAGAAGTGTCTCGATCATGTCCGCATAATTCACGAACCGTAGGGAGACACACTTAAGGATTCGATGTTGTTTAGTAGATATGGAATGTTAGTAGGGATACTGAATGTTGTTTGGAGTCTCTGATGGGATCTAGGATATCACGAGGAGATCCGGAATGGTCCGGAGAATAAGATTCATATAAGGAAAGTCCTATTTCGGAGTTCGGGAAAGTTTGCGATGATTTCATCGGAGAGGTTCTAGAAGGGTCTAGAAGGTTCACTGGTCCGGAAGGAGAATGGTCCATGAATGTGTCATGGGTATGTGGAATGATTGGATCATATCCAAGGTCACTTGGTGTTGGCATATGCGAGAGAGAAATAAAGCTCTAAATTGAAAGTCAAACGGAAGTTTGAAAAGTCAAACTGGAACAATGGTTTCCTAGTGGGAGAAGAAACAAGTCCTTCTCTCAATCCAACTTGGGTTTGGGTTTGGATTCAAACCCACCCCTCCCAAGGCTGCCCCCCTCTCATAAATAGAGGGGGAGGGCTGCCCCAACACAACACACAAGTTCCAAGCCCTCTCCACCCGAGCCTGCCTGGCATGCCTTGGCCGCTGTCCGTCACGCCGCCCTAGCCGCCGCTGACACCTCCTCCTCCTCCCGGATTTCTAAACCCTAGATTTCCGGGAAACCCTAATCCACCATAACTCACATCGTGCTGCTGGAATCACGAAGGGAGAACTACAACCTCCGCTGCCTGTTGGAACAAGGGAGAGGACGATCTTCATCCAGTACCGAACGTGTGACCGACTGCGGAAGCGCTGCCGGAACGCAGTGCCGGAAGGATCGTCTACGCGATCTTGATATCGGCGAGTGTACGACTACATCACCCACGAGAATCTGCTCTCGTTAATCGCTTTGGAATCTTCGAGGGTGAGTTCTTCTATCGACTCGTTGCTACAATCTAGTAGATAGATATTGGCTTGTTTGTGTGCATGCGGTAATTTTATTTTGTTTTCCATGCTACGAACCCCTACACGAATCGCCTTCTTCCGAAGAATCCCTCACCCGCGGGCCCTGGATCATCTACCCCTTAAAATTGCATCGAACGCAGGTCCACCAATGGACTTTTCCCTTGTTTTGTGTTTGCATAGGACATAGGAACACAAATAAGAATATTTTGGGTTACTAGGCCACATAAATCACTCTGGTACACCCGCAGCAGGAGTTTCCCACTCAAGAACCCCTAGAACTAGCCCGATAGCGCATGGATGTCTGCGTGATACACCTATGAGTTAGTTATTGGCTATTTCATCCTTGAAACATGTCTATGAACACATAGTAGGATCACATTCAAGGTTTGGATGGATTCCGATGCTCTGAACTTCCTTCTCCCACGAATCCCTCAACCCGTGGGCCCCAGATAGTCTACCCCTTCAAATCGCATCGAACGCGGGTCCACCAATGGACCTTTTTCTTGGTTTGTGTTCGCATAGGCCATAGGAACACAGACAAGAAAAAATATTCATATTAGATACACCTATGGATGACTATTGGTTAGTTTTGGGTCCTACCATAGTAGTGGCGTTTAGGATCAGGCAAACTCCTGTAGTTGATACTCCATTTGTGGAGTTCAACATAAATCGATCGCCACTCCTCTAGTTGAACTCCTGTAGTAGACAACTTATTATGGCATTGAAAGTTTCCGAAGTCCATTAGTATGTTCGGTAGTAGAAGCGTTCTGTTGTGCTGAACGCCTAGGCTATATTGGTCCCAGCTCGCCTCGTGGTCCCCACTTAGTGTCGGCCTTCGCATTTCCTCGAATGCTAGGACTACATTTTAGTGGCGGAGTTTGGCTTTTCCTGAACGCCACGACTATTTTGCCTTGCAATTGTGGCACCCATATTATTTGACACGCCACTAGGAAAATAACTGCTAAACCTGGTATGACCGTCGTCAAATCGAGATACACTGACCTAACCATGAAGGACTCCAAGGTACGTAGTTACGCACCATTTTAAAATGTTATGATGCTCGGTTAGCTGAAACTGAATCAGCTGCTGCACCATATGGTTCCAACATGTCCAATTATTTCCAATCAAAACCCTCCGAAAACCTATGTTTAAAGGACTAATCGACATACCATTCTCCACCGAAACTCCTTTTCGAATGGGTGAAGATATAAAGAGATGGATATTGCTTAGCTAACGACTTATCCCCTAGCCAAGTAGCTTCCGAAAATCTAGTACCCTGTTTCAATTTGAAAGGAGCCTCGTTTATCCTTAACATTCACTAAACCTCCCCAGAATGGAGAATTAGTTGGTTTTGCTGAAACTTGATATAAGGTTTTAAAATCCACTTTCTAAGTAAACATCTATTTTTATTTCTAAAACTTTAACTCCCAACCTCCCTGAGCTTTAGGTCTACAAATTATATTTCACTAGGTTAGTCTATACTTCTTTTTATGCTCATCACTTTGCCAGAAGTCTAATATCTTCATTACCCATTTAGGTAATTCTAGGAAGGACAATATAAATATGGGTAAACTTGTAAAAACTGAATTAACTAAAAGCAAACGGTCTCCATAATATAGCATCTTGTTTGGCCAACTACTCAATTTTTCGCAAAATATTGTTCGATAGCTTTCCACTCTCCATTCTTCAGCTTTCTAAAATGAATTGGTATTATTCCTAAATAAACGGAACCGATCCTGATTCACAACCATAAACAATCTTATAATCTTTATCTCTTTATTTAGCCCTTACAAAGCAAAATATTTCAATCTTGTGAAAATTAATTTCCAAACCGTATAGTTGTTCAAATATACATAAGATGAATTTCATATTAAGAGCCCTTTCCAAGTTCATGATCCATAAAAATATTTATTCTAGAAACTCTACCTTAAACTACATGAGGAATGAGTCCCTCAACTTAACCATCTTCCTTCGCACGGGAAATCAAGATAGCTAACATGTCATTAACGAGATTAGAAAGAATAGAAGACAATGGATCTCCTTGGCTCAGCACTTATTAGTTTAGAAGTAATGACCTATGCCATCGGTTACTCAAATATCCACACCCCCTCTCTGTACAGAGTTATTTATGCATTTACACCATTTAGGATCAATACCTTTTATACAAAACACTTGTTGTAGGGAATACCATTTAACATTACCATAAGCTTTTTTACATTTAATTTTTAAAACAACACCATCCATTTTCTTCCTATGAAGTTTGTGAATAATTTCATATAGAATCACCACACTTTTATGATATGCCTACTAGGCATGAAATCCATTTGAGTCGGTCTAACAATAGTCTCAACAATATTAATTATGTGATTCGTCCTCACCTAAGTGAAGATTAATTATGTGATTCGGTCTAAGAATAGTCTCAGCAATATTAGTCCGGAAACTCTAGGTTCCCTTGACCCGCTTCTCCCATCCCCTCCCTCCCCGGCCACTGGCAGCATGCACCGTCAGGCAAAGACCGCACGTGTATTGGGGCGGGGGGCTCTCCTTTCTGTAGCGCATGAAGACCCAAGCGGGGAGCGCTATCTAAAAGGAATATTCCCGAGAGGCAATAATAAAGTGGTTATTATGATATTCCATGTTTATAATAGATGTTTATTTTTCTTTCTATAATTGTGTTAATAGAGAACATTAATACATGTGTGATTTATAAATAGAAAAGGTTCCTAGTAATGCATCTCGTAATACTAGCTTGTTGATTAACATATGATCAAACGTTTCATGATCATGAACATTGGATGTTGTTAATAACAAGGTCATATCATTGGAGAATGATATGATGAACAATCACCCGCAATATATTTAGCAATACGATCAAGTCCTCAAGTTTATATTGCTATCACATTCATAGTAACTCAATGTCCTTAGACCATAATATCACGTAAATCACTTTCACCGAAAAAAGTACTTTGGTTCCATCAAATGTAACACTGTAACAGGGTGATTATAAAAGTGTCGTCGGGTACTTGGAAAGTGTTAGTTGAGACTCTTGGATCAAGAGTGGGATTTGCCCATTCAGATGACAGAGAGATATACTCATGGCCCTCTCGGTGATATCACGTTGACATAGCTTGCAAGTAAATGATTTGATCACTAGAATGTTATGTCACATGAACGATAAAAAGAGTACTTGTCAGGAACAAGATTAAACAAGGTATGGATGATACCAAGTAATCGGATCTCGGACAAGTAAAATATTGCGAGACAAAAGGAATTTGATTACAGCGAAAAAGGTTCAGACGATCATTTGATTTTCGTGGAGCTAGTGGGAGTCATTATGGTTCTCTAGGTCCCGCTAATGATTATTTATTAGAGAGAGTCTCGATCATGTCTACATAGTTCTTAAACCCATAGGGAGATGCAATTGAGTTGATAGGGAACGCGGGAGAAGATAATGGATATCGCAGGAATTTATTTTGTCGAATCATCCAAAATAGTTTCAGGGTATCAAAAAGAGGCAAGGAAATAAAATGTTAATGTGTTCATTAAATGAAGTACTCATTAAATGAAGTGTTCATTAAATTGAGTTGCATTAAAACCAAGATAATTAAAGTGCTTTAATTGAAAGACCTTTGGTTTTTTGAGTGGAAATTCAATGGGAGAAAGTGGAGATGAATTATATGTGAGTGGAGTGTCTAACCACATGAATGAGAGGAGGGGAGGGGCACCACCTTGGCACCGGACAAGGAAGGGGATTGCCCCCTCTCCCTTATAAAAGGAGGTGGAGACCTCCTCCCTCTCGCACACTTGCCCACTCCTCTCATAGGACCTTTGGTTGGCGTCTTATCCCTCTTGCTAGCCTTGTCCATTGCCATAAGAAAAGGTTCTTAGGTGAATCCCTTCTCGAGATCTTCCCCTCCACCACGTCTACCATGTCGTAGCACTCCAGTACTTCTGCTGCCTGGCTGGAGCAAGAGTTCGGGAGTCGTTGGCACACTGTACGTGTGAACGATTACGGAGGTGCTGCCCTCTTGTGGCGCTGACCGTATGCACGTCCTTGAGGATGGTTGTGTACATATACATCAACCACGTTTCTTTATAGGAACGTTATCCCGCTAACGGTCTTCGAGGGTGAGTCCATCTGAAAGCATTACATAGTATCTCCTTGATTCGATCTTGGCAGTTGCAAACCATAGGAATTTTTTTGTTTTCTATGCAACGAACCCAATCAGTGGTATCAGAGCTATGTATATGCGTAGATGCTTTGTACGGTTAGAACACATGGAGATGTGGGAGTTGATGATCATGTTATTGAAAATCTTTTGTACTTCGGATATTTGTGGCATAGTGGGGCGAAGCGGCCCGGACAAATCCTCGCAGATGAGACCTGTTCCACACTTGACATGCAACTAGTTTTGCATACGTGGCTAGCGGGTGTCTATCTCTCTCACTATAGTTGATATCTGATTTACAACGGTATGCTTAATAACTTGGTTATCGCCGTTGTGGCTAAAATTCGTAGGTAGAACAGTTCTTCCGTAGAAAGCCCACAGCTGCATAAAATATGCAGAAATAAATTAGAGGCGTCTAACTTGTTTTTGCAGGGCAGGTGATGTGATATGGTCTATGATACAAATATTGTTGTATGCAATTTGTTTTATTGTAAGTTAAAACAACTAGCGGGATCCATATGGTTGTTGTTTTATTTTATGGAATGCGTGCCGGAAAATGGAAAGCCATGTAACTAGATTAGTGGATAACAACCATGATGGTGGTGCCATGGACCTTGGTGGCACGCCAATGAAATGATGGAGATCATGTGAAGATACGCCAGATGGAGATCGAATGCGAGAAGGACCATATGAATTATATATGCATGTGATGTTTATCCTTTGATGCATCTTATTTTTCATTGATTTGATCGCACCGTTAGTATTTGATTGCCTTAGTAGCATTATAAGATGATCCCTCCCACTAAGTATCAAGATAATAATATGTTCTTCCTTAGTATGTGCCGTTAAGAAAGTTCTTCGTCTCAAATCACCACGTGATGATCAGGTGTTACAGATTCTACGTTCGCATACAACGGGTGTAAGATAGTTTTACACACACGAATATAAGGTTCTTACTTGACGAGTCTAGCATGTATAGACATGGCCTCGGAACATGAACCAAAAGGTAAAGCACGAGTCATATGGATGATATGATGCCCATATGATGCTCGCCATTGGAGTTGCGCCACCACTCGTGATGATCGGTCGTGGCATAGTGAATTTGGTTCGTGTAATCATTAAAATGACTAGAGGGGTGTCATTTTGAGTGGGAGATATCATAAATAATTTTGAATTAACTTGAACTCCATCTATTTTAACCCTAGTCTAAATAGTATTTGCAAATACATTGTAGATCATGGCACCCCTTGCATTCAATTTTAGTGCATTCAAAAGCACTTTGAACTTACTAGTGCTGATGTCATGGTGGAGGAACTCAAAACTATGTTTAGATACCAAATCTATGCCGAGAGATATGAGATCTCTGAAAAGTTCTTTAGTGCAAAGATGGAGGAGCACAACTCTATAAACGAGCACGTCATTAAGATGACGGGCTACGCTCAACCTCTTGAGACACTGGGATGTGAGATTCTAGCTGATCTCACGATAGATATGGTTCTGCAATCGCTTCCACCATGTTAAAAAGAGTTTTTAATTAACTACAAGATGAATTGTGCGAACAATTCGCTCACGGAACTCGCAACTATGCTTAAGACTGTCGAGGTAGACATTAAAAAGGAACATCAAATGTTGATGGTCAATAAGACCACTAGTTTCAAAGAAAAGACGCAACAAAGGCAAGCCTAAAGGTAACTTCAAGAAGGATGGAAAGTCTATTGCCGCACCTGAGAAGAAGACCAAGGGAGGCCCTAAGCCCAATACTGAGTGCTATTACTGCAAAGGGACTGGTCACTCGAAGCGAAACTGCCCCAAGTACTTGGCAGATAAGAAGGCCGAGAAAGTGAACAAAGGTATATGTGATATACAAGGTATCGATTTGTACCTTACTAGTAGTCTAAGTAACACCTGGGTATTTGATACCGGTTCGGTTGCTAATATATGTAACTCGAAACAGGGACTAAGGAATAGTCAACCACTATCCAAGGATGAAGTTATGATGCGCGTAGGCAATGGATCGAAGGTTGATGTGATCGCCGTCGGGACACTTCCACTTCATCTACCACCGGGATTGACAATAAACCTAAATAATTGTTATTTTGTGCCTGCGTTAAGCATGAACATCATGTCTGGATCTTGTTTAATGCAAGACAATTATTCATTTGTACCCGAGAACAATGGTTGTTCCTTTTATACGAATAACATCTTTTATGGTCATGCACCTATGTTGAATGGTTTAGTTTTATTGAATCTTGATATTAAACGTACACATATTCATAATGTGAATACCAAAGCAATCAAGTTGAATGATGATATTGCTGCATATATGTGGCATTGCCGTTTGGGTCATATTGGTGTTAAACGCATGAAGAAGCTCCATTCTAATGGACTAGTGGAATCACTTGATTATGAATCATTTGAAACATGTGAACCATGCCTTATGGGCAAGATGACTAGAACTCAGTTATCTGGAACAATGGTGCGTGCCACCGACTTGTTGGAAATAATACATCTGATGTATGTTGTCCGATGAGTGTGTCGGCACGTGGTGGATATCGTCATTTTGTAACCTTCACAGATGATTTAAGTAGATATGGGTATATTTACTTAATGAAACAGAAATCTGAAACAATTGAAAAGTTCAAAGCATTTCAGAGTGGAGTAGAAAATCATCATAACAAAAAGATCAAGTTTCTGTGATATGATCGTGGAGGAGTGTTGGGTTTGCAGCATAGAAAACAATTTTTTACTACGATGGGAACCACTAAGCACCAAGATATATCTACTAGATACAAGAAACGGTTGGATATACATCCATAGAGAACATACCCTTGTATACCGACAAAGTTTAGCAAGGTTGTACTCATGGATGATGTAGTCGAACGCTTGCCGATCTCAAGATCGAGAAGAAGTCCAGCGCCGCAAATCAGCAGCGCATCCGTGATCGCACACACGTTCAAGCCACCGAACAACCTCCGACTCCTTGCTCCAGCGATGCAGTAGAAGCAGCAACTCCTCTAGACGAAAAGCTACCGGGAACATGTATCTTGCTAGTCCGAGACCATGGGGGAATAATTTTAGAGGGGGGGAGATCCTTCACGAGGAGGTGTGAGTGAGAGAGAGGGAGAGGGGGCCTTTTATAGGAGGAGGGGGGCACCCCAAGGGGTGTGGACGGCGGATGGGGGCTGCCCCCACCCCTTCCTCCATTCATGTGAGTGGATCTCCCACTCACAAAATGTCCCTCCATATTCTCCACTCAAAATTCCCATTAAATTTCCACAAAATTTAATATAATTTCTCATTAAATAAAACTCATTTTATTTATTTATTCAGAATTTTTTCAATTACATTAATTAACAAACATTCACATAAAACCCCTTGCTACATTCAATTTCACATGCAGAAAAAATTTCAGCAATTTCACCCGAAACAATTCCGGTGTCCATTGAAATAATTCCAGCGCTTTGTAATTCTTTCGTCTAGAACATATTTTCTCCAAATAGTGTTGGTGTCTCCTAAGTGTGTTACCCTACGGTTGTCGAATAATGCAGACATGATCGATACCCTCTCAGATCAATAATCAGAAGCGGGACCTGGAGATCCATACTGACTATCACACATTCAACAATGACTTCTTGTGATAGTGAGAACCTTTTATGCTAGTAACTTAATCCCTTTGTCTCGCGATATATTACATGTATGAAATTCAATCATCGGTATCTCCATACCTAGTTTGATCTCGTTACCGACATGCACTCTTTTCTCGTTCCCATGTTATTACATTCTAGTGATCACATCACTTGCTTGCAAGATAACTAATGTGATATCACTGAGAGGTCCTAGAGTATATCTATCCTTAATCGGGTGGAAAAATTCCACTCTTGATCCATGAGCCTCTACATAACACCTTTGTAGAACTGAACGCACGTTTATAGTCACCCTATTACAGTGTGACGTTTGATGTTATCAATATACTCTTCCAGTGTTAGTGATTGATATGATCTCATGGTCTAAGGAATATGATTACTCCGTATGATGTTATAGCAATATAAACACAATGAATTTGATCGTAATACTATACTTCGGATGAATGTTCATCACATCATTCCAATAATGTTTTGACCTTGTTATTTACAACATCCAATGTCCATGATCAGGAAACCTTGATCATCTTGTTAATCAACGAGCTAGTTTATAAGAGATGCATAACTAGGAACTTTCTATTTGTTTATTAAACACACATGTATTAATGTTTCCGTAATAATATAATTATAGCATGCAAAATAAACATCTATCATATACTTGGAATACTTATAATAACAACTTTATTATTGCCTCCCAGGGCATATTCCCTTCAGTATCCCACTTGCACTAGAGATAATAATCTAGTTACATAGTGATAAATCTAACACCCATGGAGTTCTGGTGTTGATCATGTTTTTCCCTAGGGAGAATTTTAGTCAACGGATTTGCTACATTGAGATCCGTGTGTACTTTACAAATCTTTATATCTTCATCCTTGACATGTTCGCGAATGGAGTGAAACCGGCGCTTAATATGCTTGGAATTCTTGTGAGAACTTGATTCCTTGGCATTGGCTATGGCTCCATTGTTGTCACAATAGATCACCATTGTGTCAAACTCACTAGGAACCACACCTATTTCAGTTATGAACTTCATCCAAACTGCTTCCTGAGCTGCTTCCGAAGCAGCAACAGATTTGGCCTCCGGTGTTGATCCCGCCACCAGAGGTTGTTTGGAAATCCTACAACTAACTGCTGCTCCGCTCATGAGAAATATGTATCCGGATTGAGACTTAGAGTCATCTGGATCAATTTTGAACCTAGTGTCGACAAAACATTTAGCGACGAGCTCTTCTTCACCTCCGTACATGAGAAACATTTCCTTAGTTCTTCTTAAGTACTTAAGGATATTCTTGACCGCTATCCAGTGTTCCATACCTGGATCAGATTGGTATCTACTAGTCAAACTAATAGCATGTGCCACATCTAGTCTTGTAAATAACATGGCGTACATGATAGAGCCTATGGCTAAAGCATAGGGGATCTTTTCCATTATCTCTATTTCTTCCGCCGTAGCCAGACTTTGAGTCTTACTTAATTTCTTGCCTTGCAACATAGGTAAGAACCCCTTCTTACTTTCATCCATTTTAAACCTTTTTAAAATCTTATCAAGGTATGTACTCTGTGATAGCCCTATCAAGAGTCTTGATCTATCTCTATATATCTTTATGCCTAATATGTATGATGCTTCACCTAGGTCCTTCATAAAAAAATTGTTGTTTAGATAACTTTTAACACTGTATAAAAGATCTATATCATTTCCAATCAGTAATATGTCATCCACATATAATATCAGAAATGCCACATTGCTCCCACTCACTTTCTTGTAAATACAAGCCTCTCCATAAGTTTGGACAAATCCAAACTCTTTGATCACCTCATCAAAGCGGAGATTCCAACTCTGGGATGCTTGCTTTAGTCCATAGATGGATCGCTGAAGCTTGCATACCTTGTCAGCATCCTTAGGACCGACAAAACCCTTTGGTTGTATCATATACAACTATTCTTTAATGTTTCCATTGAGGAACACAGTTTTGACATCCATCTGCCATATCTCATACTCGAAATATGCAGCAATTGCTAACATAATCCTAACTGACTTTAGCATCGCTACAGGAGAGAATTTCTCATCGTAGTCAACTCGTTAAAATTGTCGAAACACTTTTGCTAAAAGTTGAGCTTTATAGATGGTTACATTACCATCAACATCAGTTTTTTTTTTGAAAATCCATTTGTTCTCCACGGACTTTCAGTCGTGAGGTAAGTCCACCAAGGTCCAAACCTGGTTTTCATACATGGATTGCATCTAAGAATTCATGGCTTCTAGCCATTTGTTGGAATCCGGGATCATCATATCTTCTTCATACGTCGCAGGGTCATCTATGTCATCAACCATGAAATTCATAATAGGATTTCCGTATAGTTCAGAAGCAGCACGTGTCCTGCTTGACCTAAGAGGTTCGGTATTATTCTCTTTCAGAGTTTCATGATCATTATCATTAGTTTCCTCTTCATTCGTTGAAGTCAACTCCGGAACAATTGCTGGTGCTGTGCTACTTGCCGTTTTATGAAGAGAAGGTTCAATAACCTCTTCAAGTTCTACCATCCGACTACACACACCTTTCATGAGAAACTCTTTCTCTAGAAAGGATCCATTCTTAGAAATGAAAACCTTGCCCTCGGATCTGTGATAGACGGAATACCTAATATTTTCCTTAGGGTATCCTATGAAGATGCATTTTTCCTCTTTGGGTTCGAGTTTATCAGGCTGAAGTTTCTTCACATAAACATCGCATCCCCAATCTTTAATAAATGACAGCTTAGGTTTGTTTCCAAACCATAATTCATACGATGTCTTTTCAACGGATTTAGATGGTGCCCGACTTAAAGTGAATGCAGCGGTTTCTAGTGCATAACCCCAAAATTAAAGTGGCAAGTCAGTCAGAGACATCATAGATCGAACCATATCTAATAAAGTACGATTACAATGTTCTGACACACCATTACGCTGTGGTGTTCCGGCAGGTGTTAGTTTTGAAACTATTCCATACTCTTTCATATGTGCGCTAAACTCGTAACTTAGATACTCACCTCCATGGTCGAACCGCAAAAATTTGATCTTTCTATTACGATGATTTTCCACTTCACTCTGAAATTCCTTGAACTTTTTAAAGGTTTTAGACTTGCGTTTCATCAAATAGATATACCCGTATCTACTCAAATCATCCATGAAAGTAATAAAATAATGATATCCACCTCGCGCCGACACACTCATTGGACCATATACATCAGTATGTATGATTTCCAATAAATCTGTCGCCCGTTCCATTGAACCAGAAAACGGCGTTCTAGTCATCTTTCCCATAAGGCATGTCTCACATGTACCAAATGATTCGAAGTCGAGTGATTCCAAAAGTCCATCTGAATGGAGTTTCTTCATGCGTTTAACGCCAATATGACCTAGACGACGGTGCCACATATATGCAGATATATCATCATCATGTTTAATCCTTTTAGCATCAACATTATGAATATGTGTAACACTATTATCGAGATCCAATAGAAATAAACCATTCATCACAGGTGCATGACCATAAAAGATATCATTCATATAAATCGAACAACCATTGTTTTCATATTTAAATGAATAACCACTTCGCATCAAAAATGATCCGGATACAATGTTCATGCTCAGTGGAGGCGCCAAATAACAATTATTTAGATTTATCACTAATCCCGACTGTAAGTGGAGAGGCAGCATTCCAACGGCGATCACATCAACTTTTGATCCATTTCCGACACGCATCATGACCTCACCCCTTGCTAGAGGTCGCTTGTTCTGCAGCCCCTGATTCGAGTTACATATATTAGCAACCGATCTAGTATCAAATATCCAGGTACTACTACGAGTACTAGTCAAGTACACATCAATAACATGTATATCATATATACCTTTGTTTGCCTTCCCAGCCTTCCTGTCTGCCAAATACTTGGGACATTTGCGCTTCCAATGGTTAGTCCCCTTATAATAATAACACTCGATATCAGACTTAGGGCCAGCTCGGGATTTCTTTTCAGGCGCAGCAACAGATTTGCCGCCCTTCTTTCCCTTCTGTTTACCCTTCTTATATTTCTTGAAACCGATGGTATTATTGATCATCAACACTTGATGTTCTTTCTTGATCTCCACCTCTGCGGTCTTAAGCATTGACAGAAGCTCGGGGAGAGACTTCTTCATGCCCTGCATGCTATAGTTCATCATGAATCTCTTGTAGATAGGTGGCAGAGATTGGAGAACATGATGTATGCCTAAGTCAATGGGAATCATTATTCCCAAGGACACAAGCTTATCGGTGTACCCAGACATTTTGAGTACATGCTCACTAACGGAGCTGTTCTCTTCCATCATGCAGCTAAAGAACTTTTTAGAAGCACTATAACTCTCTATAGTAGCATGGGTATTGAAAATAATTTTCAATTCACCCATTGTATCAAAGGCATTGCTGTTTTTGAAATGCTTTCTAAGTTCTGGCTCTAGACCATACATTATGCCGCAATGAACTAAGTTGTGGTCCTCTTGACGAGTCAAATAGACGTTATTTTCCTCATCAGGGGCATCACCAAGTGGTAGGGGGCCTAGCGACGCTTCTAGCACATATTTCTTTTGCGCAGTAGAGAGGAGAATCCTCAAATTCATGGCCCAGTCGGTAAATTTGCTACCATTCGTCGCAAGTTTCTCTTTCTCCATGAACACATTGAAATTAAAAGCAGGTGGTGCCATCTACAACAAAATTTGTAAAGTTTAGACTAATTTTATGATAGATCGAGTTCAACTAATCCAAATTATGAATGAACTTCCACTCATAAACAACATCCCTCGTGTCTTTTTGGTGATTACATGAACCAAATCCACTACACCAAGTCCGATCATCACGTGAGTTGGTGTAGTTTCAAAGGCGATCATTTATATGGGCATCATATCAACTATATGACTCATGCTTAACCTTTTGGTCCGTGTTACGAGGCCATGACTGTACATGTTAGGCTCGCCAAGTAAGAACCTTAGTATTTGCATGTGTAAAACTGTCTTACACCCGAAATATGATCATGGATTCAAGTACACCCGATCATCACGTGATGTCTTGAAGCAGCAAAACATAATCGATGCATACTTAAGGGAGAACACATTTTTATCTTGATATCTAAATGAGGGATCATCTTATAATGGTACTAAAATGGCGAACAAACAATATAAAATGAAAAAACATCATATGTAAAAAGTGAAATGATATGGTTCTTGTACTTGATCACTATCATGTGCATCGTGGTATATGATATTTATCATTCCTTTGTGTGTAAGGCCAAGGTCTATGGTAGTTACACGTTAGGTGTGTTGTAAGAGTATCAACTATACATCAACTTAAAATATTACCATATCATGACACTATCCCAGCAACAATCTAAACTAGACGCTTCTAATTTAACCATTGCAAGTTTTACATGGCTTAGGGCTTTTGAAGATAGAACCGTTCTTACCTAAGAACATGGAACCACAACGATGATAACCAAATTATTAGCAACTCGTTGTAAAATCAGATATTGACTATAGTAGGAGAGACATACACCCGCTAGCCACTTATGCAAAACTAGTTGCATGTCAAGCGTGGTACATGTCTCATGTGCGAGGACATGTAAAGTTTGTCCGGGCCGCTTGATCCCATTATGCCACCAATATCCAAAGTACAAGCAAGAAGCAGTAACATGATCATCATCGCCCACATACCCATATGTGTACTACTGATACGTCGAAAACGTATCTATTATTTTTGAAGCTCCATGCTTGTTTAGTATCTACTTTGCTTTGCTTTGTCTACACTTTGAGGTGTTTTTATATATTTTCTGGAACTAACCTATTAAGAAGTTGCCACAGTGCAAGTTGCCTATTTTCTTCTGTTTTTGGTTCCGAAAAGGCAGAAAATCAATATTCTCGGAATTGGACCGGACAAAACCCAAAGTCAATATTTTACCATGGGCGACATGAAGTCCAGAGGGGAGACGGAGAGGCGAACCAGGGCCGCCACATCCCCTAGGAGCGGGTGGGCCCACCCCGCGCCTGGTAGGGTGTAGGCCCCCTGGACGCCTCCCAGCCTCGCCTCTTCGCCTATAAGAAGCCCCCGATGCAGAAACCCTAGGCACCCGATCAAAATTCCACGCAACCTTCTGTAGCCGCCGCCACCATCGTCCCTAGATCGGGGAAGGGATATGAAGTTCTTCCCGGCACCCTGTCCGAGGGGAGATCATCCCGGAGGCCTTCTTCTCCGATATGAAGCGTGAGTAGTTCCACCTTGGACTACGGGTCCATGTAGTAGCTAGATGGTTGTATCTCCTCCTTGTGCTTTCATGTATAGATCTTGTTGAAATGTATCGTATGGGCACCTAGAGGGGCGGGGGTGAATAGGTGCTAACCAATTTTTAATACTTTTTCAATTTTAGGCTTGACACAAAGTAAATTCTCTAGATATGCAACTACGAGAATTTCCTATATGCAACCCTAACTACTAAGCACGTAAAGAGAGGAACAAAGAGACCGTAGTGGAGCACGCGGAGACACAGGGATTTGTTTTACCACAGTTCCTTCCTTGTTAAGGGAAGTACATCTGCGTTGGAGGGGTGGGCGGTTCTAAGACCACCACGCCACAATAGGCCTCACCCTATTCTCCGATGGATCTCGCCACGAGAGGCCTGATCCACCTTCTCCACTATTGGATCCCATCGAGGCGGGAACCAGTGCCTTTTACAACACTATCGGGGCACACACCCACAACCGAATTGGGGGCTCCCGAGATGAAAACAAGCTGCCACAAGAACAAGGTTTATCAATATAAACAAAAACAAGGATCTAGGTATTTTCAAGAAATACTAGATCGGTGGTTCTCCAAATGAATGGAGAGGAGATGAAGCGCTTGATTCCTAATGATGAAGATTGAGTTCTCCTCCTTCGATTCCCCAAGGGACGGGGCCTTTGGGTGGATCTAGGTGGAGCTCTCTTGGATGAAGATTGCAGATCTGATCTTGTCTTTTTAGAATGAATCAAGAGATCTGGGAGGAGGGGGAAGGCTGGCTTAAATACCCCCTCCCCAGATCTGGCCGTTGAGCAACTTTGGGGGTGGATTATCCACCCCCCACTAGGGACGGATTATCCGCCCCCTTGGGGAAACTCCGCCCCAAGGGCGGATTTTCTAGGAGAAACTCCGCCCCTCTCTGGGGCTGGCGCCTGCGTGACTTGGTGAAGAACTTAGGGGGCGGATAATCCGTCCCCCTCCTAGGGCGGATTATCCGGCCAGGCTGGAAAGTCCGGACAACACTCGACCCCCTCTCTGGGGCTTGCGCCTTGGCGGTGAGCAAGGGGGGCGGACTATCCGGCCCCCTAGGGGCGGATTATCCGGCGGGGCCGGGAAATCCGGCCAAAACTCCGCCCCCTTCTGTGGCTTGCGCCTGCTAGGGAAGAGGTAGGGGAGGATTATCCGCCCCTGGTAGGGGCGGATTATCCGCCCCCCAAAGGCAGATACTTTTCCCTTTTTGTTGGGGAGGTGACCCCGGATAGGGTCAAGACGGCGGAAGCCAAAAGGAGTTTCCCCGTCTTATGCCGAGTTACTGTTTATATCAGCCGAATCATGTAAAGGTCGGCCGAGATGAGCATGACCATGACGTTTACCAAAGGGGATGTACGTTATTCGGCCGACGTACGAGTTAGGTCGGCGGGGCAAGTCTGAATAAACCATAATGCAGGTGAAGGCCGAGCCGAGTTAAGCGAGGCAGGGCCGAATAACATGAAGCTTGCAGGAGAAGGAGGAGCCTAAAGTCAAACCCTAGATTCGGGCTAGGAAGAATCAGAACAAAGCCAAGCGCAAAGGACAAGGCGTAGAGCAGCAGAAGAGCAGAAGGAGGTCACGGAGGTGACAGTCCTGGAACCCGAGGCATGCAGGTGGGGCTCTCTGGAACTTTGCCGTCATTAGAAGGGGGACACGGAAAGGAGCTCGCCGAGTTACTATATCGGGACAAGCATATTCCTCGAATATGCTTGCCACGCCAGCCCTAGAGGAGCCAAGGCACCCCTTTATAAGGAGAAGCTTGGACCCTTGAGGGGGGATCAGATCATTCGATACCGTTAGGCTGGTAGAAGTTCATCATTTCTTCCTGCATACAGCTCAAGGAGCACTTGTAGCCCAAGAAAGGAGAAATAAAGATCTGAATGTTAGTCATTTGTGTGTAGAATTAACTACATCTTCCCTCCCCAGATCCTACTAGCATCCATTGGCCCCACACTTTAGCCTACCCATGGCATCTGCCGTGCCACCACCACAACAGTTGGCGCACACCGTGGGGCCAGCAGCGGTGCTAGCTGGAGTCATGATCCGGACGGGAAACTTCATCCACACTGGTGAGCGTGTTGTCTCTGGCTTAGTCCGGAGATTTGATCTCTGTGACTATGTCAGCGATAACGCAGGTAGCTTCAAGGGAAAAACTCCTCCGCGCAATAGCGTCTTCATAAACTTGGGCATGCACCAGATCTACGTCGGCGTCGACACCTCCGGAGTTTATCCTCACCAAGTTATGGTTGCAGGAGAGCCCCCCTTAGCGCCGTGAATGGTCCGCATGGAGAACGCCCCGTCAACAGCGTCGAGGTGATGGTCGCAGCCAGGGTGCAGGCGGGAGCGGCAGGCGCCGGATCAAGCAAGGATCCGACGATGGGAGTACAGGTGACCACAAAGCAGACAGCACCACCGCCCACCGAGGTAAATCCTTCAGCAGCCAACCCAGCCGAGGTGCAGGAGACGACCCCGAAGGCACCAAGGGTAAGATGGCCACCTCTGGAAAGACCAGAAAATATTCTCCATGCAACTATAGATAATCTGACCACGCCTGTAGCGCCGATTCTTGATCCGGCTAATGCTCAGGCAGAGTTGGAAGAGACTAGGAAAAAAGTGCTCATAGAGGCAAAAAAGGTATCGGCATTGCAGGAGTCCCTAAACAGGACCTTGCGAGAATATGCTAAGGCAAATAAGCTAGATGTTGCCCCTGAGCGGGTTGATGAGTTAAGGTTGAGAGGAAAAAACCTCATGAATGATATCAACAAAGAGCATGAAGCTCGTGAGGGAGATTCAGTCGATCTAGGTTTGCCAAGGTATAACACCCCGGCGAAAAACCTAAGGGTTGCGAATGCCGCGGCACTAGAATTGGAAGGGCTGACCGGTGAAGCCCGGCAAAAACATCAAGAAAGAGTGAATGAGCTGGTCCGCATTGCGAACCAGCAGAATGAGGAAATGCTTAAGTTAGACCCGACAAGACCTAGTGCCTCGCGTATGGTTCATTCGGCTGGAGCAGCACCTGCCCTTTCAGTGGCAGCTGCATCTTCACCCGGAAACAATGCGCGAAAGGACAGATCGGTAACCTCAGGAAAAAGAAACAAGAAGATTGTACCGTATGATCCGGCAGTAGCTGAAAAGATCAATGAGAACAGAGGCAATGGAAGCTGAGATAACAATGGCGAAAGAAACCCCCACCGTGCCAACAGAGGTGACGGAAGCCGAGGTAATGGAGACCTCAGAAGAGGAAATCATGAGAACAATATCCCAGCAGAAGGAAGGAGAGATCCGCTGCCCAATCCACAGCCGAGGTATGAACCTCGGCAGGAAAGAGAAGTGAGACCAACTCGCTACAATAAGGCGAATGAGAGATACAATGATGGTTACTCAGATATGGAATATGCAGGTCATGGTGGGAATAACCACTATGGAATACAGGAAAGAATGATGTACAGAGATTTGCCATCAAGTGATGCAAGACTAAAACTGGACCGGCTATACCGGTCCGAGTTGTTAGAAGAGCAGGGTCCGCCGGGTCCGGCATGTTTCGGACCACGGATCATGGGCGAGCCGCCAGTGCTGAACTTTCAGCTGGCAAGGGGCACGAAAACGTATAATGGGAGTACCAAACCACAAGACTGGTTAATTGACTATGCCACAGCAGTAAAAATAGCAGGCGGAAACTTGCGGTGGGCTGTAAAATATGTCCCACAAATGCTGGAAGGACCGGCCAGAGTATGGATGAATAATCTGCAAGCGGGCAGTATTAACTGCTGGCTAGATTTTGAGGAAATGTTTTTCAGCAACTTTACCAGCACTTACAAGAGACCAAACAGGCCACAGCAGCTTGCAATGTGCAAGAAAAGGCCGAATGAGACAGACAGAGAATTCTTGACTCGGTGGTGTAACCTCGGGAATTCATGCGAGGGAGTTATAGAATCACAAGCGATAGCTTGGTTCGCTCAAGGATGTCGTTATTCCAGTGTATTGTGGCAACGACTGCAAAGAGATATGACAACCACTTTGGCAGAAAACATCAGGATAGCGGATTCGTATGCATTGGGAGATCCGACGCAACCAGAGCTGATGTCTGCGGATCATCGGGAGCATCAAGATCAATATGCAAGAGATGCGGCCGGATCATCAAGGCGCAATGAGTTCAGATGTAGAAGAAGAGAGGAAAGACCGGATTACAAATACGCCTCCAATCAGGTGGCAGCAGTAATGCAAGATCAGCCGAGTCACGGAAACAGTCAGCGGCAGAAGAATGGTCCCCAGCAATGGACACCAAGGAATGAAGGGAAGAGACAGTGGACACCTGAACAGAAGAAGCAATGGCAGGAAAGGCCGAAGTACACGTTTGAGTCCATGTTGGATCAACCGTGTAAGTTTCACACTCCAAACCCGGCCAAGCCGGCCAATCATACAACTCGGCAATGCGCCTGGATGAAAAATGCAATGGGGAACCCGACGGGCATGCAAGCACCTTCCCATCAGGCACATCAGCAACAGCAGCCGCATTTGACTGGGGAAAATGCACAGCAACTAATGTTACCCCCTCCTCCCCCGAGGTATGATAACTCGGACCGGAGAGATGCAGTGCATCAAGTGATAAATCAGGGTCAGGATGGAAGGGTAAACCCCGGAAATAATGGACGTAATGATTACAGGGAACATCATCAATCATATTGCATGTTCACAACAGAACAGCAAGACATGCAAAGTGTGCAGCGCCGACATATGGAGGTAAATGCAGTTATGCCGGTAGTACCAAGATATGTGCCTTGGTCAGATCAGGAAGTGACTTGGAGCATAAAGGATCATCCCAAGATAATGCCAAATCCTGGGTTGTACTCACTCATATTAGATCCGACATTTGTCGGACCCAGTATTAATGTTAAATTTTCAAAAGTACTAATTGACAATGGGAGAAGTATCAATATCATGTACAAAGATACAATGCATAAACTCGGGATATCGCAGAATATGCTGCAATCCACAAGAACCACATTCCATGGAATAGTGCCTGGACTTTCATGCGAACCCATTGGGAAAGTTCGAGTAGATGTTTTATTCGGTACAAGGGATAACTGCAGAGCGGAAAATTTGGAGTTTGAGGTGGTGGACCTAGAAAGTTGCTATGATGCTTTACGGTCGGCCAGCATTGGCAAAATTCATGAGCAGCTGCCACATAACTTACTTGAAAATGAAGCTACTCGGACCTCACGGGGTGATAACAGTAGCAGGAGATTACAGGAAGTCGATGGAATGTGCCTCGGCCGGATCAAAGCTGGCCGAGTCATTGGTGATCGCAAGAGAAAAAATAGGGATTCAAGAGGTAGCGGCTCTCGCTCAGTCAGCATAACTGAATATGCCGGCAGTGGACAACCCACATGCCAGCGTTTCTTTCCAGCCGACTAAAGAAACGAAAAAGGTCCAGATAGATGAGAAGTTCCCAGAGCGCACCATCACCATTGGTGCCGACCTAGATGCCAAATAGGAAGGCGAGCTCACCAACTTCCTCCGTGAGAATCGGGACATCTTTGCATGGTCAACTCAAGACCTGCAAGGTGTGCCGAGGGAGTTGGCTGAGCATTCTATGCATTTAAGGCCAGGAGCAAGGCCAGTGAAGCAACCTCTCCGCTGCTTCGCCGAAGACAGGAGAAAAATAATAGGGGATGAGATAGCTCGGCACCTTGTAGCCGGGTTCATCATGGAATTACTTTATCCGGATTGGCTATCAAACCCGGTGCTAGTAGAAAAGAAAAAGGATGATCCAAATGTAGCCGTCGTATGGCGAATGTGTATTGATTACACGAACCTGAACAAGGCGTGTCCCAAAGATCCTTTTCCTTTACCTAGAATAGACCAAGTCATTGATTCGACCGCTGGTTGTGAGATGTTATCATTTGTAGACGCGTATTCTGGTTTTCACCAGATACCTTAAATCCGTATGATCAAATAAAGACTGCGTTTATTACCCCGTACGGGGCTTATTGCTATAGCACCATGCCATTCGGCCTGTGTAACGCAGGGGCAACATACCAGAGATGTATGCAAAAATGTCTACATGCCCAGATAGGAGTACAAGTATATGTAGATGATGTGGTTATCAAAACCAAAGAGAGCAAAACGCTACTGGATGATATTCGACAGACATTCGCGAACTTGAGAAGATTCCGAATGAAGCTTAACCCGGAAAAATGCACCTTCGGTGTACCAGCTGGAAAACTACTCGGGTTCCTCGTATCTAGCTGGGGTATAGAGGCCAACCCAACCAAGATAAGAGCGGTAGAAAGGATGGAATTGCCGAGATGTCCAAATGACGTACAGAAGTTCAAGGGTCCCTGGCCTTGCTTAGCCGATTTGTATGTCGGCTGGGAGAGAACGCGCTACCACTATATCAACTGATGAAAAAATCTAATAAATTCATTTGGACACCACAAGCAGATAATGCATTTCATGAGATGAAGAAGATGTTGATCACAGCACCAATCTTAGCCTCTCCATTGTCAAAAGAGCCTATGTTACTTTACATAGCCGCCACAAACAGAGTGGTAAGTGCGGTGGTCGTTGTGGAACGAATTGAAGATGATAAATCAGTACAAAGGACGGTATATTACCTAAGCGAGGTACTATCAGCCTCAAAACAAAATTACCCACATTATCAGAAGATGGCATATGGAGTATACATGTCAGCAAAGAAACTTAAACATTACTTCGAAGAGCACCCGATCAAAGTGATCTGTGAAGCGCCCATAGCCGACATATTGAGCAACAAAGATGCAAGTGGCCGAATAGGAAAATGGGCAATTGAATTGTCACCTTATGCTCCGCAATTCGATAGGCGCGATGCAATCAAATCTCAGGCTGTGGCCGACTTCTTCGTGGATTGGGCCGAGGTACAATATGAGCCACCATTACCAGATCCGAATTATTGGACGATGCACTTCGACAGTTCCAAGCTGAGAAATGGCTTGGGGGCAGGGATAGTGTTAACCTCGCCAAAAAGAGATCAGCTAAAATATGTGCTGCAAATACATTTTGCCGCATCAAAGAATGTAGCCGAGTACGAAGCACTCGTCCATGGATTGAAGGTGGAAAAGAGATTGGAATACGCTGAATCTTATGCTACGGAGATTCAGATCTAGTAGTACAACAAGTATCAGGCAATTGGGATGCTCTAGATGCCAATATGGCCGTATATAGATTCCATGTGCAAAAACTCAGTGGATACTTCGATGGATGTGAATTTCATCATATACCTCGGGCAGAAAATGACGCCGCAGACACGCTGTCAAAACTCGGATCAACCAGGCAATCAATTCCCCCAGGTATCGCCCTAGAGCACTTAAGAAAACCATCACCAGAGTACGAATCCATCTTTATCCCGGCAAAATCAAGAGAAGATAGTATGCCGATGGAAGTTGACATGTAACCTGGAGTTTCCGAAAGTAAACCCGGCCGATACACGGATGAATATGGAAAAATCCGAGGTGGTTATGTCGGCGGAAAATATGGAAATAGATAGTGAGATTATCCCAGAGAAAATCATGCCAACATAGGCGCAACCCATATTTTCCTTCCTCAAGGATGCGACTTTGCCGAATAACGAGGTACTGGCTAGACAGACAGTGAGAAGAGCTAAAGCTTATACAATCATAAACAATGAGCTATATAAAAGGAGCGTCACAAGCGTGCTGCAAAGATGTGTGGATTCGGCGGAAGGCCAGGAGATTCTCCTAGATATACATCAAGGAGAGTGCGGGCATCATGCTTCGTCCAGAGCTTTAGTGGCCAAAGCATTCAGGCATGGATTTTATTGGCCAACAGCATTGAAAGAGGCCAAAGAATGGGTGGAGAAATGTAATGGTTGCCAGAGATATGCCAGCAAGATACATATGCCATCGTCCGAGTTAAAAACGATACCAATTACTTGGCCGTTTTCTATGTGGTTCTTAGATATGGTGGGACCATTCAAGCCAGCCCGGGGCGGGATGACCCACATTTTAGTCATGGTCGACAAATTCACAAAGTGGATTGAAGTGAAACCAATAAAAAAATGTGATGGACCAACAGCAGTAAAATTCGTCAAAGATATTATCTTGAGATATGGTTACCCACACAGTGTTATTACAGACAATGGAACAAACTTTGCTGAAGGGGCATTTGCTAGATTCTGTCAAGAAAAACACATAAGACTAGATGTCGCCTCGGTGGCTCACCCAACATCTAATGGGCAAGTAGAAAGATCCAATGGACTAGTATTGTCCGGAATAAAAACCTAACTCGTCGAACCACTTCAAAGGTCGGCAAAGTGTTGGATCGAGGAACTACCAGCAGTACTATGGAGCCTCAGAACTACCCCAAATAGGTCAATAGGGTATACCCCATTTTTTCTGGTATATGGAGGAGAAGTCGTGCTTCCAGCCGACATAATACATGACTCGCCAAGAGTTACCCAGTATACAACCGCTGAGGTAAATGAGATAGCTCGGAAAGATGATGTCGATCTGCTAGAAGAAGCCAGGGAGTTGGCACTATCAAGATCAGCTATTTATCAGCAAGACTTACAACGATATCACAGCAAGAAAGTCAATCCAAGAGTGTTTAAACAAGGATATTTGGTTCTTCGGCTAGTGCAACGCACAACCGGCATGGACAAGCTATCGCCCCCATGGGAGGGACCATTCATCATGAGCAAAGCATTTCACAATGATGCATATTACCTAATTGATGCTCAGTCATCAGAAAAGAACAAGGAAAACAAAGCTGGAGAGGAATCGAAGAGACCATGGAACATAGTCTTACTTCGTCCTTTTTACTCGTAGGAGTCATCCATGATACGTTGTAATGTGATGCTTCAGGTCAAAGTATCGACTATGTATTAAACCTCGGCACCTTGAGCAGTGACTCGGGGACTGCCCTATGTTATTTCTTATTTCGGGTTATGTATTAAACCACGGCACCTTGAGCAGTGACTCGGGGACTGCCCTATGTTATTTTTCATTTTTGGTTATGTATTAAACCTCGGCACCTTGGGCAGTGACTCGGGGACTGCCCTATGTTATTTCTCACTTTTGGGTTATGTACTAAACCTCGGCACTTTGTGTTATGCACTTTGAACAGTGACACGGGGATTGCCCAACGTTATTTTTATTCCTAAATTATGTGTTAAATTTCAGGACCTCGAGCAGGGAACTCGGGGACTATAATATATTATTCCCTATCACGAATTAGGCGTTAAAACCTCGATTTATAGAGCACTGACTAGGGAATTGCCCCATGATGGTCACCCGTCACAAAGATGGGCATTAAACTTCGGCACCCCGGACGGTAGGTCAAAATTTACCTTGAACGATATTATTTCGATTTCCCCAAATATGGGCTTCGAGATTTATAGCTCGGATAGAGATCAACAACACAATGGTTGAGCCGTCAAACTTATAAAGGCCAGGCAGTATTAAACGCCGAACTAAGGTGGGTCAAATGAAAACACGCAATCCGAACTTATGAGATTGAAGGCCACCAAAGCAAAGATTTAAACCAACAAGATCTGTTTAGACAGACTAATAACGATCACCATCATATGTGCCTCAGCGGCAAAAGGCAAAAGAGGTTCGTACCACACAGAAAGTCGGACAATTGTTTCACACACATCACACGCCCGGCATACCGGGGATAAGAAATAACTTAAAGTTTTTTGAACCTTAGGGGCAGCGAATTGGTCAGGCACTAGGCGCTCCGAGGTAGACGGCACCTCAGCCGAAGTTGCTTCTCCCTCCACAGAACTAGGAACGACTTCGGGGGAAGCCCGGGGCTGTTGAGAATCATCAGCTTGAGCTTGAGAATGCCCAGTCCCTTTGGAATATGATCGCGCATCGCCGTCCCCATCCGAGCTTGCGCTGGATTCACCAGAAGTGTCCGAGTCGCCCTCACCCTCGTCCTGGTCGGCCGAATTATCATCAGAGGAATCTTCGACTTCGACGTCATCCGTCGGGTTAGGAAGGAAACTCGGCCCTTCAATACAGTTATGCACGTCAGCATACTCAACAAGCTGGAAGGCACGAGCTTGTCGGCGAGCGACGAATTCTGGATCCTCAACCCAACGGGAGCCAGTGCGCAAGTTTAGCAAGGTATCAAGGGAAATATCCTCATACCATGACATAATGACTGTGAGCGCCATATCAGCACCAGCTCGTTCAGCGAAATCCCTCCAAATATTTAACTGGTTCTGGGATGCCATCAATCTTTCCACCAGTATCTTGATCTCATCAATATCAGGAGTTCCAGAAGTATTCGGCCAGAGAACATGGTAGGCCCGAATGGCTGCTTGCACCAAATGCCTGCCCATAATCTTCATCGGACCAACAGCAGCAACAACGGCAACCAAGAAATCTTCCATCGAGTATTCTGGTCTCGCATCTACGGGAACACCTCGGCGCACGCGAGCATTAATCACCTCTCTGGAGCTCATGGGCTTAGCTTCCGGAAAATGGTCTGCGCAGAATAAAAGTATATCACTCAAAAGAAGTAAAGAGAAGAAGATAACTCTGCCACGGTCAGAAACTTACGATGCATATAGCTTAGCATTTTCTGAAGATCTTGAGCCCAATCAACCTTGGTCTTCTCAAAGCGAGTGATCTCCTCGCTCATCGCCCGTGTCTTAAGTTCGGCAGCCTCGAGGAGTTCTTTATTTTTCTGCAATTGCAGAGCTAGCCGATTCTTCTCTTCGGAGAACTCCTGGTCGAATTTCTCTAACTCATACTTCTGAGAGAGCTTGAGGGACTCCACCTCGGCGCGCAAGCGAGTTATCTCGTCATCTTTCTCTTTCAGCTACGCCGAGTGAGTAGCGGCTTGCTCTAAAAAATGCAGCATCATATCAGGCATGGGTATGCATTCTTGATGTGACGCTGCAAGAGTTTGTAACTCGGCTATACCAATGCCAAAAGGTTAAAAGGAACCCGGGATAAGTTCCGAATGGAAATCTGTAAAGAGAAAGGGTAACTAACCTTCCAGGGCCTTGACTTTCTTCTCAAGACGGATATTAAGATTGTTGATATTACCTATTTACCAGCAAAATGAGCTAACACCTCAAGTCAAAAATAATAAGAACTTTAGGGACAATACAAAAGTTTGTTAACTTACCAGCTTTCTTCACCACGGGAATAACTTTTTCATACTTATCTTGCAATTTCTTATGTGCGAAAAGCAGCCTTTGGAATTCGGCGGTCCGCCGATCATGCGCAACCTAAGCGACAAAATGAATAGCAGTGAGATACTCGAAGCTAAGACAGGTCCGAATCAAGCAAAGCTTAACTCGGACCTAGGTGGCTGGATATTCGAAGCTAGGACAGATCCGAATCAAGCAAAGCTTAACTCGGACCTAAGTGGCTGGATATTCGAAGCTAAGACAGATCCGAATAAAGCAAAGCTTAACTCGGACCTAGGTGGCTGGATATTCGAAGCTAAGATAGATCCGAATCAAGCAAAGCTTAACTCGGACCTAGGTGGCTGGATATTCGAACACTAAGACAAAACCGAAACATGCAAAGCCTAATAAAACTTCCAAACGAATAACAAGTTATTCGGTTGCAAGCTTCGGGGACTAGAGTATATATAATATCATTCGAATGACTAATCAAACGTCAATAAAAACAATTACCTCGTTCATCTTATCGCTTTCAAGCACGATCTTGGCAGCCAGATGCAAGCGACTGCTGATGTCGGAGAGTTGAAATGGCTGACTGCTTGGATTGCCCTCGAGCTGATCAGTAGCGTTCCAATTATTGGCATACTCAACCAACGAGCCGAGGTTGTTCCCTCTGTCAGTACGAGTCAGGAATTTACCTCGGACGTGTTGTGTAACCACCGCCACCGCGGGACTCTTGTGAAGAGCGAGCTGAGTATCAGTGGCCGGGGTGACAACGGTCTTGGCAGAGGAAACCCCCTTGCGGAGCGCATCAGCAATTGTAGGTTGAGAAGAGCTAGCAAGCCCTTTCTGAGATGAGGGAGGTTTGGTGACGACGACCTTCTTGGCCTTAGAAGAGGCGTCGGTAGGAGCCGTTACCTCGGCACTAGGGGTGGTGTCTTGGGAAACAGGAGGAGCTATAGCTTCTGAGGGCACTGAGATGGTGATATTCTCGGCTGGAGTTCGAGTTGTGGTTGAAACTGCGTGGGCCAAAGGAGTCTCGGGGGAAACTCTGGGGTTCATGATGGGGGCAGCGGGTTTGGAAGGAGGATCAACTGTCCGGGTTACGTTGGCATCAGCAACGGTAACCACGGGTGCATCTTGCCGAGGTAATGTTTGACTCGGAGCAGGAGGAGAGTCCACGCGAGCTGGACTAGGAACTCTGGTATCTTCAGGAGGCGGAGGTGAAGGCAGTCGAGTAGTATGAATCGTCATGCTTGGACCACTGGGCTTAAGAGAAAGAGGAACGCTGCAAAATCACAGAAAGTCAAATCAAAGGAAGGAAAAAGAGAAACAAGAAATACAAATGAAAATCAGCATACCCAGTAACTCCGGGCATAGTTTTACGCTTCGGAAGGTGCTGGGATGACTTTTTAGTTCGCTTCTTGGGAGAGGCTTCGGAGGCACCCGTGGGAGCGGCACGCTTCCGCGAGGTAGCAGGAGGTTGGGAGGGGAGAGGCTCGGCATCGTGCACCTGACCGGCCTGATTAGATGGGGAAGTAGAAGCCGGAAATGCATAAGAGATAGGCATTGCGGCAACTACCTCAAGAATTTGGACGTCGTCCGAATCACCTTCCTCATCGTGAGCCGAGGTCTTGCCACGGGCACGAGCCGGAGCGAGGTCCGACTTGGGGACGAACTCCTCCGAGTCAGGTTCCCCGCTATCCGGGGTGTTCCGATCTGTGGTCCACGGGAGGACCAAAACCTCGGCATCTTCAATCTTCTGCTCCGAAAATCTCTGCAAGAAAAGAGACAAAGGAATTAGCAAAAGGAATCACAAACGCAATTGGGATGCAAAACATAAATGCATGAACTTACCTCGGGAGGGGGATTCCCACGGGTGAACAGCTTCAGTCCCCATGTCCAATCCTCCGGCATCTCCGTCTTAAAGATAGCTCGGACACTCTTGAAAATAAGATAATTATCGAGCTCAACCGTTGAGACTTGGTTGGGATCAAGGGAACCGCTCATATAGCAGAGCTTGTGCGTGCGTTGCTGAAAAGGGCAGATCCGGCTGCTGATGAAGGTGGTCATCAGATCCTCCCCACGTAACCCGACACAGATCATCTCCTTCAGCCGAATCTCAAAGGCCTCGACCAGAGCATGGCTCTTCCTGGGATGATAAGTCCAGTTCTTCTTGGAAGGGGGGACCGATGGAGAAAGCAGGGAGCCGGATCTTGTCTTCCTTCCCAGAATTCTTGACATAGAAAAACGATCTATGCCATTTCTTGCATGACTCAAGACCAGCAACGCGAGGAAACTCGCATTTCCTCCGAGGTGTGATGGACGCTGCTCCACACTGGGTAAGCAATTTCTCGGAAGGTTGAAGGGATTTTTCTAGAACGACATTGGATCGGATCTGGAAGAACTTGGACCATACATGCACAGACGGCCAGAGGACGAAGTATCCTTCCGAGGCAGAGATAAAGGCGGATAGAGAAGCAATGGCGTTAGCCGGAAGATGATGCGGCTGTAGGCTGAAGTAATCGAGGAATTACATAGCAAAATCGCTAAGGGGAAGACCAAACCCGCGAGCGAAATGGGACATAAAAATGGCGTACTGACCCTCGTTAAGAACGGGAGAAGATTCGCTGCCGGGTAAGCGACAGGCTACCTCGGCAGGAATCCGGTGAGTTCGAATTAACCACTCAACCTCTCGGCGGGTAACAGTGGAACCTTGCTAGGAGACCCGCTCTGGACCAGACGCTGCATCATCATCCTCGATGAGCGCTCCGCTAACGGAGCTTGACATAGGGTCGCCGGAGGAGTCTACGGAAGAGGAACTAGTGGCGGAGCAAAGCCTAGAGGTGCAGGGCCCCGTCGTGGTCCTAGGTGAAAACGGCGGCGGAGCAGAAAAGGAACCGCCGCGGGGAACCTAGAGGGCGGCAGACGCGTCTAGAGAAAAATCTAGGAAGCTAAACCACAGAGAAACTCACCGGCGACGGAACCGGAGCAAGTGTATGGGGACGAGGTCGACGGAGCAGAGGGATTAGGGCCTCGCCGTCAAAGATTCCGACGAGCGCGCGGCCGCAGGAGCACGAACAGGCGCAAGGGTGAAAGGAGGAAGAAGGTCAACGTTGAGCGAAGGAGGAAAGTAAATCCTCTAGCCCCGTGCCCCTCTTTATAACCGCGTGGCCTTGGTGGTAGTGGGATCGTGCGTGCGGGCGCTAACCGTGTAGATCGTGTATGCGGCGTAACCGCTCGCGGCTGAGTGGAGCCACACCGACGACCACGCGACGCAGGAGAGGATCAGGCCTCCTGACCGATGCGGTGCGCGAGGCGTCGCAGTGCCGACGCGACAGGCGTAATAAGCACTGTAGCGTTGTCAGCGGGAACTGTAGAGGAACAAAAAACTAGAGAAATAATGATGAGTGTTACACGTAGGATGAGGCGTACACAAGAAGCTACGCAGATACCTCGAATAGGAAGGAGTAACTCGGAAATGAAGAGAAATGAGTATTGGGAAACTGATGTGGCCCGGCCGAGGTACGGACGGGACCACACCAGCTTCGGGGACTAATGTTGGGGAGGAGACCTTGGATAGGGTCAAGACGGCGGAAGCCAAAAGGAGTTTCCCCGTCTTATGCCGAGTTATTGTTTATATCGGCCGAATCATGTAAAGGTCGGCCGAGATGAGCATGACCATGACGTTTACCAGAGGGGCTGTACGTTATTCGGCCGACGTACGAGTTAGGTCGGCCGGGCAAGTCTGAATAAACCATAATACAGGTGAAGGCCGAGCCGAGTTAAGCGAGTCAAGGCCGAATAACATGAAGCTTGCAGGAGAAGGAGGAGCCTAAAGCCAAACCCTAGCCTCGGGCTAGGAAGAATCTGAACAGAGCCAAGCGCAAAGGACAAGGCGCAGAGCAGCAGAAGAGCAGAAGGAGGTCACGAAGGTGACAGTCCTGGAACCCGAGGCATGCAGGTGGGGCTCTCTGGAACTTTGTCGTCATTAGAAGGGGGACACGGAAAGGAGCTCGCTGAGTTACTATATCGATACAAGCATATTCCTCGAATATGCTTGCCATGTCAGCCCTAGAGGAGCCAAGGCACCCCTTTATAAGGAGAAGCTTGGACCCTTGAGGGCGGATCGGCTCATTCGATACTGTTAGGCTGGTATAAGTTCATCATTTCTTCCTGCATACATCTCAAGGAGCACTTGTAGCCTAAGAAAGGAGAAATAAAGATCTGAATGTTAGTCATTTGTGTGTAGAATTAACTACATCTTCCCTCCCTAGATCCCACTAGCATCCATTGGCCCCATACTTTAGCCTACCCATGGCATCTGCCGTGCCGCCACCACGACACTTTTTCTCAGAGAGAGCTGCAACACTTCAACACACATTAAAACACTCCTTGATATTGTTATCTAACACACAAAACACTAGGTATTAAGAAATGTTCTTTCAATCTCCCCCTTTTTGGTGTTAGATGACAATACTAGGATTTGCAATGAAACTGGCTAACGCCACCTTAAAATGAAAGGCGCTCCCCCTAGATGTGTGCATATTTAAAATTTGCATTTGAATACAAATACACACACTAGAGAGAACACAACTTCCATAGCAAAGATAATTGAAACAAGGTGGGTTGGGAAGCAAGGTCATACCACCGGGATGTGATTATAGACAAAGAATATAATTAGCTTGATAGCCTCCAAGCACATCCCAACAATACCAACAATATTGATGCATACATTTGATAGGACCATGATTCCATATGCCATAAAATATGCTCCATAGATAAATCGAAAATTCCATGAGATCCACAATAGATAAATCCAGAATTCCATGAATAACACACATAGTACCAAACATAGTGGAGCACGACATAGTATTACATAATCAAACACAAATAGCAAATAAGTTCACGCTAAAAAGGCACAAGCAAGCAAATAAAACGACTAAAAGATAGATGCTTGCGCCCGACCCTTGCAAATCCACGAGACCTAATAGAACTACTTCTCCCCTGAAGATCACTCCTCCTCATCCTTGTCGTAGTCATTCCCGTACCCTTCCTCTTCATCATACTCATCATCATCGTCATCAGCTGGAGGAGTGGGAGACCTCGGTGGTGGAGGAAAGAGGCAACTCTCGAGCTAGCCGTAGTTGATCCCTAAAGTGTTCCACTGAGCATACGGTTCTGGAGCAGTGGGAGGAGGTGGATGGCCAGTGCCACCTCTCATGATCCCTGCGGTACGTCTCATATTGGCCCTTGTGGGTGTCAATGCCCATGCAAAGAATCTGCCGCTGGAACCAAGTGAGCTGCTTAACCTCGCGTGCCATTGGGGACACCGTGGAACGACGGCCACTAGCCCGTGCATCACGCATGAAGGACTCCGGGGCAGTGGAAGGGTGATGGGTCTTCTGAGCCTTGTTGTAGATTTTATTGGGCTTGTGAACCCCATCTAGAGCAGTGCCAAAATCCTCATGGGGCAACATATGCTTGATGAGCATCATAATGAAAGGATCATAAGGAATAGAGAGCCTGTTGATCATAGCATCCGTCATCTCATGATAAATGTAGTCCATGACATCTAGTTTGTAACCTGTGGCTGATCCAGAGTTAGTGGCACACTCGTGAGCAAAAGCAAGGAGAGGAACCAGGTGGCCACGGATCTTGTCATTGTTGCCACCACTAGGAGCGATGTAGTCTCTAAATATGCCAACAAGGGAGGAATATAAGGGAGAGAGTCCAGCGAAAGTACCAGCAATACCATTAGAAGAAAGGCAAGGGGCGAGCACAGTGTCCTTGGATGGCTTCAGTGGAGAAATGATGCGGTGGCTAGAGGGAGTGTCACGACCATGGAATGCATAACCAAGAACCTTCCCAAAGGTGCGAAAGTACGACTGGATCATTGTGGTCCCGGTCATCCACTTCATAGTGCGGCGCTCATCACCGCAAATCACAAGTGTTGAGAAAAACTGTCGCACCACGGAAGAGTCATAGTTGCATTGAATGGTCATAAGGTGGTGGAGCCCCATCTTGTTGGTCACATCCAATGCCTCAAGGAGCCTTGACTTGGATTGAGCCTCAGTCAAGTTGATGGGGTGCATGGGGCGAATACTGAGGGTGGCATACACATCATCATGAATAGCCCGAAAGTGGGCATTCCAAAACATAGAGTCCTCGGGGGGGCCATCACTGTCAGCCTCATCATAGTAATCAGTCTGGCGAATGGTGGCATACTGAATACTGTCCATAGTCTTGTAATTGGGCCAAGACTATTTGCCCTTGAGAGATGCGGTCCCCTTAGTTTTCTTACTTGCCTCTCCTATCCGTTTAGCCTTTCTTGCTGCTCTGCTGACCTCAGTTTCGTCAATGAACTTCCCTTCTGCAGTAGGCTTGAGATAACAGGCACGGGAACGACAGGCGAAGGTCTTGGTCGGCTTGGAACCACCTATGAAAAGCATTAGAGGGATAGCATGGAGATAATCATACACACAAGTCCAGGAGAAAACAAATAGAAAGAGTATCAAAGAAATCCATAAACCAATGATGTGCATTGCAGGAGTCAGGACCAAACCAGACCAAAGTTCAATCTCAGGCCGGATTATCCGGCCCTTGCAGGGGCGGATAATCCGCCCCCCTCAGAAATTTTCTGGATTGGCCCAGATCTACCATGGCAAAATAGATCGGGCACTAGGGTTGCAATTCTACTGATTCTAGCATGTAAGGAATAACACCAGGGATCTTCTACAACGAGATTTCCACCAAATAAAATGCATCCCATACAAAAGGAGAGATATGAGGGAGTTACCCTCACTCATTGGAGGAAAATCGCGGAGGAGAAGATACCCGGAGGCAAGGTGAAGAAGATCCGGTGAGAGCCCGGAGAATCCGGTGGTCAAATCGACTCCGGGAGGGGCGGATGCTCTAGCGGTGGCTAGGGGCTGATGGAGGGTTGGGGGAGGACTGGCTGCTCTATTTGAGCCTGCCCTCCCCGACCCCGCCTTTAACAGGCAGATTTCTCCCGGGGCGGATAATCCGCCCCCTACTTAGGGCAGAAAGTCCGCCCCCTCTGAAAATTCTGTTAATTACAGATTCAGGCCGGAGCAACCTAGCAAAACCCCTCGATGGTGTTTTAGAGGAATTGTGTGCAAGAATAGATGGTTCAAGGAGGGAAAGAAAGGCTTGGGTTGAGAGCATCAAACCGAGATGGTACTAAACACCCAAATTTGCAAGAATCAAATCAAACAAAAGCCAAAATTGAGTGTGTTTTCCATAAGAACAAGAGATATGCAAGAAAATCCAAAGAGACCCATGAGAAACCAACTCTTCTATAGGAAGAGGGTGGTAGCTGAAGCCACCATGTTGGAGCGCATGGCATGACACCGCGAAGATGTATCTTGAGTTCAAAACCAATGCTCATCGATGACCCACATATCACAAAATGATATTAAGGGAAATGATTTTACTTGCTTTCGGCATTATGGGGGGAGGGTTGGCCCAATCAATTAGGACCACACTCCCCCTATGTCTATGCTTGCATCTAAATCAAATACATGAATAAGATCAAGTGAGTGTGCAAGGGTAGTCAAGCCAAGCTCCTTGAATCTATGATATTTAGCTCATTCCTCAAATAACAAAATCTTGCTTCATCGAGAGGCTTCGTGAAAATATCAAGAAGTTGGTTCTTCGTGCTCACAAAGGATAGGGCAATATCACCATGAGCAACATGATCCCGAATAAAGTGGTTGTGAATCTCTATATGTTTTGTTCTTGTATGCTGCACGGGATTGTAAGCAATTTTGATAGCACTTTCATTGTCACATAATAGAGGCATTTTGTCACAATTGACACCATATTCCTTTAAAGTTTGCCTCATCCATAACAATTGTTTACAAGAACTTACAGAAGCAACATATTCAACTTCGGCGGTGGAGAGTGAAATACAATTCTGTTTCTTTGAAGACCAACACACTAGAGACCTGCCCAAGAATTGACATGCACCAGAGGTTGATTTCCTATCATCTTTGTCACCAGCCCAATCTGAATCAGTGTAACCACATAGAGAGAAACTTGAACCCTTGGGATACCATAACCCAAAATTTGGGGAATGAACCAAATATCGGAAGATTCGTTTGACCGCCACTAAGTGGCTTTCTTTAGGAGTGGCTTGGTACCTTGCACACAATCCTACACTTAACACGATATAGGGCCTAGACGCGTAAAGGTAAAGGATAGAGCTGATCATGGATCGGTATACCTTTTGATCCACGTCTTTACCCTTGGGATTGAGCTCAAGATGACACTTTGTTTGCATTGGAGTAGCAACGCCATTGAGATCCGTCATATTGAACCTTTTGAGCATGTCTTGGATGTACTTAGCTTGATTAATAAAGGTTCCCTCTCTAAGTTGTTTGATCTCAAATCCAAGAAAGAACCTCAGCTCACCCATCATGGACATCTCAAACCTGTCAGTCATAAGCTTTGAAAATTCATCATTAAAAGCTTGGTTAGTAGAGCCAAAAAATAATGTCATCTACATAAAGTTGGCATACAAAAATCTCCCCCTTAACCTTCTTAGTAAAAAGAGTGGGGTCGATTTGCCCAACTTCGAATCCACGGTCTAGAAAAAGCTCTTTAAGGTGCTCATACCACGCAGGTGGGGCTTGTTTAAGGCCATAGAGCACCTTATCGAGTTTGTAGACATGGTTCAGAAATTTGGGGTCCTCAAAACCTGGGGGATGCTTGATGTATACTAAGTCATGTAGAGGACCATTAAGGAATGCACTCTTAACATCCATTTGTTGTAATTTAAAATTATGATGGGCTGCATACGCAAGAAGGATACAGATGGACTCAAGACGAGCCACAGGAACATAAGTCTCGCCAAAATCAATTCCTTCCACTTGAGAGAATCCTTGAGCCACGAGTCTTGCTTTATTCCTCACAACAATGCCATTTTCATCTTGTTTGTTCTTGAAGATCCACTTGGTACCGATAACATTGCGGCAGTCCTTGGGTTTCTCTACGAGCTTCCAAGCTTTGTTGCGTTCGAAGTTATTTAATTTTTCATGCATAGCAACCACCCAATCGGGATCTTCAAGAGCATCAAAGACTTTCTTCGGGTCAACCATGGAAATGTGAGCTTGATGATCACAAAAGCTTGCAAGTTCTCTTCTAGTAGACACCCTTCTTCGTAGATCACCAACAACCTTGTCAAGAGTGTGACCCCTTAGTTCAAGGTTCCGATCAGCACGTGCCTTGCGATGATCCTCAATGTCCTTATTATTTCTAGAAGGAGTTGATTCAGTATTTGTATCCTTGTCTTCATCCCTGTCTTGCCCTTGATCTTGATCTGAGTTAACACCAGGAGGTTGCTGCAGAGCTCGTTCTTCAGGGCCGGATAATCCGCCCCTTGGAAGGGTCGTACTATCCGGCCTGGGAGATGAAACACCAGTGGCTTCTTCCTGAGCATGCCTGACAGGACTTGGAGAAACAGAGCCGGATAATCCGCCCTCGGGGGCCGAAGAATCCGGCCTAGGAGTTTCTTGGCTGTTGTCTTCTCCTCCGGATCCTCTGGAACGAGTTGGAGTGCCAGGGGAGGATTGTTCGCCCCATGGAGGGGGCGGATTGTCCGTCCTGGGACTACCAACTTGTCTAGGAGACAGATGATCTTCAGCAGGTTGTGGTGTTGGTGCAGAGTTTTCTCCAACAGTAGGAGCTTGTTGATCTTGTGTAGATGAGGGCTCCACATGAGTGGAGCATTGTCCTTCCCGATCCGCCACAAGGGGTTCCTCAATGGGGCAGAAAAATCCCACGCCCATTCTTCTTATGGCAGCTTGGGGTATTTCAACATCTACATCACAAACATCAACTTGCCCTACAAAGGAGCCGTTATTTTCATCGAAATCCACACTACAAGATTCTACAACAATCCCAGTGAGCTTGTTGTAGACTCTATAAGTGTGGGATTCGTCACCGTAACCAACAAAAATACCTTCTAAAGCCTTGGACTCAAATTTAGACAAGCGGACACCTTTAATAAGAAATAAACACTTACACCCGAATACCCTAAAGTATGAGATGTTGGGCTTGTTACCAGTAAGTATTTCATATGGAGTCTTGTCCAAAATCTTTTGGAGGTAGAGCCGGTTTGATGAGTGACAAGCAGTGGATATGGCTTCAGCCCAAAAATTGTAAGGAGACTTGAATTCAGCCAACATTGATCTTGCCATATCCATCAAAGTCCGGTTCTTCCTCTCGGCTACACCATTTTGTTGAGGGGTGTACGCAGCAGAATATTGATGTCTAATCCCCTCTTCGTTAAGAACCTCATTCAAAGTGTAGTTCTTGAATTTGGAGCCGTTGTCACCTCTTATTGCCAAGATAGGAACATTGTGTTGACGTTGAACTTCATTGGAAAAGTCAATGACAGTTTGTTAAGTCTCACTTTTCAGCTTGAAGAAATAGACCCATGTATATCTTGAGTAATCATCGACAATGACCAAGCAATATTTCTTTCCACCAAGACTTGCATGAGAAGGAGGACCAAATAAATCCACATGAAGTAATTCCAAGATCCTCTTTGATGACACAATAGTCTTCCTCTTGTGGGGAGAGTCATGCAATTTTCCTTCAACACAAGCCCTGCAAACACGATCATTGGCAAAAGAGACATTGTCTTTTAGTCCAAGGATGTGGCCACCCTTGTGGAGACTTTGCAAAGTTCTCATGTTGACATGGGCTAAATGGCGATGCCATAGCCAGCCCACGTCGGCCTTTCCGAATAGACACATCGGACCCGAAGTGGTTTTCCCCGAAAAGTCAACCACATACAGGTCATTTTCAACGTATCCAACGAAAGCGACCTTTAGAGACTTGCTCCACAAGAGTACCACCAAATCATCATCGATAAAAACAGCAAAACCCATCTTGCCAAGGGCACGAACAGAAAGAAGGTTGTAACAGAGGGTATCAACAAGCATGACGTCCACGAGAGAGATATCGTGGGAAACCACAACCTTGCCAAGACTCAATACCTGAGATTTAGACTTATCACCATACGATACTGTGATATTATCATGATTTGGACGCATATCCGTGATGTTCTCCTTGCTTCCGGTCATATGACTAGTGCATCCACTATCCAGCACCCATTTTGACCCATCGGAAGCATAGCCCTGCAAGAGAATTACTTCTTGGTTTTAGGTACCCATTTTTCAATGGGTCCTTTCAAGTTAGTAACAATGGTCTTTGGGACCCAAATAGACCAAGCAATATATTCATCAAAGGGACCAACATAATAAGCATAAACGTCGCCATAATCATCACAAAAGAGTTCATAATTTGGATTGTGAGACCCTGCAAAACCAATATTGTTAGTCTTGTCTTTTGTGACATTCTTCTCAGCGGTGCTTGTCTTTGATTGCACATTCTTGGTCTTGTTCTTCTTGGTTTTATTTTTCTTGGACTTGGTGACATACCCAAGTCCCTCTTTACCATGATTTGACCTTTGCTTGCCAAGGACTTCATCAAGCACACCTTTATCCTTGGGAGTGATGTCCTTGATCACTTCTTTTTCCACACTAGCATTTTCCTTGTGTCTATATGTTGAGTTGGATGAGCTAGGAGCATCATATTTGGCCAATCGACTTTGAAGCTGGTCATGTGACTCATTGAGAATGGAGAAATCGTTTTTCAACGCCTTGTGAGCATTGCCAAGTTTCTCCAATTCTTCGGAGAGTCTATCATGAGCAGCCCCAAAGTCAATCTTTTCCTTCTTTAGCTTCTTTGCTTTGGTGACAACATTGTCATGTTCCTTAACAAGTTTAGCCACAATTTCTTCATGTGACTCTTCAATGGACTCAAGCCTCTATTCAAGAGAGACCCGAGCTTCTTCTTCTTACTCTGCATCCTTCCTTTCAATTCTGCCCTTTTCTTCGAGAAGAGCTTCGTTTTGGGCCAGCTGATCCATAAGAGCTTCAAAACGAACTTTGTGCTCACCTTGCAAGTTAGTGTAGAAGTAATACAAAGCAATAATCTCTTCTTTAACCTTAAGACTAGTAGGATGATCCATGTCAATCATAGCCTTAGGAAAAGAAGAGTTAGAAGTCGTTACCTCGGAGCTTCTTGCCATGAGACAAGTAGCATTCTTGTTATTGATGTTTTCGTTCGGAGAGTCGAAGAGAGATGTTGATGTAGATGTGGTGGCTATAGCAGCCACCTCTTGAGAGCTATCGTCCTCGTCCTCATCTTCACTTCTCGATGAATATTCTTCTTGAGCCACTAGACCAATCTTTGGTTGCTTCTTGAAGGGAGCATTCTTCTTTACATATTGTTTCTTGCGTGGAGCCTTTGACTTGTCCTTGAAAATGAGTCTTCCTCCATTATCTTCCCTACTTTGATATGGACACTCAGCTACAAAGTGCAGCCGGTCACCACAGTTGAAACATGTTCTCAGCTTGGGACCATTTTCTTTTCTTCCATAGGCTCCACTCTTGCGTTCTAGTTCATCTTTATCCTTGGCTGGATCTTTCCAAAATTTTCTAGCATAAATAGCCAAGTATTGTCTATGGATTCTTTTTATATCCTCGGGACCGTCCAGACCTTCTATGGCATATTCATCATGGTCAATCACACTAGTCTTGAAGGCCACGTTGACCCCCTTTTGCATCCCCATAGCTCGAGCACGAGCATCTTCGGCATTCTTGGCAGCCACTTTGAAAGCGGCCATTTCTTGCATTACCTCATTGGATGTCATGAGGTGATAGTTATGCCTACCTTGGAGACTTTTCAAATCTGTGGGATCAAATGGCATAAGAGCACTGACATACTTGCGCTTGATCCATGCATCATCAACATGAGCGACACCATGGTTTCTGAAATTTGTGGCTATTGCCTTAAGCCTCCTATACATGTCTTCATGGTCTTCTCCATCCAACATATAGAATCCTTCAGCTTCGTTTCTCAATGCATCATATATATTCCTTTTCATACTTCCATTTCTGATGAAGAGCTCGGTGAGAGCATCCCAAGCTTCCTTAGCTGTACTAAGATGCTGAATGTGTGGCATATCTTTGTCACCCACACCAAGCAGTATCATGTGTAGAACTGTAGCGTTGAGTTGGCTATCGACAACTTCTCTTCTTGTAAGATTGTTGGGGTTTCCAACATGAAGACCATTTTCGATGATCTTCCACAACTCTATAGAGGAACTGGACACATGAGATTTCATCAAAAATTGCCATTGAGTAAAAGTAGATGCTGAAAGTTTGGGTGGATCACCCCTATTATGTATATGTGGGTGAGGGATAGGTGGATCAGGGGAATACACATGAGAAACCTCATTGTATCCATCCTTACCGCTATCCTTTTTCAAGGAGGAGCTCTTGCTAATGTCATCACCAACCACTTCGTTATCTTTGGAAACAGTTTTACCCGTTTCCTTGGATTGCGGAGTGGTATCCTCAAAGTTAGATGGAGGTGATGCTGCGGATGTGGAGAGACGCATTATCAATTGACGCATCTCATCCATCTTAGCCTCCATTGAACTCACCAAGGTTGTTTCCAACGTCTTGAGATCGTTCATGGTGACTACCTCCGGAGCATCACTCCCATCTACCCTGGAACCCATACTTCTCTTAGGCGGTTAAGCCCGAAATAAGAGACGGGGCTCTGATACCAATTGAAATGGATCGTATGGGCACCTAGAGGGGGGGTGAATAGGTGCTAACCAATTTTTAATACTTTTTCAATTTTAGGCTTGACACAAAGTAAATTCTCTAGATATGCAACTACGAGAATTTCCCTATATGCAACCCTAACTACTAAGCATGTAAATACAGGAACGAAGAAACCGTAGTGGAGCACGCGGAGACACAGGGATTTGTTTTACCGCAGATCCTTCCTTGTTAAGGGAAGTACATCTGCGCTGGAGGGGTGAGCGGTTCTAAGACCACCACGCCACAATAGGCCTCACCCTATTCTCTGCTGGATCTCGCCATGAGAGGCCTGATCCACCTTCTCCACTATTGGATCCCTTCGAGGCGGGAACCGGTGCCTTTTACAACACTATCGGGGAACACACCCACAACCGAATTGGGGGCTCCCGAGATGACAATAAGATGCCACAAGAACAAGGTTTATCAATAAAAAAAAACAAGGATCTAGGTATTTGCAAGAAATACTAGATTGCTGGTTCTCCAAATGAATGGAGAGGAGATGAAGCGCTTCATTGCTGATGATGAAGATCGAGTTCTCCTCCTTCAATTCCCCAAGGGACGGGGCCTTTGGGTGGATCTAGGTGGAGCTCTCTTGGATGAAGATTGCAGATCTGATCTTGTCTTTTTCGAATGAATCAAGAGATCTGGCAGGAGGGGGAAGGCTGGCTTAAATACCCCCTCCCCAGATCTAGCCGTTGAGCAACTTTGGGGGAGGATTATCCGCCCCCCACTAGGGGCGGATTATCCACCCCCTTGGGGAAACTCCGCCCCAAGGGCGGATTTTCCGGGGGAAACTCCACCCCCTCTCCGGGGTGGCGCCTGCATGACTTGGTGAAGAACTTGGGGGGCGGATAATCCGGCCCCCTCCTGGGGTGGATTATCCGGCCAACACTCCGCCCCCTCTTTGGGGCTTGCGCTTTGGCGGTGAGCAAGGGGGGCGGACTATCCGCCCCCCCTAGGGGCGGATTATCCGGCGGGGCCGGAAAATCCAGCCAAAACTCCGCCCCCCTTCTGGGGCTTGCGCCTGCTAGGGAAGAGGGAGGGGCGGATTATCCGCCCCCCAAAGGCAGATACTTTTCCCTTTTTCTCAGAGAGTGCTGCAACACTTCAACATACATTAAAACACTCCTTGATATTGTTATCTAACACACAAAACACTATGGATTAAGAAATGTTTTTTCACTTGTGAGCTCCGTTCATGACCAAGATCTAATCTATTTGTAATCATGCATGTTGTTTTTGCGGGGATACGATGGATATTGAGATTACTATGTCATATTGATTAATGGTTTTGTCTATTTTATACTATCATGTCTGTGTTGTTTGTGATCTTGCATGCTCTCCGTTGTTAGTAGCTATATTGGCCAAGTAGTTGCTAGTGACTCCAAGAGGGGGTATTTATGCTCGATAGTGGGTTCATGCCTCTAGTTTCCAAGGGAAGTGAGAGAAATATCTTCGGTTGTAGATGTGATGTTGACACTAGGGAGAAAACAACGGTCTCTTGTTCATGGAACAAGTGGATTGTTTACCTTACACACTTTGCTTAAAGCAGTTGTCTGTTGCTTCGAAATTAATACTGGAGGGGGTTCAGATGATAACCTGAAGGTGGACTTCTAGTCATAGATGTAGTTGGATGGCGGTCTATTTATATTGTTGTATTGCCCAATCGAATCTCATAGGATCTTTTGTCTGGTATTGCATTGTTATGCCTTGCTCAGTTCCTGTCAATTGTCCTGCTGTAATTTGTTTACCCTTCATGCCATGTTGTTTATCTAAGGAGAGCACCTCTAGTGAACTATCGACCTTAGTCCAATCTTTAACATTGATACATCTTCCAATGTTACCTGTTTACTTGCTGCAAACCATTACCTTCCACACCATGCGTTTAATCCTTTGTTATAGCAACCAGTGAGATTGACAACCTCACTGTTAGTTGGGGCAAAGTCTCGAGTTTGTGTTGTGCAGGTTTCCATGTTGCTTGCAACACCTGTGTGACGTTTCCTTCCTCCTACTGGTTCGATAACCTTGGTTTCTTACTGAGGTAAGACTTGCTATTGTGCTGCTTCACACCTTGCTCTTGGGGTTCCCAACAGGCTCCACATCAACTGAGCCATCAACAAGTTTTTTGGCGCTGTTGCCGGGAGGCTAAGGACGTCTTCACAAGGGGAGTCCTCCACTTCCTTTCTCTTTACTTTGTTTTTAGTTTGCTTAGTTTATTTTGCTTGGTTTTGTTTGCCTCTTTTCAAGAACTCCAAAAAAATTAGTCTAGTTTGGTTTGCTTTCTCTATTCAAAAACAAAAAAAAAAGTTCCTGCTCTAGTTGCTGGTCTGTTATTGCCTTGCTTGGTCATGCTTTCTATCAATGGATGGTTTCTTTGAAACTAGTTCTTATTGGCAAGGTGGGTTCACTGACCCAACATACCACTGCATTATGTAGTATACTATAGTCGTTGACATAACACCAATGGAACACCATTCACTAGTATTACATCCCTCAGAGTGGTACAACAGAAACACAGCAGAAAATATGACTATAGGTTACAACTCGACTCTTTACATAAGATCCAGAGAACACACTAGGTTAAAGAGAGAGAAAGAAACTTCTTACAAAGAAGAATCATAAATAATCAAATCATAACCAACATACTAATAGACTAGCATCTGAAATATTGGGGCTTGCATTGCTACTATTGCAATACTCTACGGAAGTAGGTTCTATCGCTAGATATTGTATTCCTATCTAATCAACAACTTCGTCTTCACTTGAGTAGATGTATATGTTGATTTTCTTGACTTCATTGAAGAGCTTGAGATTTTGATGATGATTCTTAGAGCATAACTTGATGTAGACGTCATCTTAATGGCTTCAGAATCTAGCAAGGGTTAAGAAGATACGTTGAGTACGAGCATACGCAGAAAGTTCACTAAAAAGGAGTGGTTGATGCACTATATATACAACCACATACCATATGTGTAGTAAATGCAAGTTTTTGTAAATATTTCTTCAAAGGTTGCTTTTATTCTGAAAAGCTATGTCCGTCAGCCTTCACGGGTTTAGTAAAACTTTCATGGAGTTCCTTTCCCTCCGCGTTCACAGCTCCTTCCCGGAACAGGGAGTAACAAGTTACAGTTCTTACACTCCGCAGAGGTGCGTCACTTTACCCATGAGAGATCTTAGCTTTGTTGCACATGCAGGCCGCGAACCCGTTCATACTTCCTTGGTATGAGGCCCAGACTAAGATCCAAGCCAATCACTGCCCTTTCGCGCGACCCCACATAGAACACGACCCTTCGGGGATGGCTCATCTCCGTTAAGCCCCCTTTCGGGCAGGCTAAAACCCTGATGAGTTCCCAAAGACTCTATGAGATGGTGATTGTAACATCCCAAAAATATCAAACTTAGATCATCAAAACACTAATCATCAAGTTTAGGGTTAACAAAAACTTTTCTAAATGAATTCATGAATGCATGTATATGTGTATGCATGGATTTTGAATTTCTTTAAAAACCACCTTGTTTGTGTGATCCATTGCTTGTAAAATGTTTCTTAGGTGAAAAGAACATCATCTAAAACATTTCCCACACTTTTCCTAAAGACAAGTAAATCAAAACAAATATATTAAGTGAATGGTCATTTTGACCAATTTAACTCCCATGCCTACTTTGGCTTCCTCAAACTTTCAAAACTTAACAAAAACTTTTCTGGATCTTTGCACCCCTTGAATGTACTCATAACAAAGTATCAAGGCCCACTTTGTGATCATCCAGAAAATTTCAAATGCATAGTTTAAAGGATAATTGAAAATTGGATCTTCTTCATATGGGAAGATCCCACTTTTTCAAAAACCCCTCAAACAAGCTCAACTTTCAAAACCCAAGCATCTGCAGACTCACCAGAACCAATCTAGAAAACCCACCAAAATTCATTTCAAAATTCAAAACTTGATGGCATGCGGCCATTTCATCAAACAGGTTACAGACACAAATCAAACAAAACATCAAACACTATAGTGTGCAGTGTTTTGAGCCTAACTTGTTCCCTAGTTAGCTCACACACAACCCAGTAGATCATCTAGAAAGATTATCCCAACACTAGCACCCCTGTGAGCTTGCCATTTCCATCAATGGTGAACAGCCGAGCAACCCCATGTCACCCCATTGTGGACAGCAAGCTAGGAGCAGCAGCAAGCCTAGCCAGCATGTCTGGGAGGCAGCCCACCGTCCACCGCCACTGCCTGTCCCAGCCATGGCGTTGCCAAGCCTCGACCACGCGACGAGACACGCCAGACCATGCCGAGCGCTGAGCGCCACCCTCGACCATCACCCATGCAGAGGCCGCCCTCACCGCGTGCATACACGATCACCAACCACCCAGAGTCCGCCAGACACCCCGCTTGCCGCCCGTGCCATACAGCCACCGCCCGTCGAAGACGCCGCCTGTCAGCAGCGCCGCCTGCGCATCAAACCACACCGCCCCATGCCTCGCGATCATGTCGTTGAGCACCGCCAGGAGACACAGCACCGTCCCCTACCCTTGCCCATGCCATTAGCTGCCTGTAACGTCGCCCCTAACGAGATCACCTTGCGCCCCGACGGTCGCCTCGCTCGACTATAAATAGAGGCCACCCCCTCATGATTTCTTCACACCATCTCACTCCCCTCTCCCCACTGACCGTGCCACACCATCCTCAGAGCAAGCCAAGCACCACCTCGCCGGAATTTCACTGGAGCCTGCCCCTGCCGGAGAAGAAGGGAGCCAGCGATTGGAGCCGCCCCAGGAGGAACCACCGGTACTAGGAGGTTCGCCGTCGTTGACTTCGTCGTTCGCCCGCCTCGCCGACCTCGCCTGCACTCGGTGAGCCCCCAGACCCCTCACCGCCGCGCTAGGTTTCGCTCATGAGCTGTCTCGGCCGACGATGACCTCACCGCTGGATTAGAACTAGATCAAACGATCCACGTTGCCCCATACCGCCCGCCCAGCCCTGTCATGGCGAGTGGGGACACCCACTTACAGCCAGCTGGGAGCCTGTGCTTAGCAGGCCGGCCCGTTAGAATTTCCCGCGCAGCCCAGCAATTCAAATTAAACCTTTTCTTTTTAAATTCAAACACACTTCTGTACCCAACTTCAAAAATCAACCCAGATCGATTCAAAGCACCAAATTGGATGAAACCAATTTTTTTGGAAAGGTCTGTGAATGCTTAATCCAAGCCCGTTGGATTCAAGTCATTTGGATCTGTAGATCACCCATAGCAAAAATAACAAGGCAGAATCTTTTCTGCATTCAAACATTTTTCAAATTTAAACCATAAAAGATTTTGAGTTGATTCCAACTCTCAAAAATCACATTTAACCATAACTTTCAGAATATATAAAAATATATAGGTTTACTTGCATAAATAATGTTCAAGTAATAAAAGAATGCTTCATAAGCATTTCTAGCCACTTTAATTAATTGAAATAAAAGGGTAAAACCTTATTAAATTGTGACACCACTTTAAATCACATTCCCATGGACTACAATATGTGGTGATGACATGTGTCAAAATGATCCCATGTTTAGTTTGGAGAATATTAAATCTTAATTAGTTTTCAATGAGTAGAAATTACTTTTCTAAAAATAGATAAAAGGTTTAAACCAAGCCTTAACCTTGTAATGTTAGAGATGATGCTAGATCATCTATAGGACCCTTATGTGTGATGATTGCAAGTAGCTAAGTATTGTTTGGTGATTGTGTACCTCATATTTATTCATAGACGCTAGTACCGACCAAGGATACGAGGAGGAAGGAGGATACTACGAAGAGGAAGCTGAGGAGATGTGGCATCCCGCAAAACCACTACTAGAAAATCGCGTTGAATTTGTGCACTGCATCGTCATCATCATATGTTGTTTGTCAAAAACTATTTTCGCAAATCCCGGTCTCCGGATTATTTTTGTTTGAGTGCTATCGGTTTGCAAACGGTGTTTGTAAAACAAATAAAAATATTTATTTTTTTATTGGGGCAGTCGAACGGGCCGAATGACCCGAACGACCACCCCTGTTTTTAAAACGGTCCAGCTGAACCCGCCCTTCTAATCCTATTCCTACCCAATTACCTACCCAGCCCACCCCCTCCACATCACCCTGGCCACTCACACGCTGCCACCTCAGCTGTCCCTCCCCATCCTCCAATCACCCTCTGCCACTTGGCCACCCCCTCTTCCATTCCTCTCCTCTCTCTCTCCCACCAACCAGGCCCACACACCCCACACCCAGACTCACCCTGGCCACACAACACAAGCACACACACGCGTGCACACCTCCCCAACCGCCCCCGCACCTTCCCCCGGCCCCACCGCGGGACCCGCGCCTGCCCCAGGCCCCACCTTCCTCCTCCTCCCCCTCCTTCTTCCCCACCGACGCAGCCAACCCCGCCTGGCCCGTCTGCCCGATGCCGGCCGCAGCCTCACAGCGCGCCTCCTCCTCCTCCGCCTCGCGCCGCCGCCTCGAGTTCCCTGCCCGCCGCTTCCTCCTCGGCTCCCGCAGGCCGCATCTCCGCCGCCGGCCGAAGTCCGCCACCGCCGCGCAGCCGGAGCTCGCCCGCCAGCCACCGCCGAGCCGGGCGACGCCGCCACGCCGTCGTGGCCTTCGACGCTCTTCTCCCGCTCCGCCCGAGCCGAGCCAACGCCGCCTCGGTCCCACCCTGGCCGCTGACCGCCGCCGCCACTCGCCAGGCCTCCTCCTGCCCGCTGCCACCGGCCTCCTCGCCGAACCGTAGCTCCCGCCTGACCTCGATCGCCGAAGCCGCCGCTGCCCTCGCTCGCGGCCCGCCGGCGAGCCGCGGCCTCCCTCCGCTCTGCTCGGCCCTCCGCGCGCCGGCGAGCCCGTCCCCGCCGCGAGGTCCTCCGCGTCGACCCCCGTGCCGGGTCCCTTCTCGTCTGGACGCCGTCGTCGTGCGGAGCCAGGGCAGAGGCGTCCTCAGCCTCACCTGCGAGGCGACGCGCGGCCTCAGCCTTCCTGCAGCGTGCAGGTGCGTGTCTGTCCCGCTAAGCCCCACCCGCACCTTGGCGTCGTCGCAAGCCGCATGTCTTCTGGCATGGTGTGTGCTCGTGGGGCGTGTTTGTGCAAGAGCTAGCGTTATCCGAGAGGTGCAAGCCAAGGTCGGCCCGAGACCATGTGCTACTACAAGTCCGTTGTTGACCACGGAACCAAACCCCAAGATCTTCACAATCGGTGCCGCATCCATGTACCTAGAAGCTAACAGAATTTGGGGGACGACAAGATCGACGCCGTGTCAAGAACGTCCCCAACATTGGAGTCGAATGCCGAGATCCCCACACGGACCCAGAGAATCCCGACGACGAGCCCTCTGCCGATCAAGAGATCAACCCGGCCAAGTTCTTCGACCCGGACCCCGATGACCGCCAAGCTCGGCACCAAGACAACTAGCCTTCACCGCGGAACACCAAGGACGCCAACATGATAACCCAAGACCGACATGAGGCCCCGACAAGATCTCCGTAACGGCAAGCTCGCCTACCGGAACACCGAGTGCACCGACATGGATCCGGAACCCGAACCGGGAGGACGCAAGATCGCCACGAGACCGAAAAGCACCTCACCCCGAAGACAAGACCGACCCGATTTGAGAACCCGACAAGACCGTCGCAACGACAAGATCGACACCGACGCAGAACGCCAAGTTCTCCACCTCGAACGCCACGACCGTCTACACGGACCCGAAGACCACGAATGCGACATTATCGGCACCGACCAGGGCGGATCCGAAGCGCCCCGACGCCGAACCAAGTCCTCCTTCCCAGACGCGACAAGATCTACCCCCGATATCCGAGAACGCTTCCGCCGAACCCCGAACCCCAGATCCGTCGAACCCGGACCCCGAATCCCCGAATCCCCGGATCCCCAAGATCGTCGAGACCCCTAATGTGTGAACCTTTTCCCGAACCCTATTTTATAACATAATACAACTTGTCGCATATTAAATTGTTCATGCATGCATCCTTGCCTGTGGTTTGGGGGCCTTATGCCGATTCACCTAATAATTAAACATGGGGCCCATATGCGGGCAAATCTAGTCTCATATTGGCCTCATTTAAACTTGTGTAGCGAACCGGTATCTTATCTTGCCTTGTTATAACAACATGTAAATTGCGGGGTAGCTAAACAACATGATCCTAAATATTGTCGGGACCCCGGTTCCGCTTAATATGGCCTAATTGCATCGCATCTTTGCCATGTCATTCATCATACATGCATCATGCCGATCTTCTGCCGTAATCTTAAATAGTGCATCCGGTGTTTATTCTAGTGTTTTGCTTCTTCGCGGATAAGGCCGTTGAGTTGATGTGAGCTTCGCCCCGATCTTCGGTTGAACCCTTCGACAATGTTTTCAGGCGAGCATCTCCCCCTTTCTACCTATCTTAATTTTATAGTCTTTATTCCCTCCTGTTGATCTATTGCTATCTGAGTTGCGATGCTTTAGATTCCGTACCTGTGATATCCCTTGCAGCCTTATATTGCCTTGGCCACACCCTATTAACTGTTGTTTGGTAGATAGTTGGACTTGCGCGTCGTAGTTGCTTGCTCAAGTCTTGTGTGTCGCCATATGCCACGATTCTTGATGTATTGCCGCATGTTGATGTTGGAGATGATTCTAGTTTTACTTATCGTCACTTTAATTCCTGTTTAACAACTAAAATTGAAATAAGCAGAGGCATCGTGGGTGATAGAAAATATTTGGTTTCAACGCCCACTTGTGTCCCGTAAGACCCCGAGTACTTGATACATTCCTTGATTTATCGCGCTATCCACATCCGGAGGTATATGGGACCCCCGAGCGAGCTTGATTCATTTTATTTCTTGGGGCCACAAACTAGTTTGAGGTTTTATTTACGATCTTGTACTTATGCCATGCTACTTTCAGTATTTAAATTGTGCGAGGAGCACACTCGCTTTTAGGATCGGGACACGTTACGCTGGTATCGACAAGCCCAGCCACACTTTCGGGTTCCCACTGCATCCGTCCACCCAAACCTTGAGGCCGTCTCGAGTCGGCTAGCTTCGTTGCGGAATCTACTTAAGGGTGGCCTCAAATATTTCTGAATCTGTGTTTGTTCACCGTGAAAGCCTCGTTGGGTTTTGATTTGGTTTTTCCGAGGTTGATCGAGCGTGTTGCTATTGGTGCACCCCGCCGGGTAAAACTTTCAAAGCCGTGTCATGGATATGGACGACTTGGAGCATGAGATCTCGATCATAGACAAGCATAACTAAAGTTTACTGCTATAAATTTGACTTATAATGACTAGTAATCAGCTTCACTATAATGGAATGGCTAATTAATATTGCCCACAATTGCTTGTTTGGTTGTCGCTTGCGACAATTGTACCTGACTAGTAAATCTTGCAACTACAACGGAATGACTGAATAAAAGTACCAACAACTGCTGGGGTTTGGGTTTATCTCAGGCTACCTGTATCTGATTAGTAATTGATGCAACTATAACGGAATGGTCAACTAAAAGTGCCCACTGTTTACTTTATCAGGACGACTATCCAAACCTGACTAGTAATTGCTGCAACGATAACTGAATAAATAAAACTGCCAACTATGTGAATTCCTCGGTTGACTTCCTCGTTTGGTCTCGAGGGGGAAACACCAGGATGGGTTTGTTTGGTGCTAGCTTCAGGTTGGATCCGGTTAGGTCATTCTCATCCCTCTCTGATATCCGCTAGTTGTATCGAGTCTCTATAGGTTGTTTAGTGCATGCTGCCGCTGCCACTTCAGTCCACCATACCTATGTAGGCGAGGACCGCCGAATTCTAGCCTCGCTGCAATCGGCCTCGATCGACGCTCCTTCTTTTCCTTTGCCCTTTGTCGGCACCCCTTTGTTTAAGGTGTTTTGAGATCGCCGTTAGCGTGGTTACCCTTCCGCTTGGCCAGGGTTATGGACGCCATTGGTTATTCTTCAGGGCTCTTAGCCCCATTTGCATCTTGTCCGTAGCTGGACGCTCTATCGTTTTCAAGGTGATTTGGATCTCTGTATATTATATCTGTATTCTTGACTCCTTGAGTCGCTGTTATATATATCTGTTCTGTGGGTCCCATCGAGGACTGTTGTGTAATGTTATTACTTCGTTTTCCACCCGCACGAAAGTGCCTGGTGGGCACCTTTGAATCGTTTCTATGCGGGTTTGGTGAATTTTGCTCAAACTTGCATAGGTACGATTCTGAGGGTGTTACAGGAGAACTTCAACCACTGCTCTGCACAAGGCAAGCCTAATACTACTAGTGAATGTGCAAGCTAACACTTGCAAGATACTATACCAATGCAAGCTAACACTTGCAAGATACCCTACTGATGCTACAAACCCATACTTGTGATATGAATACTATATGCCTTAAGCATATGTGATCATAACTACTTGCTAAACCAATCCTAGTTTTATGGCAAGCTTCTTGCTTTATTTCTTTATCAAAGCTTACTTAGAGTCTACCTAAGAGTTTGGTAGATACTAGACAGTTGTGCTGAAGGTTGCTTAAAGAGCATAAAATTTGGCCTAAGCTAGAAACCTTGATATCAGCTTAAGATATAATGTTGGACTTAGTGAAACTCCACTAGTTACCACCCCTCACTAGTACCACCCCCACCTGTAGATGCTAGTGCTAAGCATAAAACTTGATCAACTTTAGATGGGAATACATGGTGGAAAAATGATTTTGAAAACCTTGGAATGATGGATCATTCTATTGAAATGTTTTGGACATGTGTTTCCAAACACTTGACGATTTTGGTGATGAAAATGTTGAGGCATGAGCCTTCGCCCTTTATAAAACTGATGGTTGTCTGGATGCGATACCATTCCAATTTTAGCGTACAACCACAATACCCGAATATTGGGTAGGGCTTGACTGGAAACTTATATACCTTAGTATTAGTTCCCTCCCGGCCAAGGTCTAAGCTGAGGCTACCTTGTGAAGATTGTCCACCTGTGCAGTACCCAAGATGACAGTGGTCATGGTTGGGAGGCCAAACTCACAGGAGAGGTGCTGATACTAGGGAGTGTAATTGAAAGGTTAGGATTGATTATCCGCATACTGAGTATGGTAAATTCAGGATTTGTTCCTGACGGATGTATCGAATGTTGTGGTGAAAGTGTACAATCTCTGCAGAGTGTCAAACTATTCGAATATCCGCGTCCGTGGTTATGGACAGTTGGAGTGGCCATACTGTTCCCCCGTCAGACTTTTAAAATGACTTGTGAAATGAATTGAGACTTTGACTTGACCACAACAGAGTTGTGACCGGAATTACAAGATCCCACTTAGGAGTTATAAAACTGTGACTAGCTTTGGAACTTAGTAAAGATAAACCTGGCTTTTTGCAAAACAACCCTAGAGCCTAGTGTCCTATTATCCAAAAACCCCTTTACTGTTAGTATTAGTTTCCGAGTACTTAAAGAGTACTCATGGATTTGTCCTGCTATTCCCATGGCTGACTATGAAGAGGAGTACCTGGAGGATGGACCCCAGGAAGGTTACGACAACTAGGATCATCTCCCATCGTCAGCATTGCCTGTGACCCCGAAGATGGAGCTTCGCCTACGCTACCATTATTATTACGTATTCCGCTGCTTGATGTTGGATCATGGGATCCCTATTTGTGTAAGAACTTATGTATCGTTTGTAATGGATGAAGTACTATGGTATCCAATTCTGTTATGTCTCGCAAAAATGGTAATCCTGGGATTGCGATGTATGGCATAACATGCATCTAGGATTGAAAAATCCGGGTGTTGACAAGTTGGTATCAGAGCCATCCTGACCATAGGAGACCCTAGTTAGGTTGGACGTTGAACCAAAAACTTAGTTTCAAAACCACAGAACAAAATATATTTACGAAAACTTATTCTCATTCTTACCTCTTTAATTCTTTAATAAAACTTCATGTTCCCCAAAAACTCTTGCAAAATAGATAAAATTTTGACACACTTGATCACTCTGCTAATCTACTCATCCTCTATTTTTATAGATGTACGTGAAGTACAGCAAGTTTTACCAACTCGGAAATGGAGGGGACCTTATCTTTGAGAGGGATCTGGATCAGCTTTCGGAACTTCTGGAACGTCCGCACCCCGAGTTCTTCGGAGCTCAGCTCAATGATCAAGGAGGAGAAGATCTGCAGTGGCTAATTGTTGCAAGTCTCCGAGGAAAGATTGAACCTCCCACTGCGGAGGGAATTCAGTTTACCTTGAGGGAAAACAACTGGCTCGATGGACTTGCCAGAGCTATGCAGGAAGCTCTTTCCCGTCTGTGTGGGCAGAGCATCAATCAGATCAAGGGTAATCGCTTTGAGTTTTTCCCAAGATGTGATGCAAATGGACAACCACTGGAAGCCCCATACCACCCCGATCTAGCTTCATGATGTATGATCGTCAACAAGAGTTGGACAACTGCCGTGACTATTGCAACCACAAGTCTGCCATCATCAAGACGAAGGATCAGACCATCGCCATGCTAGCAAAGGATCGCAAGTCTCGCCGCCGTCAGCTCGACAAGAAGGAGCGCATTATTTCCCATCTTCGCCATCGCATCTCATCTTTGGAAGAGACCATCCACGAGAGGGACATGCAGTTGGAGGAAAGGGAGAATGCCGGAGAGGATCTTCGTGGAGACCCTTACTCCTATCTTAGCGATGATGATGATTTTCTGGAGGATCAGGCCATGGACTTCTTCACCGATGAGGATGATTTCGCCTTCATTGATGATCCTGAAGATGATGAAGCCACAGACTCCGAGGAGTAGTAGCACTGAGCACTAGCGTAGTGAGTAGTAGTTGGTCCCACTGTATCGTAGATTCCAGAATGGTTCTTAAAACCATCTGTTTTTCCTTGTTGTAGTGTGTGTTGTACTGTGTGCTATGAGTGAATGAATGAAAAAGCAAGTTGCTAGAAAACTTGAGTAAAACTCCAAAAACTTTTCAAAAACCCAAAACCTTAGCAATTTCCCTCTTTTCTCATGATCTATCTAAATCTTCAGATGCCACGTGGAGGAAGTGGTTCAGCCCCGGACCCGATGTTGCAGATCTTGCAAATGTTGACTTCTGACCGCGAAGCTGAAAGAGCGGAACGTCAAGCCAACCTAGCCACTATGCAACAGATGGCCCAACTATCCCACAACAACCAAGGCCATGGAAATCAGGACAACCACGGATATAAGCTCAAGAATTTCCAGAATACCAACCCACCCGTTTTCACCAAGTCGGAAGAACCCCTAGACGCCGATGATTGGCTGCATACCATGGAAAATAACTTAGAAGTAGCCGAAGTGGAAGCCAACGAGAAAGTCTTGTTCACCACCCATTATCTAGCCGGAGATGCCAGGGCATGGTGGAATAGTGTGCGTGCAATGGCCGGAGGCCAGATGATGACCTGGGAGGAATTCAAGGTCAAGTTTAGTAGAACCCATGTGCCACCAGGTTTAATCAAGAGAATGAGAGACGAGTTCAGAGAGTTGAAGCAAGGAAGGATGACTGTAGTGGAATACCGTGACAAATTTTTGTCATTATCTAGGTATGCCCCGGACGAAATAGACACCGAAGCCAAAAAGAAAGAAAGATTCCTGAATGGTCTGCACGACGAGATGCAGACGGTGTTAGTCAATATCCCCTTTTTTGATATTGAAGCCCTTGTAGACTCTGCTATCCAAATGGAAGGAAAGATCAACCAGGCCAATGAGAACCGCAAGCGTCGCATGATGCATCAACCAGGAACCCATCAGACCCCAAAGTATCGCCCCAACCCATCTCCAGGATTTTCCCCAAGAACCAACCGACCCCCTATGACCCGTCCGACCTATCCTAACCGTGGAAACCCTAGACCCGAAGGAAATCACAACAACCCCGGCAACTCTAGCAATTTCACCCGTGCCCCACCCAAATTCAACACCAAAAATACTACCACCAACCCCAACACTGCCCCGAGGACTGGAAGCAATGTTGTGCCTATCGCAGCCAAGGACAAGTCACAAGTAACCTGTTATGACTGTGGAAATAAAGGCCACTATTCCAATGAGTGCCCCAACAAGAAGAATGATACAGCCCCCAACGCCAATGTCCCAGCTCAAGAAGGCCGTGTCCACCAGGAGAAGATTTGCCCTAGGGAATTCACTCAACCCCAATGGCCGTCTTTTTCACATGCATGCTGAAGAAGCTCAGGAAGCGCCAGACGTCGTGCTGGGTATGTTTTCTGTAAATTCAGTACTTGCAAGAGTGTTGTTTGATTCTGGTGCATCGCATTCATTTGTCACCGAAGAATTTGCCTGCACTAGTAAAATTCAACCAACCAAATTGAAGCATGTGATGATTGTACAAATTCCCGGATCAACCACCAAGGCTAGGCAAATTTGCAAAGCCGTTCCTATCCGAATCCATGGCATAGATTTTTATGCTAATCTAATAGTACTCGGAACTAAAGGTTTGGAAGTAGTACTAGGAATGGATTGGATGTCCAAGCATAAAGGATTGATTGACTGTGCCAAGAAAGCCATTAACATGACCAAGATCAGAATATCGACGAGCATATATCTGAAACCTTACCTCGCCAATTCAAGTGTAACAAGAGTATAGCCCAACCTACCATTGACCAAGTTCGGATAGTCTGCGAATACCCCGATGTATTTCCAGATGTTTTGCCCGGTATGCCCCCAGATCGGGATATCGAGTTTATCATCGAACTAATCCCCGGAACAGGACCCATAGCCCATAGACCCTATAGTATGAACCCGTCAGAACTAGAAGAACTGAAGAAGTAACTGGATTCCATGCTAGAAATCAGATTGATTCAACCGAGTGCGTCCCCATGGAGATCACCTGTCTTGTTTGTGGACAAGAAGGATGGAGGTAACCGTTTGTGTACGGATTATCGAAAGTTGAATGATGTCACCATCAAGAACAAGTACCCCTTGCCTAAGATAGAAGATTTGTTTGATCAGTTGACCGGAGCCTAGGTGTTTTCTAAGATTGATCTTAGAACTGGCTATCATCAACTCAAAATTCGTGCAGAGGATATCCCAAAGACTGCCTTCACCACCAGATATGGATTATATGAGTATACCGTCATGTCTTTTGGATTAACCAACGCCCCTGCTTATTTCATGAATCTCATGAATAAGATTTTTATGGACTTCCTGGATAATTTTGTCATTGTTTTCATCGATGACATTCTGATTTATTCCAAATCAGAAGAAGAACATGAGCTACACCTAAGGACAATTCTTGGAAGCCTTAGAGAGCATCAGTTGTATGCAAAATTTAGCAAATGTGAATTCTGGTTACAGGAAGTAGGATTCCTCGGTCACATTGTATCAGGCGGAGGAATTTCCGTTGACCCTGCCAAAGTGAAAGATGTAGAAGATTGGCAAGCCCCAACCACTCAAACCCAAGTTCGTGCTTTTCTCGGATTGGCGGGATATTACCGCAAATTCGTAGAAGGATTATCGAGTATAGCCCGACCCATGACCCAATTGCTGAAGAAGGACAAGAAGTTTGAATGGACCGACAAATGTGAAGCATGTTTTCAAGAACTCAAGAGGAGATTGATTTCAGCCCCAATCTTGATCATGCCGGATATCACGAAGCCCTTCGATGTGTATTGTGACGCATCCAAGATTGGTCTCGGATGTGTGCTGATGCAAGAAGGCAAAGTTATATCTTATCTATCGCAACAATTGAAGCAACATGAACAAAATTACCCAACCCATGACCTCGAACTCGCAGCCGTAGTTCTAGCTCTAAAGACATGGAGACATTACCTGATGGGAAACCGTTGTGAGATTTATTCGGATCACAAGAGCCTAAAGTATATATTCACTCAGAAGGAGCTGAATATGAGGCAGAGAAGATGGATTGAGCTAATCAAGGATTACGACCTGGACATTCACTATCACCCTAGGAAAGCCAATGTGGTAGCCGATGCCCTTAGCAGATTGCCGTGCCGCTTGAACTCCATGATTTTAAAGGAGCAACCAAGTTTGCACAAAGAGATGGAAGATTTTCGAGTGGAATTAGTAAGTGAAGGATTTTTGGCTAGCATCGAACTTCAGCCCACTTTGATCAGTCAGATTAAAGAGGCGCAGAAGGGAAATGCCAGTATCAACGGAATCAAGCGTCGTATCGGTACAGGCAAAGTACCCGGATTCACCGAGGACGAAGAAGGAGTTCTGTGGTACAAAGGACGCCTTTGTGTACCAGCAGATTCGGAGTTGAAAGAAGTTATCTTGAAGGAGGCTCACAATACTCTTTATTCTATCCATCCCGGAGGAACTAAGATGTATCAAGATTTGAAAGAGCAATTTTGGTGGCATAAGATGAAGAGAGAAATCGGAAGCTATATCGCCAAGTGTGATATATGTCAGCGAGTCAAGGCAGGACATCAAAGACCCGCTGGATTGTTGCAACCTTTGCAAATTTCGGAATGGAAATGGGATTCTGTAGGAATGGACTTTATCACTGGACTACCTACTTCTAGTAGGGGAAATGACTCTATTTGGGTCATAGTGGACAGATTATCCAAAGTCGCCCATTTCTTGCCCGTCAAAACTACCTATCAGAGTTCGAAGCTAGCGGAGTTATACATCGCTAGGATCGTTAGTTTGCACGGAGTCCCCAAGAATATAGTATCAGATTGAGGAACTCAGTTTACCTCGAGATTTTGGAAGAAAGTCCAAGAAGGTTTAGGAACCCGCCTAGATTTCAGTACCGCGTATCACCCTCAGACCGATGGACAAACGGAGCGAGTAAACCAAATACTCGAAGATATGCTTAGAGCATGTGTGCTAGAATATGGATCCAAGTGGGAAGACTGTCTGCCATTTGCAGAATTTTCATACAACAATAGTTACCAAGCCAGTTTGCAAGTGGCCCCATTTGAATTTATGTACGGAAGAAAGTGTCGCACCCCTTTGAACTGGTCAGAAGTAGGAGAGAGTCAGATTTTCGGACCCGACATCCTACGAGAAGCAGAAGAGAAGGTTCACAAGATTCGTGAACAACTCAAGACAACCCAATCCCGACAAAAGAGTTACGCCGACAAGAGACGTCGAGACCTTGCCTTCAACATCGGAGATTTTGTTTATCTGAAAGTGTCGCCATTGAAGGCAATGCAGCGTTTCCAACTCAAAGGAAAGTTAGCCCCCAGATATATCGGACCTTTAAAAATTCTGAACCGTCGAGGAGAAGTATCGTATCAACTGGAAGTACCTGAAGAGATGTCAGCGGTGCACAATGTTTTCCATATCTCTTACTTCGCAAATGTCTCGAAGTCCCCGAGAAGACCGAAGTGTTCAAGAATATCGATCACCAGACCATAGAGATCAACGATGACCTAACCTATCCCGAAGTACCCATCCGTATATTGGAAGAAGCGTTTCGAACTACCAGAACCCGAAGCATCAAGTTTCTCAAGATTCAGTGGAGCAACCACACAGAAGAGGAGGCTACCTGGGAACGCGAAGATCACATCAGAACAGAGTTTCCACATCTCTTCAGATCCTAGGTAATCTTTTTCGTCCTTTTCAAATCTCGGGACGAGATTTTGTTTAAGGGGGGGAAGGTTTGTAACATCCCAAAAATATCAAACTTAGATCATCAAAATACTAATCATCAAGTTTAGGGTTAACAAAAACTTTTCTAAATGAATTCATGAATGCATGTATATGTGTATGCATGGATTTTGAATTTCTTTAAAAACCACCTTGTTTGTGTGATCCATTGCTTGTAAAATGTTTCTTAGGTGAAAAAAACATCATCTAAAACATTTCCCACACTTTTCCTAAAGACAAGTAAATCAAAACAAATATATTAAGTGAATGGTCATTTTGACCAATTTAACTCCCATGCCTACTTTGGCTGCCTCAAACTTTCAAAACTTAACAGAAACTTTTCTGGATCTTTGGACCCCTTGAATGTACTCATAACAAAGTATCAAGGCCCACTTTGTGAATATCCAGAAACTTTCAAATGCATAGTTTAAAGGACAATTGAAAATTGAATCTTCTTCATATGGGAAGATCCCACTTTTTCAAAAACCCGTCAAACAAGCTCAACTTTCAAAACCCAAGCATCTGCAGACTCACCAGAACCAATCTAGCAAACCCACCAAAATTCATTTCAAAATTCAAAACTTGATGTCATGCGGCCATTTCATCAAACAGGTTGCAGACACAAATCAAACAAAACATCAAACACTATAGTGTGCAGTGTTTTGAGCCTAACTTGTTCCCTAGTTAGCTCACACACAACCCAGTAGATCATCTAGAAAGATTAGCCCAACACTAGCACCCCTGTGAGCTTGCCATTGCCATCAATGTTGAACAGCCGAGCAACCCCATGTCACCCCATTGTGGACAGCAAGCTAGGAGCAGCAGCAAGCCTAGCCAGCATGTCTGGGAGGCAGCCCACCGTCCACCGCCACTGCCTGTTCCAACCGCGAGCGTTCCCAAGCCCTGGACCACGCGCACGAGACACGCCCAGACCATGCCGAGCGTGCGCCAGAGCCCCACCCTCGACCATCACCCACAGACCGCGCGCCGCCCTCACCGCGTGCACACACGATCACCACCGACCGAGGACACCGTCAGACACCCCCGTTTGCCGCCCCGTGCCATACAGCCACCGCCCGCCGTCGAAGACGCCGCCTCTGCCGCGCAGAGCGCCCGTTCAGCATCAAACCACACCGCCCCATGCCTCGCGATCATGTCGTTGAGCATCGCCAGGAGACACAGCACCGTCCCCTACCATTGCCCATGCCATTAGCTGCCTGTAACGTCGCCCCCGACGAGATCACCTTGCGCCCCGATGGTCGCCTCGCTCGAATATAAATAGAGGCCACCCCCGCACGATTTCTTCACACCATCTCACTCCCCTCTCCCCACTGACCGTGCCACACCATCCTCAGAGCAAGCCGAGCACCACCTCGCCGGAATTTTACTGGAGTCTGCCGCTGCCGGAGAAGAAGGGAGCCAGCGATTGGAGCCGCCCCAGGAGGAACTACCGGTACCAGGAGGTTCGCCGTCGTCGACTTCGTCGTTCGCCCGCCTCACCGACCCTCGCCCGTACCCCGGTGAGCCCCCAGCACCCCTCACTGGTCACGCTAGGTTTCGTTCTCGCTGGAGCTGTCTCGCGTCGACGATGACCCTCAGCCGTTGGATTAGAACTAGATCAAACGATCCACGTTGCCCCATACCGCTTCGCCCAGCCCCGTGTCACTGACGAGTGGGGACACCCACTTAAGCAGCCCGCAGGAGCCACTGTGTAGCAGAGGCCGTTAGAATTTCCTCCAAGCCCAGCAATTCAAATTAAACCTTTTCTTTTTAAATTCAAACACACTTCTGTACCCAACTTCAAAAATCAACCCAGATCGATTCAGTGCACCAAATTGGATGAAACCAATTTTGTTGGAAAGGTCTGTGAATGGTTAATCCAATCCTGTTGGATTCAAGTCATTTGGATCTGTAGATCACCCATAGAAAAAATAACAAGGCAGAAGCTTTTCTGCATTCAAACATTTTTCAAATTTAAACCATAAAAGCTTTTGAGTTGATTCCAACTCTCAAAAATCACATTTTACCATACCTTTCAGAATATATAAAAATATATAGGTTTACTTGCATAAATAATGTTCAAGTAATAAAATAATGCTTCATAAGCATTTCTAGCCACTTTAATTAATTGAAATAAAAGGGTACAACCTTATTAAATTGTGACACCACTTTAAATCACATTCCCATGGACTACAATATGTGGTGATGACATGTGTCAAAATGATCCCATGTTTAGTTTGGAGAATATTAAATCTTAATTAGTTTTCAATGAGTAGAAATTACTTTTCTAAAAATAGATAAAAGGTTTAAACCAAGCCTTAACCTTGTAATGTTAGAGATGATGCTAGATCATCTATAGGACCCTTGTGTGTGATGATTGCAAGTAGCTAAGTATCGTTTGGTGATTGTGTACCTCGTATTTATTCATAGATGCTAGTACCGACCAAGGATACGAGGAGGAAGGAGGATACTACGAAGAGGAAGCCGAGGAGAACTTCAGCCACTGCTCTGCACAAGGCAAGCCTAATACTACTAGTGAATGTGCAAGCTAACACTTGCAAGATACTATACCAATGAAAGCTAACACTTGCAAGATACCCTACTGATGCTACAAACCCATACTTGTGATATGAATACTATATGCCTTAAGCATATGTGATCATACCTACTTGCTAAACCAATCCTAGTTTTATGGCAAGCTTCTTGCTTTATTTCTTTATCAAAGCTTACTTAGATTCTACCTAAGAGTTTGGTAGATACTAGACAGTTGTGCTGAAGGTTGCTTAAAGAGCATAAAATTTGGCCTAAGCTAGAAACCTTGATATCAGCTTAAGATATAATGTTGGACTTAGTGAAACTCCACTAGTTACCACCCCTCACTAGTACCACCCCCACCTGTAGATGCTAGTGCTAAGCATAAAACTTGATCAACTTTAGAGGGGAATACTTGGTGGAAAAATGATTATGAAAACCTTGGAATGATGGATCACTCTATTGAAATGTTTTGGACATGTGTTTCCAAACACTTGACGATTTTGGTGATGAAAATGTTGAGGCATGAGCCTTCGCCCTTTATAAAACTGATGGTTGTCTGGATGCGATACCATTCCAATTTTAGCGTACAACCACAATACCCGAATATTGCGTAGGGCTTGACTGGAAACTTATATACCTTAGTATTAGTTCCCTCCCGGCCAAGGTCTGAGCTGAGGCTACCTTGTGAAGATTGTCCACCTGTGCAGTACCCAAGATGACAGTGGTCATGGTTGGGAGGCCAAACTCACAGGAGAGGTGCTGATACTAGGGAGTGTAATTGAAAGGTTAGGATTGATTATCCGCATACTGAGTATGGTAAATTCAGGATTTGTTCCTGACGGATATATCGAATGTTGTGGTGAAAGTGTACAATCTCTGCAGAGTGTTTGTAACACCCTCAGAATCGATCCTATGCAAGCTTTAGCGAAACCCGCCAAACCCGCATAGAAACGATTCAAAGGTGCCCACCAGGCACTTTCGTGCGGGTGGAAAACGAAGTAATAACATTACACAACAGTCCTCGATGGGACCCACAGAACAGATATATATACAACATGACTCCATGAGTCAAGAATACAGATATACAGTACAAAGATCCAAATCACCTTGAAAACGGTAGAGCATCCGACTACGGACAAGATGCAAATGGGGCTAAGAGCCCTGAAGAATAACCAATGGCGTCCATAACCCTGCCTAGGCCAAGCCAGAAGGGTAACCCTGCTAACGACGTCGATCTCAAAACCTGCTTAAACAAAAGGGGTGCGACAAAGGGCAAAGGAAAAAAAAGGAGCGTCGATCGAGGCCAAGACACTGAGGCTAGAATTCGGCGCCTACATAGGTATGGTGGACTGCAGCGGCAGCGCAGCATGCACTAAACAACCTATAGAGACTCGATAAAACAGGCGGCTATTAGAGAGGGGTAAGAAGGACCTATTCGGAACCAACCTGATTCTACCATCAAACAAACCCATCCTGGTATTCCCCCTTGAGACCAACGATGAAGTCAACCGAGGAACTCACACAGTTGGCAGTTTTATTGATTCAGTTATCGTTGCAGCAATTACTAGTCAAGTATAGATAATCATCCTGATAAAATAAGCAGTGGGCCGTTTTAGTTAACCATTCCGTGATAGTTGCAACACTTACTAGTCAGATGCAATTAGCATGAGATAACCCCAAAACCCAGCAGTTGTTGGTACTTTTATTTAGCCATTCCGTTGTAGTGAAGCTGATTACGAGTCATATCGGATACAAGTCAATTTATAACAGTAAACTTTAGTTATAGTTGTCTATGATCAAGCACTGTGCTCCAAGTCGTCCATAACCGCGGACACGGCTTCTCGAAAAGATTTAACCTGAGGGTGCACCAAAGAATCCACAAGCACTTCGACCCTTTTGCGGATCGGTTAACATACACCCATCGGTATATCTAGGGCCTAAGTCATGACGTTTCCACCCAAAGCAAGCACGGGGGCCACCCCACTAAGTCTACCCAACAAAGTCGGCGGTCTCAGACGGACTCGGGTTTATGATGGCGTAAGCAACCAATGAATCCCAAAACTGGACTGCCGATACACGAAAACACTCCGCTTCCTAACAAGACAGTGTGCTCCTCGCACAATCGTAAATAAAGCAGTAAAGCATGGCATAAGTACAGGATAGTAAATAAAACCTCAAACTAGTTTGTGGACCCCAGTACAATACTTTGAAATCAGGTACTAATCAATGGGGGGCCCATATCTCCCCACCTGTGGTTAGCGCGCTCAATCTCGGAACAGGTGTCAAGAACTCGGGTCCCACGGACACAAGTGGTGATCGAAACCAAATATTATCTATCACCCACCGATGCCTCTGCTTACCTACTTCAATTTTAGTTTGTAAACAGTAATTAAAGTGAACGAAAAGTAAAGCCAAGATCATCTCCAACAATAAACATGCGGCAATACTCCAACAACTGTGGTACTTGACGACACGCAACAGCACTTGAGCAAGCGACTACGACGCGCTAGTCCAACTATCTACCAATCAACAGGTAATAGGATGTGTCCAAGGCAATATAAGGCTGCAAGGGATATCACGGATACGAAAGCTAGAGCACCGCAACACAGATAGCAATAGATCAACAGGAGGGAATAAATACTATAAAAGTAAGATAGGTAGAAAGGGGGAGATGCTCGCCTGATAAACATTGCCGAAGGTTCATCCGAAGATCGGGTCGACACTCGCATCAACTCAACTGCCTTATCCGCGAAAAAGCAAAACACTAGAATAAACACCGGATGCAATTTTTAATACTACGGCAAAAGATCGGGCATGATGCATGTATGATGCATGGCATGGTGAAGGTGTAATGCAATTAGGCCATATTAAGTGGAACCGGGGGTCCCGACAATTAAATAAACGGTTCAAGTTATTTATCTACCCCGCAAATTAAATGTTGTTTGAACATGGCAAAATATGGCACCGGTTCGCTACACCAATTTAAATGAGGCCAATATAAGGCTAGATTTGCCCGCATATGGGCCCCATATTTAATTAAGAGGTGAATCGGCATAAGGCCCCCAAACCACATGACAATATGCATGCGAGTATGACAATTAAATATGCAACCATTTTATATAGTTGACAATTTATAAAATAGGGTTCTCGGATAAGGGTCACACATTAGGGTTCGGCAGATCTTGGGGTTCCGGGGTTCGGGGTCGGTCTCAGGGTTCAGGGTTCGACGGATCGTTCTTGGACACCGGGATTTAGGGTCTTCGGATCGGGGAAGTAGATCTTGTCGCACGAGCGCCAATGCTTCTAGGAAGGAGAACTTGTCGTCCAGGGTCTCGGTGTCCGGGGTGAAGTACTCGGCGTCCTCGAGGGAGTACTTTTCGTATCCGTGAAGGAGATCATGTCGGTCCATGGGGTCGGCTTCGAAGCCAGGAAGGAGTACTTGTCGTTGCCGAGCGGAAGTCTTGATGGTCCTCGGGTCCGAGAAGATCGCACGGTGTCCGGTTAGGCGAACTCGTCGGTCCCGCGGTTTCGATTGTCGGTGTCGGACTCGGGTCTCGGTATTAGGAGATCTTGGTGTTCCGAGGGGTCTTGCCGATCTTGATTCTGGGTCGACAGGGTTCGGTCTCGCCGGGGTCGGACTTCGGGGATTTTTGGTAGATGGTTCCATGTAGTCGGTCATGGCGAACTTGGTGTTCCGTGAAGATCTTGCGGTTTTCAGCTTCGGCTCTCGACGGAGGACTTGGTTCCGGTGTCGGTGGTCCATCGGATTTGCCCGGGTCAACGTTGGTCTTGAGGATGTGGCCCTAGACGTTGGTCAACTTGACGAAGACATGTCTTTGAGAGGCCGAGGTGATAGCCCGCAACATCTATCGAGGAGGCGCGGCGCCAAAGCGAGACGGGCGAAGAAGACTCACGGCCATGCGGAGGAACTCAGAGGAGGGCAGGAGAGAAGGCCGCGGAAAAGGAGGAGGGCGGGCCGGGTGCACGCAGACGGCGGCGATCGGGCGGCGAGGCCTGCCAGGCTGGCGACGGAGGCGTCAGCAGCGTCTGCGGCAACGGGAAGAAGCGGACAGCGGCCGGCTGCGTGGAGGCGGCGCGAGGCCGGCCGAGGGCGAGATCCATGCGGCGGGCAGCGGAGGCGGGGAGGCGAGCACGCGGCAGATGGTCGGGCGCGGACCGGCGAGGAGCTTGGCGGCGCGTCGGCTGGGAGAGGAGCGCCAAGGCGGCGGGGTGGTGGAGGCTGCTGGGGGCACCATGGCGCGCCCGAGCGGCTGGAGGAGGCGCGGAGGAGGCTGGAGGCGGGCGGCGCCACAGGGTGGTGGGGGGCGCCATGGGAGGCGATGGGGAGGAGGTTGGTGTCGGCCGGCGGAGGGGGGAGACTCGGGAGAGAGGCGGACGGCGTTGGTGATGGGGTGAGGAGGGACGAGACGGGCCGGCGTCGGGCAGTGGAAGAGGTGGTGGAGGTTGGGGAAGGGATGGGGAGGTGGACGACGCAGGGTGGGTGGAGGCTGTCGGGGAGGGCGGGGAGGAAGGAGAGAGGAGAAGGAGGTGGGCCAGGTGGAGTGGGGTCGGGCGTGGGGCCAGGTGGGGTCGGGTGCTGGGGCAGAGGGGGTGGGGGTGGACCGGGTCCAAGGGGTTGAGTGGAGAGAGGAGGGAGTTGGGGGGTGAGGTGGCAGGTGGGGCCAGGCTGTAAGGGAGAGAGGAGAGAGAGGGGTAGATGGGACTGGGGTGAGAGAAGGAGAGGGGGGCTGGATCAAGGATTGATGAGGTGGCGGAGGAGAGATGAGGTGGAGGGGAAGGTGAGGTGGAGGGAGGGTATTGGTGGGTAGACTAGGATTGGGTAGATATAGGATTTAGAGTTTAGGTTTTTATTAGTTTTGTAATATGTGTTTGTTTTGTTTTGTTTATTTTAAAAAAGGCTACTTTTCAATTAGTTTATAGGTCAATAAAATATCCGATATGATCGGAGCTTTGCATTTGAAATAAAGAGGGTTACTTTTAGAAAACCAAAAATAGGCTTATTGAAAATAGTTTCAGACAAACAAATGCATGATGATGACGATGCGATGCACAAAATCAACGCGATTTTCTAGTAGTGGTTTTGCGGGGCGCCACAATTCAACACCACTAACAATGGATCTCGCCCTCGAGATCCGCCTCATGGTACCGGGAAGAAGGTCGGCGGTCTGATCCTTCGCGCTTCGTGTAAATCCTCGCGACACCACTAACAAGAGGTCGTTGTCCGTGATCGTCGAGAGAACACTCCGGGAACAAAAGGTCGAAGGTAGAGGTATCGACAAATAAAGCCACCTCCAACTCCGATAGAAAGAGAGAACCGATGCATTCTCATCCACTTCAATGTACACAAGCGAATAGAGTGAGTAGTCGGCATGGGGGACAGTCCATCGCGCACCCAAACTATTACTCTACACAAGCAGTAGAAAAGCGTGCAACCATTCTCGGAATCAGACTGAAGATCTCGACAAGCGAGGTTCGGAAACAAAGGAGTGATGCAGACTCTGCATCGGATCTGGCGTAGATGATGTCGTCGCATCGGAAAAACACCGGAAGGCATAGACAAGGAACAAAGGATGGTACCACAGATAAAGGACCACTCAGATAGCAGGAGGACCGGATGTAGAAACACCGTTACCAAAAGAGGAAGCGAAAACCCTGAAGGTACGACGGAACCCAACCATGAGAAATCCTGTACTCGAAGAGAGAGAAGAGAGCGGATTCAAAACACGCAGAGGTGAGAGGAGAGCAGCAGAGGGGTAAGGAGTAAAATCAGACCTAATCAGAACTATCCAACCGATTTTGCAAAAAATAGTTTTGACACTCTACTTCGGCCGTTAGCTAGGTTATCCTACAGGCTGGACTTGTGGGGTATCGCAACTGCTGAGCTCTGATACCACTCTGTAACACCCTCAGAATCGATCCTATGCAAGCTTTAGCGAAACCCGCCAAACCCGCATAGAAACGATTCAAAGGTTCCCACCAGGCACTTTCGTGCGGGTGGAAAACGAAGTAATAACATTACACAACAGTCCTCGATGGGACCCACAGAACAGATATATATACAACATGACTCCATGAGTCAAGAATACAGATATACAGTACAAAGATCCAAATCACCTTGAAAACGGTAGAGCGTCCGACTACGGACAAGATGCAAATGGGGCTAAGAGCCCTGAAGAATAACCAATGGCGTCCATAACCCTGCCCAGGCCAAGCCGGAAGGGTAACCCTGCTAACGACGTCGATCTCAAAACCTGCTTAAACAAAAGGGGTGCCGACAAAGGGCAAAGGAAAAAAAGGCGTCGATCGAGGCGATGCAGCGAGGCTAGAATTGCGGTCCTCGCCTACATAGGTATGGTGGATCGCAGCAGCCAAGCAAAGATGCACTAAACAACCTATAGAGACTCGATAAAACAGGCGGCTATCAGAGAGGGGTAAGAAGGACCTATTCGGAACCAACCTGATTCTACCATCAAACAAACCCATCCTGGTATTCCCCCCTTGAGACCAACGAGGAAGTCAACCGAGGAACTCACACAGTTGGCAGTTTTATTGATTCAGTTATCGTTGCAGCAATTACTAGTCAAGTATAGATAATCATCCTGATAAAATAAGCAGTGGGCCGTTTTAGTTAACCATTCCGTGATAGTTGCAACACTTACTAGTCAGATGCAATTAGCATGAGATAACCCCAAAACCCAGCAGTTGTTGGTACTTTTATTTAGCCATTCCGTTGTAGTGAAGCTGATTACTAGTCATATCGGATACAAGTCAATTTATAACAGTAAACTTTAGTTATAGTTGTCTATATTCAAGCACTGTGCTCCAAGTTGTCCATAACTGCGGACACGGCTTCTCGAAAAGATTTAACCCTGTAGGGGTGCACCAAAGTATCCACAAGCACTTCGACCCTTTTTTCCAAATCAATTAACATACACCCATCGGTATGTCGGCGGGGCCTAAGTCATGATGTTTCCAGACCCAAAGCAAGCACGGGGGGCCACCCCACTAAGTCTACCCGCAACGAAGTCGGCCGGTCTCCGAGACAGACTCGGGTTTGACATGGTCATAACGACAGCGAATCCCAAAACTGGGACTGTCGATACCGCGAAAACACTCCGCTTCCTAAACAGTACAGTGTGCTCCTCGCACAATCGTAAATAAAGCAGTAAAGCATGGCATAAGTACAGGATAGTAAATAAAACCTCAAACTAGTTTGTGGCCCCCAGTACAATACTTTGAAATCAGGTACTAATCAATGGGGGGCCCATATCTCCCCACCTGTGGTTAGCGCGCTCAATCTCGGAACAGGTGTCAAGAACTCGGGGTCCTACGGGACACAAGTGGGCGGTCGGAAACCAAATATTATCTATCACCCACCGATGCCTCTGCTTACCTACTTCAATTTTAGTTGTTAAACAATAATTAAAGTGAACGAAAAGTAAAGCCAAGATCATCTCCAACAATAAACATGCGGCAATACTCCAACAACTGTGGTACTTGACGACACGCAACAGCACTTGAGAAAGCGACTACGACGCGCTAGTCCAACTATCTACCAATCAGCAGGTAATAGGATGTGTCCAAGGCAATATAAGGCTGCAAGGGATATCACGGATACGAAAGCTAGAGCATCGCAACACAGATAGCAATAGATCAACAGGAGGGAATAAATACTATAAAAGTAAGATAGGTAGAAAGGGGGAGATGCTCGCCTGATAAACATTGCCGAAGGTTCATCCGAAGATCGGGTCGACACTCGCATCAACTCAACTGCCTTATCCGCGAAGAAGCAAAACACTAGAATAAACACCGGATGCAATTTTTAATACTACGGCAAAAGATCGGGCATGATGCATGTATGGTGCATGGCATGGTGAAGTTGTAATGAAATTAGGCCATATTAAGTGGAACCGGGGGTCCCGACAATTAAATAAACGGTTCAAGTTATTTATCTACCCCGCAAATTAAATGTTGTTTGAACATGGCAAAATATGGCACCGGTTCGCTACACCAATTTAAATGAGGCCAATATAAGGCTATATTTGCCCGCATATGGGCCCCATATTTAATTAAGAGGTGAATCGGCATAAGGCCCCCAAACCACATGACAATATGCATGCGAGTATGACAATTAAATATGCAACCATTTTATATAGTTGACAATTTATAAAATAGGGTTCTCGGATAAGGGTCACACATTAGGGTTCGGCAGATCTTGGGGTTCCGGGGTTCGGGGTCGGTCTCAGGGTTCAGGGTTCAACAGATCATTCTCGGACACCGGGATTTAGGGTCTTCGGATCGGGGAAGTAGATCTTGTCGCACGAGCGTCAATGCTTCCGGGAAGGAGAACTTGTCGTCCAGGGTCTCGGTGTCCGGGGTGAAGTACTCGGCGTCCTCGAGGGAGTACTTGTCGTATCCGTGAAGGAGATCATGTCGGTCCACGGGGTCGGCTTCGAAGCCAGGAAGGAGTACTTGGCGTTACCGAGCGGAAGCCTTGATGGTCCTCGGGTCCGAGAAGATCTTGTCGCACGGTGTCCGGTTAGGCGAACTCGTCGGTCCCGCGGTTTCGATTCTCAGTGTCGGACTCGGGTCTCGGTACTGGGAGATCTTGATGTTCCGAGGGGTCTTGCCGATCTTGATTCTGGGTCGACAGGGTTCGGTCTCGCCGAGGTCGGACTTCGGGGATTTTTGGTAGATGGTTCCATGTAGTCGTTCATGGCGAACTTGGCGTTCCGTGAAGATCTTGCGGTTTTCAGCTTCGGCTGTCGACGGAGGACTTGGTTCCGATGTCGGTGGTCCATCGGATTTGCCCGGGTCAACGTTGGTCTTGAGGATGTTTCCCTAGACGTTGGTCAACTTGACGAAGACATGTCTTTGAGAGGCCGAGGTGATAGCCCACAACATCTATCGAGGAGGCGTGCGCCAGGCGAGGACAGCCGGGCGAAGAAGACTCACGGCCGCGGTGCAGAGGAGCTCTGCAGGAGGGCAGGAGAGAGAAGGCCGGCGGAAAAGGAGGAGGGCGGTGCTCGGGCACGGGGCAGCGGACTGGCGAGGGCGTCCCTGCCGCCAGGCCACGCGAAGGCAACGGGGAAGGGCGGACGGCGTCCGACTGTGTCGGGGTGGAGGCGGCGTGCGCGAGGCCGGCCGGAGGGGCGAGATCCGGCGTGGCGGGCAGGCGAGGCGGGGGAGGCGAGCACGCCGTGACGGGTCGGCGGACCGCGAGGAGCTTAAGCGGCGTCGGCCAGGAGGAGCGGCCAAGGCGGCGGGGTGGTGGAGGCTGCGGGGCACTGGCGGCGCCCGGCCGGGCTGGAGGCGCGGAGGAGGCTGGAGGCGGGCGGCGCGTTGGCGGGTGGTGGGGCAGGCGCCGCGGGGAGGCGACGGGGAGGAGGTTGGTGTCGGCCGGCGGAGGAGGAAGGCTCGGGGGAGAGGCGGCCGGCGTCGGTGATGGGGTGAGGAGGAAGGAGACGGGCCGGCGTCGGGCGGTGGAAGAGGCGGTGGAGGTTGGGGAAGGGAGGGGGAGGTGGACGACGCGGGGTGGGTGGAGGCTGTCGGGGCGAGCGGGGAGGAAGGAGAGAAGAGAAGGAGGTGGGCCAGGGGGAGTAGGGTCGGGCAGGTGGGGTCTTTGGGGTGTCAGAGGGGGGGGGTGGACCGGGTCCAAGGGGTTGAGTGGAGAGAGGAGGGAGTTGGGGTGTGAGGTGGCAGGTGGGGCCAGGCTGTAAGGGAGAGAGGAGAGAGAGGGGTAGATGGGACTAGGGTGAGAGAAGGAGAGGGGGGGCTGGATCAAGGATTGATGAGGTGGCGGAGGAGAGATGAGGTGGAGGGGAAGGTGAGGTGGAGGGAGGGGATTGGTGGGTAGACTAGGATTGGGTAGATATAGGATTTAGAGTTTATGTTTTTATTAGTTTTGTAATATGTGTTTGTTTTGTTTTGTTTATTTTAAAACAAGGCTACTTTGCAATTAGTTTATAGGTCAATAAAATATCCGATATGATCAGAGCTTTGCATTTGAAATAAAGAGGGTTACTTTTAGAAAACCAAAAATAGGCTTATTGAAAATAGTTTCAGACAAACAAATGCATGATGATGATGATGCGATGCACAAAATCAACGCGATTTTCTAGTAGTGGTTTTGCGGGGCGCCACAGTCAAACTATCCGAATAGCCGCGGTTGCGGTTATGGAAAGTTGGAGTGGCCATACTGTTCCCCCGTCAGACTTTTAAAATAACTTGTGAAATGAATTGAGACTTTGACTTGACCACAACAGAGTTGTGACCGGAATTACAAGATCCCACTTAGGAGTTATAAAACTGTGACTAGCTTCGGAACTTAGTAAAGATAAACCTGGCTTTTTGCAGAACAACCCTAGAGCCTAGTGTCCTATTATCCAAAAACCTCTTTACTGTTAGTATTAGTTTGCGAGTACTTAAAGAGTACTCATGGCTTTGTACCTAGCTATTCCCATGGCCAGACTATGAAGAGGAGTACCTGGAGGATGGACCCCAGGAAGGTTACGACAACTAGGATCATCTCCCATCGTCAGCATTGCCTGTGACCCCGAAGATGGAGCTTCGCCTACGCTACCGTTATTATTACGTATTCCACTGCTTGATGTTATACTAAGAACTGGATCATGGGATCCCTATTTGTGTAAGAACTTATGTATCGTTTGTAATGGATGAAGTACTATGGTATCCAATTCTGTTATGTCTCGCAACAATGGTAATCCTGGGATTGCGATGTATGGCATAACAGGCATCTAGGATTGAAAAATCCGGGTGTTGACAAGTTGGTATCCCACCCATGCTGAGTCTCTCATTTACATTTGCATCATAAGATGGACATCTTGTCCATGTGAAAGGAGGAAGATCCAGCTGACTTCTTCGTCCCATTCCAAATCTCATGGTTAATGCGTAATATACGGCGCAAGAATCACTAGCGACATTGGTTATTAAGTCCTAGATAATATGTTCCTTTACCACCGGAACTTTCATAGTAGGTTATTACCTCATGGTAAATAACCTATAATCATATTATTATGAAAATAGTGTTTTCTGACATTTTTGAAATGTAGGTGATGACAACACTTGATTTGCAAAATACTTTATTAAAAATAATCAAAGGACATGAGCAAGTGTGAACTTGACTTTTGTGATTGCAAGATTATGCATTCACAGTCTTCGTAAAAATATAAGATCCAATATCTGAAATTAGCATCATTGGTCTGATAAGGACTAATGTTTAAAGAAGCAAGATGATATTATACATAAGTAATGTAATGCAGTTTGATAAACTCGAATCCCCGGAATAAGCGTTGATCTAGGGTTTGGAAAAGTTTTACATTTGTGCTTCTTATTAAGGCTTGTGAGTGGTTGTGAAACAACATGTGATTATAATAGTATAGAACAATAAGATACACCATTGAGGAATGCAACTCAAAGATTGCTTATATAAGAATTGTTTTGTCTTTGAATTTTACTTTACAAGTAATGGCATTTATAAGGATCTTAAGTGTTAACAATCCTAAATATACCAGTAAAGTATAAAGTACTATGATTATGATTAATTGTCATCTCTTGACTATGATAAGAGTCCTTGAGTTTATTTGTTAAGGTTAGAGTCATTATTACAAAATTTGTTGTTTGAATTGCAAAAAAAGAATAACATTTGAAGAAAACATTTCTCTTTTAAGGTTTAAACAATCTTGTTGGTTAATAAAATCTGGTCGATGTCTCTTGGTGTTTACTTGGTTAGTTTGGTCTTGAGATGCACTAGCTCTTAATTGAAACAAACCAAAGTTAACTATAAAAACATAAGTAGTTTATTAGATATGATGTTTATAAGCTCTGAGATTAAAGTTAAATTTTTAAAAAAGGTAATTTAACTTAAGGTGTACTTTGTTATTCTTAAGTTTTGGATTTATGATAAGTATAACTAAAGTGTGGGATTATTCACTTTACAGTTAAGTGAATGATTAGATTAAATTTGTTTTTCTATTATGAAAATAACATGTAATTATTCAATGATAGTATAATTTGGATGATGCTATTAATGTGTTAGATTTAAAGTCATGTTAACTATTATTTAGATGTTAAGATCATTCCTTCTTAATATTGGTGAATGATGTATAAAATTATCTTAAATATTGTGGTTTTGAATTTTGATTTAGGGTTTAAAAGAGTATTTTTAAGTTAATCATTTACACTTAAGTTTTATTATAAATCTTAGTTATGGTTTAGAACTTTGGTAATTAGATTTTAAAGTTTTAATATTTCTAAAGAAATATAATTATTTCTTACTTAAGAAATGTTTTTAACGAATTTTTAAAATAGGTTAAAGATAAGGATTTATTATTTTAAAATATTGAAAACTTTTCTATTAATATATTTAATATTTTTCTAGTGTAATATATTTATTCAAGACCTTAAAAATGATTTTTATTTATTTTTAAGTATTTTTTTGTTTATAGATTTCCATAAAGGATTAAATGTATTTAAATACTTACTTAAAATTTTATTTATAAAATGATTAAGTTAGTATTTTATAAAATAGTCGTTTTATTTTTTATTAATTTTTAGGATATTTTCTTATATTGTTTTAATTTATTGATAATTCTTGTGGCTTTAATATTTAGTGGTATTTTTTTTAACTCAAACAAGTGGTTATATATTTTTCTTAGATACATCTCATATTTGTGATTATTTAGATATATTATATATATTTTATGATTTTTCTATAAATTCCTAAAGCTTTAAATATCTTCAAGATCATTTTTGTAAATTTGTATTTTTCCTTGAATTATTTTTATTTTATTTTAAGATGGGCCTGGCACCTAGCAAATGGGCTAAGTTAGACCAGCTGGGGTACTAGATTGGTCAAACCGACCCAGCCCGCAGCTCGCCCCATCAGCCCGAAGCTCCTCTTCTCCTATGCTCCTCTCGTTCTCTCGCTCGCGACCGCTATTGCGCCGCCAGATTCCGGCGAGCTTGGCCACTTCGGCCCGTGCCGATGGCCCTGCTCGACGCGCCTATTAAAGCTTCACTAGCCTACCCAATTCGATTCGTGTCTCACGCCCCTACATGCTCACCACCAGCCCCAAACCCTAATTCCTCTTTTCCAATTACTCTAGCAGGACGGCGAGGTTCTCTGCAACCCCGGTGATATGGCGTGGGCGCTCGGATTCTGGGGCCTTGCAGGTGGTGTGGTTTGATGCAGTGCAGCACGATGATTCTCCCCGTGTTTCTGTGCCGCCGTGCTGTCCTCCATCTCTTTGTTGTCACCACTACTACTGCTTCTTCAGCGGGCTTGAACTCGCCAACAGGTTGGTACCACCTTCCCCCTCTCATAAACCTCTCTCTATCTTAGTGTACATCCTTAACTAGGTTTTTTTCCTCCTCATTTTGATGCTTGATGTTTCACAGTGGTTTGTTTGGTGAACAATTGTGAGCATGTGACCCTTAACTTGATTAAGTGCTCGTGATGCCAGTGGGATATGAAGTGCTTGAGAAATACACATTATTAATGCAGTTATGAAGTTGTTGAATTGTGGTGGTTTGATTCTATGTTGTTAAAGGTAGTGTTGTCGTTGTATTGCCGACGAGTACGCCATGGAGGGGTCCTCACAATGCGTGTTAGAGACATGGGGTAAGGCGGACGGTTGACGGGTACGAGGTAACACAGCTTACTCAGGTTCAGATCCCACAACGGTGACGGAATCCTACTCCTGCTATAAATCACTATAAGGGCAATACGCCGAGTTACAGGGATCGGTTCGCTGTGCGAGGTGACTAGAGAGTCTAAGTTGTCATCGTCCTAAAGGCTCCCATAGGCCCGAATTATATAGTCTCCAGGTCCTAGGATTACAGGGAAAAGTCCTAGCCGGACAGGTTACAGAGTCCTACACTGTCTATTACTAGTCTTGTGTATCTTGCACTCCAAGGCTCCGAGTACGTTGGTGACTCCACTGTAGCATTCCTTTATCTGGCATGGGCCTCCCTTCTGGATCCATCTAACTAGGCCGCCCAGCAGGCCATAGGCCATGCTACGGACTATGGGCCACCCGGGTTATCCGGTTAAGTGACATGCTATGAGGATACCCATATAGCATATCCCCAACAGTAGCCCCCGGAGAACTCCGAGATCTTGCGCCGTCTTGCCTCTTCAGATGAATGCTCCGTCTAGTTGGATGTCAGAAAATCGTCAAGCAATATCTTGTAGTCCTCCTAAAGAACCCTGCAAAACTTTCTCCGTCTTTAACTTGTAAGCCGTAAAAATGTTGAGTGTTCCATTGTACTCTTCCATAGTCGGATTGAATCTTCGATGTGACGGCCCATCTACTCATGTCAGCTAGGACGACATAGGCTTAGGTCAACAACTCCTCGTAACTCACATATGCAGAGAACGCTATCATATCTGATTTTACCGTGCGAGTGATATGAACCGTTGGCAGCGACGGCTAGAGACGTGGCGAAATTTTCGCGCACGTTCGCGAACACGCTGTCTACGCGGCAACCTTCTGATCAAGATGCATGAATCTTGACGCTGAGGATGATAAATAGTAACCGTGGGGAAATTTCAACTTTCTACTTCATTCTTCTCGCATCATATTCTTCCTCTAGCCGCGCGTCTCCTCGATCTCTCCACGAGAAACCTCGAAAAAACCCTAGCTCCCATCTGCACCAGTCGCACCCAATCTTCACCCCATGGCTAGCAGCATCACTTCTTCAACAATGGCGGCGTCGAGCGAAGCCGCGGCGAAGCCGGCGAGCTCCGTCGTCGTGCCCCTGGAGGGTTTGGTTATCCCCGCATCTCGGTGATCGAATCCACCGGCGGCGACCCAAATTTGGCGGCGCTAGAGCCACTGGAGGAGCCAGACTCGCACAAGGGCGACTGGTGTGGCTCGGACATGACCGACCGCGATATCCAGGAGATGGTCGCCGAAGGATACCTCCCCGCGACGGAGGGACTTTCCTGGCGGGCGGCGCCGGCCGGCGAGGTGACACCTTCTCCTTAAGCCCGAGAAAAGGTGTACCTCAAAGCTCATCTGGTACGCGGCGTTTCTCTGCCTATCTCCCACTTCTTCCTCTCCGTCTTAAACCACTATAGGGTCCAACCCCATAACCTTTCCCCCAATAGTATCTTAGTGCTTAGCAACTTCGTGACACTTTGTGAGGGATATCTAGGGAAAAGCCTAGGTTAGACCTGTTTGTGTACTTCTTCACCGTCAAACGTGAAGCAGGACATAGTAAGGAGGAGCTTAGGAACTGCGGCACCATAAGCTTCAAGATTCGACCTGGCCGGCGGTTCCCTGACATCGTCGGCCACGAGTCCTGCAAGAATTGGCAACAGACATACTTTTATGGCCCTAACATTCCTCTAGCGGGCCGAGAAGTAACGTACCCGCACTTCGTGGACGGAGCCGCCGCTGAAGTTTCCACATGGAGATCCCAAGCCTCCCTTCCCTCCGACCTCGACACTTTTCGCTCTATAAGGCGGATCGAATGGTTTGTAGAGACGGGTTTGACCGGCTTGGACCTAGCCATGTGCTGGTTCATCAGGCGAATCCAACCTCTGCAGCACCGCGCGAAGTACATGCACGAGTATACCAGCGACAGAAGGGATAGTCTCCGCATCTCCGTGGACAACTTCTCGAGCGACTCCGTCAAGCTCCGCCTTAAGGACATCGTCAAGGTGAAGGATAAGAAGAGTGGCTTCACCATCACCTACGACATGTTCGTAGAAGGCAAGTGCCCAAAGGTAGGTTTTTATTTTCCGTGCATGACATATACTCCAGTTCTTCCGTCTTGCAAATGTATTTTTATCTAACATGGTGATTTCTTACTTAACAGCTTAGCGATCTAGAGGAGGGCAACCTCGCTGCCCAAATCTACAATCCAAAGATGAAGGAAGTCACGGTCGTGTCCGACGTCGAAGTCCCGTTAGGGCAAAAGCGGAAGAGCTCCACCTCTGATGCTGCCAACAGAGGCAAGAAGAAAAATACGGAGGGTGGAGCCTCCAAAAAGACTACTGCCGCCCTGGAGGCGGAAAAGAGAAGAACCACCAGGATTTTTTCCAAAGCACCCCCATTAGTGTAAGCTTCTCATTCTCCGACATTGTCTATTTATCTGTCTTGTTCCTGTACTTACGCATTTTGCACGTTTCAGGAAGAAAGCCACGACCAGCCTCAAGAAGACCTCCAAAACTTTTGGGGCTTCTTGAAATATCAAAGATATGCTGCACCGCAACGCCTCCCCGGCCATCGCCCCTGCTACTCCTGCCGTCAAGCCCTCGTCTGCCCCGACAAGCTCACAAGCTAAGGAGGCATCAGGCCCTTCCTCCATGGAAGTGGGCTCTGGCGCCTCTACCGAACTTACTATTGTCGGCGAGAAGGCAACGCAGGAGAGCACCGCTCAACAAATGGCTGAAGCTACGGCTAAGGATGCCAGGCGGTGGTGGAAGCTGGTACTTCTGCCGAAGGCGGTGCCCTTGCTCCCCAAAATCCCTTTGAGTTCCCAAAGATAGTTTACCCGGCGCTTACGCCGAGTAGCACATCTGTGGTTCCTGGAGCAGCGCCGACATCTCCGACGTGCGGTCTTGAGGAGCTCCTCCGACAAGCAGAAATATTGCGGGGAAATAGCATCTCCTTTGGAAAGCTGCTAGACGAGAGCGCTACAAACCTCAAGATCATTATACTTGTAAGTTTTACTTTGCCTTTTGCATTTCATATGAGTATCCCACTATAGCCCCCGAGGATGTAGACGGAAAACCATAGGTTTTGCATCTATATGCTCTAATAGTGACTAAGTTAGAAAAAACTCTCACTGTAGCGCCCAAGCATTTAGATGGAATGAACTATTCCGACTAGATGCTTTAAGAGTAGCATACGCAGTGTTTATAATTTTCAATATTGTAGCCCCCAAGCCTCTAGTTGTAACTGAATTAGTTCCGACTAGACGCTTAAAGAAAAGCTAAGCAGATATCTGAGTTAAAAACTTTATATAGTAGCCCCCAAGCTTCTAATCGAGAACTGAATTAGTTCCGACTAGATGCTTAAAGAAAAGCTAAGACTATTGCTAAGTTAAAAACTCTCGCTATAGCTCCCGAGCGTCTAGGTGAAAAATTTCCGACTAGATGCTCCAAGTAGACTAAACAACGGTTTAACTTTTTCTTTTTTCCACAGAACGAGAATGCTCGGAGGGGTATGGCCAATGACAAGTACCAGAAGATGCGCGTAGATCTTGAAGCCGAAAAGGGTAAAACTTCCATCATGAAGGAACAGATCATCAAAAACAAGAGTCTGTTTACTTTTTGCGCATTCCATCTTGGTTTTGTGCCTATATTCTCCGAGTACTCACTGTGTACTTTGTTTTCTCCGACTTTGCAGAACATGTTTCCAAGGCCAAGGACATTGTCGAGCAGTCCAAGCACATCCAGCAGCTAGACAGCAAGAACAAGATCCTTAAGGAGGAGAGGAAAGAAATGTTGAAAATGCATGAGGATTCCATGAAGGCCCTGCAGGACTCCGCCTCCGCGGAAATCAATCGCTTGAAGGAGGAGCTTGCGATCTTAAAAGATAAGAAGCAAGCTGCTGATGAGCAAAACCAACGCCACAGCGATGCGTTTAAGCTCCTCCAACAAGAGAAATAATCCCTGGCGGACACCCTATGGCAGGCTAAGGCCAGCATCTTCAGTAAGTTTCTTCCGCCTTGTATTTCTGTAGTCTGGATACTTTGAATTTATTGAACTCATGCGCTCCTTGTCGGAACTTGCAGCTCCAATGGGTTTAACCCGATCGCATCCTTCGGACAAGGAATGCATGGTTCTTGCCGGCAACTTCATCAACACCACCATCAACCAAGCCAAAGAGATTGCCAAGCCCCTCCAGATACACATCAAGGCCTCGGACTCCATGGCGAAGTACTCGGAGATTCTGCGCCGAGCCCCCGAGCGTGTCACAAGCTGGAAAGCTTCATGTGCATGGGCTAGCGCAAGGATGGCATTGTCAATGGTGAAGGCACACTGCGAAGGTGCCGACATCGACACGGTGACCTCTGGTATCCCCGACGTCGATGATGACGGCAAAGAGATTGATCATGAAGCCATCCTGTTGTCACTCGCGGGCTATGACACCAGAGTTGCCGAGTTGGTGGACATCGACGTCTTCATGCCCGTGAACACCATCGACAGCGGCAACCAAGATTCCTCCGAGTCCCACCATAGTGCTGACGTTGAGGGTGATTCTCCGGCTGGTGACGATGCTACTTCCAAGTCTCCTGTGCCAAAGGAATGAAAAACAACTTTGTAATATTTGTTGCACCTTTGGTGTATGCGCGGTAAACACTTGTTGATGTAACTTAAGGTGGAAAACAATGGTTGTTATTTCCTGCTACTTAAGAACTAGTTTCCAGCATGTATATATTTTGTAAGCAAGTGTTGGCTTATCCATTACTTTGGTTCTTATGCTTGACTTTTCGTGAGTCGGAAGACTCGTTGTCGGAACCATACGCTTAGGTGATGATGCCCAGTGGCACCGTCAATAACCTAAGCACAAAATCGCCGACAATAAGTGCCGAAAATCACTACTCCAGAACCCACATAAAAACGACAAAGAACGTGTAAACCAGAAAACTTAATCTAACGCCAGTAGGAGGAATTTTCACTAGTGCAAACGCAAAGCTTGTGCATAAAGGTTTTACATGATCCAAAAATGAACACTAAAGGAGGTAAAAGACTCAGAAATATGAGTGAACCAGAGAGCTTTATTTCATTGATCATATAAGGGGTACAATTAGATAAAAAATGCTAAGTGTATAAATGACGTAGCTGTGCTATGTTCCATGGCCGATCAAGCTCCGGGTAGTCATCATCCGGGTCACGTCGCTTACGCTTATGATCCTCATTGGGTCTATCCTTTAGTTCACGATTGTCAACAAGGTAGTAAGACCCATTGAGCAGCGCCTTGCTTATGATGAACAGTCCTTCCCATGGCAGGGATAATTTGTGTGACTTCTTCTACTTAAGTCGGAGCACCAAATCCCCCTCTTTAAACGAGCGATGCCGAACGCGGCGACTATGGTAGCTGCGTAGCTTCTGCTAGTAGATGGCGGATCTTTGGCATGCCAAAACACGCTCCTCCTCAAGAAGGTCCACATCTAGGCTTCTGAATTCTTCAGCGTCATCCTCGTCGTAGGCGGCAACTCTTGGTGCATCGTGGAGGATGTCGGAAGGCAGGATGGCTTCTGCTCCATATACCATGAAATAAGGGGTGTAGCCGGTGGATCTGTTGGGTGTAGTTCGTAAACTCCATAACGCAGATGGCAATTCTTCCACCCAGGCTCCAGCTTCTCTATGTAGCGGTGCCTCAAGACGTGACTTGATTCCCTGTAGAATTAATCCATTGGCTCGCTCAACCTGACCATTGGATTGTGGGTGTGCCACAGATGCAAGGTCAATTCGGATGCCTTTCTCCCAGCAATATGCCTCCACTTCTCTGAGTGATAAATTGCTGCTGTTGTCGGTGATAATGCTGTGTGGGAGACCAAATCTCACCACTAAATCTCGGACGAACCTGAGGGCAGTTGCCCCATCAAGCTTTCTAATGGGTTTAGCTTCTATCCATTTAGTGAATTTATCAACTGCTACAAGCAGATGCGTAAACCCACAGGGTGCCGTTTGTAACGGTCCCACCATGTCTAGCCCCCAGACTACAAACAGACAAGTTATTGGTATTGTTCGCAGTTCTTTAGCAGTAACATGTGGTTGTCGGGCATAATACTGGCATCCCATGCATGACTCAACCAGCTTGTCGGCGTCCGCCGCGGTCAGCCAGTAGAATCCTTGCCGGAAGGCTTTCGCGACCAACAATCAGGGAGCGGTGTGATGCCCGCAATCTCCGAGATGGATTTCGCGTAGGATTTCCATACCTTCTAGCTGGGAAACACACTTTAGGTATACACCAGTAGTGCTCCTTTTGTAGAGTTGCCAATTGAATATGGTATAACCCTTTGCTCGTCGTACTATTTGCCGTCTTTCGACTTTGTCGTCGGGCAAAGTTCCATGTTCTAGGTAATCCATGAACGGTTTTGTCCAAGCCGGAGGGACCTTAGTCACCATGTTGACGAAAGAGTCAGCCATCATAGGGTTCTGCGCATTACAGGTGCCAGCCACCTGCTGGGCAACCAAGTCGGAATCTCCACAGCAAACTATGCGCTTGATGCCAATATCCTTGGATACACTCAGTCCGTGAATGAGTGCTTCATACTCCGCCATGTTGTTTGTAGCCTCGAAGTGGATTTGCAGAACGTAGTGTAGCTTTTCTCCTATTGATTACAGTAGCAATACACCAGCCCCCGAGCCGTTGAGCAGCTTTGATCCATCAAAGTTCATCACCCAGTACTCTGGTTCTGGCAACGGAGTAGCATCTGGCATCTTCGTCCAATCTGCAACAAAGTCCGGCAAGGCTTGTGACTTGATAGTGTCGCGTCTTTTGTAGGTGATCTTGAAGGCGGCGAGTTCAATGCCCCACTTCACGACCCTTCCTGTAGCGTCGTTGTTATTGATAATGTCGGACAGTGGAGTCTTGCTCACCACTGTGATTGGGTGCTCCTGAAAGTAGTGCCTCAGCTTCCGCGAAGCAAGGAATACTCCATAAGATATCTTTTGGTAGTCCTGGTAACGCTACTTGGACTCCGTCAAGACCTCTCTCACATAGTAAACTGGTCGCTAAACTCCGGGCTCATAGCCTGGTTCCTTCTGCTCTACCACGACGACGATGTTGATGACCCGGTTGGTTGCCGCTATGTAAATTAACAGGGGCTCTCCAGGCTCGGGTGCTGCAAGGATGGGCGCTGAGGAAAGAATCTCCTTGAGCTGCTTCAATGCTGCATCTGCATCGTCTGTCCACGTGAATTTGTCCGCCTTCTTCAGCAACTTGTACAGCGGCAGATCCTTCTCTCCAAGTCGGTTGACGAACCGACTAACTGCTGCAACACAACCTGTTAGTCGTTGAATGTCCTTTTGGCATGGCCTTGATTTTCTCCGGGTTGACCTAGATTCCACGTTGGTAAACGATGAAGCCCAACAATTTTTCGGCTGGAACCCCGAAGACGCACTTCTTAGGGTTAAGCATCATGTTGTATTTCCGGAGATTATCAAAGGTTTATTTTAAGTCAGAGATTAATTCGTTTGACTTTTTAGACATCACCGCGATATCGTCCACATAGGCGTGAACGTTCCAACCAATTTGGTCGTGGAGGCAACGTTGCATTGTCCGCTGGTAGGTGGCACCTGCATTTTTCAGCCCAAAGGGCATCGTGACATAGAAAAACGTGTCGTATGGGGTAGTGAACGAAGTGGCCAATTGGTCCGACTTCCTCATCTTGATCTGGTGGTATCCTGAGTATGCATCGAGAAAACACAAAAGTCCCGAGCCAGCCGTCGAGTCAATGACTTGGTCAATGCAAGGAAAAGCAAACAGATCTTTGGGACATGCTTTGTTCAAGCCGGTGTAATCAACGCACATTCTTAATTCATTGGTTCCCTTTTTGGGGACAAGTACAGGATTGGCCACCCATTGGGTGTGAAGGACTTCTCGGATAAATCTAGCTTTAAGTAACCTAGTTATCTCTTTGCCAATGGCGCGTCTCTTCTCATCTCCGAAGCATCATAGAGGTTGTTTCACTGGTTTGCATTTTGGATCAATGTTTAAGTTGTGCTCGGCAAGTTCCCTAGGTACACCTTTCATGTCGGCAGGTTGCCAGGAAAAGATGTCCGTATTCTCACGGAGGAACTCGACGAGCGCGCTTTCCTATTTGGGATCCAGGTTCGTCCCAATGGCGGTTATCTTGGAGGCATCGCCTACCACTAGTTCCACCGGCTTGGTATCGATGGCGGCCTTGAACGCAGGAGCGGCGTCGGAGATCTGCTTCTTCGACGCGGGCATCTCTGAGTCATCGACCTTGCTCTGGATCTCCTTGAATTCTTCGCTATAGAGGACAACTTCAACAACGGCTGATTCATTGATCTCGCAGTCCCTTGCCTTGGTAAAGCTTCCTGATACAGTGATGATACCGTTTGGTCTGGGTATCTTGAGTTTGTTGTATACGAAGCATGGTTTGGCAATGAACGTGTGGAATATGTTGCGGCCGAATATGACGTGGTACACGCTCTTGAAGGGGACCACCTCGAAGGTCATGCGCTCTTGGCGGTAATTGTTAACATCGCCAAAGGCAACCTGAAGTGTAATGAATCCAAGGGACCGAGCCTCCCAACCAGGAACTACGCCATGGAAGATGGTGATGGTCCGCCTTAGGTTTGCGTCCGTCAAGTTCATCTTCTAGAGTGTATCCAGGTACATGATGTTGATGCTGCTTCCACTATCCACCATACACTTGGTGAACTCCACGCCGTTAATCAAGGGGTTGATGACCATGGCGTACTGGTTCTCCATGGGTATAAGGTCTGGGTGGTCCGTCCTGTCCCAACTTATTGGAACTTTCCGAACAGCGCAGGTACTAGGGAACTGGGGGAGAGTGGCCATCAGGATCCTCAGAGAGGTCTTCTGTTGTCGGACGGTGGGGGTGCCAAGGAAAGTGTGGTAGACTGGAGCCTTCTTTGCGAAGGGGTTCTTGCCCTTGTCGTCGCTCTTGGCGGCATGCTTGGGGTCAACATCTTCGTCCATGTCACTTGAATCCTTGGACTCCTCCTTCTTCTTCTTCCCTTTTCCCTTGCCTCGCGGTCTGTTCTTCCGACTTTGCTTGTAGCCGGACTCCGGGTCTTATTTTAGGTCGTTGATGAACTTGCAGTGTCGATTGGTATGGGTGGCCTTGCCGTTGGCATCAAGGTGTACAAGGCATGGCATATCGCGGTACTCCTCGTACGTTTGGGGAACGCGGAGCGGCGCCGAGGTGGTTTCGCTTCCTCGTTGCTGCCCACGACCAGCTCCCCTTCCTCGGCCATGTTGTCCGCCTTCTCCTCGTCCTGAAAAAGTCATAGCGACCATGTCGGTATATTGCTTTTCTTCTGGAGCGGTTTTCCGCTTTGTACTGCTGTTCCTCCGAGCTTGAGTTGGAACAGCCGTTGCCGGCAAGGAGCCACGAGCATCGTCGTTGGCAGCTGCGAACTCACTAGCCAACTGAATCATTTGGTTCAAGTCAAGCTGGTGATTGTCCTACAAGCGCTTCAGCTTATGTCGGAGCAGCGTGCCCCTTTCCAATCCATCGATGAAGGCGGCCATGGCGGTCTGGGCGTGCACTCTTGCGCAGGAATTCTTCATATCCAGCCAGCGGGAGAGGTAGGCGCGAGATGTCTCGTTTTTCTCTTGCACGCACCGCTGTAGATCGCCCACCGTACAGGGACGCTTGTATGTGCCCTCAAAGTTTTTGGTGAACGCTTCTTGCATGTCCAGCCAGTTGTAGATGGATTTCTCCAGCAAGTCGTCGATCCATTGACGGGTCGTTCCCGCCAACATTAGTGGGAGGTACTTGACGGCGACGTTGGGGTTGCCTCCAGCAATCTCCACTGCGTTGCCGTAGTCCTGCAACCACGTGGCTGGTTTGGCGGTGCCGTCATAGGGCTTGACGGTCATCTCAATCCGGAAACCTTTGGGGTAAGTTGCGGACCGTATTGCAGGTCCAAAGCAACGCGGTCCTAGGTATGGTCCTTCCCGGGCCTCGTGGATCTTATCGATCCGCGAACTTGCATCGTACGGCTCCGGGTTCTTCTTCTTTTTGTTAACAGGGGATGGGCTGCGTGAACGACGCGGACCTCCTCCGCCATGGTGAATGCTTGGTGGTGACGGAGGCGGAGGTGGCGGTTGGTTAGCCTTCTTGCTGTTACCCTCCTGCGATGCCTCACGCCTGTCACGGTTGCTTGTCGGATATGGAGGGTCGTGATGTGACCTGCTCTTGTGTCCTTGGTTGCACTCTCCGTCATGACGGGTCTTCTCCGCGTTGTCGCGGATGACGATGCCACACTGCTTTGGTGGGGGCATATCCGTACGATGGTGAGCCTTGTAATCTTCGTGATGTCGGGGAGATCGGGGCGGTGGCGATGGGCGACGAGGTCGGGCCTTTTCTCCATGGTCGGAGGATATGGGGATGGCATCCTTCCTGTTGCGCGCATCCCTCCGTCTTTGCTCTGATGAACCCGTTTGGGACCCAACATCAAGGGGAGATCTGTCCCTTGGCGGCTTGTACTGTCTAGATTGGTAGAGCGCTGGGTCAGACTGAAGCCTTTGAGAGGTGACCTTTTCCTGCTGCTTCACCGCCTTGGCCACTAGGTCATAGACATGTTCCACTGCCTCAGGCGATCTATCCTGCTCCAGAAGGGTCTTGGCGATGGCGAGGTTAAGGAGTGGGGTGGGCATCACCTGCTTGCCTTCACTGTCAATGTATGGCTTGTCCTGTGTCGGCTTCGAGGGAGCCCATCCTAGGTTGCGCCGCACACCAGGATCGTTGATGACGCGAGCCGGAGCTTTCTTAGTCTTCTGCTGCTGCAGCAAGGTTTTGTACTCGGCCTTCATTGCTCTAGCCTTCTCTATGGACTTCTGCGTGTTGACCAGATCTCGATCTAGTTTAGCGCCTTGCTCTGCGATGGCCTGCGCTTCCTCCAACAACTGCTGGCTCTTCTCGTCAAGCTGGGTCGCGTTCCAGATATGAGCAACCGTTAGTGGCTCGATAGGGAGATTGACGTACATCACTCTATCAGCTGGAGTAACTTGGGCTGCTACAGACGTAGATGCTGGCGGCGGCAAGTTTGCGGTGTTATTGTTGCTCGGGCCGGTGCAGAGTTCCTGCAACTGCTGCACTGGGTTAGGCGGAGGAGGCATGACCTTTGCGCGATCATCATCAGCAGCAATAAGTGGCCCCTTCCCCTTTTCCAGTGTCGTAGGCGGAGATTGTCCGGGTCGATCTTCATCCATCGCCGTCCCAATGGTGACGAACATCCCTCGAGACGTGACGGTGTTGTTAGCTTGCTCGTCGCGCGAGTAATCCTCCTCCATCTCCTGCATAATGGAGTCTAGCTCTTCTGGACTAAAGTCTATCTCCTATTAATCTGCACTGAAATCAGTATAAAGCGCGTCAATGACAGAGTCGGAGGGTGTCAGGACCTCCTCGATAATGGGTGGTGGAGGTGCAGCGTCCTCGATGATGACTGGAGGTGGTGGTGCTGCTGTGACGATGGCGGCGGGAGGCGGTGGTGGCGGGTGCTGAATCGGAGGTTCTCCGTCTCTGAGCGCAAGCTCCATCTGGGCTACTGCGTCAGCTGCCGCGTAGATGTTAATGGTGCTTACCATCTCTTCGAGGGTAAGGCGTCCTGTTGCCTGCTGCCGTCTTACAGAATGTCGGAGAAGCGTGCCACGGTCCAGTCCTTCCACGAAGTGGTACAAAGTGTTATCATCGGGGTAGTGAGCTAGATCGGCTCGTATACGGAGCCACCTGGCCAGGTAATCGCGGGGGTTTTCGCCTTCTCTCTGAACGCATCGCGCCAGATCAAAGATGGTAACCACGCCGAGGAACTTGGATCTCTACTGTCCAGACGCACGGACGAAGCCGGCGGATTTGCAGTGATCTTCCACCTTTATATCCTACACAGGGGTGGTCTGGGTGGGCCTTGAATTTTTCCGATCTTTGTAGGCAAACTCCGAGGAGAAATCCGACATCGATCCTTCCGCAAATGTGTCCTGCCCGTAGGCGGTCCGTGCGGGCCTTGGTCCATTCCGATCTTTGCCGGCAAACTACGAAGAGAGATCCGACATCGATCCTTCCGCGAACGTATCCAGCCTGTAGGTCGTCCGTGCGGGTCTTGATGCTTTCCGATCTTTGCCGGCGAACTCCGAAGAGATATCCGACATTGATCCTTCCGCGAACGTATCCTGCCCGTAGGCGGTCCGTGCGGGTCTTGATGCTCCTCTGACTCCCAGGGAACTAGTGCCCGAGTCGGTTTCGCCGATGAAGAGGTGGATGTCTCCGATAGGAACGATCAAACACCGCGTAGGGTTCGTCTTCACCGGGATCCAAAACTCGTCAGGAGGGACAATCGGAACGTTGACGGAGAAGAGAACGTGACCGATGGCTATGGTTTCGCCGATTCCCGCGAAGATCTTGGTCCTCGCCCGCTGAAGAGCCTGAAGCGCCTCTTGCCCCATGGTGGGCGCCAACTATCGTGGTATTGCCGACGAGTACGCCATGGAGGGGCCCTCACAATGCATGTTTAGAGACGTGAGATAAGGCGGACGGTTTATGGGTACGAGGTAACACAGCTTACCCAGGTTCAGATCCCACAATGGTGGCGGAATCCTACACCTGCTATAAATCACTATAAGGGCAATACGCCGAGTTACAGGGATCAGTTCGCTATGCGAGGTGACTAGTGAGTCTAAGTTGCCATTGTCCTAAAGGCTCCCATAGGCCCGACTTATATAGTCGCCAGGTCCTAGGGTTACACGGAAAAGTCCTAGCCGGAAAGGTTACAGAGTCCTACACTGCCTATTACTAGTCTTGTGTATCTTGCACTCCAAGGCTCCGGGTATGTTGGTGACTCCACCATAGCCTTCCTTTATCCGGCATGGGCCTCCCTTCTGGATCCATCTAACTGGGCCGCCCAGCAGTCCATAGGCCACTACCGACTATGGACCACTCGGGTTATCCGAATAAGTGACATGCTATGAGGATACCCATATAGCATATCCCCAACAAGTGTTACTACCCACTTGTAGCCTACTTGATTTCTTTCCGGATTATCTAGAATATTAGAATTGTTTACTAAGAATAATTCATAATATTCAGAGAGAATGATTATTTGAATTGTTTGAGTTTGGGGTTGGCCTTGCCTTGGTTGGATGCAACTGTGAAACCTCCTTCTGGATGGTACACAGTAGTAACCTCCATATACTAAAATAAAAGATGTTTTACCTAATGTGTATATGCCATTCAAGCATAGTTTGCCTGTTCTTGTGATGTGCTAATAGAATAATCGCTCTCTAATGATTCCTAGATGATTTATCTAGAGAATAAGATTTAAATTCCTGTTCTGATTGCTTGCAATGATTCCTAGCTAGATTAGCTAGGAAGATGATGCGAAGAACTTGATAAAGTTTGCTGAGAAGTAAAGTAGAAGTATCATACTTCTATTTTTTTACAATATTCTAGGTGGCTTCTGCAATTATGGAAATCCTAGTGCGGTGTCTCCTTATGGAGTGTGCACACTAGAATTCTAGATAGCATGATGTTTTCTATTTTATTGCCTAATGATTTGATGATATAAATTAAATGGACTAGTCCCTTGCATGTGATGTAAAGTCAGAGGCTTAAATTTGATAAGGACAGATATGATTGCCTTATAGACGATTTCTATACTACTTGTCTAGGAAAATGATAAAATCAATTGCTTGAATAACTTGAGTCTAGATGATGAAGGATAATTTGTATAATGGATTTATTTGGCTTGCAAATACTCTATTGACTTGTTGTCAAATGATGTGGTTTATTTCCCTAGTGGTTTGCTTAATAAGCATTGAATTGTGCAATTAATTTTGGTGGCTTCTATTGTTGTGATCTTACTACTGTGGTGCCTCACTTTGGAGTGTGCACAGTAGTATGATCATGGTGTATAAGATCTGATGCCTTTGACCCTGCTAATGATGCAAAGGCTGAGGCTAGATTACAATTAAGAACAGATACTACTTTGTGGCTTTCTTTTTCTATGTTGAGCCTTGCATAGCAACTCCATGCAATAATGAGAGAAATATTACTCCTCATCCTCCTAGACTAGATCTAGTTGAAGGGTAGTTCACTACTAGAAAAACGCCTATTCGTGGCGCACATGAAAAGGCCTTCTGTGGCGCACTAGCAGTGCGCCACGGCCTTCTCGGCTATCTCGTGGCCGTGGCGCGCATCATGGTGCGAAGTTTAGATATCTGTGCGCACATGCCGCGCCCACGAAGTTTGGGCAGGTGCGCCACGCGTATGAACGATAACCGTGGCGCACTAGGTGCGTGCGCCACGGATGTAAATTTCAAAATTCAAAAAAAAGCAGCAGATCTGGATGGGGCGGGCGGCGGCGGAGAGCACCGCAGGCGGACGACGGGTGGCGCTGCGGCGAGCTCGGAGACGAAGCGATCGGAGCTGCGAGGGGCTAGTGGAGGGCTGGCGGGCAGCGGGCCAGCGCAGAGGCGTGACTCCGAGGCGGTCGCGGGCCTTGAGGCGGGCGGAGCGGCGCCGCCCGGAGGGAGGAGGTGGTTGCGGGCCGAGGCGAGGCAGGCCTTGGTGAGAAGGAGGCGGAGGCGGGCGGCATGGAGGCAGGCGTGGGCTCGGCCTTGAGCTGGCCGGAGAGGCTCGGGCCGGCTCCTGGGCGGGGAAGGGGACTCGGGGGAGAGGAGAGGAGAGGGCGAGGTGGCCAAGGCGGGGGCGGCAGGGTGCTCGCTGGCGGCCGGGCATGTGGCCGAGCGGCGAGGAAGGAGGGGATGGGTGCGTCGGGTGCTAGGCGGAGGAAGAAGAGAGAGAGGAGGCAGCGGGGGGGTGCAGGGTGGGCCCAGGGTGTGGGAGACTGGTGGGGCGGGTCCATGGAGTGGGCCCAGGCAAGCTTATCCGTGGCGCACTAGGTGTAGGTGCGCTCTGGATAAGTCACCTATTTTTTTTGCAGCAAAACGGTTTTTGACCATAACTTTTTACTCTTTTCGAATTTTGAAAATCTAAAAAATCGCTAAACGACCTAAAGGTGTTGCAAGCGGATCTGGAATCTCGTTCTCGTCATTTTGGTATATTATACGATTTTTTTCGATATCGTATGCAAAAGTTACGGCCTTTTTACCGTGGCATTACTTTTTTTTGCAAATAAAGTCGAAACTCATTTCTGTTAATTTTACTAGAAGCTATACCACATTACCTACCTAAATATGAAAGGATTTAATTTTTTGAAGTGTTTATCATTTTCGTTTATTTTTTGCAAACCCTAAAAAGGCGATCCACGGGGGGGGGGGGGGGAGTTGGTGCATGCCACTTAGGCGTAGGGCACTAGGGCAGAGTGCCCTACGGCTAAGTTTGTACATCTGTGGCGCACTAGGCCGAGTGCGCCACAGAAGTTTGTGGCCGTTTCAGAGCAGAGGGGGCGTGCGCTTAGGCGTAGCGCACCCCCCCCCATGTGCGCCACAGATGACATGATGAGACATGACTATGACTATACTATAGTGCACAGTAGCCATGAGGCAGGCCGCTGGCGGCGCATGGATATCCGTGGCGCACTATAGTCATGTGCGCCACGGTTGTTCTAGTTACTAGTAGGGCACTGCCCACAGGTGAGCCACGCCTGTTTTAGCCGTGGGGCACTTCAACCATGTGAGCCACGGATGTGCTGATTACCTATAGCTGTTTTCCTAGTAGTGGTTGTAATTATATATTTTGGATGTTGTTCCCCTTATCTACCCATGATCCTGGTGATGCAGGATATTAAGAATATATCCTACATGATCTGGTGATACTTTGCTCTACCTTGCTACTTGATGTAGATTGTGTACTGTATATTGGCTTCTTCATCTACTTATTGTTCACTTGAAGATCTGCTAATGTGTAACTGCTCCATCTAGTACTATTGTCTTGCCCTTGTGATGGATCTTGATTGGTTCATGTCCAATCTGCTAGATATTATTCTTGTCCTGGTACAGCTGGCCTCCCCTTCCTCCTCATTCCACTGTCCAGCTCATACTACTGTGCCCTGGTCTTCTTTTCCTGGAGATGCAGCCTGGACTTCTTTTCCCCTTGTCCTAGCTCTAGGATGGCTCCTAGGAGCAACCAGAGCTAAGGTGTGATGGTTTGGTGGAAGGATTTGTTGTTATAGTTGAAGAAGCTGGACAGATCAGTGATAATCTGATACTGGGCTATGGTTGTTTATGTGTAAAGCTTGGGAGTTCTAGTGCTAAGAAATGAACTAGGTGGAAGAAGTAGCTAGCAGCTGTGAACTGTCACGGCTGGTTCCTTCTTATCTTCCCCTGATGTGCTCCTATGTTTGACAGCACACCTGCATGCAGTGACTAAGCTCCTAGCTTGTTTGCTGTGTCTTGTGGATAAGATCAAGTGAAGATAGATCTTTTGTTGGGTATTACTATTTTGAATTTTATCTTTTACTAATTTGGTGACACTTGCCCCTGCCTATGATGCATAATCCTGAGGAAAAAATCTAGATAAGAACAGATTTCATATTGGCCCCTATTTATTTAATACTACTCAATGATGAGGCAAAGGAATGCATTATATTGCTAAACCTGAGAGTACCATAACCCCCATAACCACTATTTTCCATTTCTTTTGTTTGTTGTTTGTTCTTGGAGGGAACAAGATCAGGAATGGAATCTCCAGGACATGAATATTTAGATTAGGACCTTTCCTATTATCTTGTAAACCTTTTTACCTTGGAGATTGTAATTTGACAATGTAATATTGTATAATATTAATAAAGTTACTTTTCTTTTTTCTTTTAATTTGAATCTTGCAAAGTTTATATCTTGTTTATAAATGTGAATTCAATTTTTATTTATTGTTTTAATTAATTTTCTAGGTATTACAATTACAATTTCCTTTTCCTTGTAAGACCAATGTAATATGTTCATGTGCAGAATAAAGAATCCTTGTAACATTATTGATGTATTAACTATTATTTCTTTTCCTTTATATTTTATTGTTATTTCCTTTTCTAGTATTGTTCTGTATTAACATTCTTTTCTATTTGTATAAATGAAAGTACTTTGTACCCTTTTTTTTAATGTAGTAAAGCATTTATTTATTCTTTTATTGTATTTTATTATTTCAGATTGTAATATTACTTTATTATAGAATTTCTCTTCCATTTCTTATAAGCATTAAATATTTTAATTTGTAATTTTTTTAAATTCATTTGAATTAAAAATATGAAATTCAAATCCATGTTCGAATAACTTCCCCCCTTAAAAACAAAAATTTTACAAAGGTCATGTCGAAATCCATCGCACTTGTCCTGATGTTTCTACTAGAACAAGAGAGATTCCGATCCCTTTATATCCTCTTTAGCTTTGCGCAAAAATTCCCTGGATTTTCTGATGCTTGAATGCAATGCACACATCTGGGTTCATGTCTATTTTGAGGTGCTAATCCTGGGATGTTACATTCACGGAAGAACAAAAGTATTATTATATGGAACGCCATTTGTCACAAAAGGGGAAACACTTATGGGAACAAATTGATAAGTTGAATACTATTGCTAGAGACGTGTGCTCTACTTATAATTTTACTTATTGCTTTGATAAAGCTTGTTGCTGTAGGAGGTATAAACACCTCCCTTTTCAATGTGAGTATTAATGTTACCATATCCTCTTATGTTAAAGGAAATTATGACTTTGATGATGTGGAACAAATTGAAGAATTTATTGCCTTCAAGGGTGCATTTGAACTTGCCAGTTTGCTTGAAAATACGGATGATGCACCTTATAAATCTAAGGTTTATGAGATACTTAAATTTTTCTTTGATAATTACAAGGAAGAAAATGGCTATATTCTTGAATATTTTAATAGGTGCTTTCCACAAATGTAAAAGACTAGTGCCTTCCAGGAGCCTATGGAAGAAGAAATTGTTGAAACTGGAAGCTCATTAGATGAAAAAGAGGAGGAGAGTGATGAACAAAAGGAGGAAGAATGGATATACCCATGACAACCTTCTAATGAGAGTAACTCTTTACCTCTTATATTATTTGATTGTCCCCCATGCTTACCAAAGGAGGATGAATGTTATGCTCATGTGGATCGTTTTGAAATATCTACTTTGGGTAAAACCTGTGAAGGTTTTAAACCCACTATTTTTGAGCTTGATAGAAATTATGTGTTTGTAGATCATGAGAAGCATTCTTTATGTGATAGATATATTGTTGATTTTATTCATGAGGCTACTTAAAATTATTATGAGAGAGGAAAATATGGTTGTAGAAGTTTTCATGGTACTGAAACACCTCTCTATGTGCTGAAAGTTTTGAAGTTGCTCTTGTTCTATCTACCCATTCTTGTTACTATGTGCTTCTTTGATTTATTATCTTACAATATTCCTATGCATAGGAAGTGGGTTAGACTCAAATGTGTTTTGAATTTGCTTCTTGATGCTCTCTTTTACTTCAAATCATATTTCTTATGTGAGCATCTTCTCAAAGTATCAAGCCTAACTTAAAGGCGTTAAATAAAAGTACTTGTTGGGAGATAACCCAAGATTTTCCTTAAGTCTTGGAAGTTATTACTTCTGTAATGACCTCTCCTTATCCTTTTTGTTTGCTTTTTGTGCCAAGAATGACCTCTAATGAGAGGGAAGTAAGATTTGGGGAGTTGCTGTCCCGAAACAGATTTTTGTCCTCCATCATAAAAATTCATGAGGAGTATCTGTAAGTCGTATTTATCTGAAAATTTACGAATAAATCCCCCAGTATGTTAGCTAACTTTCGTTAGTTCAACACTTTTTTATTTGAGAAACATAAGATTTTCTAAAAAATCGGTTTCTACCTGCTGGTCTATTTTGACAGATTTCTGCCATTATTTGCATTTGCTTCTTATTGATTCCTTTTTGAGTTCTCTTTGAGGGAATGGAGCTTTTTGAAGGAGTTGCAACAGTATCTTGTGTTTTTAATGAAAAGTTTTGCTGTTCCAAATCTTAGCCTAAAGGTCTATTATATTTTTAATACACTAATATTGCTAATGAAGATTGTGTGAAGTTTTGTAAATTCAGGTGTAGAGAGAGAATGATGTAATGAGATGAAGAATGGACAAAAGCTCAAGCTTGGGGATGCCACCCCGGTGTCACCCCAAGTAATATCCAAGAGGTACAAGCGTAAAATTTTGGGGATGCCCAAGGCATCCCCTTCTTCATCAATAAAAAGCTCAGGTTTGTCTAGACACTTTGTTTTTATTGTTCCATGCACTGTTGTGTTGTTCTTGGAGCGTCTTAGTTTTCGTTTGGTTTTCTTAGTTTATTTAGTTTGCTTGAATAATGTAGTTTGGACCCCCGTTCTCCTATGTTGTTTGCAAATAAGTTGCTTGGTGTTGGAAAGGAGTAGGAAGTTCCTGCTTGATAAGTGTAAGAGGAGGTTGCATTGACTATGACTTAGACTTTAGCATGACATGCTAGGTGTTGTTTTAACCTTATGCTTAGTGATTATTGTTGTATCATGTCTTATTCCAGACAATTGGGATTGCTTAGTGTGCCTTGAAAATATAATTATGCATTGTTTTAGCATGCAAAAGCATAGTATTGTGGTATTCTCCTTTGATGTTTTGTTTGGGTTGACTTGGCACATGCTCACACCATGTTATGAATATGAGCAAGTCACCATAGCCTCTTTGATCATTTAGTCTTTGACTTGTAGTACCACTCTATGCTTTGATTAGTAATGTTTTGTTACTCTACATGATTATGGCCATTATTGCTCTCTTAGTTGGTTGCTCCCAGTCTTTTTATAGCCTCCACTTATATGAGTAAGTTCTACTCATGCTTCCAACTCCCAAGAAACCAAGTTATTCCAAAGTGTCCACTATAAATTCCTATGCATGGTGTGTTACACCATTGCAAGTACATTCTTGTTTTCAGCTATCTTCCAATTTAAAAGTATTTTGTTATGTGAAAACTTAGTGATTAAAGCTCTCACAAACTTGATGGCACACTTTATATTCTTTTCCCCTAATAAACTTGAACCATTGTGTCGTCTATGTTGTATATGCTTGCACTTATACATTGGAATTAGCAGAACCGTGCTGTCACGGGGAACGTTTTCAACATTGCACTTGTACTTTGTACACAGTTGATATCATGATCTTTTGTCTATGGATGTCACCCGTGTGAAATAACGAGGTATCTTGTAAGTCCATGGAGTTATGTATTTTGTGTTAGAGAAATGCCTAGGCCGCTAGCGTAAGACATGCCTAATCATGGTGGAAACTTGCAGCATCACCATAATGAGCTATATGTGAAGCATCCTCAATAAAAAGCTATGCACATAGTAAATAAAAAGATCGCTAAGATGCTCATTGTCTGCTTGCCTTGTCATTTTGGTTATGGGATAGCTCCTGTACCATATGCAAAGGATACCCCGCTGGGCGGTTCTCTATGATACGCATGTACTTACTATGACAAGAACTTACAGGTGACTGAAGTTGAGTAGCATGAGGTGTGGCCCTCGTATTCAAGGGACTTGAGATTGCCAACTTATACTTTGTCAAGGATATACTCCATAGTTTATTCATTTTAACCTTAATCACTTCAAGTTGAGTAGCATGAGGCGCAGGCTGGTTAAGTGGCTGTCCCCACGCGTTAGTGAGACAGTGAGGGGAGAAGCGGTACGGGGTGATCTAGGCCGCACGATCTAACTCTAATCGAACGGCTCAGGTTCATCATCCACGTCGGGCAGCGCCGGCGAGACAGAACCCTAGCGCTGCAGGTGGGGGTCCTGGGAGACTCACCGGGGCTCAGGCAATGGTCGGTGACGGGGCGAACGACGAAGTCGACGACGGTGATCCTCCTGGTACCGGCAGCTTCTCCTGGGGTGGCTCCAATCGACGGCGCCTCTCCTCCTCTGCAGCGGCGAACTCCGGTGAAATTCTGACCACCTGGTGCTTGCCTTGCTCCACGAGTGAGTGGGGGTGATCAGTGAGAGGTGGGGAGTGAATTGGTGTGAAGAAAACGAGCGGGGGAGGCCTCCTTTTATAGTGGCTGAAGGGGACCGAAGGGCGCGAGCTGAGCTCGACGTGGTCGATGGCATAGAGGGATAATGGCATAGGTGACGGTAGGGGGCGGTGTTGTGCTCCCTGGCGAAGCTCAACGGCATGGTGGCGAGGCGTGGGACGGTGCTGATCGGTCGGAACGCGTCGACGCACTGGGCTGGTCCGACGGTGGTTTTAATGGCGCACCGCGTGCGTGGTCCATGCGGCGGCGAACGGGCATGTCTGCGGGGTTTCTGGGGCGGTGGTGATCACGTCTGCAAGCGGAAAGGGCGGCGCGTGGTCTGTGCGAGCATGTCGAGCGGGGCGCTCTGGCGAGCTCTCGGCATGGCCACAGAGAAACTGGGCGCGTGCTTGGCGGGTTGTCCAGGGGCTGGCTGCGCTCGGGGCTTGGAGAGGGAGTGGCGATGGACGGTGCTGCGTGTTCCAGACAAGGTTGGCGAGGCTAGAGAGGCGTGTAGCTTGCTGTCCACATTGGGGTTGGCAAAGGGGCTCGACATGGTCACCATTAATGGCTATGCCAAGCTCACAGTGGTGCTAAGGCTTGTTAATTAGGCTAGTTCATCTACTAAGAGTATAGAGTGGGCTAGAGAGGGAACAAGGTTGGCCAAAATCACTGCACACTATAGTGTTTGTTGCTTGTTTGTTTGCTGCAAACAAGGTGTTTGATGAAATGGCTGCAAGATATTCAAATTTGAACTTTGGATTCAAACTTGGTTGGTTTGCTAGGCACAGACTAGGGAGTATCTGGTTAGTTGGATTAGTCAAGGGGCACTGGTTTGGTTGGGTTTTGAAAATGTGTGATCTTCACATATGGTAAAGATTCGATTTTTACTTGTGATTTGAATGAGGTTGCCAAATGTTTCTGCAAGTTTGAAATGTGGGCTTTGCTTCACTTTTACTTGGTCTAGCAAGGGGTGAAAATAATTGGAAAAGTTTATGTTTGAAATCTTGGACTAGAAACACTCAAAGTGATCTAGTGAGCAAGATTGGCAAAAATGACCATTTGATTTACTTGATTTGTTTTTGATTTTCTCTTGATTTGTTTCTGCATGGAAATGTTTTATAGGATGTTATTTTCATCTCTAAACTATTTATTGCTATTTAGGTTAATCACATAAGTCCATTCATGCATTTATCAAATCATCACATACACACATGCATTCACATGATTTTAATTAATCAAAGTTTTTGTTAACCCTAATTTTAGTGATTAGAGTTTGATGATCCTTGTTTCATATTTTTTGGGATGTTACAGTTAAGCTTGGGGATGCTTGATATGTCGGAAACGTATCTATAGTTTTTGATGCTCCATGCTTGTTTAGTATCTACTTTGCTTTGCTTTGTTTACAATTTGAGGTGTTTTTATATCTTTTCTGGAACTGACCTATTAACAAGTTTCCACAGTGCCAGTTGCCAGTTTTCTTCTGTTTTTGGTTCCAGGAAGGCAGAAAATCAATATTCTCGGAATTGGACGGGACAAAAGCCAAAGTCAATATTTTACCGTGGGCAACACGAAGTCCAGAAGGGAGACGGAGAGGCGAACCAGGGCCTCCACATCCCCCTAGGCGCGGGTAGGCCAACCCCGCGCCTAGGTAGGTTATGGCCCCCTAGACGCCTCTCTGCCTCGCCTCTTCGCCTATAAGAAGCCCCCGATGCAGAAACCCTAGGCACCCAATCAAAACTCCATGAAACCTTATGTAACCGCCGCCACCATCGTCCCTAGATCGGGGGCGATATGAAGTTCTTCTCGGCACCCTGCCGGAGGGGAGATCATCCCGGAGGCCTTCTTCTCCGGTATGAAGCATGAGTAGTTCAACCTTGGACTACGGGTCCATGTAGTAGCTAGATGGTTGTATCTCCTCCTTGTTCTTTCATGTATAGATCTTGTGAGCTCCGTTCATGATCAAGATCTAATCTATTTGTAATCATGCATGTTGTGTTTGCGGGGATCCGATGGATATTGAGATTACTATGTCAGATTTATTAATGGTTTTGTCTATTTGATACTATCATGTCTGTGTTGTTTGTGATCTTGCATGCTCTCCGTTGTTAGTAGCTATCTTGGCCAAGTAGTTGCTAGTGACTCCAAGAGGGGGTATTTATGCTCGATAGTGGGTTCATGCCTCTAGTTTCCAAGGGAAGTGACAGAAATGTCTTCGGTTGTAGATGTGCTATTGCCACTAGGGAGAAAACAACGGTCTCTTGTTCATGGAACAAGTGGATTGTTTACCTTACACACTTTGCTTAAAGTAGTTGTCTGTTGCTTGCAACTTAATACTGGAGGGGGTTCAGATGATAACCCGAAGGTGGACTTCTAGTCATAGATGCAGTTGGATGGCGGTCTATGTATATTATTGTATTGCCCAATCTAATCTCATAGGATCTTTCTGTCTAGTATTTCATTGTTATGCCTTGCTCAGTTCCTGTCAATTGCCCTGCTGTAATTTGTTTACCCTTCATGCCATGTTGTTTATCTAAGGAGAGCACCTCTAGTGAACTATGGACCCCGGTCAAATATTTACCACTGATACATCTTCCACTGTTACCTATTTACTTGCTGCAAACCATTACCTTCCACACCATACGTTTAATCCTTTGTTACAGCAATCAGTGAATTGAAAACCTCACTGTTAGTTGGGGCAAAGTCTTGAGTTTGTGTTGTGCAGGTTTCCACGTTGCTTGCAACACCTTTGTGATGTTTCCATCCTCCTACTGGTTCGATAACCTCGGTTTATTACTGAGGTAAGACTTGTTGTTGTGCTTCTTCACACCTTGCTCTTGGGGTTTCCAACAGGCTGGACATCAACTGAGCCATCAACTACCCGTGCAAAGCATCTACGCATAGATCCGGCTCTGATACCACTGTTGTGTTCGCAGCATACAAAACAAAAAAATTCCTACGATGGAAACCACTAAGAACCAAGATCTATCTACTAGATACAAGCAACTGGTGGATATACATCCATATAGAACATACCCTTGTAGACCGACAAAGTTTAAAGAGGTTGTACTCGTGGATGATGTAGTCAAACGCTTGCCACTCTCAAGATCGAGAAGAAGTCCAACGCCACAAATCAACAGCGCATCGTGATCGCACACACGTTCAAGCCACCGAACAACATCCGCCTGCTTGATCCAGGGATGCAGCAGAAGCAACAACTCCTTCCAGACGAAAATCCACCGGGAACATGTATCTGGCTAGTCCGTGACCATGGGGGAATAATTCTAGAGGGGGAGAAAGATCCTTCACGAGGTGTGAGTGAGAAATAGGGAGAGGGGGCCTTTTATAGGAGGATGGGGGCACCCCAAGTGGTGTGGATGGCGCATGGGGGCTGCCCCCACCCCTTCCTCCATTCATGTGAGTGGAGCTCCAACTCACAAAATGTCCGTCCATATTCTCCACTCAAAATTCCCATTAAATTTCCACCAAATTTAATGTAATATCTCATTAAATAAAACTCCTTTTATTTATTTATTCATAATTTTGTCAATTACATTACAAACATTCACATAAATCGCCTTGCTAATTTTCAATTTCACATGCATAAACAATTTTAGCAATTTCACCCAAAACAATTCTGGTGTTCATTGAAATAATTCCAGCTCTTTGTAATTCTTTCGTCTAGAACATATTTGCTCCAAATGGTGTTGGTGTCTCTTAAGTGTGTCACCCTACGGTTTGCGAATAATGCAGACATCATCGAGACCCCTCTCGGATCAATAATCAGAAGCGGGACCTGGAGATCCATATTAACTCCCACACATTCAACGTTGATTTCTTGTGATAGTAAGAATATTTTACGCTAGTAACTTAATCCCTTTTTCCCGCGATATATTACATGTCCGAGATTCGATCATAGATATCTCCATAACTAGTTTGATCTCATTACCGACATGCACTCTTTTCTTGTTCTCGTGTTATAACATTCTAGTGATCACATCACTTGCTTGCAAGCTAACTAATGTGATATCACCGAGAGGGCCCAGAGTATATCTATCTGTCATCAGGATGGAGAAATTCCACTCTTGATCCATGAGCCTCTACATAACACCTTCTTAGCACTGGACCACCTTTATAGTCACCCTATTACGGTGTGACGTTTGATGTTATCAGGATACTCTTCCAGTGTTAGTGATTGACATGATCTCATGGTCTAAGTACTATGATTACTTCATACGATGATATAGCAATATAAACATAATGACTTTCATCATAATGTTATGCTTTGGATGAATGTTCATCACATCATTCCAATAATGTTGTGACCTCGTTATTAACAACATCCAATGTCTATGGTTAGGAAACCTTGATCATCTTGTTAATCAACGAGCTAGTTTATAAGAGAGGCATAACTAGGAACTTTGTATTTCTTTATTAAACACACATGTATTAACATTTCCGTATTAATACAATTATAGCATGCAAAATAAACATCTATCATATACTTGGAATACTTATAATAACAACTTTATTATTGCCTCTTAGGGCATATTCCCTTCAAGGAGAATATCTTAGTTATGAGTTTGTCACACACATGAGACAATGTGAATAGTTTCAAAACTCACTCCCGCCAGAACACCATAGTGTAATGGTGTATCTGAACGTTGTAATCAAACTTTATTAGATATGGTACGATCTATGATGTTCCTTACCGATTTGTCACTGTCATTTTGGGGTCATGCATTAGAGACAGCTGAATTCACTTTAAATAGGGCACCATCAAAATCCGTTGAAACGACACCATATGAATTATGGTTTGGTAGAAAACCTAAGCTGTCATTTCTAAAAGTTTGGGGTTGCGATGCTTATGTGAAGAAACTTTAGCCTGATAAGGTCGAACCAAAAGTGAAAAAATGTGTCTTCATAGGATACCCAAAGGAAAAAATTGGGTACACCTTCTATCACCGATCCGAGTGAAAAAAAATTGCTTCCAAGAATGGATCCTTTCTATTAGAAGAGTTTCTCTCGAAAGGTGTTAGTAGTAGGAAGGTAGAATTCGATGAGTTTATTGAGCCTTCTCTTCGTAAAGTGGCGAGTAGTGCAGCACTGGAATCTGTTCTAGTGTTGACTCCACCAATGGAAGAAGGAAATGATGATGAGGATCCTCCTGCTCATGAAACTCCGATAGAGAGTACTACCTAACCTTGCAGGTCAGGCATGATCCATATAACTCTTGAACTATATGGTGATCTAGTCCTAAATTTTATGATAGATGGAAGTGATGACCCTGCGACATATGATGAAGAGATGATGAGCCTAGGTTCCGACAAATGGCTTGAAGACATGCAATTCAGAATGGAATCCATGTATGAAAACCAAGTTTGGACTTTGGTGGACTTACCTCGCCACCGAAATGCCGTTGAGAATAAATGGATTTTCAAAAAGAAAACGGAAGCTAACGGTAATGTGACCGTCTATAAAGCACGACTTGTCGCGAAGGGGTTCACACAAATTCAAGGAGTTGACTATGATGGGACTTTCTCACCAGTAGAGATGATAAAGTCTGTTTGGATTATGTTAGCAATTACTGCATTTTTCGATTATGAAATCTGGCAGATGGATGTCAAGATAGTGTTCCTAAATGGAAACATTGAGGAAGAGTTGTATATGATGCAACCTAAAGGTTTTGTCGATCCTAAGGATGCTAACAAGGTATGCAAACTTCAGCGATCCATTTATGTACTGAAGCAAGCATCCCGAAGTTGGAATCTACAATTTGATGAAGTAATCAAAGGTTTTGGATTTGTCCAAACCGTCGGAAAAGGTTGTATTTACAAAAAGTGAGTGGAAGCTCTGTAGCATTTCTAATATTATATGTGGATGACATATTGTTGATTGGAAATGATATAGAACTTTTGAAAAACGTAAAGGATTACTTAAATAGTAAGTTTTCAATGAAAGATCTTGGTGAAGCTGCATACATATTAGGCATCAAGATCAATAGATATAGATCAAGAAGCTTAATAGGATTGTCACATAGTACATACCTTGACTAGATTTTGAAGAAGTTCAAAATGGACAGAAGTAAGAAGGGGTTCTTACCTATGTTACAAGGTACTATTTTGAGTAAGACTCAAAGTACAATTACAACAATAGATAGAGAAATGATGGACCATGTCCCCTATGCCTCAGCCATAGGTTCTCTTTTGTATGCTATGATATTACAAGACTAGATGTGGCACATGATGTTAGTTTGACTAGTAGGTATCAATCTGATCTAGGTTTGGAACATTGGAAGGCAATTAAGAATGTCTTTAAGTAATTTATAAGAACTAAAGACATGTTTCTCGTATATGGCGGTGAAGAAGAGCTCGTCGGAAGGTGTTATGTCGATGCTAGCTTTGACACAGATCCGGATAACTCTAAGTCACAATCCGGATATGTGTTTTTGATGAATGGTGCAATTGTGAGTTGGAGGAGCTCCAAGCAACCAGTGATAGCGAGATCTACAATGGAGGCGAAATATATCTTTGTACAAAGTTATTTATGCATTCACCCCATTTAGGATCAAAACCTTTCATACGAAACATTTGTTGTAGGGAATACCATTTAACATTTCCATAAGCTTTTTACATTTGATTTTTAAAAGAACACCATCCATTTTCTTCCTATGAAGTTCATGAACAATTTCATATAGAATCGCCACACCTTCTATGATATGCCTACTGGGCATGAAATCCATTTGAGTCGGTCTAACAATAGTCTCAACAATATTAATTATGTGATTCATCGTTACCTAAGTGAAGATTAATTATGTGATTCGGTCTAAGAATATTAGGACAGAATCTCTAGGTTCCCTTGACCCTCTTATCCCCTCCCTGGACACTGCCAGCATGCACCGCCAGGCAAATACCTCACGTGTAGTGGGGCAGGGGGCTCTCCTTTCTGCAGCGCACTAATACCCAAGCGGGGAGCGCTATCTGAAAGGAATATGCCTAAGAGGCAATAATAAAGTGGTTATTATGTTATTCTAGGTTTATAATAGATGTTTATTTTTCATGCTATAATTGTGTTAATAGGAAATATTAATACATGTGTGATTTATAAATAGAAAAGGTTACTAGTAATGCCTCTCTTAATACTAGCTTGTTGATTAATAGATGATCAAAGGTTTCCTGATCATGAACATTGGATGTTGTTAAAAACATGGTCATATCATTGGATAATGATATGATGAAACAATCACCCATAGTAGATTTAGCAATATGATCAAGTCCTCAAGTTTATATTGCTATCACATTCGTATTAACTCAATGTCCTTAGACCATGAGATCACCTCAATCACTTTCACCGGAAAAGTACTTTCATTCCATCAAATGTCACACTGTGACAGGGTGATTATAAATGTGTCATTAGGTACTTGGAATGTGTTAGTTGAGGCTCGTGGATCAAGAGAGGGATTTTTCCATCCAGTTGACGGAGAGATATACTCAGGGCCCTCTCGGTGATATCACATTAACATAACTTGCAAGCAAGTGATTTGATCACTAGAATGTTATATCATGGGAACGAGAAAACGAGTACTTTTTAGGAACGAGATTAAACAAGGTATGGATGATACCAAGTGATCAGATATCGGACAAGTAAAATATCACGAGACAAAAGGAATTTGATTACAGCGAAAAAGGTTCAGATGATCATTGGATTTTCGTGGAGCTAGTGGGAGTCATTATGGATCTCCAGGTCCCACTAATGATTATTGATTAAAGAGAGTCTCGATCATGTCTAAATAGCTCTTGAAACCTTAGGGAACTTAAGGTTAGTTGATGCAATTGAGTGGATAGGGAACACAGGAGAAGATAATGGACATCGCAGGAATTTATTCTGTCAAATATGCCAAATAGTTTTGGGGTATCTAAACAAAGCAAGGGAAAAAATGTTAATGTGTTCACTAAATGAAGTGTTAGTACTCATTAAATGAAGTGTTCATTAAATTGAGTTGCATTAAAACCAAGAGAATTAAAGTTCTTTAATTGAAACAATGTGTGAGTGGAGTGTCCACCCACATGAATGAGAGGAGGGGGGAACCTCCTTGGCACCATCCAAGGGAGGGTCTTGCCCCTCCTCTCCCCTATAAAAGGAGGTGGATACCTCCTCCCTCTCACACACTTGCCCACTCATCGCATATGCCCTTTGGTTGGCATCTTCTCCCTCTTTCTAGCCTTGTCCATTGACATAACAAAAGGTTCTTAGGAAAACCCCTGCTCGAGATCTTCCCCTCCACCACCTCTACCATGTTGTAGTGTTGTTGGAGTTCCTGGGGATCCACTACTTCTGCTTCCCGGATGGAGTGAGGGTTCGGGAGTTGTCGGCACACCGTACATGTGACCGATTACAGAGGCGATGCCCTCTTGTGGCGCTGATCATTTGCACATCCTTGAGGACAGTAGTATATATCTACTTCAACCATGTTTTTTGCGGTAACATTATCCTGCTAATTGTCTTTGAGGGTGAGTCCATCTGAAACCGTTACATAGTATCACCTTGATTCGATATCGATAGTTGCAAACCCCACAAATTTTTTGTTTTCTATGCAACGAACCCCATCACTATCCCTGGCAGAAATATGACTTGGCGGAGTCTGAAAAGGCATGACATGGCGACAGCTGGCGGGAGGCCTTAGAGGCAGCCTCAAGAAGTTAGGGGTGATGGTAGGTGGTGAGGCTCATGGATGCAAAGGCTTGCAGGTGAAAGTGGTCCGACCTCTTCCCTATAGGATCCTGGACAGCGTCGGTGGTGTGGCACGTCGGTTGTGACTTCCTCAAGAGCTGGTGGTGCGGGTCGGACCGAAACAGGTCCAGGACGGACCGGGTGGAGATGGCCATTTTCAGCGGGGATGTTGCCCTTAGCCTAGTTCTGGGCCCATTTGAGCCTGATCTAGGCTGGCAGGCCCTGCTATCCATGTGGTCTTAGGGGTTTCCGACAGGTCTGGGAGCCCACCATCTTGTCCATGGCATGGCTGAGGTGGTGGATCCAAGCCATCGGGCCTAGATCCGCTGACTACTTGGCAACTCCATTTGGAATTTGTGAAGTTGACTTGAAGTGCTCGTTGTTTCGCACTGTCCATCGATCGTTTGGCTGGTCTGACCTTCCTCGTCAGTTCTGAAGGAATTTCTGTGGTTGTGCCTACCATGTTGCTTATTCGGTATCTTGGATGTCATGGCGGTTGAAAGGACATAGATGTCTCCTAGGGGGTGAATAGGTGGTTTAAAATTTTATGATATGGCCTTAACAAATGTGGCATACAACTAGCATTTATTTGTCAAGCACAAAATCTATATATACTATGGATCACCTATGTAGACCAAAAACATATGCTAAGCAAGACAAGCAACTATTTGATAGCAAGATAGTTTACTTCAAGAACGAAGGCTATCACAAAATAAAGCGCATAAGTAAATAGCTCTGGAATAGAAATACCCGAGGCACGTGGAGACGAAGATGTATTACCGAGTTCCTCCCATCAAGGAGTATGTCTCATTGGAGGGGTGTGGGTAATACCCAGTGCTACGAGAGGCCTCACCCTATTCTCATGTGAACCTTGCCACGAGAGGCCCGGTTCACTCTCCACTACCGGTATCCTTCAAGGCAGAAACCGAAGCCTTTTCAACAAGCTTGGGGCACACACATATACAACTGAATTATAGGATCCCAAGATCACCACAAATCTTCAAAACAACTATAGCATCTAGGGTTCCAAGAACCAAAGAGTAAAAAATATTCTCACATTTCACTCAACCAAATCCTCACCAAGAACTCAAACCGATGCACCAAATACAATGGCAAGAACACAATAAGTGCTCAAGTACTTCTCTCCCAAATTCCACAAAACCTACGAAAGTTAGTGAGGGAATAAGAGAGGAAGAACACAAGAGGAATACCAAAAAAGTCCTTAAGATCTAGATCCCAAGATGTTCCTCTCACTTAGAGGAGAGACGGATTGTTGGAGATGTAGATCTAGATATCCCCTTTGAAATCCCTAAAAAATTCAAGAAATATGGGAGGGACTGAGAGAAATTACAAGCTCTTAATGGTAGAAACAATGGATGAGAGAGAGAATGAAACCCCACAACCCAAGGGGGAAGAAGGGGGCCTTTTTATAATTCCCCCAATGAAATTGAAGTGGTTCGCAGCAAAAAAACAAATTTTTCCTACCACAGAACACACCTAATACCCAAGATCTATCTAGGAGTAATGTTGTAAACGAGGAGGTTTCGGTAACATACCCTTGTAGACCTAAAGCGGTTAACATTCTGAGGGGAACATGGATGATGTAGTCGTACTAGTAGCTGATGTCAAGGTCACATTTCTCCTAGCACATCACCTCCTGGTCCTTGCATGACAATTCGGGTGCCACTAGTGGCAGAACCCCAGTGGTTTCACACACATATGGTGTACGATGAAAATCTCCGGTTCTCTGATCCCTACCGAGAGTGTGGAAATAGATCATATGGCTAGAATCCCTGCAGAACAATAGCATGTTGCAGTGATGTCGTCTCTTGCATGTATAGTTCTTCTAGGAACCACTCCAACGCAACAATGACGAGAGAGAGAGAGAGAGATCTCTATCCCCATGTGTAGTTCAAAACTTTGGGAAACACACGTGAGGGAGAGAGATTGAAATGGGTATGCCCTACGGGTACCCAATATTGTCCTATCTGGTTTGGTCCAGCGGGAGCCCATGTGATGATCCGTACCTGATGACGAAGCCCAGGAAGGATTCTGGTGACCCAGGCCCATAAAGGATGTGGTTCCTTGGAGGAACAACTAGCTTTAGATAGAAAGTTGAAAGAGGAAACCCTAACCTGTAACTGACTCGAACTTATACTGAGACTAGGAATACCTATATAAAGGCTAGGAGGGCACGACAAGGAGGACCGACCTCAACCCTAGCATACACACCCACCAGATCTCATATGCGCACCACCTGGAACCTTCGGTTTCACCAATAATCAAGAGCAGACAAGCAAGAGTAGGTTTCTCCCTATGGGGGCCTGAACCTGCGTAAATCTCGTATACAACATTGCTTTTCTGTTAGCTGAACGCAATCTTGAGTGCACCCTCTTTCTCAAAACCCATGTCCATAACAATGGGCATTGATGAGATTAATCCTTGTTAATTGGCGCCGTCTGTGGGAATTGGAAGCGGTGATGTTGCGATTATGACGACTCCATCACTCGCTATCTTTGAATCCTCCGCGTCGGAGACCACCTCCTCTTCAGCACCATAGACTTCACGGTCCACTCGCCAACAACACACCTTGACTTTGGTTCCATAGTAGATGGAGTCGACATGTTGTTCGGGATCCTATGCTTCCAGGTCGGCTAGATCGGCATGCTTCGCCTCCTCGAGCGGGTGATGCCATTGGCGATCGCACTAGCCTTGTGGGACACCACCAATCAGCATGCTTAGCAAACTCGATGCACCTATGCCGATTTATAAATCGAATAGCAATAACAGTTGTGACTCTGATCTATATAATCTGCTGTCAGGCGAGGAGGCCTACGGCTCTAGGTCGGAGAGCTGCGGGAGCAACGATCTCCCCCACATCTACATGTCTGTCGTTGTCATCAACATCGATGACTAATAGCTGTGAGATTCAGTAGAAAAGAAAACTTGGTTTTCAATATGTGTTTCAGGTTATGAACATCAACATAAGGTTTCAACAACAAAAATACAATATTCAGGCAAAAACAAGCAAGTCTCTTTTTAGAAGCAATCAAGGAAGGCAAACAGAAGGTTTAACGACCAACTATATGGCGGGAATATTTTTCCGTCTGTATAGTTCTGGCCATATAGTTGCCATCGCCTTCGTCCTGTCAAAAGGAACAACTTTCATGAAGAAGGCAGGCGTGAAAACACAACACATCAGTCGTCGTTCCATCCAGAAGGGAGAAAGAAGAGATCTAGAGAAGAAGGGGAAGACGTTCTTCATATCGCTCCACGATCTTCGACCTCCTAGCCACCAATCCCCCATATCCATCACTTGTACTTGAGAGAGAGAGAGAGATCTTCACCTTGCAAGATTAGGGTTTGAGATTGTTTCTTCCTATCTTGAATTGTGTTGGATTGATTTTCTATTATTATTGTGGAACTCCACAGTAATATTGAGATGAACTCCTTTTATTTAATTATATCAATGATGCTTTCTTCTCTCATGTGTGAGTAAGTTCCCTTAGGCATGGGATATGTAAGGGATTGGTGAGATGTGATGTGCCTATATATTTTCCATTAGTTTGTCATTGATTTAATTACTATATTATGTGTGCTTGACTATCTGTGGGATACCTAATGTTTGGTTTCCAATTAAGGGCCTAGACAACATGATGCTTTGTTTTACATAGATAAGATCTTGTTCGCTAGTAGACCAACGACCCCCGAGTGACACGGGTATATCAATGGGAAACTAGTTTGACTCGAGGATCACGAGGAACCACTGTATTTATTGCATTAGTCTGATCCAAGGCGCCTAGTTTCTAAGAAACCTGACGGATCTTAATTGCCTAGTGACTGACCATGGTTTTGGTAACAGACTAGTAGGCTTATTTAAGTTGGGATGAAATCTACCAAGAGGAGTTCCGGCTAATTATGGGATGCTCGCCTACACACATACTTATAAGATTATAATTGTTACACTTATCACTCATCCACCTAGCATAGTCACTATCACCATGAACCGTATCTCCCCGCGCATGCATTGTCATCTACAAAAAACAATAAACAATCGAACCATTCTTTACTTTTATGCTTTTTATTTCTGAAGTTTATGTTTTAGTTTTATTTAAATACATTAAGTTTAATCCAAATTTTGTTCTTATTTCAACACTTGCAGTCAATACACTTGAAGACCTGTGACAAATTTGAGTGTAACAGAGACTTCATTTCTAAACACTTACCTTTGGGCTCCCTATGGGATTGATATCTTAACATCAAGCTATTTTCTGGCACCATTTTTTGGGGAGCTAAGCGCTAAGTGTTTGTCTCTTGAAATTTCAGGTGTTACTACTACCAAATGGTCTCCCTAGGAGACAGAGGGTATACACGCTCTGGTAGGACCTATCTACCAGATTATTTTGAGAACGTGCCTGCTCAAAGGCACAAAGAAATTATTAAATAACTTTTGAGATCAAATAAGGTTGAAGTTGAAAACCTAAGTGATTCATGGAAATCATGTCCATTCATAGGACAACTTCCAAAAAACCTGAGAAAACTCTCAGAGAATATAGTGCTCCAAATCCTGCTTATCTTAAACAACCAATAGAATTTCCTAATCCTGGAGTTAGAGAATATCAATTTGATGGTGTGATTATTAAAATTTTGCTGGAAAAAGCTTTCAGTGGGAGGGAAGATGAAGACCCGTTGATGTGATAACATCAATTGGACCAAAAGGTTTGCCTAGAGATTTCTCCCGTCTAAAATTATTCCGTTGGCCTCTTAAAGGTAAGGCTGTAGACTGGTTATATTCTCTCCCTCGTCACTATATTAAATGCTGGGAAAATTATATTGTCAAATTCATAAACAAATTTCATACTTTTAAAAAAGTAACTAGAATTAGAAAGAATATAGGCAACTTTAGTCAGAACGTGGGTGAAAATTACCCACAAGCTTGGGATAGATTTTTTTGAATAATCAATAGTATTCCTAATCATGGCTATTCTGAATCAACTGTTGCCACTTATTTTACAACGGTCTTAATACTCAATGCATAGAGTTGCTTGACTTATCAGCAGGAGGATCAATAAATACTTTAACTTCTAAAGCTTGTTTGGAATTGATGTCCACTAGGGCTAAGAATGATTCTCTTTATAATCCTAATTTTCGTACGAAGCTGGAAAAAGGGATACTTCATATAACCCCAGATATTATTCCTAAAGCACGCATGTCACATCCCAAAATTTTCCAAATCTTGTAATGTGAAAAATAAATGAATAAAATAAAACTTTGTTGATTTTCAGGGTGAGAAGAAACTTTTTGATTCCAATTAGAAACCTTCAAACTTTTTTGATCAAACAAATCCTAAAGGTATTTGAAAAGTTAAACAATTAATAAAGAAAATATTTTGAATAAGTGGAATTACTATTTTTGGATCTTTTAATAAAAGATTTGGTTTTCAAAAGAAAAGGTAGATTTATATATAAGGATTATTTATAAAGCCAAATTAAACCTTGGCCAATATTTTGAAATAAAATGTTTTGTTTTGATTAAAAATAGTAAAGGTTTATTTAAATAAAATAATAAGGATTTAATATCCAATTTTATTTAAGTAAAGGCTTTTCCCATTTTAAATAAACACTAAAACTTATTTATTTATTTTAAATAAGTTTTCCAAGTATTTTATATTCTCAAATAAAACCTACTGAAGTGTTTTGGTTTTATTTTAGATTTAAAAATAAAGTTTTTAATAAAACAAATCCTATTTGATTTAATAATTAAGGTCCATTTTATTTAATTATTAATGGATCCTAAAATAAAATGTTATTTTATTTTAAACAAGTTTTCCAAGTATCTTATATTTTCAAATAAAACCTACTGATTTGGTTTTGATAATATTTGGATTTCAAATGGAGATTTTATTAAATAAATCAAAACCTATTTGAATTAATAAATGAAGGTCTATTTTATTTAATTATTAAATGGATCCTAAAAAGATTAAAAATATTATTTTATTTTGGGACTTTGGTTTATATTTTAAAACAGAACCAAAACTCATTAGAAGTGTGGTGAATGTTTGAATTGTTTGAATGTTTGAATTGTTGATTGAAATTCAAAACAGAAATTGATTTGGAAAAAGAAAAAATTCAGAACTGGAAAAAAATTTATGAATCTGGTCGACCCAACCCAGCAGCCCAGTCTAGGCCCAACTCCGGCCCACCAACACCACCCAATAAACGCTTTTCTACGCAGATCTCGCACCAAGCTGACCGGTGGACCCTCCCCCTCTCTCCCTTTCTCGCTGACAAGCATGCCCCACCCCTCCAGCTCATCTTCTTCCTCCCCGCGACCACCGCGTCGACCGTTCCTCGCCGTTTACTGCCGCGTTTAATCTCCTTGAATTCGCGTTGATGGATGGTTTAAACCCGCCAGTGACCACGCCTGATTAAACGCCAGCATTCCCTCTATATTTCCCCTCTCTCGCCCGACCCTCTCTGCCTCAGGGCTGTTCCAATTCGGAGCCACACCATCTCTGACTCCGACGAGCTCCGCGGGAAAATCCAGCCACACCTCGCCGCCCTTCAACTCCCTCTGCACGCGAGCTTGTTCTACATCGCCTGGCATACCTCCCAGCGTCAACTGCTTGGCCGTGACCACTATATACGCTCGGCTTCATCAACATCTGAGCACCACCGATGACGCGCCTACTCCAACGATCTCCCCTGGTAAGCTAGACCACCCCGAGACTTCTCGATCATGCTCGCGTGTACACCAAACCCTCCCGCATTTAACCATGTACTTATTTTGCTTCGGCACGAATCGCAGCCTCGCCCCCAACGTCGACCAGAGCGTGCCCGACGCCGATCGAACTCCGGCGAGCAATCCTGCTAGAACTAGAGCACCCCTCGACGAGATACCGCCATCTTGAGCTTCCCCACGATAATGCGAACGCGGTGAGAATCTTCCCATCCTCCCTCGCTTCCTGCTTCGCCAGCGCCGCCACCATCTGACCGCACCGCCGCTCGCCGTTGACCTTGCGCCGCCATTTAGTGACAAGCAGACGATAGCCGTCCGATCTCGATCTAGTGGATAGGATAGAATCACTTAAAGAGAAGGGGTACGCAACCTATGCCGCACGATCTGACTTGATCCAACGCGCCAGAGTAGACGATCCGAGCGAAGCGGTACCGACGAATAGGAATGGGACGCGTGTCACCAGTTCTGTTTAAAACAAAATTTGAATCTGATTTAGATGCAGATTTGAAACCCTTGTAACTTTTGATCCACACGTCCAAAAATTACAAATTTTATATCAATGGAATCAGTGGAACAAGCCCTAGCCAACCATGCCATTTGTTTAGTAAAAAGCTTTTGGAAAAATGTTTGTTTTTGTAGAAACATTTGTATGCTTGTTTAGATTATAAAAATTGTTCCAAAATGTTTTTTGGGATAAAATCTTTGGAAATTGGATTGATTTGAACCTACTGACCATAGGAAACACTTTGTGGATTCAAAAATGTATTTGGTGAAACAAAAGAATGATTCTTTGATTTAAAACCATTTCTAGACAAATAAAAATAAAGTTTATTTATTAAAAATGGTTTTGGAAGAAAACTTTTGGGAAATGTTTTGTTTTAAACTCTCTGACCCCAAACACCAAGTTTTATGGTTTGAAAATATATTTTGTGAACCCCATAGATTAATGCCTTAGTAAAAATATTTCTACACCACATAAAATGATACTTTGTTTTGAAAAAGGTTTAGGAAGTGAAATCCCTTGCAAATGACTTTTGCCACTTTACAAAATGACCAATAGGTGTTATCAAATGTTTATGACCCATTAGGAACCACTTTTTCAAATAAAAAAGCTTGGCATTCTTGCATGCATTACTTTGACTTTATCATTTTATGTGTTGTTTTGCTTGATAGGTAGATTGAGATTGTGCCTTGCTTGATTGAATTGTAGTGATTTGAAGAGTGTGATTGTTGCAAGGACAAGGAGTGAACTTATACCCTCTACCAAAAAGGCAAGTGATGCTTCATACTTTTTGTCCCATTACTTTCACTATGCATTAGTGATTTTTTTCTAAGTAAAACTTGCATCGAAATTTTGCTAAGTATAAACCTTGCTATAGAAAAACCTAGTAGATGAAACCTTAGTAGAAACTTTCCTAAGTTAAGATTCCTACTACTATCAAGCTTAGCTTAGCTAATAGAAAACAAGGGTGGAATATACATTCATACTATGGAAAATTTCTAAGTTTGAAGACTTATGTTTTTCTTAATAAAACAACTAAGTCAATGAATCACCTGGGTGGAATGGGACTTGAATGGTGGTTTTTGGTTGAGTGGTTCACAAGGCCCATGTCTATGGTTGACCTTGTGTATCTCACTTGTGGATGGCCACCCAGGAACAAAGAGATTTGAGATGTCAAATGTTGAGAAGCTTCAAGTGCAGCCACTTGGCATTATGGGCACTGCCTGGATCATATAGGTTGCAAGAAATTAGCCATATGGACAGTTGGTGGTAGAGTTTGATAGGTTGGAACGCGTCCATTTTGGTCTAAGGGAAGGCTTCTGAAAGATCTTGTCTTGGGAAACCAAGTCTTGTGGGGAAAGTGCACCACCTCTGCAGAGTGTAAAATCTAAGTACTTAGCCATGTCCCTGGTAAAGGACAATTTGAGCATCAAGACATGGAAGCAATCAAGAATCTCATCATTCAAATTTCAAAGTTAAAAACTTGTGTTTGAACAAGGGTTTAAGAATCTTCAATCTTTGATTGGGAGATGCCTTGCAAAAGATTATTTTGTCAAGCAAAAACTTAGTGTTTTCAAATGATAAGGAAAATATATTTTGAGCAATGCAAGCCTAAGCTCCACTTAGCCAAATTCATATAGATGATAGACTCCACTATACTACCATAGTATCACTTGCCAATACAATTCAAATGTATTGACCCTTGTGGTTGTAACTTGTTATGTTGCAGGTTTGATTGATTTAGTGAAGTTTAAGTGATTAGGATTACAAAGTCTACAACCAACATGTCTGCATGTGGCACTTTGAAGATGAAGGACCCCATGCTTATAGTTATTCCGCTGCAATGTAATGTAATAGCCATATGAGCTATGTAAGATGTAATAAAATTATGTTATTCCTGGTTATAAAGTTATATTATGACCTTTGTTTCTTGATATTACATCTTAACTGTGGATGCTAGCTAATGATCCAGGGACTAGCATTGTAAACATAGGGGACTCTACCTTATTCAAAGGTTGGGACCCTTACAGATGGTATCAGATCATTGTGTTGCCTGTAGGATTTGTAACCCTAGGATTGGACAAACCCACCTAGAAAAATAGGAGTTGTATTTGTTCCAAAACTTATTTACAAAACAATCGTGTAAACTCTTTCCTCAACCATTTTGGTTTGATTCTACATCTCATCTATTTCAAACTTGATGGAAAAACCTACCCCATGGCCAAAGACTTCACCATGTGCAAAGGACTCCATCAACTCTAATGAATTCAACATCTTCAACTCTAATGACTTCAACATCTTCAGCATATTCACCAAGGACTTCAACCAAGGTTGTCACTAAGGAACAAGTGAGACAAGGAAATCTTGCTCAAGATGTGGAGACTAAGGAAATGCAAAATAAGAAGGAGCCATCATCAGCTTTGAAGTTTTGTGACCAAGAGTTTTCTCAAGGAAACCATGATCTCATGCAAAAAGAATCAACCAAGAAGGATGGAAAGATCACAAGTGAACCATATAGATGGACCACCATATTATAGATAAGTCAAACACACCAACTTATGTGGTGTAACAAAATATTTTTGGTTGCCTAAAAATATGCTTGAAATTTTTTGATTGAGTGGAATGTTTGTTTGTGATTGCTTGCACATTGCTTGAATGAATTGTGATTTGTGTGAATACAATTATTCCCTTAGAAATATTTTTGCCTATCCTAAATCTCAATCCAACCCACACAGATGACTTCTCCAAGAAACTCCAACATCAAGGTTGATAACAACAACAACAATCAAGAGGACAACATGAGAGAACTTATAGCAACCCAAAACCAGTTGAGCCAAGAGACAACTCAGCTTTTAGCCAACAACAATGGACTAGACCCAGCCATACAAAGGATTTTGAAACTTCAATCCCAATTGATGCAAGGATTGGTTACTCAAATGATCAACATGGGAGAAAACTTTTCCCAAAGAGCTAAGGACAACAAGGATGACAAATATGTTATTCTAGAAGGAACCCAAGCTAAAAATACTTGTGGAGACAAGGATCATGCATCCAAGGAGCATGAAGATCAATGCCCCAAGAAGAGAGAAAGATTTCCCACCTTTGAGGAGCATGAACTAGAAGAACTCCTAGCTTTGGAGAGACCCAAGAAGAAGAAGAAATGCCCCAACCCTAACAAGAAGGATATTACTCAAGTGCAATGTTACAATTGCAAAGAGATGGGACATTATGCCAGTGAATGCCCAGAAAAGAAGAAGAACCAAGGAAATAAACAAGAAGAATTGTTACCCAAGGAAAAGAAAGATATTAGCCAAGTGTGGTGCAACAACTGCAAAGAGCAAGGACATTATGCAAGCAACTGTCCAGAAAAGATGAAACACAAGATAAACAAGCCTATGAGGGATCTCAGCCTTGTCACATGTTTCAAATGCAAGGAACTAGGCCACTATGCAAACTTCTATCCAGGAAAGTTACATCAAGATCCCAAGCAAGCTAAGATGTAATTTAGTTGGAAAATTTTTAAGGGTGGTAGTACCCTAGATGCTTTTGAGCCAATTTGTAACCCTAGCCTCCCAAATCTCGGGACGAGATTTATTTTAAGGGTGGTAGCCTGTCACATCCCAAGATTTTCCAAATCTTGTAATGTGAAAAATAAATGAATAAAATAAAACTTTGTTGATTTTCAGGGTGAGAAGAAACTTTTTGATTCCAATTAGAAACCTTCAAACCTTTTTGATAAAACAAATCCTAAAGGGATTTGAAAAGTTAAACAATTAATAAAGAAAATATTTTGAATAAGTGGAATTACTATTTTTGGATCTTTTAATAAAAGATTTGGTTTTCAAAAGAAAAGGTAGATTTATAAATAAGGATTATTTATAAAGCCAAATTAAACCTTGGCAAATATTTTGAAATAAAATGTTTTGTTTTGATTAAAAATAGTAAAGGTTTATTTAAATAAAATAATCAGGATTTAATATCCAATTTTATTTAAGTAAAGGTTTTTCCCATTTTAAATAAACACTAAAACTTATTTATTTATTTTAAATAAGTTTTCCAAGTATTTTATATTCTCAAATAAAACCTACTGAAGTGTTTTGGTTTTATTTTAGATTTCAAAATAAATTTTTTAATAAAACAAATCCTATTTGATTTAATAATTAAGGTCCATTTTATTTAATTATTAATGGATCCTAAAATAAAATGTTATTTTATTTTAAACAAGTTTTCCAAGTATCTTATATTTTCAAATAAAACCTATTGATTTGGTTTTGATAATATTTGGATTTCAAATGGAGATTTTATTAAATAAATCAAAACCTATTTGAATTAATAAATCAAGGTCTATTTTATTTAATTATTAAATGGATCCTAAAAAGATTAAAAATATTATTTTATTTTGGGACTTTGGTTTACAAGTGTGGTGAATGTTTGAATTGTTTGAATGTTTGAATTGTTGATTGAAATTCAAAACAGAAATTGATTTGGAAAAAGAAAAAGATTCAGAACTGGAAAAAAATTTATGAATCTGGTCGACCCAACCCAGCAGCCCAGTCTAGGCCCAACTCCAGCCCACCAACACCACCCAGCGAAACGTTTTCTACACGCAGTCTCGCACCCGCACAGAAGCTGACCGGTGGACCCTCCCCCTCTCTCCCTTTCTCGCTGACAAGCATGCCCCACCCCTCCAGCTCATCTTCTTCCTCCCCGCGACCACCGCGTCGACCGTTCCTCGCCGTTTACTGCCGCGTTTAATCTCCTTGAATTAGCGTTGATGGATGGTTTAAACCAGCCAGTGACCACGCCTGATTAAACACCAGCATTCCCTCTATCTTTCCCCTCTCTCGCCCGAGCCTCTCTACCTCATGGCTGTTCCAATTCGGAGCCACACCATCTCTGACTCCGGCGAGCTCCGCGGGAAAATCCGGCCACACCTCGCCGCCCTTTAACTCCCTCTGCACGCGATCTTGTTATACATCGCCTGGCGTACCTCCCAGCGTCAACTTCTTGGCCGCGACCACTCTATACGCTCGGCTTCGTCAACATCTGAGCACCACCGACGACGCGCCTACTCCGACGACCTCCCCCTGGTAAGCTAGACCACCCCGAGCCTTCTCGATCATGCTCGCGTGTACACCACACCCTCCCGTGTTTAACCATGTACTTATTTTTCTTCGGCACGAATCGCAGCCTCGCCCCCAACGTCGACCAGAGCGTGTCCGACGCCGAGCGAACTCCGGCGAGAAATCCTGCTAGAACCAGAGGACCCCTCGACGAGATACCGCCATGTTGAGCTTCCCCACGATACTGCGAACGCGGTGAGCATCTTCCCATCCTCCCTCGCTTCCTGCTTCACCAGCGCCGCCACCATCTGACCGCATCGCCGCTCGCCGTTGACCTTGCGCCGCCAGTTAGTGACAAGCGGAGGATAGCCGTCCGATCTCGATCTAGTGGATAGGATAGAATCACTTAAAGCGAAGGGGTACGCAACCTGTGCCGCACGATCTGAATTGATCCAACGCGCCAGAGTTGCTGATCCGAGCGAAGCGGTACTGACGAATAGGAATGGGACGCGTGTCACCAGTTCTGTTTAAAACAAAATTTGAATCTGAATCAGATGCAGATTTGAAACCCTTGTAACTTTTTATCCACACGTCCAAAAATTACAAATTTTATATCAATGGAATCAGTGGAACAAGCCCTAGCTAACCATGCCATTTGTTTAGTAAAAAGCTTCTGGAAAAATGTTTGTTTTTGCAGAAACATTTGTATGCTTGTTTAGATTATAAAAATTGTTCCAAAATGTTTTTGGGGATAAAATATTTGGCAATTGGATTGATTTGAACCTACTGACCATAGGAAACACTATGTGGATTCAAAAATGTATTTGGTGAAACAAAAGAATGATTCTTTGATTTAAAACCATTTCTAGACAAATAAAAATAAAGTTTATTTATTAAAAATGGTTTTGGAAGAAAACTTTTGGGAAATGTTTTGTTTTAAACTCTCTGACCCCAAACACCAAGTTTTATGGTTTGAAAATGTATTATGTGAACCCCATAGATTAATGCCTTAGTAAAAATATTTCTACACCACATAAAATGATACTTTGTTTTGAAAAAGGTTTAGGAAGTGAAATCCCTTGCAAATGACTTTTGCCACTTTACAAAATGAACAATAGGTGTTATCAAATGTTTATGACCCATTAGGAACCACTTTTTAAAATAAAACAAAGCTTGGCATGCTTGCATGCATTACTTTGCCTTTATCATTTTATGTGTTGTTTTGCTTGATTGGTAGATTGAGATTGTGCCTTGCTTGATTGAATTGTAGTGATTTGAAGAGTGTGATTGTTGCAAGGACAAGGAGTGAACTTATACCCTCTACCAAAAAGGCAAGTGATGCTTCATACTTTTTGTCCCATTACTTTCACTATGCAATATTGATTTTTTTCTAAGTAAAACTTGCATGGAAATTTTGCTAAGTATAAACCTTGCTATAGAAAAACCTAGTAGATGAAACCTTAGTAGAAACTTTCCTAAGTTAAGATTCCTACTACTATCAAGCTTAGCTTAGCTAATAGAAAACAAGGGTGGAATATACATTCATACTATGGAAAATTTCTAAGTCTGAAGACTTATGTTTTTCTTAATAAAACAACTAAGTCAATGAATCACCTGGGTGGAATGGGACTTGAATGGTGGTTTTTGGTTGAGTGGTTCACAAGGCCCATGTCTATGGTTGACCTTGTGTATCTCACTTGTGGATGGCCACCCAGGAACAAAGAGATTTGAGATGTCAAATGTTGAGAAGCTTCAAGTGCAGCCACTTGGCATTATGGGCTCTGCCTGGATCATATAGGTTGCAAGAACTTAGCCATATGGACAGTTGGTGGTAGAGTTTGATAGGTTGGAACGCGTCCATTTTGGTCTAAGGGAAGGCTTCTGAAAGATCTTGTCTTGGGAAACCAAGTCTTGTGGGGAAAGTGCACCACCTCTGCAGAGTGTAAAATCTAAGTACTTAGCCATGTCCCTGGTAAAGGACAATTTGAGCATCAAGACATGGAAGCAATCAAGAATCTCATCATTCAAATTTCAAAGTTAAAAACTTGTGTTTGAACAAGGGTTTAAGGATCTTCAATCTTTGATTGGGAGATGCCTTGCAAAAGATTATTTTGTCAAGCAAAAACTTAGTGTTTTCAAATGATAAGGAAAATCTATTTTGAGCAACGCAAGCCTAAGATCCACTTAGCCAAATTCATATAGATGATAGACTCCACTATACTACCATAGTATCACTTGCCAATACAATTCAAATGTATTGACCCTTGTGGCTGTAACTTGTTATGTTGCAGGTTTGATTGATTTAGTGAAGTTTAAGTGATTAGGATTACAAAGTCTACAACCAACATGTCTGCCTGTGGCACTTTGAAGATGAAGTACCCCATGCTTATAGTTATTCCGCTGCAAAGTAATGTAATAGCCATATGAGCTATGTAAGATGTAATAAAATTATGTTATTCCTGGTTATAAAGTTATATTATGACCTTTGTTTCTTGATATTACATCTTAACTGTGGATGCTAGCTATTGATCCAGGGACTAGCATTGTAAACACAGGGGACTCTACCTTATTTAAAGGTTGGGACCCTTACAACGCAAAACAATGAAACAAAAAGGTAATCCTTCTGAACGTGTTAAAGGAAATAATGTAGATCTGCTACATATTTTTACTAAAGAAGATGAAACTAGGAAATTTTTTCAAGAATTAAAACATCGTCATGCCAAATCTCATAATAACCTGCATAAGCAATTTCAAAGACATAAGCATATTTTGGCAGAACTCACGGAAAATTATGATGAGATTGGCCAAGAAATAAAATTATTTAACATGTACCTTAGTATGATTGAAACCCAATGTGAACAAATAGCATCTGATTATCAAATTTTTATTCAAGATGATATAAATATTCCTATTTCTACTAATGTTGTTACAAGGAGAGGTGCACTTGTTACAGGACCATTAGGATCACCGGAATATGAAGCTAAAAAAGATCGAAGGGAAAAAACCTTGCTCAAATCAAGCCAAGAAGATGACACACTGGTGGATCCCCAAGATGAAACTGCTCAAGAAAAACAAGTCCAAACCTTGGAGGAGCAAAATGATGCACATGATGACCGTTATGACTCTGATACAGAGACAGTTAATCCAAGAGAAGAAAAAGAGATAAGCAATGAAGATGAAGTTGTTGTAGTAGAGAACAAGAAAAGCGATAAGCAGCAACAGAAGAAAACAACTAAAGAGCCTAATCCCCCACAAAAGGTAAAAGACAAGAATAAGAAAGGTGAGCAAAAACTTCCATATCCAGATCGCAAAAAGAAAGCACCGGATCAGGTAATATATGACTCATTCAAAAAGGCATTTGGTGATCTTTGTTTAGAAATTCCATTTGCGGATGCACTAAAAGTTCCTACCTATTCTAAATTTCTCCATGATATTCTTCATAGAAAGAAATATATAACTGAAACTTTTGCGATGGTGAATAGCTATCCTGCTAATGGGAAGTTATTGTCAAAATCGGGAAATCCCGGAATACCATATTTTTCATGCTTAATTGGCAAAACTGATATTCACAATGCCTTGTGTGATTTAGATGTAGGAGTTAGTGTAATGCCATATTCCCTCTATAAAAGGTTAGGATTGGGGGAGTATTCCCCTACTTCTATCACTTTACATATGGCTGAAAAAAGCCACTAAACAACCCATTGGTATGATTGAGGAGGTTCTACTTAGAATAGATGAGCATGTTATTCCCACTGATTTTGTTATTCTTGAAATGCCAGAGGATGAAAAGTTATCCATAATACTTGGAAGATCTTTTCTAAGTACTGCAGGAGGTTCAATTGAATGTGTTGAGGGAAAAATAATCTTTAATGTTTATGATGCTGAAATCATCCGATATTTTCCAAAGAAGCTATAAATAGGAGAAAGGTATATTCAAATGGAAAAGCGAGTTCAAGTGGTAAGTTCCCTTGATAAGGGGAAACCCTAGGTAAGAACTCGAGAACAAAGAGAAGGTTGAAAAATTCGACCATTCTTGATAAAATGTTTAATGGGAGTCAACCCATCACATTAATAAAAGAGTTGAAGAATAAAACGTTCATCGCATTCCTACAAATTTTTCACAGAATCCTTGTGGAAGCACGCCCGTAAAGATGCAACTGTCAAAAGTTAGTAGAAATATCAATGAAAAAGTGTAGATTAAGTGTAAAAATTAAGTTTGAGTTTTATCTGCAAAAAATAGCCTAAACATATTGTTCAAATTAAAAAGTGAATCTCTGAAAATTTGGGCGAAAAAGCATGCTCCAGTAGGTTTAACGACCAACTATACGGCGGGAATATTTTTTTCCAGCCGTATAGTTGCGGCCGTATAGATATCGACCCATTTCTCACAAATTGTATCTCGGTACACAGAAGGTTTAATGACCAACTATACGGCGGGACCTTTTTGGTCCGTCCATATAGTTGCGCCCATATAGTTGGGATCTGGCGAAAAGAAACCCTAATTCTCGATGCCTCCGCAACTATACGGCGGGAACTACATATCCCGTTGTATAGTTCGTGCCACCACATTAACGAGCCGGCAGGCTAGGGTTCTTCCTACTCCTCACTTTTTCTCTCATATGCTCTCTCCAAACTCCTCAAACCCACCTAGAATTCTTGATTCTTCGTGGATTTCATTCATTTGAGTTGGGGAATCAATAGATCGGTATGTTTATGTCCCTATCCATGCTTTATTTTCAGAATTCCATGGTTGAAATCCTCATGTTGATCTAGTGGATGAACTCAAGATTGTTTGATTTTCCCTTTTGATTTCTCACGTTAGGATTCAATTTCTCCATGTAGAATTGTTTGTACATCATGTAGAAACTATATGCCTAAGGTTTTATGTTGAAATATTTTAGTACATCAAGATGAACAAGCTTGGTAGCATTTTTCGTAAGATAAAGCTCCAATGTGGTGAGCTCGTGCTGAGCTCGACAACAAGTACGCCATGCTTTTATCAAGGAGGGTGATTCCCACACGTTTGGTCGATGATGCTTTTCTCACCGCGATAGGGTTGCGAGCGGATTTCGACCACATGTGTGCAAGTGTAGGGCTATCACTCCTAGCCTACGCAAGCAACTACACCGACACTGAGCTCAACTTTGAGTTCCTTACCTCCTTCTATGATGACTATGATGACCCACAAGTATAGGGGATCGCTACAGTCTTTAAGGGTAGTATTGCCCAATTTATTGATTCGACACAAGGGGAGACACGGAATACTTATAAGCCTTAACAACTGAGTTGTCAATTCAGCTGCACCTGTAAATAGTCTCGCTCACACTAGTTTATCAGTGGGAACAGTTTTGCAGTAGCAATAGCAAAGTAACAGCAACAGTAGAACAAGATCAGCGGTAACAGTAGTAGCAAACAATAGGATATGAATGCGGTAGGCATAGGTATGGATGGACGGGCGTTGCATGGACAATACTAAACATGTAACTTCAAGATCTAGGCAATTTGCAGATAAATAAGATAAAGCATCCAAGTACTAAACAATCATAGGCATGTGTTCCATATATAGTCATACGTGCTCGCAATGAGAACTTGCACAACATCTTTTGTCCTGCCAGCCCGTTGCAGCAGGGCCTCAAGGGAATCTACTGGCAATTAAGGTTCTCCTTTTAATAGAGCACCGGAGTAAAGCATTAACACTCCGTAAACACATGTGATCCTCACATCACAGCATCCCCTCCGGCTATCCTAATTTCTGTGACTTCGGGGCCTTGGGATCCGGACAATGATATGTGTACACAACTTGCAGAAAATATCACAAACAATACTATCATCATGAATCAATAATAAGTTCAGATCTGAGATCATGGCACTCGGGACCTAGTGACAAGAATTAAGCACAACAAGTTGCAACAAAGTCAAATATCACTAATAGAGATACTAGGCCTCATGCCCTAACAATCTTATTCGATTACATGATAGAACTCATCCAATCCCTACCATCCCCATAGCCTATAGCGGGGGATTACTCACTCATGGATGAGGGAAACATGGATGGTTGATGGAGAGGCGTTGTTGATGATGATGGTGATGATCCTCTCCAAATTCCCCATCCCGGCAGGGTGCCAGAATGGAGTTTCTGGTTCCGAATCGCGGTTTCTGGTGGTGGCGGCGCAGCAGAACTCTTTCTAGAAAAACATCGAACCCCCCTGAGTTTTTAGCTCAGAAGGAAACTTATAGGCAAAGAGGGAGGCCGAGGGAGGCGGGCCACCCCTCCAGCGCGGCCAGGCTCGCCTGACGACGGGGTGTGGCCCCCTAGTGCCCCCACTCCGTCTCGTATTCTGGCTCTGTGAATCTTCTGGTGAAATAGGATTTTTGGCATATTTTCCGGGATTTTTCCTGATAGTTGATTTTCTGCACAAAAACTAGACACCAAGGTAATTCTGCTGATAACAACGTCAGTTTGTGTTAGTTGTTTCCAAATCACACAAGTTTAGAGGAGAAACTATAGCAAAAGTGTTCGGGAAAGTAGATACGTTTTGGACATATCAACTCCCCCAAGCTTAATGTATTGCTTGTCCTCCAGCAATTTAGTTGAAAACTAAGTGCGATAAAAGAACTTTCACGAACACATTTGCTTCATATGATGTAAATATTCTCAGCACATAAGTAGATACTTAGACAATTCATAATAGAGTATGCAACTAAGTCTACTTAATAGTCATTGCAAGCTAAGAAGAGATTCCAACTCAATAAAAATAAATAGCATGAAACATAAACATAAGCAACATTGCAATGCTCATAAGAAGGTATTATAGAGTGGTATGTCGCTTGAATTTGATGGTGGAGCAAAACATGAATGCCAGGCACCTCTAAATTTCAAGTGAAGACTATAAGTAAAGATATCAGAGGTACAAGCATCAAAGTCATGACATAATTAACCATGTTTTGAAACAAGCACATTACACTAAGAATGACAACTATGCTCTTAAGAAGGTTCTCATAGAATAGGTGGTGACTCAACAAGGAAGTGAAAAGGTTTTCAAAAGTTTGAAAGGCTTCCAAATGCTGAAAGTATGGTACTCATTAGCTTTGAGCTCTCATTGCCCCTATCATAGGCATCTTTAGATGGTTAATGGTGAAAGTAAGGTCCAATATGAGTTATATGCTTGACAGACCATAAATTGAAAATCTCATGTCCCTTGAATACGAGGGCCGCTCCTCATGCTACTCAACTTTAGTTACCGGCAAGTTCTTGTCATAGTAAATACATGCGTATCATAGAGAACCACCAATGGGGTACCCCTTGCATATGATACAGGAGCTATCCCATAATCAAAATGACAAGGCAAGCAGACAATGAGAATCTTAGTGATCTTTTTATTTGCTATTTGCATAGGTTTTTATTGAGGATGCTTCACAGATTGCTCATTCTGATTATGCTGCAAGTTTCCACCATGAATAGGCATGGCTTAGGCTAGCGGCCCAGGCGTTTCTCTAACACATATATATAACTCCATGAACTTACAAGCTCCCTTTTTATTTCACACCGACGACATCCGTAAACAAAAGAGCATGATATCAACTAGGTACAATGTACAAGTGCAATGTTGAAAGTGTTCCTCGTGACAGCACGGTTCTGCTAACTCCTAGCCTATAATTTGCAAGCATATAAATTTCAAGGACAGTCACAATGGTTCAGGTTTATGAAGTGCAAGAAATAAAGTGTCCCATCAAGTTCGTGAGAGCTTTACTAACTAACTTTCTCATAACAAGCAAACATTTTATTTGGAAGAAAACAAGGCATAATAAATATGCGCGGAATAGCAAATGATGCTAATAGGTAGTTATGGTGGAAACTGTTGGCAATATTGGTTTGGGGAGTTGGAAACACGAGTATAGCTCATACTCAGTGCAAGTGAAGGCTTGCAATAGAGAGGGAGTGACAAACGAGAGAGCAATAACTGCATAATCATGCTTGCAACAAAACAGGACTAACTATGGCATGAAAGTGATACAAGAACTCTGAGGCAAAATAAATCATCGAGGCTTACTGACTATTGTTCAGTCATATGCATGCGTGAGCATGTGCCAAGTCGATTCAAATGAAACATTAAGAGGAGGATACCACAATTTCATACCAATTTATGAATAAAACAATGCAAGCAAATATTCATGTGACATGCTACAAACTATTAGCAAGCTGGAGCTAATCATAAGAAAGCAAGAACTACTAAGCATCCATAAATAACAAACACCTTACATGAATAGACTAAGCATGCCCACAATGATGAGTATATGTACAAAAATGAAAACAAATAGAGTTCATTACCAGCCTCTTACCACACCTCAAGTTGTCTTAATCTTCATTATTGCCGTTCACTTGTGTGGCTTGAATAATAACATGAAACCAAACTCCATTGAGGACTGCTGAACCCTGCAAAGAAATTCACAAAACCAAAGAAGAACAGCAAATATTTTTGGTGTTTTTGATTTTTCAAAGCAAGCACACAAAGCAAAAACAAACAAAGGAAAATCTTTTTGGATTTTTATTTAAGGCAAAACAAAGCTAAAAAGAAAAGAAACAAACCAAGAGAAATAACGAAAATATTTTTGGTATTTTTGTGTTTTGGGAAAGCAGAAACAAGAACCAAAAAGAAAGCGAAACATGGATATACAAAGAACCGACAAAACATGATATATAGATGAGTGTGATGTCGGTTTACCTCCCTCCAAGCTTAGGAATTTGGCCTAAGTGGGGCTCAACCCCATGGTGACCAAGAAGGTGGACCTCCGTAATGCGACGAAGAGGCCCCTTCGTCCTGGTACGAGATCGAGGAAGCCCCTGTGTAGTGCACAGAGTGGTCATAAGAGGGCGCGTCCCCCTTGAAGTGTCCGTGGAAACCACGAATGCATAGCTGCTCATCCATCTCCTCCTTGGAGCGTGACCAAGGTCCGTGGCAAACACTAAACGAAGTGGTTTGGGGCAAAGGAATTTCTCTCTCTTCCCCATGAGTAAACATCATCCTGTAAACCAAATCTCAAGGGTAGAGCCAGCAGTGACAAATTGATGCGCTTTCATGGAAGCTAAATCAAGCCTCTGAGGAGCCAAAATTGTATCATTTGAATCAATAGAAAGGTCTAAGGAAGCAGCTACACGTGCAACAATAATACCCCCATAAATGGGTCCTCTAGCGGCAAAGTGACGAGCAATGAGAGAATCAAGATTATACCAGGTTTCATTGTTGAGTGCAGCAGCTAGAAAGGCCAAATGATAGTTTGAAATATTGCTAGTGTTCTCCCTACCAAGAATACTAGTGGCAATATAATAAGAAAAATATTTGATAGCTGGGAGTTGAATATTTATTATCTTTCCGCGCTGGGCTCTGCGGTCATCATCATTGGTTATCCCACAATAGAGCTCCAACAAATCAGCAGGTCGATATGGAATCTTCTTCACCGTCCCAGCCGTGCCAATACCCAAGATATCGCAAAATTTCTTCATTGTCATGGTGAAGGGCCTATTATAGAATTTGAATGACACCTCTGACCTGAAAGGGTTGTTGGTAAAAGAGAAACTGTCCACAAAAGTTTTGGTGAACATAGCATATTGCTCACTCTCATCCTTCATATACGAAAATCGAGAGCAAGAACAACAGGAACTCGAGCTTGAGAAAGTTTTCCGTTGTTTTTTGGGAGAGAGAAAGAAGTGGCTGGGAGGACACAACTTGGAGGGCCACAGGTGGGCCCCACCTAGGCCAGGCGCACCCTGGGGCTTGCCGCGCCACCAGGGGTGTGCTGGCATGGTGAGTCCCCCTAGGCCACTCCAGGTGTCCCTCTTGCCCCTTTTTTGGAGGAAAATTTTAATATGAATTTTATGGAATTTTTCGGGAAATTTTATTTTTGGCCAATTTTCAGGTTATGAAAATTGATTTTCTCGTACAAAAAGATTTTTTTAAAAGAAGCAAAAAGCAAACCAAAACTACAGAAGTTCTAAGACACTCTAATAAGCCAACAACTAGCAAAACTAAAGAGAGTAAAGACTGGAAACGATAAAAATAAAAGTGAGCAAGTATAACCACTGTGAAAGCATTATTTTGTTCATAAAAATCCTTTTGTTAACAAGGTTGATCAAGTCTTGTTACCAAAACAATCTTATATGAAGCAAAACTTTGCATTCCACAAAGTGATTATGTTGCCTCAAACATGATAGCAATAGTCCCAGTCATAATAGTTTCAAAACTTTCTTGTGGAATGGGACAATATATTTCTCCAACTTTGATGCTCTGAATCTTTTCAATCGAATTCAGGAAATAGCTAATATCAGTCTTATTGGGGAAATATACAGTATGCTCTTTGTCATTAATATTAAAAGTTACTTTTCCTTGATTACAATTGATGACAACACTTATAGTATTAAGAAAAGGTCTCCCAAGAATAATAGACATATTATCATCTTCAGGCATCTCAAGCACAACAAAATCATTTAAAACCAAGCAATTATGAGACACTTGAACAGGAACATCCTCACATATACCAACAGGAATAGTAGTTGACTTATCAGCCATTTGCAAAGATATATCAGTTGGTATCAACTTTTCTAGCTGGAGTCTCTTGTAGAGAGAAAAAGGAATAACACTAACTCCAGCTCCCAAATCACATAAAGCAGTTCTAACATAATTATTCTTAATAGAGCAAGTAATAGTTGGTATACCTGGATCACCAAGTTTCTTTGGAACCTTACCATTGAAGAAATAATTAGCAAGCAAAGTAGAAATTTCATCATTAGGAATCTTCCTTTTATTAGAGACAACATCCTTCATATACTTTGAATAAGGAGGCAACTTAATAGCATCAGTCAAAGGAATTTGCAAAAATAAAGTTTTCATCCACTCACAAAACATGTTATAGTTTTCTTCCTCCTTTGACTTGTGTTTCTTATTAGGAAAAGGCATAGGTTTATGCACTGTAGAGGTCCCAACCTGATAAGGTAGAGATCTCTGTGTTTACAATGCTAGTCCCTGGATCGAATAGCTAGCATCCACAGTTTAAGACGTAATATCAAGAAACAAAGGTCATATTACAACTTATAACCAGGAATAAAATAATTCATTACATCTTACATAGCTCATTTTTCTATCTCATTACAATGCAGCAGATATAACTATATAGCATGGAGACCTTCATCTTCAAGTTCCACAGGCAATAATGTTGGTTGTAGACTTGTAATCCCTACTCAATCAAACTTCACTAACATCAAACAAACCTACAACATAATAAGTTACAGTCACAAGGGTCAATACATTTGAATTGTATTGGCAAGTGATACTATGGTAGAATAGTGGTATCTAACATCTATATGCATTTGGCTAAGTGTAGCTGAGGCTTGCTTTGCTCAAAATAAGGTTTTCCTTATCAGTTGAAAATACTAAGTTTTTGTTTATCAAAAACACCCAAGGAACTACCAATAGACATTGGTGATCCTTTAAACCTTGTTCAACCACAAGTTTTTTAACTTAGAAATTGGGATGAGGAGATCCTTGATAGCTTCAATGTCTTGATGCTCAAATTGTCCATTGCCAGGGACACGGCTAGGTACTTAGGTTCTACTCTCTCGAGAGGTGGTGCACTTTCCCCACAAGACTTGACATGCATCGAGACAAGATCTTTCAGAAGCCTCCCCTTAGACCAAATGGACGCGTTCCATCCTATCACCCTACCACCTTTTGTCCATCTTGCTAAGTTATTGCAACCTATATGATCCAGGCAGAGCCCATATTGCCATGTGGCTTCACTAGAAGTTTCTCAACACATAAGATCTCAAATATCTTTGTTCCTGGGTGGCTTTCCACAAGTGAGATACACCAGGGAGGCCATAGAAATGGGCCCTGAGTAACCACTCAACACAAACCATTCTTTCCATTCCACCCAGGTGATTCATTCACATAGTTATTTTATTAAGCCAAAACATAAGTCATAGACTTAGAAATATTTCATAGCATGAATAATCCACCCTTGTTTTCTATTAGCTAAGCTAAGCATAGTAGTAGCAAGAATATTAACATAGGGAAAAATCCACTAAGAGAACATCTACTAGGATTTCCCAAGGCATAGGTTATACTTAGAAAATTTCCATGCAAGTCCTATTCAAAATATCACTAATGCATAGTCAAAATAGTAGGACAAAATATATGAAGCACCACTTGCCTTTTTAGTAGATAAACTAGGTTCACTCCTTGATCTTGCAGATGTCACACTCTTCAAAGTTCACTACAAATCAATCAAGCAAGGCACAAATTCAAACTAGCATTCAAACACTTCAGCACATAAAATAATGAAAACAAAGAAATGCATGCAAGCATGCAAAAGATTGTTTTATTTGAAAAAGTGTTTTCTAACAAGGTTTAACCTTTCAAAACACCTAATGTCATTTATAAATGTGGTAAAACCATTTAAAAACAAGTTAGTGAAAATAGGCCATTTAAATCTTTTTTTGTTTTTCCTAGAAATGCTTCTATCCAAAGGAATAATTTCTAGTGTTAGCCAAATATCTTTTTAAACACGCCTGTTAGTGTTTAGGGTCAGAGAGTTCAAAATAAACCATTGCAAAATATTTTACTCAAAAAAATCATCTTTAATAAAAAATTTATACACAAAATATTCCTACAAATGTTTCTGCAAAAACACCTAATTTTTCAGAAGCAAAATACTAAAATAAGGCCATGGTTGCAAATTTTACATTTTTATGAATCCATTGATATAAAATTTATAAATTTTTGACGTGTAGAACAAAAGTTATGAATTTTACAAAATCCATCATCTAATAGATTAAATCTAGTTTTTAAATCAACAGCTAGGCCACGTGGTGTGTTTTTATTGGTCCATAGCGGTACGGTCGGATCAAGCAACGTGGAGCGTTGGATTAAAAGGGAATCGCATGGCAAAGATCAGCGTGTACCTCTTCACTAAGTGATTCTTTCCTATCATCACGATCTAGATCTAACGAACGAAATAGATTTGGCCAGGAACTGGCGGCGCTGTGACGGTTGTGCGGCGAAGACTCTCAGGCGATAGTGGTCTGGCGCAATCAGGAAGCGAGGTAGAGGGAGGACGGCATTACCAGGTTTGCTGCGCGTTGCTGATGCTCAACATGGTCATCGTTTGTGGAGGGGTGCATGGGTTCAACGTCGATTGCTCGTCGGAGTCGTCACTGGTGTCGGGTCACGCACGGCTTCGTCGGAGGCGAGTGTCCGGGATGAAAGCGAGCAAGGTAATACGTCAGGAAGATGCGCACGGGTTCAAGGATCGTAGGGACACTCACTAGAGATCAAGGGGCGCACGGGGTTGACGACAGTAGCTCGGCGGAGCTGATGCAGATAGCGGTGGCGCTCAGGCTTGCTTGTTGCCGATCCTCTGGGGCACGCGCGAGCAAGCTGAGGGTGCTGGAAGGTACGCAAGGTGCTAGGGAGTGAGCTTGCATGCACTAGGGGCAAGGGGATGGTCGGGCGTCGCCGAAATTCAGCGGGCAACTTGTCGGAGGCAGTGGCGGAGCGAGCCAAATTGAGGCAGCCTGGTGGCGGAGAGGGGGTGACGAGTGAGGGGAAAGAGAGAGGTTGGTGAGGCGCTTATGAGGGCGAGGACGCGGGGCGAATTACTGGCGCATTCAACGTGAATTTACGCGGATTGAAAACAGGCAGAAACGACCGGGAAGAGGGGCAAGGTCACCGCGGGGTGGAGACGATGATGAGGTGGCGATGTGGATCGAGCGCGTCAGTGGGGTGAGGGGGTAGAGGTCGTGGTGAGAAATGTTTCGTGGGGGAATAGAGGGGTTGCCGGGTGGGCTGCGCTGTTGGGCCTGCTGTTGGGCTGGGCTGGGGTAGGCTAGTTGGGTCGCTTTCTTTTCTATTTTTTTTGTCTTTGATTCCTTTTTCTTTTTCTATTTTGATTTTTTGTTTTCATTTTATTCAAATGATTCAAACCCTCATTTGATTTCAAACCTTTTCCAAACTTTTAGTAGGTTTTTATACTGTTTAATAGTGTGTTTAGATAATCCATTTTAGAATATTTCTTATATTCTCTTATGGTTTATTATTTATTTAAATTAGGCATTTGTCCTTATTTAAATAAAATCAAGTATGGTTCCAAACCATATAATTTTATTTAAATAATATTTTATTCTTTTTAAGTTAATTAGATAACTTTTAATCCACTTTGGTAATTTCAATTATTTTTCCCATGATTTAATTAATCATTTATGAGGAATTTTGTCTTTATTTAAATAAAATTGAATATGGTTTAATCCCATATAATTTTTATTTATATAATCTTTATTCCTTTATTTTTATTAGGATTATCTTTATTCCATTTGGCCAAGATTTAATTTATCTTTTAAATAATTTCTTATTTATTTATTTCTTTATCTTATAAAATCCATATCTTTTATTTATAGTTCCAAAATTGGTGATTCCGATTTGTATAATTTTATTTAATATTTGTTTATTCTTTTAAATCCTTTTAGGATTAGTTTGCTCACAATTTGGTATCGAATTTAGTTAGAGGCTTTATTAGCTTTGGGAATTATTTCCTTTTATCTTATTATATTCATAAGTTTTTATCCATGGTTCAGAATTGAATGAAACCAATTTCCATGGTTTTATAATATTTTTATTCATCATTTTTGATAATTTATAAATGTTTGCTGCCAAATTTTTTTATGGATAAAATCCATAGTCTTAGAGAGATCTTGTAAATGATTTCTTTCATTAAGATTTAGAGTTTTGATTTAACTTTTCCAAGTGTTTAAATTTCAAGATACATTCATTGATGAATGCTTTTCACTTGGTTGAAATTTTGTTGGATGCCCTTTTCATTCAAATTTTGTTCAAGAAGGGTTTTGGTGTTTCAATTTAGAAATAAAAAGTTTCTTTTCACCCTAAATTTCAATAATTATTTCTTTTGTTTATTTATTTTTCACATTTCAAAATTTGGAAAATTTTGGGATGTGACATGCACCCAAGGTTATCTCTCACTACCATGTTTATTAGAAATAAAATCTTCCTTAGTGTACCTGGTGTTCTTAGTGTGTTTCTCAGGTTCTTCCTCAACTTCTTCCTTATCAGGAGCATCATTTTTATCATTGCCACTTTCAGTTTCAGCATCAGAGACATATATACTATTAGGATCTACATCATGTTCATAGGGTTCCTCAACTGTTTTATGTTTCTTTTTATTTCTCTTATGAGGACTACTACTACTTTCAACTTGTTGAGAATCCTGCTCAATTCTTTTAGGATGTCCTTTAGGATATAAAAGATCTTGAGTAGCTATACCACTCCTAGTTCTAATTCCATAAGCATGTTTATCTCCTGAAGCATTAACTAGCATATCTTTTTGTACCTTAGCAAGTTGATCAATTTGGGTTTGAACCATTTGAAAGTGTTTACAAATCATTTTAACATCATTAGCAGTTCTTTCCACAATATCTTTCAACTCATTAATAGCTCTAGAGTTTTCCAACAAATGATTCTGAACTTGTTTATTAATATTACCTTGTTTAACAATAAAAGTGTCAAGTTCCTCTAAGCATTGATCAGGAGATTTACCATAGGGAATATCACCTTCATTAAAGTGGAGAGAGTGTACCTCAATAGTGGATGAGTGGGGAATTGGCTTACATAATTCTTCTATAGGAGGTAGATTCTTCACATCTTCAGCTCTAATACCTTTCTCCTTAAGACATTTCTTAGCTTCCTTCATCACTTCATCATTTAATGCAATCATTCCCCTCTTCTTTGGTATTGGTGTTGGAGTTGGTTCAGGAGTAATGGCCTCAGTTGTATTTAGCTTAGTTGAAGTCCAATCATCATAATTATTTCTTATTTTAGCCATTAATTCTTCAGCATCTGTAGGAGTTCTTTTCCTAAAAACACAATCAGCAAAACTATCTATGTATGTCCTAGAATCCTCAGTTAGTCCATTATAATAAATATCAAGAAGCTCATTTTTAGGTAATGGACATTCAGTATGTGCATGAATAAAGGCACAAAACCTTGTCCATGACTCAAGCAATTTCTCTACTTATCCCTATTTAAAATCAAAAAGTTTCTGCAAGGCAGCATGTCTAGCACTAGGAGGAAAATATTTCTGGAAGAAAGAAGCAATTAAACAATCAGGGATATCAATGGATCCAGGAGGTAATCTATTAAACCAAGCTTTAGCTTCTCCTTCTAGTGAAAAAGGGAAGATCTTTGTAACAAAGTACTTACGCATCTTAAAATCATCAGAGAATAGGGCACTCATAGTGGAAAGATTATTCATATGTGCCACAACACTCTCATTTTCAGTCCCACAAAAAGGTTCTTTCTCAATAATGTCTAAATAGGATAAATCAAGAGAGAAATCATAATCTTTATCTTTAATATCTATGGGAGAAGTATCAAACTTAGCATCAAAAGACAGTTTAGGAACCATCATTAATATCATATCTCTCTCTAGACTTAGGTGAGCTAACAGGTGTAATAGTGTCTTCACTAGGAGTTTTAGTGTTTCCCAAAATAGTTCTAGCAATAGTAGCATCTAGGAAAGGACCTAATGAAACACTCGAATTAAGCACAATAGAAGTAACATTATGAGTATCAAAAGCAATTTCATATTCAGCAGTACTAGCAGCGTGTGTTGCATGTGTATGTGGTGGTGGTGTAACAAGCTTACTTATAACATACGGTGAATCAAGAGCACCTGAGGTGTTTAGGACTGTACCTCTTCTTGTAGTGGATGGTAAAATAGGAAACTTTCCATAACGAGACTTCCCCATGATGAAAGGAATAGCAGCGAACAGTAATAGATCCAAGTGAAGTTACAAATAAAGCTATGCTCCCCGGCAACGGCGCCAGAAAATAGTCTTGATGACCCACAACAATAGGGGATCACAACAGTGTTGGAGGGTAGTATTACCCAATTTATTGTTTCGACACAAGGGAAGACAAAGAATACTTGTAAGCCTTAACAACTGAGTTGTCAATTCAGATGCATCTGGAAATAGTCTTGCTCATAGAAGTTTATCAATAGCAACAATTTTGTAGTAGCAATAGCAAAGTAACAGCAGCAGTAGAACAAGAGCAATGGTAACAGTAGTAGCAAACATTAGGATATGAATGCGGTAGACATAGGGATGGATGGACGGGCGTTGCATGGACAAGACTAAACATGTAACTTCAAGATCTAGGGCATTTGCCGATAAATAATATAAAGCATCCAAGTACTAAACAATCATAGGCATGTGTTCCATATATAGCCATACGTGCTCGCAATGAGAACTTGCACAACATCTTTTGTCCTGCCAGCCCGTTGCAGCGGGGCCTCAAGAGAATCTATTGGCAATTAAGGTGCTCCTTTTAATAGAACACTGGAGCAAAGTATTAACACTCCGTGAACACATGTGATCCTCACATCATAGTCATCCCGTCCAGCTGTCCCACTGTTTGTCACTTCGGGGCCTTTGGATCCGGACAATGATATGTGTACACAACTTGCAGATAAGATCACAAACAATACTATCATCATGAATCCATAATAGGTTCAGACCTGATATCATGGCACTCGGACCCTAGTGACAAGCATTAAGCACAACAAGTTGCAACAAAGTCAAATAGCACTAATAGAGATACTAGGCACCATGCCCTAACAATCTTATTCGATTACATGATAGAACTCATCCAATCCCTACCATCCCCATAGCCTATAGCGGGGGATTACTCACTCATGGATGTAGGAAACATGGATGGTTGATGGGGAGGCGTTGTTGATGACGATGGAGATGATCCTCTCCAAATTCCCCGTCTCGGCAAGGTGCCAGAACGGAGTTTCTGGTTCCGAATCGCGGTTTCTGGTGGTGGCGGCGCAACGGAACTCTTTCTAGAAAAACGTCGAACCCCTCTGAGTTTGTAGGCCAGAAGGAAACTTATAGGCGAAGAGGAAGGCAAAGGGGGTGCCTGAGGCGTCCACACCCCCTCCAGGCACGGCCAGGCCTGGCCCGCGTGGCAGGGGGTGTGGGCCCCCTAGTGCCCCACTCCGTCTCGTATTCTGGCTTTGTGTATCTTCTGGTGAAATAGGATTTTTGGCATATTTTCCGGGATTTTTCCTGATAGTTGATTTCCTGCACAAAAACTAGACACCAAGGTAATTCTGCTGAAAAATAGCGTCGGTCCGTGTTAGTTGTATCCAAATCACACAAGTTTAGAGGAGAAACAATAGCAAAAGTGTTCGGGAAAGTAGATATGTTTTGGATGTATCAGACTACAGGGAGAAAGGTAATGCATGCACTGTGAGCTTCACAATAAACCAGCAGCTATATCAAATTTCTTTCCAACACTTTTGTGATTCTTTTTGGTTCCCTCATGATGGGGAGTCAACTATTACAAATTTATATAGCGCCTCAAGTGGAGAAACTTGGGAGGTTATTTCTGTTAACAGTGGCAAGGACTTTCACTAGAAGAAGATGTCCACCATTCAGAACCCGAAAATCTGCTACTTCGCTTTGTTCCTTGCCAACACTTGTTGGGGAGAGGAGATACCGGTTCCATGGCTAATGTAGACATGGCCATGATCACCAAGGCACTCTTCCGCGATGCACCGCAGAGCCCCAATCCTACGGCTCTACTCCTCCAGCACCTCTGCCACCAAAGTAACAAAAGAAAAGGTGACATTCTCATTGGTGGATTGGTAACCCACCTTGTCCAAGCCTGTAACATTTCGATACCTGTTATGCAACCCGTTGACGGCTCCATACTTATGGACGTCAAATATATAACTGCTTGTGGCTTCCTCGGTGTCTACCGAGCTAACAAGAGGCTCCGAGCATATCAGTTTTGTTATCTTGATGCAAGCTTTCTCGATATTGGAGAAGAACAACTGGATCCTCACCAAAGATCAAGTGATGGATATCATGGCCGAACTCCAGCCTAACCAAGAAGAAGATGAAGAAGGAGAGCAGCAGGATGAGCAGGAGCAGGAGCACAAGCCTCCTTGGGAAGGACAGCAGCAGCAATAGGAAGGACCCTAGGACCCATGGCCCAATCAGCAAAAACAGCAGTAGGGGTTCAACAATGTCCCCTATCAAGATTTTCTGCAGGTCAACCAGCACGTTGAGGAGATCGAACATACTCTTCAGGGAGTGAATGAGGATGTTAGTTCCCTAACTATCAACTTCAGTCACTTCATGGCCAACTTCCCCAACTACTACCAGCAGTACCCGTACCAGCCGCCGAATGATGGCAACAACTAAGCCTGGCAACAACCTAAGCTTGGGGGAGGTTTGAAAACCTCCAAAACTTTGCATTCATATTTTTATTTCTTATTTTTATTTACTTTAATTCTTCAAAAATTGCATGTTCACTTTCAGTTTTGCATTCCTAAATCAAAAACACAAAACAATTAGTTGTAACTTATATTGCAAATTTGTTTCTTTTTTCTCTCGGAGATTGCTCAATTTTAGGTGAATTGGCAATAGGGAAATATAGCGGGGTTCAACTCAAGTACAAGAACGAAGCAAGTAAGAGGAGGTATCACATTCCTTTCATCACCTCTTCTGCAATTTTAAATTGACCCTACAACTATTTGCTTGCTTGCACTTGAGTCACTCCCTACTTAGCTTGTTATCCTATAAATTATATTCCTTTGCTAGTGTCTCCTTTTTAGCCTTGAAATAAAGAGCAATGAACTTAGTTAAAATATTTCCAAAAATTTTACAATAAGAAAAAGCATCCAAAACATAGCTTGAGTCCATGTTTTGCCCAAAAGATCCGATTTTAGAATACTCAACCCCATTGAGCTTAATGTAAATAGACTTGATAGAAGTTTTGAATGAAATTGCTTAATTAAATAGACGCTTTGAAGTAGTAGAGATTATGCCCCTGTTTTCTAATAATTAAAGTAAGATATTACTTTACGCGTGTCATTACAACACTGTCGTTCTCATTGAGGAACTATTAACTCCGCTGGCCAACGAATGATCTAAATGTGGGAAACTACTTCATTTCAGCTATTGAGTTATGTAAGCGTCTGTAGCTGCAATGCTATGATCAGTAAAAAATTTAGTATCCTCATGGTCTCACGTTCCAATTGAAGTTGTAGTACTCCTCTGGCCCATTATTGCTCAACAGTTATCTATTGGCATGGTCACGAGTACGCAACACAGTCCCAATTAACATGTTAAAAACAGTGACATGATTTCTCTATGGAAGAGCTGAAATTTTTTAAAAGAAAGGAAAGGAAAAAGGTGCTTTGAGGATCTTGAAATTTTGACGTGGGAGTGGATGAGTTGTTCCTAAATTGAATGTTTCTTGTGCCAACTTGAGTACTCTTAATTGACTAAAGAAACAAGGGCAAAAAGTTTTTGATCTCTCAACAAGGAGAGAAACCAAAAGAATTTGTTTCACTTTCCTAGATAAACTATTGACACTTGCTCGGGCATATGATTTATTCGCTAGCAAGATATACATGTTTAGGAAGTGGAATCAGTGCAATCTTGTGAATACTTGTATGATCATATTTAAGATTGCAGGAATTGTGAAGAAAGGAATTCGGCACCAATTAGAGCTTGTAAGTCCTTTTATTTTAGTTTCAAATCTCCGCTATTCTTCTCTATTTTCTTGTCACTCGAGGGCAAGAATCTAAGTTTGGGGGAGTTGATAGCTGTTAGATTTGATACATTTTTGATGATTTTTATTGATGGTTTTCATCTTTACTTGATGGGTTTCTATCTTTACCTAACGCTAATACTTCGGTAGTGAAGAAAAATTGGTTTTCAATATGTGTTTTAGGTTTTGAACATGAACAGAAGGTTTCAACATCAAAAATACAATATTCAGGCGAAAACAAGCAAGTATTTTTTTAGAAGCAATCAAGGCAAACAGAAGGTTTAACGACCAACTATACGACGGAAATAGTTTTGCCGACCGTATAGTTCTGGCCGTATGTTGTCATCGCCTTCTTCATGTTAAAAGGAACAACTTTCATGAAGAAGGCAGATGCAAAAACACAACACATCAGCTATCGTTCCATCAAGATGGGAGAAAGAAGAGATCCGAAGAAGAAGGGTAAGACGTTCTTCATCTCTTTCCACGAGCTTCGACCTCCTAGCCACCACATCCCCATAGCCATAACTTGTGCTTGGGAGAGAAATCTTCACCTTACAAGATTAGGGTTTGAGATTGTTTCTTCCTATCTTGAATTTTGTTGGATTGATTTTCTATTTTTATTGTGGATCTCAATGGTAATATTGAGACGAACTCCTTTTATTTAATTATATCAATGATGCTTTCTTCTCTCATGTGTGAGTAAGTTCCCTTAGGCGTGGGAGATGTGAGGGATTGGTGAGATGTGATGTGTCTATTTATTTTCCGTTAGTTTGTTATTTATTTTAATTACTATATTATGTGTGCTTTCCTATCTGTGGGATGCCTAATGCTTGTTGTCCAATTAAGGGACCAGACTAATGCTTTGTTCTACGTAGATAAGATCTTGTTCGCTAGCAGACCGGCGACCCCCGAGTGGTACGGGGATATCAATGGGAGACTAGTTTGACTCGAGGATCATGAGGAAGCACTCTGCTTATTGCATTAGCCAAATCCAAGGAGCTTAATTGCTAAGAAACCTAAAGGATCTTAATAGCCTAGTGACTGACCATGGTTTTGGTAACAGACTAGTAGGATTATTGAAGTTGGGACGCAATATACCAAGAGGAGTTCCGGATAATTATGGGTTGAACTCCTACACACATACTTATAAGATTATAATTGTTACACTTATCACTCATCCACCTGGCATAGTCACTATCACCATGAACTGTATCTCCCCACGCCTCCTTTGTTATCTGCGGAAAACAACAAACAATCGAATCGTTCTTTAATTTTATGCTTTTTATTTCTATAGTTTACATTTTAGTTTTATTTAAATACATTTAGTTTAATCCAAATTTTGTTTTTATTTCAACACTTGCAGTCCATTCACTCGAATACCTATGACAACTTTGAGTGTGACAGATACTTCATTCCTAAACACTTACCTTTGGGCGCCCTTTCGGATTGAAATCTTAACTTCAAAACTAGCTACAAACGATTTGTGCACTTGTAGACATCAAATGACACCCGCGACCACATTGGTAACAGAACTGACCCACGCAACCCCGACGCCGGGAACGGAGGCAATCCTGCAAACCCCAACGCCATGAACGGTGGCGAGTCGGGATGTCCTGAGATTCATCTGAGCGACACCAGATGGAAAAGAGTTAGGGAGGCCCTCAAGGGTAACCCCTTTCCAGAAGACTCATCTCGCAACATGATGATGGCCTATCATTGGCTCCTCGTGAACGAATACCACTTCCAACAGGCAGTGAATGCTCAACTAGGGCAACGCAAACAAGAAGCCAACAAATCGAGCGCCAGGTGGGCAGTGCTCTCGTCCATCGACGGGTCTTCTTCCAAGGACAATGGTGGCGACGACCATAAGAGGTGTTCTCGGCTGGAGCGTATGGTCCCAAACACAAGGCGCGAAGCCACCAAGGCCCTCTACTTATCATTCATGTCAATGTCAGTGGACTCGTAGGGCAATATGATGCCCAAGACGCCGCAAACCATGGTTACAGAAGCTACCACGTACCTTTTAACCAACCAACCACCAGTCGGGGATCCATGATCCGCCAGCCACTGGTCCGCTATTGTGGGCCTTGGGCTTGTAGGAGCCGCACTAACCAGAGAACCAACTCTAGAACCAAAAAATGTAATAGTGACATTCACGAGAAACCTCTCGCCCCCATCCGAAGAGGATGATCACGACCTGTCACGGCGACACCATAGCCCACGAAGAAGAAGCCTAAATTAGACGCTCGCAATGGGCTCACGCAGCGCAAGGTCGACAAGATGCGCGCTGAACACGCCTGCTCAACTGGGTCAGAAGACGAAGACATGGAGTTCTGTGGTGCCATATGCTTCATTCCAGCCATACGGAAATCTCGGATGCCTAGAGGCTTCAAGATCCCTTCGGAACACCGAACATTCGACGGCCTCCAGGAGCCAAAGAACTGGATGGATGACCATATTTAGTCAGCCAAATGTCATGCAGGACCGAAAACACAGCCATGCAATGCCTATAGATGCAACTGAAAGGCGCGGCGCAAGCCTGGATCAACAACCTCCCTCCTGGATCGATCTATAGCTAGAAATATCTGGTGTATAGTTTTGTCTGAAACTTCAACGATACCTACAAATGACTAGCTTCAATTGAAGAGATTCGAGCATGCTGCCAGAAGCCTAGGGAACCACTTCGCTCCTACATTCAGCGATAGTCCATCATAAAAAACTCTGCGGAGAACATTCTGAGGAGTGTGCAATCGACGCATTTAACAGCGGCGTGCAACGCCACGAGCTCGGGAAGGAGCTAGGCCTCACCAAACCGAAAACCATCGTCCACCTGATGGATATCTCAAATCTCTAGGTAGATGGTGAATACGCCATACACAACAACCGAGTGCGCTCGGATGATGAGGAAAACCTCTTCCGTAGATGCGGTCGCCAAGGAAAAAAGGAGAATGCATGGATACGACGACCGCGAAGAAGTCGACATGGTCGCGGTTGGCTACGTTGATCACAACGATGACGACAACCGCAACAGTGGATACCACAGCAGCAACTACCGTGACAACGGAAAAACTAAGGAAGTGTGGCAACGCCGCACTCACGACGATGCACCCTCCTCCATGGAATAACTATTGGGTCCTTATAACATACACTTCTACATCGACAAACAGAACGGCAAGACGAAATCTAGTCACCTGCTCAAGGACTGTCGAGAGTTCTAGAAACTCCACAACGGGTACGCCCAACTACAACGTGATGCGGTAAACCAAGGGTATGGTACCACCCTAGGGCCCATTTCATATGTGGCTCCACCACCACCACCTAGAGGACCCGCATAGCCTGCGGCTGCGCCAATGCAAAATAATGGAGCAAAGCAGTACCCGCTCCTGCTAGGGAGTATGGGAATGATCTAGAAGGGGCACCCATCCAACAGGATCCAAAAGAAGATCACCTGCCAAATAAACTTGGATGTCACTGCCCCACGAGCCATACCTGAGTACCTCAGCGGCTTTGAGTCCTGCATCACCTTCGACCGATCCAATCACCCCAACCAAATCGCTCACCAAGGACGCTCTGCCCTGGTGCTCGAGGCGCAGATAGACGACTTTGAGATGGGTCAGGTCTTCATGGACGGCGGCAGCGGAATCAACCTCATGTTTGCCAGCACGCCTTGGAAGCCATGCGGATTCCTGGAGGCATCTAACACAACCTTCCATGGCATCGTCCCATGGAAAGGAATCTACCCCTAGGAAAAATCTTTCTCAACGTCATCTTTGGCACCCCCAAGAACCTCAGGCGTGAACCTCTCGAGTTCAAGATGGCCAACTGACCATCATAGTACCACACCATCCTTAGTCGTGTGGAATTCACAAGGTTCCTAGTGGTACTTCACTATGCGTACCTCCTGCTAAAGATGCCAGGACCAAACAGCGTCATCACCATTCTAGGGAGCTTCACCGGGTCCGACAGGTTCAATAGGGAATTCAAAAGAATATCCCAGTCCTTCGGCATGCAGGAAGAACTAGCAATGCTAAAGGAATCAACAAACACTAGCCTCCCCCTGTGACCAAGCAAAACACACTTGATCAGTCATTCAACTCCACGGTTAATACTAAGGAGATCCAGGTCCAACCAACGGACCCCACCAAGACGGCCCTCATTGCCAACAAACTAAGTTCCACATAGGAAATTGCGCTTGTCAAATTTCTCTATGAGTGCTAGGAAATCTTTGCGTTGTGTCCGGCGGACATGTCGGGAGTTCCTAGGGAATTCGCCGACCACGCAGTTAACGTGTATCCTGACGCGCGGCCAATCAAGCAGTCGATGTGTCGGCTATTAGAAGAAAGATCCAAGGTGGTCGACACCGAAGTCAACAGAGTCCTCAACACCGATTTTATCTGGGAGATTAAGGAAAGCAGCTGAGTAGCTAACCCCGTGCTGGTACCAAAGAAGGACACAAACATCATGCAGATGTGTGTGGACTTCACAACCCTCAACCAGCACTTCTCGAAGTACCACTTCCCATTACCAAGGATCGATCAAATCATCGATTCCACCGCGAGGTGCGAGCACCTCTCCTTCCTCGACACCTAATCAGGCTACCACCAGATCTAAATGAAGGTGGAGGACCAGGAGAAAACAACTTTCATCACGCCATTCGGGGTCTACTTCTATAACACAATGACCTTTGGGATAAAGAACGCAGGCACAACCTATCAATGGTGCATGCCGGCCTGCCTGAAGAGTTAGCTTGGTCAAAATATCCAAGTATATGTCGACGACATAGTAGTCAAGACCAAAGAAAGCACAACACTGATCGAGGATCTCCGAGATATGTTTGACAACCTAAACTGCTAGAAGATCAATTTGAACCCGTAAAAGTGCGCCTTCAGCATCCCCTTCGGCAAATTACTCGGGTACCTCATATCTGAAAGGGAATCAAGGAAAAATCGAAGAAGATAAAGGTCATAGTGGCCATGGAGAAGACAGAGAACATCAAGGGCGTCCAGCAGCTAGTTGGTAAAATCACGGTGCTCAACCGATTCATCAGTCGAATGTGCGAAAAGGCTCTCCCCTTTTATCAACTCCTCGGCAAGACGGAGAACTTCGATTGGAATGCTGAAGCACAAGAGGCATTCGAAGACCTCAAGCATCTTCTATCAACTTTGCCAGTCCTGGTGACAGCTAAGGAGTTGTTGACTACAAGTGCACAGATCAATTGTAGCTAGTTTTTAAGTAAAGATATCAAAACTATAGAGACCTAATGGTAAAGGTCTTTATGCCCCTCTTCACTATCTACCAAAGGATACTTATAAGCTTCCTTTGATCACAAGTAAAGGGTGTTTGAAAGGTTTTTGGTTGTTTGCAGAAAAGTAATTAAAATGAGTAAATCAAAGCAAGTAACAAGGTTATTTAAAAGCGTGGTTGAACTCAATAGGTCTAACACATTCTCGGGGATGTAGGATACACCTCTAGCATGGTATTGTTATTATTAGTAATTAAGATAACATACTTCTTGTGTCATGAGATGTGTGGAGAGAGCTCCATAATAAGATGTTCACTACAAGGCTCGTAGGAGGCAACTTTCTTGAGCCAAGAGTGAGGTCACCTCTAAATAACCACTGCGATGTCTGAAAGAAGTCACCCATACAAACCACCACAATTAAGGGTTTCCCCATGGATATCGTAATAAGCTTAGGGAGTCCCTCTTTAATCCTCCTTTGACCATGTAGGTTATGAGCCAACGTCAATCTGTCATGGGGCGATTTTGGTTACGCTCCCAAAGCACATCCAAAGGATTTCTCCCTCCCTTTAGTCCCAAGGGAAAATGATATGTGGCCGACTACACATACCATGTAAAGAGAGAGATCAAACACAAAACACAAATTTATCATAGACCAGCAAGTCATATGGACACAAGAATAGATCATCTTTATTACAAATTAATAATAGTGCTAGGGTTTCTCCATCTCTCCAAGAACAAAGGAACTACTCACACATGGAATCAATCAACAACATCATCATAATCAAATGTATGGATAAAAGTACGAAGATAGATCTAATGCAAACCACAATTGAATCTGGAATTACAACAATATCTAATATATGAGAGATGGGGTAATGGTGGTGATGTAGATGCAGCGGTTGATGATGAAGGGAATGATGCGTTGTCCTCCAATGATCCGTGAAGAAGCTGGTATTTTACCTCAGCCAAGTTCCTCCTTCCAAACACTTTCAGATGTGGTTTTTCGTGGTTTTTGGTGGATGTGAATGTCGGATATCCCTCTCATTTCACCAGGAGAAAGTATTTGACGAGGCGAACATGATGGAACATAGTACGGGCGGGCTTCTCCCATACCACCATTATGAAATTGGATAGGTCATACCACTGTCCAACATTCCTATAACTTATTTTCTTACTACATCTTTCATTTTAGGATTCAACCCTTTTTGATTATCCACAATGGTTTAGCATCTTCAATCATAGATATCTTGTGAGTCATTATGGAAGGATCTATATCTTTTATGTCATTGAGAGTGTATCTAAAAGCTTCACACTGTTTGAAAAGTATCTCTAACAATCTTGTGTTTTCCTCATGAGAGAGCTTATCATCCAAAATCACTAGGCACTTACCTTCCTTATCTACGAATTCATACCTAAGGCTTGGAGGAACAGGCTTTAAAATGAAGGGTGGCGGATCCTCATCCCCTTTTCTTTTGAGTTATTCAAATTCATCCCTGAGGCAATGATGGCGGCTCAGATCACTATAGAGCTTCGTTGGGAAACCCCAAGAGGAAGGTATGATGAGCATAGCAGCAAGTCTTCCCTCAGAAATAAACCAAGGTTATTGAACCAGTAGGAGGAAGGAAACGACTCAAAAGTGTTGCTAGCAACTTGGAAACCTACACAACACAAACTCAAGACTTTGCCCCAACGAACAGTGAGGTTGTCAATCTCACCGGTTTGCTAAAAACAAAGGATTAAACATATGGTGTGGAAGGTAATGGTGGCTTGCAGAAAGTAAACAGCAGCAGTGGAAGATGTATCAATGGGAAAGATTGGACCGAGGTCCACAGTTCACTAGAGGTGTTCTCCTTAAGATAATCAACATAACATACTGGGTAAACAAATTACAGCGGGGCAATTTATAGGACAGAGCAAGGCATAACAATGCAATACTAGACATTCATGATCCTATGAGATTTGATTGGGCATTACAACAATATACATAGACCGCCATCCAACTGCATCTATTACTAGTAATCCACCTTCAGGTTATCATATGAACCCCCTCCAGTATTAAGTTGCAAGCAACGGATAACTAGTTTAAGCAAAGTGTGTAAAGTAAAAAATATAATTGTTCGATGAACAAGAGATTGTTGTTTTCTCCCTAGTAGAAACAACACATCTACAACCTTAGAGATTTCTGTCACTTCCCCAGATTCAATAGAGGCATGAACCCACTATCGAGCATAAATACTCCCTCTTGGAGTCACTAGCATCTACTTGGCCAAGATAGCTACTAGAAACGGAGAGCATGCGGGATCTCAAACAACACGGACATGATAGAATCAAAAAGATAGAATCATTAATCAATCTGACATAGTAATCTCAATATCCATCGGATCCCTACAAACACAACATTCATGATTACAAATAGATGATCTTGATCATGAACGGAGCTGACAAGATCTAAACATGGTAGCACAAAGGAGGAGAAACAACCATATAACTACTGTATGGACCCATAGTCCAAGGTGGAACTACTCACGCATCATACCAGAGGCTGGAATGGTGATGAAGAAGGCCTCTGGGATGATCTCTCCTCTCCGGCAGGGTGCCCGGAAGAGCTTCAGATCTCCCCGATCTAGGAACGATGGTGGCGGCGGCTATGGACTGTTTTGTGGAAGATTGATCGGGTACTTAGGGTTTAGGTATCAGGGGATTCTTATAGGCGAAGGGGGAGACCGAGGGGGTGCCCGAGGTGGCCGCACCCCCCAGGAGCGGGCCAAGCCTGGCCGCGCGGCCAGGGGGTGTGGGCCCCTCGTGGCCCTCCTCCGTCTCGTCTTCTGGCTCTGTCTTCTCCTCGGTGAAATATTGACTTTGGCTGTTGTCCCGTCCAATTTCGAGAATATTCATTTTCTGGATTTTCTGGAACCAAAAACAACAGAAAGCATGCAACTGGAACTGTGGCATCTTGTTAATAGGTTAGTCCCAAAAAACGTGTAAAAATACCTCAAAGTGTAGACAAATAAATGCAAAGTAGATACTAAACAAGCATGGAACATCAAAAATTATAGATACTTTTACGACGTATCAAGCATCCCCAAGCTTAACTCCTACTCGTCCTCGAGTAGGTAAGTGATAAAAATAATAATTTTTGAGGTGGCATGCACCATCACAATCAAGATAAAACCATTTGCAAGCATTGAAAGCTGGGATCAAAGTACTCTAAACAAGATCATGAAATATGAAGCTCTAACAATAAGACATAGCAACTATGTTGCAACATGAAAGGATACAAACCAAGATTCATAAGGGTGACTAAATACATAGGACATTCAGCAGACATGAAAGATAATACATAGGACTATGTTGCAACATGAATAACAATTCATTGAAAGATATTTGTTTGTTTCACATACAGAAAACATAGCATAGTGGCATTCAGCTTGTCCCTCATGGAGTAGCAATAAATGCATAGGACACCTTCAAAGTTCATAAGGGTGACTAAATACAAATAGTTCAAGAACAAGCAATATCAACAATATGAATCAATCAATAAGTTTTGGGACAATGCACATAGAACTAAGAATGGAAACTATTCTCTCTTAATCGGTGCCTAAGGATATAAGGTGGAGACTCAATATAAAATTGGAAGAAAGGCCCTCATAAAGGGAAGAAGGGATTTCAAGTCTCATAAAGAGCTTCCAAAAATTATGGTACTTGTTAGCTTTCAGCTCCCATTGCCCATATCATAAGAATCTTGAAGTGATTAAGGTTAAAGTGAACAAAGATGGAGTATATGCTTGACAAAGTATAAGTTGGCAGCTCATGTCCCTTGAGTACGAGGGCCGCTCCTCATGCTACTCAACTTTAGTCACCGGTAAGTTCTTGTCATAGTAAGTACATGTGTATCATAGAGAACCACCAACGGGGTACCCCTTGCACATGATATAGGAGCTATCACATATCAAAATGACAAGGCAAGCAGACAATGAGCATTTTAGCAATCTTCTTATTTACCATGGGAAAATGGTGCTTTTTTCTCTCTTTCATCTTTTCTCATCTTTTTTTCTTTTTTATAAGAAGAATGCTTCATAGATTGATCACTATGGTGATGCTGCAAGTTTCCACCATGATTAGGCATGGATTAGGCTAGCGGCCCAGGCATTTCTCTAACACACATACATAACTCCATGGACTTACAAGCTCCCCTTTCATTTCACACCGACGACATCCATAATCAAAATAGCATGATATCAACTGGGTACAATGTACATGTGCAATGTTGAAAGCGTTCCCCATGACATCATGGTTTTGCTAATTCCGATGTATAAGTGCAAGAATATACAACATAGATGACACAATGGTTCAAGTTTATTAGGGGCAAGAAAATAAAGTGTGCCATCAAGTTTGTGAGAGCTTTAGTCACTACTATTTCACATAACAAGTTTAATTTGGAAGATAGATAAAACAAGAATATACTTGGAATGGTGTAACACACCATGCATAGGAATTTATAGTGGACACTTTGGAATAACTTGGTTTCTTGGTAGTTGGATGCATGAGTAGAGGTTACTCATACAAGTGGAGGCTATCAAAAGACTGGGAGCGACCAACTAAGAGAGCAATAATGGCCATAATCATGGAGAGCGACAAAATATTACCAATCAAAGCATAAAGTGGTACCAAAAGTCAAAAACTAAATGATCGTAGAGGCTAAGGTGACTGGTTCATAGTCATAACATGGTGTGAGCATGTGCCAAGTCAACCCAAACAAAGCATCAAAGGAGAATACCACAATACTATGCTTTTGTATGCTAAAACAACGCATGATTCTTTCAAGGCACATTAAGAAATTCTAATTGTTTGGAACAAGTCATGCTACAACAATAATCACTAAGCATAAGGTCAAAACAACATCTAGCATGACATGATAAAGTCTAAGTCACAGTCAAAGCAAGCTCCTCTTGTACTACTAAAGCAAGAACTTCCTACTCCTTTCCAACACCAATCAACTTATTTGAAACAACGCATCAAAAGAGGGGATCCAACTACTTCATTCAAGCAAACTAAGCAAACCAAAAACCAAAAACGAAAACTAAGATGCTCCAAGAACAAAACAACTGTGCATGAAACAATAAAAACGAAGTGTCTAGAAAGACCTGAGATTTTTATTGATGAAGGAGATGCCTTAGGCATCCCCAAGATTTTACGCTTGTACCTCTTGAATATTTCTTGGGGTGACACGGGGTGGCATCCCCAAGATTGAAGTTTTGTCCATTCTTCATCTCATTGCATCATTCTTCCTCTACACCTAAAATTTTTCCTTCATACAAAACATCACACAATCTTCATTAGCGACATTAGTGCATTAAAAATATAATAGACCTTTGGGGTTTAGTTTTAAAGAAGAAATTTTTTCACTAAATACAAAAGCTACTGTAGAAATTCCCTCAAAAAGCTAAATTTCCCAAAGAGAACCCAAAAAGGAATTAATAAGAAGAAAATGCAAATAATGGCAGAAATCTGTCAAAACAGACCAGCAGGTAGAAATCGATTTTTTCGAAGACCTTATGTTGCTCAAATCAAAAAGTGTTGAACTAAAGAAAATTATCTAACAACCTGGGGATATATTCAGAAAATTACAGCTCAATCCGAATTACAGATATTTTTCAGGAATTTTTATAGTGGGGCAGAAAAATCTGTTTCGGGACAACAACTCCCCAAATCTTACTTTCCTCTCATTAGAGGTTATTCTTGGCACAAAAATCAAACAAAAAGGATAAGGAAAAGTTATTACAGAAGCTATAACTTCCAAGACTCAAGAAAACTATTGGGTTATCTCTCAAGAAGTACTTTTCTTTAACGCCTTTAAGTTAGGAACAAGAAGCAAGAATCAAGTATTTTCAAATGAAGAAGCATTAAGATCAATACTCGAAATTTCTTCAACTAGGAAAGGTATCTCATCCAAATGAGTTTTAGAGGATCCTTAGGTGTTTTTACCCCTAGATGTTTTTACTTTCTAATAAGGCTAATCGGCCAGGCTACTTAGCCGAAACATGTACCTCCTATTCTACAATAAATTAAAGCTAAGTCCCTCGCCCAATGAGTATCCTCCTTACATTTTCATACGTATTACACTCGAAGGCTATGCCTCACCAAACGACCTCGTCGGCTCAATAAAATTGCATTCACCTGAGTAGCTGACTGCACTAGCAATCAAACCCTTTAAAACTCCAACCCAATTGCAACCCAACTAACAGGCTGGCAAGGAGATGAGATTCTTAGACGTCAGGCTAACAAAAAGAAACATGCAGTTTACAACAATCAAATGCATCAGGTGCACTACTTACAATTTTTTTACAAGGGCAGTGTCGCCTAGTCGACAATATACAACCTTTACATCTAATATGTGTTCTATGTAACATTGGTGTGCTCATCAAACAGCCGAACAATATCTTCAGCCGGCTGAGCAACCACATGGTAATGGGGTCGCATGTTCCATGCCATACCATCCGGAGGAACTGGCGGTCCTGCTGCAATGGCCGCCAGGTCTAGTTCGGGACGGTGCAGATGAACCAGGGCCAGCACAGCCTTGGAACCCATGACAAGCTGCTAGGGCACACATTTCCTCACCGCGCTCACGTTGCGGAACTTCTGGAGAGCCCAAGTATGCTTGAAGTAGCCTCATCCAGAAGGAACATGGTGCTGAAGATCGAAGCCAGTGCCAAACAAGCACTCTTCAGCACGTCAAGCACTTGGTGAACACAGTCCTGCACCGTTTCCAGCATGACGGCTCAGTTTCGGTCCATCCAAAAGAACCCCCAGCTTCTAGCTCTTGCTGGGTCAGGCAGTTTAGTCGAATGTCAAAATGCTCTTTATCTTCCTGCGGAATGATATTTACAACTACAAAAATAGCAACAAGTCAGTCGACAAAGATGGCAATGATACAAGGAATGCACAATCGTACTCTGCTACATTGCAGTTGCTCGCCAATCTGCGTGAACTCTCCAGGAGATACTTATCCCTCTCATAGGACTTCTGTGCCTTCGACTTCCACACATCAGCATGGCGACGGATGATGGCAACATCCTTCTCTAGACTCTTCACGCGATCGCGGAGCAGAGGAAGCTGCGATAGTTCACTCGCCATTGGCTGTGGAGGAGCCGAAGGGGCAGGCGAGGTTGTCAGGACAACACCCGATAAACCCTATGCAAATGAAGAAATGGATAATGAGAACAAGACGAAGTTAAAAGAAAGAAAGCGCATATATTTACACAAAAGGATACCACGTAGCAGTTCAAAACATAGTCTGGTACAAGGATTGAAAGCAAGTTCAGCATGCAACTACAAGAAACTAAAGGTAGCCTACGCGTAGGCACCTGAGGGCTTCGCGGAATCCATGGAAGGCTCCTTCTTCGTGGCTTGTGGCGTAGCCAACCGCTTCTGCTCCGCAGAGTAATTCGCGACAACTCAGCACCATCCACCGACACTGGCATCTTAAAGGTGGCTTTGTTGATATCCAGCTGAGCACCGCAAGCTTGTGCCATCGCCAGCCCGAGGGAGGCAACTGCGCCCTTCTGCATCTTCTTTAACTCAGCAGGCGCATTCCCCACGAGCGCCTCCGCCAGAGCATCGACGTCCTCTAGAGCAGTGCCTTTCGAGAATATCTCCTGATGGAAGCGGACGAGCACCTCCTTGGCCTTGCCGAATGTGTCCCAGGTGGATTTGCAACGGTCTTTGACCGCGGCCAGTTCACCAGCTAGGGGGTCACCACATTCCAACTCCTGGCAGTCAAAGACAAAGCAGTCGCTTATGTGCACATGCAATACTCGAAATCAACAAAACAACAAAGAATTGAAAAAATGGAAAACCATATGGCGTGTGTAACTCACCGGACAATGCTTGGGAAGAATACATGAGTTGGTCAGCAAGATTCCTCTCCCGCTCAGCGGCTTTAGACGTCAATCTATCCTCGTGTTGTTTCACCTCCAGCTGGAAGCGCTTGAGGGCCTCCACGACGTTCTTATCCTTGGTTTCTGCCATGTTGTGACTCTTTTCGAGAGTGGCAACTGATGGAGTACATTGTTGTTCTCATTTTAAATCAACACAAAAACGATCAGTCGAAGTCCCCGAAGGTAATTCAAAGCATCAATATAAACACCACTCACCCCGGAGCTGCTAGAACTCTGCCTCCAATCGCACATGCTGTTGGCCTAGGCATTTTCATCTCCCACAAAAAAGGCTAAATAAGGAAGATCAAATTACAGAAAAAAGAAACTCAGCGGATGGTCAGAGTAACTCGAGAATACTTATGTGTTCACTCAAATACTTTGAGGGTCGCACAATGGTCTTCCGGGTAATAACCCTGCGAGTCCCTAGCTTGGAGGAACTCGAAGAGCTACTGCTGGAGGTGGCCGCTGTCTTCGGGGAAGGCACCGCTTCCTTGGCACTCATGGCCTTGGATTCCACGGCTCCCTCATTGGCATCGTCCTTGACGGACTCATCCGAGGAGGACCCCCTAACGAATAAAGCAAGCAAAGCACAACAAGTAGTCAAAAACCAAGCAGTGCACTCGAAGGAAAAAAATATGCACAATTACTCACTTGGCGATGTCAGAGAGGTCGAGCACCTCTGGCTTCTTCAGCTTCTTGTCCGGAGGTTCGACCCATGGCTCGAATGGGTACTACCTAGATTGCCCTAGCGGCACTCGTGGCCAGTGCAGGCTCCTTCAGAGAAGCAGGCCCCTTCGGCGTCACATGAGTACAAGCATCTGAGGCCTCGCTTCGACCTCTCTTGCGAGAATTGTCGTTGTTAGGCTCGGGGTTTTCACCTTTAGGTGATTGGGCAGTGGGGATGGTCGACTCTAACTCGTCCATATCCCTGCCATCCGGAGCAATCCTGAACTCCTCGGGCAATGGAGGCATCATCTTCTCCACCTTCAAATCCTACAAGCCCACCACGTCAGCTATAATTATACAACAATAATGCCGCATCACAAAGGAAAAAGTACAAAAAGGACCTTACCTCAGAACTAGGTTCGTCATGCTGAATGGCGCAGTCGAAGAGTCCTCCAGCATAGCCTCATCAACAGTATGGATTATCAAAGGCCTGATCTTCCTATCGAGCTTCGACGATGATAGCTCTTTAGTCGACACCCTCATCGGATCATTGGCGCCAGCATACAAAATCATTAGGTACACCCTGGCTTGCAGGGGCTGCACCCGACGCTTCAAGAAGACATGAATGATGTCGAGGCCGGTGACCTCCTAACCATGCCTGAACTGTAGGTTCTCCATGCATTTTTTCATCGCTTCAACCACTTCAGTTTCACCCGAAGGAACGTCGTTCTTTCAGGAGCGTTTCCTCTTGATCTATGTGTCTCCATCAAAGGGAGGAAGGCCATAGACTTGGTCGGGCAGCTTCTCATCATAGATGTAGAATCACTTGTTTCTCCATCCATGAGCTGACTCGACAAGCTCGGAATTGAAGTATTGTTGGTTGGGGCGGATATAGATCCCGCACACTCCAACTTCATAGACAGTGCTGCCAACGCCGGATTGCCTCTTCAAGGCATAGAGCTTCTTGAAGAGGCCGAAGTGCAGCTCGATTCCAAGCTAACCCTCGTAGAGAGTGATGAAGAAAGAGAGGTGGAAGATGGAATTGGGCGACAACTGATGTAGTTGAAGCCCATAAAGAAAAAGGAGGCCACAAACGATATCATGGAGGGGAAGAGAAAGGCCTCAAAGGACGAAAGTGAGGAACATGACGCGAAACCGGCGGGAGGATCAGAAAATACCTTCGGGCCTAGAAGAACACAATCGTGCTCCTTCAGCGATACCAGTTTGGCTTCACGCAGATGTCACAAATCCATGATCTTCATGACAGACCGCCACCACCTGCCATTGGTGATGCGGAGCTGGTGTTCTTCTTCTTGGAGGTGCTAGTGGCGCTTGTCCTACCCCCAGTGACCTTCTTCGTCTTCCCCATCTTGGTGTGATGCCTCTTGCGTTGTGCATGGATAATGGAGGAGGGAAAGACGCGGAAGCCGTCCAGTGCGAGGTAAAAACTGTGGGCAGTGAGAGGTGGCATGCAAGTAAATCAAGGAAGATGAACAACAATGAACGAAAGGGGAAAATTACCCACCGGTGTATTAAATGGCAGAAGAAGAAGAAGAAGAAGAAGAAGAAGGGGAGCCGTTGATCTGTAGAGCATTACACATGGCGTGCATCACCGCACACACATGGCAGTGGCCGCCCGAATCGTCACCACAACACTCTCCACTACATGCGTAAACCAAGGAGGCGCAGTTAAAATAGCATAATTTATGTGTGACTAGTCAAATTCTGGTCAGATTATGGGACCCACGGTCATCATATCCCATCAATGTTGATCCGCCGATTTATGCGCTCACTCGTCGTCAACAATGACGTCATCATCATTCACCCCTTTAGCAAAAGGAATGGGGGATACTACTTTGCAGCCCGAAAGTTTGCAGGCGAAGGCAGCGGTGTCCGAGTTGCGTGTAATCACCGCGATTCAAAAAGTTGGAGGGGTAACTACAGAGTGGGGCATTTTGAGTGAATGGTGTCCAAACCAAATATTTTCAAATCTTAGCCGTTATGTCAGGATATTTTGTTACATTATTACCTGTTGTGACCCTGTTGTGCCCCTTCTAAGTCACCGTCCACGTGCTGCATGGGAAAATACATTTATGTACTTTCCTAACCCCCGACACTGAATCCAGCAATGACGGTACTTTTTATCCCTCCCCCTACAACTAAATCCGATTCGGCGGCAGCAACGGTCTTTTTTCTCTCTCCCCCCCCCCCCCCCCCCCCCCCCCCCCCCCCCCCCCCCCCCACACACACACACTGAATCCGGTGGCGGCATGTCAAGCGAGGCCAATGTGGTAGCTACGTCGGCGACTGACTCGGCTTCGTCGGAGCCAGCGTCTCGGGCACAACGCCAGACAAGCGAAGCAGCAACGGGGTCTGCAGCCCAGGTTAGCGTGGAGGACAGCCAGAAGTCTGCTAACAGGGTACCTACGAGCAGCGGGTTGAAAGAGAAAAGCTAGGATGGTGGTGGAGTGTTTGGCTGCAGTGCGGGGTCGTGCAACCTAGATATCGAAGATACCCACCCGGGAGAAGAGTGAGAGGTGAATTTTTCTTTTATGTGCCTTGTCTTGCAAATAGATTAGTTACTGCAAAGTACTGTCGAATGAACTGAAAGGTCCCCTTTTTAATCAAATTAGGAACAACTTCGATGCAGCGGACCTATATGAGTTCACTGTTCATGTCCGCCAGTACACTGCAAACTAGATTTTGGTTGCGAGAGGGTTGTGTTCGGGCAGGATGTGCGTCTGCTTGTCAATTACAAAGAGGTTGTGTCTATTTCCCAGCTGATAGATATGCTTCATTCTAGAATACCTTGGGGATCCAGACAGAGGGCAAAATTGGTGTGGCGTAACATGAGTGATACCTATGTGAAAATTGAGCACTCCCATGAGCTTCAGATTCTTTGGGAATGTTGTGGAGCTGATCGTCAGGTGAAAGTTGAAGCGATGATTGATGATATTTATGCAGATACTAGAGATCTTGCAGCTAGAGCTTCTGCTGCTCGAGTCTATGGACCACCAGATGATGATCAATCTAAGTTCAATATACACCTAGAGGTGGATTCATACACAGCAAAACTTGGTGGCGGAGTTAATAAGCCAATTTCGTCATGTTCTGTGGATATAGCCGTCGAATCCATAGACATAACTCTTGTTGAACTGAGAGAGATGATTGGTAAGGAAAACATTATTGGCCCTAAGCAGATAGCACGACTCTGGTGGTGGCATCTTAAGAAGTAGGAGTTCATAGAGGTTTTGGATACCGATGATCTGATGCATATTGGGCAACAAAAGAAGCAAACCATGAAGGTGTTCTTCCTAGCTACCATTTTAGATGTTGTTGGACAAGTTGTAGTGGATGTAGAGGCCCTTGATGTGGCTGAACAGAATGAGGCGATAGACGTTGATCAGATCTGATGAGAGCTTCTACCCAGGGCTTGTCAGTTAGACCGCAGGGCTCCCCTACCTGTATTTATAACAAAGATTGTTGTTGCTTTCAAACTGTGTTGATGTGGTCGTGTTTGTTCAGAGATTGCAATCCGATGTTCTGTGAGCTATTGAGATTTTCGCACATATCACTCGATGAAAGCATCTTTTTTTAATAAGACACAAGTACAATGTAGTTGACATGATTATGTTTGCTGAGATGATGTGATATATGTGTTTCTAAGATTATGATTGTTGAGAGATTGTAATATAATGTGCTGTGAGTTGTTGGGATTTTGGGACATATCATTCATTGAAACCATCACTGAACAAGGTGATATATAAGTACAATGTAGTTGACATGATTATGATCTAATATAATGCTCTATGGGATCAGTAATTTGACTAATCGCTGGATAACTATCTGTTACTTAGAAGGAAGTACTATCATGGATGAATGAGCATAGGGTTTAGGAAAAAAACTTACTAAGTAGGAGACAATGATCTATTGGACGGACAGGTCTAGGATTTAGGAATAAGGGTTAAGGGGCTAGTACAATAAACAGTTCATTAGACCCTAAACCATAATCCTATATTGCTGGTACATAAGATTTTGTATGTTGCTATAAGTCAAACAAATTGGGAAGGAGGAAGTACATGATTAATATTACAAATTAAAATGAAGGAAGATAAAAACTATTAGATATGAGATAATAATCCAGCCATGGAACTTTGTGTCAATTAAACCATTATAGCATGCCAATTTAGTCAATGTTGCAGCATTGACGTACTTCACTTTCCCCACTCCTTCTATCTCCACTCACTACCCTCCTCTCTCTCTCCTCACCGTCGCAGATGCGTCGCCGCGGCTGCATTCGCCATGCCACCCTGGAACGAAGAGGACGACCAGTCGAGCAGCGACAGCTTTCTCTCCGACATCGAGTCTTCCCTCCTATATGTGAGTTCCTCTGTTTTCTCGCCAATGTTTAGGAATTGGTAATTACCTCAACCCAATACTTGAAATGTGCATGTAGTCGTGTTTATTTCTAGATTTTTGTTCCCTTATAGGTACCACTCATGATCTACGACCCCGATTGGGAGGTCCTAGATCTCGATTGGGAAGTACCATGTACCCAAGATTTGAAGGCAGTAACACTAGAAGAAGGTTTTCGGCTGTACAAATCAAGTTTTCTTTCGTTATGTACAATGGTGAAATGAAGAAAATTGTTTAGTGTTATGTTGATAATTAGGTCCCGTGTTTTTTTAGGTTGGCCCGGTGTGTAAAGAAGTAGAGTGGGTGGATCTTGAGTGGCCAGACGCACTTAATAAATGTTTGGTCCAGTTGTGGGATATGTATGAGCTCGAAAGGTCGGGGAGATTTAAAGATGCCTGTGATGCAGTTGGAAGAAATTACAAGCTCTTGGTAGGAAAAAAGGAGATGGAACAGGAAATCAAGCATTTGCGTTTAGAACTAAATGACACAATCAATGGGAGCTTGGTGGTGGGAACTGCATGGAAGATTCAGAAGGCAGAAAAGGAGAGGGATCAGCTCATGGAAGAGAATAAAAATCTAGAGTATTGCATTGCGGATCTGTTGAAGGATCTAAAGAAGGAGAGCGAGGTGAACAAGGACAAGCTACAGACGACCAAGGAAATTTTAGATGATTAATTTGTGCCGTGGCAAAATCTAAAACTAGTTAACTGCAAGACTTGCAATTGTGATCTCTTGTCTAATCCAAAATCAATCCTTGAGCAAAATAACCTTTCAGAAGAAAGCATAGTTTGCATAGAGAGAGCTCCACGTTTACAAAATCACTACTACATGGATAAAACACGATTTGGTCCACCAGAACACATAGTTTGCAAACTAATTTTAGAGGAACTTATAGTTTGCAGTGAGCCTGGCGCGGAGATGGTCGTTTTCCTTCTTGAGAAGCTCCAGTTCAAGGGTTTGTTCGATCAGGTACGCTTTGGTTTTTACCTTCTCCCTCAATACTTGGATGTGCGCCTCCCGCTGTTTCAAGCGCTCCGTTTGAGAAGCGACAAGCTTATCAGTAATCTTAAGATTATCCACCATGAGATCCTTGATGATGTCCTCCTTCGCATGCGCCAAGGCGATACTTTCCTCATGAAGTTCCTTCTAGCCGGCGATGTCCACCTTCAGATTATGGCACTTGTCATAAAGTATGGTGACTTCTTCTCTCAAGCATCATGGGACACTTTCTGAAAATTCTACTTCTCCATTTGGATAGCCATCTTGTCCTTTTGCCAGGTCGGCAGTTCTGGGTTGAGCTTTCGCCTCTTCTTCTGCACCAAAAATATGTGGTTAGTTTCCATAATTTAAACGATTAACTAGTGTCAAAGTCATAATTTCAAGGACAGAGCAATCAAGGATTTTTCAAAATTTAACAGAATCAACTAGTGGCACAGTCCTAATTCCAGAGATAATATCAGAGCAATATAGGCTTTTTCTCAATTCAACTAGATAAACTAGTGGAATATTTCTAATTTCTATGACAAAGCAATATAGCATTTTTCCCAATTCAACAGGATAAAGTAGTGGCATAGTCCTAATTTCAATTTCAGAGCAATATAGCTTTTTTTCCCAATTCAATAGGATAAAGTAGTGACATAGTCCTAATTTAAATTTCAAAGAAACATGGGACTATATCCAACTAAGGATGTTGTGTGTTTTTCCAATGTAACCAAATAGTAGTGGCATAGTCATAATCTAATTCCAAGCTGAAATACATAATGGAAAGAAAGGATGATGACCATTCATGAGAAAACAAACCCATAATTCAGTTGACGGGCAAGTAAGATAAATAGAGAAATAAGGAGTTGCTCCAAGATTCCTTAACTACACGACATATATAAATTACAAAAGTAGCGGAGCATGAACTAAGATTCCTGCCCCCTCTACTCGAAATCTGAATTGGGCATTGTCGTTAGCTCCTCGTTCTCCTTGTTTGGACTCTTGGGCATGGTGAGACCTCGGCCTCTTTCCTCCTTCATATGTCTCAATGCATCCAGGCAACAGTCCCTGTCATTGTAGGCTTTGATGGAAGCCTTTTCTTCGATGATGCGTTCTCTATGTGTCTCGGTGGCTTTGTCTAGTAGGAGCATGCATATATTCTGGAGATTCTTCTTGTCGCACAAGAGCTTCATAATTAAGTTGATGGCCAGGTCTTGTTTAGACAAGCTATGTGTGATCAAATTCTGCAGCTCTTCGATCACCCTCTGCAGCTCATCGCGCTCTGCTTCGAGCCTCTTGATGTTAAGTGGAAAATTAAGCGTGATCTCCTTCTACAGAGACAAACGCCGTTGAAGGAGATCATTAGCCTGGGTTAGGGAGCGTGCACCCTGCAGTTGGTTGTCTATATTGGCATTGATCACGGCCACCTTGTCACGGCAATCGGCCTTGGCTTGCTGCATCATTCATGTTATTTAAAATACTCTATAATTGTACTACACGTTCTAGGGAAGCACAATATTCAAGTCACAAAAACCCCAAATGTGTCTACGAAGATTGAGCATGGTCCCTACTTGGAGGCTACTTGCGGGAAGACACGATAATATTTCCACATTTAGAATCTCAAAAATAAAACCAAATGCATGTCGGGACTTCCTACCTCGCTGAGCCGGGGAATAAGGCCAAACGGGTCCTGCGACACTGCTGCCATCGTGCTGGTTTCACGATCCACGACCGCCCTGGAATATGTAGCAGATTAAGAAGAAGAAGAAGAAGAATAAGTAGACATAATATTAGAAGAAGAAGACTATACCGGGAGGATCCCTGGCCTGCTAGAACACTTAGCGCCGCCACCGCCATCATGGTGCTTTCAGGGTCCACGGCAGCCCTGGAATATGTAGCAGAGTAACAGGAAGAATAAGTAGACATATAAGAAGAAGAAGAAAAAGAGAAGAAGAAGAAGAAGAAGAAGAAGAAGACTGTACCAGGAGGAGCCCTGGCCTGCTGGAACATTCAGCGCCACCAAAGCCATTATGCTGCTTTCAGGGTCCATGGCTGCCCTGGAATATGTAACATAGTAATAACAAGAAGAATAAGAAGTAGACATAGAAGAAGAAGAAGAAGAAGACTGTATTGGGAGGAGCCCTAGCCTGCTAGAACATTCAGCGTCGCCATCGTGATGCTTTCAGGGTCCATGGCCGCCCTGGACTATGTAGCATAGTAATAAGAAGAAGAAGAATAAGTAGACATAGAATAATAATAAGAAGAAGAAGACTGTACCGGGAGGAGCCCTGGCCTGCTGGAACATTCAGCGGCACCGCCGCCATCATGCTGCTTTCAGGGTCCACGGCCGCCCTAGAATATGTAGCATCATAATAAGAAGAAGAATAAGAAGTATACATATAATAAGAAGAAGAAAGAGAAGAAGAAGAAGAATAAGAAGAAGAAGAAGAAGAAGAAGGAGAAGAAGACTGTACCGGGAGCGGGAGGAGCCCCAGCCTGCTGGAACATTCAGCACCATTGCTAGCAGAGATTGGGTCTCTGTTCGAGGGGGAATGAGCGGCTGGTTGAGCAGGAAGTCCAAGGCGGCGAGTTCTCTCCTTTATCTCCGCACGCATGGTCGATCTGCCTCTCCTCTGGAGATCCATGGCTAATGCAGATGGAGGAAGGAGGGGGCAGGAGGAAGAAGAAATTGATGGGCGGGAGAGAATGGTCAAAGAGTCCAGTCCGTGGTATAACCTTATACAAGACCACCGTTTACTCCGGTGCTATCTCAACCTACATCCACAGTTCATTTGTTAATCGATCATAGTTGCTTCCTTCTCAAAGAAGCATGACTGGCAGAACTAGGGAATAAAACCCCAAAGTCCACACGATGGGACTCGATTGGACTGGCTTTAATGACATGGACGGTTCAGCGGGGGCTTCGGCGTACGCTCCTAGTATCCCGTGGATAAAGGGGCCGGGTGGGACTACGAGGGATGAAGTAATTACGGGCTGCACGTCCAGCGTGCGTGCGTGTTCAAGGGGTTTTCATGACGTGCGCAACTGCTGCACGGACACAACATGTTGAAACATTCAACTCCACGTCGACAGGCACACACTGGACACTTCCTGACACTGCCACATGGTGCATTTTGTCGTTTGTTACGTGACAATACTCCCAGTGAGGCTTGATTCCATAGTCCCCCGCGCTCTGGAAAGTTGTAAAGTTCGTAAGGGTAGAATTGTCCCCGTGCGTTTTCAGAGGAGGGCGCGCGAGGGTAGCCCCCGAAGCCCAAGTCCATGCCCGTATTCCCACGTATCCGCATACGTACTATTGAACTGCATCGATGTCAACCATTGCCACATCGCCACGCCATTAGATTTGACCATTCATTGCCACATTGTCAACCATTGCGACATCACCACAACATTATTAGGTCTCTAGGTTTGATCACAAAAAGTATCCGGCCGCCATTTCCCTAAACACCGCTCTAACCCTGAATTTCTGATCATCCTTCCTAGCTCCGGCGGCGATGTGCACCGGCGAAGCATCCGGATTGGTGACATGAATCTGGTGGCCAGCATTCTAATCCTCCAACCACACGAGCCTGCCCGGCTCTGTCTATCGACCGAGATCTAATACTCCACCTGCGAATTTGTCCGGCTCCGGTGGCGACGTGTCCGTCCATGCCGACGATAACCTTTCCAATCCTACATCTCGAGATCAAAGGCCAGCCAGATCTTCTCATCCTCAGGCCGCATCAACCAGTCCCGTGTACCATCTCGCCACCGGCGCCCGGAAGATGTGAGTAGCTGCCTCTCTAACCCACATTCTTTCCATCACCTTTAGCATAGCGGCTTAGGGTTCATCTTTGCATCTATGAGTCCTCCACATATACATCACTGATTAGATTAGTGTTTTTGGTTTTCTTTGCTTGAACAGATGGAGGACTCTATGCCAACTGGGAGTGACAATGAGAGCATCCCTACGCACAACGGTGATTCAAGTTCGGATGATGGAGATATGTTTTTCTCTGAAGATGAGCTTACTGAGAACGACCTCTTTGAAGAAAACGAATCCGAGGATGATAAGGTCAAGTGAAGTTTCTTTTTTATTTTTTAATTTTCACACCTAGAGCATGAAAATTTATACACATACTTTTTAAATTGTGCAGATGGACATCGGTTGTGGAAACAAGGATCGCCATCAGAAAGAATCGATCTCGGAAATCATTAGTGATGTATGTCTAGTGCTAAATTATTTTTATAAGAATTCAATAGCCATGTTATATGACTTTGTGCTACAATGCTGAAGGTTGTACTATTCTCTCATAGTGACCATGATTATTTTGGGGATTCGGACTTAGAAACCTGGGATGAAGAGACGGCGGAAGAATCACAAGAACCTAAAGGATCAAAATCTGAATTCAAGAGTGATGTAAGTTTCTTATTGTTGTATGACAAGGCATATATAGGATCAACCATATGACCACCACTTACATTTCTTTGCTTCTAATTGTGTAGGTTACAGATAGTTCACAGCATGAGCACAGACAGCATCCAGTGATGCCAGAGAAGGATTTTCAGCATGCTCATGATAAGCGTGACAGGCATCGGATTATAAAGGAGATGACCTTCACTATCGAAGTGGCAGCATTCGCTTACTACAACGCATACGCCAGAGAACGTGGTTTCAGCATAAGGAAACAGAGGGTGAAGCGAAATCCGGAAGGAGTTATTATATATAGGCGGTTTCTCTGTTCCAGGACAGGGGAACACGAGGAAAAGTATGTGCACATGGAGAACCGCAAGAAGAGGCCACCAGCTTTGTCTCAATGCGACTTTCGAGCCTATCTCAGCGTGTCGTATAACAAATCCATGGAGAATTGGAAAGTTCTGCAATTTAAGGACGAGCACAACCATGTGCTAGCTAGACCCGATGAAGTCCTGTTTCTTCGGTCCCATCGGAAGATCAAGTCCTATCAGAAAGTTGAAATCATGTCACTGGCAGCAATTGGGATGCGAAAGCTCGAGATTATGAAAACCTTTATCAGCAAAATTGGAAGGTGGAGCAAGGTTGGGTTCGTCTCGAAGGATCTTTACAACATGTGTTCCCGAGAGAATAGGAAGCTCATTGCATCAGGTGACGCTAACACAGCCATCCGAATTATGCAGAACGGGCAGGACCGTGATCTTGAATTCTTTTTCGATTACCAGCTAGATGATGAAGGAAATTTGAAAAGCATGTTTTGGTGTGACTCTCAGTAATGTCGGGACTATGAGGATTTCGGCGATGTGCTGGTGTTCGATAGTACGTACAAAATGAATCAGTATGGAATTCCGTTCATCCTTTCGTGGGGTTGAAACAGCATCGTAGAACTACTGTTTTCGCATGCGCAATCATCTCCAACGAGACAACAGAAACATATGTATGGCTGCTTCAAACATTTTTGAAAGCTATGTGTCAAAATAAGCCATAAGACACTCTCAATTTTCAGGGGAAAATGGTTTGGGACAACATAAACATATGTATGGCCTGCTGGGCAGCCCAGTTAGGTGGATTCAGAAGGGAGGCCCATGCCGGATAAAGGAAGGCTACGTTGGAGTCACCAGCGTACCCGGAGCCTTGGAGTGCAAGATACACAAGACTAGTAATAGACGGTGTAGGACTCTGTAACCTGTCCGGCTAGGACTTTTCCCTGTAACCCTAGGACCTGAAGACTATATAAGCCGGGCCTATGGGAGCCTTTAGGGCACAATCTCAGACGATAACTTAGACTTTTCTAGTCACCTCGCACAGCGAACCTAATCTCTGTAACTCGATGTATTGCCATTATAGTGATTTATAGCAGGAGTAGGATTCCGCCGCCATTTTGGGATCTAAACCTGGGTAAGCTGTGTTACCTCGTACCTGTCAACCGTCCGCCTTACCCCATGTCTCTAAACATGCACTGTGAGGACCCCTCCATGGCGTACTCATCGGAAATACCACGACAGTTGGCGCCCACCGTGGGGCAAGAGGCGCTTCAGGCTCATCAGCGGGCGAGGACCAAGATCTTCGGGGGAATCGGTGAAACCGTAGCCATCGGTCACATTCTCTTCTCCGGCAACATTCCAATTGTCCCCCCCCCCCGACGAGTTCTGGATCCCGGCGAAGACGAACCCTACGCGGTGTTCGATCGTTCCTATCGGAGACATCCACCTCTTCATCGGAGAAACCGACTCGGGCGCTAGTTCCCTGGGAGTTGGAGGAGCATCAAGACCCGCACGGACCACCTACGGGCAGGATATGTTCGCGGAAGGATCGATGTCGGATCTCTCTTCGGAGTTTGCCGGCAAAGATCGGAAAGAGTCAAGACCCGCACGGACCGCCTACGGGCAGGATACGTTCGCGGAAGGATAAATGTCGGACCTCTCCTCGGAGTTTGCTGGCAAAGATCGAAAAAATTCAAGGCCCACCCAAACCGCCCCTGAGCAGGATATAAAGGTGGAAGATCACTTAAAATCCGCCGGCTTCGCCCGTGCGTCTGGACAACAGAGATCCAAGTTCGTCGGCGTAGTTACCATCTTCGATCTGGCGCGCCACGTTCAGAGAGAGGGCGAAAACTCCCGCGATTACCTCGCCAGGTGGCTCTGTATACGGGCCGACCTGGCCAATTATCCCAATGATGATGCCATCTATCACTTTGTGGAAGGGCTGGACCACGGCATGCTTCTCCGACACTCTCTAAGACGGCTACAAGCGTCAGGACGCCTCACCTTCGAAGGCATGGTGAACACCGTCAACAACTACGCGGAGGCCGAAGCGGCAACTCAGACAGCGCTCGCGCTCATTGACGGAGGACCTCCGATTCAGCCACCACCACCGCCTCTGGCCGCCATCGTCGCAGCAGCGCCACCACCTCCAGTCATCGTCGAGGCCGTTGGACCTCCACCGCCCGTCATCGAGGAAATCCTGGCACCCTCCGACTCTGTCATTGACGCGCTTTATGCTGATTTCAGTGCAGATTCTGAGGAGATAGACTTCAGTCCAGAAGAGCTAAATTCCGCTATGCAGGAGATGGAGGAGGAGTACTCGCGCGACGAACAAGCCAATAACACCGTCATGTCCCGAGGGGTGTTTGTCACCATTGGGACAGCGATGGATGAAGACTAGCCCGGGCAAGCTCCGCCTACGGCACTGGATAAGGGGAAGGGGCCACTTATTGCTGCCGACGATGATCGCGCAAGAGTCATGCCTCCTCCGCCTAAACCAGTGCAGCTGCCGCAGGAACTCGGCACCGTTCTGAGCAACAACAACACCGCAAACTTGCCGCCTCGAGCATCTACGTCAGCCACAGCCCATGTTACTCCAGCTGATAGGGTAATGTACGGCAACCTCCTCGTTGAGTCACTAACTGTTGATCATATCCGGATGGTGACTCAGCTTGATGAGAAACGCCAGCAACTGCTGGAGGAAGCGCAAGCCATCGCGGAGCAAGGCGCTAAACTAGATCGAGATCTGGTCAACACGCACAAGTCCATAGAGAAATCTAGAGCAATTGAGGCCAAGTACAAGACTCTGCTCCAGCAGCAGAAGGCTAAGAAGGCTCCGGCTCGCGTCATCAACGATCCTGGTGTACGGCGCAACCTAGGATGGGCTCCCTCAAAGCCGGCACAGGCCAAGCCATACATTGACAGTGAAGGCAAGCAGGTGATGCCCACCCCACTCCTTAACCTCACCGTCACCAAGACCCTTCTGGAGCAGGATAGATCGCCTGAGGCAGTGGAACAGGTTTATGACCTAGTGGCCAAGGCGGTAATGCAGCAGGAAAAGGCCACCTCTCAGAGGCTTGAGTTCGACCCAGCGCTATGCCGATCTAGCCAGTACAAACCACCAAGGGACAGATCTCCTCAGGATGTCGGATCGCGAACAGGTTCATCAGAACGAAGACGGAGGGATGCGTGCAACAGGAAGGATGCTATCCCCATATCCTTCGACCATGGAGAAAGAGCCCAACCTCGCCGCCCATCGCCACCGCCCCGATCCCCCCGACGTCACGAAGACTACAAAGCTCACCATCGTACGGATATGCCCCCACCAAAGCAGTGTGGCATCGTCATCCACGACAACTCGAAGCAGACCCGTCATGAAGGAAAGCACAACTAAGGACACAAGAGCAGGTCGCGCCATGACCCTCCGCGTCCGACAAGCAACCGTGACAGGCGTGAGGCGTCACAGGAGGGTAACAGCAAGAAGGCTAATCCACCGCCACCTCCGCCTCCGTCGCCGCCAAGCACTCACCATGGCGGAGGAGGCCCGCGCCGTTCGCTCAGCCCATCCCCTGTTGACAAAAAGAAGAATAACCCGGAGCCATACGATGCACGTTCACGGATCGATAAGATCCACGAGGCCCGGGAAGGACCATACCTGGGACCACGTTGCTTTGGACCTGGGATACGGTCCGCAACTTACCCCAAAGGATTCCGGATTGACAAGTCCATCAAGCCCTATGACGGCACCGCCAAGCCTGCCACATGGTTGCAGGACTACAGAAACGCGGTGGAGATTGCCGGAGGCAACCCCAACGTCGTCGTCAAGTACCTCCAGTTAATGTTGGCGGGCACAGCATGTCAATGGATCGACGACTTGCCGGAGAAATCTATCTACAACTGGATGGACATGCAAGAAGCATTCACCAAGAACTTTGAGGGTACATACAAGCGTCCCTGCACGGTGGGCGATCTACAGCGGTGCGTGCAAGAGAAAGACGAGACATCTCGCGCCTACCTCTCACGCTGGCTGGATATGAAGAATTCCTGCGCAGGAGTGCACGCCCATACTGCCATGGCCGCCTTCATCGATGGGTTGGAAAGGGGCACGTTACTACGACATAAGCTGAAGCGCTTGCAGGACAATCATCAGCTTGACTTGAATCAGATGATTCAGTTAGCTAGTGAGTTCGCAGCTGCCGACGACGACGCTTGTGGCTCTTTGCCGGCAACGGCCGTTCCAACTCAAGCTCGAAGGAACAGCAGTACAAAGCGGAAAACCGCTCAAGAAGAAAAGCAATCTACCGACATGGTCGCCATGACTTTTGCAGGACGAGGAGAAGGCGGACAACGTGGCCGAGGAAGGGGAGCAGGCCGTGGGCAGCAGCGAGGAAGTGAAAGCAACTCGACGCCGCTCCGCGTTCCCCAAACCTACGAAGAGTACCGTGATATGCGTGCCTCGTACACCTCGACGCCAACAGCAAGGCCACCCATACCAATCGGCACTGCAAGTTCGTCAACGACCTCAAGGAAGACCCGGAGTTCGGCTATAAGCAAAGTAGGAAGAACAGACCACGAGGCAAGGGCAAGGGGAAGAAAAAGGAGGAGGAGTCCAAGGATTCAAGTGACATGGACGAGGACGTTGACCCCAAGCACGCCGCCAAAAGCGACGACAAGGGCAAGAACCCCTTCGCTAAGAAGGCCCCAGTCTACCACACTTTCCTTGGCACCCCCATCGTTCGACAATAGAAGACCTCTTTAAGGATCCTGATGGCTACTCTCCCCCCAGTTCCTCAGTACCTACGCTGGTTGGAGGTTCCAATCACTTGGTACAGGACGGACCACCCAGACCTTGTGCCCACGGAGAACCAGTACGCCATGGTCATCAACTCATTGATTGACGGCGTGGAGTTCACCAAGTGCATGGTGGATAGTGGAAGCAACATCAACATTATGTACCTGGATACACTGCAGAAGATGAACTTGACGGAGGCAAACCTAAGGCGGACTAACACCGTGTTCCATGGCGTAGTTCCTGGACGGGAGGCTCAGTCCCTTGGGTGCATTACACTTCAGGTAGCCTTTGACGACGTTAATAATTACCGCCAAGAGAGCATGACCTTTGAGGTGGTCCCCTTCAAGAGCGTGTACCACGTCATATTCGGCCGTGATATATTCCACACGGTCATGGCCAATCCATGCTTCGTCTACAACAAGCTCAAGATACCCGGACCAAACGGTGTCATCACCGTATCCGGAAGCTTTACCAAGGCAAGGGACCGCGAGATCAATGAAGCAGCCGTTGTAGAAGCTGTCCTCTACAGCAAAGAATTCAAGGAGATCCAGAGCAAGGTCAATGACTCAGAGATGCCCGCGTTGAAGAAACAGATCTCCGACTCCGCTCCTGCGTTCAAGGCCACCATCGAGACCAAGCCGGTGGAACTTGTGGTAGGCGATTCCTCCAAGGTCACCGCCATTGGGACGAACCTGGATCCCAAATAGGAAAGCGCGCTCGTCGAGTTCCTCCGTGAGGATAGGGACATCTTTGCTTGGCAGCCTGCTGACATGAAAGGTGTACCTAGGGAACTTGTCGAGCACAGCTTAAACATAGATCCAAAATGTAAGCCAGTGAAACAACCTCTACGACGCTTCGGAGATGAGAAGAGACGCGCCATTGGCAAAGAGATAGCTAGGTTACTTAAGGCTAAGTTTACCCGAGAAGTCCTTCACACCCGCTGGGTGGCCAATCCTATTCTTGTCCCCAAAAAGGGAACCAATGAATTAAGAATGTGCGTTGATTACACCGTCTTGAACAAAGCATGTCCCAAAGATCCGTTTGCTTTGCCTCGCATTGACCAAGTCATTGACTCGATGGCTGGCTCGGAACTTTTGTGTTTTCTCGATGCATACTCAGGATACCACCAGATCAAGATGAGGAAGTCGGACCAATTGGCTACTTTGTTCACTAACCCCTATGGCACGTTTTGCTATGTCACGATGCCCTTTGGGCTGAAAAACGCAGGTGCTACCTACCAGCGGACAATGCAACGTTGCCTTCACGACCAAATTGGTCGGAACGTTCACGCTTATGTGGACGATATCGCGGTGATGTCTAAAAAGTCAAACGACTTAATCTCTGACTTAAAAGAAACCTTTGATAATCTCCGGAAATACAACATGATGCTCAACCCTAAGAAGTGTGTCTTCGGGGTTCCAGCCGGCAAATTGTTGGGCTTCATCGTTTCCCAGCGCGGAATCGAGGTCAACCCGGAGAAAATCAAGGCCATCTTGAACATAAACCGTCCGACATGCCTAAAGGACATCCAACGACTAACAGGTTATGTTGCAGCAGTTAGTCGGTTCATCAGCCGACTTGGAGAGAAGGCTCTGCCGCTGTACAAGTTGCTGAAGAAGGCGGACAAATTCACATGGACGGACGAGGCAGATGCAGCATTGAAGCAGCTCAAGGAGATTCTTTCCTCAGCGCCCATCCTTGCAGCACCCGAGCCTGGCGAGCCCCTGTTAATTTACATGGCGGCAACCAACCGGGTTATCAGCATCGTCGTCGTGGTAGAGCGGAAGGAACCAGGCTATGAGCACGGAGTTCAAAGACCATTTTACTATGTAAGCGAGGTCTTGACAGAGTCCAAGCAGCGTTACCCACACTACCAAAAGATAGCTTATGGAGTATTCCTCGCTTTGCGGAAGTTGAGGCATTACTTTCAGGAGCACCCAATCACAGTAGTGAGCAAAACTCCACTATCTGACATTATCAACAACAGCGACGCTACAGGAAGGGTCGCGAAGTGGGTCATTGAACTTGACGCCTTCGAGATCACCTACAAAAGACGCGACGCTATCAAGTCACAAGCCTTAGCATATTTTATTGCAGATTGGACGGAGATGCCAGATGCCACTCCATTGCCGGAACCAAAGTACTGGGTGATGCACTTTGACGGATCAAAGCTGCTCAACGGCTTGGGGGCTGGTGTATTGCTACAGTCACCAAAAGGAGACAAGCTACACTACGTTCTGCAGATCCACTTCGAGGCTACAAACAACATGGCGGAGTATGAAGAACTCATTCACGGACTACGGGTAGCCAAGGATATTGGCATCAAGCGCATAGTTTGCTGTGGAGATTCTGACTTGGTTGCCCAGCAGGTGGCTGGCACCTGGAATGCGCAGAACCCTATGATGGTGGCATATCGCGACGAAGTGGACGAGATAGCCAAGAGCTTCTTGGGCTACGAATTCAAGTATGTACCTAGGGAGCAAAACAAGGCGGCGGATCTATTGTCTAATCTTGGATCAGGGCGTAAGGAAATTCCGCCAGGAGTTTTCCTAGAGCATCTACGCACTCCATCTGTGAAGGGAGCCGACATCGACAACCCGGATAGAGCTGATTCTTTCATCAACATGGTGACAAAGACCCCTCCGGCTTGGACTAAACCGTTCATGGAATATCTCGAACACGAAACTTTGCCCAACGACGAGGTCGAAAGACGGTAGATAGTACGACGAGCAAAGGGTTATACCATAATAAATGGGCAACTCTACAAAAGGAGCACTACTGGTGTATACCTAAAGTGTGTTTCCCAGCTAGAAGGTATGGAAATCCTACGCGAAATCCATCTCGGAGATTGCGGGCATCACGTCGCTCCTCGATCATTGGTCACGAAGCCTTCCGGCAAGGATTCTACTGGCTGACCGCGAAGGCGGACGCCGACAAGTTGGTTGAAACATGCACAGGATGCCAGTATTATGCCCGAAAACCACATGTTCCTGCTGAAGAATTGCGAACAATACCAATAACTTGGCCGTTTGCAGTCTGGGGGCTAGACATGGTGGGGCCGTTGCAAACGGCACCATGTGGCTTTACGCATCTGCTTGTATCAGTTGACAAATTCACCAAATGTATAGAAGCTAAACCCATTAGAAAGCTTGATGGGGTAACTGCCCTTAGATTTGTCCGGGATCTAGTGGTGAGATTTGGTCTCCCACACAGCATCATCACCGACAATGGAAGCAACTTGTCACTCGGAGAAGTGGAGGCCTACTGCTGGGACAAAGGAATCCGACTTGACCTCGCGTCTGTGGCACACCCACAATCCAATGGTCAAGTTGAGCGAGCCAATGGATTAATTCTGCAGGGAATCAAGCCACGTCTTGAGGCACCGCTACATAGAGCAGCTAGAGCCTGGGCAAAAGAATTGCCATCTGTGCTATGGAGTTTACGAACTACACCCAACAGATCTACCGGCTACACTCCTTACTTCATGGTATATGGAGCAGAAGCATCCTACCCTCCGACATCCTCCACGATGCACCAAGAATTGCGCCTATGACGAAGATGACGCTGAAGAATCCAGACGCCTAGATGTGGACCTTCTCGAGGAGGAGCGCGTTTTGGCATGCCAGAGATCTGCCATCTACCAGCAGAAGCTACGCAGCTACCATAGTCACTGCGTCTGGCATCGCTCGTTTAAAGAGGGGGATTTGGTGCTCCGGCTTAAGTAGAAGAAGTCACACAAATTATCCCCGCCATGGGAAGGACCGTTCATCATAAGCAAGGCGTTGCTCAATGGGTCTTACTACCTTGTCGACAATCGTGAGCTCAAGGATAGACCTAGCGAGGATCATAAGCGTAAGCGACGTGACCCGGATGATGACTACCTGGAGCTTGATCGGCCATGGAACATAGCACAGCTACGTCCTTTCTACACTTAGCATTTCTTATCTAATCGTGTACCTCTTATATGATCAATGAAATAAAGCTCTTTGGTTCACTCATATTGCTGAGTCTTCTACCTCCTTTAGTGTTCATTTTTGGATCATATAAACCTTTATGCACAAGCTTTGTGATTGCACTTGTGAAAATTCCGCCTACGGGCATTAGCTTAAGTTTTCTGGTCTACACGTTCTTTGTTGTTTTTATGTGGATTCTGGAGTAGTGACTTTCGGCACTCATTGTCGGCGATTTTGTGCTCAGGTTTTTGACGGTGCCATTGGGCATCATCACCTAAGCGCATGGTTCCGACAACGAGTCTTCCGACTCACGAAAAGTCAAGCATAAGAACCAAAGTAATGGATAAGCCAGCACTTGCTTAAAAAATATATACATGCCGGGCATTAATTCTTAAGTAGCAGGATACGACAACCATTGGTTTCCGCCTTAAGATTACATCACAAAGTTTTTTCAATGCACACTCCAAAGGTGAAACAAGAATTACAAAGTGTTTTTCACTCCTTGGGTGCAGGGGAATTGGAGGCCGCATCATCACCATCCAGAGATTCACCCTCAGCGTCACCACTGTGAGGAGACTCGGAGGATTCAGGGTCGGCGTTGTCAAGGAAGTTCCTGGGCACGAAGACGTCGACATCCACCAGCTCGGCAACCCTGGTGTCATAGCCCGCGAGTGATGACAGGATAGCTTCGTGATCAATTTCCTTGTCGTCATCATCCACGTCGGGATACCAGATGTCACCGTGTCGATGTCGGCACCTTCATAGTGTGCCTTCACCATGGACAACGCCATCCTTGCGCCAGCCCGTGCACATGAAGCTTTCCATCTTGCGACACGCTCGGGGGCTCGGCGCAGAACCTCTGAGTACTTCACCATGGAGTCCGAGGCCTTGATGTAAATCTGTAGGGGCGTGGCGATCTCCTTGGCTTGAGTGATGGCGGTGTTGATGAAGTTGCCGGCAAGAATCATGCATTTCTTGTCCAAAGGAGGCGAGTGGGTTAAACCCAGGGGCGCTAAAAATTCCGACAACGTTTGCATGAGTTCAAAAATCCTAAGTATCCAGATTACATAGCTACAAGGCGGAGGATACTTACTGAAGATGCTGGCCTTAGCCTGCCAGACGACGTCCGCCAAGGATTCTTTCTCTTGTTGGAGGAGCTTAAAAGCCTCGCTATGGCGAAGGTTTTGCTCATCGACAGCTTTGTTCTAATCCTTTAGGATTGCAAGCTCCTCCTTCAAGAGATTGATCTCAGCGGAGGCGGAGTCCTGCAGGGCTTTCATGGAATCCTCATGCATCTTCAGCATTTGTTCCCTCTCCTTCTTAAGGATCTTGTTCACGCTGTCCAGCTGCTGGATGTGCTTGGACTGCTCGACAATATCCTTAGCCTTGGCGACATGCTCTGCAAGTTGTGGAAAACACAGTACACCGTGAGTACTCGAAGAAGGAAGGCACAAAAGTAAGACGGAAGTACGCAAAAAGAAAACAGACTCTTGTTTTTGATGATATGTTCCTTCAAGATGGCGGTTTTACCCTTTTCAGCTTCAAGGTCCGTGCGCATCTTCTAGTACTTATCATTGGCCATGCCCCTCCGAGCATTCTCGTTCTGTGGAAACAAGTACAAAGTCAAGTCATTGTTTAGTCTACTTGGAGCCCCTAGTCGGAGATTTTTCCATCTAGGTGCTCGGGGGCTACAGCGAGAGTTTTTAACTTAGCAATATGCTTAGCTTTTCTTTAAGCATCTAGTCGGAACTAATTCAGTTCTCAACTAAATGCTTGGGGGATACAGTATGAAGTTTTAACTCGGAAAATGCTTAGCTTTTCTTTAAGTATCTAGTCGTAACTAATTCAGTTACAACTAGAGGCTTGGGGGCTACAGCACTTAAAATTATGAATACTGTGTATGCTACTCTTAAAGCATCTAGTAAGAATAGTTCCTTCCATCTAAATGCTTGGGGGCTACAGTGAGAGTTTTTTCTAACTTAGTCACTCTTAGAGCATATAGATGCAAAACCAATGGTTTTCCGCTCACATCCCTGGGGCTACAAGGGATACTCATATGAAATGCAAAAGGTAAAGTAAAACTTACAAGTGCGATGATCTTGAGGTTTGTAGCACTCTCGGCCAGCAGCTTGCCAAAGGAAACAGTGTTGCTTCGCAAGACGTTTGCTTGTCGGAGTAGCTCCTCAAGACCGCACGTCGGAGATGATGGCACTCCTCTAGGAACCGTAGTTGTGCTGCCCGGCGTAAGCACCAGAAAGATAATATTTGGCAGTTCTAAGGGTTTCTGGGGAGCAGAGGCGCCGCCTTCGGCGGATGTACCAGCAACCGCCACCGCCTTTCCGCTACCGATGGAATCCTTAGCCGAAGCTTCAGCCATTTGAAGAGCAGCACTCTCCTGCGTCGCCTGCTCGCCGACAATTGTGAGTTCGATAGAGGCGCCAGAATCCACTTCCATGGCGGAAGGGCCTGGTGCCTCCTGGGCTTGGGAGCTTGTCGGAGAAGAGGAGGGCTTGACGGCAGGAGTATCAGGGGCGATGGCGGGGGAAGAGTCGTGATGCAGCATATCTTTAATATTTCTAGAAGCCGCAAGAGTCTTGGAGGACTTCTTGAGGCTGGTTGTGGCTTTCTTCCTGAAACATGCAAAATGCATAAGTACAGGAATAAGACAGATAAACAAGGCAATGTCGGAGAATAAGAAGCTTCCACTAGGGGGGTGCTTTGGCAAACATCCCGGTGGCTTTCTTCTTTTTCGCCTCCAGGGCGGCAGTACTCTTTTTGGAGGCTCCACCCTCCGTTTTATTTTTATTGCCTCTGTCGGCAGCGTCAGAGGTGGAGCTCTTCCACTTTCGCGCCAATGGGACGTCATCGTCGGACACGACCGTGACTCCCTTCATCTTGGGATCATAGATTTGGGCGGCCAGGTTGTCCTCCTCTAGATCGCTAAGCTGTTAAGTGAGAAATCACCTTGTTAGACAAGATGATATTAGCAAGACGGAAAAATTGGAGCAATGTCATACACGGAGAATAAATACCTACCTTTGGGCACTTTCCGTTTACGAACATGTCGTAGGAAAGGGTGAAGGCACACTTCTTGTCTTCACCTTGACGATATCCTTAAGACGGAACTTGACGGAGTCGCTCGAGAAGTTGTCCTCGGAGATCCGGAGGGTATCCCTTCGGTCACCGGTGTACTCGTGCATGACCTTCGTACGGTGCTGCAGATGTTGGATCCGCCTGATGAACCAGCACATGTCTAGGTCCAAGCCGGTCAGACCCGTATCTACAAACCATTCGATCCGCCTTATTGCGCGAGAAGAGTTGAGGTCGGAGGGAAGTGAGGCATGGGACCGCCGTGGAGACTTCAGCAGCGGCTCCATCCATGAAGTCCGGATACGTTTCTTCTCGGCCTGACAAAGGAATTTCGTGGCCGTAGAAGTACGTCCGCTGCCAGTTCTTACACGACTCGTGGCCAACAATGTCGGGGAACCGCCGGCCAGGTCGGATCTTGAAGCTTATGGTGCCACAGTTTCTAAGCTCCTCCTTGTTGTGTCTGGCTTCACGTTTCACGGTGAAGAAGTAGACAAACAGATATAACCTAGGCCTAATCCCTAGGTAACCCTCGCAAAGTGCCGCGAAGTTGCTAAGCACTAGGATGCTATTGGGGGAGAGGTTGTGGGGTTGGACCTGGAAGTGATTCAAGACGGACAAGAAGAAGTGGGAGATGGGCAAAGAAACACCGCGTACCAATTGCGCCTTGAGGTATACCTTCTCTCTGACTTGGGGAGAAGGGGTCACCTCGCCGGCCGGCGCCGCCTGCCAGGCGAGCCCCTCCGTCGCAGGGAGGTAACCCTCAGCGACCATCTCTTGGATGTCGCGGCCGGTGATGTCTGAGCCACGCCAGTCGCCTTTGTGCGAGTCAGGCTCCTCTTCCAGGGGCTCCAGCGCCGCCAAGTTATGGTCGCCGCTGGTGGTTTCTATCACCGCCGATGCGGCAATAACCAGGCTCTCTGGGGGCACGACGACGGAGCTCTCCAGCTTCGCCGCGGCTTCGCTCGACGCCACCATTGATGGAGATGAACCGCTGCTAGCCATGGAGGAGGGAGAGGATGCGACTGGTGCAGGAAGCAGGGCTAGGGTTTCTCGAGGTTTTCACGGAGAGCTCGAGGAGGCGTGCGGCTGGAGGAAGAAGATGATGACGCGAGAGAATGAGGTGAAAAAGTGGCAGGTGTCCCACGGCCGCTATTTATCTTACTCTGCGTCAAGATTCGTGCAGCTAATCGGACGGTTGCCGCGTAGACGACATGTTCGTGAACGTGCGCGGTAATTTCGCCATGTCTCCAACCGTCGCCGCCAACGGTTCGTATCGCTCGTGCGGGAAAATCGGCTATGATTACGTTCTCTGCATGTGTGAGTTATGAGGCGTCGCTGACCTACAGCCTACGTCGTCATAACTGACATGGTAGATGAGCCGTCCCATTGAAGATTCCGGCATGGACGGATTTAATCCGACCAAGGAAGCGTATGATGGAAGATTCAGCATTTCTCCGAATTACTCATAGAAGACGGAGAAAACCTTTCAGGGTTCTTTGGGAGGACTACAAGATGTTGCTTGACGATTTGCCGACATCCATCTAGATGGAGCATTCCATGTGAAGAGGCAAGACGGCGCAAGATCTCGGAGTTCTCCGCGGGCTACTGTTGGGGATATGCTATATGGGTATCCTCATATCATGTCTCTTATCCGACTAACCCGGGTGGCCCATAGTCGGTAGCATGGCCTATGGCCTACTGGGCGGCCCAGTTTGGTGGATTCAGAAGGGAGGCCCATGCCGGATAAAGGAAGGCTACGGTGGAGTCACCAGCGTACCCGGAGCCTTGGAGTGCAAGATACACAAGACTAGTAATAGACGGTGTAGGACTCTGTAACTTATCCGGCTAGGACTTTTCCTTGTAACCCTAGGACCTGACGACTATATAAGCCGGGCCTATGGGAGCCTTTAGGGCACAATCTCAGACGATAACTTAGACTTTTCTAGTCACCTCGCACAGCGAACCTAATCTCTGTAACTCAGCGTATTACCATTATAGTGATTTATAGCAGGAGTAGGATTCCGCCGCCGTTGTGGGATCTGAACCTGGGTAAGCTGTGTTACCTCATACCCGTCAACCGTCTACCTTACCCCACGTCTCTAAACACGCACTGTGAGGACCCCTCCATGGCGTACTCGTCGGCAATACCACGACATAGGCTGGATGCATGCCTGGGTCCAATATTGCACCGAATGTCGTGTTGTCGTGGTCATCGGCAGGTTTCGCTTTTTTTTTGGGCAGCACAAAACAAAATCTAAAAAAAATGTGAAAAATGGCTCTTGGATCCCTTGCATGACCCACTGCCCTCATAACATCATAGGCAAGGCATACCAGGTCCTTTGGTACCCAAGGGACCACCAGGATGTCTAGCGGGTGTGATTTAACATGGCTTCCAACCCTAGATTCGCCCCCCTCGCTGCCCAGAACATGGAACCACTCGATGGATTGATCCCAAAATTGGCACCTAGATCCCTCTCGGCATCGCAAGCGACTTCTCCAACTAGATATTTCGTGGTCATTTGGAGAAATCTCGAGTTTCCATTTTCTAAACCCCAAAAACCGGTGTTTTCCCAAAGGAGGTGCAAGATTAGGGCACACCCATGGGCCCGAGGCAATTTCCACGCATGCTACACCATGGTGCATGGCCATTCCTAGGAGGTAGTTATTTATCTCGTGGTGCAAGCATATACTGTAATTTTTTGAGTTACGGCCCAGAAAATGCGGTTTCTAACTGTATGTACCCTATAAGACACTCTCAATTTTCTAGGAAAATGGTTTGGGGTTCCCCATGGAGTACCTAGGATGGATGCATGCCTGGGTCCAAGATTGCACTGACCGTCGCATTGCCGCAGCGGCCGGCAGGTTTCGCCGTTTTTTTGGGCAGCAGAGACAAAATCTAAAAAAATTAAAAAAATGTGAAAACGGCTCCTGGAGCCCTTGCATGTGACCCATTGCCCTTATAAAATCGTAGGCAAGTCATTCCAGGTCCTTTGGCACCCAAGGCACCACCAGGATTTCTATCGGTTATGAGTTAACATGGCTTCCAACCCTAGATTCCCCCCCCCATCGCTACCCAGAACATGGAACCACTCCATGGATTGAGGCCCAACCTGGCACCTAGCTCCCTCTCGGCATCGCAAGCAACTTTTCCAACTAGAGATTTTGTGGTCATTTGGAGAAATCTCGACTTTCCATTTTCTGAACCCGAAAAAAATGTTGTTTTCCCAAAGGAGGTGCAAGATTAGGGCGTGCCCAAGGGCCCGAGGAAATGTCCATGCATGCTACACCATGGGGCATGGCCATTCCCGGGAGGTGGTTATTTATCTCTTGGTGCAAGCATATACTGTATGTTTTTTGAGTTACGGCCAGGTAAATGTGGTTTCTAACTGTATGTACCCTATAAGACACTCAATTTTCAGGGAAAAATTGTTTGGGTTGCCCCATGGGGTACCTAGGCTGGATGCATGCCTGGGTCCAAGATTGCACCGACCGTCGCATTGCTGCTGCCGCCGGAGGGTTTCGCCGTTTTTTTGGGTAACACAAATAAAATTTTAAAAAATAAAAAATGTGAAAACAGCTCCTGGAGCCCTTTCATTTCGAGCCACTTCCCTCATAAAATCATAGGAAAGGCATACCAGGTCCTTTGGCACCCAATGCACCACCAAGATGTCTATCAGGTGTGAGTTAACATGGCTTTCAACACTAGATTCCCCCCAGCCCTCGCTGCCTAGAACGTGGAAACACTCCATGGATTGAGACCAAACCCGGCACCTAGCTCCCTCTCGGCATTGCAAGCGACTTCTCCAACTAGATATTTTGTGGTCATTTGGAGAAATCTCGACTTTCCATTTTCTGAAGCCGTAAAAATGGTGTTTTTCCAAAGGAGGTGCGAGATTAGGGCGTGCCCATGGGCCCGAGGCAATTTTCACGCATGCTAAACCATGGTGCATGGCTATTCCTGGGAGGTGGGTATTTATCTCGTGGTGCAAGCATATACTGTATTTTTTTGAGTTATGGCCCGGTAATGCGGTTTCTAACTGTATGGACCCTATAAGACACTCTCAATTTTTAGGGAAAATGGTTTGGGGTGCCCCATGGGGTACCTAGGCTGGATGCATGCTTGGGTCCAAGATTTCATCGATCGTCGCGTTGTTGTGGCCGCCGATGGGTTTCGCCGTTTTTTGTGCAGCCCCAAACAAAATCTAAGAAAATAAAAAAAATGTGAAAACGGCTCCTGGAGCCCTTGCATGTGACCCACTGCCCTCATAAAATCATAGGCAAGGCATACTAGGTCCTTTGGCACCCAAGGAACCACCAGGATGTCTATCGGGTGTGAGTTAACATGGCTTCCAACCCTAGATACCCCCCCCCTCGCTGCCCAGAACATGGAACCACTCCATGGATTGAGCCCAAAGCCGTCACCTAGCTCCCTCTTGGCATCGCAAGCGACTTCTCCGACTTGAGATTTCGTGGTCATTTGGAGAAATCTCGACTTTACATTTTCTGAACCCGAAAAACTGGTGTTTTCCCAAAGGAGCTGCAAGATTAGGCCGCGCCCATGGGCCCGAGGCAATTTCCACGCATGACAGTCTCAATTTTCCCAAAGAATTATGATGTTTTGAAATCTGTTTAAACTCGGGATAAACCACGTTAACTAGCTCGTTAACCTTGCAGAAACTATGCCTATTGTTAGGGTCTTCTAGAAGCCCCCCCCCCCCTCCCACGGGGCTAGGTTGATTCTGCATCCCAATTGTTAGGCACTGTTGGATTGGGGAGAATGGAAGATAAGGATCGTCCTTTGCAATAGCGATCCGTGACTGGGAATTTCTGCGTCCCTATTGGCCCTCGCAACCACCAGTGGGCCAAACACCTTGACTTTATAAACGCAACCGTGTGGCCGAAGCTCACACCCTGTTTGTTCCCTGCAACTCGCGTCAGCATAAGCATCTATCCTAACTGAAGATACGGTGCCTCGCCATGGAGAGGCCCCGTCTCAGCTTGCACAAGGCCAAGTTGTTCGCCCACTACGACATACTCACGCTGCCTCTAGCGAGGCTACCGGCTGGCTACGAGCTCAGCTACATCGGGGTGCCCGTGGCATCGCTCTTTCTCGGCATCACTCTGTCGACGTAGATCGAGGAGCACCGCCACCAACTGCCGGAGCAGAAAAGGGCAATTGACCGATACGCGTGCACCAGCGCGTACTAACCAAGGCGCTTTAAGAAGGAGCGGGAGGCATTGCTTTAGCTTTGTAGAGCTCACCGTCTGGAGAACCACCTGGATCTGCGCAATCCTGAAGGAAGGCAGCGCTTCTGGGTAGTGCCTGGGCGTACGCCCTCCAGCGTTATCGATGTTGCGCGCCATGTAGAACTTGTGAATAGGAACACCTTCGGGCTCGTCCTCATCGATTCAGACTCGAAAGAGGCAGACGGCAATGTGGAGGATGTTGTGCACGGCGAAGGCAGCGGGAGCGGCATAGTTGATTAGGGTCACTTGAGCCTAAATTTAATCTATATATGGTAGCTTTAATGGCCTCTTCGAATAGAATGGCCAAGTTGTAAGAGTGTGTACAACATTGTTTGAGTCTAGAAAAAAATCTTAGACACGAGTCTAGCAGAGGGAAATATGCTACAACGTTTAGACACACTGATTGGCCTCACTGTTAGAATAAAAAACATATTTAAGGGGGCTCTTTTCCTATTCTTTTCTTCTTGTCAAAGCTCTTTTCGTGTACATCATCGGTTGAGTCTAAAGAAAATCATAGACACGAGTCTAGCAAAACCAAGTATTCTCAAGCATTTAGACACACCGGTAGGCCCCTCTACTAGAATAAAAAACCTATTTATGAAGACTCTTTTCTTATCCTTTTTTTCTTGCCAAAGATTTTTTCCTCTTAGAGCATCAATGCCCCTGACGTAGCCGATGCAATCATCAGACATTGCTGACAAAAATGAGGCGAGGCTGATGGGCCGGTACGTTGTCTCTGCTCCCAGCACTTGATGGCATAGTCATAATTTTGGAGTGTGTCAGAGGAGAAGGAGACGCGTGTGTCATGTTGTTTGAGACGGGAATACAAGGGAGGTGAGCCTCACCAACACCATGGAACGGCCATAATTTTGGTCGTTGAACTGTTACAAATCCATGATTATTGTTTATGGATAATCGGTTTAAAAATTAATGTACTATCTAATGACCTGAAATCTGGTCGACAGCACACATCGCATATTCGTTACAAGTACCAGATATAAATAAATTTCAATGAAAATTCAAGAAACAACGTTACTATGCGACCTTCTCTCTGCTCCTCTTATTACTGTTCAATCTCGCGCTGCACTAAACAACAGTTGATGAGGACTGAAACAAAAATGTTCAAAATTCCAAATAAAACTAGTTTCAAGCTTACCTTTCGTCCGGATAATTGTACAAAGACGAAATTGACAGGGATTTATTGTTTCTCCTGTAGTTAGCCGAAAGACCCTCAAGAACATCCTCAATCACCCCATCAACTTCTTCATATTCAAACTCAACTCCATTATTATCGTTGCCCTTCCGCTCCCGCATACCCTTTTGTTTCTTTTCACCCCATATCCCCACCGGCACGTCCATGTCCTCAACCAATTGCTGCTTACCAACATTTCCCTCCACATGCGCATCACCATTTTCCTTCACATGTAGCACTTCGTCCACGTCATCTCGCTGCGCTTCCTCCAGTTCTGCCTGAGAAGCCTCATCTTGTGCCTCTGTGATGTGAATAGGGACAAGGTCAGCATCTTCGAAATCACGTGGAACTGGGTTTTTGCATAGCCTCTTGATATGGCCCAACCCTCCACACTGTTTGCACTTTCGCTTCCTTGCTCCTAGTCTCGAACCTTTTGCGGTGAAGGCTTCGGTCCTTTCCTTTCTAGGCCTCCTAAGAAATGGTGGTTCGAGTTTGAACCCTGGATCGACTATCTCCCAATCATTTTCATCAGCAATAGGTGGTACGTTTTATGAATAAGTTGCAGCAAACTTGTCCATGGAGAAATAGATATGAACATAGTTCTGTATTTCAGCACCTCTACCTCTCAGCTTTAAGATAAAGTGCAGTGCATGGTGGCATGGCAGACCAGTAACCTGCCTCTTCCTGCATGAACAAGTCTTGTTATCTATGTCTACAGTAAACCTCTGTTCAGTTCCATGCTTGTCTTGTGCATAAAACTCAGCCAATATATTGGAACTTCTGACCATCCTTGTCTTTATCGTTCTCATTTCCCTGGTTCTTGCATTCAGTAATAAAACCACCTTTGGAATTATTTTATGGCCTACAAATTTTCTGGCACAAATTCTCTGCCTAAAATCTATCTTCACCATTATACACGGTCTTATTGCATCTAACAAAATAACAATTGCAAGTGACTTCATGCTCCTAATCTTAGCATTGAACCTTTCTGTCAGATTATTGCAAAACAAAATCCACTTTGCTTAACTCACCAAACTTGCTTCTTGCCCATAACTTGTTATGATGTTCTTCGAGGTATTCTTTCAGCTTTGGCACGGTATACAAGTTTTGCATGTAAGTAGCATGCGTGCTTGGGGATTACGTGTATGCTGATCGCCACAAGTTGTCTTCAAAGGTCTTTCCTTTAAACTTCTTCGTGAAGCTAGTAGCAAGGTACCGCATGCATTCCCTATGCTCAACCCCAGGAAACACAGCATCAACAGCATTCTGAAGCCCCTTGCATGCACCAGTGTGTATCACCAAGCCTTCACAGTGACCAATTATTGCACGTAGTCTCTGCATGAACCATGTCCAGCTTTCAGTTGATTCACCCTCAAGAACAGCATAGAAAAATCCAATTATGCGCATCCACAGCACAAGCGGTAGCATGCTGTCCCCTGAATTTCCCTGTTAAATAAGTTGCCTCTATTGCCAAGTATGGCCTGCAGCCATCTAGGAACCCCTTCCAGCATGTCTTTAGGCAGAAAAAACATCTCCTAAAGCATTTCTTATATGCCTGCTTATACTTGACCCCCCTTGAGACCTTTTCTCTTCCTTTCACAACCTCGTAATCAATGTCAACAACACTACCAGGTGATGTCTTCTCTACCTCAGCTTTGAAACTATACAACATGTGAAAACTGTCAGTCCACTTGCCCTGAATGAAGTCTATAGCCATCTCCTTCCCAACAAAGACTCTATGGTAAGGAATCAGAACTTTAAACTTTTCGCTAAGCTTAGTTCTGAGTTCAGCAGGTTCAATGCTATGATCCAGCCTCACCTAGGCAAGTACCTTAGCAACAGTCCACTTGGTGGTCGCCGGTATAACTTTATGACCTAAATAAATATTAGGGCAGTTGTGTTTATTCGTGTTTACCTTGACCTACATTCAATGGGAATAAAAATAAATCAGAGGACTCATCAGCAGAACAAATATGAGAAAGACCAAAACTAAATGTAGCTATTGCAACCTGAAATGGGTGTCCACACCGCATTGGATATGTATGCAATCTCCATTTACACACCTTACTTTCCCTACAATGCACCCTAAATCTCTTTTGGTCACTCTTTTCAATGATAAATTTGAACCCAACTCTTATTGCATAGGTAGAAACGGCATATCTGCATTCCTCCACAGTGTCAAAGACAGTCCCCTCATCAATTGTAGGGTTGTCCCAGTCAAAGTGTATCACTGGCATGTCATCGGCTTTGTCATCGTATCTGCATCCCATTTCCCCATCCTTATGTTCCTTTTCCTGATCAGTCCCATAGTCAGTCTCATAGTTCGAATCAACCAAATATTCCCTACTCTCCATCCTATTAGGGTCAGCAGCCACATCTGGATATGCTTTGTCGTCATCATCATCATCTTCTAGCACAAAATCACCTTGACCGACACACATTTCTATGTCTTCATTCTCAACGACACGCTGGTCGGTCGCGCTCGGTATCGAAAATAGAGACTGCTCTGTTTGCGTTCCACACGGGCCGGTATCATTCAGGATAGTCTCTTCCCCAATATATTTGTTAATGATGTGCACAAACATCATCACAGTCCTCATGCCGAGGTGTTTACCCCACATCATGGCCAGAGCCTCCTCAGTTCTAACATCACAAAAAGTCTGTGAATTTGTGCCATAGTACCTGATTACGAATTCATCATGCTGGCCAATGGAAACTTGCCAAATTGCATGTGCAAGTCACTTAGAGTTATGTCCTCCGCGTCTACTGTCAACCGATAATCAAATCCACTGGTAACTGCGATTCTATCATCGGACAAGGTTTTAGTCCGACACCCATGCCGTATCTTCTAAATAAATCTGGATGAAGCAGACGTCCTATGGTCACCAACACAGATCCTCTCCATCAACATGGGACTAGAAAGGCTAATTGGGAGATGCAGAGATGGAATTGCAGTTCTTACCCTTCAGGGAGGATGTATGGAAATGTTCAATGGGCTCCAGAGCACCAAATCTTTGCACCCCGCGTCCTCTTACCCTGTTTCGTGCTCCTCCATGTTCTCCAGCCTTGAAGGGTCCATCTCCTCACTCTCCGTCCGGGAAGGACCCATATCCGTGTTCTCTGGCCACACAGGATCCATTTCCGTGCGGGATCCAGATCAAAGCCACCGTCGTTGCATGAGAACCTAGCGCCCACCAAACAATTTTCGTTCCTAGATGCGCCTGGGCAGCGACGGAGGCAAGGATACAGGTCAAAGGGGCAAGGCAGGGTGGGTAGGGAGGGTAGGGGATGACAGGAGGACGATAGTCCAGGGGGGGAGGACGAGAGTGTCGCCAGAGGGGACAGAGTGGCGGCCTGCAAGACCAGAGAGGTGGAGTGGAGCGGAGCTACGAACGAGCGACATAATATGGAAAATCACAGAATAATGGGGAGCACTAATCCTCGAACCTGGTATGCACGCCATCGACGGTCGAGGTTGTGGGGCCCACCAGTCAATAAAACGCCACATCCTCTTCCCATGTTTCTGATGGTGTTGCCAGTTCTACGATCGTAGTGGCACAGGCAAAATTTCTAGACAGAACTAAGGACACACTTTTAAATATAATTAAAATGGAACCCTAACCTGGTACATTCCCCGAGCCGGTTGCTAGCCACGACCTGTATTTTTAATATCTTATCACTCTTATACTGAGAAGGGAAATAAAGATTCAAAAGTTAGTCAAACTAGTTTCGAATAAATAAGATACACTCTTAGGAAGCTTAGCTATGGCCCCGCATAAGTAGAAGCCGCCCGGCCATCCGCCGCCCGCCCGTGATCGCCGCCGAATCTTGGCTATTTGGCCCCTCTAAGGCAGGCCATGCGGCTATACTACAAGGCCGGTCTTCCATTGCCATCTGAGACGGTTGATTTCACAGAATGTGTTGCATCTGTAGTGGCGGCGGTGGAAACGGCAAAGTCCATGGCGGCATCGAGAAGGGCCAATCGATCGTCATGGAGAATGCATGCGGCGGCATTTTCGTGTTCTCTGCGCACGAGAAAGAAGGTATGTTCCAAGGCATTCCTGTGAGCTTTCCGCCGAGGAAATAAATCCCTGAACAGGGATGCGCCAAGGTCAACAAACTCTCTCCTCCATGCCTCGGTGCGGGTGACCTTACCGTGGGGCAATCTGGGTGCACGCCGTCAGCGGAAAAGGCGATCCATCCTACCCACCGTCGGCGGCCACACCGCAGCGGCGTGCATCCATCTACACTCAGCTTTTTGGAGTGTTCGACAGCTGGAGCCGACTACGGGCAATATCTCAGCATTGGAATTCAGGTTTAGATTCACAGGGACCTATGATCCCTGCCACGAGAAGCCGGAGTTCACCTTCGAAGAAATCGTTGCGGCGGCGCGGCTGTTCGTACTAAACCGGGACTGGTTCAAGCGCATCAACTAGTGCATGAACATTGTAGATCTATTGAATTTTGGCGAGAAGGAAAAAGATCAGTTGTGCTTGAGCGATCCCAGAACTTATGTCCTCTCTAGACAATTGGCTAGCCAACTTTTATGGTGGAGATCTGAAGTTTCTTCAGTGTAGAACAGTTAAGTTCAGACTAACTCTGTAGAATTCCTTTTGTAGAGGCAATATCACCCTTTTGCGTAGCTATCCCACACTGTAGTATGGAATTAGTTCGGAAGTAACCAAATACTATCAAGATGTATCTATTTATTCAATTACTACCAGCGGTTGAATTCAGTTAACTATCATACTTATCCAAGGCAGACAAGATTCAGACAACATTTTATGAACTGATCTTGGGTGGTTTATTCATGCAAGTTCCATACAGAATCACGCACCAGCTCGAACAAATCTATGTAAAAATTGTTTGAGGCATAGAAAGGGGCAGCATTTCATGCCTTTCGGACCGCTTACCAGCAGCATTTTCCCGGTAATGGTGACATTGATCATTGCTAGCCCACCCTCTTTTTAGGAGTCTAACCTTGGTTATTCACACAAATTCATAATCCACACATACTACAAATTCATTATCCACACAAACTACATATCATTAGCCACATGTACTACGAATTTAGTAGCCACACAAACTACAAATCATTAGCCACACATACTACGAATTCAGTAGCCACACATTACAAATTTAGTAGCCACACATACTACAGCAGTTCAAATTATTACATAAGGCGTACTATGTGCTCGAATTTCAAGTCAGCAATCTTTCAGATTCACTAAACCTCTGTCTTCACTCGAGGGAAATTAGAACCACCAGCATGTCCACGCCCGGTCCCCCCACCGAAACCGTGTGCTCCGTTGCGGAACGGTGGTGGTCCTGTGCCATCGATCCTTCGAAGCCAACACTACAGGTGACGAGGACGCTTTCTGGCCGCCTCTTCGGGGCCCTAAATGGCATGTACCGGATCAAGAACCTCAAGCAGGTGGATGATCACCGGGTGCTTCTAGAAACGATGTCATCTTGCCCTGCTTGGAATCTCCACCACGTACATCTTAGGAACTGTGTCTGGATCTTTTAGCCATGCCTTTATCTCGATGATCCATATGTTTCTCGGTGAAACAATCACCACCAGCTCGCCGCCAAGGCTACTGACAACGTGCTTGAGGGCCTCTGGTTCCCAAGCATGCAAAGGGAGCCCGTAAAAGCCGAGATTAGAGAAGAAACGAAGCCGCCCCAAGCGATTGTCCCACCCACAGGCGCGACGCCAACGCATGAAGCTCATTTTCTCCCCACAGCACTCGAAAGAACGGGAAGAATGCAGAACACGCTCGCTATCTGAGCTATGGGCGAACCGGACGAAGAAATCGAATGGCAGTGCGCATACCTCAATATTGACCACTTTTCGTCTGATTCCAAAACGAGACCTAAAAGCCGACAGCAAGTCTGTCGGCGACACAGCGGGACGCGTGCCCAGAATGGTGGCCATGAGAGCGTTGTCGTCAAACTCCTCTGCCAGGGCTACCATTCTTGGGGTGCGCGATAGCACGCAACCGCCCGAGGCTGGTCGCCGGTCCGGATTGCCCAACCGGACGCGCTCTACCATGCGAGAAGGTCTAGGCAGCGCAAGAGGCTAGGCTAGGGACGCGAATCTTCGACACGCCGACTAGGAAAAACAAGGCGAGGGCGACGGCGGCGGGGAGCTTCGATTAAGGGCGTGGGAGGTTGACCGGCCATGGCGGGGACGCAAGGAGATCAACGGAAAGCTCCGATCTAGAGACCAGTAGTCGAAGCTAAGCAAGGTAATGGAGAGGAGAATAATAGGGCAGAAGAGCAGAGCGGAGAAGAAGATCTAGTCCTCGCAGGGGCAAACCGGTCCACGACTGCAAAGGATAATGGGAAATACTGACAGGGCGGGGAAAGAAGAGTTGACCTAATGGCAGGGTTTGAGTTCAACCGTTTTATGACTGGTTTAAATGATCGTTTGGCCGTTAGATTTGTATTTACCCCCATTTGGCACCTCTCGACAATTGGTGAAGTTACTACATCCCTTCCGCAAGATTACGCGCAACTCGGACCCCGCGTTGGTTTGGCGTCTGAACTTTTGGGCCGCATATTAAAATTCTCAAAGGAATGGTACTACAACGACTCTATGGCTGTGTTTGTTTGGGCTGTAGCTTTTGAAAAGCAACTGTAGAGAATCAGCTGTGGAGAATCAGCTATAGGAAGCAACTGTTGGCAGTAGAGATTTGGTGTTTGGCAAAAGTGCTTTTGATAGCTGTTGTTGCTAGTTATAGGATTGAATTGTGTATAATGCCCCTGAGTGCATAAGATGTTATATAATTATTGATTTGAAATGAATTAGGTGTTTATGACTTTTTTTACTTAAATACTACATTCTTGCCGCTAATTTCTTCTCGCCTATTTCTTCCCGCTAACATATTATAAAGCTTGTCCATATTACATCTAAACATAAAACATCATATATCCAAAATACAATACGAGGTTCTAACATAATTAAGTTACAAGGTTGTCCATATGAACCCAAAAGAAGTACATGGTTCTCATGCCTCCACACCTCCTCTCGCAACAAACAGAGCGTTGGATATGTTATCATGCATGTTGTTCATGCTAACATGGTCCTCTCCCAAATCATTGACAACATTGCTTCTGGCTTTGGAAACAACATGCCCTGGAGGCATACAGTTTTCATCATTATCACATCGGTAGAAGTGGAGATCAAACAACTGACTATCCCTGATGAAGTTATGGAGAGCGATACATGCAATGATAATATCGGTCTGCTTCTGTAATGGGTAACTTGACACACCATGCAAGATGCGCATTTCTGCTTTAATACCCCAAATGTTCTCTCAATAGCACTCCGCAGAGATGAATGTGCATGGTTGAATATTTCTTTCTTCCCAGTAGGCGGTCCAGCAAGTCTGAACTTGGGTAGATGATATTTGGTGCTTGTATATGGTAAAAGATAGCCATTTTGATTGGGATAACCCGAATCAACTAGATAGTATCTTCCTGAATAAAACACAAGTGATTGATGTGATATATGACATGAAAATACCACATAATGGAGTGCAAAAGGCAAACATAAACCTGGAGGAGGATGAGGAAAATTTGCTTCAAACTTAAGTAGTGTATCTTTGAATATCCTTGTGTCATGCATAGAACCTGGCCATCCTACAACTATGGAGGTGAACCGTAAGTCAAAATCACACACGTCCATAACATTTTGTGTGGAATATCCAAGATGACCAACATGGTTGACCATTGCAGCAGCTGGCACAATAACCGGTATGTGTGTCCCATCAATAGCACCAATTTCACCATTGAAATGAGGTGTGAATCTAGAATCCCGCAGCCTCTCATGCACCGTTAGGAAGAGTGGATCAACAGGCTTGATTATATCTCCCGCTAACTGATTCACACAATAGAGCACCTCAGCAAACTTTCTATTGATTGTATCCTTGGATCTTTTGAATCGGTTATGAACTTGAGACACTGATTGTGGACTACCAAGAGTCCGCAAAAACATTCCAAGTGCCTCCTCAGAACACATCTTGGATGACCCCTTTAGACCATAGTTTTGAACCAAAGTATCATGCAAAGAATCAAAACATGGCCTATGCATTCTGAACATGTCATAGCAATCCTTGGAGTTACCCAAGCTGTCAAATACCCATTGTTGTCACGTGTACCTTGGTGGCACCTTGGTATTTTCTCAAGATGCTTCTCAGAATGTGAAAGAACATGATACATAATTTGGGTATTCCATCGTCAACGACGTCTTCTTGCCTCCATAAGTGAGGACTCAATGCCATCATCACTCTCACCTTCAGCACTGTCATGACTTGAGATCATCTGAAAAAAGCGCAATATCATTAGCATACTTGATACAAACAACAGTACAAAACAGCAGCAAAACACCACTATAAAACAGCTCCAAACTGCAACCAAATTTGATACAAACAGCACTACAAAACAGCTCCAAACTGCAACCATACTTGATACAAACAGCACTACAAAACAGCTCCAAACAGCACTATAAAACAGCTCCAAACTGCAACCATACTTGATACAAACAGCACTATAAAACAGCTCCAAACAGCGCTATAAAACATCTCCAAACTGCAACCATACTTGATACAAACAGCACTTCAAAATCGCAGCAATCAGCACTACAAAACAGCTCCAAACTGCAACCATACTTGATACAAACAGCATATAAAACAGCAGCAAACACCACTATTTATGGTCCAAATAGCACCAAAATAAAGAATACAATCTCCAAGTACATTATGGGTGCATTACATAGTAGTTAACACAAGATACAATCTAAGATGAGCATAAGGATATAAAATATCTTTAATTTCTCTTCCTATCCTCATATTGCATCTTCAACCAACGCAGCCGACCCTCCGCTGTTTTCATGGTATAGAAGAAAGCTCGGTTTTCAAGTTTGCCAAATACTTTTGTTGCCATGTAATTCTCAACACTACCCTCTTGGGCTCCACATGCCACAACTTCTTCCATGATGGCTTCGATGTCTTGAACCACTGTGGTTGAAGAGGAGACAGCACGATCTTCATTGATGCAATGGTCAATCCACCACTTGAAGTCTTGTTGCATTGGAGTCTTCGTTCTTCCCCGGACTGGCTGCAATCCTAGCAGCTCCACGCTTTCTATTTGCACTAAGAGGTGTCGGTGTTAAGCCTTCATCATCTTCAAGGTCAACCAAATCAGCAGGCACCTCTCGTGGCACTCCCGGTATAACCGTCGATGTCCCATCAACATGGGCATCCTCAAACATGGCATCCATCAACTGCAAGTTGTCCGGAGGACCTCTGTGAAAACCCGCAATAAGCTTGTTAGCCTGCATAAGATTTCACAAGTTAATAACCATAAACATGGCATATGTCATACCTTGATCAACTCAGCCCATTGTGCATCGTCTGCTGTAATTGTTTGTTTTTCCGGTTCCCAACCAAGTCTGGTTGCTTTTGTAGTGTAATACACCCATGCTTGGTACAAAGCTTTGGTTGAATCCCACTTATTTTTGAACTGCCCTCTTGTGTAGATTTTACCCATCCTCGTACTAAATTCTATAGCTAGATTCTTGTACCCATCATTATTAAGGAACGCGGTAGGTCTATTTCCTGCTTCTTTTTGTTTCTTGCAGATTTCACAAAAAATTGTGGTGGACAGAGGATTCCAATATGCTTTAGGGGCCTTATTTTCTTGCTCCATCTAAATACACGTATATAGCAAGATTTCAAAACAGTATAGTACTACAAACAATTCAAAACACACTGGCAACTATTCAAAACACCTCACAGCGAGTCACAGATTATCAGCCAAAACAATATACGAGTCACAGATTACTTGCAAAAGGCCACGTTGACTAGCTAACAAGAACTGAAAAAAGAATTCAATGGCCATGTTCACACCGATTACTAACAGATTACTAGCAAAACAAATGGATAAAATCCATGTCTATGAGCTCACAGCGATCCATGTCCATGAACTGAAAAAAGAAGGGAAAAATCCTAACCTTCCTGCTGGATGCGCTACCCAGGTCAGAGAAGAGGCGTCGGGGTTGGAACTGTCCTTTGGCTCGCCAGAGTAGGTTAAGGGGTCGCCACAAGACGTAGTACGGAGAGGCGGCGGTCTCTGGCCGGCAACGGGGACGAGGCCGACTCGACCTTGGTCCATGCCCTATCGATTGTGGGGGGTGGGAGGTCCAGACCAGAGAAGGACAGCGACGACGACCGGCGTGAGAGATTTCTGATGGCGGTGACGGCGATGGCGACTGGCGGCGTGGCGGCGGCGGGGACGGAAACCCTAACCCTACAGCGCGTTCATGGCGAGGAGGATCGGTCGAGACCAGGGATTTGCAAGTTGGAACGGGCTAGGGATTTCCCTGCAGGCGGTGGCAGATTCGTGTAATTTCATCAAAGTGGGAAGGGTAGTTTGGTCCACTGCAACTCGGGAATCAGCAAAAGCGGCCCTCGTCCCGCTTCCGCTCGCCCGCGCTAGCCAGGCCAATTTTGCGTGCCGCTTCTCTACCGCATGGCCCAAATTTTGATTGTTTTTTTCTGGAGTGATTCTACAACGTGAAGCTGTAGTCACAGCGCTAACAAACAGAGCCTATATTGCTAGAGTGATTCACTGAGTTTTTGCCCAAGTCTATGACTCGACTAAATACTTGGAGACTAGTCCTAACAGCAACACTAGCCAACACCCGAAGTAATTCTGGGTCCAATATTAGTATGATAAATGCACATGTTAAGACTGCATACTTTAACTCCTTATTTGAGTCAATGACTCGATTACAGACTCGGGGGCTACTCCCATAGGGACCACTGGTTGTCATCCTGTAAATTTTAGCTATCAATGGCATTCACAAGATACGCATGACTGAAGTCTCTCCTCGTATCTATGACTCGAACAGACACTCGGGGGCTACTCCTATAGGGAGTGTTGGCCGCTCACCCTATGAATAAAGCTACTACAATCCCTCAGATCTCCTATGATGACTACATCACAAGAACTAATACACAATCAACAACATGGCGACTCCACCCATCACAATAATTGCTAAGAGACGACGTCTCCTTGGCTACCTGAATCCTCTCCACGCTAACAAGCATTCGGATGCTATGTCTAGGACACAAAGGTAAGACCTACAGACACAGACTGATGGACTGGTAACACACCTGCTGCACTCTACCAGAAATATACCGTACCTGCAAGTGCAATGAAAACTCCTGACGGACGTGTTGGGTGCATATCTAATATCACTGAATTCAATTTTTGTAATACATCTGTGGCCTAAGTCGAATTACACTAGCACTTTTCCGGATTCGAGTCTAGGGACTCGAGTCTGAGTAGATAGCGTTTGTTTTGCCCAAAGGCAGTTAACTGATCCCGATCCATCGGGTGAGTTAGGCATGAATATCAACTATCCCTATGAACTAAACATTATGACCCGAAAGCATATTCAGATGATAAGCAATCGAAGACTTCAGAGTCTCAGTTCGAATCTGTGATTCGACTAGATACTCGGGGGGGCTACTGACATGGGTATGCCCTATGGGTACCCAATATTTTCCTATCTAGTTTGGCCTAGCGGGAGCCCATGTGATGATCCACACCTGATGAAGAAGCCCAGGAAGGATTCGGGTGACCCAGGCCCATGAAGGATGCGGTTCCTTGGAGGATACGGCTAGCTTTAGATAAAAAGTTTAAAGAGCAAACCCTAACCTATAACCGACTCGACCTTATCCCGAGACCTGGCCTACCTATATAAAGGACAGGATGGAACGACGAGGAGGACCAACCTCAACACTATCATACACACTCGCCAGATATCATCTATGCACCCCATGTAACCTTCGGCTTCATCGATAATCAAGAGAAGATACGGAGGAGTAGGGTTTTTCCTCCGGGGGCCTGAACCTAGGTAAATCTCGTATCCCGCATTGCTTTTCTATTATCTTAATGCGATCTCCAGTGCACCCCTCTTCCTTAAAACCCAAGTCCATAACAATGGGCATTAATGATCTTAACCCTCGTCAGAGATCATTGGAGAAATTGGATCCTCTTTCCCACCCCTATGCCCCTCTTTATGTAGGTGGTGGGAGGGCACCCCCACCCATCCAAGTCCCGGGGTGGGACTAAAGGAGGAGGAGGTGGGCTGACATGTGCCAGCCGGCCGGGGTGGGCCCCACCCCCATGTGCAACACTAGGCTGGCCGGGTGGGCCCCATGGGAAGCTGCCTTGGCCCCTTAGGCCCTTCTCTAGGAAGGTTTCCCTCATGGGCCCTTTTACCTCCGAGGATTTGGCCCATTAGGGAAGTTACCCTTTCAAATTATATTTTAAATTATACATTTAATATTAATTTCAATATAAATACACATTATTAAAATTTTCTTTGATCTAAAACACCTTTCAGTTCACTCCAAACGACTTCGGATCCTCATGAAATGATTCTGATTTTCTCATGGAACACTTCCGGTTTTCTCTTATCTTTCATCCTATGATTCGGATATTTCCATAACGATATCCAAGAGTCATCATACCCTTAAATGTGTTACTCCAACCGTTTGGGAACATCACAAACATGATCGAAACCTCTCTCGGATCAATGATCAATTGCGGTGACCCAGCATACCACTGCATGTTGTAGTATACTATAGCAGTGGACATAACACTCACGGAGTACCATTCCACAAATATTACATACTCAGAGTGGTACAACAGAAACAAAGCGGGTCCACAACATTCGTTATCGTTATTACAACCAGAAATATACATGATGACTTTGAGATCCTCCTAGGTCCATAGAGGTATCCAGATGACTCAGGTCTAACCTATAATAACTCTGAGAACAAGATAAAGAAACAAACTAAACTTTAAGGTTATACGAGATTTAATATAGATATAGGATAGAGATCTATGCTACTGGACTAGATCACTATATATGCTACATCTATACTTCAGATACGTCGGTCTCCATTCCATAGATGTTTTCGTAATTGTTACCTTCGACGCTTCCGGATACTTCTGGTTCTTCATAGAAGAATTATTCTTGGTCTTGAATTGGATATAGTATTTCCTCTTACTGACCGTTAATGTCTTTAGAATCTAGCAAGGGTTAAGAAGATACGTTGAGTACGAGCGTACTTAGCAAGTTCACTAAAAAAGGAGTGTTTGATGCACTATATCTACAGCCATAGACCATTGGTCATAGGCAATGGAGGTTTTCATAAACATTTCTTCAAAGATTGATTTTATTCTGAAAAGCTATGTCTGTCAGCCTTCACAGGTTTACCAGAACTTTCATGGAGTTCCTTTCCTGCAGCGTTCGCAGCTCCTTCCCGGAAGAGGGATTAACAAGTTACAGTTCTTACACTCTACAGAGTTGCGTCACTTTACCCATGAGAGATCAAATCCTTGATGCACAACCGGGCGAATCTTTCTCATCCACACTTCCTATGGTGTCGAGCCCAGTAGATGATCCAAGCCGATCGCTGTCCTACTCCGCGACCTCGCATACACCGCAATTGTTGTATGCCCAAACTCAAGGTAGACCTTTCCCTGTATAAAACGGCTATACCTTAGTTGGATACACATAACAACCATTAACACTAGAAATCTGTCTTTTGTATGCCCAGATCCACAGTATACCTTTCCCCGTATAAAACGGCTATACCCACGATCTGCAACTTACAAACGCCCATAACAGTGTCCAATGCATGCGAAAGGGAGCCGATCCAGCTGACTTCTCAGTACCATTCCAAATCTCATGGTTAACGTGTAATATACGGCGCAATAATCACTGGAGACATTGGTTGTTAAGTCCTAGATGATATATTCCTGTGCAGTGGTATCCCAACTGCCAGTCTTAATAGATTAGCTAATCACCCTGGATCAGTAACCGATACTTCAAGTTTATTATGAAAATAGTGTTTTCGACCTTTTTGAAATGCAGGTGATGACACATAGTTTCAATTATTTTACAGAAAATAATCAAAGGACATGAGCAAGTGTGAACTTGCCTTGATAAAGCGAAGTATTGTAGTCGAATGTATCGACTTGACCCTGGACCTCGGGTTCTAAAAAAATATCATCGTTGCCCGGTAAGGACAATGTTTAAAGAAGCAATATGCTATTATGCATAAGTAATGAGATGCATGATGTGAAACCCCGAGTAATTCCCTATATTACAAGTGAGATGGATTTAGATGATTTCTTTTAAGGTTTTATTTATCTTCATGTTCACTTCATAAAATAGTGTGGTTTCAAAGATCTTGAGATGAATATATAAGATATGAAGGTAAAGTATAATTATAATATTATTCTAAGATTGAATAGTATTATGTAATTACTATGCAGTTTACGTTTTAATATGCTATGACTTAAAAGACATGGTATAGTGTTTCTTTTGAAGTGGCAAAAAGAATAACATTTGAAGAAAATATTGTTTATGTTAAGTTATTCAACTCTGAAGATTAATAGGATTGAAGCTATGGTTTTGTAACAAGGTTTAAATGATTCTGAGTCATTTTATATCTATCTTAGGATATCTCAGACCAAAGAAAACTATAAAAATGTAATTGGACTTGAGATATAACATTTGTAGCATTATCAATTTTTTTAGGGTCTTTCCTGAGCATAATCAAAGATGAAATATTATAGTTATGGAACTTTGTTTTAAAGATTTTAAAATAATATTATAAAGATAATTGTTTACACTAGGATTGTATCCCCAAATTATAATTATAAGTTTAGACTACTTAGATTCAAAAGATTATGTTTTGAATAAGATCATTTCTTACTTAGGAAAGAATTTTAAATAATTAACAAAATAACTATTTTATTTTAATAATTTAGATAATTGAAGTTATATGATCTAGGAAATTTAAAATGTTTTTATAATAATATATTTAGTATTTTTCTAGCTAATATTCTTACTTAAATCTTAAAAATGAATTTTATTTATTTTTAGGCGTTATCTTTATTTTTTTTTTAAATCTTACTTTTTAATGTCTTTAAATATTTGTTTAAAATTTTATTTCTAAAATTTTAAGTTAGTACTTTTATGAGGTAAGAGATTTCTTTTTATGCATAAAAATGATTTTTATTTGTTTTTTGGATTTTTTCTAAATTTATTAAATTTTCATTTAGATATTTAAGGTTGTTAATATTGGGTTGTAATTTATTTCACTTAAATAAGTAGTGTTATATTTTTCTTAAGTAAATATTATTTTAATAAACAATTTGAGGTATTAAATATATTTTTAGGATTTTTCTACATTTTTCTGGAAATTGAAATGTTTAGAAGGTATTTTGGGTGATTTCCTCTACTCATTTATTCTTATTTATTTATTTATTTCTTTAGTATTTCCTAAACAAACTAAATTTGGCCCGTTGGCCGAACTAATCCAACCCGGCCCAATTGGGCTTTGGGTCAAACCCCAAACCCAGCCCCAACTCACACCCTCCTCTCATCCAAACGCACACACCCGCACACGACGCATGCACCCACGTTGTTGCTCCTCTCGTTCCCCTCTCTGCTCGCATGATGCGCCACCACCCGCTCCACTTCGGCCAGTCGCCGCCCACCGCCTCCTGCGCGAGCTGCCACCGTCTGCCCATTTGGGCTCTCCGTCCACCAGAATCCTACTACCACCACTCCACCCTGCTCCGCGCGAGTTCCCCCGACTATGGCTAACCCTAGATTTTCAGGTCGGGTGCGATAGCGCCCCCGCGCCATGGTTTCTCTACTCAGGCTTCTATGCCTCCTCTATCATGCCATGATTTTCCCCTGCTTTTCTATTGGATGCTCATCTCTTTGACACTAGTGGTTACAATCCCAACAGACATGATTTGCTGCCGTAGGAATTGATTGAGGTGATAGTGGACAATGGAATTCCCGAATGGACAGATGATTTGTCTAACGCCGGTGGGATGGTGTTGTAATTGTGCAACCCTGGCACCGAGTCTTGTTCCTATTTTGACTGCTATGCTCCTGTTATTCCTTTCCTTTACTCAAATTCAGGTAATCTCTATGTGACCGGCCCTCGAGTCGATGAGATGTCTAAAATTTGAGTTAAGTTTAAGTGGTGGTTTGCTAGACATATACCAGATTGCGATGTTGGTTAGATGGGAATTAAGGTGATGTGCTATATTGGTTTGGCACTGATGGTTTTATAATGGTTTCCTATTCATCTAATTACTTATGTTTATGATTGGTATTATCTGCTAGTAATCTGGACTTAGTTCTGATTCGTATATACAATTAAGTTGCACCATACACAAGTATGATGTTACTCTTGATATATATATATATATATATATATGAACGCTATGAGAGAAGTTTTAAGAATGTTAGATTGTTAGGAATTATTTCTATGGATCTTATGTGGTGTTTTGGATCTTCATAGGATCAGGAAGATGTATGTAACTTGGTCTACGATAAGTATAAACTTTTTCTTATAATTACATGTGCTTTAGGTATATCATTTAGGTTTAGGTTATTTTGGAATTGAGGTTATGGTGATGATCTTCTGACCAAATATTAGTTGATAATTGAGATGTTGCAATGTAGGGTTTTTTATATTATTAGACACCATTGGCTTGATTGTGTTTGTGGCTTGGACCTGCTCATGTATGCCCTATTTTGGTTCAGTCCAAGTTAATTATTTAGTTAGTGTTTAGATTTGATCTGAAGAAATGAACAAAAGCTACTTTGCTCCTACTAGTAGATTAATGGTTTGGTTAAATGCAAATAAGTGTATAATTATTAAGGATAATTGTAGTTTCTTGCAAACAGTGGTGTATGAGAATAATGATTGATTTGGAAACACTTTTGCTTCTTGTTGTTTCTGGCAGAGAGAACACATGTGCTTGATTTCTAGTTTTTTAGTTAAGAACATGTTAGATTCTATTAAGCTTAGTTGTATGTCCAAGGTTACACTGAAACTGTACTACTAATCCTTGGTGTTATATCTAAGAGATATGCTTCTTATGCAGGTATACTTTGCCATAAAATTGTTGTATGTTGTGAGATGGTTCACATGATAATAACTATATTCAAATGATTCCTATCTGGATTGGCTTAGGAAAATGATTTATCTTGTTTAAGATTTTATAAATTTGATGCTTTGATTTGTTGGCTATGTCATGTATGCAATATTTGTGTCTTTTGTAGATGATCTAGCTGTTGTGGTACCTCTTGGGAGGATGCACAGTTTCTAGATCAACTACATGTTCTGCTACAGATTTACTTGACCAAGATTTAGTCCAACCCTTGCCTATGATGCAAAAGTCTGAGGCCAAATATTTCTAAGATAAGAACAGATACTTTGTTGGCTTTTAACAGCTCTAGGATGAACTTAGTGTAGCACTTCTACACTATACTGAGAGCTCTCTCTCACTCCCATATGATGCTTGTTTTAATTTACAAGAACAAGTATTAGTATGGTTCTAGTAATCAACCTGCTACTTGTAGTGTAGACAAATGATTTGGTGGTGGATGTTGTGATGATGTTGCTTTGTTGCAAGATCTAGTGTTTGTCCTGCTCCTCCTTGCACTCCTGGCCTGCTCCTCCTTGTTGCTCCTGGCCTGCTCATCCTTGTTGCTCACTTGGCCTACTCCTTATGCTCCTGACCTCCTCCTGGTGCTCTTGGATGGCTTTCTCAAGCAACCAGGGTACTGGTGCTGTGATGGTGGTGCATTATGGGTTTTGGTGCTGAACTATTATCTCTGGAGGTATAGAAATGGCATGGCTGATTGATATGTGTTGGGTGGATTTGTTGTTCTTGCTATGGTGAAGAAAGTTCATCCTGGAAATCTCTCTGCTGCGGCTGTGTACTTATCCATCTCTCACAGCATCCTCTGTGTTGACAACACATAGGCATGCATGTGGTGTAAGCTGTGTGTGAGATTGCCTCACCCAAATGGATCAGATCAAGTAAAAGGCTTGATATTTTCTGATGGTTTGACCTTTACTATTTACTTGCTTGGTGAAATTTTCCCCCTTTTGTCTGTGATGTTGTTCTGAGACAAAAATATGCTGATAAGAACAGATATTGTTTTTGGTTAAACTTGCTCCTGTTTAATAAAGCTCTATGATGTAATGAACAGTGCACCTCACTGTTAAACTGAGATCACTAACCCTAATCCCAATCCTTTATTTCTTTTTGTCTTTCTTTGCAGGTAATAATAAGGAGTACAGGAATATCAATACTAGATATAGGAATTGTAGTTTAGATTTGAATTACTGTAATTTTCTTATTCTTTTGTAATAACCATGTAATACTTATATGTTTGATTAAAGTATTTATTTTCTGATAAGAAATTATGTATAGATATTGTAATGCATTAGTTTGTCTTATTATAATTGTATCCATCTCTTATTATTCCTTTATTGAAAAAGGATAATGTAATTTATGTATATATTCTTTTAGTAAAGAATCCTTCTGTTTGTTTAATGATTGTAATTCATTTTCCATTTTCTTTATTCACTTGTTTGTTTCATTGTAATATTCCTTTATTATTTTATTGTAAAAGATCATTGTAATATTGGTTTTAATAATTTTTATAATTTTATTTATAATACTTGTATTTGTATTATTGTGAATAATTATTTATAAATTAAATTTCTCCCCCATAACTCCGAAAAACAATAGAGGTCATGTCAAAATTCATCACACTCCCCCTTAGATGATACTAAACCTAATTCTTCAGAGTGAGAATTCTGATCCCTCTAGTCTTTTAATTTGGCACAAAATCCTAAAACTACCCTTCGTTTAGTCCTAAATGCTGGGATGTTACAGACTTCCCCCCTTAAAATAAACTTTGTCCCGAAGTTTGTGGTTTCTTTCTCATGAAGGTTTCTAGTAGGCTCGTCTTGAGTTTTCTTCTTTCCTCCTAGTTTCTTGTCCTCCCAAAGTGACGTTTTTAATAAAATTGGCACTCCTTGAGTTTACTTTCAACTTTGATTCGGTTATGGTCAATGCCTAATGCCTAATGCTAATTAGTACTTCCTTCTAAAGCTTTTTGAGATTACCTTTAACCTTGAACAACATTATTGAAAAAGGACTACTCATGCTAAACATACCTGTCGTAGCCTCATCGATGTGGTTCCATCCAAAGTTTCCACCTCTTGATGGTGATTTTACTCCTCGAGTAACACTAATGGAAACAGCCCCATGTGTCCCGGTTGGTAAGGGGCTTTAGTCCCAGTTCCCCAACCGGGACGGGGCAATCGGGACTAAAGCCTCAACCTTTAGTCCTGGTTGCCCCACCAACCGGGACAAAAGGGCGTACACGTGGCCGCGGCAGAGGGCAAGGGGGGAGGAGCAACCGTCCCGGTTCGTAACGCGAACCTAACCCTCTGCCGCGGCAGAGATTTGACACATTTCTCTGTCGCGGCAGAGAATTCATTTTGGCAACTTTTGTTGCCGCGGCAGCATTTTGACCACTTTTTGTGCCGCGGCAGAGAATTCATTTATGTTGTTTTATTGTTTATTTAGTGTTTTGCACTCATCAATGAAGGAACCATTATATTACACAGGATCATCATGACAATAGATGTCGAACATATTACATTCGATACACGGATCGAGTTCATGCAAATAAGCTCTTTGTACAATCCCTATTGTTTATACACACCCGAATAGTATTCTCCTTTTGGGTTTAGGACTTCTTCATAGATTTGTCCTCTGCTACATTCAAGAATCTTCATTATGCATATTATAGTATGATTATATACATGCAATAAATAAGGTGAGATAGCTAGAGACTAAATTAATTACAGAATTAGTTCTTACAGACAATAGGCACTGATGATCGATTTGTCCAAGGCGTCTTGATTGAATAATTTAAATAGTTCATCAAATTCAATGGATATCATGTCATCTATTTCTTTCACATAATGCTTTTTTGTAACCCTCAGCATTATCCAGTTAGACCCGGCCTTTGTGGCATGCATGTACCAGTTATGCAATCTTCGCATTTTTGTTGGAAGATTATTTACCTCCTCAGGTTTGACGAGAGGTTTGTTGTACTGGTATTTGTATGCTACTTCACACACGGGGAAGTATTCTAACTGGGATAAGTACTGGGCAATACTCATACCTTGAGCAGTGGCAGCTTCTCCGTATTGTGCAACTACCTCTGGATCATACTGCTCTTCGGCCGCATATTTGCTCGACCCCACATTGGTATGGGAAATCACCTTGAGAGGGGTGCAAGACTGTTTTGCTTGTTCTCCGAGCTGGGCAACAGATTTCTCGCTTGCATCAGTACTGCTCTTCGAGGCTTGTTGTGCCGCATGTGACTTGAGAATAGAACGCTCATAGTCTGATGACAGCTTTGGCTCGGGTTGATGAAGAGTCTTTAGCATTTTGAACACTCGGCCTTTTTCTACTTTGGTGCTGGAGAACTCTGTCTCTTTCGGCCGCCTCAGCTTAGCGAAAAACGATGTCGTTTCCGCATCAACGATAGCCATAGTCTCCTCTTCAGTACAGTCATAAGTTCTCTTGGGAGGAACCTTTGGTACTTTTGGAAGAGGCTCTTGCTTACGTTTCAGCGATAGCTTACCACGACGTAGAGTAGCGGTGGTACGCTTACGCATTTTATCCTGAGGCGCCGGCGATGGCTGCGCCGGAGATTGGTGAGGCGAAAGAGACGGGTGAGGCGACGAAGATGGCTACCGCGGCGGCGACGACCTCGCTGGAGACGGGTGAGGCGGCGGCGAAGATGGCCTTGGCGTGTGATTTCGAAGCACGATACATTCCTTTGGCCATAGAATGGTGACCTTTGTTGCTTCTCCCAGTTAATTCACATACCCTTCACCTGCAGGGTAGTCAAGCTTCAAAACTTCAAAGGTGGGCATGATTTCAGCCACCCCGACAACAGCGTAGCCCTGTGGAACCGGACGATTGTGGTAAGTTGGTGTGGGTCCAATTGGTAAGGCATAGCCGACCGACACCTTCATTGATATGTTTACAACTTTGACATGTAGCTCGTAGTGTGTCATCTATATGATATCATCCACTAGGTATCCAATAGGAGCCATCGTCGGTGCACCATCGTCATCGTCATTGTCATCACCCCGGGACCTCGGTGGAAGCCACACTGCTTTTTCGATTATTCGATAGGCCGGTAGCATCGAATGCAGGTTCTACCACCATGTGCTGCTGAGATGGGCCGGTAGTATTTTGCTACTTAAGTGCGTTAATTTCATCTTGTTGTTGCTTTATTCGTTCTTCAATTATACGCATTCGCTCTTTCTGAATATCTGCTTCAACTTCTGCCTTGTCCTTTCTCCTCTGACGGCTGCTATCAGGATATTTATTCCTCTCTTCGGGAAACCCAGTCCTCCATGGTTGGGTGCCACTTGTGCCTCGTGTTCGTCCATCATGTTCCTTATTTCCAAGGGCGAGTGTGAGCTCATCATTCTCTCTATCAGGAATGAAGTCCCCATCTTTAACAGCCTTTACTACTTTTCTCATCTTCTCGATTGGCAAGGGGTCTTCTTTATGTCGTATGTTATATATACACTTCCCTTCCAAGTCCAATGTGCCCCCATGCCCGTAAAACCAATTCCTTGCACTTCGATACAATTGTCTGTCTCTGGGATGATCTTTTTAGCACGCAGTTCATCCTCAAATTTCGTCCACTTAGGAATGCCAGCCCTGTATCCACCTTGCCCCATAGTATGGTGATAATTCTTGTTAGCAGCATTCAGCTTATTCGTTGCAGACATTTTCTTAGGTTTTTCTGATGTCTTGTAATTCACAAACTCAGCCCAGAATGGTTTTATCTTCTCAAACTGAATCTTCTTGAAATCCGGAGTCTTCTCTTTCACGACATAGTCAAGGTGCAATCTTTTCTTCCAGTTGGTGAAACACTGGGCCATCTTCTTCATAGCCCACTCCTTGACCTTAGCCTCCATGGCTCGCGCATGTTCTAAGGCGTCCTCAACTAGATCCTCCGCATTTGGATCCAGCTCTATCTTCGATAGTTTGAAATTAACCATGAGCCTCTTCCACAGTAAATGTTTGGCCACGGTAGGGAGAAATAAAGACGTTCCCTCTTCTTCTGCATCAGCAGGCCTATTCCAATTTTGAACTGTGATCGGGATGAAGTCCCTAACGATTACTCTGCATTGTTCCACAAATTTGTTTGCGACAACTTCGGGAGCAATCGGTTTGCCGTCTTCACCGATATATTCGATCCTGAACCTCTCATGGTCTTCCAACTTTTTGGTTGGGCCTCGTCCACTCTTTTTAGTAGATTTCTTCGATCCGGAGGGATAAAAGAAGAAAAATCATCGTTACTATTTCTATATAGATAGCAGATGATTAATTAATGAATTAATTATATTACATGCACCTCGCCAGAGCGGTCGTCTTCTCGATCACACAAGGCATCGCCTTCTCCCTCGCGGAAGGAATCACCTTCAACCTCAAACAAGTCGTCTCTTCCGGCAAAAAGAGGATCACCCTGACCGGAGTTGTTCAGAAACGTCGATACATCTAAATTTTCTTCCCCGCGGATCACACCTTGGATCAACTCTTCCTTTTCTTCGTCTATGTCATGTGGGTCCAAATTTTCTACATAGGTGGAAAACGGATAAGTCAAAGCGTCTAAGGGAGAATGTTAGGTAGGGTGTTGAGAGATATAAACCCTAATTCGGAGAAACCCTAATATATACATACACAATAATAAAAATGAATTTACAATATCAGAAACCCTAATTCGGAGAAACCCTCGGGCTCGGACCCACATGTACATAAGGGGTGTCGATGTTTCTTTACAAGTTTATATCAATTTCTGAAAATATTAAACCATTTTAAAATAGTTACTGCGTCACTTTACATCAGCACAGGGGGTAGTTTTTCACGGGTCTGGGGCTACCCACGGTGACTGACCAGTGGGGCTGCCCACAGCTCGGGCAGCCTGCCGGCGTCGTGGGGCGGCGTCTCTTGTGAGCGCGTCGATGAAGCAGAAAAGTGAGATGGGTAAGAAGAAGAGGGACATCACTATAGGAGTAGCATAGCATAGTAATATACATAATAGTCCTATCATGCACATACAAAAACATCACTAATGCAATATAGAAAAGATAGGACTTTTGATGACCAAAGTATCACTTGCCTTGATAGTAGAATATTTGGATACTCTCCTTGATATTGCAAAGATCACACTCCTCAAAGTCTACAACAATACAATCAAGCAAAAAGCACACACCCAAAACTACAACACAAATCAGCAAAACAATATAATGGAATGTATGCAAGCATGCAACAAGATCATTTTATTGAACAAGTTGTTCCAATAAGGTTCTGAACATTACAAACACCTACCGGTCCTTTTTATAAAGGTGGAATTCCAATTGGAACCAAGTTAGTGCAATTAAGTTATTTAAATTATTTTTCTTTTATTAGAAAAGCTTTATTCAATGCGATATTTCTACTGCAATTAAATTATATGTTTTATTTCAAATGTTAATTTTTATGTTCAGAGGGTTCAATATACAACCATTTGCAAAAGGATTCACTCAAAAATAATTTACACAATAATTTTTATACTCAAAATACTCCTCAAATGGTTCTGCCTAAAAATCAGTTTTTACAAAAGTAATTGAACAAAATGGGGTTACTGAAGTGAAGTTCTCATTTTTCTGAATACAGGGACATATTATTTGTTATATATGGACTTATGGTTGATTTTATATGAATTTTTGAAGTTGGCAGCTATTTCTATTTATTTTGTAATTAAGAAACCCTAATTTCCATCGTGACAGGTAACGTGGTCGGTTCTTATTGGTCGGTACCGGTTTGGCCGGATCGGCAACATGGGCCGTTGGGTCTTAAGGGAAACGAACGATCTAGATTGGCTAAAACTGCTTCGGTATATGATCTAATTCTGGCCCTCGGATGCAGATACAATGGATCTCATCACTTGGCCATGAGCTGGCAGTGCTGCTCACTACGCGCGGTGGCGACGCGTCGGGAGGGTGGTGCTCCGGCGATTCTAGAGGGGTAAGGGGAGCGTGGACTATTACCAGAGGTTGCGGTGGTCGAGGTGGGCTCAGTGGTGGTCACGGTTGAGGAAGGGGTGCCCTGTTCGTCCTAGATTCCTCGCCGGATGTCGTGGTGGTATCATGGCATATGCCATGGGTAGGCTAAAGTTGGGGCCGATGGACGTGGAGGAATCCGGGGAGGGATGAGGCAGTGAAGACCGCACTCATACGAACAAAGAGAAATACAATGTATATTGGATTTGAAGCTCTCAAGTGGAGATAATAGCTCATTCTATACATCTAATCCCTTATAATCTTGCCATACTTGTGGCTACAATCATGCTCCTTGAGCTGTATCTCCTATGCTTCTATCTAAATCTCTATGTGAGAGTAGAGGAAGAGGAAGAAGGAGAGCTCCTAGTGAGCATAGAGGGGAGGAGCCCTTCGGGGGCCTCTCTGAGAACGATCCCCCTGGTGCTCCTTATAAGGGGGAGCCCAGGGGACAAAGCTTGTTCCCCACGCTTGGCATCTGTGTAGCATATTCCTAGCATCTTCTTAGATACTCAGCATATGCCTTGGCATCTTTGGAGATGCCAAGGTATATTCCTTAGCATATTCTTGGATGCCATTGGCATATTCCTTATCGCATGTGCCAGTCTGAGGCATGGGCGTCCCAAGACTGACACGATGTTTTGTTGAGGTTGTCTTGGCTCGTTGGTGAGTTGTTGTGGAAGTTGTGGACACATCTAGAGATGAATAATATGACGTCTAGGCCATTTTACCTCGGCCCAAATGCCTTGGGTTAAGTGGAAATTCGGACCTGGGTCAGTTGATTCGGCCTGGTCCTGTAATGGCCCATCCGACTTATTGATAAGGGCCCAGCCGAATCCTCCAGCAGAAAGGGCCCAGCCGAACTCCTCCTTATTCGGCCTGGGTCTGTTGTTTCCCAGATGGGCTGTATCAAGGCGTGGCCCAGCCGGGTCCTGTAGATGGGTCGGCAAAGTATATTCCCGCGGTGGGCCTGGTTATACCTCGTCTGGCCCACCCGGGCTGCTTCCTGGCGAGGTGAGTCAAAGGCCTGGACCCGTGGTGGGCCGAACCTTGCTCACTTTGGCCCACCCGGGGGAATGGCGCGACGCGGTGTAGCGGGATGCCGCTTGGCGGGAGCAGACGGAGGGAGTCCTGGCGGGGGGCGAGCGGTGGCTTGGCGATGCTGGCGGGATCGGTGGCGTCTGGAGGGGCAGCTCGATGCAGGAGGCCCGTGGTGGGCCGACTTAGGCTTAGGTCGGCCCACCCGGGGTTATTCCCCTTGATTTGGCCATGAAGGGTATGGAGTGGACCGAGTTTTCCCTGATTCGGCCCAAGTGCAGTTGTCTTCTCCTTTTCTTTATTCTATTAATATTTCCTGTCTCTTAATTTGTTAATTTAGCACTTTATCGAATAACTTGAGGCACCAACTCTGGGGTACCTGGGGGTACACCCCCGACATTAGTCCCCGAGGCCATGTGGGATTCTCAGAATCGCTCATGGGCTTTATATTTAAATATTCCTAGAGTTGTTTTCTGGCATACAACTTCTTTGTCATATATTTCTTGGTCGCATAATTCCTTTGGGCAAGTTTGTGACTTTGTTCTTCTTGGGCTCTGCTCATAACCTTTCTGGGTAGGTTTTTCGACTTTTGGCCTTTTTGGGCTCTGGTCTTAACCCCTTTGGGTAAGTTTCTAGACTTCTGGCCATCATGGGCACAGGTCAAAACCGCTTTGGTTAAGTTATGAGTTCCTGTCTTCTTTGGCATTGCTCTTCTAACCTCATTGGGTAAGTTATGAGTTCTTGCCTTCTTTGGCATTGCTCTTCTAACCTCATTGGGTAAGTTATGAGTTTTAGCCTTCCTGGGCATTTCTCTTTTAACCTCATCGGGTAAGTTATGCGCTCTTGCCTTCTTGGGCTTTGTTATTTTAACCCCATTGGGTAAGTTATGAGCTCTTGCCTCCTTGGGCTTTACTCTTTTAACCTCATTGGGTAAGTTATGAGCTCCTGCCTTCTTTGGCATTGCCCTGTTAACCTCATTGGGTAAGTTATGCGCTCTTGCCTTCTTGGGCTTTGATATTTTAACCCCATTGGGTAAGATATGAGCTCTTGCCTTCTTGGGCTTTGCTCTTTTAACCTCATTTGGTAAGTTATGAGCTCCTGCCTTCTTTGGCATTGCCCTGTTAACCTCATTGGGTAAGTTATGCGCTCTTACCTTCTTGGGCTTTGCTATTTTAACCCCATTGGGTAAGATATGAGCTCTTGGCTTCTTGGGCTTTGCTCTTTTAACCTCATTGGGTAAGTTATGAGTCCCTGCCTTCTTTGGCATTGCTCTTCTAACCTCATTGGGTAAGTTATGAGTTTTAGCCTTCCTGGGCATTGCTCTTTTAACCTCATCAGGTAAGTTATGCGCTCTTGCCTTCTTGGGCTTTGCTATTTTAACCCCATTGGGTAAGATATGAGCTCTTGCCTTCTTGGGCTTTGCTCTTTTAACCTCATTCGGTAAGTTATGGGCTCCTGCCTTCTTTGGCACTTCTCTTTTAACCTCTTTGGGTAAGTTATGATCCGAGTCATCTGTTTCCAAATCAGAGTTATTTTACTCAAAATTGACTTAGGTCTTGAGTTGGAGTCCTCTGACTTGAATCCGAGGTATACGACTTAAATCCACATTATCTCATTCCAAATCCGAGTTAATTTACTCAAACTTGACTTACTTCCCAAATCTGAGTTATCTGACTCAAACCCGGGTTAACTCATCCAAATCCGAGTTACTTTACTCAATTTTGACTTGCATCCCGAATCTGAATCATCTGACTCAAATCCGAGTTAACTCATCCTAAATCCGAGTTACTTCACTCAATTTTGACTTGCATCCCGAATCTGAGTCATCTAACTCAAATCCGAGTTAACTCATCCTAAATCCGAGTTATTCGTTTGCCATGATATAGCTTGATTTGGCGTGATGACGATATTTTGCCTTTGATATGGATCCGAGATTAAGCTTTGGGATATGATAATAGGGCTAACCGCTGAGAGATCTGATTCGAGATGTAGATATGAGATATAGATTCGAGATATGATAAGATGGTCACTTAGTCGTCCGAGATATGGGATAACCTGGCGAGATGGTGAGATATCAATTCGAGTCATAACATAACCTGGCAATCTTGAAGCTGTACTGACTTGACATGAATCAGAGATATGGTTAGTACGCCGAGTCTGAATACCAATCCGAATTATAGTATCCCCTGTCAAGCTGAATCAAATGTTAGTCCGGATCAGAGACAATATACTGAGCTGAGTTAAAGGTTAATTTGAAGCATAAACAAATTGACTCAAACTATATCTGAATCATCGATAAGCTGGCCGGTAAGCTGAGTTAGAGGACAATCCAAAGCATACATAAACTGACTCAAATTCTATCCGACTCATAAGTAAGCTGACTCAAATTCTACCTGGATCATAAATAAGCTTAATCAACTTCTGTCCGAGTTATAAATAAGCTGGCTGGGGAGCCGAGTTAAAAGACAATCCAAAACATAAGATAACTGACTCAAACTCTATCTGAAACACAAATAAGCTGACTCAACTTATGGCCGAGTTATAAATAAGCTGGCATGTGAGCTGAGTCACAGGATAACCCAAAGCATAAACTAACTCACTCAAAATTCGTATGAATCACAAATAAGATGATTCAACTTATGGCCGAGTTATAAACAAGATGGCTGGAGTATAGATCTAAATCAACATAGTGCTCTCTTAATCTAAAGATGACTCTATGGATAAGTTGACTAGTCCCCGGGTTAAGTTATTTTCTCCACGGGGTGATGGATTGAGTGCAGGTGGCTGAGTTACCTAGCACTTACAGTATATTTGAAGAAGTGTTTGGGTGAGTTTTGCTAGGTCATACCTGCCCTGCTGAGTTACTTGGTACTTACAGTAATCTTGGAGTAGTGCTTGAGTCCTTCTTGCTGAGTCTTACCTGCTTTGATGAGTTAGACTTGAGGAGCCTCTGCGCTTACCTTTTTGTTCTCTGTTGGCTTGGTGAAGCTGAATGAGCCCTATGAGGAAGAAATTTGATGAAGGTGTTCCCGTCCGGATGGGAACCCAACCAATGCCACTAGGAGGCCCCACGGTGGGCGCCAAATGTCGTGGTGGTATCACGGCATATGCCATGGGTAGGCTAAAGTTTGGGCCGATGGACGTGGAGGAATCCGGGGAGGGATGAGGCAGTGAAGACCGCACTCATACGAACAAAGAGAAATACAATGTATATTGGATTTGAAGCTCTCAAGTGGAGATAATAGCTCATTATATACATCTAATCCCTTATAATCTTGCCATACTTGTGGCTACAATCATGCTCCTTGAGCTGTATCTCCTATGCTTCTATCTAAATCTCTCTGTGAGAGTAAAGGAAGAGGAAGAAGGAGAGCTCCTAGTGAGAAGAGAGGGGAGGAGCCCTTCGGGGGCCTCTCTGAGAACGATCCCCCTGGTGCTCCTTATAAGGGGGAGCCCAGGGGACAAAGCTTGTTCCCCACGCTTGGCATCTGTGTAGCATATTCCTAGCATCTTCTTAGATACTCAGCATATGCCTTGGCATCTTTGGAGATGCCAAGGTATATTCCTTAGCATATTCTTGGATGCCATTGGCATATTCCTTATCGCATGTGCCAGTCTGAGGCATGGGCGTCCCAAGACTGACACGATGTTTTGTTGAGGTTATCTTGGCTCGTTGGTGAGTTGTTGTGGAAGTTGTGGACACATCTGGAGATGAATAATATGACGTCTAGGCCATTTTACCTCGGCCCAAATGCCTTGGGTTAAGTGGAAATTCGGACCTGGGTCAGTTGATTCGGCCTGGTCCTGTAATAGCCCATCCGACTTATTGATAAGGGCCCAGCCGAATCCTCCAGCAGAAAGGGCCCAGCCGAACTCCTCCTTATTCGGCCTGGGTCTGTTGTTTCCCAGATGGGCTGTATCAAGGCGTGGCCCAGCCGGGTCCTGTAGATGGGTCGGCGAAGTATATTCCCGCGGTGGGCCTGGTTATACCTCGTCTGGCCCACCCGGGCTGCTTCCTGGCGAGGTGAGTCAAAGGCCTCGACCCGTGGTGGGCCGAACCTTGCTCACTTCGGCCCACCCGGGGGAACGGCGCGACGCGGTGTAGCGGGATGCCGCTTGGCGGGAGCAGGCGGAGGGAGTCCTGGCGGGGGGCGAGCGGTGGCTTGGCGATGCTGGCGGGATCGGTGGCGTCTGGAGGGGCAGCTCGATGCAGGAGGCCCGTGGTGGGCCGACTTAGGCTTAGGTCGGCCCACCCGGGGTTATCCCCCTTGATTCGGCCATGAAGGGTATGGAGTGGACCGAGTTTTCCCTGATTCGGCCCAAGTGCAGTTGTCTTCTCCTTTTCTTTATTCTATTAATATTTCCCGTCTCTTAATTTGTTAATTTAGCACTTTATCGAATAACTTGAGGCACCAACTCTAGGGTACCTGGGGGTACACCCCCGACACCGGAGTTGCGCTTGCGGGAGGCGCTTGCAGACGAAGACGATGTCGAGTATCTGGGGCTCGAGCAAGCAAAACAGGGCATCAATGGGGTGCGCTAGGTCCTGTATGAGACCTTGGTGGCCAAAGTAGGGCGGAGGAAGGATAGGTCTCACCGAAATTTGTCGGCAAACAGGGACAGCATAAGGATGGCGTCGATGGCGACGATTGCAGATGCCCCTCTTCGATTCCTTTTGCGGGGAGAGAGAGGGCAACGAGGCAGAGCTCGTGGCAGGGTTAGCAAGGCGGCGGAGCTCTGGCAGCCTGTCGGCGTCGTGGGGCGGCGTCTCCTATGCGCGCGTCGATGAAGCAGAGAAGTGATATGGGGAAGAAGAAGAGGAGGCGCGTCAGTTATAAGCGAAGGGCCTTTTGTCCCGGTTGGTCATACGTCCCGGTTGGAGCCACCAACCGGGACTAAAGGGTCATACGTCCCGGTTGGATCCACCAACCGGAACGTATACTCCACCTTTTTTTTATCAGCCCAAGGGGCGTGCGCAGGGGTCTTTAGTCCCGGTTGGTGGCTCCAACCAGGACGTATGACCTTGTTTTAAAAAAATCAGGAATTTTCTCTCTGTTCCCGCCTTATTTTTTATTTTGGGCTTTAAATTTGTAATGTTTTTTAAATAATAATTACTTTGGAATTTAGAAAAATTTAAACATAAAAAGTGTTTGAATTTGAATAAATAATTCAAAACCATTTTCTGTTTTTTAAAAAAAATGTAACCATTTAAACTATGAACCATTTAAAATTAAAAATGAATTAACTTATATTTTTTGAATATTAATTTGGAATTTAGAAAAACTTTAAACATAAAAAGTGTTTGGATTTGAATAACTAATTCAAAACCATTTTCTATTTTTTAAAATAATTATGTAACCATTTAAAATTAAAAATGAATTAACTTATATTTTTTGAATATTAATTTGGAATTTAGAAAAACTTTAAACATAAAAAGTGTTTGAATTTGAATAAATAATTCAAAACCATTTTCTGTTTTTAAAAATAATTAATGTAACCATTTAAACTATGAACCATTTAAAAGTAAAAATGAATTAACTTAATTTTTTGAATATTAATTTGGAATTTAGAAAAACTTTAAACATAAAAAGTGTTTGGATTTGAATAATTAATTCAAAACCATTTTATGTTTTTTAAAATAATTAATGTAACCATTTAAAATTAAAAATGAATTAACTTATCTTTTTTGAATATTAATTTGGAATTTAGAAAAACTTTAAACATAAAAAGTGTTTGAATTTGAATAACTAATTCAAACCCATTTTTTTTTTAATTTGGATTTGAATTAACTTATATTTTTTATATATTAATGGGCGGGAAAAAAAGGACGGAAAATAATGGGCGGGGAGAAAATTTTATTAGGATAGAACTGGAATTAAAGTACATAACGCAACTAACACTAAGTTACATAAAGCAGGACTGAAGATTAAGATACATAGAAGAACTGAAAATTAAGATACATGGCCAGATTAAGCCACAATCGGCCGAACTTGTTTTGCAATGTTGGAGTGATTCAGTCATGCTCTTGCCTACACCTGTAATACTCGTCACTATAGTTGTCGTACTCGCCGCGGCCGTCGTCGCTGTCGTCATCGTGGTCGCCGTAGTTGAACCTTGAAGGCTGAGTACGAGTGGGCTGGACTTGAGGGTAGCGGTGAGGTTAGAGTCGGCGTGTCGTGAGCCATGACGCTCTAGAGAGTCCGGCCACCACCACGGCCGGCGGCCTCGTTGAAGTTCGAGGAGGTGGGTCATCCTCCTCGTGCTCAGCGGCGCCTCTCACGCTAATCCCGAAGAAGGCTTCCCAAGTCGGGAAATAGTCGATGCCGTTCAGATTCCTCATTGCTCGGCATGAGCTCAAGTAGTAGTGGTTCGTGATGGCCATCCGGCGCCACACCTAGGAGCAGGAGGAACCGCGCCTCGGCGCTCGACATCCGGTAAGGACGCGGTAGCCGGTGGGCGGTAGTTCGAGCGCCTCCGCCTCCCTAGGGGTTAGTCGTATGTTGGAAGCCATGGGAAAGAGTGATGAGGTTGCAGATATGAGTCTAGATATGTGCAATGACAATGGAGGCCAATCCTACATATATGTACTAAGAAATGGCGGGAAGAAAACTGTGGGAAGAAATAGCGGGAAGAAATCGCGGAAAGAAATAGTGGGAAGAAAAATGGCGGGAAGAAATGGCAGGAAGAAACTTGGGTTTAGGGTTTAGGATTTAGGGTTTTGTGAAGGTTTTTTCGAGCAATGTTAGAACTTGCATTGGATCTCTGAAGAAACCACATATTGCGAGTCTAAAAATGATTTTTTTTCAAAAAATCACGGGCGTTAGATCATGTACCTGTAGTACAAACCGGACCCACTTCCTACCGATTCCGCAGACATTTGTCCTTTTTACCCAGGATGGACGAAAAGTTTTGAGATGTCCCGGTTGGGAGATAGTCCATGTAAGGCGGTCTAGTATTTTAGAAAAATGGGACGGTAGCATTCTGAAGCAGCATTTTGGTGGTTACTTCACAAAACGACCCATTTTTTGCGCTCGGAAAATGGCTTTTCCATGCGACGAAAAGGAAAACTTCCTCCTGTAACATTGTTCTAAATACCAATGTCCACATGCATGTATAATATGGGCACAGCATCACAAACTATGCCATGATTCAGCATATAACATCGGTCATTTGGACCGAAAGCCATGAAACCTCGAACATGATAGGTCATTTTGTGAAGGTTTTTTCGAGACATGATCAATATACCAAGTCTGGTATTTTTCCTTTCAACTATGTCACATAATATGACACCACGCGAAGGATTTTTATTGTTCGGATTTTTTTTGAATTTCTTATGCCAGTTTTGAATTTTTTTGAATTTCTAACTATGGTCGAACCGGCGTGCATGAAGATAGGGGACGAGCATCGTTAGAAATTGCATTGGGTCTCTGAAGAAACCACATATTGCGAGTCTAAAAATGATTTTTTCAAAAAATCACGGGCGTTAGATCATGTACCTATAGTACAAACCGGACCCACATCCTACCGATTCGGCAGACATTTGTCCTTACCTGGGATGGATGAAAAGGTTTGAGATGTCCCGGTTGGGACATAGTCCATGTAAGGTGGTCTAGTATTTTATAAAAATGGGACGGTAGCATTCTGAAACAGCATTTTGGTGGTTACTTCACAAAACGACCCGTTTTTTGCGCTCAGAAAATGGAAAATGGCTTTTCCGTGCGAGGAAAATGAAAACTTCCTCCTGCAACATTGTTCTCCATACCAATATCCACATGCATGCATAATATGCGCACAGCATCACAAACTATGTCGTGATTCAGCACATAACATCGGTCATTTGGACCGAAAGCCATGAAACCTCGAACATGATAGGTCATTTTGTGAAGGTTTTTTCGAGGAATGATCAATATACCAAGTCTGGTATTTTTCCTTTCAACTATGTCACATAATATGACACCACGCGAAGGATTTTCATTGTTCGGATTTTTTTTGAATTTCTTATGCCCATTTTGAATTTTTTGAATTTCTAACTATGGTCGAACCGGCGTGCATGAAGATAGGGGACGAGCATCGTTAGAACTTGCATTGGATCTCTGAAGAAACCACATATTGCGAGTCTAAAAATGATTTTTACAAAAAATCACGGGCGTTAGATCATGTACCTGTAGTACAAAACGGACCCACTTCCTACTGATTCGGCAGACATTTGTCCTTTTTACCCGGGATGGACGAAAAGGTTTGAGATGTCTCGGTTGGGAGATAGTCCATGTAAGGTGGTCTAGTATTTTAGAAAAATGGGACGGTAGCATTCTGAAACAGCATTTTGGTGGTTACTTCATAAAACGACCCGTTTTTTACGCTCGGAAAATGGCTTTTCCATGCAAAGAAAAGGAAAACTTCCTCCTGTAGCATTGTTCTCCATACCAATGTCCACATGCATGTATAATATGGGCACAGCATCACAAATTATGCCATGATTCAGCACATAACATCGGTCATTTGGACCGAAAGCCATGAAACCTCGAACATGATAGGTCATTTTGTGAAGGTTTTTTCGAGACATGATCAATATACCAAGTCTGGTATTTTTCCTTTCAACTATGTCACATAATATGACACCACGCGAAGGATTTTAATTGTTCGGATTTTTTTGAATTTCTTATGCCCGTTTTGAATTTTTTGAATTTCTAACTATGGTCGAACCGGCGTGCATGAAGGGACGAGCATCGTTAGAACTTGCATTGGATCTTTGAAGAAACCACATATTGCGAGTCTAAAAATGGCGTTAGATCATGTACCTGTAGTACAAACCGAACCCACTTCCTACCGATTCGGCAGACATTTGTCCTTTTTACCCAGGATGGACAAAAAGGTTTGAGATGTCCCGGTTGGGAGATAGTCCATGTAAGGTGGTCTAGTATTTTAGAAAAATGGGATGGTAGCATTCTGAAATAGCTTTTTGGTGGTTACTTCACAAAACGACCCGTTTTTTCGCTCGGAAAATGGAAAATGGATTTTCCGTGCTACAAAAAGGAAAACTTCCTCCTGCAACATTGTTCTCCAAACCAATGTCCACATGCATGCATAATATGCACACAGCAACATTGATAGGTTCAACTTTAGTCCCGGTTGGAGGGATTTCGGCAGGCTGGGCCAGACAGCACTAATGATAGGGGTGAGTGTTGACATTATGTCGTGCGGCGTGTACCTTGTCCCGGATGGTGTCACCAACCGGGACTAAAGATGAACCTTTAGTCCCGGTTGGAGACACCAACCGGGACAAAACACGAGTCAGCACTAATAATAGGGGTGAGTGTCGACATTATGTCGTAAGTGTCGACACAATGCCGAGCTGCTTGTACTATAAATAGGCATCCTTGTGAGTCCAGTCCTCCAACCATATTGAGGCATCTCCAATATTGTTTTCGAGAGCAGGGATACCACTACGACCAGTTTTAGGGAGATGCCCGGATCGATCCTCGGCATCTCAAGAAATCGGTCATAGAGGCACTCCTAATATGTGAAATTAGTTAGCTCGGTGTATTGATCTAGTTAGAGAAGTTACAAGTTGCAAGATGGTGTGCGAGGCGAGGGACACCACTCGACCAGTTCGGGGAGATGCCGCGGATCGATCCTCGGCATCTCCAAGAAACTGGTTATAGAGGCACTCCCTAATATTTGACCACGCGCATTTGGAGATCAGATCTTAATGGTAAGTACGAATCGGGACAACTTCTTCATAGTTCGGGAAAGTCGTTCTACTAATCGGGACTAAAGGCCCCCTTTAGTCCCGGTCCAGCCACAAAACGGGACTAACACTCAAGATATTTATTAATATTAAAAACCGAGACTACAAAAGCGGGACTAAAGGCCCCCCCTATATATAGTCCCGGTCAAGCCACAAACCGGGACTAACACTCAATACATTTATTAAACTTGGAAAATTGCAAACATCATAAGATATCCCGACCAGACATGAACTAGAGTTACACAATATGAGCATGAACTTATTGGCATATGTCCTTCCTTATGATCGCTTCAGACGTAACCATGGAGCATCTTCTTTACTTAACAGAATGCTTGGGTCAGTTTTCACTGTGAAGGGCGGAACTTTATCAAACTTATTATAATCTTCTGACATGTTTATCTTGTCCTCGATTCCCACAATGTTTCTTTTCCCTGAAAGAACTATGTGACTCTTTGTCTCATCATATGATGTATTCGTTTGCATATTTTTTCTTTTTTTTTGGTCTGGAGGACATGTCCTTCACATAGAATACCTGAGACACATCATTGGCTAGGACGAATGGTTCATCTCTATAACCAAGATTGTTGAGATCCACTATTGTCATTCCGTACAACTGGTCTATCTTTACCCCTTCCCCATTCAGGTTGACCCATTTGCAGCGAAACAAAGGGACCTTAAAAGAGACTCCATGGTATAGTTCCCATATCTCCTCTATGTAACCATAGTATGTGTCCTTTTGTCCATTCTCATCTGTTGCATCAAAGCGGACACCACTATTTTGGTTGGTGCTCTTTTATCTTGGGCGATCATGTAGAATGTATTCCCATTTATTTCGTACCCTTGGAAATTAAATATAGTAGAAGATGGTGACGCACCCAACAAGTATAGCTGATCTCCAACAGTGGTGTCATTCAAGAGATGTGTCCGCATCCAACCACCGAAAGACTGCATGTGTTCATCTGTAATCCATGATTCAGGCTTCCCCGGGTTTTTGGAGCGTACAATATTCTTGTGTTCCTCGATATACAGAGCTGCCAAGCTGGAATTATGTAGAACTGTGTAGTGTGCTTTAGTGAAATAATCCCTGTCCCTACATATCATTGCTTTCTTTCCCAGCGTGTCTTTTCCACTTAGTCTTCCCTCATGCCACAAGTCAGAAACACCAATCGCCTTAAGGTCAGGAATAAATTCAACACAAAACTCAATGACCTACTCTGTTCCATATCCCTTGGAGATGCTTCCTTATGGTATAGCACGGTTATGAACATATTTCTTTAAGACTCCCATGAACCTCTCAAAGGGGAACATATTATGCAGAAATACAGGACCGAGAATGGCAATCTCTTCCACTAGATGAATCAGAAGATGTGTCATAATATCAAAGAAGGATGGTGGGAACACCAACTCAAAACTAACAAGACATTGTACCACATCCTTCTGTAACCTTGGCAGAATATCTGGATTGATTACCTTTTGAGATATTGCATTGAGGAATGCACACAGCTTCACAATGGGTACTTGGACATTTTCCGGTAGAAGCCCCCTCAATGCAATCGGAAGCAACTGCGTCATAATCACGTGACAGTCATGAGACTTCAGGTTTTGGAACTTTTTCTTTGCCATATTTATTATCCCCTTTATATTAGATGAGAAGCCAGACGGCACCTTTATACTGTAAAGGACTTCAAAAATACTTCCTTCTCTGCTTTGGTAAGAGGATAGCTGGCACGACTTAAGTGACGCCATTTATCTGTCTTGTTCTGTGTATGCATGTTCTTTGGGTCTTTCGTAATTTGTTGGTCCTCCCGTGATTCTGGTGTATCTTTTGTCTTCCCATACACGCCTAGGAATCCTAGCAGGTTCACGCAAAGATTCTTCGTCACGTGCATCACGTCGATTGAAGAGCGGACACGTAGGACTTTCAAATATGGCAGCTCCCAAAATATAGGTTTCTTCTTCCACACGGGTGTGTTTCCTGTAACAACGTCGTTTGGAACTAATTGACCGTCCGGACCCTTTCCAAAGATTACTTCTATGTCCTTGACAATACCAAATACATCATCACCAGCAGGGAGTTCAGGCTTCTTCCGGTGATCTGCCTCACCTTTGAAATGCTTGCCTTTCTTTCTTACGGGATGATTGGTCGGAAGAAATCGTCGATTCGCCAGGTACACAACCTTCTTGCATTTATGCAAATATGTACCTTCAGTCTTATCTAAACAGTGTGTGCATGCCTTATATCCCTTGTTTGTCTGTCCTCAAAGGTTACTAAGAGCAGGCCAATCATTGATGGTTACGAAAAGCAACCCTCGTAGATCAAATGTCTCATGTTTGTTCTCATCCCACGCATGTACACCTGGTTTTCCCCATAGCTGTAAGAGTTCTTCAATTAATGGCCTAAGGTACACATCAATGTCGTTGCCCGGTTGCTTCGGGCCTTGGATGAGCACTGGCATCATAATGAACTTACGCTTCATGCACAACCAAGGAGGAAGGTTGTAGGTACATAGAGTCACGGGCCAGGTGCCGTGACTGTAGCTCTGCTCCCCAAAAGGATTCATGCCATCCGTACTTAGACCAAACCATAGGTTCCTTGCGTCACCTGCAAAGTTCGGGAAGTATCTCTCGATTTTTCTCCACTGTGACCCATCAGCAGGGTGTCTCAACTTCCCGTCTTTCTTACGATCTTCTTTGTGCCATCGCAACAATCTGGCATGCTCTTTGTTTCTGAACATGTGTTTCAACCTTGGTATTATAGGATCATACCACATAACCTTAGAAGGAACCCTCTTCCGGAGGGGCTCTCCCTCAACATCACCAGGGTCATCTTGTCTGATATTATACCGCAATGCATTGCATACCGGGCATTTATCTAAATTCTCATACTCCTTACCACGGTAGCGGATGCAGTCATTAATGCATGCATGTATCTTTTGCACATCTAATCCTAGAGGACAGAGAGTCTTCTTTGCTTCGTAGGTACTCTCGGGAAGTTTGTTATGTTTTGAAAACTTCGGCTTCATTATTTTCAGCATCCTTTCAAATGAGGAGTCAGTTATATCACACTCTGCCTTCCATTGCAGCAATTCCAGTGTGGTACCGAGATTTGTGCTGCCATCTTCACAATTTGGGTACAACAATTTCTTGTGATCTTCTAACATTCCCTCTAACTTCAACTTCTCATTTTCTGTTTCACGGTATCGCTTTGCATCAGAAATGACCCTACCAAGTTCATCAGCCGGCTCATCTGATGCCCGTTCTTCACCTCCTTCCTCTTCATTGTCTTCCATTGCAGTATCACTGTATCCAGGAAACATATGATTGTAGGGGTTCGTAGCATGGAAAACAAAAAATTTCTATCGCATACAAACAAACAAGCCAAGATCTATCTACTAGATTGTAGCAACGAGTCGATGGAATAACTTACCCTCGAAGATTCCAAAGCGGTTAACGAGAGCAGATTCTCGTGGGTGATGTAGTCGTACACTTCCGATCTCAAGATCGCGTAGACGATCCTTCCGGCGCTGCGTTCCGGCAGCGCTCCCACAGTCGGTCACACGTTCGGTACTCGACGAAGACCTTCCTCTCCCTTGTTCCAGCAGGCAGCGGAGGTTGTAGCACTCTCCTCGCGATTCCGGCAGCACAACGGCGTGGTACCGGAAGTAGAGGGGAGATCTCGCAGGGCTTCGCCTTAAGCCGGAGCGAGTATGGTGGAGTATGAGAGAGAGCTATTAGTGGTCTAGGGTTTATACACACCAATTAGAAGACTCTAATCCGAAGGCTAGTGCAATTAGAAGCTCTAAACCAAAGCGGATCTAAACCGGAGTCTAGGGCTAGGATTTAGATTAGAGGATAGGAACTTGTGTGTCTAGAGGAGGAGGCCCTGCCCCTCCTTTTATAGGTGGGAGGGGCGGCCAAGGGGAGGGAGTCCCTCCCCAAGTCAGCCTTGGGTGGCGCGCCGGCTTGGAGAGGAGGGACTCCTCCTCCAAGTTGATTTCAACCTCCTCTTGCTTGTTTCCCACAGTTTCCTGTTTTAGCCGTTTGACTTTCAAACTGGCCATTTGACTTTTCAGTTTTAGGATTCAATTTAATCCTTTATTTGGAACAGCGAGAACACTTAGTACATGATGCAATCATTCCAATATGTAATGACACATTCATGTACCCTTCCCCGGAGTGGGACATTAGGAACCTTCTAGAACATTCCCGATGAAAACACCGGAATCATTCCCGAACTCCTAAACGGGACTTTCCTTATATGAATCTTATTCTCCGGACCATTCCGGATCACCTCGTGATATTCCGGATCCCATCCGAGACTCCGAACAACATTCGGTCTCTTTCTCATAATACCATAACTACTCAAACAATGTCGAATCCTTAAGTGTGTCTCCCTACGGTTCTTGAATTATGCGGACATGATCTAGACACTTCTCCGAACAATAACCAATAAAGGAATCTGGAAATTCATATGGCTCCCACATATTTCTACGATTACTTTGCGATCGAATGAACCACTTACATACGATACCAATTTCCCTTTGTCTCATGATAGTTTACTTATCCGAGGTTATGATCGTCGGTATCTCTGCATACCTAGTTCAACCTCGTTACTGATAAGTACTCTTTTCTCGTTCCCGTGATTTGTGATCCCTTGTGAGCCAGTCACATGCTTGCAAGCTAATTGGATGACATTTCACCGAGAGGGCCTAGAGTATATCTATCCGTCATATGGATGGACAAATCCCACTCTTGATCCATGTGTTTCAACCAATACTTTCCGAACACTCAATGCCACCTTTATAGCCACCCAGTTACAGTGTGGTGTTTGATGTCATCAAAGCATCCATCCGGTAAAGGTGATATGCATGATCTCATGGTCGAAGGAATTAGGTTACTATGTATCAGAAAGCATATAGCAATTGAACTATTGAAATGACTTGATCTTTATGCTATGCTTATCTATAGGAGTATGTCCATCACATCATTCTCCTAATGATATGATCCTGTTGTTAATAACATCTCTATGTTCATGATCAGGAAACCATGACTTATATTAACCAACAAGCTAGTTTAACAAGAGGCTTTACTAGGGACTCTTATTTTAGTTTACAAATCACACAAGTATTAATGTTTCCGGTTAATACAATTATAGCATGGTATGTAAACATTTATCATAAGTGTGAAGATATGATAATAAACACTTTATTATTGCCTCTTGGGCATATCTCCAACAGTCTCCCACTTGCACTAGAGTCAATAATCTAGTTTCAAACCTTTGTGTATTCAACACCTATGGCTTTCCGGTGTTGTATGTACACGATTGCTAGTGGTCAATCGATCTCCGGATCGACACTTCCAGTCCGTGTGTAATTGCATGTCTTTGCGTCTCTACGCATCACTCATTCTCTAATGAGATGGCTTTGTACAAATTTGGTCTTTCGGTGTGACCTTTAGCTCTTTGGGGTTAAAACATGTTGATAATATTGTCGCACAATATATCTTCATAGTATTATCCCACTGTGAACTACACCTAGTTTGATAACAAACTACTTGACACAAATGCCCTCTTTTGCTGCTAAAATAGTAGTCATATACTTAGCCTTTTGTTGTAGTATCTGTCACAATGTCTTAACTTTGGAACTCATCCAAATCCATTATGGAACTCACTTTCCATTATATTGTGCCACCTTTAGTTTAGATTGAGATAAACTTAATTTGTACTTTGTGACAAAGCTAGTATCAATGTAGTACTTTTACAATGAACTAACCATCTATTTGTCACTTCTACAAATATTATACTCTTAGTTCTTCCAAAAGATCATAAGAATATCCTTACTATTGTCCAATGATCATCTTACGAATCATTCTGGTATACGCTCACAACTTTTAGAGCATAGGACATATCTGGATTTGTACATATCACAGTATGATTGATATAAATACTCTTTGTGATCTCATACATCAAGTATCAATCTATACTTGATTATTTGTTTCACTTTACCAAATGTCAATACACTTGAATATATCATCAACATTCAACTCATTCAATCCTTTCTGTGCGACAAGAACCTCTCTTGTAGTTTCTATATTGAACTCATTCAATATCTTATCTATGTACTTCTGGCACAACCATATTAGCGTCTATTGATGCCAAATATTTGGGTTTTGCCTAAGTCTTTCATCGGGATGAAATTCTTAATATGTGTTAATAAAAGATACATTATTTCCAATCAACAATATGTCTTTCACATAATGTATTAGAAACATGTCTTAGCGCTCCCACTTAATTTCTTGCAAATGCAAGCATCTTCATCGTCTAATGAACTTTTAAACTCCTTTAACGTTTCATCACAGTGAAGATTCCAACTCATGATGCTCACTTTAACCATTGAAGTTTGCATATGCTTTTAGCATCCTTTGAATTAACAAAACCCTATGGACCGTGTTATGCACATGTCCTAGGTAACGATTCTATTAGAAGAACTTGTTTTGTTTATTCAACTACCATATAACAAATTATATGTAGTGGTTGCTACATTAATCCGTCTAGACTAAATATCACTATGAAAGATCAAATCTTGTCATATACAACCTTTGAACATTGTTGTGAACTCTTTCCCAACATGTCGACTATTTCATAGATGTAAAACATCCATGTCTATTTCTTTATAGATCAAAACACGACTGTAAGGTCTTACACCTTTCTCGAGGGTCCTTCAAGTTCAAAACTTGATTTCTCGTGTATGGAACTATCACGGATTTTATGGCTTCAAGCCATTTGACGGAGTCAGGGCTCATCATCGCTTCTTTGCATGTAGTCCATTCATTATTCTCAAATAATGATTCAACCCTCAAATCTTGGTATTTGATTGTTTACTCGACCTACTTGGTTCAACAAAAACTTTGACCTTCATAACCACAACCTTTGAGGCACATGAGCCATGAGCATTGTTCTTTGCCTCGAACACTTTTCGGTCTTGCAACTCTGCACATATAGCTAAGGTTCTTTTAACCTTATCAAAGTTCTATTGTCATCCCACTTAACTTTTCACGAAAAATTCCTTCTAAAAGAAACTTGACGTTCTAAGTGACAAACACTTTTGTCTCCGGTGTTATGGAGGAATACTTAACAAAGACAGGTTCATCCGACTTTGGTTGCAAACATCTTTCTTATGCATAGCATACCAATGTTTAAGAAAGGAAAACTTGGGTTTTATCCCAAACCATAACATATGGTGTCATTTCAACGGATTATGATGGAGCTCTTTTCAGTGGAAAAACGGTAATCTCTAAAGCTTTTAATCTTTAAAATATAATGGTAGTTTTATGAATTATAACTTTGATCTTACCATGTCAAACAAGGTTTAATTACATATCTCGAATGCTCCATACTCTTATGGTGTTTCGGGAAATGCAAATCCACGGAACGATTCCATAAATCTTAGGTATTATGCTAAACTTTGTAACTCAAATATCTTCCTTTATGATCTTTATCATAAACTGTCTATATTCTTGTTACGATGATTTTGCACTTCATCTTGAAAGTCTTTGAACTTTTCAAATGTTTCATACTTCATCCATATTAAGTAAATATTCATATATTCACTCAAATTTTCGGAGGAAGCATATGAAGTTGAAATCCATCGCTCTTCACTACACATAATGGATTTCGTACAACAATATGTACAAGTTCCAACAAGCTAGTTATTCGTTCCCTTTTGTCCTACGAACGAAGTTTTAATTATCTCTAGGAAAGTTTCACAAGTGTCATTTGATCAAAAATCAAAAGACTCCAAAATTCCATCCACATGGAGTTTCTTCATGTTTTCTTTCCAATATAATTTAAACGGCGATGTCACTTCCTAAGTGATCTTTCAATCAATTTGTCTTTCGACATTTTTAGCACAAGTTTTATGGATGTGATTTTTCCAACGAGATTTGTGAATCATCCATCTTTTATGGATTACGGCAATTATTTGAACAACCCTTTTGTTCTCATAATACCTGATAATACAAATCTTGAAGGCAAGCTTTGATGTTTAACGAGCAACACAATAACCCTTTATTTTGTTCTCGATGAACATCATCACATATTCTTTTGCTAGTTACTTAGGCCATTGTAGTTCATGAATTGTGTTGTTTCGTATGACGATTCACACCAACAAATTCAGTATCAAATACTTAATAACCACATTGTTTAATAAGCAAAGAATATAGCCATAACATGTATATCATCTATATACTTAAACTGAACAATTCTAGTCTTTTCTTTTCTGCCATATATTTATGAGATTCTCTTTCAGTATTTCCTTTTCTATTTGAAAGAATCTATCAACATCAATAGTGGAGTCATACATATGACACATAGTCCAAAGCGTGTATAGTTAAATACCAATGTCTTTGGACTTGCATTTTGAAGTAGATCACCATTATCAAATGTTTGGTGCTCTTTCAAATTCCTTTCTTTAGTAATCTCTTGGTGTAGTAAACATTTTACCTACATCAAATATTCACCGTCATCATGGATTTATCCATGATCAAGCTACTTTTAGCTTGTAACGGTGAATCACAAGTATAATGTTGCTCTCCAAAACCTTTTGGAGGATTAGGACAACTAGTGTCTCCAACCTTTTGCAAATTCTCATCAAATATGAGAACATGACTTTTGCCATATTATACTCTATCATGTTGCAACCAAAACTTTCTTTCAGATATCACAATATCTTCCACACATCATGGTTTCTGAAACAACTCTTTCAGATCCTAGATAACCTTGATATTAAGACAATCCTTTGAATATCAAGAATCATGGAAACAAACATGATACTTATACACTAACACTTGGAATTGTTACTCTTGATTTAATACTAATTATTAAACTTCATGGAGTAATGCTGAACTTCTTGAAAGTTTGCAATAGGACTTTTAAACTTTAGATTAACACTTCAAAACAATACGATACCAGTTCGTAAAGTAACTAACCAGAATTCTATAGTTCTATCATCTCAATTATAACTAAGCGCAAGGTGGTAAACGGATGCCAATGACTACAACAACTATGCAAATTCACTTTGATTTAGTTTATGATAAATTGGGTACTGATTAATAATTAAATTAATCTAGGTGAACTCCCACTCAAAACAATATCCCTCACATTGTTTTAGTGATCACACGAACCAAATCCACCACATCAAAACCGATCATCACGAGAGTTGATATAGCTTCAATGGAGAACAATCAACATGTTCATCATATCTACTATATGACTCATGCTCTACCTTTCGGTAATCCGTGTTCCTGAGGCCATGTCTGTACATGCTAGGCTCGTCAAGATCAAACCTTAGTTTCCGCATGAGCAAATCTGGCTTGCTCACGTTGTATACACTTCCAGAATCTAACACACCCGATCATCACGTGGTGCTTCGAAACAACAAGCTTTAGCAACGGTGCTAACTAAGGGTGAACACTTTATGACTTGAAATTTATGTGCATGAGGGATCATCTTATAATGCTACCGTCGTCTACTAAGCAATACAAGATGCATAATGGATAAACATCACATGCAATTCATAATATGTGATATGATATGGCCTTTCTTCTTTGTGCTTCCGATCTCCATCTTCAAGCACGAACATGATCTCCATCATCACCGGCATTGCATCAAGGTCAATGACGCTTCTTCATGGTTGTCGTCCACCGGTTTCAACTATTACAACTACTTTGAATAGACACGCGGGTCTTAACATAAATTAAAGACAACCATCTGGCTCCTGCCGGTTGCCAACTTACAATAAGGAACATTGCATACATCAAATATAATCACAATCATGGCCATATCACATCACTGCACCCACCGCAAAACAAAGTTAGGCGCCTCTACTTTCTTTGCATGTTTTACGTGGTTTGGGGCTTCCAATAAGTGTCGTTCTAACTTACGAACATGAACCACAACATTGATACTAGTATTGTTAATCACCCGTTGTAAATTGGATCTTAACTATGCTAGGAGAAACAGGCACCATAAAGCCACTTATGCAATACAAGTTGCATGTCAAGCGTGGAGCAAGTCTCATGAATGATGTCATGTAAGGTTAGCCGGGCGCTTCATCCCAACATACCGCAAGATGCAAAGTACACAAGCAATCGACAATAAAAGCATCAACGCCCACAATGACCATTGTGTTCTACTCGTGCAACAGATCTACATATAGACACAGATATAATACCCCTGTAGGGGTTCGTAGCATGGAAAACAAAAATTTTCTATCGCATACAAACAAACAATCCAAGATCTATCTACTATATTGTAGCAACGAGTCGATGGAATAACTTACCTCGAAGATTCCAAAGCGGTTAACGAGCAGATTCTCGTGGGTGATGTAGTCGTACACTTCCGATCTCAAGATCGCGTGAGCGATCCTTCCGCGCTGCGTTCGGCGCTCCTTGATCGGTCACACGTTGGTTTTCGACGAAGACCTTCCTCTCCCTTGTTCCAGCAGGCAGCAGAGGTTGTAGCACTCTCCTCGCGATTCCAAAGACAACTGTGATGGTACAGGAAGTAGAGGGAGATCTCGCAGGCTTCGCCTTAAGCGGAGCAGTATGGTGGAGTATGAGAGAGCTATTAGTGGTCTAGGGTTTAGACACACCAATTATAAGACTCTAATCAGAAGGCTAGTGCAATTAGAAGCTCTAAACCAAAGCGGCTCTAAACCGGGGTCTAGGGCTAGGATTTAGATTAGAGGATAGGAACTTGTGTGTCTAGAGGAGGCCCTGCCCTCCTTTTATAGGTGGGAGGCGGCCAGGGAGGAGTCCCTCCCAAGTCGGCCTTGGTGGCGCAAGCTTGGAGAGGAGGACTCCTCCTCAAGTTGGTTTCAACCTCCTCTTGCTTGTTTCCCACAGTTTCCTGTTTTAGCCGTTTGACTTTCAAGCTGGCCATTTGACTTTTCAGTTTTAGGATTCAATTTAATCCTTTATTTGGAACAGCAAGAACACTTAGTACATGATGCAATCATTCCAATATGTAATGACACATTCATGTACCCTTCCCCCGAGTGCCGGACATTAGAACCTTCTAGAACATTCCGATGAAAACACGGAATCATTCCCGAACTCCGAAGCAGGACTTTCCTTATATGAATCTTATTCTCCGGACCATTCCGGATCACCTCGTGATATCCGGATCCCATCCGAGACTCGAACAACATTCGGTCTCTTTCTCATAATACCATAACTACTCAAACAACGTCGAATCCTTAAGTGTGTCTCCCTACGGTTCGTGAATTATGCGGACATGATCTAGACACTTCTTCGAACAATAACCAATAGAGGAATCTGGAAATTCATATGGCTCCCACATATTTCTACGATTACTTTGCGATCGAATGAACCACTTACATACGATACCAATTTCCCTTTGTCTCACGATAGTTTACTTATCCGAGGTTATGATCGTCGGTATCTCTGCATACCTAGTTCAACCTCGTTACCGATAAGTACTCTTTTCTCGTTCCCGTGATATGTGATCCCTTGTGAGCCAGTCACATGCTTGCAAGCTAATTGGATGACATTTCACCGAGAGGGCCCAGAGTATATCTATCCGTCATATGGATGGACAAATCCCACTCTTGATCCATGTGTTTCAATCAATACTTTCCGAACACTCAATGCCACCTTTATAGCCACCCAGTTACGGTGTGGTGTTTGATGTCATCAAAGCATCCATCCGGTAAAGGTGATATGCATGATCTCATGGTCGAAGGAATTAGGTTACTATGTATCAGAAAGCATATAGCAATTGAACTATTGAAATGACTTGATATTTATGCTATGCTTATCTATAGGAGTATGTCCATCACATCATTCTCCTAATGATATGATCCTGTTGTTAATAACATCTCTATGTTCATGATCAGGAAACCATGATCATATATTAACCAACAAGCTAGTTTAACAAGAGGCTTTACTAGGGACTCTTATTTTAGTTTACAAATCACACAAGTATTAATGTTTCCGGTTAATACAATTATAGCATGGTATGTAAACATTTATCATAAGTGTGAAGATATGATAATAACCACTTTATTATTGCCTCTTGGGCATATCTCCAACAATGATGATAGTTGTTATCATCATCTTCTTCTTCACCGTCTTCCATCATAACCCCTCTTTACCCGTGCTTGGTCCAGCAATTATAGTTGGGCATGAAACCTTTCATAATCAGGTGGCCGCGAATGATTTTCGAGGAAGAGTACTCCTTGTTGTTCCGACATTGAACACATGGACAACGTATAAAACCATTCTATTTGTTTGTCATAGCCACATCGATAAATTTATCCACGCCTTTAATGTACCCGGGTACACGCCGGTCACCGTACATCCATTCCCGACCGTTCATCTGCATCATATAAGTAAGTTTATCAAAAACAGGACATCATAAATAGTGAAATGACCAATTCACATCGACACATGCATTGTATCAATGATAGAGAAAAGATAAGATTGCTAACCTCGATCGAGGGAAATAAAGAGGAGAAATCTCAAGTGCGTCTCAGACACCTTCTATATTTTTGTTCTGTGAGAAATTGAGCGGGATCATTCACTCAAACATTTCATCAAACACCTTGAATGCATGCATAGGAAAAAAATAAACTAGCACACCTCTCACACCTTCCACCAAGAAAAAACAGAGGGGAGGCAGAGGGCTGGGGCGTCGCTTATAGAGGGCGGGATCATACGTCCCGGTTTGTAACACAAACCGGGACTAAAGGTGTGTGCCACGCCACGTGGCTGACGCCCAACCTTTAGTCCCGGTTTGTGTTACAAACCGGGACGTATGATCCTCAATCGGACGCATGCCTTGCCACCGTGCCCTTCGAGCCGGGGCGTGCGGCATTAGTCCCGGTTTGTGGCGCAATCGGGACTAATGCTGTTAGGAGGCACGAACGGATAGCTTGTTTTCTACTAGTGTAACCATCTTGTTGGGACATTCAGATCTCCTATGTCCTTCCAGACCACACCTATAGCACACCTTTCTGGTCTTCCAACAATCCCTCCTTATATGACCTGATGCTCCACACTTACCGCATATGATTTGTTTCTTTCCTTTTGATGCCTCATACTTTGATGTACCCCTTGAGGATATGAATCTAGGTATGAAACTTAAGTTTGATATTGACTTAGTAAATTGAAACTTCTATGGTTCCCTTTTAGCTCCCCTCTTGGCTAATTTCTTCCTCTGTTCCAATAGAATCTTGTAATCATCCTCGAAAGTAATTGCTACATCAACCAGCTCTTGGAAACTTTGTGTTACAGCCCCTCGTATTTTCATCTTCATATAAGGGTTTAGTCCTTCAAGAACCTTTTCTTGCGCTTCTCCTCCGCATTTACCTCATCAACTGCATAATGAGATAATTGACTAAACTTGCTAATATATTTCATCACGGTTTCATCATTTTGCTGTAAGTCCATGAATTCTCTCCTCTTAAATTCCTTAATGCTCTCTGGAACATGATACTCACGAAACTTCCGCTTGAATTCTTCCCAGGTGAATATCTCTTCTTATGTGTGCATAGATAATTGATTCTCCCACCAATTTCCGGCAGATCCAGATAGAAGAAATGTTGCATAATGTAACTTCTCCTCATCATTGCACCCTACTGTTTTAAGTTCCCTTTCTGTATCCATCAGCCAATCCTCTGCATCCATAGGTTCTGATGCAGATGCAAAAATAATTGGTTTGACGTTTTGGAAATCAGAAAGACTTAATTTGATATCTTTGTTTTCCTCTTCGGGTCCTATTCATTGGAGTATCTCCTGGATGAACTTATTCTGGTACTCTTGCATCAACTACATGTATTGCATGAAGTTCTCCTCTGTAAATAGACGAGTTGATGGTCCAGTTCCAATTACATCCACATTGCTTTCCCTATCCTTAGCTTCTTGCTCTCCACGATGTCCTTCAAACCCATCTTCTACTCCCGTATCCATACCCTCTCTAGTACTGTTACATAAAGCGAATAGTCATACTTACATCATGCTTATGTTTTTTGAGCTCAACTATATGCACAGTGCTAGTCACACAAGGAAATCAAGAACCAAATCCAAATAACAACCAAACCTATACCATGTATTATAGATGGTTTTTATAAGCTATTACAAACAATCCTCACAACTACGGTTTGACTCACACTTAGTACATTACTTGTATGTTTCAAGGACTTGCTTACTCGTATGAGCATGCTCTCACTTCTTAGGTCATTCCTCTCAAACACTACGATGCACATTACTGGATATGTACCTTAGTTAAGTTCCTTACTTCAATGGATTGTCTCTTCTTACTTTTCTCTCTGTTTCTAGTGCTTCCTGGAATTCCATCCATGATGACGTGAAGTCCGACGACTACCTTCTGGAGTATGTAAACATACAGAGGGTGCGCACTCTTGATTAGAAGTACTTAGATTGAGGTTAGCCATTGAAAAATGACTAGAAAATGCGTGATCTTCCGTGGAATTCTCATGTCCACCTTCAAACGCACTTTCAAAGTAAGATGTATTCTATGCTTTTTCCTTGATTCAGTCATACATATAGATGTAATAACTGCCAATGCATTCTTCTAGGTCAATAAGATTAGTACTACCCCCATATGGTTTATAGATTCCATGCTAATATAATTGGTTTCTACTCCTTTATTAGGATCACAGGGTATATGATTCTCCCTGGTTTCAGTGTAAGATTCTACCCCCCATCCATCGTGATTCCAAACTATAATACTTGGATTGAATGTTTCCTAAGTTTCCTGTTTTGTTTTATACTTGTCCATGGTTTACATGTTTTTAAGGCCCATTCTGATAATAGGCACAGGTTTTAGACTATGGTCCTTCAAACTCATGCTCCTCATACACATATTTTGAGAAGACTGTCCTAAAATTCCTAGCTTCTCTATCTAACTCCTTTTTACATTTTATTGCTTTAGTAGGATCAACATACTCCTCAAGGTTGTATCCAACTCCTGGACTAGAACCTAATGTGTGTCAGGGTAGGTATTGAGTAATGTCCTATTATGACCTATGTATTCGACGGCTCAAGTAGATTCAGTCTGCACAAATGCAGCATGATCCAACTTTAAGTTTCGAATTTATAGAATCTTGAGGTATAGTAGTAAGAGTACTACCTACCAATTTCCTTGGATTCTTGTTTTCGAGGCATGATTATTGCTTCTAGAACTGCAATTTGATACGTCGCCACCATACATGTCATCTTCCCTAATGACATTACTTCTCTTATCCCCAACTCTTTTGGTAAGATATGCACTATACGGTACTTGACTAACACTTTTCCGTGTTGGAAACTGTAAACCTTGACGAAAAGTCGAGATTTGCAATTCCATATTCCATAAAAGTTGTATCAAAAATTCTGTCTAATCCTCTACATAGTCCTATATATCACTTAAACATTTCGGTTTGAGTACCGAGATGGCATTCCTCACTGTATATATGAGATTATAATTGGTCCTACTAGGTTATAACTTATTATTATTACCCAAATTGCATCATAATAAAGAATTATCGCACTAGAAACATGACACTGTAATTCTCAAGTGAATACTCATCATATTCCTAGAGAACTCTTTACCATTCCTAACATACTTCCTACAAGTTCTACCCATTTAATAGGTTTCCAACCAAAGGTCAAAGGTTTTGCTCTCATACCAGCTGCGGTGACCCAGCATACCACTTCATGTTGTAGTATACTATAGTCGTGGACATAACACTCACAGAGTATCATTCCGCAAATATTACATCCTCAGAGTGGTACAACAGAAACAAAGCGGGTCCACAACATCCGTTATCATTATTACAACCAGAAATTTACATGATGACTTTGAGATCCTCCTAGGTCCATAGAGGTATCCCGACGACTCAGGGGTCAGGTCTAAACTATAATAACTCTGATAACAAGATAAAGAAACAAACTAAACTTTAAGGTTTATACGAGATTTAATATAGATATAGGATAGAGATCTATGCTACTGGACTAGATCACTATATATGATACATCTACACTTCAGATACGTCGGTCTCCATTCCATAGATGTTTTCGTAATTGTTCCCTTCAACGCTTCTGGATACTTCTACTTCTTCATAGCAGAATTCTTCTTGGTCTTCAATTGGATATAGTATTTCCTCTTGCTAACAGTTAACCTCTTCAGAATCTAGCAAGGGTGAATAAGATACGTTAAGTACGAGCGTACTCAGCAAGTTCACTAAAAAGGAGTGTTTGATGCACTATATCTACAGCCACAGACCATTGGTCGTAGGCAATGCAGGTTTTCATAAACATTTCTTCAAAGATTGCTTTTATTCTGAAAAGCTATGTCCGTCAGCCTTCACAGGTTTACCAGAACTTTCATGGAGTTCATTTCCTGTAGCATTCGCATCTCCTTCCCGGAACAGGGAGTAGCAAGTTACAGTTCTTACACTCTGTAGAGGTGCGTCACTTTACCCATGAGAGATCAAATCCTTGATGCACAACCGGTCGAATCTTTCCCGTCCACACTTCCTATGGTGTGGGGCTCAATAGATGATCCAAGCCAACCATTGTTCTTCTCCGTGACCCCACATACACCGCAATTGTTGTATGCCCAAACTCAAGGTAGACCTTTCCCCGTATAAAACGGCTATACCTCAGTTGGATACACATAAGAACCATTAACACTACAAATCTGTCTTTTGTACGCCCAGATCCACTGTAGACCTTTCCCCTTATAAAACGGCTATACCCATGACCTGCAACTTACAAATGCCCAAAACAGTGTCCAATGCACGAGAAAGGGAGCCGATCCAGCTGACTTCTCTGTCCCATTCCAAATCTCATGGTTAACGCGTAATATACGGCGCAAGAATCACTGGCAACATTGGTTGTTAAGTCCTAGATGATATATTCCTATGCAGTGGTATCCCAACTGCAAGTCTTAATAGATTAGCTGATCACCCTGGATCAGTAACCGATACTTCAAGTTAATTATGAAAATAGTGTTTTTGACCTTTTTGAAATGCAGGTGATGACACATAGTTTGCAATTACTTTACAGAAAATAATCAAAGTAAATGAGCAAGTGTGAACTTTCCTTGATAAAGTGAAGTATTGTAGTCGAATGTATCGACTTGACCCTGGACCTCGGGTTCTACAAAAATATCATCATTGCCCGGTAAGGACAATGTTTAAAGAAGCAATATGCTATTATGCATAAGTAATGAGATGCATGATGTGAAACCCTGAGTAATTCCCTAATATTACAAGTGAGATGGATTTAGATGATTTCGTTTAAGGTTTTATTTATCTTCATGTTCACTTCATAAAAGAGTGTGGTTGCAAAGATCTTGAGATGAATATATAAGATATGAAGGTAAAGTATAATTATAATACAATTCTAAGATTGGCTAGTATTATGTAATTACTATGCAGTTTATGTTTTAATATGCTATGACTTAAAAGACATGGTATAGTGTTTCTTTTGAAGTGGCAAAAAGAATAACATTTGAAGAAAATATTATTTATGTTAAGTTATTCAACTCTAAAGATTAATAGGATTGAAGCTATGGTTTTGTAACAAGGTCTAAATGTTTCTGAGTCATTTTATATCTAGATTAGGATATCTCAGACCAAAGTAAACTATAAAAATGTAATTGGACTTGAGATATAACATTTGTAGCATTATCAATTTTTTTAGGGTCTTTCGTGAGCATAATCAAAGATGAAGTCTTATAGTTATGGAACTTTGTTTTAAAGATTTTAAAAGAATATTATAAAGCTAATTGTTTACACTTGGACTGTATCCCCAAATTATAATTATAAGTTTAGACTACTTAGATTCAAAAGATTATGTTTTGAATAAGATCATTTCTTACATAGGAAAGAATTTTAAACAATTAACAAAATAACTATTTTATTTTAATAATTTAGATAATTGAAGTTATATGATCTAGGAACTTTAAAATGTTTTTATAATAATATATTTAGTATTTTTCTAATAAATATTCTTACTTAAATCTTAAAAATGAATTTTGTTTATTTTTAGGCGTTATCTTTATTTTTTAAAAAATTCTTACTTATTTAATGTCTTTAAATATTTGTTTTAAATTTTATTTGTAAAATTTTAAGTTAGTATTTTTATGAGGTAAGAGATTTATTTTTATGCATAAAAATAATTTTTATTTATTTATAGGAATTTTTCTAAATTTAATAAATTTTCATTTAGATATTTAAGGTTGTTAATATTGGGTTGTACTTTATTTCACTTAAATAAGTAGTATTATATTTTTCTTAAGTAAATATTATTCTAATAAACATTTTGAGGTTTTAAATATATTTTTAGGATCTTTCTACATTTTTCTAGAAATTGAAATGTTTAGAAGGTATTTTGGGTGATTTCCTTTACTCTTTTATTCTTTTTTTTTATTTCTTTAGCATTTCCTAAATAAACTAAATTTGGCCCGTTGGCCAAACTAATCCAACCCGGCCCAATTGGGCTTGGGGTCAAACCCCAACCCTATCCCCAACTCACACCCTCCTCTCATCCAAACGCGGGTACGGTGCTCCGGCGCGGTAGCGCCCCCGCGCCATGGATGCTCTACTCAGGCTTCTATGCCTCCTCTATCATGCCATGATTTTCCCCTGCTTTTCTATTGGATGCTCATCTCTTTGACACTAGTGGTTCGGCAGGGTTCCTACAATCCCGACAGTCACGATTTGCTGCCCCAGGAATTGATTGAGGTGATAGTGGACAATGGAATTGCCGAATGGACAGATGACTTCTCTGACGCCGGTGGAACGGTGCTGTAATTGTGCAACCCCGCGCCGAGTATTGTTCCTATTTTGACTTCTATGATCCTGTTATTCCTTCCTTTACTCAAATTCAGGTAATCTATATGTGACCGGCCCTCGAGCCGATGAGCTGTCTAAAATTTGTGTTAAGTTTAAGTGGTGGTTTGCTGGACATATACCAGATTGTGATGTTGGTTAGATGGGCATTAAGGTGATGTGCTATATTGGTTTGGCATTGATGGTTTTATAATGGTTTCCTATTCATCTAATTACTTGTGTGTGATTGGGATTATCTGCTAGTAATCTGGACTTAGTTCTGATTCGCATATACAATTAAGTTGCACAGTACACAAGTATGATGTTACTCTTGATATATATATATATGATATGAGAGAAGTTTTAAGAATGTTAGATTCTTAGGAATTATTTCTATGGATCTTATGTGGTGTTCTGGATCTTTATAGGATTAGCAATATGTATGTAACTTGGTCTACAATAAGTATAAACTTTTTCTTATAATTACATGTGCTTTAGGTATATGATTTAGGTTTAGGTTATTTTGGAATTGAGGTTATGGTGATGATCTTCTGACCAAATATTAGTTGATAATTGAGATGTTGCAATGTAGGGTTTTTTTATATTACTAGACACCATTGGCTTGATTGTGTTTGTGGCTTGGACCTGCTCATGTATGCCCTGTTTTGGTTCAGTCCAAGTTAATTATTTAGTTAGTGTTTAGATTTGATCTGAAGAAATGAACAAAAGCTACTTTGCTCCTGCTAGTAGATTAATGGTTTGGTTAAATGCAAATAAGTGTATAATTATTAAGGATAATTGTAGTTTCTTGCAAATAGTGGTGTATGATAATAATGATTGGTTTGGAAACACTTTTGCTTCTTGTTATTTATGGCAGAGAGAACACATGTTCTTGATTTCTAGTTTTGTAGTTAAGAACATGTTAGATTCTATTAGGCTTGGTTGTCTGTCCAAGGTTACACTGAAACTATACTACTAATCCTTGGTATTATATCTAAGAGATATGCTTCTTATGCAGGTATACTTTGCCATAAACTTGTTGTATATTGTGAGATGGTTCACATGATAATAACTATATTCAAATGATTCCTATCTAGATTGGCTTAGGAAAATGATTTAGCTTGTTTAAGATTTTATAAATTTGATGCTTTGATTTGTTGGCTATGTCATTTATGCAATATTTGTGGCTTTTGTAGATGATTTAGCTGTTGTGGTACCTCTTGGGAGGATGCACAGTTGTCTAGATCAACTACATGTTCTGCTACAGATTTACTTGACCAAAATTTAGTCCAACCCTTGCCTATGATGCAAATGGCTGAGGCCAAATATTTCTAAGATAATAATAGATACTTTGTTGGCTTTTAACAGCTCTAGGATGAACTTAGTGTAGCACTTCTACACTATACTAAGAGCTCTCTCTCACTCCCATCTGATGCTTGTTTTAATTTGACCAGAACAAGCATTAGTATGGTTCTAGTAATCAACCTACTGCTTGCAGTGTAGACAAATGATTTGGTGGTGGATGTTGTGATGGTGCTGGTTTGTTGCAAGATCTAGTGTTTGTCCTGCTCCTCCTTGCACTCCTGGCCTGCTCCTCCTTGTTTCTCTTGGCCTGCTCCTCCTTGTTGCTCACTTGGCCTACTCCTTATGCTCCTGACCTCCTCCTGGTGCTCTTGGATGGCTTTCTCAAGCAACCAGGGTACTGGTGCTGTGATGGTGGTGCATTATGGGTTTTGGTGCTGAACTATTATCTCTGGAGGTATAGAAATGGCATGGCTGATTGATATGTGTTGGGTGGATTTGTTGTTCTTGCTATGGTGAATAAAGTTCAGCCTGGAACTCTCTCTGCTGCGGCTGTGTACTTATCTCTCTCTCACAGCATCCTCTGTGTTGACAACACATAGGCATGCATGTGTTGTAAGCTGTGTGTGAGCTTGCCTCACCCAAATGGATCAGATCAAGTAAAAGGCTTGATATTTTATGATGGTTTGACCTTTACTATTTACTTGCTTGGTGAAAATTTCCCCCCTTTTGTCTGTGATGTTGTTCTGAGACAAATAATATGCTGATAAGAACAGATATTGTTTTTGGTGAAACTTGCCCCTGTTTAATAATGCTCTATGATGTAATGAACAGTGCACCTCACTGTTAAACTGAGAGCACTAACCCTAAGAAATTATGTATAGATATTGTAATGCATTAATTTGTCTTATTATAATTGTATCCTTCTCTTATTATTCCTTTATTGAAAAAGGATAATGTAATTTATGTATATATTCTTTTAGTAAAGAATTCTTCTGTTTGTTTAATGATTGTAATTCATTTTCCATTTTCTTTATTCACTTATTTGTTTCATTGTAATATTCCTTTATTATTTTATTGTAAAAGATCATTGTAATGTTGGTTTTTAATAATTTTTATACTTTTATTTATAATACTTGTATTTGTATTATTGTGAATAATTATTTATAAATCAAATTTCTCCCCGCATAACTCCAGAAAACAATAGAGGTCATGTCAAAATTCATCACACTCCCCCTTAGATGATACTAAACCTAATTCATCAGAGTGAGAATTCTGATCCCTCTAGTCTTTTAATTTGGCGAAAAATTTACTCGGATTTTCAGATGCATGCAGATGCACAAAATCCTAAATCTACCCTTCGTTTAGTCCTAAATGCTAGGATGTTACATCAATAGCGGGACCAGGATGCCCATAATGACCCCTGCGCATTCCATGATGTTTTATGTCGTTTGAACCGGGAAACATCGAGTCCAATTCCCTTTGTTTACTTCGATACTGACTTGTCCAAGATCTGATCATCAGTATCATATACCTTGTTCAATCTCGTTATAGACAAGTACTGTTTTACTCGTTCTCGTGATATTCCATCCCCGTGACCAAGTCACATGTTTCAACATTATGGATGTAATCTCACCGAGTAAGTCGTTTGTATCTTCTCGTCACACGGGTGAACAAATCCCGATCTTGATACATAGGCCACAACCTATCCCTCTAGAATACCCAACATACACTGTTATTGTCACCTAGTTACAGACATGACGTTTCATGTAGTCAAAGCAGCCTCAGGTGATAGTGATTAATACGATCTCATGGTCAATAGAGAAGGAAGATACGCTTCTAACTATTGAAATGATGAACCATGTGACTTGACCGGGTTGCAATACTTATAGTGGGTAATGTCCATCACATCATTCATAATAAAGTGATCTCATTGTTATTTGACGTTAAAGTAAGTCCATGATCGGGAAACCTCGATCATCATCTGCCCAACTAAGTAGTATAAATAGAGGCTACTAGGGACTTGGTTTGTTTACATACCACACCTGTATCAATATTTCTGCTTGATAAAGTTATAGCATAATATGAAACTATTATTAACTAATTGAGGTATGGTAATAGAATCTGTTTATTATTTGCCTCTAGGGCATAGCTCCTTCAGAAATATGACCATTGGGACATCTCATGTCGGATAATACCTCCCTCCCTTGATATTTTAGTTCATCCACGATAAAATATGGCTAAGGACCTTTTCACGATGAGGTGCGTGTCAATCAGTACAGGGGATCACCCCCCCTGAAAATTGACAAAAACAACAAAACTAAAATGATCATAACTCGAGCATCCAAACTCCGATTTTGATGACCTTGGGCTTGTTTTGAAGATAGTAACAAACTATACAATATCATAAAGAGAACCATAATAGTAAGGCAAGGGATGATAGGATCAAATGATGAAAGGTTTAACTTATCTATATAAGAGAAATAGGTAAAACCTGCAATATCGAAAATGCGGTAGAGAATGCATGTGAAATCCATTTTCAATGAACTTGAGATTTCATGGAGATTAACATAAGATCTAAATCCTCACATGGATAATAAAAAAATAACAACCAAAAAAGATGATGCCAAAGATGCAAATATCTGAGCTCTGTCTGAACGATACGATATATGAGCTCTATCCAAAGATTCCCCTCTTGATACTATGGATACCTATCCTATAAACCGTTCTGCCCAACTAACACCATGAGACCCATAAGGAAGAAACCCTATCAATAACATATGTTTGTCTTATGCATATTCCACTTGAGCTTGATGATGACAATCTTGTCCACCTAAAGATAGAACACCTTTCTTGATTGCGCTAGCTTGGTGAAGACTTGCAAATTGCTCCCCATACTACATTATGGGAGAGCCTCTTTTTTAGGCATATCTTCACATATCCATGATCACCGTAAGGATGGCAAGCTTCAAACATATGATCTCTTTGAGATGGCTCATATTGAACTTGCACTTCATTTCTTCTTTATTTATTATATTGGTGTCTTGAAGGTACACATGAGATATGACTCCATCTTATTCTTCAAGATACACTTGCCATAGGCTCAGCTCTCTCATGACCAATCTTCAAGATACACTTGCCATAGGCTCAACTCTCTCATGACCAATCTTTGGATCACTACTTAAACATCTTGGTCTTCACTTGATCTTCTTCGTTTTCTTATTATTTCAACCTTGACACCACCATATGGTTCAAGCGTTGCCTATGGACATATTCTTAAGTATAACTCAATGAAAACATTAGTCCATAGGGATTTTCATTAATTACCAAAACCACACATGGGGATCCATGCCCTTTCATCGGTTACCCTGGAAGTTGGCATATGTGGGCATTTCCTCGGCGAGCGGTGTGGCGTTGTTCATGACCTTGATTATTGGTCATGGGGATGGCAAGGAGAGGGTAGCGGGGGGGCCCTGTGTTGGCAACGCTTCAGGAAAGGCAACTCCTAAACCGCGGGAGGGAGGCTGAACTCGGGGATAGTATGCAGTCCATAATACAAGTGTGGTTCAAGGTTTTTCCTGGGCGAAGATCAACGCTCCGTTGTTGATGGTGATGCATGTGGGTGTTGTAAATATCTTGGCAACGTCGGTGTGAGCACCCTCTCCACATACGGGCTCCTCGTGAAATCCTTTGACTTCCTGGTCTCGCCAATGGCGGCGCCTTGTGTCGTTACCCTCTTGGGGGCGTCGGCGTGGAGCTTTGGTATTCATTGGTCTTGCTTCGGTGTCACTGGTGGCAAGTCTTGGTCCTTCTTCTTTATTTTATCTTTGATAAAAAACTACTACATAAGGAAAAGAGAAATGAAAGCGGTAGCTTTGTGCCACGACTTCTCTTTTGAAACAATTGTTTTACAGGTTTGGAACATCTGAACCTACATGGACATGTGGGACAGTAGATTGAGGCATACCATTGGAAAGTTCCTATGAAATTTTCATCATCACTTTGTATCGATTCGGTCATAAGTGACTTATTTATAAAGCGGGATAAATTCCAAGAAAAAAGTTGGATTTCCCAAAGATTTGGCTCATTTTTACAAATCATCCATTTTTTTATTTTGCTGCTATAGGCCGCACTCGTCCATAATATGGGCAGATCCACAATCGGCCTTTTATAGCTTTTCCTACTGTTAGGACCTCTCTGTTGACCGGTGAAGGCTGCTCGGTTTAATCCCACCTCTCCTATGGGAGGAGGCCACACCCAGCTTATAAGGAAGAGATTTATTCTTTTCGTTAGTCCGAGCTTTTTTTAGAGAAACCACGTATTTTATTAATAGAAAATCAAGTTACATGAGTAAACAACAAACGTGTAAGCTAACAGACAGACCAGGAGAAAACGGATATCCTGAAAACTTTGCATAAAACTATCCCTAGGGTTTTCTGCACTTGCCGAAGCCAGCGGCCGTTGCCAAACACCAACGTCGCCTAGACGTGCCCTGGAATAGACGTCGGGCCTCCACCATTTCCAAATCTAAGGGAGTACCATCGCCAACGAGGCTTTGTGAGTCGATGAACAGGCCCGTTGCAAACAACAATGTAGATATCGGTGTGGCATGTCGACCGGGGGACGTCCCCATGCTACCTTGAACCAAGATCTGCCGCATACCATTGATGAAGTCGAGGAATAACAACAAATCCACCACCTCCGGACCAGCATCCTTGCTCTAGAGCATCCACCTCGCCCTGGCCCCCAGCGCCGCCGTGCATAACGACGAACCCCAGCGACACGTCGAGATACAGATCTCGTTAGATCTGAAGATCCACGAGAAGACCAAGCCACCGATCTAAAGGATCGATAAGAACACGTTGCCATCAACTCAAAGACGTCGTCGTGAATGTCGCCGCTGGTGTGGAAGAAGAGTTGAGACAGATTTATTCGTATGTATGTCGCTCCTACCACCCTAACAACACACCACAGCAAAAAGAGCCTAGCCCTAACTACAAAACGGAGGAACGAGGTCCCCCTCCCTGATGCCGCCAGAGCGAAGCGGCAGGAGGGAGAGGGAACTCACGCTATGGTCGGTGTAGATTGGGGGGATCTTTGTCGCCGCCGCCTCTCGTACAAGGGGAGAAGGACGAAACGGTCCTTCAGTCCGAGCTTTTGAAATAAAATAAGTTTTTTTATAGTTAGATTGTATGCACATAAACATATAAAAACATAGGATAAGTGCTTGACTGACCCTAACACTTGCCCACTTGTTTACCTCGGCCTTTCCCACTCACGCTCTTTCTCGGCCCACCTGCTCGCCGGTGAGTGCTCCCCGCTGGGCCATGGCCACCACGCTTGTCCTCTTTTACACTGCTCACCCTTGGCCTGTACGCAACGCACCCGAGACCTAATCCCTGTACCTGCTTCCGGATAGACGTCGTTTGAAACTGTGGTGTGTTTATCGCACATTAGTCGCAAATGGAATCTGGAAATTTTGGCATTCGATTTGCCCTGAACCACGCACTCAGGCACTTGACGCAACCCAAGTTGTCATAATTCTCTGAACAAAAGTGACAAGGCTAAAAAGGTCCCTTCTGTCCCAATCGACTGAAAATATCATGCACTTGTTGACGAAGAGATAAACTAATAATCGCCATGTGCATCGTTAGATAACGACGTCGTTCACACCGAAAGAAGGAAAAAAAAGATAAGGCATACTATAGTACGAAACAATCCCAACGTGAAGATAGAAATAGAATACAGTTTCCTGTCCCTCTCTCTCCCACCTCAGGCTTTGACCCTACGTCCCGAAACCCCCCTGCTGAATTGCTGATTAAAAGATCCAGACGCACGCAACCCCACAGCCACACACGCACGCGTGCGCCGGCCGGACGCCGCCATGGCCAGCCCCATCATCCCCACCACCGGCAATGCGGACGAGGCGACCACCAAGCTGGGCCGCCTCAACGCCGCCGTCGAGCGGTCCTGGGTCGGGCGGCGCTTCCGCCTGGCCGCGCGCGGCACAACCTTCACGACGGAGCTCCGCGCCGGCACGGCCACGTTCCTTACCATGGCGTACATCCTCGCCGTGAACGCATCCATCCTCTCGGACTCTGGTGGGACCTGCACTGTCGACGACTGCCAGGCGCCGTCGCCGCGCTGCAAGTTCCCGCCCGTTGACCCTGGGTACGCCGCCTGCGTGTCCCGCGTGCGCAGGGATCTCATCGTCGCCACCGCGGCGTCGTCCGTCATCGGCTCCTTCATCATGGGGGCCTTCGCCAACCTGCCGCTCGCGCTCGCCCCCGGCATGGGCACCAACGCCTACTTCGCCTACACTGTCGTCGGCTTCCACGGCTCCGGCACGCTGCCGTACCGCACCGCGCTCGCCGCGGTGTTCCTCGAGGGCCTCATCTTCCTCTTCATCTCCGTCGTGGGGCTGCGTGCCAAGCTCGCCCAATTCATCCCCAAACCCGTGCGGATCTCGTCATCCGCGGGGATCGGGCTCTTCTTGGCGTTCATCGGGTTGCAGGGGAACCAGGGCCTCGGGCTTGTCGGGTTCAGCTCCTCGACACTGGTCACGCTCGGCGCGTGCCCGGCGTCGCAGCTCGCGTCCGTGGCGCCAGTGATTACATTCCCTAATGGTACAGTCGCTCTCATGCCTGGCGGCACGGTCTCCGGCGGCATACTCTGCCTCTCGGGTCGGATGACCTCCCCAACCTTCTGGCTCGCTGTTGTGGGCTTCCTCATCATCGCGTTCTGCCTCATCAAGAATGTCAAAGGCGCCATGATATATGGCATCCTCTTCGTCACTTTCATCTCCTGGCCACGCAACACCGCCGTCACAGCATTCCCGGACACACCGGCGGGCGACGAGAGCTTCAGCTATTTCAAGAAAGTGTTCGACGTCCATCGCATCCAGTCCACCGCCGGTGCCCTCGACTTCAGCGGAGCCGGTCATGGCTTCTTCTGGGAGGCGCTCTTCACCTTCCTCTACGTGGATATCCTCGACACCACGGGCACGCTCTACTCCATGGCGCGGTTCGCCGGGTTCATGGACGACGCCACAGGGGAGTTTGAGGGGCAGTACTTCGCCTTCATGTCGGACGCCACGGCCATCGTGTTTGGCTCTTTGCTGGGAACGTCCCCCGTCACGGCGTTCATCGAGTCGTCTACGGGAATCCGGGAGGGCGGCCGGACGGGGCTGACGGCGGTGACGGTGGCGGCGTACTTCACGGCCGCACTGTTCGTCACACCGCTGCTGGCGTCGATCCCGCCCTGGGCGGTCGGCCCGCCGCTCGTGCTGGTGGGCGTGATGATGATGCGGTCGGTGGCGGAGGTGGACTGGGTTGACATGCGGCAGGCCGTGCCGGCGTTCATGACGCTCGCGCTCATGCCGCTCACATACTCCATCGCCTACGGTCTCATCGGCGGCATCGGCACCTACATGCTACTGCACTCCTGGGATTGGGCGTGTCAAGCCGCAACGAAACTTGGCTACCGCGGGAAGGTGGGTGCCGGCCAGGAGGCGCGCGCCGTGACCGAGATGAGTGGCAGTGGCAGTGCTGGTGGTGGTGGCAATAGAGAGCGTATGAATGATGGGGAACATGCTTAGCTGTTTGTGATTTTTTTTTTACAAGTTGTAGGTAGTTTCATTTTTTTTTGTTAGTTTAGGATCTGTTATTATTTATCAGTAGAATTTACTATAGTATGTGCAGTTTATACGTTTAGATACTATAGTAGTAGTATTTTATAATTTTATAGTAGTTTATACGTTTGGATACTATAGTACTATTAATTTATAATTAACGTTTGGATACTATAGTAGAATTTACTATAGTATGTGCAGTTTATACGTTTAGATACTACTGTATAGTACTCCCTCCGTTTGGAAATATAAGATGTTTTAGATTTATGAAGGAGATGTATCTAGACACATTTTAGTGTCTAGATTCATTTGAACCTATATACTAAAACGTGTCTAGATAAATCTCTTTCACAAACCTAAAACATCTTATATTTTTAAACGAAGGGAGTATTATTTTATAATTTTACAATAGTTTATACGTTTGGACACTATAGTATTATTTTATAATTAACAACGGTCAAAATGATAGTGTCGCTGATTTAAATCAGCGGAGACACTTATTATGAAACTGGGGACAATATTACTTAAGTAGCGGCCGTTAGCATGAAAATTTTAAGTGGTAGCCCTATTAGCAAGAAAATATTAAGTAGCGGCTCTGTTAGCACAAAAATATTAGACATAATAAAAATCAAATGCATAGTCGGAACTAATAAATATATGGAAATACGAATTTAGGAAAACTACAGACTATGAAATAACAAAATGAATTTAGGAGAACAATGAAATCTTGTATACTAGTTGCTAATTTTTGAGGAAAATTAAAATATATTGCAGAAGTATAATGATACAAGATAACTCACAATATAATAACAAAAAATCACCACATTCCCTGAATTTGTTTCTAAATATTTTTTTATACTATTGTTGGATTTATTGGTCTTATGTATTTGTGTTTTTCATTCATCATAAATTCATAAGTATTTTACCATTTTTTGGGTTTTCATGGTTACTACGAAATATTTGTCATTATATTTTTCCTATTTTTGAAATAATTTCCGTTAAGGAAATATCTTTCCATTTCCCCTTTCATTCCAAATTCACTAGTTTTAGAATTTTATTTTGCTTTTCAAAATTCATTTTTACATACCATTACCATTTTTGGACCATGTGACGAACCAAAACTGATATGACATGTAATAATTTGGCAATGTATGGTGCGACGACATTTTTGTTCAAATTGGTTCCGTTCATGAGGTGGTTGTATTTCCCGACGTGGTAGACATTTTCTACCGCCATTACATGAGCATTAAATAGAACCAATCTTGTCAGAACATGTATATGTGCAATGGACTACTCCCTTCGTCCGCAAATAAGTGTAGCCTTGTCTTAAGCCAAACTTTACTACGTTTGACTAACTTTTTAGGATAACGTACCAACATTTATGACACTAAATGGATATCATTAGATTTATTTTTAAATCTAGTTTCATAGTATATCAATTTGATATACTATATGTTTTTATATTTATCTATAAAGTTGGTCAAATTTGGTTATCTTTGACTTAGACAAAAGCTAGATGTAGACGGATGGAGTAACATACAAGAAAGGTACACCGTGTGTGATGCCAAATTGTGTTTTCTTATATATATGACGAGCAAACCTACAAAAATAATGTCGTTACCTATCAATTGACAGATGTGAAGACATGTCTATGAACCTGGAAGTTCCACCACCGGTCTGGCACTCAAGCTCGGTTGTTTGCGCGCCACGTTTTCGTCCTTGTGATAGGCATTGGCTACGGTTAGACCTCAATAAGAAATTATGTCTAAAACAAACCCCAAAAAAGAAAACAATCCAAAGCATTTCTTTTCTTGTTATCAAAAAGAGTTGGTGGATGAAACATTGAGATTTGTTTTCTTCAACCGTGTATATCCACCTTCGCATCTTTACCGTTTTTTCAGTAAGTGGGTAAACAATGAAGGAATGGCGGTGTGCCGACTCGTAAGCATGGCGAACGATGCTAATCTCAGATGAAGATTGAAATATCTCAAAAGAACAGTTGCTGACAAGCAAGTCAAAGGGAACCCATCTGTCAACCAAGACAATAGTTAATAATGGGGTTAAATATATGACTGAAAGTACTTTTCCCTCCCTTCTCACGTCATTGGCCAAATCCCAAATGTCCACTTTCTCAGCCGTTTCTGTTCACACGACAAGCATGCCAACATACGTGCAAGTATTTCTCACGTGGTGGTGGGCGGTGACTGCTGCGCGGTGCCTTTCTCATGTTTCCTTTCGACAAAATTTATTTAGGCTACTTGCGAGTGGACAAGCCGTCCAGCCACTGCCGGAGGAGCGCTGCCTCTGTCTTTTCGGCTCTTCCTGTTGCCCAAATGAGCACGATCGATCAACGGCAGCGACGGCGACGTGCCCTTGTTAGGTTAGGACCCATGTTAGTTGTTAATTAATGGAGATCCGTCGATTTGAGTGGCCTTAGGGAAGGGTGGAGAAAATTGTTGGAACATCCCTATTGAGGCCTGCATTAAAAAAAAAAAAGAAAAAAACAATAAAATAATAATAATACATAGATGACACAGGGAACAAAGGAACTTTATTAACTTTTGTCTCGTGTAAGCCGATATAATGATTGTTCTATTTATAGTATAAAGGACACGATATCCACACGCCAATCCTAAATCCTGACAGAGGCCACACGAGTGGGCCTCTGCCCGGGCCCAACACCCCAGGTATCTTATCTATATAACCATGGCTTAAAACTCCAAAAAACCCAGTGGGAAAAATATGGAGAAATGCACACGGTATACTTGTTGCTATGTTGCACGAATTGCCTCGTTAAAAACCTCACGTGAGAAACTTCATAAAAACTCACTAAGGGCTTGTTTACTTCTCCAGTATTTTTATCCATAAAAGTCGCGGGGATATGCGGTGATTTGGTGTTCGCCCAATACTCTCAAATCCCCTCAAATCCCTTCCCAAAAAATACTCTACCATAATGGAGAGTTTTTAATCTAGTCAAAAATACACTAGTGTGGAGGGGATTTGTGGGGATATTCCGGGATTATCCCCTCAAAACCCGGCCTAGTAAACGACCTATCGGGAAAATTCCAGGATATAAAATAATCCCCTCCCATCCCCTGAAATATCCTAGAAGTAAACAAGGCCTAAGGGAAAAAGAGTACAATTCACTTAACTATAAAGTTAAGCACTCAATCATCGGGATCAAGATTTCAGCGATGAGTTTATGAAGATTCTCCCCCTGAACCTTGCATCTCCCTAAGTCTCATCATGCCGATCCCACGGACACATCTCTCGAAAGAAGATGCTGGCAATGATTTAGTGAACAAATCAGCGAGATTTTCACACGACTTAGTATGCAAGACTTTCACTTCGTTCATCTTTTGCAGTTCATGTGCATAGAAGAACTTGGGGTTCATATGCTTTGTGAGATTGCTCTTCACATAACCCGTCTGGACTTGTGCAACATAAGCGGCATTATCTTCATAGATAATTGTTAGGGTTTGTACGGTGTTCAGTCTACATGACATCTGGATGTGGCTGACTACTCGTCTAAGCCATACACATTCTCGTGATGCTTCATATAATGCTATGATTTCCGAGTGGTTCGTCGAAGTTGACACAAGAGTTTGCTTAGACGATTTCCAGTAAATTGCCGTTCCACCACAAAGGAAAACATATCAAGTCTGCGACTTGGATGTATGCGGGTCCGAAAGGTACCCAGCATCTGCATAGCCTACAACAGATAGGTCTTGGTTCTTTTGGTAAAACAAGTCAAGGTCCTTTGTCCCTTGTATGTACCTAAAGACGTCCTTAACGCCTTTCCAATGCCTCTTGGTAGGCTCAGAACTGTACCTTGCAAGCAAATTGACGGCGAATGCAATATCCGGCCGTGTACAATTTGTGAGGTACATAAGTGCGCCAACTGCACTTAAGTAGGGAAATTCGGTCCCGAATTTCCTCCTCTTCTTTAGGCCTGACGGGTCCTTGTCTTCTGCAAAGATCTTCCGACCATCGGGGTCTTAGAAGGATATGCCTTTTCAAGCCCAAATCGTTCCAACACCTTACGGTGTAGGCATTGGTGAACTAGAATCCCGGCAGGGAATGCTCAAGTTGCGCATCGAGGCGTAACTTGGTTTTGCCTAAGTCTTTCATCTCGAATTCGACATCGGTAGGAACTCGCTTCCTCAATATCGTCAGTGTACCGATTATATTCAAATCGTCCACGTAACCGAGATAATCTGAGAAACCATCACGGATCTCCGTATAAAAACACATGGGCAATCTTCATTGCTCGCGCAGCCCTTCTGATGAAGGAAATTGCTTAAACGATTATACCACATCCTACATGACTGTTTTAGTCCATACAATGACTTCTTAAGCTGAACACTGTATAAGCTCCTGTTTGCTCTATCCTGGTTCGGGATAGGGATACCTTCTGGTACTTTCATGTATATGTCCGAATCCAAGTTACCATATAGGTAAGCGGTGACATTGAGATCAAGTATCTAAAGGTAATTCCATCCATGACTGGGGAGTAAGTTTCCTCAAAGTCGACACCTGGTCGCTGAGTGAAACCTTGAGCAACGAGTCTTGCTTTGTACCTTACTACTTCATTATTCTCGTTTCTCTTTCGAACAAAAACCCACTTATGGCCAACGGGGCGAATGTGGGGAGGAGTTAGACAAACAGGTCCAAATACCTCTCTTTTTGTTTAACGATAATAATTCAGCAGTAATTGCCTTCTGCCAATCTTTCCAATCCGACCTTTTCTTGCAATCGGCGTGTTAGGCTCGTGGTCAAGATCTATGATTGAGGCAATTTTCTTGGCAAATTTAACGTCGACATTTGCCATGGCTCGGTTGTATGACTCGCCCGAATTAACATAGTTAATGGCCATTTCGTCATGGAGTGCATCAGGCACATCCTCTTGCTCCACCAGATTTCCCAATCCAGGAGCTAGGTCCTTTAGCTTTCCCGCTCCGATGTGTGCACACAACCCTGGGTATTTCCGATATAGGAAAGTTCAAGTCCGAATTTCGTGCCGAAATATCCGTACTTGTGCAGTCTCAATGGCTCCCCTCAACAAAGGGCCCTTAATAAATCTCTCTTATCCTTTTTCTTCGGGCGTCCCCGGGTACTTGGGATTTGAGAAACCGGAATCCGCGTCCTCTTAGGACTTGGAGCAGGAGCGGGTATACCATCATTTTTCTTTGGTATTTCAACCCTTTCCGGTGCATTGCGTGCATGCACATGCGACTTTGTCACAGTCTTTAAATCACTAAAATGATCGGGCAGTTGATTCGCTAGGGAGTGCAAATCTAGTATCTTTTGTACTTCTCTATTAGTCTCAACAGTGCACGGGTCATGAGCGTGGATCCCCGTGGCTTTTCACGTGATTTATCGACTTTTGTCATCCAGGGGTTGATTACCTCCCCCCAATGTCGGAAAAAGATCCTCGTCAAAAATGCAGTCAGCAAAACGGGCCATGTGACAGTCACCTGTCAAGGGGTCCAAGAACCTGATTATGGACACAGTCTCATAACCAACGTATATCCCCGACTTACGGAGCGGTCTCATTGCTGATCGCTGGGGTGGTGGTATAGGTACATATACCTGGCAGCCGAACCTATGGAGGTGGGAAATTTTCGGTGCCGACCCTTGCGCAAGTTGGATGGGAGAGTGGATGTTGTAGGCCGATGTTCGAAAGTTCATGAGATTAGCGGCGTGTAACACCGCGTGTCCCCAACATGTAGTTGGTAAATTACAACCCTGAAGGAGTGGTCTGGCAATGAATTTAATCCTTTTAATCAATGCCTCCGCAAGTCCATTTTAAGTGTGGACATGCGGTACGGAGTGCTCAAGTTTGATTCCAGTTGCCATGCGATAATCATCGAATGCCTTTGAAGTAATTGTTCATTCGAATAGACTTTAAACGATAATCAGGGAATTTATTCCTTATTTGTATGATCTGGGAGATCAACTTTGCAAAAGCATGGTTCCTTGTTGACAGCAGGCAAACATTGGACCATTTAGAGGAAGCATCGATGAGCACCATGAAGTACCGAAACGGCCCTAAGAGGGGCTGAATTGGACCACATATATCCCCTTGAATACGTTCCAAGAACGCGGGGAGTTCATCCTTCACCTTTAGGGGGGACGGTCTAATGATCAATTTCCCCGTAGCGCATGCGGAGCAAACGAAATCATCGGGATTCGGGAAATTTTTCACATTAATATTATGACCGTTTGAGTTGTTAATTATATTTCTCATCATCCTAAGACCGGGATGGCCTAACCTATCATGCCAAAGGCAGAATAGTTCGGAGCTTCTAAAGACAGTCTTAAGGGTAGTGTAAATAGGTGGTGCTACTATCTTAGTGTAGTACAGCCCAGTAGCTAATGAAGGGAGTCTTTCGACAACATTTTTACCATTTTCGTCACGCTTGGTAATGAGTAGGAACTCCTTCCATTCTCATCATCATCGGTTTCTACATGGAAACCATTGGCGCGGATGTCTCTGAAACTCAAGAGAGTACGAGTCGACTCCGGATACAACAATGCCTCTTCAATGATTAGAGTTGTTCCATTAGGGAGTATGATAGTTGCTCTTCCGAAGCCAACTACATTCGGACCGCAGCCGGCGATCGTCATTATGTTACCGGGGTTTTTGGTAATGGACTCAAAATACTTTGTTTCTCTCAAGATGGTATTTGTGGTGCCGCTATCAGCAAGGCACGTTTCCTCCATTTGGGCGCCACACGTGTTCTAAAATATAGTGCCTAATTAATATAATGGAACGAGGAAGGTGCTACATCAAGTAAGTAAAACACATAAACATTTCAGAACATCACACAACCAAATAATGGAATAAATGAATGAAATAAATGTCATCCAGTCGCCAAAAACAAATAAGTGTTATGCTCTCATAGAGCTTACAACCATATCGAAAAATTGTATCTGATTATTGCGGAAAAAGGAATCATCACAACAAAAGGAGCTCAGGTGGATTCTGCAAAGAAACCATCAAGCTCAGCCTGTATCTCAAGGTCAGTGAGCTTCTCTTCGTTGGCCATCATCATGGACAAGGGGCCTAGCTGAGGTGGGAGGGCACAACGTGCTCAACCTCCATGGGCACAGCGGCGTCTGTGGGAACCGCCGAGGGTGCTGCCACTTGTGCTACGTCCTGCGCCACTACGTGCGCGACATTCTGCACAGGCGCCGCTCCGGGCGCCAGTGGTGCCTCAACCTGGACAAGGTGCACCTCGCGGGCCTTCTTGTTGGCCTTGAACGCGTCCACGACGTTTTTAGGGGCCAAATACTGCCTGGAGAAGTGAGTCTTGGAGCCACAGCGGAAGCAGTCCTTGTTGGAGATATGCCCAAGAGGCAATAATAAAGTGGTTATTATCATATCTTCACACTTATGATAAATGTTTACATACCATGCTATAATTGTATTAACCGGAAACATTAATACTTGTGTGATTTGTAAACTAAAATAAGAGTCCCTAGTAAAGCCTCTTGTTAAACTAGCTTGTTGGTTAATATATGATCATGGTTTCCTGATCATGAACATAGAGATGTTATTAACAACAGGATCATATCATTAGGAGAATGATGTGATGGACATACTCCTATAGATAAGCGTAGCATAAAGATCAAGTCATTTCAATAGTTCAATTGCTATATGCTTTCTGATACATAGTAACCTAATTCCTTCGACCATGAGATCATGCATATCACCTTTTCCGGATGGATGCTTTGATGTCATCAAACACCACACCGTAACAGGTGGCTATAAAGGTGGCATTGAGTGTTGAGTATTGGTTGAAACACATGGATCAAGAGTGGGATTTGTCCATCCATATGACGGATAGATATACTCTGGCCCTCTCGGTGAAATGTCATCCAATTAGCTTGCAAGCATGTGGTAGCTCACAAGGTATCACATATCACGGGAGCGAGAAAGAGTACTTATCGATGTGAGGTTGAACTAGGTATGCAGAGATACCGACGATCATAACCTCAGATAAGTAAACTATCGTGAGACAAAGGGAAATTGGTATCGTATGTAAGTGGTTCATTCGATCGCAAAGTAATCGTAGAAATATGTGGGAGCCATATGAATTTCTAGATTCCTCTATTGGTTATTGATCGGAGAAGTGTCTCGATCATGTCCGCATAATTCACGAACCGTAGGGAGACACACTTAAGGATTCGACATTGTTTGAGTAGTTATGGTATTATGAGAAAGAGACCGAATGTTGTTTGGAGTCTCGGATGGGATCCGGGATATCACGAGGAGATCCGGAATAGTCCGGAGAATAAGATTCATATAAGGAAAGTCCCGTTTCGGAGTTCGGAAATGATTCCGGTGTTTTCATCGGGAACATTCTAGAAGGTTCCGGAATGTCCGGCACTCCAGGGGGAAGGGGTACATGAATATGTTATATCAAGATGGTATGATTGCATCATGTACTAAATTTCATTGCTGTACCAAATAGAGGATTTAATCAAATCCTAGTTTGAAAAGTCAAACGGCTAGTTTGAAAAGTCAAACGGCTATTTTGGGAAGTGGGAAAGAGGAGAAGGAAGTTTGAAGCCGACTTGGGGGAGGAGTTCCTCCTCCCACCGCCGGCCCTCCTTGAGGCCGAGTTGGGGAGGGAATCCCCTCCCTAGGCGTGCCTCCCTCCACCTATAAAAGGAGGGGCAGGGCTCCCCTCCTAGACACACAAGTTCCTATCCTCTAAATCTAAACCCTAGCCACAGCCTCCGGTTTAGAGACGTTTTGGTTTAGAGCTTCTAATTGCCCTAGCCTTCGGTTTAGAGACTTCTAATTGGTGTGTCTAATCCCTAGACCACTAAAGCCTCTCTCATACTCCACCATACTCGCTCCGGCTTAAGGCGAAGCCCTGCGAGATCTCCCTCTACTTAGGTACCACGCGTTGTCCTTAGGAATCATGAGGAGAGTGCTACAACCTCCCTTTCTTTGGAATAAGGAGAGGAAGGTCTTCGTCAGTACCGAGCGTGTGATCGACTACGGAGGCTTAGGAGCATGGCCGGAAGGATCGTCTACGCGATCTTGAGATCGGCAAGTGTACGACTACATCACCCACGAGAATCTGCTCTCGTTAACCGCTTTGGAATCTTCGAGGGTGAGTTCCTCTATCGACTCGTTGCTACAATCTAGTAGATAGATCTTGGCTTGTTTGTGTGCATGCGGTAGAAAATTTTTGTTTTCCATGCTACGAACCCCTACAGTGGTATCAGAGCCGTGTCTATATGTAGATCTGTTGCACGAGTAGAACACAATGATCATTGTGGGCATTGATGTTTTTATTGTCGATTGCTTCTTGTGTACTTTGCATCTTGCGGTATGTTGGGATGAAGCGGCCCGGGCTAACCTTACATGACATCGTTCATGAGACTTGCTCCACGCTTGACATGCAACTTGTATTGCATAAGTGGCTTCTTGGTGCTGTTTCTCCTAGCATAGCTAAGATCCAATTTACACCGGGTGATTAACAATACTAGTATCAATGTTGTGGTTCTTGTTCGTAAGTTAGAACGACACTTATTGAAAGCCCCAAACCACGTAAAATATGCAAAGAAAGTAGAGGCGTCTAACTTTGTTTTGAGGGGTGTCGATGATGCGATATGGCCATGATTGTGATTATATATGATGTATGCAATGTTCCTTATTGTAAGTCGACGGCAGCGAGAGCCATATGGTTGTCTTTAATTTCTGTTAAGACCCGCGTGTCTATTCAAAGTAGTTGTAATAGTTGAAGCCGGTGGACGACAACCATGGAGAAGCATGGTTGACCTTGATGCAATGTCGGTAATGATGAAGATCATGTTCGTGCTTGAAGATGGAGATCGGAAGCACAAAGAAGAAAGGCCATATCATATCACATATTATGAATTGCATGTGATGTTAATCCTTTATGCATCTTGTATTGCTGAGTAGACGACGGTAGCATTATAAGATGATCCCTCAAGCACACAATTTCAAGTTCTTAAGTGTTCACCCTTAGTTAGCACCGTTGCCAAAGCTTGTTGTTTCGAAGCACCACGTGATGATCGGGTGTGTTAGATTCTGCGAGTGTATACAACGTAAGCAAGCCAGATTTGCTTATGTGGAAGCTAAGGTTGATCTTGACGAGCCTAGCATGTACAGACATGGTCTCGGAACACGGATCACCGAAAGGTAAAGCATGAGTCATATAGTAGATATGATGAACATGTTGATTGTTCGCCATTGAAGTTGCATCAACTCTCGTGATGATCGGTTTTGATGTGGTGGATTTGGTTTGTGTGATCACTAAAACAATGTGAGGGATATTGTTTTGAGTGGGAGTTCACCTAGATTAATTTAATTATTAATTATAACTCAATTTATCATAAACTAAATCAAAGTGAATTTGCATAGTTGTTGTATTCATTGGCATCCGTTTACCACCTTGCGCTTAGTTATAATTGAGATGATAGAACTATAGAATTCTGGTTAGTTACTTTACGAACTGGTATCGTATTGTTTTGAAGTGTTAATCTAAAGTTTAAAAGTCCTATTGGAAACTTTCAGTAAGTTAAGTTACTCCATGAAGTTTAATAATTAGTACTAAATCAAGAGTAAAAATTCCAAGTGTTAGTATATTAGTATCATGTTTGTCTCCATGATTCTTGATATTCAAAGGATTCTCTTAATATCAAGGTTATCTAGGATCTGAAAGAGTTGTTTGAAACCATGATGTGTGGAAGATATTGTGATATGAAGAAGTATTGGTTACAACATGATAGAGTATAATATGGCAAAAGTCATGTTCTCATATTTGATGAGAATTTGCAAAAGGTTGGAGACACTTGTTGTCCTAATCCTCCAAAAGGTTTTGGATAGCAACATTATACTCATAATTCATCGTTATAAGCTAAAAGTAGCTTGATCATGGACGATTCCATGATAAGGGTGAATATTTTGATGTAGGTAAAATGTTTACTACACCAAGAGATTACTAAAGAAAGGAATTTGAAAGAACACCAAACATTTGATGATGGTGATCTACTTCAAAGTGCAAGTCCAAAGACATTGGTATTTAACTATACACGATTTGGACTATATGTCATATGTATGACTCCACTATTGATGTTGATAGATTCTTTCAAACAGAAAAGGAAATATTGAAAGAAAATCTCATAAGTATATGGCAGAAAGGAAAAGACTAGAATTGTTCAGTTTAAGTATATAGATGATATACATGTTATGGCTATATTCTTTGCTTATTAAACAATGTGGTTCTTAAGTATTTAATACTGAATTTGTTGGTATGAATCGTCATATGAAACAACAGAATTCATGAACTACAGTGGCCTAAGTAATTAGCAAAATAATATGTGATGATGGTCATCGAGAACAAATAAAGGGTTATTGTGTTGCTCGTTAAACATCAAAGCTTGCCTTCAAGATTTGTTTTATCAGGTATTATGAGAACAAAAGGGTTGTTCAAATAATTGCCGTAATCCATAAAAGATGGATGATTCACAAATCTCATTGGAGAAATCACATCCATAAAACTAGTGCTAAAAATGTCGAAAGACAAATTGATTGAAAGATCACTTAGGAATTGACATCGCCGTTTAAATTATATTGGAAAGAAAACATGAAGAAACTCCATGTGGATGGGATTTTGGAGTCTTTTGATTTTTGATCACATGACGCTTGTGAAAATTTCCTAGAGATAATTGAAACTTCGTTCATAGGCCAAAAGGGAACGAATGACTAGCTTATTGGAACTTGTACATATTGTTGTACGAAGTCCATTATGTGTAGTCAAGAGCGATGGATTTCAACTTCATATGCTTTCTCCGAAAATTTGAGTGAATATATGAATATTTACTTAATAAGGATGAAGTGTGAAATATTTGAAAAGTTCAAAGACTTTCAAGATGAAGTGCAAAATCATTGTAACAAGAATGTAAATAGTTTATGATAAGATCATAAAGGAAGATATTTGAGTTACAAGTTTAGCATAATACCTAAGATTTAAGGAATCGTTCCGTGGATTTGCATTTCCCGAAACACCATAAGGGTATGGAGCGTTTGAGGTATGTAATTAAACCTTGTTTGACATGGTAAGATCAAAGGTATAATTCATAAAACTGCCATTATATTTTAAAGATTAAAAGCTTTAGAGATTACCGTTTTTCCACTGAAAAGAGCTTCATCATAATCCGTTGAAATGACACCATATAAGGTCATGGTTTGGGATAAAACCCAAGTAGTCCTTTCTTAAAACATTGGTATGCTATGCATAAGAAAGATGTGTACAACCAAAGTCGGATGAACCTGTCTTTGTATAAATGTTAAGTATTCCTCCATAAAACACAGGAGACAAAAGTGTTTGTCGCTTAGAACGACAAGTTTCTTTGAGAAGGAATTTTTCGTGAAAAGTTAAGTGGGAGGACAATAGAACTTTGATAAGGTTAAAAGAACCTTAGCTATATGTGCAAAGTTGCAAGCTTGAAAAGTGTTAGGAGTTAGCAACAATGCTCATGGCTCACGTACCTCAAAGGTTGTGGTCATGAGATCTAAGTTCCTATTGAAACAAGTAGGTCGGATAAACAATCGAATACCAAGATTTGAGAGTTAAATCATTATTTGACAATAATGATCCGACTACATGCAAAGAAGCGCTGCTGCGCCCTGACTCCGTCAAATGGCTTGAAGCCATAAAATCCGTGATAGTTCCATACACGAGAAATCAAGTTTTGAACTTGAAGGACCCTCGAGAAAGGTGTAAGACCTTACAGTTGTGTTTGGATCTATAAAAGAAATAGACATGGATGTTGCACATCTATGAAATAGTCGACATGTTGGGAAAGAGTTCACAACAATGTTCAAAGGTTGACTATGATAAGATTTGATCTTTCATAGTGATATTTAGTCTAGACGGATTAATTTAGCAACCACTACATATAATTTTGTTATATGGTAGTTGAATAAACAAAACAAATTCTTCTAATAGAATCGTTACCTAGGACATGTGCTTAACACGGTCCATAGGGTTTTGTTAATTCAAAGGATGCTAAAAAGCATATGCAAACTTCAATGGTTAAAGTGAGCATCGCGGAGTTGGAATCTTCACTGTGATGAAACTGTTAAAGGAGTTTAAAAGTTCATTAGAGACAATGAAGATGCTTGCATTTGCAAGAAATTAAGTGGGAGCGCTAAGACATGTTTCTAATACATTATGTGGAAGACATATTGTTGATTGGAAATAATGTATCTTTTATTAACACATATTAAGAATTTCATCCCGATGAAAGACTTAGGCAAAACCCAAATATTTGGCATCAATAGATGCTAATATGGTTGTGCCAAAAGTACATAGACGAGATATTGAATGAGTTCAATATAGAAACTACAAGAAAGGTTCTTGTCGTACAGAAAGGATTGAATGAGTTCAATGTTAATGATATATTCAAGTGTATTGCCGCTTGGTAAGTGAAACAAAGATTCAAGTATAGATTGATACTTGATGTATGAAATCACAAAGAGTATTTATATCAATTATGCTGTGATATGTACAAATCCAGATATGTCCTATGCTCTAAATGATGTGAGCATATACCAGAATGATTCATAAGATGATCATTGGACAATAGTAAGGATATTCTTATGATCCTTTGGAAGAACTAAGAATATATTGTTTGTAGAAGTGACAAATAGATGGTTAGTTCATTGTAAAAGTACTACATTGATACTAGTTTTGTCACAAAGTACAAATTAAGTTTATCTCAATCTAAACTAAGGGTGGCACAATATAATGGAAAGTAAGTTCCATAATGGATTTGGATGAGTTCCAAAGTTAAGACATTGTGACAGATACTACAACAAAAGGCTAAGTATATGACTGCTATTTTAGAAGCAAAGAGGCATTTGTGTCAAGTAGTTTGTTATCAAACTAGGTGTAGTTCACGGTGGGATAATACTATGAAGATATATTGTGCGACAATATTATCAACATGTTTTAACCCCAAAGAGCTAAAGGTCACCGGAAGACCAAATTTATACAAAGCCATCTCATTAGAGAATGAGTGATGCGAGAGGCATAAAGACATGCAATTACACGGACACCGGAAGTGTCGGATCCGGAATCAGTTGACCACTAGCAATCGTGTACATACAACACGGAAAGCCATAGGTGTTGAATACACAAAGGTTTGAAACTAGATTATTGACTCTAGTGCAAGTGGGAGACTGTTGGAGATATGCCCAAGAGGCAATAATAAAGTGGTTATTATCATATCTTCACACTTATGATAAATGTTTACATACCATGCTATAATTGTATTAACAGGAAACATTAATACTTGTGTGATTTGTAAACTAAAATAAGAGTCCCTAGTAAAGCCTCTTGTTAAACTAGCTTGTTGGTTAATATATGATCATGGTTTCCGATCATGAACATAGAGATATTAACAACAGGATCATATCATTAGGAGAATGATGTGATGGACATACTCCTATAGATAAGCGTAGCATAAAGATCAACTCATTTCAATAGTTCAATTGCTATATGCTTTACGATACATAGTAACCTAATTCCTTGACCATGAGATCATGCATATCACCTTTTCGGATGGATGCTTTGATGTCATCAAACACCACACCGTAATGTGGTGGCTATAAAGGTGGCATTGAGTGTTACGAAAGTATTGGTTGAAACACATGGATCAAGAGTGGGATTTGTCCATCCATATGACGGATAGATATACTGGGCCCTCTCGGTGAAATGTCATCCAATTAGCTTGCAAGCATGTGACTGGCTCACAAGGATCACATATCACGGAGCGAGAAAAGATTACTTATCGAACGTGAGGTTGAACTAGGTATGCGAGATACCGACGATCATAACCTCGGATAAGTAAACTATCGTGAGACAAAGGAAATTGGTATCGTATGTAAGTGGTTCATTCGATCGCAAAGTAATCGTAGAAATATGTAGAGCCATATGAATTTCCAGATTCCTCTATTGGTTATTGATCGGAGAAGTGTCTCGATCATGTCGCATAATTCACGAACCGTAGGAGACACCTTTGAAGGATTGACGTTGTTTGAGTAGTTATGGTATTATGAAAGAGACCGAATGTTGTTGGTCTCGGATGGGATCCGGGATATCACGAGGATATCCGGAATAGTCCGAGAATAAGATTCATATAAGGAAAGTCCGTTTGAGTTCGGAAATGATTAGGTGTTTTCATCGGGAACATTCTAGAAGGTTCGGAATGTCCCAAGACTCAGGGAAGGGTACATGAATATGTTATATCAAGATGGTATGATTGCATCATGTACTAAATGTCATTTCTGTACCAAATAGAAGATTTAATCAAATCCTAGTTTGAAAAGTCAAACGGCTAGTTTGAAAAGTCAAACGGCTATTTTGGGAAGTGGGAAAGAGGAGAAGGAAGTTTGAAGCCGACTTGGGGAGGTTCCTCCTCCCCGCGGACCTCCTTGAGGCCGAGTTGGGAGGACTCCTCTCCCAGCGCCTCCCTCCACCTATAAAAGGAGGCGGGGCTCCTCCTAGACACACAAGTTCCTATCCTCTAAATCTAAACCCTAGCCACGACCTCCGGTTTAGAGCCGTTTGGTTTAGAGCTTCTAATTGCCCTAGCCTTGGTTTAGAGCCTTCTAATTGGTGTGTCTAATCCCTAGACCACTAAAGCCTCTCTCATACTCCACCATACTCGCTCCGGCTTAAGCGAAGCCTGCGAGATCTCCCTCTACTTGTACCACGTTGTCTTCGGAATCACGAGGAGAGTGCTACAACCTCCGCTTTTCTTTGGAACAAGGGAGAGGAAGGTCTTCGTCGAAAATTTAAGCGTGTGACCGACTGAGCGCTTAGGAGCCTTGGCGCTGGGAAGGATCGTCTACGCGATCTTGAGATCGGCAAGTGTCGACTACATCACCGAGAATCTCTCGTTAACCGCTTTGGAATCTTCGAGGGTGAGTTCCTCTATCGACTCGTTGCTACAATCTAGTAGATAGATCTTGGCTTGTTTGTGTGCATGCGGTAGAAATTTTTTGTTTTCCATGCTACGAACCCCTACAGTGGTATCAGAGCCGTGTCTATATGTAGATCTGTTGCACGAGTAGAACACAATGATCATTGTGGGCATTGATGTTTTTATTGTCGATTGCTTCTTGTGTACTTTGCATCTTGCGGTATGTTGGGATGAAGCGGCCCGGGCTAACCTTACATGACATCGTTCATGAGACTTGCTCCGGATGGAATGTGGAGAGGGTTTTGTCTATCTTCTGCTGATCGGTGGTACTGGTCCCACACAGCTGAAGAATAGTACAAATCCGGTGCAACCTGGAGTTGTACTCTCTCACCGTCTTGAAGTCCGCAAACCTCAGATGTATCCAATCTGCCTCCGCCTGTGGCTGAATGGTGTACTTCAGCCTAGAGAACCGCTTGTTGAGGGCGGTCCAAAGGGCATAAGCACTCCGTTCTGCCATGTACTCATTCTTGAGAGTCTCACACATGTGATGGCGGAGGAAGTGCAGGGCTTTGGCGTTATCCGCCGGGATGGTTTTGCTGGGGGCCGTCGGGGTCCCCTCAATCAACGCATCCTTGATGCATCGGCCCTCGAGGACGACCTCAACGTCCGAGGACCAAGTCAGATAGTTAAGCCCATCCCGGGTCAACTCCGGGAACTCGCGGCTGACGATTCCGGTCATCTGCAATTTATGCAAAGTGTGTAAGATTACAGCAGGTAATCGGTTGCATAAATGCGATAATCGATACAATAATTCAAATATGACGGCGTTCCAAAATTTAATGTAAAACTGAAACAAGCTATCTATGAGATACAAAGTATTAAAAACATGCGTTAATTAATAACTATAGTAAAAGATAGTTCAAAAGCTTGTGTAAAATCGGACCGAAAAACAGAGCAGAAACGGTCCAATAGCCCCGCAAACGCGTGTTCCACGTAAAAACGCCCAAAACCAAAAACGCCATTGTCTCCGCGGGCAGCCCACCCCACACCGTCCTGCCGAGCAGGGGAACGAGCACGGAGTGCTCTCGAGTGGGCGGCGGCGGCAGCAGGCCGCTCAGCGGCCGGCAGCGGCGGCGCGCGGCAACAAGAATAGCGGCAGCGCGCCGTGCAGGTCGAAGCGGTATGCGGCAGCGGCAAGCGGCGGCCACGGCGTCACATGGCCGGCGGTAGCAGCGGCGCGGCAGTGGCGGCAGCGGGCACAGCCTTGATGCCTGATGCTGGCGGCCGCTTCGGCATGGTGTGGCGCCGCCTTGCGCACGCGCGGCTCGCGGCGGCGCGGTGTGGGCGGCGGCGACCATGGCGCGCGGCGAAGCGGCGGCGGCAGCAGCGGCAGCGCTTGGCAAAGCAGCGGCAGCGGCGGCGGCGCGAAACCAGCAGCTTGGCCAGCGAATGGCAGCGGCGGCAGCGGCAATGACGTGGGCGGCGGCCAGCGGCAACACAACGCCTTGGCGGCCGACAGCGCGCAGCGGCGGCGCAAGCGGCAGCGGCAACATATGCGCGTCGTGACCAGCGGGGCAGGCGGCAGCCAGCGCAGCCTTGTGTGGCAGCGGCCGGCAAGCGTGTGAAGGCGATAAGCCTTGGCAACTAAGCAATGCAGCGGCCCAGCGGTGATGCGGCTTCGGCCGAAGCGTCTGGCGAGAATAGTGGCGTAGCGAAGCGGCGGCAGCAGCGCTGGCGTCACAACAGCGGCGGCGGCAGCGAAGCAGCGGCGGCAGATGGGCCGCCGCGGTAGCGTAGCGTGCTTTCGTGATATGGCGCGCATGAAGCGTGGCGGTTACAAAAAAAATTACGTGCAAAAACTATAGATTCGATCCGATCTATTCAATAAAATAGACATGATCAGTCCGATCTACTAAATAAAATTTAGATCGGCACCGCAGGTGCCTCCATCGACAGTATAGTCAACAAAATTCTAATCCGAAAGTGATTAGATCGACATTGATCGGCGACAACAGGTCAGCTCGACTCCCGGAAAGAAAAATCCGGACCTTAGATGGAATCTGATCTAAGATCTAAACGCTAATCTTGAAAGGAAATTGCGAGGCGAATCCATTTTTGCGGTCAGATTTCTGTTACCTTCAACGAAAGCCTGCGTGATGCAGGCTCGACGGTGGCTTGACGGAGGCTCGACAGAGAGACACATGCTGATAACGTGTTGGAACACCCCCTGCCAACTGGCCGGTCCCGAGGTTGTTCCACACCCGAGAAGAAGACTAGTAGAAAGCACATAAAATACACAAGTAGATGACACAGGGAACAAAGGGAAATTTTATTAACTTTTCTCTCGGTAAGCCCCCGTACAATGATTGTTCCTCTATTTATAGACTAAAGGGGGATACGATACCCACATGGGCCAACCCTAGCCTGGTAGAGGCCACACCGAGTGGGCCTCTACCGGTCTAGTTTCCCAACAAAAATGTCTTGCAATTTCTAGATCCGTGGTCATCTTTGAGGTAAATGCGCTCTATGGCTGATCTTTCCTGATTATTCTAAAAATTAGTCCTTTTCCATATATACAAATAATCTTAAATATAATATGATTTTTTGTAATATACCTAGTGATATTGATTATGAATTATCGAAAAGTTTACAATATTTATAAACTCCTCACAAGGAAAAAAAAGTAATATCGAACCCATAGTCTCGTTGGAAACCATAAATTCATTCATTCGTAACCGAAGTCGTGGGTTACATATCATCTGCAAAAGGGGTCTTAGCGGAGGAGCGGTGAATTCGGTCGTGGAATGAGGATCGGGTGACTTCTACTATTTCCCCTTCCCCTTCGCATTGCTCTTGAGAGTCTCCCACAAAAAGTCGGGCTCCTCCCAAGCCCCTCTAGCCGAATAGCCAACCAGAGGTGGGAAAGGAGGTGTGCTGAAGTAGATCTAGGTAGTCACAATAGTAGTATTAGGGCTAGGGTTTGTCTTTATGCTATAGTTTGGCCTTTTGTCGGGAGGATAACACAAGATCTCACTGGCGAGATATGTTGTTGGCTTATCCTTCAAGCTCTTGTCATGGTGCTCCCTCACGGTGGGCGAGTCGGAGTTCCGCTCCGTTAATAAGGCTTTTGTCGGGAGGATAATAACATGGATATACCCTACGGGTGCACGACTTTGGTATACCCGGTCCAGCTCAAGGAAGGCCCACGTGAAGATACGCAGCCCATGAAGATTTCAGATGGCCCAAGCCCATGACGGCTCCGACTCCTTGGAGGAAAAGTGTAACATCCCAAAAATACTAAACTTGGATCATCAATTTCTAATCATCAAAATTAGGGTTAACAAAAACTTTGTTAAATAAAATTATGAATGCATGCATATGAGTATGCATTAAATTTGAAATTCTTTTGAACCACCTTGTTTGTGTGTTTCCTTGCTTGTAAAATGTTTCTTAGGTGACATAAACATCATCTAAACATTTCCCAAACTTTTCCTAAGGACAAATAAATCAAAACCAATAAAATAAAGGAATGGTCATTTTGACCAATTTAACTCCATGCCTACTTTGGCTGTCTCAAACTTTCAGAACCTAATGGAAACTTTTCTGGATCTTTGCACCCCTTGAATGTACTCATAACAAGGTATCAAGGCCCACTTTGTGATCATCCAGAAACTTTCAAATGCATAGTTTAAATGACAATTCAAAATTGAATCTTTATCATATGGGAAGATCCCACTTTTTCAAAAACCACTCAAACAAGCTCAACCTTCAAAACCCAAGCATCTGCAGACTCACCAACACCAACCTAGTAAACCCACCAAAAATCTTTTCAAAATTAAAAACTTGATTTCATGCGGCCATTTCATCAAACAGGTTGCAGACACAAATCATACAAAATCTAAACACTATTGTGAGCAGTGATTCTTGCCTAACTGGTTCCCTCTCTAGCTCACAACCAGCTCAGTAGATCATCTAGCAAGATTAACTAAACACTAGCACCACTGTGATCTTGGCATTACCATCAATGGTGAACAGCCGAAGCCAACCTTGTCACCCCCATGTCGACAGCAAGCTAGGAAGAGAAGCAAGCCTAGCCAGCGTGTCTGGGAGGCAGCCCACCGTCCACCGCCACCCCCTGTCCTAGCCGCGAGTGTTGCTAAGCCCTGGACCACACGCACGAACCATGCCAACCTCGCCAGCGACCATGCCGAGCGTGTGCCAGAGCGCCACCCTCGACCGAAGCCCACAGACCGCGCGCCACCCTCGCCGCGTGCATGCACAATCCTCACCGACCCAGGAGACCGCCAGACATCCTCGTTCGCCGCCCCGTGCCGCATAGCCACCGCTCGCCGTCGAAGACGCCGCCTCTGCCGCGCAGAGCGTCGCATGTTCCAGACCAAGCCACACCGCCCCACGCCTCAAAACCATGTCGTTGAGCATCGCCAGGTAACACCACACCGTCCCCTACCGTCGCCCATGCCAATAGCCGCCTGTAACATCGCCCCCGACGAGCTCACCGTGCGCCCCGTTGGTCCCCTCGCTCGACTATAAATAGAGGCCACCCCCAGTCGATTTCTTCACACCACCTCACTCCCCTCTTCTCACTTATCGTGCCACACCGTTCTCGGAGCAAGGCAAGGACCACCTCGCCGGAATTTCACCAGAGCCCGCCGCCTCTGGAGAAGAAGGGCGCCATCGATTTTGTCCACCCCAGGAGCTGCTGCGGCTACCCCTGAGTTCGCCGTCGTCGACTTCGTCGTTCGCCCGCCTCGCCGTCCCTCGCCTGCACCCTGGTGAGCCCCCAGCACCCCTCACTGGTCGCGCTAGGTTTCTTTCTCGCCGGCGTTGTCTCGCATCGACGATGACTCCCAGTCGTTGGATTAGAATCAGATCGAACGACCCACATTGCCCATCACTTCGCCTCCCTGTCTCAGCGGCAGTGGGGACACCCACTTAAGTAGCCAGCGAACCTTTGTGCTTAGGCCGGCCCGTTAACTTTTCCCGCGCAGCCCAGTTATTCAAATTAAACCTTTTCTATTTTATTTCAAACTCACTTCTATACCCAACTTAAAAATTCAACCCAGATCGGTTCAGTGCACCAAATTGAATGACACAAATTTTGTTAGAAAGGTCTAGGAATGCTGAATCCAAGCCCGTTGGATTCAAGTCATTTGGATCAATAGATCACCCATGGTAATAATAACAAGGCAGAAGCTTTTCTGCATTCAAACATTTTTCAAATTTAAACCATAATAGCTTTTGAGTTTATTCCAACTCTCAAAAATCACATTTAACCATACCTTTCAGAATATATAAAAATATATCAGTTTACTTGCAGAAATAATGTTCAAGTAATAAAAGAATGCTACATAAGCATTTCTAGACACATTAATTAATTAAAATAAAATGGTAAAACCTTATTAAATTGTGACACCACTTTAAATCACATTCCCTTGGACTACAATATGTGGTGATGACATGTGTCAACATGATCCCATGTTTGGTTTGGAGAATATTAAATCTTAAGTAGTTTTTCAATGAGTAGAAATTACTTTTCTAAAAATAAAAAGAATTAAACCAAGCCTTGACCTTGTAATGTTAGAGATGATGCTAGATCATATATAGGATCCTTGTGTGTGATGATTGCAAGTAGTTAAGTATTGTTTGGTGATTGTGTACCTCGTATTTATTCATACACCCTAGTACCGACCAAGGATACGAGGAGGAAGGAGGATTCTACGAAGAAGAAGCCGATGAGAACTTCAGCCACTGCTCTGCACAAGGCAAGCTGATATTATACCTATGCAAGCCAGTAACCTTGCAAGTTAACACTTGCAATGTAGCAAGCTTATACTGATATTGTGTTAGTAAACCCTTAATTGTTACCATGCCTACTATATGCCATAAGCATATGTGACCATACCCATTTGATAAACCAATCCTAGTTTTACTTGCAAGCTTCTTACTTTATTTTTTATCAAAGCTTACTTAGAGTTTACTTAAGAGATTGGTAGATACTAGAAAGATATGTGAAGGTTGCATAAAGAGCATAAAAGTTGGCCTAAGTTAGAAACCTTGATATCAGCCTGAGACATAAGGTTGTACTTAGTTGAAACTCCACTAGTCCACAACCCCTCATTAGTGCCTACCCCCACTTATAGATGCTAGTGCCAAGCATAAAACTTGATCAACTTTTATATGGGAATACTTGGCGGAAAAATGGTTATGAAAACCTTGGAATGATGGATCATTCTATTGAAATGTTTTGGACATGTGTTTAGAACACACGATGATTTTGGTGATGAAAATGTTGAGGCATGAGCCTTAGCCCTTTATAAAAGCGATGGTTGTGCGGATGCGATACCATTCCAATTTTATCGTACAACCACAATACCGAAGATTGGGTAGGGCTTTGAAACTTATATACTTTAGTATTAGTTCCCTCGGCCAAGGTGCAGCTGAGGCTACCTTGTGAAGATTGTCCACATGCGGTACCCAAGATGACAGTTGGTCATGGTTGGGAGGCCAAACTCACGGAGAAGTGCTTATACTAGGGCGTGTAATTGAAAGGTTAGGATTGATTATCCATCTTGAGTATGGTGAATTCAGGATTTGTTCTGACGGATGTATCGAATGTTGTGGTGAAAGTGTACAATCTGCAGTGTCAAACTATTCGAATAGCGTCATGATTATGGATAGTTGGAGTGGCCATACTGTTCCCCCGTCAGACTTTTCAAAATGACTTGTGAAATGAATTGAGACTTTGACTTGACCACAACAGGGTTGTGATATGAAATACAAGATCCCAGTTAGGAGTTATAAAATTGTGATTAGCTTTGGAACTTCGTAGAGATAAATATGGCTTTTGCAAAACAACCCTAGAGCCTAGTGTCCTATTATCCAAAAACCCTTTACCTGTTAGTATTAGTTTGCGAGTACTTAAAGAGTACTCATGGCTTTGTCCCTGGCTATTCCCATGGCCAGACTATGAAGAGGAGTACCTGGAGGATGGACCCCAGGAAGGTTACGACAACTAGGATCATCTCCCATCGTCAGCATTGCCTGTGACCCCGAAGATGGAGCTTCGCCTACGCTATCGTTATTATTACGTATTCCGCTGCTTGATGTTGTATTAAGAACTGGATCATGAGATCCCTATTTGTGTAAGAACTTATTTATCGTTATTAATGGATGATGTACTATGGTATCCAATTTTGTTATGTCTCGCAAAAATGGTAATCCTGGGATTGCGATGTATGGCATAACAGGCATCTAGGATTGAAAAATCCGGGTGTTGACAAGTTGGTATCAGAGCCATCCTGACCATAGGAGACCCTAGTTAGAATGGATGTTTAAACCAAAAAATTATTTTCCAAAACGAAAGAAAAACAAATATTTACAAAAAACTATTCTCATTCTTATCCCTTTGATTATTTCCTAAAAATTCATATTCCTCAAAAACTCTTGCAAAATACATAAAATTTTGGCACACTTAATCACTCTACTAACTTACTCATCCTATATTCTTATAGATGGACGTGAAGTACAGCAAGTTTTACCAATTAGGGAATGGAGGAGACCTAATCTTTGAGAGGGATTTGGACCAGCTTTCGGAACTTCTGGAGCGTCCGCACCCCGAGTTCTTCGGAGCTCAGCTCAATGATCAAGGAGGAGAAGACCTGCAGTGGCTAATTGTTGCAAGTCTTCGAGGAACGATTGAACCTCCCACTGTGGAGGGAATTCAGTTTACCTTGAGAGAAAACAACTGGCTCGATGGACTTGCCAGAGCCATGCAAGAAGCTCTTTCCCGTATGTGTGGGCAGAGCATCAATCAGATCAAGGGTACTCGCTTTGAGTTTTGCCCAAGGCGTGATGCAAATGGACAACCACTGGAAGACCCATACCACCCCGAGCTGAAGACCCAATTGCACCACCTTAGCTTCATGATGTACGATCGTCAGCGGGAGTTGGACAACTTCCGTGACTACTGCAACCACAAGTTTGCCATCATCAAGACAAAGGACCAGACCATCGCCATGCTAGCAAAGGATCGCAAGTCTCGCCGCCGTCAGCTCGACAAGAAGGAGCGCATCATTGCCCGTCTTCGCCACTGCATCTCATCTCTGGAGGAGACCATCCACGAGAGAGACATGCAGTTGGAGGAAAGGGAGAATGACAGAGAGGATCTTCGTGGAGACCCCTACTCCTATCTCAGCAATGACGACAATTTTCTGGAGGATCAGGCTATGGATTTCTTCACCGATGAGGACGATTTCGCCTTCATCGATGATGATGAAGATGACGAAGCCATAGATTCCGAGGAATAGTAGCACTTGAGCACCAACGTAGTGAGTAGTATTCGGTTCCACTGTATCGTAGTTCTCAGAATGGTTCTTAAAACCATCTGTTTTTCTTTGTTGTGGTGTGTGTTGTATCGGGTGCTATGAATGAATGAATGAAAAAGCAAGTTGCTAGAAAATCTGAGTCAAACTTTAAAAGCTTTTCAAAAACCCAAAACTTTAGAAATTTCCCTCTTTTCTCATGATCTACCTCAATCTTCAGATGCCACGTGGAGGAAGTGGTTCAACCCCGGACCCGATGTTGTAGATTCTGCAAATGTTGACTTCTGACCATGAAGCTGAAAGAGCGGAACATCAAGCCAACCTGGCCACCCTTCAGCAGATAGCCCAGCTAGCCCATAATAACCAAGGCCATGGAAATCAGGACCACCATGGATCTAAGCTCAATAATTTCTAGAATACCAACCCACCTGTTTTCACTAAGTCAGAGGAACCCCTAGACGCCGATGATTGGCTGCAAACCATGGAAAATAACTTAGAAGTAGCAGGAGTGGAAGCCAACGAGAAAGTCCTGTTCGCCACCCACTATCTAGCCGGAGATGCCAGGGCATGGTGGAACAGTGTTCGCGCAATAACCGGAGGCCAGATGATGACCTGGGAGGAATTTAAGGTCAAGTTTAGCAGAACCCATGTGCCACCAGGTTTGATCAAGAGAATGAGAGACGAGTTAAGAGAGCTAAAGCAAGGAAGGATGACTGTAGTGGAATACCGTGACAATTTTTTGTCATTAGCTAGGTATGCCCCGGATGAAATAGACACTGAAGCCAATAAGAAAGAAAGATTCCTGAATGGTCTGCATGATGAGATGCAGACGGTGTTAGTCAATATTCCCTTTGTGGATATTGAAGCCCTTGTCGACTCTGCTATCCAGATGGAAGGAAAGATCAACCAAGCCAATGAGAACATAAGCGTCGTATGATGCATCACCGAGAACCCATCGGACCCCAAAGTATCGCCCTAACCCATCTCCGTGATTTGCCCCAAGGACCAACAGACCCGATGACCAGTCCACCTATCCCAACCATGGAAATCCTAGACCGGAGGAAACCACAACAACCACAGCAACTCTAGCAATTTCAATCGTGCCCCCCAAGTTCAACAACAACAATGTTACGCCAACACCAACACTGCCCGAGGGTGGAAGCAATGTTGTGCTGCGACCAAGGACAAGTCAAGTGACCTGTTATGACTGTGGAAATAAAGGCCACTATTCCAACGAGTGCCCCAACAAGAAGAATGCTACAGCCCCCAATGCCAATGTCCCAGCTCAGCAGCAGCGTCGTGTTCAGCCAGGAAGAAGATTTGCCCCAGGGAATTCACTCAACCGCAATGGCCGTCTTTTTCTCATGCATGCTGAAGAATCTCAGGAAGTGCCAGACGTCGTGCTGGGTATGTTTTCTATTAATTCAGTACTTGCAAGAGTTTTGTTTGATTCTGGTGCATCGCATTCATTTGTCACCGAAGAATTTGCATGCACTAGTAAAATTCAACCAACCAAACTGAAGCATGTCATGATTCTTCAAATTCCCGGGTCAACCACCAAGGCTAGGAAAATTTGCAAAGCCGTCCCTATCCGAATCCATGGCATAGATTTTTATGCAAATCTGATAGTACTCGGAACTAAAGGTTTGGAAGTAGTACTAGGAATGGATTGGATGTCCAAACATAAAGGATTAATTGACTGTGCCAAGAAAGCCATAACTATGACCAGTACCGCCAGAATATCAGTCGAGCATATATCTGAAACCTTACCTCGCCAATTCAAGTGTAACAAGAGTATAACCCAACCTACCATTGACCAAGTCCGGATAGTCTGTGAATACCCCGATGTATTTCCAGATGTTTTGCCCGGTATGCCCCCAGATCGGGATATCGAGTTTATCATCGAACTAATCCGCGGAACCGGACCATAGCCCATAGACCCTATAGTATGAACCCATCGGAGCTAGCAGAATTGAAGAAGCAACTGGATTCCATGCTAGAAATTGGATTGATTCAACCAAGTGCTCACCATGGAGATCACCTGTCTTATTTGTGGACAAGAAGGATGGAGGTAACCGTTTGTGTACGGATTATCGGAAGTTGAATGATGTCACCATCAAGAACAAGTACCCCTTGCCCAAGATAGAAGATTTGTTTGATCAGTTGACCGGTGCCAAAGTATTTTGTAAGATTGATCTTAGAACTGTCTATCATCAACTCAAAATTCATGCAGAGGATATTCCCAAGACTGCCTTTACCACCAGATATGGATTGTATGAGTATACGGTCATGTCTTTCGGATTAACCAATGCCCCCGCTTATTTCATGAATCTCATGAATAAGATTTTTATGGACTTCCTGGATAAGTTTGTCGTTGTTTTCATCGATGACATTCTTATTTATTCCAAATCAGAAGAAGAACATGAGATACACCTAAGGACCATTCTTTGGACCCTTAGAGAGCATCAGTTGTATGCAAAGTTTAGCAAATGTGAATTCTGGTTACAGGAGGTAGGATTCCTCGGTCACATTGTATCAGCCAGGGGAATTGCCGTTGACCCTACCAAAGTGAAAGATGTAGAAGATTGGCAATCCCTAACCACTCAAACCCAAGTTCGTGCATTTCTTGGATTGGCGGGATACTACCGCAAATTCGTAGAAGGATTCTCTAGTATCGCCAGACCCATGACCCAATTGCTGAAGAAGGACAAGAAGTTTGAATGGACTGACAAATGTGAAGCGAGTTTTCAAGAACTCAAGAGGATATTGATTTCAGCCCCAATCTTGATCATGCCAGATATCACGAAGCCCTTCGATGTGTATTGTGATGCATCCAAGATTGGTCTCGGATGTGTGCTAATGCAAGAAGGCAAAGTTATATCTTATCTATCGCGACAACTGAAGCAACATGAGCAAAACTACCCAACCCATGACCTCGAACTCGCAACCGTAGTTCTAGCCCTGAAGACATGGAGAAATTACCTGATGGGAAACCGTTGTGAAATTTATTCGGATCACAAGAGCCTAAAGTATATATTCCCTCAGAAGGATCTGAATATGAGGCAGAGAAGATGGATTGAGCTAATCAAGGATTACGATCTGGACATTCACTATCACCCTGGTAAAGCCAACGTAGTAGCCGATGCCCTTAGTAGATTGTCGTGCCGCTTAAACTCCATGATCTTGAAGGAGCAACCAAGTTTGCACAAAGAGATGGAAGCTTTTTGAATGGAATTAGTAAGTGAAGGATTTTTGGCTAGCATAGAACTCCAGCCCACTTTGATCAGTTAGATTAAAGAGGCGCAGAAGGGAAATGCCAGTATTGACGGAATCAAGCGTCGTATCGGTACAGGCAAAGTACCCGGATTCACCGAGGATGAAGAAGGAGTTCTGAGGTACAAATGACGCCTTTGTGTACCATCAGATTCTGAGTTGAAAGAAGTTATTTTGAAGGAGGCTCATGATACTCTTTATTCTATCCATCCCGGAGGAACTAAGATGTATCAAGATTTAAAAGAGCAATTTTGGTGGCATAAGATGAAGAGAGAAATCGGAAGCTATATCGCCAAGTGTGATATCTGTCGTGAGTCAAGGCGGGACATCAAAGACCATTGGATTGTTGCAACCCTTGCATTCGGAATGGAAATGGGATTCTATAGGAATGGACTTTATCACTGGACTACCTACTTCTAGTAGGGGAAATGACTCTATCTGGGTCATAGTGGACAGATTGTCCAAAGTCGCCCATTTCTTGCCCGTCAAGACCACATATCAGAGTTCGAAGCTAGCAGAGTTGTACATCGCTAGAATCGTTAGTTTGCATGGAGTCCCCAAGAACATAGTATCGGATCGAGGAACTCAGTTTACCTCGAGATTCTGGAAGAAAGTCCAAGAAGGTTTAGGAACCCGTCTAGATTTCAGCACCGCATATCACCCTCAGACCGATGGACAAACGGAGCAAGTAAATCATATACTCGAAGATATGCTGAGAGCATGTGTGTTAGAATATGGATCCAAGTGGGAAGACTGTTTGCCGTTTGCAGAATTTTCATACAACAACAGTTATCAAGCCAGTTTGCAAATGGCCCCATTTGAATTCATGTACGGAAGGAAGTGTTGCACCCCTTTGAACTGGTCGGAAGTAGGAGAGAGTCAGATTTTTGGACCCGACATCCTACGGGAAGCAGAAGAGAAGGTTCACAAGATTCACGAGCACCTCAAGACCGCCCAATACCGACAAAAGAGTTACGCCGACAAGAGACGTAGAGACCTCGCCTTCAATATAGGAGATTTTCTTTATCTGAAAGTCTCGCCATTGAAGGGAATGCAGCGTTTCCAACTCAAAGGAAAGTTAGCCCCCAGATAGATCGGACCTTTCAAGATTCTAAACCATCGAGGAGAAGTATTGTATCAATTGGAACTACCTGAAGAGATGTCAGCCGTGCACAATGTGTTCCATATCTCGTTACTTCGCAAGTGTCTCGAAGTCCCCGAGAAGACCGAAGTATTCAAGAATATCGATCACCGGACCACAGAGATCAATGATGACCTGACCTATCCCGAAGTACCCATCCGTATTTTGGAAGAAGCTTTTCGAACTACCCGAACCCGAAGCATCAAGTTTCTCAAGATTCAGTGGAGCAGCCACACAGAAGAGGAAGCCACCTAGGAGCGCGAAGATCACATCAGGACGGAGTTTCCCGATCTCTTCAAATCCTAGGTAATCTTTTCGTCCTTTTTCAAATCTCGGGACGAGATTTTGTTTAAGGGGGGGAGGTTTGTAAGATCCCAAAAATACTAAACTTGGATCATCAATTTCTAATCATCAAAATTAGGGTTAACAAAAACTTTGTTAAATAAAATTATGAATGCATGCATATGAGTATGCATTAAATTAGAAATTCTTTTGAACCACCTTGTTTGTGTGTTTCCTTTCTTGTAAAATGTTTCTTAGGTGACATAAACATCATCTAAACATTTCCCAAACTTTTCCTAAGGACAAATAAATCAAAACAAATAAAATAAAGGAATGGTCATTTTGACCAATTTAACTCCCATACCTACTTTGGCTGTCTCAAACTTTCAGAACCTAATGGAAACTTTTCTGGATCTTTGCACCCCTTGAATATACTCATAACAAGGTATCAAGGCCCACTTTGTGATCATCCAGAAACTTTCAAATGCATAGTTTAAATGACAATTCAAAATTGGATCTTTATCATATGGGAAGATCCCACTTTTTCAAAAACCACTCAAACAAGCTCAACTTTCAAAACCCAAGCATCTGCAGACTCACCAGCACCAACCTAGCAAACCCACCAAAAATCTTTTCAAAATTCAAAACTTGATTTCATGCGGCCATTTCATCAAACAGGTTGCAGACACAAATCATACAAAATCTAAACACTATTGTGAGCAGTGATTCTTGCCTAACTGGTTCCCTCTCTAGCTCACAACCAGCTCAGTAGATCATCTAGCAAGATTAACTAAACACTAGCACCACTGTGAGCTTGGCATTACCATCAATGGTGGACAGCCGAAGCCAACCTTGTCACCCCCATGTCGACAGCAAGCTAGGAAGAGAAGCAAGCCTAGCCAGTGTGTCTGGGAGGCAGCCCACCGTCCACCGCCAACCCCTATCCTAGCCACGAGCGTTGCCAAGCCCTGAACCACACGCACGAACCATGCCAACCTCGCCAGCGACCATGCCGAGCATGAGCCAGAGCGCCACCCTCGACCGAAGCCCACAGACCGCGCGCCGCCCTCGCCGCGTGCATGCACAATCCCCATCGACCCAAGATACCGCCAGACATCCTCGATCGCTGCCCCGTGCCGCACAACCACCGCTCTCCGTCGAAGATGCCGCCTCTGCCGCGCAGAGCGTCGCATGTTCCAGACCAAGCCACACCACCCCACGCCTCAAAACCATGTCGTTGAGCATCGCCAGGGAACAGCGCACCGTCCCCTACCATCGCCCATGCCAATAGCCGCCTGTAACATTGCCCCCGTCGAGCTCACCGTGCGCCCCATCGGTCCCCTCGCTCGACTATAAATAGAGGCCACCCCCAGTCGATTTCTTCACACCACCTCACTCCCCTCTTCTCACTGATCGTGCCACACCATTCTCGAAGCAACGTGAGCACCACCTCGCCGAAATTTCACCAGAGCCCGTCGCCTCTGGAGAATAAGTGCGCCATCGATTTCGTCCACCCAAGGAGCTGCTGCGGCTACCCCTGAGTTCGCCGTTGTCGACTTCGTCGTTCGCCCGCCTCGCCGACCCTCGCTTGAACCCCGGTTATCCCCCAGCACCCCTCACTGGCCGCGCTAGGTTTCTTTCTCGCCGGCGTTGTCTTGCGTCGACGATGACTCCCAGCCGTTGGATTAGAATCAGATCGAACGACCCACGTTGCCCTGCAACCGCCTCCCTATCTCAGCGGCAGTGGGGACACCCACTTAAGCAGCCCGCGGGAGCACTGCGCTTAGCAGGCCGGCCCGTTAACTTTTCCCGCGTAGCCCAGTTATTCAAATTAAACCTTTTCTATTTTATTTCAAACACACTTCTGTACCCAACTTCAAAATTCAACCTAGATCGATTCAGTGCACCAAATTGAATGAAACCAATTTTGTTAGAAAGGTCTGGGAATGCTGAATCCAAGCCCATTGGATTCAAGTCATTTGGATCTATAGATCACCCATGGTAAAAATAACAAGGCAGAAGATTTTCTGCATTCAAACATTTTTCAAATTTAAACCATAATAGCTTTTGAGTTGATTCCAACTCTCAAAAATCACATTTAACCATACCTTTCAGAATATATAAAAATATATAGGTTTACTTGCAGAAATAATGTTCAAGTAATAAAATAATGCTACATAAGAATTTCTAGACACATTAATTAATTAAAATAAAAGGGTAAAACCTTATTAAATTGTGACACCACTTTAAATCACATTCCCTTGGACTACAATATGTGGTGATGACATGTGTCAACATGATCCCATGTTTGGTTTGGAGAATATTAAATCTTAAGTAGTTTTTCAATGAGTAGAAATTACTTTTCGAAAAATAAAAAGAATTAAACCAAGCCTTAACCTTGTAATGTTAGAGAAGATGCTAGATCATCTATAGGATCCTTGTGTGTGATGATTGCAAGTAGTTAAGTATTGTTTGGTGATTGTGTACCTCGTATTTATTCATACACCCTAGTACCGACCAAGGATACGAGGAGGAAGGAGGATTCTACGAAGAAGAAGCCGATGAGAACTTCAGCCACTGCTCTGCACAAGGCAAGCTGATATTATACCTATGCAAGCCAGTAACCTTGCAATCTAACACTTGCAATGTAGCAAGCTTATACTGATATTGTGTTAGTAAACCCTTAATTGTTACCCTGCCTACTATATGCCATAAGCATATGTGACCATACCCATTTGATAAACCAATCCTAGTTTTACTTGCAAGCTTCTTACTTTATTTTTTATCAAAGCTTACTTAGAGTTTACTTAAGAGATTGGTAGATACTAGAAAGATATGTGAAGGTTGCATAAAGAGCATAAAAGTTGGCCTAAGTTAGAAACCTTGATATCAGCCTGAGACATAAGGTTGTACTTAGTTGAAACTCCACTAGTCCACAACCCCTCATTAGTGCCTACCCCCACTTATAGATGCTAGTGCCAAGCATAAAACTTGATCAACTTTTATATGGGAATACTTGGCGGAAAAATGGTTATGAAAACCTTGGAATGATGGATCATTCTATTGAAATGTTTTGGACATGTGTTTCCGAACACCTGATGATTTTGGTGATGAAAATGTTGATGCATGAGCCTTAGCCCTTTATAAAACTGATGGTTGTCTGGATGCGATACCATTCCAATTTTATCGTACAAACACAATACCTGAAGATTGGGTAGGGCTTGACTGGAAACTTATATACTTTAGTATTAGTTCCCTCGCGGCCAAGGTCTGAGCTGAGGCTACCTTGTGAAGATTGTCCACCTGTGCAGTACCCAAGATGATAGTTGGTCATGGTTGGGAGGCCAAACTCACAGGAGAAGTGCTCATACTAGGGCGTGTAATTGAAAGGTTAGGATTGATTATCCGCATACTGAGTATGGTGAATTCAGGATTTGTTCCTGACGGATGTATCGAATGTTGTGGTGAAAGTGTACAATCTCTGCAGAGTGTCAAACTATTCGAATAGCCGCGTCCACGATTATGGATAGTTGGAGTGGCCATACTGTTCCCCCGTCAGACTTTTCAAAATGACTTGTGAAATGAATTGAGACTTTGACTTGACCACAACAGGGTTGTGATATGAAATACAAGATCCCACTTAGGAGTTATAAAATTGTGATTAGCTTTGGAACTTCGTAGAGATAAATCTGGCTTTTGCAAAACAACCCTAGATCCTAGTGTCCTATTATCCAAAAACCCCTTTACCTGTTAGTATTAGTTTGCGAGTACTTAAAGAGTACTCATGGCTTTGTCCCAGCTATTCCATGGCGGACTATGAAGAGGAGTACCTGGAGGATGGACTCCAGGAAGGTTACGACAACTAGGATCATCTCCCATCGTCAGCATTGCCTGTGACCCCGAAGATGGAGCTTCGCCTATGCTATCATTATTATTACGTATTCCGCTGCTTGATGTTGTATTAAGAACTGGATCATGAGATCCCTATTTGTATAAGAACTTATGTATCGTTTGTAATGTATGATGTACTATGGTATCCAATTCTGTTATGTCTCGCAAAAATGGTAATCCTAGGATTGCGATGTATGGCATAACAGGCATCTAGGATTGAAAAATCCGGGTGTTGACAAAAAGTCTAGATTAGATAGAATTTCAAAGGGTATCAACCCTAACTTGTAACCGACTCGACGTATCCTGGGACCTGCCTATCTATATAAAGGCCAGGAGGGTACGGCGAGAAGGATCTCTCAACTCACCGCATACACACCTCCACGCCAGATTGCATCTGCGCACCCCTGTAATCTTCGATTCCGCCGTAATCAAGAGCAGACAAGCAGGAGTAGGGTTTTCCCTCCGGGGGACTAAACTGGGTAAATCTCGTGTCCCTTTGTTGCTTGTCTGTTAACCGTTCCACGACTTCCAGCATCCCCATCTTCTCAAAAACCCAAGTCCATAACAATGGGCATTGACGAGATCGAACCTCGTCAATTGGCGCCGTTTGTGGGAAACAGGGACGCTGATCGTGCGGTGATGGAGATGGAGAGTCACCTCGGCGATTCCTCGGCGATGGAGAGTCACCTCCTCTTCGGCGCTTTCGACTTCACCGCCCACTCACCGGCCACCCTGAAGGATTTCGAGTTCGTTGGCGACGGGCTCGAGATGCTATTCGGGAGCTTCTGCTTCCAGGTAGGGAAGACTGGCACCCTCCGCCTCCTAGAGCGGGTGCCACCACCATCCATCAACCCTACTCCATGGGTCCCACCCATCGGCGTGTTACACGTGTCGACGCTGACAAGCGATTCGGAAGACAGCAACAGCTGCAAATCCGATCTATGCGACCCCCCTTCGGATGAAGGAACCTACGGTTCTGGATCTGAAAGTTGCAGTAGCAGCGGCCCGCACCGTGAGAGCTACCTATGCTCCACCATCAACAATGGAGCGGACCCACCGCTGGGTTTGAGTGCACAACCACCACCTAATCCCCCTCCCAATCCACAAACTGGCAACGGAGGAAACAGGGGAGATCCGCCTAGCAGAGCCAATGAAGGCGACGGTCCCGCCTACTACCAGATCAACCTCAACGAGGAAGGCTGGCGCCAAGCACCCGAAGCCGTGATAGGAAAAAAATCGTACCTGTGGATGCCTCCCGAGATCTGTTGATGGCCTACCACCTCTTCCTAATTGACGAGCACAACCGGCAGGTGAAGCTGATGGAGGATCTCGAAAAGCTTAAGAAGGCAGCTGCAGAATCTAGCGTGCGGAGAGATGCGCTCTCCGCCGCTGACGGCTCCACTTCACATGGCAACAATGCCAACAAGTACCGCTCCCGCATGGAGCAAATGGACCCCGCCGCGCAATGCGAGGTCACCCGGGCCCTCAACACGTCCTTCATGACGATGGACTCGCACGACAACGTCATGCCGAAGATGCCGTAGGCTGCAATCATGGCGTCCACCACCTATCTCGCGTCCAACCCACCTCAGGCGGGTGACCCGAAGAACGCCATGCACAAGTCTGCGCTAGCAGGCCTCAGATTCGTCGGAGCTGCGCTCCACGATGAAGCTCCTGCGGAGCCAAAGAAAAAAGCAGCGGTCAAGTTCACTCGAGACCGCACACCCTCATCCGAAGAGGAGGAGGATCATGACCTGCCCCGATGCCACCGGAGCCCACGGCGCGGCAGCAGCAACTACGACGCTCACGACGAGCTCACCCAACGCAAGATCGACAAATCACGCGCTAAGAGCGCATGCTCAACTGAGTCCGATGAGGAGGACGGCGGAGAGCTGTGCGGAGAGCTGTGATTCAGCATATTTGTTCGGCAAACGCGGATGCCAAAGAATTTCAAGCTCCCTTCGGACAATCCGAAGTTCGATGGCACGCAGGAGCCTAAGGCTTGGCTCGACGATCACCTGTCGTTGGTCAAGCTCCACGGCGGAAACAAGAACACCGCCTTACAATGCCTTCAGCTGCAGCTGATAGGCGCAGCTAGGGTCTGGCTCATCAGCCTATCCTATGGATCCATCCGAAGCTGGGAACTACTGGCGTACAGCTTCATCCGCAACTTCAAGGGCACCAGAAAAAGGCTAGCACCCAACGAGCAAGCGAGTCTATCCTCTCATACATATTATGCTGGTCCCACATCAAGAACTCCTCCGCACATCTCCGAGGAAAGAGCAATCGACGCCTTCAAGGACAGTGCTAGGCAACCAGATTTCAAGGAGGATCTTGGGCGCGTCAAGCCCAAGACACTCGACCACCTCATGGACATCGCCAACCGATGGGCAGATGGCGAGCATTTTGTCAACCGAGTGCATTCGGATGACGAGGACGACCATGGCCACAGGCACGAACGTCGCAGCAAAATAAGATCGCACATCTACGATGATTGCGACGGAGCCGACATGGTTGCGACTAGATACGCCGATCGACGTGAAAACGGCAACCGCAATAGCGGATACCGCAACAGCAACAACCGCGACGGCGGACGACCCACGCAAACGTGGAAACGTCGCAACCGCAACGACGAGCCTTCGGCATATGACAAGCTGTCTGGTCCCTGCACCATCCACTTCTACATCGACAAGCAAGATGGTAAGAAGAAGGCCAACCACATGCTCAAGGACTGTCGAGAGTTCCAGAAGCTCAGCGAGGGCCTCACCCAAATGCGGCGCTGGACCGTAAACCCTGGATTCGGACCCGCTCTAGGTTCCGTCGCCCACGGAGCTCCTCCACCACCACCCGGCGGACCGTCGCAGCTGCCGGTCACACCAGCTCCAAAAAACGGTGCAGACGGGTACCCTCCACCAAAAGGGGACCTAATGATCCAGAAGGGACGCCCAACCAAAAGGGTGCAGAATAAGATCACCCGCCAAGTCAGTCTGGTCGTAACCTCTCCACCAGCCATACCTGAGTACCTCAGCGGCTCGGAGTCCTGCATCACGTTCGATCATTTGGATCACCCAAGCCAGATCCCTCGCCCAGGTCATGCTGCACTGGTGCTCGAGGCCCAGATCGGGAGATTCGAAATGAGCGGCGTCTTCATGGATGGCGGCAGCAGCATCAATCCAATGTTCACCAGCACACTTGCAGCAATGCGGATCCCGCTGTGCAGCCTGGAGAAGTCAGACACGATGTTCCACGACATAGTCCCAGGAAAGGGCATATATCCCCTGGGCAAGATATGGCTCGACGTCATCTACGGCCATCCCGATAACTTCAGGCACGAGCGGCTAGAGTTCGAAATGGTGGAATGGCCATCATAGTACCACGCCATCCTCGGGCGCGTGGCATTCGCAAGATTCTTGGTAGTACCGCACTATTCATACCTGCTACTGAAGATTCTAGTACCTAGGGGCGTCATCACCGTCCAAGGAAGCTTCACTAGGTCCGACCACTACAACAGAAACTTCAATAGAATCTCCCAGTCGTTCGGCATGCAGGAGGAGCTCACGAGGCTCAGAGAGGTGACAGACAACGGGGCACCCCGAGTCACCAGGAAAAACGCACCTGATATGTCGTTCGACTCAACAGTCAACACGAAAAAGGTGCAGGTCCACCCGACGGACGCCTCCAAGACGACGTTGATCCCCAACGACCTCAGTCCCACATAGGAAAGCGCGCTCTTCGAATTCCTCCATGAGCGTTGGGAAATCGTCGCCTAGTGTCCTGCGGACATGCCAGGAGTTCCCAGGGAATTCGCCGAGCATGCACTCAATGTGTTTCCAGATGCAAAACTGTTCAAGCAGTCGATCTGTTGACTATCCGAACCAAGATCCAAAGCCGTTGAAATCAAAGTCAACAGACTGCTCGATGCCAACTTCATCAGGGAAATTAAAGAGAGCGAATGGCTGGCCAACACCGTGTTGGTCCCCAAAACAAACACGGACATCCTGCGGATGTGCGTGGACTTCACGTTGCTCAACAAGCATTGTCCGAAGGACCACTTCCCTCTACTAAGGATCGAACAAATCATTGACTCCACTGCAGGTTGCGAGAAGCTCTCCTTCCTCGACGCCTACTCAGGCTACAACCAAATTTGACTGAAGGTCAAAGATCAGGAGAAAACGGTTTTCATCACGCCGTTCGGGGTATTCTCCTACAACACCATGCCTTTCGGGCTGAAGAATGCAGGCACGACGTACCAGAGGTGCATGCAGGCGTGCCTGAAAAACCATATCGGTCGCAACATCCAGGTCTATGTCGACGACATAGTAATCAAAACCAGGGAGGACAAGATGCTGATCGACGATCTCCGCGATACGCTCGATAACCTTGATCGCTACAAGATCAAGCTAAACCCAGACAAGTGTGCCTTCGGCGTCCTGTCTGGCCAGTTACTCGGCTACTTCATCTCCCAACGGGGGATCGAGGCGAATCCGAAGAAAATCAGGGCCATACTGGGCATGGAGAAGCCAAAGAACCTCAAGGGCGTCCAACGGATAGCTGGGCGGATCGTGGTGCTGAGAAGATTCATCAGCCGAATGCGTGAGAAGGCCCTACTGCGGTGACCCAGCATACCACTGCATGTGTAGTACACTATAGTCGTTGACATGACATCCACAGAATACCGTTCCGTAAATATCACATCCCTCAGAGTGGTACAACAGAAACATTGCGGGTCCATATTACAAAATTACACACATTATTATTATTACAATACCGGAAGTTCAAGACTTCCAAAAGATTCAACTTACAAACCAAAATATAAAGTGTTTCAGTGGAATTTAAAAGTAACAACTCTGACTAGGAGTTGAGCTCAACAGCTTATTCTATAGGGTTCATGTTGCTCGGCTCCATTGGTTACTATTAACTAGGGATACTTAGTTGGACTCGTTATCATCGACGCCATAGCGGATTTCGTAATCCACTCCTTCAACTCCTCCGGACAGATCAGGTTCCTCATAGAACACATCTTCTTGGCATTCGGCTGCATACATTGGCACGTCTTTGGGATCCTCAGAGTCTAAGCAAGGGATCAAAGGAAAGAATGAGTAACAACGTTACCCAACAAGTTCATTAAATGCAAGGTGGGAAGTTTGATGCTCTAACTACCACCTCGGATTATGAATCCTTGTCACTATGCAATTTTTGTAAATCTTTTTTCAAAGATTGATTTTATTATGAAAATCTATGACCATCAGCCTTCACAGGTTGACCAGAACTTTCATGGAGTTCCTTTCCTGCCACGTTCGTAGCTCCTTCCCGGAACAGGGAGTAACAAGTTACAATTCTTACACTCTATAGAGGTGCGTTACTTTACCCATGAGAGATAAACTCCTTGTTGCACAACCGGGCGTACTTTCCCGTCCACAATTCCATGATGTGGGGCCCAGTAGTTGGTCCAAGCCAATCATTGTCCCCTTCGCGACCCCGCATGCCTCCTTGGTGTACACCATGCCCACATAATGAATTATGGCAATGGTTTGTACAAACCGTTAGATGCCAGAACTACCGTGGGACGATGAGGGTTCCCACCCATATGCTGCATATCCTCTATGAATTACCAATTAATATGCACGCTACGAGGATAATAGCCACGACCTGCACATCCGGCTTCATGCGAGAGGAAGAACATACAACTGACTTCTCTGTCCCATTCCAAATCTCATGGCTAACGCGTAATATACGGCGCTAGAATCACTGATGTCAGGGTTATTAAGTCCGTATTTAATCATCATTGTTACAATTAGAACACTAAGTTCTATTGCTCCATTATATCACCACTTAGGATGATATCTATGATTTTTTTATTTGTGAAAATAATATTTTCTTTCTCTTATAGCATATATGATAACACACAATTTGCAAATACTTTGATAAAGACTCTTCAAACGACATGAGCAAGTGATGAACTTGCCTTGTGATGGCAAGGTAGTGAAGTCTGATGCTTGCACTGGACCTTGAGCTTCTATGTCTACAAAAACATCATTATTACCCGGTAAGGACAATATTTAAAGAAGCAAAATGATTATGCAAGTAATGCAATACATTATTTAATTCTATATACATTTTCCCTATATAATGTGCCTTTTAATAAAGCATTTATAAACATTAATTTATAATACTTATAACATATATTGAATTAGTTTATTTTATTTCCTTTTTATTTGACTTTTATTGATTTAATAATTCTTTTTAAGAATTAACAATTATACATTAAAAATTGTTATTAAATATTTATTTAGTATTTTTCAAAAATACTATAATATTAATATATAATGAAAGTGTTTTTTATTTATTTTTATCATCTTTCAATAATTTTGTAAAATTCCATAAGGAATATATAAATTACAAAATTCTTATAAAAATTTAAATGTCCAAAATTTTATATTTTATTTTATTTGGATATAGTGGATTATTATGAATCCAAAAGTATTTAAATTATAATTTTTGGACTTATATTTTATTTTCTCTAATTTATTTAATTCTAGGGGTATTTTGGTGTTTTCATGTTTATTAAAATAGGCATGGAATTTTTCTGGGCTGATTATTCTTATTGGACCCTAGTGGCCCATTTAGTTTTAGATAAAAGGGACCACCCTAAAGGGTTTGGCCCAGCTCGGCCCACTCCTCACTGCCTCTCTCTCTCCCTCGAGCTTATCCTCTCCTCCTCTGACCCTGACCCCGTGGCCGGCGATGCCGCCACTGGCGATTCCCGCCGCTATAGGTCATTCTGGTCGCCGCCGTGGTGTACTAGGGGGCTGTCGACGATGCCCATTCGTTCCATCCAATTGGATTTGAGCCTGGGGCTCTCCTGCAATGGATCGATGCCTCTCTGAACCCTAGGGTTTGGGGTTTGGCATGTGTTCAAGTGTTGTCGCCGCCGCCGTGGCCGGTGCAGGTTGCAGCGCCCCCTGGGAGCACCCTGTGTCACTGCGGGTTCGTCGGCCAATCTGCTTCCTCTTCAATTTATTCAGCGAGGATCTACGGTGAGTTTGATTCCATCCCCGTGGTGCTTTTTGTGCTTGTTGATTCGATGCTAGAGGCTGGAAGTGTCCTCTCTGTCTATTGTCTGATTCAGTTTCAGATGATTATCCATTTAGGGTTCATGTTATGTGATTGATCATGTACTGGGTGATTTGAATCATGTTTGGTTGATCTGTATACATGCTAAATGATTATTGGCCTGAGGCTTGTTGCTTAAAATGATAGATGATGTTTCTGATGGCTTACTAGATGATTTGATGCTTAGATTGCATCTGATTCAGATGATATTGTTGTTTGGGAAACATGCTTGGTAAAGCCAATGACTTGATAGCTTTCCACTGTTTATTTGATTCATGGTCATGATTATGATAAGATACAGCTATTGTCTTAGTGCTGTTATCTTGGGAATTAACATGTGTTTTGAGATCATCCAGTGAAGTGTAACATAGGAATCTCCTAGTTATGATTCATGTGTTAACAGGAAGATGATTAGTAGTTGATTGTATGAATCTATGATGATTTACTGACTTTCCTGATTCATATTGGACTGTTCTTGTGACACCATCATGGTATGACACACAAGAATAACTCTAATCCATTAATTGGGTTATTTGATACTTAATGACAAAGTTGGCTTTGAGAGATAAACATAGATGTTTCTTTTCTGAATTCTCTAAGATCAATGATGTTGGTCTGAGGCTTAGGTATTTAGATCTTATCTAATTGGTTCATCTAGATAGTCCTGTAAGTGGTACCAGTTATTCTTGATTGAATCAAAGCTTGAAAAAATGATAGTGAGCTTGATCATGTTATGGATCCTAAGGATTTGTTCCTAAGGTGTTACCCTTCCTTTAGGGATGTGCCTAGAAATAGATCATAGGTATATGCATGATTGAATGGTAAAATATAGTTTGACAACCAGAGCAAGGATGTTGCTCTAAGCTCTGGTTGGATCCTGGTATTGTGTTGTTTGCCTTTAGAGTTTTAAAAATCCCTATGATGGATTCACCCCACTTGGATGTTTTCTGAGGTTTTGTTTTATAAAACAACACATGTTTCTCTTTGAATAAGATGATTAGATCATGTGAAGGTTTTATGAAACTCACCACAAAATCTGATGATGGTGTAGTAAGTTGATGATGATGATCTTGATCTGGTTTTGCTAGACTCATGTGCTTGATCTTGAGATGACCCTGCTCCTCCTAGCTCCTAGCTTGATCTTGCTATCCACCTGATCCATTACCCTCCTTATGTCACCATCCTGGTGATGTTTGATTGATCCTTAGTTGGTTTGGTTGCTGGCTATGGTGCTTGGTTTAGCTGTTGTCTACACTAGCTGTTCTTGTGTGTTGTGCAGTGGAGTGATGCACTAGTGCCTCCCACGGCTGTGCTTGTGGTTTTGTGAGATTGGGATGTTCTGTGAGGTTGACAACACACCACATGCATGTTGGTGTGTGTCCTGCCTTTATGCCTGCTATGCACTTGTGGATATGTTCAGAATTTTGAACTTACTCTTACCAGGTTACTTTTATCTGGCTGGTGATTTTTTCCCTCTTGGATGTTATTTGACTTCTGGCTTTGAATTTATGAAAGATGAATTCTTTCATATTGGTGAAACTTGCCCCTTTTTTAAATGTCTCAATGATGAATTTGTCAAGTGCATTTCACTGACATGTCTGAGAGAAATAATACTAACACTAATCTTCTTTTGTTTTTATTTAGTCTTTGTTTTGCAGGTACAAAGATAAAAATGAAGATTTAGTTTAGATTTAGATATAGGATAGTTAGTAAATATTCCATTATAATTTTCTTATTCTTTTGTAATTTTCTTTTATTATTCTTGTAATATTTATTTTATTCAATTGTAATAAAGATTATATTATTAATAATAAAGAATATTCCTATTCTTTGTATATTTACTTTTGTAATTTATGTGGATGATTCAAATAAGTTATAATTTTATAACTTGATTGATGATAAGAAATAAACTTTATATTCATTATTGTTTTTCTTTGGATAGAATTCAAGTTGTAATATTTATCTCTTAATTGAATTAAGATTCAAAACTTATATCTAATTCATTTTAATTATAATTCAAACACTCAAGTCTAATATTTCAAATCCATTTGAAAACACATAACTCCTTAAGATCATCTCAAAGTTTATAACAATCATCCTTTAAGACTAAACCTAATCTCAAAGTATGAAAGAAACATTGATCACTTAGGTTTTTATTTGGCGAAAAATTTACCCACATTTTCACAGATGAATGCATGCAACAATCCATATTCCTAAATCTACCCTTCGTTAGGTCCTAAATGCTGGGATGTTACACCTACCCTTTTACCAGCTGTTGTGCAAGGCAGACAAGTTCGAATGGACACACGAAGCGGACGATGCGTTCGAGGACCTCAAGCGGCTGTTCTCCACATTGCCTGTCCTGGTCACGCCAAAGGAACGAGAGCCTTTGCTGCTATACATTGCAGCCACACATCAGGTGGTCAGCACTATACTCGTGGTCGAATGACCTGAATATGGTAAGACCCACGGGGTCCAATGCTCAATCTACTACCTCAGCGAGGTACTGACTCCGACAAAGCAGAGATACCCTCACTACCAGAAGCTCGCCTACGACGTATTCATGATGGCGCGACGGCTGAGCCACTACTTCCAGGAGCATCAGATCATGGTCATCAACGACGCCCCTCTGTCGAACATCCTGAACAACCCCGAAGCCATGGGGCAAGTAGCCTTATGGGGCATCGAACTATCCCCTCTAGACATAATCTACAAGCGGCGCACCGCCATCAAGTCTCAGGTCCTCCCTGACTTCCTCGTCCACTGGGATGGAACTCCAGCTACCGGATACTCCGAACATGTCGCAGTCCTAGACGATGCACTTCGACGGCTCCAAGCGCGAGGCTGGAGCAGGGGCCGGCGTCATACTGACATCCCCTCAAGGCGATAAGATGAAATATGTCCTTCGGATGAAGTTTTGATCCTCCAACAACGAAGCCGAATACGAGGCCCTCATCCACGGCATGAGGATGGCTAAGGTCTGCGGCGCAACATGCCTCGTCATCTATGGTGACTTGAACCTTGTCGTGCAACAGACGATGAACGAGTGCGACGCCCATAGCGCCAACATGATTGCGCGTCGCGCACTCTACAACTCACTCAAAGGGGACTTCAATGGCTGCGAGCTTCGTCACGTCGGCAGGGAAAGCAATGAAGAAGCTGACAGGCTCACCAACATTGGCTCCACCTGTGCACGGGTCCCACCAGGTGTGTTCCTCGAACAAATATGCGTACCCTCTATCAAGAGGAAATTCCCAAAAGGTTCAGCTGAAGAGGAAGAGCACTCGGGGGCTACACTACCTGAAGGACATGAAGGACCCGAAAAACTCGACACAGAGGTCGAGCTGGTCAACCTGATGCAGGTCATGGAGGTTGAAGAAACATGGATGCAGCTGTAGCTTCGATACCTGATAAACAATCGACTGCCCGATGACCCGACAAATGCCCGGCGCATATCTTGCCGGTCAAAACCTTAACCGTCATTAATGGCGAGTTAGTACAAGCACGGCATTTCGGGTGCTCCAAAGGTGCGTTGTCGTCGGATTGTCAACAAGTACGCCATAGGGGGTCCTAGTGGAGTTGGAAAGATGGGGTGTGAGACGCCGGATGTTCTAGGAGCGGTGATCACAAGTTTACCCAGGTTTAGATCCGACTGCGGTGATCGGATCCTACTCCTGCTAGCAACCTAGTAGTATATCGGCGTAAGCCGGATGTTACAATGGATTACAAGAGAGGTTTGCCTGTGCAAGTTGATTGTGGTGTTACGATTGGTTGTTTCCCTAAAGGCTCCCATAGGGCCGGTTTATATAGTCACCGGGGCCTAGGGTTACAGGAGATACCTATCCGGATACGGTATAGAGTCGGTAACTAGGTACAGCTTGGACTACAAGTAATACTACATGCCTAAGTCGGTAACTCTTCTGGGCCTTGTCATAGCCGGAACTGGCTCCTCCTCTTTCTCTAACTGGGCCGCCCGTGAAGAAAAGCTCTAACCCATTGGTGGGCCACCCTGGTCAGCGAGTCCTGTGGGTATACCCGGAAAGTATATCCCCAACATGCGTCACCATCGGTGATAGCAAAACCATCCTCCAAGATATCCATGAGGGTATCTGTGGCCATCACGCAGGCAGCCGTGCCCTAGTCACCAAAGCTCTATGAGTTGGGTTCTACTGTACAACCGCAATGAACGACGCCAAGGACATCGTATAGAGGTGCAACGCCCGTCAGAGGTACGTGGACAAGCCACATGCGCCAGGATCTGAGAAGAGGCCCATACCGCTGGCCTGGCCCTTCGCCCAATGGGGCCTCGACATGATCGGCAAGCTGCCAAAGTCCTTGATACCAAGCCAACACTCGCAAAGAGTAATGGAACAAGAAATGTGAAGAAGAGAATTGAGAGACGTATGATGCAATTGAATCCGGTAGAAAAAAAGGAATCCACGAAGGAATTCGTGGACGGGAAGAGAAAGGCCTCGAACAACGAAGGCATAAAACATCATCTGAAACCCTTCGGGTGGGCGAGGAATTACCTCTTGGCCTGAGAGGATGGCATCCCCTTGTCCTTACAGATCAATCCAGCATCGCGCAACTTGTGCAGATCCGCATCGCGCATATCAGTGCGCCTCCATCCGCCGTCAGTGGCGCGGGACATAGCGGCGACCTTCTTGCTGGTGCCGGCGGCACTCGACCCAGCTCCAGCAGTTGCCGCCTTCCTCGATTTGCCCATCTTGACGCGGCGAGTGCGGCGGTGTGAGTGCAAGAACGAGGAAGGAAAGTTGTGGAGAATGTCCAGTGCGCAACGTTGGCCAGAAAAGCTCGCGAAAATGGAGATAATGGAGATGAGAAAATGACGAAGGGTAAAAAGAAATCACTGTTTCCCTACGGTGAAAAAAAGGACGAAGACGATGCACACAAGTCGCCGATTCAGAAGCCCTAGAGCCCACCTCATATATAACCATACACGTGTCAACACCAAAATGAACCGTCACCAGCACGCCATCCACTATGCACGGAAACCGAGGAGACGCCGTAATATTCGCCACGATTATGCGTGACTAGTCAACGTCAAGTCTGGCAGCGGGATCCTCGATCGTATCGTCGCATCATCTCGGCTGCCGCAGACGGTTGAGATCACCCATCGTCAACACTGACGTCATTAAGGCAAAGACAGCAACGGCTCGAAGATTTCGGCTGATCTATCAAGTACTTACTCGAATCTACGATTCGAGAAACTAATCGGGGGATACTCCTATCACGAGAGCTGGCTACGCACCTGAGAATCTGTTAAGGTAACATCAGCAACAGCTCACAAATTTCGACTGATTACAATAAAGTACTTACTCGAGTCTACGACTCAACCAACTACTCGGGGGCTACTCCTATCAGGAGCGTTGGCCGCGCACCCGAAAAATAACAAAAAACAATGCCACCTCCAAACAATATTCGAGTCCTACGTTGAGTCTGCGACTCCACTACGGACTCGGGGGATACTCCCATAGGGAGCTTTGGTTGAGCATCCGAAAAAATTGTGTCGTTCAGACCTATTTTGAAAATGGCTGAACTAAAGTCTTTGCTTGAGTCTACGACTCGAATAGACACTCGGGGGCTACTCCCATAGGGAGCGCTTGAGGCACCGCTGAGTTGATGTAGGAGCGCTGAGTTGGGAACCCCAAGAGCAAGGTGTGAGGCAGCACAATAGCAAGTTTTCCCTCAGTAAGAAACCGAGGTTATAGAACCAGTAGGAGGAAGGAAACGTCACATAGGTGTTGCAAGCAACACGGAGACCTGCACAACACAAACTCAAGACTTTGCCCCAACGAATCAGTGAGGTTGTCAAGCTCACCGGTTTGCTGTAACAAAGGATTAAATGTATGGTGTGGAAGGTAATGGTTTGCAGCAAGTAAACAAGTAACAATGGAAGATGTATCAATGGTAAAGGTTGGACCGGGGTCCATAGTTCACTAGAGGTGCTCTCCTTAGATAAACAACATGGCATGAAGGGTAAACAACTTACAGCAGGGCAATTGACAGGAACTGATCAAGGCATAACAATGCAATTACTAGTCAGAAAGATCCTATGAGATTCGTTTGGGTAATACAACAAGATACATAGACCGCCATCCAACTGCATCTATGACTAGAAGTCCACCTTCAGGTTATCATCCAAGCCCCCTCCAGTATTAAGTTGCAAGCAACAGACAACTGCTTTAAGCAAAGTGTGTAAGGTAAACAGTCCACATGTTCCATGAACAAGAGACCATTGTTTTCTCCCTAGTAGCAAAAACACATCTACAACCGAAGAGATTACTGTCACTTCCCTTGGAAACTAGAGGCATGAACCCACTATCGAGCATAAATACCCCCTCTTGGAGTCACTAGCAACTACTTGGCCAAGATAGCTACTAACAACAGAGAGCATGCAAGATCACAAACAACACAGACATGATATAATCATAAAGACAAAACCATTAATCAAACCAACATAATAATATCAATATCCACAGGATCCCCGCAAACACAACATCCATGATTACAAACAGATTATATCTTGATCATGAATGGAGCTCATAAGATCTACACATGAAAGAACAAAGGAGGAGATACAACCATCTAGCTACTACATGGACCCATAGTCCAAGGTTGAACTACTCATGCGTCATACTGGAGAGAAGGCCTCCGGGATGATCTCCCCTCCGACAGGGTGTCGGGAAGAACTTCAGATCCTCCCGATCTATGGACGATGGTGGCGGCTATAGACGGTTTCATGGAGATTTCATCGGGTGCTTAGGGTTTCTACATCGGGGGATTTTTATAGGAGAAGGGGGAGACCGAGGCGGCGGACAGGGGCGCCAAACCCTAGCCACCACCCCGCGCCTGGGGTGGGTCTGGCCACCCCGGCCGGCCCCTCCGGCTCCCCTCTAGTCTTCTTGTTCCCCACGGAAAGTAATTGACTTTGGCGTTTGTCCCGTCCAATTACGAGAATATTTTTTTACTAACTTTTCTGAAACCAAAAACAGCAGAAAACAGGCATCTGGCACTGTTGCAAATTGTTAATAGGTTAGTACCAAAAAACATGTAAAAAGCACCTCAAAGTGTAGACAAGTAAAGAAAAGTAGATACTAAACAAGCATGGAGCATCAAAAATTATAGATACGTTTCCGACGTATCAAGCATCCCCAAGCTTAAGTCCTGCTCGTCCTCGAGTAGGTAAGTGATAAAAAAGAATAATGTTTGAGGTGACATGCACCCTCATAATAAAGATCCAACCATTTGCAAGCATTAAAACCTGGGATCAAAGAACTCTAATCATGTGCATGAAAGATGGAGTTCTAACAATAGGACATAGTAACTATGCATGCAACATGGCAAGTTACAAACAAAGATCATGAATAACATGCATTGAAAACGTTTGTTTGTTTCACATACAGAAAACATGGTATAGTGGCAATCAGCTTGTCCCTCATGGAGTGGTAATATAGATGCATAGAACACCTTCAAAGTTCACAAGGGTGACTAGAAACAAATAGCACAATAACAAGTAATATCACAATATGCATTAATTAATAATATTTGGAATACTGCACACAGAATGACAACTATGCTCTCTTAATGGTGCCTAAAAGTAGAAGGTGGACACTCAATAATGGTGGAATAAAGACCTTTTATAAAGGAAGCAGGGATTTCAAGTTTCAAAAAGAGCTTCCAAAAGTTATGGTACTTGTTAGCTTTCATCCCTCATTGCCCCTATCATAAGCATCTTGAAGTGGTTAAGGTTAAAGTGGCAAAGATGGAGTATATGCTTGACGAAGTATAAGTTGGCAATCTCAAGTCCCCTGAATACGAGGGCCACACCTCATGCATACTCAACTTTGGGTCTAGGTAAGTTCTTGTCACTGTAAGTATTTGCATATCATTGAGAACCGCCAACGGGGTACCCCTTGCACATGGTACATGAGCTTTCCCATAACCAAAATGACAAGGCAAGCAAACAATGAGCATCTCAGCAATCTTCTTATTTACAATGGGAATATGGTGCCTTTTTCTCTCTTTTCTCTTTTCTCAATGTGTCTCTTTTTTATAAGAAGAATGCTTCATAGATGTCACTATGGTGATGTTGCAAGTTTTCACCATGATTAGGCATGGCTTAGGCTAGCGGCCCAGGCGTTTCTCTAACACAGGATACAAACTCCATGGACTTACAAGTTCCCTCTTTATTTCACACAGGTGACATCCATAAACAAAAGAACATGATATCAACTGAGTACAAAGTACAAGTGCAATGTTGAAAACGTTCCCCGTGGTAGCACGGTTCTGCTAATTCCAACTTATAAGTGCAAGCATATAAAACAAATTTGTCACAATGGTTCAATTTTATCAGGGGCAAGGAATATAAAGTGTGCCATCAAGTTCGTGAGGGCTTTAATCACTAAATTTTCACATAACAAAATAGTTTTTAATTGGAAGATAGTTGAAAACAAGAATATACTTGGAATGGTGTAACACACCATGCATAGGAGTTTATAGTGGACACTTTGGAAAAACTTGGTTTCTTGGGAGTTGGAAGCATGAGTAGAACTTACTCATACAAGTGGAGGCTAGCAAAAGACTGGGAGCAACCAACTAAGAGAGCATAATGGCCATAATCATGCAGTGCAACAAAGAATACTAATCAAAGCAAAGAGTGGTACTACAAGTCAAGGACTAAATGATCATAGAGGCTAATGGTGACTTTTCATGGTCATAACATGGTGTGAGCCTGTGCCAAGTCAATCCAAGCAAAGCATCAAAGGAGAATACCACAATACTATGCTTTTGCATGCTAAAAAAACGCATAATTTCTTCAAGGCACACTAAACAATCCCAATTGTTTGGAACAAGACATGCTACAGCAATAATCACTAAGCATAATGTCAAAACAACACCTAGCATGTCATGCTAAAGTCTATGTCACAGTCAATGCAAGCTCCTCTTGCACTTCTAGCAAGAACTTACTACTCCTTTCCAAACACCAAGCAAACTTATTTGCAAAACAACACCGCGAGAACGGGGGTCCAAACTACTTCAGAAAACTAAAAAAACTAAGCAAAGCAAACGAAAACTAAGACGCTCCAAGAACAACACAACTGTGCATGAAACAATAAAAACGAAGTGTCTAGACAGACCTGAGCTTTTTATTGAGGAAGAAGGGGATGCCTTGGGCTTCCCCAAGATTTGAAGCTTGTAACTCTTAGATATTTCTTGGGGTGACACCATGGTGGCATCCCCAAGCTTGAGCTATTGTTCATTCTTCATCTCATTACATAATTCTCTCTCTACACCTAAATTTTTTCCTTCACACAATCTTCATTAGCAACATTAGCTTATCCAAAAGATATTAGACCTCTGGAAAATCTTTGAAACAGCAAGGATTTACACTAAAAACACAAGCTACTGTAGTAACTCCTTCAAGAAGCTCAATTCACCTAAAGAGAACTCAAAAAGGAATCAATAAGAAGCAAATGCAAATAATGGCAGAAATCTGTCAAAACAGACCAGCAGGTAGAAAACAATTTTTTCGAACATGTTATGTTGCTCAAATCAAAAAGTGTTGAACTAACAAAAGTTAGCTAACATACTGGGGGATTTATTCGTTATTTTTAGCTCAATATGAGTTACAAAGACTCCTCACAAATTGTTTTGGTCGAGGACATAAATCTGTTTCAGGACAACAACTCCCCAAATCTTAATTTCCTCTCATTAGAGGTCATTCTTGGCACAAAAAGAAAACAAAAAGGATAAGGAGAGGTCATTACAGAAGTAATAACTTCCAAGACTCAAGGAAACTCTTGGGTTATCTCCCAACAAGTATTTTTCTTTAACGCCTTTAAGTTAGGCACAAGAAGCAAGAAGAATCAAGTATTTTCAAATGAAGAAGTATTAACATCAAATCTTGCTTTCAAAGGAGGAGAAAAAAGCAACTTCTCTCTTCTCATAGGGAAGTGTTCAATACCTTTCTTGAATGGAAAATGATATTTAATGGTCCCTTCTTTCATATCAATGATAGCACCAACTGTTCTAAGAAAAGTGATTGTTAACCATAAAGTGGTATTTAATGGTCTCCTCATAGGTCTTCCCAAAGTGATAGGACAAGAAGCATTGTATTCAACATCCAAAACATAGAAATCAACATGGACATAAGAATTGTTAACCATAATGAGAACATCATTAACACTCCCCATGAGTTTCTTCTTAGCATTATCATTGAGTGGGACATCCTGTAGGGTTTGCAGCATAGAAACCAAAAATTTTCCTACGATGGGAACTATGTACCAAGATCTATCTACTAGATACAAACAACGGGCGAATGTATATCTGTAGAGAACATACCCTTGAAGACCGACAAAGCTTAACGAGTTCAACTCGTGGTTGATGTAGACAACCTCTTGCTGATCTCAAGATCGAGAGGAAGTCCTAAGCGTAAGCAAAAGCATCCGTGCTCGCACACACGTACAAGACACCGAGCAACCTCCGCCTCCTCGCTCTAGCGATGCAGCGGAAGCACAACCCTTACTTGCCTAATAGCCACCGGGAACATGTATCTCGCTAGTCCGAGACCATGGGGGATAAATTCTAGAGGGGGAGAGAGATCCTTCACGAGGAGGTGTGAGTGAGAAGTGAGGAGAGGGGTGCCTTTTATAGGATAAGGGGAGGGAACCCCAAGGGGGTGGCCCGCGCATGGGGGCTGCCCCCTTGCCCTCCCCTCTTCATGTGGGTGCACACTCCACTCACAAAAATCCATTGAAATCCCTCCACTAAAACTTGCCATTAAATTTCTACCAAATTTAATGCAAACTCTCATTAAATAAAACTCTTTTATTTTATTCAGAATTTTGTCAATTATTTTAATGACAAACATTCACAAATAACCCCTTGCTAGAATTCTATTTCACATGCATAACCTCTTTATGCAATTCACCCGAAAACCTGTTTCGGTATCTAGTGAAATAAATTCCTGCGCTTGTTTATTCTTTCAGCATGAAACATTTGCTCCAACTGGATGTCAGTGTCCCTTAAGTGTGTCACCCTACGGTTCGCGAATAATGTGGACATGATCAAGACCCTTCTCCTATAAATAATCAGTAGCGGGACCTGGAGATCCATATTGACTCCCACACATTCAACGATGACTTTCCTGTGATCGTCGGAACCTTTTACGCTTGTATCTTAATCCCTTTGTTTCACGATATATTACATTTCCGAGATTCGATCATCGGTATATCCATACCTAGTTTGATCTTGTTACTGACATGCACTCTTTTCTTGCTCCCGTGATATAACATTCTAGTGATCAAATCACTTGCTTGCAAGCTAACCAATGTGATATCACCGAGAGGGCCCAGAGTATATCTATCCGTCATCGGGATGAACAAATTCCACTCTTGATCCATGATTCTCAACATAACACTTTAGTAGCTTTGAAGCCATCTTTATAATCACTCAGTTACGGTGTGACGTTTGATGTCAACAAGAAACTCTTCTGGTGTTAGTGATTGGCATGATCTCATGGTCTAAGGATTAGGATCACTTCGTAAGTTGTTTATAGCAATATAAACTCAATGACTTTGATTGTAATGCTATACTTCGGATGAATGTTCATCACACCATTACACTAATGTTGTGATCTCGTTATTAACAACATCCAATGTCTATGATCAGGAAATTGTGATCATCTTGTTAATCAACGAACTAGTTTATGAGAGAGGCATAACTAGGAACTTTCTGTTTGTTTATTAAACACACATGTATTAACGTTTCCGTATTAATACAATTATAGCATGCAAAATAAACATCTATCATATACTTGGAATACACATAATAAATACTTTATTATTGCCTCTCATGGCATATTCCATTCACATCCAAATAACAATCTTCTAATGGTGGCAAATCAAGCATTTCATAAATCTTCCTAGGCATAATAGAGACACTAGAGCCAAGATCACATGAAGCTTTGATATCAAAGTCATTCACTTGCATATTAATAATGGGTTCCCAACTATCTTCTACTTTCATAGGAATAGAAGCTTTGTGTTTTAGCTTCTCTTCCTTAATCTTAACAAGAGCATCTGTAATGTGTTTGGTGAAAGCAACATGCATATCACTAGCATCAGGACTTCTAGCAAGCTTTTGCAAGAACATAATCACTTCAGAAATATTGCAACCATCAATATCAAAGTCAAACTTAGCATCACTAGTGGTAGGCATAGTAGGAGTAGGAATAGGGACTACTTGAGGTTTAGTGGTGATGGTGCACACACTATTGTTTCTATCAATTTCAGCTTCCCTTTCCCGCTTAGCATGAAGTTGAGCTAACAACCTAACATTTTCATCAATAGTAACTTGTTTGGCATGAGCAGTAGCAAAGGTGTTTTCCATAGTTTCAGGTTTAGCAACCATTTTATTAACCAAGGAAGTTTGAGATTCAGACAAAGAGGATATATTTTTCTCAATAGTTAAAAGCTTTTCCTCTATAGTCTTATTGAAAGTGGTTTGTTTACTGATAAAGTCCTTGAGCATTACTTCAAGTTCAGAGGGGGCACTTCTAGAATTATTGTAAGAGCTTCCATAGGAGTTGCCATTATTAGGAGGATAACGCCTATAATTGTTGTTGCTACCAAAATTATTCATGTAGGCATTGTTGTTGAAATTGTTGTTTCTAATGAAGTTCACATCAACCTGCTCTTCTTGAGCAACCAAAGAGGCTAAGGGAACACTATTAGGATCTAGAGGATATTTCCCATTAACAAGCATAGCCATAATAACATCAATCTTTTCACTCAAAGAGGAAGTTTCCTCAACAAAATTTAACTTCTTACCATGTGGAGCTCTCTCAACATGCCATTCAGAGTAGTTAACCATCATATTATCAAGGAGCCTTGTTGCAACACCCAAAGTGAGTCCCATAAAGGTACCTCTAGCAGCAGAATCCAACAGATTTCTTAAGAAGTTCAAACCTACATAAAAAGTCTGGATAATCATCCAAGCAATGAGTCCATGAGTAGGGAAAATTTTAACCAAAGATTTCGTTCTTTCCCAAGCAGGAGCAACATGTTCACTATCAAGCTGTTTAAATTTTATAATGTCACTTCTCATAGATATAATCTTAGCAGGAGAATAGTACTTTCGAATAAAAGCATCTTTGCATTTAGTCCAAGAATCAATACTATTTTTAGTCAAAGAAAACAACCATTCTTTATCTTTTCCTCTCAAGGAGAAAGGAAAAAGCTTGAGCTTAATAATATCTCCATCTACATCCTTATACTTTTGCATCTCACAAAGTTCAACAAAGCTATTGAGATGAGTAGCGGGATCATCAGAACCAGCACCAGAAAATTGCTCTCTCATCACAAGATTCAACAAAGCAGGCTTAATTTCATAAAAGGTAGCATCAGGAGAAATAGGAGTGCTTAGGAAATCATTGTTGTTGGTGCTAGTGAAGTCACACAACTTGGTGTTCTCAGCAGAGTTCATTTTGGCAAAGGTGGGCAAGCCAAAAAAAGCAGCAGCAGCTAGAGCAGGAACTAATTTTTTGTGTTTTCGAATAAAGAAAGCAAACCAAACTAGACTAATTTTTTTTTGGGTTTTTTGAAAAGAAGCGAACAAAACCAAGCAAAAGAAACAAAGCAAACTAAAAACAAAGTAAAGAGAAAGGAAGTGAAGGACTCTCCTTGTGAAGACGTCCTTAGCCTCCCCGGCAACGACGCCAGAAAAGCTTGATGCAGCGCCGAGTTGATGTAGGAGCGCTTCGTTGGGAACCCCAAGAGCAAGGTGTGAAGAAGAAAGTTTTCCCTCAGTAAGAAACCGAGGTTATCAAACCAGTAGGAGGAAGGAAAAGTCACACAGGTGTTGCAAGCAACGCAGAGATCTCCACAACACAAACTCAAGACTTTGCCCCAACAAATCAGTGAGGTTGTTAAGCTCACTGGTTTGCTGTAACAAAGGATTAAACGTACCGTGTGGAAGGTAATGGTGGTTTGCATCAAGTAGACAAGTAACAGTGGAAGATGTATCAATGGTAAAGATTGTACCGGGGTCCATAGTTCACTAGAGGTGCTCTCCTTAGATAAACAACATGGCATGAAGGGTAAACAAATTACAGCAGGGCAATTAACATGAACTGAGCAAGGCATAACAATGCAATTACTAGTCAGAAATATCCTATGAGATTCATTTGGGCAATACAATAAGATACATAGACCGCCATCCAAATGCATCTATGACTAGAAGTCCACCTTCAGGTTATCATCCGAACCCCCTCAAGTATTAAGTTGCAAGCAACAGACAACTTCTTTAAGCAAAGTGTGTAAGGTAAACAGTCCACATGTTCCATGAACAAGAGACCGTTGTTTTCTCCCTAGAGCAACAACACATCTACAACCGAAGAGATTATTGTCACTTCCCTTGGAAACTAGAGGCATGAACCCACTATCGAGCATAAATACCCCCTCTTGGAGTCACTAGCAACTACTTGGCCAAGATAGCTACTAACAACGGAGAGCATGCAAGATCACAAACAACACAGACATGATAGAATCATAAAGAAAAAACCATTAATCAAACCAACATAATAATCTCAATATCCATCAGATCCCCGCAAATATAACATGCATGATTACAAATAGATTAGATCTTGATCATGAACGAAGCTCACAAGATCTATACATGAAAGGACAAAGGAGGAGATACAACCATCTAGCTACTACATGGACCCATAGTCCAAGGTGGAACTACTCACACATCATACCGGAGAGAAGGCCTCCGGGATGATCTCCCCTCCAGCAGGGTGCCGAGAAGAACTTCAGATTCCCCCGATCTAGGGACGATGGTGGCGGCGGCTATTTACGGTTTTGTGGAGATTTGATCGGGTGCTTAGGGTTTCTGCATCGGGGGCTTTTTATAGGCGAAGGGGGAGAGCGAGGCGGAGGCCAGGGGTACCAAACCCTAGCCAGGCGCAGGGTGGGGCCCACCTGCGCCTGGGGTGGGTCTAGCCGCCCTAGGCGGCCCCTCTGGCTCCCCTCTGGTCTTCTTGTTCCCCACGGAAAGTAATTGACTTTGACGTTTGTCCCATCCAATTCCAATAATATTCTTTACTAACTTTTAAAACCAAAACAATGACAGAAGGCATCGCAGCTGCAACTTGTTAATAGGTTAGTACCAGAAAACATGTAAAAAACACCTCAAAGTATAGACAAGTAAAGCAAAGAAGATACTAAACAAGCATGGAGCATCAAAAATTATAGATACGTTTCTGACGTATCAGCGTTGGCCGCACACCCTATGAATTATTCGACTGCGATCATTCAGATCAAATACGACAAAATCTTTTTTGGCAACTTTGCTCAAATCAACGCTAAGTGAGAAGCAGTCTCCTTGTCCATCCGAAACACCTCCGCGGTGACAAAAATTCGGATGTTGTGTTTACGACGCAAAGATAAGACCTACAGATATTATCTGATGGCCTGCTAACGCACTTGACTGCGCTCTGCCAGTAAAACTCCCGTGTCAACAGGCACGATGAAAATCCCGACAGACACGTTGGGTACATCACTTGAAAATCACTAGGATTCGACTCCTGTAAGACCACAACGGCCTGAGTCGAATCACACCAGCAATCTTTCCGAATTCGAGTCCGAGGACTCGAGTTTGATGAAGATCGTGTTGTTTTGTCCTATGATAGTTAACTGGCCCTGATCCGTCGGGTGAGCCAGGCACACACATCAATAATCCCTATGAACTAAACGTTTCTACTTATAAAACAGGTTCAACTACAAAAGCACTCGAAAGATTGAAGAGTCTCCAGCCGAATCTATGATTCGATTGAACACTCGGGGGCTACTGACATGGATATACCCTACGGGTGCACGACTTTGGTATACCCGGTCCAGCCCAAGAAAGGCCCACGTGAAGATACATAGCCCATGAAGATTTTGGGTGGCCCAAGCCCGTGACGGTTTTGACTCCTTGGAGGACAAGTATAGATTAGATAGAATTTCAAATGGTATCAACCCTAATTTATAACCGACTCGACCTATCCCGGGACCTTCCTATCTATATAAAGGCCAGAAGGGTACGGCGAGAAGGATCTCTCAACTCACCGTATACACACCTCCACGCCAGATTGCATCTGCGCATCCCTGTAATCTTCGGTTCTGCCATAATCAAGAGCAGACAAGCATGAGTAGGGTTTTCCCTCCGGGGGCCTGAACCTGGGTAAATCTCGTGTCCCTGTGTCGCTTGTCTGTTAACCGTTCCGCGACTTCCAGCATCCCCATCTTTTCCAAAACCCAAGTCCATAACAATGGGCATTGATGAGATCAAACCTCGTCAGATAACACAAGATCTCACCAGCCAGATCTGCTGTTGGCTTCTCCTTCAAGCTCTTGTCATGGTGCTCCATCACGGTGGGCGAGTTGGAGTTCCACTCCTTTAATAAGGCCTTTGTGCTCACTTGTTCCCAGTGACTTCATCTGCATCGGTGGCAGCTATGCCGCTCTTCTCCTTCTGCCCTCTGGTCGGCCATGGTGGCGGGAGGAAGGAGAAGGGAGGTACGGTGGCCCGCCCGAGGTGGAGGAGGTCGTGGGAGACGAGGAGTCTGTAACCCCTGCAACAGCTTTCAAGCGAGGACGTAGATTCACCGCCGCTATTTTCGTCCACGAGGATGGCCCTGCTTCTCCCGAGCTCGTCTGCTAGAGATTGTTCATCCTCCTCTCGAGGATCTTCTCTTGTTTTGACGCATCCGCAAAAATCCAATCTTCCCTAAGTAGTGTTGTCCCCGGCGGAAGCAAGGACAACCATGTCTGGAGGCCCACTTCATTGGCGATCACGATTCTGCGATATATTTTAGGGTGCTTAGTGCATAAAAGATGGACTGTGTTGTAATTTTTTTTCTTGGACGTTCTTTCTTAAAAAATACCCACCGCTATTTTAATGCAGATTCAGGTCCTTTGAAACTTTTCCTGATAAAAAAATTCTAAAAGAAGTCCTTGGCTCTGACATGAACATCAAGGGAAATGAGGCGTCCTGCGTCCCCGTAGCTGCGGGCAATGCAAACTGTTTTCTAGGATTCCTCATCTGAATATGCAGGTAGGGCAAGACGCTTTGTCCCCGTTAGTGACCCACACTGTTCAAGATAATCATGTCTAATTGTTGTGGGCCCCTAAAGAGCATATTGTAGTACCATTGCCCATTGGCATTAAACTTTTGGGCCACTATGTCTGGTACATGAATCATGGTTTCTGGTTAAAGCAACTCGATAGCTTTGCAAGGATTAAGGCTTTGATAAGCGCTTATCAGTTATCACTCTTCAATTTCAGTGAAGACGTGATCATAAAGGATAAACCAATTTTATTTTCCTTAAACAAGAAAAGAGGGAAATGTAAGAAGAGAAAAGAGTCATGATTTGTAGCTCCTCTGACGGTGGATACACATACATCCTTTTCTTGGTTGTGATACAACCAGTTTTATTTAATGCGAGAAGGACCTCAGATCTATTGATAAAACCAATGGCCTATCTCTTTTTCTTTGGAACAGATTCATACAGCTACTTACAAGTATTTTGACCAAACTGACAAATGGATTCATCAGACAGACCGTCTTATCACAGCAATTAATATGGCGTAGCCAAGAATTCATGCTGGAGATTAAGCGACATGCCGATTGATCTCCAATTATGTTTCTTATTTTTTTCCTATTTATGTTTGTCCCAGATCATGAACAGTCCACAACTGATACGGTTTAACAAAATTGCAAGACTGTTTGAGTTTGAGTTTTGTTTTCACTTCACTGGTGTTTTTCTCTGAAATGAGATGAATGATTATTACAGATCCTAGGGTTCCTTTCATTTCTCACCTCTTCTCATTTACACATGTATGCAACAATGCACTTATGCAAAGTTAAATTTTCAGTCCCAGAACAGTGCACACTTTAGCCTCTAAATTCAGAGATCTGCATGTCCTAATGTGTACTATGGTAAAATTTCATCAACATGATCTTAGGGTTCAGTTTTAGGTCTTACCTACACTCCTAGATTAAAGAAGCAACTCATAATCTCATTTAGGTACCAAACAGCACCACAACAGTTCTGAACTTCCAGAGGTAAGTGTTTCATGTATTTTCAGAGATGCACAGTGGAGATTTTTCAGTTGACAAACTAAGCTAAGCTAGCAGCCAATATTCTTGGTAACAGAAAATTCTCACGGAATGTGCTATTTGAATAGTTATTCATTCCTTTCTATAAACCTGTCCTAACATATATTTATACACTTGTTCTCCGGATTTCTACTTGTTGTACACAAAAGTTCAGAACCTTGCTTCCACTGTTCATGATCCAACTTGTGCCACTGTATATCTAAAACTGAACCAAACAATTAGTACTCTCTTCTGATCATTATCTTCTGAAGTTCCTAATGTTGACTCAATCTTACTCACGAATGAAATTCAGAGTTCAGAGAATGAGAGACAGTATTTGTGCTGCGTGCAAGTGCAACTGTGCAGCTTTTCTGCTTTCTTCTCTTCCTTTTATTCAACAAGAAGTCGACCGTGCTAGTCTACACGATGGCCACACACGAACGTGCCATCCCACGTCCAGGATATCGAGAGTACATCGCAAAGATCGGGTCAACAACTGAAACTAGAATCCTATCTATCTGGCCCTAGAAAATAGCTGAACTGCTAACTGAAACTGACGCGCTAACCTGAACTTATTGACACTTAACTGAAACCTGACAAAAACGACTAAATTATCTAACAAACTGAAATGAGATTATGTTCATTACCTGATCATCACTAATCTAAAGGAACAAGGACATTCCAGCGGCCGCTACACTCAGGAGGAGGTGGTTGCTTTCGGGGGCATTCCGGCGGCGCACAAGGACATTCGATCAAGCGACCGAATCCGTGCCCAGCCGAATGCAGATGCGACTCAACTGGAGATGGCGCAGCAGCGCGCGCTGAACCGTGACCCATCTTCTTGCGCAGGTACAAAGTCATGTCATAAGTTTATATTATCTAATTTGTCAAATGATGAAGTTATTGCTAGAGCGTCTAGTCTGGGGGTTTCTTTGGGAAGTTTGCCTTTACAAGTAATTCAGTCGGTTAATTTGTTGAAGATAATAACTTGGAACGTACTTTAATAACTCTGAAAATAAATGAAGAGAAATCTAGAACGGAGGAGAGCTCAGAGCATAGCCTAGTTTTATCTAAAGCAGTCAGTCTTAGTGGGGATCTGCAGGAGAAAGAGCAACAATGCTCTGAAGATCATAAGGATCTTCTACTCCGAGATTTAATTATATAGAAACCGAACAGGAAAAAGTAAAAGACTGTTTGACTGTTCGTCGAAGTGCATGAATCAATAAAAATACTAAAACTGGCTCAAAATGAAAGGTAGTATTTGGAACAGTGGAGGGTTTGGGGATATGGCAAAACACCTCTTTGTAAATGAAACTTTTAGAGAGCATAAACTAGATTTTTTTGCAATCTAAGAGACAGGTAGAGCAAATTGTACAAGTCATTTCTTGAGTCAGATTTCTGGTGGCCTGAACATTGCTTGGTGTACCTGCCACCTATAGGGAGGTCCAAGGGCATGTTAATTGTATCAACGGAACGATGTTACAAGTAAAGAATGTGGAGAATGGAGACAGATGTGTGAAGTTATATATGGTTTCCAAGTTTGATGGTTTTGAATGGTTGTTAATTCCTATGTGTGGGGCGGCTCAAGATGCCAACATGTGGCATCCCGCAAAACCACTACTAGAAAATCGCGTTGTTTTTGTGCATTGCATCGTCATCATCATGCATTGTTTGTCTGAAACTATTTTCGAAACGCCTAGTTTTGTTTTCTAAGTAACCCCCGTCTTATTTCAAATTAAAACATCGGTCTGTTCCGGTCTTTTATTTGTCTAAAACCATTTACAAAAGTTATTTTAAAATAAAAGAAAAACCCTAGACTAAAATATCTAATCAGCCCACCCGAATTCCTAAAGCTACCTAGTCCTAATCTACCCACCACTCACAGCTCGCCACCTCACCCTCTCCCCCAATCCCTACCCACCTGCCACCTCATCAATCCACCCTCTCCCTCTCTCACCACACCCCATCTACCCACCTCTCTCTCTCTCCCGACACCTGGCCCCACTCCCCCAAAGACACACGCCCACTGCCTCCCAATCTGCCCACTCTCTCTCTCCCCCATGGCCCCACGCCAGCCCTGACCTCGTGGACTCCCTCCCTGGTCCCACCTCCGCCCCACCACTCCCTCTTCTCCCCCACGCCCGACAACCTCCCTCGCCCTCTTCTCCTCTCCACCCGGCCTGCCTCCGCCTCCCACCTTCCTCATGCCTCCACCCAGCCGCCTCGCCTCCTCGCCTCTGCGCCACCGCGTCCGCCCGCCCCGTGAGCCTCACCCTCGGCCGCTCATGCCTCCTCTCCGCCGCCTCCCGGCCCTCGCCAGACTCTTCCCGGCCTCCTCCTCCACCTGCCTCGGCATGCCGAGCCGAGCTTCCCCGAGTGCCGCCCGTCGTCCCGGCCACGCCGACCCGCCACGGAAGCCCCTCCGGTGCCTCCGTCGCGTCCTCCCCAACCCGTCGCCTCGACCTCCGTCGGCCGCGCCGCCCTACGCGACCTCGTCGTCGTTCCCCTCGGAGTGTCCCTGAACAGCGGCCCGTCCGGCCTCCTCTGCGAAGGCCTCGCCCGCGTCTACGATGGCTCCGCCTCGCCCGGCACCCCCATGGCCGCTTCCTCCCGGCGGCCGCCGTGCGCCCTGCTGCCGCCGCGCCCTCGGCATTGTCTTCTGTCGGGCCAGCGCCGCCGGCTTCTCGCACCACTGCTGTTCGCCTTCCTCCCAAGCCCCTTCTCCGACCGCTATGCTGCGTCCACCATGTGTTGTTCGCATCGAACGAAGGTCAACAAGGTTGCGCAAGATCTCCGAACCTCTCGATGGACAAGAACTTCAAGTTGGAAACCATGTTTGTCATCGACGATAAGATCTCTGACACGGTACATCAAGAACTCCATCACGGAAAATCCCAAGATCTCCTTAGTCCCCGAGGCCAAACCGAACACACTCCAAACCCGACGCCTCGATCCGAAGATCGATCCGGTTCAAGACCGAACCAAACTCTGGGAACCTCAAGACCTTCGCCACTCGAAGTGTTCCGCCAAGATCGCCGTCGACAATGGAACCAAGACCGAACCCGATGGCTTTTGCTGGGCCATCCACAAGATCTACAATGGGACGCCATGACTGGGACCCCGGACCCGAAGACCACATGGGTGACAAGTGCCCCTTCCCGGATGCGATACTCGAGAACACGGACGGTAAGGACACCGACGCAGAACGCCAAGTTCTTCACCACGAACGCCAAGATCGACCCGACACAAGGACACGACAAGACCTTCGCGACGACAAGATCGACACCGACCAGGGCAAGCCCGATGCACCCGACGCCACGACAAGCACTCCACCGCGGACCACCAAGCTCGTCCTCTTGTATCCGATCCCGTCGAGACCGGTCCCGTCGAACCCTGAACCCTGAGATCGAACCCCGAACCCCGGAACCAAGATCTGCCGAACCCTAATGTGTGAACCCCTTCCCGAAAACCCTATTTTATAATATAATACAACCTGTTGCATATTAATCATTCATCTCGCATGCATATTTGTGTGGTTTGGGGGCCTTATGCCGATTCATCTCTAATTAAATATGGGGCCCATATGCGGGCAAATCTAGTCTTATATTGGCCCCATTTAACTTTGTGCATCGAACCGTTGTCATATTTTGCCTTGTTAAAACAACATTTAAATTGCGGGGTAGTTTAATAACTGGAACCATCTGAATAATTGTCGGGACCCCGGTTCCGCTTAATATGATCTAATTGCATCGCACCTTCGCCATGTCATACATCATACATGCATCATGCCCGATCTTCTGTCATAGTATTAAATAGTGCATCCGGTGTTTATTCTAGTGTTTTGCTTCTTCGCGGATAAGGCCGTTGAGTTGTTGTGAGCTTCGGCCCGATCTTCGGTTGGACCTTCGACAATGTTTTCAGGCGAGCATCTCCCCCTTTCTACCTATCTTACTTTTATAGTATTTATTCCCTCCTGTTGATCTTTTTACGTGTTGCGTTGCTCTAGTTTTCGTACCGTGATATCCCTTGCAGCCTTATATTGCCTTGGACCCATCCTATTACATTGTTTGGTAGATAGTTGGACTTGCGTCGTAGTCGCTTGCTCAAGTCTTTGTCGTGTAAATCAAGTGCCACGGTTGTTGGAGTATTGCCGCATGTTTGATGTTGGAGATGTTCATGGCTTTACTTATCGTTCACTTTAATTACTGTTTAACAACTAAAAATTGAAGTAAGTCAGCAGAGGCACAGGTGGGCAATAGATGTTATTTGGTTGTTAACCGTCCACTTGTGTCCCATAGGACCCCGAGTACTTGATACCTGTTCCTTGAATTTTCGCGCTATCCACATCCGGGAGGATTATGGGACCCCCCTGAGCCAGAGCTTGATTCAGTCTTATTTCTTGGGGACACAAACTAGTTTGAGGTTTTATTTACTATCATGTACTTATGCCATGTTTTACTGCTTTATTTACGATTGTGCGAGGAGCACACTGTACTGTTTAGGTAAGCGGAGTGTTTTCGCGGTATCGACAAGCTCAGTTTTGGGTTCCCGATCGTTTCTGACCATTGTCGCAAACCTTGAGTCCTCGAGTCGGCTAATTTCGCTATGGTCTACTCAATGGGGTGGCCCCCTGAAATAATTCTGAATCCTGTGATTGCTTTGTCGTGAAGGCCTCGTTGGGTTTTGATTTGGTTTTTCCGAGGTTGATCGAGCGTGTGTTGCTATTGGTGCACCCCGGCCGGGTAAAACTTTCTGAAAGCCGTGTCCGCGGTTATGGACGACTTGGAGCACAGTATCTCGATCATAGACAACTATAACTAAAGTAGTGCTATAAATTTGAATTTATAATGACTAGTAATCAGCTTCACTATAATGGAATGGCTAATTAAAACTGCCAACAATTGCTTGCTTGGGTTGTCGCTTGCGACCATTGTATCTGACTAGTAAGTATTGCAACTATAACGGAATGGCTAAATCAAAGTACCAACAACTGCTGGGTTTTGGGTTATCTCATGCTAATTGAATCTGACTAGTAAGTGTCGCAACTACAACGGAATGGTTAACTAAAACTGCCCACTGCTTATTTTACCAGGATGACTATCTATATTTGACTAGTAATTGCCGCAACTATAACGGAATGAGTAAAACTGCCAACGGTGTGAGTTCCTCGGTTGACTTCCTCGTTTGGTCTCGAGGGGGAAACACCAGGATGGGTTTGTCTGATGGTAGAGTCAGGTTGGTTCCGAATAGGTCTTTCTTATCCCTCTCATTAGTCGCCGGTATCGAGTCTCTATAGGTTGTATAGTGCATCTTGCCGCCGCTCGATCCACCATACCTTTGTGGCGAGGACGAATTCTAGTCTCGCTGTGTCTTGGCCTCGATCGACGCTCCTCTTTTCCTTTGCCCTTTGTCGGCACCTTTTGTTTAAGCGGTTTTGAGATCGGCGTCGTTAGCGGTTACCCTTCCGGCTTGGCTGGCGGGGTTATGGACGCCATTGGTTATTCTTGTGGCTCTTAGCCCCATTTGCATCTTGTCCGTAGTCGGACGTTGTATCTTTCAAGGTGATTTGGATCTGCATCGTATATATACGTATTCTTGACTCATGGAGTCGTGTTGTATATATATCTGTTCTGTGGGTCCCATCGAGGACTGTTGTTTAATGTTATTACTTCGTTTTCCACCCGCACGAAAGTGCCTGGTGGGCACCTTTGAATCGTTTCTATGCGGGTTTGGCGGGTTTCGCTAAAACTTGCATAGGGTCGATTCTGAGGGTGTTACAGAGTGGTATCAGAGCTCAGCAGTTGCGATACCCCACAAGTCCAGCCTGTAGGATAACCTAGCTAACGGACGTTGCAGAGTGTCAAAACTATTTTGAAAAAATCGGTTGGATAGTTCTGATTAGGTATGATTTTACTCCTTACCCCTCTGCTGCTCCCCTCTCACCTATGCGTGTTTTGAATCCGCTCTCTTCTTTCTCTTAGAGTCCAGGATTTCTCGTGGTTGGGTGCCGTCGTACCTTCAGGGTTTCGCTTCCTCCTTTGTTAACGGTGTTTCTACATCTGGTCTCCATGCTATTTGAGGAATCCTTCGTCTGGTGGACTTCTCTTTGTTCCTTCTCGTGCCTTCCGGTGTTTTCCGATGCGACGACATCATCTACGCCAGATCCGATGCAGAGTCTGCATCACTCCTTTGTTTCTGAACCTCGTTTGTCGAGATCTTCAGTCTGATTCCGAGAGTTGGTTGCATAATCCGCCTATTCGTGTGCAGAGTAATGGTTTGGGTGCGCGATGGACTGATCACCATCCGACTACTCTTATCATTCGCTCTTGTACATCGAATCAGTGGATCCAGCAATTTTACTCCGTCCACGGAAGTTAGGGGTGGCTTAATTTGTTGATACCTCTACCTTCGACCTTTTGTTTCCGGAGTGTTCTCTCGACGATCACAGACAACGACCTCTTGTTAGTGGTGTCGCGAGGATCTACATGAAGCGCGAAGGTTCAGGTCGCCGACCTTCTTTCCGGTACCATGAGGCGGATCTCGAGGGTGAGATCCATTGTTAGTGGTGTCGAATTGTGGCATCCCGCAAAACCACTACTAGAAAATCGCGTTGTTTTTGTGCATTGCATCGTCATCATCATGCATTGTTTGTCTGAAACTATTTTCGAAACGCCTAGTTTTGTTTTCTAAGTAACCCCCGTCTTATTTCAAATTAAAACATCGATCTGTTCCGGTCTTTTATTTGTCTAAAACCATTTACAAAAGTTATTTTAAAATAAAAGAAAAACCCTAGACTAAAATATCTAATCAGCCCACCCGAATTCCTAAAGCTACCTAGTCCTAATCTACCCACCCACACTCGCCACCTCACCTCTCCCCAATCCCTACCCACCGCCACCTCATCAATCCACCTCTCTCCCCTCTTTCTCTCACCACAACCCCATCTACCCTGCCTCTCTCTCTCCCCACCGACACCCCGCCCCACCCCACTCCCCAAGACACACGCCCACCGCCTCCCCATCTCGCCCCACTCTCCTCTCCTGTCTCCATGGGCCCCACCACCAGCGTGGACCAGCGCCCACTGGTCCCACCCTCTCCCCACTCCCTCTCTCTCCCCACGCCCGACAACCTCCCTCACCCGCTCTCTTCTCCTCCTCCTGCAGCCGCCCCTCACGCCCCGCTTCCCACCTCCCCGGCGCCCGCGCCTCCGTCCGCCGCGCCTCGCCTCCTCGCCTCTCTGTGCCACCGCGCCCGCGTCCGCCCTCGCCCCTCCGTGAGCTCCGCCCTCGGCCGTGCTCCGCCCGCAGCCTCCTCTCCCTCGCCCGGCCCTCTTCCCGCCGCCTCCTCCCTCCCTCGCCTCCGCCACCGAGCCGTGCCGAGCTTCCCAGTGCCTCCCGTCGTCCCAGCCACGCCGACCCGGCCGGAAGCTCCTCCGGCGCCTCCGTCGTGGTCCTCCAACCAGCGTCGCCTCGACCTCCCCGTCGCCGCCCTGCGCCCGCGACCTCGTCGTCGTTCCCCGCGTGGTGTCCCCGAGCCGCCGCCCGTCCGGCCTCCTCTGCGGCCTCGCCGCCCGATGGCTCGCCTCGCCCGGCACCCCGTGCCGCTTCCTCCGGCCGCCCGACCTCGGCCATCTGCCGCCAGAGGCTCCTGCCCGGCATTGTCTTCCTATCGGGCTAAGCTGCCAGCTTCTCGCGCTGTTACGGCGCCTTCCTCCCAAGCCAGCCCCTTCTCCGACCGCTATGCCGTGCGTCCACCATGTGTTGTTCTGCATCGAACCGAAGGTCAACAAGGTTGCAACAAGATCTCCGAACCCTCTCGATGGACAAGACCTTCAAGTCGGAAACCATGTTTGTCATCGACGATAAGATCTACGGCACGGTACATCAAGAACTCCATCACGGAAAATCCCCAAGATCTCCTTAGCCGTCCCCGAGGCCAAACCGAACACCGCACCCAAACCCCGACGCCTCGATCCGAAGATCGATCCCGGTGTTCGAAGACCGAACCAAACTCTGGGAACCTCAAGACCTTCGCCACTCGAAGTGTTCCGCCAAGATCGCCGTCGACAACGGAACCAAGACCGAACCCGATGGCTTTTGCTGGGCCATCCACAAGATCTACAATGGGACGCCATGACTGGGACCCCGGACCCGAAGACCACATGGGTGACAAGTGCCCCTTCCCGGATGCGATACTCGAGAACACGTACGGTAAGGACACCGACGCAGAACGCCAAGTTCTTCACCTCGAACGCCAAGATCGACCTGACACAAGGACACGACAAGACCTTCGCGACGACAAGATCGACACCGACCAGGGCAAGCCCGATGCGCCCGACGCCACGACAAGCACTCCACCGCGGACCGCCAAGCTCGTCCTCTTGTATCCGATCCCGTCGAGACCGGTCCCATCGAACCCTGAACCCTGAGATCGAACCCCGAACCCCGGAACCAAGATCTGCCGAACCCTAATGTGTGAACCCCTTCCCGAAAACCCTATTTTATAATATAATACAACCTGTTGCATATTAATCATTCATCTCGCATGCATATTTGTGTGGTTTGGGGGCCTTATGCCGATTCATCTCTAATTAAATATGGGGCCCATATGCGGGCAAATCTAGTCTTATATTGGCCCCATTTAACTTTGTGCATCGAACCGTTGTCATATTTTGCCTTGTTAAAACAACATTTAAATTGCGGGGTAGTTTAATAACTGGAACCATCTGAATAATTGTCGGGACCCCGGTTCCGCTTAATATGATCTAATTGCATCGCACCTTCGCCATGTCATACATCATACATGCATCATGCCCGATCTTCTGTCATAGTATTAAATAGTGCATCCGGTGTTTATTCTAGTGTTTTGCTTCTTCGCGGATAAGGCCGTTGAGTTGTTGTGAGCTTCGGCCCGATCTTCGGTTGGACCTTCGACAATATTTTCAGGCGAGCATATCCCCCTTTCTACCTATCTTACTTTTATAGTATTTATTCCCTCCTGTTGATCTTTTGCTATCTGTGTTGCGTTGCTCTAGTTTTCGTACCCGTGATATCCCTTGCAGCCTTATATTGCCTTGGACCCATCCTATTACCTGTTGTTTGGTAGATAGTTGGACTTGCGCGTCGTAGTCGCTTGCTCAAGTGCTGTCGCGTGTCGTCAAGTGCCACAGTTGTTGGAGTATTGCCGCATGTTTGATGTTGGAGATGTTCATGGCTTTACTTATCGTTCACTTTAATTACTGTTTAACAACTAAAAATTGAAGTAAGTCAGCAGAGGCACAGGTGGGCAATAGATGTTATTTGGTTGTTAACCATCCACTTGTGTCCCGTAGGACCCCGAGTACTTGATACCTGTTCCTTGAATTTTCGCGCTATCCACATCCGGGAGGATTATGGGACCCCCCTGAGCCAGAGCTTGATTCAGTCTTATTTCTTGGGGCCACAAACTAGTTTGAGGTTTTATTTACTATCATGTACTTATGCCATGTTTTACTGCTTTATTTACGATTGTGCGAGGAGCACATCTTTATTTAGGTAAGCGGAGTGTTTTCGCAGTATCGACAAGCCCAGTTTGGGTTCCCGATCGTTACAGCCATTGTCGCGAACCTTGAGTCCACCTCGAGTCATTAACCGTTCTATGGTCTACAATGGGGTGCCCCTGAAATAATTCTGAATCCTGTGATTGCTTTGTCGTGAAGGCCTCGTTGGGTTTTGATTTGGTTTTTCCGAGGTTGATCGGCGTGTGTTGCTATTGGTGCACCGCCGGGTAAAACTTTCGAAAGCCGTGTCATGTTATGGACGACTTGGAGCACAGTATCTCGATCATAGACAACTATAACTAAAGTAGTGCTATAAATTTGACTTTATAATGACTAGTAATCAGCTTCACTATAATGGAATGGCTAATTAAAACTGCCAACAATTGCTTGCTTGGGTTGTCGCTTGCGACCATTGTATCTGACTAGTAAGTATTGCAACTATAACGGAATGGCTAAATCAAAGTACCAACAACTGCTGGGTTTTGGGTTATCTCATGCTAATTGAATCTGACTAGTAAGTGTCGCAACTACAACGGAATGGTTAACTAAAACTGTCCACTGCTTATTTTACCAGGATGACTATCTATATTTGACTAGTAATTGCCGCAACTATAACGGAATGAGTAAAACTGCCAACGGTGTGAGTTCCTCGGTTGACTTCCTCGTTTGGTCTCGAGGGGGAAACACCAGGATGGGTTTGTCTGATGGTAGAGTCAGGTTGGTTCCGAATAGGTCTTTCTTATCCCTCTCTGTTTGTCGCCAGCTGTATCGAGTCTCTATAGGTTGTATAGTGCATGCTGCCGCTGCCGCTCAGTCCACCATACCTTTGTAGGCGAGGACCGCCGAATTCTAGTCTCGCCGTGTACTGGCCTCAGTACTGACGCTCCTCTTTTTCCTTTGCCCTTTGTCGGCACCCCTTTTGTTTAAGCAGGTTTTGAGATCGACGTCGTTAGCAGGGTTACCCTTCCGGCTTGGCCTGGGCAGGGTTATGGAAGCCATTGGTTATTCTTCAGGGCTCTTAGCCCCATTTGCATCTTGTCCGTAGTCGGACGCTGTATCTTTTCAAGGTGATTTGGATCTGCATCAGATATCGTATTCTTGACTCATGGAGTCGTGTTGTATATATATCTGTTCTGTGGGTCCCATCGAGGACTGTTGTGTAATGTTATTACTTCGTTTTCCACCCGCACGAAAGTGCCTGGTGGGCACCTTTGAATCGTTTCTATGCGGGTTTGGCGGGTTTCGCTAAAACTTACATAGGGTCGATTCTGAGGGTGTTACACAACAAAGCAGAGTTTTTGGCAGAGCTAGTCCGCATATGTGAAAATGAAACGCTTCCCATGTTAGTTGGTGGCGATTTCAATATAATTTGACATCAGGAGGAAATGAACAATGATAACTTCTGTGTAAGATGGCCATTTGTTTTCAATGCAATAATAGAGAGTCTTAATCTTAGAGAGATAGCTCTCTCAGGCAGACAATTCACATGGAAAAACAGAAGGGATGTACCTACATATGAGAAACTAGACAGAGGGAATTAAAATACCCTCTAGTTAGTGTGAGAGCGTTAATGAGGTCAGGGTCGGACCATACTCCTCTTCTCCTTGGTGAACAAGCTCACCTTGGAAACAAGGCCCACTTTTCTTTTGAGCTTTCATGGCTGAGACAAGATGGGTTCTATGAGATGGTAGCACAAGAGTGGGCTTCCATTTCATATGGGGACTCATCGATAGAAAAATGGCAAAATAAAATACGTCATCTACGAAATTTCCTGGGGGTTGGACTAAAAATCTTAGTAGTACGTACAAGGAGGAAAAAGAACACCTCTTAAATTTAATTGATTCACTAGATCGAAAAGATGAAACAACTTTGCTGAGTTCGACAGAGAGGCATACTTTGAATAAGGCCAATGAGGATTTGGCTAAACTTGGGCGCAGTGAAGAGTCAAAGTGGGATCAAAGGGCCAAAGTCAAGCACATCCAAGAGGGGGAAAATAACACGAAATATTTTCATCTTATCGTCAATGGTAAACATCGAAAGAAGAAGATCTTCCAATTTGAACAAGATGAAGGTATTATCATTGGCCAAGAAAACCTTAAGGTGTACATAACTGAGTTTTACAAGAACCTTTTTGGTGAACCAACCCCAAATTTCTTTTCTATGAAATAAAATGAAAATGATGTACCTCAAATATCTATGGAAGAAAATACAATTCTTACAGCTGAATTTACTGAGAAAGAAGTTTCCGAGGCAATTATTCAAAAGGAGAAAAACAAAGCACTTGGCCTAATCGCTGAATTCTATCAAACATTTTGGGGAGTAATCAAGGATGATTTGATGGCAATATTTGCACAATTTCACAAAGGAGATCTACCAATATTCCAGCTGAATTTTGGTACCATCATTCTTCTACCTAAAAAATAAAATGTTGTTCAGATACAACAATATCGACTCATTTTTTTACTAAATGTGAGTTTTAAAATTTTCACAAATGTGGGAACTAATCGAATAATGGCAATTTCCCACAAGGTTATAAGACCAACACAAACTGCATTTATGCCAGGGAGACACATTCTCGAAGGAGTTGTGGTTCTTCATGAAACTATACATGATCTTCATAGCAAGAAGCTAGACATGGTTCTTCTTAAAATAGATTCTGAGAAGGCCTATGATAAAGTGGGTTGGTCTTTTCTACAACAAACTTTAAGAATGAAAGGTTTTGACCCGCTTTGGTGTCAATGGATCAAAGACTTTGTGAGAAAAGGGAGCATTGCAATTCGTGTTAATGATGAAATCGGACATAATTTTCAAACTAAAAAAGGATTACGACAGGGGGATTCACTTTCGCCAATCTTTTTAATCTAGTTGCGGATATTCTGGCCATCCTAATTGCCAGAGCAAAAGAGGATGGTCAGGTTGAAGGGATAATTCCCCATCTTGTAGAAGGTGGAGTATCCATACTACAATATGCAGATGCTACTATTATTTTCATGGAACATGACCTACAAAAGGCCCTTAACATGAAACTAATCATGTGTATCTTTGAGCAACTATCTGGGTTAAAATTAACTTTCACAAGAGTGAATTATTTTTCTTTGAAAAAGCTAAAGAAGAAGAAAATGATTACGCGGAACTTTTTGGGTGCGAAATGGGGTCCCTACCTTTTAGATATCTTGGTATTCCTACCCATTTTTGAAATCTAAAGAATGGAGAATGGAAACCAGTGGAAGATCGCTTTGAAAATAAATTAGCTTGTTGGCTAGGAAAATAACTATCATCCGGAGATCGTTTGGTTCTAATTAACTCAGTCTTGAGAAGCTTACCAATGTTCATGTTGTCCTTTACGGAGATTCCCAAGGGAGTTTGAAAGAGACTAGACTTTTTTTGTTCTCACTCTTTTTTGGAAAAGCGGTGAACATAATAGAAAATATCTCTTAACCAAATGGAACATTATTTGTAGACCGAGAGATCAGGGTGGACTAGGAGTCGAGGTTCTCGAGGAAAATAATAAATGTTTACTGAGCAAGTGGTTGTTTAAAATTTTAATGAGAAAGGGGTGTGGCAAGAACTACTAAAAAACAAGTATTTACATTCTAAAACTTTATCACAAGTAACAGCCAAGCCTTCTGACTTTGCGTTTTGGAAAGGTCTCATGAAGGTAAAATAAGAGTTATTTACCAGAGGGTCCTTCACAATTAAGAGTGATCATAATACGCGGTTTTGGGAAGACGTTTGGTTAGATGAAACTCCCGTAACCATTTAATATCCATCACTATATGCCATTCTACAAAGGAAGGACATTTTAGTCACGCAAATACTATCCAATAACCCACTGAATATTGGTTTCCAAAGAACTCTAACAGGACCTAGATGGTCATGTTGGTTTCATCTAGTGAATCGTTTGATGGATATTAACATACATGAGGGGGAAGATCGTTTTATATGGAGGCTAACCACGAACGGGATGTTCTTGGTAAAATCAATGTACCTAGACTTACTATATGGAAACACTAGGTTCCTACTTAAGTACTTGTGGAAACTAAAAGTGCCTCTAAAAATCAAAAAATTTATGTGGTTTCTTAATCGAAAGGTGTTATTAACAAAATATGATCTAGCCAAAAGATATTGGCAAGGAAACCAAAAAGAGTTGCTTTGTGATAAAAGTGAGACAATCCAACACTTATTCATTGATTGCACGTTTGCAAAAGTAGTGTGGCGCATTGTTAATATGGCTTTTAATCTAGCTCCCCCAAAAAACATTAAGAATTTGTTCGGGAATTGGCTTAATGGTGTTGATAAGGTTGAGAAAGCTCAAATGTCTGTGTTTGTGCTTTACTCTGGGCCATCTGGAACATCAGGAATGGCTTGATTTTTAACCGATCCACAAATGTTTTTTTATGCACGTTATTCCTTTAACTACCCACTGGATCGGTACGTGATCTTTCCTTCAGCCGGAGAGCGAAGGCCGGCCATGACTTTTGGGTGCAGCCGTTTGAAAACGGTTTCGCGGAACTTATTCAGTCGGTGCGGCTGGCGTTTTGATAATAGGATCATATGTTGATGAGACGTCTTTTTATGATACTTGGTTTCTTTAGGTGGTTGGTGCATGTTTCGACTCTATGTGACCCGTGAGCTGAGCATTTTGTAATAAATTTTTGTAAGGCTCTTAATAAAATAATAAAGGCTATATGCATCAATCGATGCAAAGGCTGGGGTTTCCCCCATTTCGAAAAAAAATCTAAAGGAACAAGTACTCCTTTGATCTTTAGCTTATAACAGTAACTCTCTTCCTCGGTAAACCAACAAAGATTATACTTTGTCCTTGTTCCGTTTGCTCATTGATAGAAATGGCATTAAGCATCTGAAGCATACAAGCATTTTTTTCATATGCTCAAAGCTATGAAAGAAACACGTCTATCAAAAGAAAACAACCTATGGTGGTATTGAAATTGTGAGGTCTCTTTTCTCCTCATTTTTTTTTCTTCTCACATCTATGGACTCAATCCCGCACAAGAAGAGGAATCAATCTTATTCAAGAAAACCAATTGTTGAGGGCCTCACATATGAAGCCGTGCCTATACTCGAGGGTGCCTGAAAACATAACGGGGACGGGCTTAGTCTCTTCTTCACTCCCCCTTGTCTTCCCTAGTGCCATCCTTGCTCTGCTCGTCCTCTGTTATTTGAGAGGTTTGCTGGTTGGGTGGGTAGCTGATGTCTATCAGTTCAAAAGGAGCTGGATAATTTACTCTTGCTGAAAATAACTAGGGTGAGCAGAGAGTTTGTTTTGGCTGCTGGTTACCCCTTCCGTAGGAAATATATAGTGCAGGCAAGAAAACCATTCTTACTATTTCCTCTCTTCACCTAAACCGAATTAATTTTTATAATTATATTATCCAATTAAGGATCTTATTCATATAGTCCTTTCGTCATTTTCAAAATCAAAGTATTTCACTAGAAAATCATCTTCCAAAATGAAAGTATATAAATTCCATTTGTTTATGCTATTTTTTCCCGTAAATAACATTTTAGGAGAAAATGTGTGTTCAGAATAACTAAATTTATAAATAATATCTGCGCTCCTTGTTGTCTTGAACGCCCGACGCTCAATGTTATGTGGCGTAAGAACAGGGCCACGGTTTGACGTGGAGCTGTGGAGACCAGGCAGCCTGCTTGACGCCATGAGATTGGCGCGCTGCACAATGGACACCCCGACAGATTAGCAGCTAGCCCAAGGTGTCCATCAGCCATGTCTTGACCTCGGGGCACCACCTCCACATGCTATCCCAGGATCCCAGCAACACCACCTCCAGGACAGGTGATAGTACCAGCTCCAGCAAACCCTCCACGACGCACACTTACACCTGCAGAAATGGCAAACCGGCGTGAACATTTTTTTGGAAAGGAGTATTTTTTTTGGGGATAGGAGCATATACTCCCTCCGTTTTAAAATATAAGATGTTTTAGTTTTATAAAGCGAATGTATCTAGACTATTTTTAGTATATAGGTCCACTCATGTTTGGATGTTTAGAGTGAATCTACACACTAAAAAACGTCTAGATATCCTTTCTTCACAAACCTAAAACATCTTATATTTTGAAACGGAGGGAGTATTACCCAGCCTATGCAACAAAGCATACCCTAGTGACATTATGGATGCACACAATCAAAAAAGAAGAAGAATTACAAAAAAAAAATCCCGCTATAGTGATGAGATCCTTAGCAACTGTACACTAGCACCACCAAAACAACACCACAAGTCCAACCGCTCCAAAAGCGACGTCTTCAATAAGGAAACAGTGCATAAGCGTTGTCATCGCCCGACCAAAGATCCTAAGTTTTTACTCTAGAAAAAGTCCTCGCTAGCTAAACAATGCCTTCTGCAAGACCATTGCCAAGCACAAGCAATGAATTCCAGACATTGGGTTTTCACCATGTAAGGTAAGATTGTAAACTTTTCCTATATTGTCGTCACCTCTAACAGACGCTACTGTGAGTCACAGATCACCAAGCCAGGTCCTCATCGCCATAAAGACTGAATCCACCATAGCTAGCCCTCATGTCCCTGTCTTCATGACATTCTCAGCTTATGACTTCACTATGAATCGTCAAAGACATGACACATGATGATAACATGTAGCAGAGTTTTGACATGATCCCTCTAAAACCAAACGGCCAGCAAAAATGCATGTGCACATGACTGAATTTCTTCTGATGCAGCAAACTCCAAGCATGATGCGCCCATGGGAGTTCGTCAACGGAGCCTTCTGAAACTCACCACTCCTTCAGATCAACGATGACATGCATCTAACAAATCTTCATCTTGGCGCGTGAGAAACCCCAGGACCACCTCCATTAATCTCAAGACCCACAGGCCCCACGCTCCCGGTCAGCATCTAGTACGGAAGTATAAGAAAAAGAGTAGAAGAAAGGCTCGGTTGAGGATCGATGACCCGTGCACCTGAAGCATAACTTGGGCGCCGCTAGATCAGATTGGAGCCCATGAGGTCCAGATCGAGACCCAACAATGCCCTAGATCACACGCCATAGGCTGCACTGTATTGGGCCACGCAGAGATAAATAAAACCTTTCCCTACGTGGTGATCCCAAGATATAACTGAGGTAGAAGGCCACGAGGATTACCATTAGACGCGTGGTTGCAGATTACTGATGAAGCACGTTAGTTGATGCAGTGCAGTCCTCACGATTCTATCTAATCACGATCGTCGTGGTGCTAATCGTACAACACCGATGCTGGTATCCACACGTACGAGGAGGAGCGTCGGCGGTGAACTTCTAGGTTCGTCATAGCGGCAGGACTAAACTGGAGCTAAGATTTCCAACGCATGAAATTGACCTAATCGCAGCACCTCTCTAGATATGTGTGCCCCAGTATATATATAGGGAGTGAAAGTGGGCTTCACTCACTCGTGTCCTATTCACTAAATCCCCATATTAGACACTGTGAGTCCGACTCACTGACTCAGTCCATATCCGGTTCGGGTCCAATCCAAACAGATTTCTAGTTTAGATCTAATCCGAACTTGCTTCCACTCTTAAGTGTGTGACCCCGTAGGCTTATGGCAACTTGGACACGATTGGAGTCCGACTCGCAATCGATCAATAGGTAGTGGTTCCTAGCAGAACTGCCGACTCCCAAGTACCAAAGAGTTATGACACATGCCTTTCTAATGCGACTTACGTCCGAGTCCCTTTTGCCTGACGATATGCCTCGTCGAACTATAGGAGAATAAACTTCATCCCTTAGATAGTCCGACTCTCTTCTCGGTTCGAGATAAGTGATTCATCCAACTAATTCCTAGTTGATCATCTCGGTTAACACTTAACCGAGTCGCACATGGCCATGCTTTCCTAATCATATCCCACGAGAGGTCTCAGATAATATCTCTCCAGTTGGAAGGGAAAAATACCATCTTGGTTATTCACATCACGCGGCTTGATTCTCAGTCGCCCCGAACTCTTCCTTTATAACTGCCATGTTACGAATCAACGTTTGATAGAACCTAAGTCGATGGTCCACAACTCGGATTATGCAATAACCTCAGGTCTCAGGATTACATTGATTGAGATATATAAATGACGACTTGTTCATTGTATGTCAATATGGGTCAATCCGACTCGCTAAACTCTTTAGCCGAATATGTGTAAGTCGGGATAGCATCACCATGCCATGACAAGTGGAATCGAGTCATCTGCCGACTTTCACATTAGTCTAAGTTGTGTGTCCAATACAACTTCAATGACCAAGGATATTTAGTATGAATAACATGAATATATAGTTCCACAACTGAATCACATATTCAATGATATACATCATATGTTCATGCAAGGATAACTCAATAACTTTATGAATACAATGGGAATATATCATACATGATTGCTCTAGGGCATATTCCCAACACACCCGGTGGATACCGGCGGCCACCCTGGCCATGCGCCGCCACCTCCTCATCGCCGCCCCGCTGGACCTCAGTCACCAGCTGCATGGCCGAGCTTCCCGTTTCCTCCATCAACTCCTCCCACCTCCCATGCATCACAGCCGAGCGCACCTCTCCATCCCTCCGTCGGTTTCAAAGCAGTGGGCGATGTTACTCCTGCCGGCGCTGGTGGCAGTAGCGGCTAGGAGCGCCGAGATAGGGAGGAGCTTTAGGGTTTGGGGTTGTCACCTCCGGAGTCACCTCAGGAGAGGAGCGACCCGGGGGGATATTCTAAATTTTGGGGTACATGCTACAGAAAACAAAAAAATCTAGCACATAACCAGGATGATATGCGAGGGGGGAGGCAACAGATCATACCCTCGAAGATCAATCTAGCAGAAGTTGTCGATGCCGAGGTTGGTCGTGCATCGATTCCCGCAACAAGCCTCAGCGAGTTGCGTGGAGATTTATTATCCCACGGACGGCTCCCATGAACATGCACCGATGAAGAAGCCGTTGTCAAAGTAGTCGGTATGTCGATTCCCGCAGCTAGTCGATTAGCCATGAGAAGATTTCTCCTTGTGAAGATCCCCACGATCAAGTGCTCCAAGTGTTGCACCTCCACCAGTATCCACACGTACAAGATCAGCAACACTGCTTCAAGGTGTGATCAAGAGGACACGGTCGAAGCGGGAACATGTCGATGAAGATCTGGCAGCGCTTTCGCAGTCCCGTCTAGATTAGATCCAAACGAAGGTAGAACTTGGGAAGCGCTCTGGCGTCATATTAGAAGATGAAGTACCTAGATCACACTCTCCATAGGGTTTAGTACCACGACATTGAGGTGGATAAGAGAGGAGGGAGTCATCGACAGTGAGCCAGGCGGTGGCGCGGCGGCGACGGGAGCAGGGCTCCGACGGCTGGGGGTTTGGGGGCGGCGGCGGCTTTGCGGCTTGGGGAGGCTAAGTCCACGACTTTAACTTCTCTTGGGGGTGCCCCTTGGTGCCCTTTTATAGGTTTAAAGGTCCCTTGGGTCGTCCTAAAGCCAGTCCACAAGTTTGAGCAAGTTCCGGTAGGTATAGGTCAAACCAATCCTAATCGAAAACTGGCTTCTTTGAACTATCCAAATTGAGGTAGGGGACATATTCTTGACCCTCAAGGCAACGTGGTTGCACCTCTTATGGATCCTTCCAGACATCCTAAGATGGAATGGGACGTTCCGGTACCTTCCGGAAGCTTCTGATCCTTTCAAAACCTTCCATATATGCCCGGAACCATTCCGGACACTCTGGGACCATTCCAGACACTTTGAGGATCATTAGGGACCTCTCAAAACCATTCTGAGACCATATGAGACACTCTCGAAACCCTTGTCTCATATTATTAATGCTCAAACTTATTTCGGACACTCCTGGCAATATTCTAGACACCTCCGATATATTTCGAGACACTCCAAACACCTTCGGAATTACTTCTCTACTAAATCTTCATTAGCACTCATATTCTAAATGCCATTGAACTCTTAAGTGTGTGACCCTATAGGTTCAGATATTTGCGTACATTTCTGAAACTCATTTCGCGACAATGATTACTATTTGCGTCTTTATACACGTAGTAACCCCCACAAATAACACTACGATCTTTATCGTGTGAACCGTTGTATTATGTCTGATACATATCGTATTGCTCTGTATATACTTTACATTGCCCGAGATGAAACACTAGGTTATTCTCGTTACCTGGTATATACTCTTTAATCATACCACACTATCGATGTTCATGTGTTCAACAGCTTGATCACATGTCCGGTCAAACGATGAAGACCATCATAGTACATGAGTGGACCTAGAGTGTATCTCTCCATCGTCAGGAGTAACAATTTCCGTAAGAACCTCATGCGAATAATGGGCATACCATCCGGTAAGAGAAAGTATCAACTTTATGATTACTTTGTTAAGAGCAACGTTTAAAGAATCTTTCTATATCCTTATAGTACCAACTTCATATGTGTCTTGTGGTTAAATGATTTTTAGTAAAGGCAGTTCATTGTTTGTGAGAAACTATCGATAACAAATATTGACGACGCGTTTCACGATATCTCGTGTTTGGGTCTATCCATCATCGTTGTTCTCCAACAAATCTGATCACATATATTATTGGCAACTCCATAATCACATTGTCATTTTGCCGATAGTTAGAAAACCGAAACTATCGTTGATATATGTACTAGTCTTAGAGGCATGACTATGGATATCATTATTGGTGTTTATTATTCCACACATGCATTAGGGTTTTCCTCCAAATACACATTATCTAGAACTAATATAATTATAGCATGTAATAATAAACTTAATCATGAAAATGAAATATAGAATGATACAATTTATTATTGACTCTAGGGCATATATTTCAATCACTAAATCCTAAACAACAACAAACACCAAAACTATGATGAACTGTTTGTGCCTGTCCACTGCTTCCAGAAACACTCCATCCTAGCGATTGATCCGGATGCAGCTAGGGATGTGGAGTTTGTTCATTGGTCCAGCTCTAGGACAAGCTATCTCAAAAGGGAGGGGGAGATGTTATGTGGTGTAATTCCCAGTGAAAAAATAGGATCGCTCCCTGCGGTCATGTTGGACCGCACTGGAGCGCCCGTCCCCATCATCTCTCACCCTCTTCCTGTTGCCTCCGCCTCCCGACGTCGCCGCCGGAGACGTCACTAGGCAAAGCCCGTCCGACATGGCAGCGACAAACTTTCCTTAGGGCCGATACGAGGAGCGGTGGAGGCGCATGCTCCGGCAGCTCCGGTGGTGGTGCTACGCGGTGGCAACACCTAGGCGTGGAGGCGGAGTACTGCAGGCGGCACATCGGTGGGCGTCGGCGGTGGAGTTTCTCCTCATCGCTCTTGATGCTAATCTCTGGCGGTGTTTTCCGGATGCGCTCCTTGACGTGCAGCTATTCTCGAAGTACAAGGACTCCGGGGTAGCGGCCCTGGACATGGCGGTGTCAACTTCCTTCTAGCTAGAGTTTGTTGTCCTATTGGATAGTTGTGGCGGATCTAGGGAACCCACATCTAGTCACAGATGCAATCGAGCTTGGGAGGCATGGTTGCCGGTGAAAACCGAGCTCCAACTCCGGTCATGGTGGGAAATGGCGATGTCTATGTGCCATTACCTTGATGAAGGCATATTCTATGCAACCATAGCCTTTCTCGCTTGGACTACTCTAAGGGAAACCTTAGGTATGGGTTGATGCGCTTTCGGTGTCGTGATCCCTCTTGAAGGTATTTTTTTGGAGAAGGCGCTAGATGGAGATGGCAAGAGGTAGAGCGGCTTCGTTTTACCCAGAGACTCCAGTGGAGATGTCAAGTCATGCCTAACGATCAGGTGCTACGCTCAGTCATGTCTGGTTTGGTAGGTGCTACGCACGACATATCTCCCGGTGGTTTCAAGTGGCATTGTATGGCGGGACTCATTGACATTGTGCAGAGGAGTATCGATGTTGATCGCACGTGCGTGTGGGACGCGTGTAGGGTGGTTGAGCTGTTTGGAATCATGAAGGCGTTGACGGCATACCTCACAAGGTTATTGCATTGATTTCTCCTAAATATGGGTATGCGGAAGTGACGAGGGTTCGACTCGTCAATGCCCATTGTTATGGACTTGGGTTTTAGAGAAGGAGGGGGCGCTAGAAATCGCGGAACGGCTAATAGATTCGCAACACGAGGTTTACCCAGGTTCAGGTCCCTAGAGGGAAAACCCTACTCCTGCTCGTGTGTTCTTGATTGATGGCGGAATCAAAGGTTACAAGGGTGCGCGGATTAGATCTAGTGTGGTGTATGCTATGGTATGAGAGTTGAGAGAGCCTCCTCGTCGTGCCCTCCAGGCCTTTATATGGGGAGGCCAGGTCTCAGGTTAGGTCGAGTTGGTTATATATTAGGGTTGGACCCTTTGAAATTCTACCTATAGCTAGCTGTGTTCTCCAAGAAGTTGCATCCATATGGGCCTTTGATACGTCAGAAACATATCTATAATTTTTCATGCTCCATGCTTGTTTAGTATCTACTTTGCTTTACTTGTCTACACTTTGAGGTGCTTTTTACATGTTTTCTGGTACTAACCTATTAACAAGTTGCAATAGTGCCAGATGTCTGTTTTCTACTGTTTTTGGTTTCAGAAAAGTTAGTAAAGAAATATTCTCGGAATTGGACGGCACAAACGTCAAAGTCAATTACTTTCTATGGGGAACAAGAAGACCAAAGGGGAGTCGGAGGGGCTGGCCAGGGCGTCCAGACCCACCACAGACGTGGGTGAGCCCCACCCCATGCCTGGCTAGGGTTTGGCGCCCCTGGCCGCCGCCTCGATCTCCCCCTTCGCCTATAAAAAGCCCCCGATGCAGAAACCCTTAGCACCCGATCAAATCTCCACGAAACCGTCTATAGATGCCGCCACCATCGTCCCTAGATCGGGGGGGGGGGGATCTGAAGTTCTTCCTGGCACCCTACTGGAGGGGAGATCATCCCGGAGGCCTTCTCTCCGGTATGGTGCGTGAGTAGTTCCACCTTGGACTATGGGTCCATGTAGTAGCTAGATGGTTGTATCTCCTTCTTTGTGCTTTCATGTATAGATCTTGTGAGCTCCGTTCATGATCAAGATCTAATATATTTGTAATCATGCATGTTGTGTTTGCGGGGATCCGATGGATATTGAGATTATTATGTTGGTTTGATTAATGGTTTTGTCTTTATGATTCTATCATGTCTGTGTTGTTTGTGATCTTGCATTATCTCCGTTGTTAGTAGCTATCTTGGCCAAGTAGTTGCTAGTGACTCCAAGAGGGGGTATTTATGCTCGATAGTGGGTTCATGCCTCTAGTTTCCAAGGGAAGTGACAATAATCTCTTCGGTTGTAGATGTGTTTTTGCTACTAGGGAGAAAACAAGAGTATCTTGTTCATGGAACATGTGGACTATTTACCTTACACACTTTGCTTAAAGGAGTTGTCTGTTGCTTGCAACTTAATACTGGAGGGGGTTCGGATGATAACCTGAAGGTGGACTTCTAGTCATAGATGCAGTTGGATGGCAGTCTATGTATATTGTTGTATTGCCCAATCGAATCTCATAGGATCTTTTTTTCTGGTGTTGCATTGTTATGCCTTGCTCAGTTCCTGTCAATTGCCCTGCTGTAATTTGTTTACCCTTCATGCCATGTTGTTTATCTAAGGAGAGCACCTCTAGTGAACTATGGACCCCGGTCCAATATTTACCATTCATACATCTTCCACTGTTACTTGTTTACTTGCTGCAAACCACCATTACCTTCCACACGGTACGTTTAATCCTTTGTTACAGCAAACCGGTGAGCTTGACAACCTCACTGATTTGTTGGGGCAAAGTCTGGAGTTTGTGTTGTGCAGGTCTCCGCGTTGCTTGCAACACCTGTGTGATGTTTTCTTCCTCCTACTGGTTCGATAACATCAGTTTCTTATTGAGAGAAAACTTGCTGCTATGCTGCTTCAAACCTTGCTCTTGGGGTTCCCAACGAAGCGCTCCTACATCAACTCAGTGCTGCATCAGCCTTGGTCACCTGAATCCTTCCTGGGCTTTGCCATCCATTGTTGGTAATCTCGTGGGCCTCTGCCAGGATGACACCGGGTAGGCTGACATTTGGCACCCGTAGGGCATACCCATGTTAGTAGCCCCCAAGTGTTGACTCGAATCGTAGATTCGACTGGAGACTCTTAAGTCTTTTGAGTGCTTGACTCAGCCGACTCATCCTGACTCATCCTAGAGACTCTAACAAGTTTTGAGTCAGTGTGTTGGTTCATAGGGATTGTTGATAAGTGTGCCTGACTCAGCCGACAGATCAGGGTCAGTTAACTGTCTTTGGACAAAACAACATGATCTACTTCAGACTCGAGTTGTAAGGATCGCAGCATGGAAAACAAAAAAATTCTATCACAGGAACACACAAAACCAAGTCAAATCTACGAAATCGGCGCAGCGAGATTGTAGAGGAATAACCCTTGTAGATCCAAAGAATTTAATGGGATTCAGATCTCGTGGTTTATATAGTCGATCACTTGCCGATCTCAAGATCGCGTAGACGATCCTTCTATCGCCACGTTCCGGTAGCGCTTCCATAGTCGGTCAAACGTATGGTAGTCGATGAAGATCTTCCTCTCCCTTGTTCCAGCAGGGCAGCGGAGGTTGTAGATCTCCTCAGAATCCCAACAGCACGACGATGTGGTTGTGGTGGAGGAGAGATTTCAGGGCTTTGCCTAAGCCGGAGCAGGACGGTGGGCGAGAAAGAGAGGGGTGCGGCGTCTAGGGTTTAGGCGCCAAGGGACAAGGGGCCAAGGGGTGTCGCCCTACCCCTCCTTATATGGGAGAGGGGCAGGCGGCCAAGGGCCTCCTTGCCCTAGCCGAGTTGCCCCCCAACTCGGCTAGCAAGGGAAGAGTGAAAGGATCGTATGGGCACCTAGAGGGGGGGGGGGGGGGAATAGGTGCTACTTCAAATTTTACTCCTTTTCAAATTAGGGTTTGACACAAAAGGTAAATTCTCTAGATTATGCAACTAAGGTGAATTTACCTATATGTCAATCTAGCACATACGCTAAGCAAGAACAAGATAAGTAAAGTGCGATAAAGGATAGAAGTAACCAAAGTGGAGCACATGGAGACACAAGGGTTTGTTTCCCGTAGTTCCTTCCTTTTGAGGGTAAGTACGTCTATGTTTGGAGAGGGGGTGGTTTCAAACCACCAACACCACGAGAGACCTCCCTTGTTCTCCGATGAACCTCACCCCAAAGGGTTCGATTCATCTCTTCCACTATAACGACAACCTTCAAGGTGGAAGACAATACCTTTACAACAAGTTCGAGGCACACATCCACAACCTAATTGGAGGCTCCCGAATACGAGCAAGCTGTCAAACAATCAAAGAAAAGCTTGTAAGAACCAAATCAAAAGCTAGGTTTTCCAAAGAAACACTAGAGCAAGGCGCCCTCAAGTGAATGAGGGGGAAATTAAGATCTCTCTTGGTGAAGCTATAGATCAAGGCCTCCTCCTTCTATTCTCCAAAGATCAATGACTTTGGATGGTTGAGTGAAGAGATCTTGTGGATTTGGTGGCTCAAGTAGTGATGCTATTCTTGACGTGGTCGAGCAACTCCCAATGTAGAAGAAGGGGCCTTTATATAGTGCCCCAGGAATTAGATTCGTTGGGAGACACTTACCCCGGACAGTCCGGGAAAAGTCAACCGGACAGTCCGGCCCAACCGGACACTCCGGGTGACTACAACCGAACACTTCGGTCTGGCAGAACTTCCGGCCACTGTCCGGCAAGTTTCCGGGTGGTGTCCGATAGGGCATACAGACTGTCCACACCGGGCGAAGAAAATCTGGTGATTCCCCAGGGATGGACACTCGTGAGAATCGGTAGGACACTCCAAGATCTCGGCCGGACGGTCTGGACTTTGACTTCCGTAGAAAATTGATCCTGGGGAGCTCTTTTTCCTTAGGTACAAATTACAATAATGTAGCTGATAAACCTGAAACATTTAACAACAGATTAAACCTATCCAAGTCAAAACAATATGAAAGGCATAAATGTCCTTTCAATCTCCCCCTTTTTGGTGTTTGCTTACAACCCAAGGATTTTCATATAGGATAGGTAATAAATTTCACAATAGGAGATTTACAAAACATAGTAAGGCTCCCCCTAGATGTGTGAACAATTTAGCTTTGCATTTGAATACAAGACCACACACCCTAGGATCACATCCTCACTAGATTTTGTAGATAATAAGTTATGACATCATATAGTAAAGACTAGATAGATAAGCTAGGCATAACATAGTATTTAACATAGCCGGGTACGCATGTCTTAACACACAGAACACATAGAATGAAGTTCAACACAACATAGTTCTCAAACCAATAAGATAAAGACATGAAGCTTCAAAGAGGCAAATCGAAATAACGTGAAGCTCGTGTACCCATGCAAATCCCCGGTAGAAACCTAATAAGGGGCTACTTATCCCCCTTTGGGATCAATACGCCAAAAAGGGAAAAGAGCACTACTAAAGCTCCCCATGACAACTCTAGAAACGGAAGTTGTCATCCTCGGCATCCTCATCCTTGCCCTCATCCTCATCCTCATCGTCATCACCATCCTCATCATCATAATCATCCTGAGTCGAGCTCTGGCTGTGAGGGCGAGAAGAAGAAGTCACGTCTTCAATCATGGACCAGTCCACACGTCCCTGACTCCAGTGACCATAGGAAAGAGTGCCATCTGATGCCTGCTGCTGAGAAGGATCAACATCCATGGGCTTGTTGATCTACTTGAGTTCCTTCATGATATTTCGGTTAGCCTTGTATGCAGCATATTGTCCATGGCGAATGTCAACGTTTTGGCATAGGAGAAGCTTTTTCCACTACAAGGCCTTCTTCACCTTCCTGTGCACTTCTCCTTAGAGGTGTTGAAGCGATATGTTTTGCTAGCATACTTCATGCGAGGGCCACGAGCCACAACCTCCTGCACCTCCTCAGAATCATCACTGTTAGTAGCATCAGCATTCATATCATTATCCTCAAAGATGTCCTGAGCAGGAGGGTAGCCTCGAGGGTCCTTGGTGGTAGGGGCACCCTTCCTCTATAGCTTAGCAGCAAGGTGAGGAACACGATCATTATAGAGTAGGGTAGTTGCTGGAGTGTGAGAAGCAATGAGCTTCATCACATAAGGAGCAAACAAGGGGCACTTCTTGTAAGTGATGCACTTGTACAAGTCCTGATTGATGAAATCCATGACATCAATAGCAGCACCTAGATGATCTAGACCATGAGTATGCACCGTGTGAGCATGGGCCATAAGATTGATTTCAACGCCTCTCATCTCATCCTTGTTGACAGCCTTGGGAGTGAGGGTGTGGTGGAACATGCAAAGCAGAATGTTGTAGATGAGCTTAATATTGGTTGTTTGGACAACCACACCATGCTGATAGTAAATCGGGGCCAGCCTCTTCTTGTCATATGCCTGTCCATGTACATGCATTCTAAGACCACTGGGAGCATTGGGATTGAAAGGCAATCCAAGGATTTGTGCAAACTGAACCATGTTGGAACGACACCTGATAGTGCCAGACATACACTCAAGGGGAATATCAGTAGTGTACCCGAAGACCACAGTGGCATAGAACTGCTGGACCAACTCAATATTGTAGTATTATTTAACCTGAAAGATGGTGTGCAACCCAATCTTCTCAGTCACCCAAAGAGCACCCTCAAAGTAGCTGTGAGAACGAAGCTTCTCGATATCCAACCACTGCATGGGACAAACAGGAGACCTGAACCCACATAACAACTCATAAAATAGTTGGGCTTGTTCATTTCTCTAGAAGCAATCATTAGACGAGGTGCGTGCCAGGGAGTAGAACTACTGGAGTCTCATCTCCACAAACTCCTCGGTATCCAAATATGCCAGAGTAGTCAATGCTTCAAACTTCATGCGCTTGGCTTCATATCTTTTCAGTTGTCTAACCTTTTATTGCTTTGCTGCAAGACGGTCATGAGCAGTCTGCCTGACCACAGAAGGATCTACATGAATGTCTCGCTCTTCATCATATCAGAACCTGCGAGGACAAGTCTTCTTAGCAGCCCGAGGTCGGCGAGGACGAGAACTACCTGTGAGATCAGGGTAGAAGGATAGCATATGGGGTAATCACATTTGTCGTGGAGATTCAAACAAAAAGTAATAGTCAAAGTAATTCTAGAACTACGCTAGCTGAAAACCCCGGACTGTCCAGAAAATTTGCCCCGGTGTGTACACGTCGGGCATTCCGGCTGGACCGGAGTGTCAGGCCCATACACACCGGACATTCCGGCTGGAACCTTGGCGATTTTTTGGGCAGTGTGGGAGTGTTCAATTGGAGAAGATCGGGATTGCTAGAACTACTACAAGGGAGAGAGTTGCACGCAAATATGATGTATCCATGGATCTAGGTAAGACATTTCCCCAAAAAGTTCATCTAGGCCAAATCCTAGAGATGGAGAAGAGGAGGGGCACTATACCAACATCCATGGATACCTTCACCAGAGGGGAAAGGATCCCAGCGGCAAAGGGAAGGCAATGGCCGCCCGCAACGGCAGAATCCGTGGTGGAGGATCCCTCTCGGTGGTGCTCTTGGTCAGGGGCAGCATCCCGTGTGCAAGAGGGATTCGGGGAGGAGAAGGAGGACTGAACCGTCCACTTCTCCCCGACCTCGTTTACCAGATCGAAACTGCTGGGGCCAGAATATCTGGGTGAATTTCACCAGAGTGTCTAGCCTGGTCGGAATGTCCGGTCTGGATCAAGGGGAGAGTCCGGTCTGTCCAGACACTCCGGTTGGTACATGGCCGACATTCCGGCCCCCTACGACCAAAAAGCCCAGTTTTCAAGTGGTGGACAAATGTGTGGCAAGAGGAACATGTTTACATGTGAGGGTAGGCCTGGGATTCAGAAGATGTACTGTGAAGAACCAAGAAATCGAAGATATCTAAGGAGATGACAAAATTAAGTTCCAAACAAAATGAACCAAGAACCAACTCTTCAATAAGAAGAGGACGGTGGCCGAGGCCACCATGTAAGAGTTTGTGGCATGACACCACGAAGAATTATCCTTGGGTTCCACTACTCATCAATGAAGCTCACATATCAAAAAATGATATTAAGAGAATTGAATTTCTTTAATGTTGGCATTATGGGGGGAGGGATAGTCCAATGTATTAGGACCGCACTCCCCCTATCTCCATGCCTACACCTAAACCAAATAAGAGTCAAGACATAGGTGAGTGTGCAAGGTGATCAAGTCAAGTTCCTTGAATCTATGATATTTAGTTCATTCCTCAAATAGAAAAATCTTGCTTCATCAATTGGCTTCGTAAAAATGTCGGCAATTTGGTATTTGATTCATACATAAGATAGCTCAATATCACCTCGAGCAACATGATCTCTAATGAAGTGATGACAAATCTCAATATGCTTTATCCTTGTGTGATCCACCGGGTTGTAGGCAATCTTGATAGCACTTTCATTGTCACATAGAAGAGGCACTTTGTCACAATGGACACCGTATTCCTTTAAAGTTTTCCTCATCCATAGCAATTGAGTACAAGCACTAGTAGCTGCCACATACTCGGCTTCAGCAGTGGAGAGAGATATACAATTTTTCTTCTTAGAAGACCAACACACCAAGGACCTACCAAGGAATTGGCAAGCCCTGGAGGTTGATTTTCTATCATCCTTATTGTAGGGTTCGCAGCATAGAAAACAAAAAAATTCCTACGATGGGAACAGCTATGTACCAAGATCTATCTACTAGATACAAACAACGGGCGGATGTATATCCGTAGAGAACATACCCTTGAAGACCGACAAAGCTTAACGAGTCCAAACTCGTGGTTGATGTAGACGATCTCTTGCCGATCTCAAGATCGAGAGGAAGTCCTAAGCATAAAACAGCAGCGCATCCGTGCTCGCACACGTTCGAGGCATCGAGCAACCTCCGCCTCCTCGCTCCAGCGATGCAGCGGAAGCACAACTCTTTCTTGCCGAAAAGCCACCGGGAACATGTATCTCGCTAGTCCGAGACCATGGGGGATAAATTCTAGAGGGGGAGAGAGATCCTTCACGAGGAGGTGTGAGTGAGAAGTGAGAGGAGGGGCTCCTTATATAGGGGAGGGGGGCAGCCCAAGGGGGCATGGCCGCCGGACATGGAGGGTGCCCCCACCTCTCCCTCATTCATGTGGGTGGACACTCCACTCACAAAATGTCCCTTCAATTTTCTCCACTCAAAAACCCACTCAAATTCCCATTAAATTTCCACCAAATTTAATGCAAACTATCATTATATAAAACTCTTTTATTTTATTCAGAATTTTGTCAATTACTTTAATGACAAACATTCACAAATAACCCCTTGCTATAATTCTATTTCACATGCATAACCACTTTATGCAATTTCACCCGAAAACCTGTTTCAGTATCTAGTGAAATAAATTCCTGCGCTTGTTCATTCTTTCGGCATGAAACTTTTGCTCCAATTGGATGTCGGTGTCTCTTAAGTGTGTCACCCTATGGTTCGTGAATAATGCGGACATGATCGAGACCGCTTTCGGATCAATAATCAGAAGCGGGATCTGGAGACCCATACTGACTCCCACACATTCAACGATGACTTTCTTGTGATCGTCGGAACCTTTTACGCTAGTATCTTAATCCTTTTGTTTCGCGATATATTACATGTCTGAGATTTGATTATCGGTATCTCCATACCAAGTTTGATCTCGTTACTGACATGTACTCTTTTCTCGTTCCCGTGATATAACATTCTAGTGATCAAATCACTTGCTTGCAAGCTAATCAATGTGATATCACCGAGAGGGCCCAAAGTATATCTATCCGTCATCGGGATGAAAAAATTCCACTCTTGATCCATGAGCCTCAACATAACACTTTATTAGTTCTGAATCCATCTTTATAATCACCCTGTTACGGTGTGATGTTTGATGTTATCAAGAAACTCTTCCGGTGTTAGTGATTGACATGATCTCATGGTCTAGGGATTAGGATCACTTCGTAAGTTGTTATAGCAATATAAACTCAATGACTTTGATCGTAATGCTATACTTCGGATGAATTTTCATCACATCATTACACTAATGTTGTGACCTCGTTATTAACAACATCCAATGTCCATGATCAGGAAACTTTGATCATCTTGTTAATCAACGAGCTAGTTTATAAGAGAGGCATAACTAGGAACTTCCTTTTTGTTTATTAAACACACATGTATTAATGTTTCCGTATTAATACAATTATAGCATGCAAAATAAAAATTTATCATAAATAAGGAATACGATAATAACCACTTTATTATTGCCTCTCGGGCATATTCCTTTCAGTCTCCCACTTGCACTAGAGACAATAATCTAGTTTGAAAACTTTGCGTATTGAACACCTATGGCTTTCCGGTGTTCCATATACGTGATTGTAAGTGGTTAACATAATCTACGGATCTGACACTTTCAGGTCCGTGTGTATTTGCATGTCTTTGCATCTTCACGCATCACTCATTCTCCAATGAGATGGCATTGTATAAATTTGGTCTTTCGGTGAGACCTTTAGTTCCTTGGGGTTAAAACACGTCGATACTATTGTCACACAATATATCTTTAGTGTTAGCCCGTTGCGAACCACACCTTAGTTTGATAACAAACTACTTGACACAAATTCTCTCCTTTGCTGCTACTATAGCAGTCATGTACTTAGCCTTTTGTTGTAGTATTCGTCACAATGTCTTAACTTTGGAACTCTTCCAAATCCATCATGGAATCTCCTTTCCATTACATTGTGCCACCCATAGTTTAAATTGAGATAAACTTAATTTGTATCTTGTGACAAAACTAGTATCAATGTAACTCTTTACAATGAACTATTTGTAATTGTTTATCACCTCTACACAAATATTTTCTTAGTTCTTTCAAAAAGATCATAAGAATATCCTCACTATCGTCCAATGATCATTTTATGATTCATTCTGGTATATGCTCATAACACTTAGAGCATAGGACATATCTGGATGTGTACATATCATGGTATGATTGATCAAAACATTCTCGTGATTTCACTCATCAAGTGTCAAAGCACTTGAATCTTGTTTCACTTATCAAGTGTCGATACACTTGAATCTTGATTAAATTCTTTTCCATGCAACAAGAATCGTTTCTTGTTGTTTCTATATTGAACTCCTTCAATATCTCATATATGTACGTTTGGCACAACCATATTAGCGTCACAGTCTATCCACTATAGACATTCATGCTAAATATTCAGGTTTTGCCTAAGTATTTCATCGAAATGAAATTCTTAACCTTTGTCAATAATTATACATCATTTCTAATCAACAAGATGTCATCCACATAATGTATTAGAAATATGTCTCAGCGCTCCCACTTAATTTCTTGCAAATGCAAGCATCTTCATCGTCTCCCGATGAAAACTCCTTTTCGTCACGGTGAAGATTCCAACTCCACGATGCTTACTTCAACCATTGAAGTTTGCATGCCCTTTTAGCATCCTTTGAATTTAACAAAACCCTTTGGACCGTGTCATGTACACGTCCTAGGTAACCATTCTATTAGAAGAACTTTGTTTTGTTTATTCATCTATCATATACCAAATTATATGTAGTGATTGCTACTTTAATCCGTCCAGACTAAATATTGCTATGAAAGATCAAATCTTGTCATAGTCAACTGTTTGAACATTGTCATAAAATACTTTACGACATGTCGACTATTTCATAGATGTGAAACATCCATGTCTGTTTCTTTATAGATCCAAATACGACCGATAGGTTTTTACACCTTTCCGGAGGGTCTTCCAAGTTCAAAACTTGATTTCTCGTGTATGGAACTATCACGAATTTTATGGCTTCAAGACATTTGACGGAGTCAGGGCCCATCATCGCTTCTTTGCATATAGTCGGTTCATCATTGTGAAACAATAATGATTTACTCTCAAATCTTAGTATTTGATTGTTTATTCGACCGAATTGGTTCAATAAGAACTTAGATCTCCGTGACCACAACCTTTGAGGCACATAAGCTATGAGCATTATGGCAGCCTCTAGAACCATTTTCAGCGCTGCGCAACTTAGCACATTTAGCTAAGGTTCGTTAACCTTATCAAAGTTCTATTGTCCTCCCACTTAACATTTATGAAAAATTCCTTCTTCAAGAAACTTCACATTTCAAGCGACAAACCCTTTTGTCCTCGGTGTTATGGAGGAATAACCAATTGTTATTCGAAATAACATACAAAGACATGCTCATCCGACTTTGGTTGTAAACATCTTACTTATGTTTAGCATACCAAAAATTAAGAAAGGACAACTTGGGTTTTACCCCAAACCATAACTCATATGGTGTCATTTCAACGGATCAATATGGAGCTCTTTTCAGTGTAAAAGCGGTAGTCTCTAAAGCTTTAATCTTTTTAAAACATAATGGCAGTTTTATAAATAACACCTTTGATCCAACCATGTCAAATAAGGTTTCATTACAAATCTCAAACACTCCATACTCCTATGGTGTTTTGAGAAATGTAAATCTAGGTGTTTTGCTAAATTTGCAACTCAAATAAATCCCTTTATGATAAATCATAATTCATTTATTTTTCTTGTTACACTTGTAACTCAAATAAATCCCTTATGATAAAATCATAAACCATTTATTTTCTTGTCACAATGATTTTCACTTCATCTTGAAAGTCTTTGAACATTTTCAAATATTTCACACTTCTTTCTCATTAAGTGAATATTCACTCAAATTTCCGGAGAAATTATATGAAGTTGAAACCCATCGCTTACGACTACACATAATGGACTACATACATCGATATGTATAATTTCCAATATTTTAGTCATTCGTTCTTCTTTGGCCTTTGAACGAAGTTTTAATTATCCCGAGGAAAGTCTCACAAGCGTCACTTGATCAAATCAAAGACTCCAAAAATCCATGAAAATGGAGATTCTTCATGTTTTATTTCCAATATAATTTAAACAACGATGTCACTTTGTAAGTGATATTTCAATCATTTGTCTTGCGACATTTTAGCATTAGGTTTTATGGATGTGATTTCTCCAACTAGATTTGTAAATCATCCATATTATATGGAATACGGTAATTATCTGAACAACCTTTGTTCTCATAATACCTAATTCAAATAAAAATTATTAAAACAAATCTTGAAGTCAAACTTTGATGTCAACGAGAAATACAAACAACAGTTTGTTTGTTTTCGATGAACATCATCACATATTCTATTGCTAGTTACTTAGGCCATTGTGGTTCATGAATTGCGTCGTTCTGTATGAAATTTCATACCAACCAATTCGGTATCCAATACCCAAGAACCACATTGTTTAACAAGCAAAGAATACAACCATAACATGTATATCATCCATATACCTAAATTGGATATTTCCAATCTTTTCTTTTCTGCCAAATATATTTTATAGATTTTCTTTCAGCTCCTAGATAAACTTGATATTAAAACAATCAAGAATCATAGAGGCAAACATGATACTTAAGATACTAACACTGGAATTGTTACTCTCGATTTAATACTAACTATTAAATTTCACGGAGTAAATAGAATTTTGCTGAAAGTTTGCAATAGGACTTTAAACTTTAGATTGACACTCAACACAATACGATACCAGTTCGTAAAGTATATATCCAGAATTCTATAGTTCTATCATCTCAATTACAACTATGCATAAGGTGGTGAACGAATGCCAATGACTACAACAAATTATGAAAATTCACTTTGATTTTATTTATGATAAATTGAGTTCTACTAATCCAAATTAGAAATGAACTCCCACTCAAAAACGACATCCCACGTGCCTTTTTGGTGATTACATGAACCAAATCCACTACACCAAGTCCGATCATCACGTGAGTCGGTGTAGCTTCAAAGGCGAGCATCCATATGGTCATCATATAAAAACATATGACTCATGCTTAACCTTTTGGTCCGTGTTCCAAGGCCATGTCTGTACATGCTAGACTCGCCAAGTAAGAACCTTAGTATTCACGTGTGTAACTGTACGAGGTCCCAACATTTAATAAGGTAGAAATCCTTGTGTTTACAATGCTAGTCCCTGGATCAATAGCTAGCATCCACAGTTAAGATGTAATATCAAGAAACAAAGGTCATAATACAACTTTATAACCAGGAATAAAATAGTTCATTACATCTTACATAGCTCATTTGGCTATTACATTACATTGCAGCAGAATATCTATAAGCATGGGGTCCTTCATCTTCAAAGTGCCACAGGCAGACATGTTGGTTGTAGACTTTGTAATCCTAAACAACACACCTTTCACTAAATCAATCAAACCTGCAACATAACAAGTTACAGCCACAAGGGTCAATACATTTGAATTGTATTGGCAAGTTTCACTACTATGTAGAATATAAGTGGATCCTATCATTACATGCATATTTGGCTAAGTAGGGTTTTAGGATCATTTGCAGAAAGCAATAATTTATCCTATCTTTTCAAAACAGTTTTGATCTTTTGTCAAAAATCTTTCTGAGCTCCTTGGTACACCCAAGTGCTTCAGGTCTTTGTCAAAATCTCTTGAGCTCCTTGGTACACCCCAAGTGCTTCAAGTCTTTGTCAAAATCTCTGGAGCTCCTTGGTACACCCCAAGTGCTTCAAGTCTTTTGTTTTCACTTTAAAGTTTTGCTTTTAGAAATTGGAATGTCGAGATTTCCCATAGCTTCTGGCCTTAGTTGCTCAGTATTGTCCATAACCGGGGACACAACTAAGTACTTAGATTTTTATCTTCTGCAGAAGTAGTAAACTTTACCCACATGACACAATCTCATCTTGTTGCCACCAGTGGCCGCTGGATAAGTACTCACCAAGATGGAGTACTGGCAGATTGAGAATGTGACGAAGTCTTTCCATAGGGTCCTCCCAATACACAATGCTAGCTTGTCTTCAGGCACCAATGTAGGGTTCCAAGTTCCCTCATTCCAGTTAACCTGAAGACCAATGCATGGGTCTTCCCAATGTAGTTGACTAAGCCAGTGCCCATTTAGCATGTGGCTGTACACGGAAGCCACTGTTCGAGAAACATGTTCAATCTCTAAGTCCCTGGGTGGTTTTCTTCTAGTGCACAACAAAAGAGATTTCCCTATAAACATGGTTCCTTTTGTTGCCACCTTGTCCAAAACTTGAGTATCCTTGTCCACCCAGGTGGTTCATTGAGTACTTGTTTTATTATATAAAACATAAGTCTTTTCTCAACTTCATAAAATCTCAACATGTATCTCTTCTCAATATATATAGCATGGCTAAGCATTTTACAACTACATTGTTTTCACTAAGGAATGTATAAGGGTATCCTAATAGGATTTAGCATAGCATATAGTATAGAAATCCTTTTCATGCATGTTTCAAAAATCCACTAAGTATAATGAAAATAGTAGGACATGGATGATAGTGTCACTTGCCTTTTTGGTAGAGAATGTTGGTTCACTTCTTGATCTTGATAATATCACACTCTTCTAACTTCACTACAAATCAATCAAGCAAACATAGGTTCAACTAGCATTCCAACCAATATTCAAACAATTTAACACACATAAAATAATAGAAACTAAGTCATGCATACAAGCATGCAAAGATAGTTTTATTTGCAAAGGTGGTTTCTACTAGGCTCTAAACATTGCAAGGCTCATAGTGGTCATTTTCCAAAGTGGCAAAACCATTTGCAAAAGGGTCTTGTCTATAATCCATTTTTAAATCAAATCATTATTTCATGTGGTGGAAAATGTTTTTAACAAAGCAACAATTTTTATGTTGTTCACCAAATAAGTTGTTAATTCACAAAACTTGGTGTTTAGGGTCAGTATGTTTGAATCAACACACTTTCCAAAGGTTTTTATCAAAAATCATTTCCATAATAAAATCAATGTTTTCAGTTGACTAGAAATGAGTTAATTCAATTATTCAATCCTAATTTTCACAAAATACATTTTTAAATCCATGTGTTGGTTCCTAAGGTCAGTAGGTTCACATTAAACCATTTTGCAAAGATTCCAACCCCAAAATCATTTTGGAATAAATTTTATATCCTGAACAAGCATACGTAAGTTTCTGCAAAAACAAACATTTTAACAGAAGGTTTTTACTAAACAAATGGCATGGTTGGCTAGGGCTTGTTCCACTGATTCCATTGATATAAAATTTGCAAATTTTGGACGTGTGGATCAAAAGTTAAGAGGTTTACAAATTTGCATATCAATCTGATTCCAAAATTTGTTTTAAATCAAACTAGTGCCACGCGTCTGTTTCTGGTTCGCTGATACCGGTTCGCGTGGATTGCGCAACTACAGCCGTTGGATCTAAGTGAGACGGTACGGTTCAGATTAGCCCGTACCTCTTCGTTTAATGATTCTTTCTAAGCCGCCAGATGGGGATCTAACGGTGTAAAATGGTTTGACCAAACTCGAGCGGCGCCGACGGTGGCTAGCGGCGGCGCACGGTCAGACGGTGTGCTAGTGGTGGTTACAGGAAGCAAATGAGGAAATGGGGGTGCTCACCGTTCTCGCGAGGTCGAGGTGAAGCTCGAGGTGGTGCTGGTCTGGCGAGGGGCGCACTGGAGCGGGAGTAATCGCTCGCCGGAGTCGGTGACGGCGTCGGGTGGCTCTGGAGGTCGTCGAGGGCGACGTTGTAGATCACCCCGAGGAAGAATAAGGGCATGGTTAGACGCGGTTTGATCTGCTGATGAAGTGAGCATCAATAGGAGGTGCCAGGGCGGTCGAAACTTACCAGGGAAGGTCGCCGGAAAAAGAAGCAGACGCGGCGGCGCTCAGATGTTGTCGAAGCCGAGGCTCTGGGGCAAGCGTGGACGAACGGGGGGCACTGACAGATGCGCCTGGAACTGGGGATTACTCTCGCGTGCAGTGGGGGGCGAGAGGTGGCGAGGTGTGGCCGGAATTCTCTGGAGAGGCTCGCCGGAGGAGTGGCGGTGCAATGCAGAATCAAGGGAGCCTGGTGGCTCACTCGCAGCGGGGTTTGAGGGGAAAGAGAGGGAAGACGCAGGCGGTTAAATGGGCGCGGTTACTTGTAGGAATCAAGGCTGTCTTCAATGCGTATTCATCGCCGGCGTTTCTTGTCTGCAACGGCAGGGCGGGGTTTGGGGGTTGAAGACGACGCTGGGGTGGCAGTGGGGTCTGGGCGTCAGCGAAGGAGAGAAGTGTGCGGTGGGGTCCGTCTGTCAGTCGCTGAGTGGGTCGATTCGCGAGTTCGAATCGTTTCCTGCGGGGAGGAGGGGAGTTGGGCTAACTGGGCCAAGTGGGCTTAGCTGGGTTGGGTCGAGTCTGATTCTATTTTTTTTCTTTCTGATTGCTTTATCTTTTTCTATTTTGATTTTCTGTTTTGAAATTCAATCAAACAATTCAAACACTAATTCAAATCAAACTTCTACCACACTTTGTATTGTGTTTAGTTCTGTTTAACAACACAAATCAAAGTTCAAAACAAAATAATATTTTTATTCTTTTTAGGATCCATTTATTAATTAAATAAAATAGTCCTTAGTTATTAAATCAAATAGGATTTGATTTATTTAAAACTCCATTTGAAATCTAAATATTATCCAAACCAAATCAGTAGGTTTTATTTGAAAATATAGAATACTTGGAAAACTTGTTTAAAATAATTTAACAAGTTTTGATGTTTAATTAAAATGGCAAAGCCTTTACTTTAATAAATTTGGATATTAATAAATCCTCATTATTTTATTTAAATAAACCTTTACTATTTTTATCAAATAGAATATTTTATTTCAAAGGCTTGGCCAAGTTTTAATTTGGCTTAAAAAATAATCCTTATTTATATTTCTACCTTTTCATTTGAAAACCAAATCTTTTTATTAAAGGATTCAAAAAGTACTTTCACAAATTTAATATTTTCTTTATTAATTGTTTATCTTTTCAAATCCCTTTAGGATTTGTTTGATAAAATAGGTTTGAAGGTTTACAATTGGAATCAAAAGTTTCTTCTCACCCTGAAAATCAACAAAGTTTTATTTTATTCATTTATTTTTCACATTACAAGATTTGGAAAATCTTGGGATGTGACAGTAACTGTCTTACACCCGAGATATGCTCGTGGATTCAAGTACACCCGATCATCATGTGATGCCTTGAAGCGATGAAACATTGTCGGTGCATACTTAAGAAAGAACACATTTTTATCTTGATATCAAAATGAGGGATCATCTTATTATGCTAATAAAACGCCAAAGAAGCAATATAAGATGCTATCAAACATCACATGTTTATTAGTGGAATGATATGGTTCCCGCATATGATCTCTATCATGTGCATCGTGGTATGATCAGTATCATACATTTATGTGTAAATCCAAGGTCTATGGAGTTTACACGTTATGTATGTTGTAAGAGTATCATCTCATACTTCTACTTACAACATCACCATATCATAACACTAGCCCAGCAACAATCTAAACTAGACGCCTCTAATTTATCCATTGCAAATTTTACGTGGTTTAGGGCTTTCAAAGATAGAACCGTTCTTACCTACGAACATGAACCACAACGAGGATAACCAAATTGTTGACAACTCGTTGCAAATTAGATATTGACTATAGTAGGAGAGACAGACACCCGCTAGCCACTTATGCAAAACTAGTTGCATGTCAAGCGTGGAACAGGTCTCATGTGCGAGGACATGTAAAGTTTGTCTGGGACGCTTCATCCCACTATGCCACCAATATCCTAAGTACAACTAAGAAGCAATAAAATGATCATCATCGCCCACATACTCACATGTGTACTACCCGTGCAAAGCATCTACGCATAGATCCGGCTCTGATACCACTGTAGGGTTCGCAGCATAGAAAACAAAATTTTTCCTACAATGGGAACAACTATGTACCAAGATCTATCTACTAGATACAAACAACGGGCGGATGTATATCCGTAGAGAACATACCCTTGAAGACCGACAAAGCTTAACGAGTCCAAACTCGTGGTTGATGTAGACGATCTCTTGCCGATCTCAAGATCGAGAGGAAGTCCTAGCGCCGCAAAACAGCAGCGCATGCGTGCTCGCACACACGTTCGAGGCACCGAGCAACCTCCGCCTCCTCGCTCCAGCGATGCAGCGGAAGCACAACTCTTTCTTGCCGAAAAGGCATCGGGAACATGTATCTCGCTAGTCCGAGACCATGGGGGATAAATTCTAGAGGGGGAGAGAGATCCTTCACGAGGAGGTGTGAGTGAGAAGTGAGAGGAGGGGCTCCTTATATAGGGGAGGGGGGGGGCAGCCCAAGGGGGCATGGCCGCCGGCCATGGAGGGTGCCCCCACCTCTCCCTCATTCATGTGGGTGGACACTCCACTCACAAAATGTCCCTTCAATTTTCTCCACTCAAAAACCCACTCAAATTCCCATTAAATTTCCACCAAATTTAATGCAAACTCTCATTAAATAAAACTATTTTATTTTATTCAGAAATTTGTCAATTAGTTTAATGACAAACATTCACAAATAACCCCTTGCTATAATTCTATTTCACATGCATAACCACTTTATGCAATTTCACCCGAAAACCTGTTTCGGTATCTAGTGAAATAAATTCCTGCGCTTGTTCATTCTTTCGGCATGAAACTTTTGCTCCAATTGGATGTCGGTGTATCTTAAGTGTGTCACCCTATGGTTCGTGAATAATGCGGACATGATCGAGACCCCTCTCGGATCAATAATTAGAAGCGCGATCTGGAGACCCATACTGACTCCCACACATTCAACAATGACTTTCTTGTGATCGTCGAAACCTTTTACGCTAGTATCTTAATCCTTTTGTTTCGCGATATATTACATGTCCGAGATTAGATCATTGGTATCTCCATACCTAGTTTGATCTTGTTACTGACATGTACTCTTTTCTCGTTCCCGTGATATAACATTCTAGTGATCAAATCACTTGCTTGCAAGCTAATCAATGTGATATCACCGAGAGGGCCCAGAGTATATCTATCCGTCATCGGGATGAACAAATTCCACTCTTGATCCATGAGCCTCAACATAACACTTTATTAGTTCTGAATCCATCTTTATAGTCACCCTGTTACGGTGTGACGTTTGATGTTATCAAGAAACTCTTCCGGTGTTAGTGATTGACATGATCTCATGGTCTAGGGATTAGGATCACTTCGTAAGTTGTTATAGCAATATAAACTCAATGACTTTGATCGTAATGCTATACTTCGGATGAATGTTCATCACATCATTACACTAATGTTGTGACCTCGTTATTAACTACATCCAATGTCCATGATCAGGAAACTTTGATCATCTTGTTAATCAACGAGCTAGTTTATAAGATAGGCATAACTAGGAACTTCCTTTTTGTTTATTAAACACACATGTATTAACGTTTCCGTATTAATACAATTATAGCATGCAAAATAAACATTTATCATAAATAAGGAATACGATAATAACCACTTTATTATTGCCTCTCGGGCATATTCCTTTCACTTGGCATACAAAAGCTATTAGTCATAATCTTTGAGAATTCATCATTAAAAGCTTTGTTACATGAGCCATCATAGACATCGGGAACCTATTAGTCATAATCTTTGAGAATTCATCATTAAATGCTTTGTTACATGAGCCAAAGATAATATCATCAACATATACTTGGCATACAAAAAGTTCCCCATTGACCTTCTTAGTAAAAAGAGTGGGATTGATTTTCCCAACCTCAAACCCACGGTCTAACAACAACTCTCTAAGGTGCTCATACCAGGTGCGTGGGGCTTGTTTGAGCCCATAGAGGGTCTTATCAAGTTTGGAGACATGGTTTGGGAAGTTAGGATCCTCGAACCCCAGGGGTTGCTTCACATATACCAACTCATGCAATGGACCATTAAGAAATGCACTTTCTACATCCTTTTGTTGCAATTTAATGTTGTGATGTGCCGCATAAGCAAGAAGGATACAGATGGACTCAAGGCGAGACATAGGTGCATATGTCTCTCCATAATGAATCCCTTCAATTTAATAGAACCCTTGTGCAACAAATCTTTCCTTGTTCCTTACAACAATTCCATGCTCATCATGCTTGTTCTTGAATATACACTTGGTGCCTATAACATTGCGGCAATCTTTTGGCTTTTCAACTAACTTCCATACTTTGTTTCTCTCAAAGTTGTTGATCTCTTTGTGCATTGCTTCCAACCAATCTGAATCTTCAAGAGCTTCCCATACTTTCTTTGGTTCTATCATGGAAATGTGTGCTTGGTGTTCACTAAACCTCTTAAATTGAGCTCTAGTGGACATCCATCTTCTTAGATCCCCAACCACATTCTCTAGAGTGTGGTCTCTTAATTCCAACATTCTATCCACTCTAGCTTGGAGAAGAGTTTCGATCTCCTTGTTGTTTATTGTGGGGATCTCTTCATCATTTTGGTCCTCGTCTTGACCATTGATCTTGATCATAATCGGAATAATTCTCTTATCAAGAGGAAAAGATTGACCTTGGACTTGATCAGACACACTTCTAGACATGCGTTGAGCTGATCTTATGGTAGATTGTACAGATATTCCTTGTGTAATAGACCAAGCAGTGCTGGACATTCTGGATAATGGAGACTCAAGCTCCTCCTGGCTAGAGGTTTCTCCCTGATCAACTTGTTGAGGGTCCACAACTTGTATTTGGCTTGGGTCATTGTCCTCCTCGACAGAAGGAGCTTGTTGATGTTGTGAAGATGAGGGCTCCTCAACAGGGCAGATGAATCCCGCACCCATTCTTCCTATGGCATCCTGAGGCATTTCATCATCTACATCACAAACATCAACACGACACCCTTGGGGACCATCATATTCTTTGAAAACCACACTACAAGATTCTATGATAGTTTAAGAGAGCTTATCATAGATTCTATAAGTGTGGGATTCGAGATCATAACCAACAAAAATACCCTCTAATTCTTTGGAATCAAATTTGGACAACCAAACACCCTTTATGCGTTAGAAACACTTACAACCGAACACCCGGAAGTATGAAACATTGGGCTTGTTACCGGTAAGAATTTCATATGGAGTCTTGATCAATTCTTTGCGGAGGTAAAGCCGGTTTGATGCATGGCATGTGGTGGAGATTGCTTTGGCCCAAAAATTGTATGGAGATTTAAACTCCGCCAACATGGTCCTTGCCATATCAATAATAGTCCGGTTCTTCCTCTCATCTACACCATTTTGTTGAGGGGTATATGCAGCGGAATATTGATGTTTTATCCCCTCATCACTAAGAAATCTATTTAAGGTGTAGTTCTTGAACTCGGTGCCATTGTCACTCCTTATTATCATCACGGGGACATTGTGTTGACGTTGAGCCATGTTGATGAAGTCAATGAAGTTTTATTGGGTTTCACTTTTCAACTTGAAGAAATATAACCATGTGTATCTTGAGTAGTCATCAACAATCACCAAAAAATATTTCTTCCCACCAAGACTAGCATGAGATGGAGGAACAAAGAGATCCACATGAAGGAGCTCCAAGATCCTCTTGGACTTGATGTAGTTCTTTGGTTGGTGGGGAGAATCATTCATCTTTCCTTCAACACAAGCCCTGCAAACACGGTCTTTGGCAAAGCAAACATTTTATTTTAGTCAAACAATATGGCCATCCTTGTGGAGACTTTGCAAAGTTCTCATGTTTACATGGGCTAGACAGCGATGCCATAACTAACCCACATCGACCTTTTCGAATAAGCGCATTGTTGGGGATATGCTAAATGGGTATCACCATTGCATGTCTCTAATCCGGATAATCTGGGTGGCCCATAGTTGGTAGCAAGGCCCATGGCCTACTAGGAGGCCCATTTAGATGGATCCAGAAGGGAGGCCCATGCCGGATTAAGGAAGGCTATGGTGGAGTCATCGACGTACCCAGAGCCTTGGAGTGCAAGACACGCTAGACTAGTTGTATACCGTGTAGGACTCTGTAACCTGTCCGGATAGGAATTTCCCTGTAACCCTAGGATCTGTCGACTATATAAGTCGAACCTAGAGGAGCCTTTAGGGGATCAATCAACTCACATCGCGCACAGAGAACCGATCCCTGTAACCCGGCGTATTGCCGTTATAGTGATTTATAGCAGGAGTAGGATTTCGCCACCATCGTGGGATATGAACCTAGGTAAGATGTATTACCTCGTACCCGCCAACCTTCCGCCTTACCCCATGTCTCTAAAAATGCTCTGTGAGGACCCCTCCATGGCGTACTCGTCGGCAATACAACGACACAGAGCACACTTGCAGTGGTTTTCCCCGAAAAGTCCGACACATACAAGTCATTTTCGACGTACCCAACGAAAGTGACCTTTAGAGACTTGCTCCACACGAGGACCACTATATCATTATAAATAAATACGGCAAAGCCCATCTTTCCAAGATCACGTACTGAAAGTAAATTATAGCCAAGGGTCTCAACAAGCATGGAATCCACGAGAGTAATATCGTGGGCAACAACAACCTTGCCAAAACCCATTACCTTGGACTTTGACTTGTCGGAATATGTCACGGATATTTGATCATCATTTGGTCTCAACTCCTTGATAATAGATGTGCTTACGGTCATATGACTTGTGCATCCACTATCAAGCACCCATTTTTACCCTCTGGAAGCATAGGTCTAAAAAAGATCAAACTAGTTTTTAGGTACCCATTTTTCAATGGGTCCTCTTTTGTTAGAAACAAGGGTCTTGGGAACACACATAGACCAAGAAATATAACCATAAAATGGGCCAACATATTGTGCATACACATCACCATAATAGTCACGCATTAAAACATAGTGAGGGTTATCACTTCCCGCAAAGTCATCATGATACATAGTTTTGCCACTTGTGGTCTTACTACCCACAATGGCCTTGTCTTTTTATTGTGCGGGCTTGGCCTTCTTCTTATTGTTGTTCTTCTTCTTGGTTTTGGAGACATATCCAATGTCCCTTTCTCACCATTTGGACTCTGCTTACTCAAGAGGTCATCAATGGACTTGTTTCCTTTGGGAAAGGTGGCCTTAGCTAGATCCCCCTTCAACCTAGCATTTTCTTCAAGTATATTTGTACAACTAGAAGGAATGAAAGTACTAGGTGAAGAAGTATTGGTAAATTGAGTTTGAAGCTTTTCACGAGATTTTGTGAGTAACAATAGTTCACTCTCCAAGGCCTTGTGAGCCTTGTCAAGCATCCTAAAGTCCTCGGAAAGTTTTTCATGAACAACACCAAACTCAATCTTGTCCTTTTTAGCCTTTTTATATTTAGCAATAGCATGGTCACGTTCCTTGATGATTCTATTAACAATTAGGTCATTTGCCCCATTAAGCCCTTCAAGTTTTAGTTCAAGAGACATCCTAGTCTCTTGTTCTTCTTCTAGAGCATTATTTAGATCTTCTACCTCAATCATATGCTCTCTCCCTAGTTTGCATCTCTCATCAAGAAGCTCTTGTGTGTGAGATAGTTGATCTAGGAGGTCCACAAAATGTCTCTTGTGTTCCCCTTGCAAGTTATTCATGAACTCATCAAAAGAAACTAATTCCTTTTTAACCTCAAGAGATATCTCATCATCAAATTCATCATCAACCAAGGAGGCGGGGTGTGACAATGATAATCCCTCCGTTCCTCTTGCCATAAGGCAAGTGACGTTCTTGTTGGAGATATTCTCATTTGGGGGGTCGAAGAGGGAGAATGTGGGGGTAGAATTAGTGGAAAGATTAGCCACACCACTTTATGTTTCCTCTTCATCATCTTCATTGTCGGAGGAGAATTCTTCATGAGTGATCAAGACAATTTCACCCAACTTCTTGTTGGTGGGATTCTTCTTGATGAAGGGTTTCTTGAAAGGGGCTTTGGAGGTTTTATTCAACACAAGTTTACTCCCATGATATTATCTTTTCTCATAGGGACAACCCACCACAAAGTGACAGCGGTCATCACAATTGAATCAAGTTCTCAATTTAGTGACATTGTCTCTTCTCCCATTTGGGTTTCTTCTTAGTTGCATTTCCATCTTGGCCTTGGCAGGATCTTTCCAAAAAAAATTTAGCATAGAAGGCCATATATTCACCATGAGCAATCTTGACATCATCGGGATGTCTCATAGATAAGCCTTCATCACTTTCGTCTTCATCCACATACTCCACAACTTTGGCCTTTAAGGCAAGGTTGACACCATTGCTCATTACAAGGGCTCGAGCACGGGCATCTTTGGCATTCTTGGCGGCAACCTTCAAATAGGCCATCTCTTGCATAAATTCATTGGAGGTCACGAGATGGTAGTTGTGTCTTCCTTGTAGGATCTTCAAGTAAGTGGGCTCAAAGGGCATGAGTGCACTCACATATTTGCTTTTTATCCAAGCATCATCCACATGTGAGGCACCCACATTCCTAAAGGCGGTGGCAGTGGACTTGAGCCTCCGATACATGTCTTCATGATCTTCACCATCCTTCATATAGAATCCTTCGACTTCATTGCTTAGTGCATCATACCGGTTCCTTCTCATGCTCCTATTTCCAACATATAGCTCCGTGAGAGCATCCCAAGCTTCCTTGGCGGTGTTGAGGTGTTCAATGTGAGGGTAATCTTTTGTACCCAATCCTTGTTGAATCATGTGCAAAGAGGTGGCATTGAGTTGACTATTGACAACTTCTCTTCTTGTCAAGTTGGTTGGATCCGCAATACAGAGTCCTTCTTCAATGATATTCCATAACTCAATACAAGAGCTGCGCACATGAGATTTCATTAGTGATTGCCATAGAGCAAAAGTAGATGCAACAAGCTTAGGTGGGTCTCCTCTATTGTTTATATGAGGGTGAGGAATTGGAGGGTCGGGAGAGTACCTCCTTGAGCCTCATGGTGCTCTCCCTTCCCACCATAATTTTTGGTGGAGGGATTAGTGTTTTCATTTTCCCCCACCACCACAACTGCGGGTGATAACAAGGCATTCACATTTGGGGGTGGTGGTAGTCCCCCTTGAGATGAGGGAGGAGATGAGGCTTTAACAAATTGCTCGAATAGATCACGCAATTGTTTGATCTCGTTTCCCAAGGTGGATCTCAAGTTTGTTTCCAAATTCTTGAGGTCCGCCATGCACACCGTGGTACTATCATCATCCCCTTTGCTACCCATTTACTCTTAGGAGGTAAAGCCCAAATAAAGAGCCGAGGCTCTGATACCAATTAAAAGGATCGTATGGGCACCTAGAGGAGGGGGGTGGTGAATAGGTGCTACTTCAAATTTTACTCTTTTTCAAATTAGGGTTTGACACAAAAGGTAAATTCTCTAGATTATGAAACTAAGGTGACTTTACCTATATGTCAATATAGCACATACACTAAGCAAGAACAAGATAAGTAAAGTGCGGTAAAGGATAGAAGTAACCAAAGTGGAGCACACGGAGACACAAGGGTTTATTCCCATAGTTCCTTCCTTTTGAGGGGAAGTATGTCTACATTTGGAGAGAGGGTGGTTTCAAACCACCAACACCACGAGAGGCATCCCTTGTTCTCTGATGAACCTCACCCCAAAGGGTTCGATTCACCTCTTCCACTATAACGGAAAATTTCGAGGTGGAAGCCGGCACCTTTACAACAAGTTCGAGGCACACATACACAACCTAATTGGAGCTCCCCAATACAAGCAAGCTGTCAAACAATCAAATACAAGCTTGTAAGAACCAAATAAAAAGCTAGGGTTTCCAAAGAAATACTAGAGCAAGGGGCCCTCAAGTGAATGAGGGGGAAATGAAGATCTCTCTTGGTGAAGCTATAGATAAAGGCATCCTCCTTCAATTCATCAAAGGTCAATGACTTTGGATGGTTGAGTGAAGAGATCTTGTGGATTTGGTGGCTCAAGTAGTGATGCTGTTCTTGACCTGGTCGAGAAGCTCCCAAGGTAGAAGAATGGGCCTTTATATAGGGATCCAGGAATTAGTGCCGTGGGAGCCACTTACCACGGACAGTCCGACAAAAGTCAGCCGGACAGTCCGGCAAAAGTCAGCCGGACAACCCGGCAAAAGTCAGCTGGACAACCCGGCCCAATGAGACACTCCGGGTGACTACAACTGGACACTCTGGTTTGGCAGAATTTCCGGCCGGTGTCCCGCAAGTGTTCGGGTGGTGTCCGATAGGGAATACAGACTGTCCACACCGGGCAAAGAAAATCTGGCGATTCCCTAGTGCCGGACACTCCGGCAGAATCAGACCGGACAATCCGGCGTGGCCGGGCACTCCGACGCATCTCAGCCGGACAGTCTGGCATGACTTTGACTTCTGTACAAAATTGATCCTGGGAGCTCTTTTTCCTTACGTAAAAATTACAATAATGTAGCTGATAAACCTGAAACATTTAACAACAGATTAAATCTATCCAAGTGTTGTCAACAAACATCAAATCAATATGAAAGGCATAAATGGTCTTTCAGAGAGTCCCTTCCCAACTCGGCTAGGAAGGGAAGAGGTGGAAACTTACCCTCGAAGTTTTACCTTTCCTTCCCAAACTAGGATTTGAGTTTTCAAACTAGGATTTGACTTTTCAAACTAGGGTTTGACCCCTTCTTCCTAGTCCTTGGCCGAGTTGCCCTTGTGCATATTGCGGCTAGCCCCTCAGGGAATGCCTCATGCCAAGTGCCCCCTCCCGGGGTGATGGACCTTCTAGAACATTCTAGAAGTTTCCGGTCAAAACACTGAAAACATTTTCGAACCCCGGAAATTGACTTTCCTTATATGAATCTTATTCTCCGGACCATTCCAGATATCCTCGTGATGTCCTGGATCCAATCTGAGACTCCGAGTATCCAACTCATATTTCATATCTACTTAAACAACATCGAATCCTTAAGTGTGTCTCCCTACGATTCGTGAACTATGCAGACATGATCGAGAAACCTCTATGATCAATAACCAATAGAGGGATATGTAAATCCAGATGGCTCCCACATATTTCTATGATGACTTCATGATCGAATGAACCATTTACATACGATACCAATCCCCTTTGTCGCGCGATAGTTTACTTATCCGAGGTTTGATCATCGGTATCTCTATACCTAGTTAAACCTCGTTACCGATAAGTACTCTTTACTTGTTCTGTGATATGACATCCCTTGCGACCTAGTCACATGCTTGCAAGCCAATTGGATGACATTACACCGAGAGGGCCAGAGTATATCTATCCGTCATATGGATGGACAAATCCCACTCTTGATCCATGTTCTTCAACACATACTTTCAAAATACCTAATGCCACCTTTATAACCACCTAGTTACGAAAGTGGTGTTTGATGTCATCAAAGTATCCATCCGGTGATGGTGATTAACATGATCTCTTGGACGAAGGATTAGGTTACTATGTATTTCAAAGCTTGTGGCAAATGAACTCTAAATGACTTGATCTTATGCTATGCTAACTATAGGAGTGTGTCCATCACGTCATTCTCCTAATGACATGATCTTGTTATTAATAACATCTAATGTCCATGATCAGGAAACCGTGATCATCTATTAATCACCAAGCTAGTTTAACAAGAGGCTTACTAGGGACTCTTTTATGTTTACAAAACACACAAATATTAATGTTTCCGGTTAATAAAATTATAGCATGTTATGCAAACATTCATCATAAACACAAAGATATAATAATAACCATTTTTATTATTGCCTCTTGGGCATATCTCCAACAGTCTCCCACTTGTACTAGAGTCAATAATATAGATTACATGGTAATATACCTAACACCCATGGCGTTCTGGTGTTGGCATTCTGTTATGCACCCAAGTTGTCACAGTAGATGGCCATCGGGTCCAACGCACTAGGAACCATACCAAGCTCCGTAATGAACTCCTTCGTCCATATCGCCTCTTGTGAAGCCTCTAAAGCAGCTATGTATTCTGATTCAGTTGAAGATCTCGCCACAACGCTTTGCTTATCACTCCTCTAGATCACTCCTGCACCATTCAAAGTAAATATGTATCCAGACTGTGACTTAGAGTCATCCGGATCGGTGTTCCAACTAGCATCGGTGTAACCATTTATAATGAGCTCTTCATAACCTCCATAATAAAGTACCATATACTTAGTCCTTTTCAAGTACTTTAGGATATTTTTATTCGCTATCCTGTGATCCACTCCTGGATCACTTTGATATATGCTAGTCAAATTAACAGCATATGCAATATCTGGTCTTATACATAGCATGTCATACATGATAGAACCTATGGATGAGGCATAGGAGGTCTTGCTCATCCTCTCTCTATCTTCTGTCGTAGCTGGACTTTGAGTTTTACTCAAGGTCATATTGGGCAGCACGGGCAAGATCTCTTTCTTGCTTTCTTCCATTCCAAAATTCTTTAGAACCTTGTCCAAGTATGTACTTTGTGAAAGCGCTATTAAGTTTATTGATCTATCTCTATAAATCTTGATGCCTAAAATGTATGTAGCTTCGCCAAGATCCTTCATTGAAAAACTATTATTCAAAAAGTCTTTGAAAATTTTAAGAAGTTCTATATCATTCCCAATCAACAATATGTCATCCACATATATTACTAGGAATGCTACAGAGCTCCCACTCACTTTCTTGTAAATACAAGCTTCTCCATAAGTTTTTATAAATCCAAAGTTTTGATCACCTTATCAAAACGTTGATTCTAGCTCCGGGATGCTTGCTTCAATCCATAAATGGACCGTTGAAGTTTGCATACCTTGTTAGCATCTTTAGGATCGACAAAACCTTTGGGTTGTACCATATACAACTCTTATTCAATGTCACCATTGAGGAACGCCGTTTTGACATCCATCTGCCATATCTCATAATCGTAATATGCAGCGATTGCTAACAAAATCCTCACAGACTTTAGATTCGCTACCAGTGAGAAAATATCATCGTAGTTAACTCCTTGAATTTTTCGGAACCCTTTCGCGACAAGTCGAGCTTTACAGATGGTGACATTACCATCATCATTTGTTTTCTTCTTGAAAATCCATTTGTTCTCGACAGCCTTGCGGCCATCTGGTAAGTCCACCAAAGTCCACACTTGGTTTTTGTACATGGATCCAATCTTGGATTTCATGGCTTCATGCCATTTGTTGAAATCTGGGCTCGTCATTGCTTCCTCATACGTTGCAGGGTTGCCAGTGTTTGTCCACCAACATGACATTCATAACAGGATCATACCAATCTAGAGTGGTACGAACCCTCTTTGACATGCGAGGTTCAGTAGTAACTTCATTCAAAGTTTCATGATCATTATCATTAGCTTCCCCTATTATTGGTGCAAGCGGCACATGAACATCTTTCGGTGCTGCACTACTCTCAAATCTGAGAGAAGGTTCAACAACCTCATCGAGTTCTACTTTCCTTCCAGTCACTTCTTTCGAGAGAAACTCCTCAAGAAAGGATCCATTCTTGGCAAGAAAAACTTTTCATTCGGATCTATGATAGAAGGTATACCCAATTATTTCTTTAGGGTATCCTAGTAAGACGCATTTCTCCACTTTGGGTTCAAGCTTGTCAGGATGTAAATTCTTTACATAAGCTTCACAACCCCAAATTTTAAGGAACAACAACTAAGGTTTATTCCTAAACCACAATTCATATGGTGTCGTTTGGAACAGACCATATCTAAAAGAGTTCGATTACGATGTTCGGACACACCATTATGCTGTGGTGTTCCCGACAGTGTCAACTGTGAAAGAATTCCGCATTTCTTCAAATGCATGCCAAATTCGTAACTTAGATACTCACCTCCACGATCAGATTGCAGAAACTTAATCATCTTGTTATGTTGATTCTCTACTTCACTTTGAAATTCCTTAAACTTCTCGAAAGTTTCGGACTTATGTTTCATGAAATAGATATACTCATATCTAATCAAGTCTTTCGTGAAAGTAAGAACATAACGATAACCACCGCGTGATGCCACACTCATTGGACCGCACACACCGGTATGTATGATTTCCAATAAGTCTGTAGCTCGCTCCATTATGCTAGAAAATGGAGTCCTAGTCATTTTTCCCATCAAACATGCTTCGCATCTTTCAAGTGATTCAAAATAAAGTCATTCAAGAAGTCCATCAGAATGGAGTTTCTTCATGTGCTTCACTCCAATGTGACCAAGACGACAGTGCCACATATATGTGGAATTATCATTCAATTTCACTCGTTTAGCATCTATATTATGAACATGTGTATCACTACTATCGATATTCAATAATAATAGACCGTCCATCTCAGGCGCATGGCCATAAAAGATATTACTCATATAAATTGAATAACCATTATTCTCGGACTTAAACGAGTGACCATCTCGCAATAAAAAAGATCCATATATAATGTTCATGCTTAACGCACGCACCAAATAAAAATTATTTAGACTTAAAACTAATCCCGATAGTAGATGAAGAGGGACCGTGCCGACGGCGATCACATCAACCTTGGAGACATTTCCAACATGCATCATCACCTCGTCTCTAGTAGTCTTCGCTTATTCTGCAACACCTGTTTCGAGTTACAAATATGAGAAACCGAACTAGTATCAAATACCCAGGCACTACTACGACTACTAGTAAGATACACATCAATAACATGTATATCGAATATACCTTTCTTGTTGTTGTTGTCGTTCTTCAGATCTTCCAGGTACTTAGGGCCATTCTGCTTCCAGTAAAAGCACTCAGAATCAGTCTTAAGACTCGCCTTGGGCTTCTTAGTAGGTGCGGCAGATTTCTTGCCACCCTTCTTGAAGTTACCCTTCTTCTTAGGCTTGCCTTGCTTCTTGAAATTGGTGGTCTTATTGACCATCAACACTTGGATCTCTTTCTTGATCTCCACTTCCATAGACTTCAACATGGAGAATAGTTCAGGCAATGACTTATCCATGTGCTGCATGTTGTAGTTCATCACAAAGTTCTTGTAACTAGGTGGCAATGATTGGAGGACACGATGAATAACCAATGCATTAGGAATCGTTATGCCCAAATCTGCAAGTTTATTCGCGTGCCCATACATTTTAAGCACATGCTCGCTAACGGAGCTTCCCTCTTCCATCTTGTAGTTAAATAACTTCTCGGAGGCTTCATAGCTTTCCATGGCCGCCTGAGTCTCAAATATCATTTTGAGCTCATTGACAATATCATGAGGGTCGCGGTTCTCAAAGCGCTTCTGAAGCTCCGATTCCAAACTATACAAGATGGCACACTAAACTGTGGAGTATTGATTCTTCCGAGTGAGGTAAACATTTTTCACCTCATCGGTAGCATCATCTACAGGCGGGTCACCTAGTGGTGCATCCGGCATATAGGTCAACTGACCAACATTAATGCGGTGACCTAGCATACCACTGCATGTGTAGTACACTATAGTCGTTGACATGACATCCATAGAACACTGTTCCGTAAATATCACATCCCTCAGAGTGGTACAACAGAAACATTGTGGGTCCATATTACAAACATACACACATTATTATTATTACAATACCAGAAGTTCAAGACTTCAAAAGATTCAACTTACAAACCAGGTATAAAGTATTTCAGCGGAAGTTTTAAAGTGACAACTTCAACTCTGAATTGAGCTCAGCAACTTATTATTATATATTGTTCATGTTGCTCGGCTCAATTGGTTACTAATAACTAAGGCAGTTATTCTGACTCATCGTGCTCTCCTCCATAGACGATGTCGTAGTCCACCCCTTCTACAACACCGAATAGATCTGGATCCTCGTAGTAGACCTCCTCTTGGCTCTCAGCTGCATACATTAGGGTATCTTCTGGATCCTCAGAGTCTAAGCAGGGGATCAAAGGAAAGGGTGAGTAATAGCGTTACCCAGCAAGTTCATTATATGCAAGGTGGGAAGTTTGATGCTCTATCTACCACCTCTGACTATTAGTCCTTGCACTATGCAGTTTTCATAAATATTTATTGAAAGATTGATTTTATTTTTAAAACTATGTCATCAGCCTTCACAGGTTGGCTAGAACTTTCAGGGAGTTCCTTTCCTGCCACGCTCGTAGCTCCTTCCCAGAATAGGGAGTAACAAGTTACAATTCTTACACTCTGCAGAGGTGCGTTACTTTACCCATGAGAGATAAACACCTTGTTGCACAATCGGGCATACTTTCCCGTCCACAATTCCATGGTGTGGGGCCTAGTAGGTGATCCAAGACAATCACTGCCCTTTCTGCGACCCCGCATGTCTGCACGATCCTTTGGGGATGGCTCACCTCCGTTAAGCCCCCGTTTGGGCAGGCTAAAACCCTGATGAGTTCCCAAAGACTCTATGAGCTGGTGATGTCCCTGGTAAGTACCATATAGGTCCGGCTATACCTCTGACAACCACTCATAGATAATCTAGACACAAAAAGAGTGGGGCCTAAGGGTTCCCACCCATATGTTGGATCCGCACAAGGAATCAGAACGTCACGTTAAGGTCGTCTTGCCTCCATACAAAAGGAAAAGGATACAACTGACTTCTTTGTCCCATTCAAAATCTCATGGTTAACACGTTATATATGGCGCTAGAATCACTGATGTCATGGGTTGTAAATTCCTAGGTGATTATCTGTGTTGCAAATAGAAACTTAAGTTCTATTGCCCCCTTAATCCATATCATCACTTAGGATGATATCAACAATTTATTTATTTGAGAAAATAATATTTTATTTCCTTGAATCATAGATGATAACACACAAGTTATAAATAATTTGATAAATACTCTTCAAAGGACATGAGAAAGTGATGAACTTGCCTTGTGATTGCAAGGTAGTGAAGTCTGATGCTTGCACTGGACCTTGTGCTTCTATGTCTACAAAACATCATTATTGCACGGTAAGGACAATATTTAAAGAAGCAAAAATGAATATGCATAGTAATGTAATGCATTATTTGTTATTTATTTTCTTTATGTGTTTTATCCAATATTTTAGTTTCATGGAATTTCTTTAGGTAATTAAGAAATCCATTTTATGGAATATCCTTAATATTTTATAAATATTATATTCACTATTTTTATAATGTAATATGTTGTTAATGGAGTTGAAAACTAATTTTTATATTTAATTTTAACTCTTATATTTATTTACTTAATAATTATTGTTAAGAATAAGCATTTTTAATTAAGAAGATTTTATTTTGGTATATTAAATATTAATTTAGTATTTTTCTAAATTACTATAATAACTATATATATGATAAAAGTCATTTTATTTATTTTTATGTATTTTCTTGATTTTTATAAAATTCCATAAGGAATATACATATTATAACATCTTTAACCAAAAATTTATTTATTAAAAATGGTTTCTTAATTTAATTTAATAGGTTAATTTATTATGAATCTAAAAATATATTGTTTGTATTTTCAAGGCTTTTATTTTATTTTCTAGGATTTATTGAGGTATATGGGTAGTTTGGTCTTTTACTTAATTATTAAAATCCCTTTTAGGGTTTGGGTAACCCATTGGGCTATTTGGGCCCATATTGGCCCAATTGGCCTGGTCCAAATACCACCCCGAAGTGGTACTGGTCCTATCGGCCCTTTAAACAGCCTCCACTCTCTCTCTCTCTCGTTCTCTCCTTTTCGTCTTCCTCGACCCCGTGGTCGCCGACACCGCCGCCATGCGATTCCCACCGCCATGGTCCTCTCTAGCCACCGTCGTAGTGCATGATGTAGTTGTCTACCCCACTCCTTCATCTTGTCCAATTCGATTTGGATTTGGGGCTCTTCTGCGGCCAGGATGGCTCCATCCCGAACCCTAGGGTATGGAGTTGTGCCGGTGATGCCTCCGCCGCTGCTCCAGTGGTGACCTAGGGTGTTCGTATGTTGCAGTGGTAGCGATGCTCGTCCTAAAGTGCTGTTGTGGCCACCTCCTCGGCTTGGTGCGGGTTGCAGTGCCCCTTGGGGTGCTCCCCGTGCCACCGTGTCCATAGGCCCCTCTGCTTCCTCTTCTATACTATAGAGAGGACCTTCGGTGAGTTTGATTTTGATCTCCCCCTTGTGATTGCTATCTTCTGCCCCTCCTGACCTATGTTGTGTGTCTCTGTCGTGCATCCCTAATTAGGGTTCATATCCTGTTCTAGGGTTCCTCCCTCTATTTAGTTATACATGATGAACTAGAACTATTGGTGATGACTAATGAGGATTGTGATCAAATACTAAATTGCTCACTGTTCTCATTTGATTATATGATGCTAGTGGCATTATAGTATTGCTTCCAATTGATTATTGTGTATGGCCAAAATGGTAATGCTACTGTGAAGTTTTACTAGTGGTTTTGGTGATTTGTGAGTTCACCACTGTTAAAATATTAGTACTGACAGTGATACTGTCAGTGATTACCCACTGAATTGTTGAGCTCTCACTTGTGGGATTATATTCAGAATTAGGGTAATAATGTGATTATAGTGATACCCTGATTATGTGGATAGATATAGTCTTGGTGATGATTCCTAGTTAAATTCCAGGAAGATGATATTACAGGTTTACTTATGCAAGCTAAATAATGGATCTGCTTGATTTAGAATCTAGCTTTGTGACACCATCTTAATAATGGTACATAAGTTTAGGTTCTACTACTGGCTTGATTCTATTGATGCTTAGTTTTGGATTTGAATCAAAGTTAAGTTGGAATCTTCTTCTTAAACATTTCTGCCTATGATGTTGGTCTGAGGCATAGGAACTAGTTTCCTATATTGTTGTCCCTAATAGAATTTTTCTAGTATTATCATTAGTTAATGGATCTTGAATCCTTTTGGCTAAGATGGTTGAGGTGCTCATGGTTCATATTGATTCATAGGATTTATGAATTCTGAGGTGCTACTCCACTAGGAGATGTGCCCAGAATTCATAAGCTATGCTATGTACATGTTGGAATATATGATTTAGCTATTGTCACATCCCAAAATTTTCCAAATTTTGAAATGTGAAAAATAAATAAACAAAATAAATAATTGTTGAAATTTAGGGTGAAAAGAAACTTTTTATTTCTAAATGGGAACATTAAAACCCATCTTGAACAAACTTTGAATAAAATTGAAACAAACAAAATTCAAATCAAGAGAAATGCATTCATCAATGAATGTACCTTGAAATTCAAACTTGGGAAAATAAACCAGAACCCAAAACCTTAATGGAAGAAAATCATTCCCAAGATATCGCAAAGACTATGGATTTGGTCCAGATAAAAATTTAGCAACAAACATTTATAAATGATCAAGAATGATAAATAAAAATATTATAAAACCATAGAAATTGATTTTATTCAATATGGAACCATAGATAAAAACTTATGAATTTATTAAGATAAAAGGAAATAATTTCCAAAGCTAATAAAGCTCCTATCTAAAATCCATACCAAAATTGTGTGTAAAATAATCCTAAAGAGATTTAAAAGGATAAGCCAATATCAAATAAGATCATACAAATTGGAATCACCAAGTTTGGATCTTTAAATAAAAAGATATGGATTTTATAAGATAAAGAAAGAAATTAATAAATAAGGAATATTTAAAAACCAAATTAAATCTTGGCCAAATCCATAATCAAACAAAGATAATCCAAATCCAAATGAAATAAAGGGATAAAGAATATTCAAAATAAAAGTATATGGAATTAAATCCTATCCCAGTTATATTCTAATAAAGACAAAAATCCCTAAAGTAAATGATTGATTAAATCATGGGAAAATAATAATTGGAATTTGCCCAAGTAGAATAAAGGTTATTTAATTAACTTAAATGGAAATCAAAGAATTATTTGAAATAAAATTTATATTGGATTAAAACCATATTGGATTTTAGTTGAATGAAGACAAGTGCTCAATTTAAATGATTAATAAATCATATTAAAAATATATCAAACAATTCAAAATGAATTATTTAACACCCCACTGAATAAAGAAAACCTACTGAAAAAGGTTTTGATAAAAAAATGAATTCAAATAAGAGTTGAAATTATATTTAAAATCTTATTTGAATAAAGGAAAGTGCCTAATTTAAATAAAATATAAACCATAAAAGAATAAAAGAATTATTCCTAAAATGGTATTTAAAATACATGATTAAACGACATTAAAACCTACTGAAAGTTTGGTAAAGGTATGAATTCAAATAGTGTTGGAATTATCTGAACAAAATTCAAAACAGAAAATGAAAACAGAGAAAGGAAAAATAAAACAGAGAAGAAAAAATAGGAAAGAAACCAGCCCAGCCCAGCAGGCCCAGCAACCAGCCCACTCCCCCTATCCACATGAAACGTTTTCCTACTCACTAACGCACCCGCACTGTCCCTGATGACCGGACCCCACCCTTCCTCTCTCACTAACGCCGACGAAGTGACCCTGCCTGTCAGTCATCGTTTTCACCCGCCACGACCAGTTCCTCACCTCCTCGCCGTTTCTGCAGTTGATTCCACCGATTAAATTCGTCATAACGCTCCACTGAATCTGCCCGGAGACCACGCATGCTAAATCTCCTCCCTCTTCTCTCCATTTCCCCCAGACACTGACCCCTCTCTGCCCCCAGGCTGTCCCCATTTTTGCTTCCACCGTCGCGGCCTCCGACGCACTCCGCGATGATTCCGGGCGCTCCCCGCCTCCCCTTGCTCCCTAGCCTCCACAATACTACTTGATGGGGATATGCCTACCGGGGTATACCCAGTAGGGCGTTTCCACCGGCCCAGGAACTAGCGAGTGGGCCTGCAGGACGGCGACTGGATCAAGACCTGGCGTAGATTCAAGCGACTGGAAGCTAAAGGCCCAGGAGAGTAGATAGGCCCAGTCGGATTAGGTTAAACGATTGCCGAAACCTTAACTGATTCAGTTGAGATCTGTAAACCCTAGGGGGGTGAGTCTATATAAACCTCCCTAGAGGGCGTGTAGAAGATACGTTCCGTCATCCACCCAAGCGACTCGCTGCCTAGCCGCCGAGCTCGCCCCATTGTACTTCCACCATAATAAAATCTAGCAGGAGTAGGTCTTTACCCTCCGGGGGGCCGAACCTGGGTAAATCCTTGTGTCTCTGCCCTCATCTCGCACCGCAGATGGTTGGCCGCCCTTACCCCATGTTCTACTATTCGCTGCCGATTGCAGCACCTGCCGTGGTCATTCCCACGACAGTGGCGCCCACCATGGGGCCTGGCCGGTCTGGCCGGTGTTCTGCAGCGATATCTAATCTGCCCATCAATGAGTCGATCTCCACCGGCCGCATGATAGCGATCGGCGAGATGCTCCAAATCTTGCCGAGCAGCTACGTCCCGACGGCGCGACCCGTAACGCACAACATGATCCTGCTGGTTGGCACGATCAGCCTCTTCGTCGGCCTCACCGACGTCATCGTCTTGGAGGACTCGGCTCGCATCCGCGAGTCGCCGCCACACGATCGGCTCTCCGAGAGTCAGGTCCGCACGATCCACCGCCTCGCCTCCGAGTACGGCTCATCCCATAGTGATGTGGCCGAAACCACCGCGGCCGCGGAAGACGCGGCCCTCAACGATGACGCCGACTCGGCGACCCCGGCGTCACTCGCCGGATCCATCGTCGCCGCGTCGCCCGCGGGCTCCATCACCCAGGTCTCCAACATCGGAGATTTCGAGGATCCTTCCATCCTCGGGATCTTCGACTTCGACTCCGGGTCGGAAAACTCCACTGATCTCCGCGACGGGACCGGTCGCCACGCCGCGACCTACATGGCGACTGGGGCAGACCCACCGGACGATCCCTTCTCCACCCCGATCCCTCCCAACGCAACGACAACGGAGGTCGAGGAACTCCGCCTGAAGCTGGCGGAAGCAGTCCGCAAGGAGCAAGCCGAGCGCGAAAAATTTCGCCTCGAGCAGGTGATGGCGCAGGAGCTGTCGCGCTACCCCCAGCAACGAATCAGGTCGCGCTTGAACCCCACCATCTAGGGGCGCGCCCTGAACTTCGACGACGAGAACGACCTGGCCCGCGTGGCCGAGCGGGCGATCTGCGAGAACGCGCCACCAGGAGGAAGCGCCTGGCCCCCATGAGGGTCAACGGCGAATGGCGGCCCACCTCCACCCAACCGCGCACCCCCCAGGGACCAGCCGCGGATCATGGTCTCCTCACGGGAGCGAGATGCGAACGGCCTACCACTATTCTCCACCCCGATGGACAATCTCGTGGCGGGCCGAGCAGCGGCCGACAACATCACGGCCACCGGTGATGGCGCCCTACAGATCCAGTACGTCAAGGCCTTGCTTGCAAAGGGGGTCGAGCAACAAAACGCAGGCGTCGACTCACAGGGTCGAATGTACTCGCGTTCATTGGGCAGCAGAGCGTCCTCAAGCGGCCGTCCATTGGCGGCAAACACCCTCAACTGCCCGCCACCCGAACCACTGTAGCTCCAACACCGACCCGCGAACGCAGCACTCTCCACAAACGACCCCTGGCCGGCGACCAACTTCGTCGCAACCAACGGTCAAACCGTCGACGCCCGCACCCACATCATCAACAACCAGACCTGGCGCGCACGCCAGCCCGACGACCTGCGGCATACCCTAACCAACCGCGGTGACGGCGAGCCGAGGGGGTCGCTAAGTCGACTCGGGCCCCGGTGCTTCGGACCAATGATCCGAGGCAAAAGATACCCGACGAACTTCAAAGCGACGAAGGAAATAGAGAAGTACGACCCCACGTACGATAACTCAGTGTGGCTGGATACTTACCTCATGCCAATGGGGATCGCCGGCCACACCGATCTACTCGCCACCCGCTACCTCCCCCTGGTGATGGAGGGGGCGTGCAGGCAGTGGATCAACACTCTCCCCGCAGATAGCATCGATTCCTGGGAAGAGATGCGCGACGCCTTCGTCAGGCACTTCGAGGGTTCATACACCCGTGCCACCACCATCGAGGACCGGGAACGATGTGTCCAGGGACCTCGCGAGTCGACCCGCAGCTGGGTCCAACTATGGCAAGAACTGTGGTACAACGCGGTCGGTATCCACCCAGACACCGCAATCCACTGCTTCAAGACCTCGTGCCGTTACGAGCCCCTGGTTGCCAAGCTCAAACGAGCATACCGCACACTCGACAACATACCGGACCTCCTTAAGATCGCAAAAAGATACGCGGAGGAAGACCCAAACCAAGAAACCGACGACGAGCCGGGAGGACAACGCCGCATGAGCGGCAACGACAACGGACGACGATCCGATCTACGCTACAGCAACACTCGAGTGATTACGCTAAAGTTACCGTTGGATTACCCCAATGGCTAGTTTGACCTCATCTGACGGTCCAACTTCATCCATTCGACTTGCCGACCAGATCACTACAACATTGACTGAACATTCGCCGACCCGCTCGTCGAGCTGTGACCCAATTGACCGCTATCATTGAGACTAGAATAACTGATTTTTCCTTTATTCAGGAGTCCGCCGCCGATTCGACTGGGCGTCCGCATTGGACTCGTATACTCCGACTGCCAACGAACACCTGCGACCAATCAACGACGGCCTCGGGGACTACTGATGGGGATATGCCTACCGGGGTATACCCAGCAGGGCGTTTCCGACCAACCCAGGAAGGCGAGTGGGTCTGCAGGATGGCGACTGGATCAAGGCCTGGCATAGATTCAAGCGACTGGAAGCTGAAGGCCTAGGAGAGTAGATAGGCCCAGTCGGATTAGGTTAAACGATTGCTGGAACCTTAACTGATTCGGTTGAGATCTGTAAACCCTAGGGGGGTGAGTCTATATAAACCTCCCTAGAGGGCGTGTAGAAGTTACGTTCCGCCATCCACCCAAGTGACTCGCTGCCTAGCCGCCGAGCTCGCCCCATTGTACTTCCACCATAATACAATCTAGCAGGAGTAGGTCTTTACCCTCCGGGGGCCGAACCTGGGTAAATCCTTGTGTCTCCGCCCTCATCTTGCACCACAGATGGCTGGCGGCCCTTGCCCCATGTTCTACTATTCGCTGCCGATTGCAGCATCTGTCGTGGTCATTCCCACGACACTACTCCCCATCGCCAGGCGCACACCCCAGTACCACTAGCTCACCCGCGCGTGCTATGTAACCTCGGCAACCTCTTCGCCAGAGCAGCGCCACCGTCTGCCTCCGCTCCGACGAACACTACCGGTGTCTTTTGACCTCCCCTCTCCCCCTCTCTCACACGCGCGTACTCGCCACGACTCTGCGCATCTAACAGTACCATCCTTTTTCTCTGCCGTGCACGGTAGCCTCGCCACCATCTTCAACTGTGCGTTCCCGAGCCAGATAGGAACTCCAACGAGAAATCCCTTACGACCCCGTGCCCCACTCGACAAACGGCGACCACCTCGATAACCAGCACATCACGGCGAGTCTGGTGAGCTATTTATCTCCCCCCTCTCGCTTCCTGTAACGTCGGCTCTATCTTTGTCTGACCACTCCGCCGCCAGCCAGCGCCGCCCGTTTTTGGTTTATGCGATATGGGCCGTTAGATCTAGATCAGACGCGTGAGCTTAGAAATAACCCGAAGGGGTACTAATCCATCTGAGACACACAGATCTAATTAGATCCAGCGCACCGCGTAGGCCGATTCGTGCGAACCGGTACCAACGAATGAAAACACGACGCGTGGCACGTATTTAGATTTAAATACAGAAACATTCTATTAGATGTTAGATTTTGCAAAAACATAACTTTAAATCTACACGTCCAAATTTTACAAATTTTATATCAATGGAATTAGAAAAACAAATACTTTGCAACCATGCCCTTTTTTAATGTTTTGCTTCTGTAAAATAGGTTTTTTTACAGAAACATGTGTAGGCCTATTTTGATTATAAAATTCATTTTAAAAATGTTTTTGGGGTAAAATATTTTGTAAATGGATTGTTTTGAACCTACTGACCATAGAAACCAACTTGTAGATTTAAAATTGTATTTTGTGAAGCTAAAGAATAAATCTTTGAATAAAAGCATTTGTAGCTAAATAAAAATATTGATTATGGTTTAAAAATGTTTTTTTGAGTAAAACCTTTGGAAAATGATTTGAATTAAACTCTCTCACCCTACACACCAAGTTTTAGGATTTAAAAATATATTTGGTGAACCCTATAAAATTATTACTTTGCTTAAAGGCATTTCCCACAAAATAAAATATTGCTTTGGTATAAAAATGGTTTATAATTAAAACATTTTGCAAATGGTTTTAATATTAAACACTTGACCTTAAAACACTAACATTTATGTTTAAAAATATATTTGTCAAACACTAGAAATTGTTACTTTGATTTAAATCATTTCTAGGAAAACAAGAATGATTCAAATGGCCATTTTCACTAATTTTATATCAAATGGTTTTTCCACCTTTATAAATTACCAAAGGTGTTTTATAATGTTTATAACCTATCTTTGGCATGCTTGCATGCATTGATTTGTTTTATTATTCTATGTGATGAATTGCTTGAATGGTAGATTGAATTTGTGCCTTGATTGAATTGTAGTGGAATTTGAAGAGTGAATTGCAAGATCAAGGAGTGAACCTATATTCTCTACCAATAAGGCAAGTGGTGATTCATACTTTTGTCCCATTATTTCCACTATGCATTAGTGATATTTCTAAGTAGGACTTGCATGGAATTTTCTATGTGTTAACTATGCCATGGGAAAATCCTAGTAGATGAAACCTTAGTAGGATTTTTCCTAATTTAAGATTCCTACTACTATCATGATTAACCTAGATAGTAGAAAACAAGGTGGATTATATTCATGCTATGGAATATTTCTAAGTCAAGGACTTGTGTTTTGTTTAATAAAACAACTCTATGAATGAATCACCTGGGTGGAATGGAATGGATGGATTTATGTTGAGTGGTTACAGAAGGCCAGGGGACTGGTGAACCTTGTGTATCACACTTGTGGAATGCCACCCAGGAACAAAGAGATTTGAGATTTCAAATGTTGAGAAGCTTCAAGTGCAGCCACTTGGCATTATGGGCTCTGCCTGGATCATATAGGTTGCAATAACTTAGCCAAATGGACAGTTGGTGGTAGGAGATGATAGGTTGGAACGCGTCCATTTTGGTCTAAGGGAAGGCTTCTGAAAGATCTTGTCTCGATGGATGTCGAGTCTTGTGGGGAAAGTGCACCACCTCTCGATAGAGTAAAATCTAAGTACTTAGCCATGTCCTTGGCAATGGACAATTTGAGCATCAAGACATGGAAGCTATCAAGAATCTCCTCATCCCAATTTCTAAGTTAAAAACTTGTGGTTGAACAAGGGTTAAAGGATCTTCAATCAAGGATTGATAGATGCCTTGGGTGGTTTTGACAAACAAAAACTTAGTGTTTTCAAATGATAAGGAAAATCTATTTTGAGCAAAGCAAGCCTAAGTTCCACTTATCCAAATGCATATTGATGATAGATACCACTACTCTACCATAGTATCACTTGCCAATACAATTCAAATGTATTGACCCTTGTGGTTGTAACTTATTATGTTGCAGGTTTGTTTGATTTTAGTGAAGTTTGTTGATTAGGATTACAAGTCTACAACCAACATGATTGCCTATGGCACTTTGAAGATGAAGGACTCCATGCTATATAGTTATTTCTGCTGCATTGTAATGAGATAGCCAAATGAGTTATGTAAGATGTAATGATTTATTTTATTCCTGGTTATATAGTTGTTTTATGACCTTTGTTTCTTGATATTACATCTTAACTATGGATGCTAGCTATTGATCCAGGGAGTAGCATTGCAAACACAGGTACCTCTACCTTATTAAAGGTTGGGACCTCTACAGCTATCATATCTAGGATCTATGATGCTGGCCTGAGATCCTGGCTTGACTTGTAAAATGTTAAGCATACTTTTTATGTAAAGGTTTATTTGTGATGGATTCACCCAACTTGGGTGATTTCTGAGAGATCTAGATATGAAACAACACATGAATCTTGGTCTTAAGAAGATAATAGGATCATGTGATGGTTTTATTTTACTCACCACAACTGGTAGTTTTGCTGGTGTTGTGGCTGGTTCATTTGGATGGCTAGATCTTGCTGATGGTGCTGCTGGCTTGAGCTTGTCCTTCTCCTTCTGGTTCCTATAAACATGGCCTTGATCTTGCCCTTGATATCCACCTGATCCACCCCCTCCTTATGACACCATCTAGTGAATACTGGGATGATCTTGTGTGTGGTTGGGCTGATGGTTTGCTTGGCTCTTGCTAAGCTTAGTGTGCTCCTGGTTTGGTGTTGGAAGTGAAAAGGTGCTACTATGAGCCTTGCCATGACTGGGCTCTTCCCTTTTGCTTGTGTAGTTGCTGCTGTGTTAATAGCTCTCACCATGCATTTAGGTGATTGTGCTGCCTGTCTGCTTGGTACATGATTTGGATTAGATTGATGAGGTGTTTTACCTTTTGACCCATTTACATGTTACTTACCTGGTGAAACTTGCCCCTCTTACTTGCTATTAAAATCTGACTTGTGGATTATTTATTATGAAAGAGCAATTCTTTCATATTAGTTAAACTTGCCCCTTTAATAATACCCAATGATGTAATATGAGTAGTGCACCTCACTGCTCTCCACTGAGAGTATTCTAATAACTAACCTTTTTTTGTCTGTTTTGAATTTTGTTGCAGGTACAGGATCTGGTGTTCAAGATTTAGTATAGGTTAGATAGATAAGTAGAGTTTCATTGTAATCTCTATTTGATTCTTTTGTAAGATTTTTGTAATATCTTATTTTATTATTTTTGTAACAATTATGTAATAGTATATTATTTGAATTCCATTTGTGTTAATTCCCTTATTGTACTGAACCTCACATTGGTTTGATGAGTTTATTATTGTAAAATAGAAATGTATTTGGAATAAAGATAAGAAATAAAGAGTTATTTCTTATTTGAATTACTTTATTTTGAATTCTATTATTTATTATTCTCTCATTATTATAACAAATGATATTACTAAATCATTTAAAATTATTTTAATATCCAAATCTTAACTTTTAAATATTAGTTCAAATTACAAATTTGAATTCAAATTCTCCCCTCAAAACACATTTACTCATAAATATTATGTCAGAATTTATAACGATCACTCTCAATAGGTATTCTTACACAGAGAGCGAAAGAAACTCTGATCACTTTAGGTTTTTAGTGTGGTGAAAAAATTACCCACATTTTTATAGATGAATGCATGCATATGCACAAAATCCTAATTCTACCCTTCTTTGGACCCTAAATGCTATGATGTTACAGACTCCCCCCCTTAAATTAAACTTCGTCCCCAAGTGTGCATAAGTGTACCTGAATAGTTCTGGATAGGCTTCTTTTAAGTCATGCTCTTTCTCCCAGGTGGCTTCCCTCTCAGGGTGATGCTCCCACTGTACCTTGCAGTACTTGATTGCCCTGTTTCTCAACCTTTTCCAGTTCTCTTCCAAGATTTTGCAGGGTTTCTCAACATATGTCAAATGTTCTTGTAATTCCACTTCTTGATGTGTGATTGCATCATCAGGAACTTTAAGAAATTTCTGGAGTTGTGACACATGGAAAATATTGTGAACTTGAGCCAATATTGGTGGTAAATCTAAAGCATAAGCTATGGTCCTATTCTGACTCAGTATTTTGAATGGTCCAATATATCTTGGACTCAATTTTCCTTTAACTCAGAACCTCTTAACTCCTTTCATTGGGCTTACTTTGAGATATACCATATCTCCCACTTCAGGATGCCATGATATTTGACTTTGATCGGCATAACTTTTCTGTGTACTTTGAGCTATATTCAATCTGTCTTTGATGATATCGATGATATCTCGACTTTCCTTGAAAGTTTCCTATCTTGTTGTCCCTAATAGAAATGTTCTAGTATTATCATTAGTTACTGGATCTTGAATACTTTTGGATAAGATGGTTGAGGTGCTCATGGTTTATATTGATTCATAGGATTTATGAATTCTGAGGTGCTACTCCACTAGGAGATGTGCCCAGAATTCATAAGCTATGCTATGTACATGTTGGAATATATGATTTAGCTATCATATCTAGGATCTATGATCCTGGCCTGAGATCCTGGCTTGACTTGTAAAATGTTAAGCATACTTTTTATGTAAAGGTTTATCGGTGATGGATTCACCCCACTTGGGTGATTTCTGAGAGATCTAGATATGAAACAATACATGAATCTTGGTCTTAAGAAGATGATAGGATCATGTGATGGTTTTATTTTACTCACCATAACTGTTAGTTTTGCTGGTGTTGTGGCAGGTTCATTTGGATGGCTAGATCTTGTTGATGGTGTTGCTGGCTTGAGCTTGTCCTTCTCCTTCTGGTTCCTATAAACTTGGCCTTGATCTTGCCCTTGCTGTCCACCTGATCCACCCCTCCTTATGTCACCATCTAGTGAATACTGGGATGATCTTGTGTGTGGTTGGGCTGATGGTTTGCTTGACTCTTGCTAAGCTTAGTGTGCTCCTGGTTTGGTGTTGGAAGTTAAAAGGTGCTGCTGTGAGCCTTTCCATGACTCGGCTCTTACCTTTTGCTTGTGTAGCTACTACTGTGTTAATAGCTCTCACCATGCATTTAGGTGATTGTGCTGCCTGTCTGCTTGGTACATGATTTGGATTAGATTGATGAGGTGTTTTACCTTTTGACCCATTTACATGTTACTTACCTGGTGAAACTTGCCCCTCTTACTTGCTATTAAAATCTGACTTGTGGATTATTTATTATGAAAGAGCAAATCTTTCATCTTGGTGAAACTTGCCCCTTTAATAATACCCAATGATGTAATATGAGCAGTGCACCTCACTGCTCTCCACTGAGAGTATTCTAATAACTAACCTTTTTTGTCTGTTTTGAATTTTGTTGCAGGTACAGGATCTGGTGTTCAAGATTTAGTATAGGTTTAGATAGATAAGTAGAGTTTCATTGTAATCTCTATTTGATTCTTTTGTAAGAGTTTTGTAATATCTTATTTTATTCTTTTTGTAACAATTATGTAATAGTTTATTATTTGAATTCCATTTGTGTTAATTCCCTTATTGTACGGAACCTCACATTGGTTTGATGAGTTTATTATTGTAAAATAGAAATGTATTTGGAATAAAGATAAGAAATAATGAGTTATTTCTTATTTGGATTACTTTATTATGAATTATATTATTTATTATTATCTCATTATTATAACAAATGATATTACTAAATCATTTAAAATTATTTTAATATCCAAATCTTAAGTTTTAAATATTAGTTCAAATTACAAATTTGAATTCAAATTCTCCCCTCAAAACACATTTATTCATAAAGATCATCTCAGAAATTATAACGATCACTCTCAATAGGTATTCCTACACTCAGAGAGAGAAAGAAACTCTGATCACTTTAGGTTTTTAGTTTGGCGAAAAAATTACCCACATTTTTATAGATGAATGCATGCATATGCACAAATTCCTAATTCTACCCTTCGTTGGATCCTAAATGGTAGGATGTTACAGTCTTCCCCCCTTAAATTAAACTTCATCCCAAAGTGTGCCGAAGTGTACCTGAATAGTTCTGGATAGGCTGTCATGCTGTTTCTCCCAGGTGGCTTCCCTCTCAGGGTTATGCTCCCACTGTACCTTGCAGTACTTGATTGCCTTGTTTCTCAACCTTTTCCAGTTCTCTTCCAAGATTTTACAGGGTTTCTCAACATACGTCAAATATGCTTGTAATTCCACTTCTTGATGTGTGATTGCATCATCAGGAACTTTAAGAAATTTCCGGAGTTGTGACACATGGAAAATATTGTGAACTTGAGCCAATATTGGTGGTAAATCTAAAGCATAAGCTATGGTCCTATTCCAACTCAGTATTTTGAATGGTCCAATATATCTGGGACTCAATTTTCCTTTAACTCCGAACCTCTTAACTCCTTTCATTGGGCTTACTTTGAGATATACCATATCTCCCACTTCAGGATGCCATGATCTTTGACTTTGATCAGCATAACTTTTCTGTCTACTTTGAGCTATCTTCAATCTGTCTTTGATGATATCGATGATATCTCGACTTTCCTTGAAAGTTTCCTATCTTGTTGTCCCTAATAGAAATGTTCTAGTATTATCATTAGTTACTGTATCTTGAATACTTTTGGATAAGATGGTCGAGGTGCTCATGGTTTATATTGATTCATAGGATTTATGAATTCTGAGGTGCTACTCCACTAGGACATGTGCCCAGAATTCATAAGCTATGCTATGTACATGTTGAAATATATGATTTAGCTATCATATCTAGGATCTATGATGCTGGCCTGAGATCCTGTCTTGACTTTTAAATGTTAAGCATACTTTTTATGTAAAGGTTTATCTGTGATGGATTCACCCCACTTGGGTGATTTCTGAGAGATCTAGATATGAAACAACACATGCATCTTGTTCTTAGGAAGATGATAAGATCATGTGATGGTTTTATTTTACTCACCACAACTGTTAGTTTTGCCGGTGTTGTGGCTGGTTCATTTGGATGGCTAGATATTGCTGGGGGGGGGGGTCTAGCCCACCTGGGCCCCTTCAAGGTGCCCCCCTCACATCCATCTTCTTTCTCTCTCCTGAAAAACACCGGAAAACTTGCTCAAGCTCGAGTCCTTGCTGTTCTTGCATAGCCCATCTTTGCTGCTGATTTTGGGACGGATTGCTCCTTGGTATGTGTCTCCTCCACTTGTCCAATTAGATTTGTGATTGGTAGATTGTATCTTGAGTATTTTTCTGCTATAGTGTCACATTGTGTGAGCTTGCATGCTTGTTTTATGCTTAGATATTTCATTTTGATGCATGTGTAGCCCTCTAGCAAGTTACTATAGGAGTTTCTTATCATTTATCAACTTGGAAATCACTTGGTTTGATGTTTGTCTAAAAATTTCAGAAAAGAGTGATCATGGACAACCACACATTTGGAGAGATATTTGAGGGTGATGTACCTAGGAGGGAAAGGCCCTCAAGATCATCCTCCCGAGCCAGGCCCTCATACAATGAGGATATCATCACTTCGCGATTCGGCAACGAGGGAGATGAGGGGGATGCTCACCCTTCCACCTTTCCTTGCCCAACCTTTTTGCAGGCTGCTGGGATTCTTGATGATTTTACCACCTTGGTTCGGAGGGCTGGACTAACAAGCCTTATGCAGGATGAGAGCATGCAATATGCTACGCCCACTAAAACATTTGTGGAGAGCTTATCCTTTACTAACAGCATGTTTAAGCCAGATGTTTCTTTGAAAATTTATGGCAGGTCTTACAATATGACGTTGAAGAAATTTTGTGAGGCTCTGGGACTTGGTATAGCTGGGTCAGCAAAGAAGATTCTAGCTCAACCCGCTGATTTGTTGGAGCTCTACCATGGGATAACTAATGATGATAACCGTAGAGCTCAACGGGGAAAGATAAGAAATATTCAGCTTCCAGCCATCAGGTACTTTGCTTAGTATCTTACCACTAGTGTTCTTGGTAGGGAGAACACTAGTAATATTTCCAGCTATCATTTGGCTTTCTTAGCTGCTGCGCTCAACAATTGATACCAAGTACAATCTTGGTTCTCTCATTGCTCGCCGCTTAACTGCTAAGGGACCCATTTATGGGGGAATTGTTGCTACACGTGTTGCTACCACCTTGGACATTGCTGTTGATCCAAATGATACAGTTTTGGCTCCTCAGAGGCTTGATCTTGCTGCCATGAAGGCGCACCACTTTGTCACTAATGGCTCTACCCTTGAGAACTTGGTCTATAAAATGCTGTTTATTAACGGGAAGAAAGAGAGAGATCCCTCTACCCAAACCACTTTGTTCAATATTTCTCAGGGACCTTGTCATGCTCCAAGGAGGAGATGGATGACAAGCTGAGCTCTCTTATCTTCTATGGACACTATCAGGAGGAAGCGCCCTCGTATGATCCCGTTGTACACTACACTGGGGAGTCCTCGAGCTCGTACCAGGACGAGGGAGCCTCCTCGTCGTACTACGGAGGTGCACCTACTTGGGCACCATGGGATTGAGCCCCACTTAGGCCAAAATCCTAAGCTTGGGGGGAGGTATACCGATATCACACTCATCTATATATCATGTTCGGTCGGTTCTTTGTATATCCATCGTTCGCTTTCTTTTTGGTTCTTGTTGCTTCTTTCTCAAAAACACAAAAATACCAAAAAAAAATTGTTGTTTCTCTTGCTTTGGTTTCTTCTTGTTTGGTTTGCCTTTTGTTTGTTTGGTGTTGCTTTGTTTGCTTTCTTTAAAAAATCGAAAACACCAAAAATATTTGTTGTTCTTCTTTGGTTTTGTGATTTCTTTGTAGGTTTCAGCCGTCCTTAGTGGATTTTGGGTTTCATGTTATTATTCAAGTCACACAAGTGAAGGGCAATAATGAAGATTAAGACAACTTGAGGTGTGGTAAGAGGCTGGTAACGAACTCTATTTGTTTTCATTTTTGTACATATACTCATCATTGTAAGCATGCTTAGTCTGTTCATTGTAAGGCGTATGTTACTGAGGGATGCTTAGTAGTTCTTGCTTGTCTATGATTAGCTCCAGCTTGCTAATAGTTTGTAGCATGTCATATGAATGTTTGCTTGCATTTTTTTATTCATATTTTGGTATGATATTGTGGTATCCTCCTCTGGAAGTTTCATGTGAATCGACTTGGCACATGCTCGCTCATGCATATGACTAAACAATAGTCAGTAAGCCTCGATGATTTATTTTGCCTTAGAGTTTTAGTCCTGTTTTGTTGCAAGCATGATTATGACAATTATTGCTCTCTCATTTTCTCTCCCTCTCTATTCCTAGCCTTCACTTGCACTGAGTATGAGCTCTACCTGTGCTTCCAACTCTCCAAAACCAATATTGCCAACTTTGTCCACCATACCTACCTATTAGCATCGTTTGCTATTTCAGTGCATATTCTATATGCCTTGTTTTCTTCCAAATAAAATGTTTGTCTGTTTTGAGAAAGTTAGTTAGTAAAGCTCTCACGAACTTGATGGCACACTTTATTCCTTGCACTTAATAATCCTGAACCATTGTGACATGTCCATGAAAGTTATATGCTTGCAAATTATATGCTGGGAGTCAGCAGAACCGTGCTGTCACGGGGAACACTTTCAATAGTTTTTGGATACATATCCAGTTGATAACTTGCTCTTTTGTTTGCGGATGTTGCCGGTGTGAAATAAAAGGGGAGCTTGTGAGTTCATGTAGTCTATACATTTTGTTAGAGAAACGCCTGGGCCGCTAGAGTAAGCCATGCCTAATCATGGTGGAACTTGCAGCACCACCATAATAAGCATTCTGTGAAGCATCCTCAAAAAAAAGCTATGCACATAGTAAATAAAAAGATTGCTGAGATGCTCATTGTCTGCTTGCCTTGTCATTTTGATCACGGGATAGCTCCTGTATCATGTGCAAGGGGTACCCCATTGGCGGTTCTTTATGATATGCATGTATGTACAATGACAAGAACTTACAGGTGACCAAAGTTGAGTAGCATGCGGAGCAGCCCTCATACTCAAGGGACATGGGATTCCAGTTTATGGTCTGTCAAGCATATAACTCATACTGGACCTCACTTTCACCTTAACCATATGATGATGCCTATGATAGGGCAATGAGAGATCAAATCTAATGAGTACCTTCCTTTTAGAATTTGTAAGCCTTTCAAACTTTTCCAAAACCTTTTCACTTCCATGTTGAGTCACCACTTATTCTATGAGCACCTTCTTGAGAGCATAGTTGTCATTCTTGTGTTTGTTCCAAAACTTGGTTAATTATGTCATGACTTTGATGCTTGTATCTCTGATATCTTTACTTCTAGTCTTCACTTGAACTTCAGAGGTGCCTTGGCATTTATATTGTGCTCTACAAACAAAGGCAAGCGAGATACCACTCTATCATACCTTACTATGAGCATTGCAATGTTGCTTATGTTTATGTTCCATGCTACTTATTATTATTGATTTGGTTTCTCTTCATAGCTTGCAATGACTATTGAGTAGACTTGGTTGCATAATTCTTATTATGAATGGTTTAAGCATCTACTCCCATGCTAAGAATATATACATCATATGAAGCAAATGTGTTCGTGAAAGTTCTTTTATCGCACTCTATTTTCAACTGAATTGCTTGAGGACAAGCAATAAGCTAAGCTTGGGGGGAGTTGATACGTCCAAAACGTATCTACTTTCCCGAACACTTTTGCTATTGTTTCTCCTCAAACTTGTGTGATTTGGATACAACTAACACAGTCTGATGCTGTTTTCAGCAAAATTACCTTGCTGACTAGTTTTTGTGCAGAAAATCAAATATCAGGAAAAATCCTGGAAAATATGCCAAAAATTATATTTCACCAGAAGACCCACGGAGCTAGAAGACGAAACAAAGTGGAGGCCTGGGGGCCCACACCCCTGCCAGGCGCGGGTGGGCCCTGCCCCGCGCCTAGGGGGTGCGGCCACCCTAGGCACCCCCTCGGGTTCCCTGTTCGCCTATAAGTTACCCCTTGACCTAAAAACCGAGGGGTGTTCGACGTTTTTCTAGGAAGAGTTCCGCTCCGCCGCCACCATCAGAAACCAAGATTCGGATCCAAAACTCCGTTCTGGCACCCTACCGGGACGGGGAATTTGGAGAGGATCATCACCAACGCCTCTCTATCAACCATCGATGCTTCCCTCATCCATGAGTGAGTAATCCCCCGCTGTAGGATTGGGGATGGTAGGTATTGGATGAGTTCTATCATGTAATCGAATAAGATTGTTAGGGCATAGTGCCTAGTATCTATATTAGTGCTATTTGACTTTGTTGCAACTTGTTGTGCTTAATGCTTGTCACTAGGGCCCGAGTGCCATGATCTCAGATCTGAACATATTATTGAATCATTATGATAGTATTGCTTGTGATCTTATCTGCAAGTTTTGTACACATATCATTGTCCGGATCCAAAGGCCCCGAAGTGACAGAAATTGGGACAACTAGAGGGGATGGTTGTGGTGTGAGGATCACATGTGTTCACGGAGTGTGAATGCTTTGCTCTGGTGCTCTATCAAAAGGAGCACCTTAATTTCCAGTGCTTCCCTAGAGGCCCCACTGCCACGGCCTGGCTAGACATAAGATGTTGTGCAAGTTCTCATTGCGAGCACGTATGACTATATTTGGAGCACATGCCTAGTATTGTTTAGTACTTGGATGATTATTATTATATATCTGCAATGCCCTAGATCTTGAAGTTACATGTTTAGACTCGTCCATGCAACGCCCGTCCATCCATCCCTATGCCTACCGCGCTCATATCCTACTGTTTGCTGCTACTATTACTTTTGCTCTTGTTTTGCTGCTACTGTTGCTTTGCTGTTGCTACTACAAACTGTTGCTACTGATAAACTTCTGTGAGTAAGAACTGTTTCCAGGTGCAGCTGAATTGACAACTCAGATGTTAAGGCTTGCAAGTATTCTTTGGCTCCCATTGTGTCGAATCAATAAATTGGGTAATACTACCCGCGAAGACTGTTGCGATCCCCTACACTTGTGGGTCATCAGTCGCCGATACCGCCGCCGTGCGATTCCCGCCGTCGTGGTCCTCTCTGGCCGCCACCGTGGTTCATGGTGTAGTTAACGACCCTGCTCCTTCATATAGTCCAATTCGATTTGGATTTGGGGCTCTTCTGTAGCCAGGATGGCTCCATCCTGAACCCTAGGGTTTGGAGTTATGCCGGTGATGCCTCCGCGCTACTCCAGTGGTGTCGTGGGATGTTTGTATGTTGCGGTGGTGGTGCTGCTCGTCCTCAAGTGCTGATGTGGTCGTCGCCTTGGCTTGGTGCGGGTTGCAGCGCCCCTTGGGGTGCTCCCCGTGCCGCCGTGTCCGTAGGCCCCTCTGCTTCCTCTTCTATACTATAGCGAGGACCTTCGGTGAGTTTGATTTCAATCTCCCCCTTGTGATTATTGTCCTCTGCCCCTCCTAAGCTATGTTGTTTGTCTCTGTCGTGCATCCCTAATTAGGGTTCATATCCTGTTCTAGGGTTCCTCCCTCTGTTTAGTTGTACATGATGAACTAGAAATAATGGTGATGACTAATGAGGATTGTGATCAAATACTAAATTGCTCACTGTTCTCATTTGATTATATGATGCTAGTGGCCTTATAGTATTGCTTCCAATTGATTGTTGTGTATGGAAAAAATGGTAATGCTAATGTGGAGTTTTACTAGTGGTGTTCGTGCTTTGTGAGTTCACCACTGTCAAAATATTAGTACTAACAACGATACTGTCAGTGATTACCCACTGAATTATTGAGCTCTCACTTGTGGGATTATACTCAGAATTAGGGTCATAATGTGATTATGATACCCTGATTATGTGGATAAATATAGTCTTGGTGATGATTCCTGGTTAAATTCCAGGAAGATGATATTACAGGTTTACTTATGCAAGATAAATAATGGATCTGCTTGATTTAGAATCTAGCTTTGTGACACCATCTTAATAATGGTACATAAGTTTAGGTTCTACTATTGGCTTGATTCTATTGATGCTTAGTTTTGGATTTGAATCAAAGTTAAGTTGGAATCTTCTTCTTAAACATTTCTGCCTATGATGTTGGTCTGAGGCATATGAACTAGTTTCCTATCTTGTTGTCCCTAATAGAAATGTTCTAGTATTATCATTAGTTACTGGAGCTTGAATCCTTTTGGCTAAGATGGTTGAGGTGCTCATGGTTTATATTGATTCATAGGATTTATGAATTCTGAGGTGCTACGCCACTAGGAGATGTGCCCGGAATTCATAAGCTATGCTATGTACATGTTGGAATATATGATTTAGCTATCATATCCAGGATCTATGATGCTGGCCTGAGATCCTGGCTTGTCTTGTAAAATGTTAAGCATACTTTTTATGTAAAGGTTTATCTATGATGGATTCATCCCACTTGGGTGATTTCTGAGAGATCTAGATATAAAACAACACATGAATCTTGGTCTTAAGAAGATGATAGGATCATGTGATGGTTTTATTTTACTCATCACAACTGTTAGTTTTGCTGGTGTTGTGGCTGGTTCATTTGGATGGCTAGATCTTGCTGATGGTGCTGTTGGCTTGAGCTTGTTCTTCTCCTTCTAGTTCCTGCAAACTTGGCCTTGATCTTGCCCTTGCTGTCGACCTGCTCCACCTGATCCACCCCTCCTTATGTCACCATCTGGTGAATACTGGGATGATCTTGTGTGTGGTTGGGCTGATGGTTTGCTTGGCTCTTGCTAAGCTTAGCGTTCTCCTGGTTTGGTGTTGGAAGTTAAAAGGTGCTGCTGTGAGCCTTTCCATGGCTGGGATATTCCCTTTTGCTTGTGTAGCTACTGCTGCTGTGTTGATAGCTCTCACCATGCATTTAGGCGATTGTGCTGCATGTCTGCTTGGTACATGATGTCGATCAGATTGATGAGGTGTTTTACCTTTTGACCCATTTACATGTTACTTACCTGGTGAAACTTGCCCCTCTTACTTGCTATTAAAATCTGACTTGTGGCTTATTTATTATGAAAGAGCAATTATTTCATATTGGTGAAACTTGCCCCTTTAATAATCCTCAATGATGTAATATGAGTAGTGCACCTCACTGCTCTCCACTGAGAGTATTCTAATAAATAACCCTTTTTTGTCTGTTTTGAATTTTGTTGCAGGTACAGGATCTGGTGTTCAAGATTTAGTATAGGTTTAGACAGATAAGTAGAGTTTCATTGTAATATCTATTTGATTCTTTTGTAAGAGTTTTGTAATATCTTATTTTATTCTTTTTGTAACAATTATGTAATAGTTTATTATTTGTATTCCATTTGTGGTAATTCCCTTACTATACTGAACCTCACATTGGTTTGATGAGTTTATTATTGTAAAATAGAAATGTATTTGGAATAAAGATAAGAAATCAAGAGTTATTTCTTATTTGAATTACTTTATTTTGAATTCTATTATTTATTATTATCTCATTATTATAACAAATGATATTACTAAATCATTTAAAATTATTTTAATATCCAAATCTTAACTTTTAAATATTAGTTCAACTTTGAATTCAAATTCTCCCCTCAAACACATTTATTCATAAAGATCATGTTAGAATTTATAACGATCACTCTCAATAGCTATCCCTACACATAGAGAATGAAAGAAACTCTGATCACTTAGGTTTTTAGTTTGGCGAAAATTTTACCCACATTTTTATAGATGAATGCATGCATATGAACACAATCCTAATTCTACCCTTCGTTGGATCCTAAATGCTGGGATGTTACAATTAAGGACAATCCTCAAGTTGCGGAACCAGTCCGCAAAGTTGGTTCCATTGTTTTTTAACTTTTCTTTCTCTAGGAACACATTAAAATTGAAGGTATGGGACGCCATGATCTACACCATATTTACAAAGATTTTAGACTAAGTTTATGATAAATTGAGTTCAAATTTAATTCTTAAATTAACTAGGTGAACTCCCACTCAAAACAACATCCCTCACATTGTTTTAGTGATCACACGAACCAAATCCACTACACCAAGTACGATCATCACGAGAGATGATGTAGTTTCAAAGGAGAACAGTCAACATTCTCATCATATCAATCATATGACTCATGCTTTACCTTTCGGTATTCCGTGTTCCGAGACCATGTCTGTAAATGCTAGGCTCATCAAGGTTAACCTTAGTATCCGCATGTGCAAATCTGGCTTGCACCTGTTGTATGCACACGTAGAATCTATCACACCCGATCATCACGCGGTGCTTCGAAACGACGAGTCTTAGCAACAGTGGCTACTAAGGATGAACACTTTATTGCTTGATATTTAGTGAGAGGGATCATCTTATAATGCTACCATCATGATCTAAGAAATACAAGATGCATAAAAGGATTAACATCACATACAATTCATAATATGTGATATGATATGGCCTTTCTTATTGTGCCTTTGATCTTCATCTACAAAGCACGAACATGATATCCATCATCACCGGTGTGGAGTCAAGGTCAATGGCGCCGCTTCATGGTTTTCCTCCAACAACAACTATTACAACTACTTGATGAATAGACACGCAGGTCTTAATGATTTAAAAGACAACCATAAGGCTCTTGTCGGTTGCCAACTTATAATAAGGATCATTGCATACATCAAATATAATCACAATCACATCATGGCCATATCACATCACATGCCCTACAGAAACAAGTTAGACGCCTCTAATTTTATTTGCATGTTTTACGTGTCTTGGGCTTTCGAATAAGAACCGTTCTTACCTACGAACATGAACCAAAACATTGATACAAGTATTGTCAAGTGCCCGTTGTAAATTGAATCTTCACTATGGTGGGAGAGACAGACACCCACAAATCCACTTGTGCAATGCAAGCAAGTCTCATGTACGATGACATGTAAGGTTAGCCCAGGCCACTTCATCCCACCATCCCGCAAGTTGCAAAGTACACAAAAAGCAAATGACAGCAAAAGCATCAACTCCCACAAAACCATTGTGCTCTACTCGTGCAACAGATCTACGCATAGAGTAGGCTCTAATACACATTAGGGTTCGCAGCATGGAAAACAAAAAAAATTATTGCAGGAACACACAAAACCAAGATCTAATCTACGAGATCGGTGCAACGAGATTGTAGAGAACTAACCCTCATAGATCCAAAGAGTTTAACGAGATTCGAATCTCGTGGTTGATGTAGTCGATCACTTGCCGATCTCAAGATTGTGTAGACGATCTTTCCGGCGCCATGTTCTGGAAGCGCTTCCGTAGTCGGTCACATGTATTCTAGTCGATGAAGACCTTCCTCTCCCTTGTTCCAGCAGGGCAGCGGAGGTTGTAGATCTCCTCAGAATCCCAATAGCACGACGGTGTGGTGGTGGTGTTGGTGGAGGTGATATTTCTACAAGGCTTTGCCTAAGCCGAAAAAGGACGGTGGACGAGAGAGAGAGAGAGAGGGGTGCAGCGGGTAGGGTTTAGGCGCCAAGGGACAATGGGCCAAGGGGTGGTGCCCAACCCCTCCTTATATGGGAGAGGGGCCGATGGTCAAGGGCCTCCTTACCCTAGCCGAGTTTCCCCCAACTCGCCTAGCAAGGGGAGAGTCCCTCCCAAACTTGGCTAGGAAGAGAAGAGGTGGAAACTTACCGTCAAAGTTTTCCCTTTCCTTCCCAAACTAGGATTTGACTTTTCAAACTAGTATTTGACTTTTCAGACTAGGGTTTGACCCTTTCTTCCTAGTCCTTGGCCGATTTGCCCTTGGGTATGATGCGGCCAACCCCTTATTAGGGCATGCCGCATACCAAGTGCCCCCTCCCGGGGTGGTGGACCTTCCAGAACATTCTAGAAGATTCTGGTCAAAACACCGAAAACATTTCCAAACCCCGGAAATTGACTTTCCTTATATGAATCTTATTCTTCGGACCATTCCGAATCTCCTCGTGATTTCCTAGATCCAATCCGAGACTCTGAAAAACATTCGGTCTCCAACTCATATTACATATCTACTTAAAAAACATCGAATCCTTAAGTGTGTCTCCCTACAGTTCGTGAACTATGCAGACATGATCGAGACCCCTCTCCGATCAATAAACAATAGAGGGATCTAGAAATCCATATGGCTTGCACATGTTTCTATGATGACTTCGTGATCGAATGAACCATTTACATACGATACCGATTCCCTTTGTCGTGCGATACTTTACTTATCCGAGGCTTGATCGTCGGTAGCTCTATACCTAGTTCAACCTCGTTACCGATAAGTAATCTTTACTCATTCCGTGATATGATATCCCTTGTGACCTAGTAACATGCTTGCAAGACAATTGGATGACATTCCACCGAGAGGGCCCAGAGTATATCTATTCGTCATATGGGTGGACAAATCCCGCTCTTGATCCATGTGCTTCAACACATACTTTCAGAATACCTAATGCCACCTTTATAACCACCCATTTATGGAAGTGGTGTTTGATGTAATCACATTATCCACCCGGTGATGGTGATTAACATGATCTCATTATCGAAGGATTAGGTTACTATATATTTTAAATCTTGTAGCAAACAAACTCTAAATGACTTGATCTTATGCTATGCTAACTATAGGAGTGTGTCCATCACATCATTGTCCAAATGACATGATCTTGATATTAATAACATCTAATGTCCATGATCAGGAAACCATGATCATCTATTAATCAACAAGCTAGTTTAACAAGAGGCTTACTAGGGACTCTTTTATGTTTACAGAACACACAAGTATTAATGTTTCCGGTTAATATAATTATATCATGTTATGCAAACATTCATCATAAACACAAAGATATAATAATAACCATTTTTATTATTCCCTCTTGGGCATAACTCCAACACGAGTCCCCGAACTCGAATCCGGAAAATTGCTAGTGTAATTCGACTCAGGCCGCAGAGGTCTTACATGAGTCGAATTCTAGTTTTTTAAGTTATGTACCCAACACATCCGTCGGGATTTTTGATCGTGCCTATTGACATGGAATATTACTAGCAGAGCATAGTCGGATGCGTTTCCAGGCCATTAGAAGTATCTTTAGGTCTTACCTTTGTGTCTTAGACGCAGCATCCAAAAATTTATCGCCACGGAGGTGTCTCGGGTGACCAGGGAGACGTTGCCTCTATTAGTGCTATTTTGAGCAGAGTTGCTGAATAAAATGTATGCTTCATTGTAATCATGAAAGATCCGATTTCATTTATGTAATTCATAGGGTACGCGACTAGCGCTCCCTATGGGAGTAGCCACCGAGTGTCTATTCGAGTCGCAGACTCGAGCAGAGACTTATAATTATCAGTTATGCATTACAGCAATCTGGAAGTTCTTCAGATGACCTAAAACGCGACTGGCGCACACTTTGTCAAATGCGTAGCCAATGCTCCCTATCGGAGTAGCCCCCGAGTATGTAGTGGAGTCGTAGACTCGAAGAAGGACTCGAAGATTTAGGGAGTTTCATCGACTAACTCGGGGACCGTATCAATTTTTCAGGTGCGCGACCAGCGCTCGTGACAGGAGTATCCCCCGAGTAGTTGGTTGAGTCGCAGAGTTGAGTAAGTACTTTTATTTGCAGCTGAAAGATTGTAGCCGTTGTTGGCCTTTGCTTTTGCTGACGTCATTGTTGACGCTTGGTGAGCTCAATTGTCTGCGGCAGCAGAAGCGATGTGACAAGACGATCATGGGTCCCACTATCTGGCCGGGATTTGACTAGTCATGCGTAGTTTATGTGATAATTACTGTGTCTCCTCGATTTCTACGCATAGTGGATGGCATGCTCACGACAGTTTGGGTGGTGCCCGCTACGTGTATGTCACGATGTAGGACACGTGTTAGGGTAACTGGATCGACGGTCCTACGTCATCGTCCTCGTCGTTTTATACTACGGGGGACCATGGTAATTTTTCCCTTGCCATTTGCTTTCTTCTTTCTCTGTCTTTCTGCCTTATCCATTCCCAGAGCTCGTACGCGCTATGCACTAGATGTTCTTCGTGTTTTCCCTTGTTCTTTCCTTCGCACCCATCGCATCGCGTGCCACACTAGAGATACGGGCAAGCCGAAGAAATCTGCTTCTACTGCCTCTAGGACAAGCGCCACCGGTGCTACCAAGAAGGCCACCACTGCCGGTCGCGTCACTGATGGTGGTTAGCGTTGGTCTTTGATTAGGGAGGCAGACTTGCGCCACCTGCGCGAGTTTGGCATAATCTCTCTGGAGAAGGGCAACACCATTCTTCCTGGTAACGAGGTAACCCTGGACCCACCCAAAGGTTTTTGGGTTATGTTTTACGCTTTTATCATCCACGGGCTTTCTCTCCCTTCCCACAAATTTGTTCGTGGGCTTCTTTTTCTTTATGGGATACAACTCCACCAGTTGGATCCCAATTCCCTTTTGCATATCATGTGCTTCATCAATTCGTGGGTTTCTTTTTCTTTATGTGATATAACTCCACCAGTTGTCTCACAATTCCCTTTTGCATATCGTGTGCTTCATCACGCTATGCGAGTGCTGGCTCGAAATCGAGCTGCACTTTGGCCTCTTTAGGAAACTCTATTCCCTGGAAAGAAAATCTAGTATCGGTGGCGTTTACGCGCTCGGTGGGTGCGGGATATCCGTCCGCCCCACCATTCAGTACTTCACCTCCCACCTCTACGAATACGTCCAAGGATGGAGGAACAAGTGATTCTACCTTCACGACTCCAAGCTCGACGACCAGCACTATGGATTAGCTCCCTTCGACGCCAGCAAGGTGGTCACCCGAAAACGTTAATGGTCTAACGATGTTATGGAGGGTGAGACCAAGGTCGTGGAGAAGATGTACAAGGAGTGGATGTGCTCCAGCTGGTGCGGGGCAAGGAGGTATGCAGAATCGACATCATCCGGGCGTTCCTCAAGCGTCGGGTGCAACCCCTCCAAGTGAGGCGTATTCGATGTATTTGTATTCCGGCGCCACCGACCCAACGAGAGTGTCAGATGAGGAGATGTCCTCAGCCGGCCTCGACCGGGTACTCCGACCCCTGCTGAAGTACATGGCCGACGAGGAGTTGTCGAGGAAGTCTTTGACTGCCCCCTTCACTGCCAGGAAGGAAGTTCCTCAGGTAAGTCTTGTACTTGCATGTAGTGTGTTTTCGTTTTGTTTGTTGATGGCTACTTCTTAAATCATCCTCATAACCATAGCAGACATCAATCAACATCAATTGAATCACTGCGCTATAAAGGGACATAATCCTGCAGGACTTATCCCATGGCATGGATAGTGTTTTGTGAGTTTGCTCGACTCCCAAGTTGATACGTAAGGAGTGCCAACATCTTTATAGTCACTGTAAGTGCTAACACACCTCCGTCTACCAACAAGTAGTTCCCTCCATCAAGTCCCCATAAGAGGCAAATATTGAGAGGTCGACTTCTCCCAACATCAAGATGTAGACAATCTAACACATGGTCACATCGATGAATATCATAATAAACTTTATCTTATTCCAATCTCATAGCAGGGTTTCTCCATCTCCCTAAGAACTAATGATCTACTTAGACATGGAGGCAATCAACATCATGACAAAATTAATGGAATATATCATAGATGAATAGTACTTGTATAAATCCACAACGAGTACAGAAATTAAAACAAGATCTAGACAATATGTAGATGGGATGGATGGAGATGGTGTTGATGCAGCGGTTGATGATGAAGATCGATGCCTTTGCCTCCCGGATCTGCGTAGGGCGAAGATGAATCCCGGTGGATGAGTTCCCCCTCCAGATGCCTTCCAGAGGTTAGGTTTCGGTGATTTCTAGGTGTTCTGTATGTCGTCTCTTCGATCCAGTTGCACGGGGTGAAACTATTTGAGTAGGAGGTGTCGACACCAACTATACGACCAGAACTATACAACCGGAAAATTTCCTCCCGCCATATAGTTGGTCGTTAAACCTTCTGTATGCCTCAATTGCTTTGGGTTTTCTTCTGGTGTTATTAATATTCCCCAAATGAGCAATTTACATAGTTTTTGGCTCCTTTTCACTCCAATATAACTGTTCCAAGAATTGTGTCCATCGGATCCATCATCTGTCCTGATCCTAGTGAAAATAAACATAAAAAGTGCATGCGAGCGCCATAAAATACCAAGATCCTACATCTACAATGCAAAATAATAATATAAAACATGATGCAAATATGCACTCATCAACTTCCCCAAGCTTAGACTCTTGCTCATCCCGAGAAAGTGTACCTTAATGGATGTGATCCTCATATTCATGAAGCCGAGTCGATAAAATAAATGAGGTAGTTGAAGCATGTATTTATCATAAGGGATACATATAAATAAGTTCATGAATAGTACCTTACTCGAACCATCCGAATAATATTAGCAGGCTTCCACACCTTAGCAATTAACAGTTCATAAAAGATTATTCTCAACATGATGTAAAAGTATTTGGTTCAACCGAATGAGTTAATGAGGTAGTACCAAGTGTTTTAAGGATTAACATATTCACTTGAGATTCAAAATATCAAACGTCTATTTGTCTTAATACAATATAGTGGTATATGCCTATTTTCTCTTTGCACATTCGCTCTTTTCTTCATCTTTCCTTTTCTTCTTTTTTCTCTATGTATACTTGTGCTTACACTTTTGTTTAAGTGCTGTGCAAAGGAGCTAGCCATATATTCCACTTCATGTAGGAATTCAAAGTTTAACGATCTCAATTACGAAATTCCAAATATATATGAAGCATCTTTATAACTTGAGCATCCTATATCAACTTGTTCTCACTCTATTTGATAGCACTTATAATGTTATACCCCTCCTTTATAAAGGAAAGGATCCCTGTGATTGCAATGCTAGTCCCTGGATCAATGCTAGCATCCACAGTTTAAGATGAAGTACACAGATACAAAGGTCGTTTATTACATTCATTCCAGAGATAAAACATAGTCTTTTACAACTCAGGGCCAAAGGCCTAATACAAGAGTTTAAGGAATAAGTAAATAAACATAAGTCTTCATCTTCATGTGCCACAGGCAAGCATGTTGAGTGTAGACTCATGACTCCTACTCATCATCGGAGTAACCTGCAACATCACAAGTTACAGCCATAGAGGGTCAATACTTTGGAATAGTATTGGCAAGTGATACCTTAATATATTTTAAGTGGACTATATTACTATATGCATTTGGCTAAGTGTAGCTTGGCTTGCTTTGCTCGAAATTAGGTTTTACCTATTAGTTGAAATCACTAAGTTTTTCTTTGTCAAAACATTCCCAAGAATCCACCAATAGACATTGGGGTCCTTCACCCTTGTTCACCCACAAATTTTTACTTAGAAGTTGGAGTGATGAGATTCTTGTAGCTTCCATGTCTTGATGCTCAAAGTGTCCATTTCCTTGGACTAGGCTAAGTACTTAGTTTTTTTTTCCATCTGCAGAGGTTGTGCACTTTCCCCACCAGACTTGGTTTCCCAAGACAGGACCTTTCAGAAGCCTTTCCTTAGTCAAATGGACGCGCTCCAACCTATCATCCCAACTACCACCAACTGTCCAAATGACTAAGTTCTAGCAACCTATATGATCAAGGCAGAGCCCATATTGCCAAGTGGTTGCACTGTAAGCTTTCTCAACACTTGGCCTCCAAATCCCTTTGTGCCTGGGTGGCTTACCACAAGTGAGATACACAACCCAAGTCCATGGCCTTGTGTAACCACTCAACATAATCCATTCTTCCCATTCCACCCAGGAGGTTCATTTGACTTAGTGGTTTTATTAGGAAAGTATAAGTCTCATGACTTGAGAATATTTTCATAAAGGTAAGTGTAGATTTTTACCAACCCTTGTTTGCTATATATCTAGGCTAAACATAGTAAGATAACTTAACTTAGGAAATTTCTTAACAATTCTACAATTTTACACTACATAGGATTTCCGAACTTAGCATTAGACAAAATAGCATGCAAGACTTAGCAAAATATCTAATGCTAGTACAAAACATAGGATATAAATATGAAAATATCACTTGCCTTGGTAGTGGGGAGAGTAGCACTCTTCACAATCACAATCGCTAGCAAAATCTACACAAAATTTTTAGCATACAATTACACACAATTTTATACAATCAAAAATAATATGAATGCATGTATGCAAGAATTTACTAAGTGGTGATTTTTTGAAATTCTACCAAGCATGTGCATGATACTGAAACATAACAGGACATCAAATTTGCCAAAACAAACTTATTTACATTAAAACTAATTACCAAAACAAATCTATACTCAAAATAGCTTTAAACATGATTCCACAAATAAAGTCATTTTAATGGTTACTATTTGTTAAACAAATTGGATATTCAGAAAGGTTTTGTTTCACTGAATCCAACGGTATAAAGTTTGTAAAATTCTAACGTGGCATTCAAAAGTTATAGTAGTTTGAAGTTTGGATCTAAATTAGGTTTTAAATTCTGTTTTTGAATTTAACCTTGCCACGCGTCGCAACCTCACTGGCGCGTACCAGTTCGCGCGGATCACGCTCCGTGGACCGCACGATCAAAGTGGGATCTGGCGGCTCAGATGCGCGCGTACCCCTTCGACCAAGATCTATCCTAGCCATCCGATGCAGATCCAACGGATCAAACCATCCAGCCACGATCTAGCGGCGCTAGCGGCGTTAATGTCGGCGGCTGGTTCGACCACGGCGGCGTTCTACATCGTCCGAGAGAGGGAGAAGGGTCTTACCAGGTTCGCCGGAGGCTGCTGAAGCTCGACGTAGTCCTGGCTTGCGGAGGGGCGCTCGGAGATGGGCTCTGGATCTTGTCGGAGTTGTGTCTGGCGTCGGGTGGAGGTTGTCGGAGTAGTTGCCGAGGTTCCGCACTGCCCTAACACGAACCAGCGGGTTTAGGAGATGCACAGGACAATTGCGAACATGCTCGGGTGAAGGAGAAAGAAAGGGGTGCACGTGACTTACTGAGATTGGTCGCCGGAGTTGGGGTGGTCGTCAGGTGCTTGCGGCGTCGAGTGAATACGGCGACCTGGGGCAGTACGGGATGATATGATGTGGTTAGGAAGTGCACAGGATGATTACGAAGTGTCTCGAACAAACCAGAAGGAAAGGGGCGCACGGGGCTCACCTGAATCGATCGCCGGAGTTGGCTCTGTCTGCGGCGGTCTCGAGCGAGTCGTGGGCAGCCTGGTGGCGTGAGTGTGGAATTGACTGGGGGAAAATGACTGCGAGGAGGTGGGGATCTTATAGCCGGTGCCTCGACAGGAAACACCCGTGTTTTAATGCCCAATTAAGCCGGGCAGCGATCGCAGCGACGTGGTCGCGGCGTGGTTTGGGAAGACGATGACGTGGATGTGGCCCGTCGGCGATGTGTCGAAATGGGGTGGGGTCATCTGTCACGATCATACATGCTTTCAGTGAGAAAAGAAAAAGAAACTCCCTGGTGGGCTAGTTGGGCTCGATCTTCTGCTGGGCCAAAAACCTGGCGCTCGGCCCTTTTCCTTTGTTTAGTCCTTTTTCTTTTCTAATTCGATTTTCTAATTAGGTTTTAAATGGTTTCAAATACAATTTGAATTCAAATTCTCCTGGGGTTTTTCAGGGGTGAATTGGTCTCAGAATAGGTCAAAACTCGTGGGGCTACCTTGCAATGGCTTGGTCAAACTTGGATTTCAAACAATAGAGGCTTTGCATCTGTTTTGAAAATGTTTGGAAAAGGGATTTTGAATTTCTTCCTAAATTTGAAACTTTGGTTAACCCTTCTCTCCTAAACCTTTCCAACAATGGGGCAAGCAAACAAGTTCCTAAACATTCAAGTTTCAAATGGTGTTGGTCTTTTGAATTAAATCTATCCACATAAAATCATAACATCAAATGCTTCTGTTTTTTTCTGAAATGATTTTGAGAAAATCCCTAAATGATGATGAATGCAAGGATTATATGAATGAGTTTGGAACATGAATTTAGGGATGTTACAAATCTAACCCCCTTAGGATGAATCTCGCCCTCGAGATTCGGATTGGCTAGCAAATAGGTGAGGGTGGTCTTTCCGAAGATCATCTTCTCTTTCCCATGTTGCTTCCTCTTCGGAGTGATGATTCCATTGCACTTTGCAGAACTTGATAGTTTTTGTCCTTGTGACTCTTTCTGCGGTCTCAAGAATCTTGACAGGCTTTTCCTCATAGGTGAGATCACTTTCTAGTTGGACTTCTTCCAAAGGTATGGTATCCTTCAAAGATGATTCTTCCATCTCTGGGTGAAATTTCTTGAGCTGACTGTAACATCCCAAAAATCATAGTTTCAAAACTCATTCATGTCATCCTTGCATCATTCATCCATTTAGGGTTTTCTTAAAAATCATTTAGAAATGGAAGTTGGTGCTATGATTTCATGTGGACAATTTATCCCAAATGACCATCACCCTTTGAAATTTGAAAGTTTCAATACTTGTTGCTTGCCTCCATTGATGGAAAGATTAAGTGAAACTTTTAAAACCAAGTTTTCAAATTTAGAAATGGATTCAAAGTCTTTTTTTCAACTATTTGCAAACTAGAGCAAATCTCTGTTTACTTTGAAACCCAAGCTTGACCAAGCTTTGCCAAGTAATCACTTGGTTAAAATGACTGTTTATGAAACCACAAAACCCTACAAAATTCCCAAAACAGTTTAGATTCAAAAGGATTTGAATTCATATCAAAAATCATTCCAGGAAATAGAAATAGAAAAAAGAAAAGACTTCAACAAAAGGAAAGGTCACGGCAAGATGTCGCCCAGAGCCAATCAAGCCCAGCAAGCCCACCCGGGGATCACCTTTTCTTCTCACACGCGCGAGCACACGCAAACAGACGCTGACAACACGACCCCACAATCACTTTGCGGCTACCGACAAGCGGGACCAGACCACGTCGCCCTCGTCTTCCCCAGACTGCGCCTGCGACCACGTCGCTGCGGTAGTGAAGGCCGGTAATGGCGCGGAGTAAATGGGCAATAATCCTCGAGCGTTTCTTGTCGATTCCCCGACTATAAGACCCGCTCTGCCCCGTGATCTTTTCCCCCAAACACCTCGCTCCGCCCCAGTGCTGCCCTCAATCCTCCGCGAATCGCCACGACAGAGCCCTCTCCGTGGCGATTGTGAGCCTCGTGTTCCCTCTCGCTCATCGTTCTTGCTACTTGACTCAGTGCATCCTTGCGCACCTCCTGACCACACTAGTCCATCTTGTACTGCCCCAGGTCGCCAGTTCCACTCGACACCGCAGGCACTGACGGCGATATCAACTCCGGCGAGTTTTTCCGGTAGGTACAGACCACCCCTCGCCTCCCCGTTCATGCACACAACTTTCCCTTGACCCTGTGAACCTAATCGTGTCGCTCTTTTGCCTTGAGGTGGTTCACAACGACGTCCACAACGACCACCTGACGCACCCGACGCCGCCACGAACTCCGGTGAGCAATCACAGCCGTGCCCGAGCGCCCCCTGACCAACCACGAGTACGTCGAGCCTCGCCAAGATCTTCTGAGCACGGTGAGCTACTTCTCGTTCCTCCCTCAGCGCCGCCTCCGTAACGATCGATTCGCCGATGCCGTCGGCCGCCCGCCAGATCCTAGTCAGTACGATAGCAGCCGTCGGATCTTTATCGTAGCGCTAGGATAGAATCACTTAATCTGAAGCGGTACGCGATCTGAGACGCCTGATTTCATTTAAATCCTACGGCTGTGGATCTCGATCCGATGCGAAGCGGTACGGGCAAATGAAATGACGACGCGTGGCAAGGTTTAGATTAAAAACAGAATTTAAAACCTGATTTAGATTCAAACTTCAAATGCTCATAACTTTCAAATGCCACGTTAGATTTTTGCAAACTTTATACCGTTGGATTCAGTGAAACAAGGCCTTTCTGAATATACAATTTGTTTAGCATATAGTAACAGTTAAAAATGATTTTATTTGTGGAACAAGTTTAGGGCTATTTTAGTTATAGATTTATTCTTGTAAAATTATATGGGGCCAAATAAGTTTATTGGGCAAATTTGTGACATGTTAAGTTTCTGTAGTCATGAACATACTTGGTAGAACTTTCAAAATTCAACACTTGGTAAATTCTTGCATGCATGCATTCATATTATTTTTGATTGTATTTAAATTGTGTGTAATTGTATGTTCCATTTTTTGTGTAGATTTTGCTAGTGATTGTGATTGTGAAGAGTGCTACTCTCCACACTACCAAGGCAAGTGATATAGTGATATTTTCATGAATATTCCTGTCCTAAGTTTTATGCTAGCATTAGTTATTTTTGCTAAGTATTGCATGATATTTTGCTTAGTGCTAAGTTGGGAAATCCTAAGTAGAGTGAAATAGAAGAATTGCTAGGGAAATTTTCCTAAGTTAAGTCCATATTTTGCCTAGCCTAGCTTATAGCAAACAAGGGTGGTGAACATCTATATACTATATGATAAAAATATTCTAAGTCAAGAGACTTATATTTTCTTAATAAAACAACTAAGACAAATGAACCTCCTGGGTGGAATGGGAAGTTTGGGTTATGTTGAGTGGTTACACAAGGCCATGGACTTGGGTTGTGTATCTCACTTGTGGAATGCCACCCAGGCACAAAGGGATTTGGAGGCCAAGTGTGGAGAAAGCTTACAGTGCAACCACTTGGCAAAATGGGCTCTGCCATGATCATATAGGTTGCTAGAACTTAGTCATTTGGACAGTTGGTGGTAGATGGGATGATAGGTTGGAACACGTCCATTTGACTAAGGAAAGGCTTCTGAAGGGTCCTTTCTTGGGAAACCAAGTCTAGTGGGGAAAGTGCACAACCTCTGCAGATGGAAAACCTAAGTACTTAGCCTTGTCCAAGGTAATGGACACTTTTGAGCATCAAGACATGGAAGCCACAAGAATCTCATCACTCCAACTTCTAAATAAAAATTTGTGGGTGAACAAGGGTGAAGGACCCCAATGTCTATTAGTGGTTTCCTTGGGAATGTTTTTGACAAAGAAAACCTTAGTGATTTCAACTAATAGGAAAAAACTTATTTATAAGCAAAGCAAGCCAAGCTACACTTAGCCAAAATGCATATAATATTGTAGTCCACTTAAAATATACTAAGGTATCACTTGCCAATACTATTCCAAAGTATTGACCCTCTGTGGCTGTAACTTGTGATGTTGCAGGTTACTCCGATGATGATTAGGAGTCATGAGTCTACACTCAACATGCTTGCCTGTGGCACATGAAGATGAAGACTTGTGTTTATTTACTTATCCCTAATTAAAAACTCTTGTATTAGGCCTATGGCCCTAAGTTGTAAAATACTATGTTTTTATCTCTGGAATGAATGTAATAAACGACCTTTGTATCTGTGTACTTCATCTTAAACTGTGGATGCTAGCATTGATCCAGGGACTAGCATTGCAATCACAGGGATCCTATCCTTTATAAAGGAGGGGTCTAACAGATGGTATCAGAGCACTGTGTTGCCTGTAGGATTATGACCCTAGGACTGGAAAACCACTAAGGAAAAAGTTTTTTTTAAATACTTCTACACTTGTCTATTCTTCTCGTAAAACTTTTCTAATCTCTTCCAACTTCCTTTGTAGATGAACTCCATCAACGAAGCCGTGAAGAAGGGACCACTCATGACCATGACCTTGGAATGTGAAACTGAGTTTCCCAATATTCTCAAGGACCTCATGGAAGCAATGGATGCACATGGTGAAGCCGTGTACAAGGGCTTTCCCATGATGGAGGATGGAGTAGAGTATTGGTGGGTGCAACTTCACTTGTACAAAAACAAGGAAGACAACCACAAAGAGAAGGGGTTCTGCATGTACACCAACACTACCATCCACACCACATTCTTTGAGTCAGCCAGGGATGCATCTTGGAGGACTATCAAAGAACTAAGTGCTAGAGTCAAGTGCAGAATGCTCAACCTCCAAAAGGACTTAGAGAAAGAGAAGGAGCTTACTCAAGAGTTGGAAGACAACAACCAAGAAATAAGGGGAGATGTTATAGACTTAGTGATAGAGTCAAGGGAGCAAGATTGGTGGATTGCCTCTAGGAACATTGTGTTTAATAACAGATCCCGTGAGATTGGATTGTAAGGACACTACGTTAGTTGGACCACCACTTATCACCTTGTTTTCAAAAGATATTTTAAATAAGTATGGACTTTTCATGTAATGAACTCATGTATGCTTGACTTGTGTGAAAATATTGTTTCATGGTTATGTATGAATGTTAGTCTTGATTTACCTTGAAATGCATTGTTCTAACTTTTTCACTCTTATAAATAGATGCCTATTGCCATCAGCACTGTTGAGGAGTTTCGGGTTACTCGTTTTAGTTCCCGTATCATTGAGCTTACCACCCTGCTTGATCTCCCTCTCCCTACCATCACAGTGTACCCACTCACCAAGTTCGACAGGAAGGACCTCTGGGGATTCAAGGTGACCCAGCCAGGACGCCAGACTGAGCCTACTACAGAGGCCATCGTCTTCAAGCTGATGCACGATGACAGAGAGAGAGGCATGGAGGTAGTCATGCAGGACCTGATAGGACGACTGTTAGGCCGTCACTCCCGACAGGTTAGGGGTACTCACTTTCACGTCTTCGGAAGACGTGATGTTGATGGAGAGTCCATCGACTTCGAGGACGACTCGAGGAGCACCGCGGAGCCGATACGCCTTTATCTTCAGGACTTAGAGACTCTTCTCAGGCACGTGAATCTGACAGACGAACGTCATGCTAGGTAATGACGAGCTTGCTGCAGCTGAGAAGGACAAGCTTTTTGCGCAGCAGATGAGATGATCAAGGAAATGGAGACAAAGTTCGAGGCCCGGACCGCAAGTTCAAGAGTCAAGAGAAACGTCCGGGATAGGAACAAGAAGATCCGGACATGACCGAGGAACTGAAGTCCAAGGACTTCGAGCTTGAGCAGCAGCAGATGGTTATTGAGAGGCTTCGCTCCCAGAAGAGGGCTCTCAAGACCAAGGTTGATTCTTTGACCACTACGATAGAGGAGAACAAGACCGCGATGGAGAACGCAGGTCTTACCTTCGTCGAGGAGGAGATAGATGCTGACGAGTAGACTTGTTACTCGTTTTTAATTTCATATTCATACTTGTTGCGAACTTATTATTGGACCATCCGACATGTGGATGGCTTGTCACTTGTGTGTTTATTTCATGAGTTTGTTATGTGGATGTTGCACTTATATTCTTATGTTGCTTGTTATGTGTTGCTTGTGATGTATTGTGCATGAAACATCTATGGGTATCTCATTCTTATCTATTTGATCAAACCACAGATGCCTCCCGTCAGCAAAACCCCAACCCCAATAACATCACCGAAAATGCAACAGATGATGAATGCGCAAACACAACTTATGCAAATGATGACGACATTCATCCGTAATCGAATAACAACAACAATAACCCCAACAACAACAACAACAACAACAATAACAATAACAACAACCCTCCGGGTTTGATATGCTTACCAGATTCTGCGACTAAGGCCAGCAAAATTTTCGGGGACAATCGATCCCATGGCAGCCAATGACTGTTACGTTACGTGAACAAAGACTTAGTGACAAGGGCTGCGATGCTGAAAAAGTCGATTCGCAGCACATCATTGGAAGGACCAGCTGCCACATGGTGGGATAACTTCCAAATCACCACTCCCATTGATGAAGTGACATGGGAAATATTTGAGGATGGGTTTCGCAGCTCATATCTCATCCGGGATAATGAGTCTGAAAGAAGGAGTTTCACAACGAAACAGCGCCACCGATGTGGCGAGAATCACGAGAAGAATTCAACAATCTGGCGCTATGCCGGATGAGGTTGATCTTGATGCCAAGAGAAAGGAAAAGTTCTTAGAAGGCTTGAATGATGAGCTGAACCTACTGTTATGCATGGCATATGTTCCAACTTATCAGTCTTTGTGTGACAAGGCTGCTATTTTGGAAAGTAAAATGAAGCAAGTCGAGAGTAGAAAGAGGAAACACTCCGACAAACACAGCTCGGGATCGTCTCACAAACGGTCTCATTATGATGACAGTGGCAGCTCAGGATCCCATAAGCATGGGAAATTCAACAAGCATCACAACCACAACCGTCATGACAACAAGCATCACCGTAGTCATGACAATGATAAGTACAAGAACCACAAGAGTGGACATAAGGGCCACCACAGTGGAAATAGTAGTGGAAGTGGAAGTCAGCATGTTAAAAAGGACATCAGTCAGGTTGAGTGCTTCAAATGCAAGAAGCTGGGGCATTATGCTAATGAGTGCCCTGAAAAGAAGGTTGAAGGACCTAACAAGCCAAATCCTTTCCAGAAAGGACAAGTTAACCACATTAATGTGGAAGAGGTCTATGAGGAGCCTGATGCCGTGGCTGGTAAGTTCATACTCAATTCAATCTCAGCATTTGTACTCTTTGATACTGGTGCATCTCATTCATTCATATCAAAAGCATTTGTTGAAAGAAATGAACTACCGGTAGAAACCATTGGGTGTCCTATAAGAGTAAGTTCTCCAGGTGGAGAAATGATAGTTAACTCAGGATGTCATGACTTAGTCATAGAGTTTGGAAAACATAAGTTTCCAGTGAACCTAATAATCCTGAATTCCCAAGGATTGGATGTAATATTGGGAATGGATTGGATGGCTAAGTATGAAGGAGTATTGGATTGTGCCAATCGTATAGTTACACTCACAACCCCAGAAGGAAAAAGAATAAAATTTAAGTCAAACTTTGAATCCAAAGGAAGTAAGCTAAATTCTCTTAAGGGGGTTAGCATGGACAGTGTGCCAATTGTGTGTGAATATCCGGATGTGTTTCCAGAGGAATTACCAGGGATGCCACCAGATAGAGATGTGGAGTTTTTGATAGATTTGGTACCAGGTTCTGGACCAATAGATAAGAGGCCATACAAAATGTCAGTTGATGAACTGAAAGAACTCAAGAAACAGCTAGGAGAACAGTTACAGAAGGGGTTTATTCAACCAAGCTCTTCATCTTGGGGGGCCCCAGTTTTGTTTGTAGAGAAGAAGGATAGAACACAAAGATTATGTATTGACTACCGCTCTCTCAACGAGGTTACTATCAAGAACAAATATCCTTTGCCAAGAATCAACGACTTGTTTGATCAATTGGAAGGAGCATGTGTATTCTCGAAGATTGATCTTCGGTCAGGCTATTTTCAACTCAAGATAAGAGAACAAGACATACCAAAAACAGCATTCACCACGAGGTATGGATTATATGAGTATACTGTGATGCCTTTTGGTTTAACCAACGCTCCAGCATACTTCATGAATATGATGAACAAGGTGTTCATGGAATTCCTTGACAAGTTCGTTGTCGTTTTTATCGACGATATCTTAGTCTCCAAGAACAAAGAAGAACATGAAAGACACTTGCGCTTAATACTTGAAAAGTTAAGAGAGCATAAACTTTATGCCAAATTCAGAAGTGTGAGTTACGGTTAGAAAGTTGGATTTCTTGGTCATGTTATGACAAAGGATGGTGTTGCAGTGGATCCTGCTAAAGTTTCATTTGTGATGATTGGAAATCACCCAAGAATGTGAAGGAAGTTCGTAGTTTCCTCGGCTCAGCAGGTTACTACAGAAGGTTCATTGAGAATTTCTCGAAAGTTGCTAAGCCTATGACAGAATTGCTAAAGAAGGACAAGAAGTTTGCTTGCTCTGAAGGTTGCGAAGTAAGTTTTCAAGAATTGAAGAAGAGACTTGTAACAGCACCTGTTCTATGTCTGCCAGACTTGGAAAAGGATTTTCAAGTGTATTGTGATGCTTCTCATCAAGGTTTGGGTGCTGTACTTATGCAAGATGGTAAAGTCGTAGCCTATGCTTCGAGACAACTCAAAACTCATGAAGTAAACTATCCTACTCATGATTTGGAGTTAGCTTCTGTCGTCCATGCACTCAAAACATGGAGACATTACCTTTTGGGTAAGCGGTGTGAAGTGTTCACCGATCATAAGAGCTTGAAATATATCTTCACCCAGAAGGAGATCAACATGAGACAAAGGAGATGGTTAGAACTTATCAAAGATTCCGACTTAAGTTTGCAATACCACCCCGGTAAAGCAAATGTGGTAGCCGATGCTTTAAGTCGTAATACCTTTGTAAATGGTCTTACCAAAGGGGAATTACCATATGATCTGTGTAAACAATTCAAGGAACTCAGATTGGAAATTGTACCAGAAGGCCATCTCATATCATTAGATGTTCAACCCACTCTTTTGGACAAAATCCAAGAAGCTCAGAAGACCGATAAGGAAATTGAAAAGATCAAGGAAAATATTAGTCTAGGGAAGGCTAAGAGTTTCCGTATTGATGAACAGGGAACCTTATGGCACGGGAAACGTATATGTGTTCCACAAGATCCAGAGTTGCGGAAACTGATCTTGCAAGAGGGTCACAACTCTCCGTACTCTATTCACCCGGGAAATACCAAGATGTACATGGACATGAAGGAAAGGTTTTGGTGGAACAATCTCAAAAGGTACATCGCCGAACATATTTCTTTGTGTGATGTGTGTAGCAGAATCAAAGCGGAGCACCAAAAACCAGCAGGTCTGCTTCAACCACTACCTATTCCTGAATGGAAGTGGGAAAATATTGGTATGGATTTCATTACCGGATTACCAAGGACCAGGTCAGGGTATGATTCCATATGGGTAGTAGTGGATCGCTTAACTAAAGTGGCTCATTTTATACCTGTGAAGACCACTTATACAAGTGCCAAGTTAGCAAAAATATACATGAGCAGAATCGTATGCCTTCACGGGGTGCCCAAGAGTATTGTGTCAGATAGAGGAACTCAGTTCACTTCTCACTTTTGGAGACAGCTTCATGAATCCTTAGGAACGAGATTGGAATTCAGTACTGCCTTTCATCCTCAAACAGATGGACAAACAGAAAGGAACAACCAAATTCTGGAAGACATGTTGAGAGCATGTGCTTTAGATTATGGAGCAAGTTGGGATGAAAGTTTGCCTTACGCAGAGTTCTCTTACAACAATAGTCATCAATCTAGTATTGGAATGGCACCGTTTGAGTTACTCTACGGAAGGAAGTGTACCACCCCATTGTTATGGAATGGTGTGGGTGAAAGGAGCTTATTTGGACCGGATCTTATCAAAGATGCCGAAGAAAAAGTCAAACTGGTTAAAGACAGGTTGAAGATAGCACAGTCCCGACAGAAAAGCTACGCGGATTCTAAGCGTAGAGAAGTCACCTACGAAGTTGGAGATAGAGCTTATCTCAGGGTATCACCACTCCGTGGAGTGAAAAGATTTGGGGTTAAAGGAAAATTGGCACCAAGATATGTTGGGCCATTCAAAATTCTAAGTCGCAAAGGAGAAGTTGCATACGAAGTTGAATTGCCAGAATCTCTATCAGCAGTCCATAACGTATTTCATGTGAGCCAGCTTAAGAAATGTCACCCAGAAATGGAAGAATCCTCTTTGAAGGATACCATACCTTTGGAAGAGGTTCAACTGGAGAGTGATCTCACTTATGAAGAAAAGCCTGTCAAGATTCTAGAGACCGCAGAAAGAGTCACCAGGACCAAGACTATCAAATTTTGTAAAGTACAATGGAACCATCATTCCGAAGAGGAAGCAACATGGGAAAGAGAAGATGATCTTCGGAAAGACCACCCTCACCTATTTGCTAGCCAATCCGAATCTCGAGGGCGAGATTCATCTTAAGGGGGTTAGATTTGTAACATCCCAAAAATCATAGTTTCAAAACTCATTCATGTCATCCTTGCATCATTCATCCATTTAGGGTTTTCTTAAAAATCATTTAGAAATGGAAGTTGGTGCTATGATTTCATGTGGACAATTTATCCCAAATGACCATCACCCTTTGAAATTTGAAAGTTTAAATACTTGTTGCTTGCCTCCATTGATGGAAAGATTAAGTGAAACTTTTAAAACCAAGTTTTCAAATTTAGAAATGGATTCAAAGTCTTTTTTTCAACTATTTGCAAACTAGAGCAAATCTACATTTTGAAACCCAAGCTTGACCAAGCTTTGCCAAGTAACCACTTGGTTAAAAATGACTGTTTATGAAACCACAAAACCCTACAAAATTCCCAAAACAGTTTAGATTCAAAAGGATTTGAATTCATATCAAAAATCATTCCAGGAAATAGAAATAGAAAAAGAAAAGACTTAAACAAAAGGAAAAGGCCGCGCGGCCAGTATCTGGCCCAGCAGCCAATCAAGCCCAGCAAGCCCACCCGGGGATCACCTTTTCTTCTCACACGCGCGAGCACACGCAAACAGACGCTGACAACACGACCCCACAATCACTTTGCGCGTTTCGCTGACAAGCGGGACCAGACCACGTCGCCCTCGTCTTCCCCAGACTGCGCCTGCGACCACGTCGCTGCGGCAGTGAAGGCCGGTAATGGCGCGGAGTAAATGGGCAATAATCCTCGAGCGTTTCTTGTCGATTCCCCGGCTATAAGACCCCCTCTGCCCCGCGATCTTTTTCCCCCAAACACCTCGCTCACTCCGCCCCCAGGCTGCCCTCAATCCTCCGCGAATCGCCGCTGACAGAGCCCTCTCCGGCGAGCGATTCAGGTGAGCCTCGTGTTCCCCTCTGTCTATCGTTCTTGCTGCTTGACTCAGTGCATCCTTGCGCACCTCCTGACCACACTAGTCCATCTTGTACTGCCCCAGGTCGCCAGTTCCACTCGACACTGCGAGCACTGATGGCGATATCAACTCCGGCGAGTTTTTCCGGTAGTCAGACCACCCTCGCCTCCCGTTCATGCACACAACTTTCCCTTGACCACTGAACCTAATCGTGTCGCTCTTTTGCCTTGAGGTGGTTCTGGCAGCGTCCTACGACCACCGACGGCCCCGACGCCACGAACTCCGGTGAGCAATCACAGCCGTGCCCGAGCGCCCCCTGACCAACCACGAGTACGTCGAGCCTCACCAAGATCTTCTGAGCACGGTGAGCTACTTCTCGTTCTCCCTTACCCCCTGTAGCGCCGCCTCCGTCAACGACTGACAGTTCCGCCGCCGGTAGCCGTCGCTCCGCGGATCCTAGTCGATGCGATAGCCGTCGGATCTTTATCGTGGCGCTAGGATAGAATCACTTAATCTGAAGCGATGCAGCGATCCGCCTGATTTCATTTAAATCCTACATTTGTGGATCTCGATCCAATGCGAAAGATGCGCAAATGAAATGACGACGCGTGGCAAGGTTTAGATTAAAAACAGAATTTAAAACCTGATTTAGATTCAAACTTCAAATGCTCATAACTTTCAAATGCCACGTTAGATTTTTGCAAACTTTATACCGTTGGATTCAGTGAAACAAGGCCTTTCTGAATATCCAATTTGTTTAGCATATAGTAACAGTTAAAAATGATTTTATTTGTGGAACAAGTTTAGGGCTATTTTAGTTATAGATTTATTCTTGTAAAATTATATGGGGCCAAATAAGTTTATTGGGCAAATTTGTGACATGTTAAGTTTCTGTAGTCATGAACATACTTGGTAGAACTTTCAAAATTCAACACTTGGTAAATTCTTGCATGCATGCATTCATATTATTTTTGATTGTATTTAAATTGTGTGTAATTGTATGTTCCATTTTTTTTGTGTAGATTTTGCTAGTGATTGTGATTGTGAAGAGTGCTACTCTCCACACTACCAAGGCAAGTGATATAGTGATATTTTCATGAATATTCCTGTCCTAAGTTTTATGCTAGCATTAGTTATTTTTGCTAAGTATTGCATGATATTTTGCTTAGTGCTAAGTTGGGAAATCCTAAGTAGAGTGAAATAGAAGAATTGCTAGGAAAATTTTCCTAAGTTAAGTTACCATATTTTGCCTAGCCTAGCTTATAGCAAACAAGGGTGGTGAACATCTATATACTATATGATAAAAATATTCTAAGTCAAGAGACTTATATTTTCTTAATAAAACAACTAAGACAAATGAACCTCCTGGGTGGAATGGGAAGTTTGGGTTATGTTGAGTGGTTACACAAGGCCATGGACTTGGGTTGTGTATCTCACTTGTGGAATGCCACCCAGGCACAAAGGGATTTGGAGGCCAAGTGTGGAGAAAGCTTATAGTGCAACCACTTGGCAAAATGGGCTCTGCCATGATCATATAGGTTGCTAGAACTTAGTCATTTGGACAGTTGGTGGTAGATGGGATGATAGGTTGGAACGCATCCATTTGACTAAGGAAAGGCTTCTGAAGGGTCCTGTCTTGGGAAACCAAGTCTAGTGGGGAAAGTGCACAACCTCTGCAGATGGAAAACCTAAGTACTTAGCCTTGTCCAAGGTAATGGACACTTTTGAGCATCAAGACATGGAAGCCACAAGAATCTCATCACTCCAACTTCTAAATAAAAATTTGTGGGTGAACAAGGGTGAAGGACCCCAATGTCTATTGGTGGTTTCCTTGGGAATGTTTTTGACAAAGAAAAACTTAGTGATTTCAACTCATAGGAAAAAACTTATTTATAAGCAAAGAAAGCCAAGCTACACTTAGCCAAAATGCATATAATATTGTAGTCCACTTAAAATATACTAAGGTATCACTTGCCAATACTATTCCAAAGTATTGACCCTCTATGGCTGTAACTTGTGATGTTGCAGGTTACTCCGATGATGATTAGGAGTCATGAGTCTACACTCAACATGCTTGCCTGTGGCACATGAAGATGAAGACTTGTGTTTATTTACTTATCCCTAAAAAACTCTTATATTAGGCCTATGGCCCTGAGTTGTAAAAGACTATGTTTTTATCTCTGGAATGAATGTAATAAACGACCTTTGTATCTGTGTACTTTATCTTAAACTGTGGATGCTAGCATTGATCCAGGGACTAGCATTGCAATCACAGGGATCCTATCCTTTATAAAGGAGGGGTCTAACACTGACTCACATGAAACACATTATGGACAGCTGACAGAGATTCTGGCAATTCAACTTCATATGCAACTTCTCCCTTGCGACTTAGAATCTTGAATGGCCCAACATATCTTGGTGCCAACTTTCCTTTGACTCCAAATATTTTCACTCCACGAAGTGGTGATACTCTGAGATAAGCTCTATCCCCAACTTCGTAGGTGACTTCTCTACGCTTAGAATCCGCGTAGCTTTTACTCGGACTGTGCTACCTTCAACCTGTCCTTAACCAATTTGACCTTCTCTTCGGCATCTTTGATAAGATCAGGTCCAAATAAACTTCTCTCTCCCACACCATTCCATAGTAATGGGGTGGTACATTTCCTTCCGTAGAGTAACTCAAATGGTGCCATTCCAATACTAGATTGATGACTATTGTTGTAAGAGAACTCTGCGTAAGGCAAGCTTTCATCCCAACTTGCTCCATAGTCTAAGGCACATGCCCTTAACATGTCTTCAAGATTTTGGTTAGTCCTTTCCGTTTGTCCATCAGTTTGGGGATGAAAGGCAGTACTGAATTCCAACCTCGTTCCCAAAGATTCATGAAGTTGTCTCCAAAAGTGAGAAGTGAACTGAGTTCCTCTATCTGACATAATACTCTTGGGCACGCCGTGAAGGCACACAATTCTGCTCATGTAGATTTTTGCTAACTTGGCACTTGTATAAGTTGTCTTCACGGGTATAAAATGAGCCACTTTAGTTAGGCGATCCACTACCACCCATATGGAATCATACCCTGACCTGGTCCTTGGTAATCCGGTAATGAAATCCATACCAATATTTTCCCACTTCCATTCGGGAATAGGCAGTGGTTGAAGCAAACCTGCTGGTTTCTGATGCTCCGCTTTTACTCTGCTACACACATCACACAAAGCAATGTGTTCGGCGATGTCCCTCTTGAGATTATTCCACCAAAATCTTTCTTTCATGTCTATGTACATCTTGGTGTTTCCCGGGTGAATAGAATACAGAGTGTTGTGGCCTTCCTGTAAAATCAGTTTCCGCAACTCCGGGTCTTGTGGAACGCATATACGTTTTCCGTGCCATAAGGTACCTTGTTCGTCTATCTGGAAACTCTTAGCTTTCCCTAGACTTATATTTTCTTTAATCTTTTCAATTTCCTTATCAGTCTTCTCAGCTTCTCGGATCTTGTCCAATAAAGTGGGTTGAACATCTAAGGACATGAGATGTCCTTCTGGCACAATCTCCAATCTGAGTTCTTTGAATTGCTTACACAAGTCATCTGGCAATTCCCCTTTGGTAAGGCCATTTACAAACGTCTTGCGACTTAGAGCATCTGCTACTACATTTTCTTTACCGGGGTGGTATTGCAAACTTAAGTCGTAATCCTTAATAAGTTCTAGCCATCTCCTTTGTCTCATGTTGATTTCTTTCTGGGTGAAGATATACTTCAAGCTCTTATGATCGGTGAACACTTCACACCGCTTACCCAAAAGGTAGTGCCTCCATGTTTTGAGTGCATGGACGACAGAGGCTAACTCCAAATCATGAGTAGGATAATTTACTTCATGAGTTTTGAGTTGTCTCAAAGCATAGGCTACGACTTTACCATCTTGCATAAGTACGGCACCCAACCCTTGATGAGACGCATCACAATATACTTGGAAATCTTTTTCCAAATCTGGCAGACATAGCACTGGTGCTGTTACAAGTCTCTTCTTCAATTCTTGGAAGATGACTTCACAACCTTCAGTCCAAGCAAATTTCTTGTCCTTCTTTAACAATTCTGTCATTGGCTTAGCAACCTTCGAGAAATTTTCAATGAACCTTCTGTAGTAACCTGCTAAGCCGAGGAAACTACGAACTTCTTTCACATTCTTGGGAGATTCCCATTCTGTCACAGCTGAAACCTTAGCAGGATCAACTGCTACACCATCCTTTGTCATAACATGACCAAGAAAACCAACTTCCTCTAACCAGAACTCACACTTGCTGAATTTGGCATAAAGTTTATGTTCCCTCAGCTTCTCAAGTATCAAACGTAGGTGTCTTTCATGTTCTTCCTTGCTCTTGGAGTAGACCAAGATGTCATCGATGAAAACGACAACGAACTTGTCTAGGAATTCCATGAATACCTTATTCATCATATTCATGAAGTATGCTGGAGCGTTGGTTAAACCAAAAGGCATCACAGTGTACTCATACAATCCATATCTCGTGGTGAATGCGGTCTTAGGTATGTCTTGCTCTCTTATCTTGAGTTGAAAATATCCTGACCGGAGATCAGTCTTCGAGAACACACATGCTCCTTCTAGCTGATCAAACAAATCGTTGATTCTTGGCAAAGGATATTTGTTCTTGATGGTTACCTCGTTGAGAGAACGATAGTCAATACACAATCTTTGTGTTCTATCCTTCTTCTCCACAAACAATACTGGGGCTCCCCAAGATGAAGAACTTGGTTGAATAAACCCTTTCTGCAACTGTTCTCCTAGCTGTTTCTTGAGTTCTTTCAGTTCATCAACTGACATTTTGTATGGTCTCTTAGCTATCGGTCCGAACACGGTACCAAATCTATCGAAACTCCACATCTCTATCGGTGGCATTCTGGTAATTCTTCCGGAAATACATCCGGATACTCACACACAATTGGCACACTTTCCATGCTAACCCCCTTAAGAGAATTCAGCTTACTTCCTTTGGATTCAAAGTTCGACTTGAATTTTATTCTTTTTCCTTCTGGGGTTGTGAGTGCAACTGTACGATTGGCACAATCTAGTATTCCTTCATACTTAGCCATCCAATCCATTCCCAAAATTACGTCTAGTCCTTGGGAATCTAGGATTATCGAGCTTCTTTGAAACTTATGTTTTCCAAACTCTATGACAAGATCCCGGCATCCAAGACTTACTATCATGTATCCACCCGGAGAACTAACTTTTATTGGACACCCAATGTTTTCAGATGCAAACCCATTTCTATCAACAAATGCTTTTGATATGAATGAATGAGATGCACCAGTGTCAAAGAGTACAAATGCTGGAATGGAATTGAGTCTGAACTTACCAGCAACAGCATCAGGCTCTTCATAGACCTCCTCCACATTGATGTGGTTAACCTGTCCTTTCTGGAAAGGATTTGGCTTGTTAGGTCATTCCACTTTCTTCTCAGGGCACTCATTAGCATAATGCCCTAGCTTCTTGCATTTGAAGCACTCAACCTGACTGATGTACTTTTTAACATGCTGACTTCCACTTCCACTACCATTCCCACTGTGGTGGCTCTTATGTCCACTCTTGTGGTTCTTATACTTGTCATTGTCATGACTGCGATGATGCTTGTTGTCATGACGGTTGTGGTTGTGGTGCTTGTTGAATTTCCCATGCTTATGGGATCCTAAGCTACCACTGTCATCATAGTGAGATCGTTTGTGAGACGATCCCGAGCTGTGCTTGTCGGAGTGTTTCCTCTTTCTACTCTCGACTTGCTTCATTTTACTCTCCAAAATAGCAGCCTTGTCACACAAAGACTGGTAAGTTGGAACATATTGCACTGACAACTGCAAGTTCAACTCATCATTCAAGCCTTCCAGAAACTTTTCCTTTCTTTTGGCATCTGTGTCAACCTCATCTGGTGCATAGCGCGCCAGATTGTTGAACTCTTCTATGTATTCCGCCACGCTACGGTGGCGCTGCTTCAGGTTGTGAAACTCCTTCTTTTTCAGACTCATCATTCCTGATGAGATATGAGCAGTGCGAAAGCCATCCTCAAAGATAGCCCAAGTCACCTCATCAATAGGAGTGGTGATTTGGAAGTTGTCCCACCATGTGGTGGCTGGTCCTTCCAACAGATGTGCTGCGAACCTGACTTTTTCAGCATCCGTGCAACCCACGGTCACTAAGTCCTTGTTCACGAGTAGCGATCATTGGCTACCATGGGATCAGTTGTTCCCGAAAAATTAGCTGGCCTCAGACGCAGAAATCTGGTGAGCATATCAAAACCCGGAGGGTTGTTGTTGTTGTTGGGGTTGTTGTTGTTGTTATTGGGGGTGTTGTTGTTGTTATTCTGGTTTTGAATGAATGTTGTCATCATTTGCATAAGCTGTGTTTGCGCATTCATCATTTGTTGCATTTCCGGGGTGATGTTGTTGGGGTTGGGGTTTGCGCGACGGGGAGGCATCTGTGGTTTGTTCAAATAGATAAGAATGAGATACCCATAGATGTTTTATGCACAATACATCATAAGTAAACACATAGCAAGCAACATAAGGATAAAAGTTCAACAACCACATAATAAGTTCATGAAGTAAAACACACAAGTGGCAAGCCATCCACATGTCGGATGGTCCAATAATAAGTTCACAATAACAAGTACGAATATGAAAGATAAACGAGTAGTCAAGTCTACTCATCAGCATCAATCTCCTCCTCGACGAAGGTAAGACCTGCGTTCTCCATCACGGTCTTGTTCTCCTCAATCGTAGTGGTCAAGGAATCGACTTTGGCCTTGAGAGCCCTCTTCTGGGAGCGAAGTCTCTCAATAACCATCTGCTGCTGCTCAAGCTCGAAATCCTTGGACTTCAGTTCCTCGGTCATGTCCCGGATCTTCTTGTTCCTATCCTGGACGCGTTTCTCCTGACTCTTGAACTTGCGGTCCTGGGCCTCGAACTTTGTCTCCATTTCCTTGATCATCTCATCCTGCTGTGCGAAAAGCTTGTCCTTCTCGCGTAGCTGTACCTGAAGCTCGTCATTCCCAAGCATGACGTTCGTCCTATCCGTGTCCACGTACCTGAGGAGAGTCTCTAAGTCCTGGAGATAGAGACGTATCGGCTCTGCCGCGTTCCTCGAGTCGTCCTCAAAGTCAATGCACTCTCCATCAACATCACGCCTTCCGAAGACGTGGAAGTGAGTGCCCCTAACCTGTCGGGAGTGACGGCCTAACAAACGTCCTATCAGGTCCTGCATGACTACCTCCATGCCTCTCTCCTTGTCGTCGTGCATCATCTTGAAGACGATGGCCTCTGTAGCAGGCTCAGTCAGGCGTCCTGGCTGGTTCACCTTGAAGCCCCAGAGGTCCTTCCTCTCGAACTTGGTGAGTGGGTACACCGTGATGGTGGGAAGAGGGAGGTCGAGCAAAGTGGTAATAGGCATCTATTTATAAGATTGAAAAGTTAGAACAACACAATTTAAGATAAATACAAGACAAACATCTCATACATAACCATGGAACACAAATATCACACAAGTCATGCACACATAAATCCATTACAACAAACAAGGTCCAATTTATTTAAGGTATCATTTTTGGAAAATAATGTGATAGATGGTGGTCCACTAACAAAGTGTGCTTATAGGCCTATCTCACTGGATCTGGTGGCTATCACAATGTTCCTAGAGGCAATCCACCTATCTTGTTCACATGATTCCATCACTAAGTCTATTATATCCCCCCTTAACTCTTGGTTGGTGGCTTCCAACTCTTGGGTAAGTTCCTTCTCTTTCTCTAAGTCCTTTTGGAGGTTGAGCATTCTGCACTTGACTCTAGCACTTAGTTCTTTGATAGTCCTCCAAGCTGCATCTCTGGCTGACTCAAAGAATGTAGTGTGCATTATAGTGTTGGTGTACATGCAGAATCCCCTTTCTTTGTGGTTGTCTTCCTTGTTTTTGTACAAGTGAAGTTGCACCCACCAATACTCCACTCCTTCATCCACCACCGGAAAGCCCTTGTACACAGCTGCACCATGTGCTTCCATTGCCACCATGAGGTCCTTGATTATATTGGGAAACTTAGTTTCACACTCCAAGGTCATGGTCATGAGTGGTCCTTTCTTCACGGCTTCGTTGATGGAGTTCATCTACAAATGGAGTTGAGAATGAAAAGATTAGAAAAGTTTTACGAGAAGAATAGACAAGTGTAGAAGCAGTTGAATTTTTTTTCCTTAGTGGTTTTCAAATCCTAGGGTCATAATCCTAGAGGCAACACAGTGCTCTGATACCATCTGTTAGACCCCTCCTTTATAAAGGAAAGGATCCCTGTGATTGCAATGCTAGTCCCTGGATCAATGCTAGCATCCACAGTTTAAGATGAAGTACACAGATACAAAGGTCGTTTATTACATTCATTCCAGAGATAAAACATAGTCTTTTACAACTCAGGGCCAAAGGCCTAATACAAGAGTTTAAGGAATAAGTAAATAAACATAAGTCTTCATCTTCATGTGCCACAGGCAAGCATGTTGAGTGTAGACTCATGACTCCTACTCATCATCGGAGTAACCGGCAACATCACAAGTTACAGCCACAGAGGGTCAATACTTTGGAATAGTATTGGCAAGTGATACCTTAATATATTTTAAGTGGACTATATTACTATATGCATTTGGCTAAGTGTAGCTTGGCTTGCTTTGCTCGAAATTAGGTTTTACCTATTAGTTGAAATCACTAAGTTTTTCTTTGTCAAAACATTCCCAAGAATCCACCAATAGACATTGGGGTCCTTCACCCTTGTTCACCCACAAATTTTTACTTAGAAGTTGGAGTGATGATATTCTTGTAGATTCCATGTCTTGATGCTCAAAGTGTCCATTTCCTTGGACTAGGCTAAGTACTTAGGTTTTTTTCCATCTGCAGAGGTTGTGCACTTTCTCCACCAGACTTGGTTTCCCAAGACAGGACCTTTCATAAGCCTTTCCTTAGTCAAATGGACGCGCTCCAACCTATCATCCCAACTACCACCAACTGTCCAAATGACTAAGTTCTAGCAACCTATATGATCAAGGCAGAGCCCATATTGCCAAGTGGTTGCACTGTAAGCTTTCTCAACACTTGGCCTCCAAATCCCTTTGTGCCTGGGTGGCTTACCACAAGTGAGATACACAACCCAAGTCCATGGCCTTGTGTAACCACTCAACATAATCCATTCTTCCCATTCCACCCAGGAGGTTCATTTGACTTAGTGGTTTTATTAGGAAAGTATAAGTCTCATGACTTAAGAATATTTTCATAAAGGTAAGTGTAGATTTTTACCAACCCTTGTTTGCTATATAGCTAGGCTAAGCATAGTAAGATAACTTAACTTAGGAAATTTCTTAACAATTCTACAATTTTACACTACATAGGATTTCCCAACTTAGCATTAGACAAAATAGCATGCAAGACTTAGCAAAATATCTAATGCTAGTACAAAACATAGGATATAAATATGAAAATATCACTTGCCTTGGTAGTGGGGAGAGTAGCACTCTTCACAATCACAATCGCTAGCAAAATCTACACAAAATTTTTAGCATACAATTACACACAATTTTATACAATCAAAAATAATATGAATGCATGTATGCAAGAATTTACTAAGTGGTGATTTTTTGAAATTCTACCAAGCATGTGCATGATACTGAAACATAACAGGACATCAAATTTTCCAAAAGAAACTTATTTACATTAAAACTAATTACCAAAACAAATCTATACTCAAAATAGCTTTAAACATGATTCCACAAATAAAGTCATTTTAATGGTTACTATTTGTTAAACAAATTGGATATTCAGAAAGGTTTTGTTTCACTGAATCCAACAGTATAAAGTTTGTAAAATTCTAAAGTGGCATTCAAAAGTTATAGTAGTTTGAAGTTTGGATCTAAATTAGGTTTTAAATTCTGTTTTTGAATTTAACCTTGCCACGCGTCGCAACCTCATTGGCGCGTACCGGTTCGCGCGGATCACGCTCCGTGGACCACACGATCAAAGTGGGATCTGGCGGCTCAGATGCGCGCGTACCCCTTCGACCAAGATCTATCCTAGCCATCCGATGCAGATCCAACGGATCAAACCATCCAGCCACGATCTGGCGGCGCTAGCGGCGTTAATCGGCGGCGGCGCGTCTGACTACGGCGGCGTCGGCGTTCTACATCGTCCGCGAGAGGGAGAAGGGTCTTACCAGGTTCACTGGAGGCTGCTGAAGCTCGACGTAGTCCTGGCTTGCGGAGGGGCGCTCGGAGATGGGCTCTGGATCTCGTCGGAGTTGTGTCTGGCGTCGGGTGGAGGTTGTCGGAGTAGTTGCCGAGGTTCCGCGCCACCCTAACACGAACCAGCGGGTTTAGGAGATGCGCAGGACAATTGCGAACACGCTCGGGTGAAGGAGAAAGCAAGGGGTGCACGTGACTTACTGAGATTGGTCACCGGAGTTGGGGTGGTCGTCAGGTGCTTGCGGCGTCGAGTGAATACGGCGACGCAAGAGGCGTCTGGGATGATCTGATGTGGTTAGGAAGTGCGCAGGATGATTATGAAGTGTCTCGAACAAACCAGAAGGAAAGGGGCGCACGGGGCTCACCTGAATCGATCGCCGGAGTTGGCTCTGTCTGCGGCGGTCTCGAGCGAGTCGTGGGCAGCCTGGTGGCGTGAGTGTGGAATTGACTGGGGGAAATGACTGCGAGGAGGTGGGGATCTTATAGCCGGTGCCTCGACAGGAAACGCCCGTGTTTTAATGCCCAATTAAGCCGCGCCATTACCGGCAGTGACTGCAGCGGCGACGTGGTCGCGGGCGTGGTTTGGGGAAGACGATGACAGCGTGGACAGGGCCCGCTCGTCAGCGATGTGTGCGAAATGGGGGTGGGGTCAGTCTGTCAGCGACAGTCTGCGTGTGCTCGCGCGTGAGAAAAGAAAAAGAAACTCCCGGGTGGGCTAGTTGGGCTCGATCCTCTGCTGGGCCAAAAACCTGGCGCTCGGCCCTTTTCCTTTGTTTAGTCCTTTTTCTTTTCTAATTCGATTTTCTGATTAGGTTTTAAATGGTTTCGAATACAATTTGAATTCGAATTCTCCTGGGGTTTTGCAGGGGTGAATTGGTCTCAGAATAGGTCAAAACTCGTGGGGCTACCTTGCAATGGCTTGGTCAAACTTGGATTTCAAACAACAGAGGCTTTGCATCTGTTTTGAAAATGTTTGGAAAAGGGATTTTGAATTTCTTCCTAAATTTGAAACTTTGGTTAACCCTTCTCTCCTAAACCTTTCCAACAATGGGGCAAGCAAACAAGTTCCTAAACATTCAAGTTTCAAATGGTGTTGGTCTTTTGAATTAAATCTATCCACATAAAATCATAACATCAAATGCTTCTGTTTTTTTCTGAAATGATTTTGAGAAAATCCCTAAATGATGATGAATGCAAGGATTATATGAATGAGTTTTGGAACATGAATTTAGGGATGTTACATATAATATCTCCCCTTTTTTCAAGGTTTTTCTCTTTAAACTTAATTGATTAGATAATTTCTCCTTTTTGTAAATCAAACCATTGACCTACAACATATTGATCAACTTATCTTTGTATGCTCCGTTAATACCAATGTTGTGGAAGACTCCTACTGCTATCATCAAGTGCAAGTAAAATTATACTCAAGCCATTCATATATCCAATAAGACAAACTCAAACTTAATAATGCTCCATATATTGTAATAAACTCAGAATTTCATAAGGGAGATTAACTATTCCTAAAGGGAATTCTAATGATGCAAAATTTATTTATGAGCTCGAACTAATGCAAAAACTAGGATAAAAACAAAAACTTGTAAGATAGATTACAAGGTCTTAAATATCTCCCCAAGCTTGGAATCAAGCCAGGCGGGATCAAATAATCCCTTGAGATTATTTGATACCGTGCTTTATTGAAGGTCACTGTCGTTCCATGGCATGTAGAACCGCGGTGCATAGCTTCTTATTGGTATCCTCCAGAGCAGTGATGCGGCTATAGCACCTGCGAAAATCAGATTGCAGAGTATCCACCTGTCGTGGTATTGCACTGCAGATGCTACTGGGGGTAGCTTACGTAGAGGGAGCAAGGCGACGTAGGAGAATCCGGGAGCGAGATTGGCACACGATGTACCCAGGTTCACGTCCCCTCGGTGGAGGATCGCTACATCCTGCTACCAATCCAGTATGAGTATAGATTGGTTTACATGGGAGTCGCCGGAGGCGGTGGGGGAGACTAGATCTAATATGACGTACCCCTTGGGGGTGCCCTTGGTGGCTTTATATATGCAGCCAGTTAGGGTTTACAAGTGCTTTAGTGGGCTTTCTATTGGAGTCGCCGCCTTGGGCCTCCAGTCGGCGCCAGTCGTCTGGGTCCAGCACGCGCCACTCGCCGTATTGGGCGAGTCGACCCGCTCTGGGCTTGGCTTCAGTCGGCTCGATCCAGCTGGTGAATCCGCTTCGTGGGTATAACCCGATTGGTATTCCCCCATCAGTAGTCCCCGAGCGCGTTGTCGATTCGACGCGGGCTTGAGGCAGGGCGCGGAGAGTCTTGACGATGGGTCGTGGCGAATCGGCGACGAGCTCCTGAACATAGAAAAGAATCATGAAGCTTGAGGCAGTCGGCGTGAGCCATTCTGTGATGACCAGTTGGCGAAAGACGTAGGGTGTCGGTGAAGCCGCCAGTTGCGGCGATTCTCCGAACATGGAGCATGCCGAGTCCCCGAGCGCGGCGAGGGGCGAGGTCGAGTGACCGTAGAATGCCGAGTTCCCAAGCGCGACGAGCGGCGAGGTCGAGCGACCGGCGGGCGCCGAGTCCCCGAGCGCGGCGAGGGGCGAGGTCGAGCGACCGACAAGCGTCGAGACCCCGAGCACGGAGAGCGACTAGGTCGAGCGACCGGCAAGCATCGAGGACGAGCAACCGACGGGCGCCGAGTCCCCGAGCACGGAGAGCGGCGAGGTCGATCGACCGGCGAGTGCCGCTGTCTGTAGCGCGCCGAGTCACCGAGTGCGTCGAGTCTGTGAGGCGAGTCCTCGTGACGAGTCTCCGAGCGGAGAGCGAAGCGACCGACGGGCGCCGAGTCCCCGAGCGCGGCGAGTGGCGAGGTCGATCGACCGACGGGCACCGAGTCCCCGAGCGCGTCGAGTACGCGAGGGCGAGTCCGCGGCGGCGAGTCCCCGAGCGTGTTGAGTACGCGAGGGATAGTCCATGGTGACGAATCGAAGAGGGAGAGCCGCGGTCGTGCAACCACGCGTACATGCATCATGCCTAGGAGTAGTCCCCGGGGCTCGAGTTGGCTTGTAGAGGCGACTCGAGGCTCATATTTTGAAAATAGTAGTGGTTGTTGCCGAGCGTGGCGAGTGGAGAGGTCGAGCGACCGGCGAGCGCTGAGTCCCCGAGCTCGGCGAGTGGCGAGATCGAGCGACCGGTGAGCGTTGAGCGACCGGCGAGCGCTGAGTCCCCGAGCGCGGCGAGTGGCGAGATCGAGCGACCGGTGAGCGTTGAGCGACCGGCGAGCGCTGAGTCCCCGAGCGCGGCGAGTGGCTAGATCGAGCGACCGGTGAGCGTCGAGCGACCGGCGAGCGCTGAGTCCACGATGACTACGAGTCCGAGGAGAGTCCCAGTGTGGCGAGTCCACGATGATTGCGAGTCCGCGAGGGAGAGTCCCGAGTGTGGCGAGTCCTGGCGATGATGCGAGTCCGCGAGGAGAGTCCCGAGTGTGGCGAGTCGCGATGATTGCGAGTCCGCGAGGGAGAGTCCCGATCGTGGCGAGTCGCGATGATTGCGAGTCCGCGAGGGAGAGTCCCGAGTGTGGCGAGTCCGCGATGATGCGAGTCGCGATGATTGCTGTTTTGTTAGCGAGTCTCGTCTTGGCGGGGGCCAGTCGCATGGCGACTCCAAAGATGGCTCTCGACTTGGCGTTCTTCCTGGACGATCCGAGGCTCGGTTTTCGAGTCCTCGTCCGCAGTACTTGGCCGTGCGAGTCGCACTGTCTAAGGTTGAGGAGGACATGGTGCTGTTTGTGTAGCACTACCATTTGTCTTGGCCCGGGAGTCCAGTCGAGCAAGGCGACTCCGATGATGGATCTCGGTTAGCGTTTTTCGTGGACGATCCGAGGCTCGGTTTGCGAGTCCTCGTCCGCACTACTTGGCCATTCCGAGTCGCTCTTTCAAAGGTTGACAAAGGCGAATTGATTTTTCCCGAGGGGAAGAGACGCCCAGTGGTGAATCCATGCAGCGTGGCAAGCGACCCTCTCTGGCGACTCGGACGATGAAGGTCCCTTAGCAGGCGCGGTGTACGCATTGTCGTAGAGCGAAGTCGCATGGCGTTTAGCGGAAAAAGTCGGCCTTGGCGGACACGGGTCGACGCGAAGGTCGCTATAAGCGAAATCGACGCTGGCGGACACGGGTCGGCGCGGACGGAGGTCGCGCTATGGAGAAGGCGGCGGACACGGGTCGACGCAGCGGACGGAGGTCGCGCTATAAGCGAAGTCTTGGCGGACACGGGGTCGACGCGGCGGACGGAGGTCGCGCTATGGCGAAGTCGACGCGGCGGACACGGGGTCGACGCGGCGGACGGAGGTCGCGCTATGGCGAAATCGACGATGGCGATCCCGCGGCAGGCGACGCGACATATGGAGAGGTCGGGAGACCGGCGAGTGCCGATGTCTGGAGCGCACTGAGTCCCCGACCGCGGCGAGTCGCGAGGTCGAGATCGCGATGGCGAGTCCCCGGGCGTGGTGGGTACATGATGACGAGCCCAGGAAGGTGATTTAGCGGCGCGAGTAGAGTCCTCGAGGGCGGCGATTTCATGAAAGGAGAGCCCGCGACGTACTGGTGAGGCGTTTAGCCCAAAGGAGGGGACGCAGCGGACCGTGTTGCGCGATGGAGTCGGCCGGATTTTCACCGGAGTCGACGAGGCGGAGTCGATGCCTTATCCCCTTTTTGCGGCATTTGATTGATAAATCTGCACACACAAGATAATACAAATCGAAGAAAAATATATGTAGATTCAGCTTTGCAGATCCTAATAATTAATTAGAAAAAATACCACCTGATATGAGTGGTCAGGCTAGCTTTATCCCGCTCGCCACGCTTTGGCTCCACTAAATAAAATTAGGGCCTGCCATTAAGTGCGCACTCGGCCATGATATAGACGGACTCGACCGCGATGCTTCTACTGCTGGATGAGCCGCAAGGTCGGAGTAGTTCAGGTTGTACTACTCTGACCCAATCGTGTACTCCAAACGTGAAAGCAATCAACAGGCAAGAGAGATTAGATTGAAATAAATTAATCTATCTGGTAGAGCAATAATTGAAAGAGATGCAGATTGAGCATAACCGATCTCGCGTGTCAGCATCTGGAGTTCCTCAACGCTAACATCTGCAGGCAGAAGTGCCGCATTGGGAGACAACGGCCAGACTGGATCGAATCCCAACCAGAGTCCTCGCGCCAGATGCGAACTAGCCATCGGTGATGGCAGGGGATCCCGCCCAGATTATCACCCTCCAAGCACCGCTAGCCCCACGGTGGGCGCCAACTGTCGTGGTATTGCACGGCAGATGCTACTGGGGGTAGCTTACGTAGAGGGAGCAAGGCGACGTAGGAGAATCCGGGAGCGAGATTGGCACACGATGTACCCAGGTTCACGTCCCCTCGGTGGAGGATCGCTACATCCTGCTACCAATCCAGTATGAGTATAGATTGGTTTACATGGGAGTCGCCGGAGGCGGTGGGGGAGACTAGATCTAATATGACGTACCCCTTGGGGGTGCCCTTGGTGGCTTTATATATGCAGCCAGTTAGGGTTTACAAGTGCTTTAGTGGGCTTTCTATTGGAGTCGCCGCCTTGGGCCTCCAGTCGGCGCCAGTCGTCTGGGTCCAGCACGCGCCACTCGCCGTATTGGGCGAGTCGACCCGCTCTGGGCTTGGCTTCAGTCGGCTCGATCCAGCTGGTGAATCCGCTTCGTGGGTATACCCCGATTGGTATTCCCCCATCAGGAGAACCGCGGTGCATAGCTTCTTATTGGTATCCTCCAGAGCAGTGATGCGGCTATAGCACCTGCGAAAATCAGATTGCAGAGTATCCACCCTATCTGCGAGTTTAGTCACCATCAGGAGAAGATCATACTTCTTCTTTATCTCCTCGAGGCGGTGACAGACTTCAATGCGATGGAGTATCTCCTTCTTCTGATATATCTCTAGTGCCTGCACGCGATCCTTTGTCCTGGGGACAACTTATTCTTCCTCATCCATTATTGATGGATCGGGGAAGTAGAAGCTGATCCTCCACTCCTCCTGAGGCTTCACCCTCATACGAGCGGCTGATGTCTACACACACTTCTATTCTTGTAGACAGTGTTGGGCCTCCAAGTGCAGAGGTTTGTAGGACAGCATCATGTTTCCCTTAAGTGGATCGCCCAAGGTTTATTGAACTCAGGGAGGAAGTGGTCAAAGGTATCCCTCTCAAGCAACCATGCAATCAAGATACACGAAGTCTCTTGTGTCCCCAACACACCCAATACACTTGTCAGGTGTATAGGTGCACTAGTTCGGCGAAGAGATAGTAAAATACAAGTAATATGGATGATTATAAGTGGTAATTGCAATCTTAAATAAATATGTTAGCAAGCAAACATGTAATAAGACTGATTGTAAACGATGTTTCAATGCTTAGAAATAAGTACTAGGGATCATACTTTCACTAGTGCACACTCATACAAATATCTTATCTTAATAATGCTACTCTGTACTACTCTCCGGTTGGACAACTACAATCCATGGTAGGGCTACAAAAGCTCTCCTTAAAGTTGGCATTTCCCATCTAGGTAACCCCAACCCTTTCACTTTGAGCGCTAGATTGTTAAAAAAACACCACAATTTCATAGAGACATCCAATTCAAATTATAACTCATGATAAGTATTTATGTAATCTTTAGCCTAAGTGCCACACGGTGTGCACATTGTCAACTTCCCACACTTGGGGATAACCGGAGATTACAATAAAGCACATGAGTAGCAGAGTAGATTTACTTGATTACAAAGCTCATGACCATAATAAAATCACGCATAGAGAGAGATGAAGACATAGCTACCGATAGATCCCTTAGCCTCGAGGGAGAACTACTCCCTCCTCATCATGGGAATCATCAACAACGATGGAGATGGTGGTGGAGATCGATGGAGATGGCTCCGGGGGCAATTCCCCCTCCCGACAGGGTGCCGGAACAGAGAATTCTGTCCCCCCGAATCTCCTCTTCGGTGGCGGCGGCGCTGCGAAACTTTTTGTGGAGATCTGATCCGCATAGGGTTTATGTCTCGGGGATACGTATATATAAGCTAAAGGGAAAGGTCGGTGGAGCCTCGAGGTCCCATACCATGGGCTGGCGCGGCCTAGGCTGGGGCCGCGCCACCCTATGGTGTGGCCACCTCGTGGGCCCACTTCGGCTGTCCTTCGGTCTTCGTGTTCTCTCCAGTAAAATATTGACTTTGGATTTTGTCACATCCAATTCCGAGAATATTTCCTTACTAGATTTTATGAAACCAAAAACAGCAGAAAACAGGCAACTCGCATAGCGGCATCTTTTCAATAGGTTAGTTCGAGAAAATGTATAAAAATACCTCGGAGTGTAGACAAAACATAAGAAAGTTGATACAAAACAAGCATGGAGCATCAAAAATTATAGATACGTTTACAACGTATCAAGCATCCCCAAGCTTAACTCCTGCTTATCCTCGAGTAGGTAATGATAAAAACAATAATTTTTGAGGTGACATGCACCATCACAATCTTGATCAAACTATTGTAAAGCATTGATAGCTGCGATCAAAGTACTCTAAACATGAGCATGAAAGATGTAGTTCTAACAATATGACAAAGCAACTATGTTGCAACATGAAAAGGTACAAAAAAAGATCATGAATAACAGCGCACTGAAAGACATTTGTTTGTTTCACATATAGAAAACATAGCAAGAGTGGTATTCAGCTTGTCCTTCATGGAGTAGAAAAACATAAATGCATAGGACACCTTCAAAGTTCATACGGGTGACTAGATACAAATAATTCAATAATAAGCAATATCAACATTATGAATCAATCAATAAGTTTTGGGACAATGCATATAAAAATAAGAATGACAACTATGCTTTCTTAATTGGTGCCTAAAGGTAGAAGGTGGAGACTCAACATAAAGTAAAAAAGAAAGGCCCTTCATAGAGGGAAGCAGTGATTTAAAGTTTCATAAAGAGCTTCCAAAGATTATAATACTGATTAGCTTTCAGCTCTCATTGCCCCTATCATAAGCATCTTGAAGTGATTAAGGTTAAAGTGAAACAAATATGAAGTATATGCTTGACAGATCATAAGTTGGTAATCTCATGTCCCTTGAGTACGAGGGTCGTTCCTCATGCTACTCAACTTTAGTAACAAGCAAGTTCTTGTCATTGTAAGCATATGTGTATCATAGAGAACCGCCAATAGGGTACCCCTTGCCCCATGACATAGGAGCTATCCCATATCAAAATGACAAGGCAACAGACAATGAGCATCTCAGCTATCTTCTTATTTACCATGGGTATGGTGCTATATTTTTTTCTGTTTTTTTCTATATTTTTTTTCTGAAGATGCTTCATAGATTGCTCACTATGGTTATGCTGCAAGTTTCCACCATTATTAGGAATGGCTTAGGCTAGCCGCCCAGGCGTTTATCTAACACATGTATAATACTTCATGGACTTACAAGATCCCCTTTTATTCACACCACCGACATCCATAAACAAAAGATCATGATATCAACTGGGTAATATGTACAGGTGTTGAAAGTGTTCCCCATGACAGCATGGTTCTGATAATTCCCAACTTATAAGTGCAAGCATATACAACATAGATGACACAACGGTTCAAGCTTATTAGGTGCGAGAAAGTAAAGTGTTCCATCAAGTTTGTGAGAGATTTAATCACTAATTTTCTCATAACAAGTTTAATTTGGAAGATAGATAAAAACATGAATTTACTTGAATGGTGTAACACACCATGCACAGGAATTTATAGTGGACTCTTTGGAATAACTTGGTTTATTTGAAGTTGGATGCATGAGTAGAGCCTACTCAGTACAAGTGGAGGCTAGCAAAAGACTGGGAGCGACCAACTAAGAGAGCAATAATGGCCATAATCATGCAGAGCGACAAAAAATTATCAACTAAAGCATAAAGTGATATCACAAGTCAAAAACTAAATGATCATAGAGGCTAAGGTGACTAGTTCATAGTAATAACATGGTGTAAGCATGTGCCAAGTCAAACCAAACAAAGCATCAAAAGAGAATACCGCAATGTTACGCTTTTGTATGCTAAAACAACGCATGATTCTTCTCAAGGCACATTAAGCAATCTCAATTGTTTGAAAAAGTCATGCTACATCAGTAAGCACTAAGAATATGGTCAAAGCAACATCTAACATGACATGATGAAGTCTAAGCCACAGTCAAAACAAGCTTCCTTTTGTACCAGTATAAGCATGAAACTTTCTACTCTTCTCCAACACCAATCGACTTATTTGAAACAACTCACAAAGATAATAATCAATAAAGACCAGTGAGCTTTTCTCACAAATTACAAGGGATAACTAAAAATTTCTAAGCAGAAATCATGAGAAAACTAAAGCTTAACATAGTGCTAGAAAAAGTGAAGACTCACAGAACAATCAGAGTGCAAACTAGAGTGTTCTAAACAATGAAAACGTAGCGCGTATCTCTCCAAAACAAGTGTGATGTGATACAACCAACTTATTGCAGCAAACCAAACAAAAGAAAATAAAAACGAACTAAGACGCTCCAAGAACAACACAATAGTTAATGAAGCAATAAAAATAAAGTGTTTTGAAAGAAAACCTGAGATTTTTATTAATGAAGAAGGGGATGCCTTGGGAATCCCCAAGCTTTGGCACTTGTAATTCTTGAATATTTCTTGGAATGACACGGGTGGCATCCCCAAGCTTGAGATTTTGTCCATTCTTTATCTCATCACATCACTCTTCCCCTACACTTAAAAATTTCCTTCATACAAAACTTCACACAATCTTTATTAGCAACATTAGTGTATTCAAGATAATAAGTGTTTGCGTCTAGTTTCAACTCAAGTAAAACTTCCATTAAAACACAAGATACTGTAGAAATTTCTTCTAAAAGATCAAGGGATCAAGGAGAACTCAAAAAGAAACCGATTAAGAGGAAAATGCAAATAATGGCATAAATCTATAAAAACAGACCAGCAGGTAAAAACCGATTTTTTAGAAAACCTTATGTTGCTCAAATAGAAAAGTGATGAACTAATGAAAGTTAGATAATAACCGAGGGCATATGATCAGAAAATTAAAGATCCATCCGACATACTGGGATTTTTCAAGAATTTTTACAGTGAAGCACAAAAATCTGTTTTGGGACAGCAACTTCCCCAAATCTTACTTCTCTCTCATTAGAGGTTATTTTTGGTAAAAAAAACACACAAAAAGGATAAGGAGAGGTTATTAAAGAGGTAATAACTTCCAAGACTCAACAAAAGAAAAATCTAACAAAATTTGGGTTATCTCCCAATTAGTACTTTTCTTTAACGCCTTTAAGTTAGGCATGATAATTTTGATGATGCTCACATAAGAAATATGAATTGAAGTAAAAGATAGCATCGAGAAGAAAATTCATATCACATTTAAGTATAACCCACCTCCTATGCATAGGAATATTGTACGCAAATAAATTCACAAAGAACAAAGTGACAAGCATAGGAAGATAAAACAAGAGTAACTTCAAGATTTTCAACATAAAAAGGGGAAACTTAATATTATCGAAATACATAAAACCATGTTTCCCTCTCTCATAATAACTATCAATATCATCATGAATAAAATTAACAATATAACTATCACATAAAACATTCTTATCATGAGCCACATGCATATAATAATTATTACTCTCCACATAAGCATAGCCATTCTTATTAATCGGAGTGGGAGCAAATTCAAAAAAATAGCTATCATTATTATTCTCATCACCATAATCATCAAATATAGAAGGCATATTGTAATCATAATTAACTTTCTCCTCAATAGTAGGTGGACTAAAAATATCATATTCATCATTGTAATCATCATATATTGGAGGTATAGTATCATCATAAGCAATATAATAGCTATCTTCCAAAGCTGGGGAACTAAAAAGATCATTTTCATAAAAACTAGCTTCCCCAAGCTTAGACATTTCCATAGCATTAGCAATAATGGTGTTCAAAAAATTCATACTAATAACATTGCTATTAGCATGCAAATAAAGTTCCATAGGTTTTTTAATTTTCTATTCAAACACTTCATGTACTAACTCAAGATAAATACTATAAATCTCTCTAATTTTGTTGTTGTTTTCCATTAATCCTAACTAGTGAAAATAAAAAACAAGAAACAAAAAGATATAATTGCAGAGTCTAAAGGAAATAACTTCGAGCACTCACACACCAACAACACTACTAGAAGATAGCTTATTAGCCAGAGGATGTGAGTAACTTTTACCTTATCTCCCCAGCAACGGCGCTAGAAAAGAGCTGGATGTCTACACACACTTCTATTCTTGTAGACAGTGTTGGGTCTCCAAGTGCAGAGGTTTGTAGGACAGCAGCAAGTTTCCCTTAAGTGGATCCCCCAAGGTTTATCAAACTCAGGGATGAAGTGGTCAAAGGTATCCCTCTCAAGCAACCCTGAAATCCAGATACAAGAAGTCTCTTGAGTCCCCAACACACCCAATACACTTGTCAGGTGTATAGGTGCACTAGTTCGGCGAAGAGATAGTGAAATAAAAGTAATATGGATGATTATAAGTGGTAATTTGAATATGAAATAAAGATGGAAGCAAGCAAACATGTAACATGACTGATTGTAAATGGTGTTTCAATGCTTAGAAACAAGGCCTAGGGATCATACTTTCACTAGTGGACACTCTCATATAAATATCTTCTCTTCATAATGATACTCTGAACTACTCTCCCGTTGGACAACTCTAATCCATGGTAGGGATACAAAAGCTCTCCTTAAAGTTCGAATTCCCCATCTAGGTAACCCCAACCCTGTCACTTTGAGCGCTAGATGGTTCCAACAAACACCACTATTTCATAGAGACATCCAACTCAAATTATAACTCATGATAAGTATTTCTGTAACCTTTGGCCTAAGTGCCACACGGTGTAGCAGAGTAGGTCTACTTGATTACAAAGCTCATGACCATAATAAGATCACACATAGAGAGAGAGATGAACACATAGCTACTGGTAGAGCCCTTTGTAGGGGTTCATAGCATGGGAAAAAAATTCTACCGGATGCACACAAACAAGCCAAGATCTATCTACTAGATTGTAGCAACGAGTCGATTAGAGTACTCACCCTCGAAGATTCCAAAGAGGTTAATGAGCGCAGATTCTCGTGGGTGATGTAGTCGTACACTTGTCGATCTCAAGATCGTGTAGACGATCCTTTCATTGTGTTTAATTGCTTCATGATCGGTCACATCGTTCAGATTTCGATGAAGACCTTCCTCTCCCTTGTTCCAGCAGGAAGTGGAGGTTGTAGTTCTCCCCTCGCGATTCCGGCAGCATGACGGCCTGGTGTCGAAAGTAGAGAGAAAATCCTGCAGGGCTTCGCCTAAGCCGGAGCAGGTTATAGTGGATCTAGGGTTTCCGGAAATCTAGGTTTAGATGGCAGGTGAGGAGGAGGAGGTGTCGGCGGCGGCGCAAGGTGGGGAGGGCTGGTTGTGGTGCTTTGGGGCAGCCCCTCCCCTCTATTTATGAGAGGGAGGACAGCTTGGGAGAGGGGAGTTTGAATCCTTCCCCAAACCCAATTTGGAGAGAAGGAAGGACTCTTTCCTTCTTCCACCAGGAAACTATTGTTCTAGTTTGACTTTTCAAACCTCCCTTTTGACTTTCAATTTAGAGCTTTATTTCTCTCTCGGAAATGCCCAACCAAGTGACCTAGGACATGATCCAATCATTCCACTTAACCATGACACATTCATGAACCATTCCCCTTCCGGTCCGGTAAACCTTCTAGTCCCTTCTAGAACCTCTCCAATGAAAACATCGGAATCATTCCTGAACTCCGGAATCGGACTTTCCTTATATGAATCTTATTCTTCGGACCATTCCGGATCTCCTCGTGATATCCCGGATCCCATCCGAGACTCCGAACAACATTAGGTCTCCCTACTTATATTCCATATCTTCTAAACAACATCAAATCCTTAATTGTGTCTCCCTATAGTTCGTGAATTATGCGGACATGATCGAGACACTTCTCTAATCAATAACCAATATAGGAATCTAGAAATTCATATGGCTCCCACATATTTCTACGATTACATTGCAATCGAATGAACCATTAACATACGATACCAATTTCCCTTTGTCTCGCGATAGTTTACTTATCCGAGGTTTGATTGTCTGTATCTCTGCATACCTAGTTCAACCTCGTTACCGATAAGTACTCTTTCTCGTTCCCATGATATGTGATCCATTGTGAGCCAGTCACATGCTTGCAAGCTAATTGGATGACATTCCACCGAGAGGGCCCAGAGTATATCTATCCGTCATATGGATGGACAAATCCCACTCTTGATCCATGTGCCTCAACACATATTTTCCAAACACTCAATGCCACCTTTATATCCACCTAGTTACGGTGTGGTGTTTGATGTCATCAAAGTATCCTTCCAGTGATGGTGATTAGCATGATCTCATGGTCGAAGGAATTAGGTTACTATGTATCAGAAAGCATATAGCAAATGAACTATTGAAATGACTTGATCTTTATGCTACGCTTATCTATATGAGTATGTCCATCATACCATTCTCCTAATGATATGATCTTGTTGTTAACAACATCTCAGTGTTCATGATCGGGAAACCACGATCATCTTATTAACCAACAATCTAGTATTATAAAGAGGCTTTACCAGGGACTCTAATTTAGTTTACAAATCACACAAGTATTAATATTTCCAGTTAATACTATTATAGCATGAATGTAAACATTTATCATAAACACAAAGATATAATAATAACCACTTTTATTATTGTCTCTAGGGCATATCTCCAATAGTTTCCCACTTGCACTAGAGTCAACTAATCTAGATTACATGGTAATATACCGAACACCCATGGCGGTTTGGTGCTGGTCATGTTTTGTCCTAGGGAGAGGTTTAGTCAACGGATCCGCCACATTCATATTTGTGTGTACTTTGCAAATATTTATGTCACCATCTTGGACATGCTCTCGAATAGCGTGAAAATGCAGCTTGATATGCTTCAGCTTCTTGTGTGACCTTGGTTCTTGCGCATTGGCTATGGTGCCCATGTTATCACAGTACATAGACATTGGGTCCAGCGCACTTGGAACCACACCAAGCTCTACAATGAACTCCTTCATCCATATCGCCTCTTGTGAAGCCTCTGAAGCAGCTATCTATTCCGATTCAGTTGAAGATCTCACCAAAATGCTTTGTTTTGCACTCCTCCAGCTAACTATTGCACCATTCAATGTAAATACGTATCCAGATTGAGATTTAGAATCATCAGGATCGGTGTTCCAACTAGCATCGGTGTAACCATTAACAACGAGTTGTTCATCACCTCCATAAGAAAGAACCATATCCTTAGTCCTTCTCAAGTACTTAAGGATGTTTTTGACCGCTGTCCAATGATCCACTCCTGGATCAACATGGCAAAGAACCCTCAAGGTCGTATTGGGCAACATGGGCAAGAACCCTTTCTTGCTATCTTCCTTTCCAAACCTCTTTAGAACTTTGTCCAAATATGTACTCTTTAACAATGACATTAGGCGTCTTGATCTATCTCTATATATATTTATGCCTAATGTGTAAGCTGCTTCGCCAAGATATTTCATTGAAAAACTATTATTCAAATAATCCTTGACACTATTAAGAAGGTCTACATCATTCCCAATCAACAATATGTCATCTACATATAGTATTAGGAATGCTATAGAGCACCCACTCACTTTCTTGTAAATACAAGCTTCATCATAAGTTTGTATAAAAACAAAGCTTTTGATTACCTTATCAAAACGTTGATTCCAACTTCGGGATGCTTGCTTCAATCCATAAATGGACCGTTGAAGTTTGTATACCTTGTTAGCATCTTTCAGATCGAGAAAACCTTTGGGTTGTACCATATACAACTCTTCATCAATGTCTCCATTGAGGAACGCCGTTTTGACATCCATCTGCCATATCTCATAATCATAATATGCAGCGATTGCTAACAAAATCCTCACAGACTTTAGCTTCGCTACCGCGGAGAAAGTCTCATCGTAGTCAACTCCTTGAATTTTTCGAAACCCTTTTGCGACAAGCCGAGCTTTATAAACAGTAACATTACCATCAGCATCTGTTTTCTTCTTGAAAATCCATTTGTTGTCGACAGCCTTCTGGCCATCCGGTAAGTCCACCAAAGTCCATACTTGGTTTTCATACATGGATCCAATCTCGGATTTCATGGCTTCTTGCCATTTATTGGAATCCGGGCTCATCATTGCTTCCTCATATGTCGCAGGGTCGTCGGTGTTTGATACATCCAAAACGTATCTACTTTCTCGAACACTTTTGCTATTGTTTCTCCTCTAAACTAACACGGTCGGACATTGTTTTCAGTATAATTACCTTGGTGTCTTATTTTTGTGTAGAAAATCAACTATCAGGAAAAATCCCGGAAAATATGCCAAAAATTATATTTCACTTGAAGACCCACGGAGTCAGAAGATGAGCCGGCGAAGGGGCCTGGGGGCCCCACACCCCTGCTAGGCACGGGTGGGCCCTTCCCCATGCCTAGGGGGGTGCAGCCACCCCAGGGACCCCCTCGGCCTCCCTCTACGCCTATAAGTTTACTTTCGACCTAAAAAACGAGGGGGGTTCGATAGTTTTCCAGAAAGAGTTCCGCTCTGCCGCTGCCACCAGAAACCAAGATTCGGATCTAGAAACTCCGTTCTGGCACCCTGCCGAGACAGGGAATTTGGAGAGGATCATCGCCATCATCATCACCAACGCATCTCCATCAACCACCGATGTTTCCCTCATCCATGAGTGAGTAATCCCCCGCTATAGGCTTGGGGATGGTAGGTATTGTATGAATTCTATGATGTAATCAAATAAGATCTATTAGGGCATAGTGCTTAGTATCTCTATTAGTGCTATTTGACTTTGTTGCAACTTGTTGTGCTTAATGCTTGTCACTAGGGCCCGAGTGCCATGATCTCAGATCTGAACTTATTATTGAATCATTATGATAGTATTGTTTGTGATCTTATCTGCAAGTTGTGTACACATATCATTGTCCGGATCTAAAGGCCCCAAAGTGACAATAATTGGGACAACCGGAGGGGATGGCTGTGGTGTGAGGATCACATGTGTTCACAGAGTGTTAATGATTTGCTCCGGTGCTCTTTTAAAAGGAGCACCTTAATTTCTAGTAGTTCCCTAGAGGCCCCTGTTACACCCCCCGGATCAGGGCTAAACAAACCCCAGACCTCCGTCTGACATAAGCTTAACCTTGAGCTCGAGGACATCATGTGAAGAATCGGTAACACAACAGTGACCCTACGACACAAAAATTATTACAGCAAGCTCATAACTGAGTAGAGAACCAAATTATTACAAGAAGAGGTCACTGACCACAAACATCAAACAATAGAAGGAAAATTATGCTATTAAGTATAACAAACTTAACAAATTGCCTAAGAGGCCTAAAGCATAACGATGACGTCCCAGGCCATAGATTCTAGGCTGCCGGCCGGGAACCCCAAGCTACTCGTCGGTGTCGATGTAGTACCAAACCGATATTCAGGGAACACTTACTCTGCCAAAAGTATCAACAAAGCAAGGGTGAGTATAGAGCGAAACTTATGGCTGGTGGAGTTGTTTTTCATGAAGCCACTTTTGTTTATAAAACAAGAGAGGGAGAAGAAGCTCATCTAATCAGAGTGTTTTAAAAAGGGATAAGAGAGCGACATCCTCGAAATATTGATCATCATCTTTTATATCCACCAAGTCATCATGATCAAACCTCTACTTGGATCACCCCCTCTTACCCATGAGGAAGCATCCTTAATAACACTTTGATCTGCCAAGTTTTACGATTAGGTTCATGTTCTCTATGATCTCACATCCGTTCCCAAGTCGTCCATAACTGTGGACATGGCTTTCCGAAAGATTATTACCCTGCAGGGGTGTACAACTTTACCCACACGTACTAACCTTCTCTTAATGCCACATAAGATTAGACCTCTTCCTTGGAAGGCCGACAGATGGTGGTTAGACACGACCTTTACCTTGCTTTCGTCGAGACCATGAGTCACGTAATAAGCATGGTTCCGCCATAACGGGTCAAATCTCAACCCCGACCACGCATACCTACCTGCTATGATCCACCTTCACCCGCCAAATCTTTCAAAACGTTTTCCATACATATGTCGAATGGAACGCCCGAACTATGTGACTCATGGAATCTACTAGGCAAGTTAGTCAATCAAGGTACCCCCATATACCCCGTGTGGTTGTACGCTCGTCTTGGTTCAAGAGGCAAGAACTCGGGTCCTAGTGGTGGCGAGCATGGGACTAGAAAAATCATATCCCACTGTGGCCTCCCATACAAGCCTTAGGATGTTTAACTCATATCACCTCTGATCTCATCCCATCTCTTTCTCCTGTCATACTAGATTATCTGCATCTGATACATCATCTAGATGGACCAGTACTGGCAACTATGCATGGCTAAGCAGGACATAGATATAAGCTTTAGCAGTGCACACAAGCCAAACCTAGTTATGCTAGGAGTAGTGGATCAGGTAATATAAGCTCAAAGGGAATATGCAATAGATAGGATACTCTATCTATTGATAAAAGACCACAGTAGAATCGTATGCATAATGGCAGGAATTGAAATGCTTTCGAAATCATAGGATTATATCATGGTGGGGTTATGCTTGCCTTTGCCTATTGATAACCCATAAGTAGATCTTCAGAAGCCTTATACTTGACTTGATTACAGTTGGTCAAGTGTTGTTCGTAGATCTTTGACGATGTTGATCTCTGGCTTCGATCTCGATCTGGATCTCGTATTCTACCAGGAAGAACCAAACACCATAAATAAAGGGGGAAACAATCAACACATGGCATCGATGCAATGCTCAAGCAAGGATGATGATATGGCAAGTTGAATTGTATTGAAATATAACCCTAAAGCATGCTCGACCATTTAATCGGGGTTCCGAGGGGTGAAAACCCTAACTCGGGGAAACTCCGAAAACTCCTATGAGGGGTTACTATGTTCTTCTAATTAAACTTGTCAAGAAAGTTGTTAAACAATGCATGATTATACTTTAATTAGGTAAATCTCATTTTTCTAAAAATTTTAATATATTATACACATTTTTCTGACTTATAAATAATTAGATATTGAATTTACAAGTTTATATCATTTTCTGGATTTCTTAAAACCATTTAAATTGATTATTGCGTCATGCTGACATCAGCACATGCCCTAAACCTTTTCACACAGAGGCTGGGCTAGCCCTAGACACAGACAGGTGGGGCCTGAGACACGTCAGCGAGCCACGTCGACGAAGAGGTCCCGCCTCGTGTTGACTCACGCTGACCTGCGCGATGGACGGTGGCCTACGCTGACGACCACCCAGCGACGGTGCTACGGCACGCGCGTGGATGCGGTCTTACGCATACTGGAAGCGCCTTTTCTCGGGCTACCAGACTAGGGTGGCGCAGGGCTCTATGGTGGTCGGAAACCACACCGGCGACGAGCCTGCACAGCAGCGGACGGCGGAGCACGGCGCGAGGGTGAAGCAAAGAGAGAGAGAGAGAGAGAGAGAGAGAGAGAGAGAGAGAGAGAGAGGAGGAGGAGGAAGGGTCCATGATGACCAGGGGCTCACCATGAAGCGGACAGAAGGCTCGGTGAGGTGTGGCAAGGTCGGTGATGGCCAGAATCGTTCACGGCGACAGCGGCCGGAGCCGGGGAAGGAGGGTCCGATTAGTGCGATTGGGGGCTCTTCGGCTTGCACGAGTGGGGGCAATCGAACAAGTCTACAATGGTAGTCACGTCAGTAGCCTTAGCTGGGTGAGGGGAGCTCGGGAACATCGGGGCGCCAGCGAGGTCTGGGGCTAGGGTTCGGTTTGAATGGGAGGAACGAGAGAGGGAGCGAGCATGGGGGAAGTGAGAGGAGCAGGAGAAGAGGGGCACAGCTCGGCGAGTTCCTTATCCCCTCCAGAGAGCGGCGACGGGGATCTTGACACTGGCGAGATAAGCGACTTCGACAGCGAGCAGCTTCGGTGGATATAGAGGTGGATGATGACCAGAGGAAGACGACAGCGAAGCGTTACTGGGCTGGATGGGCCATATGGGCCACTGTGAGGGCGCGTGAGAGGCAGAGACGGGGAGGAGGAAAGATGGGCTACGGCCTGGAGACTCTAGCTCCATTTTTTTTAGCAAAACTCCTTTTACTTTTCTAATATATGTTTCTCTTTTGTATTTCCATTTTGAAATCTGTTTTTGTCATTTCAAAATTACTAGAAGGTTTTGTAAAACTATAAAAATAGTCATGGGCCCTTGTATTCAGCTTGGGCTCCACATGATTTTAGGGTTTTCAAAATTATCAAAACCTTTTGAATTGATTTTGAAGAGAGGAGAAGGTTAGGGTTGTAGGGTTTTGATTTTATTTTTTCAATGCAAACATTTTAAGGGATGATGCTCATGATGCATAAACAAACCCTAATTATTATTTAACTAAAACTAGGGTGTTAAAGCCCCGCTGCCACGGGCTGGCTGGACAGAAGATGTTTTGCAAGTTCTCATTGCGAGCACGTATGACTATATATGGAGCACATGCCTAGGATTGTTTAGTACTTGGATGCTTGTTATTATTTATCTGTAATGCCCTAGATCTTGAAGTTACATGTTTAGACTCGTCCATGCAACGCCCGTCCATCCATCCCTATGCCTACCGCACTCGAATCCCACTGTTTACTGTTACTGTTACTATTGCTCTTGTTCTACTATTGCTGTTGCTACTACCAAACTATTGCTACTGATAAACTTTTGTGAGCAAGAACTATTTCCAGGTGCAGCTGAACTGAAAACTCAGTTGTTAAGGCTTGCAAGTATTCTTTGGCTCCCCTTGTGTCGAATCAATAAATTGGGTAATACTACCCGCAAAGACTATTGCGATCCCTACACTTGTGAGTCATCAAGACTATTTTCTGGCACCATTGACGGGGAGCATAGATTTATTTCTAAGTTCACTTGGATCTACTATCATTCACACCCAATCCTTTCACCATGGGAAAGCCTTATGATGGAAAGTTTCCTATTTTACCATCCACTACAAGAAGAGGTACAGTCCTAAACACCTCTGTTGCTCTTGATTCACCGTCTATTATAAGTAAGCTTGTCACACCACCACCACATACTCATGCTACACACACTTCTACTACTGCTGAATCTAAAACTGCTTTTGATGCTCATGATGTTACTTCTACTATGCTTGATGCGAGTGGTTCATTAGGTCCTTTCCTAGATGCTACTATGGGTAGTCTAGGAAATACTAAAACTCCTACTGAAGACACTGTTACACCTGTTAGCTCACCTGAGTCTAGAGAGAGTTATGATATTAATGATGGTTTCATTGAATTCACTGATGAATTTCTTGAAGAGTGCCGAAACACACATGGTACTAGTGCTATTAAGAGTCTCCTTGCTAGATGTACCATTATTCCTAAGTTGTCCTCTGATCCCAAGTTTGCCACCTCTCCCATAGATATTAAAGATAAATATTATGATTTCTCTCTTGATTTATCCTACTTGGACATTGTTGAGAAAGAACCTTTTTGTGGGACTGAAAATGAGAGTACCGTGTCTCATAAGAATGAGATTTCTACTATGAGTGTTTTATTCTCTGATGATTTTAAGATGCGCAAGTACTTTGTTACTAAGATCTTCCATTTTTCACTAAAAGGAGAAGCTAGGGCTTGGTTTAATAGATTACCTCCTGGTTCCATTGATAGCCCTAATTTCTTGATTGCTTCTTTCTTCCAGAAATATTTTCCTCCCAGTGCTAGATATGCTGCTTTGTAGAGACTTTTTGATTTTAAACAGGGAGAAGACGAGAAATTGCCTGAGTCACGGACAAGGTTCTGTGCCTTGATTCATGCACATCCTGGATGTCCATCGCCTAAGAATGAGCTTCTTGATATTTATTATAATGGACTAACTGATGATTCTAGGACATACCTAGATATCTTTGTTGATTGTGTTTTCAAGAAAAGAACTCCTACAGATGCTGAAGAATTAATGTCTAAGGTAAGCAAGAATTATGATGATTGGACTTCAACTGAGCTGAATTCACCAAAGCCGATTACTCCTGAACCAATTGTGCCTGAACCAGTTCCAACACCAACACCAAAGAAGAGGGGAGTTATTGCATTAAATGATGAAGTGATGAAGGAAGCTAAGAAATGTCTAAGGGAGAAAGGTATTAGAGCTGAAAATGTAAAGAATCTACCTCCTATAGAAGAATTATGTAAGCCAATTCCCCACTCATCTACTATTGAGGTACACTCTCTCCACTTTAATGAAGGTGATATTCCTTATGGTAAGCCTCCGGATCAATGCTTAGAGGAACTTGACACATTTATTGTTAAACAAGGTAATTTTAATAAACAAGTTCAGAATCATTTATTGGAAAACTCTAGAGCTATCCATGAGTTGAAATATATTGTGGAAAGAACTTCTAATGATATTAAAATGCTTTGTAAACACTTTCAAATGGTTCAAACCCAACTTGATCAACTTGCTAAGGTACAAAAGGATATGTTCATTAATGCCTCAGGAGATAAACATGCTTATGGAATTAAAACTAGGAGTGGTATAGCTACTCAAGATCCTTTATATCCTGAAGGATACCCTAAGAGAATTGAGCAGGATTCTCAACAAGGTGAAAGTAGTGGTAGTCCTCATAAGATAAAGAAAAAGAAACATAGGGTAGTTGAGGAACCACTTGAACCTGTTGTAGATCATAATAGTATATTTGTCTCTGATGCTGAAACTGAGAGTGGTAATAATAATGATGCTCCTGATAAGGAGGAAGTTGAGGAAGAACCTGAGAAGCACACTAAGAACATTAGGTACACTAAGGAACATTTTATTTCTAAGAAACATGGTAGTGAGAGAGAACCTTGGGTGCAGAAACCTATGCCTTTTCCAGGTAAGAAACACAAGTCAAAGGAGGAAGAACACTACAACAAGTTTTATGAGTGGATGAAACCTTTATTTTTGCAAATTACTTTGACTGATGCTATTAAGTTGCCTACTTATTCAAATTAAATGAAGGATATTGTCTCTAATAAAACGAAGATTCCTAATGAGGAAATTTCTACTTTGCTTGCTAATTACTCGTTCAATGGTAAGGTTCCAAAGAAACTTGGTGATCTAGGTATACCAACTATTCCTTGCTCTATTAAGAAAAATTATGTCAGAACTGCTTTATGTGATTTGGGAGCCAGAGTTAGTATTATGCCTTTTTCTCTCTACAAGAGACTCCAGCTAGAAAAGTTTATACCAACTGATATATCTTTGCAAATGGCCGATAAGTCAACTACTATTCCTGTTGGTATATGTGAGGATATTCCTGTTCAAGTGGCTCATAATTCCTTGGTTTTGACCGATTTTGTTGTGCTTGAAATGCCTGAAGATGATAATATGTCCATTATTTTTGGGAGACCTTTTCTTAATACTACAGGTGCTGTCATTAATTGTAATCAAGGAAAAGTAATATAACACCCTCGCCTGATAAGGCTAAGTTCATGTGTATAGTGCCATTCCCTGGATCGATTCACTGGCACACACAATACAGATGAATACCAAGAATTTAACAGTTCATCATAAATAACGAATTGATCCAGAATTTGCAATTATTACAATAATGCTTAGCACGCAGGCTAGATCAAATAGTTCAATAGAAAACGGAAGCATAAATATATAGTAGACTCCATCTTCAATTACCCACAAGCAAACACATGTTGAGTAGAGTATCGCGACCTATTAGATCACTCAGAATCGGGATAATAACCTGCAACATAAAACATAGCAGCCCCGAAGGGTCAATACATGGAATGTGTGGCAAGTAGCACTAAATAGGGAGACAATAGACCTAGCAGCTACATGCTTATTTGGCTGGTGGAGCTGTGGCTAGCTTGCATTTTTCAAACACTTTGTCCTACTTTATTAAACCAATTTGATTCACAACAACCCATTAAGTTCACCCATCAATTTTTAGAAATCAAGAAACAAGAATGAGCGAGAATATGTCATAGTATCAATATCAAGCAACTCATTTGTCCATAACCGGGGACATGGCTAAGCACTTAGTTTATACACCCTGCAGGGGTTAGTATACTTTACGCATGTGACTTGGATAGCCCAACTCGTACCACCACACGCATATTGTGTGACGATAGGGAGAAGCCGAAGAAGAGACCGTTTGGTAAGTAGATCCCCAAACCCCACTGCGAACCGGTCCCAACCTACCATTCACTACATCCCTGGCTACGCTGGGTTCGGGTCACCACGACCTACTGAGTCCAACCAGCCACCCATTCTCACTGGCACATGGTTGCACACGTAAGCTACTAGAATAAAGACAACTAATCCTTCACAGTACCCTGGGCGGCATTCCGCACCGTTATTCACACTCCGATGACTAATCCAGCCACTCCGCCCAGGTAGTTCATTGACATTGTGTTGTTTTAGTAGAACAAAACCTTTACTTTACCAAAGCATGATCCCTTCCTCGTATCTACAGCAATGCTAAGCACATCTACCATATGGGAGCTCAATACAAAGGATTTCCCTACCACAATACATACGATATAGCATAGCATAGTAATACCTACACATGTAGCTACAAAAATACAGTACAAATGCACAAGGGAAAATAGTAGGACAAATTCATGATCAAAATAGCAACTACTTTCCTTGGTTGCAGCTGAAGTCATTCAAGCACTCGTTGCAATCAAACATGTTGCACTTCTCGCAATCTATCGATCAAACAATTGCAACACATAAACAATCATACAATCATAAACAAAATGCAAAAATGCATGCATGACAAGTTAATAAATCACAAAGGTTGTTGTTTTAGTTCTCTAAACCATACTGAAGTATATGATGCATGCAAGAGATCGATTCATGCAATGCAGCATTTGTTATTAATAATTATTTGCCATTCTTGGTGTTTGAACCGATCTATTGTAACTTCTGTTATCATTGTATAATTAATTTTGGATCTTAATTGTACTGGATAGAGGGCATTAATACGAACCAGTAGGAATTAGATTCACCCTAATCGGATCTATAAATCGTTTCTTATGATTTAAATAGTGTTTAATGGGTCTTAAATCATTTAAATAGTTTCTATTGTCTAAAAATAAAACTAAACTCAGATCTGTAATCTTCACGGGATTATGATTCCAGGGACATATTATATGCAATTTTATGAACAGTAATTATTTTCTTATGAATTTATTACTCTAAATAGGCCATTAAACCATTTATTTAGTTACTGCAAAACCTTACAATAAGGGTCTGAAACAATTGTGTATTGGTGATCTACACATAATTGTGAATTGATTGGTATATTATTTGTGATTTCTGGACCAGTAGATTTTTTCTATGAATTTATTATCCTAAAGGAGCAATAAAACTAATTAAATTATTACAGCAAATACGTACTATAAAATTTAGATCCAAATTGATATTAATGTTCTCCACAATTTTCTGAATCCGTGGATATACTATTTGCATTTTTCTGACCTATATTCTATTTTATATTAATTTTACAAGTTAGCAATATTCTCTGACTATTTATTAACTATTTTCAATTTCAGCAGAAAACTGTGCCACGCGGCGCACTGCCATTGGCTACGGCTTCTTGCGTGTTAACTAAGCGCGCTGACGCGGCAAGTTGATGGAGATGACGTCGACAACCACGTGCCTGCTCACCAGTGGCTAATACCCCTTCGTGGGTAGATCTAATCCAGACCATCTGGAGTGGATCCGACAGTTGAGGACAGGTTCGTGCTAATGCTCAATAGGGACAGCGGCGTGCAGCTTAGGCGGTGGCAACGGGCGGCGCAGACGGTTGTGCTGGCAGTGTTTCGGTGCTCCTCGTCGATGCGGGAGTAGACGACAGGGTGTGGGAGGCTGCGGCAGGAGTTCCGGTGGTCTCAACGCACTTCCTTGCTTCCCCGGTCGATGGCGCAACGCGGACGGAGAGCTTTAGATGGGGGGAACTCCGGCGAGGTCGTATGGCCGCTGTGGTGCGTCTGCGAGGGGAAGACGAGGTCAGGTAGATGCGGCCGATCAAGGGGAAGAAGATCAGAGGGGAAAAAAGGGCCGGGGTGACATAAACCACGGGAGCGAGTTTGATCTGGAGCTTCGCCGGCGGTGGGATCGGGAGCTCGGTGTTGGCGGTGCTAGGGTTTCAAAATAGTGAAAAAAGAACAGGGACGGAGAGGTGGTGTTTATAAGGGGGGTCAAGGCATGTGATGGGGCAACCGAATCTAACAAATCTATGCAGAATCGGCGGCGGATTCTATCGAGATTGAAGGGAGACATGCAGGACGCAGTGTCCATCGCAAGGAAGGCGATGACGCGTGGGGTCTATCTTTCAACGACACGAGTAGGAAAAAAAGAACGGGGGACAGAGGAGGGATGCGGGCTATCTCTGCTAGGGACAGGGCCGGGCTGCTAGCTTGCTGCCGTGTGGGCTAGAGAGCGGTGGTAGGTAGCGCAGGGCTTGCTGGGCTGGACCGATGCGGTCCGGCTGGGGCAGGTTAGGTTAGGTTAGTTTTTTTTGTTATTTTCTTTTTATTCTTTTGTATTTTCTGTTTTCTTTAATATCTTTTAGAATATAGCTCCAAATGAGCTCATTTTTGTCTCTAAATTTTTCTAAAAACCAGGGGATCATTTTAGGATCCATTTTTAACCTTTTCCACTAGTTATAAAATAGTGTATTTATAAATTCTTATATAATCCTTTGTAGATTCATTTTAGTAATTCAAAATAGTGGTTTGAATATGGGATTTTTCAATCCAAAATTTTTATGAATGCAATGCAATGCTTATGAATGACATGCAAATGCATTTTTTTCTAGTCCCAATTTCTAAAATCTTGGGATGTGACAGACTAACCCCCTTAAGATGAATCTCTTCCCGACATTCGGAATGGCTAACAAGGTTATGGGTGTTTTTGTCGAGGCTAACCCCCTTAAGAAAACTGAACTTGGCATCTCCAATATCTAATACTTAATTGTGGAATCTTGTGCTAGCTATCAATCCTTTCCAGTGGGTTCCCTTCAACAGGTCATCTATGTAACCCATATGTAACTATTCTTATCCATGAATGCCTCAATATGAATGAACACAATGCACTAGTATTGAAAACATTACGAGTGTGATGCATGAATTAGCGAGAACTTACTACTCATATGGCATGGCTTATTACGTGCTTTCCCCATGCTCACATGGTTCACAGTTGCCTTCAGGGGTGAATCTGGTTTGGCTCCAGCTTCAATCCTCTTCTCCGGGAAGTTATCAGCATAGTGTCCCATCTTCTTTCACTTGAGGCATTCCACAGTGCTGAGATCTCGATTTCCATTGCGGTGATAGCCATTGCCTCCATTGTGGTTGTGTCCATTGCCTCCATGCTTGTGATGTACAGAATTCCCATTACCATCATGGTGGGTACGCTTATGGTGTGATCCTGAATTGTGATCATTGTACTTCCTCTTGCATCGTTCCACTTGCTTGTGCTTACCTTCAAGAATTCTAGCCTTATCCATCAACTCCTGAAATGTTGGGCAATAAACCACTAACAACTGCACCGAGAGCTCATCACTGAGACCATCTAGAAACCTCTCTCTCCTCTTGTAGTCAGTGTCAACATCCTTAGAGGCATAATGTGACAGGTTGTTGAACTCCTCTATGTATTCAGCCACAATGCGGTTGGTCTGGCGCAAGTTGCAGAACTCCTTCCTCTTCAGACTCAAAACTCCTGAAGATACATGGTTGGTCTTGAATCCTTCTTCAAACATGGACCAAGTGACGGTATCTAGTGGGTGGGTGATCTGGAAAGTATCCCACCAAGAATAAGCTGGTCCCTCCAGTAGGTGAGCAGCAAATCTCACCTTCTCAGCATTAGTGCATCCAACAGTCACTAAATCTTTGTTAACTGAGCGCAACCAGTCAAGAGAAATCATAGGTTCAGGTGTAGTGGAGAACTTAGCTGGTCTCAGTTTCAGAAACCTGGTGAGAGCATCCTCCTATAGCTGGTTGTTCCCGTTGTGGTGGTAGTAGTAGTAGTAGTAGTAGTAGTAGTAGTAGTAGTAGTAGTAGTAGTAGTAGTAGTAGTTGTTGTTGTTTTTGTTGTTATTGTTGTTATTATTGTTGTTGTTGTTGTTGTTGTTGTTTTTGTTGTTGTTGTTGTTGTTGTTGTTGTTGTTGTTGTTGTTGTTGTTGTTGTTGTTGTTGTTGTTGCTGCTGCTGCTGTTGTTGTTGTTGTTGTTGTTGTTGTGGGAAGCCATGATTTTTGTCATCACCTGAGCTAGCTGTGCCTGTGCTGCTATCAGTTGCTCCATCTCAGTGGGTTGGCGGCGGGGCGGCATCTGTTGGGACAACAGAGATAAGTTATAGATAGAAAGACTAGAGAAGTAATACTACCCATAACTATATGAAGAAAACAATTGGCACACTAGCAAACAACACTCAAGCCAAAATAGTTTTGTTTATGTTCCAGAAGTTTTGTTTTAGTGGCATTACATCCACAAAATAGGTTTCCATTGACTAACATTAGTTTGGGGGTGAACCTACAATGATAAAAGCAATGGACAGAATCTGTCTTGAAACTATAGCAGTGTTCACGAATTTTTCTAGCACCTTAAACTCATCAGGAATTTTAGCCTATTTATTACATATAGTACAGGAAGTTTTAGACCAAACCCTATTTTTCAGATTTTTCCCAGTTACCAAAAAAACATGAAAAATCGTACAATACAGCAGGTTCAACAGAAAACTGCAGCAGGAAAACCACGAATTTCTAATCAAAACCTTTATTAACATATTATGGAATCTCAGAAAAATATTCTGGAACTTTAAAGTATCAAATAGCACAACCTAAGCATAATAAAACAACTATCAAACAAGTTCTTGCCACAATCGATTGCTATATCTAAACGAGATCATAACAAACTATATGGTGGTCATCATCTAACTGTTCTTTAATCATGCACTTTCCTGCACAAGTGGTCATCAACAAGTTTGATCAAGATGAGATTAGAAAAGATAGATGGAGGATTACAAGAATCTAATAAGTACAAAATTATAAGTTCATTTCTAGAGAGAGCCTTCCTTCTATATTTCAAATGAGAATTGAAGTGATAAGATGATACTAGATAGAAGTGTAAGAAGAGAATAGACGGTATCAAATAGTGTTTATAATTTCATATGGCTTTCCTATTCCAAACCTAGGTCAGGATCCGACATTCAACACACTGCTCTGATACCATCATGTAAAACCCCCGCCTGATAAGACTAAGTTCATGTGTATAGTGCTAATCCCTGGATCGGTTCACTGGCACACACAGTACAGATGAATACCAAGAATTTAACAATGCATCATAAATAACGAATTGATCCAAAATTTGCAATTATTACAATAATTCTTAGCACGCAGGTTAGCTCAAATAGTTCAATAGCAAACATAAGCATAAATATACAGTAGACTCCATCTTCAAGTGCCCACAAGCGAACAAACGTTGAGTGGAGTACCACGACCTATTCGATCACTCAGAATCGGGATAATAACCTACAACATAAAACGTAGCAGCCCTGAAGGTTCAATACATGGAATGTATGGCAAGTAGCACTAAATAGAGAGACAATAGACCTAGCAGCTACATGCTTATTTGGCTGGTGGAGCTGTGACTACCTTGCATTTTTCAAACACTTTGTCCTACTTTATTAAACCAATTTTATTCACAACAACCCATTAAGTTCACCATCAAGTTTTAGAAATCAAGAAATAAGAATGAGTGAGAATATGTCATAGTATCAATATCAAGCAACTCATTTGTCCGTAATCGGGGACACGACGAAACACTTAGTTTATACACCCTGCAGGGGTTAGTACACTTTACCCATGTGACTTGGACAACCCAACACGTACCACCACACGCATATTGTGTAACTATAGGGAGAAGCCCAAGAAGAGACTGTTCAGGAAGTATATCCCCAAACCCCACGGCGCACTGGTCCCAACCTACCATTCACTACATCTCTGTCTACGCTGGGTTCGGGTCACCACGACCTACTGAGTCCAACCAGCCACCCATTCTCACTAGCACATGGTTGCACACGTAATCTAATAGAATAAAGACAACTAATCCTTCTCAGTACCCTGGGCGGCATTCCCCACCATTATTCACACTCCGATGACTAATCCAGCCACTCTACCTTGGTAGTTCATTGACATTTGTTGTTTTAGTAGAACAAAACCTTTACTTTACCAAGGCATGATCCCTTCCTCGTATCTACAACAATGCTAAGCACATCTACCATACGGGAGCTCAACTACAAAGGATTTCCCTACCACAATACATAGGATATAGCATAACATAGTAATACCTACAGATGTAGCTACAAAAATACACTACAAATGCACAAGGGAAAATAGTAGGACAAATTCATGATCAAAATAGCAACTACATGCCTTGGTTGCAGCTGAAGTCGTTCAAGCACTCGTTGCAATCACACACGTTGCACTCCTCGCAATCTATCGATCCAACAATTGCAACACATAACAATCATGCAATCATAAACAAATGCACAAATGCATGCATGACAAGTTAATAAATCACAAAGGTTGTGTTTTAGTTCTCTAACCATACTGGAGTATATGATGCATACAAGAGATCGATTAATGCAATGGGGCATTTGTTATTAATAATTACTTGCATTTATTGGTGTTTGAACCAATATGTTGTAACTTCTGTTCTCATTGTCTAATTAAATTTGGATCTAAAGTGTACTGGATAGAGAGCATTAATACGAACCAGTAGGAGTTGGATTCACCCTAATCGGAACTATAATTCTTTTCTTATGATTTAAATAGTGTTTAATGGGTTTTAAATCATTTAAATAGTTTCTGTTGTCTAAAAATCAAACTAATATCAGATCTGTACTCTTCACGGGATTGTGATTCCAAGGACATATTATATGCAATTTTATGAATAGTAATTATTTCCTTATAAGTTTATTACTCTAAATAGGCCATTAAACCATTTATTTAGTTACTGCAAAACCTTACAGTAAGGGTTTGAAACAATTGTATATTGGTGATCTACACATAATTGCCATCGGTATATTATTTGCGATTTCTGGACCAGTAGATATTTTTCTATGAATTTATTAACCTAAAGGACCAATAAAGATAATTAAATTATTACAGTAAACACCTACTGTAAAAGTTAGATCCAAATTGATATTAATGTTCTCCTCAATTTTCTGAATCCATGGATATATTATTTGCATTTTTCTCACCTATATTCTATTTTATATTAATTTTACAAGTTAACAATATTTTCTGACTATTTATTAACTATTTTCAATTCCAACAGAAAACTATGCCACGCGATGCACTGCCATTGGCTATGGCTGCCTGCGTGTTGACTAAGTGCACTAACGTGGCAAGGTCATGGTGATGACGTCAACAACCACGTGTCTGCTCACTAGTGGCCGATACCCCTTCGTGGGTAGATCTAATCCAGACCGTCTAGAGTGGATCCGACGGTTGAGGACAGGTTCGTCCTGATGCTCACCAGGCACGGCAGCGTGCAACTCAGGCGGTGGCGACGGGCGGCGCAGAAGGTGGTGCTGGCAGCGTTTCGGTGCTCCTCGTCGACGGGGGAGTAGACGACGGTGTGCGGGAGGCTGCGGCAGGAGTTCCGATGGTCTTAGCGCACTTCCTTGCTTCCTCGGTCGATGGCGCAACACGGACGGAGAGCTTCAGATGGCGGGGAACTCTGGCGAGGTCGTATGGCTGATGTGGTGCGTCTGCGAGGGGAAGACGAGGTCAGGGAGATGCGGCCGATCAAGGGGAAGAAGATCAGAGGGGAAAAATGGGTCGGGGGTGACGTAAACCACGGGAGCAAGTTCAATCTAGAGCTTCGCCGACGGCGTTGGTGGTTCTATGGTTTCAAAATAGCGAAAAAAGAACAGGGATGGAGAGGGGGTGTTTATAAGGGGGGGGGTCAAGGCATGCGATAGGGCAACCGAATATAACAAATCGATGCGGAATCATCGGCGAATTCGATCGGGATTGAAGGAAGACGTGCAGGACGCGGTGTCCATCACGAGGAAGGCGATGACGCGTGGGGTCCATCTGTCAGCGACACGAGGAGGAAAAAAGAATGGGGGACAGAGGAGGGATGCGGGCTATCTCTGCTAGGGTCTGTGCCGGCCTACTAGCTTGCTACCACACGGGCTAAAGAGCGGCGGTAGGTAGCGCAGTGCTTGCTGGGCTAGACTGCTGCGGTCCAGCTGGGGCTAGTTAGGTTAGGTTAGTTTTTTCTGTTGTTTTTTCTTTTTTTCTTTTGTATTTTCTGTTTTCTTTAATATCTTTTAGAATATAGCTACAAATGAGTCATTTTTGTATCTAAATTTTTCTAAAAACTAGGGGATCATTTTAGGATCCATTTTAACCTTTCCACTAGTTATAAAATAGTGGATTTATAAATTCTTATATAATCCTTTGTAGATTCATTTTAGTAATTCAAAATAGCTGTTTGAATATGGGGTTTTGCAATCCAAAATTGTTATGAATGCAATGCAATGCTTATGAATGACATGCAAATGCATTTTTTTATTGTCCCAATTTCTAAAATCTTGGGATGTGACAAGTAAAATTCAATATTGATGACAAAGAGCATACTATTTACTTCCCCAAGAAGGTTGTTAGAAGCTATTTCCTGAATTCCATTGAAAATGTTGAGAGCATCAAGGTTGGAGAAATATATTGTCCCATTCCATAAGAAAACTTTGAAACTATTATGATTGGGACCATTGCTATCAAGTATGAGGTAATATAATCACCTTGTGGATTACAAAGTTTTGTTTCATATAAGATTGTTTTGGTAACAAGACTTGATCAACCTTGTTAAAAAAAGGACTTTTATGAACAAAATAATGTTTCCACTATGGTTGTACTTGCTTTCTTTTACTTTTCTCCTTCATAGTCTTTGTTTTTCCTTTGCTAGCTTTGGTTTTGCTAGTTGTTGGCTTGTTAGAGTGTCTTAGAACTTTTGTAGTTTGGCTTTTGGTTTGCTTTTGCTTCTTCTAAAAAAAACTGATTCTGCAAGAAAATCAATTTTCATACCCTGAAAATTGGCCAAAAATAAAGTTTCCCAAAAAATCCCAGAAAATTCAAAATAATTTTTTTCTCAAAAAAAGGGGCAGAGAGGCACCTGAAGTGACCCAGGGGGCCACCCCAGGCCACCACAACCATGGTAGGCGCGGCCTACTAGGTGGCGGCGCCTGGGGGGGGGGGGTCTGGCCCACCTGGGGCCCTCCAGACTGCCTCCTCAAAGGCATCTTGTTTATCTCTCCCGAAAACACCAAAAAACTTTCTCAAGATCAAGTTCTTGCTGTTCTTGCTCGCGATTTTCGATCTCCTTGCTCAGCCCATCTTTGCTACTGATTTTTTGAGAGATTGTTCCTTGGTATGTGCCTCCTCCACTTGTCCAATTAGATTTGTGATTGGTAGATTGTGTCTTGAGTATTTTGCTTCTATAGGTGACAGGTTGTTTGAGCGTGCATGCTTGTTCTATTCTTAGAAACTTTATTTTGATGCATGTGTAGTCCTCTAGCAAGTTCCTATAATAGTTGCTCATCATTTATCAACTTGTAAATCATTTGGTTTTATGTTTGTCTAAATTTTTCAGCAAGGAAGATGAGTACCTATCCACTGAATCAATATGACTTGATGGTGTCTGAGCCAATGAAGGTTCATCGTGAGGAGGCAGTTTTTCCTGCCATATATCCATGCCATGAATTTATAAGAACCGCGGGAATCTCAAAGGATTTCCAAACATTGATTGCCAATGCAGGATTGGAACACTTTGTTGAAGGTGAACCATTTCAATTTGTTAAGCTAACCATGGCTTTTGTGCAGGACTTCTGGTTCACTTGGTATACATCTAATCCTATGGTCCATTACAAAATATATAATATACCTGTCGACCTGCCGTTTGCTGATTTCTGTGCAGCAATTAGAGTACCTCAGTGGGGATCTTGTGAGAAGATCAAGGAAAGGCCCAAGTCACTTGTGGATTTATATGCTGAGATTTGCCCAGGTTTCGACTTCTCAAAGGAAAGTGGTAAAATTCGGAACATTTAGTTCCCAACTATTAGATACTTTGCCTATTTCATTACCAAGTGTGTTCTTGCTAGAAATATTGCTACATAGTTTTCTTCTTTTGATCTAGATTTTATCGCAACTGCTCTGAATAGGAATAGATCTTATAGCCTGGGTGCTTTGATAACTCACCGTCTCACCACCAACCGCGAGAAGGGCAGAATTTGTGGAGGTCTCATTACTTCTAGGTTGCTAGCTTTCCATGGTTTAGAGCCTCACTATTCAGATTTTCAGTTCCCCATAGAGAGGCTTGATCTTAAATCCATGATTCAGCATGGTTTTGTGTCCTAGGGGGCCAATGTGAGAAGTTTACCGTATGAGTTATATTTTGTCTAGCAAGGTCGGAGAAAGGGTAGGACTGAGAAAATAGTTTATTTGCCTGCACCTGCTTTGTTTAACTTTGATAACAGGCAAGGATGGTCGCTTACGGAGGAGGAGGTTGACACATATGTGGCAGAGCTCCCCCAGCAAGAGGATAATGTTGAAGAGGATGCCGAAAATAATTCGGTTCAGCCCTCCAACTTGGGAGAGTTCTCATACGAGCAGCCCTCATTCGATTGGGGTGTGTCTTATTCTTCATCGCAAGCACCTGACTATGATCATTCCTATGATGGCCCACCAGCATGGAGTTACTACCCGCGCTATTGAGCCCCACTAAGGCCAAAAGCCTAAGCTTGGGGGAGGTATATGGACATCACACTCATCGATGTATCATGTTCGGTCGGTTCTTTGTATATCCATTGTTTCGCTTTCTTTTTGGTTCTTGTTGCTTCTTCCTCAAAAACACAAAAATACCAAAAATATTTTCGTTGTTTCTCTTGGTTTATTTCTTTGTTTCTTTGCTTTGGTTTGCCTTAAAAGAAAAAAATCCAAAAAGATTTTGCTTTGCTTGGTTTGTTTTTGCTTTGCTTGTTTTTGCTTTGTTGGCTTCTTCAAAAAATCAAAAACACCAAAAATATTTGTTGTTCTTCTTTGGTTTTGTGAGTTCTTTGCAGAGTTCAGCCGTCCTCAGTGGATTCTAGTTTTCATGTTATTATTCAAGTCAACAAGTGAAGGGCAATAATGAAGATTAAGACAACTCGAGGAGTGGTAAGAGGCTGGTAACAAACTCTATTTGTTTCGTTTTTGTACATATACTCATCATTGTGAGCATGCTTAGTCTGTTCATGGTAAGGAGTGTGTTACTAATGGATGCTTAGTAGTTATTGCTTGTCTATGATTAGCTCCTGCTTGCTAATCGTTTCTGGCATGTCATATAAAATGTTTGCTTGCATTATTTTATTCATATTTTGGTATGAAATTGTGGTATCCTCCTCTGACTATTCATGTGAATCGACTTGGCACATGCTCACGCATTCATATGACTAATCAATAGTCAGTAATCCTCGATGATTTATTTTGCCTCAGAGTTCTTGTATCACTTTCATGCCATAATTAGTCCTGTTTTGTTGCAAGCATGATTATGACAGTTATTGCTATCTCGTTTGTCGCTCTCTTTCTTTTGCTAGCCTTCACTTGCACTGAGTATGAGCTCTACCTGTGTTTCCAACTCCCCAAAACCAATATTTCCAGCTGTGTCCACCATACCTACCTATTAGCATCGTTTCCTATTTCAGTGCATATTCAATATGCCTTGTTTTCTTCCAAATAAAATGTTTGTCTGTTTTGAGAAAGTTAGTTAGTAAAGCTCCACAAACTTGATGGCACACTTTATTCCTTGTGCTTAATAATCCTGAACCATTGTGACTTATCCATGAAAGTTATATGCTTGCAAATTATATGCTGGGAGTCAGTAGAACCGTGTTGTCACGGTGAACGCTTTCAACACTTTTTGGATAATCCTATCCAGTTGATACTTTGCTCTTTTTTTACGAATGTCGACAATGTGAAATAAAAGGGGAACTTGTGAGTTCATGGAGTCTATACATTGTGTTAGAGAAATGCCTGGGACGCTAGCCTAAGCCATGCCTAATCACGGTGGAAACTTGCAGCATCACCATAATGAGCATTCTATGAAGCATCCCCAATAAAAAGCTATGCACATAGTAAATAAAATGATTGCTGAGATGCTCATTGTCTGCTTACCTTGTCATTCTGGTTATGGGAAAACTCCTGTACCATGTTCAAGGGGTACCCCTTTGGCGGTTCTCTATGATATGCATGTATTTACAATGAAAAGAACTTACAGGTAACCAAAGTTGAGTAGCATGCAAAGCGGCCCTCGTACTCAAGGGACTTGGGATTTTCAGCCTATGGTCTGTCAAGCATATGATTCAGAGTGGACCTCACTTTCACCTTAACCACATGAAGATGCCTATGATAGGGGCAATGAGAGCTCAAAGCTAATGAGTACCTTCCTTTCAGCATTAGGAAGCCTTTCAAACTTTCTAAAACCGTTTTCACAACCTTGTTGAGTCACCACTTATTCTATGAGCACCTTCTTGAGAGCATAGTTGTCATTTTTGTGTTTGTTCCAAAACTTGGTTAATTATGTCATGACTTTGATGCTTGTATCTCTGATATTTTTACCTTTAGTCTTCACTTGAACTTCAGAGGTGCCTTGGAATTTATATTGTGCTCTACAAACAAAGGCAAGTGAGATACCACTCTATCATACATTAATATGAGCATTACAATGTTGATTATGTTTATGTTCCATGCTACTTATTATTATTGAGTTGGGTTATATTCATAGCTTGCAATGATTATTGAGTAGACTTGGTTGCATACTTCTTATTATGAATGGTTTAAGCATCTATTCCTGTGCTGAGAATATATACATCATATGAAGCAAATGTGTTCGTGAAAGTTCTTTTATCGCACTCAGTTTTCAACTGAATTGCTTGAGGACAAGCAATAAGCTAAGCTAGGGGGGAGTTGATACGTCCAAAACGTATCTACTTTCTTGAACACTTTTGCTATTGTTTATCCTCTAAACTTGTGTGATTTGGATACAACTAACACAGAATGACGCTGTTTTCAGCAGAATTACCTTGGTGTCATGTTTTTGTGCAGAAAATCAACTACCAGGAAAAATACCGGAAAATATGCCAAAAATTATATTTCACCAGAAGACACACGGACCCAGAAGATGAGCCGGAGAAGGGGCCTAGGGGGCACACCCCTTCCACCAGAAACCAAGATTCGGATCCAGAAACTCCGTTCTGGCACCCTGTCGGGACGGGGAATTTGGAGAGGATCATCGCCATCATCATCACCAACGCATCTCCATCAACCATCGATGTTTCCCTCATCCATGAGTGAGTAATTCCCCGCTGTAGGCTTGGGGATGGTACGGATTGGATGAGTTCTATCATGTAATCGAATAAGATCTGTTAGGGCATAGTGCCTAGTATCTCTATTAGTGCTATTTGACTTTGTTGCAACTTGTTGTGCTTAATCCTTGTCACTAGGGCCCAAGTGTCATGATCTCAGATATGAACTTATTATTGAATCATTATGATAGTATTGTTTGTGATCTTATCTGCAAGTTGTGTACACATATCATTGCCCAGATCCAAAGGCTCCAAAGTGACAATAATTGGGACAACCGGAGGGGATGGCTGTGGTGTGAGGATCACATGTGTTCACGGAGTGTTAATGATTTGCTATGGTGCTCTATTAAAAGGAGCACCTTAATTGTCAGTAGTTCCCTAGAGGCCCCGCTGCCACGGGCTGGCTGGACAGAAGATGTTGTGCAAGTTCTCATTGCGAGCACGTATGACTATATATGGAGCACATGCCTAGGATTGTTTAGTACTTGGATGCTTGTTATTATTTATCTGCAATGCCCTAAATCTTGAAATTACATGTTTAGACTCGTCCATGCAACGCCCGTCCATCCATCCCTATGCCTACCGCACTCGAATTCCACTATTTACTGTTACTGTTACTATTGCTCTTGTTCTACAGTTGTTGTTGCTTTGTTGTTGCTACTACCAAACTATTGCTACTGATAAACTTCTGTGAGCAAGAACTATTTTCAGGTGCAGCTAAACTGACAACTCAGTTGTTAAGGCTTGCAATTATTCTTTGGCTCCCCTTGTGTCGAATCAATAAATTGGGTAATACTACCTGCGAACGGGATCCCCTACACTTGTGGGTCATCAGTGTTGTCCACCAACATGACATCAATCAGGAGTGGTATGAGTTCTCATTGACCTGCGAGGTTCCGTAGTAACTTCAACCGAAGTTTCATGATCAACATCATTAGCTTCCTCTCTTATTGGTGTAGGCGCCACATGAACCACTTCCGGTGCTGCGCTACTCTCAAGTACGAGAGAAGGTTCGACAAACTCGTCGAGTTCTACTTTTCTTCCAGTCACTTCTTTCGAGAAAAACTCCTTCTCTAGAAAGGATCCATTCTTGGCAACGAAGATTTTGCCCTCGGATCTATGATAGAAGGTATACCCAATAGTTTCCTTCGGGTATCCTATGAATACGTATTTTTCCGCTTTGGGTTCAAGATTGTCAAGATGTAACTTATTTACATAAGCTTCGCAACCCCAAACTTTAAGGAACGACAATTTAAGTTTCTTCCCAAACCATAATTCATATAGTGTCGTTTCAACAGATTTAGAGTGAATGCGGCTGTTTCTAATGCATAACCCCAAAACTATAGCGGTAATCTATAAGTGACATCATAGAATGAACCATATCTAAGAGAGTTCGATTACGACGTTCGGACACACCATTACGTTGTTGTGTTCCCGGCGGTGTCAATTGTGAAAGTATTCTGCATTTCTTCAAATGCTCGCCAAACTCGTAACTTAGATATTTACCTCCACGATCATATCGTAGAAACTTAATCTTCTTGTTGAATTTATTCTCTACTTCACTTTGAAATTCCTTAAACTTCTCAAAAGTTTCGGACTTATGTTTCATGAAATAGTTATACCCATATCTACTCAAGTCATCCGTGAAGGTAAGAACATAACGATAACCACCGCACGATGCTACACTTTTGGATTTTTCGGTATGTATGATTTCCAATAAGTTCGTAGCTCGCTCCATCATACCAGAAAATGGAGTCTTCGTCATTTTACCCATCAGACATGATTTGCATCTTTCAAGTGATTCAAAATCTAGTGATTCAAGAAGTCCATCAGAATGGAGTTTCTTCATACTCTTCACTCCAATGTGACCAAGACGACAGTGCCACATATAGGTCGAGTTATCGCTCGATTTCAAATGTTTAGCTTCAATGTTATTAATATGTGTATCACTACAATCGAGATTCAACAAGAATAGACCATCTATCAAAGGTGCATGTGCATAAAACATATTACTCATATAAATTGAAAAACCATTATTCTCGGACTTAAACAAGTAACCGTCTCACAATAAACATGATCCGGATATAATGTTCATGCTCAACGCAGGCACCAAATAACAATTATTTAAGTATAAAACTAATCCCGATGGTAGATGAAGAGGTAGCGTTCCGACTGCAATCACATCAACCTTTGATCCATTTCCAACGCGCATCGTCACCTTGTTCTTCGCTAGTTTCCTTCTATTCTACAGCACCTGTTTCAATTTACAAATATGAGCAACCGAACGAGTGTCAAATACCCAGGCACTACTACGACTACTAGTGAGATATACATCAATAACATGTATATCGGATATACCTTTCTTCTTGATGTTGCCGTTCTTCAAATCCGCCAAGTACTTAGGGAAATTCCGCTTCCAGTGACCTTCTCCCTTGTAGTAAAAGCACTCAGTATCAGGCTTAGGCCCAGCCTTGTCTTCTTCGCTGATGCGGTAACTTTCTTACCGCCCTTCTTGAAGTTTACCTTTTTCTTAGACTTCCCTTGCTTCTTGAATTTGGTGGTCTTATTGACCAACGACACTTGGTGCTCTTTCTTGATCTCCACTTCTGCAGACTTTAACATGGAGAAGAGTTCAGGTAACGACTTGTCCATGTTTTGCATATTGTAGTTCATCACAAAGTTCTTGTAACTTGGTGGTAGTGATTGGAGGACACGATGAATCCCCAAAGCATTAGGAATCACTATACCTAAGATATGAAGCTTTCTTGCGTGCCCAGACATCTTAAGCACGTGCTCACGGACGGAGCTGCCCTCTTCCATCTTGTAGTTAAAGAACTTTTCAAAAGCCTCATAACTCTCAACTGCCGCGTGAGCCTAAAATATCATTTTTTGAGTTCACGAACAATATCATGTGGGTCATGGTTCTCAAACCTTTTCTGAAGCTTCGATTCCAAACCATACAAGATAGCACACTGAACTGTGGAGTACTGATTCTTCCGAGTGAGGAAAACATTCTTCACCTCATCGGTAGCATCAGATGCAGGTGGGTCACCCAGCGGTGCATCCATCACATAGGTCAAATTACCAGCATTGAGGACAATCCTCAAGTTGCGGAGATAATCCGCGAAGTTGCTTCCATTGTTTTTCAACTTTTCTTTCTCTAGGAACACATTAAAATTGATGGTAGGAGCCGCCATTGATCTACAACAAATTTGCAATAGTTTAAACTAAGTTTATGACAAATTGAGTTCTAATTAATAGTTAAATTAATCTAGGTGAACTCCCACTCAAAAAATAACCCTCACATTGTTTTAGTGATCACACGAACCAAATCCACCACATCAAAACCGATCATCACGAGAGATGATGTAGCTTCAATGGCGAACAATCAACATGTTCATTATATCTACTATATGACTCATGCTTTACCTTTTGGTGATCCGTGTTCCAAGACCATGTATGTACATTCTAGGCTCGTCAAGATCAAACCTTAGCTTCTGCCTGAGCAAATCTTGCTTGCTCCCGTTGTATACACTCGCAGAATCTAACACACCCGATCATCACGTGGTGCTTCGAAACAACGATCTTTAGCAAAGGTGCTTACTAAGGATGAACACTTTATAACTTGATATTTTGTGAGAGGGATCATCTTATGATGCTACCGTCGCGAACTAAGCAATACAAGATGCATAAAAGGATTAACATCACATGCAGTTCATAATATGTGATATGATATGGCCTTTCTTCGTGTGCTTCCGATCTCCATATTCAAGAACGAACATGATCTCCATCATCACCGGGATTGCGTAAAGGTCAATGGCACCGCTCCATGGTTGTCATCCACCAGCATCAACTATTACAACTACTTTGAATAATAGACACGCAGGTCTTAACGGAATTAAAAAACAACCATATGGCTCCTGCTGGTTGCCGACTTACAATAAGGAACATTGCATACATCATATAAAATCACAATCATGGCCATATCACATCACATCACACCCCTGCAAAACAAAGTTAGACGCCTCTAATTTTCTTTGCATATTTTATGTGGTTTGGGGCTTTCAATAAGTGTCGTTCTAACTTACGAACAAGAACCAGAACATTGATGCTTGAACTATCAACTGCCCATTGTAAATTGAATTTATACTATGATGGGAGAGACAGACACCCACAAAGCCACTTATGCAATACAAGTTGCATGTTAAGGGTGGAGCAAGTCTCATGAACGATGTCATGTAAGTTTAGCCCGGGCCGCTTCATCCCATCATACTGAAAGATGCAAAGTACACAAAAAGCAATTGATAATAAAAGCACCACCACCCACAATGACCATTGTGTTCTACTCGTGCAACAGATCTATATATAGACACGACTCTAATACCACTTTAGGGGTTCATAGCATGGAAAACAAAAAAATTCTACCGCATGTACACAAACAAGCCAAGATCTATCTACTAGATTGTAGCAACGAGTCGATAAGAGTACTCACCCTCGAAGATTCCAAAGAGCTTAACGAGAGAAGATTCTAGTGGGTGATGTAGTCGTATACTTGCCGATCTCAAGATCACGTAGACAATCCTTCCGGCGCTGCGTTCCGGCAGCGCTTCCGCAGTCGATCACATGTTCGGTACTTGATGAAGACCTTCCTCTCCCTTGTTCCAGCAGGCAGCGGAGGTTGTAGTTCTCCCCTCGCGATTCCGGAAGCACGACGGCATGGTGTTGGAAGTAGAGGGAAAATACTATAGGGCTTCGCCTAAGCCAGAGCAGGTTATGGTGGATCTAGGGTTTCCTTCGATCTAGGTTTAGAGGGCCCGAGAGGAGGAGGTGTCGGCGGAGGCTAGGGCGATGGCAACGGGCCGGTGGCGGCGTGGCGGCGCTGGGCGGCGGCGTGGCAGCGGCGCTAGGTGGGGAGGGCTGGTTGTGGTGCTTTGGGGCAGCCCCTCCCCTCTATTTATGAGAGGGAGTGCAGCTTGGGAGAGGGGAGTTTGAATCCTTCCCCAAACCCAAGTTGGAGAGAAGGAAGGAATCTTTCCTTCTTCCACTAGGAAACTATTGTTCCAGTTTGACTTTTCAAACCACCCTTTTGACTTTCAATTTAGAGCTTTATTTCTCTCTCGCAAATGCCCAACTAAGTGACCTATGACATGATCCAATCATTCCACTTAACCATGACACATTCATGAACTATTCCCCTTCTGGTCCGGTGAACCTTCTAGACCCTTCTAGAACCTCTCTGATGAAAACATCAGAATCATTCCCGAACTCCGAAATCGGACTTTCCTTATATGAATCTTATTCTCCAGACAATTTAGGATCTCCTCCTGATATCCCTGATCCCATCTGAGACTCCGAACAACATTTGGTCTCCCTACTTATATTCCATATCTACTAAAAAACATCGGATCCTTAAGTATGTCTCCCTACGGTTCGTGAATTATGCGGACATGATCGAGACACTTCTCTGATCAATAACCAATATAGGAATCTGGAAATTCATATGGCACCCACACATTTCTACGATTACTTTGCGATCGAATGAACCACTTACATATGATACCAATTTCCCTTTGTCTCACGATAGTTTACTTATCCGAGGTTTGATCATCGGTATCTCTGCATACCTAGTTCAACCTCACTACCGATAAGTACTCTTTTCTTGTTCCCGTGATATGTGATCCCTTGTGAGCCAGTCACATGGTTGCAAGCTAATTGGATGACATTCCACCGAGAGGGCCCAGAGTATATCTATCTGTCATATGGATGGACAAATCCCACTCTTGTTCCATGTGCCTCAACACATACTTTCCGAACACTCAATGCCACCTTTATAGCTACCCAGTTACGGTGTGGTGTTTGATGTCATCAAAGTATCCTTCCTGTGATGGTGATTAGCATGATCTCATGGTCGAAGGAATTAGGTTACTATGTATCAGAAAGCTTATAGCAAACGAACTATTGAAATGACTTGATCTTTATGCTACGCTTATCTATAGGAGCATGTTCATCATACCATTCTCCTAATGATATGATCTTGTTGTTAATAACATCTCAATGTTCATGATCGGGAAACCATGATCATATTATTAACCAACAAGCTAGTATTATAAAGAGGATTTACCAGGGACTCTAATTTAGTTTACAAATCACACAAGTATTAATGTTTTCGGTTAATAATATTATATCATGAATGTAAACATTTATCATAAACACAAAGATATAATAATAACCACTTTTATTATTGCCTCTAGGGCATATCTCCAACACCCTTAGCATCGAGGGAGAACTACTCCCTCCACATCATGGGAATCAGCAACGGCGATGGAGATGGTGGTGGAGATCGATGGAGATGGCTCTGGGGGCAATTCCCCGTCCCGGCAGGGTGCCGAAACAGAGACTTCTATCCCCCGAATCTCCTCTTTTGTGGCGGCGGCGCTGTGGAACTTTTTGTGGAGATCTGATCCGCATAGGGTTTACATCTCGGGGAGACGTATATATAGGCGAAAGGGCAAGGTCGATGGAGCCTCGAGGGGCCCACACCATGGGCTGGCGCGGCCTAGGGTGGGCCCATACCACCCTATGGTGTGGCCACCTCGTGGTCCCACTTTGGCTCTCCTTCAGTCTCCATGTTCGCTCTGGTAAAATATTGACTTTGGCTTTTGTCCCGTCCAATTCCGAGAATATTTCCTTACTAGCTTTTCTAAAACCAAAAAAAACAGAAAACTGGCAACTGGCACTACAACATCTTGTCAATAGGTTAGTTTCGGAAAATGTATAAATATACCTCAGAGTGTAGACAAAACATAAGAAAGTTGATACAAAAAAAGCATGGAGCATGAAAAATTATAGATACGTTTACGATGTATCAGCGCCGGTGGTAGGCCTCGAGCGAGGCAACGCTGGTTCCTTGCTTGCACCTGCTCCAATGTTAGGTATTTCCTTACACTTGTGCGGCCTCAGGTCCGTGGTGATGAACATGACCGTATCCACACGCCCTTTTCCATGCGGCTTGTGGCCTTATCTCTCCTCTTGTGTTTTCTTCATCTCCGCCAAGTAGATCTCCGGGGGATCATAGACGTCGCGGCAGATGTAAACGTCGCTCCATCCTTCATCAGGATTGCTGTTGTAGCAGCTTGGATCGACGTACTCTTTGTACCCCGGTCTAAACCTTTCCACCTCTTCATCGCCGTCCTCCATCGACGGGCTGCTAAAAAGGTCCCTAGGAGCAATGAGCGCCATAGGTTTTCCACGGCCTGGGACGGGGTAGCGCATAGCTGGATTTGTTCCCGGTGATTGTGATTAGGGAGAGACATAAGGGTAGTATATAAGAGGGGTCAGAGGTCGGTAAGAAAACTGCGGAAACAAAGCACTTATTAGAGTAAGAAAACTTACCTTTCACTTTCCATTTATTTAGTCGGGAGTGACAAGCTTCTCCAACAACAAGGACTTCTTCTTCCTGGGAGGATTTGACCTTAGTTCATTTAATAATTCTTGAAAACGAAAATCACTAGGAGTAAGGCTCCTCTCAATAAGATCGATGTCTTGCTGGACAATTATAGATGCTGCATAAACTACCTTTGCTTCTTGTCTCTGCATAATCTGCAACTCAAATTCTTGAAGTAAAATGATCCAACGGATCAGTATTGGCTTATGCATCTTCCTCTCGAGGAGTTCTTTCAAACCATCATGATCCGTATGAACTCTCACTTTTCCATCAACAATATAAGAATGAAAATTATCACAAGATAAAAATACAGCAAAGAGTTCTCTTTCTTCCTTAGGATAATTCTTTTGAGCACTATTGAGAGTTCTACTAGCATGATGTATAATATTAAATATGCGACCTATGTGTTGTCCTAGAGTTACTCCTACAACATCATCACTAGCTTCACATATTAAATCAAAAGTCATATCCCATATAGGTGGTTTAATTATGGGAGCACGAGATAAAGAATATTTAAGTTTATCAAAGGCAATAAGGAATTTATCATAAAAGTTAAATCTTACTCTCTTTTGCAATATTAGTTAAAGGTTTAGAAATTCCAGAAAAAATTCGAATGAACCTTCTATAAAAACCTACATGACCAAGAAAACTTCTTATACCTTTTATGTCCCTTGGTTGTGGCATTCTCTCTATTTCTTCAACTTTAGCCCTATCTACTTCAATATCCTTACCTGATACTTTATGTCCAAGGACTATGCCTTCTTTGACCATAAAATGACACTTCTCCCAGTTTAGGACATGATTGGTTTCTTTGCAACGCTGTAAAATTCTATTGAGATTATCCAAGAAACTAGTAAACATAGTTCCATAGACAGATAAATCATCCATAAATACTTCCATTATCAGTTCTATATAATCTGTGAAAATAGCATTCATGCATCTTTGAAAAGTAGACGGAGCATTACATAAACCAAAATGCATGTGTCGGTAAGCATGTAAACCATAAGGACTAATGAAAGTTGTTTTAAGTTGGTCATCAGGATGAACAACTATTTGCGAAAAACCAGAGTATCCGTCCAAGTAGAAAAAATGAGTGGTTTGCTAACCTCTCTAAAGTTTGATCTATGAACGGTAAAGGACAGCGATCTTTTCTAGTTTCCTTATTCAGTTTTCTAAAATCTATGCACATCCTATGTCCAACAATAGTTCTATTAGGTATCAATTCATTGTTTTCATTAGGAACAATAGTAAAGTCGCCTTTCTTGGGAACACAATGGACAAGACTTACCCATTCACTTTATTTTACAGGATAAATTATACCTTCATCAAGTAGGCGTACTTTTTCTTTTCTTACCACTTCCTTCATTTCAGTCTTTAGTCTTCTATTGAATTTTGCAACTGGTTTAGCACCTTCCTCCATGAATATTCGATGGACGAATATCATGGGACTAATACCCTTCAAGTCGTCCATTGAGTACCCAAAGGCCTTGCGGTGCTCCTTTAGTACCTTCATGAGTTCTTCTTCTTTCCCTGGAAGTTTAGCACTAATAATAACAGGGAATTTATTAGTATCATCTAAGAATATATATTTAAGATTATCTGGTAAAGTTTTTAATTCTGGGGGTGGTAATTCTTCATCCCCTCTCTTTTCTGGCTCTTCAAAAGCCTCATCAGTTGGAGGTCCTAAGATGGGAAGTGAATCAAATTCACTCTCTAATTCTTCTAGAGACCTATCCTCCATAATTATTTCTTCACAATTTGAGTCTTCATTTATTTGTTCTTGTTTACTTAAGAAAAGAGCTGCCATCTCCTCAATAGTCTTCTCTTTCTCTTCTCCTTGTTTAGGTAGAGGGTTGTCTTTAAATTTGGAAAAGTGGAATTCTTTTTCCGCTTTCCCAAGATTAAGAGATATAACCTCCTTTTTAAAGTCTATTGTGGCACCTACATCACTCAAAAAGTTTCTTCCAAATATGATTGGGCAAAGAGTGTCAGCTGGCATATCAACAACTACAAAATTAATAGGGACATTTTTATTGCCAATTGTGACAGTTGCATCTTCAACTACTCCTATTGGAATTCTAAGATTTTTATTGGCTAACATAATTGTCATATTAGTATTTTCTATTGTAGCCAGTGCTATCTCTTCTTTTATTTATAAATAAAAATCATAAGATATAACATTAACTTTGGTGCCAAGATCACATAAACTATAATGCGAGGTTTCTTTAAATATGCAGGGAAGAATAGGCTTACCCACGTCTTTTACCTTTGTTTTACCTTTAACCAATATAGAAGTCTCTTCATCAAGGTCAACTATGTTACAATGTGCATACATAGCCATGATTTCTTCCTTGGTTACCTCTTCATCTTTGGTTTCATAGAGATGTTCTTCAATTATTGGCACACTTTCCTCTTCTTTCTCCTCCTGTACTGCCTTGACCTGTTCATATTCCATAATATGCTTCTATTCAGTGTTAGGTAAAGGTATCCCATACATTGGTTCTATGGAGGCCAATGTTTCTTTAACTTCTATTTTCTTCTCGGGTTCGGGTGGCGGATCATACTTGGCTGAACCCTCTTTTGGAGCTTTGATGTGTTTTATAAAAGATTTAACAAACTTGTATCATAAGATCTTAATCTAAATAAAGATCTTTAGATAATTCATTAAGATGGCCCTTTTTTTATGATAGTCATGAATACATTCATAATCTATTTCTATGCCTCCTTCACATCCTAGACCAAAATTCCATGAAACTCTATGATCACGAATTCTATTAAGTAAATCCCAAGCTTTAGTTATAGGTAAATCCATAAAAGTTCCTCTCGCGCAAGAGTCTAGTTCAATTTTATTAGGTTCTATTAAACTTCCATAAAAGATATGCAATAAATACCATTCAGGAAAATCATGATGAGGACATTGATTAAGTAAATCTTTAAATCTTATATAAGCTCTTACTAGTCCTTCATTAGGATGATTCCTCCAAGTCATTATAAGACGCTTGATTCCAAAATATTTTGATAAAGGATAATATTTGGATAGAAATTCGCAAGCTAAATTATCCGAAGTAGTAGTGGCTTCTAAGGGTAGAGATCTATACCATGAGAGAGTTGTACTTGCCAAAGTTTGACTAATAAGTTTAACCCTTACCTCATCGTTAATTGGAAAGTGCCACATATATCTTTAAAACATGCAATATGCTCATATGGATCAGTATCTTCTTCATCTCCAGTAAATTGCTTCTTTTGTAAAATACCAAGTACTAGAGGATTTATTTCAAACCCCCTTGTCTTCTTGTTGGAGTTGTCTCTTTTATAAATATCATAGGGCTTCCCAAAGTGGTTGAGTGGGTTAGCACTAGTCATATGCTCAAACTCCATCATGTTGGCGAAAACCTGTAACTCAAAACAAAACTTAACAAAACTAAAGTAGATAATCAAAAACTAAAATACCTACAACGCTTAGCTCCCCGACAACGGCGCCGAAAAATAGCTTGATGACTGCAAGTGCACAGATCGGTTGTAGCTAGTTTCAAAGTAAAGATATCGATCCCATAGGGGCAGGTGTCTGAAGTCTAATAAGTCTTGAAATAAATACTAAAAATAGAAATGATAAATAAAGTTCTAAGTGACAAGATAAAATGCGAGTATTGCGTAAAAAGGTAGTTTTGGGTTTTTGGTATAAGAGAACAATAAGTAAAGTAAATAAAACTGAATACAGAAAATAAGTATCATGTATGTAAAAGGGATTTGAAACTTCAGTGGGGAAAGCATTCTCAGGGATTGGCGGATACACCACTAGCATTATAAAGGGCCAAAGTAAAGATTATTATCATGAACATTCTCAACTATGTATGTGTGGGAGGAACTTCGTATTTGGATAATGAAGCAGCAACCACTGCTCAAATAATCCTCATAACCACAGCATATAGCAATCAACATCAATTGAATTACTGTGCTATTAAGTGACATAATCCCGCGAGACATATCCCATGGCATGGATAGTGTTTTGTGAGTTCCCTTGATTCCCAAGTTGATACGTAAGGAGTGACGACAGCTTTATAGCCACTGTAAGTGCTAACATACCTCTGTCTACCAACAAGTAGTTCCCTCCATCAAGTCCCCACAAGAGGCAAATATTGAGAGGTCGTATTGTCCCAACATCAAGATGTAGACAATCTAACACATGGTCACAGTGATGAATATCATAATAAACTTTATCTTATTCCAATCTCATACTAGGTCTTCTCCATCTCCCCAAGAACTAATGATCTACTCAGACATGGAGGCAATCAACATCATGACAAAAGTAATGGAATCTATCATAGATGAATAGTACTTGTAGAAATTCACAATGAGTACGAAAGTTACAACAAGATCTAGACAAGATGTAGATGGGATGGAGATGGTGGTGATGCAGCGGTTAATGATGAAGATCGATGCCTTAGCATCCCGGATCTATGCAAGGCGAAGATGAATCCCCGGTGGATGAGTTCCCCCTCCAGATGCCTTCCGGAGGTTAGGTTTCAGCGATTTCTGGGTGTTCGGTATGTCGTCTCTTTGATCAAGTTGCACGGGGTGAAACTATTTGAGGAGGCGGTGTCGGCGCCAACTATACGGTGGGAACGATACGGCTGGAAAAGTTCCTCCCGCCGTATAGTTGGTCGTTAAACCTTCCATATGCCTCAATTGCTTCGAGTTTTTTTCTGGTGTTATTAATATTCCCCCAATAAACAATTTACGTAGTTTTTGTCTCCTTTTCGCTGCAATATAACTAGTCCAAGAATTGTGTCCATCGGATCCATCATCTATCCTGATCCTGGTGAAAATAAACATAAAAGTGCGTGCAAACACCGTAAAATTCCAAGATCCTACATCTACAATGCAAAATAATAATCTAAAACATGATGCAAATATGCACTCATCACTAGGCATAAGTAAAATGTTTACAACCAAATTCGGATGAGCATGTCTTTGTATGTCATTATGAATAACCGTTGGGTATTCCTCCATAATACTGAAGACAAAAATGTTTGTTTCTTAGAATGTCAAGTTTCTTTAGAAGGATTTTTTCGTGAAAATTTAAGTGGTAGGACAATAGAACTTTGATAAGTTTATTGAACCTTAGCGAATATGTGATGAGTTGTGCAACGCCGAAAAGTGTCCCGAAGGCAGCAACAATCCTCATAGCTCACGTGCCTCAAAGGCTGTGGTCACGGAGGTCTAAGTTCCTATTATACTAAGTAGGTCAGTTAAAACAATCAAATACTAAGATTTGAGAGTAAATAATTATTGTTTGACAATGATGAAGTTACTACATGCAAATAAGCGATGATGGGCTCTGACTCCATCAGATGGCTTGAAGCCATAAACTCTGTGATAGTTCCATGCACGAGAAATCAAGTTTTTGAACTTGGAAGACCCTCCGAAAAGGTGTAAGACCTATCGGTCGTATTTGCATCTATAAATAAATAGACATGGATGTTTCACATCTATGAAATAGTCTACATGTTGGTAAAAAGTTTACGACAACATTCAAGAAGTTGACCATGACAAGATTTGATCTTTCATGGCGATATTTAGTTTGGAAGGATTAATATAGCAACCACTACATATAATTTTGGAATATGGTAGTTGAATAAACAAAACAAAGTTCTTCTAATAGAATGGTTACCTAGGACGTTTACATGACATGATCCAAAGGGTTTTGTTTATTCAAGGGATGCTAAGAGCGCATGCAAACTTGAATGGTTGAAGTAAGCATCACGAAGTTGGAATCTCCACCATGATGAAACTGTTAAAAGATTTTAATTTCATTGGAGACGATGAAGATGCTTGCATTTGTAAGAAATTAAGTGGGAGCGCTAAGAAATATTTCTAATAAATTATGTAAAAGACATCTTGTTGATTGGTAATGATGTATCTTTTATTGACACAAGGTTAAGGATTTCTTTAAAAGTTTGTTTTTGATGAAAGACTTAGGCATAACCCGAATATTAGGCATCAATGTCTAGATGGATAGATTGAGACGATAATATGGCTGTGCCGAAATTACATATATGCGATATTGCATGAGTTAAATATAGAAATGACAAGAAAGGTACTTGTCGCTCAGAAAGGATTGAATCAAGATTCAAGTGTATTGAAACTTAGTAAGTGACATGAGATCCAAGTGTTTTTTGACACTTGGTGAATGAAATCACAAGAATATTTTGATCAATCATACTATGATATTTACACATCCAAATATGTCCTGTGCTCTAAATGTTATGAGCATATACCAGAATGACTCATAAGATGATCATTGGACGATAGTAAGGATATTCTTATGATATTTGGAAGAACTAAGAATATGTTATTTATGTAGAGGTGACAAATAGATGGGTAGTTCATTGTAAAGTGTTACACTAATACTAGTGTTGTCACAAGATAAAAATTAAGTTTATCTGAATTTAAACTATGGGTGACACAATGTAATGGAAAGGAAATTCCATAATGGATTTGGATGAGTTCCAAATTTAAGACATTGTGATAGGTAGTACAACAAAAGGTTAAGTATATGACTGCTATTGTAGCAGCAAAAGAGGACATTTGTGTCAAGTAGTTTGTTATCAAACTAGATGTGGTTCACAGGGGCTAGTACTATGAAGATATATTGTACGAGAATTGTATCGACATGATTTAACCCCAAGGAACTAAAAGTCTCAACAAAGGACCAAAATTATACAATTCTATCTCATTGGAGATTTAGTGACGCATAGAGATGCAAAGACACACAAGTACACAAGGACCTGGAAGTGTCAGATCCGAAGATTATGTTTACCACTAGAAATCATGTATATACAACACCAGAAAGCCATAAGTGTTGAATGAACAAAGTTTTTTTTTCAAAACTAGATTATTGACTCTAGTACAAGTGGGAGACTATTGGAGATATGCCCAAGAGGCAATAATAAAGTGGTTATTATTATATCTTTGTGTTTATGATAAATGTTTACATCCCCATGCTATAACTGTATTAACCGGAAACATTAATACTTGTGTGTTTTGTAAACATAAAAGAGTCCCTAGTAAGCCTCTTTTTAAGATAGCTTGTTGATTAATAGATGATCATGGTTTCCTAATCATGGACATTGGATGTTATTAATAACAAGATCATATCATTAGAAGAATGATATGATGGACATACACCCATAGTTAGCATAGCATAAGATCAAGTCATTTAGAGTTAGTTTTCTATAAGATTTCAAATACATAGTAACCTAATCCTTCTACCATGAGATCATGTTAATCACCGTCACCAGACGAGTACTTTGATGACATCAAACACCACTTCCATAACTGGGTGGTTATAAAGGTGGCATTGGGTATTCTAAAAGTATGTGTTGAAGCACATGGATCAAGAGTGGGATTTGTCCATCCATATGACGGATATACTCTGGGCCCTCTTGGTGGAATGCCATCCAATTGGCTTGCAAGCATGTCACTAGGTCACAAGGGATGTCATATCACAGAACAAGTAAAGAGTACTTATCGATAATGAGGTTGAACTAGGTATGGAGATACCGACGATCAAACCTCAGACAAGTAAAGTATCACATGAAAAAGGGAATCCGTATCGTATGTAAATGGTTCATTCGATTATGAAGTCATCATTGAAATATGTGGGAACCATATGGATTTCCAGATTCCTCTATTGGTTATTAACCGGAGAGGTGTCTCGATCATGTCTACATAGTTTGCGAACCGTAGGGAGACACACTTAAGGAATCGATGTTGTTTAAGTAGATATGGAATATGAGTTGGTGACCGAATGTTGTTCTGAGTCTCGGATTGGATCCAGGACATCATGAGGAGATCCAGAATGGTCCGGAGAATAAGATTCATATAAGGAAAGTGGTTTTCTGGGGTTCGAAAAAGTTTTGGTGTTTTGACCGGATACTTCTAGAATGTTCTAGAGGAACCACCAGTGGTTCCACCACCCAGGGAGGGGGTCACTTGGGCTGTGGCATGCCCTAGGGGCCAGCCGCACCATGCCCTAAATGGCCATCTGTCCAACAATAATAGAAGTGTCAAACCCTAGTTTGAATAGTCAAATCCTAGTTTGAAAAGTCAAACTCTAGTTTTGGTAAGAGGGAAGACTTGGAGGGAAAGTTCCCAACTCTTCCCCTTGGTGGACGAGTTGGGGGGGACACAGCTAGGGATGGGAACCCTTGGACGGTCGCCCCCACCTATATAAGGAGGGGTGGGGGCGCAGCCCCCACACCCCTTGTCCTTGGCGCCTAAAACCCTAGCCGCCGCTTCCCCTCTCTTCTCCACCGTCCTGCTCCGGATTAGGCGAAGCCCTATAGGAATCTCTCCTCCACCACCACCACACCATCGTGTTGTTGGGATTCCGAGGGGATCTACTACCTCCACTGCCCTGCTAGAACCGGGAGAGAAAGGTCTTCATCGACTCCGTATGTGTGATCGACTGCGGAAGCGCTGCCAGAACGTAGCACCAGAAGGATCATCTACACGATCTTGGTATCGACAAGTGATCAACTACATCAACCACGAGAATCTGATCTCGTCAAACGCTTTGGATCTACGAGGGTTAGTTTTCTTCAATCTCGTTGCACCGCTCTCGTAGATTAGATCTTGGCTTTGCCATATATTGGATCTTGGCTTTATGCGTTCTTGCGGTAGAATTTTTTTGTTTTACATGCAACGAACCCTACAAAACGAGAGGTTGAAGTTCGAGCAGATGTTAGAGGATCACAAAAAAATATTTTACCCAAATTGCGAAGATGGCCAGAAAAAGCTGGGTAGCACATTGGAGTTTCTGGAATGGAAGGCAGAGAATGGGGTGATTGACAAAGGATTTGAAAAGTTACTAAAAATTATAAAAAATTAGGTTCCAAAAGGATAACGAATTGCCAGCCAGTACGTACGAATCAAAGAAGGTTGTCTGCCCTCTAGGATTAGAGGTGCAGAAGATACATGCATGCCCTAATGGATGCATCCTCTACCACGGTGAGGAGTACGATAATTTGGATGCATTCCCTGTATGCACTATTTTGCAGTATAAGATTAGACGAGATAACCCTGATGATGTTGAGGGCGAACGCCCCAGGAAGAGGGTTCCTGCCAAGGTGATGTGGTATGCTCCTATAATACCATGGTTGAAACATTATTCAAAAAAAAGAGCATGTCAAGTTGTTGCGATTGCACATGAAAGACCGTAAGAAAGACACGATGTTGAGACACCCCGCTGATGAGTTGTAGTGGAGAAAAAACGAGAGAGATTTACCATACTTTGTAGGTGACACGAGGAACTTACGATTTGGTCTAAGTACAAATGGCATGAATCCTTTTGGGAAGCAGAGCTACAATCATAGCATCTGGCTTGTGAATTTATGTATGTATAACCATAAAGCAGAAGTTCATTATGATGCCAGTGCACATCCAAAACCTAAGGAAAACCGACAACGACATTGATGTGTACCTAAGGCCATTAGTTGATGAACTTTTATAGTTGTAGCATTGACAAGGTGTACATGTGTGGGATGAGCACAAACATGAGGAATTTGACCTATAAGCGTTGCTTTTCGTAACCATCAATGATTGGCCTGCTCTTAGTAACATTTCAGGACAGGCATACAAGAGATACAATGCATGCACACACTGTTTAGGTGAGACTGAGAGTATATATTTGGATAAATGTAAGAATAATATGTACCCAAGGAAGCGTCGATTTCTTCTGCTAGGCATCCCTTAAGAACAAAAGGCAAGCATTTCAATGGTGAGGAAGATCACCGGAGTTCAATCATTATCGCACTATACTGGTCCCTTTAGTTCATTTCATGATATAAAGTAATTAATAACTCATTTATTCAATTTCTTTGCCAGGCAGGGTATGAAAACGGTTCATCATGACCGAAAGGTGTCAATAGGAAAATGAGTTGTGTTTTAATCGGCTCATGGTAAGTAGTACTAGCTAGGTTCGCGCATCTCTTTAATTCTAGTTTTAATATCATTATCATGGTTTATTATTATTTTATTGAATTATATTTCTCATAAAGTTCATGAGGCAGTCACTAGCGACTAATTTATGTGGATACTACGTTTGCGAGTGCATAAGGGAGTCGGTCAGTGAGCGGCGCATAAATATAACGATCCGCGGGTGTCACATCCCAAGATTTTGGAAATTGGGACTAGGATTTTTTTTTGCATTGCATGCCATTCATGATCATTGCATTGCATTTTTGCATCTTAAAATTTCTCAAATCGAAATAAAAATCGAAAACACGAAATAGTATATGCCACCTTGATCCTAAAGGGAATTAAATTGGCTTTATAAAAACCCACTGTTGCTAAAGCAGCAATTATTGCTAAATTATAGCCTAAAAATATCCAATGAGTATTACAAAATTTTAGAAACAAAATTGAGCTCATTTAGAACTATGATGAAAAAGTTATGGAATAAATACAAACAAATAAATATATAAATAAAATAAAATATACAAGGATTTATAAATCCACAACTTGCAAACTAGTAAAAATATTATAAATATGATCCTATAATAATCTACTGAATTTTAGAAAAATGTAGAAACAAGAATCATGTCATTTGGAGTTTGTATGCAAAAGATATGAGAAAAACAAGTAAATATAAAATGAAAAAAGAAAAAAAACTAAATAGGCCGGTCAAGCCAGCCGGCGGCCCAGCTACCAGACCGAACCAGCCAGCCACGTGCAGGAAGAAGGATCGATCCCTGGTTGCTTTAATTTCCATGCAAAATCTGTTTTCTCAAACCTATCTTTATTCAAACTCTTATAACTTTTAATCTACAACTCCAAATTGACTTCCATTTGTTTATACTTGTTCCCTATTCCAAAACCTATCTCTCCACCATCCTAAATCTCCATATAAACAAGTGGAGCCACAGCTGCATGAGTTTCCCTTCTCGAAATCCCGAATCTACACATGTCCAAATCTTATTTCGTTTATTCACACATCTAGACTTCGTTGTTTGCCTTCGGCCAAAAAACCGAAAGTTGTAGATCTCGTCGAAATCTTTCAATTCTAAAAAACTTCACCTCTTTTCATCCACCACAACCGGAGAATTTGTCACCGCAATATTTTCGATCTGACGGTGTAAATCCAAGATCTACTCGCGCTCATTTCATCAAATCCAAATTCCTTTGGTGAGAAGGTAGGACTAATGATTCCTCATAACTTTTATGTCGTAAGTTTTTCAATTTGACCTACGGATTTATCTCTCTAACACAGATGTGTTTCTTATCTATTGTGAGCCAAAAATCGAGCCGATTTGGAGCCAACTTCTCTTCTAGCCATCGGATCCTATCCAGACGGTCGAGATCCAATCAAACCGGTGCGTGCCATGTCGTCATCCTGGTCAGCTTCCTCATCAACGCCACATCGTCGTCAGGTCAGAATCTAGTCCCAGTCAGCATGCAAAGTCAACATGTCCAGTCAACGGAATATTCAGTTCGAATTTAAAATTTCATATTATATATCTAACTTATAAAATTCATTAGAAATTCATACCACGTCCAAAAAATTCATATAATATATCAAATTGAAGATAATTTTACGTAGAATCATCTTATCAGAATAGATCCAACCTTTATAGTACGTACTTACTGTAATGATTTAATTAGTTTTAATGGTCTTTTAGGTTAATAAATTCATAGGAAATTATCTGTAACTCCAAAAAATATGAACAATATGTCGAAATAAAGCTAATCTAAAGTAAAATAATAATATCAGAGTAGATCTAATCTTTACAGTATATATTTACCGTAATGATTTAATTAGTTTTAACGCCTATATAAATCATTAAATTCATAGTAAATGATTTGCATATCACAAAAATATAAATAATATACCGATGGAAAGCTGGTTCCAAGTAGATCATCAATATGTAATTGGTTTAGACAAATAATGTAAGGTTTTTCCGTGAAGGTTTAAATAGATTAATGTCCCATTTGGTGTAATAAATTCATAAGAAAATAAATAATTCCGTGGAGATTACAGAGATAATTTTAGTTTAATTTTTAGGCAATAGAAACTATATAAATGATTTAAAACCCATTAAACACTATTTAAATCATAAGAAAAGATCTATAACTCCGATTGGGGTGAATACAACACCTACTGGTTCGTATTAACGCTCTCTATCCAGTACACTTCTGATCCAAATTTAATTCTGCAGTTAAGACAAGCGTTACAACAGAACTATTAAAACCCCTATATTGACAAGTAAATATTAATAACAAATACTCCATTGCATTAATTGATCTCTTGCATGCATCATATACTTCAGTAATGTTTAGAGAACGAAAACAACAACCATTGTGACTTATTAAATTGTCATGCATGCATTTGTTGCATTTGTTTGATCTCTATGTGCTATTGTTTATGTTGTATGCAATTGTTTGCTCGATAGATTGCGAGGAGTGCAACGTGTGTGATTGCAAAGAGTGCTTGAACGACTTCATCTAAAATCAAGGAAAGTAGATGCTAATTGTTCATGATTATTGTCCTACTATTTTCAATGCATTGTCGTGTATTTTGTAGATGCATGTGTAGGAAAGTACTATCGCTATGCTATGTCCTATTATGTGGTAGGGATTTCCCGTAGATGAGCCACCGTTGGTAGATGTGCTTAGCCATGATATGATGAACGAGGGCTGGGTTACATCACTGAAAGTTGTTTCTAAATGTGTTGGTTTGTGAAAACTAAAAACAACTTAATCAATGAATCTCCTGGGTGTGATGGGATTGATAATTTTTGGTGGTATCATTGCGGAAAGGCACCCAGGTGTGGCATCCCGCAAAAACCACTACTAGAAAATCGCGTTGTTTTTGTGCATTGCATCGTCATCATCATGCATTGTTTGTCTGAAACTATTTTCGAAACGCCTAGTTTTGTTTTCTAAATAGCCCCCGTCTTTATTTCAAATTAAAACATCGGTCTGTTCAGATCTTTTATTTGTCTAAAAACTATTTACAAAAGGTTATTTTAAATTAAATAAAGATTTATAATTTTTTTTTGGGAGGCAGCCGCTAGGCCCGAAAGCCCGGCTGGCCACCTCCAGTTAAAAATCCTGGCTACCCCAAATCTTTTCCTACCTACACCTAGTCTACCCACCCTACCTCCACCTCACCCCACCCAATAGTCTGCCGCCACCTCACCCCTCTCTTCCCCTCTAACCTATCCTATGCCGCCACCTCACCAACCCCACCCCACTCCCTCTCTCACCCCAACCGACCCAGCACACACAACACCACACCACGCGGCCACCCCCTGGACCCGACCCCACCCCGGCCCCGCTCCTGGCCACCTCCCGGCCCCACCACCCCTTCTCCTCTCTCCCCCCCGACCCCGCTCCTCTCCCTGCTCACCATGCACCCCCGACCCCGCGATCTTCTCCCCGCCGCCTCCTCTCCTCTGTTCCTCTCCTCTCTCTGCTCGTCGGCCTCCCCCAGCGAGCGCCTTCGCCTCCTCCTTGCCAGGCCCAAGCTCGCGGCCCGCTTCACGCCGCCATGACCATCCGCGCCTCGAGGGCCCGCCACCGGCCGACCTCCTGCACTGACCTCGGCCGCTGAAGACGTCGTCGACGTCGCCACGACCCCGCTGGCCGCCTGACCTCCTCTCCTCCGGCCGCTGCCTACCGCCGCCTCCCCGTCACCGGCGAGCGGCGCCGCCCTCGTCAACCTCCTCGTCCTCCGGCCGCCACCCCCGCCTCTCTCGGCCGCGTGCGCCTCCTTCCTCGCCGCGGACCCCTCGCCTCGCCGGCCTGCCTCCTCCGACCTTCCCCTCCCGCCAGCGCTGCCGGAGCCGCCGGCACCCCTCTCCACCGTCCTTCGCCCCGACGTCTGCGAGCCCGGCCGTCCGCGGCAGACGCTCGCCCAGCGCGCCCCTCTTCACCTCTGCCCGCCACCATCGGCCTAGCTCCGCTGGTCGCTGCTTATCTTCGTTCTTGGGCGGCTGTTGTGGGTGCCGTTTGCATGTCGGTCTTGGTGCTCCGTTCGAACCAAGTCCACCGCTCCTCAAGTGCTCTGGTTCCTGTCTCAATGCAGATGACATCCTCCTAGAGCCCGACGAACAATCGACAAGGCCACCGACGCCGAGAAAAAGTTCGCCTTCGACAATCGGAATCGGGGAACCCTTAAGATCTACCTCATGGAGCCGAATATTAGTGACACCGACCATATCTCTCGAAGACCACATAATATTTTGACAAGATCTTCAACGTCACTCGAAGTACAAGACCGATCCGATGCCGACCCAAGTTCTTCCTCCCGGACCCGTCAAGATCTCCGTCACCAAACCCCCGCGGCCTTCCACACGGAACACCGAGAACTCCCCCCTGAACGCCAAGGTCGTCGACACGGATACGACATGAACTTCCCCTCGGGCGCCAAGATCTACCTCTCGGACCCGAAGACCGTGATGATGTTGAACCAAGATCCCCATCGGACAAGATCGTCACCAAGACCGTCCCATGTTGAGATCCGAAGACCGACCCTCCCGAAGATCCGAAACCCTGAGACCAACCCCGAACCCTCGGCGAACCCCAAGATCGTCGGACCCTACTGTGTGACCCTGATCCGAGCCCCTATTTTTATAAATGCCATCTATATAAATTATTGCATATTAAATTGTCATACTCGCATGCATATTGTCATGTGGTCTGGGGGCCTTAGGCCGATTCACCTAAATTAAATATGGGGTCCATATGCGGGCAAATCTAGTCTTATATTGGCCTCATTTAAATTGTGTAGCGAACCGAAGCCATGTTTGGTCTTGCTAATCCAACATTAAATTGCGGGGGTTCTAAATAACTCGAACCTAACAATAAATGTCGGGACCCCGGTTCCGCTTAATATTGCCCAATTGCATCGCATCTTTGCCATGTCATGCATCATACATGCATCATGCCCGATCTTCTGCCGTTGTATTAAAGAGTGCATCCGATGTTTATTCTAGTGTTTTGCTTCTTCGCGGATAAGGTAATTGAGTTGATGCGAGTGTCGACCCGATCTTCGAATGAACCTTCAGCAATGTTTTCAGGCGAGCATCTCCCCTTTTCTACCTATCTTACTTTTATAGTATGTATTCCCTCCTGTTGATCTATTGCTATCTGTGTTGCGATGCTCTAGTTTCCGTACCCGTGATATCCCTTGCAGCCTTATATTGCCTTGGACACATCCTATTACCTGTTGTTTGGTAGATAGCTGGACTGGTGCGTCGTAGTCGCTTGCTCGAGTGCTGTTGCGTGTCATCGAGTACCACAGTTGTTGGAGTATTGCCGCATGTTTATTGTTGGAGATGATCATAACTTTAATTACTGTTTAACAACTAAAATTGAAGTAGGTAAGCAGAGGCACAGGTGGGCAATAGATGTTATTTGGTTGTTAACCGTCCACTTGTGTCCCGTAGGACCCCGAGTACTTCATACCTGTTCCTTGAATATTCGCGCTATCCACATCAGGGAGGATTATGGGACCCCCCTGAGCCAGAGCTTGATTCATTCTTATTTCTTGGGGCCACAAACTAGTTTCAGGTTTTATTTACTATCCTGTACTTATGCCATGCTTTACTGTATTATTTACGATTGTGCGAGGAGCACCTGTACTGTTTAGGGAAGCGGAGTGTTTTCGCGGTATCGACAAGCCCAGTTTTGGGTTCCCAGTCATTTACAGCCATTGACGCAAACCTTGAGTCCGTCTCGGAGTCATCTAACTTCGTTCCGGGTGTACTCAATGGGGTGGCCCCCTGAAATATTTCTGAATCCTGTGATTGCTTTGTCGTGAAAGCCTCGTTGGGTTTTGATTTGGTTTTTCCGAGGTTGATCGAGTGTGTGTTGCTATTTGTGCACCCCTGCAGGGTAAAACTTTCTGAAAGCCGTGTCCGCGGTTATGGACGACTTGGAGCACAGTATCTCGACATAGACAACTATAACTAAAGTAGTGTTATAAATTTGACTTTATAATGACTATTAATCAGCTTCACTATAATGGAATGGCTAAATAAAACTGCCAACAATTGCTTGTTTGGGTTGTCGCTTGCGAACATTGTATCTGACTAGTAAGTATTGCAACTATAACGGAATGGCTAAATAAAAGTACCAACAACTGCTGGGTTTAGGGATATCTCATGCTAATTGTACCTGACTAGTAAGTGTTGCAACTACAATGGAATGGTTAAATAAAAGTGCCCACTGTTTATTTTTATCAGGATGACTATCTATATTTGACTAGTAATTGCTACAACGATAACTGAATAAGTAAAACTGCCAACTGTGTGAGTTCCTCGGTTGACTTCCTCGTTTGGTCTCGAGGGGGAAACACCAGGGTGGGTTTGTTTGATGGTAGTATCAGGATGGCTCCGAATAGGTCTTTCTTACCCCTCTCTGATAGCCGCCAGTTGCATCGAGTCTCTATAGGTTGTTTAGTGCATCTTGCTTGCCGCTCGATCCACCATACCTATGTGGCGAGGACCTTGAATGCTAGCCTCATGCAATCTGGCCTCGATCTTGACCGCTCTCTCTTTTTCCTTTGCCCCTTGTCGGCACCCCTTTTGTTTAAGCAGGTTTTGAGATCGACGTCGTTAGCAGGGTTACCCTTCCGGCTTGGCCTGGGCAGGGTTATGGACGCCATTGGTTATTCTCCAGGGCTCTTAGCCCCATTTGCATCTTGTCCGTAGTCGGACGCTCTATCATTTTCAAGGTGATTTGGATCTTTGTATATTATCTCTGTATTCTTGACTCATGGAGTCGTTGTTGTATATATCTGTTCTGTGGGTCCCATCGAGGACTGTTGTGTAATGTTATTACTTCGTTTTCCACCCGCACGCAAGTGCCTGGTTGGCACCTTTGAATCGTTTCTATGCGGGTTTGGCGGGAATCGCTAAAACTTGCATAGGGCCGATTCTGAGGGTGTTACACCAGGTATCAAGAGAAAACGATTGGCTTCTTTATTTGGTAGCTTACGTGTACAACCATGTGCCAATAATGAAATGAAGTGGTTGGTCTGACTCAGTAGGTTGTGGTAACTTGAAACCACGTATCCAGAGATGTAGAATTTTGGTAGGTTGGTACGGTGCGTGTCAGGTTTAGGGAGCTACTTCCCAAACGGTCCCTTCTTGGACTTCTCCCTATCATCACCCAATATGAGAGCGGTGATATGTCAATACCCTGATTTTTAATCCCAGATGCCTGTTATGCCATACATCGCAGTCCCAGGATTACCATATTTGCGAGACATAGCAGAATTGGATACCACAGTACATCATCCATTACAAACCATACATAAGGTTTTACACAAATAAGGATCTCATGATCCAGTTCTTAATACAACTCAAGCAGCGGAAATACGTAAATAATAACGGTAGCGTAGGCGAAGCTCCATCTTCGGGGTCACAGGCAATGCTGACGATGGGAGATAATCCTAGTTGTCATAACCTTCCTGGGGTCCATCCTCCAGTACTCCTCTTCATAGTCTGGCCATGTGAATAGCCAGGGACAAAGCCATGAGTACTCTTTAAGTACTCGCAAACTAATACTAACAAGTGAAGGGGGTTTTTGTAGTAGGACACTAAGCTCTAGGGTTGTTTTGCAAAAAGCCAGATTTACATCTACTAAGTTCAGAAATAAGAAAAGCTAGCTGAAATTTTATAACACCTAAGTGGGAACTTGTATTTAATATCAAAACTCTGTTGTGTCAAGTCAAAGTCTCAACTCATTTCACAAGTCATTTTGAAAACAGCTGACGGGGGAACAAGATGTACCTCTAACTGTCCATAATCATGGACGCTATTCGAATAGTTTGACACTCTGCAAAGATTGTACACTTTCACCACGACATTCGATACATCCGTCAGGAACAAATCCTGAATTCACCATACTCAGTATGCGGATAATCAATCCTAACCTTTCAATTACACGCCCTAGTATAAGCACCTCTCCTGTGAGTTTGGCCTCCCAACCATGACCAACTGTCATCTTGGGTACTGCACAGGTGGACAATCTTCACAAGGTAGCCTCAGCTCAGACCTTGGCCATGAGGGAACTAATACTAAGGTATATAAGTTTCCAGTCAAGCCCTACCCAATTTTTGGGTATTGTGGTTGTACGGTAAAATTGGAATGGTATCTCATCCAGACAACCATTAGTTTTATAAAGGGCTAAGGCTCATGCCTCAACATTTTCATCACCATAAATCCTATGGTGTTCAGAAACACATGTCCAAAACATTTCAATATAATGATACATCATTCCAAGGTTTTCATAACCATTTTTCCACCAAGTATTCTCAACTAAGTTGATCAAGTTTTATGCTTAGCACTAGCATCTACAAGTGGGGGTGAGTACTAATGAGGGGTGGTAAACTAGTGGTGTTTAACTAAGTTCAATCTCATGCCTTAGAATGACATAAAGATTATCTAGCTTAGGCCAAATTTTATGCTCTTTATGCAACCTTCAAGTATCTCTCTAGAATCTACAATTCACTTAAGTAAGCTCTAAGTACTAGCTTTGATAAATAAATAAAGTATAAAGCTTGCAAGTAAAACTAGGAATGGGTATCATCATATGTGTCTAACCAAGCATGCTTAGGGCATTGCATAGGTTATCTACCTTTCATAATTGCAACTGTTAACTTGCACATTCAACTAGTAGTATTAGGCTTGCATAGGTCAACTTGATTAGTAAGTCTTGCTAAAGTAGAGTATCTTGCAAGTGTTAGCTTGCACATTCAACTAGTAGTATTAGGCTTGCATAGGTCAACTTGATTAGTAAGGCTTGCTAAAGTAGAGTATCTTGCAAGTGTTAGCTTGCACATTCAACTAGTAGTATTAGGCTTGCATAGGTCAACTTGATTAGTAAGGCTTGGTAAAGTAGAGTATCTTGCAAGTGTTAGCTTGCTCCCAGACAAGGTTGCGAGGCTAGTGCTGCTCCTAGCTTGCTGTCCACACTGGGGTGACATGGTGAGGCTCGGTTGTTCACCATTGATGACATTGCCAAGCTTACAGTGGGGCTAGTGCTTAGTTAAGTTTGCTAGATGATCTACTGAGGTTGTTGTGAGATAGAGAGGGAACCAGTTAGGCCCAAATCACTGCTCACAATAGTGTTTGGATTTTGTGTGATTTGAATCTGCAAGGTGTTTGATGAAATGGCCGCATGAATTCAAGTTTTGAATTTTGAAAAGATTTTTGGTGGATGTGCTAGGTAGGTGCTGGTGAGTCCGTAGATGCTTGGGTTTTTAAAGTTGAGCTTGTTTGAGTGGTTTTTGAAAAAGTGGGATCCTCCCATATGATATAGATTCAATTTTAAACTGTCCTTTAAACTATGCATTTGAATGTTTCTAGATGATCACAAAGTGGTACTTGATACTTTGTTATGAGTACTATCAAGGGGTGCAAAGATCCAAACAAGTTTCTGTTAAGTTCTAAAAGTTAGAGACAGCCAAAGTAGGCATGGGAGTGAAATTGGCCAAAATGACCATTCCCTTATTTTGTTTGTTTTGATTTATTTGTCTTTGGGAAAAGTGTGGGGATTGTTTAGATGATGTTTATTTCACCTAAGAATCCTTTTACAAGCAAAGAAACACATAAACAAGGCAATTCAAAAGAATCCAAAAGGGGATGCATACACACATGAATGCTTTCTCATTTTATTTTAGAAAAGTTTTTGTTAACCCTAAATTTGATGATTAGAGTTTGATGATTCTAGTTTAATATTTTTGGGATGTTACAAACCTTCCCCCCTTAAACAAAATCTCGTCCCGAGATTTGAAAAAGGACAAAAAGATTACCTAGGATTTGAAGAGATCGGGAAACTCCGTGCTGATGTGATCTTCGCGCTCCCAGGTAGCTTCCTCTTCTGTGTGGTTGCTCCACTAAATCTCGAGAAACGTGATGCTTCGGGTTCGGGTAGTTCTAAAGGCTTCTTCCAAAATACGGATGGGTACTTTTGGATAGGTCAGGTCATCGTTGATCTCTATAGTCCGATGATCGATATTCTTGAACACTTCCGTTTTCTCCGGGACTTAGAGACACTTGCGAAGTAATGAGATATGGAACACATTGTGCACGGCTGACATCTCTTCGGGTAGTTCCAATTGATACGACACTTCTCCTCGACAGTTCAGAATCTTGAAAGGTCCGATATATCTGGGGGCTAACTTTACTTTGAGTTGGAAACGCTGCATTCCTTTCAATGGAGACACTTTCAGATACACAAAATCTCCTATGTTGAAGGCGAGGTATCGACGTCTCTTGTCGGCGTAACTCTTCTGTCTGGACTGGGCTGTCTTGAGGTGCTCACGAATCTTGTGAACCTTCTCTTCTGCTTCTCGTAGGATATCGGGTCCAAAAATCTGACTCTCTCCTACTTCAGACCAGTTCAAAGGGGTGCGACACTTCCTTCCATACATGAATTCAAATGGGGCCATTTGCAAACTAGCTTGATAACTATTGTTGTACGAAAATTCTGCAAACGGCAGACAGTCTTCCCACTTAGATCCATATTCTAACACACATGCTCTCAGCATATCTTTGAGTATTTGATTTACTCTCGCTTTGTCCATCGGTGCGAGGGTGATACTGTGATCTTGAAATCTAGGCGGGTTCCTAAACCTTCTTGAACTTTCTTCCAGAATCTCGAGGTAAATTGAGTTCCTCGATCCGATACGATGTTCTTGGGGACTCCATGCAAACTGACGATTCTAGGGATGTATAACTCCACTAGCTTTGAACTCTGATATGTGGTATTGACGGGTAAGAAATGGGCGACTTTGGACAATCGGTCAACTATGACCCAGATAGAGTCATTTCCCCTACTAGAAGTAGGCAATCCGGTGATAAAGTCCATTCCAACGGAATCCCATTTCCATTCCGGAATCTTCAAGGGTTGCAACAATCCAGCGGGTCTTTGGTGTCCGGCCTTGACTCGCTGACATATATCACACTTGGCAATATAGCTTCCGATTTCTCTCTTCATCTTATGCCACCAAAATTGCACTTTCAAATCTTGATACATCTTAGTTCCCCCGGGGTGGATAGAATAAAGAGTATCATGAGATTCCTTGAGAATAACTTCTTTCAACTCAAGAATCTGCTGGTACACAAAGACGTCCTTTGTACCACAGAACTCCTTCTTCGTCTTCGGTGAATCCTGGTACTTTGCCTGTACCGATACGACGCTTGATTCCGTCGATACTAGCATTTACTTTCTGCGCCTCTTTGATCTGGCTGATCAAAGTGGGTTGAAGTTCTATGCTAGCCAAAAATCCTTCACTCACTAATTCCATTCGAAAATCTTCCATCTCTTTGTGCAAACTTGGTTGCTCCTTCAAAATCATGGAGTTCAAGCGGCACGACAATCTGCTAAGGGCATCGGCTACTACGTTGGCTTTACCAGGGTGATAGTGAATGTCCAGATCGTAATCCTTGATTAACTCAATCCACCTTCTTTGCCTCATATTCAACTCCTTTTGAGTGAATATATACTTCAGGCTCTTGTGATCCGAATAAATCTCACAACGATTTCCCATCAGGTAATGCCTCCATGTCTTCAGGGCTAGAACTACGGCTGCGAGTTCGAGGTCATGGGTTGGGTAATTTTGCTCATGTTGCTCTAGTTGTCGAGATAGATAAGATATAACTTTTCCTTCTTGCATTAGAACACATCCGAGACCGATCTTGGATGCATCATAATACACGTCGAAGGGCTTTGTGATATCCGGCATGATTATGATTGGGGCTGAAATCAACCTCCTCTTGAGTTCTTGAAAACTCGCTTCACATTTGTCGGTCCATTCAAACTTCTTGTCCTTCTTTAGCAATTAGGTCATGGGTCTGGCGATACTCCAGAATCCTTCTACGAACTTGCTGTAATATCCTGCCAATCCGAGAAATGCACGAACTTGGGTTTGAGTGGTTGGGGCTTGCCAATCTTCGACATCTTTCACTTTTGCAGGGTCAACGACAATTCCTCCGGATGATACAATGTGACCGAGGAATCCTACCTCCTGTAACCAGAATTCACATTTGCTAAACTTGTCATACAACTGATGCTCTCTAAGGGTTCCAAGAATGGTCCTTAGGTGTAGCTCATGTTCTTCTTCCGATTTGGAATAAATCAGAATGCCATCACTGAAAACAACGACAAACTTATCCAGGAAGTCCATAAAAATCTTATTCATGAGATTCATGAAATAAGCGGGGCATTGGTTAATACAAAGGACATAACGGTATACTCGTATAACCCATATCTGGTGGTAAAGGCAGTCTTTGGAATATCCTCTACACGAATTTTTAGTTGATGATATCCAGTCCTAAGATCAATCTTAGAAAACACTTGGGCACCGGTCAACTTATCAAACAAATCTTCTATCTTGGGCAATGGGTACTTGTTCTTGATGGTGACATCATTCAACTTCCGATAATCCGTACACAAACGGTTACCTCCATCTTTCTTGTCCACAAACAAAACAGGTGATCTCCATGGTGACGCACTTGGTTGAATCAATCCAATTTCCAGCATGGCATCCAGTTGCTTCTTCAATTCTTCTAGTTCCGACGGGTTCATACTATATGGTCTCTAGGCTATGGGTCCTGTTCCACGGATTAGTTCGATGATAAACTCGATATCCCGATCTGGGGGCATACCGGGCAAAACATCTGGAAATACATCTGGGTATTCACAGACTATCCGGACTTGGTCAATGGTAGGTTGGGATATACTCTTGTTGCACTTGAATTGACGAGGTCAGGTTTCAGAGATATGCTTGACTGATATTCCGGCTGTACTGGTCATGGTGATGGCTTTCGTGGCACAGTCAATCAATCCTTTATCTTTGGACATCCAATCCATTCCTAGTACTACTTCCAAACCTTTAGTTCTGAGTACTATTAGGTTAGCATAAAAATCTATGCCACGGAATCAGATAGGGACGACTTTGCAAATTTGCCTAGCCTTGGTGGTTGAACCGGGAATTTGGACGATCATAACATGCTTCAGTTTGGTTGGTTGAATCTTACTAGTGCAGGAAAATTCTTTGGTGACAAATGAATGCAATGCACCAGAATAAAACAACACTCTTTGAAGTACTGAATTAACAGAAAACATACCCAACACGACGTCTGGCGCTTCCTGAGCTTCTTCAGCATGCATGAGAAAAATACGGCCGTTGCGGTTGAGTGAATTCCCTGGGGCAAACCTTCTTCCTGGTTGAACACGACGCTGCTGCTGAGCTGGGGCATTTGCATTGGGGGCTGCGGCATTCTTCTTGTTGGGGCACTCGTTGGAGTAGTGACCCTTATTTCCACAGTCATAACAAGTCACTTGCGACTTGTCCTTTGCTGCAATAGGCACAACATTGCTTCCAGTCCTCGGGGCAGTGTTGGTGTTGGAGGTAGAATTGTTGTTGTTGAACTTAGGTGGGGCACAGTTGAAATTGCTAGAGTTGCCGGGGTTGTTGTGATTTCCTCCGGGCCTAGGGTTTCCATGGTTGGGATAGGTCGGACGGTTCATCGGAGGTCTGTTGGTTCTCGGGGCAAATCCTGGAGATAGGTTAGGGCGATACTTTGGGGTTTGATGGGTTCCTGGTTGATGCATCATGCGACGCTTGCGGTTGTCATTGGCTTGGTTGATCTTTCCTTCCATCTGGATGGCAGAGTCGACAAGGGCTTCAATATCCGCAAAGGGGATATTGACTGACACTGTCTACATCTCATCGTGCAGACCATTCAGGAATCTTTCTTTCTTCTTGGCTTTGGTGTCAATCTCATCCGGGACATACCTAGATAATGACAACAATTTGTCACGGTATTCCACTACGATCATCCTTCCTTGCTTCAGTTCTCTGAACTCATCTCTCATTCTCTTGATCAAACCTGGTGGCACATGGGTTCTGCTGAACTTGACTTTGAATTCCTCCCAGGTCATCATCTGTCCTCTGGTCATTGCACGAACACTATTCCACCATGCTCTGGCATCTCGGGCTAGATAATGGGTGGCGAATAGAACTTTCTCGTTAGCTTCCACTCCGACGACTTCTAGGTTATTTTCCATGGTTTGCAGCCAATCATCGGCGTCTAAGGGCTCTTCTGACTTAGTGAAAACATGTGGGTTGGTGTTCTAGAAATTCTTGAGCTTAGATCCATGGTTGTCCTGATTTCCGTGGCCTTGATTGTTGTGGGCTAGCTGAGCTATCTGTTGAAGGGTGGCTAAGTTGGCTTGACGTTCCGCTCTTTCAGCTTCACGGTCAGAAACCAACGTTTGCAGGATCTGCAAAATCGGGTCCGGGGATGAACCACTTCCTCCGCGTGGCATCTGAAGATTGAGATAGATCATGAGAAAAGAGGGAAATTTCTAAGGTTTTGGGACTTTGAAAAGTTTTTAAAGTTTGACTCAGATTTTCTAGCAACTTTCTTTTCATTCATTCATAGCACACGATACAAACACACACCACAACAAGGTAAATAGATGGTTTTAGGAACCATTCTGGAAACTACGATACAATGGGACCGAATACTACTCACTACGCTAGTGCTCAAGTGCTACTACTCCTCGGAGTCGGTGTAGTCGTCATCCTCATCATCATCGTCGTCATTGATGAAGGCGAAATCCTCCTCATCGGTGAAGAAATCCATAGCCTGATCCTCCAGAAAATCGTCATCATCGCTGAGATAGGAGTAGGGGTCTCCACGAATATCCTCTCCGACATTCTCCCTTTCCTCCAACTGCATGTCTCTCTCATGGATGGTCTCCTCCAAAGACGAGATACAGTGGCGAAGACGGGCAATGATGCGCTCCTTCTTGTCGAGCTGACGGCGGCGAGACTTGCGATCCTTTGCTAGCATGGCGATGGTCTGATCCTTCGTCTTGATAATGGCGGACTTGTGGTTGGAGTAGTCACGGCAATTTTCCAACTCCTGCTGACGATTGTACATCATGAAGCTAAGGTGGTCCAATTGGGTCTTCGGCTCATGGTGGTATTGTAGGGGTTCGTAGCATGGAAAACAAAAAATTTCTATCGCATACAAACAAACAAGCCAAGATCTATCTACTAGATTGTAGCAACGAGTCGATAGAATAACTTACCCTCGAAGATTCCAAAGTGTTTAACGAGAGCGGATTCTCGTGGGTGATGTAGTCGTACTCTTTCCGATCTCAAGATCGTGTAGACGATCCTTCCGGCGCTGCGTTCCGGCAGCGCTTCCAATCGGTCACACTTCGTTATTTCGACGAAGACCTTCCTCTCCCTTGTTCCAAAGAAAATGGAGGTTGTAGCACTCTCCTCGCGATTCGCAAAGACAACCTGGCGTAATCGAAGTAGAGGGAGATCCATGAGGTTTCGCCTTTAAGCCGAGCGAGTATGGTGGAGTATGAGAGAGCTATTAGTGGTCTAGAGATTAGACACACCAATTAGAAGGCTCTAAACCAAGGCTAGAGCAATTAGAAGCTCTAAACCAAAACGGCTCTAAACCGGAGATTAGAGGATAGGAACTTGTGTCTAGAGGAGGAGGCTGCCTCCTTTTATAGGTGGGAGGGGCCAAGGAGGAGTCCCTCCCAAGTCGGCCTTGGTTGGCGCCCGGCTTGGAGGGACTCCTCCCCAAGTCGGTTCCAACCACCTCTTGCTTGTTTCCCACAGTTTGCTTCCCACAGTTTCTGTTTCCACGCTTTCTGTTTAGCTGCTTGACTTTCAAACGGCAGTTTGACTTTCAGTTTTGGAACAGCAAGAACACTTAGTACATGATGCAATCATTCAATATGTAATGACACATTCATGTACCCTCCCGAGTGCTTGGGACAATCCGAACCTTCTAGAACATTCCCGATGAAAACACGGAATCATTCCCGAACTCAAAGCGGAACTTTCCTTATATGAATCTTATTCTCCGGACCATTCCGTATCACCTCGTGATATCCCGGATCCCATCCGAGACTCCGAACAACATTCGGTCTCTTTCTCATAATACCATAACTACTCAAACAACGTCGAATCCTTAAGTGTGTCTCCCTACGGTTCGTGAATTATGCGGACATGATCGAGACACTTCTCCGAACAATAACCAATAGAGGAATCTGGAAATTCATATGGCTCCCACATATTTCTACGATTACTTTGCGATCGAATGAACCACTTACATACGATACCAATTTCCCTTTGTCTCACGATAGTTTACTTATCCGAGGTTATGATCGTCGGTATCTCTGCATACCTAGTTCAACCTCGTTACCGATAAGTACTCTTTTCTCGTTCCCGTGATATGTGATCCCTTGTGAGCCAGTCACATGCTTGCAAGCTAATTGGATGACATTTCACCGAGAGGGCCCAGAGTATATCTATCCGTCATATTGATGGACAAATCCCACTCTCGATCCATGTGTTTCAACCAATACTTTCCGAACACTCAATGCCACCTTTATAGTCACCCAGTTACGGTGTGGTGTTTGATGTCATTAAAGCATCCATCCGGTAAAGGTGATATGCATGATCTCATGGTCGAAGGAATTAGGTTACTATGTATCAGAAAGCATATAGCAATTGAACTATTGAAATGACTTGATCTTTATGCTACGCTTATCTATAGGAGTATGTCCATCACATCATTCTCCTAATGATATGATCCTGTTGTTAATAACATCTCTATGTTCATGATCAGGAAACCATGATCATATATTAACCAACAAGCTAGTTTAACAAGAGGCTTTACTAGGGACTCTCATTTTAGTTTACAAATCACACAAGTATTAATGTTTCCGGTTAATACAATTATAGCATGGTATGTAAAAATTTATCATAAGTGTGAAGATATGATAATAACCACTTTATTATTGCCTCTTGGGCATATCTCCAACAGGTATGGGGCTTACAGTGGTTTTCCATTAGCATCACGCCTTGGGCAAAACTCAAAGCGGGTACCCTTGATCTCGTTGATACTCTGCCCACACAGACGGGCAAGAGCTTCCTGCATGGCCCTGGCAAGTCCATCGAGCCTGTTGTTCTCTCTTAAGGTAAACTTAATTCCCTCCATAGTGGGAGGTTCAATCTTTCCTCGAAGACTTGAAACAATTAGCCACTGCAGATCTTCTCCTCCTTGATCATTGAGTTGAGATCCAAAGAACTCGGGGTGCGGACGCTCCAGAAGTTCTGAAAACTGGTCCAAATCCCTCTCAAAGATAAGGTCTCCTCCATTTCCCAACTGGTAAAACTTGCTGTACTTCACGTCCATCTAAAAGAATATAAGATGAGTAAGTTAGTAGAGTGATCAAGTGTGTTTTTGAGGAACAAGAATTTTTATGAAAGAATCAAAGTGATAAGAGTGGGAATAAGTTTTTGTAAATATTTGCTTTCTTTGGTTTTGAAACTAAGTTTTTGATTCCAAACGTCCAGTCTAACTAGCGTCTCCTATGGTCAAGATGGCTCTGATACCAACTTTTCAACACCCGGATTTTTAATCCCAGATGCCTGTTATGCCATACATCGCAATCCCAGGATTACCATTTTTGCGAGACATAACAGAATTGGATACCACAGTACATCATCCATTAAAAACCATACATAAGGTTTTACACAAATAAGGATCTCATGTTCCAGTTCTTAATACAACTCAAGCAGCGGAAATACGTAAATAATAACGATAGCATAGGCGAAGCTCCATCTTCGGGGTCACAGGCAATGCTGACGATGGGAGATGATCCTAGTTGTCATAACCTTCCTGGGGTCCATCCTCCAGGTCCTCTTCATAGTCTGGCCCTGGGAATAGCCAGGGACAAAGCCATGAGTACTCCTTAAGTACTCGCAAACTAATACTAACAAGTGAAGGGGTTTTTTGTAGTAGGACACTAAGCTCTAGGGTTGTTTTGCAAAAAGCCAGATTTACATCTACTAAGTTCAGAAATAAGAAAAGCTAGCTGAAATTTTATAACACCTAAGTGGGAACTTGTATTTCATATCATAACTTTGTTGTGGTCAAGTCAAAGTCTCAACTCATTTCACAAGTCATTTTGAAAACAGCTGACGGGGGAACAGTATGACCACTCCAACTGTCCATAACCGCGGATGCGGCTATTCAAATAGTTTGACACTCTGCAGAGATTGTACACTTTCACCACGAAATTCGATACATCCGTCAGGAAAAAATCCTGAATTCACCATACTCAGTATGCGGATAATCAATCCTAACCTTTCAATTACACGCCCTAGTATAAGCACCTCTCCTGTGAGTTTGGCCTCCCAACCATAACCAACTGTCATCTTGGGTACTGCACAGGTGGAAAATCTTCACAAGGTAGCCTCAGCTCAGACCTTGGCCGTGAGGGAACTAATACTAAGGTATATAAGTTTCCAGTCAAGCCCTACCCAATTTTTGGGTATTGTGTTTGTACGGTAAAATTGGAATGGTATCGCATCCAGACAACCATTAGTTTTATAAAGGGCTAAGGCTCATGCCTCAACATTTTCATCACCATAAATCCTCTGGTGTTCGGAAACACATGTCCAAAACATTTCAATATAATGATCCATCATTCCAAGGTTTTCATAACCATTTTTCCACCAAGTATTCTCAACTAAGTTGATCAAGTTTTATGCTTAGCACTAGCATCTACAAGTGGGGGTGAGTACTAATGAGGGGTGGTAAACTAGTGGTGTTTAACTAAGTTCAATCTCATGCCTTAGAATGACATAAAGATTATCTAGCTTAGGCCAAATTTTATGCTCTTTATGCAACCTTCAAGTATCTCTCTAGAATCTACAATTCACTTAAGTAAGCTCTAAGTACTAGCTTTGATAAAGAAATAAAGTATAAAGCTTGCAAGTAAAACTAGGAATGGGTATCATCATATGTGTCTAACCAAGCATGCTTAGGGCATTGCATAGGTTATCTAACTTTCATAATTTCAAGTGTTAGCTTGCACATTCAACTAGTAGTATTAGGCTTGCATAGGTCAACTTGATTAGTAAGGCTTGCTAAAGTAGAGTATCTTGCAAGTGTTAGCTTGCACATTCAACTAGTAGTATTAGGCTTGCATAGGTCAACTTGATTAGTAAGGCTTGCTAAAGTAGAGTATCTTGCAAGTGTTAGCTTGCACATTCAACTAGTAGTATTAGGCTTGCATAGGTCAACTTGATTAGTAAGGCTTGCTAAAGTAGAGTATCTTGCAAGTGTTAGCTTGCTCCCAGACAAGGTTGGCGAGGCTAGTGCTGCTCCTAACTTGCTGTCCACACTGGGGTGACATGGTGAGGTTCGGTTGTTCACCATTGATGACATTGCCAAGCTTACAGTGGGGCTAGTGCTTAGTTAAGTTTGCTAGATGATCTACTGAGGTTGTTGTGAGCTTGAGAGGAAACCAGTTAGGCCCAAATCACTGCTCACAATAGTGTTTGGATTTTGTTTGATTTGAATCTGCAAGGTGTTTGATGAAATGGCCGCATGAATTCAAGTTTTGAATTTTGAAAAGATTTTTGGTGGGTGTGCTAGGTAGGTGCTGGTGAGTCTGTAGATGCTTGAGTTTTGAAAGTTGATCTTGTTTGAGTGGTTTTTGAAAAAGTGGGATCTTCCCATATGATATAGATTCAATTTTAAACTGTCCTTTAAACTATGCATTTGAATGTTTCTGGATGATCACAAAGTGGGCCTTGATACTTTGTTATGAGTACTATCAAGGGGTGCAAAGATCCAAACAAGTTTCTGTTAAGTTCTAAAAGTTAGAGACAGCCAAAGTAGGCATGAGAGTGAAATTGGCCAAAATGACCATTCCCTTATTTTGTTTGTTTTGATTTATTTGTCTTTGGGAAAAGTGTGGGGATTGTTTAGATGATGTTTATTTTACCTAAGAATCCTTTTACAAGCAAAGAAACACATAAACAAGGCAATTCAAAAGAATCCAAAAGGAAATGCATACACACATGAATGCTTTCTTATTTTATTTTAGAAAAGTTTGTGTTAACCCTAAATTTGATGATTAGAGTTTGATGATTCTAGTTTAATATTTTTGGGATGTTACATGATACGAGCTGGGATGGCCAAGTCACATGGATAAAGTGTATTAACCCCTGCAGTGTGTATAAACTAATCGATTAGACGTGTCCCGGGTTATGAACATCTGAGTTACTTCATATTGAGTTTATGACATGTTTCTCGCTCATTCTAAATTCCTAATTGATTTAATGTTGATGGGTTAACTTATTTGGGATCTTTTCAAAGAAAAATCAAAAACTGTTTATGAAAGTAGGACAAAGGTGTTTGCAAATGCAAGCTAGCCACAGCTCCACTTGCCAAATAAGCATATAGATGCTAGGATTATTGTCTCCTTTAATATCCCTACTTGACATACATTCCATGTATTGACCCTTCGGGGCTGCTACGTTTTATGTTGCAGGTTACTATTCCGATTTTGAGTGATCGACTAGGTTACGATACTCCACTTAACAGTTGTTCGCCTGTGGTACAATTGAATATGGAGCCTATCAATTGTTTATGCTTCCGTATGCTACTTGAAATTGAGCTAGCCTTGAGCTAATCATTATTGTAATAATTGCAAATTATGAATAAATTCGTTATTTACGATGTACAGTTAAATTCTTTGGTATTCATCTGTACTGTGTGCCAGTGAGCCGATCCAAGAATTGGCGCTATACACATGAACTCAGCCTTATCAGGCGAGGGTGTTACAGCGGGAGAAGCTTCTACCAGTGGACTGCCTACAAGCAATTCAAGAGAAATTAAGATTTTTTTTTAAGAAGGTCATAGATAAAGATGGAGAACACTATTCCCGCTCCATGTAACCGCTCCATGTAATTTAATGATCTCTATGTAATTAAATAGAATATATATGTATGCTCTTAATTGAAATTGTGTATATATATCATCTCTCGGCACGTCACTTACGCCAAACCTCCCACCTCTATCGACCCTCCTTCCGCGCCATAAATCCATCCCAAAACGCTGTCGCGGCAGAACCTACTGCCGCACCGCCATCTGCTGCCGCGACAGCCGAATCCACCAAATCGCTGCCGCAGCAGAGAACACGAATAGGGACTAAAGGTCCTTCATCCCCCGCCGTCGACAGCGACCACGTGGAGTGTTTTTAGTCCCGGTTCGTAACACAACCAAAACTAAAAAGAATGCCTCTAGTTCCGATTTAATAGTCTCGATTGGACAACCGAAATAGAGACCATTCCGAATTGGGACAAGAGACCCTTTTTCTACGAGCATTCACTATTACACCGTTTTTTACGTATATTGAATTGTTAAGCATCTCATTATGACATATTACTATATTAGTGCTTGATATGCATACTATGCGATAGATACATACGTCGGGATATTTTCTTCTTGGGTCAGCCCCTCCTAGGTTCGGTGGTTAGTCGAGAAATATAGATGGTTTGAACGGAAAAGAAGAGATGGTTCACTTGGCAGCACTATCGTGGGTCGTGTTAGAAAAACAAATACATTGACTTTGGAGATATGCTTCAAAATTAAAATATTTATGCATATATCAGCCACATAGAAGTCAATGTCAAGAACCAATTAGATTGGATCAACCATTTTATCGTTCCATTTCCCTCGTCGTCCTGTTCTAATGGCTCTCGAACCTCCCAAACAACACTCAAATTTGAGCAAAAAGCATCAGGAGAAAAGATGGATTGAGAAACACGTAAAACTAATTTCGAGCATAGAGCTCTTGGCACAGCATCACAACATTAAACTACTCTCTAATATCCAGTGCGTACAGAAGATCTGCACAAACCTTGCATTAATCACACCGGAGGCACCTGGTCTTTCGAAGGTGCTTCCACCGTGGCCCTGCACAAAGGGCAAGTGGAGTGGGACTGAAGCCACGTGTCCACGCAGCCTACATGGAAGAGGTGCATGCACGCCGGCAGCTGCCGCACCATCTCCCCTTCCTGCACCAGACTGAGGCACACCGCGCACTGCGCCCACCCGCGGCTGCTTCCGCTGCCCTCGCCACGACCGTCGACGTCGCTGCTGCCTCCGACGGCCACGCCTCTGTGATACAAGAACGACGGCAGCGCGGCCACGGCGGAGGGGCTCAGCCCGCCGCCGCCGTCGCCGCCGCCACGCACGACGAAGAAGGGCCGGGCCCTCAGGAAGACGATCCTGCCGCCGCGACGGCGGCAGCACAAGCAGTCGCAGAGCACGATTATGAGGATGCAGACGGCGGTGACGGTGAAACCGATGACGAGTAGGGCGAGCGTGTCGTGCGTGCTGTAGCTTCCGCCGTCCGCCGAGTAGGGCAGCGTGTGATTTGAGCTCGAGGACAAGGACATGGTCGTTCGGCGGGGTAGCTAGCTCTAGTTTCTGGCCTGGCCAACTACAAGTGTAGGTACAGCTCGTTTGCAAGCTATCTATGGGTTGTATTATTGCTGGTATCTTGTAAGTAGTATTCTGGAAGCCTGAGGAGCCTTGATGGGAGCATGGAACTGGCCGACACATATGCGACGCAAGTGGTAAATATATATTCCGGCATTTGATCGTTTCAACGACCGAATGGGAATTAAACAATGGTAGATTTGTTACAGAATTTGTCAGCGAGCTAATCATATGTCACATGATATGTGTGCCAGGCGTCATGTAAGCTCGGAAGTTATTGGAGTCATAATACATCTAAATCTTTCGTGATCTAAGTAATGTCATGCTTTCCGTCATTTATGTCGACTGTTCTTCTCCAAACTATATATGGCCGCGGTTCGGATGACCTTCATCCCCATAGAAAAGTCGTCTCGTTTGTTGTTAATTAAGTACAGTATATATACAACTTGCTAAGTTTCTTAACCACTGACATAACCGAATGATGCCATTTGGCAACTGTGGCTTACTAGAGCAAACTAGCTGCCAAGCGCGCATCCGCCAATTTCGAAACAAAACTTTGTGTGATGGATCTGTTAAAGGGCAGTGCTACATGTCCTCCACGACGGAAACTTTCTATCCCGCGGGTCTCCAGCCGTCAGATCTGTCCAGTTCGACGGTTAGATCTTCTTTCCGGCTGTTTATCCCGTTTTTTTGCTATAAATAGTCCCGTTTTTGCTACTCCCTCCGACCCATATTAGTTGACTTCAATTTAAACGTATCTATCACAGAAACATGTCTAGATACATCCAAATTGAAGTCAACTAATATGGGTCGGAGGAAGTATAAATAGTCCCTTTTTGTTATATGTAGCAGAAAACTGTTTGATCAAAAAAATAGAACAAAAAAAGTCTCGTTGTTGACATTGCCAGAGACCCTGTAGCAATTGTGCTAATGTAGCAGATTCAGCCCCGTCGGAAAATCGCCGGAGACTTTTGTCGGTAGACCTCATTGGATACCGTGTAGCAAAAACTTTATTCTATTATAGCAAAACTACAAAAGTTACGTAGAAAAAAATTAGCAATTGTAGCAAAAAACGACTTCGTCGAAGACTTTGTCGAAGACTCTGTAGCAAAAATTTGTGCTAATATAGCAGATACGATCTCGTGGAGACTCGTCGAAGACTTTCGTCGAAAGTGCATCGGTCACCGTACATCCATTGCCTGTTCATCTGCATTAATATATAGTATATCAAAAATTAATAAGGAGATGACCATTTATATATAGTACATCAATGACACATGAAAGGATAAAGTTGCCGACCTCGACCGAGAAGGAAAGAGCAACGAGAAAACTTATTTCGAGCTCTCGGGCATTTCACCGAACACCTCTTGTGCATAGGAAAAAAACACAAACTAGCACACCTCTCACCCTCTTGCTAGGCTCCAAAATAAGAGAGTGAAAAATGGAAGAGAGGGGTGTGGGCTGCGGTGTGTTATATAGCACCCCGTTTAACACCGGTTCAAGCCACGAACCGGCGTTAGGGGGGGGGGGGGTTGCGCGGTGCTTCTTTTTGCTGCACGGGCCACGCTGGTACGGGCACCCCCTTTAACACCGGTTCGTAGAAGAACCGGTGTTAAAGCCCATTTCCGACATCAACCAAAGGCCTCGTTTACACTAGTGGTAGACCTCGCCGGAGACCGCGTAGCAAAAGCTTTACCATATTTTAGAAAAAAAAAATATTTTTTTTTGGGATGGCTCTCCACGTCTCTCCTTCTCTCCTTCCTACCTCCACGGTGGTTGGCTCCGATGATCGTCGGGGGCTGATCGGGAGCTGGAGGGCCATAATCCGCGAGGTGGCCGATGATCTGATTAGCCCTTGCCGACGGGGCCAGATCTCGAGAGAGTGCTCGGGGCAGGTGTCGTTGTGGGATGCATCGGGGCAGTTCCTAACGAGTTGGTGCTCGGTGGCGAGTTTTTCGTACGGGACACGTCTGGTACATGAGCGATGGCACGTTCTCGTGGGTCCGCCGGTGGTGACGAGGGCAATTTCTAGCGGTGTCGCGATCGTCTCACGCGTCGACGTGCCGGGTGATACGGCTTGGTGGTTGTGGGAGAACAGTGCGTGCTGACGGTGGGGCTTCGCTGGGGGAGGACCACCTGCCAGGGGAGCTGCGGAGTACTAATACGGCGGAGTGCGAGCCGCGGTCAGTTTCGTCTTCCATTCGTGTTTTCCCTAACCCTAAATCGAGAGTCGTTTCCCCTTTCGCCATTTCTAGATCTCGCGGTGTGTGTGGTGTGGTGTTCGTCCGGGAACCGCCTCTCGTTCAACCATCGTCGCCGCGGGTTGCTGCTCCGGTGAAGTGGAGAGGTGTTGTTTCGGGTGATTCTAGATCGTTTGCTCAGGTGGTAGCTGCAGATTTTGACATGGATCGGAGATTTCGTGGTGGGCGTGGTTCGCCTTCTCGTCCCCCAGTCCGATCTGGTCCCTATGCGAGCAGATTCGGATCTGGGTATGGACAGGGCCGATTTCCTGTTGATCGCAGAGGTTTGGAGGGGGATCCTAGGGAGAGTGGGTGGATCCGTGAGCAGGAGCGGCGCCGTGAGGAGCAGGATGCTCGGCGTCGTGATATGAGACATCGTGATGAGTTGGGTCAGGCGGAAATTGAAGCCCGGTTGGAGGATCAGCGCAGGGAGGATCTGGCACGAGAGCGTGCGCTGTCGGAGGCTCGCCGTCGTGAAGCGGAACAGGATCGTAATCGGGGCCGGTGGAGCCATCGCCCGGAGATGCAGCAAGGTTCTGGATCTGATGCGACGTCTTTCCCAGGCAGATCAGGTAATTCTGACTCAAATCCTAGAAGGGGGGAGCCGGTTTTTGCACGAACTGTTGAGCAAGTTAATGTGCCTAGAGTTGTGCTGAATACTTCTGTGCCTACCACTCGATCTGCTTCTGGTATAAACACATCGGCGTCTACTTCTGTTAATGTGCCTGTGGGGGGGAATCGTCCTGTAAATTTGTCTCCAATTTTATCGCCATTACTCGGATGTGGCTACTACTCTAGTGGGTCCTCTGTACCACCACCAGAGTGAGTATGCCGAGGATGGTGTTGTGGCTGGTGGTTACGGGATGTGCGGTTGCTTGATGTGATTGAGGAAGAGGTTGTTTGTGATAATTGTGGGAAGGATCATAGCATTTTGGTGCATCAAGAGAGGAAACCATGGGAGTATGTTCCTCTCTTCTTTGGCGATCTTGATTTTGAGGGGGTTTTCATTCTATTCTGTGGTGGAGTCAAATGTTCAGTCTATGGAGCAGCTGCATTATGCTCATATAAGTGTGGTGAGGGTGATGTCACCGGCAAGGATCCGGAGAAGGAATTTCAAATTTGGGCTGATGCTATGGGATGCGGATGGAGATTCAATGCAGTCCATTAATGATGTGGAATTTTGATGAGGTTTAGATCGCCAGTCTATTGATGATTTCCATTTTGGGAGGTCTTTATGAAAACAATTCTGGCTTGTGATTCATTTGTCTAAGTGGAATGGGGATTTGCAACTGTTGAATGGTTGGAAGAAGCCTGGTTCAATTGTGGGTATTCCTATGAAATGGGAGAAATCAACTGTCTTCTATGTTGCTTCCTTCTTGGGCAAGCCTGTGGCCTGAGGAATAGTTTGAGGAACTTGGCTTATGTGAGAGTGAAAATTTCCTGTTTAGATGTCTCTTTGGTTCCTAATACCAGAAGGGGGGAGATGCAAGGTGGGATTTATGAATTCAAGTATACCAGGGAGATTTTTGCTCAGATGTCAGATCAAATCTGCCTTGTGGGGGATTGAAGGACAGGATGGTAATGTTGGGGTGAATAAGGAGAATGAAGGTGAAGATGTGCTTGGGAGACCTGCTGATGATAATGGGCAAAGAACTGTTCCTGGTGCAAGTAATGTTGGAAGTGCTGGGGGTCGTCAACATGGTGGGAGTGGTGCTGGTGAAACTGGTTTGGACAAAGGAAAACAGGTTGTGGTGGAGCAGGAGGACTCAAGGGGTGTCTCTTTTGGGACTAAAATGGCTAACATATGGGCTAATGAGGGAGGTGTTGGTCGTTCGAGGGGGCTAGTGATTAGAGAGAATGTGGCAGGTGGCTCTGGTGCTGATGGTGGGACGGGCAATCAAAATAAAACAGTTGTTGTGGGAATGCAGGTTGACTCTCAGGAAAATGTGGTTGGGGGAGATGGGCTGGGTGGTAATCTCATGGATGTGGAGAAAGATCCATTTTCTGGGGGGGTTAAAGAGGTCAATACTGAGGTTGCTGCTGGTCCCCATAGGTTTGATGACTTTATCAGGGGGCTGTTGAAGGATAAGAGTAGTGACAAACATTATGAACTCATGAAGCAATATGGGCATCTGCTGGAAGAGGAGAATGAGCAAGAGGAGGGTGCACAGGCAAGGAATGATAGTGCTTCTACTGATGCTTCATTTGGGTCCTCTTTTGATAGTGAGAAAAAAAGGTGCTGTTGGGGGTTCTAGGTTGGAGGGTGCTCAGGACATGGAAGCTGTCAATCAGGATCAGGAAACAGTGGCTATTGGTTTGTCTCAACCTGATGGTTCTACCCAGGAAAGTGTGGATTCTCAATCTGATCCGGTGGTTGATGTGGAAGAACAGCAGGGTATTAGAAGGAGCTCAAGGGTGATTGATCAAGGTGGTGCTAGAAACTTGGCTGAAGGACATTTGACTCAACAAAATCCTAGAGACCTTTCAGGTTTGCATGGGGAGGACGACCGAGTGGTGCTGCAAGCTGGAGCAGACACTCTTCAGTAGAACGCGTTGGCTGATGCGGCGGCTATGGATGTGGCCCCTGTTCCTTTCTTAGGTCTGCCTGCAATTCCTGGAGATCGTGTTCGTGAAGCTCCGGAACTGGAAAGAGGGAGGGAGAAGAGAAGGAAAACTGGAAGATAAAAAGCAAATGGGGGACTGGCAGAAAAATAAAAGCTTGACGTTGGTGTGGCTTTCAGCTCTTTAGTTCCTTTTGGTGATGTTATGTTTTGGACAGTTTCTCACTAGCCTGCGGGCGGTGTTCTTGCGTCTCCATCTTCCCTCCTATTTCTCTGTCTAGTTTGGTTAGTGTGTAAGTTGAACTTCTGTTTCCTTTTTGAACCCCTAGGTGGGTCAGTACTATGACGATTTGTGTGGTTGTTGTTCCGTTGTCTAATGATAATGGAACCTGATCCCTCTTTCTGGGGGATTGTATGGAAAAAAAATATGTTAGCAGAAATACAAAACGTATGTAGCAAATAAAATGTTCTATTTTACCAAATCCGATCTTTCCGGAGACCTCGCCGGAGACCTCATCGGAGACCTTGGAGCAAAACCTGTGGCCGTTATAGCACCGCCGCCCGCCGTATGTAGCAAAACACGTGGCTGTTTTTAGCACCACCGCCTAGTCGCAGTAGAACGACCGCTCGCCGCATGTATCAAACATCGACACTGCACGTAGCAACACCGAACTTACACTAGCACATGGTGACAAGGTTTGATCTCGTCAATGCCCATTGTTATGGACTTGGGTTTTGGAGAAGATGGGGATGCTGGAGATCGTGGCACGGTTAACAGAAAAGCAACCAGGGGACACAAGATTTACCCAGGTTCAGGCCCCCGGAGGGAAAACCCTACTCCTGCTTGTCTGCTCTAGATTACGGCGGAACCGAAGGTTACAGGGTGCGCAGATTCGATCTGGCGTGGAGGTGTGTACGAAAGTAGGAGTCGAGAGCTCTAGGACGTGCCCTCCTGGCCTTTATATAGACTTAGGCAGGTCCCGGGCATAGTCCTAGTCGGTTACAGGTTCTACGGTTTTACCCTTTTGAATTTCCTATCTACGCTAGTCTTGCTCTCCAACGATCCGAAGGCGTCATGGGCCTTGGCCACCCGAAAATCTTCATGGGCCAGATATCTCTGTGTGGGCCTTCCTTGGATGGACCGGTATCTTGAAGTCACTTACCGTGGGTATAACCATGTCACTAGCCTCGAGTGTTCAAATAAATAGATTCGGCTGAGGACTCTTCCATTTTTCGGGTGCAACTATGTATTTAATAATATATGTGTGTAGGGATTGTTGATGCGTGTGTCTGACTCACCCGACGGATCAGGGTCAGTTAACTGTCTTAGGACGAAACAACACGATCTTCTTCAAGTTCGACTCCCTCAACTCGAACTTGGAACATATGCTGGGGCAATTCGACTCAGACCGCGGAGGATTTACAGGAGTGGAATTCTAGTGATTTTAATTAACGTACCCAACGCGTCCGTCGGGATTTTTCATCATGCCTGTTGACATGGATTTGTACTAGCAGAGCGTAGTCATGTACGTTGCCAGGCCGTTAGATGATATCTGCAGGTCTTATCTTTGTGTCGCAGACACAACATCCGAATGTTTGTCACCGCGGAGGTGTTTCAGGTGGCCAAGGAGATCGTTGCTCACTCAGCGTTTTGTTGGGGCAGAGATGCCAAAAGTTTTTGCGTGCTGATCCGAAAGATCACAGTCGAAGAATTCATAGGGTGCGCGACCAGCGCTCCCTATGGGAGTAGCCCCTGAGTGTCTGTTCGAGTCGTAGACTCGAGCAGAGACTTTAGTTCAAGCATTTGTTCGGTTGTTAGGTCCGTAGGACTCAAAAATTTTCGGATGATTAAATCCATCCTCCCTATGGGAGTAGTCCCCGAGTCAGTAGTGGAGTCGCAGACTCGACGTAGGACTCGAAGAAATACTTTGTCGTTATTCATCTTCCGGGTGCGCGGCCAGCGCTCCTGATAGGAGTAGCCCCCGAGTATTTAGTCGAATCGAAAATTCGAGTGAGTACTCTTAGCTCTTAGCTATGGAGCCGAAGAATTGTAGTTGGTGCTAGTATAGCTTTTGATGACATCAGTGCTGATGATCGATGACCTCAAGCGTCTGCTACGACAGAGATGACTTGACTGGACGAACATGGGTCCCACTTGCTGACTTTGAATTGACCGATCACGCGCGGCGTGGAGATAATTACGGCGTCTCCTTGATTTCCACGCGTAGTGGACGGCGTGGTAACGATGGTTCGTTGTGATGTTGACACGTGTACGGCCAGATCTGCCGTTGGCGTTAGGTCTTCTGGATGGACGGCTGCCGTGCATCGTCTTCGCTGTTATAATCATTAGGGGAAACCGTGGCTTGTTTTCACCGCACCAGTTCATCTGTTCACTGCCTCCTTGTTCTCTAGCGATTCTTGCTTCGCGCTGGGATTTCCTTCCACATTTCCGTCACGCTTTCTGCGTTTGCACCGCCGGCGCCGCCGTAGCGTGATGGGAAAAACAAAGAAGTCTTCATCTGCAGTTGGGACCAGCGCCGTCGGAGGAAAGAAGGGAACCGCCGCTACTCGTGTCATCGATGCTGGCTGGCGGCGATCAGAGACGCGGGAGAGCGATCTACGCAAACTGCGCGAGCGGGGCCTGATCCCGCAAGATACGGCGGCCGTGCAACTCCCTGGCAATGAGGCAATACCCCGTCCCCCATCTGGGTATCGGGTCACGTTTCTCGCCTTCGTTTTGCGTGGGTTTTCGTTTCCAGTCCATGACTTCCTTCGTGGACTGCTCTTTTCTATGGGATTCAGCTTCATCATCTGTCTCCCAATTCTCTTCTCCACATTGCGTGTTTTATCACTTTTTGCGAGTGCTGGCTTGGCATTGAGCCGCACTTTGGCCTCTTCCGGAAGCTCTATTCCGTGAAAAGGCAGTCTGGTTCGGATGGTGTGTATCCCATTGGGGGTTGCATCATCTCCCTTAGTCCCAATATTCTCTTCTTTTCTTTTTCCATGTCCGAATCTGTCCAAGATCTTGGAGGCGATGGTTTTATATCCGCGACTCGTAGTGCCGGGCAAGATTTTGGTCTTGTTCCTTTGACCCTCCCAATTGGTGAGAAGAAAAGATCCTGGAAAACCAAATCTTGGACGGTGAAGTGGCGGAGATAGAGGCCCTTTATCGTCGGTGGAGGATCTCCAACTGATTCGGAGAAGGAGGTGAACGGCGTGGACATCATCCGGACGTTTCTTGGCGTCGGGTGCAACCTCTCAGCGAGGGCGCACAATGTTTCTTTATTCTGGGCCCGTGATCCGACGAGGGTTTCGAGGAGAAAATCTCGAGGGGATCTTGACAGGGCCCTTCGCGCGCTGCTGAAGTTCAAGGCCGGAGAAGAAATCCCGGGGAAGTCGCTGACCCCTCCCTTTTCTTCGACGTTGGCCGTACCGCAGGTGTAGATTTGTGCACGTAGTGCTTTTGTCGTCTGTGTTTGTATTTCCTTTGTTTTTTAACAAAGTTTCTTTTGATTTTGAAGAGCTTCAAAGTGCCGGGCATGGTACCGCCGTTGCCCGAAAGGTATCCGAATGCCCCAGATAATGAAGTGGTTGATTCCGTGTCCGAGCTGCCGTCGGCGCGATCTCCGGCGGCAGATGCGGACGAGTCGAGTGAGGACCATACGCGCAAGCGATCACGGAGCTCCAGTGAGTCTTTGGATGCCTCGACTCCTCCGACCCCCAGAAACCCTCTGGGCCTTGAGCGTCATAGTGGCGGTCATGGAGGTTCTACTTCTCCCATTCCTGCCATTCCTGTGCGGGCTGTAGCGCCGCACCCGCCAGCGAAGCGGAAGAAGGAAGAAAAGAAGGAGGAGAAGAAGGAAGAGAAGAAGGAGGAGAAGAGAGCCCGAAGGTCTCCTCCTGTCTTTGACCTGAGCTCACTGGGCTCGTCAGTTTCTTTGCTGTACTATTGTCCTTTTTCCTTCATGATTATTGTGCTTGTGCTGATTGGTTCGTGTGCAGGCATTCCTCCCATGATTCCTCCAGTGGTGGTGCACGGGAAATGATGGGAGAGTCGAAAATTGCGTCTACTCCTCCTCAGACGGTGGCGACTTCAGGTGGTGCGCCTCCGGATCCTCTGTTATAGGAGGTGCAGGTGGTTGCGCCTCAGAATTTCGCAGGCGGTCCTTCGGAGTCGCCATCAGAGCATGTAAGTTTTTCTGCTTCATGTCACGGGGGGAGCCCCCGAGTATCTTCGTGTGCGAATTTGGTTTTTACTCCTTTGTGTTGGGCGCAGCCCCAAGTCCTTTTCTTACTGCTATCTTTTTCTTCAGCCTTTTGTGCAGGAGGCCAAGCGGCTGGTGCAGGAGCGCCTGGCGCTGGAGGCAAACCTTCGTCAGCTTCAAGGTATCTATCTGCCTTTTAATGCTTCTCTTTTTTATCTTGGTCCTATTCCTTAACACTTGCTTGTTTTGAATGCAGAGGAGCATAATGATTCTCTCCGTGAGGTTTGCGCTCTCAAAAAGAGCCTTGGTCAATCGGAGCAGAAAACCGAAGCCGTCGTTGGCGCGAAAGAGCGCCTCAAACTAGAGCTGGCTAAGGCAGCCGAAGAAAAGGAGCGTCTGCAGCAGGAGGCTCCAGATCGTGAGGAGCAGCTGGCCACCGTTGCAGCTGCTCGTGAGAAAGAGGTGGCGACGAATCTCATGGCTGCTGCCAAGGCTATTTTGGGTGAGTGCTGGTTTTGTACTTGCTTCTTTTTCTTCAGGTCTTCTTATATGCTGCTTTTCTTCATGCCTTTTCTTCTTTTTGTCTCAGATGCCGCAGGTATCGAGTTCGACCACGGTGCTCTGGAGCACGGGAGTGCACTGGATGATGCCACTGTGGCGGTCGAAGACCGCTGCAGCACCGTCGTCAACTCCCTCGCCAAGGCGAAAGAAGTCCTTGGTCGTTTCTACAAGGAGCTTGTCCCGAAGGGCGCAGCCCTTGACGATGTGGATGCTCTAGCGGAGGCGCTGTCGACCAAGCGCTGCATAAACGCAAGAAGAAGAAGGGCATCGGCGCGTCCGTCGGGCTGGCGATGGCCATGGCGGCTGGGCGGAGCTGGATCTGCCCCAGATCACTGCTCGTATGCCGACCGCGGATGGATCTGAGGTAGCCTTTGCTGCCTATTCTCGCCGCAGTTTATATGGGCCCAAGCTCATTGATTTGCTGTCCGAGTACGCCCTGCGGCAGCAGGGTGGGGCCAAAGCTAGGCAGTCTGGCTCCGAGACAACTCAGGGCCCTGCATCTTAGGCGTAGTAGTCGTAGGGTAGTTTGTAGTCTGTTTTTGTTGTAAATATTTTGGAGAACACCATCCTTGTGCCACGTAGTGGCCTTATATATTTAATGAATTCCTCTGAGTTGTGCTCTATCCTTGGCTGAATGTTTGTGTTCCTTTCTTTTGCTGCCGCTCTAGGTTCCTTCGGGTGCTGACCCTGTTGAGTCCCCATCCGCAGTGCCGTTGCGTCCATCCTTGGATGATTCCTCGCAGCTCACTTTCCTTCGGGATCGTGTGCGTAGTCTGGAGAGGGAGTTGCTCGGGTTACGCGGTCATGCCGATGTTTGGAAGTGCAAGGCGGATCGTGGTGCAGCCCGAGAGGAGTACTTCATGGCGGAGCTGGTTCGGCTGTCTGAGCAGCTGCAATGTAAGTTGTTCTTTGGTTCGAGCTGTAGCTCCTTTCTTCGGATGAACCTGCTGGCCTTACTCTTTGTTTTGTTCAATTGCCGCAGGTGCGAATCTTGCTCCACGGGAAGAAAAAGAGCGTATCGCTGTTCGGGTCAATTGCTTGACTCAACAGGACATGGAGGCCAGCTTCTTCTTCTGGATGGATCATGATCGCGCCATAGCACTGGCGACGGTGCAGGATCGTGTTCATCAAGTTTCGTGGGTGCTCCGCCAAGTGCAGACATCGCTTTCCTGGGTGCTGCACGTCATGTTCCCTTTGGATGCTGTGCCAACAAGCCTTGTGGGTCTTCTGTCAAAATTTCGGGACGTAAGCAATGTCAAGGAGTTGGTGCGGCAGCATCTTGTCGCAGGAGTGAAAGCTGCGTTGTCTCTTGTGAGGCTGCACCGGCCTGATGTGGATTTGGCTGCCGTGGCTGCTGGGCCACCTCTTCGCCCTGATGGTAGCGAGTGGGACATGCGTCCGCATTACGCTGAGGCAATCTGTGAGCAGATTGTAGATTTGTATGAGCAGCGTGCCCAGGTTATTCTTCAACATAGGTAGTACCTGTAAAAAGAGAGAGATGTAAAATTTGTATATTTTGGCTGGGCGTGTAATGCCCTTTGTTGTGAAGGTTTGTTTGCTTGTGAGCACGCAGTGCTTTAATTGGGTACGTGTCCTTTTCGTTTGCCTGACGTTGTCAGCTACTCAGGTGTACACATTTGGTCCTCAGTCGATGAAATCGTGAGGTGGGGGGAGCCCCCGAGTGTGTTTTTAGCATGTAGTGCAGTTGCAGAAAATAGTGAACCGAAGTTTTGGGGCGAGACACTTAGCTTTATTTATATCGTAATGGAGGAGGTACATTGTTCGGCTGAGGCGCCATGGCTAGAAGCCTTATTGAAAGTAAAAGAGGGGGGTAGGTTGCTACGGATAGAATCGTCGCAGGTGCGAGATATTCCATGGGTTGGAGTATGCGACTCCAGACTCCACGTGCTTGATGCGATAGGCGCCACCTGGGATGACTTCGGTGATGACGTAGGGTCCTTCCCATGGCGACTCGAATTTATTCGGTCGCTTTTGCTTCAGTCGCAAGACGAGGTCTCCTTCGACGAAGGACCTTGGGCAGCCGCGGCCGGTAGTTATCTGGAGACTCTGCTAGTACACCGATCGAGCTGCTGCTATATCCCGTGCTTGCCGAGTGTATCAACAGCGTCTTGAGGGCAGTCTGATTCGGCTTAGTGGCGACGACCGTGGGGCTGGTGGCGTGCCGGTAACACGGCTTCGCCCGTACCATGAAGAACGGCGTGTAGCCGGTGGAGCTGTTTGGCGTAGTTCGTAGGCTCCACAGGACGGAGGGTAGCTCTTTTGTCCAATTTCCAGTTTTTTGTTCGAGTGAGCTCATGAGGCGCTTCTTGATGCCGACGCCGATTAGGACGTTGGACTTTTCCACTTGCCCGTTCGTTTGCGGGTGTGCCACTGAGGCATATGTGATGTTGATCCCAAGGCCTTCGCAGAAGTCCTGGAATTCTTCGGAGATGAAGTTCGATCCGTTGTCGGTGATGATGCTGTGTGGTACGCCAAACCTATAAACAATAGACTCGAAGAACTTGATGGCAGTTTTGCCTTTCTGGTTGGTGACCGGCATGGCCTCGATCCACTTGGTGAATTTGTCGACTACGACCAGGAGGAAGACGTGTCCTCCTTTCGAGGATTTTGGCAGTTTGCCGATCATGTCGAGGCCCCATTGAGCGAAAGGACAAGCTATAGGTATTGGCCTGAGCTCGGACCCAGGTGCGTGCGGTTTGTCGGCGAACCTTTGGCATCCGTTGCATCTTCAGACGATGTCCTTTGCGTCGCTCATGGCCGTTGGCCAGTAGAATCCTGCTCGTAGAGCTTTAGCGACAAGGGAGCGGCTACCTGCGTGGTGGCCACAGATGCCTTCGTGGATGTCTTGGAGTATGGCCTTGCCGTCGTCGATGGTGACGCACCGTTGAAGTATACCCGTGATGCTGCGCTTGTACAGCTCACCATTGATGACGGTGAAGGCTTTTGACCGGCGAGATATGCGTCGGGCATCTGTTGGGCTTTCAGGCAATTCTCCAGTTATCAAGAACTGGAGGTATGGTCGTGTCCAAGCTTCTTCGACTGCCATGACCTGCATCAGGTTGACCATAGCGACCTCTATGTCCAGTTTCTCGGGTCCTTCCTGTCCTTCGGGTAGCGTAGCCCCCGAGTGTTCTGCTTCTTCGGGTGATCCCTTGGGGAATTTCCGCTTGATGGATGGCACGCAGATTTGTAAGAGGAACACACCTGGTGGTACCTTTGCGCAAGTGGAGCCGATGTTGGCGAGTCTATCGGCTTCCTCGTTGCTATCTCTTCCAACGTGCCGAAGTTCGCAGCCGTCGAATTCTCCTTCGAGTGCGTTGTAGAGCGCACGGTACGCGATCATGTTTTCGGTGTGTGCGTCACACTCATTCATCGTCTGCTGGACAACGAGGTTGGAGTCACCATAGATGACCAGGCGCGTTGCGCCGCATATCTTTGCCATCCTCATGCCATGGATGAGGGATTCGTAGTCGGCTTCATTGTTGGAGGCTCTGAATTTCATCCGAAGAACGTACTTCATCTTGTCACCTTGCGGGGAGGTCAGTATGACCCCTGCCCCTGCTCCGGCTTCGCGCTTGGAGCCGTCGAAATGCATTGTCCAGATGCGACATGTGCAGGGTGTCCGGCAGCTCCATCCAGTGTACCAGGAAGTCCGGAAGGACTTGAGATTTGATTGCGTGTCGCTTCTCATAGACGATGTCCAGGGGTGATAGTTCGATGCCCCACAGGGCCACCCGTCCTGTGGCCTCTGGATTATTCAGGATGTTGTTCAGGGGTGCTTCGTTGACGACCATCACTTGGTGCTCCTGGAAGTAATGGCTCAACCGTCGAGCCTTCATGAACACGCCGTAGGCTAGCTTCTGGTAGTGAGGGTACCTCTGCTTTATTGGTGTCGACCGCCGAGGTAGTAAATTGGGCTGGACCCGTGGGTCTTGCCTTCTTGGTCGTTCGACCACAGATGCAGTCTTGACCACCTGATGTGTACCTACTATGTACAGCAGCAGGGGCTCGCGCTCCTTTGGCGTGACCAAAACAGGCGAGGTGGAGAGGAGCCGCTTGAGGCTTTCGAATGCGTCGTTGGATTCTGGTGTCCACTCGAACTTGACTGCTTTACGCAGCAGCTGGTAGAATGGTAGGGCCTTCTCGCCCATACGGTTGATGAACCTGCTTAGCGCCGCTACTCGTCCTGCGAGCTTCTGGACGCCCTTGAGGTTTTTCGGCTTCTCCATCGTCATGATGGCTTTGATTTTCTTCGGGTTCGCCTCGATCCCTCGTTGAGAGATGAAGTACCCGAGCAGCTGACCTGATGGAACACCGAAGGCGCACTTTTCGGGATTGAGCTTGATCCTGTAGCGATCAAGGTTGTCGAACGTCTCGCGGAGATCGTCGATAAGTGTTCTTGCCTCTCTGGTTTTTATTACTATGTCGTCGACATAAACTTGGACGTTGCGACCAATCTGGTCCTTGAGGCACTGCATGCATCGCGTATGCGTGGCACCGCGTTCTTTAGCCGAAGGGCATGGTGTTATAACAGAATACTCGAGCGGTGTGATAAGCGCTGTTTTCTCGATCTTGACCTTGAGCGAATCGTTATAGCTTTGAGTAGGCGTCGAGGAAGGAGAGTTTCTCGCAACTGCGGTCGAATCGATGATCTGTCGATCCGTGGAAGAGGGAAGTGGTCCTTTGGGCAATGCTTATTTAGTGGCGTGAAGTCCACGCACATCCGCAGGATGTCCGTGTCCTTCGGGACCATCACCGTGTTGCAAGCCACTCGCTTTCTTTGATTTCCCGATGAAGTCTGCAGCAGCAGTCTATTGATTTCCTTGCGATAGCTTCGCTCGTGGCTACGGTCTTCGATGGACTGCTTGACGGCTTGGTGTGCGGAAAGACATTGAGTGCATGCTCGGAATTCCACAGGAACTCTTGGCATGTCCGCAGACACAGTGAAGATTTCGGCGCTCACGGAGGATTTCGACGAGCACGCCTTCCTATGAGGTGCTGAGGTCATTGGCGATCAAGGCCGTCTTGGAGGCATCCGTCGGATGGACCTGTACTTTCTTGGTGTTGACGGTGGAGTCGAAGGACATGTCAGGTGCGTTCTGCCTTGTGACTGGGGGTAGCCCATTATGCATCACCTCGGAGCCTTACAAGCTCGTCTTGCATGCCGAAAGACTGGGAGATTTTATTGAAGTCCCTGTCGCATTGGTCCGATCGGGTGAAGCTCCCATGGACTATGATGACGCCCCTTGGTCCTGGCATCTTGAGTAGTAGGTATGCGTAGTGTGGGACGGCCATGAACCTTGCGAATGCTACACGCCCCAGGATGGCGTGGTATTGTGACGGCCAGTCCACCACTTCGAATTCGAGTCGCTCCTGCCGAAAGTTGTCCGGCTTCCCGAAGATGACGTCGAGCCCTATTTTTCCCAGGGGGAATATGCCCTTTCCTGGGACAATGCCATGGAATGTTGTGTCCGATTGTTCCAGGCTGCATTGCGGGATCCGCATAGCTGCTAGGGTGCTTGCGAACATTAGGTTGATGCCGCTGCCGCCGTCCATGAAGACGCGACTCATCTCGAAGCCTCCGATCTGCGCCTCCAGCACCAGGGCAGCATGACCTGGGCGAGGGATCTGGAAAGGGTGATCCGCACGAGTGAACGTGATGCAGGACTCCGATCCGCTGAGGTACTCAGGGATTGCAGGCGGAGTTGCCACGGCCAAGTTGATTTGTCGGGTGATTTTCTTCTGCACCCTGTTTGTGGGGCGTCCCTTCTGGATCATATTTAGTGCTCCCTTTGGTGGGGGGTATACGACCCCGGCGTTGTTTTGCGCTGGTGCGACTGGTTGGTTTGGGCCTCCAATAGGTGGCGGTGGAGGAGCTCCATGTGCTATTTCTCCTGGCGCGGGTGCGTTTCCGAACGCAGGGATTGGGGCTTGTTGCCTCATCTGCGCCATGCTTTCGCTGAGTTTCTGGAACTCGCGGCAGTCCTTGAGCATGTGACTGGCTTTCTTTTTGCCATCTTGTTTGTCGATGTAGAAGTGGATGGTGCATGGACCCGAAAGTTTTTCGAATGCTGAGGGTCCGTTGTCGCGATCGCGGCGTTGCCACGACTGTGCTGATCGTCCGTTGTCTCGGAGATTTCCTCCGCGGTAACCTCCGCTGTTGCGGCTGTTGTCGTTGCGGCGGTCGGCGTAGCCAGCCGCGACCATGTCGGGTCCGTCGCGGTCTTCGTAGACACGCGATCTCCTCTTGCTGCGGCGTTCTCGCCTTCGGCCGTAGTCGTCCTCTTCATCTGATTGCGCTCGCTGGATGCAATCTTCGCCGTCTGACATGGTTATACCCTATGGGTATGTGACTTCAGCATACCTGGTCCAGCCCAAGGAAGGCCCACAGCAGATATACGCTGGCCCATGAAGATTTTCGGGTGGCCAAGGCCCATGACGCCTTCGGATCCTTGGAGAGAAAGACTAGCGTAGATAGGAAATTCAAAAGGGTAAAACCCTAGAACCTGTAACCGACTAGGACTATGCCCCGGACCTGCCTAAGTCTATATAAAGGCCAGGAGTGCACATCCTAGAGCTCTCGACTCCTACTTTCGTACACACCTCCACGCCAGATCGAATCTACGCACCCTGTAACCTTCGGTTCCGCCGTAATCAAGAGTAGACAAGCAGGAGTAGGGTTTTCCCTCCGGGGGCCTGAACCTGGGTAAATCTTGTGTCCCCTGGTTGCTTGTCTGTTAACCGTGCCACGATCTCCAGCATCCCCATATTCTCCAAAACCCAAGTCCATAACAATGGGCATTGACGAGATCAAACCTCGTCAATTGGCGCCGTCTGTGGGAATCGGGGCTGCTGATTGTGCGATCGTGACGGTTCCAACCCAATCGATCTACAACTCCGCGGTGACGGAGAATCACCTCCTCTTCGGGACCTTCGACTTCACCGCCCACTCGCCGACCACCATGAAAGATTTCGAGCCCGTAGGCGACGGACTCGAGATTTTGTTCGGGAGCTTCTGCTTGTGTGGGACAACCGGCACTCCGCCTTCTGGCGGGTGCCCGTGCCATCAATCAGGCCCGCCTCGTGGGCTCCACACCCCATTCTACGCACGTCACCATCGACAGATGAGTTCTACAACAGCAGCAGCTGCAACTCCGATCTGTGCGATCCACCTTCGGATGAAGGGACATATGGTTCCGGATCTGAAAGCTGCGGTAGCAGTGAACCGATCTACGAGCGCTACCTATGCGCCGCGGTCATCCAGGATCAACAAACTCCCAACCCGCCGGCCAACACGAACCCCAACCCGCAGGACGGAAACGGCGGGAACAGAAGAAACCAGTCCCCCCACCCGAAGGGGAAAACAATGGCCACGTCATCCAACTTAGCAAAGAAGGATGGGTCCAGGCACGCCGTGCCGTCGCGGGCGACATAGTCCTGCCTATGGATGCACCACGTGACCTACTGATGGCGTACCACTACCTCCTCATCGAGGAGCACAAGAAGCAAGTCAAGATGCAGGAGACGCTCGATAAACGCAAGCAAGCAGCCTCCGAGTCCAGCGCGCGACGAGCTGCGCTCTCCGCCATGGCACCCGGCTCTAGCATGAATGGAAATCAGGGAAACAAGCATCGCTCGTGGGTGGAGAACATGGATCCCAAGGAACGCCGTGATGTGACCCGAACTCTCCACACGTCGTTCATGGATATGGATGCCGACGGCAACATCATCCCAAAGACACCACAAGCTGCGATCCTGGCAGCCAACGCGTATCTCGCGGCCCACCAACCTCCGAAGGGAGACCCCAAAAGAGCCATGCATAATTCCGCACTCACCGGACTCGGACTCGTCGGAGCTGCGCTCCACGAAGACGCTCCTGCGGAGCCGAAGAAGAAAGCTCCGGTCAGGCGCGACCGTAGCCCCACCCCTTCATCCGAAGAGGAGGAGGAGCACGACCTTCCTCGAAGGAAGAAGAGCTTGCATCACCATAAACGCGACTACAACGCCAGAGACACGCTTACACAGCGCAAAATCGACAAAGCGCGAGCCAAACACGCATGCTCGTCCGAGTCCGAGATGGATGAAGATGAAGGAGAACTCTGTGGAGCTCGATGCTTCAGCAGATCTGTTCGGCGAACAAAGATGCCACGCAATTTCAAGCTTCCTTCGGATACTCCGAAGTTCAACGACACACAAGATCCAAAATCTTGGCTCAACGATCATCTGTCATCCGTCAAGCTGCACGGCGGTAACAAAGAAACCGCCATGCAATGCCTCGACTATAGGTGACGGTAGCGGTCGCGGTGCAGCTCAGCGATCTATCATCGGGATCCATCCGCGGTTGGGAGGAGCTAGCTTATAGCTTCATCCGAAATTTCAAGGCACCAGCAAGAGGCCGCCTCAATCGAGTTGCGAGCCTGCACTCGGATAACGGGAATCTATTCGATCGTACATATTACCTGGTCTACCACCAAAAACTCCATGGCATATCTCAAGGAGAGGTCCATCGACGCCTTAGACGAGCGTCAGCGCCAAGATTTCAAGGAAGAACTTGGGCGTGTCAAGCCCAAGACACTCGACCACCTCATGGAAATTGCCAGCAGTTGGGCGGGCGAAGATTGCATTCAGCGCCTTAATCGGATGAAGAGGACGACTACGGCCAAAGGCGAGAACGCCGCAGCAAAAGGAGATCGCGTGTGTACGAAGACCGCGACGGACCCGACATGGTCACGGCTGGCTACGCCGACCGCCGCAACGACAATAGCCGCAACAGCGGAGGTTACCGCGGAGGAAATCTCCGAGACAACGGACGATCAACGATCGTGCTTAGCGCCCGATCGCGACAACGGACCATCAACATTCGAAAAACTTTCGGGTCCATGCACCATCCACTTCTACATCGACAAACAAGATGGCAAATAGAAAGCCAGTCACATGTTCAAGGACTGTCGCGAGTTCCAAAAACTCAGCGAAAGCATGGTGCAGATGAGGCAACAAGCCCCAATCCCTGTGTTCGGAAACGCACCCGCATCCGGAGAAATAGCACACGGAGCTCCTCCACCGCCACCTATTGGAGGCCCAAACCAACCAGTCGCACCAGCGCAAAACAACGCCGGGGTCATATACCCCCACCAAAGGGAGCACTAAATATGATCCAGAAGGGACGCCCCACAAGCGAGTGCGAGAAAATCACCCGACAAATCAACTTGGCGTGGCAACTCCGCTGCAATCACGAGTACCTCGGCGGATCGAGTCCTGCATCACGTTCACTCGCGCGGATCACCTTGCGGATCCCTCGCCCAGTCATGCTGCCACGTGCTGAGGCGCAGATCGGAGGCTTGAGATGAGTCGCGTCTTCATGGACGGCGGCGGCATCAACCTAATGTTCGCAAGCACCCTAGCAGCTATCACGGATCCCGCAATGCAGCCTGGAACAATCGGACACAACATTCCATGGCATTGTCGAGAAAGGGCATATTCCTCCAGGAAAAATAGGGCTCGCGTCATCTTGAAGCGGACAACTTCGGCGAGCGACTCGAGAAGTGGTGGTGGCCGTCACAATACCACGCCATCACAGGCGTGTAGCATTCGCAAGGTTCATGGCCGTCCCACACTACGCATACCTACTACTCAAGATGCCAGGACCAAGGGGCGTCATCATAGTCCATGGGAGCTTCACCCGATCGGACCAATGCGACAGGGACTTCAATAAAATCTCCCAGTCTTTCGGCATGCAAGACGAGCTTGTAAGGCTCCGCGAGGTGACAGACAATGGGCTACCCCCAGTCACAAGGCAGAACGCACCTGACATGTCCTTCGACTCCACCGTCAACACCAAGAAAGTACAGGTCCATCCGACGGATGCCTCCAAGACGGCCTTGATCGCCAATGACCTCAGCACCTCATAGGAAGGCGTGCTCGTCGAAATCCTCCGTGAGCGCTGGGAAATCTTCGCCTGGTGTCCTGCGGACATGCCAAGAGTTCCCAGGGAATTCGCCGAGCATGCACTCAATGTCTTTCCAGACACCAAGCCAGTCCATCGAAGACCAGAGCCACGAGCGAAGCTATCGGCAAGGAAATCAATAGGCGCTGCTGCAGACTTCATCGGGAAATCAAAAGCGAGTGGCTTGCAAACACGGTGATGGTCGAAGAAGGACACGGACATCCTGCGGATGTGCGTGGACTTCACGTCACTAAATATGCATTGCCCAAAGGACCACTTCCCTCTTCCACGGATCGAGCGGATCATCGATTATTGCGAGTTGCGAAAACTCTCCTTCCTCGGCGCCTACTCGGGCTATAACGGATTCGGCTCAAGGTCAAGATCGAGAAAAGCGGCGTTTATCACACCGTTCGAGTATTCTGTTACAACACCATGCCCCGGGCTAAAGAACGCGGTGCCCGTACCAGCGATGCATCTGAGCTGCCTCAAGGACCAGATTGGTCATAGCGTCCAAGTTTATGTCGGCGACATAGTAATAAAAACCGAGGCAAGAACACTTATCGGCGATCTCCGAGGCGTTCGACAACCTTGATCGCTACGGATCAAGCTCAATCCGAAAAGTGCGCCTTGGCGTTCCATCAGAGCTGCTCGGGTACTTCATCTCTCAACGAGGATCGAGGCGAACCGAAGAAAATCAAAGCCATCATGACGATGGAGAAGCGAAAAACCTCAAGGGCGTCCAGCGGAGACGAGTAGCGGCGCTAAGCAGGTTCATCAACCGTATGGGAGAGAAGGCCCTACCATTCTACCAGCTGCTGCGTAAAGCAGACAAGTTCGAGTGGACACCAGAAGCCAACGACGCATTCGAAAGCCTCAAGCGACTCCTCTCCACCTCGCCTGTTTTGGTCACGCCAAAGGAGCGCGAGCCCCTGCTGCTGTACATAGTAGGTACACATCAGGTGGTCAGCACCGTACTCGTGGTCGAACGACCCGAAGAAGGCAAGACCCACGGGGTCCAGCGCCCAATTTACTACCTCAGAGAGGTACTGACACCAATAAAGCAGAGGTACCCTCACTACCAGAAGCTAGCCTACGGCGTGTTCATGAAGGCTCGACGGTTGAGCCATTACTTCCAGGAGCACCAAGTGATGGTCGTCAACGAAGCACCCCTGAACAACATCCTGAATAATCCAGAGGCCACAGGTGGTGGCCTGGGGAATCGAACTATCACCTGGACATCGTCTATGAGAAGCGACACACAATCAAATCTCAAGTCCTTCCGGACTTCTGGTACATGGATGGGCAGCTGCCGGACACCCTGACATGTCGCGATCTGGACAATGCATTTCGGCGGCTCCAAGCGCGAAGCGGAGGCAGGGTCATCTTGACCTCCGCAAGGTGACAAGATGAAGTACGTTCATCGGATGAAATTCAGAGCCTCCAACAACGAAGCCGAATACGAAGCCCTCATCCATGGAATGAGGATGGCAAAGATATGCGGCGCAACGCGCCTGGTCATCTACGGTGACTCCAACCTCGTCATCCAGCAGACGATGAATGAGTGTGACGCACATGCCGAAAACATGATCGCATACCGCACGCTCTACAACGCACTCGAAGGAGAATTCGACGGCTGCGAACTTCGGCACGTTGGAAGAGATAGCAACGAGGAAGCCGATAGACTCGCCAACATCGGCTCCACTTGCGCAAAGGTACTACCAGGTGTGTTCCTCGAACAAATCTGCGTGCCATCCATCAAGCGGAAATTCCCCAAGGGATCACCCGAAGAAGCAGAACATTCGAGGGCTACGCTACCCGAAGGACAGGAAGGACCCGAGAAACTGGACACAGAGGTCGCTATGGTCAACCTGATGCAGGTCATGGCAGTCGAAGAAGCTTGGACAGGACCATACCTCCAGATCTTGATAACTGGAGAATTGCCTGATAGCCCAACAGACGCCCGACGCATATCTCGTCGGTCAAAAGCCTTCACCGTCATCAACGGCGAGCTGTACAAGCGCAGCATCACGGGTATACTTCAATGGTGCATCACCATCGACGACGGCAAGGCCATACTCCAAGACATCCACGAAGGCATCTGTGGCCGCCACGCAGGTAGCCGCTCCCTTGTCGCTAAAGCTCTACGAGCAGGATTCTACTGGCCAACGGCCATGAGCGACGCAAAGGACATCGTCCGAAGATGCAACGGATGCCAACGGTTTGCCGACAAACCGCACGCACCTGGGTCCGATCTCAGGCCAATACCTATAGCTTGGCCTTTCGCTCAATGGGGCCTCGACATGATCGGCAAAGTGCCAAAATCCTCGAAAGGAGGACACGTCTTCCTCCTGGTCGCAGTCGACAAATTCACCAAGTGGATCGAGGCCATGCCGGTCACCAACCAGAAAGGCAAAACTGCCGTCAAGTTCTTCGAGTCTATTGTCTACAGGTTTGGCGTACTACACAGCATCATCACCGACAACGGATCGAACTTCATCTCCGAAGAATTCCAGGACTTCTGCGAAGGCCTTGGGATCAACATCACATATGCCTCAGTGGCACACCCGCAAACGAACGGGCAAGTGGAAAAGGCCAACGTCCTAATTGGCGTCGGCATCAAGAAGCGCCTCATGAGCTCACTCGAACAAAAAACTGGAAATTGGACGAAAGAGCTACCCTCCGTCCTGTGGAGCCTACGAACTATGCCAAATAGTTCCACCGGCTACACACCGTTCTTCATGGTACCGACGGGCCGTGCTACCGGCAATGCACCAGGCACGGTCGTCGCCTGATGAAGCTGAATCCACGTCTGCACTCGAAGACGTTGTCGATACACTCGATGAAGCACGGGATATAGCAGCAGCTCGATCAGCGGTGTACCAGCAGAGTCTCATAACTACCACGGTAGCGGCTGCCAAAAGGTCCTTCGTTGAAGGAGACCGTCTTGCGATGAAGAAAAGCGTAGAATAAATTCGAGTCGCCATGGGAGGGGCCCTACGTCATCACCGAAGTCATCCCAGGTGGCGCCTATCGCCTCAAGCACGTGGAGTCTGGAGTCGCATACTCCAACCCATGGAATATCTCGCACCTACGACGATTCTATCCGTAGCAACCTATCCCCCTCTTTTACTTTAAATGAGGCTTCCAGCCATGGCTCCTCAGCCGAACAATGTACCTCCTCCATTACGATATAAATAAAGCTAAGTGTCTCGCCCCAAAACTTCGGTTCACTATTTTCTGCAACTGCACTACATGCTAAAAACGCACTCGGGGGCTCCCCCCACCTCACGATTTCATCGACTGAGGACCAAACGTGTACACCTGAGTAGCTGACAACGTCAGGCAAACGAAAAGGACACGTACCCAATTAAAGCACTGCGTGCTCAAAAGCAAACAAACCTTCACAACAAAGGGCATAACACGCCCAGCCGAAATATACAAATTTTACATCTCTCTCTTTTTACAGGTACTACCTATGTTGAAGAATAACCTGGGCACGCTGCTCAAACAAATCTACAATCTGTTCGGCGTACTGTCTCACAGCCACATAATGCGGACGCATGTCCCACTCGCTACCATCAGGGCGAAGAGGTGGCCCAGCAGCCACGGCAGCCAAATCCACATCAGGCCGGTGCAGCCTCACAAGAGACAGCGCAGCTTTCACTCCTGCGACAAGCTGCTGCCGCACCAACTCCTTGACATTGCTTACGTTCCGAAATTTCGACAGAAAACCTAACGCCAACGGCAGATCTGGCCGTACACGTGTCAACATCACAATGAATCGTCGTTACCACGCCGTCCACTACGCGCGGAAATCGAGGAGACGCCGTAATTATCTCCACGCCGCGCGTGACCGGTCAATTCAAAGTCAGCAAGTGGGACCCATGTTCGTCCAGTCAAGTCATCTCTGGCGTAGCAGACGCTTGAGGTCATCGATCGTCAGCACTGATGTCATCAAAAGCTATACTAGCACCAACTACAATTCTTCGGCTCCAATGCTAAGAGCTAAGAGTACTCACTCGAATTTTCGATTCTACTAAATACTCGGGGGCTACTCCTATCAGGAGCGCTGGCCACGCACCCGGAAGATGAATAACGGCAAAGTATTTCTTCGAGTCCTACGTCGAGTCTACGACTCCACTACTGACTCGGGGACTACTCCCATAGGGAGGATGGATTTAATCATCCGAATTTTTTTGAGTCCTACGGACCTAACAACCGAACAAATGCTTGAACTAAAGTCTCTGCTCGAGTCTACGACTCGAACAGACACTCGGGGGCTACTCCCATAGGGAGCGCTGGTCGCTCACCCTATGAATTCTTCGACTGTGATCTTTCGGATCAGCACGCAAAAACTTTTGGCATCTCTGCCCCAACAAAACGTTGAGTGAGCAACGATCTCCTTGGCCACCCAAAACACCTCCGCGGTGACAAACATTCGGATGCTATGTCTGCGACACAAAGATAAGACTTGCAGATATCATCTAACGGCCTGGCAACGTACATGACTACGCTCTGCTAGTACAAATCCATCTCAACAGGCATGATGAAAAATCCCGACGGACGCATTGGGTATGTTAATTAAAATCACTGGAATTCCACTCCTTTAAGTCCTACGCGGCCTGAGTCGAATTGCCCCAGCATATGTTCCAAGTTCGAGTTGAGGGACTCGAACTTGAAGAAGATCGTGTTGTTTCGTCCTAAGACAGTTAACTGACCCTGATCCGTCGGGTGAGTCAGGCACATGCGTCAACAATCCCTACACACATATATTATTAAATACATAGTTGCACCCGAAAAATGGAAGAGTCCTCAGCCGAATCTACGATTATTTGAACACTCGAGACTCTTGACATGGTTATACCCTACGGTGCGTGACTTGACATACTGGTCCCAGCCAAGGAAGGCCCACAGCAGATATCTGTGGCCCATGAAGATTTTCGGGTGGCCAAGGCCCATGGCGCCCGGATCGTTGGAGAGCAAGACTAGCGTAGATAGGAAATTCAAAAGGTAAAACCGTAGAACAGAATCGACTAGGACTATGCCCGGGACCTGCCTAAGTCTATATAAAGGCCAGGAGGGCACGTCCTAGAGCTCTCGACTCCTACTTTCGTACACACCTCCACGCCAGATCGAATCTGCGCACCCTGTAACCTTCGGTTCCGCCTTAATCAAGAGCAGACAAGCAGTATAGGGTTTTCCCTCCGGGGGACTGAACCTGGGTAAATCTTGTGTCCCCTGGTTGCTTGTCTGTTAACCGTGCCACGATCTCCAGCATCCCCATCTTCTCCAAAACCCAAGTCCATAACAATGGGCATTGACGAGATCAAACCTCGTCACCGTCTGCCCAACTGTTGGCAATTTCCATGAGGTGGTCGAGTGTCTTGGGCTTGACATGCCCAAGTTCTTCCTTGAAATCTTGGCGTTTGACGCCGTCTCTGAAGGCGTCGATGGCCCTCTCATCGGAGATATGCACTGCGGAGTTTTTGGTGGTAGACCAGCGTAATATGTATGATCGAATATATTCCCCCGTTCTCTGAGTGCAGGCTCACAACTCTTCGATTGAGGCGGACCTCTTGCTGGTGCCCTTGAAATTTCGGATGAAGCTGTAAGCTAGTTCCTCCCAACTGCGGATGGATCCTGATGATAGGCTGCTGAGCCAGACCCGCGCCGCGCCTGTCAGCTGCAGCTGGAGGCATTGCATGGCGGTTTATTTATTACCGCCGTGTAGCTTGACGGATGACAGATGATCGCTGAGCCAAGATTTTGGATCTTGCGTGCCGTTGAACTTTGAAGTATCCGAAGGAAGCTTGAAATTGCGTGGCATCTTTGTTCGCCGAACAGATCTGCTGAAGCATCGAGCTCCACAGAGTTCTCCTTCATCTTCATCCATCTCGGACTCGGACGAGCATGCGCGTTTGGCTCACGCTTTGTTGATTTTGCGCTGTGTAAGCGCGTCTCTGGCGTCGTATTCGCGTTTATGGCGATGCGAGCTCTTCTTCCTTCGAGGAAGGTCGTTCTCCTCCTCCTCTTCGGATGAAGGGGTGGCTCTGATCGCCTGACCGGAGCTTTCTTCTTCGGCTCCGCAGGAGCGTCTTCGTGGAGCGCAGCTCCGACGAGTCCGAGTCCGGTGAGTGCTGACTTATGCATGGCTCTTTTCGGGTCTCCCTCCGGAGGTTGGTGGGCCGCGAGATATGCGGTGGCTGCCAGGATCGCAGCTTGTGGTGTCTTCGGGATGATGTTGCCGTCGGCATCCATATCCATGAACGACGTGTGGAGAGCTCGGGTCACATCACGTCATTCCTTGGGATCCATGTTCTCCACCCGCGAGCGATGCTTGTTTCCCTGATTTCCATTCGTGCTAGAGCCGGGTGCCATGGCGGAGAGTGCAGCTCGTCGCGCGATGGACTTGGAGGCTGCTTGCTTGCGTTTATCGAGTGTCTCCTGCATCTTGACTTGCTTCTTGTGCTCCTCGATGAGGAGGTAGTGGTACGCCATCAGTAGGTCACGTGGTGCATCCATAGGCAGGACTATGTCGCCCACAACGGCACGGCGTGCCTAAAACCCATCCTTCTTTGCTAAGTTGGATGACGTGGCCATTGTTTTCCCCTTCGGGTGGGGGGGACTGGCTTCTTCTGTTCCCGCCGTTTCCGTCCTGCGGGTTGGGGTTCGTGTTGGGCGGCGGGTTGGGCGTTTGTTGATCCTGGATGACCGCGGCGCATAGGTAGCGCTCGTAGATCGGTTCACTGCTGCCGCAGCTTTCAGATCCGGAACCGTAGGTCCCTTCATCCGAAGGTGGATCGCACAGATCGGAGTTGCAGCTGCTGCTGTTGTAGAACTCATCTGTCGATGGTGACGTGCGTAGCACGGGGTGTGGAGCCCACGAGGCGGGCCTGATTGATGGCACGGGCACCCGCTCAGGAAGGCGGAGAGTGCCAGTTTGTCCCACCTGGAAGCAGAAGCTCCCGAACAAAATCTCGAGTCCGTCGCCTACGGGCTCGAAATCTTTCATGGTGGTCGGCGAGTGGGCGGTGAAGTCGAAGGTCCCGAAGAGGAGGTGATTCTCCGTCGCCGCGGAGTTTTAGATCGATCGGGTTGGAACCGTCACGATCGCACAATCAGCAGCCCCGATCCCCACGGACGGCGCCAATTGACGAGGTTTGATCTCGTCAATGCCCATTGTTATGGACTTGGGTTTTGGCGAAGATGGGGATGCTGGAGATCGTGGCACGGTTAACAGACAAGCAACCAGGGTACACAAGATTTACCCAGGTTCAGGCCCCCGGAGGGAAAACCCTACTCCTGCTTGTCTGCTCTTGATTACGGTGGAACCGAAGGTTACTGGTGCAGATTCGATCTGGCGTGGGTGTGTCAAAGTAGGAGTCGAGATCTCTAGGACGTGCCCTCGGCCTTTATATAGACTTAGGCAGGTCCGCATAGTCCTAGTCGATTCTGTTCTAGGGTTTTACCCTTTTGAATTTCCTATCGACGCTAGTCTTTCTCTCCAAGGATCTGAAGGCGTCATGGGCCTTGGCCACCCGAAAATCTTCATGGGCCAGCATATATCTGCTGTGGGACTTCCTTGGGCTGGACCAGGTATGCTGAAGTCACGTACCCGTAGGGTATAACCATGTCACATGGTTGTCGGAGGAAAGAAGTTCTTTCATCCTCCTCTTCGCGACACGTGTGGCGCACCTAGGTGACTCTGTTGGCGGTCGGCGACGCAAGGAAGCGAAGGGCGGAGGGAACCATGGAGCTAGGACGACATGTAGCTAAGACGGCGGCACAAGGCAGGAACGGCCACGGCGCAAGGCAGCAGGGGCGAGCGGTGGCTCATGGAAGCAACGGCGGCAGCACAAGGCACATGGGTGAGAGGTGGCGCAAGGAAGCAACGGGCGGCGACGCAAGGCAGCAGGGGCAAGCGGTGGTGGAAGGCTCCAGCGAGGGCTAGGACGAGCGGAAGCCGTATCTACTCGCCTGAAGACCATGGAGAAAAAGGAGTAAAATCAATGGAGGAGAGGTAGTCTAAAGAGATAAGTTGGGACCCCAACACGCGCATGCGAGCTAACTACCGGGGAGATCAGTTTGATCGTTCCCCAGGGGGAGTAGTATCGTTTCTCACTGTTAAATGTAAAACTTTTTGCTATACGGTCTGATACACCGATCCAACCATTATACGTACTTTGTACCTGAGAACATGAGGTCTGTTTCCGAGCATATTAACACATAACAGTGAGAGTTGTCGTTCCTCCTAGCGTCTTCCTCTCGACATCGATCTGATCTCCACCAAAATTTTCTGCTGGCGTTGGTTGCCATGCTACAACCCCAAAACCCAAGATCCCTCCCTTGGTTGTGATTCATGTCATCGGTTCCCCTCCCTGCGATGTCCTCGTCCTCCGAGTTTGACGATGGAGCTTGGGTCTCGTCTCTCGAATAAATTGACCAGTGTAAATATGTCTCGGAAGACCCAAATACTTTAAACACTGCATGGTGCGATAGTTATGGAGCTGCTTGACGACAGCGATCTCGTGTCGCCAAAACCCTGGAGATCGAGGATGAAAACAAGAAGCAGAATGTGCCTAATCCAGGGTATCAAACCTGGCACCCATGCTATCAGACCGTTCTGGGATTTTTCTTCCGGTTGATGTCTCCCAATAATCTCGCTCATGTCATGGGACTTGATATTTTTCCTCCGGTCGATGTATCCCTATAAGCTCGATCATGTCATGGGACTTGAGCATGCCTCTGCAGTTTGGACTGCGATCAAAGATCTGTTCTCTTTGCAGTCTCGTGCCAAGATAAAAATGCTATGATGACGCTTGAGTTACTACTCTTTTGGGGAATTAGTCGGTGAACTTATGAAAACAACATGGAAGTAAATGGCATATGCATGCATTTTTCTATTTGCAGGAATTTTGCCAAAGTCAAGCAAGAGACTGATACGCTGAAGATAGTCAGTGCTGAAGGAAGACTCTAGAGGTTATCGGTAAGAAGGACTATATGGCAGTTGACTCAATACAAGGAAATAATATATCACACCATAATCATCTAGAAGTCGCGCCAAGGAGATCCAAGCTAACTATGTAAAGGTTCATAGCATGGAAAACAAAAAATTGCTATCACATGAACACAAATAAGCCAAGATCTATCTACTAGATTATAGCAATGAGTCGATAGAGTACTAACTCTCAAAGATCCAAAGCGGTTAATGAGAGCGGATTATCGTGGATCATCTAGTCGTTCACTTGCTGATCTCAAGATCGCGTAGGCGATCCTTCCGGCGCCGCATTCCTACAGCGCTTCCGCAGTCGGTCACACATATGGTACTCGATGAAGACCTTCCTCTCCCTTGTTCCAGCAGGCAGCAGGGGTTGTAGCTCTCTCCTCGCGATTCCGGCAGCACGACGACGTTGTGTCGGAAGTAGAGGGGAGATCCCGCAGGGATTCGCCTAAGCCGGAGCGAGTATGGTGGAGTAGAGGGAGCCCCGGCGATCTAGGCTTTAGAGGGCCGAGGTTTAGAGGTAGCTAGAAAATAGAGTTTAGCTAGTCGGTAGCGGTTTAGAGGAGATCTAGATTGGTCGCAACTAGAGAGGGGGCGACGGCCAACCTAGGGTTTATTGGGTGCCTAGGGCAAGGGGGATACCTTGGGGTGCGCCCCCACCCCTCCTTATATAGGTGGGGGGCATACAAGGGTGTTCCCAACCCAGGTGGATACCCTCCCTAACTTAGAAAGCTTCCCTAACTCGGAAACCATGTTGGGATTTGAATTTTTCAAACTGCCTTTTTGACATTCAAATTAGAGTTTGATTTCTCTCTTCCAAGTGTCCATCCAAGTGACCTAGGACATGATGCAACCATTACACTTTGTCATGACACATCCATGTACCCTTCCCCTTCTGGATCGGTGAACCTACTAGACCCTTCTAGAACATTCTGGTGAAAACACCGAAATCATTCCCGAACTCCGAAATTGGACTTTCCTTATATGAATCTTATTCTCCAGACCATTCCGGAAAACCTCGTGATACCCTAGGATCCCATCTGATAATCCGAACAACATTCGGTCTCTTTACTCACATTCCATATCTACTAAACATCATCGAATCCTTAAGTGTGTCTCCCTACGGTTCGTGAATTATGTAGACATGATTGAGAATTCTTCTCCGATCAATAACCAATAGAGGAATCTGGAAATTCATATGGCTCCCACATATTTCTACGATTACTTTGCGATCGAATGAACCATTTACATACAGAACCAATTTCCCTTTGTCTCGTGATATTTTACTTATTCGAGGTCTGATCGTCGGTATCTCTGCATACCTAGTTCAACCTTGTTACCGATAAGTATTCTTTTCTTGTTCCCGTGATATGTGATCCCTTGTGAGCCATTCACATGCTTGCAAGCTAATTGGATGAAATTCCATCAAGAGAGCCCAGAATATATCTATCCGTCATATGGATGGAAAAATCCCACTCTTGATCCATGTGCCTCAACACATACTTTACGAACAATCAATGCCACCTTTATAGCCACCCAGTTATGGTGTGGTGTTTGATGTCATCAAATCATCCTTCCAGTGATGGTGATTATCATGATCTCATGGTCGAAGGAATTAGGTTACTATGTATCAGAAATCTTATAGCAAGTGAACTATTGGAATGACTTGATCTTATGCTACGCTTAACTATAGGAGTATGTCCATCACATAATTCTCCTAATTATATGAGCTTATTGTTAATAACATCTCAATGTTCATGGTTAGGAAACCATGATCATATATTAACCAACAAGCTAGTTTAACAAGAGGCATTACTAGGGACTCTTTTATGTTTACAAACCACACAAGTATTAATGTTTCCGGTTAATACAATTATAGCGTGGTATGTAAACATTTATCATAAGTACGAAGATATGATAATAACCACTTTATTATTACCTCTTGGGCATATCTCCAACAGTCTCCCACTTGCACTAGAGACAATAATATTGTTTCAAAACTTTGTGTATTCAACACCTATGGCTTTCTGGTGTTGTATTTACACGATTGCTAGTGGTCAACCGATCTTCGGATCCGACACTTACAGGTCCGTGTGAAATTGCATGTCTTTGCGTCTATACGCATCACTCATTCTCTAATGAGATGGCATTGTATAAATTTGGTCCTTTGGTGAGACCTTTAGTTTCTTGGGGTTGAAACATGTTGATAATATTGTCGTACAATATATCTTCATAGTACTAGCCCGCTGTGAACTACACCTAGTTTGATAACAAACTACTTGACACAAATGCACTCTTTTGCTGCTATAATAGCAGTCATATACTTAGCTTTTGTTGTAGTATCTATTACAATGTCTTAACTTTGGAACTCATCCAAATCCATTATGGAACTTGCTTTCCATTATATTGTGCCACCCTTAGTTTAGATTGAGATGAACTTAATTTGTACTTTGTGACAAAACTAGTATCAATGTAGTACCTTTTACAATGAACTAACCATATATCTGTCACTTCTACAAAATAATATATTCTTAGTTCTTCCAAAAGATCATAAGAATATCCTTAATATCGTCCAATGATCATCTTATGAATCATTCTGTTATATTCTCATAACATTTAGAGCATAGGACATATCTGGATTTGTACATATCATAGTATGATTGAAAAATACTTTTTTTGTGATTTTATTCATCAAGTATCAATCAATACTTGAATCTTTGTTTCATTTACCAAGTGTCGATACACTTGAATTTTGATTTAATCCTTTCTGTGTGGCAAGAACCTTTCTTGTCATTTCCATATTGAACTCATTCAATATCTCACCTATGTACATTTGGCACAACCATATTAGCGTCTCAATCAATCTATATAGATATTGATGCCAAATATTCGGGGTTTGCATAAGTCTTTCATCGAGATGGAATTCTTAACATGTGTTAATAAAAGATACATCATTTCCAATCAACAATATGTCTTCCACATAATGTATTAGAAACATGTCTTAGTACTCCCACTTAATTTCTTGCAAATGCAAGCATCTTCATCGTCTCCTATGAATTTAAACTCTTTTAACAGTTTCATCATGGTGAAGATTCCACCTCTGCGATGCTCACTTAAACCATTGTAGTTTGCATACGCTTTTAATATCCTTTGAATTAACAAAACCCTATGGACCGTGTTATGCACACGTCCTAGGTAACAATTCTATCAGAAGAACTTGTTTTGTTTATTCAACTACCACATAACAAAATTATATGTAGTGGTTGCTACATTAATCCGTCTAGACTAAACATCACTATGAAAGATCAAATCTTGTCATAGTCAACCTTTGAACATTGTTGTTAATTCTTTCCCAACATATTGACTATTTCATAGATGTGAAATGTCCATGTCTAGTTCTTTATAGATCCAAACATGACTATAAGGTTTTACACCTTTCCAGATAGTCTTTCAAGTTCAAAGCTTGATTTCTCGTGTATGGAACTATCAGAAATTTTATGACTCCAAGACATTTGACGGAGTCAGGGCCCATCATTCCTTCCTTGCATGTAGTCGGTTAATTATTGTCAAATAATGATTCAACCCTCAAATATTGGTATTTGATTGTTTATCCGACCTAATTGGTTCAATAGGAACTTAGTCTTCCGTGACCACAAACTTTGAGGCACGTGATCCATGAGAATTGTTGCTGCCTCCGGAACACTTTTGGGTGCTGCGCAACTTTGCACGTATAGCTAAGGTTCTTTTAACCTTATCAAAGTTTTATCGTCCTTCCACTTAACTTTTCACAGAAAATTCCTTCTCAAAGAAACTTGACGTTCCAAGCGACAAACATTTTTGTCTTTGGTATTATGGAGGAATACTCAACGGTTATTCGAAATAACATACAAAGACGTGTTCATCCGACTTTGGTTGTAAACATCTCACTTCTTCATAGCATACCAATGTTTAACAAGGACAACTTGGGTTTTATCCCAAACCATAACTTTGTATCGTGTCATTTCAACGGATCATGATGGAGCGCTTTTTAGTGGAAAAGTGGTAGTCTCTAAAGCTTTTAATCTTTAAAATATAAAGGCAGTTTTATGAATTACACCTTTGATCTTACCATGTCAAACAAGGTTTCATTTCATATCTCGATTATTCCATACTCATATGGTGTTTCGGGAAACACAAATCCACGGAATGATTCCTCAAATCTTAGGTGTTATGCTAAACTTGTAACTCAAATATCTTCATTTATGATCCTAACATAAATTCTTTATTTTCTTGTTACATTGATTTTGCACTTCATCTTGAAAGTATTTAAACTTTTCAAATGTTTCCCACTTCATCCTTATTAAGTAAATATCCATATATTCACTCAATTTTTTGGAGAAAGCATATGAAGTTGAAATCCATCGCTCTTGACTATACATAATGGACTTCATACAAAAATATGTACAAGTTCCAATAAACTAGTCATTTGTTCCCTTCGGTCTATTAACGAAATTTTAATTATCTCTAGGAAAGTTTCACAAGCGTCATTTGATAAAAAATCAAAAGACTCCAAAATTCCATCAAGCATGGGGTTTCTTCATGTTTTCTTTCCACTATAATTTAAACGGCGATGTCACTTATTAAGTGATCTTTCAATCAATTGTGTTTCGACATTTTTAGCACTGGTTTTATGGATGTGATTTATCCAACGAGATTTGTAAATCATCCATATTTTATGGATTACAGAAATTATCTGAACAACCCTTATGTTCCCATAATACCTAATAACACAAATCTTGAAGGCAAGCTTTGATATTAACGAGCAACACAACAACCCTTTATTTGTTCTCGATGAACATCATCACATATTCTTTTGCTAGTTACTTAGGACATTGTAGTTCATGAATTGTGTTGTTTCATATGACGATTCAGATCAACAAATTCAGTATCCAATACTTAAGAACCACATTGTTTAACAAGCAAAGAATATATCCATAACATGTATATCCTCTATATACCTAAGAGGAACAATTCTAGTCTTTTTCTTTTCTGCCATATATTTCTGAGATTCTCTTTCAGTATTTCCTTTTCTGTTTGAAAGAATCTATCAACATCAATAGTGGAGCCATACACATGACACATAGTCCAAAGCATGTATAGTTAAATACCAATGTCTTTGGACTTGCACTTTGAAGTAAATCACCATCATCAAATGTTTGGTGTTCTTTCAAATTCCATTCTTTAGTAATCTTTTAGTGTAGTAAACATTTTACCTACATCAAATATTCATCCTTATCATGGAACTATTCATGATCAAGCTACTTTAGCTTATAATGGTGAATTGCGAGTATAATGTTGCTCTCCAAAACCTTTTGGAGGATTAGGACGACTAGCGTCTCCAACCTTTCAAAAATTCCCATCAAATGAGAACATAAACTTTTCCATATTATACTCTATCATGTTATAATCAAAACATCGTTTCAGATATCGCAATATCTTCCACATATGATGTTCCTAGATAACCTTGATATTAAAACAATCTTTTGAATATAAAGAATCATGGAGATAAACATGATACATATATACTAACACTGGAATTGTTACTCTGGATTTAATACCAAATATTAAACTTCACGGAGTAACCGGAACTTACTGAAAGTTTGCAATAGGACTTTTAAACTTTATATTAACACTTCAAAACAATACGATACCAGTTCGTAAGTAACTAACCAGAATTCTATAGTTCTATTATCTACATTATAACTAAGCGCAAGGTGGTAAACGGATGCCAATGACTACAACAACTATGCAAATTCACTTTGATTTAATTTATGATAAATAGTGTTCAACTTTTAATCATATTGTTGTTGAACTCCCACTCAAAACAATATCCCTCACATTGTTTTAGTGATTACATGAACCAAATCCACTATACCAAGTCCGATCATCACGTGACATGATCTAGTTTCAAAGGCGAACAATCATCATGTTCATCATATCATCCATATGACTCATGCTTTACCTTTCGGTATTCTATGTTCCGAGACCATGTTTGTACATGATAGGCTCGTCAAGATCAAACCTTAGCTTCCGCATGAGAAAATCTGGCTTGCTCTCGTTGTATACACTTGCAGAATCTAAAACACCCGATCATCACATGGTTCTTCGAAACAACGAGCTTTGGCAACGGTGCCTACTAAGGACGAACACTCTATAACTTTATATTTTGTGAGAAGAATCATCTTATAATTCTACCGTCACAATCTATGCAATACAAGATTCATAAAAGGATTAACATCACATGCAATTCATAATATGTGATATGGTATGGCCTTTCTTCTGGTGCTTCCGATCTCCATCTTCGAGCATGAACATGATCTCCATCATCACCGGCGTGACGTCAAGGTCAATGGCACCGCTCCATGGTTGTCGTCCACCAGCATCAACTATTACAACTACTTTGAATAATAGACACGCAGGTCATAATGAAATTAAAAGACAACCATAAGGCTCATGCCGGTTGCCGACTTACAATAAGGATCATTGCATACATCATATATAATCACAATCATAGCCATATCACATCACATCACACCCCTGCAAAACAAAGTTAGACGCCTCTAATTTTCTTTGCATATTTTACGTGGTTTGGGGCTTTCTATAAGTATCATTATCACTTACGAACAAGAACCACAACGTTGATGCATGAACTATCAAGTGCCTGTTGTAAATTGAATCTTCACTATGATGGGAGAGACATACACCCTCAAAGCCACTTATGCAATACAAGTTGCATGTCAAGCGTGGAGAAAGTCTCATGAACAATGCCATGTAAGGTTAGCCCGGGCCGCTTCATCCCACCATCCCGCAAGATGCAAAGTACACAAGAAGGAATTGATAATAAAATCACCACCACCCATAATGACAATTGTGTTCTACTCGTGCAACAGATCTACATATAGACACGGATCTGATACCACTATAAGGGTTTGTAGCATGGAAAACAAAAAATTTCTATCGCATGAACACAAACAAGCCAAGATCTATCTACTAGATTGTAGCAACGAGTTGATAGAGTACTAACCCTCAAAGATCCAAAGCGATTAACGATAGCAGATTCTCGTGGGTGATGTAGTCGTTCACTTGCCGATCTCAAGATTGCGTAGGAGATCCTTCCGGCGCCATGTTCCGGCAGTGCGCTCCCGCAGTCGGTCACACATACGGAACTCGATGAAGACCTTCCTCTCCCTTTTCCAGCAGGGAGCGGAGGTTGTAGCTCTCTCCTCGCGATTCTGGCAGCATGACGGTGTTGTGTCGGAAGTAGAGGGGAGATCCCGAAGGGCTTCGCCTAAGCTGGAGTGAGTATGGTGGAGTAGAGGGAGCCCTGGCGATCTAGGGTTTAGAGGGCCAAGGTTTAGAGGTAGATAGCAAATAGAGTTTAGCTAGTCGGTAGCGGTTTAGAGGAGATCTAGATTGGTCGCAACTAGAAAGGGGGGCGGTGGCCAACCTAGGATTTCTTAGGCGCCTAGGGCAAGGGGGATACCTTGGGGTGCGCCCCACCCCTCCTTATATAGGTGGGGAGGGCATCCAAGGGTGTTCCCAACCCAGGTGGAAACCCTCCCTAACTTGGAAACCCTCCCTAACTCGGAAACCATGTTGCGATTTGAGTTTTTCAAACTACCTTTTGACTTTCAAATTAGAGTTTGATTTCTCTCTCCAAAGTGTCCATCCAAGAGACCTAGGACATGATGCAACCATTAAATTTTGTTATGACGCATCCATGTACCCTTCCCCTTCTGGATCGGTGAACCTTCTAGACCCTTCTAGAACATTCCGGTGAAAACACCGGAATCATTCCCGAACTCTGAAATTGGACTTTCCTTATATGAATCCTATTCTCCGGACCATTCCGGATATCCTCGTGATATCCCGGATCCCATCCGAGACTCCGAACAACATTCGGTCTCTTTACTCACATTCCATATCTACTAAACTACATCGAATCCTTAGGTGTGTCTCCCTACGGTTCGTGATTTATGCAGACATGATAGAGACTTCTTCTCCGATCAATAGCCAATAGAGGAATTTGGAAATTCATATGGATCCCACATATTTCTACGATTACTTTGCGATCTAATGAACCATTTACATACGGAACCAATTTCCCTTTTCTCGCGATATTTTACTTATCCGAGGTCTGATCATCGGTATCTCTACATACCTAGTTCAACCTCGTTACCGATAAGTATTATTTTCTCGTTCCCGTGATATGTGATCCCTTGTGAGCCATTCACATACTTGCAAGCTAATTGGATGATGTTCCATCGAGAGGGCCCAGAATATATCTATCCGTCATATGGATGGACAAATCTCACTCCTGATCCATTTGCCTCAACACATACTTTCCAAACACTCAATTCCACCTTTATAGCCACCCAGTTATGGTGTGGTGTTTGATATCATCAAAGCATCCTTCCAGTGATGGTAATTAGCATGATCTCATGGTCGAAGGAATTAGGTTACTATGTATCAGAAATCTTATAGTAAGTGAACTATTTGAATGACTTGATCTGATGCTACGCTTAACTATAGGAGTATGTCCATCACATCATTATCCTAATGATATGACCTTATTGTTAATAATAGCTCAATGTTCATGATCAGGAAACCATGATCATATATTAACCAACAAGCTAGTTTAATAAGAGGCTTTACTAGGGACTCTTTTATGTTTACAAAGCACACAAGTATTAATGTTTCCGGTTAATACAATTATAGCATGGTATGTAAAGATTTATCATAAGTACGAAGATATGATAATAACCACTTTATTATTGCCTCTTGGGCATATCTCCAATAAACTATCGCCCAAAAAACCTTAACATAGCCAGGAAGAGGCTCGAAGACTACGAGAACTACGCCAACACGAAAAGAAGGATCGGGTCTGCAAAGAGTTGACTCTGAAAATTGGAGTATGGATCCAGTACGAAGCAGGGTTTAAGGATACTTTCTCCTACTATAGGTTCACATTGTATTTGTATAATTGTAGTTTTGGCATGCAAAGAAAGACCAGTCGTCCCTTTACACAAATACAATGGGATGACTGGTCTGTGGGGTCGGCCTAGGGTTGGTCTTTGGGGTATGTGAGAGGTGACACCCGATTGAAATTAAGCACACAATTGAAAAACTCAATAAAATATAGTTTTTTAATCTCAAAATCTCTGTTCCAGCTTCCGTTCCTTTGGTGAAAGCGTTTTCTAAGTATCGATAACCGAGTTAGGGCAATCAGATCAACTAGCTCAGCCAATAGTCATCGAAATCTCAGACAGGGTCTATAACACCCTGGCCTCTCAGGATCGGTGGTTTTCATCCCTAGCAACTCTCTAGGATCTATAGACCGATCCCACAGACCAAAACTAGTATTTTCTATGCACTTTTTCCTCACTCGTGCACACCCGGGAAGAACTTTCCGGTCGGTCACCCATCCTCAAATCGCTCTAGGCCAAACACGCTTAACCTGGGAGTTATTTGGAGATGAGCTTATAGAAAAGAAGTTGCAACTTGTTGGTATGAGTACCTATCACTCCTATTAATCCATGCGACATGATCTCACATACAACTACCCTTACAAAATCGATGCCCTTATCGATCAACCACAATTCAGGAACGTCCCCTCTTGGTACACGTATGTGCGTCCAGTGCTAGCGCATGTTCCATGTTGTGTTCTGTAACACCCTCAGAATCGGACCTATGCAAGTTTTAGCGCTTTCCGCCAAACCCGCATAGAAACGATTCAAAGGTGCCCACCAGGCACTTTCGTGCGGGTGGAAAACGAAGTAATAACATTACACAACAGTCCTCGATGGGACCCACAGAACAGATATATACAACACTACTCCATGAGCCAAGAATACAAATATACGGTACAAAGATCCAAATCACCTCGAAAACGATGGAGCGTCCGACTACGGACAAGATGCAAATGGGGCTAAGAGCCCTGAAGAATAACCAATGGCGTCCATAACCCTGCCCAGGCCAAGCCGGAAGGGTAACCCTGCTAACGACGTCGATCTCAAAACCTGCTTAAACAAAAGGGGTGCCGACAAAGGGCAAAGGAAAAAGAGGAGCGTCGATCTTGAGGCGATGCAGCGAGACTAGAATTCGGTCCTCGCCTACATAGGTATGGTGGATCGAGCGGCGGCAAAGATGCACTAAACAACCTATAGAGACTCGACAACTGGCGGTTATCGAGAGGGATAAGAATGACCTATCCGGATCCAACTCGAAACTAACACCAAACAACCCATCTCGTGTTTCCCCTCGATACCAAACGAGGAAGTCAACCGAGAACTCACACGCTGGCGCTTTATTTATTCGATTATCGTTGCAGCAATTACTAGTCGGTATAGATAATCGCCCCGATAAAAGAAGCGATGGGCCCTTTTAGTTAACCATTCCGTTGAAGTTGCAACAATTACTAATCAATCTGACATGATAGCATGAGATAATCCCAAAACCCAAAGAGCTTGTTGGTACATTTATTTAGCCATTCCGTTGTAGTTGCAATACTTACTAGTCAGTACAATGGTCGCGTTTACACTCCAAACAATCAATTGTGGGCGTATTATTTAGCCATCCCATTATAGTGAAGCTGATTACTAGTCATTATAAAGTCAAATTTATAGCAATAAACTTTATTTATGCTTGTCTATGGTCGAGATCATGCTCCAAGTCGTCCATATCCACGACACGGCTTTCGAAAGTTTTACCCGGCCGGGGTGCACCAATAGCAACACACGCTCGATCAACCTCGGAAAAACCAAATCAAAACCCAACGAGGCTTTCACGACTGAACAATCACCGGATTCAGAAATATTTCAGGGGGCCACCCCATTGAGTAGACCCGCAACGAAGCCAGCTGACTCCGAGACGGACTCAAGGTTTGCGTCAATGGCTGTAAACGACTGGGAACCCGAAAGTGTGGCTGGGCTTGTCGATACCGCGAAAACATTCCGCTTACCTAAACAGTACAGTGTGCTCCTCGCACAATCGTAAATACAGAAGTAGCATGGCATAAGTACAGGATCATAAATAAAACCTCAAACTAGTTTGTGGCCCCAAGAAATAAGACTGAATCAAGCTCTGGCTCAGGGGGTCCCATATACCTCCCGGATGTGGATAGCGCGATAAATCAAGGAACAGGTATCAAGTACTCGGGGTCTTACGGGACACAAGTGGGCGTTCGGAAACCAAATATTATCTATCACCCACCGATGCCTCTGCTTACTTCAATTTTAGTTGTTAAACAGGAATTAAAGTGAACGGTAAGTAAAGCTATGATCATCTCCAACATCAACATGCGGCAATACATCAACAACTGTGGCACTTGACGACACGCAACAGCACTTGAGCAAGCGACTACGACGTGCAAGTCCAGCTATCTACCAAACAACAGGTAATAGGAGGTGGCCATGGCAATATAAGGCTGCAAGGGATATCACGGGTACGAAACTAGAGCATCGCAACACAGATAGCAATAGATCAACAGGAGGGAATAAATACTATAAAAGTAAGATAGGTAGAAAGGGGGAGATGCTCGCCTGAAAAGCATTGTTGAAGGTTCAACCGAAGATCGGGTCGACACTCGCATCAACTCAACAGCCTTATCCGCGAAGAAGCAAATCACTAGACAGAACACCGGATGCAATATTTAATACAACGGCAGAAGATCGGCATGATGCATGTATGATGCATGGCATGGCAAAGGTGCAATGCAATTAGGTCAGATACAATGCATGACATGGTTCTAGTTGTTCATATACCCCGCATTTTAAATGTTGTTTAACAAGGCAGAATATATCACCGGTTCGCTACACAAATTTTATATGAGGCCAATATGAGACTAGATTTGCCCGCATATGGGCCCCATATTTAATTATTAGGTGAATCGGCATAAGGCCCCCAAACCACAAGAATGTATGCATGCAAGACAATTATTATGCGACAAGTTATATTATGTTATAAAATAGGGTTTCGGTAAGGGTTTCACACATTAGGGTTCGGCAGATCTTGGTAGGGTTCGACGAACTTGGGCTCCAGGGGATTCGGGGTTCGGGGTCGGTCTCAGGGTTCGGATCTGGGGGTTCGGCGGGATCGTTCTCGGACTCCGGGATCGTTCTCGGATTACTGGGTAGATCTTGTCGCACGGTGCCCGCGAAGTGGATCTTGTTGTTCTGTGTCGGTGACCTCGGCATCCGGGAAGCAGGACTTGGTTCGGCGCCGGGGGCGCATCGGACTTGCCCTGGTCGTTGTCGTCACGAAGATCCTGTCGGGTCCGCGAATCGGGTCGGCCTTGGTGTTCGGGATGCAGAACTTGGCGTTCCGCGGCGAAGGTCTTGGTGGTTCTGACTTCCCTTATCGGTGCCGGACTCGGTTGCGGTAGGTCTTGGCCATGTCGAAGATCTTGCCGGAGGTTCGTCGAGGGTCACTGGTTCGGTACGGTCTTCATGTGGTAGATCTTGGCGTGTTGGCGTCACCGGATCCATGTCGGCGCACTCGGGTCTTGGCGTCCTCGGGCAATGGCCTTCGAATCGGGGGAGGCGATCTTGGGGTACCGCGGGTTCTCGGCGTGGATCTCTCGGTGGTCTCGATTGTTCCTTGCCACAGCGTCACCACCACGTCTGGGAACCATAGCGCATCCACGAGTTGGGCCAGCCAGCTGTGCTCGGGCCTGGAGCTGCTCGGCACAACAGAAGGATTGGAGGCGACTCGCGCGCGGACAGAGGCCGACGACGGCCGGGCTTGGCAACGGCGGCGAGGTGAAGGTCGACGACGGGCTTGTGGCGGAGGCGGCACGCGCGGAGGGTGCGGAGGGACGCCGGCGGCGGAGAGGCTGCTCGAGGCGCTGGAAAAAGGCGGCTGCGGTCGACGGGGCAGCGCGAGGCGCCCACGCAGTGGCGGCCGGCTTCTGGTGGCGACGGGACGAGCTCGCGCTGGAGGACGGGCGCGCGCGGCGCGGAAGGTGGTCTGGGCGGCAGCGAGGAGACGGGACGAGGCGGTCCGCCAGGCGGGCGGCAGCGGCGAGGCTGGCCGGGGCTGCGGCGGCGAGCTGTGCGGGCTCGGGGCACGCGGCGGACCGGCGGGCAGACGCCGTGTGGCGTGATGATGGGGCGGCGGGCGAGGCCGGCAGCGTGAGCCGGGACAGCGACGGTGGAGGAGGCGCGTGGGGAGATGCCGAGGGGAGGCGGCGGGAGCGGCAAGGCGGAGCGGTCGCTGAGGCGGGCGGCGAGGTGGGTGGAGGAGGAGGCAGGCCGGTGGCGGAGGGGAGGCCGCGCGAGGAGAGGCGAGCAGAGCGGGAGGCGAGGGCGGTGGGGAGGCCGGTAGGGCGAGCTGCCTCGGGGCGAGCGGAGGTTGGGGAAGGGGAAGGTTCCGCCGGGGCTGGGAGAGAGGACGAGGGGGAGGGGAGAGGGAGCTCCGGCGAGCGGCGGGGGCTAGGGAGAGAGGAAGAAGGAGGCTGCGACGGCGGAAGGCGCGAGAGGGGCCGGCGCTGAGAGAGAGAGGGAGGAGGAGGAGGTCGCGGGGAAGAGGGAGGATGGGGACGACGGGGAGAGGAGGGCGGGGTGGGACCGTGGGCAGGTCTGGGAGGGATGGTCTTGCGTGCGTGAGTGTGTCCAGGGGGGAGTGGGGTGTGACGGGTGGGTCCGGCTGGGGTCTGCGGGGTGGGGCCCGGGGGTGTGTGGGGCTGTCGGTGGGGTGGGGAGAGAGAGAGAGCTGAGAGTTGGGTGGGTCCCAAGGAGAGTGGGCCAGGGGTGTAAGAGAGAGAGGGTAGAAGGGACTAGGTGAGAAAAGAGAGAGAGGAAAAAGAGGATTGGTGAGGGGGCGGGGGGGGTAGGAAGTTTGGGGGAGGGTGAGGTGGCACGATTTGGTTGGTGGGTAGATTAGGATTGGGTGGGGATAGGTTTTAGAGGGGGCTGTTTTAGTTTTTGTGTTTGTTTGGTTCTGTTCAATTTAAAACAAAGCCACTTTGCAAAAATAGATTTTAGGGAAACAAAATATCCGATACGCTCGGGGTTTTGCCTTTAAAAATAAAGAGGGGTGTTTGTACAAACAGAACTAGACTTTTCGAAAATAATGCAGACAAACAATGCAAGATGATGACGATGCTCAAATGCAATGTGGCATGATGACATGAGCATGCGGTCATGATGATGCAATGCACAAAAACAACGCGATTTTCTAGTAGTGGTTTTGCGGGATGCCACAATTCGACACCACTAACAATGGATCTCGCCCTCGAGATCCGCCTCATGGTACCGGAAGGGAGGTCGGCGATCTGATCCTTCGCGCTTCGTGTATATCCTCGCGACACCACTAAAGAGGGTTCCTTCTTCATCTGGAAAACGGCGACACCACCAACAAAGGGTCGTTGTTCCTGATCGTCGAGAGAACACTCCGGAGAAACAAGGACGAAGGTAAAGGTATCAAACGATAAGGCCACCTCTAACTTCCATTAGAAGAGGAAAATCACATTGATCCACCAGTTCGATGTACAGAGCGAACAGTAAGAGTCGGGTAGGGTGATCAGTCCATCCCGTACCCACACTATCAACTCTATACATGAGTAGGAGAATCAGGCAACTCAACTCTCGAGATTTAGACTGAAGATCTTCATAGGCGATATCCGTAACAAAGGGATGATGCCAGCAGAAATCGTATGAAAGACACAATGATTAGGTTCCGCGATGGTTCCATTGGCATGAACAACACATGCTCAAGGTATACTCCAACTTCACCAATGCTCGTCCTTCTCATATGTTTTTCAACGATACGGATATCCAGCAAGGTACACATATGGATAAAGAGCTCAAGAACAAAAGATTGGAGGAAGGGTACAACAGACAAGTTGCAGATTGATGATCGTAGCACCTCCGTTACAAAAGGGAGAAAGCGAAACCCTGAAGGTACGACGGAAACCCAACCACGAAATCCGGACTCAAGGGAGAGAAGAGAGCGGATTCAAAACACGAGAGGTAAGCGAGGAATAGCAAGGGTAAGGAGTAAAATCAGACCTAATCGAACTATCCAACCGATTTTGCAAAAATAGTTTTGACACTCTACTTGACCGTTAGCTAGGTTATCCCACAATTTGGACTTGTGGGGTATCGCAACCGCTGAGCTCGATACCAATCAGACACCCTCGAATCGGACCTATGCAAGTTTTAGCGCTTTCCAAAACCCGCATAGAAACGATTCAAAGGTGCTCACCAGCACTTTCGCGGTGGAAAACGGTAATAACATTACACAACAGTCCTCGATGGGACCCACAGAACAGATATATACAACACTACTCCATGAGCCAAGAATACAAATATACGGTACAAAGATCCAAATCACCTCGAAAACGATGGAGCGTCCGACTACGGACAAGATGCAAATGGGGTTAAGAGCCCTGAAGAATAACCAATGGCGTCCATAACCCTGCCCAGGCCGGAAGGGTAACCCGCTAACGACGCCGATCTCAAAACCTGCTTAACAAAAGGGTGCCGACAAAGGGCAAAGGAAAAGAGGAGCCAAGCAAGATCGAGGCCAAGACACGGCGAGACTAGAATTGGCGGTCCTCGCCACATAGGTATGGTGGATCGAGCGGCAAGATGCACTAAACAACCTATAGAGACTCGGTACAATCAAGGTTATCAGAGAGGGATAAGAATGACCTATCCGGATCCAACCTGAAACTAACACCAAACAACCCATCCTGGTGTTTCCCCCTCGATACCAAACGAGGAAGTCAACCGAGGAACTCACACAGTTGGCAGTTTTATTTATTCAGTTATCGTTGCAGCAATTACTAGTCAGGTATAGATAATCGTCCTGATAAAAGAAGCAGTGGGCCCTTTTAGTTAACCATTCCGTTGTAGTTGCAACAATTACTAATCAGATACAGATAGCATGAGATAATCCCAAAACCCAGCAGTTGTTGGTACATTTATTTAGCCATTCCGTTGTAGTTGCAATACTTACTAGTCAGGTACAATGGTCGCAAGCGACACTCCAAACAATCAATTGTGGGCAGTATTATTTAGCCATCCCATTATAGTGAAGCTGATTACTAGTCATTATAAAGTCAAATTTATAGCAATAAACTTTAGTTATGCTTGTCTATGGTCGAGATACTGTGCTCCAAGTCGTCCATATCCGCGGACACGGCTTTCAGAAAGTTTTACCCGGCCGGGGTGCACCAATAGCAACACACGCTCGATCAACCTCGGAAAAACCAAATCAAAACCCAACGAGGCTTTCACGACTAAGCAATCACAGGATTCAGAAATATTTCAGGGCCACCCATTGAGTAGACCCGCAACGGTAAGCAAGCTCGAGACGGACTCAAGGTTTGCGCCAATGGTGTAAACGATCGGAAACCGAAAGTGTGGCTGGCTTGTCGATACCATGAAAACATTCCGCTTACCTAAATACAAAGGTGCTCCTCGCACAATCGTAAATACAAAAGTAGCATGGAATAAGTACAGATCGTAAATAAAACCTCAAACTAGTTTGTGGCCCCAAGAAATAAGATGAATCAAGCTCGCCTGGGGTCCCATATACCTCCGGATGTGGATAGCGCGATAAATCAAGGAACAGGTATCAAGTAATCGGGTCTTACGGGACACAAGTGGGCGTCGAAACCAAATATTATCTATCACCCACCGATGCCTCGCGCTTTCAATTTTAGTTGTTAAACAGAATTAAAGTGAACGGTAAGTAAAGCTATGATCATCTCCAACATCAACATGCGGCAATACATCAACAATCGTGGCACTTGACGACACGCAACAGCACTTGAGCAAGCGATCACGACGCAAGTCCAGCTATCTACCAAACAATGTAATAGGAGGTGGCCATGGCAATATAAGGTCGCAAGGGATATCACGGGTACGAAACTAGAGCATCGCAACACAGATAGCAATAGATCAACAGGAGGGAATAAATACTATAAATGTAAGATAGGTAGAAAGGGGGAGATGCTCGCCTGAAAAGCATTGTTGAAGGTTCAACCGAAGATCGGGTCGACACTCGCATCAACTCAACGCCTTATCCGCAAGAAGCAAATCACTAGACAGAACACCGGATGCAATATTTAATACAACGGCAGAAGATCGGCATGATGCATGTATGATGCATGGCATGGCAAAGGTGCAATGCAATTAGGTCAGATACAATGCATGACATGGTTCTAGTTGTTCAGATACCCCGCATTTTAAATGTTGTTTAACAAGGCAGAATATATCACCGGTTCGCTACACAAATTTTATATGAGGCCAATATGAGACTAGATTTGCCCGCATATGGGCCCCATATTTAATTATTAGGTGAATCGGCATAAGGCCCCCAAACCACAAGAATGTATGCATGCAAGACAATTATTATGCGACAAGTTATATTATGTTATAAAATAGGGTTTCGGGAAGGGTTTCACACATTAGGGTTCGGCAGATCTTGGTAGGGTTCGTGAACTTGGGCTCAGGATTCGGGTTCGGGTCGGTCTCGTGGTTCGGATCTGGGGATCGGCGGGATCGCTCGACTCCGGGATCGTTTTCGGATTACTGGGTAGATCTTGTCGCACGGTGCCCGCGAAGTAGATCTTGTTGTTCTGTGTCGGTGACCTCGGCATCCGGGAAGCAGGACTTGGTTCGGCGCCGGGGGCGCATCGGACTTGCCCTGGTCGTTGTCGTCACGAAGATCTTGTCGGGTCCGCGAATCGGGTCGGCCTTGGCGTTCGGGATGCAGAACTTGGCGTTCCGCGGTGAAGGTCTTGGTGGTTCTGACTTCCCTTATCGGTGCCGGACTCGGTTGCGGTAGGTCTTGGCCATGTCGAAGATCTTGCCGGAGGTTCGTCGAGGGTCACCGGTTCGGTACGGTCTTCATGTGGTAGATCTTGGCGTGTTTTCGTCACTGGATCCATGTCGGCGCACTCGGGTCTTGGCGTCCTCGGGCAATGGCCTTCGAATCGGGGGAGGCGATCTTGGGGTACCGCGGGTTCTCTGCGTGGATCTCTCGGTGGTCTCGATTGTTCCTTGCCACAGCGTCACCACCACGTCTGGGAACCATAGCGCATCCACGACTTGGGCCAGCCAGCTGTGCTCGGGCCTGGAGCTGCTCGGCACAACAGAAGGATGGAGGCGACTCGCGCGCGGATAGAGGCCGACGACGGCCGGGCTTGGCAACGGCGGCGAGCGAGGAGGTGAAGGGTCGACGACGGGCTTGTGGGGCGGAGGCGGACGCGTGGCGCTGATGCGGAGGGGACGCCGCGGCGGAGGCTGCTCGGAGGCGCTGGCGCGGGTCTGCGGTCGACGGGCCATGGGAGGCGCCTGACGCGGCGGCTTCTGGCGGCGACGGGACGAGAGCTCGCCGAGGGAGGACGGGCGCGCGGCGGCATGAAAGTGGCTCTGGGAGGCCGCTGGAGGAGACGGGACGAGGCGGCGATCCGCCAGCGGAGGCGGACGGCAGCGAGGCTGGCAGCGGGCGGGCGGGCTCGCGGCGGCGGCGCGCCGGCGTGAGGATGAAGGCGAGGTGCGGGCGAGGCCGGCGACGTGAGCCGCGGGACAGGCGGACGGTGGAGGAGGCGCGCGTGGGGGATATGCTGAGGGAGGCGGCGGCGAAGCGGGAGCCGCGGCGGCGGAGCGGTCGCTGAGGCGGGCGGCGAGATGGGTGGAGGAGGAGGCAGGCCGGTGGCGGAGGGGAGGCCGCGCGAGGAGAGGCGAACGGGCGGGAGCGGCGAGCGGAGGGCGGTAGGGAGGCCGGCAGGGGCGAGCTCTGCCTCGGGGCGAGGCGGGCGAGCGGAGGTTGGGGAAGGGGAAGGTGCCGCCGGGGCTGGGAGAGAGGACGAGGGGGAGGGGAGAGGGAGCTCCGGCGAGCGGCGGGGCTAGGGAGAGAGGAAGAAGGAGGTTGCGACGGCGGAAGGCGCGGGAGGGGCCGGCGCCGAGAGAGAGAGGGAGGAGGAGGAGGTCGCGGGGAAGAGGGAGGATGGGGACGACGGGGGAGAGGAGGGCCAGGGGTGGGACCGCTGGGCAGGTGCGGGCCAGGGCTGGTGCTGTGTGCGTGCGTGAGTGTGTCCAGGGGGGAGTGGGGTGTGACGGGTGGGTCCGGCTGGGGTCTACGGGGTGGGGCCCGGGGGGTGGGGAGAGAGAGAGAGCTGAGAGTTGGGTGGGTCCCAAAGGAGAGTGGGCCAGGGGTGTAAGAGAGAGAGAGGGTAGAAGGGACTAGGTGAGAAAAGAGAGAGGGGGGGGGGAAAAGAGAGGGATTGGTGAGGTGGCAGGGTGGGTAGGAAGTTTGGGGGAGGGTGAGGTGGCACGATTTGGTTGGTGGGTAGATTAGGATTGGGTGGGGATAGGTTTTAGAGGGGGCTGTTTTAGTTTTTGTGTTTGTTTGGTTCTGTTCAATTTAAAACAAAGCCACTTTGCAAAAATAGTTTTTAGGGAAACAAAATATCCGATACGCTCGGGGTTTTGCCTTTAAAAATAAAGAGGGGTGTTTGTACAAACAGAACTAGACTTCTCGAAAATAATGCAGACAAACAATGCAAGATGATGACGATGCTCAAATGCAATGTGTCATGATGACATGAGCATGCGGTCATGATGATGCAATGCACAAAAACAACACGATTTTCTAGTAGTGGTTTTGCGGGATGCCACATGTTCACTATGGGCCGCAAGCGCCACGCACCACATATCCGTGTCCCTGAACAACACATGACAGTTTAACTGCGATTATCATCTTTGATAAAACCCCGGCCTCTCCGGACTGGTGGTTGTCACCCCTGGCAGGTCTTTAAGATCTCTAGACTGGCCCCCACAAACCAACACTAGTCTTTTATATGCATTTTGTCCTCACTCGTGCGCACGCGTGAAGAACTTCCCGGTCGGTCACCCATCCTCAAATCGCTCTAGGCCAATCACGCATAAAATGGAGGATCTTTGGAGATGAGCTTCTAGAAAGAAAGATATAACTTGTTGGTATGAGTATCCTACCAATCCAATGAATCCATGTGCTAGGATTTCAGAGGGTCTCTCCCGATAAATCGAGGCTTCTGGTCCTAAAAGTGTGGGCCTATTGTCTTGCATATCGCATTGTAAGTTAGGCCTCCTAGAGATGCATTGAGGTGCATGACCCTTTTATAATCCCCAAGGGAAGGGATCGAATCACTATTGCACAATTTGATAAGTATGTTAGTGGCAAACTCGCGAGGAGTTGAAGGTAAACTATCTATAATCTAAAGCCCTATAACCCACTTATATGTCCTTTTATGCAATGAAGTGAACTAAAAGGGTAAGGTAATTTTTAGTTATAACTAGAAAACTATAAGGTGTTGAAAATAATAACAGGAAGCAAACTATTACAAGTAAAGTAAAACTAGTAAAAATAAAATCAAGTAAATTAGAAGTAGGTAACTCAAGGGAGAAAGTGTTTAAGCAAATTGTTATTTCATTTGTTTGGTTGTCACAATTACTGAAGCACATGGATAGTCTTTTAGTTATTTAATCTAGAGAGGATCCATAAATAGGTGTAACCATGTTACTGAGCAATTACACCCCTAGTGATTGATCTCAAGGTCTTTCTGATGCATGACCTTGAGGTCGACATTGTTGTACGACTACATCATCAATGTTCATTGGAACATAACACTTTTTGGTATTCAAGGGTATGAACAACGAATCCCTCTGACCTTACATAGTTTATGGCTATGTCGTTCTCGTTGTTAAGAAAATTTTGTTTTCTACGGTGGAACCCTTCAATCCTGTAACACCCCAGTTTTTAGTTATTATTAATTAGGGTTTTTGATTGTGCATAGCATGAGCATCATCATTTAAATTGTGCATTGGAGAAAATAATCAAATCCTAAACCCTAATATTCCACCCCTATTTGCAAATCAATTCAAAATAGTTTTGAATTTGAAAATAAAAATTACAAAAAGTGTGGAGCCCAAATGGATTATAGGGTCCCCTGATTATTTTATATATTTTACAAAAACTCTGGTAATTTTGAATGGTTCAAAACAGATTTGGAATTCAAATTGCAAAGAGATAATTCAAAACAGAAATTGGAAAAACAGTTTTACAGGAAAAAAATGTAGCCAGAGCCAGCCAGGCCGGCCCCGCTTGCCTCTCTCCCTCTCCCCTTCTCTCCCTGCCGCCCAGCGCAGTCCTCTGCGGCCCAGCACGGCCCACCCTAGGCCCGATACCGCTTCGGTCTTTCATGTTGTCTTATCCACCGACTAGGAGTAGCTCGGGGGATCTTCCCCGGCCGCCCGATGCCACTGTGATGACCACCGCCGCTCGCCGCCCTCTGGACGAGGATAAGGGCTCGAGCACGCCCTTCCTTTCCACTATCCTCTGTGTATCCCTCGAGCCCTCTCTCTCTGGCGTGTTTCCTCTCTGGCCAAACCCTAACCATCGTAGGCACCGTCGTCGTCGACGTTCCCGGCCACCCCGAGCGACACTGAGGTGCCCTGGAGAACCAGCGTGCTCCCTTCGTCATCCTCCTGGAAGGAATCGAGCCCGCAGGCCCCCAATCGACGCCCACGACCTCATCGTCCTCGAGCCCGACGCTGACCACCGTCGCCATTGACGCTATTCAAGGCCTCCCCTCGCTTCGTCGACACCACAATCGTGCTCCTGATGAGCTTCTTGTGCCCCAGGCACCCTTCACTCGCTTGTTAGCTCTCTATAGCCGCCGCTCGCTGTTCACCTGCAAGCACCGCCGTCGCCGATCGCCATAGCCGCGTCTCCGGTGACCCAAAAACAGCGGCGCCGCCCTTGTTAGGTTCGCTTTGCAGCCCTGATTCGAACGAGACCAACCGCGCCTCCCAGATCCTCCCCTAGCGTTGTTCCCCGCAGCCATCTGATGTGGATTCCGGCAAGCCCAGGTGGCGCTTGCATGTCCTCGACGTGGAGCCCGCGTGGCAGTGAGGTGGCCTTGGGCAAGGTTGCCACGGTGGCAAGCCTACGTGGCCCCAGGGGCCCAATAGTCAGTGACTGGGGCTAGCCTCAGCCCCAGTACAAAATACCCCCACCCCTAGCTGACGTCAGCCCTATGTCATGCTGACGCAGTAAATGTTTTCAATTGGTTTAATAATTCCAGAATTTGATTAAATATTGTAAAATCAATAACTTATTATTTATAAGTCAGAAAAATACAAATAATATATCAAAATGTTCAGAAAAATGAGAGCTATCTCTTCAAGCTATAATCACGCATTGTTAATCAACTTTTATGACAAGTTTAATTAGAAGAACAAATGCACCCCTCTCATATGTTCCGGAGTTTCCCCGAGTTAGGGTTTTCACCCCTCGGAACACCGATAAAGTTGTCGCGCATGCCTTAGGGTTTCAATTCAATGCAATTTAACTTGTCATATCATCATTCTTGCTTGATCATTGCATCAATGGCATTGTTGATTGTTTCCCCTTTATTTCTAGTGTTTGGTTCTTCCTGGTAGAATACGAGATCGATACCGAAGACAGAGGTCAACACCGTCGAAGATCGAAGATCGACGAACAATAATTGACCAATTGTAATCAATTCAAGTACAAGGCTAACAAAGATCTACTTCTCTGTTATCAACTGGCAAAGGCAAGCATAGCCCCACCATGATGATAATCCTATGATTTCGAAAGCATTTCAATTCCTGCCATGATGCATACGATTCTACCGTGGTCTTTTATCGATAGATAGAGTATCCTATCTATTGCATTACTTACTTGAGCTTATATTACATGATCCACTTCTCCTAGCATAACTAGGTCTGGCTTGTGTGCACTGCTAGAGCTTATATATGTGTCTGCTTAGCCATGCATGGCTGTCAGTTCTGGTCCATCCAGATGATGTATCAGATGCAGAGAATCTAGTATGACAGGAGATCATGATGAGATGATATCAGAGGTGATATGAGATTAAACATGGTAAGGCTTGTATGGGAGGCCATTTTGGGATGTGGTTTTTCTAGTCCCATGCTCGCCACAACTAGGAACTGAGTTCTTGCCTTTGAAACCGAGATGAGCGTACAGCCACACGGGGCTTGGGAACCCCTCGCCTCATTAACTTGCCTAGTAGATTCCATGAGTCACATAGTTCGGGCGTTCCATTCGTCATATGCATAAAAAACCTTTTGAAAGATTTGCCGGGTGAAGATGGTGCATTCATAACAGGTAGGTAAGCGTGGACCGGGTTTCTTGGGGTCGATGGAGCCCCTGTTAACCAACCTCGCCTCATATCTTTAAGTACTGGCTTCGGGATTTGACCCGTTATGGCGGAACCATACTTATTGCGTGACTCATGGTCTCGACTAAAGCAAGGTAAAGGTCGTGGCCAACCACCCTCTGCCAGCCTTCCAAGGAAGAGGGCTAATAGCTTGGCATTAAGAGTCGGTTGGTACGTGTGGGTAAAGTTGTACACCCCTGCAGGGTAATAATCTTTTCGAAAATCCATGTTCACGGTTATGAACGCTTGGTGACCAGATTCTAAGATCATAGAGAACTTGAATCTAATTGTAAAACTTGGCAGATCAACATGTGATTAAGGATGCTTCCTCATGGGTACGAGGGGGTGATCCTAGTTGGTAGATGATGATGATTTGGTGGATATCAAAATATGATAATCAATATTTCGGAGATGCCACTCTCTTATCCCCTTTTAAAATACTCTGACTAGAAGAGCTTCTTCTCCCTCTTGTTTTATAAACAAAAGATGGCTTTATGCAAAACAACTCCACCAGCCATAAGTCTTGCGAAGTACACCCTGTACTCACCCTTGCTTTGTTGATACTTTTGGCAGAGTAAGTGTTACCTTGAAGACGAGTTCCGTACTACATCGACATCGACGAGTAGCTTGGGGTTCCAGGCCTGCAGCCTGGAATCTATGGGCTGGGACGTCATCGTTATGATTTAGGCCTCTTAGGCCATTTATTAAGTTTGCTATACTTAATAGCATAATTTTTCCTTCCGTTGTTTGATGTTTGTGGTCAGTGACCTCTGCTTGTAATAATTTGGTTCTCTACTCAGTTATGAGCTTGCTGTAATAGATTTTGTGTCGTAGGGTCACTGCTGTGTTACCGATTCTCCACTAGATATTCTCGAGCTCAAGGTTCAGATTATATCAGACGGAGGTCTGGGATTTGTTTAGCCCTGATCCCGGGGGTGTCACAGTTCTTGGTATCAGAGCAGTACCGACCGTAGGAAAACCTTGCTATTGGTCGATGTTGAGTCTAGTACTTGTGAAAACTATTTTAAAAGCTGAAAAGTATTTGCGAAAACTCTAGTATGCTTCTTTTACTCCTTATCCAGTTTCGCTCTAACTCTGGGTCATCTTATCTGATGTTGATTTTGGAAAAGTTTTGATATCTCTTCTTGTCTTTCAAAGCTTAGGTGCCTTCTTGGCATGCCGTTTCCAACCAGTTGACCTAGTGTTGATTTCTCTAGAGTTGTGTGTGTTGTGAATTCATTGTTCCCCTTGCTCTTTTTCATCTGAGAGATTCCTTTCTATCATGGTCTCTCTATCTTTCGGACCCACAATATTATATCGTTGGATCTGAAGTGTTCTGTTCTAGGCTTCGAGGTTTCATTTCGCCTTGTTTGCCTCCTTTTTGTTTATTTGGATACTTCAGAAGTCGTTTCTTCTCTTGGAAGCTACCTCGTGAATACTAACTTGCAGTGTACGCCATGTCACTCAAGTAGTAGTTATTACTTTATCAGGTTTTAACCCTTGGACTTGAACCGAAGATCCCTGATTGTATCGGATTCTAGTGTTGTGAATCTTGTACATGAAGCTGACCTTTAACCCAAGATCACTTTTGTTGACCTCTGTCGTTAATGTTCATACAACACCTTAGGATGACTTGTATTACAATTATAGACTTCAAGCCTCTGGCCTTTGTCGCGATTTAATTGTGACGATTAAGGACTTCCCCTACCACATGCTATGGCAGATGTTCTTGAATGGAACCAAATAGATCAGGACAAGAGTACTCCTCGAGAGTCTCGTATCTATACTCGTGACTCTGCCACACCTTACCCTTCTCTGCATTGGTTTTCGGAAGATTGTTGACTTATGCATCCACATCTTGGGATTCTATCCTAAGCATGTTCCTTTTTCCTTGTTGTTCTTCGACCTTTGTATACCCATTGGTAGCCAAGTAGTAAATGTGCATCGGTGTCTTCCAATGCAAGATACTCTTGTGGTCCGTCAAGAAAAACCATTTCGGTATGTCTAGGAGAAACAAACTCCAGTACCTTGTCATTTCTAGGACCAGGTCAAAGTGTTGTAAACTGCAGATCAAGAGGCATTGATTAGCTTCTATCTGTCCTACCTTAAAGTATCACACTCTTTTATACTAAGAGTTCGTGTCGAGTTTCATGACCCCTTAATGAAGTGATGCTCTTACACATAATTACCCACCCTTCCTCGAGCTTTCGCGCTCGTGAGTGATGCGTGTGCGAAATAATGTGGTTATCTGAGATTATTAGCAATTTTTATTGTTTTGAACTCCAAGGACATTTGTGTCATTCTTAGCGTGATTAGTTAATCCTGTCACTAAGTGAAGTTTGACTGTGCTACCAAGTCCGCTATTCTGGTGCACCCTCTTCAGTCAAAGAGTTAGGCTCATGCCAAAGCTCCGAGACTATGTCTTCTTGCCTTACCAAGAAAGTTTCCTCTCGAACAAAGTGACATATCGGTGGTCCGTGATATTCTAGATGTCAACTATAAGTATCTCCATGTTGCCACATGACTGTGTTGTCAAGTTCTTGAGCAAGCAAGTTCTCTGAACTTCTCTCCTCTTCAAGGATCCGTACTGGACATCCCTGAACTAGTTGGTTGAGGTTAAACAACAACTTGGAGAGTTGTAAGACAAAAGTTCTATACGACTTTGTTCCTTCCTAAAAGGATGTCTAGTTTTTTCCGTGTTGAAGAAAGATAGTATTTCCTTTGTGGAAATGTTATCTTCCCCACCTTTGATTTGATTTGGGTTATCGTCAAATCAAACCCAGTTCCAAGGACTATCTTGGTGATGTTTATTCCCGTGATGTTTCACTTGAGTACATCCTCATTTTCTTTGGTCTGACCAATACTTTTGCCTTGTTCATACAACATATAAGTTCATCGTATTGGAGTGCCTTGATAATTTTGTTGTTGAGCCCATCGATGACATCCTTATCTTCTCCATGCTAGACAAGATTCATATGGAACATTTGGCATTAATACTGGAAACCTTCGAGAACCATCTTCGAGTTATTTTGAAGTATGTGTTCTGGATGTTAGAAGTAATCTTCTCCGATTCACGTGTAATTGTTGAAAGATGTCGCCGTGAATTTGAGTAGAGATGTCTATCTTTCCTTAAGGATACATGTGTGTTCCATTGTCAGTACTTTATGTGTGTGCAGTTGTCTTTTGACAAGTTGCTAACACATGGGTATAGCAATCTAGCTCATCTTTTGGATCTTTACACTTTAGTCCATGTCTTGAGAATCTAGTAACTTTACCTTTGTGGTAAATGTGGCAAACTTTCTATTCGGACACGCTGAGTCTAAAATATCAATCCACCTAACCAAAACTGAATCTCAAGCAGTAATGATGGTTGGTGTTCCCCAAGGTTTTGACACAGTTCTCGTTGGAAGTCTGGCAAGATTGATGTAATGGTTGACACACTTAGCCGGAAAGACCTCTTGTCATATTCTCTTGAATCAGCAATGACAACCACTCTTCATGAGGCTTCATCTATAATCTGAATATAGGAATTGTGCTTATGGTACCTTTTTATCCAAAGTCTGACCTTTACTTGATGTTTCGTATCTCGAACATCGAGGAGAACATTTAAAGTAGTGTTGCTAAATGTCTCTCGGTCAATCCTCCAGACCCTTTTACGTTGGCAAGCATTTTGTTGTGCCAAGTAATTGAAGTCTAAGAATGAAGTTTCCCTTTTCTCATGTCGTTAGGAATCTTCTTAACTATTCATCCTAGTGGTGTAAAGTGATATCATGATCTTGGCAAAGATTTTGGTAGATCTGGATGAATAAAGAGTTTCCTTCCTTTTCTCACCCATGTTTTAAGAGTGACTATGATTCTGGTAATCAAAAGTTTCTCTTGTTACATGTTCCTTGTGACTCTTATGAGTCCTCTCCACAAAACACCTTTCCGTCTTGGCCTTCTGTTGAATGAAAAACAATGACCCTTCTATGTCAAAAGTAGTTCAACAGCTTGGTTTTGTTGATCCATATCTCTCCAACCTAATATCTCTACTTAAGCCATTTAGTAGAGGTTCCTCATCAAAGTCTGTGTTATGTTCTTTCCTTTGGAAGCTTTCTTCTTCAGAAGCTTCAAAACCTCATGTAAGTTCCATGGTCTCAACCCTTATGAAGACCATCTATCTAACAACTTGAAACCTTCACCTCTTGTTTCCTCCGTTACCTTGATGTGTTTCCTGTCGTCATCTTAGAGTTGTTTCTGAACAATCTATCCATGAGTTGACCATGAGATACTCTGTGTTGTTTAGTGTGTTTCCCTCTTATCTTTAGAGTGACCCTGCTTCTTCCTCTCTCTGTCTCTTTTCCTACCTTTGGAATCTCGGGTCGAGATTCTCATAAGGGGGATAGAGCTGTAACACCCAAGTTTTTAGTTATTACTAATTAGGGTTTTTGATTGTGAATTGCATGAGCATCATCATTTAAATTGTGCATTGGAGAAAATAATCAAATCCTAAACCCTAATATTCCACCCCTATTTGCAAGTCACTTCAAAATAGTTTTGAATTTGAAAAAAAAAATTACAAAAGTGTGGAGCCCAAATGGATTATAGGGTCCCCTGATTATTTTATATATTTTACAAAAACTCTGGTAATTTTGAATGGTTCAAAACAGATTTGGAATTCAAATTGCAAAGAGATAATTCAAAACATAAATTGGAAAAACAGTTTTACAGGAAAAAATGTAGCCAGAGCCAGCCAGGCCGGCCCAGCTTGCCTCTCTCCCTCTCCCCTTCTCTCCCTGCCGCCCAGCGCAGTCCTCTACGGCCCAGCAGCGGCCCACCCCAGGCCCGATACCGCTTCGGTCTTTCCTGTCATCTTCTCCATCGACGGGGAGCAGCTCGGTGGAGCTTCCCCGGCCGCCCGATGCCGCTGCGATGACCGCCGCCCCCCGCCGCCCTCTGGACGAGGATAAGGGCTCGAGCACGTCCTTCCTCTCCCCTATCCTCTCAGTATCCCCCGAGCCCTCTCTTTGGCGCGTTTCCTCTCTGGCCAAACCCTAACCGTCGCAGGCACCGTCGTCGTCGACGTTCCCGGCCACCCCGAGCGACACTGAGGTGCCCTGGAGAACCAGCGTGCTCCCTTCGTCATCCTCCTGGAAGGAATCGAGCCCGCAGGCCCCCAATCGACGCCCATGACCTCATCTTCCTTGAGCCCGACGCCGGCTGCTGTCGCCATTGACGTTGTTCAAGGCCTCCCCTCACTTCGCCGACACCACAATCGTGCTCCTGGTGAGCTTCTGGGGCCCCAGGCACCCTTCACTCGCTTGTTAGCTCTCTATAGCCACCGCTCGCCGTTCACCTGCAAGCACCGCCGCCGCCGAATGCCATAGCCGCGTCTCCGGTGACCCAAAAAGAGCGGCGCTCTCCTTGCTAGGTTCGCTTTTCAGCGCTGATTCGAACAAGACCAACCGCGCCTCCCAGATCCTCCCCTAGCGACGTTCCCCGCCGCCATATGATGTGGATTCCGGAGAGCCCAGGTGGCGCTTGCGTGTCCTCGACGTGGCGCCCTCGTGGCAGTGAGGTGGCCTTGGGCAAGGTTGCCACGGTGGCAAGCCTACGTGGCCCCATCACGCTGCTGGGGGCTAGCCTCAAACAGACTGAAATACACCCACCCCCTAGCTAACGTCAGCCCTGTGTCATGCTGACGCAGTAAATGTTTTTAATTGGTTTAATAATTCCAGAATTTGATTAAATATTGTAAAATCAATAACTTATTATTTATAAGTCAGAAAAATACAAATAATATATCAAAATGTTCATAAAAATGAGAGCTATATCTTCAAGATATAATCATGCGTTGTTAATCAACTTTTATGACAAGTTTAATTAGAAGAACAAATGTACCCCTCTCATATGTTCCAGAGTTTCCCCGAGTTAGGGTTTTCACCCCTCGGTACCCCGATTAAGTTGTCGAGCATGCCTTAGGGTTTCAATTCAATGAAATTTAACTTGTCATATCATCATACTTGCTTGAGCATTGCATCGATGCCATTGTTGATTGTTTCCCCTTTATTTCTGGTGTTTGGTTCTTCCCGGTAGAATACGAGATTGAGATCGAGATCGAAGACCGAGGTCAACACCGTCGAAGTTCGAAGATCAATGAACAATAATTGACCAATTGTAATAAAGTGAAGTACAAGGCTTCCGAAGATCTACTTCTCTGCTATCAACTGGCAAAGGCAAGCATAGCCCCACCATGATATAATCCTATGATTTCGAAAGCATTTTAATTCCTGCCAGGATGCATACGATTCTACCGTGGTCTTTTATCGATAGATAGAGTATACTATATATTGCATTACTTCCTTGAGCTTATATTACCTGATCCACTGCTCCTAGCATAACTAGGTCTGGCTTGTGTGCACTGCTAGAGCTTATATATGTGTCTGCTTAGCCATGCATAGCTGTTAGTTCTGGTCCATCCAGATGATGTATCAGATGCAGAGAATCTAGTATGACAGGAGATCGTGATGAGATGATATCAGAGGTGATATGAGATTAAACATGCTAAGGCTTGTATGGGAGGCCACGGTGGGATGTGGTTTTTCTAGTCCCATGCTCACCACAACTAGGAACTGAGTTCTTACCTTTGGAACCGAGATGAGCGTACAGCCACACGGGGCTTGGGAACCCCTCGCCTGATTAACTTGCCTAGTAGATTCCATGAGTCACATAGTTCGGCGTTCCATTCTACATATGCATAGAAAACCTTTTGAAAGATTTTCCGGGTGAAGATGGTGCATTCATAACAGGTAGGTAAGGTGGACCGGGTTGCTTGGGGTCGATGGAGCCCCTGTTAACCAACCTCGCCTCACATCTTTAAGTACCAGCTTAGGGATTTGACCCGTTATGGCGGAACCATACTTATTGCGTGACTCATGGTCTCGGCGAAATCAAGGTAAAGGTCGTGGCCAACCACCCTCTGCCAGCCTTCCAAGGAAGAGGGATAATAGCTTGGCATTAAGAGTCGGTTGGTACATGTGGGTAAAGTTGTACACCCCTGCAGGGTAATAATCTTTTCGAAAAGCCGTGTTCACGGTTATGAACGCTTGGTGACCAGATTCTAAGATCATAGAGAACATGAATCTAATTGTAAAACTTGGCAGATCAATGTGTGATTAAGGATGCTTCCTCATGGGTACGAGGGGGTGATCCTAGTTGGTAGATGATGATGATTTGGCGGATATCAAAAGATGATGATCAATATTTCGGAGATCCGCTCTCTTATCCCCTTTTAAAATACTCTGACTAGACAAGATTCTTCTCCCTCTTGTTTTATAAACAAAATATGGCTTTATGCAAAACAACGCCACCAGCCATAAGTCTTGCTGAGTACACCCTGTACTCACCCTTGCTTTGTTGATACTTTTGGCAGAGTAAGTGTTCCCTTGAAGACGAGTTCCGTACTACATCGACATCGACGAGTAGCTTGGGGTTCCCGGACGGAAGCCTGGAATCTATGGGATGGGACATCATCGTTATTCTTCAGGCCTCTTAGGCCATTTGTTAAGTTTGCTATACTTAATAGCATAATTTTGCCTTCCGTTGTTTGATGTTTGTGGTCAGTGACCTCTGCTTCTAATAATTTGGTTCTCTGCTCAGTTATGAGCTTGCTGTAATAAATTTTGTGTCGTAGGGCACTCTTGTGTTACGGATTCTCCACTAGATATTCTCGAGCTCAAGGTTAAGCTTATATCAGATGGAGGTCTGGGATTTGTTTAGCCCTGATCCCCGGGGGTGTCACAAATCCTCGCCATCCATCTAGTGTAATATCTTGGAAAACATGATGTGTGATGCAATCTATTATTTTCCCGTGATCTATTGTATATTTATGTCCATGTTTGAGTAGTGATTTGTTTCTGGCAATTGTGAAATAGTTCATTATTGGTTGCATACAAGTATATGTTATATTATATGATGGTCTTATGTACTAATATATGAGTGCACACATATGTTGTAGAATGTATAAGGTCATCACCGTTGCATGTTGATTGGGGAGGGATGGCCAGAGATTGACAGAAACCATGTCCCACGTCTTAAATATGCATGTTATGTTAATTCATGGTTAACTAACGGGAAAATAAGTTATGGGGAACATGAAACTTATAACGATGGTTGTACTTTATGTCTTAATAACTCTCTTGTTTGCTCAGATACGACCTCGGGATAAATCACTAGGGGTGTAATTTTTCAATAACATGTTTGCACCTATTTATGACCCCTCTCTAGAAGAAATAATTAAAAGACTATCCATGTGCTTAAGTAATTGTGACAACCAAACTAATGTAATAACAATTTTCTTAAACACTTGATCCCTTGAGTTACCTTCTTCTACTTTACTTGCTTTTACTTTTACTAGTTTTACTTTACTTGTAATAGTTTGCTTCGTGTTATTATTTTCAGCACCTTATAGTTTTCTAGTTATAAGTAAAACATTTATTACATCTCTAGTTCACTTCATTGCATAAATGGACATATAAGTGGGCTATAGGGCATTAGAGTATATATAGTTTACCTTTATCTCCTTATGGGTTTGACACTCAAATACTTACTGAATTTTCCAATAGTTATTCCCTTCCCTTGGGGATTATCTAAGTGACATGGGTATGCCCTACGGGTACCTTCCTTCAACCTACCTGGTGCGGCCCAATGGAAGGCCCACTCGACGACCTGCCAAGTTCCACGAAGCCCATGAAGATTCGGATGACGCGATGCCCATATGGACACGGACTCACAAACGTGCAAGAAAAGAATAGCTCAAGACTAGAGTTTGAATAAAACTTGTAACCTACTCATATTGGTACCTGAGACCTAGCCTCCCCCATATATAAAGGCTAGGATGGTCCAACGAGGAGGACATAACCTTTCCACCACCACAATAGACAACAGATCTAGACACACCTCATAACCTAGCATACACCATGCCAAATCCAATCTGCGACCCCTGTAACCTTCGGTTCCACCATTAATCAAGATCAGGCAAGCAGGAGTATGGTTTTCCCTCAGGGGGCCTGAACCTGGGTAAACCCCGTGTCCTGTGTTTCTTGTCTGTTAGCCGTTCCGTGATCTCTAGCGTCCCCTCCTTCTCCAAAACCCAAGTCCATAACAATGGGCATTGACGAGTCGAACCCTCGTCACTAAGCGTGATGCACCTCCATGCATCTCTAGGAGGCCAGACTTACATCGCGATATGCAAGATAGTAGGCCGACACTTTTAGGACCAGAAGCCTCGATTTACTAGGAGATACCCTGTGAGATCCTGGCGCATGGATTAATAGGATTGATAGGATACTCATACCAATATGTTGTAGCTTCTTTTTTAGAAGCTCATCTCCAAAGAACCTCTAGACTAAGCGTGATTGTCCTAGAGAAATTTGAGGATGTGCGACCGACAGGGATGTTCTTCCCGGGTGTGCATGAGTGAGGAAAGAGTGCATATAAAAGACTAGTGTTGGTCTGTTCTATTAGTCTAGAGATCTTAAAGAGCTGCCAAGGGTGACAACCACCGGTACGGAGAGCCCGGGGGTTTTATAAGTGGTATCAGAGATGATCATCGCGATAACACGTGCATGTGTAGTTCAGGGATGCGGATATGTGGTGCATGGAACTTGTGGCCCAGAGTGAACATGACATGGCACATGTGTTGGCACTGGACGCACAGACGTGTGCCAAGAGGGGACGTTCCTAACTTGTGGTTGATTGATGAGGGCATCGATCTTCTAAGGATGGGTGTATGTGATATCCTATCACATGGCTTAATATCATTTATAGTTACTCATACCAACAAGTTGCAAATTATTTTCTATAAGATTATCTCCAAAGAACCTCTAGGTTAAGCGTGCTTGGACTAGAGCAATCTGAGGATGGGTGACCGACTAGGAAATTGTTCCGGGTTCGCACGAGTGAGGACAAAGTGCGTAGAAAATACTAGTGTTGATCTGTGGGGTCGGTCTAGAGATCCTAGAGAGCTGTCAGGGATGATAACCACCAGTCCGGAGAGGCCAAGGAGTTATAGGCGCCGTCTGAGATTCCGATGACTAATGGCCGAGCTAGTTGATCTGATCGCCCTAACTAGGTTATCGATCCTTAGAAAATGCTTTCACCGAAGAAAGGGAAGAAGGAACAAAGATTTTGAGAGTAAAAAGGTATATTTTATTGAGTTTGTCGATTGTGTGCTTAATTCCAATCGGTATCACCTCTCACAGACCCCACATACCAACCCTAGACCGACCCCACAAACCAACACTATTATTTTCTACGCACTTTCTCCTCACTCGTGTGTACCTGGGAAGAACTTTCGGGTAGGTAACCCATCCTAAAATCGCTCCAGGACAAGCATTCTTAACCTTGAGGTTCTTTAGAGATGATCTTACAGGAAAGAAGTTGCAACTTGTTAGTATGAGTACCTTTCAATCATATTAAGCCATGCAAGAGGATCTCACATACACCCACCGTTATAAGATCGACGCCCTCATCGATCAACCACAAGTCAGGAACATCCCCACTGGGCATACGTCTGTCCATCTAGTGCCAGCACATGTGCCATGTCGTGTTCACTCTGGTCCACAAGAGACATGCACTACATGTCCGCATCCCGAACCGCACATGCCCGTGTAACTGCGAGGATCATCTCTAATACCACTTGTAAAACCCTAGCCTCTCGGGACCGATGGTTTTCACCCCTAGCAGCTCTTTAAGATCTCTAGACTGACCCCATAGTCCAACACTAGTCTTTTATACGCACTTTGTCCTCACTCGTCCGCACCCGGTAAGAACTTCGTGGTCGGTCACCCATCCTCAAATCGCTCTAGGGTAATCATGCTTAACAAAGAGGTTCTTTGGAGATGAGCTTCCAGAAAAGAAGGTACAACTTGTTGGTATGAATATCCTATCAATCTTATTAATCCATGCGCCAGGATCTCATAGGGTCTCTCCCGGTAAATCGAGGCTTCTGGTCCTAAAAATGTCGGCCTACTGTCTTGCATATCGTGATGTAAGTCTGGCCTCCTAGATATGCATTTAGGGGCATGACCATTTGATAATCCCCAAGGGAACGGGATCACTATTGCATAATTCGATGAGTATTTGAGTGTCAAACCCACAAGGAGCTGAAGGTAAATTATCTATACTCTAAATCCCTATAACCCACTTATATGGCATTTTATTCAATGAAGTGAACTAGAGGTGTAAGATACTTTTTACTTATAACTAGAAAAATATAAGGTGCTAAAATAATAAGAAGCAAACTATTACAAGTAAAGTAAAACTAGTAAAAGTAAAATAAAGTAAAGTAGAAGTAGGTAAGTCAAGGGAGCAAGTATTTAAGAAAATTGTCGTTTAATTTGTTTGTTTGTCACAGTTAGTGAAGCACATGGATAGTCTTTTAGTTATTTCTTCTAGAGAGGACCCATAAATAGGTGCAACCATGTTACTGAGAAATTACACCCCTAGTGATTGACCCCAAGGTAGTTCCGAGCAAACAAGAGAGTTATTAAGACATAAAGTCCAACCATGGTTGTAAGTTTCAAGGTCTCCATAACTTATTCGCCCGTTAGTTAACCATGAGTTAACATAACATGCATATTTAAAACTTGGGATACGATTTATGTCAATCTCCGGCTATCCGTCCTCCAATCAACATGGAACGATGATGACCTTATACATTCTCTAACATATGTGTGCACTCATATATTAGTACATAAGACCATCATAGAAGATAACATATACTTGTATGCAACCAACAATGAACTATTTCACAATTGCCATAAACAAATCACTACTCAAACATAGACATAAAGATACAATAAATAATGGGAAAACAATAGATTGCATCACAAATCATGTTTGCCAAGATATGACACTAGATGGATGGAGAGGATTGAAGTGTTCCGCAGAAGAAAACAAACTTTTCCTAACAAGCAGAATGACATAGCCAAGATCTATGTAAGGTAACAGATGGATTTGGTGTTAATACCCTTGAAGAGCAAAAAGAGTTACGCTTCAATGAATATTGATGATGTAGTCATATGGCTATGACCTCAAGGTCATGCAGGCATACAAGCGACGAGTTCCATAATGGGTAGAACCTCCGAAGTTATACACCCATCTGGTGTAGACGACGTCCCCCGGGCTCCAGTCCAGCGAAGCAGCAGAAGAAGATTGATCTGGACCGAAGATACACTAGCACTATGGTGTGCGCATGGTGGAGAAACCCTAATCCCTGTATGCACATTCCTAATTGGGAACCACACGGTAGGGAGAGAGAAAGGCAAAATCCAATTGATTTGGTTTGAGGGGAGGAGTTCCCCTCACTAGTACAAACTCGTTACTTAGAGACGATGCCTATCGGTGGTTAAACCCTAATCAACAAAGAATCGGCTATGTTCAACAACCTTAGGAGGTTGTTATTTTCTGACCGTCTCTAACTATAGACTCAAGTGATTACAAATTAGGATCGTCTCTATTACTACTTCCTCCTAAGCCGATCGTTAAAACGAAAGGATTTATATTTTCTTGCCCCTGGTTTGTTAGTTGTACTCACTTTTTCCCAACCGCTTCACTTTTTCTCACGTTTTCCAAGATCCTTCTCCGAAATTCTCACACGGTCTGAAACTCGCTGTTCGTCAGTCTTGCCATTATGTGCTGACAAGTGGGGCCACGTTTAGTCAGGTCCTGTAGTGGACACCTCTATCCACTTATCTAGATCAGCGTGGGACCCATAGCTTATCCACCTGAGCGCTAGACCCACAACTTATCCAGGTTGGCATTGCAAGATGGAACCCCAAGCCAGCCCCGTGCCTGTGCCCATGCCGTTGCCTCCCCTTTCTTCTTATCCTGTGATGGTGGCCTTATTCGGCGATAACAGTCCTACTCCGGATGACGAGTTATCTCTAGATTCACTTCAGCCTCCCGTTCATCCTGGCCCCAGTATGGTGCCATACTTTTGACCTGTATGAAGGATGATAATGGCAACCGTGAACAAGGAAGATTAGATCTCGCACCAAATTGTTCCGATTAGAGGGCGCTTGCTGTGGATAATCAATTGGTGCAACTCGGGAGATCAATTGGGCACGCGCTTGCTGTGGTGAATGCGTACGACAGAGAAACCGTTCCGATGATTCAATTTGTTTATTGAGTTAGTGTCTCAGTTGCAATCAAGTGAATATATGAGGTGCAAGACAAACTTTAAGATTTAGGGAGATGGAAGTATAAGAAATACAAAAATGGCACAACTCTTGAACACTTTCAAATTAAAAAAATTATACAACTCTTAATGTAAAAGAGAGTTTATAATTGACACAACCCTTGAACGCTTTCAACTTACAATTTGGATATGATAATATTGTCCTAAGAAAAACTTGAGAGTTTAACATTTTTAGTGCGTGAAAAGTAATGCATAAACTAAAGAGATATCCCTAAACTAAAATATTTATGTCTCGTTCATATATGAAAATTATACACCTTTGAACACTGTGAAAATCGCACTTAGAACATGATAATGTTGTCCTAATAAAATCTTGAGATTTTATCATTTTCATAGAGTGAAATCTAATGCATAAACTTGCATATACGAAAATTATACACCTTTGAGGACTTTGAAATTGCACTTAGGACGTGATAATGTTGTGCTAAGAAAATCTTGAGAGTTTATCATTTTCATAGAGTGAAATGTAATGCATAAACTTGCATATACAATGAGCATTTTGAAATCGCACTTACGACATGATAATGTTGTGCTATGAAAATCTTGAGATATTATCATTTTCATAGAGTGAAATGTAATGCATAAACTAGCATATACGAAAATTATACACCTTTGAACTCTTTGAAGTCACACTTAATATGTGATAATGTTTTGTTAAGAAAATCTTGAGAGATTATCATTTTCATAGAGTGAAGTGTAATGCATAAACTAGCATATACTAAAATTATACACCTTTGAACTTTTTGAAATCACACTTAATACGTGATAATGTTGTTCTAATAATCTTGAGAGATTATCATTTTCATAGAGTAAACTGTAATGCATAAACTTGCATATACAAAAATTATATAGCTTTGAACACTTTGAAACCACACTTAGGACATGATAATGTTGTGCTAAGAAAATCTTGAGAGTTTAACATTTTCATAGAGTGAAATGTAATGCATAAACTTGCATATACGAAAATTATACACCTTTGAACACTTTCCCTTAAAATTATATTAAAATCCATTTGTTTATAGAGTTAAAGTGTCGGTTGCAAACTTGTTAGTTTTCATAGATAGAGGGGTGGCTCCCGATAGATATACGGGTTATCATGTCTGCTAGATCACAGAGGATCAATGGTTAGTGGGCACGATCTGTGTAACAACTGTCTCGACCAATTAGGGCATAACAGCCAAAATGAGCACATGTGTGAGAGTTTTTGACTAAGAGAGAGGGGAAAACTGAGTAGTACTAAAAAACTAAGGGAAAACTGACAAAGGGATTCAAATAGAAAATAGAAACATATTTAAAAAATGTAAAATGAATATTTTATACATTAAAAAACACCTTGGCATACACCAAATTGTTTTCAATGCAAATATACATAAGTGTGCCAATTATTGCCTCTTTCAGACAAACTATGTTTTGAGGAGGGATGTTTTGGGAAGGGGCTTGGGTAGAAAGTCATGAACCTTCATAGATAGTAGGAGATTTGAGAAGTGGTGATTTAGGTTAAAATTTGATTTCTATAAGATTCTTATGGTGGCAGGTCACATAAGACGACTTCCTAGATAGGTTCCACTATGTTTTGATATTTTTTAATTTGTTGTGCATAAAAATGACTCAATTAACTAGCTAAAACCCATTTGTAAAAGTGAGTATATTGCACGTGGTAGTGTTAGTACTGGAGGGAAAAACTGAGTATAACCAAATTGTCAGTGTTACACTCGAGGGTATAACTAAGTACACCTAAGTCGCCAGGGTTAGAAACGAGGGAAAAAACGTGACACATGATACACGTGTCACGGTGCACGGGGCGGTAGCGGACGCGTGTGGTCGTGCATAGTGCAGTATACTATGCGGTTACTCGGTGCACGGTGGTGCAAAAAAACGTCCCTTCCCTTCACCTTCATAGAGGCCCTACCCCTCTCCATCTCCTCACTCTCACTCACTCACTGACTCGCTCACTCACGCAATCGTCTCCACTGCCACATCACCTTCTGCAAACCCCCAAGAAAACCCCAACCGCGCCGGCGATGGAGAATAATTGTGTGGTGTCCATCGTCGCCTCCAAGTCCACTGACGAGGAGGGTCCCGTCCATGTCCAGGCCCCCGTCGAGGAATCGAAGGCACCCACCATCCCCGTCCAGGCCCCCGTACCTGCTTCCGCTGTAGCCGCCAGCGAGAAGGCCCTCACTGGTCTCGGGTAGATCCCGCTCGACTGGGACTCCTACAAGAAGGAGGAGTACATCTGTCCAGAGAACCCCTATGACACAGCATCGTCGACCCATGGTAAGAGGTAACTAGGGTTTTCTCCCCTTCCCTTGTACTTCCCCATTCCCATCATTGGAGGCTAGATCGTGTGTTATTAGCGTTCGGCTTGTTCGTATTTTCAATCGTTGGATGCTAGATCTTCTTATAGAAGCTAATCCTCTTGTGTTAGATCTCGTGTTTCAATGAATCCCCATGTTTGTATTTCAATCATATTTTATTTGTCCTCCAAGTTGTAGTTAAGGGATTCCCTAGTTAGTACTAGCACCGACCTGTAGTTGGGATCAGTATATGATTTTGTTTGAGATTCACGGATTGGGGAATTTAACCCACTTGGTTAATTTATGCAAATAATTAGGGGATCTCAATCGGTTAATTTATGCAAATAATTAATCTCGATAATTAAGGTATCTCAATTATGTCCTTATTGCATGCTACTATTTTTTCCAATAGGTGGATAGTAGCAACGTCTCCAACCACGACGAGTCCAAGCACACCAAGACTCGTCAGGTGCTAAGGAGGCTGAATTCCGACAAGTATGACACCTACTTCGCAGACGACGTCTATAGGTGCCCCTTCTGCAAGAGGAGACTCGGCACCACCGATTTCAACTGCCTCGTGACACATGCCAAGGACGTGAGATCTTGCAACCCCAACATCAGCCAGACCATGAACGCCCACACCTTCAGAGCCAACCACAAGGCGCTTGGATTTCATCTCCACAGCCTCCAAAAGGTGTCCATCAAAGAGGGTAGCATGCCCCTGATCAAGCCCAAGATGCCCAAGTCTTGGGGATATGCTTTCCGGGTATACCCACAGGACTCGCTGACAAGGGTGGCCTACCAACGGGTTAGAGCTTTGCTTCATGGGCGGCCCAGTCAGAGAAAGAGGAGGAGCCAGTTCCGGCTATGACAAGGCCTAGAAGAGTTACCGACTTAGGCATGTAGTATTACTTGTAGTCCAAGATGTATCTAGTTACCGACTCTTTAATGTAGCAGGATAGGTCTCTCTTGTAACCCTAGGTCCTAGTGACTATATAAACCAGCCCTATGGGAGCCTTTAGGGCACAACACCAACAATCATACCAATAACCACAATCACAACTCACACATGCGAACCTCTCTTGTAATCTGTTGTAACATCCGGCTTAGGCTGATATATTACTGGGTTGCTAGAAGGAGTAGGATATGATCACTGCAGTCAGATCTGAACCTGGGTAAACTTGTTCTCACTGCTCCTGGAACATCCGATGTCTCTCACCCCATCTTCTCAACTCTATTAGGACCCCCTATGGTGTACTTGTCAATAATCCGACGACAGTTGGCGCCCACCGTGGGGAAAGTGACTTTTGGAGCTTCATTCCAGGCAGAATCTGGGCGTGCAGGAATCGATGAAACAATCGCCATGGGTCGTGTGGTCTACGCCAGCAATGTCCCTCTCGTTCTCCTCGACGAGACCTGGATTACGGATAGCAAGACCATGACAACCTACATGATCATTTCCATCGACGAGATCGATATTTACCTTGGTTTCGCTGAACCCGCCCAACCCACCCTTGAGGTGATGACCATGGCAAAAGAAAAATCCGAATCTGCTCTGTCCGCGGGGGTGGAAGAGTTCAATATCGCTGAAAAAATCGAACCCACCCAGCCCACTCCTATAGTGGAAGAAGCGGTGGAGGAAAAATCCGGATCTGATCTCCTTGTCGAGATCGGATACACGGACGAGGATTATATCTGCTACGAATCCGACCCTACCGATGTCGTAGTAGAAAAAGTACTCTTGAATCATAGTATGAAGAAGAGTCACTGCTTCGTATACCACGTAAGCTCTGGATCCGACTCGGTCGATGTTGGAGACGGCAGCGATTCAGTCCTCGACGCAATCGAAGAAAACGCCGACTTAGCTGGCTCCCCTCAAGAGTGAATAACGTCGCAGGAACTTAGGGACTTCGAGAAGGAGATGGAGGATTATGAAGAAGAGCATGCCTCCAAACCAACACAAGGTGAGTCAGAAAATCCACCCAGTCCATATGATAGCATGGATGAAAGCTACACCTCAAAGGATGACATGGACACCAGAGATTCATCCGAGGTCCACAAGGCAACTACTACGGAAAGTACCAACGGAAGTTTATCCCCTGGTATCGGAACAAAAGTCGTCTTTGCCACCGGTACGCACGTCAATGCTACTGGGCGGTCAAAGAAGAAAAGGAAGAACAAGAATCCGACACCGGCAGAGCCAGACGTCGAGGAAACCAACGAATAAAAAGTTGATAAAGAGATCGAGATGGAGAATCGGGATGGAGATCCAATTAATACCACACCGATCAACCCTCCCATGGATGGACACGTCATCACCAAGGGTGCACGTGAAATTTACGGAGATGCTCTCACAATTCGAATCCCAACGGCTTCGGATCTTACTCTAGAGGCACTGGAGAAAAGTGTCGAGGACCTGGAAAAGCACCGTCTGTTTTTACTCGAAGAGGCCGCGCGCATAGTCGAGCTGAAGAAGCAGTTATACAGTGATCATGTCACATATCAGTAAGATTTCAAGCAAATATCAAACAAGACAAGAAGCGGTTCGGTTCTTGCTTGTAAGAACCCGGATATCCACAAAGATCTATTCAACGGAAAAACTAGAGAGAAGAACTGAGTCTACAGCACGCCCCTAGAGAACGCTGTAGCATCTCGAGCTATCCTCGCCAATAATCCGTCTCTAGAGCAGGTCCAGCAATGCGTTGTGTTGCTAGAAAAAGGATTGAAGAAGTAGAAAACGGTCGCGTCATTCAGTGGCAAGCTGGCCTCAAAGTCGGAATTTTGCTACACTGGCGCCGACCAAAGTGCTGATGAAAGACCCTGCAGGTATACGGATCAACGCTATCATCCCCGTGGAGAAGAATAGAATTCAAGGACCGCCTCAAACGGCCACTCTTGTAGGCCGGCACATGACTGGGCAAGAGTTATTCCGGCTGCATCCGAAGATTCCATCAGGGAAATGGTTACCCATCAGGGCCATCATCGACAAAACAATAGCAATAGAGAAGACCTGGAAGTGCGCCGCTAGCGAAAGCAAGATTGGCTAAGAATGCCACCACCAAGCCATGTGGCTGGTAACGCCGGACGAAGAGATGATCCGGACTGTCCTGTATCAAGTAGGGATGGAGCTCAAAGAAACCAACATCAAAGTCATCATAATGAGGCTCCACCACCACCAACGTGTAACCTAGCCGGAAACAATCCACCAGGGCCACCGTCACCCCCAGGCAGTGACCATGAAGGATCCCGTCGTAGCCATGGAAGCCGCAGGAGCGGAGGCGGCAATGGTGAAAGGAGAAGCAGAAATATGACTCCACCGCGAAGAAGTTGCGATCCTCCAAGGCACAGATCTCTCTCGCCAAACGACGCTCGCCACCTCATTGAGTCAAACATATAAGCGCGGCGGTATGAGGAAGAAGATGTGTACGTGGGACCCAAGTGCTTTGGCACACGCATACGTCAGACAAAATTTTCGGCTGACTTTGGTATTGCCAAACACATTCAGCCCTACGATGGCGCGGCTCGGCTAGATACCTGGCTCCAGCACTTTTTCCAGGCATGTTGCATTGCCAAAGGAGGAAACAGCCTGGTTGCAGTTCGATATCTACCACTTATGCTGAGGAATACGGCTGGATCATGGCTCAATGAACTACCAAGGAACTCAATTCATAACTGGTATGTTATGCAAAGTGTGTTCTTTTCAAACTTAGAGGGAACATACAGGAGGTCCTGCACAGTAGGAGACTTGCAGTGTTGCACCCAAAGACCCGGATAAACTTGCCATGATTACCTCAGACGCTAGATTATCACAAAGAATGCATGTCAAGGAGTAAATGAGCAAACTGCGATTGAAGCTTTCATCGCAGGACTCCCAGTCATACTTTTGTGTCACAGATTGAAGCGTGATCACATCAGAGATTTTGGAGATATGATAGAGACGGCAAGAAAATATGTTGATGCCGATGATGATTCAAAAGGGATGCTAAACATTCTGGACAATCCCAATGTGGCCAAACAGCCAAAACAACAAGCTCAGAAGTGCAAGAACACCTCGGAAGATAAGCCAGCTCCAGACAACGCAGCTGTTAATGGAACGTTCAGATCCGGAGGACGAGGAGGGAGCGGAGGCGGTCGGGGTCGAGGCCGCGGAACTTCCCGAATCCAGGGCAGAGGAGAACAACAACCCGAAAGAACCTATACGTGGGCCGACTTTGCCAACAATCCCTGTGTCCACCACTTGGATAGTAACAGAGGATCTACCCACACAAATGCCGAGTGTCGTTTCAATGACGACATCAAGAAAGACGAATCCGCTGGCTATAGGTCCAAGTGACGAAAAGGAAAGAAAAATTCTAAAAAAGGCAAGGATCCCAAGGAAGATTACGACATGGAAGAAGCGTATGCCGCACAGCCCAAGTCAGATGGAAAGAAGGATTTTCCGACTAAGAAAGACGCATATGTCAGCTTCCTTGGATCTCAACCGGCTAAGGCCAAGAAGGTGGTTCTCCGTGAGCTCAACGCCACGGTTCCGGTTGTTCCACAGTTTCTGGATTGGTCAGATGTAACCATCACCTTTGATCGCTCAGATCACCCGAGGAAACCACATCATCAGGGAAAATACCCTTTGGTCGTTAATCCTCTTATTGATGGCTATGAGTTATCTAAAATTCTCATGGACGGTGGAAGAAGCATTAACATACTCTACATCGAAACGCTCCATCGCATGAGATTCACAAGAACAAGTTGAGTTACAACAGTGTAACATTCCATGGAATTGTACTAGGGAGACATGCGGATTCTCTGGGTGAGATTACTCTAGATGTGACATTCGGAACCCGAGAAAATTACCAGACCGAGCCACTCTCCTTTGAGGTGGTACCATTCAAAAGTGCTTACCACGCCATATTCGGGCGTCCGGCTTACTGGGCGTTCATGGCTCGTCCCTGTTACATATACAATATGATTAAGCTTCTAGGTCCAAAGGGCGTCATCACCATCCGGGGAAATCCGAGGAAAGCGCGAGAGTGCGACGAAGGATCTGCTGACTTTGCCGAAGCCGTGCTACACGCCCAGGAGTACCAGGAGATCAAGAAGAAATCAACCCGTCCGAGATGCCCGCTATGAAGAATGAGGTGCTGAAGCCAAGCATACAGTTCAAGGCGTCGGAAGAGACGAATAAAACATCGTTGAAGGAAGACGATCCCTCCAATACGGCGGACATAGGGGTAGGCTTAGACTTCGCATAGGAAAGCGCGCTCGACGTGAAGCTAATAGTGATATCTTCGCATGGCAGCCTTCTGACATGACCAGAGTACCTAGGGAACTTGCCGAGCACTCTCTTAATATGTACCCTGATGCTAAACCCATCAAACAGTCCTTACGATGGTTTGGTGATGGAAAGCGCAAAGAAATAGCCAAGGAATTGGCCCGACTAGAATTAGCCGGATTCATAACAGAGGTCATCCAGACATATTGAGTGGAAAATCCTGTACTCGTCCTAAAAAGGACACTATTGATTCAAGGATGTGTATTGATTATACCGCTTTGACCAAGGCATGCCCAAAAGACCTGTTCCCTTTGCTAAGAATCGATCAAGTTATCGACTCAAGGACATGTCGAGAATTACTCTGTTTTCTCGACGCATATTCCAGATATCACCAAATACCGATGAAAGATTCAGATCAAATTAAGATATCTTTCGTGACTCCTTTTGGAACCTTCTACAACAAAACTATGCCTTTTGGCTTAAAGAACGCAGGAACAACATATCGACGTACTATGCAACGTTGTCTCAATGATCAAATCGGATGCAACATCCATGTATATGTAGACGACATAGAAGTTATGTCGAAAAAGAAGGAAACTTTAATTTCCGACTTGGAGGAAAAATTTGCTAGCCTACGAAAATTCAATATGATGATAAATCCGAAGAAGTGCTTCTTTGGAATTCCAGCCGGAAAATTGTTAGGTTTCATCATCTCTAAGCGAGGCATAGAGGTGAACCGGGACAAAATCAAGGCTATACTCAACATCACCAGGCCAAATCGCCTGAAGGACGTGCAACGTCTCACTGGTTGCATCGCAGCAGTGAGCAGGTTCGTTAGCTGGCTCAGAGAAAGAGCCGCACCTTTATACAAACTCTTAAAGAAAACCGACAAATTTGTCTGGACCCAGGAAGCTGATACTGCCCTACAAAGTTTGAAAGACCTACTTTCATACCCACCAGTTCTCGTAGCGTCGGAACCTCAGGAGCCTAAGTTACTCTACATTGTAGCGACCAACAAGGTCATAAGTGTGGTAATAGTGGTAGAGCGCGAGGAAGAAGGCCATGAGCATAAGGTGCAGTGTCCAACTTATTACCTTAGTGAGGTTCTGACAGAGTCGAAACAACGGTATCCACACCATCAAAAGCTAGCCTATGGAGTGTTCTTTGCATCCAGAAAGCTATGCCACTATTTTCAAGAGCACAAGATCACAGTGGTGAGTACTGCTCCACTGCGATATATAATCAATAATCACGACGCCACAGGACGTGTCGCAAAGTGGGGAATAGAGCTTGCAGCTTTCGATATTGAGTACAAGATTCATACAGCGATCAAGTCCCAAATACTTGCCAATTTCGTTGTCGATTGGACAGAGATGGTATAAAATACAAGTCCTCCAGACTCTGAATTTTGTACCCTTCATTTTGACAGATCAAAAGCACGAGGAGGCTCGGGGGCTGGCGTGGTGCTCAAATCACCCCAAGGAGATAAGTTGTTTTATGCATTACAAATACACTTCAAGACAACCAATAATATTGCCGTGTATGAAGCATTGTTACATGGAATACGCATGGACAAAAACATTGGCGTAACAAGACTCATATGTTACGGAGACTCGGATTTAGTTGCTCAGCAAGTATCCGACATCTGTAATGCAAACAAACACGTGGAAGCCTATAAAGCTGTCGTGGATGAATTATCTAAATCATTCGAGGGTTTTGACGTTCAACACATCCCTCGAGCAGAAAATGAGGAAGCAGATGCTCTATCAAGGATAGGCTCTGCGCGTAAACAAGTACCGGATGTCGCTTTTTTAGAGCATTTAAGGGTCCCCTCCATAACCGGAGTTGATGACGACTATCCGACGAAGTATGACTAACCTTTAATAGTAGTTTTGGCTGTAATTCCCAGCTGGACAAAACCCTATCTGGATTTCCTGATAGACGGAAAATTACCCAAAAATAAATTCGTGAGCCGGCAGATCGTCTGACGAGCGAAATCCTACACAATAATAAATGGCGAGCTCTATAAGCGGAGCGTTTCTAGGGTATTTCAGTGATGTATTTTTCCGGAAGAAGGAGGGGAAATGTTACGAGATATCCACAAAGGCGAGTATGGTCACCACGCTGCAGCCAGATCCTTAGTGGCAAAAGCTTTTAGACACAGATTTTTTTGGCTTACATCTAAGGCGGATGCTGATAAACTGGTCAAAACATGCAGAGGCTACCAAAAATACGCCCGTTAGGCACATGTTCCGGCTGATCGGCTGCGAACAATCCCTATTATATGGCCATTCGCGGTGTGGGGGATTGATATGGTAGAACCATTTCGCACGGAAAAATGTGTATTTACTCACCTACTAGTGATGGTGAATAAATTTACAAAGTGGATTGAGACTAAAATCGTAACAAGTTGCGACGAAGACACAGCCAGAAAGTTTGTCAAGGACGTGATTATCTGAATCGGATATCCACACAGTATAATTACTGACAACAGGAGCAACTTTTCCATGGGGGAACTTGCTGAATTCTGCGAAGAACAAGGGATCCGACTCGATATTGCATCAGTCACGCATCCAGAAGCTAATGGACAAGTCGAAAGAACTAACGGTCTGATTTTACAAGGACTCCGACCTCGTCTCGAGGAACCACCTCGTCGTGCCGCGGGGTCTTGGGCGGAAGAATTACCGTCTATCATATGGAGTTTACGTACAACTCCTCACAGATCAACGGGATATACTCCTTTCTTCTTGGTCTACGGTGCAGAAGTAGTTCTTCCAAGTGATTTAATTCATTAGTCTCCTAGAGTCAAAGTGTATATCGAAGAAGATGCATAAGTTTCTAGACAAGATGATCTCGATATAATCGAAGAAGTTCGCATCGTTGCTGAACAGAGATCTACAGCCTATGAGCAGAAGTTACACAAGTATCATAGTTAGAGAGTACAGAACCGTTCTTTCAGGAATGGCGATTTGGTTCTCCATCTTGTGCAAAAAAGAAAGCACAAACTTTCCCTAATTTGGGAAGGACCTTTTATGTTCAGCAGAGTTCTGCATAATGGGTCGTATTATTTAACCGATATGAGACCAGTCAAGGAAAGACTAGATACTCGGAAGAGAAAGAGAGCTGGCGGTAGTGCAGACCCGATGAGATAGACTGTCCATGGAACATTGCACATCTACGTCCCTTCTATTCTTAGTTATATTTCCTTGTAATCATATATGTACATGTTCAAAGTGAAATAAAGTATTGGTTTCCTCATATGTTATCTTTGAGAAGTTTTTTGCCATCTTATTTCCAAAAGGGCATGTCGTTTTCAAAAATCCCAAAATGCTTGAAAGTACTTTATGCTCATGTTCGTTCTGGTTATGATTTTTGAGTATCTATAAAAAGTTACCCTAGGGTAAAAAATTCAATTTATTTTTCATACTTTGGTTTTTTATCTGATTACTTAGACGCGAGTATCTTTCGAGTAATGAATTGTTGGTACTGGAAGCCGGCTTTGTTTCCGAGTTTAAACTGGTTTAGCAATTGAGCTCCGTTGCTCGGCAAAGTTTCCATGCTAAAGGTTGGCCGGCTCATGAAAGGGACGTGCCAGAGAGCCAGATAAAACCACAATTATAAGCATAAAACAAAGTGCTTAAGAAATTTTCAAGAACACTCATAAAATATATACAAACAAAAGTGCTACAATAGTAAAAGAATTATTTCTTATAGACCAGCACAATCAAAATATTGTTTCCATCATTACATGACCAAGTTCATAATAATGCATTATAAAATGTTTATGCTGCAGAATCAGGTGGTGGTGATGAAGAGTGTGGAGCGTTGGAGTCGACATCCCTGGATCTCAGACTCGGAAGCTGCTTCAGCGAGGCTGTCTTCTGGATTTTGAGGCGAGGGAGGCACAGCGACGGATTCGAAGAATGGAGTCGTGTAATTGGTCATCTCCACCACACGAAAAGCGTAACCTGCATAGGAATCTTGGATAGCCTTGATGTTCTCTGGGTTACCCTCATCATCCTCCTTGGCGATACCCTTGGTGACATGCCGGATTTTCATCTCGCTATGGTGGCTCATCACATGGTAAGAGCAGTTTATGTAGCGGTCCGAGCGTAGGAGATCTTCCAATATTCAATAAGCTTCGGAATATCCTTAGCCTTATCCCTCACCTCTTGCACTGGCATCTTATGCAAGTCGGAAAGTTTGACCGACTCGCCAGCCTCTTCAAGAGTCTGGCGGAAGTCGAACAAAATATCTCCAACGAGCTTTATGCGCTCGAGGCAAGGTTTGGCGGTAGGACAGTCTGAATGATTCAGGGGGGCTGGGAAAGAACCAAAAACCAAAATTTGACTCAAAACAAAGTCGAAAAATCAATCGAATAAATAAGGTCGGAAATGTTACCTAGCACATAATGATTCCATCGAGCACGCTCCTCGCGGAGGCTATTCAGTTCACTCTCTGTGGCCTGGGCTAGATCCCTCTGACTATCGATGTCCTTCTTGAGATCAGCCAATTGTTTATCTCGGAGGGCTACTAGCTTCTCGAGCCTAACGGTCTCATGGTTGCTTCACTCCAGGATAGCGGCTAAGGATTTCTCCGACTCAATAGTAAGCTTCTCAAGCTTGTCCCGGAGTTCTGCATTCTCCATTTTCAAGACCTTGAAGTTCTCGGATTGCTCAACCATCTTGCTGGATTCACACAACAATTCTGCAAAGGGAAAAGTATCAGTCGGACAGAACAAGTTTGACTATGACAATAGCTAATTGACAAAGAAGAAGTCGGACAAGTATACCTTCTGCTTCATCTTTTTCAACATTCAACTTTGAATTCTCAAGGCGCAAGGCTTTGATTTCCTTATGTTTATTTCAAATATTCTTGAGAAATTCCTGGTTGGAAGATGCAATTTTTTGTAAGTTTAGAGATGGAATACCGTTAGACAGCTACTAAGACTTGGGCTGCAAATTTAACTAAGTAAAAATACAACACGAGCGTTGGGGGATACACTACATCATTCTTTAGCATCTTATAAGCATCAACTCAGATTCAACCATGTTTATATGACTTTATGCTTGGGGCTAGAGGATATGATAATAAAATAAATGCAAATAATAATTGGAAACTTACAATGTGTTCCATGTGCAACTTCTCAAATCCGAGTTTAGTGTTGTGAAACACTTTCTCGGCAAGGGAGAGGGAGGGAACATCCATCGCTGGGAGTTCACCAGACTCTATCTTCGCTTCCCGGACCAAAATTTGGTCCAGGAGGCTGACCAGCTTCACGTCCTCCACCTCCTGGTTCGCTGCCTCTGGAGTGAGGGTTTGCTTCTCAAGACTGGATTGAGACAGCTTGAGGGTCTGCTCCTTCTTCTTCCGCTTCAAGCCGGAGACAAAAGAGCCGGCCACTTTATCCAATTCTCCTATAGATATTACCATGGGATCATTACCCTTAACGGGTTCACCCTTGTTAGTTGCCTGATCACCAATGGTGACCAGGACTTTCGAGATGTTGCCAGTATCAGGAGAGGACGAAGCCTCTGGTATTGATGATGGAGTACTGGTTGGAGTCGGCGGTGCCATCGCTGGGGAGATGACAAGCTTCTGCTGACACAGTTGCTTGCTCAGTTTGCTGTCTATCTTCGCTTTACTCTTCAAAACTGCTTTAGCTCTAAAGCACGCAAATCCAAATATAAGGTGTGCTTTGGAAAGAAAGAAATGTACAAAGTACTAAAAACAAAGACAGGGTACTTCTTAACTACTGGCAGCACTTGGCTACCAGTAGTGATAACAACTTCCTTTGTCTTACGCTTCTTGGAAGCGGAGGCAGAAACTTCCGGATCGTTTGAGAGATAGACCTCTAGTGGAGCTTGCTTAGACTCAGAGAGTTTCTCGAGGTGACAGAGTCAAAAAGCATCAATGAAAACAGAGTCGAAGAAAGAAACAGAAAAGAACGACAAAACGCGAAAGCAGAGTCGAAATATTTACCGGAGTTAGAAGACAGTTGGACGTGAACATCTTCAGGGAGACATTCGGAAGTTGTCGTTCCACTCTATCCTTGATCAAGTACTGCATGAGGGTCCTGTAATCCTTCGTCTAAATCCGCTTCGCGCTGACCCGCAGGCTGTACTTCTTGTCATTGGTGATGGTGTGCATAATGCAATCTCCATGATGGTGCAGAGGTTGGATCCGGCGTTCCAGCCAGTAGTGGATCAAATCGGATCCATGGAGGCCTATATGCTTCATCAGAAACTCAATCCGCCTCTTTGTGAGGATCAAGATATCTAACAGTTCCGGCGCCTCTGCGTCCCATGATTTTTGGTGGGGAGCGGCACCGTCGATGAAGGCCGGAAGACCTTCCGCCTTTTCAGGAGCCGGAATATCCTTATGGTAAAAGAAAGTTCCAGCCCAACGTTTAACAGATTCAATAGCGTTAATCCTATGATAGACTTGGTTTCTCGTAAGGTCTAAGATAAGAGTGCCAGTGGTGTAAGGAACACCGACACTGATGGAGTTCTTCCGGGTACCATAGTATTACCGAAAAAGGGTGAGATGTAACATCCCAGCATTTAGGAACCACCGAAGGGTAGAATTATGATTTTGTGCATATACATGCATTCATCTATAAAATGAGGGTAAATTTTTCGTCAAACAAAAACCTAAAGTGATCAGAGTTTCTTTTACCCTTTGTGTGTACGAATAGCTATTGAGAGTGATCGTTATAAATTTTGACATGATCTTTATGAATCAATGTGTTTTGGGGGGGGGAATTTGAATTCAAATTTATATTTAAAAGTTAAGATTTGGTATTTTGAAATGATTTTCAAAATGATTTAGTAATATCATTTGTTATAATAAATAAATAATAAATAATAATAGAATTCAATATAAAGTAATTCAAATAAGAAATGACTGTTTATTTCTTATCTTTATTCCATATATAGTTTTACAATGATGAACTCATTCAACCAATGAAGGGGTTTAGTATAGTAAAGGAATTACAATAAAGGGAATGCAAATAATAAACTATTAAAAGATTGTTACAAAAAGAATAAAATAAAAAGTACAATGAGAATGTATCAATCTATCTGATCCTATACTAAATCTTCCATATACAAATCTTGTACCTGCAAAATAATATAAAACAAAAAAATGAAAATAAAACATTAATTGTAAGATTAATCTCAGTTGAGAGCAGTGAAGTGCACTGCTCAAGTTTCATCATTGATTAATTATTAAAGGGGAAAGTTTCACCAATATGAAAGAATCCGTTCTTCCATAAAATAAGCCACAAGTTAATATATTAGCAGCAAGTAAAAGGGGCAAGTTTCACCAGGTGAGTGAAAAGTAAAAGGTCAAAAGGTGAAACACATCACTAACCTGATCCACATCGTGCACCAAACAGCTAGGCAGCACAGTCACCTAATTGCATGGTGTGTGCTGTCAACACAGCAGCAGCAGCCGCACAAGCAAAAGGAGAAGATCTCAGCCGTAGCAAAGCTTCGAGCAGCTCATTCTGACTTTCAAACACCAAACCAGGAACACACCAAACTTACCAAAGCCAAGCAAATCATCAGCCAAACCATACATCAGACCATCCAAGTATCTACCAGATGGTGACATAAGGAGGGGGTGGATCAGGTGGATAGCAAGGTCAAGGCCAAGATTACAGGAACCAGAAGGTGAATGACAAGATCAAGCCAGCAACACAATCAGCAAGATCTAGCCAACCAAATCAATCAGCCAGAACACCAGCAATCTAATATTTGTGGTGAGTAAGATAAAACCCTCACATGATCTAATCATCTTCTCTAGATTCAGATACATGTGTTGTTTTATATCTAGATCTCTCAGAAATCACCCAAGTGGGGTGAATCCATCACAGATGATCTTTTTGAATAAAGAGTATGCTAAAATCTTACAAATCAACCCAGGATCTCAGACCAGCATCATAGATCCTGGATATTATAGCCAAATTTTATATTCCAATATGAGCATTGCTTAGCTTATGAATTCTTGGCACATCTCCTAGTGGAGTAGCACCCCAGAATCCATAAATCTTATGAATTTTTATAAAACCATGAGCACTTCAACCACTTTAGCAAAAGGATTCAAGATCCAGTAACTAATGATAATATCAGAACATGTCTATGAGGGATAGCATGAAAGGAATCTAGTTCCTAAGCCTCTGACCAACATCATAGGCTATCATGTTTAAAAAGGAAGCTTTCAACTTATCTTTGACATAAATCCAATGCTAATAACCAATATAATCAAGCCAGTAGTAGAACCTAGACTTGTGTGCCATTTTAAGATGGTGTCACAAGAACAAATTCTAAATCAAGCAGATCCATTAGTAAGCTTGCATAAATAAATTTGTAAGACACTAAATATCATTATCCTGGAATCAAACACCAAGAATCATTAGCAAGTATATATGAATCCACATAATCAGAGCATCACTATAATCACATTATTAACTTAATTCTGAGTATAATATCACAAGTTAGAGCTCAACAATTCATTGGGCAATCACTGACAGTACTACTATCAGTATTTGTTGGAATTATGCCCTAGAGGCAATAATAAAGATGTTATTATTATAATTCTTGTTCATGATAAAGTTTATATTCCATGCTAGAATTGTATTAAGCGGAAACTTTAATACTTGTGTGGTTTGTAAACAACACCGTGTCCCTAGTACGCCTCTATGGACTAGCTCATTGATCAATGATGGTTAAGGTTTCCTAACCATAGACATGAGTTGTCAATTGATAATGAGATCATATCATTGGGAGAATGATATGAAGGACAGACCCAAACTAAGCGAAGCAATTAGATCGTTTCATCGTGTTCATCTTTGCGAAGCTTTTCCTATGTCAAATATTGTATTCCTTAGACCATGAGATAATGCAACTCCTGGTACCGGAAGAAAGCTTTGAGGTCATCAAACGTCATCCTATGAGAGGGTGATCATAAAGGTGTCTCTCGTGATCGGAAAGTATCTGTGGGTTGTATGTATCGAGATGGAATTTGTCCTCCCAAGTCGGAGATATACTTGCCCACTCGGTAATCGATATCAACACCGCTTGCAAGCATGTGGTTAAGGAGTTAATCACAAAGTGATATCGGATTACGGAACGAGTAAAGTACTTTCTGTGAACGAGATTGAACTAGGTATGATGGTAGCGACGATCGAATCTCGGGCAAGTAAAATATCGCGAGACGAAGGGGATATATATATGGGATTGATTGAATCCTGGCATCGTGGTTCATCCGATATGATCATCGATGAATGTGGGAGTAAATATGGGTGCCTGTGCCACTGTTGATTATTGATAGAAGATCATGTCTGCATATTCTCGAACCCAGCAGGTCACACACTTAACGTATCTCGACGCTAGGATAGATTGGAAAATTGGTTTATGAATTTTTGTTCGGAGTCTCGGATGGGATCCGGGATATCACGAGAGGTTCCGGAATGGTCCGAAGAATAAGATTCATATAAGGCAGTGCAGTTTTTGGAGTTCGGAATTGTTCCGGGTTAATCGGAATTGTACCGGAAGCTTCTAGAACCTTCCGGAAGGGGACCAACGTGGCCCCACCTTCCGGGAGGGGGCATGGGCCTATGAGGGAGTGTCCTGGCCGCATTGGGCCAGGGGCACATGGCCCCATAGGGCCCAGCCGATTCTAGAGAGATTTGACTCGTTTAAATCTCGGGATAGAATTTCTAGATAAGGGAGAGTTTAAATTGTTTAAACTAGAGATAGGATTTCTAGATAAGGGAGAGTTTAAATTGTTTAAACTAGAGATAGGCTTGGAGGAGGGGCAAGGGCTGGCCTCCCCCCCTCTATATATAGAGTGGTGGTGCGCCCCTCCCCCCTACACACACCTTCCTCCAAGCCCTAGCTGCCTTGCTACCTTCCTCTCCCCCTCCCGACTGTTTGTAGGCGAAGCCCTGCTGTAGAAATTCTCCACAATATACACCACGCTGTCGTGTTGTAGATCCAATCTATCTCTCCACCATACTCGCTGGTCCGAGGAAGGAGGAGACGTCGAGGTGCTGCACGTGTGCATCTCACGGAGGCACCGCCACTTGTGGTGCTAGATCGGATCGGATCGCGAGGAGGAGAAGCGAGTACGACTACATTACCCATGTTCCGACGAACGTTCCGCTGTGCGAATCTTCAAGGGTATGAAGATCTAATCCAATCTCTCTCGTTGTTTGCATCTCCTAGATTATATCTTGGCTTTCCCTCTGTTCGCGCCGTAGAAAATTTTGATTTACTATGCCGCGAAACCCTTCAGTGGTATCAGAGCTAGATCTATGCGTAGATTTGATTCACGAGTAGAACACAACATGGTTGTTGCGGGCGTTGATGTTTTCTGTTGCAAGCCTCTTGTTTGTGTTCTTCTTATGACGCGGGATAGTAATATTGAAGCGGTCCAGGCCAACCTTACGCGACGTCGTTCGCGAGACCGGCTCCGCACTTGATGTGTGGATTGTACCACACATGCGGCTGGTGGATGTCAGTTTCTCTCACTATAGTTGTCATGGGATTAACACCAGAGTTTGGCAACCATAATATCACCGTTGTGGATTTCCGTAGGTTAGAATCGTTCTTAGCATCTACTCCCATAAGCCACGTAAAACATGCAACAACAAAGTAGAGGCGTCTAACTTGTTCTTGCAGGGAGTGTTTTCTATGATATGGTATAGCCCAAGATGTGATGTGTATAATGTATGCGATGATCATGTTTTGTAATATTTCACGACTTGCATGTCGATGAGTACACAACCGGCAGGAGCCATATGGTTGTCTTTATAATTGTGTATGACCTGCGAGTCAACTTCTTATACGCCATGTAATAGCTTTACTTTATCGCTAAGTAGTTAGCAATAGTTGTAGTTGCTATTCGTGGTGGAGGCAATCATGGTGGAGTGATGGAGATCATGCCGGAACGCACAAGATGGAGATCATTGCGCGAAGATTGGCTATACCATGTCACATAAAGTTATATGCATGTGATGTTTATCCTTTTATGTATCTTATTATGCTTAGATAGCGACGGTAGCATTATAAGATGATTCCTCACTTAAAGATCAAGATAAAACTGTGTTCTCCCCAAGTATGCACCGTTGAGACTAAAGTTCACATACAACGGGTGCAAGCCATTTTTGCACACGCGGAAATACTTGGGTCTAACTTGACGAGCCTAGCATGTACAGACATGGCCTCGGAACACAAGAAACGAAAGGTTAAGCATGAGTCATATGAATGATATGATCGACACTTTGTTGTCCACCATTGAAACCACATCTCTTCTCGTGATGATCGGATTAGGTGTGGTGAATTTGGATCGTGTTCACTAAACAACTTGAGGGATGTTGAATTTAGTGGGAGTTCATCTAGTAATTTGATTAAGTTGAACTATTTATCATGACATAGTCTAAATTGTACTTGCAAATACTGTAGATCACATTGTAACACCCTCAGAATCGGCCCTATGCAAGTTTTAGCGAAATCCGCCAAACCCGCATAGAAACGATTCAAAGGTGCCCACCAGGCACTTTCGTGCGGGTGGAAAACGAAGTAATAACATTACACAATAGTCCTCGATGGGACCCATGAGCAGATATATATATACAACAGACTCAAAGAGTCAAGAATACGATATAATGTACAAACGATCCAAATCACCTTGAAAATGATACGACGTCCGACTACGGACAAGATGCAAATGGGGCTAAGAGCCTGAAGAATAACCAATGGCGTCATAACCCCTGAGCCAAGCCGGAAGGGTAACCCCGCTAACGACGTCGATCTCAAAACCTGCTTAAACAAAGGGTGCCGACAAAGGGCAAAGGAAAAAGAAGGAGTCGATCGAGGCCAAGACACGGCGAGGCTAGAATTCGGCGGTCCTCGCCTACATAGGTATGGTGGATGGAGCGGCAGCGGCAGCATGCACTAACAACCTATAGAGACTCGATACAACTGGCGGCAATCAGAGAGGGGTAAGAAAAACCTATTCGGATCCAACCTGAAGCTAACACCAAACAAACCCATCCTGGTGTTTTCCCCCTCGAGACCAAACGAGGAAGTCAACCGAGGAACTCACACAGTTGGCAGTTTTATTTATTCAGTTATTGTTGCAGCAATTACTAGTCAGGTTTAGATGATCATCCTGATAAAATAAGCAGTGGGCACTTGTAGTTAACCATTCTGTTATAGTGGTGACACTTACTAGTCAGATACATTTAGCATGAGATAACCCCAAAACCCAGCAGTTGTTGGTACTTTTATTTAGCCATTCCGTTGTGGTGAAGCTGATTATTAGTCAAATCGGATACAAGTCAATTTATAACAGTAAACTTTAGTTATAGTTGTCTATGATCAAGCACTGTGCTCCAAGTCGTCCATAACCGCGGACACGGCTTCTCGAAAAGATTTAACCCTGCAGGGGTGCACCAAAGTATCCATGTGCACTTGACCCTTTTTGCGGATCGTTAACATACACCCATCGGTATGTCTAGGGCCTAAGTCATGACGTTCCCGGACCCAAAGCAAGCACGGGGGCCACCCACTAAGTACACCATAGAAGTCGGCCGGTCTCGAGACGGACTTAGGGTTTGTGGGGCCGGTAAATGACAGCAGATCCCCAAACGGATCTTGCCGATACCACGAAACGGGTCACAATTCCTAACAGATGCAGTGTGCTCCTCGCACAATCGTAAATACATAAGTAGCATGGCATAAGTACAGGATAGTAAATAAAACCTCAAACTAGTTTGTGGCCCCCAGTACAATACTTTGAAATCAGGTAATAATCAATGGGGGGCCATATCTCCCCACCTGTGGTTAGCGCGCTCGATCTCTAACAGGTGTCAAGAACTCGGGTCCTACGGGACACAAGTGGGCGGTCGGAAACCAAATCTTACCTATCACCCACCGATGCCTCTGCTTAATTCAATTTTAGTTGTTAAACAGGAATTAAAGTGAAACAATAATTAAAGACATGATCGTCTCCAACATCAACATGCGGCAATCCTCCAACAATGGTGGTACTTGACGACAAGCAAAACACTTGAGCAAGCGACTACGACACGCGGGTCCAACTATCTACCAAACAACAGGTAATAGGATGTGTCCAAGGCTATATATGGCTGCAAGGAATATCACGGGTACGAAACTAGAGCAACGCAACACAGATAGCAATAGATCAACAGGAGGGAAGTAAATACTATAAAAGTAAGATAGGTAGAAAGGGGAAGATGCTCGCCTGAAAACATTGCCGAAGGGTTCAACCGAAGATCGGGGCGAAGCTCACATCAACTCAACGGCCTTATCCGCGAAGAAGCAAAACACTAGAATAAACACCGGATGCAATATTTAATACAACGGCAGAAGCTCGGCATGATGCATGCATGATGGATGACATGGCAAAGGTGCGATGCAATTAGGTCATATTAACCGGAACCGGGGTCCCGACAATTATTTACGTGATTCAAGTTGTTTAGCTACCCCGCAATTTAAATGTTGTATTAACAAGGCAAGATTATAGTACTAGTTCGCTACACAATATGAGGCTAGATTTGCCCGCATATGGGCCCCATATTTAATTATGAGGTGAATCGGCACAAGGCCCCCAAACAAATGATATGCATGCAAGACAATTATTAGGCGGCAGGTTATATTATGTTATAAAATAGGGTTTCGGGAAGGGGTGCACACATCGAGGGGTCTCGACGATCGTGGGGTTCCGGGGGTCCGGGTCCGGTCTCAGGGTCCAGGGTTTGACGGATCGGTCTCGACGGGAGCGTTCTCGGATAACAGAGGTAGGTCTTGTTGCATCCGGGAAGCAGGACTTGGTGCGGCGTCGGGGCGCCTCGGACTCGCCCTGGACGATGTCGATCTTGTCTCATTCGTGGAGACCCTGTCGGGTTCGCGGGTCGGGTCGGACTTGCCGTTCCGTGTCGGTGATCTTGGCGTCTTCGGGCTCGGGTCTTCGGGGTCGCGTAGACGATCATGGCATTCCGAGGAGTAGATCTCGTCACTCCAGGAGATCTTGGGGTTCCTCGTCGACGGCCTTCGGGTCCGAGAGGGAGATCTCGTACTTGTGCAGCAGATCATGTCTCTTCAACTCGATCTCGGAGCATCACCATCTTCTAATCGTCACCACACTACACCATGTCCACATCTGCATCCGACCACCTTACATCTTCACATGATTTTTCTTGTACCACAACGACACACATCACAGGTCATACCAACAACATTGGTTGCAACACTTGGGTCTCAGGGAGCTCACGCGGGACAGAGCGGTGGAGCACCGACGGCGAGGGCGGAAGAGGCGCGAGCTGGCAGCTCGGGCTGGCCTTGGCGGCTCGGGCGTGCTCATGACAAGGGAGGGCAGCAGCCAGGTGGCGCAGGCGGCCAGCAGGCAAGCGGCTCGGGCGGAGGAGGCCGGGGGCGCTCACGTGGGAGGAGGCAGAGGTCCGTGGCGGGCGCAGGGCAGCGAGGCTTGGTGGAGCGGCGGTGGTGGCGGTGGGGAAAAACGGTCGCGGCTCGGAGGAGGCGGTGAGCGGAGCTGACGGGATGGAAGGCCGGCTGGCGCAGTGGGGGGACAAAGGCCGGAGGCAGGGAGGCGGGCGGTGAGGGTGGGAGAAGGCGGCGGTGGAGCCTGGGAAGGGGCGGCGGCGAAGAGGCGGCGCTGCGAGAGGAGAGGAGGAGGAGGGCGAGGCGGGCTCGGGCGGAGCCGGGCGGCATGAGCAGCGAGACGGAGGGGAGGTTGGCGGGCGGCGCGCGCTAGGGCGGTGGCGCGGTGAGGGTGGGAGAGCGCGCCGCAAGCGGCGGGGGCGAGCGGCGCTGCGGCTTGCGGGGGGGGAAGAGACAAGGGGGCGACGGGGGAGCGGTGGACTCGGGAAGAAGACGAGGGCGGGGAACGCGCGGGTCCCGCGTGGGCCACGCGTGCTGGGAAGGTTGGGGGGGTGAGAGCGGGTGTGTTGCATGCGGGTGGGCCAGGGGGAGGAGTGGGACCCGGAGGAAGGAAGAGGGGCTGTGGCCGGCTGCGTGCGTGTGTGGTGTGACTGGGTGGTGAGTTTAGAGAGAGAGGGAGTGGGGTAGGCTAGGTGGCAGCTTAGGAATGGGTGGAGGGAAGAGAGAGGTGAGGTGGCAGTTGGTCATTGGGTAGGGTGAGGTGGAGGAGGGGTGGGTAGAATAGGTTGGGTAGCTTTAGGATTTAGAAGGGCGGGTTAGGTGGACCGATTATAAATCCTGGGTGTGGTCGTTCGGGTCGGGTCGGCCCGTTCGACTGCCCGCACTAAAAATAATTTAATTTTTATTTATTTCAAACAAGGCTTTTGCAAACCGATATCAAACAAAACAAACTATTCCGGCGACCCGGATTTTGGTGTTTGAATAAGATGGGACGTTTAGAAAACAAAGACAGGTTTTCTGAAAATAGTTTTGGACAAACAACATATGATGATGACGATGCTATGCACAAATTCGACGCGATTTTCTAGTAGTGGTTTTGCGGGATGCCACAATTCGACACCACTAACAAGGGATCTCGCCCTCGAGATCCTCCTCATGGTACCGGAAAGAAGGTCGGCGACCTGCGTCTTCTCGCTTTGTGTAGATCCTCGCGACACCACTAACAAGACGTCGTTGATCCTGTTCATCAAGAGAACACTCCGGAAACAACGGACGAAGTTAAAAGGTAAGGCCACCTCTAACTTCCATGGAAGGATTAGAGTTGCATCGATCTACCATCCAATGTACAAAGCAAATGATAAGAGTAGTGGTATGGTCGCGACTCCATCCCGCACTCAAAGCATTACTATGTACACGAATAGACAGATTATGCAACCAACCCTCAGGAGACTGAAGATCTCGACAAGCGAGGTTCGGAAACCAAGAAGTGATGCAGACTCTGCATTGGATCTGGCGTAGAGGATGTCGTCGCGTCGGAAAACACCAGAAAACACGAGAAGGAACAAGAGAAGTCCACCAGACGGAGGATTCCTCGGATAGCAGGAAGACCAGATGTAGCAACACCGTTATCAGAGGAGGAAACGAAACCCTTAAGGTACGACGGAAACCCATCCACGAGAATTCCTGGACTCGAAGAAAGAGAAAAGGGCGGATTCAAAACACGTAAAGGTAAGAGGAGAATAGCAGAGGGTAAGGAGTAAAATCAGACCTAATCAGAACTATCCAACCGATTTTGAAAAATAGTTTTAACACCCTACTTCGGCCGTTAGCTAGGTTATCCTACAGGCTGGACTTGTGGGGTATCGCAACTGCTGATCTCTGATACCACTCTGTAACACCCTCAGAATCGTTTCTATGCGGGTTTGGCGAGTTTCGCTAAAACTTGCATAGGGCCGATTCTGAGGGTGTTACACACATGGCCAAATCCAACTTCAACTTCAACGTTTTTGCTGAGAAAGAAAATCTTAGGAACAATGGGTCTAACTTCACCAATTGGTTCCGCAATCTAAGAATCATTCTGTCTGGCGGACAAAAGGATATGTCCTTGGGAAAGCGTTAGGTGACCCCCCTGCTGCAACTGCGCCGGCTGATGAGAAAGTTGTCTATCAGTCACGCAAAGATGATTATGGTGTGATTAAGAGCACCATGTTGTTTGCTATAGAACCGGAGCTTCAAAATCGTTTTGAAACCTATCCCGGGCCCTTTGAGATTCTCGAGGAGCTGAAAACCATGTTTCAGACTCAAGCCCGTTCTGAGAGATATGAGATCTCTGAGAAGTTCTTTAACTGCAAGATGGAGGAAGGGAGTTCCGTTAGTGAGCACGCCATAAAGATGTCGGGCTACACTCAACGCCTTGAGCAACTGGAATGCACGATTCCAGAGGAGCTCAAGATTGACAGGGTTCTGCAATCACTCCCTCCCAGCTACAAAAGTTTTGTAGTGACTCATAATCAGATTGGTTCCACTGATACGATCACCGAGCTCTTCGCAAAGCTGAAGGCTGCGGAAGTGGACATCAAGAAGGATAATCATGTGTTGATGGTCAACAAGCCCTCCTTTAAGAAAGGTAAGGGAGCAAAGAAGCCCTTCAAGAAAGGCGGCGGCAAGCGCGTTGCCCCTGCTGAGAAGAAGCTCAAGTCTGGTCCTAAGCCGGACACTGAGTGCTTCTATTGCAAGGACATGGGTCACTGGAAGCGCAACTGTCCGAAGTACTTAGCGGACAAGAAGGCTGGCACCATCAAAGGTATATTTGATATACATGTTATTGATGTTTTCCTTACTAGCCCTCGTTGTAGTGCCTGGGTATTTGATACCGGTTCAGTTGCTAATATTTGTAACTCGAACAGAGCTACGGAATGACGCGGCTATGAGGATGAGGTGACGATGTGCGTTAGCGGATCAAGAGTTGATGTGATGGCCGTCGCACGCTCTCCTTAGTTTTACCTTCGGATTAGTTTTAAACCTTAATAAATGTTATTATGTACTGCTGCGTTGAGCATGAACATCATTTCGGATCGTGTTTATTGCAAGACGGTTATTCATTTAAATCGGAGAATAATGGTTGTTCTATTTATATGAGTAACATCTTTTATGGTCATGCACCTCTTGTGAATGGTTTATTTCTTCTAAATCGAAAGGGATGAAACACACATCCATAACATTGAGGCTAAGAGATGCAAAGTAGATAGTGATAATACTACTTATTTGTGGCAATCGTCTAGGTCATATTGGTCTAAAGCGCATGAAGAAACTCCATTCGATGGACTTTTGGAGTCTCTTGATTTTGAATCATTTGACACACGAACCATGCCTCATGGGCAATATGATCAAAACCCGTTCTCCGGTATGATGGAGCGAGCAACGGACTTGTTGGAAATCATACATACCAATGTATGCGGACCGATGAGTGTTTCGACGCGCGGTGGATATCGCTATTTCCTCACTTTTACCGATGACTTAAGTAGATATGGGTATATCTATTTAATGAAACATTTGAAAAGTTCAAGGAATTTCAGAATGAAGTGGAGAACCATCGTAACTGAAAGATTAAGTTTCTACGATCCGATCGTGGGGGCGAATATTTGAGTTATGATTTTCTCACGCATCTTAAAGCAAGTGGAATCGTTTCACAACTCACGCCACCCGGAACACCACAGCGCAATGGTGTGTCTGAACGCCGGAATCGAACCCTATTAGATATGGTCCGATCAATGATGTCTCTTACTGATTTGCCGTTATCATTTTGGGGTTATGCATTAGAAACCGCCGCATTCACTTTAAATAGGGCCCCATCTAAATCCGTTGAGACGACACCATATGAACTGTGGTTTGGTGCTAAACCTAAGTTGTCGTTTCTTAAAGTTTGGGGATGCGAAGCTTACGTCAAGAAGTTGATGCCGGACAAGCTCGAACCCAAAGCGGAGAAATGCGTCTTCATAGGATACCCTAAGGAAACTATTGGGTATACCTTCTATCACAGAACCGGAGGCAAAGTGTTTGTCGCAAAGAACGGTTCCTTTCTTGAGAAGGAGTTTCTCTCGAAAGAAGTGAGTGGGAGGAAAGTAGAGCTTGACGAGGTTATTGAACCTTCTCTTGAATTGGAGAGTAGCGCAGCACCTGAAAGTGTTCCAGTGCCGCCTGCACCAACAATAGAGGAAGCTAATGACAAGGATCATGAAGCTTCGGACGATGCTGCTATTGAACGTCGCAGGTCGACAAGGTCGCGTGCCCCTCCTGAGTGGTATGGCAAACCTGTCTTGACTGTCTTGTTAGTAGAAGACAGTGAACCTACGAACTATGAGGAAGCGATGATGAGCCCAGACTCTGAGAAATGGCTGGAAGCCATGAAATCCGAATTGGGATCCATGAGCAAAAACCAAGTATCATGAAGCTTCGGACGATGGTAATGTTACCGTCTAGCGACCGAAAGGCCGTTGAGTGCAAATGGATATTCAAGAAGAAAACGGACGCGGATGGTAATGTTACCGTCTATAAAGCACGGCTTGTCGCAAAAGGTTTTCGACAAGTTCAAGGTGTTGACTACGACGAGACTTTCTCTCCCGTAGCGATGTTTAAGTCCATTCGGATTTTATTAGCAATTGCTGCGTTTCATGATTATGAAATATGGCAGATGGATGTCAAGATTGCTTTCCTCAATGGGAACATTGATGAAGAGTTGTATATGATGCAACCCGAAGGTTTTGTTGATCCTAAGGATGCTAGTAAAGTATGCAAACTTCAACGTTCCATTTATGGACTGAAGCAAGCATCTCGGAGTTGGAACCTTCGTTTTGATCAAGTGATCAAGAGCTTTGGATTTGTTCCAAATTGCTACGAAGCTTGCATCTACAAGAAAGTGAGTGGGAGCTCGGTGACGTTTACATTTGTATGTGGATGACATATTGATTATCGGAAATGACATCAACATGCTTAACGATGTGAAGAGTTATTTGAACAAGTGTTTTTCAATGAAAGACCTAGGTGAAGATGCTTATATATTGGGCATCAAGATCTATAGAGATAGACAAAGACGCCTGATAGCTTTAAGCGGTACATACCTAGACAAAGTTACGAAAAGGTTCGAATGGATAAGGCAAAGAAAGGTTCAGTGCCTATGTTGTCGTAAGATATTGAGCAAGGCTCGGTGTCCACTACGGTAAATGATAAGGAAGCTATGAGCAAAGTGCCTTATGCCTCGGCCATAGGTTCCATCATGTATGCCATCTTGTGTACTAGACGGATGTGTCCAATGCTCTTAGTTTGACGAGATATCAAAGTGATCCGAGTGGAACCTTTGGACAGCCGTGAAGAACATCCTAAAGTACCTAAATAGAACTAAAGAAATGTTCTTAGTCTATGGGGTGATGAACGACTTTGTCGTAAAAGGTTACGTCGATGCTAGTTTCGACACCGACAAGGATGATTCTAAATCTCGACGGGATACGTGTATATTTTGAATGGAGGAGCTATGAGTGGAGAAGCTGCAAGCAAAGCGTGATCATGGGATCTGATGAGAAGCGGAATACATGGCTGCTTTGAGCGTCAAGTGAAGGAGTTTGGATCGAAACTTCATCATCGAGCTTGGCGTGGTTCAAGTGCATTGGACCCATTGGGATATTGTGTGACAACACCGGCGCCATAGCACTCGCTAAGGAACCAAGATATCATCCAAAGACCAAGCATATCAACATAAGTTTCATATAATCCGAGATTATATAGCGGATGGAGATCGAAGATTAGCAAAGTACATACGGATCTGAATGTCGCAGATCCATTGACTAAACCTCTTCCACGTGTAAAACATGATCAACACCTCGATTGCCATGGGTGTGAGATTGTTGCGATGTAAACTAGATTATTGACTCTAGTGCAAGTGGGAGACTGTTGGAATTATGCCCTAGAGGCAATAATAAAGATGTTATTATTATAATTCTTGTTCATGATAAAGTTTATATTCCATGCTAGAATTGTATTAGCGGAAACTTTAATACTTGTGTGGTTTGTAAACAACACCGTGTCCCTAATCGCCTCTATGGACTAGCTCATTGATCAATGATGGTTAAGGTTTCCTAACCATAGACATGAGTTGTCAATTGATAATGAGATCATATCATTGGGAGAATGATATGAAGGATGGACCAAACTAAGCGAAGCAATTAGATCGTTTCATCGTGTTCATCTTTGCGAAGCTTTTCCTATGTCAAATATTGTATTCCTTAGACCATGAGATAATGCAACTCCACAGTACGGAAGAAAGCTTTGAGGTCATCAAACGTCATCCTATGAGAGGGTGATCATAAAGGTGTCTCGGTGATCGGAAAGTATCATTGGGTTGTATGTATCGAGATGGAATTTGTCCCTCCCAATTCGGAGAGATATACTTGGGCCCACTCGGTGTCGATATCAACACCGCTTGCAAGCATGTGGTTAAGGAGTTAATCAAAGTGATATCGGATTACGGGCAGTAAAGTACTTGCTGTGAGCGAGATTGAACTAGGTATGACGGCACCGACGATCGAATCTCGGGCAAGTAAAATATCGCGAGACGAAGGGAATATATATATGGGATTGATTGAATCTGGCATCGTGGTTCATCCGATATGATCATCGATGAATGTGTGGGAGTAAATATGGGTGCCTAGACCCTGTTGATTATTGATAGAAGATCATGTGCATATTCTCGAACCCGCAGGTCACACATAACGTATCTCGGCTAGGATAGATTGGATAATTGGTTTATGAATTTTTGTTCGAGTCTCGGATGGGATCCGGGATATCACGAGGTTCGGAATGGTCCGAGAATAAGATTCATATAAGGCAGTTTTGGAGTTGAATTGTTCCGGGTTAATCGGTATTGTCTGGAAGCTTCTAGAACCTTCGAAGGGACCAACGTGGCCCCACCTTCCGGTAGGGCATGGTCCTATGAGGGAGTGTCCTGGTCGCATTGGGCCAGGGGGGCACAAGGCCCCATAGGGCCCAGCCGATTCTAGAGAGATTTGACTCGTTTAAATCTCGGGATAGAATTTCTAGATAAGGGAGAGTTTAAATCGTTTAAACTAGAGATAGGATTTCTAGATAAGGGAGAGTTTAAATTGTTTAAACTAGAGATAGGCTTGGATGAGGGGCAAGGGCTGGCCGCCCCCCCTCTATATATAGAGGGGTGGTGCGCCTCCTCCCCCTACACACCTTCCTCCAAGCCCTAGCTGCCTTGCTACCTTCCTCTCCCCCTCCCATTTGTTTAGGCGAAGCCTGCTGCGAAATTCTCCACCATATACACCACGCCGTGTTGTAGATCCAATCTATCTCTCCACCATACTCGCTGGTCCGAGGAAGGAGGAGACGTCGAGTCTTTGCTGCGTGTGCATCTCACCGAGGCACCGCCACTTGTGGTGCTAGATCGGATCGGATCGCGAGGAGAAGCGAAATGCGACTACATTACCCATGTTCCGACGAACGTTCCGCGGTGCGAATCTTCAAGGGTATGAAGATCTAATCCAATCTCTCTCGTTGTTTGCATCTCCTAGATTATATCTTGGCTTTCCCTCTGTTCGCTCCGTAGAAAATTTTGATTTACTATGCCGCGAAACCCTTCAGTATTAATATCTTGATAGCGGTGAATTCACAAATCACCAACACCACAAGTAAAACTCCACAATAGAATTACCATTTAGGCCATGACCAATTATTAATTGGAATCAGTGCTATAATGCCACTAGCATCATGAAATTCAAATGTAAACATTGATCAATTTAGTGTAATTGATCACAATCCTCACTAATCATCACCACTAGTTCAAGTTCATCATATATAACCAAAACAGAGGGAGGAACCCTAAACAGGACATGAACCCTAATTAGGGATGCACACTTGAGACACACATATAAGATCAAGGGAGGCAGAGGACAGTAGACACGAGGGGAGATTAGGATTAGACTCACCAGAGGTAATCACTGTAGTTTAGAAGAGGAAGAAGAGGGGCCGATGACCGCACGGCGGTACGGGGAGCACCGAAGGGCACTTCAAACCGCGCCGAGACGAGGCGGTGGCCGCAACAACACTTGAGGACGGGTAGCACCACCAAAGCAACATAAGAACACCCCATAGCACCACTGGAGCATCGGCGGAGGCATCAACGACATCACCCCAAACCCTAGGGTCCGGGACAGAGCCATCCTGGCCGCAGGAGGGCCCTAGAGCCAAATCGAAATGGACTATATGAAGGAGCAGGGTCAACAACCATGCCATACACCACGACGACAGCCAGAGAGGACCAGGGCAGCGTGAACCACACGGCGGCGGTGTCGGCAACCCCACGGGGTCGAGGAAGAAGGAGATGAGTGAACGAGAGAGAGAGGAGTGTACTGGGCCGATAGGGCCAGTACCACTTTGGGGAGCTGTTTTGACCAGGCCAATTGGGCAAAGAATGGCCCAAATAGCCAATGGGGTAGGCCCAAATGTTAAAACGATCTTAATAATTTAGAAAAAGACCAAAATACCACTAAAATTCAATAAATCCTAGAAAATAAAATAAAAGCCTTAAAACTGCAAACAATATATTTTTAGATTTATAAATAAATAACCTATTAAATTAAATTAAGAAATCTATTTTTATTAAAGGAACTTTAGGTTAAAGATTTTTATAATATATATCCCTTAAGGAATTTTGTAAAAATCAATAAAATACCAAAAAATAAATAAAAATAACTTTTATCATATTTAGTTTTTATAGTATTTTAGAAAAATACTAAGTTGATATGTAAGATACCAAAATAAAATCTCTTTCATTAAAATGTTTATTCTTTAAAATAAATATTAAGCAAACAATTATAATTATTAAAAAAAATTAGTTTCTTTAATATATTACATTATAAAAATAGTGAATATAATATTAATATTAAGGTTATTCCTTAAATTGAATTCCTTTATGACATAAAGAAATTCTAGAAACTAAAATATTGGGTAAAACACAGTAAGAAGTTAAATAATAAATGATGCATTACATTACTATGCATATTCATTTTTTCTTCTTTAAATATTGTCCTTACCAGCCAATAATGGTGTTTATAGACATAGAAGCTCAAGGTCCAATGCAAGCATCCGACTTCACTACCTTGCAATCATAAGGCAAGTCCATCACTTGCTCATGTCCTTTGAAGAGTCTTTATCAAAGTATTTATAAATTGTGTGTTATCATCTATGTTTCGAGGAAAGAAAATATTATTTTCTCAAATAAAGAAATTGTTGATATCATCCTAAGTGGTGATATGGATTAGGGGAGCAATGGAACTTAGGTTTCTATTTGCAATAAGGTTAATCACCTAGGAATTAACAACCCATGACATCAGTGATTCTAGCGCTGTATATCACGCGTTAACCATGAGATTTGGAATGGGATGGAGAAGTCAGTTGTATCCTTTTCCTTATGTATGTAGGCAAGACGACCTTAACGTGACGCTGTGTTTCCTTGCGAGGATCCAGCACATGGGTGGGCACCCTTAGGCCCTACGATTTTGGTGTCTAGATTATCTATGAGTGGTTGTCAATGGTATAGTCAGCCCTATATGGAACTTGCCATGGCATCACCAGCTCATAGAGTCTTCGGGAACTCATCATGGTTATAGCTTACCTGAGAGGGGCTTAACAGAGGTGTAGTCAGCTCCGGAGGATCGTACAGACATGCAGGGTCGTGGAGAGGGCACTGATTGGCTTGGATCATCTACTAGGCCCCACATCATGGAATTGTGGACGAGAAAGTATGCCCGGTTGTGCAACAAGGAGTTGATCTCTCATGGGTAAAGTAACGCACCTCTGCAAAGTGTAAGAACTATAAATTGCTACTCCTTGTTCCGGGAAGGAGCTACGAACGCAGCAGGAAAGGAACTCCATGAAAGTTCTAGTCAACATGTAAAGGCTGATGGTGAAGGAAATATGCCCTAGAGGCAATCATAGAGATGATTACATTTAATATGTATCCATGAGTTATTGTAATGTTCCTTGAATATACATATTAGGCAACTTGTATCGATTGGCAATTATGTGAATTGTTTATGAAACTCTTTACTTGTATGGTTATTTAATAGATGTCCCTAGTAGGAGTTCATGTGAGGACACACGTGAATATTATACTGACACATTGATTGGTTGATGACTATGTTTCGCAAGTCATAGACATGGAGATGTCAAACCAATGATGTGGACACATGTTATGAACATGGGGTTGGACTGACCCAACTTAAGACTAGCAATTAGACTTGCATCACTCTCTACACATCGTGTACCTTTTGTCCTTAGACCTGAGATTGTCGCATGTACTTGATATGTGGATCAACCTACTTTGGGCTATCAGACGCTACTCTGTAACTGGGTAGTTATAAAGGTAGCTATCAAGTTTGTCCCGAAGCATGCTGCAAGGCATGGTCAATCAAGATGGGATTTTCCCCTCTCTACTTGATATCTCTAGGTCCCTCGAGTGATCGGATCTAGAAATGCATGGCCATTCTACATAAGGTTAAGAGTTAACCTAGTAAAGGGATTCTGAATCACAGTATCGAGAAAGGGAGGTCAGCTTGGAGCTAGACGAAATATCGTGAGGCAAAGGGAAAGACATGTACTAAACCTTGTGATGGTTCGCCCGATATGATCTTTGTATGCGTTTAGGAGTTGACATGTCTTGCTAGAGGCCGCTACCAACTATTGACAGAATAAGTGCATTCATGTCATGTCTATACGTATATGAACCTATAAGGTCACACACTTAAGGGGCTGGAAGCCTAATGAGGATTAGATCTGAATTAGACCAGGCTTAGGCTACTAATGGGCTGCTAATGTAGAAGCCCACTAGGGACGCCTATATAAGAGAGGGTAGGGCGAGCTGACATGGGTTAGACCATTCCACCCAGCCGCCACTCCTCACGTTTGTGTTACACGCGCGGACCTAGCAGTCTGGTGTCTGACGCTTCCACCCTATACATGGGGATACCTCGGGGGTGCTGCAGCTGTAGCACTGGGACGAGCCGCGCAAGGGGAGCTTCTCGTGGGACGAGGAAAAGGAGGAGACGTAGAACGTCAGCACTGCCTCGACGCGCTTCATCAAGTTCCGCAACTGCGCATCTAGTGGTAATCCCGTGATCTATGACAAGAGTATTCCTGGTTTACGTGGTAGAAAATTTTGATTTGCGCTAGTGTAGCCTACCCGTATCCCTTCAGTGGTATCAGAGCCGATGTTGTTCAGTTATAGGTTCGGGATGTTTGCATATGGTGAGATGCAGATTGATATGAATGATGTGGTCGTTTGTATTGCGGTGGTTCAGGATTGATCTATGATCTTTCTTTCTGTGATCGTGATTCTGAGGTTGTCGAACAACTTACACCTACCGGTCGATTTCCGCCATCGGGGTAGACAGTGACACATAAATCCTGTTGAATCACGCGAATATTAATATGATTGATCGAATCAGAACCTAGATCTAAAATTGATGTACCGTGATCAAAGGAGTTTGATTGAATCGGAACAATAGTAGGTTTATGGTAAATTTTATTTGCTGATCAAAATCCTTAAAGAAAATTGTGTACTGCAAAGGGGCGCTGCCCCTTCGAACCCCGCAAGGGGAGACCCCCTAGACCCCCCTTAATCGTAGCCCCTTTTGTATCTTGTTAAGGTAACTAGGTGCTGCGATGTCACATGATCCAGTAGAATGCAATTCTAGGCATAACTAGTTTTTGCAGGATGTATGTGATCAGTATGGCCCATATATGTATGTGATGCATGTATAAAATTTATCATGACATGCGTGTCGTGAGTAGGGCAACACGACTGGAGCCATATGTGTTGTCAATTATTGTAATGGCCTGTGTGTCTACTTGTGATGATCCCAATACTATGTAATTTTGATTACTAGATATTAGGATTAATATCTGGTATTAGTTCTTGGAGGACTCACACTTGGAGGATGGCTCACATGGAACATGAAGATGGAGATCATCATGGTGGACATGTTCTATGGTGATAGAGATCACCATGAGAAAATGGGCCATACTGTGTCACATGTATGTGAATGCTATTCTTATGCGTTTTACTACTATGCATGCTTAGATGATAGAAGTAGAACGATCCCTCAGAAGGTTCAAGTTAAACCATGCCCTCCCAACCAAACCTTGCACCATCCTATGCCCTGTACAATCGTTGGTGGGCCTATGAAGTTAGGGTGCCGCGGTTTTCCTTGGCTAGATGGGTTTGTATCGGATACCAATATGCATAAGGATTGGTGAGCTTGACAAGGTCATCTTAATAGTTAAGGACCTTGGGGCATAAAGGTTGGGCGCCTATTTTTTGACATAGAGATGTCACCCAACAACAAGAGTCATATGTGATATGATTAGAAAGATTTTCTTACCGATTTACCTTGTCTTCTAGCGGTGATGCAAAATCTCACTAGTCGACTTGTTAATTGTAGATCTTGAATCACTTAGTATCAATAGAGGGATGTTGATTTAAGTGGGAGTATATGCTATTAAATTGTTTAATATGTTTTACTCTTTCATGGTTACATGGCTTAGTATTTTGCATGTTTTCTGTTGTAGATAAATGGCACCGAACACTGCATCACCTTTTTCTTTGCGTTTGATTCTTGACAAAGATAAACTAAATGGAACAAACTATTCGGACTGGGTCCGTAACCTGAGAATTGTTCTTAGGTCTGATAAAAGGAAATGGTTCTGGATACCCCAATCCCCGATGAACCTGCTGATAATGCATCTTCTGCCCTTAAGAATGCCTACAAGAGAGTATGCGATGATTCTCTTGAGGTTAGCTACATTATGCTTGCATGCATGGAAACTGAACTACAAAAGAAGTTTGAGGGTCAGGAAGTGTACGATATGATCGTTGCGCTTAGGGACATGTTCCAGACTCCGACTAGGACTGAGAGGTACAATGTCGCCAAGTCCTTTGTGGAGTGCAAGCTGGCAGAGGGAGCAGGTGTAGGCCCCCATGTGATCAAAATGGTTGGTTACAGTCAGACTTTGGAAAAGCTTGGTTTTCCACTAGGCCAAGAGTTGGCTACTGATTTCATTTTGGCTTCTCTTCCATCTAGCTATGGACAGTTCATTTCGAACTACCATATGCATAGGGTGGATAATGGCCTTAATCAGTTATGTGGGATGCTAAAAATAGCAGAAAGTGACATGAAGAAGTGTGCAGGGCATAGCCATGTGATGGCTGTGCAGAACAAGCCTAGTTTTAAGAAAAAGGGTACTTCTTGGTCGAATAAGAAGGGCAAGGCTAAGGATACTAAACCTTGTGATGGTTCGTCCGATATGAAGAAGAAGGGCAAGATCTAGACCAAATATCGTGAGGCAAAGGGAAAGACATGTACTAAACCTTGTGATGGTTCGTCCGATATGCGTTTGGGAGTTGGCTCGTCTTGCTAGATGCTGCTACCAACTATTGACAGAATAAGTGTATTCATGTCATGTCTATACGTATATGAACCTATAGGGTCACACACTTAAGGGGCTAGAAGCCTAATGAGGATTAGATCCAAATTAGACCAGGTTTAGGCTACTAATGGGCTGCTAATGTAGAAGCCCACTAGGGAAGCCTATATAAGAGAGGGTAGGGTGAGCTTACCAGGGTTAGACCATTCCACCCAGCCGCCACTCCTCACGCCTGTGTTACATGCGCAGACCTAGAAGTCCGGCATCTGACACTTCCACCCTGTACGTGTGGATACCTCGGAGGTGCTGTAGCAGTAGCACTTGGACAAGACACGCAAGGGGAGATGCTTGTGGGACGAGGACAAGGAGGAGACGTAGAACGTATGCACTGCCTCGACGCACTTCATCAAGTTCCACAACTACTCGTCTAGTGGTAATCCTATGATCTATGACAACCGTATTCCTGGTTTACGCGGTAGAAAATTTTGATTTGCACTAGTGTAGCCTACCCGTATCCCTTCAGATGGGCATAGTTTTTAACAATAAAATCAATCTTTGAAGAAAGATTTAATATATGTCCGAGATTCGATCATCGGTATCCCCATACCTAGTTTAATCTCGCTACTAACAAGTACTCTTTTCTCGTTCTCATGATATAACAGTCCTTGTGATCAAATCACCTGCTTGCAAGTTGTTGTTAATGTGATGTCACTGAAAGGGCCCGGAGTATATCTCTTCGTCATCGGGATGGGCAACTCACACTCTTGATCCATGAGACTTTACATAACACTTTTGGAGTACCTGAACCCTCCTTTATAGTCACCTTGTTATGGTATGATGTTTGATGTTATCAAAGTACTCTTTCGGTGTTATTGATTGACATGATCTCATGGTCTAAGGATTAGGGTTACTTCGTATAACATATTATGGCAATGCAATTATTACTATACTTTGAGTGAGTGTTCATCACATCATTCCACCAATGTCGTGACCCCTTAATTAACAACATCCAATGTTTATGATCAAGAAATCTTTGATCATCTTGTTAATCAACAAGCTAATTTATATGAGAGGCATCAGTAGGAACTTATGTATTTGTTTATTAACCACACATGTATTAACGTTTCCAATTAACACAATTATATCATTAGATATAAACATTTATCATAAGCAAGGAATAAGATAATAACGACTTTATTATTAACTCTTGGGCATATTCCCTTCACCTCACTGCTGTTGTCATCTTCCATATTAGTTGCCTCAACCTTTCAAACCTTGAACCTTGGAAATTTGCACATCGGGCATTCATGCAAATTGATGTAGGCATCACCGTGGTACAATATACAATCATTTTTACATGCATGTATTCTCTGAACCTCCATTCCCAACAGACAAACAATCCTCTTAGCTTTGTAAAAACTATCTGGCATGTGGTTTCCTTTAGGAAGAAAATCTTGTAAGAATGTTAACAACTTGGCTGCACTCTTATTTGACCATATGTATGTTTGATTCATCTACATAAGTTCTAGCATAGTAGCTAACTTTGTGTATTGTGTCTTACACCCATGGTACATTGGTTTCTCCAAGTCTTCTATCATTGAAGCATATTTATTGTAAATTTTCTGATCCTCATAGTTTTCTTTCAACTCCAGCAACATCTAATCAACTCACATTGTCTTCTTCAACATCTTCCATGTTCTCTTACGATCATGTATTGTACATGACGTTTGTCTGACCAATCTTATCATCATTTGATGGAAACATTGTGAAAATCTAAACATCATCCATGTTGGCATCCTCATAAGAATCACCCTCCTCATATACTTCGTCATACTTCTCCGTGGTGGATCCAATAATCATACCCCGCCATGAATCCCCTTTTGATCAAATGTGTCTGAATATGTGAAATGCTCGTAAAAATCTAGATGTTTTTACAGTAATAGCACGGGAAAAGTATCCGCGGTTCCTATGTATGAAATGCATTTATTCTAGCTGTGTTAAAAAACCTCATTAACACCGTCAAGGTACACATCGGTCGCACGATTCCCGTGGTACATCCACCCACGATCCTTCTGCAAAAAATAAAATAAATTAATATGGACAAGTAATAAAATATGAATTCACATGCATTTAATACAACATTTATCCAAAAACAAATAGATGAAAATACGGGCGTCCGGTTATTATCCGTAGGGTCCGAATTCTCCTCTTTATGACCCGGCTAGACCCTTCTTCCTCGCTTTCATCCTCACTCTTCTGGAGCCCCCTTTCTGCCTCACGCCCTCTCTGTTCTCCCTCCCGAACCATCATCGTCGGCTGCCCCCACCTGTCCCTATCCACCGGCCGCAGTTTAGATCGAGTACCCTAGTATCTGGATCTCGCCACCACGAGGTGCAGTAAATGTCAAATTGTTGTCGTACCTTAGATCTCCGCTGTCTGAGTATGTCGTCGGCATCGGGAACTCCTCCTCCTTGTCAGATGAGGGACTAAGCTTCTAGCTTTTGTCTCTCTAGTTCTATTTGTTTGGAAATTTGGGATGCATGTGTTAATCTTTTACCAATTAAATTTGTTTTTAAATTTTTCTAGGAATCATCCTGTGACTGCGGTATTCGTGATGGATTTGCCCAATTTCAATGTTTTCTAGATGCAAAAATCATTGTCCTAGAAGAATTAGACTTTACAAGGGAGGATAAGAAGAAGACAGGTGAATAATTGAGGAAGACCAATGAAGAATTAAGGAAGATGGAAGAGAAGGTAAGGCTAGCTCATGAGACAATAAAAATGTTGGAGCATACAATGAGAACTATCAAAGAAAAAATGGAAAGGGGTGTGGAAGAGAAGGGGCAAATATAGTTGGTGTTGGTCGATATCATTGATGCACACCACATGAAGAAGCAAGAAAGTAGGCCAAAAACTCAGTTGAAGATGAATAATATCAAAAGTATGCTATTTGGAAGGAAAGGTGTCTACAATATGCCTTTGGTGCCATTGTTATCCTAGTCGCGATTATAATAGCCATGTCCGGGTTTTTAAAATGCATCAACTAGTTGTTACTCTGAGCATGATTGTATATTGTACTAACCTTTATGTGAGAATTGAATTCATGATATATGTTGTTTGCAAGAAAAATAGATTGTACAAAAATAAAAGTGGCAAGATTAAAATGCACCTTCAAAATAACACTGATAAACTCACCCCTGCACAAAGTCTTCATCCATATAAACTCATCAGCACAAGATTAAAATGGTTAGTGAATTTCTAAGGCATCTCACTAGCAAAGCCTTGATCCATATATATATATATATATATATATATATATAAGCAACAACAAAGGATACCGTAAATGTGTAGGGGTTTGTAGCATGGAAAACAAAAAAATTCTACTGCATGAACACACACAAGACAAGATCTATCTACTAGATTGTAGCAACATGTCGATAGAGTACTCACCCTTGAAGATTCCAAAGCGGTTAGCGAGAGCAGATTCTCATGGGTGATGTAGTCGTTCACTTGACGATCTCAAGATCGCGTAGATGATCCTTCCGGATCCCTGTTCCGGTAGTGCTCCCGCAGTCGGTCACACGTTCGATACTCGATGAAGACCTTCCTCTCCCTTGTTCTAGCAGGAAGCGGAGGTTGTAGCTCTCTCCTCGCGACTCTGTCAGCACGACTGTGTGGTGTTGGAGTTTAGAGGGGAGATCCCATAGGGCTTCGCCTAAAATGGAGCGAGTATGGCGGAGTAGAAGAGGGCCTCGGCGATCTGAGGTTTAGAGGGCGCCGATGGGGTGGTGTGGCCGGCGTCTAGGGCAAGGGCCTTGCCCTAGTTAGCGACTTGGAGGAGGGTCTACGAGGCGACTACTAGAGGGGTAGGTGCCAAAGCTAGGGCTTGGAGTTGTGGGGCAAGGGGGCGCCCCCTCCCCTATATTTATGAGAGGGAGGGCGCCAAGGGGATGGGGAGTCCTCCCCCAACTCCCCTTTATTGGCCGGCGGATTGGAGAGGGAGGATTCCTTCCCTAGGTAGGAATCCTTCCCTCCCTCCACTTGGAAATATTGTCCCAGTTTGACTTTTTCAAACTGCCTTTTTAACATTCAAATTAGAGTTTGATTTCTCTCTTCCAAGTGTCCAGCCAAGTGACCTAGGACATGATGCAACCATTCCACTTTGTCATGACACATTCATGTACCCTTCCACTTCTGGATCGGTGAACCTTCTAGACCCTTCTAGAACATTTTGGTGAAAACACTGGAACCATTCCCGTACTCTGGAATTGGGCTTTCCTTATATGAATCTTATTCTCCGAACCATTCCGGATCTCCTCGTGATATACCGGAACCCATCCGAGACTCCGAACAACATTCGGTCTTCTTACTCACATTCCATATGTACTAAACAACATTGAATCCTTAATTGTGTCTCCCTACGGTTCGTGAATTATGCAGACATGACCGTGACTCTTCTCCGATCAATAACCAATAGAGGAATCTGGAAATTCATATGGCTCCCACATATTTCTATGATTACTTCACGATCGAATGAACCATTTACATACGATACCAATTTCCCTTTGTCTCGTGATACTTTACTTATCCGAGGTCTGATCGGCGGTATCTCTACATACCTAGTTCAACCTCGTTACCGATAAGTACTCTTTACTCATTCCTGTGATATGTGATCCCTTGTGAGCTAGTCACATGCTTGCAAGCTAGTTGGATGACATTCCACCTAGAGGGACCAGGATATATCTATCCATCATACGGATGGAAAAATCCCACTCTTGATCCATGTGCCTCAACACATACTTCCCGGACACTCAATTCCACCTTTATAACCAGCCAGTTACGAAGTGGTGTTTGATATCATCAAAGCATCTATCCGGTGATGGTGATTAACATGATCTCATGGTCAAAGGATTTAGGTTACTATGTATCTGAAAGCTTATAGAAAATGAACTATTGAAATGACTTGATCTTTATGCTACGCTTGTCTATAGGAGTATGTCAGTCACACCATTCTCCTAATGATATGATCTTGTTTTGAATAACATATAATATTCATGATCAGGAAACCATGATCATCTATTAACCAACAAGCTAGTATTACAAAGAGGCTTTACTAGGGACTCTAACTAGTTTACAAATCACACATGTATTAATGTTTCCGGTTAATACAATTATAGCATGAATGTAACCTTTTATTATTGCCTATTGGGAATATCTCCAACAAAATGGTGTATAATTGAAACTGCCTCTAGTTAGATATATGTTTGAGGTGGTCGGAATTAATAACTAATCTAATTACAAGTTTTCGAGGTGGGCGATATAATGGTAAGCCTCAGGAGGCGCCTGGAGGTGGTTACTTTTTATGGACGGCTGCGGTTAAAATTTCTAAAGGGACGACCACTATTTTCCTTTGTATTAGGGTTCGTCTAGAGGGGTTTGTTTTAGGGACTTCTATTTCCGTGCCCTTGGTTCGTTAGTTATACTCAGTTTCCCTAGCCTCTTAATTTTTCCTCACTATGCCTAGCTCCTTCTCTAAAACTCATCAAATAGATCGAACGGTAGTTGCCGCCAGGTTGATCGTTGGCTGACGTGTGAGGCCACGTGGTGTGGGACCATGAGGGGCTGGTTGATCGAGAACCTATTATGTTGATATGTGGGGCCGTGTTATGTGGGACCGCATAGGGCCTGTTGGTTGGGACCGCGTTATGCGGACGCGGGGGACATAGTGTGGGACCATGTGGGGTGTATTTGGTAGTTACGTGCGCACCTCTCGCCTAAATTGGAAGTTTTTTATTATTATAATTGGCATTTTTAAGAGCGTATTTTCCCTCTCTCTTGCTAACACTTATATTTTTTGCCCAAATTGGTAGCGGATCTAGAGCAGCTACTCTCTTTATTTATTGTTCCTATTGGACCTCGTTTTTACCCAATCTGGTAGAAAATCTAGGGCAGCAAATCTAACTAGCAACATAAATACATTTAGTAAACAAAGGAAATATAGATAAAGCAGCTAATATTGGAAAGATAGTATGGTAGTTAACGAGGTTTGACAATTGGGCTGCTCAGCAACAGAGCACAGGTTCAACATAGAAAAAACAAAATAAGCTGCTTTACAGCAAAAGCTGGAGCAACACACAAGATTAGTGGTACCTCTTGGCCTCCTTCCTCCTGGACTCCGCCTACTCCCTATGGCGCTTGCTCCACTTCTTTCTTCATAGTCCCTTGACCTTGGTGTCGTCGGATTGTTGATAAGTACACCATAGGGGGTCCAAGTGGTGTCGAGAATATGGGGTGTGATACGTCGGATGTTCCAGGAGCGGTGAGCACAAGTTTACCCATGTTCAGATCCGACTGCGGTGACCGCATCCTACTCCTGCTAGCAACCCATTAATATATCGGCATAAGTCGAATGTTACAGAGGATTACAAGAGAGGTTCTCCTATGCGATTTGTGGTTGTGGTTGTGGTTGTTGGTATTGTGTGCCTTGAATGCTCCCATAGGGCTGGTTTATATAGTCACCAAGACCTAGGGTTATAGGAGAGACCTATCCGGCTACGTTATAGAGTCGGTAACTAGATACAGCTTGGACTACAAGTAATACTACAGGCCTAAGTGATATTCCATAAGTATATGGGATCGTGTGTAGCCTTTTCGATAAGTAAGAGTGTCGAACCCAATGAGGAGCTAAAGGTAGGATAAGTATTATCTCAAGTCCTATCAACCACTAATACAACTCTACGCACACTATACGTTTGCATTATCTAGGAAATAAAACTAGAGCAACAGTACGAGTACTAGAGAAAGCCTTGCAAGATAATAAATAACAAGAAAGTAAAGCTAGTTTTTGCAGCAATAAAACACACTAAACTAATAGAACCATGAGTGTGGAATAGTGGTGGTAATTGTGGTGGCTTTGTCCAAGTTTAATTAGCGAATAAATCGGGTTCATTGTCTTCGATGCATTTTTCTATGTGGGAGAGTCTAAATATACATGCGCTTCACTACTTGGAATTACATGTACTATATGATTGGATTGTTAGCAAACATCCGTAACTACTAACAATGCATTAAGGCTTCCCCGACCATAGCCTTAAGTTAATGGTCCTCTTACTCCCATACGTGAACGTTCCGGTTCAAGTCCTTAGGATTCTGTCACTCCGGCAGAACTCCCCCTTCCTCTTACACATACTACAAACCCTAAGATGTTTAATTCATGCGGGCGCAAATATAATGGACACCAAAGGACTGTACCATATCAACATATAACTCTAATGAACCAAAGACGTTCAACCATTCAATCTAAGAACAAAGAAACTACACAAACATGACATAGATCATAGGATTATAACTTATAGCATCAAACAACATGTTTACATAGGACGGTACAGAGGTGTGTGGGAGGAGGAACCACTGCATACTAGGAGCATTAGGTGATGGAGATGGCGGTGTGGATGGTGAAGAGGGCGTTGGCGGCGCCGGCGGCGACGCAGGGGACTCCTTCCCCGCCGTCGGTATCGTGGGGGAGCACCACCCCTTAGCCCCTTCCTGCATGGATTCTTGGGAGCCCTATCCATGGGGGAGGCAAAAACGTGGCTTTGGTGGCTGCAAATTTGTGGGTGGAGGTGTCTCCCACGAATTAGGTTTCCTCCCTTATATATAGCTTCTTGGATTCCTGTCATAGTAAATCAGGCCTAACGGGTCCGTACGGACTCGAAATCAGCTAAATTTTATGTCCAGAACGATTGTCGTGAAACTTCCTATAAGTTTGTAGTCGAAGAGTTTTCCATTTTACATTGTCTTCAACCTGAAACGTGAGCATCTTCAAAAAGATTTCTGAGACAGATTTCTGGAAAATCCCAATTTGACTCCAACAAGGGTTCCACTTGTATTCTTGATAATCCTACACATCAAAGTGTAAAACAAGAACGTTGTGCACTTTTGCAACTATTAGTAGGTTAGTCCAAATAACTCATGAACTTTATATAAAAATAAGTGTTAAAAGCATAATAATATCATAAAACCATCAAAAATTATAGATACGTTATGGACATATCACCATCCCCAAGCTTAGTTCCTGCTCGTCCTCGAGTAGGTAAATCATAAAAACAATGTAATTTTTGAGGTGACATGCACCATCATAATCTTGATCAAACCATTTGCAAAGCATGGATAGATGGATCAAACTACTCTAAACATGAGCATGAAAGATGTAGTTCTAACAATAAGACATATCAACCAAGTTGCAACATGAAAAGGTTACAAACAAATATCCTGTATAAGAATGCATTGAAAAAAGTTTGTTTGTTTCACATAAAGAAAACATAATAAGAGTGGTATCCAGCTTGTCCCTCATGGTATAACAAATCATAAATCCATAGGACACCTTCAAAGTTCATAAGGATGACTAGATACAAATAGTTCAAGAACAAACAATATCAACCTTATGAATCAATCAACAAGTTTTGGGATAATGCACATAGAACTAAGAATGGCAACTATGCTCTCTTAATTGGTGCCTAAGGATAGAAGGTGGAGACTTAATATAATAGTGGAAGAAATGCCCTTCAAAGGGAAGCAGGGATTTCAAGTTTCATAAAGAGCTTCCAAAAATTATGGTACTTGTTAGCTTTCATCTCTAATTGCCCCTATCATAGGCATCTTGAAGTTATTAAGGTTAAAGTGAACAAAGATGGAGTATATGCTTGACAAAGTATAAGTTGGCAATGTCATATCCCTTGAGTACAAGGGCCGCTCCTCATGCTACTCAACTTTAGTTGCTGGTAAGTTCTTGTCATAGTAAGTATATTGTATCATAGAGAACCGCCAATGGGGTACGCCTTGCACATGATACAGGAGCTATCCCATAATCAAAATGACAAGGCAAGCAAACAATAAGCATCTCAGCAATCTTCTTATTTACCATGGGAAAATGGTGTTTTTTCTCTCTTTTCTCTTTTCAATATGTCTCTTTTTTTATGAGAAGAAAGCTTCTTAGATTGCTCACTATGGTGATGCTGCGAGTTTCCACCATGATTAGGCATGGCTTAGTCTAGCGGCCCAGGCGTTTCTCTAACACACATACATAACTCCATGGACTTACAAGCTCCCCTTTTATTTCACACCGACGACATCCGCAAACAAAAGAGCATGATATCAACTGTGTACATTGTACAAGTGCAATGTTGAAAGTGTTCCCCATGACAACATGGTTCTGCTAATTCCAACGTATAAGTGCAAGCATATACAACATAGATGACACAATGGTTCAATTTTATTTAGGGGCAATAAAAATAAAGTGTGCCATCAAGTTTGCGAGAGCTTTAATCACTAAGTTTTCACATAACAAGTTTAATTTGGAAGATAGATAAAACATGAATATACTTGGAATGGTGTAACACACCATGCATAGGAATTTATAGTGGACACTTTGGAATAACTTGGTTTTTTGGCAGTTGGATGCATGAGTAGAGCTTACTCATACAAGTGTAGGCTAGCAAAAGATTGGTAGCGACCAACTAAGAGAGCAATAATGGCCATAATCATGCAGAGCGACAAAAAATTACTAATCAAAGCATAAAGTGGTACTACAAGTCAAAAAATAAATGATCATAGAGGGTAGGATGACTGGTTCATAGTCATACCATGGTGTGAGCATGTGCCAAGTCAACCCAAACAAAGAATCAAAGGAAAATACCACAATATTTTTCTTTTGTATGCTAAAACAACGCATGATTCTTTCAAGGCACATTAAGCAATCCAAATTGTCTGGAACAAGTCATGCTACAGCAATAACCACTAAGCATAGGGTCAAAACAACATCGAATATGACATGATAAGGTCTAGGCCATAGTGAAAACAAACTCCTTTTGTACCACTTATAAACATGAAGCTTCCTAATCCTTCTCCAACACCAATCAACTTATTTGAAACAACACAGCGAAAACAGGGGTCCAACCACTTTATTGAAGCAAACTAAGAAAAAAACAAAAAACAAAAACTAAGGCACTCCAAGAACAACACAACAGTGCATGAAACAATAAAAACGAAGTGTCTAGAAAGACCTGGGATTTTTATTGATGAAGAAGGGGATGCCTTGGGCATCCCCAAGCTTTGACGCTTTTACCTCTTGAATATTTCTTTGGGTCACATGGGGTGGCATCCCCAAGCTTGAGATTTTGTCCATTCTTCATCTCATTACATCATTCTTTCCTTACACCTGAAAATTTTCCTTCATACAAAACTTCACACAATCTTCATTAGCAACATTAGTGTATTTAAAAGATAATAGACCTTTGGGTTTAGTTCCAAAACAACTAAACTTTCACTAAATACACAAGGTACTGTAGCAATTCCCTCAAAAATCTCAATTTCCCAAAAAAACAAAAATGAATCAATAAGAAACAAATGCAAATAATGGCCGAAATCTGGCAAAACAGACCAGCAGGTAGAAACCGATTTTTCAAAGACCTTCTGTTGCTCAAATCAAAAAGTGTTGAACTGACGAAAGTTAGCTAGCAACCTGGGGGATTTATTCAGAAAATTACATCTCAATCCGACTTACAGAGAATATTCAAGAATTTTACAGTGGAGCACAAAAATATGTTTCGGGATAGTAACTCCCCAAATCTTAGTTCTCTCTTATTAGATGTTATTCTTGGCACAAAAATCAAATAAAAAGGATAAGGTGAGGTTATTACAGAAGTAATAACTTCCAAGACTTTAGAAAACTATTGGGTTATCTCCCAAGAAGTACTTTTCTTTAATGCCTTTAAGTTAGGCACAAGAAGCAAGATTCAAGTATTTTCAAATAAAGAAGCATTAAGAGCAACTTTTGTTTTAATAGGAGAGGCAAAAGGTATTCTATACCTTTCTTGAATGGGAAATGATATCTAATGGTGTCTTCCTTTAGTTGAAAAGTTTCCATGGGAATATTTGTTTTGGTTTCATAGACATGAACATAAGTGTTCAAGGTCAACCCCCACTTAACCATTACTCATCTTTCCAATCACTTTCCTTTTTGAAAACGTTATTAGGTAACTAATACAACTATTTTTTTTTCTAATTCGCAATCCCTATCCATACTAATATAGAGACCAACTTAAAACTGAAATTAAAAACTACTTCAAGATAAAGCAAACAAGTGCACACAAGAATATTCATCGACACACTATTGCTCCTCGGCAAAAAAGGTCTTCATATCCCACAACTATAGGGGATCGTGTGTAGCCTTTTAGATAAGTAAGAGTGTCGAACCCAACGAGGAGTTAAAGGTAGGATAAATATTATCTCAAGTTCTATCAACCACTGATACAACTCTACACACACTATACCTTTGCATTATCTAGGAAATAAAACTAGAGCAACAGTACGAGTACTAGAGAAAGCCTTGCAAGATAATAAATAACAAAAAAGTAAAAATAGTTGATTCAACAATAAAATACACTAAACTAACAGAACCATGAGTGTGGAATAGTGGTGGTAATTGTGGTGGCTTTGTCCAAGTTTAATTGGCGAATAAATCAGGTTCATTGTCTTTGATGCAGTTTTGTATGTGGGAGAGGCTAAATATACATGTGCTTCACTACTTGGAATTAGATGTAATATATGATTGGATTGTTAGCAAACATCCGTAACTACTATCAATGCATTAAGGTTTCATTAACCATAGACTTAAGTTTATGGTCCTCTTACTCCCATACGTGCAATGTTCTGGTTCGCGTCCTTAAGTTTATGTCACTCCGCCAGAACTTCCCCTTCCTCTTACATATACGACAAACCCTAAGATGTTTAATCCATGCGCACACAAATATAATGGACACCAAAGGACTATACCATATCAACATACAACTCTAATGAACCAAAGACGTTCAACCATTCAATCTAAGAACAAGGAAACTACACAAACATGACATAGATCATAGGATTATAACATATAGCATCAAACACCATGTTTACATAGGAAGGTACAGAGGTGTGTGGGAGGATGAACCACTGCATGCTAGGAGAATTAGGTGATGGAGATGTCAGTGAAGATGGTGAAGAGGGCGGCGATGGTGCCGGCAATGGCGCGGGGGACTCCTTCCCCGCCGCCGGGATCGTGGGGGGAGCACTGCCCCTTAGCCCCGTTCCTTCATGTATTCTTGGGAGCCCTCCCCCATAGAGATGAGATCCATGGGGGAGGCAAAACCGTGGCTTTGGTGGCTGAAAATTCGTGGGTGGACATGTCTCCCACGAATTAGGTTTCCCCCCTTCATATACCTTCTTGGATTCCCATCACCCCATCTTGGGCTGCAGTAAATTGGGCCTAGTGGGCCCATTTGGACACGGAATCAGCTAAATTTTATGCCCATAACAAGTGTCGCGAAATTTCCTATGACTTTGTAGTATAATAGTTTTCCGTTTAACGCCGTCTTTGACCCAAAACGTGACCATCTTGAAAAAGAGTTCTCAGACAAATTTCTAGAAAATCCTAATTTGAATCCAACAAGGGTTCCACTTGTATTCTTGATAATTCCTACACATCAAAGTGTAAAACAAGAACATTATGCACTTTTGAAACTATTATTAGGTTAGTCCAAATAACGCATGGACTTTATATAAAAAGAAGTGTCAAAAGCATAATAATAGCATAAAACCATCAAAAATTATAGATACGTTATGGACGTATCACTAAGTCAGTAACTCTTCTGGGCATTGTCGTAGCCGGAACTGGATCCTCCTCTTTCTCTGACTGGGCCGCCCATGAAGCAAAGCTCTAACCCGTTGGTGGTCCACCCTGGTCAGCGAGTCCTGTGGGTATACCCGGAAATCATATCCCCAACAGTAGCCCCCGGAAGTCTCCAAGATCCAAATTTTTAAAAATCGTCTAGCTTGATGGTTTCTTCGTCTTGAGAATCTTGAAGGGTTCCCGAAAACTTCATTTAATAGTGTAGGATTCCGTGTTAGTTGAGTCGGATATGTTTTGTTCTGAACTTAGTCTTTTCCTTGATCAGTTTGAAACATGAGTCGGATTTTACAGCGCCGTGCTGGCTGACAACTTTTCAGACCAGGTCCTGTCACTGATAGGATTCCCGTTAACACGACCGTTGTTGGATCCATTCCCTACGGAACGGAGCACTTTTTTAATGCCCACACGAGAATCAAAGGGGTGGACGAGTAGCAAGGAAGCCACCTCCCTCTCTCCTCTACGCGTGGAGTAAATCGCGTGACTAACACACAAATCTTGGCGCAAAGTCAAATAAAAGAGAGGAGAAAGCCTTCTCTTTCAGATTCATCTCTCCACCGTTCTCACTAATTTCCTCCTCGTACTCCTCGAGCCCTCCGCAGCCACTCTCATCTACACGCCACGAGAAAATTCTCCTTCCCCCACCAATCCTTCATCTTCCACAGAGCGATGGCGTCTGCATCGCGCCCCGGAGCGGCGGCGGACAAGAAGTTGCGGGGCCTCTGGGTCCGAAGCATCATGGACGACGCCGACTCTAAGTCATGGAGGATGAGGGATACATCGTCATCGGCGCGTGGCGGAGCGCCGCTGGAAACGCGAGTCCTTCTCCGCGTGACGGCGAGCGGGTGCTGTTCGCCACGCACGTCGACCGTGGCCTAAGCCTGCCACCGTCGTATTTCTTCATCGAGGTCCTCAACTACTACAGTGTGCAGCTCCATAATCTTCCTCCCAACTCCTTGCTAGAGCTTAGTACTCATGCAGCTTTGTGCGAGGGGTTTCTTGGCATTAGGCCAAGTCTCATGCGGCGACCCAGCATACCACTGGATGTGTAGTACACTATAGTCATTGACATGACATCCACAAAACACCGTTCTGTAAATATTACATCCCTCAGAGTGGTACAACAGAAACATCGCGGGTCCATATTACAAACATACACACATTATTATTATTACAATACCAGAAGTTCGAGACTTCAAAATATTCAACTTATAAAACAAATATAAACTGTTTCAGCGGAAGTTTTAAAGTTGCAACTTCAACTCCGAATTGAGCTCAACAACTTATTATATATGGTTCATGCTGCTCGGCTCAATTGGTTACTAATAACTAAGGCAGCTAATGTGACTCGTTGCCGTCCACTCCATATCTGATCTCGTAGTCCACCCACTCCACATCGCCAGAAAGATCAGGCTCATCATAATAGACATCCTCTTGGCCTTCTGCTACATACAACGGGGTATCTTCTGGATCCTCGAAGTCTAATCAGGGGATCAAAGGAAAGGGTGATTAACAGCGTTACCCAGCAAATTCATTATATGCAAGGTGGAAAGTTTTATGCTCTAGATACCACCTCGGACTATCAGTCCTTGGCACTTTGCAGTTTTCAATATATCACGACACAAAGGGATTTGGTTATGACGTTAATGGTTCACACAATCACTACAGTCATTGTTGAATATGTGGGAGTCATTATGGATCTCCAGGTCCAGCTTCTGATTATTGATAAGAGAGCTTTCTCTATCATGTATGCATCATTTGTGAACCGTAGGGTGACACACTTCAGGTTCTCCGACACTAAGTGGTAGATAAAACATATCCAAGAATAATATTGACAGAGCTCAAATTGTTTCGATGATCACTAGAATTATTTCAGGTCAAATAGATGAAAATGGTTTCAGGTGTAATATTGAAACAATGCAAGGGGTTTTATGTGAATGTTTTTTAATTAAATTAATTAACAAAATTCTGAATAAAATAAATAATTTTTTTTATTAAAAGAGAGAAATGCATTTATGCTATGGGCATTTAATGCAATCGAAATGGGGGTTTCACTCACATGAATGAGGAAATGAATGAGGGAAGAGGGGGCAGACCCCTACCCTATAAAAGGTTCTCCTATCCTTCTCTCCATTTGCACCACCTCTTTTTGAAGGCTCTCTTCCACCTCTAGCAATTCTCATGTTCCATTGGTTTCTCGGATTTATATTTATCTACTCCTTCCCCTGCTTTACTAGAGTGGAGGCGGTAAGGTTGTTGGGAGATGGACGTGTGCCCGAGTACGGATACCCTGCTTGTTTGCGGTGCTCGACAACTAGATATTGAGATCGGCAAGTGATCGACTACATAAACAACAAAATCAGATTTCCAAAAAAGCTTTCGGTCTTCAAGGGTGAGTTTTTCTGGATCAACCCTTAGTCGTTGCTACCATCTACTAGATTAGATCTTGGCGCAATTGGTGTTATTATCGTACAATTTTTTTTGTTTTCTATGATGTGAACCTTCATGAGGATGACATGGACACAGATCAGGCGAGCAAGAAGAAGCACAAAAAATGGGTAGAAAGGACATCCCGGTAAAAGTGTGTTGGTACCTGCTTAATTTTACTTGTTTGACACACTTATATGCAATTCCAAATACGACAAAACTAATGCATTGGCACGCTAAGGAGCGCATTCAGGATGACATGCTCCGACACCCTACTGACTCACCAAAGTGGAGGAACATCAATAGGTTGAAGCCTTTGGGTCCATATGGTGACGGTTTTGGAGATGATCCTAGAAATGTGAGGTTTGCACTGAGTGTCGTGTCCTGATTTTCGACACCGGGGGTATGAGTCCCCTTTGTTGTTTGTCCAGGGGCGCAGTGTTCGGCGAGCTCGATCGGTAAACCAGACGAACATACTCACTGCGAGAGACAAAGGGTTTTTTACCCAGGTTTAGGTACACAATGAGCAGATCCCTACGTCATGCAACTAGTTGTTATCTTATTATCACAATATTACACTTAATTCCTCCCCTCTCTAAGTTTGACCTAGGCCTCCTTTTATACGGGAAAGGGGACACCACAGGGGTCAGATCACACGCGGTGGTGAGGGCTCAACCATGTGGCGGCCATGGCCTGCAACGTGGCCTGGAAATCCTGCCTCGATGTTGTGTGTCGCTTAATGACTGCAATAGACTGGCGCAAGACTTGTTATGTCACCTTGATTCCTATCTCCAGGTGGTCTATCCGAGCCGATGTTGTCGGCGGGAGCATCGCCGAGCCCAGAGAGGATACCCCGGTAGAGTCCTTGTGCGGCCATGTGGCGAGGAGCAACATGAATGAAAGCTACACGTTGTTCGAGTGCTGCTAGTGGGCAAGGCGTGGTCTTGGTCCTACCGGTGGTCCTATACGCAGTGTTCCCACTGCATAGTCTGCACTTGGGTCAGGCATCACTTGCCAATTGTCCTACTCTTTACTCGGGAAATATCTCATGTCAGGCAATGAATCTGTGAATCAACCCGGGGAGAACTCTCCGTTTTCCTGGCTCTGGTGTTCGCAGGACACCTGGCTTGGAGCCCGTGATTTCGTGACCCGTGAAGAGACTTAACCGACAGTATCCCCCATCCGTGGCCCGAGGCGGTGCCTCACCTAGCTAGGGCGCTGGACTGAGTGGGCTGCCCGCGGAGCTCCTCGGGATCCAATCTGCATATTTTGACGAAGATCTTGGCATAGTGGATTTTCTTCCTAGGGAATCCAAAGAACTTCCCTTGCAGTAACTCTAGTCTTCTGCACTTCGGCTGGTGGCTTCCTCCCCCTAGCCTATTTAAACGGTCTCAAGGGACGAGGCCATACCCAGCGCTCATCTTCTCTTCCTTCTTGTCCCTTGTTCTTTTTAGAGTTATGGCCACCCCGCATCTTGTATACCACGCACTGGTGATAGATTCGATCCGGATTAACAAATGCAGTATAGTAACTTTTTCCCTAGTAGACCGTACCTAGGTTTAATCAAACCTTGGGAAACAATGCTAAAAGGAAATTAAATAAGGATGTCTACTAAACTTGTTTGTTTTTACCTTTGTTTATAAGATCTTTCTAGTTTACTTTAGATCATGTATCGTTTTAATGGATGGAGATACGCCAGGGTTGAAGATTCACCTCCACTTGCACATCACATGGGATAAAACCTAAGTTGTCTTTTCTTAAATTTTGGTATGCTAGTCATAAGTAAAAATTTTACAATCAAAGTCGCATAAGCATGTTTTTGTAGGTTATCCCCAAACAATCCCAAAGCAATTGTTAGGTATTTCTCCATAACACCAAAGACAAAAGTGCTTGTCGCTTAGAACATCAAGTTTCTTGAGAACAAATTTATCGGTAAAAGTTAAATGGGAGGACAATATAACTTTGATCAGGTTGATGAACTTGAGCTAAATGCACTACTAGGAAACAAGTTATCAGTGGCGCATATTTTTGGAATTCTGTGGCGCATATTGGATGCGCCACTGTTACTTCCCCACTAATTTTTTCTGTGGCGCATTTCTGTGAAGCATATTGCAATATACGCCAAATTGTTTTTATTGAATCTCAAAAAAAAGCGGTCCAAATCTAGGTCGGTGGTGGCAGTCACCAGAGGAGGGATAGGCTAGGCCAGAGGTGGGTGGAGGATGGGGGTCGCTAGAGGAGGAAGCTACCTGAGGTGGTGGCCGGAGGAGGAGGAGTATGAGAAGGAGGCCGCTGGTGCAGGAGGGGGTTGCCAGAGGTGGAGGTCGCCAAAGGAGGAGGATGAGGAGGAGGAGTAGTAGTAGGAGGCCGCCGGTGGAGGAGGGGGTCAATGGATTTGGAGGTCACCAGAGGAGGAGGAGGTTGCCGGGGTGGAGGAGGAGGTCGCCGAAGATTGGAGAAGGAGGAGGGAGGAGAAGGGGAGAAAGGGGAGGAGAAGGAGAGAAGAAGTGGAGGAGAGGGGGGAAGGAGAAAAGAGTGGGATAAGGGGCGCCGACGGGATTCAAAATTCGAATCCTACCCAACAATTTTGTGATGCACATTACCAAAATGCGCCACGGAATTTTCTCCCCCTTTTTATTGTTTTGTAGGACAAATCTTATTTTTGAAATAATTTTTTTACTCTTCCTGAATTTGGGGATTTTTTTAAATCCAGAACAACCTTTTGTAGTTGAATTCAGATGGGAAATTTCGAGACGATCGTTTTGATAGGTTAAAGATTCTTTGACATCGTATGAAAAAGTTATGGCCATTTTACCGTGCCATGACCTTTTTTGCAAAGTACATAAAAATTCATGTTTTTCAATTTTTCCCTACAACAATACCCCCAAAATATAACTACATCTCAAAGGAATTATTATTTTTGAATTTTTTACCATTTTCATTTATTTTTTACAAAACTTAAAAGACGATCCACAGGGGGGTGGGATATGTTTTCAACTTTCTGTGGTGCATATGTCTATATGCACCATAAAATCATCACTTTCTATGGCGCATATAGACATATACAGCACAGAATCCCATCCACCCATAGTTGGTTGTGGGTCCCATCACATTTCTATGGTACACGGGAAAATATGCACCACAGAAACACACATTTCTGTAGCGCATATGGGTTGCGTGCGCCAAATAATTGCCATATTTCTGTGGTGCCTGTGTCTATATGCGCAACAGAAATAATTCTATGGAGCATGCACTTTTATATGCGCCATAGAAATCCTTTCTATCTATAGCTAGTTTCCTAGTAATGATGTGTTGAGTAGCACAGCGCCAGAAAGTGTCCCGGAGGCGGCCATAATTCGCATGGTTCCCATGGTTACAAAGGTTGTGATCTCGTAGATTTTAGTTCCTATTGAACCGTGTAGGTCGGATAACAATCAAATAGTGAGATTTGAAGAAAAAACCGATATTGTTTTGACAATGATGAACCAACTGTATGCAAATAAGCGATGATGGTACCTGACTCCATCAAATGACTAGAAGTCATAAAATCCATGATAGTTTCCATACACAAGAAATCAAATTTTGCTACTTGGAAGACCATTCGAAAAGGCGTGAAGCCTATCGATCATATTTGGATCTGTAAAGAAACAGACATGGATGTTTCACCTATATGAAATAGTCGACATATCGCTAAAGAGTATACGACTTCAAGGAGTTGACTATGACAAGATTTGATCTTTTGAAGCGATATGTAGTCCGGACGGATTATTGTAGCAATCACTACATATAATTTTTCATATATGGTAGTTGAACAAACAAATAAAAGTTATTCTAATAGATTGGTTACCTAAGACGTGTACATGACACGGTCTGAATGGTTTTGTTAATTCAAAGGATGCTAAAAGGGCAAGCAGACTTCAATGGTTGAAGTAAGCATCACGGAGTTGGAATCTTCACTGTGATGAAACTGTTAAAAGATTAAATTTCATCAGGGACGATGACTATGCTTGCATTTTCAAGAAATTAAGTGGGAGCACTCAGACATATTTCTAATAAATTATGTAGAAGACATCTTGTTGATTGGAAATGATGTATATTTTATTAATACAGGTTAAGAATTTCATTAAAGTTGGATTTCGATGAAGGACTTAGGAAAAAACCAGAATATTAGGAACCAATGTCTATATGTATAGATTGAGATGCTAATATGGTTGTGCTAAATGTACATAGATGAGATAGTGAATGAGTTCAATATGAAAACAACAAGAAAGGTTCTTATCACATGAAAAGGTTGAATCAAGATTCAAGTGTATTGACACTTGGTGAGTGAAACGAGATTCAAGTGTTCTGACACTTGTGATGGGGTTCATTTCATAGAAAACAAAAAAAATCCTATGGTTGCAACTGCCAAGATCATATCTAGGCGATACTTATAACGGTTACAGATGGGCTCACCCTCGAAGACCGTAAGTAGGAAAACATTTCCACAAATAAACATGGTTGATGTAGATGTACATGGCCTTCCTCAAGTACGTGCATACGATCAGCGCCACAAATGGGCAGTACCTTTGCAATTGGTCACACGTACAGTGCGCCAATGACTCTCGAACCCTCACTCTAGCCCAGAAGCAGAAGTAGCAGATCACTGGGAACTCCAACAGTGCTACACCATGGTAGTGTTGGTGAAGGGGAATGTTTAGAGCAGGTCTTCTCCGAGTTCCTTTTCTAGTGGAAATTGACAAGGAAATCAAGGGGGAGAAGATGCCAACAAAAGTGCATATGAGAAGATCTTATGGGAGAGTGTGTGAGATGGAGGAGGAGGCCACCTCCTTGTATAGGGGAGAGGGGGGTCCTTGGCCGGCGCCATGGGCTGCCCCTTCCCCACCTCTAATTCATGTGAGTGCTCTCTCCACTCACATAATAAAGTCCACCTCCACTTTATCCCATTTAATATCCACTCAAAAAATCAAAGGTATTTCCATTAAAGCACTTTAATTCCCCTGTTTTAATGCAACTAAATTTAATGAACACATCATTTAATGAGTACTTCATTTAATGCATACATTAAAATTTTGATCCCTTGCTTATTGTTTATACCCCAAAACTATTTTCAGCAGATTCGGTAGAAAAATTTTCTACAGCAGAACAAATTTCTGCGATGTCCATTGACTTCCCGTGTGTTCCCTATCTGCTCAAATGTGTCCACTAACCTTAAGTGTGTCTCCCTATGGGTTTGATAACTATGTAGACATGATCGAGACTTTCTCTGATCAAAAATCATTAGCGCGACCTAGAAATCCATAATGACTCCCACTAGTTCCACGAAAATCAAATGATCGTCTGAACCTCTTTAGCTATAATCAAATTCCTTTTTGTATCATGATATTTGACTTGCCCGATATCTGATCACTTGGTATAAACCATACCTTGTTTAATCTCGTTCCTGACAAATACACTTTTTCTCATTCCTTTGATATGACAGTCTAGTGATCAAATCACTTGCTTCCAAGCTATGTCATTGTGATATCACCGAAAGCGCCCTGAGTATATCTCTCTGTCATCCGAATTGAAAAATCCCACTCTTGATCCATGAGCCTCAACTAACACTTTCCAAATACTAAATGACACCCTTATAATAACCCTGTTACAGTGTGACGTGTGATGTAATCAAAGTACTCTTTTGGTGAAAGTAATTGACGTGATCTCATGGTCTAAGGACATTGAGTTACTACGAATGTGGTAGAAATTTAAACTTGATGAAATGATCGTATTTCTACATCTACTACGGGTGACTGTTCATCATAACATTATCTAATGATATGACCCTGTTATTAACAACATCCAATGTTCATGATTAGGAAACCTATGATCATCCATTAATAAACAAGATAGTATAAAGAGAGTCTTTAGTAGGAACCTTTCTGTTTATAAATCACACATGTATTAATATTTCCTATTAATACAGTTCAAGCATTAAAAATAAACATCTATTATAAACCTGGAATAGTATAATAACCAATTTATTATTGCCTCTCGGGCATATTCCTTTTAGTATCCCACTTGGAATAGAGTCAATAATCTAGTTTACATAGTCTTGAATCTAACACCCATAGAGTTTTAGTGTTGATCATGTTTTCCTCTTGGGAGAGCTTTAGTCAACGGATCTACCACATTCAGATCCATATCTACTTTGCAAATCTCTACATAGCCATCCTAAACATGTTCCGGATGGAGTTAAAGCGGATCTTTATATGCTTGGAATTCTTGTGAGACCTTGGTTCCTTAGCATTGCCTATGGCACCATTGTTGTCACAATAGATCACCATAGGATCCAAAGCACTTGAATTCACGACACTTCTTATGAAGTAGAGATAAATTCCATCTCCATTGTATATCTCGCAATCACCGGTTTCTTGGAGATCCTCCAACTTACCACTCCACCATTCATCGAAAATACTTATCCAGATTGTGACTTAGAGTCATCCGGATCGGTGTTGAAGCTAGCATCGACGTAACACCTTGTGATGAGCTCTTCTTCACCTCCATATATGAGAAACATTTCTTTAGTTCTTACCAAGTACTTAATGACATCATTGACTTCTTTCCAGTGTTCCAAACCTGGATCAGATTGGTACCTGCTAGTCAAACTAATAGCATGTGCCACATCTGGCCTTGTACATAGCATATCATACATAAGAGAACCTATGGCTGAGGCATATGGGACACTGTCCATCATTTATCAATCTGTTGTTGTCGTCAGACTTTGAGTCTTACTCAAAACCGTCCCTCGCAACATCGGTAAGAACTCCTTATTACTTTCGTCCATTTTGAACTTCTTCAAAATCTTGACAAGGTATGTACTTCGTGACAATCCTATTAAGCATCTTGATCTATATCTATAGATCTTGATGCCTAATATGTATGCAACTTCACCAATATCTTTCATCGAAAACTTACTATGTAGGTAATCCTTTATGCTTTTCAAAAGTTCTATTTCATTTCCAATCAACAATATGTCATCCACATATAAGATTAGAAATAGAATAGAGCTCGCACTCACTTTCTTATAAATACAAGCTTCTCCAATGGTTTATATAAATCCAAAACCTTTGATGACTTCATCAAATCGGAGATTCCAACTTCGGGATGCTTGCTTTAGTCCATAGATGGATCGCTGAAGTTTGCATACTTTGTTAGCATCCTTAGGATCGACAAATCCTTTTGGTTGTATCATATTCAACTCTTCCTCAATGTTTCCAATAAGGAATGTTGTTTTGACATCCAACTACCAGATTTCATAAGATAAAAATGCAGCAATTACTAACATAATCCTCACTTTAGCATCGCTACCGGTGAGAAAGTCTCATCATTGTCAACTCCTTGAATTTTTAGAAACCCCTTCGTGACAAGTCGAGCTTTATAGACGGTCACATTACTGTTAGCGTCCGTTTTCTTTTTGAAAATCCATTTATTCTCAATGGCCTTTAAGTTATGAGGTACGTCTACCAAAGTCCAAACTTCGTTATCATACATGGATTCCATCTTGGATTGCATGGCTTCTAGCCATTTGTTGTAATTCGGGATCATAATCGCTTCATCATACGTCGCAGGGTCGTCACTTCCATCTATCATGAAATTGAGGACAGTATTACCATACAGTTCTGGAGCTACACATATCATGCCTGACTTGCGAGGTTCGGTAGTACTCTCTCTTGGAGTTTCATGAGGAGGGGTGGGTAACTCATCATCATTTACTTCTTCCATTAGTGGAGTCAACACTGGAACATATTCCGACACTGCACTACTTGCCACTTCTGGAAGACAAGGTTCAATAACCTCGTCGAGTTCTACCTTCCTACTACTCACACCTTTCGATAGAAACTTTTTTCTAGAAAGGATCCATTCTTGGCGACAAACACTTTGCCTTTGGATCGGTGATAGAAGGCGTACCCAATTGTTTCTTTTGGGTATCCTATGAAGACGCATTTTCAGCTCTGGGTTCGAACTTATGAGGTTGAATTTTCTTCACATAAGCATTGTATCCCCAAACTTTTAGAAATGACATCTGAGGTTTGTTACCAAACCATAATTCATATAGTGTCGTTTCAACGGATTTTGATGGTGCCATATTTACAATGAAGTTAATGCAGCAGTCTCTAATGCATAACCCCAAAATGACAATGGCAAATCTGTAAGAGACATCATAGATCATACCATATCCAATAAGGTTCGATTATGACTTTTGGATACACCATTACACTGTGGTGTCCTGGTGGGAGTGAGTTGCGAAACAATTCCATATTGTCTCATGTGTGTGCCAAACTCGTAACTAAGATATTATCCTCCACGATCGGATCATAGAAACTTGATCTTTCGGTTACAATGATTTTTCTACTTCACTCTGAAATTCTTTGAACTTCTGTAATGTTTTAGACTTGTGTTTCATTAAGTAAATATACCCATATCTACTTAAATCATATGTGAAGGTTACAAAATAACAATATCCGCCACGTGCCAACACACTCATCGAACCACATACATCGGTATGTATTATTTCCAACAAGTCGGTCGCACACTCCATTGTTCCAGAGAAGGGAGTTCTATCCATCTTTCCCATAAGGCATGGTTCACATGTTTCAAATGATTCATAATCAAGTGATTCACTAAGTCCATCAGAATGGAGCTTCTTCCTGCACTTTACACCAATATGACCTAGATGGCAATGCCGCAAATATGCAACAATTCATCATTTAACTTAATTCTTTTGGCATTCACATTATGAATATGTGTACTACTAATATCAAGATTCAAGACAAATAAACCATTCAACGTTGGTGCCTTTCCATAAAAGATGTTATTCATATAAAAGGAGCAACCATTGTTCTCCGATACGAATGAATAACCATCTTGCAATAAACATGATCCAGATATGTTGTTCATGCTCAACACAGGAACATAATAACAATTATTAAGGTTTATTGTCAATCTCGATGGTAGATGAAGTGGCAACGTCCCGAAAGCGATCACATCAACCTTCGATCCATTGCCTACGCCCATTGTCACTTCTTCCTTTGCTAGTGGTCGACTATTCCTTAGTCCCTATTTTGAGTTACATATATTAGAAACCGAACCGGTATCAAATACCCAGGTACTACTTTGACTACTATTAAGGTACACATCAATAACAAGTATATCATATATACCTTTGTTCACTTTCTCGGCCTTCTTATCTGCCAAGTACTTCGGGAAGTTCCACCTCTAGTGACCAGCCTCCTTTGCAGTAAAAGCACTCAGTATCAGGCCTCGGGCCTCCCTTCGTGTTCTTCTCAGGCGTCGCAATAGACTTGCCGTCCTTCTATAAGTTGCCCTTGGGCTTGCCCCTCAAGCCTATTTTATTGAAACCGATGGTTTTATTGACCATCAACACTTGATGTTCCTTTTTGGTGTCTACCTCGACAGTCTTAAGCATAGCTGCGAGTTCAGTGAGTTACTTGTCGGCACCATTCATCTTGTAGTTAACTACAAACCCTTTATAACTCGGTGATAATGATTGCAGAACCCTATCAATCGTGAGATCAGCTGGAATCTCACATCCCAGTGTCTCAAGACGTTGAGCATAGCCCGTCATCTTTATGACGTGCTCGTTCACAGAGCTATGTTCCTCCATCTTAGCGCTAAATAACTTTTCAGAGATATCATATCTCTCAGCATGGATTTGGTCCCCAAATATAGTTTTGAGTTCCTCCACCATAGCATTATCATTAGTAAGTTCATAGAAATTTTGTAGCTCAGGCTCCAACGATTGGAGTATCGTGCACCGCACAAAGAGTGTAGTCATCATACTTTGTGTCATACACATTGCGGTCTTCCTGAGACACAGTTCCTACAGGGGCATCACCTGTCGGACCATCAAGTACATAGTACCTTTTGATGCCTGCGAGGATAATCTTCAAGTTGCGTTGCCAGTTTGTGAAGTTAGACCAATGGTCTAGCAGCTTTTATTTCTCAAGGAATGCATTGAAATTGAATGAAGGGGGTGCCATGATCTACAATGTATTTGCAAAGGCTATTTAGACTAGTCTTTTAACAGATAGAGTTCAGGCAAATTCAAAATTACTTATGTGAACTCCCACTCAAAATGACACCCCTCTAGCCATTTTAATGATTACACTAACCAAATTCAATATGCAACGACCGATCATCACGAGTGGTGGCACAACTCCAATGGTGAGCATCATATGGTTCATCATATCTCCATATTACTCGTGCTTTACCTTTAGGTTGATGTTCCGAGGCCATGTATGTACATGCTAGGCTCGCCAAGTAAGAACCTCAGTATTTGCGTGTGTAAAACTATATTACACCCATTGTATGCGAACATAAAATCTATCACACCTAATCATCACGTGGTTCTTCGAGACGATGAACTTTCTTAATGGTGTATACTAAGGAAGAACATATTATTATCTTGATATTTAGTGGGAGGGATCATCTTATAATGTTACCGAGGTAATCAAATACTATCGAGGCAATCAAATAAATGCAAAATAAGATGCATCAAAGGATAAACATCACATGCATATATAATGTGATATGATATGGTTCTTCCCGCATTCGATATCCATCGCGTGTGTCATGGCATGATCTCCATCATTCCACCGGAGTGTCACCAAGGTCCATGGCGCCACCATCAAGGTTGTTCTCCACTAATCTAATTATATGGATTTCCATTTTCTGGCACGCAGGCCATAAAATAAAATAACAACCACATGGCTCCTGCTGGTTATTTTACAATAAAACACATTGCATACAACAAAATTTGTATCATATACCATAACACATCACATGCCCTTAAAAAACAAGTTCGACGCCTCTAATTTATTTTTTCATAATTTACACGGTTCTGGGTTGATAGCTGTGAGATTCAACACATTTTTGATGGTTTCTATTGATGGTTTTCGTTTGGATTTGATGGTTTTCTAGCTTTACCTAATGTTAATACTTCGGTAGCAAAGAAAACTTGGTTTTTAATGTGTGTTTCAGGTTATGAACATCAACAAAGGGTTTTAACATCAAAAACACAATATTCAGACAAAAACAAGCAAGTCTCTTTTTGGAAGCAACCGAGGGAAGCATACAGTATCTTTAACGAGCAACTATACGGCAAAAATATTTTCTCTAGCCGTATATTTCTCGCCATATAGTTTCCATCAGCTTTATCTTGTTAAAAGGGACAACTTTCATGAAGAGGCAGAGGTCAAAAACAGAACACGGTAGCCGCCATCCCATCCAGAAGGGAGAAAGAAGAGATCTAGAGAAGAAGGAGAAGACGTTATTCATCCTGCTTCACGATCTTCGACCTCCTAGCCACCACACCTCCATATCCATTACTTGTGCTTGAGAGAGAGAGATCTCCACCTTGCAAGACTAGTATTTGAGATTGTTCTTCCCATATTGAATTTTTTTGGATTTATTTCTATTCTTATTGTGGATCTCCACTGTAATATCAAGAAGAACTCCCTTTATTTAATTATATTGATGATGCTTTATTCTCTCATGTGTGAGTAAGTTCCCTTGGGCGTGGGAGATGTAAGGGATTGGTGAGATGTGATGTGCCTATATAATTTCCATTAAGTTTGTTGTTAATTTAATTTACTATATTTTTTAGATCAACAGGGATTCACCTCGGTTCCATTCCAAGAAATGAAACCACCGCCCACGTTTCAGGTTCAAAATACAGAAAAACTAAGGAGCAAAAAGACTCCAGAGAGGGGAAACTAGAGCTCAAAACTACAGCTAACAAAATCTAATCAGGCAACCCAGAAGGGGAAACCAGGCTACTTAAAAGGAGAAGTAGTGACAGTTTTTTGCAGAAACTATTAAGCTGAAAAGGTAGGGAAAACAGGCTATCAGCAAACAGACTACTGCTCTGACTCAGATCACCACATGAACCCCATCAGAAGACTCAGGGTGTGCCTCCAGAAACGCCAGAGTAGAACGTCCCCCATAGCTTGATGATGCAGTGGTTTTCCAAGTAGAGATCCACTCAAACCCATTGAAAATCAGATTGCCATGAGCTTCAGCGGGTTCTTCATCTTGTTTGTCATCCGTTCCATGAACAGAATGATCATCCCTTCCTCCAGCTCTTCGAATGGGATCTTCCAATTCCTTAGATAAGATAGAACCAAGCGCAACACCTGTTTCAAGTTAATCCAAGGGGAATGGTTAAAAGTCTATATTATTTCTATTATTCCAGATGCTCCATAGAACTGCGGCAGAAACCACATTGAAATGCAAATGTTTCTTACTAACAAGCCATCTCAAAGCAATGGATTCAAAATTATCAACTAGGATTCCAAAAATGTCCTGAACATCAGCCCAGATCATCCTGGAAACTACACATTCAAAAAGCAGATGTTTAACAGATTCTATTTCTTTACAAAGATTACACTCCAAAGGTTTAGGGATACCCCTAGCTATAAGGTTGTCTCTGGTGAGAATTTTATTCTGAGAGAAAATCCAGAGAAAAACCTGAATTCTAGGTGGGACCCTAAGCTTCCAAACAACAGGCAAATAAACTGGGGTTAACCCTCTAAAATTTACCAAAGTATACATAGAACTTGAAGAGTAAATCCCTTTAGACTCATACTGCCATATTAGCTGATCATCTTCATCTGTCAAGGAGACAGATTGGGCAATGCCTAAAATTTCCTGCCACTGGATCATCATCTGGTCAGTGAAGGTTCTTCTAAAATCACATCTAAGTTGCCTACCATCCCAAAGGTCAGCTATAGTTTTGGTTTGCTGGTTGGAAACTAGGTAAACCTCCCAATACTGGGTGGCCAAAGTGGAATTACCAAACCAGACATCTTCCCAAAATTTAACAGATTTACCATTACCTACTTGCCACTTGTAACCTACTTCCACAGCTCTAGAAGCCCACACGACACCTTCCCAAAAAGTGGAAGGATGAACATCATGACAACAAAGGATATTAGGCTTTTTGGTTCTATACTTAGCATCAATGATCTTTCTCCAAAGTGTCCCTTCACCCTGGATGTACCTTTTAACCCGAGAACCTAGTAAACACAAATTAAGATCTTGTAGGTTTGGGATCCCCAAACCTCCAAACTCTTTTTTCTTACAGACAGAAGGCCAATTATCAAGATGAATTTTATGTCTATCTTCTTCATCATTCTAGAAAAAGTTATCCATATGAGAATCTAAAAGTTTTATAGCCCACTTGGGAAATTTAAAAAAGGATAGCAAGTAAATAGGGATGCTTGATAAGCAAGCCTGAATCAGGACTCTTTTGGCAGCATAAGAGAGGAGTTTATCCCTCCAGCCAGTAATCCTTTAAGGAGGTTCTCTATTAGAGGCTGAAGATCCTCCCTCCTCAACTTATCAAAATGCAGAGGGATTCCTAAATATTTAACAGGAAAGCTACCTTTCACACACTAAAAAATGTCTAGGTAAGGTTTAACCTTATCATCATCTAAGTTGATAGGAATGAGATCACTTTTGTGATAGTTTATCCTCATCCTAGAGATTTGCTCAAAACAAGTGAGAATCCACTTGAGATTAATGGCACTAACTCTATCAGGTTTGGGGAAAAGTAAAGTGTCATCTGCATATTGCAGGCAACTAACACCACCAGGCACAAAATTAGGACATAGACCAACTATCCACAAACATAGCCTTTAGTTAACATCCTAGAAAAGACATCAATCATGATTTTAAATAACAAGGGGGAGATGGGGTCACCCTGTCTACGACCTTTCCCAGTCAGAAAGAAATCACTCTCAAAATCATTTACTTTGACCCCTATGGACCCCCCTAGAGAGATTTGTCTAATGAATCTAATGAAAATAGGACAAAGGCCTCTAAGTTCTAAAATTTCAAACAAAATTTCAGGATTAACTCTATCATAAGCTTTCTCATAATCTATCTTAAGGACAAGCCCTTCACTTTTACTGCTATGCACCTCATGGATGATCTCATGAGCAGTCACCACACTTTCTAGAATAAATCTACCTCTAATAAAAGCAGATTGATTAGGAGTAATGATTGTACCTATCACTTTAGCTAACCTATTTTTCAAAACCTTAGTAAAGATTTTAAAAGAGCAATTTAGCAGACTAATAGGCCTAAATTTCTTCATGGTTTTAGCCTCATTCTCTTTGGGAATTAAAGTAATCATGGCAAAATTCAATCTAAAAATATCAAGATGATAAGCATGCCATGAATTGAACATGGATAGCAGATCAAACTTGATAATATCCCAAAAGGATTGGTAAAACAGAAAAGATAGACCATCAGGCCCAGGATCACCTTCTGCATATGAGCCAAAAACTGCTACCCTAACCTCTTCTTCAGTAAAAAGAGCACTCAAGACTAAATTTTCCTCATCACTAATTTTCTCTTCCTCAGAGAAAAGTCATGTTTAAGCCTTATGTCAGGTCTAGATTCCCAGGCAAACAGTCCCTTATAATATTCCATAGCAATTTTAATCATATCACTAACCTCTGTAACCGGTCCATCTGGCCCCTCCAGGACAGAAATTAACTTTTTCCTCCTTCTTTGATTAGCTACTGCATGAAAATATGCAGTGTTCCTATCACCTTCTAAGATGTTCCTACCTCTAGACCTCTGCCTGGCCTTGGTTTCTTCCATAACCCAGTAAGTCTAGAGTTCTTTGAAGATCCAATCTAATCTATATTTTTATACATCAGAGAGTAATTGAGTCTCAACTTTTATATCTAAAGATTCATATTCCTACATTAACTATTTCTTATTTTTCCTAATAGCAACCTCAATATTAATACTCCAACCCTTAGCTAATTTCCTTAAATATCTAACTTTACCTTGCCAAACATCCAGAGGATTAACACTATTAATTCTCAGAGACCAGGCCTTACTAACAATATCTTTAAAATCAGACCTAGCTAACCACCATTTTTTAAACCTAAACCTGGAAGGTTTTGGAATACAAAGCTCACCTGAATCGCAAATGATTGGAGTGTGATCACTTCCCAATCTAGGGAGAGCTCTAGCACTAGCAAGAGGGAATTGCATATCAAAACCAGTAGTACAAAAAATCCTATCTAATTTACACATAGTATGGTCGACTTGATTATTGCCCCATGTGTAAGCTCTACCAGATAACCCAATTTCCATGAGAGCCCAAAGCTCCACCCAAGCATTAAACTTATCTACCCCACTTAAAGTCTATGTTTCTATTATTTTTGTCCTCAGGAGACCTAATCAAATTAAAATGCCCACCAATCATGGATGGACCATCCCAATTAATGAACAACTCATGTAACTCAGAGATAAAGTCTTGATTTCCTTCCTCATAGGCAGAACCATATACAATAGTAATCCTACAAACAAACTCAGTATTTTTATTCTTAACTACTACACTAACTGAAAAGGATTTAATATCCCAAGCAACTATATCAAAAAGGTCTAAATTAACACCCAACTAGTATACCACCAGCAGTTCCACTAGAAGGAAAAAAATTCCAAGCAAAATTTCTATTTCCTAGTAAATTCTTTAAGAAAGAATGACTAAAGCTATCTTTTTTGGTTTCTTGAAAACCAATATAATCTACTCTTAAAGGAATGAAATTGTCCTCTATGTATTTCTGTCTACCAGGAGCATTTAAACTCCTACTATTCCAGAACACACTAATCATAGGCATTTTTTCCTGGGGTGCTTGCCCCGAGATTTTTGTAAGACCTCAATCCACCCTTCTGCTTCCTCATCTAAGTTCCTAGGAACAGATGAGGTAACAGTCAAACTAAGATTAACATCCACGTCATCAGTAACACATAACTAACTACAATTCCTATCTTATCAGACAAAGCTTCTAATTCTACAGTTTTAATTACTATATTATGTGTACTTGATTATCTGTGGGATGCTTAATGCTTGTTGTCCAATTAAGTGCCCATACAACATGATGCTTTGTTCTACATAGATAGGATCTTGTTTGCTAGCAGACCGGCGACCCCCGAGTGACACGGGGATATCAATGGGAAACTAGTTTGACTCCAATAACACGAGGAACCACTATGCATATTGCATTAGCCCGATCCAAGGAGCTTAATTGCGAAGCAACCTGAAGGATCTTAATCCGCTAGTGACTGACCATGCTTTTGGTAACAGGCTAGTAGGATTATTGAAGTTGGGATGAAATCTACCTAGAGGAGTTCTGCCAAATTATGGGTTGCTCGCCTACACATATACTTATAAGATTATAATTGTTACACTTACCAATCATACACCTGACCCATTCACTTATCAAGAAGATATTGGCTGAACTTATAGAAAATTATGAAGAGATTGGCCAAGAAATGAAATTATTTCACAAGTACCTTAGTATGACTGAAACCCAATGTGAACAAATAGCATATGGTTATCAAATTTTTCTTCAAGATGATATAACTATTCCTGTTTCTACTAATGTTGTTACAAGCAGAGGTGTAGTTGTTAAAGGACCAATATGAAGCTGAAAAATATCGAAGGGAAAAAGCCTTGCTCAAAGCAATCCAAGAAGATGATACACTGGTGGATCCTCAAGATGAGACTGCTCAAGAAACACAAGATCAAACCTTGGAGGAGCAGAATGATGCATAGGATGACCGCTATGACTCTGACGCAGAGACTATTGATCCAAGAGAAGAAAAAGAGATAAGCAATGAAGATGAAGTTGTTGAAGTAGAAAACCAGAAAAGTGATAAGCAGCAACAAAAGAAAGTAACTAAAGAGCCTCATCCCCCATAAAAGGTAAAGGATAAGAGTAAGAAACTTCCCTATCGAGATCGCAAAAAGAAAGCACTGGATAAGGTAATATATGACTCTTTCACAAAAGCATTAGGTGATCTTCGTCTAGAAATTCCATTTGCGGATGCAATAAAAGTTCCTACCTATTCAAAATTTCTCTATCATATTCTTAATAGAAAGAAAGAAATAACTGAAACCGCTGCCATGGTGACTAGTTACCCTGCTAATGGGAAGCTATTGTCTATATCAGGAGATGCCGAAATACCAACTATTTCATGCTCAATTGTCAAAACTGATATTCACACTGCCTTGTGTGACTTAGGTGCAGGAGTTAGTGTAATGCCATATTCCCTCTATTAAAGGTTAGGATTAGGGGAGTATTCCCCTACTACTATCACTTTACAGATGGCTGACAAATCCACTAAATAACACATTGGTATGATCGAGGATGTTCTACTTAGAATAGATGAGCATGCTATTCCCACTGACTTTATTATTCTTGAAATTCCAAAGGATGAAAATTATCTATAATACTTGGAAGACCTTTCCTTTACTTCAGGAGCTTTAGTTGATTGTGCTGAGGGAAAAATAATCTTCAATGTTTATGATGCTGAAATCATCTGGTATTTTCCAAAAAAGCTTGAAGCAGGAGAAATGTATGTTCCACCAGCAAAAAAGAGTCCATGTGGTAAATGCTTTTGATAAAAGGAAACACAAGGTAAGAATTCAAGAACAGCAAAAGGGTTGAGATATTCGACCATTCTTAATAAATTCTTAATGGGAGTCAACCCATCATAGTGATAAAATAAATTTAAATAATAAAAAGTTCATCGCATTCCTACAACATTTTCACAGACATCCTTGCAGAAGCGTGCCCGGGAAGATGCAGCTGTCAAAAACTAGTAGAAATATTGACTGAATAAGCATATATTTAGTGTAGAAAATAAAGTTTGAGTTTTATATGCAGAAACTAGCTTAATCACATTGTTCAAATTAAAAAGTGCATCTCTAAAAATTTGGGCGAAAAAGCATGTCCCAGGAGTTGTAAAGACTACCTATACGGCGGGAATATTTATTCCAGCCGTATAGTTGTGGCCATATAGTTATCGACAAAATTCTCAAAAACGGGGTCTCGGATACAGAAAGGTTGACAACCAACTATATGGCGGGACCATTTTGGTCCGGCCGTATAGTTACGTCCGTATAGTTGTGATCTGGCATGGGGAAACCCTAAACCTCACCGCCACCGCAACTATACAGCGGGAGCTACTTATCCCGCCCGTATAGCTCCCATCGTATAGTTTGGCCTGACCACTTAATCGGGTCGGGGACGGCTAGGGTTCCTCCTCCCTCATTATTTCTCTCATATTCTCTCTCCAAACGTCTCAAAACCCACCTAGAACTCTTGATTCTTCGTGGATTTTGTTTGTTTGAGTTGGGGAATCAATAGATTGTTATGTTTCTCTCCCTATCCATGCTTTATTTCACAAATCATGGTTGAAATCCTCTCATTGAATTAGTGGATAAACTCAAGCTTATTTGATTTCTCATGTTAGGATTGAATTCCTCCACATATAATCGTTCATATCATGTAGAAACTATATGCCTAAGGTTTTATGTTGAAATTTCTTAGTGCATCAAGATGAACAAGCTCGGTAGTATTTTTCGCAAGAGAAAGCGCCAACATGGTGAAGGCTCAGAGCTCCAGGTTGAGCTCAATAACAAGTACGCCATGGTTTTAGCAAGGAAGGTGCTTCCCGCACGATGGGCTGATGATGGCTTTCTCAGTTGATCAGGGTTGAGGGCGGACTTTGAACACATGTGTGAAAATGCAGGGCTATCCAACCTCGCCTATGCAAGACACTACACCTACACTGAGCTCACCCATGAGTTCCTCGCCTCCTTCTACGACGACTACAAGGAGAAAGGTAATACATGCATGGTGAGTTTCACCCTTGTAAGATCCCAAAAATATTAAACTTGGATCATCAAACTCTAATCATCAAAATTAGGGTTAACAAAAACTTTTCCAATTAAAAGTATGAAAGCATTCATATGTGTGTGTATTAAAATTTGGATTCTTTTGAATTGCCATGGTTCTATGTTTCTTTGCTTGTAAAATGATTCTTAGGTGAAATAAACATCATCTAAACAATCCCCAAAATTTCCCGAAGACAAACAAGTCAAAACAAATAAATTAAGTGAATGGTCACTTTGGCCAATTTAACTCCCATGCCTACTTTGGCTATCCTTAACTTTCAGAACTTAAAGAAACATGTATGGATCTTTGAACCCCTTAATAGTACCCATAATAAGGTACCAAGGCCCACTTTGTGATCATCCATAAACATTTAAATGCTTAGTTTAAATGACAGTTTAAAATTGAATCTATTTCATATGGGAATATCCCACTATTTCAAAAACCACTCAAACAAGCTCAATTTTCAAAACCCAAGCATCCACAGAATCCTCAACACATGCCTAGCACACCCACCAAAAATCTTTTCAAAATTCAAAACTCAAGTTCATGCGGCCATTTCATCAAACAGGTTGCAGATGCAAATCAACCAAATCAAAAACACTATGTTGAGCAGTGTTTTGGGCCAACCTTGTCCCCTCTCTAGATGCAACTAGCCTTAATAGATCATCTAGCAACCTTGACTAACCTCTAGCACCTCTGTGATCTTGCCAATGCCATCAATGGTGAGCAGGCCGAGCCACCATGTCATCCCAGTGTGGACAGCAAGCTAGGAGAAGAACTAGCCATGCCAACCTTGTCTAGCATGAAGCCCATGACTCACCGCCCCCTCTCGACTAGCCCTAGCTCGAAGACAGAGACTATAACCACCAGGAACGCCACGCCGCGCCACTGTCGACCATGCCAACGCGCACCGCAGAGCACACGCCGTTCCCACGCAACCCGACCACCTTGAGCCCTCACCGCCTGCCAGCATGCAACCCACCGTCCCAGGAGACCACCAGACATGTTCGTTTCACCGCCCGTACCCCGTAGGCACCGCTCGCCGCGGAGTTCGCCGCCTCTGCCTCGCAGAGCATCGCGCGTTCCCGACCATTTGCCGCCGCCCCTACATGCGCATTTAAGCTCTAGAGCATCGCCAGGAGACCGCCCGTTGATCTCCAACCTTGGCCATGCCTCTAGCCGCCCGTAGCCGTGTCGCCACCGTCGCCTGCCCATCCCTCTCGGTCTCACCATCGAGCCTATAAAAGGAGACGACCCCGCTCGATTTCTTCACACAATCTCACTACCCTCACCTCACTGATCCTTCCACCCCTTAGCCAGAGCACGAGAAGGAGCAGCTTGCCAGAATTGCGCCGGAGCAGGCCGCCTCTAGAGAAGAAGGGAGCCGTTGATTTCGACCACCCCGGAGCTTCCGCGACCATCCCTGAGTTCGCCGCCGTCGACTTTGTCGTTTGCCCACCTCGTCGTCGTCACTGGAGCCCCGGTATCCCCCTATGCACCCTCACCGAGCCGTTAGGGTTCGAGCTCGCCGGTAACATGTTCATCGTCGACGACGACCCTCAGCCGTTGATCTCACTTCTAATCCAACGCACCACATCGCCTCGTACCGCTTCGCGTGTTATGAGCCACTGACCAGTAGAACCCCCTGTCAGCTGAGCCTCGCGCTGTGGAGTGACACTGGGTCGGCCCATTAACCCTTCCCGCACAGCCCAACCATTTGAATTTAGCCTTTTCTATTTTTATTCAAACATAGTTCTGTACCTAGTTTCAAAAATCAACCGAGCTCGATTCATTGAACTAAATTGCATGAAACCAATTTTGTTAGAAAGGTATTGAAATGCTTAATCCAAGACCGTTGGATTCAAGTCATTTGGAACTGTAGATCAACCTTGGTAAAAATAACAAGTCAGAAGATTTTCTGCATTCAAACTTTTTTCAAATTTCAACCATAATAGCTTTTGAGTTTATTCCAACTCTGAAAAATCACATTTGATCATACCTTTCAGAATATATAAAAACATATGGGTTTACTTACAGAAATAATGTTCAAGTAATAAAAGAATGCCACATAGGCATTTCTAGTCACTTTATTTAATTGAAATAAAAGGGTTAAACCTTATTAAATTGTGACACCACTTTAAATCACATTCCCATGTACTAAATATGTGGTGATGACATGTGTCAACATGATCCCATGTTTGAGTTGGAGAATATTAAATCTTAAGTAGTTTTTCAATGAGTAGAAATTACTTTTCTCAAATTAAAATAAATAAGGCAAATGATTTATTCTTGTAATATTAGTGATGATGCTAGATCATCTATAGAACACCTTTGTGTGATGATTGAAAATAGTTAAGTATTGTTTAGTGATTGTGTACCTCATACTTATTTATAGACACTAGTGCCGACCAAGGATACGAGGAGGAAGGAGGATACTACGAAGAAGAAGCCGAGGAGAACTTCAACCACTGCTCTGCACAAGGCAAGCTAACACTTGCAAGATACTCTACTTTAGCAAGCCTTACTTATCAAGTTGACCTATGCAAGCTAATACTTGCTTGTTACCATACCAACTATATGCCTTAAGCATCTGTGATCATACCCACTTGATAACCCAATCCTTATTTTACTTGCAAGCTTTATACTTTATTTCTTTATCAAAGCTATTACTTAGAGTTTACTTAAGTAACTTGTAGATTCTAGGAAGATAATGGAAGGTTGCATAAAGAGCATTATATTTGGCCTAAGCTAGATAATCTTGATGTCATCCTAAGACATGAGATTGTACTTAGTTAAAAATCCACTTGTTTACCACCCCTCATTAGTATTCACCACCACTTGTGGATGCTAGTGCTAAGCATAAAACTTCATCAACTTTAGATGGGAATACTTGGTGAAAATGGTTATGAAAACCTTAGAATGATGAGTCATTCTACTGAGATGTTTTGACATGTGTTTCCAAACACTAGAAGATTTTGATGATGAAAATGTTGAGGCATGAGCGTTAGCCCTTTATAAAACAGATGGTTGTCTGGATGCGATACCATTCCAATTTTACCGTACAACCACAATACCCGAAAATGGGGTAGGGTTTGACTGGAAACTTATATACCTTAGTATGGGTTCCCACACGGCCTAGGTCTGAGCTGAGGCTACCTTGTGAAGATTGTCCAACTATGTAGTACCCAAGATGACAGTTGGTCAGCGTTGGGAGGCCAAACTCACAGGAGAGGTGCCTATACTAGGGCGTGTAATTGAAAGGTTAGGATTGATTATCCACATACTGAGTATGGTGAATTTAGGATTTGTTCCTGACGGATGTATCGAATGTTGTGGTGAAAGTGTACAATCTCTACAGAGTGTCAAACTATTCGAATAGCCGCGTCCGCAGTTATGGACAGTTGGAGTGGCCATACTGTTCCCGCGTCTGATGTTTTCAAAATGACTTATGAACTGAATTGAGATTTTGACTTGACCACAATAGAGTTGTGATATGAAATTCAAGTTCCCACTTAGGTGTTGTAAAATGCAACTAGCTTTTCTTTCTTTTGAACATGGTAGAGGTAAATCTGGCTTTTTGCAAAACAACCCTAGAGCTTAGTGTCCTACTACAAAAACCCCTTTAACTGTTAGTATTAGTTTGCGAGTACTTAAAGAGTACTCATGGCTTTGTCCCTGGCTATTCCCATGGCCAGACTATGAAGAGGAGTACCAGGATGATGGACCCGAGGAAGGTTACGACAACTAGGATCATCTCCCATCGTTAGCATTGCCTGTGACCCCGAAGATGGTGCTTCGCCTATGCTACCTTTATTATTACGTATTTCCACTGCTTGAGTTGTATTAAGAATTGGATCATGAGATCCTTATTTGTGTAAGACCTTATGTATGGCTTGTAATGGATGATGTACTGTGATATCCAAATCTATTATGTCTCGCAAAAATGGTAATCCTGGGATTGCGATGTATGGCATAACAGGCATCTGGGATTAAAAATCCGGGTGTTGACAAGTTGGTATCAGAGCCATCCTGACCATAGGAGACCCTAGTTAGACTGGACGTTTGAATCAAAAACTTAGTTTCAAAACCAAAGGAAGCAAATATTTACAAAAACTTATTCCCATTATTATCACTTTGATTCTTTCGTGAAAATTCATGTTCCTCAAAAACTCTTGCAAAATACATAAAAATTTACACACTTGATCACTCTACTAACATACTCATCCTCTATTCTTATAGATGGACGTGAAGTACAACAAGTTTTATCAGTTGGGGAATGGACGAGACCTCATCTTTGAGCGGGATTTGGACCAGCTTTCGGAACTTCTGGAGGGTCCACACCCCGAGTTCTTCGAAGCTCAGCTCAATGATCAAGGAGGAGAAGATCTGCAGTGGCTAATTGTTGCAAGTCTCCGAGGAAATATTGAACCTCCCACTGCTGAGGGAATTTAGTTCAACTTAAGAGAGAACAACTGGCTAGATGGACTTGCAAGGGCCATGCAGGAAGCTCTTGCCCGTCTGTGTGGGCAGAGTATCAACCAGATCAAGGGTACCCGCTTTGAATTTTGTCCAAGGCGTGATGCTATGGGACAGCCACTGGAAGCCCCATACCACCACGAGCTAAAGACTCAGTTGGACCACCTTAGCTTCATGATGTATGATCGTCAGCAAGAACTGGACAATGCCCGTGACTAGTCCAACCACAAGTCCGCCATCATCAGGACAAAGGATCAGACCATCGCCATGCTAGCGAAGGACCGCAAGTCTCGCCGCCATCAGCTTGACAAGAAGGAGCACATCATTTCCCGTCTTTGCCACCGTATCTCGGATTTGGATGAGACCATCCACGAGAGAGACATAGAGTTGGAGGAAAGGGAGAATGCCGGAGAAGACCTTCGTGGAGATCCCTACTCCTATCTCAGCGATGATGATGATTTTCTAGAGGATCAGGCTATGGACTTCTTCACCGATGAGGATGATTTTGCCTTCATCGATGACGACGAGGATGATGAGGATAACGACTACACCGACTCCGAGGAGTAGTAGCACTTGAGCACTAGCGTTAGTGAGTTGTATTCGGTCCCACTGTATCGTAGTTTCCAGAATTGTTCTTAAAACCATCTATTTTTCTTGTTTTGTGGTGTGTGTTTGTATCGTGTTATATGAATGGATGAATGAAAAGCAAGTTGCTAGAAAATCTGAACAAAGCTTTAAAAACTTTTCAAAGTCCCTGAACCTTATAAATTTCCCTCTTTTCTCATGATCTATCTCAATCTTCAGATGCCTCGCGGAGGAAGGGGTTCATCCCCGGACCCGATGTTGCAGATCCTGCAAATGTTGGTTTCTGACCGCGAAGCTGAAAGAGCAGAATGTCAAGCTGACCTAGCCACCATTCAGCATATAGCTCAGCTGGCCCACAACAATCAAGGCCAAGGAAATCAGGACAACCATGGATCTAAGCTCAAAAATTTCCATAACACCAACCCACCTGTTTTCACTAAGTCAGAAGAGCCCCTAGATTCCGATGATTGGCTGCAGACCATGAGAACAACCTAGAAGTATCCAGAGTGGAAGCTAATGAGAAAGTTTTGTTCGCCACCCACTATCTAGCCAGAGATGCCAGAGCATGGTGGAACAGTGTTCGAGCAATGACCGGAGGACATATGATGACCTGGGAGGAATTCAAGGTCAAGTTCAGTAGAACCCATGTGCCACCGGGTTTGATCAAGAGAATGAGAGATGAGTTCAAAGAACTGAAGTAAGGAAGGATGACCATAGTGGAATACCATGACAAATTCTTGTCATTAGCTAGGTATGCCCCGGATAAGATCGACACTAAAGCCAAGAAGAAAGAAAGATTCTTGAATGGTCTGCACGATGAGATGCAGACGGTGCTAGTCAATATCCCCTTTGCTAATATTGAAGCCCTTGTCGACTCTGCCATTCACATTTAAGGAAAGATCAACCAAGCCAATGAGAACCGCAAATGCCGCATGATGCATCAGCCAGGAACCCATCATACCCCAAAGTATCGCCCCAACCCATCTCCAGGATTTTCCCCGAGAACCAATAGACCCCCGATGAACCGTCCGATCTATCCCAACCGTGGAAACCCAAGGCCCGGAGGAAAACACAACAACCCTGGCAACTCTAACAATTTCAACTGTGCACCACCCAAGTTCAACAACAGCAATGCTACCGCCAACACCAACACCAACTATTGCAGCAAAGGACAAGTCGCAAGTGACTTGTTCTGACTGTAGAAATAACGGTCACTACTCCAATGAGTACCCCAAGAAGAATGCCGCAGCCCCCAATGCAAATTCCCCAGCTCAGCAGTAGCGTCGTGTTCATCCTGGAAGAAGGTTTGCCCCAGGGAATTCGCTCAACAGCAATGGCCGTCTTTTTCTCATGCATGCTGAAGAAGCCCAAGAAGCGCCAGACGTCGTGCTGGGTATGTTTTCTATTAATTTAGTACTTTCAAGGGTGTTGTTTGATTCTGGTGCATCTCACTCATTTGTCACCGAAGAATTTGCATGCACTAGTAAGATTCAACCAACCAAACTGAAGCAAGTAATGATTGTTCAAATCCCCGGTTCAACCACCAAAGCTAGGAAAATTTGCAAAGCCGTCCCTATCTGAATCCATGGCATAGATTTTTATGCTAATTTGATAGTACTTGGAACTAAAGGTTTGGAAGTAGTACTAGGAATGGATTGGATGTGCAAACATAAAGGATTAATTGACTGTGCCAAGAAAGACATAACCTTGACCCGTACCGCCGGAATATCAGTCGAGCATGTATCTGAAACCTTACCTCGTCAATTCAAGTGCAACAAGAGTATAGCCCAACCTACCATTGACCAAGTCCGGATAGTCTGTGAATATCCCGATGTATTTCTAGATGTTTTCCCGGTATGCCCCCAGATCGTGATATCGAGTTTATCATCGAACTAATCCCCGGAACAGGACCCATATCCCAGAGACCATATAGTATGAACCAGTCTAAACTAGCGGAACTGAAGAAGCAACTAGATGCCATGTTGGAAATTGGATTGATTCAACCAAGTGCGTCACCATGGGATCACCTGTCTTTTTCGTGGACAAGAAGGATGGAGGTAACCGTTTGTGTACGGATTATCGGAAGTTGAATGATGTTAATATCAAGAACAAATACCCATTTCCCAAGATAGAAGATTTGTTTGATCAGTTGACCGGTGACAAAGTGTTTTCTAAGATTGATCTTAGAACTGGCTATCATCAACTCAAGATTCATGCAGAGGATATTCCCAAGACTGCCTTTACCACCAGATATGGATTATACGAGTATACTGTCATGTATTTTGGATTAACCAATGCCCCCGCTTATTTCATGAATCTCATGAATAAGATTTTTATGGACATCCTGGATAAGTTTGTCGTTGTTTTCATCGATGACATTCTGATTTATTCCAAATCGGAAGAAGAACATGAGCTACACCTAAGGACCATTCTTGGAACCCTTAGAGAGCATCAATTGTATCCCAAGTTTAGCAAATGTGAATTCTGGTTACAGGACGTAGGATTCCTCGGCCACATTGTATCAGTCGGAGGAATTGTCATTGACCCTGCAAAGGTGAAAGATGTCGAAGATTGGCAAGACCCAACCACTCAAACCCAAGTTCATGCATTTTTCGGATTGGCGGGATATTACCGCAAGTTTGTAGAAGGATTCTCGAGTATCGCCAGACCCATGACCCAATTGCTGAAGAAAGACAAGAAGTTTGAATGGACGGACAAATGTGAAGCGAGTTTTCAAGAACTCAAGAGAAGATTGATTTCAGCCCCAGTCTTAATCATGCCGGATATCACGAAGCCCTTTGATGTGTATTGTGACGCATCCGAGATCGGTCTCGGATGTGTGCTAATGCAAGAAGGCAAAGTTATATCTTATCTATCTCGACAACTGAAACAACATGAGCAAAATTACCCAACCCATGACCTCGAACTCATAGTTGTAGTTCTAGCCCTGAAGACATGGAGGCATTACCTGATGGGAAACCGTTGCGAGATTTATTCGGATCACATGAGCCTGAAGTATATATTCACTCAGAAGGAGCTGAATATGAGACAGAGAAGATGGATTGAGCTAATCAAGGATTACGACCTGGACATTCACTATCACCCCGGTAAAGCCAATGTGGTAGCAGATTCCCTTAGCAGATTGCCGTGCGGCTTGAACTCCATGATTTTGAAGGAGCAACCAAGTCTGCACAAAGAGATGGAAGATTTCCACATAGAATTAGTGAGTGAAGGATTTTTGGCTAGCATAGAACTTCAACCCACTATGATCAGCCAGATCAAAGAGGCGTAGAAAGGAAATGCTAGTATTGATGGAATCAATCGTCGTATCGGTACAGGCAAAGTACCCGGATTCACCGAAGACGAAGAAGGATTTCTGTGGTACAAAGGACGCCTTTGTGGACCAACAGATTCTGAGTTGAAATAAGTGATTCTGAAGGAAGCTCGTGATACTCTCTATTCTATCTATCCCGGAGGAACGAAGATGTATCAAGATTTGAAAGAACAATTTTGGGGGCATAAGATGAAGAGAGGAATCGGAAGCTATATCGCCAAGTGTGATATATGTCAGCGAGTCAAGGCAGGACATCAAATACCGGCTGGATTGTTGCAACCATTACAGATTCCGGAATGGAAATGGGATTCCATTGGAATGGACTTTATCGCCAGATTGCCTACTTCTGGTAGGGGAAATGACTCTATCTGGGTCATAGTGGACAGATTGTCCAAAGTTGCCCATTTCTTACCAGTCAAGACCACATATCAGAGTTTGAAGCTAGCGGAATTATACATCGCTAGAATCGTCAGTTTGCATGGAGTCCCCAAGAACATCGTATCGGATCGAGGAACTCAGTTTACCTTGAGATTCTGGAATAAAGTCCAAGAAGGTTTAGGAACCCGACTAGATTTTAGCACCTCTTATCACCCTTAGACCGACGGACAAACGGAGCGAGTAAATCAAATACTCGAAGATATGCTGAGAGCATGTGTGTTAGAATATGGATCTAAGTGGGAAGACTGTCTGTCGTTCGCAGAATTTTCATACAACAACAGTTATCAAGCTAGTTTGCAAATGGCCCCATTTGAATTCATGCACGGAAGGAAGTGTCGCACCCTTTGAACTTGTCGGAAGTAGGAGAGAGTCAGATTTTCAGAGCCGATATCCTACGAGAAGCAGAAGAGAAGGTTCACAAGATTCGTGAGCACCTCAAGACCGCCCAATCCAGACAGAAGAGTTACGCCGACAAGAGACGTAGAGACCTCGCCTTCAACATAGGAGATTTTGTGTATCTGAAGGTGTCGCCATTGAAAGGAATGCAGCGTTTCCAACTCAAGGGAAAGTTAGCCCACAGATATATCGGACCCTTCAAGATTCTGAACCATCGAGGAGAAGTGTCGTATCAATTGTAACTACCCGAAGAGATGTCAGCCGTGCAAAATGTGTTCCATATCTCATTACTTCACAAGTGCCTCGAAGTTCCGGAGAAGACTGAAGTGTTCAAGAATATTGATCACCGGACCATAGAAATCAACGATGACCTGACCTATCCCGAAGTGCCCATCCGTATTTTTGAATAAGCTTTCAGAACCACCCAAACCAGAAGCATCAAGTTTCTCAAGATTCAGTGGAGCAACCACACAGAAGAGGAAGCTACCTGGGAGCGCGAAAATCACATCAGGACAGAGTTTCCCGATCTCTTCAAATCCTAGGTAATCTTTTTCGTCCTTTTTCAAAACTCGGGACGAGATTTTGTTTAAGGGGGGGAGGTTTGTAACATCCGAAAGTTATTAAACTTGGATCATCAAACTCTAATCATCAAAATTAGGGTTAACAAAAACTTTTCCAATTAAAAGTATGAAAGCATTCATATGTGTGTATTAAAATTTGGATTCTTTTGAATTGCCATGGTTCTGTGTTTCTTTGCTTGTAAAATGATTCTTAGGTGAAATAAACATCATCTAAACAATCCCCAAACTTTTCCCAAAGACAAACAAGTCAAAACAAAAAAATTAAGTGAATGGTCACTTTGGCCAATTTAACTCCCATGCCTACTTTGGCTATCCTTAACTTTCAGAACTTAACAAAAACATGTATGGATCTTTGAACCCCTTGATATTACTCATAATAAGGTACCAAGTCCCACTTTGTGATCATCCATAAACATTTAAATGCTTAGTTTAAATGACATTTTAAAATTTAATCTATTTCATATGGGAAGATCCCACTATTTCAAAAACCACTCAAACAAGCTCAATTTTCAAAACCCAAGAATCCGTAGAATCCTCAACACATACCTAGCACACCCACCAAAAATCTTTTCAAAATTAAAAACCCAAGTTCATGCAGCCATTTCATTAAACAGGTTGCAGATGCAAATCAACCAAATCAAAAACACTATGTTGAGCAGTGTTTTGGGCCAACCTTGTCCCCTCTCTAGATGCAAATAGCCTTAATAGATCATCTAGCAACCTTGACTAACCTCTAGCACCACTGTGAGCTTGCCAATGCCATCAATGGTGAGAAGGCCGAGCCTCACCATGTCACCCTAGTCTGGACAGCAAGCTAGGAGAAGAACTAGTCGTGCCAACCTTGTCTAGCATGCAACCCATGCCTCACCGCCCCCTCTCGACCAGCCCTAGCTCGAAGATAGAGAACAGAACCGCTAGGAACGCCGCGCCCGTGTCGCTGTCGACCATGCCGACACGCACCGCAGAGCATGCGCCGTTCCCACGCAACCTGACCACCTCGAGACCTTGACGCCCGCCAACATGCACCCCACCGACCCAGGAGACCACTAGACATGTTCATTTCACCGCCCGTACCCCGTAGCCACCGCTCGCCGCGGAGTTCACCGCCTCTTCCTCGCAGAGCATCGCGCGTTCCCGACCATTTGCCACCGCCCCTACATGTGCATTTCAACACTAGAGCATCGCCAGGAGACCGTCCGTCAATCGCCAACCTCGGCCATGCCTCTAGCCGCTCGTAGCCGTGTCGCCACCGTCGCCTGCCCATCCCTCTCGGTCTCGCCATCGAGCCTATAAAAGGAGACGACCCCCGCTCGATTTCTTCACACCATCACACTCCCCTCACCTCACTGATCCTTCCACCCCTTAGACGGAGCACGAGGAAGCAGCAGCTCGCCGGAATTGCGCTAGAGCAGGCCGCCTCTAGAGAAGAAGGGAGCCGTTGATTTCGACCAACCCTGGAGCTGCCGTGACCATCCCTGCGTTCGCCGTTGTCGACTTTGTCGTTTGCCCGCCTCGCCGTCGTTATTGGAGTCCCGGTATGCCCCCTATGCACCCCCACCGAGCTGCTAGGGTTCGAGCTCGCCGGTGACATGTTCATCTTCGACGACGACCCTCAGCCGTTGATCACACTTCTAACCCAACGCACCACATCGCCCCGTACCGCTTCGCATGTTATGAGGCACTGACCAGTATACCCCCTGTCAGCTGAGCCCCGCGCTGCGGAGTGACACTGGGCCGGCCCATTAACCCTTCCTATGTAGCCCAACCATTTGAATTTAGCTTTTTCTATTTTTATTCAAACATAGCTCGATTCAGTGAACTAAATTGCATGAAACCAATTTTTTTAGAAAGGTATTGAAATTCTTAATCCAAGCCCGTTGGATTCAAGTCATTTGGACCTAAAGATCAACCTTGGTAAAAATAACAAGTCAGAAGCTTTTCTGCATTCAAACATTTTTCAAATTTCAACCATAAGAGATTTTGAGTTGATTCCAACTCTCAAAAATCACATTTGATCATACCTTTTAGAATATATAAAAACATATGGGTTTACTTATAGAAATAATGTTCAAGTAATAAAAGAATGCCACATAGGCATTTCTAGTCACTTTATTTAATTAAATAAAAGGTTTAAACCTTATTAAATTGTGACACCACTTTAAATCACATTCCCATGTACTGAAATATGTGGTGATGACATGTGTCAACATGATCCCATGTTTGAGTTGGAGAATATTAAATCTTAAGTAGTTTTTCAATGAGTAGAAATAACTTTTCTCAAATTAAAATAATTAAGACAATGATTTATTCTTGTAATATTAGTGATGATGCTAGATCATCTATAGAACATCTTTGTGTGATGATTGAAAATAGTTAAGTATTGTTTGGTGATTGTGTACCTCGTACTTATTTATAGACGCTAGTACCGACCAAGGATATGAAGAGGAAGGAGGATACTACGAAGAAGAAGCCGAGGAGAACTTCAACCACTGCTCTGCACAAGGCAAGCTAACACTTGCAAGATACTCTACTTTAGCAAGCCTTACTAATCAAGTTGACCTATGCAAGCTAATACTTGCTTGTTACCATACCAATTATATGCCTTAAGCATCTGTGATCATACCCACTTGATAACCCAATCCTTGTTTTACTTGCAAGCTTTATAATTTATTTCTTTATCAAAGCTATTTGTGAGATTCTAGGAAGATAATGGAAGGTTGCATAAAGAGCATTAAATTTGGCCTAAGCTAGATAATCTTGATGTCATCCTAAGGAATGAGATTGTACTTAGTTAAAACTCCACTTGTTTACCACCCCTCATTAGTATTCACCCCCACTTGTAGATGCTAGTGCTAAGCATAAAACTTGATCAACTTTAGATGGGAATACTTGGTGAAAATGGTTATGAAAACCTTAGAATGATGAGTCATTCTACTGAGATGTTGTGACATGTGTTTCCGAACACTAGATGATTTTGATGATGAAAATGTTGAGGCATGAGCCTTAGCCCTTTATAAAACTGATTGTTGTCTGGATGCGATACCATTCCAATTTTACCGTACAACCACAATACCCAAAAATTGGGTAGGGCTTGACTAGAAACTTATATACCTTAGTATGGGTTCCCTCACGGCCAAGGTCTGAGCTGAGGCTACCTTGTGAAGATTGTCCACCTGTGCAGTACCCAAGATGACAGTTGGTCATGGTTGGGAGGCCAAACTCACATGAGAGGTGCCTATACTAGGGCGTTTCATTGAAAGGTTAGGATTGATTATCCGCATACTGACTATGGTGAATTCAGGATTTGTTCCTAACGGATGTATCGAATGTTGTCGTGAAAGTGTACAATCTCTGCAGAGTGTCAAACTATTCTAATAGCTGCGTCTGTGGTTATGGAAAGTTGGAGTGGCCATACTGTTCCCCCGTCAGATGTTTTCAAAATGACTTATGAACTGAATTGATATTTTGACTTGACCACAACAGAGTTGTGATATGAAATTCCAGTTCCCACTTAGGTGTTATAAAATTCAACTAGCTTTTCTTTCTTCTGAACTTTGTAGAGGTAAATTTGGATTTTTCAAAACAACCCTAGAGCTTAGTTTCCTACTACAAAAACACCTTTAACTGTTAGTATTAGTTTGCGAGTACTTAAAGAGTACTCATGGCTTTGTCCCTAGCTATTCCCGTGGCCAAACTATGAAGAGGAGTACCAGGATGATGGACCCCAGGAAGGTTACGACAACTAGGATCATCTCCCATCGTCAGCATTGCCTGTGACCCCGAAGATGGAGCTTCGCCTACGCTACCTTTATTATTACGTATTTCTGCTGCTTTAGTTGTATTAAGAATTGGATCATGAGATCCTTATTTGTGTAAGACCTTATATATGGTTTGTAATGGATGATGTACTGTGATATCCAAATCTGTTATGTCTCGCAAAAATGGTAATCCTGGGATTGCGATGTATGGCATAACAGGCATCTGGGATTAAAAATCCGGGTGTTGACAACCCTTAACCAGCGGCCATATCAAATCACTTTTCAACAATTTTGTGAAGCTTTTGGATTCCCTCAAGAAGGGGAATCAATTGTTACAAACTTGTATAGCGTCTCAAGTGGAGAAACTTGGGAGGTTATTTTTGTTAATGGTGGCAGGGACTTCTACCAGAAGAAGATGTCCACCATTCAGAACCCGACCATCCGCTACTTCGCTTTGTTTCTTGCTAACACTTTGTTGGGAAGAGGATATACCGGCTCAATGGCCAATTTAGACATGGCCATGATCACCAAAGCACTCTTCCCTGATGCACCGTAGAGTCCACTCCTGCAGCTCTATTCCTCCAACACCTCCGCCACCAGAGCAACAAAAAGAAATGTGATATTCGCATCGGTGGATTGGTAACCCACCTATTCCAAGCCCGTGGAATCCCGATACCTATTGTGCAACCTGTTGATGGCTCCATACTTATGGATGTCAAATATATAACTGCTTGTGGCTTCCTTGGTGTATACCGAGCTAACAGGAGGCTCCAAGACTATCAATTTGGTTATCTCTATGTTGCATAGGATCAGAATGTGCCCTTGCCTTTTCCACAAGACTTCTTGATTCAGGAGAGGAAAAACTGGATACTCAACAAGGATCAAGTGATGGAGATCATGACAGCACTCTATCCTGACTCCAAGGAAGAAGTAGAAGGGGAGCAACAGGATGAGAAGGATCAACAGCAGGAGCAGGAGTACAACCTTGCTTGGAAAGGACATCAGCAGCAGGGACCTTGCGACCCATGGCTCAATCAGCAGCAACAGCAGCAGGGGTTAAACAATGTCCCCTATGAAGATTTTCTGTAGCTCAACCAGCGCGTTGGGGAGATCGACCAAACTCTGCATGGAGTGAATGAGAATGTGAGTTCCTTAACTCACAACTTAGTCACTTCATGACCTACTTTCCCGACTACTATGAGCATTATCCGTACCCACCACCGAACGACGGTAACAACTAAGCATGGCAACATCCTAAGCTTGGGGAGGTTTGAAAACTTCCAAACTTTGCATTCATATTTTTATTTATTCTTTTTATTTATTTCACTTCTTAAAAATTGCATGTTTACTTTCAGTTTGCATTCTTAAGACAAAAACACAAAAAAATTAGTTGTAACCTTTATTACAAATTTGTTACTTTGTTTCTCTCAAAGATTTCTCAATTTCAGGTGAACTGGTAGTAGGGAAATATAGAGGGGATTCGACTCAAGTAAGAAAACGAAGCAAGCAAGAGGAGGTATCACATTCCTTTCATCACCTCTTCTACAACCTTAAATTGATCCTACAACTATTTACTCGCTTGCACTTTAGTCACTCCCCACTTAGCTTGTTATCCTATAAATTCTATTCCTTTGCTAGTGTCTCCTTTTAGATTTGAAATAATGAGCAATGAAATTGGTTAAAATATTTCCGACATTTTTACAACAAGAAAAAGCATCCAAGAGATGACTTGAGTCCATGTTTAGCCAAAAGTATTTGATTTTAGAAACTACTCACCCCATTGTGCTTAATGTAAACAGACTCGATAGCACCCTTGAATGAAATTGTCTAATAAAATGGATGTTTCGAAGTCATAGAGATTATGCCACTATGTTTTCTAATAATTATAGTAAGATATTACCTTACGTGTGTCATTACAACACTGTCGTACTCCATGGGGAACTATTAACTCCGCTGGCCAACGAACGATCTAAATGTGGGAAACCACTTGATTTCGGCTATTGAGTTATGTAAGCGTCTGTAGCTGCAATGCTATGATGGGTAAAATTTTAGTCTCCTCTTGGTTTCATGTTCCAAGTGAAGTTGTAGTACTACTCTGATCCACTATTGCTCAACAGTTATCTATTGGCATAGTCACGAGTGCACAACACAGTCCCAATTAACATGTTAAAAACAGTGGCATGATTTCTCTATGAAAGAGCTGAAGTTTTTGGAAAACAAGGAAAGAAAAAAGGTGCTCTGAGAGTCTTGAAATTTTGACATGGGAGAATATGAGTTGTTCTTAAATTGAATGTTGTTGGTACCAACTTGACTACTCTTAATTGATTAAAGGAACAAGAGCAAAAAGTTTTCATCTCTCAATAAGAGAGAAACCAAAAGTATTTGTTTCACTTTCCTAGCTAAACTTTTGAAACTCTCTGTACTCTTATATGATTTATTTGCTAGAAAGATATATGTGGTTAGGAAGTGGACTCAGTGCAATCTTGTGAATACTTGTATGATCATGTTTAAGATTGCAGGAATTGTGAAGAAAAGAATTTGACGTCAATTCGAGCTTGTAAGTTATTTTATTTCAGTCTCAAATCTCTGCTATCCTTTCTTATTTCCTTGTCACTCGAGGGCGATCAACATCTAAGCTTGGGCGAGTTGATAGCTGTGAGATTCGACACATTTTTTATGGTTTCTGTTGATGGTTTTCATTTTTATTTGATGGTTTTCAAGCTTTACCTAACGTTAATACTTCACTAGTGAAAAACTTGGTTTTTAATGTGTGTTTCAGGTTCTGAACATCAATAGAGGGTTTTAACAGCAAAAACACAATAGTCAGATGAAAACAAGCAAGTCTCTTTTTGGAAGAAATCGAGGGAATATTTTCTCCGGTCGTATAGTTCCCACCGTATAGTTGCCATCAACTTCATGTTGTTAAAAGGGACAAATTTCGTGAAGATGCAGAGGTCGAAAACAGAACACAGCAGCAGCCATCCCATCTAGAAAGGAGAAAGAAGAGATCCGAAGAAGAAGGAGAAGTTGTTATTCATCTTACTTCACGTTCTTCAACCTCCTAGCCGCCACACCTCCATAGCCATAACTTGTACTTGAGAGAGAGAGAGATCTCCACCTTGCAAGACTAGGATTTGAGATTGTTCTTACCATCTTGAATTGTGTTGGATTTATTTCTATTCTTATTGTGTATCTCGGCGATAATATCAAGAAGAACTCCCTTTATTTAATTATATTGATGATGCCTTCTTCTCTCATGGGTGAGTAAGTTACCTTGGGCATGGGATATGTAAGGGATTGGTGAGATGTGATGTGCCTATATAATTTCCATTAAGTTTGTGGTTGATTTCAATTACTATATTATGTGTGCTTGATTATCTGTGGGATGCATAATGCTTGTTATCCAATTAAGAGCCCATCCAACATGATGCTTTGTTCTACATAGATAGGATCTTGTTCGCTAGCAGACCGGCAACCCACGAGTGACACGGGGATATCAATGGTAAACTAGTTTGACTCGAGGATCACGAGGAACCACGGTGGTTATTGCATTAGTCCGATCCAAGGAGCTTAATTGCTAAGCAACCTGAAGGATCTTAATCGTCTAGTGACTGACCATGGTTTTGGTAATAGGCTAGTAGGATTATTGAAGTTGGGATGAAATATACCAAGAGGAGTTATGGTAATTATGGGTTGCTTGCCTACACGTATACTTATAAGATTATAATTGTTACACTTATCACTCATCCACCTGGCACATTCACTATCACCATGAACTAAATCTCCCCGCGCCTATTTTGTCATCTACAGAAAACAACAAACAAATCGTTCTTTACTTTTATGCTATTTAATTCTAACATTTACATTTTAGTTTTATTCAAATACATTCCTTTAATCCAAATTCTATTCTTATTCCAACACTTGCAGTAAATTCACTTGAATACCTGTGACAACTTTGAGTGTGACAGAGACTTCACTCATAAACACTTACCTTTGGGATCCCTATGGGATCGACATATTAACTTCGAAAGTAGCTGCAAACGATCTGTGCACTTACAGCCATCATGGGCTTTCTAGGGTAGAACCGTTCTACCTACGAACTTTAACCACAATGGTGATAAGCAAGTTATTAAGCAGACCGTTGTAAATCAGATATCTCCTATAGTGGGAGAGACAGATACCCGCTATCCACTTATGCAAAACGAGTTGCATGTCAAGAGTGGAATTTGTCTCATGTGTGAGGACATGTGAAGTTTGTCCGGGATGCTTCATCTCACTATGCCACCAATATCCGAAGTACAAGAGATTTGCAATAACAAGACTATCAACACCCACATCTCCATGTGTTCTAACCGTACAAAGCATCTACGCATAGAAATAGATCTGATACCATTGACGGGGTTCGTTGCATAGAAAACAAAAAAATCATATCTAGGCGAAGATCATATCTAGGCGTTACTTGTAACGATTACAAGTGCACCCACCCTCGTAGACCGTAAGAGGGAAAACATTCTTGCAAATAAATATTGTTGATGTACATGTACACGATCATCCTCAAGGATGTGCAGATGATCAGCTCCACAAACGGGTAGCGCCTTCGCAATCGGTCACACGTACGGTGCGCCAACGATTCCCGAGCTCTCGCTCTAGCCGGGCAGCGAAAGTAGTGGATCCCTAGGAACTCCAACAGTCCTACTCCATGGTAGTGTTGGTGGAGGGGGATGCTTATGGAAGTGCTTTGTTGTGCACCTTTTTCTAGTGGCAATGGACAAGATAAGAAAGGGGGATAAGATGCCAACCAAAGGGCATATGAGAAGAGCTTATGGGAGAGTGTGTGAGATGGATGAGGATGCCACCTCCTTTTATAGGGGAGAGGTGGGGCAATCCCCCCTCCTTGGATGGAGCCATGGGATGCCCCTTCTCCTCATCTCATTCATGTGAGTGCTCGCTCCACTCACATAAACTCCACCTCCATTTTCTCACATTTAATCTCCACTAAAAGAATCAACAGTCTTTCCATTAAAGAACTTTAATTCCTTTGTTTTAATGCAACTCAGTTTAATGAACACTTCAATTAATGAGTACTTCATTTAATGAGTACTTCATTCAATTAATACATTAACATTTTGATCCCTTGCTTTGTTTAGATACCCCAAAACTACTTCGGCAGATTCGGCAGAACAATTTTCTGTGATGTCCATTGACTTCTCATGTGTTCCCTATCCTCTCAAATGCGTGGACTAACCTTAAGTGTGTCTCCCTATGGGTTAGAGAAATATGTAGATATGATCGAGACTTTCTCTGATCAATAATCATTAGAGGGACCTAGAGATCCATAATGACTCCCACTAGTTCCACGAAAATCAAATGATCATCTAAACCTCTTTCGGTGTAATCAAATTCCTTTTGTCTCATGATATTTTACTTGTTCCAGATTCGATCACTTGGTATCAAACATACCTTGTTTAATATCATTCCTCACAAGTACTCTTTTTCTCGTTCCAATGATATGACATTCTAGTGATCAAATTGTTAGGGATATGCTATATGGGTATCCTCATAGCATGTCTCCTATTCAGATAACCTGGGTGGCCCACAGTTGGTAGCATGGCCCATGGCCTGCTGGGCAGCCCAGTTAGACGAATCCAGAAGGGAGGCCCATGCTGGATAAAGGAAGGCTACCCGAGGAGTCATCGATGTACCCGGAGCCTTGGAGTACAGGACACGCTAGACTAGTTGTAAGAAGTGTAGGACTCTGTAACCTGTCCGGCTAGGAATTTTCCCTTTAACCCTAGGACCTAGCGACTATATAAGTCGGGCCTATGGGAGCCTTCAGGGAACAACCTAGTATCGATTAGCATACACCTCGCACAGTGAACCAATCCCTGTAACTCGGTGTATTGCCATTATAGTGATTTATAGTAGGAGTAGGATTCCGCCAGCGTTGTGGGATCTGAACCTGGGTAAGCTGTGTAACCTCGTACCCATAAACTGTTCGCCTTGCCCCATGTCTCTAAACACGCACTGTGAGGACCCCTCCATGGCGTACTCGTCAGCAATACCACGAAAGTTGGTGCCCACCGTGGGGCAAGAGGCCCTTTAGGCTCTTCAGCGGGCGAGGACCAAGATCTTCACAGGAATCGTTGAAACCGTAGCCATCAGCTGCGTTCTCTTCTCCGACAACGTTCCGATCGTCCTCCCGATGAGTTCTAGATCCCGGTGAAGACGAACCCTACGCGACGCTCGATCGTCCCCATCAGATATATCCACCTCTTCACCGGTGAAACCGACTCGGGCACTAGATCCCTGGAGTCGGAGGAGCATCAAGACCCGCTCGAACGGCCTAGAGGCAGGATACGTTCATGGAAGGATCGATGTCAGATCTCTCCTCGGAGTTTGTCGGCAAAGGTCGGAAAAATTCAAGGCCCACCAAAACCACCCCTGTGCTAGATATAAGGGTGGAAGATCGCTGCAAATCCGCTGGCTACGCCCGTGCATCTGGACAACAGAGATCCAAGTTCGTCGGAGTGGTTACCATCTTCGATCTGGCGCTCTTCGTTCATAGAGAGGGCGAAAACCCCCACGATTACCTTGCCAGATGGCTCCGTATACGGGTCGACCTGTCTCATTACCCCAATGATGATGCTATGTATCACTTTGTGGAAGGTCTGGAGAAAGGTACGCTTCTCCGGCATATGCTAAGATGGCAGCAGGCTTCAGGACGCCTCAGTTTCTAAAGCATGGTGAATACCGTCAACAACTACATGGAGGCTGAGGAGGCAGCTCAGACATCTCTTGTGCTCCTTGATGGATCCCCTCCGCCTCAGCCACTGCCACCACCACCTCCGTTCATCATCACCGCAGCTGCTCCACCACCTCCAGTCATCGTCGCTGCTGTCAAACCTCCACCCCCATCATCGAGGAAGCCTCGGCACCCTCCGACTCTGTGCTTGACGCGCTCTACGCTGACATCAGCGCAGATTCGGAGGAGATAGACTTCAGCCCGGAGGAGCTAGACTCTTCCATGCAGGATATGGAGGAGTATTACAAGCGCGACGAGTAGGCCAACAACACCGTCACGTCCGATAGGTGTTTATCGCCATTGGGACGGTGATGGATGAAGATCATCCCGGACGAGCTCCGACGACAGTGTTGTACAAAGGGAAGGGACCACCTGTTGCCGCCGACAATGATCGCACAAAGGTCATGCCTCCTGCGCCTAACCCAGTGCAGCAGCCGCAAGAACTCGGCACCGGTCCGAGCAACAACAACACCGCAAACCCTCCGCCTCCAGCGTCTACGTCTGCTGCGACCCAAGTCACTCCAGCTAATAGAGTGATGTACAGTAATCTCCTCATCGAGCCTATGACCGTGGCTCATATTTGCAATGTAGTCCCTCTTGACAAGAAGCGCCAGCAGCTGCTGGAGGAAGCGCATGCCATCGCGAAGCAAGGCGCAAAGCTAGATCGAGATCTGGCCAACGCGCAGAAGTCAATAGACAAAGCTAGAGCAATGGAGGCCGAGTACAAGACTCTGCTACAACAGCATAAGGACAAGAAAGCTCCAGCTCGCATCATCACTGATCCTAGCATACGGCGAAACCTAGGACGGGCTCCCTCGAAGCCGGCACAGGCCAAGCCATACATTGATAGTGAAGGCAGGCAGGTTATGCCCACTCCTCTCCTCAACCTCGCCGTTGCCAATACCCTTCTGGAGCAGGATAGATCGCCAGAAGCGGTCAACCAGGTCTATTACCTAGTGGCCAACTCGGTGAAACAACAGGAAAAGGCCACCTCTCAGAGGCTTGAGTATGACCCAACGTTTTGCTAGTCTAGCCAGCATAAGCCGCCAAGTGACAGATCTCCTCTTGATGTCGGGTCCCAGACGGGTTCGTTAGAACAAAGATGGAGGGATGCGCGCAACAGGAAAGATGCTATCCCCATATCCTCCGACCATGGAGGAAAGGCTCAACCTCGTCGCCCATCTCCACCGTCCCGCTCTCCCCGACATCATGAAGACCCCAAGGCTCATCATCGCACGGACATGCCTCCACCTAAGAAATGCGGCATCATCATCCGCGACAACACGGAGTAGGCCCGTCATGATGGGGAGCGTAGCCAAGGAAACAAGAGCAGGTCGCGCCATGACCCTCTGTGTCCGACAAGCAATCGCGACAAGCGTGAGGCATCACAAGAGAGTAACATCAAGAAGGCTAACCCACCGCCACCTCTGCCTCCGTCACCTCCTAGCATCCACCCTGGAGGAGGAGGCCCGCGTCGTTCACGCAGCCCATCCCCTGATGGCAAAAAGAAGAAAAGAAGCCTAGAGCCATATGATGAACGATCACGCCTGGATAAGATCCACGAGGCCCGGGATGGAGCATACCTGGGACCACGCTGCTTTGGACCTGTAATACGGACCGCAACTTACCCAAGGGTTTCCAGATTGACAAGACCATCAAGACCTATGACGGCACCGCCAAGCTAGCTACATGGATACAGGATTACGGTAACACGGTGGAGATCGCCAGGGGAAACCCCAACGTTGCCGTCAAGTACCTCCCATTGATGCTGGTGGGCACGGCCCGACAATGGATCGATGACTTGCCGGAGAATTCTATCTGCAACTGGCTGGACATGAAAGAAGCATTCACCAAGAACTTCGAGGGTACATACATCTCGTGCCTACCTCTCCCGCTGGCTGGATATGAAGAATTCCTGCGCAGGAGTGCACTCACATACCGCCATGTCCGCCTTCATTGATGGGTTGAAAAGGGGTATGTTGGTCCAACATACGTTGAAGCGCCTACAGGACAACCATCAGCTAGATCTCAATCAGATGATCCATCTGGCTAGTGGAGTCCAAGCAGCGTTACCCACATTACCAAAAGATAGATTATGGAGTGTTCCTTGCTTCTCGGAAGCTACGGCACTACTTCCAGTAGCACCTATCACAGTGGTAAGCAAGACTCCACTGTCCGACATCATCAACAACAACGACGCTACAGGAAGGGTCGCGAAGTGGGGCATTGAACTTGCCGTCTTCGATATCACCTACAAGAGACGCGATGCTATCAAGTCAAAAGCCTTAGCGGATTTCATCGCAGATTGGATGGAGTTGCCAGATGCTACCCCAATGACGGAGCTAGAATATTGGGTGATGCATTTTGACGGATCAAAGCTACTCAACGGCTCAGGGGCTGGTGTACTGTTATAGTCACCAACTGGGGACAAGCTACACTACGTTCTGCAGATCCACTTCGAGGATACAAACAACATGGCGGAATATGAAGCACTCATTCACGGACTATGCATAGCCAAGGATATTGGCATCAAGCGCATAGTTTGTTGTGGATATTCCGACTTGGTTGCCCAGCAGGTGTCTGGCACCTGGAACGCGCGGAACCCTATGATGGCGGCATATCGAGACGAAGTGGACGAGATAGCCAAGAGGTTCTTGGGCTACGAGGTCAAGTATGTACCTAGGGAGCAAAACAAGGCGGCCGATCTACTGTCTAAGCTTGGATCAGGGCGCAACCGAATTCCACCTGGAGTTTTCCTAGAACATCTACGGACACCATCCATGAAGGGAGCAGACATCGACAACCTGGACATAGTTGACTCTTTCATTCACATGGTGACAAAACCGTTCATGGAATATCTCATACACAGAAATTTGCCCGACGACGAAGTCGAAAGATTGCAAATAGTACATCGAGAAAAGGGCTATACCATAATCAATGGACAGCTCTACAAAAGAAGCACCACTGGTGTATACCTTAAATGTGTTTCCCAGCAAGAAGGTATTGAAATCCTCCGTGAAATCCATCTTGGAGATTGCGGGAATCACGCCGCTCCTCGATCGTTGGTCGCTAAAGCCTTTCGGCAAGGATTCTACTGGCTGACCGCGAAGGCGGACACCGACAAGCTAGTTGAGACATGCATGGGATGCCAGTATTATGCCCGACAACCACATGTTCCAGCTGAAGAATTGTGAATAATACCAATAACTTGGCCGTTTGTAGTCTGGGGGATGGATATGGTTGGTCCATATACAGACGTCACCATGTGGGTTTACGGATCTGCTAGTAACAGTTGAGAAATTCACCAAATGGATAGAAGCTAAACCCATTAGAAAGCTCGATGGGACAACTGCCCTTAGGTTTGTCCGGGATCTAGTGGTGAGATTTGGTCTCCCACATAGCATTATCACCGACAACGGCAGCAACTTGTCACTCGAAGAAGTGGAAGATTATTGTTGGGAGAAAGGCATCCGACTTGACCTTGCATCTGTGGCACACCCACAGTCCAATGGTCAGGTTTAGCGAGCCAATGGATTAATTCTGCAGAGAATTAAGCCACGTCTAGAAGCACCATTGCATAGAGCAGCTAGACCCTGGGCGGAGGAGTTACCATCTGTGCTGTGGAGTTTGCGAACTACACCCAACAGATCTACTAGCTACACCCCTTATTTCATGGTATATGGAGCAGAAGCCATCCTGCCTTCCGACATCCTCCATGATTCACCAAGGGTTGCCGCCTACTACGAAGATGACGCTGAAGAATCCAACCTAGATGTGGACCTTCTCGAGAAAGAGCGCGTATTGGCATGCCAAAGATCCGCCATCTACCAGCAAAAGCTACGCAGCTACCATAGTAGCCGCGTTCAGCATCGCTCATTTAAAGAGGGGGGCCTGGTGCTCCGACTTAAGCAGAAGAAGTCACACAAATTATCCCCTCCATGGGAAGGACCGTTGATCATAAGCAAGGCGCTACTCAATGGGTCCTACTACCTTGTTGACAATCGCGAGCTGAAAGATAGACCCAACGAGGATCATAAGCGTAAGCGACGTGACCCGGATGATGACTACCCGGAGCTTGATCGGCCATGGAACATAGTAGAGCTACGTCCTTTCTACACTTAGAATTTTTATCTATTGTGTACCTCTTATATGATCAATGAAATAAAGCCCTCTGGTTCACTCATATTTCTGAGTCTTTTACCTCCTTTAGTGTTCATTTTTGGATCATATAAAACCTTTATGCACAAGCTTTGCGATTGCACTTGTGAAAATTCCGCCTACGGGCGTTAGCTTAAGTTTTCTGGTCTACACGTTCTTTGTTGTTTTTATGTGGATTCTGGAGTAGTGACTTTTGGCACTTATTGTCGGCGATTTTGTGCTTAGGTTATGGATGGTGCCACTAGGCATCATCGCCTGAGCGCATAGTTCCGACAACGAGTCTTCCGACTCATGAAAGGTCAAGCATAAAAACCAAAGTAATGGATAAGCCAACACTTGCTTAAAAAAATATATACATGCTGGAACCAGTTCTTGAGTAGCAGGAAATAACAACCATTGTTTTCTGCCTTAAGTTAACAAGTATTTTTTCCGCATACAAATTCTAGAGGAAACAAATATTACATATTGTTTTTTCATTCCTCTCGCGCAAGTGACTTGGACGCAGCATCAACAGCAGCAGGAGAGCCATCCTCCTCGAAGTCGGCAGTGTTGAGGGACTCTGAGGAGCTTTGATTGTCGCTGTCAATAGTCTCCATGGGCACGAAGACATTAGGGTCGACCAACTCAGAGACTCTGGTATCAAAACATGTGAGCGACGCCAAGATAGCTTTGTGATCTATTTTCTGGCCATCATCGTCCATGTCGGGGATACCGGAGGTCACCGTGTCGATGTCAGCATTTTCGTAGTGCGCCTTGACCATTGAGAGCGCCATCCTCGTGCTAGCCTGGTTACATGAATATTTACATCTTGGCTATCTCCTTGGCTTGGCGCAAGATTTCCGAGAACTTCATCACGGAATCCACCGCTTTTATGTTGATCTGGAGGGGCTTGGCTATCTCCTTGGCTTGCTTGATGGCTGTGTTGATAAAGTTGCCGGCAAGGACCATGCATTCTTTTGGCGGAGGAGGCGACTGGGTTAAACCAATAGGAGCTGCAAAATTCCGACAAGGGAACGCATGAGTTCAATAACAATAAAAAGTTCAGAGTATCTATCTTACAAAAGTAAAAGGCAGAGAATCGCTTACTGAAGATACTAATCTCAGCCTGCTGGAGGGTATCCACCATGGAGTCCCATTCTTGTCGGAGGATCTTGTATGCTTCAAGATTGCGCCGATTTTGCTCATCGGCAGCTCTCTTCTGCTCTTTCAGCATCACGATCTCCTCCTTCAAGCGGTTCATCTCCACGTTAGCAGATTCCTTCAGGACCTTCATGGAGTCCTCATGCATCTTCAGCATATCCTTCCTCTCCTGCTTAAGGATCTTGTTTTTGCTGTCCAGTGACTGAATATGCTTGGATTGCTCCACAATGTCCTTGGCCTTGTCAATGGCTTCTGCAAGACGGAGAAAGAACAGTACATGTTGAGTACTCGGAGAATGTTGACACAAGACCAAGTCGGAGTACGAAAACGAAAGGAAAAACAGACTCTTGCTCTTGATGATTTGTTCCTTTAAGAAGGCAGTTTTACCCTTTTCGGCTTCCAAATCCGCACGCATCTTTTGGAACTTCTCGTTGGCCACGCCTCTCTAAGCATTCTCATTCTGTGGAAAGAAATAGTTAAAGTTGTTTAGTCTACTTGGAGCATCTAGACGGATAATTGTCCACCTAGAGGCATGGGGGCTACGGTGAGAGTTTTTTAACTTGGCAATATGCTTAGTCTTTCTTTTAAGCATCTAGTCGGAACTGATTCAGTTTTCAAATAGAAGCTTGGGGGCTACAGTATAAAGTTTTTTAACTCAGTCATATGCTTAGTCTTTCTTTAAGTATCTAGTCGGAACTAATTCAGTTACAACTATAGACTTGGGGGCTATAGTATTAAAATTCACAAACACTACGTATGCTGCTCTGAAAGTATCTCGTCGGAATAATTCATTCAAACTAAATACCTGGGGGATACAATGAGAAGTTTTCTAACTTAGTCACTCTTAGAGCATTTAGACGCAAAGGCATATGGTTTTCCGTCTAAATCCTCGGGGGCTATAGTGGGATACTCATATGAAATGCAAAAGGCAAATAAAACTTACAAGTGCAATGATCTTGAGGTTGGTAGCGCTCTTAGCAAGCAACTTGCCGAAGGAAAGGTTGTTTCCTTGCAAGATATCTGCTTGTCGGAGCAGCTCCTCAAGACCGCAGGTTGGAGATGTCGTCACTGCACCAGGAACCAAAGATGATCTGCTCGGCGTGAGTGCCAGGAAGACTATCTTCGGAAATTTTGTGGTTGTGCTGGGTGCGGAAGCGCCGCCTTCAACAGACGTTCCACCCACCACCACAGCCTTACCGCTACTGATGGCATCCTTAGCCGGAGCTTCAACCATTTGAGTTGTGATACTTTCTTGTGTCGCCTGTTCGCCGACAACGACAACCTCCGCGGAGGCACCTGAGTCCACTTCCATGGCGGAAGGGCCAGATGCATCTTTGGCCTGTGAGCTTGTTGGGGCGGATGTAGGCTGGACGATGGGAGTGTTAGGGCGATGGCGGGAGATGCATGGTGACGCACATCATGGTGCAACATATCTTTAGTATTTCTAGAAGCCCCCAAAGTTTTGGAGGTCTTCTTCAAACTAGTAGTGGCCTTCTTCCTGAAACATGCAAAAAGTATAAGTACAGGAATAAGACGAGCAATGGACAAATGTCGGAGAGAAAGAGGATTACACAACATGGGGTGCTTTGGAAAAAGGAATCTCGGTAACTCTTCTTTTCTCCGCCTCCAGGTCAGCAGTGGACTTCTTGGAGACTCCACTCTCCGTCTTATTTTTCTTGCCTCCGTCGGCAACGTCAGAGGTGCAGCTCTTCCGCTTTCGCGCCAGCGGGACATCGTCGTCGGACACGACGGTGACTTCCTTCATCTTTGGGTCATAGATTTGGACAGCCATGTTATCCTCCTCTAGACTGCTGAGCTGTTAAGATAAATCCCAAAAGTGTTAGATGAGATGATAATGGTTAGATGGAAGAACTGGAGTATATGTCATACACGAAAAATAAACAGGTACCTCTGGTCACTCAAGAAGTTGTTACCCTTCCTCTCATTAGAGTACTCGTGCATCAGCTTGGAGCGGTGCTGCACAGGCTAGATCCGCCTGACGAACCAGCACATGGCTAGGTCCAATCCGGTCAGACCCGTCTCGACGAACCACTCTATCCGCCTAATGGCGCGGGAGGCTTCGTTGGTGGAGGTAAGGGAGGCTTGGGATCTCCATGTCGGGGCTTCGGCAGCGGATCCGTCGACAAAGTCCGGATACGTTTCTTCTTGGCCGGCCAGATGGATATCTGGGCCGTAGAAGTACGTTCGTTGCCAGTTTTTGCAGGACTCATGGCCGACGATGTCGGGGAACCGCCGGCCAGGACGGATCTTAAAACTAATTGTCCCACAGTTCCTGAGCTCGTCCTTGCCGGCACCGGCTTCCCTATTGACGGTGAAGAAATAAATAAAGAGATCTAGCCTAGGCATAATCCCTAAGTAACCCTCATAGAGCGCCGCGTAATTGCTAAGTCCGAGGATGCTATTGGGGGAGTTGTTATGAGGCTGTACTCGGTAATGGCTCAGGATAGCTAGAAAGAAGTTAGAGATGGGCAAGGAAACGTGGCGTACCAATTGGGCCTTGAGGTACACCTTCTCTCCGTCTTGGGGAGAAGGGGTGAGCTCGCCGGCCGGCGCCGCCCGCCAGACGAGCCCCTCCGTCGCACGGAGGTAGCCCTCGACGAGCAGTTCCTTGATGTCGTGGTCCATGATGTCCGAGCCGCGCCAGTCCCCTTTGTGGGAATCATTCTCCTCTTCCAGCAACTCCAGCGCCGCTGGATTGTGGTCGCCGCCGGTGGATTCGACCATCGCAGACTTGGGGATCACCAGGCCCTCTCGGGGCACAAGAACGATGCTTGCCGGCTTTGTCGCGGCATCTCTTTGTGCCGCCATGGATGGAGCAGAGCTGCTGCTTGCCATTGGAGAGGTGGAGGTGGTGGCTGGAAGGATTGAGGGGCTAGGGTTTTTCGTGAACGCGCGGAGAGCTCGAGGATGTGCTCGTTGGAGGAAGAAGACGACGTAGGAGGAGAATGAGGTGAAAAGTAAAATTCACCACAGTTACAATTTATAAACCCTAGCGTCAAGATTCGTGAAAACAATCGAATGGTCAGCGTGTGGACAACGTGTGCGGGCGCGTGCGCGGAAATTTCGCCACATTCCCAACCGTCACCGCCAACAGTTCATATCGCTCACGCGGGAAAACGGACATGATTGTGTTCTCTGCATGTGTGAGTTACGAGGAATCGCTGACCTATGTCTATGTCGTCCTAGCTGTCACTAGTAGGTGAACCATCACATCAGAATATTCCAGCATAGATGGATCCAGTCCGGCTACGGAAGAGTACGATAGAAGATTCAGCAATTCTCTGACTTACACGTTGAAGACGGAGATAAACCTTGCATGGTTCTTGGGAGGACTCCAAGATATTTCTTGACGATTTGCCGACATCCATCTAGCCGAGCATTCAACCTGAAGAGACAAGACGGCGCAAGATCTCGGAGTTCTCCGGGGGCTACTGTTGGGGATATGCTATAAGGGTATCCTCATAGCATGTCTCCTATTCAGATAAACCGGGTGGCCCACATTTGGTAGCATGGCCCATGGCCTGTTGGGCGACCCAGTTAGATGGATCTAGAAGGGAGGCCCATGCCGGATAAAGGAAGGCTATGGAGGATTCATCGACGTACCCGGAGCCTTGGAGTACAAGACAAGATAGACTAGTTGTAAGCAGTGTAGGACTCTGTAACCTGTCCGGCTAGGACTTTTCCCTGTAACCCTAGGACCTGGAGACTATATAAGTCGGGCCTATGGGAGCCTTCAGGGCACAACCTAGTATCTATTAGCATACACCTCGCACAATGAACCAATCCTAGTAACTCGGCGTATTGCCATTATAGTGATTTATAGCAGGAGTAGAATTCCGCCACCGTTGTGGGATCTGAACCTGGGTAAGTGAAGGGAATATGCCCGAGAGGCAATAATAAAGTGGTTATTATCGTATTCCTATTTATGATAAATGTTTATTTTACATGCTATAATTGTATTAATACGGAAACTTTAATACATGTGTGTTTAATAAACAAAAGAAAGTTCCTAGTTATGCCTCTCTTATAAACTAGCTCGTTGATTAACAAGATGATCATAGGTTTCCTGATCATGGACATTGGATGTTGTTAATAACGAGGTCACAACATTAGTGTAATGGTGTGATGAACATTCATCCGAAGTATAGCATTACGATCAAAGTCATTGAGTTTATATTGCTATAACAACTTACGAAGTGATCCTAATCCTTAGACCATGAGATCATGTCAATCACTAACACCGGAAGAGTTTCTTGATAACATCAAACGTCACACCGTAACAGGGTGATTATAAAGATGGATTCAGAACTACTAAAGTGTTATGTTGAGGCCCATGGATCGAGAGTGGAATTTGTTCATCCCGATGACGGATAGATATGCTCTGGGCCCTCTCGGTGATATCACATTGATTAGCTTGCAAGCAAGTGATTTGATCACTAGAATGTTATATCAAGGAACGAGAAAAGAGTGCATGTCAGAATAGATCAAACTAGGTATGGAGATACCGATGATCGAATATCGGACATGTAATATATCGCGAAACAAAAGGATTAAGATACTAGCGTAAAAGGTTCCGACGATCACAAGAAAGTCATCGTTGAATGTGTGAGTCGATGGGTCTCAGATCCCGCTTCGATTATTGATCCGAGAGGGTCTCGATCATGTCCGCATTATTCACGAACCGTAGGGTGACACACTTAAGAGACACCGACATCCAATTGGAGCAAAAGTTTCATGCCGAAAGAATGAACAAGCGCAGGAATTTATTTCACTAGATACCGAAACAGGTTTTCGGGTGAAATTGCATAAAGTGGTTATGCATGTGAAATAGAATTCTAGCAAGGGGTTATTTGTGAATGTTTGTCATTAAACTAATTGACAAAATTCTGAATAAAATAAAAGAGTTTTATTTAATGAGATTTTGCATTAAATTTGGTGGAAATTTAATGGGAATTTGAGTGGGTTTTTGAGTGGAGAAATTTGAAGGGCCATTTTGTGAGTGGAGTGTCCACCCACATGAATGAGGGAGAGGTGGGGGCACCCTCCATGGCCGGCGGCCATGCCCCCTTGGGCTGCCCCTCCCTATATATAAGGAGCCCTCCTCCTCTCACTTCTCACTCACACCTCCTCGTGAAGGATCTCTCTCCCCTCTAGAATTTATCCCCATGGTCTCGGACTAGCGAGATACATGTTCCGGTGGCTATTCGGCAAGAAAGAGTTGTGCTTCCGCTGCATCGCCGAGCGAGGAGGCGGAGGTTGCCCGGTGCCTCGAACGTGTGTGCGAGCACGGATGCGCTGCTGTTTTGCGGCGCTAGGACTTCCTCTCGATCTTGAGATCGGCAAGAGATCGTCTACATCAACCACGAGTTTGGACTCGTTAAGCTTTGTCGGTCTTCAAGGGTATGTTCTCTACGGATATACATCCGCCCGTTGTTTGTATCTAGTAGATAGATCTTGGTACATAGTTGTTCCCATCGTAGGAAAATTTTTGTTTTCTATGCTGCGAACCCTACAGTAAGCTGTGTAACCTCGTACCCATCAACCGTCTGCCTTCCCCCCACATCTCTAAACATGCACTTTGAGGACCCCTCCATGGCGTACTCGTCGGCAATACCACGACACAAATCACTTGCTTGCAAGCTATGTCAATGTGATATCACTGAGAGGGCCCTGAGTATATCTATCTATCATCCAAATGGACAAATACCACTCTTAATCCACGAGCCTCAACTAACACTTTCCAAATACCCGAAGACATCTTTATAATCACCCTATTATGGTGTCACTTTTGATGTAATCAAAGTACTCTTCCGGTGAAAATGACCATGTTTCAAAGTACTTAACCTTGTTTCAAATCAATGCAAAATAATATGCATCAAAGGATAAACATCACATGCATATAAAATGTCATATGATATGGTCCTTTTTGCATTCGATGTCCATCGTGTGCATCATGCATGATCTCCATCATTCCACCGGCGTGTCACAAAAGAAGTTAGACGCCTCTAATTTGTTTTTGCATATTTTACGCGGCTATGGGCTTTCTAGGATAGAATTATTCTACCTACCAACTTCAGCCACAACGGTGATAAGCAAGTTATTAAGAAGACCGTTATAAATCAGATATCAACTATAGTGGGAGAGATATACACCTGCTATCCACTTATGCAAAAAGATTTGCATGTCATGCGTGGAACAGGTCTCATGTGTCAGGACATGTAATGTTTTTCCACGATGCTTCATCCCACTATGCCACCAATATCCGAAGTACAAGAGATTTTCAATAACAAGACTATCAAAACCTACATATCCATGTGTTCTAACCTTACAAAGCATCTACGCATAGACATAGCTATGATATGAAAAATGGGGTTCGTTAAAAATGATAATACAATTGAATGGATGTGACACCCCCGGGATCAGGGCTAAACAAATCCTAGAACTTCGTCTGATATAAGCTTAACCTTGAGCCCGAGAATATCCAGTGAAGAATCGGTAACACAACAGTGACCCTACGACACAAAAAGTTATTACAGCAAGCTCATAACTGAGCAGAGAACCAAATTATTACAAGAAGAGGTCACTGACCACAAACATCAAACAACGGAAGGAAAATTATGCTATTAAGTATAGCAAACTTAACAAATGGCATAAGAGGCCTGAAGCATAACGATGACATCCCAGCCCATAGATTCCAGGCTGCCGGTCGGGAACCCTAAGATACTCGTCGATGCCGGTGTAGTAGGGAACTTTTCTTCAGGTGAACACTTACTCTGCCAAAAGTATCAACAAAGAAAGGGTGAGTACAGGGTGTACTCCGCAAGACTTATGGCTGGTGGAGTTGTTTTGCATAAAGCCATCTTTTGTTTATAAAACAAGAGGGAGAAGAAGCTCGTATAATCAGAGTATTTTAAAAGGGGATAAGAGTGCGACATCTACGAAATATTGATCATCATCTTTTGATATCCACCAAATCATCATCATTTAACAACTAGGATCACCCCCTCGTACCCATGAGGAAGCATCCTTAAGCACACATTGATCTACCAAGTTTTACGATTAGGTTAAAGTTCTCTATGATCTTGAGTCCGGTCGCCAAGTCGTTCATAACCGTGAACACGGATTTTCGAAAAGATTATTACCCTGCAGGGTTGTACAACTTTACCCACATGTACTAACCTTCCTTGGAAGGCCGACAGAGGGTGGTTAGACACGACCTTTACCTTGCTTTCGCCGAGACCATGAGTCACGCAATAAGTATGGTTCCGCCGTAACGGGTCAAATCCCGAAGCCGGTACTGAAAGATGTGAGGCGAGGTTGGTTAACAGGGGCGCCATCTACCCCAAGCAACCCGGTCCACACTTACCTACCTATTATGAATGCACCAACTTCACCTGGCAAATCTTTCAAAAGATTTTCTATGCATATGTCGAATGGAACGCCCGAACTATGTGACTCATGGAATATACTAGGCAAGTTAGTCAGTCATGAGGTTGTCCAGGCCCCGTGTGGTTGTACGCTCGTCTTGGTTCCAAAGGCAAGAACTCAGGTCCTAGTGGTGGCGAGCATGGGACTAGAAAAACCACATCCCATCGTGGCCTCCCATACAAGCCTTAGCATGTTTAAATCATATCACCTCTGATATCATCTCAACATGTTCTCCTGTCATACTAGATTCTCTGCATCTAATACATCATCTGGATGGACCAGAACTAACAGCTATGCATGTCTAAGTAGACACATATATAAGCTCTAGCAATGCACACACGCCAAACCTATTTATGCTAGGAGAAGTAGATCAGGTAATATAAGCTCAAATGGAGTAATGCAATAGATAGGATACTCTATCTATCGATAAAGGACCACAGTAGAATCATATGCATCATGGCAGGAATTGAAATGCTTTCGAAATCATAGGATTATATCATGGTGGGGCTATGCTTGCCTTTGCCAGTTGATAGCTGATAAGCAGATCTTCGGGATCCTTGTACTTGACTTGGTTATAGTTGGTCAAGTATTGTTTGTTGATCTTCGATCTTCAACGGTGTTGATCTCGGTCTTCGATCTCGATCTCGTATTCTACCGAGAAGAACCAAACACCGGAAAGAGAGGGGAAAACAATCAACACATGGCATTGGTGCAATGCTCAAGCAAGTATGATTATATGACAAGTTGAATTGTATTGAATTGAAACCCTAAAACATGCTCGGCAGTTTAATCGGGGTTCCGAGGGGTGGAAACCCTAAATCGGGGAAACTCCGGAAAATATGAGAGGGGTGCATTTGTTCTTCTAATTAGACTTGTCATTTAAATTGTTGAACAATTCATGATTATAGCTCTATTAGATAGTTCTCATTTTTCCAAAAAATTTGATATATCATTTGTATTTTTCTGACTTATAAATAAAAAGATATTGAATTTACAATTTTATAATTATTTCTGAAATTATTCAAACAATTATTTAAGCTTATTAAACTTTTTACACCCAGACACAGTCTACCCACAGTGGATGACCGGTGGGGCCGAGGCCATATCGGCAGCCACGCAAGCAAAGTGAGGTCAGGGCGTTTTTTACTGCGTCTGGCTCTAGCCAGAGAGGCTCACGAGTGGGGCATGGTCCACGCGGGTGCCACCTTGGCGGCATGCAGGACTCGCCAGAGAGCCTGCAGACGGCAGCGATTGGCGGCGATACGAGGCAAGCTGGGAAGCGGGACTAGTATCGTTTGAACAGGCGCACAGAGACAAAACATAAATGGGCGGAGCCGCCCTCTAATGGTCACCGGAGTAGGCGGTGCAACGACAAACGACGGTGGCATGCGGCAGTGCACGATGCGGGAGCAAACCAACATGGGAGGGGAGAAATAGAGGGGTCCAGGGCGTCCAGAGGCTCACCACAAGCGCGAGTAGAGGGTCGGCGAGGCGAGGCGCGGCCGGAGTTGGTGTCGGAGATGATGGCCATAGTTGGAGACGGACCGATCGATTGCGTCAATTGGAGGCTCACCGGCTTGCGCTACTAGGGGCGAAAGGACGAGGTGGACGAGGTGGTTCATGTGGTGGTCTCAGAATAGCGAGGGAACTCCGGGAACGACAAGAACGGCGAGGTCCTGGCCGGAGCTAGGGTTCGGCTCCTGTGGCGAGCGACACAGAGCGAGAGAGGGAGAGAAATGGGGGTGGGGAGAGAGAGCACGTCGCGCTGGTTCTTATCCTTGAGCTCTTCGGCGGCGGCGAGCATCGCAACGCGAGGGAAATCGACGGTGAAGGCGCTAACACGGAGCAGCTCGTCGGTGTCCTTCTGGCCAAGGAAGAAAAAAAGAGAAAGGCAACGAAGGGGTGCGGGCTGGAGTGCGCTTCGGCTGGGCCTCAGGCTGCTGCACGTAGCCGATGGGAAAAGGGAGAGAAGAGAGAAGGGTGCTGGGCTGCGGCCTGGGCTGCTCTATTTTTTTCCAGAATATTTTTCTCTTTTCTGTTTTTAATTTCTTCTTTGAATTTTAGCATTTTCAAATCTGTTTGGAACCACTAAAAATTACCAGAGACTTTTACAAAATATATAAAATAATGAGGGGCCCTTTTATTCCATTTGGGCTCCAATGTTTTGGTAAGTTTTCAAATTCAAAAACCATTTCAATGCTTTTCAAATAGAGGAAGAAAGTAGGGTTTAGGGTTTGGCATTATTTTCTTTAATGCAAAATTTAAAGGATGATGCTCATGAATGCACAAACAACCCTAATTATAAATTAACTAAAACTAGGGTGTTATATGGGATGATCGTTTTGGAGATGATCGTGGAAATGTGAGGTTTGCACTGAGTGTTGTGTATTGATTTTCTACACCGGGGGTACAAGTCCCCTTTGTTGTTTGGCCAGGGGTGCAGTGTTCGGCGAGCTCGATCGATAAACTATACGAACGCACTCACATAGAGAGACATAGTTTTTTTACCCAGGTTCAGGTCCAAAGTGAGTAGATCCCTACGTCATGCAACTAGCTATTATATGATTATCACAATATTACACTTGGTTCCTCTCCTCTCTATGTTCAACCTGGGCCTCTTTTTATATGGCCAAGGGGACACCACAAGGGTCAGACCACACGCGGCGATGAGGGCTCAGCCATGCGGCAGCCATGGCCTTCAACGTGGCCTGGCAATCCTTCCTTGATGCCACGTGTCGCTTACTGATTGCAGTATACTAGCGCTGGACTTGTTATATCAGCTTAATTCCTGTCTCCAGGTGGTCTATTCGAGCCGAGGCTGTTGGTGGGAACGTCGCTGTGCCCCAAGAGGATTCCCCGGTAGAGTCCTTGTGCGGCCATGCGGCAAGGTGCAACATGCATGAAAGCCACGCGTCATTCGAGTGCTGCAAGTGGGAAAGGCATGGTCTTGGTCCTATGCGTAGTGTTCCCACGACGTAGTATGCACTTGGGTTAGGCATCGCTGGCCAGCTGTCGTACTCTTTACTCGGGAGATCTCTCGTGTCGGGCAACAAATCCGCGGATCAACCCTAGAAGAACTCCCTGGGTTTCCCGGCTCTGCAGGCTGCGAGACGCCTAGCCCTGAGCCCATGTTTCCGTGACCCATGAAGAGCACTGAACCGACAGTATCGCCCAGGTGAGGTGCCGCTTCGTGCCGTCCACAATTAGGGGCAGTGCCTTGCCCAGCTATGGCACTGGACTGAGTGGGATAGCCGCAGAGCTCCCCGGGATCCAATCTGTAGCTACTGACGAAGATCTTGGCGCAAGGGGATTTGCTGCCTAGGGAATCCAAAGGATTTCCCTTGCAGTAACTCCAGTCTTATGCGGTTCGGTTGGTGGCTTTCTCCCCTAGCTTATTTATACGACCTCAAGGGAGGAGGCCGTAACCAGCGCTCATCTTCGCTTCCTTATCGACCCTTATTATTTTTAGAGTTATGGCCACCGTGCATTTTGCAGGCCACGCACTGGTGATACCTTTAATCTGTATTAACAGATGTAGTATAGTAACTTTTTCCCTAGTAGACCTAGGTTTAATCTAACCTTGAGATACAATGCTAAAATGAAATTAAATAAGGATGTTAACAAGACTTGTTTATTTTACCATCATTTACCGGACCTTTCTAGTTTACTTTAGATCGTGGGTTGTTTTAATGGATGGAGATAGGCTAGGTTTGACGATTCACCTGCAGTTGCACATCATATGGGATAAATATAGTAATACACATATTCATGTGTAATATTTTAATAAAGATAAATTTGTGGACAGAACCTCTCGATATACTAGAGCCCTTGCAAGTCATAGGCATAGCAATAGTCTTTTGAACGAACCATTGCACCATGAAAGCCTTAATAAGTGATCTTGCTATTACTCCTGAATGGATCGCTCAATGAAGACCGTACTCTCCTTTTTGTCAATAGGTTTCTTACGATATTGCCACTCACCAAGTATCTCACCTCAAGCCTTTATTAATATCTGGGATCTTGGGTACCTACAAGTCCATAGATCGATAGAAGATAAGGAGAAACAAAGATGCAAATAGCTATTCAAACAATACACAGTACTCCCATGGATTAGATGCACATAATATCTACAAGGATTCACCTCAACCCGCAGAGCGTGAGGACTACTAACTCATAACAATAAGATCAAGGATAGAAAACATTGTGAAAAATACTTAGATTAAAATCAAATATTCTTACAATGGTCACCGAATCACAAGGAGATCTCAGGTACAAGCTAATGGAAATGGCTATGGAGAGGATGGAGGGTGGAGAGGATGAACTATGATGGTGGTTCTCCTTCGGTGGTGTTGTGATTCAATATAAGAATGGAGGGTGTAGCATCCCCGGGAAAAACCACTACCCAAAAATTGCTCAAGACCTTCCACAAGGAAACCAAACACCCCCGATCTCGTATCCAAAGACCGATTGCACCACCGCTGCTGCTGAAGCCCCACCGCCATGCAGCTTTCCTCTGGCGATGTCACACCTCTTCCCGTCCACGACCGGCCTCCCCGCCGCCGACCACCCTCCTCCTCGCCCACCTCCGTCAATCCGTGACTCATCGCCAACCAACGCCGTTTGTTGGCCCATAGGCCCTCCGTCGCGTCCCCGTCCTCCCCAGGCCACCTTGTCCTCCTCCTCGGCGAGCCTTATGGCCTCCTCCTCGCCGCTGGAGTCACACCCCTCCGAGGCCACCTTTCCCAAGCTCCACCGCTGCCGTGGCCCTTCTCCGACATGCCGCCCCATGCTCTCGCGGCCTCCTCGCTGTCTCGTTGTGGTGCCAGACAATGTGTTCCTCGCCATTGTTCTTTGTTAGCGGACAAGAAGAGCTTTGCCCTGCTGCAAACTCCTGCTCGCCTCGGTTCCTACCCCCGTTGATTCTCCTTCCTCATATCTGGCCGCCTGCGCTTCCCCGTAATTCAAATCCAACACCCTGCCGCCCCTCTCTGGCCGCGCCTTGCTATGAAGTCTGCCGTCCTGCGACCTCTACATTTTCTGCACGTGTGTTTCCATGCTGCAGACTTGGATGACTTATGTTTTGGCAGCTGTTGTTTGTCTGGATTTGTTGCTAAAGATGTGAAGACCATGTGGTTTGCCTCATTTGTTTTCTCGTCTTCACCAAGTTCTTCTGCACACCTTGTCCTATCAAAAAGTTCTTCGCATAGGAACAAGACCGACAATCAAATAGGAGAGCCCTTGACTGACGTGAGTAGGGAAACCCCGAAGACATTACCGAACCCAGTGGCACTCGACGAACCAAAAAAAACCTTCATCACGGGTTATAAGTATCACAACATGGACCTGAAGATGCCAAGACCCCGAACGCCAAGACCGTCTACATGGAAACCAAAGACCCTGATCCCGGATTCAAACAACGATCCCGGTGAGACCGAACAAAACCCTCGGAACCATGTTTGCCAAACCACATGTGTGTCCCTTTCCAATCCCTATTTTATAAATTGACATCTATATGAATTGTTGCATCTCAAATTATTCATGCTTGCATATAGTGTTGGGGTTTGGGGGCATTATGCCGATTCACCTCATAATTAAGTATGGAGATCATATACGGGATTTTCTAGTCTTATATTGGATCCATTTAAATTTGTGTAGAGAACCGTTTCCTTGTTTTGCCTTGTTAAGAAAAAATTTAAAATGCAGGGTATCCAGATAACATAATACACCTAATTAATTGTCGGGGCAACAGTTTTTCTTAATATTGCCTAATCACATCGCATCTTTTCCATGTCATGCACCATACATGCATCAAGCCCGATCTTCTGCCGTAGTATCAAATAGTGCATCCGGTGTTTCTTTTAGTGTTTTGATTCTTCACGGACTAGGCCGATGAGTTGATGTGATTGTCGACCCGATCTTCGGATGAACCTTCGCTACTGTTTCCCAGGAGATCATCTCCCCCTTTCTACCCATTTTCCTTTATAGTCTTTACTTAACCCTGTTGATCTATTGCTATCTGTGTTGCGATGCTTTAGTTTCCGTACCTGTTATATCCCCTGCAGCCTCTATTATTTCCTTGGACACCTCCTATTGCATGTTGCTTGGTAGCTAGATGACCTTACGAGTCCTAGTGTTTGCTAAGGTGTTATTTTAATGTCGTCAAGTACCACAGTTGTTGGAAGGTTGCTACATGCTTTATGTTGGAGATGATCATGACTGAAATTACAACTTGATATTAAAATGCTAGGAATAGTTATAACTAATTAAGGGGCACTGGTGGGAAATAGATGTAATTTGGTTTTTAAGCGCTCACTGGTGTCCCATAGGCCCCGAGTACTTGATACCCGTTCCTTGAGTATCACACTATCCACATGTGGGACCATGAATCCCCTTAGCCAGAGCTTTATTCATTTCTTAATTTGTGGGGCCACAAACTAGTTTGGGGCTTTATTACTATCATGTACTTATGCCATGATTTACTGCCATGTTTACTACTATTTCTTGAGGAGCGTTTACTACTGTAATGTTTAGGTAAGTGAAATGTTTTCGCGGTATCGACAAGCCCAGTCACACTTTTGGGTTCCCAGTCATTTACAGCCATTGACACAAAACTCTGGATTCTTCTCGGAGCCGGCCGATTTCGTCATGGATAGCTTAGTGGGGTGGCCCCCTGAAAATTTTTATGAATCTTGTGATTGATTTAACGTGATGCTTTGTTGGGTTTTTATTTGTTTTTTCCAAGGTTGATCATGTGCGTGTTGCTATTTGTGCACCCTGCAGGGTAAATCTTTCTGAAATCCATGTCCATGGTTATGGACGACTTGGAGCATACTATCTCGATCATAGACAACTATAACTAAAGTAGTGATATAAATTTGACTTTGAAATGTCTAGTAGTAAAATTACTACAACGGAACGAGTAAATAAAAGTGCTAACAACTGCTGGATTTGGGATGTCTCGTGCTATTTATATCGGACTAGTAAGTATTGCAACTAAAACAGAATGGTTAACTAAAACTGCCCACTTCTTATGATATCAGGATGATTCATGCTATCTATATCTAACTAGTAAGTGATGTAACTATAATGGAATGAATAAAACTGCCAACTATGGGAGTTCCTTGGTTTAACTTCCTCATTTGGTATTGAGGGGGAAATACCAGGATGGGTATGTTTGGTGTTAGTATCAGGTTTTATCCGATTAGGTATTTCTTATCTCTCTCTAATAGTCGAAAGTTGTATTGAGTCTCTATAGGTTTATTAGTGCATGTTTCGCTGCCTTGTGGCATCCCGCAAAACCACTACTAGAAAATCGCGTTGTTTTTGTGCATTGCATCATCATGACCGCATGCTCATGTCATCATTCCACATTGCATCTGAGCATCGTCATCATCTTGCATTTGCTTGCATAAAACTATTTTCGAAAAGCCTGGTTTTGTTTTCTAAACGCCCCGTCTTTTATTCAAACGCCAAACCCGGGTCTCCGAATTATTTTGTTTTGGCTGCTATCGGTTTGCAAACGGCCCGTTTAAAACAAATAAAATATTAAATTATTTTTAGTGGGGCAGTCGAACGGGCCGATTCGACCCGAACGACCACCCCAGAAATTAATCGGTCCACCTAAACCAGCCCCTCTAAATCCTAAGTTCACCCAACCTAATCTACCCACCCTTGCCTCCACATCACCCTGGCCAATCTCCATATGCCAACTCACCTCTCTCCCTCCCTCCACCACTCCCTAGCTGACACATCACCACCCCACTCCCCTCTCAAACCGCACCCACCACCCCACCTGTCCCCGGCCCCACCCTCTGACCGACCCCATGGTCAACCACCAGCCGATCCCCACCCCGTGCGTCGCCCTGGCCCCACCACGCGGCGCGTTCCCCGCTCCCTCTCTCCCCTATCTCCCCATCGTCTCCCTCAACCACTAGACCCCGTGCGGCCGTTCCTACCCCGACCCCGCCTGGCCTCACCTTCCCCGTCGCCCGCCACCGCCACCTCCGCTCGGGCCGCTCACCCCGCTCAGGCCGCCCTCTCGCCGGACACCTCGCCTTGGCCCTCCTCCCGCGCCGGCCGTCTCCCTCTCCATCTCCGGGCGCGGCCCCCTCTCGCCAGCCACCTCGCCTTGGCCCTCCTCCCCGCCAGCCCGTCCTCGCCCGCCGTCGCCGAGCTCCACTATCTCCGGCCTACCCCGTGTCGCCTTCCTCCCCTTCTTCGGCCCGGACCCGAGCTCCTCTCCACGCCGCCGGCGTCATCCTTGCTGGCCGACGCCCTCCTCCTGCCGCTGCAGGGGACCCTCCCCGAGCCCGCTTCGTCCGCGAGCCGCAAGCGCCTCTGGCCGCCGTCTCCTCTGCAGGCCGCCCCAGGCTCCTGGCCGCCTCTGCTCACATCTGCCCCACCTCAACACCCTCCGGCCTGCGCCGTCCTCCGGCGAGCAGCGCATGCGTCGGCCTCCTCCGTGCCTCTGGTTGACCTGACCGTGCGTTCTCAAGGAGTACCGGATTCTAGCCTCCGTTGAGCCAAGTGTGACCATGTTATACCGCAGGAAAGACCAGTACAAGAGCTGTCTTCTGCCAAGCTTCGATGTCTTTCTCTTGTGCCTGGTTGTGGTAGCAGTGTGGTGAGGTGGGCTACCACCGCTAAATCAACCAGAAGAATCACCGTGATTCTATCCGTAGACCATGAGGCCCATGTATGCATTGATCCCTTTTGCCAAGATCTATTTTCTGTTCACGTCAACCGGCGCCGCAACCGATGGTCGAGGAGAAGCCCCAAAGACTACCGATGTTGGAATCCAAGTTCACCTTCGCCAATCGAAGTCGGGACCACAAGATCGCCTTCACGGACACCGACATGGAACGCTAGGACACCCGTCGAACCTCGACGACCGAACCCCTCGGAACGCCAAGATCTCCTCATGTACCCCGAAGAACCGAACCTGAAATCATCGCCACAGTTCGACAAAGATTTCTACACGGGACGACAAGTACTTCGTCATGGACCCGATTGAAGCAAACCCGAAGACGGTAGATGCGACAAGTACTTCTTCCCGGATCTGATGCCCGAGAACCCGGACGCCCAGGTCGTCGACACGGATACGCCAAGTACTTCCTCGAGGACGCCAAGTTCTTCACCCCGAATGCCAAGACTGACTCGATGGCGCGGGCCCGACAAGACCCTCGCAACGGCAAGACCGACCCCGTGGGACCCGACAAGACCTTCGCGACGACAAGAACGGCATCGACCTGGAAGAATCCGACGCACCCCGACACCGACCCAAGTCCTGCTTCCCGGATGCGACAAGAACTACCCCCGATATCCGAGAACGATCCCGGAGTCCGAGAACGTTTCCGTCGAACCCTGGACCCTGAGACCGAACCCCGAACCCCGGAACCCCAAGATCGTCGAGACCCCTAATGTGTGAACCTTTTCCCGAGCCCCTATTTTATGAATACTAAACATAAAATCTGTTGCATATTAATTTGTCATTCTCGCATGCATATCATTGGTTTGGGGGCCTTACGCTGATTCACTTAATAATTAAATATGGGGCCCATATGCGGGCAAATCCAGTCTCATATTGGCCTCATTTAAACTTGTGTAGCGAACCGGTGATATATTTTGCCTGGTTAAACAACATTTAAATTGCGGGGGTTCTAAATAACTTGAACCATATAATCATTTGTCGGGACCCCGGTTCCACTTAATATGACCTAACCGCATTGCACCTTTGCCATGTCATGCATCATACATGCATCATGCCGATCTTCTGCCGTTGTATTAAATAGTGCATCCGGTGTTTCTTCTAGTGTTTTGCTTCTTCGCGGATAAGGCCGTTGAGTTGATGTGAGCTTCGCCCCGATCTTCGGTTGAACCTTCGACAATGTTTTCAGGCGAGCATCTCCCCCTTTCTACCTATCTTACTTTTATAGTATTTATTCCCTCCTGTTGATCTATTGCTATCTGTGTTGTGATGCTCTAGTTTTCGTACCCGTGATGTCCCTTGCATCCTTATATTGCCTTGGACACATCCTATTACCTGTTGTTTGGTAGATAGTTGGACTTGCGCGTCATAGTCGCTTGCTCAAGTGCTGTTGCGTGTCGTCAATTGCCACAATTGTTGGAGCCTTGCCGCATGTTTGATGTTGGAGATGATCATGGCTTTACTTATCGTTCACTTTAATTCCTGTTTAACAACTAAAATTGAAGTAAGCAGAGGCATCGGTGGGTGATAGAAAATATTTGGTTTCCGAACGCCCACTTGTGTCCCGTAGGACCCCGAGTACTTGATACCTGTTCCTTGATTTATCGCGCTATCCACATCCAGGAGGTATATGGGACCCCCCTGAGCCAGAGCTTGATTCAGTCTTATTTCTTGGGGCCACAAACTAGTTTGAGGTTTTATTTACTATCTTGTACTTATGCCATGCTACTGCTTCATTTTACGATTGTGCGAGGAGCACACTGTACTGTTTAGGAATTGTGACCCGTTTACGCGGTATCGACAAGCCCAGTTTTGGGTTCCCAGTCGCTTACAGCCGGCCCCACAAACCTCGGGTCCGTCTCAAGCTAGATTACCGTTGGGTAAGACTCAAGGGTGGCCCCCTGAAATAATTCTGAATCCTGTGATTGCTTTGTCGTGAAAGCCTCGTTGGGTTTTGATTTGGTTTTTCCGAGGTTGATCGAGCGTGTGTTGCTATTGGTGCACCCCGACCGGGTAAAACTTTCTGAAAGCCGTGTCCGCGGTTATGGACGACTTGGAGCACAGTATCTCGACCATAGACAAGCATAACTAAAGTTTATTGCTATAAATTTGACTTTATAATGACTAGTAATCAGCTTCACTTTCGGAATGGCTAAATAATACTGCCCACAATTGTTTGCTTGGGTTGTCGCTGGCGACCATTGTACCTGACTAGTAAGTATTGCAACTACAACGGAATGGCTGAATAAAAGTACCAACAACTGCTGGGTTTTGGGTTATCTCATGCTATTGTATCTGACTAGTAAGTGTCGCAACTACAACGGAATGGTTAATTAAAAGTGCCCACTGCTTACTTAATCAGGACGATTATCTAAACCTGACTAGTAAAGTGCCGCAACTATAACTGGATAAATAAAACTGCCAACTGTGTGAGTTCCTCGGTTGACTTCCTTGTTTGGTCTCGAGGGGGAAACGCCAGGATGGGTTTGTTTGATGGTAGTATCAGGTTGATTCCGAATAGGTCTTTCTTACCCCTCTCTGATAGCCGCCAGTTGTATCGAGTCTCTATCGGTTGTTTCAGTGCATGCTGCCGCTGCCGCTTCAGTCCACCATACCTAGGTAGGCGAGGACCGCCGAATTCTAGTCTCGCCGTGTACTGGCCTCAGTACTGACGCTCCTCTTTTTCCTTTGCCCTTTGTCGGCACCCCTTTTGTTTAAGCAGGTTTTGAGATCGACGTCGTTAGCAGGGTTACCCTTCCGGCTTGGCCTGGGCAGGGTTATGGACGCCATTGGTTATTCTTCAGGGCTCTTAGCCCCATTTGCTTCTTGTCCGTAGTCGGACGCTCTACCGTTTTCAAGGTGATTTGGATCTTGTATATTATATCTGTATTCTTGACTCTTGAGTGTTGTTGTATATATCTGTTCTGTGGGTCCCATCGAGGACTGTTGTGTAATGTTATTACTTCGTTTTCCACCCGCACGAAAGTGCCTGGTGGGCACCTTTGAATAGTTTCTATGCGGGTTTGGCGGGTTTCGCTAAATCTTGCATAGGGTCGATTCTGAGGGTGTTACAGAGTGGTATCAGAGCTCAGCAGTTGCGATACCCCACAAGTCCAGCCTGTAGGATAACCTAGCTAACGGCCGAAGTAGAGTGTCAAAACTATTTTGGAAAATCGTTTGGATAGATCTGATTAGGTCTGATTTTACTCCTTACCCCTTTGCTATTCTTCTCTTACCTCTACGTGTTTTGAATCCTCTCTCTTCTCTCTCTTCGAGTCCAGGAAATTCTCGTGGTTGGGTTTTCGTCATACCTTCAGGGCTTCGCTTTCTCCCTTTTGTAACGGAGGTGCTACGATCGTCAATCTGCAACTTGTCTGTTGTACCCTTCCTCCAATCTTTTGATCCTGAGCTCTCTATCCATGTGTGTTCCTTGCTGGATATCCGTGTCGTTGAAAAACACATGAGAAGGACGAGCATTGGTGAAGTTGGAGTATACCTTGAGCATGTGTTGTTCATGCCAATGGAACCATCGCGGAACCTAATCATTGTGTCTTTCATACGATTTCTGCTGGCATCATTCCTTTGTTCCGGATACCGCCTATGAAGATCTTCAGTCTAAATCTCGAGAGTTGAGTTGCCTGATTCTCCTACTCATGTATAGAGTTGATAGTTTGGGTACGGGATGGACTGATCACCCTACCCGACTCTTACTGTTCGCTCTGTACATCGAACGGGTGGATCAATGTAACTTTTCCCTCTTCTAATGGAAGTTAGAGGTGGCCTTATCGTTTGATACCTCTACCTTCGTCCTTTGTTTCTCCGGAGTGTTCTCTCGACGATCAGGAACAACGTCCCTTTGTTGGTGGTGTCGCCGATTTCAAGATGAAGAAGGAACCCTCGTTAGTGGTGTCGCGAGGATCTACACGAAGCGAGAAGACGCCGTTCGCCGACCGTCCTTCCGGTACCATGAGGCGGATCTCGAGGGCGAGATCCCTTGTTAGTGGTGTCGAATTGTGGCATCCCGCAAAACCACTACTAGAAAATCGCGTTGTTTTTGTGCATTGCATCATCATGACCGCATGCTCATGTCATCATGCCACATTGCATTTGAGCATCGTCATCATCTTGCATTTGCTTGCATAAAACTATTTTCGAAAAGCCTGGTTTTGTTTTCTAAACGCCCCGTCTTTTATTCAAACGCCAAACCCGGGTCTCCGGATTATTTTGTTTTGGCTGCTATCGGTTTGCAAACGGCCGTTTAAAACAAATAAAATATTAAATTATTTTTAGTGGGGCAGTCGAACGGGCCGATTCGACCCGAACGACCACCCCAGAAATTAATCGGTCCACCTAAACCAGCCCCTCTAAATCCTAAGTTCACCCAACCTAATCTACCCACCCTTGCCTCCACATCACCCTGGCCAATCTCCATATGCCACCTCACCTCTCTCCCTCCCTCCACCACTCCCTAGCTGACACATCACCACCCCACTCCCCTCTCAAACCGCACCCACCACCCCACCTGTCCCCGGCCCCACCCTACAGCGACCGACCCCCGCGGTCAACCACCAGCCGATCCCCACCCCGTGCGTCGCCCTGGCCCCACCACGCGGCGCGTTCCCCGCTCCCTCTCTCCCTATCTCCCCATCGTCTCCCTCAACCACTCGACCCCGTGCGGCCGTTCCTACCCCGACCCCGCCTGGCCTCACCTTCCCCGTCGCCCGCCACCGCCACCTCCGCTCGGGCCGCTCACCCCGCTCAGGCCGCCCTCTCGCCGGACACCTCGCCTTGGCCCTCCTCTCGCGCCGGCCGTCTCCCTCTCCATCTCCGGGCGCGGCCCCCTCTCGCCAGCCACCTCGCCTTGGCCCTCCTCCCCGCCAGCCTGTCCTCGCCCGCCGTCGCCGAGCTCCACTATCTCCGGCCTACCCCGTGTCGCCTTCCTCCCCTTCTTCGGCCCGGACCCGAGCTCCTCTCCACGCCGCCGGCGTAATCCTTGCTGGCCGACGCCCTCCTCCTGCCGCTGCAGGGGACCCTCCCCGAGCCCGCTTCGTCCGCGAGCCGCAAGCGCCTCTGGCCGCCGTCTCCTCTGCAGGCCGCCCCAGGCTCCTGGCCGCCTCTGCTCACATCTGCCCCACCTCAACACCCTCCGGCCTGCGCCGTCCTCCGGCGAGCAGCGCATGCGTCGGCCTCCTCCGTGCCTCTGGTTGACCTGACCGTGCGTTCTCAAGGAGTACCAGATTCTAGCCTCTGTTGAGCCAAGTGTGACCATGTTATACCGCAGGAAAGACGAGTACAAGAGCTGTCTTCTGCCAAGCTTCGATGTCTTTCTCTTGTGCCTGGTTGTGGTAGCAGTGTGGTGAGGTGGGCTACCACCGCTAAATCAACCAGAAGAATCACCGTGATTCTATCCGTAGACCATGAGGCCCATGTATGCATTGATCCCTTTTGCCAAGATCTATTTTCTGTTCACGTCAACCGGCGCCGCAACCGATGGTCGAGGAGAAGCCCCAAAGACTACCGATGTTGGAATCCAAGTTCACCTTCGCCAATCGAAGTCGGGACCACAAGATCGCCTTCACGGACACCGACATGGAACGCTAGGACATCCGTCGAACCTCGACGACCGAACCCCTCAGAACGCCAAGATCTCCTCATGTACCCCGAAGAACCGAACCTGAAATCGCCATACGGTTCGACAAAGATTTCTACACGGGACGACAAGTACTTCGTCATGGACCCGATTGAAGCAAACCCGAAGACGGTAGATGCGACAAGTACTTCTTCCCGGATCTGATGCCCGAGAACCCGGACGCCCAGGTCGTCGACACGGATACGCCAAGTACTTCCTCGAGGACGCCAAGTTCTTCACCCCGAATGCCAAGACCGACTCGATGGCGCGGGCCCGACAAGACCCTCGCAACGGCAAGACCGACCCCGTGGGACCCGACAAGACCTTCGCGACGACAAGAACGGCATCGACCCGGAAGAATCCGACGCACCCCGACACCGACCCATGTCCTGCTTCCTGGACGCGACAAGAACTACCCCCGATATCCGAGAACGATCCCGGAGTCCGAGAACGTTTCCGTCGAACCCTGGACCCTGAGACCGAACCCCGAACCCCGGAACCCCAAGATCGTCGAGACCCCTAATGTGTGAACCTTTTCCCGAGCCCCTATTTTATGAATACTAAACAGAAAATCTGTTGCATATTAATTTGCCATTCTCACATGCATATCATTGGTTTGGGGGCCTTACGCTGATTCACTTAATAATTAAATATGGGGCCCATATGCGGGCAAATCCAGTCTCATATCGGCCTCATTTAAACTTGTGTAGCGAACCGGTGATATATTTTTCCTGGTTAAACAACATTTAAATTGCGGGGGTTCTAAATAAGTTGAACCATATAATCATTTGTCGGGACCCCGGTTCCACTTAATATGACCTAACCGCATTGCACCTTTGCCATGTCATGCATCATACATGCATCATGCCGATCTTCTGCCGTTGTATTAAATAGTGCATCCGGTGTTTCTTCTAGTGTTTTGCTTCTTCGCGGATAAGGCCGTTGAGTTGATGTGAGCTTCGCCCCGATCTTCGGTTGAACCTTCGACAATGTTTTCAGGCGAGCATCTCCCCCTTTCTACCTATCTTACTTTTATAGTATTTATTCCCTCCTGTTGATCTATTGCTATCTGTGTTGCGATGCTCTAGTTTTCGTACCCGTGATATCCCTTGCAGCCTTATATTGCCTTGGACACATCCTATTACATGTTGTTTGGTAGATAGTTGGACTTGTGTGTCGTATTCGCTTGCTCAAGTGTTGTTGCGTGTCGTCAATTGCCACAGTTGTTGGAGCCTTGCCGCATGTTTGATGTTGGAGATGATCATGGCTTTACTTATCGTTCACTTTAATTCCTGTTTAACAACTAAAATTGAAGTAAGCAGAGGCATCGGTGGGTGATAGAAAATATTTGGTTTCCGAACGCCCACTTGTGTCCCGTAGGACCCCGAGTACTTGATACTTGTTCCTTGATTTATCGCGCTATCCACATCCGGGAGGTATATGGGACCCCCCTGAGCCAGAGCTTGATTCAGTCTTATTTCTTGGGGCCACAAACTAGTTTGAGGTTTTATTTACTATCCTGTACTTATGCCATGCTACTTCTGTATTTACGATTGTGCGAGGAGCACACTGTACTGTTTAGGAATTGTGACCCGTTTACGCGGTATCGACAAGCCCAGTTTTGGGTTCCCAGTCGCTTACAGCCGGCCCCACAAACCTCGGGTCCGTCTCGAAGCTAGCTTACTTCGTTGCGGGTAAGACTCCAAGGGGTGGCCCCCTAAAATAATTCTGAATCCTGTGATTGCTTTGTCGTGAAAGCCTCGTTGGGTTTTGATTTGGTTTTTCCGAGGTTGATCGAGCGTGTGTTGCTATTGGTGCACCCCGGCCGGGTAAAACTTTCTGAAAGCCGTGTCCGCGGTTATGGACGACTTGGAGCACAGTATCTCGACCATAGACAAGCATAACTAAAGTTTATTGCTATAAATTGACTTTATAATGACTAGCAATCAGCTTCACTATAACGGAATGGCTAAATAATACTGCCCACAATTGTTTGCTTGGGTTGTCGCTGGCGACCATTGTACCTGACTAGTAAGTATTGCAACTACAACGGAATGGCTGAATAAAAGTACCAACAACTGCTGGGTTTTGGGTTATCTCATGCTATTGTATCTGACTAGTAAGTGTCGCAACTACAACGGAATGGTTAATTAAAAGTGCCCACTGCTTACTTAATCAGGACGATTATCTAAACCTGACTAGTAAAGTGCCGCAACTATAACTGGATAAATAAAACTGCCAACTGTGTGAGTTCCTCGGTTGACTTCCTTGTTTGGTCTCGAGGGGGAAACGCCAGATGGTTTTGTTTGATGGTAGTATCGAGTTGATTCGAATAGGTCTTTCTTACCCTCTCGATAGCCGCCATTGTATCGAGTCTCTATCGGTTGTTTCAGCATGCATCTTTGCCGCTTGATCCACCATACCTAGGTAGGCAAGGACCATGAATTCTAGTCTCGCTGTGTCTTGGCCTCGATCGACGCCTCTTTTCCTTTGCCCTTTGTCGGCACCCCTTTTGTTTAAGCAGGTTTTGAGATCGACGCCGTTAGCAGGGTTACCCTTCCGGCTTGGCCTGGGCAGGGTTATGGACGCCATTGGTTATTCTTCAGGGCTCTTAGCCCCATTTGCTTCTTGTCCGTAGTCGGACGCTCTACCGTTTTCAAGGTGATTTGGATCTTGTATATTATATCTGTATTCTTGAATCTTTGAGTCGCTGTTGTATATATCTGTTCTGTGGGTCCCATCGAGGACTGTTGTGTAATGTTATTACTTCGTTTTCCACCCGCACGAAAGTGCCTGGTGGGCACCTTTGAATCGTTTCTATGCGGGTTTGGCGGGTTTCGCTAAAACTTGCATCGGGTCGATTCTGAGGGTGTTACATTAGTCCACCATACCTATGTAGGCGAGAGCCGCCGAATTCCAAGTCTCACTGTGTACTGGCCTCAGTACTGACCGCTTTCTTTTTCCTTTGCCCTTTGCCGGCACCTGTTTTGTTTAAGCAGGTTTGAGATCAACGTCATTAGAAGGGTTACCCTTCCGGCTTGGCCTAGGCATGGTTATGGACTCCATTGGTTATTCTTCAGGGCTCTTATCCCAATTTCCTTCTTATCAATACTTGGATGTTGTATCATTTTGAAGGTGATTTGGATCTTTGTACTATATATTTGTATTCTTGACTCTTTAAGTCATTGTTGTATATATTTGTTCTGTGGGTTCCATCATGGACTAATGTGTAATTTGTATTACTTCGTTTTGCACCGGCACGAAGTGCCTGGTGGGTACCTTTGAATCGTTTCTATGCGGGTTTGGCAGGAATTGCTAAAACTTGCATAAGGCCGATTTGAGGGTGTTACCAAGTGGTATCAGAGCTCAGCAGTTACGATACCCCACTGGTCCAGCATGTAGGATAACCTAGCTAATGGCCGATGTAGAGTGTCAAAACTATTTTGCAAAATCGGTTGGATAGATCTAATTAGGTATAATTTTATTCCTGACCTCTATGCTATTCTCCTCTTACCTTGGCGTCTTTGAATATGTTCTCTTACCTATTCTTCCTCATGTAACGGTTCTTCGAATTCGGGTCTTCATGTTATCTGAGGAATTTTCCTCTACTGTATCATTTAGTGGACCTAAAATTCACTAAAAAAATTCTTTGCATGTTTCGGTGTTCTCCTTCAGGATGATAGCATCTGCATTAGATCTGATGAAGATCCTGAATCACTCCTTTGTTTCCTAACATTGCTTGTGAAAATCTTCGATCTAATTCCAAGAATGGGTTACATGCTTCTCTACTACATGAGCGGAGTAATAGTTTGGGTGCGTCATGGATTGGCCCAATGCCGACTACTCATTCTATTTTCTCATGTACATTGAAGTGGATTAGGTTTTACCTTTTTTCTCTCCTTCTACCAAAGATAGAGGTGGCCTCATCTTTTCATACCTCGTTCTTCATCCTTTGTTCTCCGAAGCGTTCTCTCGACAAACATGAACAACGTCACCTTGTTGGTGGTTTCGACAATTTCAAGATGGATAAAGAACCCTTGTTAGTGGTGTCGTGAGGATCTACACGAAGAGAGAAGATTCAGACCGTCGGCCTTCTTCCCCATACCATGAGGCAGATCTCGAGGGCGAGATCCATTGTTAGTGGTGTTGAATTGTAGCACCCGGGCAAAACCACTACCAAAAAATTTCTCAAGTTTGTGCATCTTCATGACTGCATGCTCATGTCATCATGCCACAATGCATTATCATCATGTCATCATGCATACATGGCCTAAAACTATTTTTGAAAATCCTATCTTTGTTTTATAAATACCCCTCTCTATTTCAACTATAAAATCCATGGACCCTTCTAGATATTTTTGTTTGTCAAAAACTATTTTACAAAATCTTTTATTTACATTAAAACAAACTATAAATAAAAATAGTTATTTTTGTCAAATCGGGGAAGGTAGCCCAGCTGTTAGGCCAGGCCACCTACAACTCGGCTCTCTCTCTCTCTCTCTCTCTCTCTCTCTCTCTACGTGGCTCTATCCCCAATGATCCCCAGCCCCGCGACCAACCGTCGCTCTGCCTGGCCCCACCAGGCCCCACGTGTCGCACGCCCCCGTGTGGCCTTCCCTCGATTCCCCACCAGGCCCTATCACCACCCATCGCTCCTCTCTCTGCGCCACCAAACTGCAAACTAGCGCCAGGCTCCACACCTCTCTCTCTTCATGTCCCTAACCCGTGTCCCCGCCGCCGACCACCCTACTTCACATGGGTATGTACTATGGATGCCTGATGTTAGCCTACCCGTTCTAGCCTGGCAGAAGCCCATATAGATAGCGAAGCCCATGAAGGATTAGGGTGACCCAGGCCCATGAAGGATGCGACTCCTTGAAGAACACGACCACTTTAGATAGAAATTCAAAGGGAAAAAACCTAATCTGTAAGCGACTCGACCTACCCCGAGACCTGGCCGCCCCATATAAATGCTAGGAGGGCACGACGAGAAGGATCCTCACCCCATAACCTAGCACACAACTCGCTAGATCTCATCAGCACACCCCTGTAACCTTCGGCATCGCCATTAGTCAAAGAACATACAAGTAGGAGTACGTTTTTCCCTCCAGGGGCCTGAACCTGGGTAAACCTCGTGTCCTCGTATTGCGAATCTGTTAGCCGTTCTATGATCTCCAGCGTCCCCTCCTTCTCCAAAACACAAGTCCATAACAATGGGCATTGACGAGTCGAACCCTCTTCAACTGGCGCCATCTGTGGGAACTAGGGATGCTGATCGTGCGATCGTGATGGCTCCATCCATTGTGATCTTCGACTCTCCTGCAACGGAGACCCACCTACTCTTCAGCACCATCTACTTCACCGTCCACTCGTAGGCAACCTGCCAAGACTTCGATTCCGTAGGAGACAGAGTCGACATGATGCTTGGAAGCCTATGCTTATAGGTAGGAAAGATTGGCACCATCCACATCGCTGAGCAGGTGGTACCCTCGGCAATCGCACCCGCTTCATGGGTTCCGCCAATCGGTGTCCAAAGCGAACCATCACTAGTATACGATTCAAATGACATCAGTTGCTGCAACTCCGACCTCTACGACCCTACTACGAAGGAAGGAACCTACGGTTCCGGATCTGAGAGATGCATGAGTAACGATCTCCCCTACCACTACATGTGCGTGCCCATTGTCTATGGTCATGTTAACAATGGAGCCAATCCACCCCCGCCCAATCCCAATAGGAACGGGCAACCTGAAGCCGCCAATGGTGGCGATCATGCTCGCCAGCAGATCCACCTCAACGAGGCCCAATGGGAAAGAGTTAGGGAGGACGTGCAGGTTACCAACCCTCTGCCACTTGAGCCTCTCGCGACATGCTAATGGGATATAACTAGCTCCTCATAAAGGAGCATAATCTGCAAGTCGAGCATAACAGTTAACTTGAGCAGCGCAGGCGAGAAGCTGATGAGTGAAGTGTTCGACGAGCCGAGCTCTCCTCCTTTGGTGGAACCTCCTCCAAAGGCTACGACGGACACAAGCACCGCTCCCGGATAGAGCGCATGGACCTTGTCGCTCGATACGAGGCCACCAAGGCACTCAAATTTTCCTTCATGTTAATGGACTCGCAGGGCAACATAATGCCCAAAACACCGCAAGCCGAGGTTATGGTGGCCACCACGTACCTGGAAGCAAACCCGCCACCGGATCAAGATCCTAGACACGCAATCCATAAATCTGCGATTGTGGGTCTTGGGCTCGTGGGAGCCGCACTACTTGGAGAAACGGCCCTAGAGCCGAACAAAAAGGCTGTGGTGAAATTGACAAGGAGCCACACGCCCTCATCCGACGAGGATGAGCATGACCTGTCGCGGTGAAGGAGCTGCAACTATGACGCTCGTGATGAGCTCACCCAGCACAAGATTGACATATTACGTGAAAAATGTGCGTGCTGCACGGAATTGGAGGACAAAGACATAGAGATATGCAGTGCCATATGCTTCAGCAGAGCCATACGACAGTCTGGGATTCCCAAGGGCTTCAAGATCCCGCAGGATAATCCCAAATCCGACGGCCTACATGAGCCGAAGATCTGGCTAGATGAGCACATCTTGTCGGTCAAGATGCACGGTGGAAGCAAGAAGACATCCATGCAGTGTCTTCAGCTGCAGCTGAAGGGTGCAGCCAGGGCCTGGCTCAATAATCTTCCATCTAGATCCATCCACAGTTGTTAGGAGCTGGTATACAGCTTCATCAGCAACTTCAAGGGAACCTGCAAGAGGCCAGCCTCCATCGAGGAGCTGCACTCTTGTTGCCAGCGATCCAATGAATCGATCCGCTCCTACGTGCAGTGTTTTTCCATCATCAAGAACTCTGCTAAGAACATCTCGTAAGAAAGGGTAATTGATGCCTTCAATGGAGGCGTGAGGCGCCGCAAACTCAGAAAGGAGCTGGGCAGGATCAAGCCCAAAGCAATTGACCATCTGATGGACATCGCTAATCGTTGGGCGGATGGTGAAGATGCCATTAATCGAACCCGCTCGGATGACAAAGAAAACCTCGTCCGTAGACGCGACCGTCAAGGAAAAAGAAGAGCGTGCATCTATGACGACCACTAAGAAGTCGATATGATTACGACTGGCTATTGACCGTCGAGAATATGGGAACCGCAGCAGCGATTACCGCAGTAGCAGCTACCGTGACAGTGCGCAACCTACGCAATCATGGAAACGCTGAAGTCGGGACGATGAGCCATCCGCATTAGACATGTTGTTGGGCCCCTGCACCATCCACTTCTACATCAACAAGCATGATGTTAAGAGGAAGGCCAACCATCTACTCAAAGACTAGAGGGAGTTTCAGAAGCTACACGAGGGATACGCCCAACTGTGGCATGACACAACAAACTGATACGTCGTAAACGTATCTATAAATTTTGATGTTCCATGCTTTTTTAGTAAATATCTACTTTACTTTTCTTTGTCTACACTTTGAGGTATTTTCATATGTTTTATGGCACTAACCTATTAACAAGATGTCATAGTGCCATTTTCCTGTTTTTTGTTGTTTTTGGTTCCAGAAAAGTCAGAAAATGAATATTCTCGGAATATGACGGGACAAAATCCAAATTCAATATTTTACTGTGGGGAACACAGATCTAGAAGACGAGATTGAGGAGGGACTCGAGGGGGTCACACCCCCTAGCCGCGCGGCAAGGCCTGGCCCACGCCTGGGGGGAGGGGTGCGGCCGCCTCGGGCACCCCCTCGGCCTTCCTCTTCGCCTATACGAATTCCCCGATACCTAAACCCTAAGTACCCGATCAATCTTCCACGAAATAGTCTGTAGCCTCCGCCACCATCGTCCCTAGATCACGGGGATCTGAAGATTCGGTGACCCAGCATATGACTACATGTGTAGTACACTATAGTCGTTGATATGACATTCATAGAACACCATTCCGTAAATATCACATCCCTCAGAGTGGTACAATAGAAACATTGCGGGTCCATATTACAAACATACACACATTATTATTACTACAATACTAGAAGTTCAAGACTTCATAAGATTCAAATTACAAACCACATATAAAGTGTTTTAGCAGAAGTTTTTAAAGTAACAACTTCAACTTCAAATTGAGCTCAGTAACTTATTATATAAGGTTCATGCTGCTCGGCTCAATTGATTACTAATAACTAAGGCAACTAAGCTGAATCGTTGTCTTCCACTCCATATCGGATCTCGTAGTCCACTCCTTCAACACCGCCCGACAGATCAGGCTCCTCATAGAAGACATCATCTTGACATTTTGTTGCATACATTGGAGTATCTTCTAGATCCTCAGAGTCTAAGCAGGGGATCAAAGGAAAGGGTGAGTAACAGCATTACCCAACAAGTTCATTATATGCAATGTGGGAAGTTTGATGCTCTATCTACCACCTCAGACTATAAGTCCTTGGCACTATTCAGTTTTCAAAGATTGATTTTATTGTTGAAAAAAAACTATGCCCATCAGCCTTCACAGGTTTACCAGAATTTTCATGGAGTTCCTTTCCTGCGGCGTTCGTAGCTCCTTCCCGGAACAGGGAGTAACAAGTTACAGTTCTTACACTCTGCAGAGGTGTGTTACTTTACCAATGAGAGATCAACTGCTTGTTGCACAACTGGGCGTACTTTCCCATCCATAATTCCATGATGTGGGGCCCAGTAGGTGATCCAAGCCAATCACTGCCCCCTTCGCTACCCTGCATGCCTCCTTGGTGTACACCATGCCCACCCATTGAATTATGGCAATGGTTTGTACAGACCGTTAGGTGTCAGAACTATCGTGGGACGATGAGTGTTCCCACCCATATGCTGCATATCCTCTATGAATTACCAATTAATGCATGCTACGACGATAACAACCACGACCTGCACATCCAACTACATGCGAGAGGAAGAAGATATAGTTTCCTTCTCTATCCCATTCCAAATCTCATGGTTAACCCATAATATACGATGCTAGAATCACTGATGTCATGTTTTGTTAAATTCCTAGATGATTATCATTGTTTCCAATAGAACCCTAAGTTCTATTGCCCTCTATATCATCACTTATGATGATATCATCAATTTATTTATTTGAGAAAATAATATTTTCTTTCCTTGAAACATAGATGATAACACACAATTTACAAATACTTTGGTAAAGACTCTTCAAAGGACATGAGCAAGTGATGAACTTGCCTTGTGATTGCAAGGTAGTGAAGTCGGAATCTTGCACTAGACCTTGAGCTTCTATGTCTACAAAACATCATTATTGTCTAGTAAGGACAATATTAAAGAAGCAAAATGGATATGCATAGTAAGGTAATGCATTATTTATTATTTATCTTCTTTGTTTGTTTTACCCAATATTTTAGTTTCTGGAATTTCTTTAAGTAATAAAGGAATTAATTTTAAGGAATAACCTTTCATATTTTATAAATATTACATTCACTATTTTTATAATGTTAGATATTATTAATAGAGTTAAAAACTAATTTTTATTTTATATTACCTCCTATAATTATTTTCATAATATTCTTTTTAAGAATAAGTATTTTACTTTAGAAGATTTTATTTTGATAACCTAAATATCCCTTTTGTATTTTTATAAAACACTATAATAACAAAATGTAATAAAAATGATTTTTTTTATTTTTATCCATTTTCTTTAATTTTATAAAATTCCACAGGGAATATATATATTGTAAAATTCTTGACCAAAAATTATATATATAAAAAAAAATTCTTAATTTAATTAAATAGATTGGATTAATATGAATCTAAAAATATATTATTTGTATTTTTTGACTTCTATTTTATTTTCTAGAATTTATTGAATTGTAGGTGTATTTTGATTTTTATTAATTATTAAAATTTCTTTTAGGATTTTGGGCCAACCATTGGGCTTATTGGGCCTAACTTGGCCCAAGTGTCCTAGTCAAAATCTTTCCCCGAAGGGTTACTAGCTCTACCGGCCCAGCCCACTACCTCTCCTTCTCTCGTCCTTATCTCTTTCTCCTACTCGACCCCGTGGTCGCTGAAGCCGCTGCCGTGCGATTCTCGCCGCCGTGGTGTATGGTGAGGTTGTTGACCATGCCCTTTCGTCTGGTGCATTTCGATTTGGTTCTGGGGCGCTTCTGCGGCCAGGATAGCCTCGTCCCGAACCCTAGGGTTTGGGGTGCTGCTGGTGATGCCTTCTCCGCTGCTCCCGTGGTGTTGTGTTGTGCTCGTGCGTTGCTGTGGGGTGTTGTGCGTCCTCGCGTGCTGTTGTGGCCTCCGCCTTGGCTTGGTGCGGGTTGCAGCGCCCTTTGGGGTACTCCCCGTTCCATCGTGCGCTCGTCGGCCCCTCTTATTCCTCTTATATTCTTCAGTGAGGACCACAGGTGAGTTTGGTCTTGATCGTCACCCGAGTCTTGTCCTCTATCTCCTTTGATTTATTTGTATGACTCTAGTGGCCATCCCTAATTAGGGTTCATGACTTGATTGGGGTTCATCCCTCTATTCTGGGTGATATATGATGGATAGAAATTAGTTGGATTGGTCACTGAGGAGGATGAATGGTTGTTAGTTGTGGATTACTGTCTACTATTGGGCTTTTGGTGATGCTAGTGGCTTACCAGTCTAATTTTAGTGGTTAATTTGATATGGTTCAATTGGCAGTGCTATTGTGGAATCATTACCTATGGATCCTAGTGATTTGTAAGTTCACTACTATCATGATCTGGTTATGGAGAGTGGTTTTGTCAGTGGTTTATTCACTGCATATTTAAATGTTGGCTTATGGATTCATGTGCATATTGAGTTTAATTAGTTTCTTACAGTCATGTTCTGTATACATAATCTTGAACATGATTCCTGGTGATTGTTTCTAGGAAAATGATTGTTTGGCTTGTTGGTTTATTTGTGAAAACTAAGTAATTGTTTGGCTTGGTTTTAGAACTTGTTCTTGTGACACCATCTTAGAATGGCACACAAGTTGTGGTTCTACTACTGAACTTCATTTTGGTCAGTGCTTAAAGTTGGATAAATGCTAAAGATAAATTGTAAGATTCTTTCCTTAAGTAGCAATGCCTATGATGTTGGTCTGAGGCTTAGGAACTAGGTTCCTATCTTGCTATTCCTCATAAATATGTTCTGGTAGTGATACCAGTTACTTATTATGGAAAGCCTTTGGTAAAATGATTGGTGTGCTAATGGTTTTGCATGGATCGACAAGTTTTATGGATTCTGGGGTGCTACTCTTGTATGAGATGTGCCCAAAATTCATAATGTTGACTATGATGATATAGAAATAAAAGATTTGGCCTTTACATCCAGGATCAGTGATGTTGTTCTGAGATCCTAGTGTACTTGTATGATTTTCTTATGGCTATGACTTTAGTATTCAAAATCCTCTAGGATGGATCCACCCCATTTGGGTGCTTTTTGAGAGGTTTAATATAAGACAACACATGAATTATTATCTAACTTTAGATAGAAAGATCATGTTATGGTGTTATACTACTCACCACAACAGTTGAGTTGTTGGTGTTGTAACTGGTTGATCCTGTTGGTGGTGCTACTGGCCTGATTTGGTCCTTCACCTCCTAGTGTTGCTGCTACATTTTATTCCTGTGAGCTTGACCTTGACCTTCCCTTCACCTCCTAGCTCCAGCAACTTGGCCTTGCTATCCACCAGATCCACCCCCTCCCTATGGCACCATCTGGTGATGCTAGGGTGAACTGGTGTGTGGTTTGGCTGGTGGTTTGCTAAGCTTTGATAAACTGAGTGTGTTCTTGGTGTGGTGTTTGAAATGAAGAGGTGAGCTGCTAGAGCTGCCCACGGCTATGTTACTCCTTTTACTAGTGTGAGCTGTTGTTGCTATGTCGACAGCACACACCATGCATTTGGTGATTGTGCTGCATGTGTGCTTGGTACATGGTTTTGGATCAGATTAGTGAGGCGTCTCACCTTTTGATCTTTTAACTGTTAATTTTCCTGGTGAAACTTGCCCCTCTTATTTGTTGTGTTTATTTGACTTGTGGCTTATTTATTATGAAAGATCAAATTCTTTCATATTGGTGAAACTTTCCCCTATAATTACTACTCAATAAGGTAATCTTGAATAGTCCAACTCACTGCTTTTTAACTGAGAGTAAAATTAACAACTAAAGTGATCAGAGTTTCTTTCACTCTCTAGGTGTAGGAATAGCTCTAGGTGGCGATCCCGCGGTACTCCACTAGTCGCTCCGAGCCGCGCAATCTCCAAGTCGGCAAGCTCCCCGGCGACCAGCGGATGGTCGTCGACGAGATGCTCCAGACCATCCGTGGTCTGAAAAAGAAGGGCCTTCAAACGATAAAATTGTACAATTGCTGGCTCGGGCGGCGGCTCGTTCCACTCGCCCACCGCGACCACCACATGTACCAGTACACGGGCCGGGGAGACTTGACGAAGGCCTGTCTCGACGAGTGGAACCTGGAGGATTATCTCCCAGCGTTGAAGAAGATTACCCAGGCGGTGTACCTGGATGCGCAGCCGGGTCGCTTCTATACCGCGAAGCGTCCGGCTCCAACGGTAATTTCTTTACCTTGCTCGCAGTCGCAGTAAATGCAGTCGCGGTAATTCTGATTCCGTTTTGTATTCGTTGCAGCTATTCCAAGTGGTGGTAGGGTGGCTCCCACCCTCGGATGATGAGAGCTCGGGCCCATCCGCCCAGGACATAGGCGAATCGCCGCCTACCAAGGGCAACGAGGACGAGTCCGAAGAGGAGGTCGCCCCGCTGGTCCGAAAGACCCGAGGGCAACGACAGCGCGAGATCGAGGCAAGCAGAAGCCTCGAACGTCATGACGATGACGACGAGCTCACAGAGACCACCTCGCGCCGTCAAGCCACCCCGTCAAAGAAGAAGAGGAAGGAAAGGGAGTCGAGGGCCCCCCCGAAAAAGAAGACGAGGCCGTCGAAGTCGGCCTCGCCGTCGCACTCGGCGAGCAGCTCGACGCCCGCCCAGCCGGCGACGCGCCACCAGCGACAACCGTGGCCGGACGCGGGCGATCGTGGAAGTGCCTGGCTTCAATGCCTCCACCATTCGCCCAGCCTGGCTGGGAGGCTCCCGCAAGGGCCCGCGCTTCGCCTCGCAAGGAGGCTCCGCCGAGGATGTTCCAGGGCGCCACCGCCTCAACAACGAAGAAGTCGTCCGTGTCTTGGGCACGCTGACGCCCCGAGTTAGGGCTCACTCGCCGTCGGGCCCCGAGCCGAGAAACCGCCGCCTCCGTGACAGATCTGCGTTTCATCCCAGTCGCCTAGTGAGTTCGCTCACCTTTCCTTATTTTTCATAACTATTTCGATTGTTTTTGTTGATTCGATTGATGCACATGACCGGGGTGAAGAGGATGGGTCACCCGACCGTGGCCAAGGTGCCCTCCGCCGCTAGCGAGGAAGATCCTTCCCGCAAGAGGAAGGCGGACGAGGTCGTCGCCTCGGCGGATGGCAGTAAGAAGGCCAAGGGCGAGACACCATCACTATCTCTGACGATACAGCGGTCGCACCAGCCGGGCCCATGATGGAAGCAGCCGCGTCTACGAAGGAGGGTGCTTCATTGCCTCGAACGGCGGAGGCGACCTCTCTCGGAGCAGGTACCTCTATCGCTACCTTCCCGCGCTTCGTGACCAAGGCGACCACGGCGAGTGGGCCTGCACCCTCGAGCCACGCTCCTGGGACCGCCGACGCTGAAGTCGACCAACGTCGCGGGCACACGCCGGCACTTCTCGCATCCGTGGACGCGGTACAACTCCACAGCATGCTTGGCGCGGCCATCCAGGTACATCCAGTCCCCGAGGATCAGGTCGGTGCTTTGCAGCGGCCTGATTCTTATAATTTCACATCTTTTTGTTTGTCGCATCCAGTCCCCGAGTGCGCGCGCGCTAAATTTTAGCGGGTGGGCACTTAGGAAATTTTTTTGATCGCTACCCCGAAAGTGCTTTTCGCTGAATTTCAGCGGGTGGGCACTTAGGAATTTGTTGATCGCCAGTCCCCGAGTGCGCACTCGCTGAATTTTAGCGGGTGGGCACTTAGGAATTTTGATTTGACTAACCTTTTTTGGTGATGTGCAGGGTCTGCAGCTTGAGTCAGCGGATCGACCGCAAACAGCGCTGGAGAAGGAGCTGCCATCGCCCAGAGGAAACAAAGGGCTTCGCTGTTGCCGAAGGCGAGGAAGCTTCGCCAGGCTTGTCCCCGCTGGTGAATTGGCGGGCGATTCGCTCGAGTTCTTTGAACAATGGATCGCCGACCTCGAGCGAATCAGAGGTGAGAGAAGAAGCGAGCTCATGGACGGGCGAGCTAAGGCCGCCATTGCGTCACTGAAGAGGATCGCAAGGTGTCGGAAGTCCTTATTGCTGGGTTTCGTGACACCACACGCCGCTTCGATGCTTCATCACGGACTCGCCTCACCGTTGCTTGGTGAGTGCATCTCCCCTTTCTAATAGTTGTGGTTTTTGTGGTGTCCGTCGTACTTATCATTGTCTTCTGCTCGTAGGTCGCATCATTGATAGCGAAGAAGAGGCGAGCTCGCTCGACGCGAGGCAGTGCGTAAGCATGCTCGTCGATTCGGCGACGTTGTCGGCGACATGCATCTGTGCCTACCTCCAAGAAATATCGCCCACGGAGGTGATTCCCAGCGACCTCGTTGAGGTGTGGAAGTATTTGGAGAAGGCGCCCGCGGTCGTTGAGTTCATGACGCGGTCGGCGTTTCGGTGTGGAGCGTCGACGACACTGAGCCTTGGACTCGCCCGCTTCCCCGAAGATTTCGACATTGACGATGTGACGAGTGGGTATCCATCGTCGACTGGCGCGGTGGATCTGTCTGAGGTCCTCAAGTTGCAAGAACGTGCCGCCACGTACTCGGAACATGTCTGGGCAATGGGCGACCTCCTGCCGTACCAGGAGACGGTTGTCGCGCCAAACGACCCCGATCCGCCGCATCGTGACTTCAAGGTCGAGCAGCCTTTTCGCGCAGCGATGGCGGGTGAACTGACGACGTATCCATCAAACCCGTACACGGCGTTCATCCGCGATCGCCGGATGTCAAGTAGTCGTCATCGAAGCCTGCAGAGTAGGGTAGTTTGCCTTGTGGCGTTAGCAGCAGTTCTGCCACGCTGGCATATTTTGTAACATGAAACAATGCAACATGTGATTGAATGAGATGTCGTGTATATTTTGATATTTGTTTGTGTGCTTTTTGATTGATTTTGGACGAGTCCCCAAGCGCGTACGCCCTTTTGTGGGGTTTACCTCGTATATGATGTGTGTGTTGTTATCATGTGTTTTGTTGATTTGGTCGACTCGCCCGAGCTGAGAGAGCCAGTCGCAAGGCGACTCCCTTGAGTGCTCTATACTTTACCGTTTTCCCTTGCGCGAACGAGGTCGGGTGGCCGAGTCCCCAAGCGTGGTACTTGGTTGTTCTAGTCGCGACTCGAGGGTGGTTGAGGATTTAGTGCGTTGGTGTGAGCGCGTAGCTCCTGCCTGGCCCGTTGGGTCAGTCGCGTGGCGAGTCCTGGGCATGCTCTCTTACTTGGCGTTTTCCCTGGCCGCTCGCGATGAACTGGTCTTCAGTCCCCAAGCGTGGTACTTAGCCGTTTGAGTCGCTATGCCGAGGATGCGGAGGACCAAGGTCGCTGTGAGAAGCGAGGGCAGTTGTCTTGGCTCGTAGAACCAGTCGAGCTAGGCGACTCCAGTGGGGCTCCGGGTTGGCGTTTTTCATGGACGATGCAAGACCTGAAGTGACTCAGTGCTCTTACACCGCACTACTTAGCCGTGCCGATCGATGTACCAAAGGTTGACTTATGCATTTAGCATAACGCTGTTTTTACGAGTGCGAGTGGCATAAGTCATGGAGAGTAGGCGCAATTTGCGGTAACCATTTCTTTTTATTTCATAGCGACTGGAGAGTACATGTGTGGGGTTCTATGAGTAGAACTTCCGGAGGAGGTTTACATTCCATGGTCGCTTGACGTCGAGTTCGCCGTCCCCGCGGACGTCGATGAGGTAGTAGGCGTCGTTGCCGAGTACGCGCCCGATAGCGAATGGGCCTTCCCACGGAGGGGAGAGCTTGTGCATGCCCTTCTTGTCCTGGATGAGGCGTAACACCAGGTCGCCTTCCTGGAAGGTGCGAGCTTTCACCCGCCGACTGTGGTAGCGGCGGAGTCCTTGCTGGTAGATGGAGGTGCGTGACCGAGCGAGGTCGCGTTCGCCGAGTTGGTCGATCCGTCTTGGCGGGCAAGCTCGCTTGCCGCCTCCGTAGTGGACGACCGCGCGAGTCGTGTTCGAGGTCGGTGGGCATGATCGCCGCGCCAGTAGACCATGAAGAAGGGAGTGAATCGCCGATCTGTTGATCGAGGTGCGGATCCCCATATGACGGAGGGCAACTCTCGACCCAGCACCCGCGGTGCGCCGAGTGGTACTTGTAGTCGCGCTTCAAGCCGCAGGATGCTTTGTTGGCCCGTTCCGCCTGGCCGTTGGACTCCGGGTGGGCGACTAACGCGAGGTCGAGCCGGATATGGTGCTCTTCGCAGAATTCGGCCATGGATCCCTTGGCGAAGTTGGTGCCGTTGTCCGTGATGATGCTGTTGGGGAACCCGTAGCGATATATGAGCTCGCGTAAGAATTTAGTGGCGGTCTTCCCGTCGCATTTTCGGACTGGCTTGGCCTCCACCCACTTCGTGAATTTGTCGACAGCGACTAGCAGGTGGGTGTAGCCAGAGGGGGCCTTCTTGAAGGGGCCTACCATGTCCATGCCCCACACAGCGAATGGCCAGGTGATGGGGATTGTTTTGAGCGCCGAGCTCGGTACGTGCGTCTGATTGGCACCCGCGCATCGCTGGACGATGTCGACAGCGGCGCAGCGATGGGCCAAGAGAATCCGTGTCGCATAGCCTTGGCGACTAGGGAAGCGGCGCGGCGCAGGCCGCAGCCACCGAGTGAATGTCGTGGAGGATTTTGCGTCCTTCACTGGTTGGACGCAGCGTTGAACACGCCGTGAAGCTGCGCCAGGAGCTCGCCGTCGATGATAGTGTAGGACTTGCATCGACGGGCGATCATTCGAGCGTCTGTCTCGTCTGCTGGCAGGGTGCCGGCTTCCAGGTAGGCGATGTAGGGCTTGGTCCAGTCGTCTGGCTCGTTGACGAGTGCGACCAAGGCTGCCTCTGGTTGTAGTGGGACCCCAATGTCGATCTCCCTCGGGGGAGAGACTGATGGCTTGGTAATCGTGTCGAGGAAAACGCCGGCGGGAGGCGCGAGTCGAGCCGACCCGATGCGGGAGAGTGCGTCGGCTTCCTCATTCTTTCGCCTATCGATCCACTCGACAGAGTAGCCGGTGAAGTGGCCGACCAACTTGTCCACCGCTTGGTGGTACGCCGCCATGGTAGGGGAGACGGCGTCGCAGGTGCCGGCGACTTGCCCCGCGACAAGGTCGGATCTCTGTAGCAGCGGAGGCGATTGACGTTCATCTCCTTGGCGGCTCGCATGCCGTGGAGTAGGGCCTCGTATTCAGCCATGTTGTTAGTGCAGGGCGTGAAGTCGAGGCAGAGGATGTAGCGGAGCTTGTCGCCTTTTGGTGAAGTCAACACTATCCCTGCGCCTGCACCGTCTGCGTTCTTGGAGCCGTCGAAGTGCAGGCTCCAGTAGTGGAGGTACGGCAGCTTCTCCGCTGCTTGGGCCTCTCCCAATCGGCGATGAAGTCTGCCAGTGCCTGTGACTTGATCGCCTTTCGTGGCTCGTATTTGATGTTGTGGACGCCGATCTCAACGGCCCACTTGGCGACTCGCCCGGTCGCCTCGCGATTGCGGATGATGTCTTGCAGTGGTGCTGAGGAGACGACCGTGATCGGGTGTTCCTCGAAGTAGTGCGGCAGCGCGCCGAGCCCGAAGACCGCGTATACTAGCTTTTGGTACTGCGTGTACCGCTGGCGCGATTCGGTGAGGACCTCACTGATGTAGTACACCGGCCGCTGAACCGGGCGCTCCTTTCCTTCCTCTGGTCGCTCGACGACCATCACGGCGCTGACGACGCGCTCGGATGTCGCGACGTAAACCAGCATGGGTTGTTTGTCGGTGGGGGCGGCGAGTAGTGGTGTGGCGAGTAGCACATTTTTGAGGTCGCGGAGCGCGTCGTCCGCCTCCTTGTCCCACTGGAAGGTGGGGTTCTTGCGCATCAGGCGGTATAGGGGCATCGCCTTTTCGCCCAGGCGGGGGATGAAGCGACTGAGAGCCGCTACTCGCCTGGCCAGCTTCTGGACGTCGCGCAGGCACTCGGGTTTTCCGAGCCGGGCGATCGTGTCGATCTTTGTGGGGTTCGCCTCGATCCCTCGTTTGGAGACGACGTACCAAGAGTTGTCCGCGGTACACCGAAGGTGCACTTGCCTAGGTTGAGCTTTATCTTGTACCTTCGCAGGTTGGCGAAAGTTTCCGCCAGGTCGGTGAGTAGGTCGCCTTGGCGAGCGGACTTCACGACCACATCGTCGATGTAGACGCGGATGTTGCGGCCAATTTGGCTCGCGAGGCATTCTTGCATGCACCGCTGGTAGGTCGCCCCGGCGTTCTTGAGGCCGAAGGTCATGGCGGTGTAGCAGAAGGCTCCGAATGGCGTGATGAACGCCGTCTTCGACAGCCATTTTGATCTGGTTGTACCCAGAGTAGGCGTCGAGGAAACATAGAGACTCCGAGCCCGCGGTTGAATCGATTATCTGGTCGATCCGCGGGAGGACGAACTGCTCCTTTGGGAAGGCACTGTTCAGGTTTGTGTAGTCGATACACATTCTCCAGGTCACGTTTTTCTTCTCGACCAGGACTGGGTTTGCCAGCCACTTGGAGTACTTGATTGGCCGGATGAAGCCGGCAGCGAGTAGACGCTGCACTTCCTCGGCGATTGCTCGACGGCGTTCTTCATTGAAGGGCCGCAGCGACTGCTTGACAGGTCGCACTTTGGGGTCGGCGTTTAGCTTGTGCTCAGCGAGCTCCCTAGGGACACCGGGCATGTCAGAGGGTTTCCATGCGAAGATGTCCCTGTTCTCACGGAGGAACTCGATGAGCGCGCCTTCCTACGCTGGGCTCATGCCCGTCCCGATCGTAACCGTCTGGCTGGAGTCGCCTGGTACCAGCTCGACGGTGCGTGTGTGCGTCGTGGCCTCAAAGGTTGAGGTGCCTGCGACCTCTGAGTTGGGCTTCTTGAGTATGGTGGGGTCGTCGTTGTTGACCCCGCTCGCGTACTTGGCGAGCTCGTCGGCGTGGTTGGTCTCCGCCGTGATGACGGCGTCGGCGAGCTTGGCTTCTTTGGCCTCGCACTCGGTGGCCATGTCGGGGTCGCCGTTGATGGTGATGACGCCGCACAGCCCAGGGAGCTTCATCGCGTTGTACGCGTAGTGGGGCGCTGCCATGAATTTAGCGAACGCCTGGCGCCCAGACGCAGTGGTAGGCTGTCGAAGGGCACCAGCTAAGACGATCCGCTCGTGCGGAAGTTTGCCGTGTGCGAAGGTGACTGGCAGCGTGACCTTGCCGATCGGGTACGCCTTCCGACCGGGACGGCGCCGTGGAATGTGGTGGGTCGTCTCGATCATCGATCGCGAGCCGCAGCCGCTGAAGGTGTCGAGGTAGAGGATGTTGATGGAGCCACCGTCCATCGGTGTCTTGGGGAGCCGAGTCGCCGACCTTGGGCTTGCCCACCAAGGCGACTCGCCCCGGATACTGGCGCGGCGAGTGGTCTTGGCGGCTCCAGGTGATGGGCTGCTCCGACCAGTTCAGGAACTGGGGGACGTCTATTTGGGCCACCGCGTTGACGGCGACGGCGCGGGCGATGACCTTCTTCTCGCGCTTCGTGTTGAAGCCTGTGAAGGTGTGGAGCGAGCCGGCTACTTTGCCGAATTTTCCGCCGTTTGGCAGGTCGTTGTCGGGGTCCTCCTGTGCTCGCCGTGCCTTCTCGATTTCCCTGAGGGTGTGGCGGTCGGCGGTGGTGTGCGTTATGGCTTTCCTTCCTGCTATGGAACGCACATGGTTGGTTAAGGAGGGCCGCGGGTCAAACCTTGGCTTGTTCTTGTAGTTTCCTCCGTCTGGCGTTGCCCTCCGTCGGGCGGAAGCTTTGGGCTCGCTGCGTGCGGCGTTAGCGACGAAGTCGACTTCGCCCGTCGCTGGCGTTGCCCGTGAGGCGAAGTGCGCTGTAAGCGTAGGGTCGGTTGTCGTCCGCCGTCTTTGCTGCCCGTGCGGCGTTGACCTCTGACTCGTCGCCGGTTTCTGGTTTGGATCTTCCTCGGCGTCGCTTGGCGATCTCGAGGAGGTCGGGATGTTGTCGAGTGTGCGGGAGTGTCGCTGAGCTTGGAGACTAGGGGCTTGGCGGCACAAGGTCTTGAACCAATGGATCGCGGTGTCCGGTGGATGCCGACCGTTGTACCAAAGCTCTTGCCACCGTTGGACCCGATTCTTGGTCGACTCGCGGGTCCCTGGACGCAGCATTCAGGTCCTCAATAGTGGTGGCGCGGGTGTAGGAGCACTCAAGTGCTCGACGGCGTCGCGCATTTCCTCCTGTGAGTCGACATCGCCTGGGGAAGAGTGTTGATCCATCGCCTGCACGCCCCTCCATCATCGGGGAGGTAGCAGGCGAGCAGGTCACAGTGACCCGATCCCCATCGCCATGAGGTATGTGTCGAGCCACACGGCGGGGTCGTACGAGGAGTCGTACTTTTCTATTTCTTTTGGCGCCTTGAAGTTTGGCGGATACTTCTCGCCTCGGATCATTGGTACGAAGAACTTTGGCCCGAGTCGGCTGAGCGACCCCATGGGCTCGCCATCGCGGCGATTGGTTAGGGTATGTCGCAGGTCGTCGGGCTGGCGTGCGCGCCAGCTTTGGTTGTTGATGATGTGGGTGCGGGCGTTGATGGGTTGCCCGTTGGCGGCGACAAGGTTGGTTGCCGGCCTGGGGTCGTTGGTGGAGAGTGCTGCGTTAGCAGGTCGGTATTGGAGCTGCGGTGGCTCTTGTGGCGGGCAGTTGAGGGTGTTTGCCGCCGCTGGGTGGCCGCTGGAGGCCGCTCTGCTTCCAGAGGAACGCGAGTATACTCGACCTGCCGAGTCGGCGCCCGCTCTTTGCTGCTCGACGGCCTTCGCGAGCAGGGCCCTGACGTATTGGATCTGTAGGGTGCCGTCGCCGGTGGCTGTCGCTGCCGCTGCTCGGCCTGCCACGAGGTTGTCCATTGGGGTGGCGCACAGTGGGAGGCCATTTGCTTCTCGCTCCCGTGAGGAGACTACTATCCGCGGCTGGTCCCTGGGAGGGGGGCGGTTGGGTGGAGGTGGGCGCCGCTGATCTGGCGGGGCGGGCGCTTCTCCCGGTGGCGCTGCTCGCAGACGCGCGGCCGCCACGCTGGCCGGGTCGTTGCTGCCGGGTTCGGGCGTGCCTGAACGGTGGGGTTCAGCGTGACTGATCCGCTGCTGGTGGTAGCGTGATGCCTCGCTGGCCACCTGCTCGAGGCGAAATTTTTCGCCGCTTGCTCTTTCTTGCGTACCGCCCGCCAGCGGAGTTCTCGACCTCCGTTGCCTTGGCGTTAGGAGGATTGGGTGGAGAACGGGTCCTCCGGCGGATCGGTGCCGGTCGCCATGTAGGTCGCGGTGTGGCGACCGGTTCCGTGCTGGGTCGGAGTTCTCCGATCCGAGTCGAACTCAAGATCCCGAGGATGGAGGGATCTCAAGTCTCCGCTGGAGACCTGGCGATGGAGCCCGCGACGGCCGCGGTGATGGATCCGGCGAGTGACACCGGGTCGCCGAGTCGGCGTCGTCGGTGAGGGCCGCATCCTTCCGCGTCTGAATTCCCGGCCACGTTGCTGTGGGCCGAGTTGTACTCGGAGGCGAGGCGATGGATCGTGCGGATCTGGCTCTCGGAGAGCCGATCGCGCGGCGGCGACTCGCGGATGCGAGCCGAATCCTCCGAGACGATGACGTCGGTGAGACCGACGAAGAGGCTGATCGTGCCGATCGGCAGGATCACGCTGTGCGTGACGGGTCGCGCCGCCGGGACGTAGCTGCTCGGCAAGATTTGGAGCATCTCGCCGATCGCTATCATGCGGCCGGTGGCGACCGTCTCGTTGATGGGCAGATTGGATCTCGCCGCAGAACACCGGCCGGACCGGCCAGGCCCCACGGTGGGCGCCACTGTCGTGGGAATTGTCACGGCAGATGCTGCAATCGGCAGCGAGTAGTAGAACGAGGGGCAAGGGCGGCCAGCCATCTGCGGTGCGAGATGAGGGAAAAGACACAGGGTTTTACCCAGGTTCGGCCCCCCGGAGGGTAAAGACCTACTCCTGCTAGATTGTATTATGGAGGTGTTACAATGGGCGAGCTCGGCGGCTAGGCGGCGAGTCGCTTGGGGGTATGAGGGAACGTGTATCTACTCACCCCATAGGGAGGTTTATATAGGCTCACCTCCCCTAGGGTTTACATATCTCAACCGATTCGGTTAAAGCTTCAATAGCCGTTTAACCTTACCCGACTGGGCCTATCTACTCGCCTCGGCCTTCAGCTTCCAGTCGCTCAGCTCCTGGCTGGGCTTCGATCCACTCGTCGTTCTGCAGGCCCACTCGCCGGGTCTTGGGCCAGTCGGAAACGTCCTGCTGGGTATACCCCGGTAGGCATATCCCCATCATTATGTCTCGCAAAAATGGTAATCCTGGGATTGCGATGTATGGCATAACAGGCATCTGGGATTAAAAATCCGGGTGTTGACAAGTTGGTATCAGAGCCATCCTGACCATAGGAGACCCTAGTTAGACTGGACGTTTGAATCAAAAACTTAGTTTCAAAACCAAAGGAAGAAAATATTTACAAAAACTTATTCCCATTCTTATCACCTTGATTCTTTCATAAAAATTCAAGTTCCTCAAAAACTCTTGCCAAATTACATAAAATTTTACACACTTGATCACTCTACTAACTTACTCATCCTATATTCTTATAGATGGACTTGAAGTACAGCAAGATTTACCAGTTGGGAAATGGAGGAGACCTTATCTTTTAGCGGGATTTGGACCAGCTTTCGGAACTTCTGGAGCGTCCACACCCCGAGGTCTTCGGGGCTCAGCTTAATGATTAAGGAGGAGAAGATCTGTAGTGGCTAATTGTTGCAAGTCTCCGAGGAAAGGTTGAACCTCCCACTGCGGAGGGAATTCAATTCACCTTAAGAGAGAACAACTAGCTCGATGGACTTGCCAGGGCCATGCAGGAAGCTCTTGCCTGTCTGTGTGGGAAGAGTATCAACCAGATCAAGGGTACCCGCTTTGAGTTTTGTCCAAGGCGTCATGCTAATGGACAGCCACTGGAAGCCCCATACCACCACGAGCTGAAGACCCAATTGGACCACCTCAGCTTCATGATGTACGATCGTCAGCAGGAGTTGGATAATTGCCATGACTACTCTAACCACAAGTCCGACATCATCAAGACAAAGGATCAGACCATCTCCATGCTAGTGAAGGATCGCAAGTCTCGCCGCCGTCAGCTCGACAAGAAGGAGCGCATCATTGCCTGTCTTCACCACCGTATCTCGGATTTGCAGGAGACCATCCACGAGAGAGATATGCAGTTGGAGGTAAGGGAGAATGCCGGAGAAGATCTTCGTGGAGACCCCTACTCCTATCTCAGCGATGATGATGATTTTCTGGAGGATCTGGCTATGGACTTCTTCACCGATGAGCAGGATTTCGCCTTCATCGATGACGATGAGGATGATGAGGATGACGACTACACCGACTCCAAGGAGTAGTAGCACTTGAGCACTAGCGTAGTGAGTAGTATTCGGTCCCACTGTATCGTAGTTTCCAGATTGTTCTTAAAACCATCTGTTTTTCTTGTTTTGTGGTGTGTGTTTGTATCGGGTGCTATGAATGAATGAATGAATGAAAAGCAGGTTGCTAAAAAAATCAGAGTGAAACTTTAAAAAACTTTTCAAAGTCCCGGAACCTTAGAAATTTCCCTCTTTTCTCATGATCTATCTCAATCTTCAGATGCCTCACGGAGGAAGTGGTTCATCCTCGGACCCGATGTTGCAGATCCTGCAAATGTTGGTTTCTGACTGCGAAGTTGAAAGAGCCGAACATCAAGCCAACCTAGCCACCCTTCAACAGATAGCTCAGCTATCCCACAACAATCAAGGCCATGGAAATCAGGACAACCATGGATCTAAGCTCAAGAATTTCCAGAACACCAACCTACCTGTTTTCACTAAGTCGGAAGAGCCCCTAGATGCCGATGATTGGCTGCAGACCATGGAAAACAACCTAGAAGTCGCCAGAGTGGAAGCTAACGAGAAAGTTTTGTTCGCCACCCACTATCTAGCCGAAGATGCCAGAGCATGGTGGAACAGCGTTCGTGCGATGACCGGAGGACAGATGATGACCTGGGAGGAATTCAAGGTCAAGTTCAGCAGAACCCATGTGCCACCGGGTTTGATCAAGAGAATGAGAGATGAGTTCAGAGAACTGAAGCAAGGAAGGATGACTATAGTGGAATACCGTGACAAATTCTTGTCATTAGCTAGGTATGCCCCAGATGAGATCGACACCGAAGCCAAGAAGAAGGAGAGATTCTTGAATGGTCTGCACGATGAGATGCAGATGGTGTTAGTCAATATCCCCTTTGCTGATATTGAAGCCCTTGTCGACTATGCCATCCAAATGGAACGAAAGACCAACCAAGCCAACGAGAACCGCAAGCGCCGCATGATGCATCAACCAGGAACCCATCAGACCCCAAAGTATCGCCCCAACCCATCTCCAGGATTTGCCCCGAGAACCAACCGACCCCCGATGAACCGTTCGACCTATCCCAACCGTGGAAACCCAAGGCCCGGAGGAAATCACAACAACCCCGGCAACTCTAACAATTTCAACCGTGCCCCACCCAAGTTCAACCACAACAATGCTACCGCCAACACCAACACTGCCCCGAGGACTGGAAGCAATGTTGTGCCTATTGCAGCAAAAGACAAGTCGCAACTGACTTGTTATGACTGTGGAAATAAGGGTCACTACTCCAACGAGTGTCCTAACAAGAAGAATACCTCAGCCCCCAATGCAAATGCCCCAACTTAGTAGCAGGGTCGTGTTCAGCCAGGAAGAAGGTTTGCCCCAGGGAATTCACTCAACCGCAATGGCCATCTTTTTCTCATGCATGCTGAAGAAGCTCAGGAAGCGCCAGACGTCATGCTGGGTATGTTTTCTGTTAATTCAGTACTTGCAAGAGTGTTGTTTGATTCTGGTGCATCGCATTCATTTGTCACCAAAGAATTTGCCTGCACTAGTAAGATTCAACCAACAAAACTGAAGCATGTTATGTTCAAATCCCCGGTTCAACCACCAAAGCTAGGCAAATTTGCAAAGCCGTTCCTATCCGAATCCATGGCATAGATTTTTATGCTAGTCTTATAGTACTCGTACTAAAGGTTTTGAAATAGTACTAGGAATGGATTGGATGTCCAAGCATAAAGGATTAATCGACTGTGCCAAGAAAGCCATAACCATGACCAGTACAGCTGGAGTATCAGTAGAGCATATATCTAAAACCTTACCTCGTCAATTCAAGTGCAACAAGAGTATAGCCCAACCCACCATTGACCAAGTCCGAATAGTCTGTGAATACCCCGATGTATTTCCAGATGTTTTGCCCGATATGCCCCCAGATCGGGATATCGAGTTTATCATTGAACTAATCCCCAGAACAGGACCCATAGCCCAGAGACCCTATAGTATGAACCCATCAAAACTAGCAGAACTGAAGAAGCAACTGGATTCCATGCTGGAAATTGGATTAATTCAACCAAGTGCGTCACCATGGAGATCACCTGTCTTATTTGTGGACAAGAAGGATGGAGGTAACCGTTTGTGTACGGATTATCGGAAGTTGAATGGTGTCACTATCAAGAACAAGTACCACTTGCCCAAGATAGAAGATTTGTTTGATCAGTTGACCGGTGCCAAAGTGATTTCTATGATTGATCTTAGAACAGGCTATCATCAACTCAAGATTCGTGCAAAAGATATTCCCAAGACTGCCTTTACCACCATATATGGATTATACGAGTATACCTCCATGTCTTTTGGATTAACCAATGCCCCCGCTTATTTCATGAATCTCATGAATAAGATTTTTATGGACTTCCTGGATAAGTTTGTCATTGTTTTCAGCGATGACATTATGATTTATTTCAAATCAGAAGAAGAACATGAGCTACACCTAAGGACCATTCTTGGAACCCTTAGAGAGCATCAGTTGTATGCCAAGTTAAGCAAATGTGAATTCTAGTTACAGGAGGTAGGATTCCTCGGCCACATTGTATCAGCCAGAGGAATTGCCGTTGACCCTGCAAAGGTGAAAGATGTCGAAGATTGGCAAGCCCCAACCACTCAAACCCAAGTTCGTGCATTTCTCGGATTAGCGGGATACTACCGCAAGTTCGTAGAAGTATTCTCGAGTATCGCCAGACCCATGACCCAATTGCTTAAGAAGGACAAGAAGTTTGAATGGACCGACAAATGTGAAGCGAGTTTTCAAGAACTCAAGAGGAGATTGATTTCAGCCCTAATCTTAATCATGCCAGATATCACGAAGCCCTTTGACGTGTATTGTGACGCATCCAAGATCGGTCTCGGATGTGTGCTAATGCAAGAAGGCAAGTTATATATTATCTATCTCGACAACTGAAACAACATGAGAAAAATTACCCTACCCATGACCTCGAACTTGCAGCCGTAGTTTTAGCCCTGAAGACATGGAGGCATTACCTAATGGGAAATCGTTGTGAGATTTATTCGGATAACAAGAGCCTGAAGTATATATTCACTCAGAAGGAGCTGAATATGAGACAGAGAATATGGATTGAGCTAATCAAGGATTATGATCTGAACATTCACTATCACCCTGGTAAAGCCAACGTTGTAGCAGATGCCCTTAGTAGATTGCCGTGCCGCTTGAACTCCATGATTTTGAAGGAGCAACCAAATTTGCACAAAGAGATGGAAGATTTTCGAATGAAAATAGTGAGTGAAGGATTTTTGGCTATCATAGAACTTCAACCCACTTTTATCAGCCAGATCAAAGAGGCATAGAAAGGAAATGCTAGTATCGATGGAATCAAGCGTCGTATCGGCGCAGGCAAGGTACCAGGATTCACCGAAGATGAAGAAGGAGTTTTGTGGTACAAAGGACGCCTTTGTGTACCAGCAGATTCTGAGTTGAAAGAAGTTATTCTGAAGGAAGCTCATGATACTCTTTATTCTATCCACCCCGGAGGAACAAAGATGTATCAAGATTTGAAAGAGCAATTTTGGTGGCATAAGATGAAGAGAGAAATCGGAAGCTATATCGCCAAGTGTGATATATTTCAGCGAGTCAAGGCAGGACATCAAAGACCCGCTAGATTGTTGCAACCATTACAGATTCCGGAATGGAAATGGGATTCCGTTGGAATGGACTTTATCACCGGATTGCCTACTTCTAGTAGGGGAAATGACTCTATCTGGGTCATAGTGGACATGTTGTCCAAAGTTGCCCATTTCTTACCCGTCAAGACCACATATCAGAGTTCGAAGCTAGCGGAGTTATACATCGCTAGAATCGTCAGTTTGCTTGGAGTCCCCAAGAACATCATATCGTATCGAGGAACTCGGTTTACCTCGAGATTCTAGAAGAAAGACCAAGAAGGTTTAGGAACCCGACTAGATTTTAGTACCGCTTATCACCCTCAGACCGATGGACAAACGGAGCGAGTAAATCAAATACTCGAAGATATGCTAAGAGCATGTGTGTTAGAATATGGATCTAAGTGGGAAGACTGTCTGCCGTTCACAGAATTTTCATACAACAATAGTTACCAATCTAGTTTGCAAATGGCCCCCTTTGAATTTATGTATGGAAGAAAGTGTCGCACTCCTTTGAACTGGTCGGAAATAGGAGAGAGTTAGATTTTCTGGCCCGATATCCTACGATAAGCAAAAGAGAAGGTTCACAAGATTCACGAGCACCTCAAGACCTCCCAGTCCAGAAAGAAGAGTTAGGCCGACAAGAGACGTCGAGACCTCGCCTTCAACATAGGAGATTTTGTATATCTGAAAGTGTCGCCATTGAAGGGAATGCAGCGTTTTCAGCTAAAAGGAAAGTTAGCCCCCAGATATATCGTCCCCTTCAAGATTCTGAACCGTCGAGGAGAAGTGTCGTATCAACTGGAACTACCCGAAGAGATGTCAGCCGTGCACAATGTGTTCCATATCTCATTACTTCGCAAGTGCCTCCAAGTCCCGGAGAAGACCGAAGTGTTCAAGAATATTGATCACTGGACCATAGAAATTAATGATGACCTGACCTATCCCGAAGTACCCATCCGTATTTTGGAAGAAGCTTTCAGAACTACCAAAACCCGAAGCATCAAGTTTCTCAAGATTCAGTGGAGCAACCACACATAAGAGGAAGCTACCTGGGAGCGCGAAGATCACATCAGGACGGAGTTTCCCGATCTCTTCAAATCCTAGGTAATCCTTTTCGTCCTTTTTCAAATCTCGGGACGAGATTTTGTTTAAGGGGGAAGGTTTGTAACATCCCAAAAATATTAAACTAGAATCATCAAACTCTAATCACCAAATTTAGGGTTAACAAAAACTTTTCCAATTAAAATATGAAAGCATTCATATGTGTGTGTATTGAAATTTGGATTCTTTTGAATTTCCATGATTATGTGTTTCTTTGCTTGTAAAATGATTCTTAGGTGAAATAAACATCATCTAAGCAATTCCCAAACTTTTACCAAAGACAAATAAATCAAAACAAACAAATTAAGTGAATGGTCACTTTGGCCAAATTAACTCCCATGCCTACTTTGGCTATCTCTAACTTTCAGAACTTAACATAAACTTATTTTGATATTTGCACCCATTGATAGTACTCATAACAAAGTATCAAGGCCCACCTTGTGATCATCCAGAAACATTCAAATGCATAGTTTAAATGACAGTTTAAAATTGAATCTATTTCATATGGGAAGATCCCACTTTTTCAAAAACCACTCAAACAAGATCAACTTTCAAAACCCAAGCATCTACAGACTCACCAGCACATGCCTAGCACACCCACCAAAAATCTTTTCAAAATTCAAAACTTGAATTCATGCGGCCATTTCATCAAACACCTTGCAGATACAAATCAAACAAAATCTAAACACTATAGTGTGCAGTGATTCTGGCCTAACTTGTTCCCTCTCTGGACACCACTAGCCTTAGTAGATCATCTAACAACCTTAACTAATCTCTAGAACCACTGTAAGCTAGCCATTGTCATCAATGGTGAGCAGGCCAAGTGCATCATGGCCACGCCATAGTCGACAGCAAGCTATGAGCCACACTAGCCTCGCCAACCTTGTCTGGGAGCAAGCTAGCACCCCACCGCCACTCCTTGTCCCAACCGCGAGCGATGCCAGACCCTGGATGACACACACAGACCATGCCAACCTTCTCTGCAAGCATGCCGAGAGCGCGCCCCGTGCGCCACGCTCGACCAGCACCCACAGACCGCGCGCCGCCCTCGCCGCGTTCACGCGTGATCACCACCATCCCAGCAACCCCACATACACGCCCGTTCGCCGCCGCGCGGACCACGCGCGCTATGCGCCATCAAAACTCCCGACGGACACGCTTAGAGCGCCGAAGCCTTCCGACCGATCAGCACCGCCCCACGCCTCGCCACCACGTCATTGAGCTTCGCCAGGGAGCACAGCACCGCCCCTACCGCCGCCCACGCCAACGGCCCTCTCTGCCATCGACCACGACGAGCTCATCCCGCACCCATCGGTCCCCTCTCGCCACTATAAATAGAGGCATCCCCCGCTCGAATTCTTCACACCATTCTACTCCCCTCTCACCCAGAACCACCCCACCTCATTCCCTGAGCAAGGTGAGCAGCATCACCGGAACTGCGACGGAGCAGGACGCCTCTGGAGAAGAAGGGCGTCGTCGATTTTGTCCACCCCATGAGGAGATGCCGGTACCAGGAGGTTCGCCGTTCTTGACTTCGTTGTTCGCCCGCATCGCCGACCTTCGCCTGAGCTCCGGTGAGCCCCCGACGACCCCCACCTGCCACGTTAGGTTTCTGTCTCGTCGGCGCCGCCCGACGTGGACGATGAGTAGCAACCGTTCGATTAGACTTAGATCGTGCGGATGAGATTGCCCCGTACCGCTTCGCGTTTAAAGAGCCACTGATTGGTGGAACCCTCCTGTCAGTTGAGCCCCGCACCGCGGAGTGACACTGGGCCGGATCATTAGCAGTTCCCGTGCAGCCCCGTCGTTTGAATTTAACTTTTTCCATTTTAATTCAAACATAGTTCTGTACCCAGTTTCAAAAATCAACTCAGCTCGATTCAGCAAACGAAATTGAATGAAACCAATTTTGTTAGAAAGGTTTTAAAATGCTTAATCCAAGCCCGTTGGATTCAAATCATTTGAATCTATAGATCAACCTTGGTAAAAAAACAAGGCGGAAGATTTTCTACATTCAAACATTTTTCAAATTTAAACTAAAATAGCTTTTGAGTTGATTCCAACTCTCAAAAATCATATTTGATCAGACCTTTCAGAATATATAAAAACATATGGGTTTACTTACAGAAATAATGTTCAAGTAATAAAAGGATGCCACATAGGCATTTCTAGTCATTTATTTTTATTTAAAATAAAAGGTTAAATCTTATTAAATTGTGACACCATTTAAATCACATCCCCATGTACTGAAATATGTGGTGATGACATGTGTCAACATGATCCCATGTTTGGTTTGGAGAATATTAAATCTTAAGAAGTTTTTCAATGAGTAGAAATTACTTTTCTAAAAACAAATAAATAAGAAAAATTCTTTAATCTTGTAATATTAGTGATGATGATAGATCATCTATAGAACCCTTTTATGTGATGATTGAAAATAGTTAAGTATTTTTTGGTGATTGTGTACCTCGTATTTATTCATAGACGCTAGTAACGACCAAGGATACGAGGAGGAAGGAGGATACTACGAAGAAGAAGCCGAAGAGAACTTCAACCACTTCTCTGCACAAGGCAAGCCAATACTTGCAAGATACTTTACCTATGCAAGCTAACACTTGCAATTTAGCAAGCTTATACTGATAATGATGCAAGCCTAATACTACTAGTTGATTGTGCAAGTTAACACTTGCAAGATACTATACCTATGCAAGCAAATACTTGCTTGTTACCCTGCCAACTATATGCCTTAAGCATATATGATCATACCCACTTGATAAACCAATCCTAGTTTTACTTGCAAGTTTCTACTTTATTTCTTTATCAAAGCTATTACTTAGAGCTTACTTAAGTGAATTGTAGATTCTAGAAAGATAATTCAAGGTTGCATAAAGAGCATAAAACTTGGCCTAAGCTAGATAATCTTATGTCATCCTAAGGCATGATATTGAACTTAGTTAAACTCCACTAGTTTACCACCCCTCATTAGTACTTACCCCCACTTGTAGATGCTAGTGCTAAGCATAAAACTTGATCAACCTTAGATGGGAATACTTGGTGGAAAAATGGTTATGAAAACCTTGGAATGATGGATCATTCTATTGAGATGTTTTGACATGTGTTTCCGAACTCCAGATTATTTGGATGATGAAAATGTTGAGGCGTGAGCCTTAGCCCTTTATAAAACTAATGGTTGTCTAGATGCGATACCTTTCCAATTTTACCGTACAACCACAATACCCCGAGATTTGGGTAGGGCTTGAATGGAAACTTATATACCCTAGTATTGGTTCCCTCACGGCCAAGGTCTGAGCTGAGGCAACCTTGTGAAGATTGTCTACCTGTGCAGTACCCAAGATGACAGTTGGTCATGGTTGGGAGGCCAAACTCACAGGGGAGGTGCTCATACTAGGGCGTGTAATTGAAAGGTTAGGATTGATTATCCGCATACTAAGTATGGTGAATTCAGGATTTGTTCCTGACGGATGTATCGAATGTTGTGGTGAAAGTGTACAATCTCTGCAGAGTGTCAAACTATTCGAATAGCTACGTCGGCGATTATGGACAGTTGGAGTGGCCATACTGTTCCCCCGTCAGATGTTTTCAAAATGACTTGTGAAATGAATTGAGATTTTGACTTGACCACAACAGAGTTGTGATATGAAATACAAGCTCCCACTTAGGTGTTATAAAACTTCAACTAGCTTTCTTCGTTTCTAAACTTAGTAGAGGTAAATCTAGATTTTTGCAAAACAACCCTAGAGCTCAGTGTCCTACTACAAAAAAACCCTTCACTTGTTAGTATTTGTTTGCGAGTACTTAAAGAGTACTCATGGCTTTGTCCCTGGCTATTCCCGTGGCCTGACTATGAAGAGGAATACTAGGAAGATGGACCCCAGAAAGGTTACGACAACTAGGATCATCTCCCATCGTCAGCATTGCCTGTGACCCCGAAGATGGAGCTTCGCCTACACTACTGTTATTATTACGTTATTCCGCTGCTTGATTTGTATTAAGAACTGGATCATGAGATCCTTATTTGTGTAAGACCTGATATATGGTTTGTAATGGATGATGTAATGTGGTATCCAAATCTGTTATATCTTGCAAAAATGGTAATCCTAGGATTGCGATGTATGGCATAACAGGCATCTGGGATTAAAAATCCAGGTGTTGATAGCTGGCTTCTATTTTTTCCTTCTTTGCCTTTTTCTTTTCTTTTTTGAATTTCCATTTTAAGATTTGAATGGGTAATTCAAATCCAATTCAATTCAAACCTTCACCAAAACTTTTTGAGGTGATCCTAGTGTTTAAAAGTGTGTCAAACACCTCAAATCACTCCAAAAACATTTTGGGTCATAAAATAAAAATAAATCCATGCCCCATACATATAATTAAAAGGGGTTTTAAATATGGTTTTGCTAGGGTTTAAGCTTTGTAAAATTTTGTGCAAAGTAGACATGCCATGATGTTATGGATGCAATAAAATTGTTTTGAATTTGATGAAATTTGGGATGTTACAATAAAAGGAATTGGTTACTACGAAAAATTTCACACTAATGATTATTGATCGGAGAGAGTCTCGATCATGTCCACTTAGTTCACAAACCATAGGCTGACACACTTAAGGCTCGTCGACGCATTTGAGTGGATACGGAACACAGAAGAAAATACTGTACAACGCATACACTGTTCTGATAAAATTGTCGGAATAAATTCGATGTATCGAAATATTGCAGAGGGATAAAATGTTAATTTGCTAACTAAATGAACTGTTCATTAAATGAAGTGTTCATTAAATGAAGTACTTATTAAATGAAGTGTTCATTAAATTACGTAACATTAAACCAATTGAATTACAAGTGTTTAATGGAAAGACCTTTGGTTTTTTAGTGGAGATTTAATGGGAGAAAGTGACTCTTGATTATTTGTGAATGGATACTCCACTAGCAATCAAGAGTGAAGAGGTTGGGGCACCACATGGGGTGCCGACCACACCTTGGGTGCTTCCCCCACTCCTATATAAGGAGGAGGTGGATACCCTCTTCACACACACCATTCCATCTCTCCCATATGTACTTTGGTTGACATCTTTCTCCTCTTCCTAGTTGATCCACTATCACGAGTACAGTGCTTAGGAGAAGCCCTCATCAAGACCTTCTCCACCACCACCACCACCACCATGTTGTAGTGCTGCTGGAGTTCCCGAGGAACCGCCTGAAAGAACATTTCATGATCTCTAGTGTTTTGTGTGTTAGATAACAATACCAAGGATTATGTAATGTGTGGTGTAGTGATGCAGGTCTTAACAAATTCAAAAGTAGCACAAAGCTGTTTTTGGCAGGAGAATAATCCGCCCGTCCCCAATCGACAAATGGTGCCAATGCGCATCATGCAGTATGGGGGCGGAATATCTTTTGGATTGTCCGGCCAGGGCTGGAGTTTTGGCCATGTCCGGATAATCCACCCCTCAAGGGGGTCGGATAATTCACCCACTGGGAGATTTGAAAAGGGTGCCACGACGCGGTGCATTGTGTGGGGGCGGATAATCTCCCGGATTTTCTGGCCCTGTGGCAGACTTTTCTCCAGGGCGGACAATCAGCCTCTTGGGGGGCGGATAATCCACCCCTCGAGGAAAGTCAACAAGTCAAGAACGGAACGGCGTATTGTTTGGGGGGGGGGGGATTATGCCCCGAACTTTCTGGCTCTAGGGCGGATTTTTACCCAGGGCGGATAATCCGCCCCCAAACTTCTCCAACGACCAGTTCTGAGCAGGGGTATTTAAACCAATCTCTCCCCTCCTGCCAAAACTATTGATTCATTCGAAAAAGACAAGACCTGCTCTTCAAGTTCCAACAAAGAGATCTCCACCTTCATCCACCCAAAGGCCTCGATATTTGGGGAATGGAAGGAGGAGGGATCGATCTTCATCAACAACAATCAAGCGCTTCACTTTCCCTCCATTCGTTTTGAGGATCCTCGATCTAGTATTTTTGCAAGTATCCAGATCCTTTTTTTGGTTATTTGATAATCCTTGTTCTTGTGGCAGCTTGTCATCACGGGAGCCTCCAATTCATTTGTGGGTGTGTACCCCGCTAGAGTTGTAAAGGCACCGGTTCCCGCCTCGAAGGGTACCAATAGTGGAGAGGTGGATCAGGCATTTTGTGGCGAGATCCATTGGAGAATAGGGTGAGGCCTATTATGGCGTGGTGGTCTTAGAACCGCCCTCCCCTCCAATTTAGACGTACGTCCCTTAACAAGGAAGGAACTACGGTAAAACAAATCCCTGTGTGTCCGCGTGCTCCACTACGGTTTCCTCGCTCCTCTCTTTATGTGTTTAGTATATAGGTTTGCATATAGGGAAATTATCGTAGTTACATATCTAGATAATTTACTTTGTGTCAAGCCTAAAATTTAAAATGAACTAAAAATTGAGTATCACCTATTCACCACCCCCCTTTAGGTGCCCATATGATCCATTTCAATTGGTACCAGAGCCCCGGCTCTTTATTCGGGCTTAACCGCCTAAGAGAAGTATGGGTACCAAGGGAGATGGGAGTGATGCTGCCGAAATAGTCACCATGAATGATCTCAAGACGTTGGAAATAACCTTGATTAGTTCTATGGAGACTAAGATGGAAGAGATGCGTCAAATGATAATGCGTCTTTCCGCACACGCAACACCACCTCCATCTGCCTCTAAGGCCACCACTCCGCAATCTAAGGAAAAGTATAACACCAATTCCAAAGAGAACGAGGTGGTTGGTCATGGCACTGGTAAGAGCTCCTCCTCCAAAAAGGATAGTGGTAAGGAAGGATATAATGAGGTTTCTCATGTGTATTCACCTGATCCACCCATCCCACACCCTCATATACACAATAGGGGTGATCCACCCAAACTTTCTGTGTCTACTTTTAATCAATGGAAATTTTTGATGAAGTCTCATGTGTGTAGATCATCCATCGAGTTATGGAAAATCATAGAGAATTGTTTTCATGTTGGAGATCCAAACAAACTAACAAGAAGAGATGTTGTAGACAGCAAACTCAATGCAACGGCTCTACACATGATCCATCTTGGTGTGGGTACCAAAGACATGCCCCACATAGAGCATCTCAACACTACGAAGGAAGCTTGGGATGCCCTCATCGAGCTCTTCATTGGAAATCAAAGCATGAGAAGGAATAGGTATGATGCTTTGAGTAACCAAGCTGAAGGGTTATATATGTTGGATGGCAAAGATCACGCGGATATGTATAGGCGGCTCAAGTCAATAGCCACCACATTCAGAATTCATGGTGCTTCCCACGTTGATGATGTGTTGATCAAGAGAAAGTATGTTAGTGCTCTTATGCCATTTGAGCCCACAGATTTGAAGAGTATCCAAGGAAGAAATAACTACCACCTAATGACATCCAATGAGGTAATGCAAGAAATGTAAGCTTTCAAAGTGTCTCCCAAGAATGCCAAAGATGCTCGTGCTTGAGCCATTGGAATGCAAAAGGGGGTCAACATGGCCTTGAAGACAAGTGTGGCTGAACAAGACGAGGATGGCATAGAAGCTATGGATTGTCCGGAGGATGTAAAGAGGGATCATGGTGAGTACACAGCCTTCCATGCCAGAAACTTTTGGAATGATCCAGCCAAAGCCAAGTATGAACTTGAACGCAAGAGTGGAGTAAATGGAAGAAGGGAAAACGGTCCCAAGGTGAGAACCTGCTTCAACTATGTAGACCGGGTGCACTTTGTAGCTGAGTGTCCCTATCAAAGTAGAGAGGATAATGGAGGAAGGATCCTCGTCAAAGAGAAGCCAAAGGCTCCACGAAAGAAGCAATTTGTCAAGAAGAATGCTCCATTCAAAAGGCAACCAAAGATTGTCTTGGAGATTCAATGGAGTATTCATCGAGAAGCGAATATGAAGAAGAGGATGATAGCTCACGAGAGGTGGATGCCATAGTCACCACGTCTACACCGACATCTATCTTCGGCTCACTGAATGAAAACATCGTCAACAAGAACTTCACTTGCCACATGGCAAGAGGTTCCGAGGTATCATCTTCCATCACTTCTTTTCCTAAGGCTATGATTAACATGGATGATCCTACTAGTCTAAAGGTTAAGGAAGAAATTATTTCTTTGGACTATTTTATCACTAACTTGCAAGGTGAGCATAAAATACATTTATAGGCTCTCATGGACTAGTTGGCCCAAAATGAAGTGCTCCTTGAAAAAATGGCAGGATTGAAAGGGAAGATGCAATGGAGATTGCATGCCTAAAAAATGATCTAGAAGAAGAGGAAGAAGCTCGAGTATCTCTTGGAGAGAGACTTGAGTCAATTGATGAGTCACATGATGAAGTTGTGACTAAGCTTGTTAAGGAACGTGACAATGCCCTAGCCAAAGAAAAGAAACTAAAGAGAGAAAAAGTTTACTTTGGGGCTGCTCATGCTAGACTCTTCGAGGAATTGGAGAAACTTGACATTGTTCACAAGGCTTTGAAAAGTGAATTCTCTATTCTTACTGACTCTCATGATCAGCTCCAAATTCGATTGACTAAGCATGATATCCCTAACACATCTAAATCAACATTTTCTCATGAAGAAAATGCTAGGGTGGAAGATGATTTTGCCAAAGCTTCTACTTCCAAAGTTAAGGGAGTTTTTGATGATATTCTTGGCAAGCAAAGGTCGAACCTTGGAAAATAGGGACTTGGCTATGTCTCCAAGTCCAAGAAGAAGAAGAACAAGAAAAGGAAGTCCAAGAATGCACAAGAAAAGACAAGCACTATTGAAAAGGACATCACAAAGGACAAAATTGAACATATTGGTTTTGCAGGGTCTAACAATCCTAATTATGATCTATTGTGTGATTACTATGGTGATATCTATGATAACTATGTTGGTCCTTTTGATGAATATATTGCTTGTTCTATTAGGGTTCCAAAGACCCTAGTTACTAACATGAGAGGACCCGTTGAAAAATGGGTACCTAAAACCAAGAAGTAACTTTCTTGCAGGGCTATGCTTCCGGTGGAACTAAATGGGTGCTGGATAGTGGGTGCACTAGTCATATTACCGGAAGAAAAGAGATCATCATGGAGATGAGACCCAACCACAATCATATTACAGTCTCCTATGGTGATAAGTCGAAATCTAAGGTATTGGGTCTCGGCAAGGTTGTGGTTGCTCACGATATCTCCCTTGTGGACATCATGCTTGTTGAGACCCTTGATTAGAACTTACTTTATGTTCGTGCCCTTGGTAAGATGAGCTTTGATGTTTTCATATATGGTGATTTAGTGGTACTCTTGTGGAGCAAGTCTCTAAAGGTCGCTTTCGTTGGGTATGTCAAAAAGTCTCTAAAGGCCGACGCGGGTTGGTTATGGCATCGCCGCCTAGCCCACATCAACATGAGATCTTTGCAAATTCTTCACAAGGATGGCCACATCCTTAGACTAAAAGACAATGTTTCCTTTGCCAAAGATCGTGTTTGCACGGCATGTGTTGAAGGCAAGATGCACGATTCTCCCCATAAGAGGAAAACTATTGTAGCCTCCAAGAGGATTTTGGAATTACTTCATGTGGATCTGTTTGGTCCTCCATATCATCTAAGCCTCGGTGGGAAGAAATATTGCTTGGTGATAGTTCATGATTACTCAAGATACACATGGGTTTACTTTTTCAAGCTAAAGAGTGAGACTCAACAAACTGTTATTGACTTTGACAATGAGGTCCAGCGTCAACACAATGTCCCAATATTGGCAATAAGGAGTGAAAACGGCTCCTAGTTCAGAAACTACACCTTAAATGAATTTCTAAGTGAAGAGGGGATAAGACATCAATATTCCGCTGCGTACACCCCTCAACAAAATGGTGTAGCCGAAAGGAAAAAACCGGACTCTAATGGATATGGCTAGATCTATGTTGGATGAATTCAAGTCACCATACAACTTCTGGGTTGAAGCCATTTCCACCGCATGTCACTCATCAAAACGACTTTACCTCTGCAAGATCTTGGACAAAACTCCATATGAGATACTTACCGGTAACAATCCCAACATATCATATTTCCGGGTATTCGGTTGTAAGTGTTTCTTTCTCGTCAATGGAGTTCATTTGTCTAAATTTGAGTCTAAGGCTTTAGAAGGCATTTTTGTTGGTTATGGTGCCAAATCCCACACTTATAGAATCTACAATTAGCTCTCCATAACTGTTGTAGAATCTTGTAGTGTGGAATTCGATGAGAATGATGGCTCCCATGTGGGGAAAGTTGATGTTTGTAATGCAGATGTTGAAATACCCCAAGATGCCATAAGAAGAATGGGTGTGGGATTCTTCCGCCCCTTTGAGGAACACCTTGTGACGGATCTGGAAGGACAATGCTCTACTCAAGTAGAGCCCTCATCTACCAAGATCAACAAGCTCCACCTGATGGAGAAACTACTGCACCAACACCACAACCTTCTGAAGATCATCAACCAACTAGGCAAACTGGTAGTCCCAGGATGGACTATCCGGCCCCTCCAAGGGGGGACTATCCGGCCCTGGCACTACAACTCGTGCCAGGGGCAACCAGGAAGAACAAGAAGGCATTGAAACTCCCAGGACAGATTTTTTGGCCCCTCCTAGGGGTGGATTATCCGGTCGTGAAGCTACAACTCATGCCAGGCACAACCAAGAAGCGCAGGAAGGTGCTGAAACTCCCAGGCCGGATTATCCGACCCCTCCTAGGGGCGGATCATCCAGCCCTAAAGTCCAGAATTGCAGCAGTGTCATGTTATGGCTACTGATCAAGATCAAGGGTAAGGTTCTTCATCTCCAGTTTGCAGTGAACAAGTTGTTGAGGAAGTACAAGCTAGTGGTCAATACAAGGACACAAATGTTGAATCAATCCCTCCAAGAAACAATAAGTATATAAAAACTCGTCGCAAAACTCGTGCTAAAAGGAATCTTGAATTAAGGGGTCATACTCTTGACAAGGTTGTAGGTGATCTAAGAAGAAGAGTGTCCACTAGAAGTGAGATTCCAAGCTTCTGTGATCATCAAGCTCATATCTCTATGGTGGAACCCAAGAAGGTTTTTGATGCTTTTGAAGATACAGATTGGGTGGTTGCAATGCATGACGAACTGAATAACTTTGAGTGTAAAAAGTATGGAAGCTAGTAGAAAAACCCAAAGAGTGCCTCAATGTTATCGGCACAAAGTGGATTTTCAAGAACATGCAAGATGAAAATGGAATATTTTTAAGGAACAAGGAAATACTGGTGGCTCAACGATTCTCTCGAGTGGAAGGCATTGATTTTGGCGAAACCTATGCTCTAGTGGCTCGTCTTGAGTCCATCTGTATCCTCTTTGCATATGCTGGTCATCATAATTTTAAATTATAGCAAATGGATGTTAAGAGTGCATTTCTTAATGGTCCTCTACATGAGTTGGTGTATGTCAAGCAACCCCCGGGTTTTGAGGATCCCAAGTTTCTGAACCATGGCTACAAACTTGATAAGGCGCTCTATGGCCTTAAACAAGCCCCACGTGCGTGGTTTGAGCACCTTAAAGAGCTTTTGTTAGACCGTGGATTCGAAGTTGGTCAAATCAATCCCACTCTTTTTACTAAGAAGGTTAACAGGGAACTTTTTGTATACCAACTATATGTAGACGATATTATCTTTGGCTCTACTAATCAAGCTTTTAATGACGAATTTTCAAAGCTTATGACTGACAGGTTTGAGATGTCTATGATGGGAGAATTAAGGTTCTTTCTTGGATTCGAGATCAAGGAACATAGAGAGGGAACCTTCATTAATCAAACCTAAAATTGAAAAAGAACTAAATATTTAGTAGCACCTATTCACCCCCTCTAGGTGTCCATACGATCCATTACAATTGGTATCAGAGCTTAATCCAATACATGCTCAAGAGGTTCAAGATGACATATCTTAATGGCATTGCTACTCCAATGCAAACTAAATGTCATATCGATCTTAATCCAAAGGGTAAAGATGTGGACCAAAAGGTATACCGATCCATGATCATCTCCCTCCTTTACCTCTATGCATCTAGACCCGATATTGTGTTGAGTGTAGGAGTGTGTGCAAGGTATCAAGCTGCTCCTAAATAAAGCCACTTAGTGGCGGTCAAGAGAATCTTTAGATATTTGGTTCACTCCCCAAACTTTGGTCTATGGTATCCCAAAGGCTCTAGTTTCTCTCTATGTGGATATATTGATTCAGATTGGACTAGTGACAAGGATTATCGAAAATCAACTTTTGGTGCATGTCAATTCTTGGGCAGGTCTCTAGTATGCTGGTCTTCAAAGAAACAAAATTGTATATCTCTCTCAACCGCCGAAGCTGAATATGTGGTTGTTGCAAGTGCTTGTATAGATTTATTATGGATGAGACAAACTTTAAAAGAATATGGTGTCAATTGTGACAAAGTGCCTCTTTTATGCGATAATGAAAGTGCTATTAAAATTGCTTACAATTCGGTGCAGCATACAAGGATAAACATATTGACATTCACAATCATTTTATTTGGTATCATGTTTCTCGTGGTGATATTGCCCTATATTTTGTGAGCACGAAGAACCAAATTGCAGATATTTTCACAAAGCCACTTGATGAAGCAAGGTTTTGTTACTTGAGGAATGCGCTAAATATCGTGGATCCAAGGAGCTTGGCTTGACTACTCTTGCATACTCACTTGCACTTCTTCATGTATTTGGTTTAGATGCGGGCATAGACATAGGGTGAGTGTGGCCCTAATTTATTGGGCTAACCCTCCCCCCATAATGCCGAAAGCAAGAAAAATCATTTCCCTTAATTTCATTTTGTGATATGTGGGTTATTTATAAGCATTGGTTTTGAACTCAAGATACATCTTCGCGGTGTCATGCCATGCGCTCCAACATGGTGGCTTCGGCCACCGCCCTCTTCCTTAAGACGAGTTGGTTTCTATTGGATCTTTTTGGATTTTATTGCATATCTTGTGTTCTTGTGGAAAACACACCCAATCTTGGCTTTTAGTTGATTTGTTCTTGCATTTTTGGGTGTGTAGTACCATCTCAGTTTGGTGCTCTAAAACCCAAGCCTCTTCTCATATCGAGCCATCTATTCTTGCATATAAGTCCCATGTTACCATGCAGGGGGTTTGTTTGGAATGCACCGGCCTGAAACTGTGTTAACAGAATTTTCAGAGAAGGGCCGGATTATCCACCCCTAGCGAGGGCCGGATTATCCGCCCCAGGTGGCTATGTCCTTTAAGGACTAGGGATCGGGAGGGAGGGCTCAAACAGAGCAGCTCGTCGTCCCCAACCCCGTGTCCTACCCTCAGCTGCCGCCGGAGCCTCCTCCCCTCCCCGGAGTAGATTCAACCGCCAGGTTCTCCAGGCTCTCCCCGGATCTTCTTCCCAGTGCCTCCAGGTATCTTCTCCTCTGATATCTTCCTCCAATGAGTGAGGGTAACTCTTTCATTCATCTCTTGTGTGTGGAAATTATTGTTCTTGGTGGAAACTCGTTGTAGAGGATATTATGTGATTCCTTTGCGTGTTAGATTCCATAATCTTGCAACCCTAGTGCCTGATCTACATTGGTACGGTGAATCTATGGTGGAACTGCCGATTTTCGCAGGGGGCGGATTATCCACCCCTGGCAAGGCCGAACAATCCGGCCTGGAGGTTCATCCCCTTTTTCAGTTTTGTGACAGCTTCCCGTATCATGTATCATTGGACCGTGGGTTGTTTTTCTAATGTATCTAACATTCCTCTTGGACTTGTGTGTACGCTTATCCCCATGCTACCTATCTATTTCTCCTCACAGGTGGTTCGAGTGCTCCCAAGACCTACAAGCGCCGTCCTCGTGCCCGTTACCTCAGGACAAACAAAGAAGGCGTGTTTGTGGACGAAGTTGAATTGTGAAGGAGGCAAAGGGAGGTTGAACGGATGGCTGAGCAAGCTATAAAAGCCACGAGGACCACCTAGAGAAAGGGAAAGGGCAAGCAGGCCCGTGTCAATTACAAGGCTATGGATATCATTGAGTACTCTGACATTCGCCACCGTGATTTGTATGAGGAGGCTAAAAGTGATGGGCCTCTGGAGGATAGTATGTTTTGGTGTTCACACTACAGGTACATTCATGATGATGTTTATGCTTCTCTCAAGATCTATCCCATGCATCCTATGAATATGACTGAGGCTCAATCCAAGCCAAGACTTTGTGAGGCTTTGGATGTGACTGGTAGAATGGGGTTGCACCATCTTATGACTTTGCAATGCAGCTATGACTCATCGGTTATGAAGCAATTATTTTATACGCTTGTGATATGCGGAGATGAGCTTCACACCATGAAGTGGATGACCGGGAACACTATGATTCAGTCTGATTTCTACACCTTCGGTCAGGTCCTTGTCTATGCTTTCCATGGTCGTGAGACCCCTTCTGGCAACTGCATCATATCTCCGATCAAGCCCAGCAAGGATTATGCTCTCGCTCCTTGCCTTACTTCCGATGGGGTGGCTGGTACTTTTGTTGGACTCTCTCCATTATATGTAGCTCTTCTTGGTTTATTCCGGGACAACATTTCTTCGAGTGGGGGCAACAATGATAAGATTCGTGGTCACCTTGTGCCCCTTCTTTCCTTCTCCCATTAGTGTGCCACCAATGCCGAGTCATCTGTTGGGTACAAGTTCGAAGTCATGGATTACATCTACCATGAGATGACAGATGCAATGTTCAATAGGCTCTCCATTACTTTTGCTCCCTATATAATGATGTTTATCAGGCGTATGCTTCCCATGAGGAATTCGGTTGTAATTTGGATGGAGTGCAGAAGTCCAAGAAGATATACAACAAGGATCAAAATACCTCTCATCCTTCCTCAGCTCCAAAATCCTTCATGCATGATGCACGTGCTTGTGGACGCAGGCCCCCAGTGCCTCCTATGTCCTGTGAGGTCAAGCAGCTGAAATGGTTCCAACGAAACATCCTATGCATGGAGGTTGACCCTCACAAGGGCCACTATGAGGCCTACCTATAGCGCCATGAGATGGCCCACACCCAGCAGCTGATTCTCCATCATGTGTCTGGGGCGTCAGGCCATCCTCCTCCTCCTACTTCTCTAGAACGATATGCTCAGTGGAACACCTCAGGGATCAACTATGGAGAGCTTGAGCATCACTTGTTTCCTGCATCGTCTAGGGATCCAAATCCTCCAACTGATGATGATGTTGAGTATGATGATGAGCAATAGGAAGGGGACGGGGATGACGACGAAGACGAGGAGGAATATGAGGAGTGATCTATTGGGGTGTTAGCATCGCTCTTCTTCCTTTTTGGAGTTTCGATGCCAAAGTGGGAGAAGTAGTTCTATTTAGGTCTCTGTCTCCATGGATTTTCATGGGTCGCGCACAATCATATGCCTTCTTTATCGTTTATCTCTTATCGGTTTCTTGTACAAATTTATCATTGAACTTCTATTTGTGATTTTTTGTATGAGACTATGTCGTGTGGCACTATGGTCTGTGTGTGGACTTATTTGTGTGGAATTCTGGAATTATCTATCAATGTTGGAATCATCTATGGCCATATGGAATTCTGGAATCATATCTATTGATGCATCAAAGTGGTGGGATGTCTCAAGGCCTAATATTCTTGCTTATCATTTTGGCTAGTTCATCTCCCAGTGGTATGAAGTTTTCTCCTAACTCATCTTTGATATAGTCGTCAATCTTATGAAATTGGCTTGTTCCTTCGTGTGTGCATTTGTATTCAAATGCAAGTTGTTAATATGCACACATGTAGGGGGAGCCTTTTTCATTGCTTGAGATGATGTTAGTAGGTCTTATTGAAAATCCTAGTATTGTCATCTAACACCAAAAAGAGGGAGATTGAAAGAACATTTCACGATCTCTAGTGTTTTGTGTGTTAGATAAAAATACCAAGGATTATTTAACGTGTGTTGTAGTGCTATCGGTCTTAGCAAAATTCAAAAGAAGCATAAAGGTGTTTTTGGGAGGCGGATAATATGCCCCTCCCAAGGGTCAGATAATCCGCCCTCCCCAATCGACAAACGGCGCCAAAGAGCGTCATGCATTATGGGAGGCGGAATATCTTTTGGATTGTCCGTCCAGGGCCACAGTTTTTTGCCAAGACAGATAATCCGCCCCTCAAGGGGGGCGGATAATCCTCCCCCAAGAGTTTTCAAAGGGTGCCAAGGCACTGCACACTGTGTAGGGGGCGGATAATCCCCCTGATTTTCCGGCCCTGGGCAGACTTTTCCCCAAGGCGGACAATCTACTGGTTGGGGGTTGCATATTCCGCCCCCTTGAGGAAATTCATCAAGTCAAGCACGTCACGACATACTATGTGGGGGCGGATTATGCCCCAGAATTTCGGGCTCTAGGGCGGATTTTTCCCCAGGGCGGATAGTCTGCCCCTAGTGGGGGCATATAATCTTCCCCCAAACTTATCCAACAGCCAGTTCTGAGCAGGGGTATTTAAAACAATCTCTCCCCTCCTACCAGAACTCTTGATTCATTCGAAAAAGACAAGATATGTTCTTCAAGTTCCAACAAAGAGATCTCCACCTTCATCCACCCAAAGTCCTCGATCTTTGGGGAATCGAAGGAGGAGGGATCAATCTTCATCAATAGCAATTAATCGCTTCACTTTCCCTCCATTATTTTGGAGGATCCTCGATCTAGTATTTCTTGCAAATATCTAGATCCTTGTTTTGGTTATTTGATAATACTTGTTCTTGTGGTTGCTTGTCATCACGGGAGCCTCCAATTCAGTTGTGGATGTGTGCCCCGCTAGAGTTATAAAGGCACCGGTTCCCGCCTCGAAGGGTACCAATAGTGGAGAGGTGGATCAGGCCTTTTGTGGCGAGATCCATCGGAGAATAGGGTGAGGCCTATTGTGGCGTGGTGGTCTTAGAACCGCCCACCCCTCCAACACAAACGTACTTCCCTTAACAAGGAAGGAACTGTAGTAAAACAAATCCATGTGTCTTCGCGTGCTCCACTACGGTTTCCTCGCTCCTCTCTTTACGTGTTTAGTAGATATGTTTGCATATAGGGAAATTCTCATAGTTACATATCTAGAGAATTTACTTTGTGTCAAGCCTAAAATTGAAAAACTACTAAAAATTGAATAGAACCTATTCACCCCCCCCCCTCTAGGTGCCCATACGATCCATTTCACCGCTTCTTCCCTTTACCAACTGGATCAAGGTACGAGGGTCGTCGTCGTGTTGGACGTGTGATCGATTTCGGAAGTGCCACCCGATTGTAGTGCTAATTGTATTTACGGCCTTCGAGGACGAACAAGTACATTTTATATCAACCACTTTATTTGCATGAACGTTATTGTAACTACCTCGGTGAACTACGCTCCTAGATACAAGCCTGGATGAGAGATAGCGGTTGAAATAGTACGGCGGGGCCCCAAAAGCCACTCACTGGTAGTCCTTTCAGACGTCCCAACCGCTAACCTCTCAACGGGACCTGCAGGCGGGCGTGGTCCAGCGAAGGGATCAACTACGACACAAGTGGGTATGTACAAGCCACCATACAAGAGTACATCGAGCCACACCATCTAGAAAGAAAGGAAATATACCAACGCCATACGGCAAGATTCAAATGACCTAGATACATCTATAATTTAGGATAACTCCTCATACAAAGACACATCGAGTATCATGCGGCAAACAAGATCCGAGTACGGATAAGAAGCAAATAGGCATAAGATGCCGGAGAAAATAAGCACATCCCAACTACAGGTCTCACGGATCCCGATCCGGAATCTCTACACCATACGATCGTTGCCCACTTCATCGGCTTCTTCCACCCAAAGATCCGTCACGAGAGGGTACTGTTCATCGAATCAAGAATTTATCGTGTGAGACCCTAAGGGTACTCGGCAAGTCTTAATGCCTCTAAAGGGGACACAACCGGGGTGACGAATTGCAGCAAAAGATAAACCCTAGCAATTCTACAGATAACGCTAACCATCCGCCTAACCAATGATGAGCGGATGTCCGTGAATTTAAGTACAATGATTATAATGGTAATCTCATCCGATCCATCCTCCTCCTCGCTACCAACAAGGAAGCGGACGAACAACCCCCTTGGTTGGCAATTTTATTAACCATTCCATGAGTATTGCACTATTTACTAGTCAAATTACTTAGTCAAATTAAGGCGGTACTTTAGTTATGCTTGTCTATGATCAAGAAACGTGCTCCAAGTCGTCCATATCCATGACACGGCTTTGAAAGTTTTACCGGCCGGGTGCACCAATAGCAACACACACTCGATCAACCTCGGAAAAACCAAATCAAAACCCAACGAGGCTTTCACGTTGAACAATCACAGGATTCAGAAATATTTCAGGCCACCCTTGTAGTATACCATAGCAAGTAAGCAAGCTTGAGACGGACCCAAGGTTTGTGGGGGTAAGTGATGGCACAACAGGTCCCCAAGCGGGACTGTCGATACCACGTAAACGGGTCACAAGCCCTAAACAATACAGTATGAAAGTAGCATGGCATAAGTACAGGATAGTAGTAAAACCTCAAACTAGTTTGTGGCCCCAAGAAATAAGACGGAATCAAGCTCTGGTCCAGGGGGGTCCCATATACCTCCCGGATGTGGATAGCGCGATAAAACAAGGAACAGGAATCAAGTACTCGGGGTCTTACGGGACACAAGTGAGCAGAAAAACCAAATAGCAGATATTGCTCACCGGTGCCACTTTCTTTAGTTATCCCAGAACTACTCAGGTTAAGTTGTTTAAACACCTCGTTATTCATCAGACTCTCACAAACCCTACACATGCTGTTCTACGACTCGCATGGCTCAAACAACTCCTATAGTAGTGGCTCATGGGATGGAGGAAACAAGCTTGGTGGGGTTTAAAAGTAAAGGCTATGCATACTTGGGATTCAATTTAATGCAATCGCGACTCAATGATGCAAGAATAAGATAGAGGCAATAGGGACTGTATGTATGCAAGCATGTGGTAGTGCTTGCCTGGTGTCTCTGTTGAAGCAAAGGACGGTTCTGGGTAGTGCTCCCGGTCCTCTTGATACAATCCCTGCTCAGTGTCTATCCGAGAAAAACCAAACAAACAAGGCCAACATGAATATAGAGCACAAGCATATGAATAAGATGCGTCAAACAAACAATCATGCCATGATGAATGATGCACAATTTACATGGCAAGAAAGGTAGCATGGCATGGTGAGGTGTGAAGAACAAGAAAGTAACATTTAATTGGGTTTTAGAATCACAATTGTTGCCATAACATTTGTTGTTTAACATATATTTATATGATGCATGCTGCAATTGAAGTCATGGATAGCATCATCAGAAAGGTCTCGTCGAGCTGATCAATTTAGACTATTTACTTGCTAAATTTGGATTTACAAAACAAAAGTTATTAATTGTTGAAAATCCAGTGGCATTTGATGTAATTAACATGAACTTGGAATTTTACTTGTTCAAAATGCATAATAGAAGGCATATTTGAATTCCCCTCATTTTCCTGATATCAAAACATATGTTATTTGTCCAATTTGGGTAAGGTATGCAAAAGTTATTAAAAATCTGAAAAGAATTTGAATTTGAATTAATTTAACTAGTTTGAATATTCAAAACAGTGTCTGAAACATTTTCCACTCAGAACGACCTAGCCTGAGACGCAGACAGGTGGGCCAGGGGGCATCTCTGGCCCACGCGGCAGCGTCTGAGCACGTTCTGGATCGCGGGTTGATTGAAACGAACAACAGGCGCCTAAATGCAAAAGGTACACAGTCACTGACACGAGGGCTCTCAGGGACCGCGGGTTGATGCAAACAAAAGGGCCAGGGGATTTCTGCAAAACGCACACGCGGCCAGGGGGGTGGACTGCGGGTTGAGTCCGGGGTCTGGCGGGAGCCTTTTTAGAAAAAGGCCACCGCCGCTGACAGGTGGGGCCTCGAGGACTGCGGGTTGGCAAAACAGGAACTGGAGGGGCTTTTCGCAAAAGAACGGCTGCGCACTGTGGATCTTCCCCCATCTCTGAACAGCGTGTACATGCGGCGCGGCAGCTGGCGCAGAGGGTTCGAACCAGCCGGGGTGCTGCGGACGCGGGAGCCGCATGTAGGACGTGGTTGATGCTAGGAGGGACGTCTGCGTCTAGCTAAGGTGGTGGCATGCGCTGGAGCAGGCGACGACGACGACACCCACCGCGCACCGAGGGTGCTCGACGGCGTGACCCGCGCATCCAGGAAGCGAGCTAGGGAGGGAAGATGTCTGGGAGGCTCGTGTGCTCACCGCGGGCGTGTCGGCGTGCTCGAAACGGGCAGGGGTGGTCGCGATCCACGGCGAGGCTGACGGCGGCCGAAGCTAGGGTTTGCGTCGGCGTTCTCTGGTTCTGGCGTTCCTGGCGCGTCTCCTCCTCGCTGGCGGGTACTGGACGTTCGGGCGCGCGGCTGGTCTTCCTCGACAACCTGCAGCTCCTTCTCCGACTAGATCAATGGCAGGTGGTGACGGCAGTGGCAGGTGGTGAAGGGAAGGAAGGGAGAGGCATGGGACTTATGGGCTCTTTGGGATGGGATCTGGGGAGGCCAGAGAGGAAGAGGGAGAGGATAAGAAGGAGGAAGGCGCGGTGGTTGCGTGAGGGGGAGGGAAAGCTGGCAGGGCACGTCGGCCTCCTCCTTCACGTGCTCGGCATGGGCCAGGAGGTGGCGTGGTGGAACTGGGAAGGGGAGAGGGTGACTGGCAGGTGGGGCTGGGGAGGCTTGTGGCCCAGGTTAGGCTAGAGGGGCCCTTGGCCAGGGAGAGAGAAGAGAGGGGAGAAGAGAGGGGGTTCGGCTAGGCTAGGGTTAGGGTGGTACTGGTCACGTGTGGGGGCAGGTAGAGAGAGGGGGTGGCGAGCTGGGGGTAGCTAGGAGGGGTACTGCCGTGTGGGGCATGCATGGTAGGGAGAAGGGTCGAGCTAGGTAGGTTAGGGGCATGGGGGTTTTAGCTAGGGAAGAGGGGGTAGATTAGGGTGTAGTTTGAGTTTTGTTTAGAGGTAGAATTAGATGTAGGGATTATTTTAGGATGTATGCAAAATAGGGTTTAGTTTAGGATAGAAAAGGAGAGAGAGAGAGAGATTGTTTGGGTTTTGTTAGAGGGAAGTGTAGTTTAGGGTTTAATTTTAGGATAGAGGTAATTTAGGGTTTTGGTTTAGGATAGATTGGAATTAGGGTTTTGCTAACAAGGGGTAAGAAGGTGGAGGGGTACTAATCTTGGTCAAGCATGCTCCAAGTACAAGCTCAAAACAAGACTAAGCAAGAAAAAGGGGGAAAGGGAGATGGCCATGGGGATGGGGTTTTGAATCATGCATGTTTCTTACAAAGAACAAGCAAAAATCCAAGCAAGGATGGTTTGGATGGCATGTCCCTTAGCACATGTGTGTGCATGGGGCATGGGGTTGTGATGTAGCCAAAGGAGAAGGAGAGAGAGGTTTTAGCACTACCAACACAAGATCAAACAAGTAAGATGGGATCCATTTAGAATTCCAACAAAACCAAAAGCTAGGAAAAAGGATACTTGCATGGCCCATGCAAGACAATTTAAGCCCAAAGGTCATATTGTGAAAACAACATTAGTCATGTGGCTTTTAATCCTTGCATTCCCAAAAAGGTGGGCAAAGGCCAAGCAATAGATTAGGAGTGGATCCAACCAACAACATGGGCTAGGGAAACTCAATAAAAGGCCAAGCCCATATTATTGGATGGTGGAATTATAAGGTGGTGAAAGAAAAGGTGGTGGAGGCAAAAGAGAGATGCCCCCAACTCAACTTGGGCATTTAACAATTTAGTAAGAACCAAATACAATATCAAGAGGCAACTACAATTAATCATGCACATGAGATAAGAAGCAAACAAGAAAAAGGTTTTATATGATGCTCAAATGCAAGGGGACATGATGACATGAGCATGATATGATGATGATGCAACAATTATATGTTGGAAGTGGCCCATTTTATTATCAAGACATGTAGCATTACAGGGGTTAGACAACTGGGATGCTACAGTTATCCCGCTTTTGGTTTTCGAGGGCGAGTCCTTCTGAAACCATTACAAGTATCACCTAGATTTGATCTTGGCAGTTGCAACTATAGGAATTTTTTGTTTTCTATGCAACGAACCCATCAGTAGTATCAGATCCAAGTCTATGTGTAGATTCTTTGTACGGTTAGAACACATGGAGATGTGGATGTTGATCATTATGATATTGCATACTTTCATGTATTTTGGATATTATTGGCATAGTGGGATGAAGCGGCCCGGACTAACTTTATATGTCCTCGCACATGAGACATGTTCGACGCTTGAAATGCAACTAGTTTTGCGTAAGTAGATCGAGTGTCTGTCTCTCCTATTATAATTAATATCTAATTTACAATGTTTTGCTAATAACTTGATTATCACCGTTGTGGTTGAAGTTCGTAGGTAGAACGGTTCTTTTCTAGAAATCCCACAGCCACGTAAAATATGCAAAAAAAATTAATTAGAGGCGTCTGACTTTTTTTGTAGGGCATGTGATATGATATAATCATTGATACAAAAATTGTTGTATGCAATGAGATTTATTGTAAGTTAAACAACTGGCAGGAGCCATATGGTTGTCATTTTCTTTTTATGGCCTACATGCTATATATATATATATCCATGAGATATATTGTAATGGTGGAGGACAACCATGATGGAGGTCCCATGGACCTTGGTTCCAAGACAGTGGAATGATGGAGATCATACCATGACGCACAAGATGGATATCGAATGAGAGAAGGGCCATATCATATCACATTATTCTTGCATATGATGTTTATCCTTTGGTACATCTTATATTCCTTTCATTTGATCGCCAAGGTAGCATTATAAGATGATCCCTCTCACTAAATATCAAGATAATAATATGTTCTTCCTCAGTGTGAACCTGATGATTCCAAAATTGAAGCATATTTACCTTTTGTTTTTGCACAAGTAGAGTAGGATTTTTGGCATTTTACTACGCTCGCGTGTACCTTTTGTCCTTGTTTCAATAGGATCCCAAATTACTAAGTCTCTTGTGAACATATCAATTGGGACAGTCATTTTATGTAGTAATATGATATTTCTAAGTGACAAATGTCATTTAATTGATTTTTCCTCACACATAGGAGATTGGAAAATGCAGAGGAAGGCTCTAGGGAGCTTAACGACCTACGGGTGGGGCTTGCCCATATCTTCCGCATGTACCATGCGGCAGCGTGTCCCCTCATCAAATACTCTCACCTCGCAAAGACGGGTCTGAGATCTGACATTCATAGAAACAACCAGCCTTGAAATACCACGCCAAAGAGGGATTTGGAGGAGAAACTTGGTGAATGGAAAATCCTTGCTGCTTCACGGGTCATTGGAGGACATCACATAATCCCCTTCATCATCAACTACTGCATCTCCATCACCATTGCTACTCCCATCTTCCATACATTATATCTTGTTATAATTCCAAATTCAATTGTGGTTTGCACTAGATTCATCCCCGTACTTTTATCCATCCATTTGATTATGATGATGTTGTTGATTGCTTCCATGTGTGAGTAGTTCCGTTTGTTATTGGGGAGATGGAGAAACCCTAGCACTATTATGAAATGAAATAAAGATGATCTATTACTTGTGTCCATGATCTATTGATTTATGATATTGTGTTTGATCTCTCTCTTTAGAAGGTATGTGTAGTCGGTCACATATCATTTGCCTCTGAGACTAAAGAGATGGTGAAATCCTTAGAACGTTTATGGGAGTATGTCCAGTGTTACTTTTGCGACTATAAGCATTGGCTTATAACCTACATGGTCAAAGGAGGAATAAAGAGAGATTCACTAAGCTAATTACGATATCCTTGAGGAAACCCTTAACACACAGCAACAAGGGTGTCACCATCTCCATCAACCCTAACTCTAGTCATTACTCCTCCGTCCACCAGTGAATCCGCCACCACTGCACACCCCTGCTGCCAAGCAGCAGCGCCATCCCCACCATGGTCACCCGAACCTGCCAGACCGCCGCTATTCTAGGTAAAACACGCCGCTCCTGGAGCCGCCTCAATCGGAGGGTCGCCTGCGCAGACCACCTTCCAGGGCCACCGCTGTAACACCCTAGTAAAACCACTACTATAAAATCTCTTGATGTTTCGGCCTCTGTGCATCGTCATGATATGATCATGCATAGTAATTGCCAACACTATTTCGCCAAAGGCCTACTTTGTTTTCTAAATATCTCCTTCAATTTAAAATTTAAAAGCCCAGTCTTCCGGATATTTCGTTTGTCTAAAAGTATTTACGAAAAGATTTTATTAAAATAAAACTAATTTAGGGGAGGCCCCTAGCCGCCAGGCCCAAAGCCCAGCAGCCAGGATCCTACCACCCCAACCTAGTGAAACCCTAAACCTAATCTACCCCCACCTGCAGGACCTTCGAACCACCCAATCGCACCCGCGCAGAATAACGGTGGGCACGGGTACCCCGTGCCGAAAGGATCGCTGATGATCCAAAAAGGGCGTCCAATGAACAGGGTGCAGAAGAAAATCACCCGGCAAATTAATCTGGCCGTGACAGCTCTGCCTGCCATCCCTGAGTACCTCAGCAGATCGGAGTCCTGCATCACGTTCAGCCGTTCAGATCACCCTTGCCAGGTCCCTTGCCCAGGTCATGCTACCCTGGTGATCGAGGCACAAATTGGAGGGTTCGACATGACCCGCGTCTTCATGGACGGTGGTAGCAGCATCAATCTGATCTTCGCCAGTACCTTGGCAGCAATGCGGATCCCGTTGTGCAGCCTGGAACAATCTGATACAACGTTCCACGGCATTGTCCTAGGGAAGGATGTATTCCTCCTGGGAAAGATATGGCTCGACGTCATCTTCGGCAAGCCGGATAACTTCCGATGCGAGCGACTCGAGTTCGAAGTGGTGAACTGGCCATCACAATACCATGCCATCCTCAGACGCGTGGCATTCGCACGATTCCTGGCAGTACCGCACTATGCGTACCTGCTACTCAAGATGCCAGGAACTAGGGGCGTCATCACGGTCCACGGGAGCTTCACCCGATTAGACCACTGTGACAGGGACTTCAACAGAATCTCCCAGTCATTCAGCATGCAGGAGGAGCTCGTAAGGCTCCGCGAGGTGACGGACAACGGGGCACCCCTAGTCGCAAGACAGAATGCACCAGACATGTCCTTCGACTCCACCGTCAACACAAAGAAGGTGCAAGTCCACCCGACGGATGCCTCCAAGACGGCGCTGATCGCCAACGACCTCATCTCTGCATAGGAAAGCGCGCTCGTCGAATTCCTCTGTGAGCGCTGGGAAATCTTCGCTTTGTGTCCCGCGGACATGCCAGGAGTTCCCAGGGAATTCGCCGAGCACGCACTCAACGTATTTCCAGACGCCAAGCCCGTCAAATAGTCCATCCGACAAATGTCCAAACCATGGGCCGAAGCAATCGGAGTCGAAGTCAACAGACTACTCGACGCAAACTTCATCAGGGAGATCAAGGAGAGCGAGTGGCTCGCCAACACCGTGATGGTCCCCAAAAAGGACACGGACATCCTGCAGATGTGCGTGGACTTCACATCGCTGAACAAGCACTGCCTGAAGGATCACTTCCCTCTCCCTCGGATTGATCAGATCATCGATTCGACTGCAGGATGCGAGAAACTCTCCTTCCTCAATGCCTACTCAGGCTACAACCAGATCTGACTAAAGGTCGAGGATTGGGAGAAAACAACGTTCATCACGCCGTTCGGAGTGTTCTACTACAAGACAATGCCCTTCAGGCTGAAGAACGCAGGCGCCACGTACCAACGATGCATACAGGCATGCCTGAAGGACTAGATCGGCCGCAACATCCAAGTCTATGTCGACGACATAGTCATCAAAACAAGGGAGGCCAAGACGCTCATCGACGATCTCCGCGAGATGTTCGATAACCTTGATCGATACAAGATCAAGCTAAACCCAGAAAAGTGTGCCTTCGGCGTCCCATCTGGTCAGCTGCTAGGCTACTTCATCTCCCAGTGAGGGATCGAGGCGAACCTTAAGAAAATCTGGGCCATAATGGCCATGGAAAAGCCGAAGAACCTCAAGGGCGTCCAACAGCTTGTCGAGCGAATCGCGTTATTGAGAAGGTTCATCAGCCGCATGGGCGAAAAAGCTCTGCCGTTCTATCAGCTGTTGCGCAAGGCAGACAAATTCGAGTGGACGCCCGAGGCGGACGACGCATTCGAAGATCTAAAGAGGCTGCTTTCTACCTCGCCCGTCTTGGTCACGCCAAAGGAGCGCGAGCCTTTACTGCTATACATAGCAGCCACACACCAGGTGGTAAGCACCGTACTTGTGGTCGAGCGACCCGAAGAAGGCAAGACCCACGGGGTCCAACGCCCAATTTACTACCTCAGCGAGGTATTGACGCCGACAAAGCAAAGGTACACTCACTACCAGAAAATCACCTACGGAGTGTTCATGATGGATCGTCGGCTGAGCCACTACTTCCAGGAGCATCAGGTGATGGTTGCCTACGAGGCGCCCCTGAACAGCATCCTGAACAACCCGGAGGCCACAAGACGTGTGGCCCTATGGGGCATCAAGCTGTCACCTCTAGACATCGTCTACGAGAAGCGCCACGTGATCAAGTCTCAGGTCCTTCCGGACTTCCTCGTCCACTGGATGGAACTGCAGCTGCCAGACACACCGGATATGACATAGTCATGGACGATGCACTTCGACGGCTCCAAGCGCGAGGACGGAGCAGGAGCCGGGGTCATATTGACCTCCCCGCAGGGCGACAAGGTGAAGTACGTCCTCCGGATGAAATTTTGAGCCTCCAACAATGAGGCCGAGTATGAGGCCCTCATCCACGGCACGAGGATGGCCAAGATCTGCGGCCCGACGTGCCTGGTCATCTACGGAAACTCGAACCTCGTCATCCAGCAGACGATGAACGAGTGCGATGCACACGCTGCCAACATGATTGCGTATCGCGCACTCTACAACGCACTCGAAGGAGACTTCGACGGCTGCGAGATTCGGCACGTTGGGAGAGAAAGCAACAAAGAGGCCGACATACTCGCCAACACCGGCTCCACCTGTGCGCGGGTGCCACCAGGTGTGTTCCTCAAACAGATCTGCGTAACATCCGTCAAAAGGAAATTCCCAAAGGGATAACCTGAAGAAGTAGAGCACTCGGGGGCTGCGCTACCCGACGGTCAGGAAGGACACGAAAAACTTGACACAGAGGTTGCAGTGGTCAACCTGATGCAGGTCAGGGCAGTCAAAAAAACGTGGACACGACCGTACCTCAAGTACTTGATAGATGGAGAACTGCCTGATAGCCCGACAGATGCCCGGCGCATATCTCGCTGGTCCAAGGCCTTCACCATCATCAATGGCGAGCTGTACAAGCGCAGCATTTCGGGTGTACTCCAAAGGTGCGTCACCATCGGCGATGGCAAAACGATCCTCCAAGACATCCACGAGGGCATCTGCGGCCATCATGTGGGCAGCCGCGCCCTAGTCGCCAAAGCTCTACGAGCTGGGTCTACTGGCCAACGGCCATGAACGACGCCAAGGACATCATCCGAAGGTGCGACGGGTGCCAGAGGTTCGCAGATAAACCACACGCACCAGGGTCGGAGCTCAGGCCCATACCCTGGCCTGGTCCTTCGCCCAATGGGGCCTCGACATGATCGCCAAACTGCCCAAGTCCTCGAAAGGAGGCCACGTCTACCTCTTGGTCGCAGTCTAACCAAAAGGACAAAACGACCGTCAAGTTCTTCAAATCCATTGTTTACAGGTTCGGCGTGCCGCACAGCATCATCACCGACAATGGGTCGAACTTCATCTCCAAAGAGTTCCAGGACTTCTGCGAAGACCTCGGAATCAACATCACCTACGCCTCCATGGCGCACCCACAAACAAACGGGCAGGTGGAAAAGGCCAACGGCCTCGTCGGTGGTGGCATCAAGAAATTCCTCATGAGCCCACTCCAGCAACTCGCAGGAGCCTGGACACAAGATCTACCTTCCGTACTCTGGAGCTTGCACACGACGCCGAACAGCTCAATCGGCTACACGCCCTTCTTCATGGTGCACGGAGCCACAGCCGTGCTACTCGTAGAGGTACGCCACAAGGCCCCACGGGTCGTCGCCTACAGCGAGGCCGAATCGACGGCCGCACTCGAAGACGTCGTCGACACACTCGACTAGGCACACGACATCGCCGCGGCTCGATCGGCGGTCTATCAATAGAGCCTCCGCAACTACCACAGCCGCTGGCTGCGCCCAAGGTCCTTCATCGAAGGAGACCATGTCTTGCGACTCAAGCAAGAGCGACCGAAGAAGCTCGAGTTGCCCTGGGAAGGACCCTACATCGTCACGGAAGTCATCCCAGGTGGCGCCTATCGCCTAAAACACGTGGAGTCTGGAGTTGCATACTCCAACCCATGGAACGTCGCACAATTGTGATGCTTCTACCCCTAGCTACCTCCCTCTTTTACTTTCAATAAGGCTATTCAGCCAAGCCTACTCAGCCGAACAATGTACCTCCTCCTTACGATATGAATAAAGCTAAGAGTCTCGCCCCAAAAAATTTCGTCTATTATTCGCATTTTTATTCATGTTACAACACACTTGGGGGCTCCCCTCACCTCACGACTTTGTCGACTGAGAAAAACGTGTGTACACCTGAGTAGCTCACCACGTCAGGCTAACGAAAAGGACGCACACACAAACAAAGCACAACGTGCTAACAACAACAAACATTTACAGCAAAGGGCATAACACGCCCAGTCGAATAAATACAAATTTTACATATATCTTTTTACAGGTCCTACCTATTCTGAAGAATCACCTGCGCACGCTGCTCAAAGAGGTCTACAATTTGTTCGGCATACTGCCTTATAGCCGCATAATATGGACGCGTATCCCACACACCGCCATCCGGCCGAAGAGGCGGCCCAGCTGCCACAGCAGTAAGGTCCACATCAGGACGATGTAGCCGCATGAGGGAAAGCGCAGCCTTTACCCCTGCAACTAGCTGATGCCGCACTAGCTCCCTGACATGATGCACATCCCGAAACTTTGCCAGCAGGCCCCATAGAGTCGATGATGCCTCATCCAGGGAAACATCACGTGAAGAATCGACGCAAACGAAGCTTTTGCTTGACTCAGCACCCGCGACACCTGGTGAACATGATCCTGCACAGTCGCAAGGACCATGGCACTATCGCGGTCTATCCAGAAAAAACTGCCGGCCTCCATGTCCTGCGGGGTCAGGTAGTTGATCCGAACAGCAACACGCTCCTTTTCCTCCTTAGGAACAAGGTTAGCACCTGCAACAATGGCAAAATAAGATGACCGGCCAGCAGCCGCATCCGAAACAAGGAGCAGCAGCTCGAAAAACTTACATTGAAGCTGTTTGTCCAGACGACGCAATTCCCCCATCAAATACTCCTCTCTGGCAGCACCCCGCTCCGCCTTCGACTTCCAAACATCGGCGTGATCGCACACTCCAAGCAATTCTTTCTCAAGACTACGGATGCGGTCACGAAGAAACAAAAGCTGTGACGCACCATCCAAAGATGTCCGCAGCTGTGGCGCGGGCGAAGTGTTAACGGGATCATCACCCGAAGGTCCCAAGGGGAAAAGAAGGCAGCGATATGAACAAACACTCAAATGGACAAAGAGCTCGGAGATTCATTATATGCAGAAAAAAGCTACTGCGTGGCACAAGGACTGTTCATGGACATAATTACAACAAAATAACAAAAAGTATCCTACAACTACAAGGCCTAAGAATCTGCATCCTGAGTAGCCTCGGAGCCAGACTGCCTGCTCTTGGCCTCCCCCTGCTGCCTCAACGTGTACTCAGCCAGCAAGTCAATCAACTTCAGCCCATAACGTTTACAACGGGCAGCGTAGAGGGCGAAGGCTACCTCGGATCCATCAGCATCCGTTGGCATCTGGGAGGTGACATGATGAAGATCTAGCTCCGCTCCAGACGCCAGGGCCATCGCCAGCCCGACGGATGCTCCAATGCCTTTCTGCTTGCGCTTGTACGCCACAGGCGTGTCGGCTGACAGCGCATCCGCCAGCGAGTCGACATCCTCGAGGGCGACGCCCTTGGAGACGAGCTCCTTATAGAAGCGCCCAAGAACCTCCTTGGCCTTGGCGAGTGAGCCGACCACGGTACTGCAGCGGTCTTCGACCGCCGCAGTGGCATCATCCAGAGCACTTCCGTGCTCTAGAGAACCGCGGTCAAACTCGACGCATGTGGCATCTAAACAAACGGAAGAAGCAACATGAATAAAAAGGAAATAGAAGAAAAGACAAGGAAGCCAGCAAGGAAAAGACGAAACCACTCACCCGAAATAGCCTTGGCAGCCACCATTAGCTTGTCGGCTACCTCCTTCTCGCGCGAGGCCTTAGCTGTGGCGAGTTGATCCTCGCGGTCCGTAGCCTCCTGCTGCAGGCGCTCCTTGGCTGCGGCTGCATTGGCTAGCTCCTGCTCGAGGCGCTCCTTCGCACCAACGGCGTCCTCGGCCTTCTTCTCCGCTCGCCCAAGGCTCTTTTTGAGAGCATCAAGCTCGCGGAGGGTGGTATTTTTTTCCTCTGCAAACAGTAGAACACTTATCATATCGAAGAAAATGAAATAGAAGAAGATGCAAAAATACCAAGCCATGAACATACCCTGAAGCTGCTTGAAGCTGGCCTCCAACGCCAGGTGTTGTTGCACCAGTTGGTTGGCGCCTTGCACAAAAGGCTTAAAAAAGACACCACTCGTCAAAAGAAAGGCTCGAGGGCTACGCCCAAAGAACGAGCAAGATAGAATACAAACATAAAAAGAACACTCGGGGGCTCCCCCCGAGTCAAGTACAAACAAAAAAGGAAAAAAAGGCGCGATCAGCAGATGTAACTACCTCGGTGAACTACGCTCCTAGATACAAGCCTGGATGAGGAGTAGCGGTTGAAATAGTACGGTGGGGCCCTAAAAGCCACTCACTGGTAGTCCTTTCAGACGTCCCAACCGCTACTCTCTCAACGGGACTCAGACGGGCGGCGAGTCGGCAAAGCGGGATCAACTACGACACAAGTGGGTATGTCACGAAGCCACCATACAAGAGTACATCAGAGCCAAACCATCTATAAAGAAAGGAAATATACCAACGCCATACGGCAAGATTCAAATGACCTAGATACATCTATAATTTAGGATAACTCCTCATACAGCACACATAAGAGTATCATGCGGAAGCGGCAAACAAGATCCGAGTACGGATAAGAAGCAAATAGGCATAAGATGCCAGAGAAAATAAGCACATCCCAACTACAGGTCTCACGGATCCCCGATCCCGGAATCTCTACACCATACGATCGTTGCCCACTTCATCGGCTTCTTCCACCCAGTATCCGTCCTGAGAAGGTACCTGTTCATCTGAATCAAGAATTTATCGTGTGAGACCCTAAGGGTACTCAGCAAGTCTTAATGCCTCTAAAGGGGACACAACCTGGGGTGACGCAATTGCAGCGAAAGATAAACCCTATCAGTTCTACAGATAAGCGCTAACCATCCGCCTAACCAATGATAGACGGATGTCCGTGAATTTAAGTACAACAGTTATATTGGTAATCTCATCAGATCCATCCTCCTCCCTGCTTACCATCAGGGAAGCGGACGGACAACCCCCCCATCCGTTGGCAATTTTATTAACCTTTCCATGAGTATTGCACTATTTACTAGTCAAGTTACTTTAGTCAGATTAAAAGCGGTACTTTAGTTATGCTTGTCTATGATCAAGAAACTGTGCTCCAAGTCGTCCATATCCGCGGACACGGCTTTCAGAAAGTTTTACCCGCCGGTGCACCAATAGCAACACACGCCGATCAACCTCGAAAACCAAATCAAAACCCAACGAGGCTTTCACGGTGAACAATCACAAGATTGAGAGATATTTCAGGGGCCACCCTTAAGTAGAACCATAGCAACGGAGTAAGCAAGCTCCGAGACGGCCTCAAGGTTTGGCGGGACGGCTGTGAACGACTGGGAACCCCAAACGGGGCTTGTCGACACCGCGAAATCGTGGTCCGATCCTAAACAGTACAGTGTGCAGTACCTCGCACAATCGTAAATAAAGCGGTAAAACATGGCATAAGTACAGGATCGTAAATAAAACCTCAAACTAGTTTGTGGCCCCAAGAAATAAGACGGAATCAAGCTCTGGTCCAGGGGGGTCCCATATACCTCCGGATGTGGATAGCGATAAATCAAGGAACATGAATCAAGTACTCGGGGTCTTACGGGACACAAGTGAGCAGGAAAAACCAAATAGCAGATATTGCTCACCGGTGCCACTTTCTTTAGTTATCCCAGAACTACTCAGGTTAAGTTGTTTAAGTACCTCGTTATTCATCAGACTCTCACAAACCCTACACATGCTGTTCTACGACTCGCATGGCTCAAACAACTCCTATAGTAGTGGCTCATGGGATGGAGGTACAAGCTTGGTGGAGTTTAAAAGTAAAGGCTATGCGTACTTGGGATTCATTTTAATGCAATCGCGACTCAATGATGCAAGAATAAGATAGAGGCAATAGGTACTGTATGTATGCAAGCATGTGGTAGTGCTTTCCTGGTGTCTCTGTTGAAGCAAAGGACGTTACAGGTAGTGCTCCTGGTTCTCTTGATACAACCCCTGCTCAGTGTCTATCCGAGAAAAACCAAACAAACAAGGCCAACATGAATATAGAGCCCAAGCATATGAATAAGATGCGTCAAGCAAACAATCATGCCATGATGAATGATGCACATTTGACATGGCAAGTAAAGTAGCATGGCATGGTTGAGGTGTGGGGAACAAGAATATAACATTTAGTGGGTTTTGGAACCACATTTGTTGCCATAACAGTTGTTATTCATGATATAGTTATATGATGCATGCTGCAATTGAAGTCATGGATAGCATAAATAGAAAGGTCTCGTCGAGCTGATCGATTTAGACTATTTACTTGCTAAGTTTGGATTTACAAAACAAAAGTTATGGTTTATTGAAAATCCAGTGGCATTTGATGTAATTAACATGAATTTGGAATTTACTTGAGCAAAATACAAAACAGATGGCATATTTGAATTCACCTCATCTTGCTGATATCCAAACATATATTATTTGCCTAATTTGGATAAAGTATGCAAAAGTTATTAAAAATCTGAAAAGAGTCTGAATTTGAATTAATTTAACTAGTTTGAATATTCAAAACGGTGTCTGTAACATTTTACACTTCTCCTACTCGTTTCTGAGTCGCTTACAGGTGGGGACAGGGGGTGCTACGGCCCACGCGCCAGCGTCTGGAAAGATCTGGACCGCGGGTTCGTTCTGACAAAGCGAGGAGCCTTTTGCAAAGCTACAATCGACAATGGGCCACGATGATGGACCGCGGGTTGAGGATCTAAACAGGGCAGGGGGCTAAACGTAAAAAGGTCACGCGGACGCGCTGGCGAACGAGCCGGCGACAGGTGGCAGCGAGGAGGGACCGCGGGTTTGATTAAATCAAACCCCAGGAACCTTTCTGCAAGATTCCTGTGACACCGGGCGGGGGCCGGCTGCGGGCGTGAGGCGGAAAAGGGGTTCTATTTGCAAACGCGACGCTGTCCGCTGAACGCGACGCCATGACGGCGGAGCTGGCCGGATCTTCCGACGTTGGCGACGAACCAGTAGCGTCTCGACGCCGCCAAAACAAAAGATGGAGACGACATCTTGGCCTACATTTTGATGCAGGTGACAGCGGAGGCGGCCTGTGGGCGTCGGGCGGTACTGAATGTGCCAGATCGCTTCCGCTGCAGCTGTTGTTGCCACAGCCTTGGCCACAAGCGCAGGGCGCCATGATTGCTGGCGCCTGCGAGGAAGAGGAAGAGGTTATGCAGGGGAGGAGGGACTCACTAGCAGCCGCGACGATGGCGGGCTCGGGAAGGTCTGGATCCGCCGGCGGGCTCGGGTCGAGAAGCGGCTGCTCGCTCCGTGCACGACGACGACGTGGTCACTCCGGCGAAGCTACGGCGGAATCCTCGTGTCCTGGGCGAAGCAGAGGGAGCAGACCGGCCTCGGGATCCGCCAGCTCTCTCCCGACGCCACCAGATCGAAGACGGCAGAGGTGAGGCTAGGGTTTTTAGGTGGCCATGGGGCGTTCTGGCTAGTGGAGAAGGAGGAAGGGCAGGGGATGAGAGGCCTGAGAGGGGGTGAGGATAAGGGCGCCAGGGCAGGTAGGGTTGGGGCTGGGTGGATAGGAACGAGGGGGAGGCAGGAGGTGGCGTGGGGGAGGGGTAGATGGTAGGGTGGCGTGGGCAGGTAGATCAGGGAAAGGTTGAGGACATGTGGGCCAGGGTAGCTCGGGCAGGGCATGTGAGGGAGAGGGAGAAGAGAAACAGGGGCAGGGAGGGCCGGCTCGGCTAGGCTAGGGTGAGGGGGTGTGTCCTTGGGCGTGTGGGGTAGCTAGGGCATGGAGTGAAGAGGTGAGGTGAGAGGGAAAAAAAAGGTGGTGTAGCTAGGATGGGTGAGGTGGTCATGTTTAGGATTTAGCTAGGTGGGAAAAGGAAGAGAGATGGTAGCTAGGGTTGTTTAGGTAGATGTGATTTAGAGCTTGATTAGAGACATAAGTAGATGGTTTGGGGTTAGGTTTTGGTTTTAGGATAGATTTGAATTAGGGTCTTTTGCTTACAAGGGGTAAGAAGGTGGAGGGGTACTAATCTTGGTCAAGCAAACTACAAGCAAGCACTAAACAAGAAAAACAAGAAAAGAGGGGGAAAGGAGAGAGATGGCCAAATGGTTGGTGATGGGGTTTTTTTTTTGGGTTCATGCATGATCCAAACATAGGTCAAGCAAGAACAAAGAAAGGGGTGGTTTATGGTTTAGCATTGCTCATTAGCACAAGTGGGTGCAAGGTCCAAGGGGTTTTGATGTAGCCAAAGGAGAAGGAGAGAGAGGTTTAGCACTACCAACACAAGATCAAACAAGAAAGAAGGGATCCATTAGAATTCCAACAAAACCAAAAGCTAGGAAAAAGGATACTTGCATGGCCCATGCAAGACAATTAAAGCCCAAAGGTCATATTGTGAAAACAACATTATTTCTTGTGGCTTTTAATCCTTGCATTCCCGAAAAGGTGGGCAAAGGCCAAGCAATAGATTAGGAGTGGATCCAACCAACAACATGGGCTAGGGAAAACTCAATAAAAGGCCAAGCCCATATTATTGGATGGTGGAAAAATAAGGTGGTGAAAGAAAAGGTGGTGGAGGCAAAAGAGAGATGCCCCCAACTCAACTTGGGCATTTAACAATTTAGTAAGAACCAAATACAATATCAAGAGGCAACTACAATTAATCATGCACATGAGATAAGAAGCAAACAAGAAAAGGTTTTATATGATGCTCAAATGCAAGGGGACATGATGACATGAGCATGATATGATGATGATGCAACAATTATATGTTGAAGTGGCCCATTTTATTATTAAGACATGTAGCATTACAGGGTTAGACAACCGGGATGCTACAACTCTCCCCACTAATGTGAATCTCGCCGAGATTCTAGGAAGAAGAAGAAGATACAAAGAGAGAAGGATGGTTGACACGGAGTTCATCTTCACGCTCCCAAGTTGCTTCATCAATGTAATGGTGTGACCTTTGCACCTTGCGTAATTTGATGGACTTGTTGCAGTCCTTCGCTCATGGTCTCGAGGATTTTTGTGGGGTGCTCTTGATAAGAGAGATCTTCTTGGAGGTCGATTAGCTCATGATCCACGGTCTTGCCGGGGTCTTTGAAGCACTTCTTGAGCTGAGAGATGTGGAAAACATCATGGACTTTGAGTTTTTCCGGAAGCTCGAGTGCATAAGCAACTTCTCCTCTTCTACCACGTATCTTGAAAGGACCGATGTATCTAGGAGCCAACTTCCCTTTGATACCGAAGCGGTGTGTTCCTCTCATGGGAGTGACACGAAGGTAGACGAGATCACCAGGGGCATATACCATATCTGTGCTTCTGTCATAGTTGCTCTTCCGACGACTCGAGCAATCTTCGTGTTCTCGAACGATATGCACCTTCTCCTGCCTCGAGTCACAATGTCGGGACAAACCAGATCCTTTCTCTGCACTGACCAACCAATGGGAGTTCTGCACTTGCGACCATAAAGAGCCTCGAATGGTGCCATCTTCGACTCTTCCGAAGCTGTTGTTGTAGGAGAATTCAGCATATGGAAGGCATTCCTCCCACTTCATGCCAAACGAGATGACGCAAGCTCTAAGCATGTCCTCGAGAATCTGATTGATCCTCCACTTGTCCTTGCGATCGAGGGTGGTAAGCAGGTTGAAGTTCAACCGTTCCCAAAGCTTTTGGAAACTCTCCCGAACTTTGAGGTGAAGATGCTCCCACGATCTGAACTGATTTCAAGTGGAACCCCATACAAAGAGACAATCCTGTTGATATAGAGCTCACCAATCAAGTCCGTAAATTGTTTCTTTGATCGGGAAGAAGTGTGCCACTTTAGAAAGCCCGTCGATGACAACAAAATTGCATTGTTGCCCTTATGCGACCTAGGAAACCCGTGATGAAGTCCATCTCAACTTTCTCCCATTTCCATTCGGAGGCTTCAATGGCAGAAGACCAAATGGTTTCGATGAACAGCCTTGACTCAAGGCGACATCACATTCTCGAGACGTACTTGGCACAATACCTTTTCAACCTGTGCCACCAGATTGTGTTTTCAAGTCCATATACATCTTTGTGCTGCCGGATGGATAGAAAGAACCGAATCATGTGCCTCCTTGAGAACTTGGTCTCTCGGACCGGGTAGTTTGGAACAAACATCCGTGTTCAAGAAGAGCGCCTTGATCATCAACATGGAAGGATTCATACTTGAGTGCCAAGCTTAGCGATGAGCTTTTTAGTGTGCGGATCACCAAGTCGACGAGAGCGAATTTGTTCTTCCAAGAGAGGAGTGGCCAAGGTTCGGAGATGCCCTTGTTCCACAATCTCCGTGTTGGTCGACGGAATTCCTCGCACAAGAGAGGCACGCTCTTCTACCATGAGGTTGTTGACATAAGCTTTACGGCTAAGCTCATCCGCCATGACGCTTTGCTTTGCACAGGGTGTAGTTGATGGTCACATCAAAGTCATTGATGGCTTCAATCCATCTCCTTTGCCGAAGATTGAGATCCGGTTGAGTGAAGATATACTTCAGACTCTTGTGGTCTGAGAAGATCTCACAACGGTTACCCAGCAAGTAGTGCCTCCATAGCTTCAAAGCGAAGACCACTGCTGCTAGCTCAAGGTCATGTGTGGGATAGTTGACCTCATGTGTCTTCAACTGACGAGAAGCATAAGCAACCACCTGTCTCTCTTGCATAAGGACCGCACCCAATCCTTGCAAGGAGGCATCGCAGAAGATCTGGAAGGGCTTGGATGTATCCGGAGGAACCAAGACTGGTGTGGAAGTGAGCTTCTCTTTGAGTGTCTCGAAACTTTCTTGACAAGCAGGAGTCCACAGGTACTTCTTGCCTTTCTTGAGAAGATCGGTAAGAGGCTTTGCTATCTTCGAGAAGTTCTGCACAAAACGACGACAATAGCTAGCCAAGCCGAGAAAACTCCGCACTTCCTTGACATTAGCAGGAGGAAGCCATTCAACTATCGTCTTCACGGTTTCCGGGTTGACTGCAATGCCCTTGGCAGAGATGACATGTCCTAGATAGGTTACTTCAGGCAACCAGAACTCACACTTGGAGAACTTTGCATACAAGCGGTTCTCACGAAGCTTGTTCAGGACACACCGCAGGTGCTCTTCATGCTCCTCCTTGGACTTGGAATAGACCAGAATGTCATCCAGATATACCACCACAAACTTGTCCAGGTACTCCATGAAAACGGAGTTCATCAGCCTCGAGAAGGTAGCAGGTGCGTTGGTGAGACCGAAAGACATGACCGTGTACTCATACAGGCCATAGCGAGTGGTGAAAGCTGTTTTGGGCACATCCTCTTTGCGAATTTTGATTTGGTGATAACCACTTCTCAAATCGAGCTTAGAGAACACCACAGCTCGCTAGGTGATCAAATAGATCATTTATCCGAGGAGAGGGTATTTGTTCTTGATGGTTTTAGCATTGAGAGCCCGATAATCAACACATAGCCTATCGGTTACATCACGCTTCTTCACAAAGATTGTTGGGCTACCCCAAGAAGAAATCTCTTGAATGAAACCCAACTTCTCTTGTTCATCAAGTTGTCGTTTGAGTTCACCAACTCGAAGGACCCATTTTATATGGCCTCTTGGAGATAGGAGCCCCAGGTTCAAGCTCAATCACGAATTCAACTTCGCGATCCGGAGGCATACCTGGCAACTCTTCAGGAAAAACATCCGGGAACTCACAGACCACTGGTACCTTCTGAATAGCTTCCATAGCATCATCATTCAGAGCAGCCAAGGAATAGAGCTGGACATCAGGAGTCAGACTTGGAGAAAAGACTAGATGGCCTTGAGGATCTTGAGACACCGGCTCAAAGACAATCAATCACAGCTGCATTTGCTGTCAACCAATCCATGCCCAAGATGACATCAATGTCAGAGTCGCCCAGAACAATCAAAGAAGCCAAGAAGGAAGAACCACCAATCTCGATCTGATTGCCATGACTGATATACTCCGCCCTCATGTTTGCCCCAGGAGAAAGAACCATTAACCGCTTGGGAAGAGGATCCATGACTAACTCATTCTCACTTGCAAACTTTACAGAGACAAAAGAATGCGATGCACCAGAATCAAAGAGAACTCGTGCAGGGACTGAGTTAACTGAAAGCATACCCATGACAACTCCAGGTGCGAGCTCAGCTTTAGAGGCGTTGACGCAGTTGGCACGCACGACCGCAGACCCGGGCTTAGTGTTGATGTTGAGAGCCCGAGGCGGTGGTGCACGAACCGAAGGAGAACTTGTTGCAGATCTTGGCGGGGGTTGAGGGAGAGCTTTGTTCTTCAATGGACAGTTCCAGTGGGGATGTCCAGGATCTCCACACGTGTAGCAAGCACCGTGAGCACGTGGAGCAGAGAAGCCAGGGACTCCGCCAGGCGCTCCAGGGTAAGGGTTGTTGTAGCCCCTGGGAGCCGCAGTGGTGAAGTTTGATGGCCTTGGCGCGTAAGTTGCAGGTCTTGGTGGAGCCGGGAGCGACGGTGGGGTGTTAGGAACCCAGACACGCCGCTTAGAAGGAGTTGCCATTGCCGAGCTTGATGCATCCTCGTGTTTCTTGGACTCCTCGAACATCCGCCTACTAGCCTCCTCTTGTAGTGCCATATGCTGCAGTTCAGGAAGGTTGCGGTCTTGCATGCGTGAGTGCATACTTGATCGACGATTTAGCCCTTGCACGAATCTCTTCGCTTTTCTTGTCATCGATACCTCATCACCACCATAGCGAGACAGGTTCATAAAGTTCTGATGTAGGTGTTGGCGTTATCATTGCCACGCTTCAAGTTGAGGAAAGCATCCTTCATCCGTTCCATCACAATCTCGAGAAACTGCTCCTTGAAAGCTGCGGTGAACCTCTCCCAAGTAGGCTGGAGCCAGGCAGCTAGCCTTCAAGTAGTTTTCCCACCATAGAGCTGCGTCTCCCTTGAGCGGTGAGTAGCACACTTTACCCATTCCTGTTACGCACATCGCCAGCCTCTAGCAACCTTGAGATCTCGCGCAGCCAATCATCAGCATCAAGAGGACGGTCAGACACATCAAACTGCCGAGGACTGAACTTGAGGAAGCTCTTGATGTCGCCACGCTTGGGAGGTGGAGGAAGTGGAGTGAACTCGTTCCTTCGGACGCTCTCCTCGAAGCGCAGCTGGTTCTCTTGCATGGCTGCCAAAGCATTAGCTATGCTTGACAGTGCTGAGCCCAGTTCTGGAGGAATGTCCTCCTCAGTCCGGCGTGGGGGAGCCATCCTGTCATTGATGTAAAACTCAAGTCAGTACTATAATGGAAGATGACAATAATCCAGAATAGTACCAAGATGGAATTAACCAAGATTAAAGGATACAATTTACTGAGATGATATGAAAATATCAACAAAGTTCATAGCACCTCAAAGATATTAAGCATATCGCACACGACTGAAAAGAAGTGTGGTACACAAACATATCAAAGAAAAATTTTCCACAAATTTCGGCATTAAGATACCAATAGATGCGCAAAATTGCTTAACGAATCAAGATTAGTGACTCTACCGATCCAATATACAAAAGAAAATGATACAAGTAGTGGTATGGTCGACTCCATCCGCACTCAAATCATTACTCCGCACATGAACAAGTGGAACACATATCCTAACCCTTCTTCTCACGAAACCTAAAGATTGGTACTACGGAGCGAACACCCCAAACAAGATAGCGTCGACAAAAGAAGATAGATTGCGTCGGTTTACAAAAGCCTGTCGGTATGGAATGTACCAACAGTTGATAACCAAAGGCAGATAAGATAACAACTTGGATGCAACAGATAGACAAGGGACTACACACACATACACACACACATCCTATGGTACTACGGAAACCCCGAACACGTGAATCCTAGTTTGAACTTTGAGGAGAGGATTGAAAACGTTGCACTTCCTTACCAGAAAGGGTGGGTGGGAGGGTAAGAAGAAAAATGGAAGCAGTCCTACTCTCGCGTTTTGTTTTTCCCTATATACATAACTACTAAAATATTTGCTAGAGAGATGGCCGAAACCCTGAAGGTCGGGATGGCTCTGATACCAATTGTAACTACCTCGGTGAACTACGCTCCTAGATACAAGCCTGGATGAGGAGTAGCGGTTGAAATAGTACGGTGGGGCCCTAAAAGCCACTCACTTTAGTCCTCCTTTGCGTCCCAACCGCTACTCTCTCAGCGGGACCTGTGCGGCGTGGTCGTAAGCGAAGGATCAACTCATTACACAAGTGGGTATGTACGCAAGCCACCATACAAGAGTACATCGAGCCAAACCATCTATAAAGAAAGGAAATATACCAACGCCATACGGCAAGATTCAAATGACCTAGATACATCTATAATTTAGGATAACTCCTCATACAAGACACATCGTAGTATCATGCGGGCGGCAAACAAGATCCGAGTACGGATAAGAAGCAAATAGGCATAAGATGCCGAGAAAATAAGCACATCCCAACTACAGGTCTCACGGATCCCGATCCGGAATCTCTACACCATACGATCGTTGCCCACTTCATCGGCTTCTTCCACCCAGATCCGTCACGAGAAGGTACATTCATCGAATCAAGAATTTATCGTGTGAGACCCTAAGGGTACTCAGCAAGTCTTAATGCCTCTAAAGGGACACAACACAGGGTGACGCAATTGCAGCGAAGATAAACCCTATCAGTTCTCTGAGATAGCGCTAACCATCCGCCTAACCAATGATAGGCGGATGTCCGTGAATTAAGTACAATGATTATATTGGTAATCTCATCGATCCATCCTCCTCCACCTTACCATCGAGGCGGACGACAACCCCATCCGTTGGCAATTTTATTAACCTTTCCATGAGTATTGCACTATTTACTAGTCAAGTTACTTTAGTCGATTAAAAGCGGTACTTTAGTTATGCTTGTCTATGATCAAGCTGTGCTCCAAGTCGTCCATATCCGGACACGGCTTTGAAAGTTTTACCGGCGGGTGCACCAATAGCAACACACGCTCGATCAACCTCGGAAAAACCAAATCAAAACCCAACGAGGCTTTCACGAACAATCACAAGATTCGAGAGATATTTGAGGCCACCCTTAAGTAGAACCATAGCGGAGTAAGCAAGCCCCGAGACGGCCTCAAGGTTTGGCGGGACGGTGTGAAACGGGAACCCCAAGCGGGGCTTGTCGACACCATGAAATCGTGGTCCGATCCTAAGCGATAAAGATTACCTCGCACAATCGTAAATAAAGCAGTAAAACATGGCATAAGTACAGGATCGTAAATAAAACCTCAAACTAGTTTGTGGCCCCAAGAAATAAGACGGAATCAAGCTCTGGCCCAGGGGGGTCCCATATACCTCCCGGATGTGGATAGCGCGATAAATCAAGGAACAGGAATCAAGTACTCGGGGTCTTACGGGACACAAGTGAGCAGGAAAAACCAAATAGCAGATATTGCTCACCGGTGCCACTTTCTTTAGTTATCCCAGAACTACTCAGGTTAAGTTGTTTAAGTACCTCGTTATTCATCAGACTCTCACAAACCCTACACATGCTGTTCTACGACTCGCATGGCTCAAACAACTCCTATAGTAGTGGCTCATGGGATGGAGGTACAAGCTTGGTGGAGTTTAAAAGTAAAGGCTATGCATACTTGGGATTCATTTTAATGCAATCGCGACTCAATGATGCAAGAATAAGATAGAGGCAATAGGTACTGTATGTATGCAAGCATGTGGTAGTGCTTGACTGGTGTCTCTGTTGAAGCAAAGGGCAGTTACAGGTAGTGCTCTGGTTCTCTTGATACAACCCCTGCTCAGTGTCTATCCGAGAAAAACCAAACAAACAAGGCCAACATGAATATAGAGCCCAAGCATATGAATAAGATGCGTCAAGCAAACAATCATGCCATGATGAATGATGCACATTTGACATGGCAAGTAAAGTAGCATGGCATGGTTGAGGTGTGGGGAACAAGAATATAACATTTAGTGGGTTTTGGAACCACATTTGTTGCCATAACAGTTGTTATTCATGATATAGTTATATGATGCATGCTGCAATTGAAGTCATGGATAGCATAAATAGAAAGGTCTCGTCGAGCTGATCGATTTAGACTATTTACTTGCTAAGTTTGGATTTACAAAACAAAAGTTATGGTTTATTGAAAATCCAGTGGCATTTGATGTAATTAACATGAATTTGGAATTTACTTGAGCAAAATACAAAACAGATGGCATATTTGAATTCACCTCATCTTGCTGATATCCAAACATATATTATTTGCCTAATTTGGATAAAGTATGCAAAAGTTATTAAAAATCTGAAAAGAGTCTGAATTTGAATTAATTTAACTAGTTTGAATATTCAAAGCGATTATGTAACATTTTACACTTCTCCTACTCGTTTCGAGTAAACTACAGTGGGGACAGGTGTTACGCCACGCGGCCTTGTCTGAAAGATCTGGACCGCTGGTTCGTTCTGACAAAGCGAGCCTTTTGCAAAAGCACAGTGATCGACAATGAGCCCACGATGGACCGGGTTGAGGATCTAAACAGGCAGGGGCTAAGCGTAAAGGTCACGCGGGCCGCTGGCGAAGCCGGCTGAGTGGCAGCGAGGAGGGGCCGCGGGTTTGATTAAACCAAACCCCAGGAACCTTTCTGCAAGATTCCCAGGGACACTGGCGGGTGGGGCTGGCTGGACTGCGGGCGTGAGGCGGGAAAAACTGGGGGGTTCTAAACGCAAAACGTGCACGCGACGCTGTCTGCTGCTGAACGCGACGGCGGAGCTGGCGGATCTTCGGCCGGCGTTGGCACGAACCAGTAGCGTCTCGACGTCGCCGCCAAAACAAAGATGGAGACGACATCTTGGCCTACAATTTTGATGCGGTGTGGAGGCGGCCTGTGGCGTCTTGGCGGTACTCTGAATGTGCCAGATCGCTTTCTTGCTTTGCATTCTGCCAATGGCCAGCTGTGCTGTATGGCGCTTCAGCGGATTACTCTGGCGCCTGCGAGAGGAAGAGGAAGAGGTTATGCGGGAGGAGGACTCACTAGCGTGACGATCACGATGGTGGGCTCGGAAGGTCTGGATCCGCGGCGGGCTCGGTCGAAGCGGCTGCTCGCCTGCACGACGATGGCGTGGTCACTCCGGCTTACGGCGGAATCCTCGTGTCTGGGCGGCGGAGGGGCAGACCGGCCTCGGATCCGCCACTCTCTCCGACGCCACCCGGATCGAGACGGCAGAGGTGAGGCTAGGGTTTTAGGTGGCCATGGGGCGTTGGCTAGTGGAGAAGGAGGAAGGGATGAGAGGCTGAGAGGGGTGAGGATAAGGGCGCCAGGGGCAGGTAGGGTTGGGGCTGGGTGGATAGGAACGAGGGGGAGGCAGGAGGTGGCGTGGGGGAGGGGTAGATGGTAGGGTGGCGTGGGCAGGTAGATCAGGGAAAGGTTGAGGACATGTGGGCCAGGGTAGCTCGGGCAGGGCACGTGAGGGAGAGGGAGAAGAGAAACAGGGGCAGGGAGGGCCGGCTCGGCTAGGCTAGGGTGAGGGGGTGTGTCCTTGGGCGTGTGGGGTAGCTAGGGCATGGAGTGAAGAGGTGAGGTGAGAGGGAAAAAAGGTGGTGTAGCTAGGATGGGTGAGGTGGTTATGTTTAGGATTTAGCTAGGTGGGAAAAGGAAGAGAGATGGTAGCTAGGGTTGTTTAGGTAGATGTGGTTTAGAGCTTGATTAGAGACATAAGTAGATGGTTTGGGGTTAGGTTTTGGTTTTAGGATAGATTTGAATTAGGGTCTTTTGCTTACAAGGGGTAAGAAGGTGGAGGGGTACTAATCTTGGTCAAGCAAACTACAAGCAAGCACTAAACAAGAAAAACAAGAAAAGAGGGGGAAAGGAGAGATGGCCAAATGGTTGGTGATGGGGTTTTTTGGGTTCATGCATGATCCAAACATAGGTCAAGCAAGAACAAAGGGGTGGTTTATGGTTTAGCATTGCTCATTAGCACAAGTGGGTGCAAGGTCCAAGGGTTTTGATGTAGCCAAAGGAGAAGGAGAGAGGTTTAGCACTACCAACACAAGATCAAACAAGAAAGAAGGGATCCATTAGAATTCCAACAAAACCAAAAGCTAGGAAAAAGGATACTTGCATGGCCCATGCAAGACAATTAAAGCAAAGGTCATATTGTGAAAACAACATTATTTCTTGTGGCTTTTAATCCTTGCATTCGAAAAGGTGGGCAAAGGCCAAGCAATAGATTAGAGTGGATCCAACCAACAACATGGGCTAGGAAAACTCAATAAAAGGCCAAGCCCATATTATTGGATGGTGGAAAAATAAGGTGGTGAAAGAAAAGGTGGTGGAGGCAAAAGAGAGATGCCCCCAACTCAACTTGGGCATTTAACAATTTAGTAAGAACCAAATACAATATCAAGAGGCAACTACAATTAATCATGCACATGAGATAAGAAGCAAACAAGAAAAAGGTTTTATATGATGCTCAAATGCAAGGGGACATGATGACATGAGCATGATATGATGATGATGCAACAATTATATGTTGGAAGTGGCCCATTTTATTATTAAGACATGTAGCATTACAGGGGTTAGACAACTGGGATGCTACAGCAGATCACCCGAAAGAGGCTCGGGGGATCCCCCCGAGGCACGAAGAAAAAATGATCAACAGATCATCCGAAAAAGCTCGGGGGCTCCCCCTGCGACAGAAAACAAAATCACTTACATGGTTAGAAGGCGACTCCGAAGGTTCGCCTGCAGTCTTCTGAGGGACAACCACCCGAGCCTCCTGCGGAGAAGGGTTCGGAGCAGCGCCCTCAGAGGTGGCCACCGTCTGAGGAGGAGGAGCAACCTTTGACTCCCCCACCATCTCCCGAGCGCCATCGCTGAAGGAGCCTTCGGAAGAGTGGCTGCAAAAGAAAACATCAGACAAGAACAATCAAGCAAAATCAAAAGAAAGCAAAAGGCAACTGTATAAACTTACGAGTCGAGATCGCTCAACTCGAAGACAGGCGGGGTCCTCCTACCCTTCTTCTCTTCTTTCTTCTCTTCTTTCTTCTCTTCCTTCTTCCGCTTCGCCGGCGGGTGCGGAGCTACAGCCTGCACGGGAATGACAGGAATAAGAGAGGAAGAGCCATCGTGACCCCCACTATGACGCTCAAGGCACGTCGGATTCCTAGGAGTCGGTGGAGTCAAAGCATCCGACGTTTCTCTCGAGCTCCGCGTCCGCTTTCGAGTCTGCTCCTCGCTAGACTCAAAAGCCTCCTCAGCCGGCGACCGTGTCGAAGGAAGCTCAGACATGGAGTCCACTACCTCATTGTCCGCTGCATCCAAAAATAGTTCGGGTAGTGGCGGCGACATGCCCGGCACTTTGAACTCCTGCGCAAAAGGAAAAGCAAATTTTTAAGCACACAAGCAAATACAAGGAAAACACAGTCGAAAAAAGCGCTACGCGCATGTCCCAGATCTACACCTGCGGAACCGGATGAGAAGCAGCGAATGGAGGAGTCAGCGACTTCCCCGGAATATCCTCTCCAGCCTTGTACTTCAGCAGCAGACGAAGAATCCCGTCAAGATCCCCCTTGGAAAACTCCTCAGCCGAAACCCTAGTCGGATCACGACGACCAGAATAAAGGAACATCGGGTGTGCCCTAGCCTAGAGCGGCTGCACCCGACATTTAAGGAAGGTGCGGATGATATCCACACCGTTCACCTCTTTATCCGGAATCAACTGGAGATCCTCCACCCGACGATAGAGCCCCTCTATCTCCGCCACCTCGCCATCCAAGATCTGGTTCTTCCAGGACCTCTTCGGCTCGATTTTCTGGGAGGGGTCGAAAGGAGCAAGACCAAATTTTTGTGCAGCCACTGTGGAGTCGCGGATGTAAAACCACCGCCTCCGCCAGTACTGGACAGACTCGGAAATAAAAAAAGGAGAAGAAAAGCAAGTTGGATTTAAGGGAAATGATGCAGCCCCCAATGGGATAAACACCATCGGAGCCAGTTTGCCTCTTCACGGAATAGAGCTTCCGAAAGAGGCCAAAGTGTGGCGCGATACCGAGCCAGCACTTGCAGAATGTGATGAAGCAGGCGACATGAAGAAGAGAGTTTAGGGAAAGATGATGAAGCTGGATGCCATAAAGAAAAAGCAATCCATGGAGAAAATCGTGGATTGGGAAAGAAAGGTCCCGAAGGAAAAACGCGATGAACATGACCCGACACCCAGCGGGAGGACGAGGAATTACCTCGTCGCCGGGGACTCTGACGGCCTACCTATCCTACGGGATAAGACCCCTCTCACGGAGCTTGCGGAGGTCACCCTCGCGTGTCTCCGATCGCCGCCAGCCACCATTGGCGACACGAGTGGCGGAGGAACCCTTTTTGCCACCGGCGGAGGCACTGGTACCAACTGCAGTGGAGGACTTCTTGGGCTTCCCCATCGCAGTGTGGCAGCGACGAAGATGAGCATGCAGAATCAAAGATGGAAAAGTGCGAGGAAATTCCAGAGCGCAACAAGGAAAATTCAAGAAGATGAAAGTAGTGAAACAGGAATGGCTACGGTGAAAACAAACTCACCTTTCCGCAATGATTATAAGGACGAAGACGATGCATGACGACCGTCCTTCGGGAAGACCTAGAGCCAACTTTCAGATCTGACCGTCCACGTGTCAGCACAGCAGCGAACCATCGCTCACACGTCGTCCACTATGCACGGAAATCGAGGCGACTCCGTAATTATCTTCACGCCACGCGTGACCAGTCAACTCAAAGTCAGAAGGTGGGACCCATGTTCGTCCAGTCACGTCATCTCTGGTGCCGCAGACGCTTGAGGTCACCGATCATCAGCACTGACATCATCAAAAGCTATACTAGCAATAGTTACAATTCTTCGGCTGCACAGCTAAGAGTACTCACTCGAATCTACGATTCGATTAACTACTCGGGACTACTCCTATCAGGAGCGCAGGCCGCACACGGCGAAAAATAATAAAAGCAATATACCATGGAACTATTCTTCGAGTCCTACGTCGAGTCTACGACTCCTCTACGAACTCGGGGGCTACTCCCATAGGGACGGTGGATTCAAGCATCCGAAAAATTTGTGTCCTACGGACCTATAAGTCAACGAAGACTAAATTAAAGTCTCTGCTCAAGTCTACGACTCGAACAGACACTCGGGGGCTACTCCCATAGGGAGCGCTGGTCGCGCACCCTATGAATTCTTCGATTGCGATCCTTCGGATCAGCACGCAAAAACCTTTCGGCAACTCTGCCCCAATTAAATGCTAAGCAAGTAACATCCTCCTTGTCCACCCGAAACACCTCCGCGGTGATAAATATTCGGATGTTATTTTTGCGACACAAAGATAAGACCTACAGATATCGTCTGATGGCCTGAAAACACACATGACTGCGCTCTGCTAGTGAGAATCTGTGCCAGCAGTCGCGATGAAAAATCCCGATGGACGCGTTGGGTATATCATTTAAAATTCACTGGAATTCCACTCCTGTAAGTCCTCCGCGGCCTGAGTCGAATTACGCCAACATATGTTCCGGGTTCGAGTCAAGGGATTCGAATCTGAAGAAGATCGTGTTGTTTTGTCCTAAGACAGTTAACTGACCCTGATCCATCGGGAGAGTCAGGCACACGCATCAACAATCCCTACACGCTCAAATCTTTCTCTAGCAAACAGAGATAGCCGCACCGAAAATAATGAAGAGTCTTCAGTCGAATCTACAATTCGACTGAACACTCGGGGGCTACTGACATGGTTATAATCTACGGGTACACGACCTTAGCATATCTAGTCCAGCTCAAGGAAGGCCCACGAGAACATGCGCCAGCCCATGAAGACTTTCGGGTGGCCAGGGCCCATGACGCCTTCGGATCCTTGGAGAACAAGACTAGAGTAGATAGAATATTCAAAGGGGAAAACCCTAAAACCTATAACCGACTCGATCTGTGCCCGAGACCTTTCTATCTCTATATAAAGGCTAGGAGGACACGACGAGGAGGCTCTCTCTCGCATACCACCGCATACACACCTCCACGCCAGATTGCATCTGCGCACCCCTGTAACTTTTGGTTCCGCCGTAATCAAGAGCAGACAAGCAGGAGTAGTGTTTTCCCTCTGGAGGCCTGAACCTGGGTAAACCTCGTGTCCCCGTGTTGCTTGTTTGCTAACCGTTCCGCGATCTCCAGCATCCCCATCTTCTCTAAAACCCAAGTCCATAACAATGGGCATTGACGAGATTAAACCTCGTCAACTTCTTTGTTCATTTTCTTTGCCGAGCGAGCAGGTGTTGGACACGGTTCAAACAGAAAATACCAGGTCCATTCAAAGAGGAGCTAACTTATAAAATAGTGAAGGGTTTACAACAGCCACCGGGAAATTATTTATGTGGATACTACGTCCACGAGTACATCCGCGAGTTGACCAGTGAACGGAAAGTTGACTCACATTATATTTATGGTTTGCGAGAGAAACTAGATCCAGACCGGCGCATAAGAGCAATTCAAGAGGAGCTGGCGGGATTTATGATGAAGAAGGTCCTTGATATACATGGAGAGCATTATGCGGATGACGTGGAACTCGATTTGCTTTAGTGATCTCCATGTAGTTGATATGATATATATATCATCAACGACCATGTAATTTCAAAACATTTTTACTTTTGATATATATATCATCAATGTATGCTTGCAAGGGATCGGTTAATTATATAGATGCATCAACATGAACTGTGTATGTACTAGCGTAAAATATGTGTTCTGAAATATATGTTTGAAATTATAGTGAAATACAAAATGAAAAAGGAACGAAATGGCAAAAAAAAAGAAAATACACAATCTCTGCCGGCAGAGAAATACACAATTCTCTGCCGCGGCAGGAAACCGTATAGTCCCGGGTTGTGTTACGGTCCGGGACTAGAGGGTTTCCACCCCCCGCGGCGCTGAAACAGCCACGTGGCTGTTATCAGTCGCGGGCCGTAGCGAACCGGGACTAGAGGGGGGGGGGGCTCTAGTCCCGTTTTGACAGTCCCGACCCAAAGCCGGGACTAGAGCCAGTTACGGCCCGGGACTGGAGGCCCTTTTTCCACCAGTGCCTGTACGAAAGCACCTCACAATTTCTATTTAAAATTGTTTTGATTTTCAAAACTTTACTGTGATATACAAGAATATATATTTATAATGTTCAATTGTTTGCAAGCGTTACATTACGAGCTCTCATGTATGTCACTGAATGTTATTCAGCATTCTTTTCTTGAAAGTGTCAAGTTCTGTTTGATTTTCTTTCTCTGAAGATATTGTTTGTTGTACTAATTAGAAAAGAAATATTCTTTGGCAGAACAAAACGTTTGATATGGTTGGTGAATTTGTGTTACTGTACCATGCGAGTTTACTTACTTTCTCTTGGGATTTCAGATAGCCCAATGGGTTCGAATTAGATGTTCGGTTAAAGCTTTGGTAAGTATGTGTTCTTCGTTCTTCTAACTCTGAAATAAGATTGATTACAGATGAAAATACAATTGGTATATATTGTTTATGACTTCTTTGTAGATTCTACTCAACTCATCAGGCTTCCTCTTCGGACTTCGTCGTGACTCGACGGACGAGCTGGGCACGACTGTTGCCCTTGATCTTTCTCACACACACACGATTAGGAATTCAGAGAGAGGGCAATAGAGGAAGACGATGACACAAGAATTTGGTGCCGCGTTTTAACTTGACGTTTTTCTATTTCAAACAGAACCTCCCTGAGTTGATCGGACACGTCTCGGAACGAGCCCATGGCGATCCTACTTTGCCAGACACGAGTCCGGCTCTAATCGCTAACTGAAACAATCTTTAACTGAAACTCTGTCGAAACTGAACTTTCGAAAGTGCCACTAAATCCTGACGAAACCACCTAAAACCCTATGATCACCTAGTTTATTCCAACCTACGCGACACCCTTGTCCACCGGAGATGCAGCAGCGTCGCGTGTCCGCGACAACGGCGGCGGCACGCGGAAGTCCTCACCCCGGACGGCGTCAGCACCTCGCGCGAACTCCGCCTTGCGCTGCTTCATGGCTTGAAGGGCAATCTCCTCGGTCATGAACGGACGCGCTGAGTGATAGGGCACCGTTGTCCACCACGGGTCTTCATCGGTGGCGTCACCGAATCGCTTGTTGTCGTTGTCGGAGAGCATCCAGATGATGATGACGAGCACCTGGATGATGACGAACAAGATGAACTTACGGTATACGAGCACCTGGATGATGACGAGCACCTGGAAGAAGCAGTCGAAGGCGGACAGGAGCCGCTGCACCGCAGCGTGCACCAGGAACGCGGCCGCGGCCAGCGCGACGGACGCTAACGCCAGCATCGTCTTCCAGCCAAGCCCCCAGCCGTTACTTTCTCCGGCATGGAGCCGCGAGGAGTAGCTTCCTGACATGGCCCCTGATGGGAGCCGCGTGAAGAGCTTCCAGGACTATATAATCGCCGCTGGTTAGGGTTGGCGAGGTGGAGATCGTACGGGGCTCTTTATAGTCGACGGTGGTATCCATTGTTTTAGGAAATTTCTTACCTAGGAAAATAATTTGGAAATTTTCCAACCGACGGGATTGAAAATCGTCCATGATACATACCTTTCCGGGAAAACATACTCCCCTAATATCTAATTCGGCGCGATACGTTGCCGTTCTTACGAGATCACCTTGCACAAATTAGCTTGGACAGTATGTAAGTAATAATATCACGAAAATCAGATCATATCACCGCCAATAGACTGCCATGTATAGCACGCGCTCAATCGATCTATCACCGCCAATAGACAGTACAGAGTATAATTAAAACAGAAGACAACCGACCAACGATGAATAGGAAAACTACAATGTATAAACGATGGAAATTTATGATTTCCGGCAGCAGTACACGGCAGGCCTAAAATCATACACGGCAGATAATTGGAAGTACACGGATAGATGTCCGGACTCAATACGTACGTGAATCTGAAAAGATAAAAAAAAGGTAAGTTTAGGAAGTAGACGACAGCTGATGTCCAGACTACCACTGCATGAATAGGAAAAGGGCTGTACTATGCGTTTCTCTCAAAATTCTTCCCGTACTTCCGCTGACACGTGTCTACTAAAAAGGCTTCAAATCTCATTTTTCTACAAACATATCCACTTTTTCTATAAATAATTTCGCTTTTGCTACATGTAGCAGAAAACGGTTCGTCCTAAAAAATAGAAAAATAGACTGGACCTCGCCCACTACAGCACGCGACAGCTACGCCGACGGCAAAAAGCCCTCGGCGTAGCCAGCTTTGCCGTCGGCTTACGCTACGCCGAGGGCTGCCGTCGGCGTAGCCCCCTCGGTGAAGGTCTCCCTCGGCGGAACAAAAATGGCCGTCGGCGTAGCAAAAAACCGCCAGCGTAGAGCTACGCCGGCGGCCGAGGCGGGCCCGTCGGCGTAAGGGCCGTCGGCGAACGGCGGCGCTGCCGTTAGACGGCCGCTAACGGCGCACCGTATACGCCGACGGCCCTACCCTCGGTGTATGGTGGCCACGTGGCACCCGCTGGGCCTCCCCAGGAGGGGGCTACGCCAACGGCCTCGCCCTCGGCGTATGTGGACGCGTGTCCACCGCCTGGGCCTCCCAGGCTGGCGCGAGGCTGGCGCTAGGCCGACGGCTTGCCCTCGGCGTAGGCGTAGGTGCTACGCCGACGGCAGTGCCCTCGGCGTAGCCCTGACCATAAGGCACATGGCATCGGCGTATCACATACACATTTTTTTTTTGAATTTTTCACAGCAGCACTCACAGCAGCCATACATCATCCATGCATACATCCATACATCATCATCCATACAGCCATACATCATCCATACATCCATGCAATATATATTCCACACCAATTGAAACAAGATCACATATGCCATACATGTATCAACATCAGTCATACAAGATCATCCATACATTAGTCATACAAGATCATCGACATCATCACACATCCCTACAACTCTGGAGGAGACGGGGTGTACCCGAGATCTCCCCTGGTGAAAAGTGGCGACCTCTGTCGAGGGTTGCGTCCAGTAGAAGCAGCAGAAGAGCCACCTGGCGAGGGAGTAGGAGAAGTGTGAAGCTCGGGAGAACCACCTACATAATGGCCAGGAGATGGACCATTGTCATGAAGCGGTGTGATCTGACGCCCATCCGGCGAGGCGTGGCCAAAGTGCGGTTCCCGAGCTCCGTTCCCTACATGTTGCCTACATGTTAGCAACTTGCGAGGCAAAGTAAAGCGATAACCAGTGGGTTAGCAAAGAACTTACCGGTGTCGATGCGTAGTAGGTCCTAGCAAAGCTTTCCTTCGATTGCAAAAATGGCGCCGGACATGGCATGGGAGGCACGGGCCCTAAATCTCTATTCTGGCCAGTTCTAATATTCACCATCATGTCCTGCAAGATAGTTTAGAAGTCAGGCCGTAGTACAACAAACGGGGGGAAGTGGGACTTGTATCTTTTGCAAAAATAAAGGTTCGGACTTACATTTACGTATTGCATGTAGATCGCAAGCTCCTCCTGATGCTGCCAAAAGGCCACCTGATATTCCTCATAAACGGTATCGTAGGCCGCGTCTAACTCAGGCTACAATTTCAAATACAAGAAATTTCGTCAGTGGTTAGCCATGCAGGAACAAAAGTCATAAAGATGATGAGAGCGAGAAAAACTTACATCCTCGGCGGCGCGACGAGGCTGGCCACGAGGCGGGATAGGGGGCCGTCGGCGGGGTAGGTAGCCTTGAGACGGCTGAAGCTCGTGCTAAGGGTAGGCTTGACCTTCTTATTCAGAATCTTGAGGCGTCCATGCTGCAATCCGTGCCCCGACAGGACCAACGACTCCTCGTCGATCTCCGCGTGAATGGGGTCATCCACATGGGGGTGACGAGCCTTCACCATCGTGCTGTAGTTCCCCAAGTCGTTCTGGGCAGTGCCGAAGTACACGGGCAACAAGGGTTGAGGCTCCGAGTAATTGGGCTTCTTTAGCCGCATCATCTCATAGACGTCGACGTCATGAATCACCTCTCCGGGTTGTGCCTCGGCCACCTGTATCGCGAAAAGAAATATTATGCATATGAAGTACAAACATGACGAGAAATACACGCAGGTCGTTTCATGTATATACGTACCACCTTCCCCTTGAAGCGGTCAAAGTTGCGGTTTCCCGCGCGGTGCGTTCCACCATCGCCTCGGTTATCCGCGTTCCGCCTCGACAAGGCTGCAAACTCCTCGTCTTCTCTGAGCCACCTCGTCCTAACCAGCTCCTCCCATGCGAGTCGATGCGGCTCGGCCCAATCGGGGATAACCTGAAAATGCAATACTCAACTCCAGACAATGCAATGGCAACTTAGCAACAATGTAGAATCTTATTGACATTTTACTCACCGACATGTACTCTTTTGGCGTCATCGAGTACTCAGGATTAGGGTTCCTACCGACAATGTCTTCCTTCCTGACCCTCACGCCCCTGTCAGCCCAGAATTGGCTAGCGGCCGTGACCTTCTGGTTGTACCACACCTGGGGGGTCAACTTCACACAAGCCCCAAGCAAAGTCCTCTGCGCCTTCTCCTGGTCCTCCTCGGCCACACGGTAAAAACACTTCAATCATGCATAAGAGTCATGAGTTAGCATGGTGGGGTCATCAAGTATGAACATAACTCGAGAAATATGCCTTACCCAAAACTTGGTGATGACAGCATCAGCAGCTGTCGTAAAGCCCGGGAAACGGGTAGTCTGGTAGTCTGCCCAAGTAGTAGCTAGCTTCCTGTCACCCTCGTGGGTAATGTGATAGCCCGGCCAGAACTTCCTAATCAGAGCTCCAACGAGGCTGTTAGGAAGGCGAGCCTTGGTCCCCGGAGGAAATGTCCAATTGCTGCACAATAATAAACATTAGTACACAATAATTATTTATGACCAACATGAAATAAAATGTTTTAAATTGCCAAATTAGTACACTTACTCAAGGCCATCTGGAATAATAAGGGCTTTCGCCTCCTGAGTCCTAGGCTCAAACTTCTCGTCAGGGACTCCCGATTCCCCATGATTCCGCAATTTCTTCGGCCCCACCAACTCGCGGCTAGTGTTCGCCTCCGTATCGGTCCCTGCCTCCCTGTCGGTCCCCGCCTCCCTCTCAGACTCTTCCTCCCTCTCAGACTCTGCCTCCCTCTCGGACTCTGCCTCCCTCTCGGCCCTGAAAGGCTGCTCTGTCAGGAACAACTCAGGAGCCATGTCGCCAGAAGCAGAGGGTGGTGGGTCAAAGTCCACGCCTCCTCCCGTGGCACCTCGTCCTCGTCCTCCTCGACCTCGGCCTCGACCCCGTCCTCCGCCAGCAGGAGCAAGATCGGGGTAACGCGGATTGGGATTTGGCTGTCTCCCACTCCGTGTAGCTCTTTTCTTGCGCTACTTCAGCGCATTAAGCAAGGACGAACTGGTTGCCTTGTCGCTGCTCATATTGTTCAATCACCTGCATTAAGTAAGATAAAACAGTTAAGCACAAAGACATAATAAAATGTATACACAAAGAATAAAGGCATAATGCAATTAAGAAAACAGTTAAGCACAAAGACAAAATAAAATGCATTAAAAAATAAATACTCACTATCATTTTCATTCTCATTCTCATTCTCACTATCACTATCTTTTGAGTAGAAATATGGATTCTCATCGAAGGGTGTAGGCTCATCATCGTTGTCATTCTCGGTATGGATCTTCTCGAGCATACTTATGTCATGTAGATTCACCACTGACTCACCCCGAGTTTCTACATCATTCCCAAGGTCCTCAAGATCAACCGGTTCTAAATCAAAGTGTCCGAAGTCCTCTTGCTCTTGATAGAAAATTCCCTCGTCGTTCTGAGGTTAATGTTGTTGTAATCGTCCTCGGAGGGAATCGGTAGGTTACCATGTGGAGATACCTGGAACACGACTTCCCAGCCCTGGAGTTCCGCTTTCTGGCAAGGGTAGGGCAAATAATAAACTTGGTTGGCTTGGTGAGCAACAACAAAGACGTCGGCTCCGCTATAGGTGGTTGAAGGCCTAACTTCAACTAACCCAATGGAAGGAGTACTTCTCAGTCCACCCCTTGGGTCAAACCAGTGGTACTTGAACACAACAAAATTGAGTTCGACATTAAATGCGATTGAAGGTCACCAGTATACATTCTCTAACCTTCCGTAGTAATCAAGGGAATCGGCTCCTTTGGTGAACACCCCAGTATTTACCGTTTTTGCATTCGGTCGCCCTTTCTGGTGCGTCTCTGTATGGAAGCGAAACCCATTCACATCATACTTCTCATACTTCATGACGACACTGTTACAACCTTGGGAAACACATTTCAGCTCATCTGACATCTCAACGTTGGGATCAGCTCCCTACAGGCACAAGAGGAATTTGTTGTGTTCAGTAGTTAGGTGGAATAAGAGCGACAAGTCACATATTGCAAGGTAAGAGGGACAGGTTAGAAATTACTTTTTCCATAAACCAGGACACAAAGTTTTTTTATTTCCGGGAGCACCCTCTTTCAGTAGAGTGTCCAACTCCATGGGAGAGGGATCCGTCGATCCCGGCCACTGTTCATCCGTGAAATCGCTAAGAAGGAGAAAATAAGCATTAGACGGAGACCGAGTTACTAGATGCATAGAGAAATAGGGTGTTCACCATTTTACCTAATGAAATCGACCACTTCCTAATAGAAGTTGGGGCACTATCCTACCCGGTTTCACCTAAACGGGGAGATTCTCCCCTTATACGGGTCCAGAACCTTCGCCTCTAGGTTAGAGCGCATGCATGCGAGGGGGGACACATGCAAGCACCTATACCAACCTCTCACCACACTCACACACATATGCTAGGGACACATGCAAGTTCTCATCTGATTCCGATGTTCTCGTGGTCTTCCTCCGGCGAAACCCTGATCTCTGTGCACACTCGGATCGTCTACCCCCTAGACGTTCCTCTGACAGGGGTAGCCCGGCGTAGCTCTCTCTTGTTTTGTGTTTGTTTAGGTCATAGGGTGATGTAAAACCATGTTGGTTCACAAGTTGGGGCACTATCCTACCCGGTTTCACCTAAACGGGGAGATTCCCCCCTTATACGGGTCCGGAACCTTCGCCTCTAGGTTAGAGCGCATGCATGCGAGGGGGGACACATGCAAGCACTTCATGTGGTCGTGGTGAGTGCTATTGAGAACCACATGAGATAATAACACTTACAAACATATAGAAATTTCTCGGGGGCGTGAGAAGATTCGCAGCGACATTTCATGTGGACGTGTAGACTGCTATTCAGAGGGTACGAAATTATCCAATTAATAAAAAAATATATAAATAATTCATACAAATACAAAATAAATGAAAAATAGAGAAGGATACGCCGAGGGTGACCGTCGACGTACGTTGCTGGTACGCCGAGGGTGGCCGTCGGCGTATAGTATGCCGAGGGTCGCCGTCGGCCTAACCAACGTCACCGTTAGCGCGCCGTCCGTGCTGGCCGACATGTGCCACGCGTCCGCTTGCTACGCCGAGGGCCGCCACTACGCCGAGGGTGACCGTCGGTGTAGTGTATACTACGCCGACGGCTAGCCAGTTGGGCTGGCCTGGTGCGGTGCTATGCCGACGGCCCCGACGTTTTGGCCGTCGGCGCATCTGGCCATTCCTGTAGTGGCTGGAGATTTCGCCAAAGACCTCGCCGGCGACCATGTAGCAAAAAAATTGTGCTAATGTAGCATATCTGACCTTGCCAGAGACTCGCCGGAGGTATTCGCCGGTAGACCTCGCCGGAGGCCGCGTAGCAAAAACTTTACGTGATTGTAGCAAAATCGCAAAACCATGGTACCAAAAAATTATGATATAGCAAAAAATCGGCTTCCGCATGTAGCAAGCCCGGCCACGGTCCGTAGCAAAGCTTGGCACCGCATGTAGCAAGGACATCCATGGTCGGTAGCAAAAGCTTGGCGCCGCATGTAGCAAGGTCGGGCACCGTCGGTTGCGAAGCCGAGTGCCACATGTAGCACCACCGCCGGCGGCATGTAGCGGTGCAGAAGACATGATAAACAGATAAGGTTGTTTTGTGTTACCGGGCGGTGAGTTAGTGGAAGGTCTCGATCGTTTTCATCCAACGGCTCCGCACCTGGGGGATGCGAGCGCGTGATCCCCCGAGAGAGTTGTATCATTTTCCATAGGAAAAGCAAACGTTTGCACGACCCAAATGTGGACTCCCCATCCCTAACATGCAGTTTTCTTAAAAAAACTGGTTTCATGTGAACTTCTTGATTATTCATCACCTACTGCTAATTAAAATCATGGGTGTAAGCATTAAACAGTTTTGTTAATAATCTTGCAAAGAGGAATTGGCATGGAAGTATACAATGTGTTTTTTGTCATCAAGATGAGACAATTCGCTATTTATTCTTCCATTGCAAAATTGCTCGCTCTATATGGTCATTCATCCAAATAACTTCTGGTTTATCTCCTCCATGTTCTATAACCAATGTTTTTGGTAATTAGTTGCATGGAATTGTTGATGAGTATAGAACTTTGTTTAGAGTGGGAGCGCTTGCCATTATATTCGCTATGACTTTGTGGAAATGACAAGATTTTTAATAACATTGTGTCTTCTCCTCTAGAGGTTATTTATCGAGCCACGGCTATCCTTCGATCATGGAATATTCTCCAACACATGGAGTTTCGCGACTTATTTGTGGAGAAATGTACGCGGTTAGAGAACACGGCGAGGGATATTTTCTCCCGACATGGATGGCCGTGTGATCTGAGGATTGATCTACCTTAGATTTTAGACATTTATTTTGATAGTGCCTTTTTGTAATGCGTGTCTACTTTTTCCCTTAATTCTATCGCTCGTGTGGGTGTGTGCATCTTGGTTATGCAGAGGCCGGGTGTAAGCATTAAGCAGTTTTATTAATAAATGCGCCTATTTCGAAAAATAAAATAAAATCATGGGTGTATTATTAATAAACAAAGGCTTGACAGCTTCCATATGAACAACCTGTTTCCACCATGAAATATTACTATGTGCTTAGAAGTATCAAATTTCATATCTACCTATTATGAATAAAGGAACTATTTCTGAAAGTTTTTGAAGGAAAAAAACTCAATGGCGTACAAGAACATAAGCGAGATCACCACAAGTCGACAAACATGCAACATCAAAGTAATAAATTGTGGGATTCAATCAACCCTTTGAATGATGAAATTATAAGCATCTACATGATCTTGATGAACGAAAAGGTATTTTCTTCACATATTTAACAATACCTTTTTTCTATTGATAAAGCATGACTAATATTTTCTTTCCTTCTATTTTAAGGGGCCGTACGATACATGTTATCACATGGAAGAATCAATGCGAGTTATGTATATGTTTTTAGCTACTTTTTAAAGTTATAGAATATACAAAATATCCTCCAATCAGCAACGAAATTATGATTAATTTTGCATACAATATAGAGGGAAAGAAGGTAAAGGAACATCCTATCACTAGTAGAAAACAAGCCTTTGGTCCAGACTATTAGTCCCGGTTCTCCTACAAACCGGGACTAATGCCCCGGTCCATCGGCTAGAAACGGCCGCAGGGCCCGGCCACCACTAGTCCCAGTTCGTGTAACAAACCGGAACTAATGTCCATACGCCAGGGTGAGACCGACGCCAGACCCTTTAATCCAAATTTGTTACACTAACCGGGACTAAAGATGAATTTTTAGTCCCGGTTCAAGTGACAAATCGGGACTATTGTCCCCCCTATATTATCTTTCTCCCCTGCTCGAGCCATTTCAAGCCGGTGGCATTTTTTCTTCCTTTGTTTCTTCAAGCTCGAGTTCATGCCCATATTTCTCAAGATTTGTCAAGATTTTTCGGCTCCACATCTATCCAAGGGTTATAAAAGGTTATCAACTTCATCCTTTAATCTTTCATTGCTAGTTTAGCTCATTTCATGCTCTAGAAACGAAGGGATTTGTGGGTTTATTAGTTTGATAGTAATTTTTTTAGTAATTAACATGAGATGTGGATTCTATATATCTTGTATTAATGTAATGAAATCCAAGCTAAATATCATTTTCAATATGTGGATTATATCTATATCTGGTTTGACACATATAGCTAGTCTCGAAATTCATTTGATTCATAGAAGTATAGAGATATACATAAGTTCATCGTCTTGGTTTGGCACATAGTGTCGAAATTTATTTGATTCACAGATGCATCATGCCATCGTGCAGCAACAAAATGCCCTTATTTTCTACATGCCTTCAGCAAACTAACAAATTGTAATAAAAATAGGATTAATTCACAAAAGCCATTATAACAAAAGTAAGAAGCTAAACTATAAAGATCAAGTATTATAGGTCATCATACTTATGTTGGACACAAAAATCACAGGGACGGCGTGAGCGAGCCTAGTAGGATGCCCAATATATGTACTTGCGCATATCACAAGGGTCTCTCACACCGCCCCCAGGATCACATCCAAAAATAAGGCACACATATATAGTTGCGCCCGCAGTTTAATCATTGGCATTTGCAACAACCAAGAACCAAAAACATAAACACCCCGGGGAGCTCATAAATTTCACATATTAGGGAGTGCCTTTATGGCGAGCTCCTCGAAGATGTCTAAGGACGGGATATCCTAAGACATCTTCGAGAAGCTCCATCGTAGTGGTGTCCCTACTCTCGCACACCATCTTGCAGTTTATAACTTCTCTAGCTAAATCAATACGCTGGGGAGCTAACTAATTTCACATATCAGGGAGTGCCTCTATGGCGAGCTCCTCAGAGATGTCTGAGGACAGGATCCTAAGACATCTTCGAGAAGCTTCGCCGTATTAGTGTCCCTGCTCTCGCACACCATCGTGCTTGCAGTTCATAACTTCACATGGATGCCTATTTATAGATTAAGCAGCACAACATAGTATCGACACTCACGACATAATGTCGACACTCAACCCTATCATTGTGTCTCCACCCACCGAAATAGTGTTGCCACTCACTGGCATAGTGCCTCCACTCGCGACATAGTGTTGACACTCACCCATATATCTGTGTCGCCACCTACAGAATACTGTAGTCATCCACGTTTAGTCCTGGTTGGAATCTCCTTTAGTCCCGGTTGCAGACACCATCCGGGACTAAACAGGCTCACGCCGGCCCTAGCCTGCCGCAAGACCTTTAGACCGGTTGGTGTGCCAACCGGGACTAAAGATATGGAGTAGAATGTTTTTAAATCAGTGCATAGTTTCAGCATGTAGTATGTCGTCACATTGTGTGCTTTTATTTTTAGTCTGGTACTAATTTTAGCATCGTCATTCTGTTTGATGTACTTATATAATGCAGATGAGCCGGCCATGGATGTATGCTGACCGAATCTCTGGAGAGTTCATTAAAGGTGTGCGTTCTTTTCTCGTTGTGGCTGAGGCAAAAAGCAGAATTGTTTTATATGTTTTCCATGTGGTGATTGTCGGAATCAGAAGGAATACTCTTCCTCAAGATTCCTTCACGGCCATCTGTTTTGGTATGGTTTCATGTATGGCTATAATTGTTGGACCAAGCATGGAGAAACATGGGTTATGATGGAAGACAACAAAGAAGAAGAGAATTATGATAACTATCCTATGTCCCTGAATACGGTGGTACTACAATGGAAGACAATGATGAAGAAGAAGTTGAAGAACGAGCATCATATGAGACAGATAATGATCTTGGTCGGGCCATTGCTGATGCAAAGGAAGAATGCGTAAGCGAAAGGGGGAGGTTGGAATTTGAGCAAATGTTGTACTCGAATTGCGAAGATGGCCATAAAAAGATGGGTAGCACACTAGAATTGCTGCAATGGAAGGCATAGATCGGTGTGACTAACAAGGGATTTGAAAAGTTTCTGAAAATAATAAAGAAGTTGCTTCCAAAGGATAACGAACTGCCCGCCAGTACGTACGAAGAAAAGAAGGTTGTCTTCCCTCTAGGATTAGAGGTGCAGAAGATACATGCATGCATTAATGACTGCATCCTCTACCACTGTGAGGAGTACGAGAATTTGGATGCATGCCTAGTATGCACTGCATTGCGGTATAAAATCAGACGAGATGACCCTGGTGATGTTAAGGGAGAGCGCACTAGGAAGAGGGTTCCCGCCAAGGTGATGTGGTATTCTCCTATAATACCACAGTTGAAACGTTTGTTAAGAAATGAAGATCATGCCAAGTTGTTGCGATGGCACAAAGAAGACCATAAGAAAGACGAGATCTTAAGACACCTTGTAATGAGTCATAGTGGAGAAAGTTCAAGATAAACTACCCGGACTTTGCAGGTGACATGAGGAATTTATGGTTTGGTCTAAGTACAGATGGCATGAATTCTTTTGGGGAGCAGAGCTACAGTCATAACACCTGTCCCGTGACTATGTGTATCTATAACCTTCCTCCCTGGTTGTGCATGAAGCGGAAGTTCATTATGATGCCAGTGCTCATCCAAGGCCCGAAGCAACCCGGAAACGACATTGATGTGTACCTAAGGCCATTAGTTGAAGAAATTTTACATTTGTGGCATGGAAAAGTTGTACGTGTGTGAGATGAGCACAAACAGGAGGAATTTGACCTACGAGCGTTGATGTTCGTAACCATCAATGATTGGCCTGTTCTTAGTAACATTTCAAGATAGACAAACAAGGGATACAATGCATGCACACACTGCTTAGGTGAGACTGAAAGTATTTATTTGGATAAATGTAAGAAGAATTTGTAGCTGGGGAATCGTCATTTTCTTCCACCCACGCATTTCCTAAGAAAGAAAGGCAAGCATTTCAATGGTGAGGCAGAACACCGGAGTAATCATATCCGCCATATTGGTGATGATGTATTTGATATGGTGAAGGATTTAAAAGTAATATTTGTAAATGGACCTGACAGACAATCTATTCTGAATGATGATAGAGGACACACTACAAGGGGAAAGCCTACTCGAGGCGCATATGAAAAGCCATTAGAGTCGCATTACGGATGCGCCTCGAGCGCCGCGACTCAAGTATTTGTTATGTGAGGCGCATCCCTAATGCGACTCGTATAATCTACATAGGTAGGCGCATATCAACATGCACCTCCTATGATTATACAAGGCGCATCCCTAATGCGACTCTAATATGTATTGGATATGCGCCTTTATTATTTCTTTCATATGCGCCTCTAGTTTACAGATGCGCCTCAAATAAAAATTTCGAATTTGAAATTTTATAGAACCACAATACAGTCTAGAATACACAATACACAGGTAATATACAGTCAAGAATACACATCATAGAATTTCTAGAAAGTTGCAATTGGCCAAAACATATTATAACCAACACTAATACATAAGAAAGGCTTGTATATAAACTCCAAACTATCCATAAGAACTTGAAGTTCACTACATAAGAAAGGACGACATCAAAAGCAACTAGATAGTACAACTTGAAGTTCACTACATAGCTACTCGAACCTTTTAAGGATCAGCTTCAGACCGTTCTCCGAGCACCCATGGAACTAGAATAGGAAGACTTCACCCTCTTTCATCTTGGTCTTCTTCACCACCTTATTCCAGTTGCTGGTGATCTGTACTCCTACATTGCTTCATATTCCAAATATGACTCTCACTGTAGCAATGCTTCTCCCCTTCCAAAAAACCTGGATGTTTATTGGTAAGTTCAGGTATTTCTTGATGAAGGAAAAGCTATACTTTCTTGCAAAGTACTGCATGAAAGAAACATAAGTAACATTAATCACATAAATGGAGGTGATCGAGGCATGAAAGAAATAAACATAGATATGTCTTATGTGCACATAAATGGAGGTGATTGGGAGAAATGCATACCATTTTTGCGCATCGCCTCTCTATGTGTAGTTCCACCGTGGACTACGGGGCCATGTAGTAGCTAGATGGTTGTATCTCCTCCTTTGTGCTTTCATGTCTAGATATTGTGAGCTGCGTTCATGATCACTATGTCATCTATTTGTAATCATGCATGTTGTGTTTGCGAGGATCCGATGGATACTGAGATTAGTATGTCAGATTGGTTAATGGTTGTAACACCCTCAGAATCGGCCCTATGCAAGTTTCAACGCTTCCCGCCAAAACCGCATAGAAACGATCCAAAGGTGCCCACCAGGCACTTGCGTGCGGGTGGAAAATAAAGTAATAACATTACACAACAGTCCTCGATGGGACCCACAGAACAGATATATATACAACACGACTCCATGAGTCAAGAATACAGATATACAGAACAAAGATCCAAATCACCTTTAAACGATAGAGCGTCCGACTACGGACAAGATGCAAAGGGGGCTAAGAGCCCTGAAGAATAACCAATGGCGTCCATAACCCTGCCCAGGCCAAGCCGGAAGGGTAACCCTGCTAACAACGTCGATCTCAAAACCTGCTTAAACAAAAGGGGTGCCGGCAAGGGCAAAGGAAAAAAGAGAGAGCGGTCGATCTTGAGGCGATGCAGCGAGGCTAGAAGGCGGTCCTCGCCTACATGTATGGTGGATCGCAGCGCAGCATGCACTAAACAACCTATAGAGACTCGATATAACTGTCGGCTATCAGAGAGGGATAAGAAAGACCTATTCGGAACCAACCTGATGCTACCATCAGACAAACCCATCCTGGTGTTTCCCCCTCGAGACCAAACGAGGAAGTCAACCGAGGAACTCACATAGTTGGCAGTTTTATTTATTCAGTTATCGTTGCAGCAATTACTAGTCAAGTATAGATAATCATCCTGATATAATAAGCAGTGGGCAATTTTAGTTAACCATTCCGTTGTAGTTGCGACACTTACTAGTCAAATACAATTAGCATGAGATATCCCAAACCCAGCAGTTGTTGGTACTTTTATTTATCCATTCCATTATAGTTGCAATACTTACTAGTCAGGTACAATGGTAGCAAGCGACAACCCAAACAAGCAATTGTTGGCAATTTTATTTAGCCATTCCATTATAGTGAAGCTGATTACTAGTCATTATAAAGTCAAATTTATAGCACTACTTTAGTTATAGTTGTCTATGATCGAGATACTGTGCTCCAAGTCGTCCATAACCGCGGACACGACTTTCAGAAAGTTTTACCCTGCAGGGGTGCACAAATAGCAACACACACTCGATCAACCTCGGAAAAACCAAATCAAAACCCAACGAGGCAGTCACGACAAAGCAATCACAAGATTCAGAAATATTTCAGGGGGCCACCCCATTAAGCTACCCGCAACGAAACTGGCCGGCTCCGAGACGGACTCAAGGTTTGCGCCAATGGCTGTAAACGACTGGGAACCCGAAAATGTGACTGGGCTTGTCGATACCGCGAAAACACTCCGCTTACCTAAACAGTACAGGTGCAGTACCTCGCACAATTTAAAATAAAGCAGTAAAGCATGGCATAAGTACAGGATAGTAATAAAGCCCCAAACTAATTGTGGCCCCAAGAAATAAGAATGAATCAAGCTCTGGCTCAGGGGGGTCCCATAATCCTCCCGGATGTGGATAGCGCGAATATTCAAGGAACAGGTATCAAGTACTCGGGGTCCTACGGGACACAAGTGGACGGTTAACAACCAAATAACATCTATTGCCCACCTGTGCCTCTGCATTTACCTACTTAAATTTTTAGTGGTTAAACAGTAGTTAAAGTCTTGATCATCTCCAACAATAAACACACGGCAATACTCCAACAACTGTGGTACTTGACGACACGCAACAGCAATTGAGCAAGCGACTACGACGCGCAGGTCCAACTATCTACCAAACAACAGGTAATAGGAGATGTCCAAGGCAATATAAGGCTGCAAGGGATATCACAGGTACGAAAACTAGAGCATCGCAACACAGATAGCAATAGATCAACAGGAGGGAATAAATACTATAAAAGTAAGATAGGTAGAAAGGGGGAGATGCTCGCCTGAAAACATTGCCGAAGATTCATTCGAAGATCGGGTCGATACTCGCATCAACTCAACGGCCTTATCCGCGAAGAAGCAAAACACTAGAAGAAACAACGGTTGGACTATTTAATACTACGGTAGAAAATCGGGCATGATGCATGTATGATGCATGACATGGCAAAGATGCGATGCAATTGGGCAATATTAAGCGGAACCGGGGTCCCGACATTTAATTAATATGTTCAAGTTGTTTAGATAACCCGCAATTAAATGTTGTAATAACAGGGCAAGATAAGTTACCGGTTCGCTACACAAATTTAAACGAGGCCAATATAAGACTAGATTTGCCTGCATATGGGTCCCATATTTAATTATATGGTGAAACGGCATAAGGCCCCCAAACCACATGACAATATGCATGCGAGTATGACAATTTAATGTGCAACAATTTGATATTACATTTATAAAAATAGGGCTCGAGAAAGGGGTCACACATTAGGGTTCGGCGATCTTGGTTCCGGGGGTTTGGGGTTCGAGAGGGGTTCAGGGTTCGACGGAATCGGTCTCGGCAGAAACATTCTCGAACAACGGAGTAGATCTTGTCGCATCCGGGTTCTCGGCGAGCTCGCCCTCCGGGAAGGAGTACTTGTCGCACCGGGTCTCGGTGTCCTCGGATCCGAGAGGAAGAACATGGCGTATCCGTGTCGACGACCTTGGCGTTCAGGGAGGAGTTCTCGGTGTCCTGTGTGGAAGGCCTCGAGGGTTCGGTGACGGAGATCTTGACGGGTCCGAGAGAAGAACTTGGGTCGGCATCGGATCGGCCTTGTGGATCGAGTAGAAGATCTTGGCGTGCCGTGAAATCTTCGGGTCTCGGCCATCGGGTACGGTTGTTCTTGGCATCTGCGAGGAGGCCCCTGTCTCGTGCAGGCAGATATTGGGGTTCGGTCTTCATACACCGGGATCGGTCTTCGAATCCGGGGCCTTGGCGGGGAACGATCTTCGGCTCCTCAGACTCTGGGATCAGGGTTCCCTCTTGACGATCTTGTCGCCCTTAGGAAGATCTTGATGTTCGGCGCCAGTGCCCCGCAAGCATCATCTCAGAAACCATCGGTATGTCGGCGGAATTCGCGGGTGTAGCAGGTTCGAGGTAGCATGGCGGGTGCGGCCCAGGGAGGACGAGATGGCGACAGCACAGCACGGAAAACAAGCTGGCTCTGGTTCTGGTTCGCGCAGCGCGGCTTTGCGGCCTCGGGTAGGAGCTAGCTGTGAGGAGGAGGCGGAGAGGCGCCGGCGACGGAGGGGAAGGCGAGCTCGGGCAGCGGCCTGGCCGGAGATAGAGGCGGCGGCGAGGAGGCAGGAGACGCGGCCGGAGGCGGGCTCGCCGGCGGCGGCGAGGGGGCTCGTAGGGAGGCGAGGGTGCGGCCGACGGGGAGCAGGCCGAGGCGGAGGGACTCGAGCGGCGGGGCAGGGAGGACCTCTGGCGGCGGCGGGAGACGAGGTCTGGGGCGCGGCGAGGCCAGCGAGGTCGATGACGAGCTTGGGGCTGGGGTGGCTCGGGCTCGGCCGCGGGGACGGAACGGAGGAGGCGGCGGTCCGGCGAGCTCTGCATCGGGGGCCGAGGGCGACGGAGGAGGCCGACGCGAGCGGCGCTCGGGAGAACCGAGGGGGAGAGGCCCCTGGCAGCTGGGCCATGGCCAGGGAGCCAAGCCGGAGAGGCCGGGAGGCGAGGCCGTGAGCCTGCTTGGGGAGGACCACGGGGCGGAGGACACCTGGCGGCGGCGCTGCAGAGGAGGGGGTCGCGGGAGGAGAGAGGGCGGCCTCGTGCGGGTGACGTTGGGCGGCGGGGTGGTTCTCGCGAAGGAGAAAAGGAACCAGCGGGGATGGAGGCGGTTGCAGGATCGAGAGCAGAGGAGGAAGGTGGGGATCGTGAGCGATGGGTGGCGTTCGGGCGACGCGGGGTGGTGGTCGCTCGCGGGGCAGGCGCGTGCGGGTGTGTCGCTGGGGGTGGGGTCGCGTGGTTGGTGGGGGAGGGAGTGGAGGGCAGGTGGCCCTGGGGCGTGTGGCTGCTACGGGGTGGGACCGGGGGTGCGTCAGGGTTGGTTCCAGGCGGGAGTGTGTGTGTTGCGTGCGATGCGTGTGCGTGTTTGTGTTTGTGTGCCTGGCGGCGGGGAGGGGAATGGGGTGGTGGCGGCTGGATGGTTAGGAGTAGGTGGGGTATTAGGGTTAGGGTTTGGTCACTTAGGTGGGTTGGGCTGCTGGGGTAGTAGTCTGGCTGGCTGGGCCTTTGGCCTGGCCGGCTGACTCCCCCTAAAGAAAATATTTATTTTATTTTATTTAAAACAAAACATTTGTAAAAGGGTTTTAGATAAATAAAAGATACGGAAATATCTAGGTTTCGATTTGAACAAAGAGGGGAATATCTAGAAAATAAAATAGGCTTTTGGGAAATAGTTTTAGGCGAATAAATGCATGATGGTGACGATGCTCAAATGCAATGTGGCATGATGACATGAGCATGCGGTCGTGATGATGCAATGCACAAAAACGACGCGATTTTCTAGTAGTGGTTTTGCGGGATGCAACAATTCGACACCACTAACAATGGATCTCGCCCTCGAGATCCGCCTCATGGTACGGGGAAGAAAGCCGACGGTCTGAATCTTCTTGCTTCGGGTAGATCATCACGACACCACTAACAATGATTCCTTCTCCATCTTGAAATCGGCGACACCACCAACAAAGGTCGGTGCTCACGTTCGTCAAGAGAACACTCCGGAGAAACAAAGGACGAAGGCAGAGGTATCAAAAGATAAGGCCACCTCTAACTTCCATGAGAAGAGGAAAAGTTACATTGATCCACCAGTTCGATGTACAAGAGTGAACAGTAAGAGTCGGGTAGGGTGATCATTCCATCCCGTACCCAAACTATCAACTCTATACATGAATAGGAAAATCAGGCAACACAACTCTCGAAATTTAGAATGAAGATCTTCATAAGCGGTATTCGGAACAAAGGGATGATGCCAGCTCTGCATTGGATCTGATGTAGATGAGGGCATCACATCGGAAAACACCGGAAGATACAACAGAAATTTTTATGAAAATACATAACGATTAGGTTTCACAATGGTTCCATTGGCATGAACAACACATGTTCAAGGTATACCCCAACTTCACCAATGCTCGTCCTTCTCCTATGTTTTTCAACGACACGGGTATCCAGCAACGAACACATATAGATAAAGAGTTCAAGAACAAAATATTGGATGAAGGGTACAACAGACAAGTTGCAGATTTGATGATCGTAGCACCGCCGTTATAAAAGGGAAAAAGCGAAACCCTGAAGGTACGACGAAAACCCAACCGCGAGAAATCCTGGACTCGAAGAGAGAGAAGAGAGAGGATTCAAAACACGCAGAGGTGAGAGGAGAGCAGCAGAGGGGTAAGGAGTAAAATTAGACCTAATCAGAACTATCCACCCGATTTTGCAAAAATAGTTTTGACACTCTACTTCGGCCGTTAGCTAGGTTATCCTACAGGCTGGACTTGTGGGGTATCGCAACTGGGCTCGATACCACTAGAACACCCTCGAATCGGCCCTATGCATGTTTCAGCTTCCCGCCAAAAACCGCATAGAAACGATCCAAAGGTGCCCACCAGCACTTGCGTATGGGTGGAAAAGTAATAACATTACACAGTCCTCGATGGGACCCACGTATATATATACAACACGACTCCATGAGTCAAGAATACGATATATACGTAACAAAGATCCAAATCACCTTTAAGCGATAGGCGTCCGACTACGGACAAGATGCAAAGGGGCTAAGAGCCCCAAGAATAACCAATGGCGTCCATAACCCTGCCTGGGCCAAGCCGGAAGGGTAACCACGCTAACAACGCCGATCTCAAAACCTGCTTAAACAAAAGGGTGCGGCAAGGGCAAAGGAAAAAGAGAGAGCGGTCAAGATCGAGGCCAAGACACGGCGAGGCTAGAATCGGCGGTCCTCGCCACAGGTATGGTGGATCGCAGCGCAGCATGCACTAAACAACCTATAGAGACTCGATATAACTGTCGGTTATCAGAGAGGGATAAGAAAGACCTATTCGGAACCAACCTGATGCTACCATCAGAAAAACCCATCCTGGTGTTTCCCCCTCGAGACCAAACGAGGAAGTCAACCGAGGAACTCACACAGTTGGCAGTTTTATTTATTCAGTTATCGTTGCAGCAATTACTAGTCAAGTATAGATAATCATCATGATATAATAAGCAGTGGGCAATTTTAGTTAACCATTCCGTTGTAGTTGCGACACTTACTAGTCAAATACAATTAGCATGAGATATCCCAAACCCAGCAGTTGTTGGTACGTTTATTTAGCCATTCCGTTATAGTTGCAATACTTACTAGTCAGGTACAATGGTAGCAAGCGACAACCCAAACAAGCAATTGTTGGCAATTTTATTTAGCCATTCCATTATAGTGAAGTTGATTACTAGTCATTATAAAGTCAAATTTATAGCACTACTTTAGTTATAGTTGTCTATGATCGAGATATTGTGCTCCAAGTCGTCCATAACTGTAGCATCCCAGTTGTCTAACACCTGCAATGCTACTGGTTATAATAATAAAAAGGGCCACTTCCAACATATAATTGTTGCATCATCATCATATCATGCTCATGCCATCATGTCACCTTGCATTTGAGCATCATATAAAACCCTTTCTTGTTTGGTTCTTATCTCATGTGCATGATTAATTGTAGTTGCCTCTTGATATTGTATTTGGTTCTTAATATATTGTTAAATGCCCAAGTTGAGTTGAGGGCATCTCTCTTATTGACTCCACCACCTTTTCTTTCACCACCTTATAATTCCACCATCCAACTAATCTGAGCTTGGCATTTTGTTGATTTATCTCTAGCTCATGTTGGTTGGTTGGGTTCCACCCATAATCTTTTGCTTGGCCTTTGCCCAACTTTTGGGAATGCAAGGATTAATGCCACATAAAATAATGTTGTTTTCACAATATATCTACATGGCAAATATTGTTGCATGGGCCATGCAAGTGCCACCTTTCTCTTGGCTTTGGTAAGTTTTTGGCTTTGTTGGCATGGATCATCTTTTCTTGGTTTAAATCTTGTTTTGGGCTTGTAGTTTTCTTCACCATAACATCTATCTCTATCTCCCTTAGCTAACCTCTACCCCATGCCCCATGCACACACATCATGATCATCTCCTCCCTACCTTCTCCTTTTTCTTGATCTTGTGTGTTTGTATATGAAGCATGCTTGATCAAGTGAAGTACCCTCCTCTATCTACCCTCTTAGCTAACCCAAACATCTACCCCTTGCCATCTTCCCCATCCTACCTAAACAAAACCCTAATCTCTACCTTCCCTAAACAAAACCCTAAGTACCCCCTCCTCCTTTCTAGCTTCCTAGCATGATCTCACCAAACCCTGCCCCAGCTCGCCACCCCCTCTCCCTACTCTAGCTTGGCCCCCTCTATCCTGGCCCCACCTAGCTACCCTATCTAAAGCAAACCCTAGCCCGAGCCGGCCGCTTCCCCTCTTCTTTTCCCCTCTGATCTCTCTCTGCCCAGCTGCCCCACACATAGCCTCGACCTGGCCAGCTGCAGCCCCACCTGCTAGCCTCCCTCTAGTGCCCACGCCGCCCTGCCGTGCCTGCCTGGCCGTGCCATGCACGTGAGGAGGCAAAAAGGTGGCACCGAGGCCACCTTCCCCTCCCCCACGCAACCCCACCTTCCCCTCTCCTTCTTATCCTCTCCCTTCGCCTCACAGCCGTCCCCAGATCCGTCCAGGGGCCCTGCCTCGCTCCCCTCCTCTGCCTCCTTCTCCACCGCCCCCAGCTCCCTCTCGCCGGCCACGCCGTCTACCTCGCCAGTACACACGCACCAGGAGGCGGGCGCGGAGCTGCAGGTGTCGAGGAAGGCCGGAAGCTCGTCTGCGACGCCCCTGGAGCCAGACGCGAGGAGGAGAAGCCCCAGGAGCCTGCACGCCGGCGCCGCCCCGTCGAAACCCTAGCGCCTCATGAGCCCGCACTGCCGATCGCCTGCACCCCAAGCCTCGCCACCGCCACCAACACCTCCGCGTAAGCCCTCGACCCTTAGACATGCTCGCCCGCCTCGCTTCCGCCGACGACGATCGTTTGCCGAAAGCACACCGCACCGAAGCGTGCACTGCCAGATCAAGACCGCGAGAACCTCTTCTAGCCGCCTCCTCCTTCCTCCAACAAACCTCAGCCCAGCCTGGTTGCCCATTGGCGCGTCACGTCGCGGATCGAGCCCGCGCTACTGTTTTTCCCTCCGTCACAGTTGTCGTTTTTCAGTTCGTCAGGCGACAGAGAAGATCCACAATAGAGTGTGCGTTTTGCAGATAACCCCCTGGCTTCCTTTTTCCCTCAACCCGCGGTCCAGCCGGCCCACCGTTAGTGACCGTCGCCGTTTTATAAAAAGGGTCCTGTGTTTTTCAAATATCAACCCGCGGTCCTCCTTCGTTCCAGCCACTGGCGTATGGGTCCAGATGAGCCTGGCCCCACATGTCACTGACTAGGGCTAGGGTAGGCTGGGTAAGAAAACTTTCTAGAGTCTGGTTAAATTCAAAGTTTTGTTTAAATGATTTCAAATTCAAATTCAATTCAGATTTTAAATAACTTTTCCATTGTAAATCCAAATTTGACAAATAATATATGTTTTTGATTCAGAAAAATGAGAGGATTCCAAATATGCCATCCAATTTGCCTTTTGCACATTTAAAATTCCAAGTTGTTCAAATTACCACAAATGCCACTAGAACTAAAATAATTAATAACTTTAGTTTTATAATTCCAAATTTAGCAAATGATATGTCTAAAATGATCAGCTCGACGAGACCTTTCTGTTTATGCCATCCATGACTTTAATTGTAGCATGCATCATATAAAAATATAGGGTACAGCAAGTGTTATGACAACAAAATGTGAGCCAAAACCCCATTAAAATGTTGTTACTTGTCTTCCACACCTCACCATGCCATGCTACCTTATTGCCATGTAACTTGTGCACCATTCATCATGGCATGATTGTTTGCTTGACGCATCTTATTCATATGCTTGTGCTCTATATTCATGTTGGCCTTGTTTGTTTGGTTTTTCTCGGATAGACACTGAGCAGGGGTTATATCAAGAGAACCAGGAGCACTACCCAGATCCGTCCCTCGCTTCAACTGAGTTGACAGGCAAGCACTTCCACATGCTTGCATACATACAGTACCTATTGCCTCTATCTTATTCTTGCATCATGGAGTCGCGAATGCATTAAATTGAATCCCAAGTATGCATAGCCTTTACTTTTAAACCCCACCGAGCTTGTTCCTCCATCCCATGAGCCACTACTATAGGAGTTGTTTGAGCCATGCGGGTCGTAGAACAGCATGTGTAGGGTATGTGAGAGTCTGTTGAATAATGAGGTACCTAAACAACTTAACCTGAGTAGTAGTGGGATAACTAAAGAAAGTGGCACCGGTGAGCAACATCTGCTATTTGGTTTTTCCTGCTCACTTGTGTCCCGTAAGACCCCGAGTACTTGATTCCTGTTCCTTGATTTATCGCGCTATCCACATCCGGGAGGTATATGGGACCCCCCTGAGCCAGAGCTTGATTCAGTTTTATTTCTTGGGGCCACAAACTAGTTTGAGGTTTTATTTACTATCCTGTACTTATGCCATGCTACTTTATGTATTTAAATTGTGCGAGGAGCACACTGTACTGTTTAGGAATTGTGACCCGTTTACGTGGTATCGACAGTCCCCGTTTGGGGATCTGCTGTCGTTTACCGCCGGCCCCACAAACCTTGAGTCCGTCTCGGAGTCAGCTATCTTCGTTGCAGGTGTACTTCAAGGGGTGGCCCCCTGAAATATTTCTGAATCCTGTGATTGTTCAGTCGTGAAAGCCTCGTTGGGTTTTGATTTGGTTTTTCCGAGGTTGATCAAGCGTGTGTTGCTATTGGTGCACCCCGGCCGGGTAAAACTTTCTGAAAGCCGTGTCCGCGGATATGGCCGACTTGGAGCACAGTTTCTTGATCATAGACAAGCATAACTAAAGTACCGCTTTAATTTGACTAAGTAACTTGACTAGTAAATAGTGCAATACTCATGGAATGGTTAATAAAATTGCCAACAGATGGGGGGTTGTTCGTCCGCTTCCTTGTTGGTAAGCAGGGAGGAGGATGGATCTGATGAGATTACCATCATAACTGTTGATCTTAATTCACGGACATCCGTCTATCATTGGTTAGGCGGATGGTTAGCGTTTATCTGTAGAATTGCTAGGGTTATCTTTCGCTGCAATTGCGTCACCCAGGTTGTGTCCCCTTTAGCGGCATTAAGACTTGCTGAGTACCCTTAGGGTCTCACACGATAAATTCTTGGTTCAGATGGACAGGTACCTTCACAGGACGGATACTGGGTGGAAGAAGCCGAAGATGTGGGCAACGATCGTTCGGTGTAGAGATTCCGGGAACGGGGATCCGTGAGACCTGTAGTTGGGATGTTCTTATTTCTATGGCATCTTATGCCGATTTGCTTCTTATCCGTACTCGGATTTTGTTTGCCTTCGCATGATACTACGATGTGTTGTTGTATGAGGAAGTATCCTAAAATATAGATCTATCTAGGTCATTTGAATCTTGCCGTATGGCGTTGCTATATTTCCTTTCTTTCTAGATGGTATGGCTCTGATGTACTCTTGTATGGTGGCTTGCGTACATACCCACTTGTGTACGTAGTTGATCCTTCGCCGCCGACACGCCGTCTGACAGTCCTGTTGAGAGGGTAGTGGTTGGGACGTCTGAAAGGACTACCAGTGAGTGGCTTTTGGGGCCCCACCGTACTATTTCAACCACTACCACTCATCCAGGCTTGTATCTAGGAGCGTAATTCACCGAGGTAGTTACAATTGGTATCAGAGCCATCCCGACCTTCAGGGTTTCAGCCAAACGGTCGTTGTCAGTCTAGCAAATATTTTGGTAGTTATGTATATTAGGGAAAAACAAAACGCGAGAGTAGGACTGCTTCCATTTTTCTTCTTCTCCTCCCACCCACCCTTTTCTGGTAAGGAAGTGCAACGTTTTCAATCCTCTTCTCAAAGTTCAAACTAGGATTCACGTGTTCTGGGTTTCCGTAGTACCATAGGTTGTGTGTGTGTGTGTAATTCCTTGTCTATCTGTTGCATCCGAGTTGTTATCTTATCTGCCTTTGGTTATCAACTGTTGGTACATTCCATACCGACAGGCCTTTGCAAACCGACGCAATCTATCTTCCTCTTTGTATCCGACGCTATCTTGTTTGGGGTGTTCGTTTCCGTAGTTACCAATCTTTAGGTTTCGTCGTGAGAAGAAGGGGTTAGGATATGTGTTCCACTTGTTCATGTGCGGAGTAATGATTTGAGTGCGGGATGGAGTCGCGACCATACCACTACTTTTATCATTCGCTTTTGTATATTGAATCGGTAGAGTCACTAATCTTGATTCGTTAAGTAATTTTAGCATCTATTGGTATTTTAATGCGAAATTTGTGGAAAATTTTTCTTTGATATATTTGTGTACCACACTCCTTTTCAGTCGTGTGCGATATGCTTAATATCTTCTAGGTGCTATGAACTTTGTTGATATTTTAATATCATCTCAGTAAATTGTATCCTTTAATCATGGTTAATTCCATCTTGGTACTATTTTGGATTATTATCATTCTCCATCATAGTACTGACTTGAGTTTTATATCAATGAGGATGGCTCCCCCACGCATCAAGAGGACATACCTCGGAATTGGGCTCGCCAATGTCAAACATCGCTAATGCTTTGGCAGCTATGCAAGAGAACCAGCAGCTTTGAGGAGAGCGTCGGAAAAACGAGTTCGCTCCACTTCCTCCACCTCCCAAGCGGAGACATCAAGAGCTTCCTCAAGTTCAACCTCGTCGGTTTGATGTTTCGACCGACCTCTGGACGCGGATGATTGGCTGCGTGAGATCTCAAGGTTGCTCGAGGCTGCGATGTTCCGGAAGGAGTGGGTCAAGTGTGCTACTCACCTTCTCAAGGGAGATGCAGCTCTTTGGTGGGAGAACTACTTGAAGGCAAGCTGCCTGGGTTCCACCTACTTGGGAGAGGTTCACTGGAGGCGTTCAAAGAGGTTCTCTCAGAGATTGTGATGGAAAGGATGAAGGAGGCTTTCCTCAACTTTGAAGCAGGGAAATGATAACGTCAACACCTATATCAGGAACTTCATGAATCTATCCCGTTATGGTGGTGATGAGGTATCTGATGACAAGAAGAAGCAGAAAAGGTTCAGGCAAGGGCTCAATGCGTCGATCAAGTATGCTATCACACATGCAAGACCGGCAACCTTCCTGGAACTACAGCACACAGCACTGCAAGAGGAGGCAAGCAGGCAAATGTTTGAGGAGTCCAAGAAACACAACAGGGATGCATCAAGCTCTGCAGTTATGGCAGCTCCTTCTAAGCGTGTCCGGGTTCCTAACACCCCACCGTCGCTCCGGCTCCACCAAGACTGCGAGTTTCACGTCAAGGCCACCAAACTTCACACTGCGGCTCCCGGGGCTACAACAACCACTACCACAGGCGCTGGCGGAGTCCCCGGCTACTCGCTCCACGCGTCCGGTGGTGCTCGCTTCACGTGGAAATCACGGACATCAAAGCTGGGCATCCGATGAAGAACAAAGCTCTCCCTCCACCCCGCCAAGATCTGCAACAAGCTCTCCTTGGTTCGTGCACCACCGCCGGGCTCTCAACATCAACACCAAGCCCGGGTCTGCGGTTGTTCGTGCTAACCGCTAACGCGCCTCTCAAGTGAGCTCTTTGGAGTTGTAATGGGTATGCTATCCGTTAACTCAGTCCCTGCACGAGTTTTGTTCGATTCTGGTGCATCGCATTCTTTTGTCTCGCATAAGTTTGCACAAGAGCATAACCTGGATAGGGTTCCTTTATCACGTCGTCTGGTGGTGCTATCTCCTGGTTCAAACATGAGGGCTTCTCATATCAGTCATGGCAATCAGATTGAGATTGGTGGTTCTTCATTCTTGGCTTCTTTAATTCTTCTGGGCAACTCTGAAATTGATGTCATCTTGGGCATGGATTGGTTGACAGCAAATGCAGCTGTGATTGATTGTGCTGAACTCTCAGTGTCTCTGAAGATTCCTGAAGGCCATATAGTCTTTTCTCCAAGTCTGACTCCTGCTGTCCAGCTCTATTCCTTGGCGGCTCTGAATGATGATGCTATGGAAGCTATTCAGGGTGTACCAGTGGTCTGTGAGTTCCCAGATGTCTTTCCTGAAGAGTTGCCAGGTATGCCTCCGGATCGCGAGGTTGAATTCGTGATTGAACTTGAACCGGGAACGGCTCCTATCTCTAAGAGGCCATATAAAATGGGTCCTTCTGAGTTGGCTGAACTCAAAAGACAACTTGATGAACAAGAGAAGTTGGGTTTCATTCAACACAGCACTTCTTCTTGGGGTAGCCCAAAAATCTTTGTGAAGAAGCGTGACAGAACCGATAGGCTATGTGTTGACTACCGGGCTCTCAATGCTAAAACCATCAAGAACAAATATCCTCTTCCACGGATAAATGATCTATTTGATCAGCTAGCAGGAGCTGTGGTGTTCTCTAAGCTGGACTTGAGAAGTGGTTATCACCAAATCAAAATTCGCAAAGAAGATGTGCCCAAAACAGCTTTCACCACCCGCTATGGCCTGTATGAGTACACGGTCATGTCTTTCGGCCTCACCAACGCACCTGCTACCTTCTCGAGGCTGATGAACTCAGTTTTCATGGAGTACCTGGATAAATTTGTTGTGGTATATCTGGATGACATTCTGGTCTATTCCAAATCCAAGGAGGAGCATGAAGAACACCTGCGGTGTGTCTTAAACAAGCTTCGTGAGAACCGCTTGTATGCAAAGTTCTCAAAGTGTGAGTTTTGGCTGCCTGAAGTAACATACCTGGGTCATGTTATCTCTGCCAAGGGCATTGCAGTCAACCCGGAAACCGTGAAGACAATAGTTGAATGGCTTCCTCCTGTTAATGTCAAGGAAGTGCGGAGTTTTCTCGGCTTGGCTAGCTATTGCCGTCGCTTTGTTTAAAACTTCTCGAAGATAGCAAAGCCTCTTACCGATCTCCTCAAGAAAAGTAAGAAGTACCTGTGGACTCCTGCTTGTCAAGAAAGTTTTGAGACACTCAAAGAGAAGCTCACTTCCACACCAGTCTTGGTTCCTCCAGATACATCTAAGCCTTTCCAGATATTCTGCGACGCCTCTTTGCAAGGATTGGGTGCGGTCCTTATGCAAGAGAAACAGGTGGTTTCTTATGCCTCTCGTCAGTTGAAGACGCATGAAATCAACTATCCCACACATGACCTCGAGCTAGCAGCAGTTGTCTTTGCTTTGAAGCTATGGAGGCACTACTTGCTTGGTAACCGTTGTGAGATCTTCTCGGACCACAAGAGTTTGAAGTATATCTTCACTCAGCCTGATCTCAACCTTCGGCAGAGGAGATGGATTGAAGCAATCAATGACTTTGATGTGACCATCAACTACACTCCAGGCAAAGAAAACGTCATGGCAGATGCGCTTAGCCGTAAAGCTTATGTCAACAACCTCATGGTGGAAGAGCAGCAACCTCTATTGTGCGAGGAATTCCGTCAGCTCATCCTGGAAATTGTGGAACAAGGGCATCTCCTGAATCTTCTGGCTACCCCTCTCTTGGAAGAACAGATTCGCTCTCGTCAGCTTGGTGATCCGCACACCAAAAAGCTCATCTCTAAGCTTGACCTTCCGAAGTATGAGTCCTTCCACGTTGATGATCAAGGCACGCTCTTCTTTGAACACCGGATGTTTGTTCCAAACTACCCGGGTCTGAGAGACCAAGTTCTCAAGGAGGCACATGATTCGGTTCTTTCTATCCATCCTGGCAGCACAAAGATGTACATGGACTTGAAAACACAATACTGGTGGCCTGGGTTGAAACGGTATTGTTCCAAGTATGTCTCAGAATGCGATGTCTGCCGCAGAGTGAAGGCTGTCCATCAGAAACCATTTGGTCTTCTACAGCCATTGAAACCTCCAGAATGGAAATGGGAGAAAGTAGAGATGGACTTCATCACTGGCTTTCCAAGGTCGCAGAAGGGCAACAATGCAATTTTTGTTGTTATCGACAGGCTTTCTAAAGTGGCTCATTTCTTCCCAGTCAAAGAAACAATTTCTGGAATTCAGTTGGCTGAGCTCTATATCAACAGAATTGTCTCTCTGTATGGGGTTCCACTTGAAATCAGTTCGCACTGGAGTATCTTCACCTCAAAGTTCTGGGAGAGTTTCCAAAAAGCTTTGGGAACAAAGTTGAACTTCAGCACTGCTTACCACCCTCAGTCGCAAGGACAAGTGGAGAGGATCAATCAGATTCTGGAGGATATGCTTAGAGCTTGCGTCATCTCTTTTGGCATGAAGTGGGAGGAATGTCTACCACATGCTGAATTCTCCTACAACAACAGCTTCCAGAAGAGTCTGAAGATGGCACCATTTGAGGCTCTCTATGGTCGCAAGTGCAGAACTCCGATTGGTTGGTCAGGTGCAGGAGAAAGAATCTGGTTTGGACCTGACATTGTAACCCAAGCGGAAGAGAAGGTGCATATCATTCTGGAGAACCTGAAAATTGCTCAAAGTCGTCAGAAGAGCAACTATGACAGGAAACACACGGATATGGTATATGCCCCTGGTGATCTCGTCTACCTTCGTGTCACTCCCATGAGAGGAACACACCGCTTCGGTATCAAAGGAAAGTTGGCTCCTAGATACATCGGTCCTTTCAAGATACGTGGTAGAAGAGGAGAAGTTGCTTATGCCTTGGAGCTCCCGGAAAAACTCAAAGTCCATGATGTTTTCCACATCTCTCAGCTCAAGAAGTGCTTCAAAGACCCCGGCAAGACCGTGGATCATGAGCTAATCGACCTCCAAGAAGATCTGTCTTATCAAGAACACCCCACCAAAATCCTCGAGACCGCAGAACGAAGGACGCGCAACAAGTCCATCAAGTTTTACAAGGTGTAGTGGTCACACCATTCTGTTGATGAAGCCACATGGGAGCGTGAAGATGAACTCCGTGCCAACCATCCATCTCTCTTTGTGTCTTCTTCTTCTTCTTCCTAGAATCTCGGGGCGAGATTCCTGTTTAGTGGGGGAGAGTTATAGCATCCCATTGTTCAACACTGTAATGCTACTTGTTATAATAATAAAAGGGCCACTTCCAACATATAATTGTTGCATCATCATCATATCATGCTCATGCCATCATGTCACCTTGCATTTGAGCATCATATAAAACCCTTTCTTGTTTGGTTCTTATCTCATGTGCATGATTAATTGTAGTTGCCTCTTGATATTGTATTTGGTTCTTAATATATTGTTAAATGCCCAAGTTGAGTTGAGGGCATCTCTTATTGACTCCACCACCTTTTCTTTCACCACCTTATAATTCCACCATCCAACTAATCTGAGCTTGGCATTTTGTTGATTTATCTCTAGCTCATGTTGGTTGGTTGGGTTCCACCCATAATCTTTTGCTTGGCCTTTGCCCAACTTTTGGGAATGCAAGGATTAATGCCACATAAAATAATGTTGTTTTCACAATATAACTACATGGCAAATATTGTTGCATGGGCCATGAAAGTGCCACCTTTCTCTTGGCTTTGGTAAGTTTTTGGCTTTGTTGGCATGGATCATCTTTTCTTGGTTTAAATCTTGTTTTGGGCTTGTAGTTTTCTTCACCATAACATCTATCTCTATCTCCCTTAGCTAACCTCTACCCCATGCCCCATGCACACACATGTGCTCATGAGGCATGCACCAACATAAAACCACCTCTTCTCTTGGATCTTGCTTGGTCATTGTTGGAGCATGCATGGACCAAAGAAAAACCCCATCATCATGATCATCTCTCCCTACCTTTCCCTCCTTTCTCCTTTTTCTTGATCTTGTGTGTTTGTATATGAAGCATGCTTGATCAAGTGAAGTACCCCTCCCTCTATCTACCCTCTCTTAGCTAACCCAAAAATCTACCCCTTGCCATCTTCCCCATCCTACCTAAACAAAACCCTAATCTCTAACTTCCCTAAACAAAACCCTAAGTACCCCCTCCTCCTTTCTAGCTTCCTAGCATGATCTCACCAAACCCTGCCCCAGCTCGCCACCCCCTCTCCCTACTCTAGCTTGGCCCCCTCTATCCTGGCCCCACCTAGCTACCCTATCTAAAGCAAACCCTAGCCCGAGCCGGCCGCTTCCCCTCTTCTTTTCCCCTCTGATCTCTCTGCCCGGTGCCCACACCTAGCCTCGACGGCGGCTCACATGACCCCACCGGCCTCCCTCTAGTGCCCACGCCTGCCAGGTGCCTGGCCGCCATGCACGTGAGGAGGCAAAAGGTGGCACCGAGGCCACCTTCCCTCCCCACGCAACCCCACCTTCCCTCTCCTTCTTATCCTCTCCCTTCGCCACAGCCGTCCCCAGATCCGTCCAGGCCCCGCCTCGCTCCCTCTCGCCTCCTTCCACCGCCTCAGCCCTCTCGCCGGCCACACCGTCTACCGCCAAGACACACGCACCAGAGGCGGGCGGAGGCAGTGTCGAGGAAGGCCGGAAGCTCGTCTGCGACGCCCCTGGAGCCAGACGCGAGGAGGAGAAGCCCCAGGAGCCTGCACGCCGGCGCCGCCCCGTCGAAACCCTAGCGCCTCCGTCGATCGCCTGCACCCCAAGCCTCGCCACCGCCACCAACACCTCCGCGGTAAGCCCCTGACCCCCTTAGACATGCTCTGGCCCCGCCTCGTTTCCTGCCGACGACGATCGTTTACGAGCACACCGTGCGGCACCGGGCGTGCACTGCTGCATCTGCGCGCGAGAACCTCTTCTAGCCGCCTCCCTCCTTCCTGTCAACAAACCTCAGCCCAGCCCAGTGGTTGCCGCCATTGGCGTCCATGATCGCGGATCGAGCCCGGCGCCCTTTTTCCTCCGTCGCAGTGTCGTTTTTTTTCAGTTCGTCAGGCGACAGAGAAGATCCACAGTAGAGTGTGCATTTTGCAGATAACCCCCTGGCTTCCTTTTTCCCTCAACCCACGGTCCAGCCGGCCCACCGTTAGTGACCGTCGCCGTTTTATAAAAAGGGTCCTGTGTTTTTCAAATATCAACCCGCGGTCCTCCTTCGTTCCAGCCACTGGCGTATGGGTCCAGATGAGCCTGGCCCCACATGTCACTGACTAGGCGTGGGTAGGATGGGTAAGAAAACTTTCTAGAGTCTGTTTAAATTCAAAGTTTTGTTTAAATGATTTCAAATTCAAATTCAATTCAGATTTTAAATAACTTTTCCATTGTAAATCCAAATTTGACAAATAATATATGTTTTTGATTCAGAAAAATGAGAGGATTCCAAATATGCCATCCAATTTGCCTTTTGCACATTTAAAATTCCAAGTTGTTCAAATTACCACAAATGCCACTAGAACTAAAATAATTAATAACTTTAGTTTTATAATTCCAAATTTAGCAAATGATATGTCTAAAATGATCAGCTCGACGAGACCTTTCTGTTTATGCCATCCATGACTTTAATTGCAGCATGCATCATATAAAAATATAGGGTACAACAAGTGTTATGACAACAAAATGTGAGCCAAAACCCCATTAAAATGTTGTTACTTGTCTTCCACACCTCACCATGCCATGCTACCTTATTGCCATGTAACTTGTGCACCATTCATCATGGCATGATTGTTTGCTTGACGCATCTTATTCATATGCTTGTGCTCTATATTCATGTTGGCCTTGTTTGTTTGGTTTTTCTCGGATAGACACCGAAAGGTGGGTTATATCAAGAGAACCAGAGCACTACCTGATCCGTCCCTCGCTTCAACTGAGTTGACAGGCAAGCACTTCCACATGCTTGCATACATACAGTACCTATTGCCTCTATCTTATTCTTGCATCATGGAGTCGCGAATGCATTAAATTGAATCCCAAGTATGCATAGCCTTTACTTTTAAACCCCACCGAGCTTGTTCCTCCATCCCATGAGCCACTACTATAGGAGTTGTTTGAGCCATGCGAGTCGTAGAACAGCATGTGTAGGGTATGTGAGAGTCTGTTGAATAATGAGGTACCTAAACAACTTAACCTGAGTAGTAGTGGGATAACTAAAGAAAGTGGCACCGGTGAGCAACATCTGCTATTTGGTTTTTCCTGCTCACTTGTGTCCCGTAAGACCCCGAGTACTTGATTCCTGTTCCTTGATTTATCGCGCTATCCACATCCGGGAGGTATATGGGACCCCCCTGAGCCAGAGCTTGATTCAGTTTTATTTCTTGGGGCCACAAACTAGTTTGAGGTTTTATTTACTATCCTGTACTTATGCCATGCTACTTTCTGCATTTAAATTGTGCGAGGAGCACACTGTACTGTTTAGGAATTGTGACCCGTTTACGTGGTATCGACAGTCCCCGTTTGGGGATCTGCTGTCGTTTACCGTGTAGCATCCCAGTTGTCTAACCCCTGTAATGCTACATGTCTTAATAATAAAATGGGCCACTTCCAACATATAATTGTTGCATCATCAGCACATCATGCTCATGTCATCATGTCACCTTGCATCTGAGCATCATATAAAACCTTTTTCTTGTTGGTTCTTACCTCATGTGCATGATTAATTGTAGTTGCCTCTTGATATTGTATTTGGTTCTTACTAAATTGTTAAATGCCCAAGTTGAGTTGGGGGCATCTCTCTTTTGACTCCACCACCTTATCTTTCACCACCTTATAATTCCACCATCCAATGATATGAGCTTGGCTTTTATTGAGTTATCCCTAGCCCATGTTGTTGGTTGGATCCACCTTGATCTTTGCTTGGCCTTGTCCACCTTTTGGAATGGAGATGAATAGTGCCATGTTGATATCCTTGTTCTCACAAGGATAGTTGTGGCATTCATTATTCTGCATGGGCCATGCAATAGCCACCTTTGCCTAGCTTTTGGTTTGCTTGTTTTCTAATGGACCAATCCTTCCTTGCTTGATCTTGTTTTGTTAGAACAAGACCCTAGCTCTTTTCCCTTCTTGGTCCTTGCTTGGTTTGTTGGAATCATGCATGGACCCAAAAACCCCACCACCACCATATGACCATCTCTCCTCCTCTTCTTCTTCTCTTGTTTGATCTTGCTAAGTATAGTTTGTAGTATTTTTGTAAAACTTAAGTATCCCCCTCCATCTTTTCTTATCTCTTTTAGCAAAACCCTAATCCCACTCTTGCCATCTTTCTCTAGCTAGATAAACCCTAAGCTACCTTTCCTCCCTCTAATCCATTTATTTTTTTCCCTAAAACTTAACCCTATTTATATCTACCCTAAAACTAAACCCTATGCTAAACCTCCCTCCATAAAAACCCAAAACCTTCCCCAAACCATCTACTTCTCTCTCTAAACAAAACCCTAGCTACCTCTACCTCTAATAAAAACCCTAAACGACCTTTACTCTCTAAACTAAACCTAGCTACCATATAACCCTCTCCCTCTCCTCTCTAGTAATCTACACCCTAATCTACCCTTCTCCCCTCCATACATGCTCCACCCCAGCTCGCATCAACCCTCTCTATCTACCAGGCGCCCCACCCCAGCTCCCTACATGCCCCACACGACCAGGACACCCCCTTGCTGCCCCACACGGCATGGTACCCCTCTCTCCTAGCCCTAGACCGAACCCCCTCTTTCTTCTCCCCTCTCTTCTCTCTCCCTGGCCAAGGGCCCCTCTAGCCTAACCTGCCTCACCAAAGCTCCCCTACCCCACCTGCCAGCCTCCCTCTCCCCGTCCCAGTTCTACCACGCCACCCCCTGGCCCATGCCGAGCACGTGAAGGAGGAGGCCGACGTGCCCTGCCAGCTTTCCCCTCCCCCACGCCACACCTGCCTCCTCCTCCTTCTTATCCTCTCCCTCTTCCTCTCTGGCCTCCCCAGATCCCATCTAAGCGACGCCCTACCTCTCCCCTCTCTGCCCTCCTTCTCCATCGTCCCCAACGCCCTCTCGCCGGCCACCCGCCAGCTACCTCCTGCCACAGATGTTCTAGCCGGTGGCGTGCTGCAGCAAGTTGTCGAGGAAGCTCACTGCTGCGACGTCCACAGGCCAGCATCGAGGAGGAGAAGGACCAGAACGCCGGATCTGCCGCACCGCCGGAAACCCTAGCCTCATTCATGAAGCCGCGGTGATCGCCTCCACCCTGCTGCTTCGAGCACGCCCGACGCCCGCGTGAGCCCGATCCCCTGCATAACGTCCCGATCTTGATCGCTCTGGTTGCGCGAGTCACGGCGTTGAACACCCTCGCACGGTGGGATCGCTGCCGTCGTCGCTTTCGGCGCCAAGACCTATCTAGCACCGGCGTCCGCTTAGCATCATCCGCAGCCACAAGACTTGGTTCCGCCCACAAGGCGTCCGCGGTCGCGAGGTCGACTCTGGCGCGCCTTTTTCCACATCGCGGCGTGCTCGCGCTCGCAGAGGAAGAGAAACAGTGTCCACGGGCGTCGTTTTTGCGCAAAACCCCTTCCCCCAACCTTTTAGCAACCCGCGACCCTCGAGGCCCCACCTGCCAGCGACCATTGATATCTTGCGAAAAGGCTCCCGCCAGACCCCGGACTCAACCCGCAGTCCACCCCCGTCACAGTGCGTTTGCGAAATCCCTGGCCCTTTGTTTGCATCAACCCGGTCCTTCCGGCCCGTTGTCGAGTCTCCGGAGTTTTACAAAAGATTCCTGTGGTTACGCTTAATCAACCCATGATCGATTGGTTCCAGCGCTGGCCAGGTCAGTAACCCCCTGTCCCCACCTGTAAGTGTCTCAGAAGCGAGTAGGAGAGGTGTTAAACGTTTCAGACTGTTTTAATAATTCAAACTTATTTCAAATAAATTCAAATTCAAATTCTATTCAGATTTTTAAATAACTTTTACATACTTTATCCAAATTAGACAAATGATATATGTTTGGATATCAGCAAGATGAGAGGAATTCAAATATGCCATCTGTTTTGTGTTTTGCTCAAGTAAAATTCCAAGTTCATGTTAATTACATCAAATGCCACTGGATTTTCAACAATTAATAACTTTAGTTTTGTAAATCCAAATTTAGCAAGTAAATAGTCTAAATTGATCAGCTCGACGAGACCTTTCTGTTTATGCTATCCTTAACTTCAATTGCAGCATGCATCATGTCAATATATTGAGAACAACAATTGTTATGACAACAAAATATGACTAAAACCCACTTAATTGTTATATTCTTGTCCTCCACACCTCACCCATGCCATGCTATTTTCCTTGCCATGTAAATTGTGCATCATTCATCATGGCATGATTGTTTGCTTGACGCATTTATTTCCAATGCTTGTGCTATATATTTATGTTGTCCGTGTTTGTTTGGTTTTTCTCGGATAGACACTGAGCAGGGGTTGTATCAAGAGCACCAGGAGCACTACCCAGTACCGTCCCTTGCTTCAACAGAGATACCAGGCAAGCACTACCACATGCTTGCATACATACAGTACCTAATGCCTCTATCTTATTCTTGCATCATCGAGTCGCGATTGCATTAAATTGAATCCCAAGTATGCATAGCCTTTACTTTTAAACCCCACCAAGCTTGTTTTCCTCTATCCCACGAGCCACTACTATAGGAGTTGTTTGAGCCATGCGAGTGAGAACAACATGTGTAGGGTTTGTGAGAGTCGATGAATAACGAGGTACCTAAACAACTTAACCCGAGTAGTTACGGGATAACTAAAGAAAGTGGCACCGTGAGCAATATCGCTATTTGGTTTTCCTGCTCACTTGTGTCCCGTAAGACCCCGAGTACTTGATTCCTGTTCCTTGATTTATCGCGCTATCCACATCCGGGAGGTATATGGGACCCCCCTGGGCCAGAGCTTGATTCCGTCTTATTTCTTGGGGCCACAAACTAGTTTGAGGTGTTCTTACTATCCTGTACTTATGCCATGTTACCGCTTTATTTACGCTTGTGCGAGGTGCACACTGTACTGTTTAGGAAATAATGGCCCGTTTCCGCGGTGTCGACAAGCCCAGCCACACTTTCGGGTTCCCAGTCGTTCACAGCCGTCCCCATAACCTTGAGGCCGTCTCGGAGCTTGCTTACTCCGTTGCGGATTCTACTCTAAGGGGTGGCCCCCTGAAATATTTCTGAATCCTGTGATTGTTCAGTCGTGAAAGCCTCGTTGGGTTTTGATTTGGTTTTTCCGAGGTTGATCGAGTGTGTGTTGCTATTGGTGCACCCCGGCCGGGTAAAACTTTCTGAAAGCCGTGTCCGCGGTTATGGACGACTTGGAGCACAGTTTCTTGATCATAGACAAGCATAACTAAAGTACCGCCTTAATTTGACTAAGTGACTTGACTAGTAAATAGTGCAATACTCATGGAATGGTTAATAAAATTGCCAACGGAAGGGGGGTTGTTCGTCCGCTTCCTTGTTGGTAAGCAGGGAGGAGGATGGATCGGATGAGATTACCATTATAACTGTTGTACTTAAATTCACGGACATCCGTCTATCATTGGTTAGGCGGATGGTTAGCGTTTATCTGTAGAATTGCTAGGGTTTATCTTTTGCTGCAATTCGTCACCCAGTTGTGTCCCCTTTAGAGGCATTAAGACTTCTTTGAGTACCCTTAGGGTCTCACACGATAAATTCTTGATTCGGATGAGCAGGTACCTTCTCGTGACGGATCTTGGGTGGAAGAAGCCGATGATGTGGGCAACGATCGTATGGTGTAGAGATTAGGATCGGGATCCGTGAGACCTGTAGTTGGGATGTGCTTATTTTCTGCATCTTATGCCTATTTGCTTCTTATCCGTACTCGGATCTTGTTTGCCTTCCGCATGATACTACGATGTGTCTTTGTATGAGTTATCCTAAATTATAGATGTATCTAGGTCATTTGAATCTTGCCGTATGGCGTTGGTATATTTCCTTTCTTTCTAGATGGTTTGGCTCGATGTACTCTTGTATGGTGGCTTGCGTACATACCCACTTGTGTCGTAGTTGATCCCTTCGCCGACTCACGCCGTCTGACAGTCCGTTGAGAGGTTAGCGGTTGGGACGTCTGAAAGGACTACCGGTGAGTGGCTTTTGGGGCCCCCGTACTATTTCAACCGCTATCTCTCATCCTGGCTTGTATCTAGGGCGTAGTTCACCGAGGTAGTTACAATTGGTATCGAGCCATCCCGACCTTCGAGGTTTCAGCCAAGCAGTCGTTGTCGATCTAGCAAATATTTTGAGTAGTTATGTATATCGGAAAAACAAAACGCGAGAGTAGGACTGCTTCCATTTTTCTTCTTACCCTCCACCCACCCTTTTCTGGTAAGGAAGTGCAACGTTTTCAATCCTCGTCTCAAAGTTCAAACTAGGATTCACGTGTTAGGGGTTTCCGTAGAACCATAGGATTTGTGTGTGTGTGTGTGTGTGTGTAGTTCCTTTTCTATCTGTTGCATCCAAGTTGTTATCTTATCGCCTTTGGTTATCCTGTTGGTACATTCCATACCAATGGCATTTGTAAACCGCAATCTATCTTCCTTTTGTATCCGACGCTATCTTGTTTGGGGTGTTCGTTTCCGTAGTACCAATCTTTAGGTTTAAATCGTGAGAAGAAGGGTTAGGATATGTGTTCCACTTGTTCATGTGCGGAGTAATGATTTGAGTGCGGGATGGAGTCGCGACCATACCACTACTTGTATCATTTGCTTTTGTATATTGGATCGGTAGAGTCACTAATCTTGATTCGTTAAGTAATTTTGCGCATCTATTGGTATTTTAATGCCGAAATTTGTGGAAAATTTTTCTTTGATATGTTTGTGTACCACACTTCTTTTCAGTCGTGTGCGATATGCTTAATATCTTTGAGGTGCTATGAACTTTGTTGATATTTTCATATCATCTCAGTAAATTGTATCCGTTAATCTTGGTTAAATCCATCTTGGTACTATTTTGGATTATTATCACCTTCCATTATAGTACTGACTTGAGTTTTACATCAATGACAGGATGGCTCCCCCACGCCGGACTGAGGAGGACATTCCTCCAGAACTGGGCTCAGCGCTGTCAAGCATTGCAAATGCTCTGGCAGCCATGCAAGAGAACCAGCTGCGCTTTGAGGAGAGCGTCCGAAGGAACGAGTTCACTCCACTTCCTCCACCTCCCAAGCGTGGTGACATCAAGAGCTTCCTCAAGTTCAACCTGCGCGATTCGATGTGTCGACCGACCTCTTGATCGATGATTGGCTGCGAGATCTCAAGGTTGCTAGAGGCTGGCGATGTGCGAGCAGAATGGGTAAAGTGTGCTACTCACTGCTCAAGGGAGAGCAGCTCTATGGTGGGAAAACTACTTGAAGGCTATTGCTTGGGTCCCATCCTACTTGGGAGAGGTTTACGGGGCTTTCAAGGAGCGGTTTCTCTCGGAGATTGTGATGGAGCGGATGAAGGATGCTTTCCTCAACTTGAAGTGGCAATGATAACGTCAACACCTACATCGGGAACTTTATGAACCTGTCTCGCTATGGTGGTGATGAGGTATCGATGACAAGAAAAGCGAGAAGAGATTCGGGCAAGGGCTCAATGCGTCGATCAAGTATGCACTCACGCATGCAAGACCGGCAACCTTCCCTGAACTGCAGCATATGGCACTACAAGAGGCTAGTAGGCAGATGTTCGAGGAGTCCAAGAAACACAGCAGGGATGCATCAAGCTCGGCAGCAATGACAACTCCTTCTAAGCGGCGTGTCTGGGTTCCTAACACCCCACCGTCGCTCCCGGCTCCACCAAGACCTGCGAGTTTCACGTCAAGGCCACCAAACTTCACCACTGCGGCTCCCAGGGGCTACAACAACCATTACCCTGGAGCGCCTGGCGGAGTCCCTGGCCTCTCTGCTCCACGGCCTCACGGTGCTTGCTATACATGTGGAGATCATGGTCATCCCACCTGGAACTGCCCAATGAAGAACAAAGCTCTCCCTCAACCCCCGCCAAGATCTGCAACAAGCTCTCCTTCGGTTCGTGCACCACCGCCTCGGGCTCTCAACATCAACACTAAGCCGGGTGCGGTTGTTCGAGCTAATCGTCAACGCCTCTCAAGCGAGCTCTTTTGGAGTGGTCATGGGTATGCTTCGATTAACTCGGTCCTGCACGAGTTCTCTTTGATTACGGTGCATCGCATTCATTTGTGTCACAAGTTTGCATATGAGAACGTGTTAAATCTGGATCCCTCCTTAAGAAGTCGAGAGTCTTATCTCTGGTTCCAACATGAGGGCCGAGTATATCACCATGGCAATCGAGATCGAGATTGGTGGTTCTTCATTCTTGGCTTCATTGATTGTTACGGGCAACTCGACATTGATGTCATCGGGCATGGATTGGTTGACAAATGCATTGTGATCGATTGTCTTTGAGCTCGGTGTCTCTGAAGATCCTCAAGGCCACATAGTCTTTTCTCCAAGTCGACTCCTGTCCAGCTCTATTCCTTGGCTGCTCTGAATGATGATGCTATGGAAGCTATTCAGAAGGTACCAGTGGTCTGTGAGTTCCCGGATGTCTTTCCTGAAGAGTTGCCAGGTATGCCTCCGGATCGCGAAGTTGAATTCGTGATTGAGCTTGAACCTGGGACAGCTCCTATCTCCAAGAGGCCATATAAAATGGGTCCTTCTGAGCTGGCTGAACTCAAACGACAACTTGATGAACAAGAGAAGTTGGGTTTCATTCAACACAGTACTTCTTCTTGGGGTAGTCCAACAATCTTCGTGAAGAAGCGTGACAGAACCGATAGGCTATGTGTTGACTACCGGGCTCTAAATGCTAAAACCATCAAGAACAAATATCCTCTCCCTCGGATAAATGATCTTTTTGATCGGTGGCGGGGCTGTTCTCTAAGCTGGATTTGAGGAGTGGTTATCACCAAATCAAAATTCGCAAGAGGATGTGCCCAAAACAGCTTTCACCACTCGCTATGGCCCGTATGAGTACACGGTCATGTCTTCGGTCTCACCAACGCCTTTGCTACCTTCTCGAGGTGATGAACTCCGCTTTTATGGAGTACTGGACAAGTTTGTGGTGGTATATCTGGATGACATTCGTCTATTCCAAGTCCAAGGAGGAGCATGAAGAGCACTGCGGTGTGTCTGAACAAGCTTCGTGAGAACCGCTTGTATGCAAAGTTCTCCAAGTGTGAGTTCGGTTGCTCAAGTAACCTATGGGACATGTCATCTACGCCAAGGGCATTGCGATCAACCCGAAACCGTGAAGACGATAGTTGAATGGCTTCCTCCTGCTAATGTCAAGGAAGTGCGGAGTTTCCTCGGCTTGGCTAGCTATTGTCGTCGTTTGTGCAGAACTTCGAAGATAGCAAAGCCTCTTACCGATCTCCTCAAGAAAGGCAAGAAGTATCTGTGGACTCACCTTGTCAAGAGCTTTGAGACACTCAAAGCGAAGCTCACTTCCACACCAGTCTTGGTTCCTCCGGACACATCCAAGCCTTTCAGATCTTCTGCGATGCCTCTTTGCAAGGATTGGGTGCGGTCCTTATGCAAGAGGCAGTGGTTGCTTATGCCTCGTCAGTTGAAGACGCATGAGGTCAACTATCCCACGCATGACCTTGAGCTAGCAGCAGTGGTCTTTGCCTTGAAGCTGTGGAGGCACTACTTGCTGGGTAACCGTTGTGAGATCTTCTCGGACCACAAGAGTTTGAAGTATATCTTCACTCAACCGGATCTCAATCTTCGGCAAAGGAGATGGATTGAAGCCATCAATGACTTTGATGTGACCATCAACTACACTCCTGGAAAAGCAAACGTCATGGCAGATGCGCTTAGCCGTAAAGCTTATGTCAACAACCTCATGGTAGAAGAGCAGCAGCCTCTCTTGTGCGAGGAATTCCGTCAGCTCAACCTGGAGATTGTGGAACAAGGGCACCTTCTGAACCTTCTGGCTACTCCTCTCTTGGAAGAACAGATTCGTTCTCGTCAGCTTGGTGATCCGCACACTAGAAAGCTCATCTCTAAGCTTGGCACTCCGAAGTATGAATCCTTCCATGTTGATGATCAGGGCACGCTCTTCTTTGATCACCGGATGTTTGTTCCAAACTACCGGTCGAGGATCAATTGCTCAAGGAGGCACATGATTCGGTCCTTTCTATCCATCCGGCAGCACAAAGATGTACATGGACTTGAAAACACAATCTGGTGGCACAGGTTGAAAAGGTATTGTGCCAAGTATCTCGAATGTGATGTCGCCGCAGAGTCAAGGCTGTTCATCGAAACCATTTGGTCTTCTACAGCCATTGCAACCTCCAGTGGAAGTGGGAGAAAGTTGAGATGGACTTCATCACGGCTTTCCAAGGTCGCAGAAGGGCAACAATGCAATTTTTGTTGTCATCGACAGGCTTTCCAAAGTGGCACACTTCTTCCCAAAGAAACAATTTACGGACTTGATTGGTGAGCTCTATATCAATAGGATTGTCTCTTTGTATGGGGTTCCACTTGAAATCAGTTCAGACCGTGGGAGAATCTTCACCTCAAAGTTAGGAGAGTTTCCAAAAGCTTTGGGAACAGTTGAACTTCAAAGCCTTACCACCCTCAGTCGCAAGGACAAGTGGAGAGGATCAATTAGATTCTCGAGGACATGCTTAGAGCGTGCGTCATCTCTTTTGGCATGAAGTGGGAGGAATGTCTTCCATATGCTGAATTCTCCTACAACAACAGCTTCCAGAAGAGTCTGAAGATGGCACCATTCGAGGCTCTTTATGGTCGCAAGTGCAGAACACCGATTGGTTGGTCAGGTGCAGGAGAAAGGATCTGGTTTGGGCCTGACATTGTGACTCAAGCAGAGGAGAAGGTGCATATCATTCTGGAGAACCTGAAGATTGCTCAGAGTCGTCAGAAGAGCAACTATGACAGAAGCACAGATATGGTATATGCCCTGGTGATCTCGTCTACCTTCGTGTCACTCCCATGAGAGGAACACACCGCCGGTATCAAAGGAAAGTTGGCTCCTAGATACATCGGTCCTTTCAAGATCGTGGTAGAAGAGGAGAAGTTGCTTATGCACTTTGGAGCTTAGGAAAAACTCAAAGTCCATGATGTTTTCCACATCTCAGCTCAAGAAGTGCTTCAAAGACCCGGCAAGACCGTGGATCATGAGCTAATCGACCTCCAAGAAGATCTCTCTTATCAGAACACCCACCAAAATTCTTGAGACCATGAGCGTGGGACTCGCAACAAGTCCATCAAGTTTTGCAAGGTGCAGTGGTCACACCATTCTGTTGATGAAGCAACATGGGAGCGTGAAGATGAACTCCGTGCCAACCACCCTTCTCTCTTTGTGTCTTCTTCTTCTTCCTAGAATCTCGGGGCGAGATTCCTGTTTAGTGGGGGAGAGTTGTAGCATCCCAGTTGTCTAACCCCTGTAATGCTACATGTCTTAATAATAAAATGGGCCACTTCCAACATATAATTGTTGCATCATCAGCACATCATGCTCATGTCATCATGTCACCTTGCATCTGAGCATCATATAAAACCTTTTTCTTGTTGGTTCTTACCTCATGTGCATGATTAATTGTAGTTGCCTCTTGATATTGTATTTGGTTCTTACTAAATTGTTAAATGCCCAAGTTGAGTTGGGGGCATCTCTCTTTTGACTCCACCACCTTATCTTTCACCACCTTATAATTCCACCATCCAATGATATGAGCTTGGCTTTTATTGAGTTATCCCTAGCCCATGTTGTTGGTTGGATCCACCTTGATCTTTGCTTGGCCTTGTCCACCTTTTGGAATGGAGATGAATAGTGCCATGTTGATATCCTTGTTCTCACAAGGATAGTTGTGGCATTCATTATTCTGCATGGGCCATGCAATAGCCACCTTTGCCTAGCTTTTGGTTTGCTTGTTTTCTAATGGACCAATCCTTCCTTGCTTGATCTTGTTTTGTTAGAACAAGACCCTAGCTCTTTTCCCTTCTTGGTCCTTGCTTGGTTTGTTGGAATCATGCATGGACCCAAAAACCCCACCACCACCATATGACCATCTCTCCTCCTCTTCTTCTTCTCTTGTTTGATCTTGCTAAGTATAGTTTGTAGTATTTTTGTAAAACTTAAGTATCCCCCTCCATCTTTTCTTATCTCTTTTAGCAAAACCCTAATCCCACTCTTGCCATCTTTCTCTAGCTAGATAAACCCTAAGCTACCTTTCCTCCCTCTAATCCATTTATTTTTTTCCCTAAAACTTAACCCTATTTATATCTACCCTAAAACTAAACCCTATGCTAAACCTCCCTCCATCAAAACCCAAAACCTTCCCCAAACCATCTACTTCTCTCTCTAAACAAAACCCTAGCTACCTCTACCTCTAATAAAAACCCTAAACGACCTTTACTCTCTAAACTAAACCTAGCTACCATATAACCCTCTCCCTCTCCTCTCTAGTAATCTACACCCTAATCTACCCTTCTCCCCTCCATACATGCTCCACCCCAGCTCGCATCAACCCTCTCTATCTACCAGGCGCCCCACCCCAGCTCCCTACATGCCCCACACGACCAGGGAACCCCCTTGCCCCCACGGCATGGTACCCCTCTCTCCTAGCCCTAGACCGAACCCCCTCTTTCTTCTCCCCTCTCTTCTCTCTCCCTGGCCAAGGGCCCCTCTAGCCTAACCTGCCTCACCAAAGCTCCCCTACCCCACCTGCCAGCCTCCCTCTCCCCGTCCCAGTTCTACCACGCCACCCCCTGGCCCATGCCGAGCACGTGAAGGAGGAGGCCGACGTGCCCTGCCAGCTTTCCCCTCCCCCACGCCACACCTGCCTCCTCCTCCTTCTTATCCTCTCCCTCTTCCTCTCTGGCCTCCCCAGATCCCATCTAAGCGACGCCCTACCTCTCCCCTCTCTGCCCTCCTTCTCCATCGTCCCCAACGCCCTCTCGCCGGCCACCCGCCAGCTACCTCCTGCCACAGATGTTCTAGCCGGTGGCGTGCTGCAGCAAGTTGTCGAGGAAGCTCCTGGGGCTGCTGCGACGTCCCCTGGGCCAGCATCGAGGAGGAGAAGGACCAGGAACGCCAGGATCTGCCGCGCACCGCCGGGAAACCCTAGCCTCCAGTTCGCGAGCTTCGCCAGTGATCGCCTCCACCCCTGCCCGTTTCGAGCACGCCAGCACGCCCGCGGTGAGCCCCTGATCCCCCCAGACAACGTCCCGATCTTGATCGCTTCCTGGTTGCGCGAGTCACGGCGTCGAACACCCTCAGTGCACGGTGGGATCGCCGCTGCCGTCGCTGAAAGGCCCGACACCTATCTAGCACCCGAAGCCCGCTTAGCATCACCAGCCACCAGACTGGTTCCGCCCGCAGCAAGGCAGCGTCGCGAGGTCGACTCCTGGCGCCTCCTTTTTCCCTGTCGCGCGAGCGTGCTCTGCTCGTCTGCAGAGGAAGAGAAACAGTGTCCACGGGCGTCGTTTTTGCGCAAAACCCCTTCCCCCAACCTTTTAGCAACCCGCGACCCTCGAGGCCCCACCTGCCAGCGACCATTGAAATCTTGCAAAAAGGCTCCAGATTTCCGGACTCAACCGCGGTCCACCCCTCGTCACGGTGCGTTTGCGAAATCCTCGCCCTTTGTTTGCATCAACCCGCGGTCCTTAGGCCCGTTGTCGAGTCTCTGGGAGTTTTACAAAAGATTCTGTGGTTCGCTTAATCAACCCTTGATCAGCTTGGTTCCAGTGACGCCAGGTGGTAGCACCCTGTCCCCACCTGTAAGTGTCTCAGAAGCGAGTAGGAGAGGTGTTAAACGTTTCAGACTGTTTTAATAATTCAAACTTATTTCAAATAAATTCAAATTCAAATTCTATTCAGATTTTTAAATAACTTTTACATACTTTATCCAAATTAGACAAATGATATATGTTTGGATATCAGCAAGATGAGAGGAATTCAAATATGCCATCTGTTTTGTGTTTTGCTCAAGTAAAATTCCAAGTTCATGTTAATTACATCAAATGCCACTGGATTTTCAACAATTAATAACTTTAGTTTTGTAAATCCAAATTTAGCAAGTAAATAGTCTAAATTGATCAGCTCGACGAGACCTTTCTGTTTATGCTATCCTTAACTTCAATTGCAGCATGCATCATGTCAATATATTGAGAACAACAATTGTTATGACAACAAATATGACTAAAACCCTTAATTGTTATATTCTTGTCCTCCACACCTCACCCATGCCATGCTATTTTCCTTGCCATGTAAATTGTGCATCATTCATCATGGCATGATTGTTTGCTTGACGATTTATTTCAATGCTTGTGCTATATATTTATGTTGTCCGTGTTTGTTTGGTTTTTCTGGATAGACACCGAAAGGTTGTATCAAGAGCACCAGAGCACTACCCAAGACCGCCCTTGCTTCAACAGAGATACTGTGCAAGCACTACCACATGCTTGCATACATAAAGACCTAATGCCTCTATCTTATTCTTGCATCATTGAGTCGCGATTGCATTAAATTGAATCCCAAGTATGCATAGCCTTTACTTTTAAACCCCACCAAGCTTGTTTTCCTCTATCCCACGAGCCACTACTATAGGAGTTGTTTGAGCCATGCGAGTCGTAGAACAGCATGTGTAGGGTTTGTGAGAGTCTGATGAATAACGAGGTACCTAAACAACTTAACCTGAGTAGTTCTGGGATAACTAAAGAAAGTGGCACCGGTGAGCAATATCTGCTATTTGGTTTTTCCTGCTCACTTGTGTCCCGTAAGACCCCGAGTACTTGATTCCTGTTCCTTGATTTATCGCGCTATCCACATCCGGGAGGTATATGGGACCCCCCTGGGCCAGAGCTTGATTCCGTCTTATTTCTTGGGGCCACAAACTAGTTTGAGGTGTTCTTACTATCCTGTACTTATGCCATGTTACCGCTTTATTTACGCTTGTGCGAGGTGCACACTGTACTGTTTAGGAAATAATGGCCCGTTTCCGCGGTGTCGACAAGCCCAGCCACACTTTCGGGTTCCCGATGTTCACCGTCCCCATAACCTTGAGGCCGTCTCGAGCTTGCTTACCCGCTATGGATTCTACTCTAAGGGTGGCCCCTGAAATATTTCGAATCTTGTGATTGTTCACCGTGAAAGCCTCGTTGGGTTTTGATTTGGTTTTTCCGAGGTTGATCGAGTGTGTGTTGCTATTGGTGCACCCCGGCCGGGTAAAACTTTCTGAAAGCCGTGTCCGCGGTTATGGACGACTTGGAGCACAGTTTCTTGATCATAGACAAGCATAACTAAAGTACCGCCTTAATTTGACTAAGTAACTTGACTAGTAAATAGTGCAATACTCATGGAATGGTTAATAAAATTGCCAACGGATGGGGGGTTGTTCGTCCGCTTCCTTGTTGGTAAGCAGGGAGGAGGATGGATCGGATGAGATTACCATTATAACTGTTGTACTTAAATTCACGGACATCCGTCTATCATTGGTTAGGCGGATGGTTAGCGTTTATCTGTAGAATTGCTAGGGTTTATCTTTTGCTGCAATTGCGTCACCCCAGGTTGTGTCCCCTTTAGAGGCATTAAGACTTGCTGAGTACCCTTAGGGTCTCACACGATAAATTCTTGATTCAGATGAACAGGTACCTTCTCAGGACGGATACTGGGTGGAAGAAGCCGATGATGTGGGCAACGATCGTATGGTGTAGAGATTCCGGGATCGGGGATCCGTGAGACCTGTAGTTGGGATGTGCTTATTTTCTCTGGCATCTTATGCCTATTTGCTTCTTATCCGTACTCGGATCTTGTTTGCCGCTTCCGCATGATACTCTGATGTGTGCTGTATGAGGAGTTATCCTAAATTATAGATGTATCTAGGTCATTTGAATCTTGCCGTATGGCGTTGGTATATTTCCTTTCTTTCTAGATGGTTTGGCTCTGATGTACTCTTGTATGGTGGCTTGCGTACATACCCACTTGTGTACGTAGTTGATCCCTTCGCCGACCACGCCCCTGCAGACAGTCCCGTTGAGAGGTTAGCGGTTGGGACGTCTGAAAGGACTACCAGTGAGTGGCTTTTGGGGCCCCGCCGTACTATTTCAACCGCTATCTCTCATCCTGGCTTGTATCTAGGAGCGTAGTTCACCGAGGTAGTTACATACCGCCGGCCCCACAAACCTTGAGTCCGTCTCGGAGTCAGCTATCTTCGTTGTGGGTGTACTTCAAGGGGTGGCCCCCTGAAATATTTCTGAATCCTGTGATTGTTCAGTCATGAAAGCCTCGTTGGGTTTTGATTTGGTTTTTCCGAGGTTGATCGAGCGTGTGTTGCTATTGGTGCACCGCCGGTAAAACTTTACGAAAGCCGTGTCCGGATATGGACGACTTGGAGCACAGTTTCTTGATCATAGACAAGCATAACTAAAGTACCGCTTTAATTTGATTAAGTAACTTGACTAGTAAATAGTGCAATACTCATGGAATGGTTAATAAAATTGCCAATGATGGGGGTTGTTCAGCTTCCTTGTTGGTAAGCAGGGAGGAGGATGGATCTGATGAGATTACCATCATAACTGTTGATCTTAATTCACGGACATCCGTCTATCATTGGTTAGGCGGATGGTTAGCGTTTATCTATAGAATTGCTAGGGTTATCTTTCGCTGCAATTGTGTCACCGTTGTGTCCCCTTTAGCGGCATTAAGACTTGCCGAGTACCCTTAGGGTCTCACACGATAAATTCTTGGTTCGATGGACAGTACCTTCAGGGACGGATACTGGGTGGAAGAAGCCGAAGATGTGGGCAACGATCGTTCGGTGTAGAGATTCCGGGAACGGGGATCCGTGAGACCTGTAGTTGGGATGTTCTTATTTCTATGGCATCTTATGCCGATTTGCTTCTTATCCGTACTCGGATTTTGTTTGCCGCTTCCGCATGATACTCTGATGTGTTGTTGTATGAGGAAGTATCCTAAAATATAGATCTATCTAGGTCATTTGAATCTTGCCGTATGGCGTTGCTATATTTCCTTTCTTTCTAGATGGTATGGCTCTGATGTACTCTTGTATGGTGGCTTGCGTACATACCCACTTGTGTACGTAGTTGATCCCTTCGCCGCCGCCTGCGTACAAGTCCTGTTGAGAGGGTAGTGGTTGGGACGTCTGAAAGGACTACCAGTGAGTGGCTTTTGGGGCCCCACCGTACTATTTCAACCACTACCACTCATCCAGGCTTGTATCTAGGAGCGTAATTCACCGAGGTAGTTACAATAACCGCGGACACGGATTTCAGAAAGTTTTACCCTGCAGGGGTGCACAAATAGCAACACACACTCGATCAACCTCGGAAAAACCAAATCAAAACCCAACGAGGCAGTCATGACAAAGCAATCAGAAGATTCAGAAATGTTTCAGGGGGCCACCCCATTAAGCTACACGCAACGGAACTGGCCGGCTCCGAAACGGACTCAAGGTTTGCGCCAATGGCTGTAAACGACTGGGAACCCGAAAATGTGACTGGGCTTGTCGATACCGCGAAAACATTCCGCTTACCTAAACAGTACAGTGCGATTACTCACAATTTAAAATAAAGCGAAGCATGGCATAAGTACAGGATAGTAACAAAGCCCCAAACTAATTGTGGCCCCAAGAAATAAGAATGAATCAAGCTCGCCTGTGGGGTCCCATAATCCTCCGGATGTGGATAGCGCGAATATTCAAGGAACAGGTATCAAGTACTCGGGGTCCTACGGGACACAAGTGGACGGTTAACAACCAAATAACATCTATTGCCCACCTGTGCCTCTGCATTTACCTACTTCAATTTTTAGTGGTTAAACAGTAGTTAAAGTCTTGATCATCTCCAACAATAAACACACGACAATACTCCAACAACTGTGGTACTTGACGACACGCAACAGCACTTGAGCAAGCGACTACGACGCGCAGGTCCAACTATCTACCAAACAACAGGTAATAGGAGATGTCCAAGGCAATATAAGGCTGCAAGGGATATCACGGGTACGAAAACTAGAGCATCGCAACACAGATAGCAATAGATCAACAGGAGAGAATAAATACTATAAAAGTAAGATAGGTAGAAAGGGGGAGATGCTCGCCTAAAAACATTGCCGAAGATTCATCCGAAGATCGGGTCGATACTCGCATCAACTCAACGGCCTTATCCGCGAAGAAGCAAAACACTAGAAGAAACAACGGTTGGACTATTTAATACTACGGTAGAAAATCGGGCATGATGCATGTATGATGCATGACATGGCAAAGATGCGATGCAATTGGGCAATATTAAGCGGAACCGGGGTCCCGACATTTAATTAATATGTTCAAGTTGTTTAGATAACCCGCAATTAAATGTTGTAATAACAGGGCAAGATAAGTTACCGGTTCGATACACAAATTTAAACGAGGCCAATATAAGACTAGATTTGCCCACATATGGGCCCCATATTTAATTATATGGTGAAACGACATAAGGCCCCCAAACCACATGACAATATGCATGCGAGTATGACAATTTAATGTGCAACAATTTGATATTACATTTATAAAAATAGGGCTCGAGAAAGGGGTCACACATTAGGGTTCGGCGATCTTGGTTCCGGGGGTTCGGGGTTCGACAGGGGCTCAGGGTTCGACGAAATCGGTCTCGGAAGAAACATTCTCGAACAACGGAGTAGATCTTGTCGCATCCGGGTTCTCGGCGAGCTCGGCGTCCGGGAAGGAGTACTTGTCTCACCGGGTCTCGGTGTCCTCGGATCTGAGAGGAAGAACATGGCGTATCCGTGTCGACGACCTTGGCGTTCAGGGAGGAGTTCTCGGTGTCCTGTGTGGAAGGCCTCGAGGGTTCGGTGACGGAGATCTTGACGGGTCCGAGAGAAGAACTTGGGTCGGCATCGGATCGGCCTTGTGGATCGAGTAGAAGATCTTGGCGTGCCGTGAAATCTTCGGGTCTCGGCCATCGGGTACGATTGTTCTTGGCATCTGCGAGGAGGCCCCTGTCTCGTGCAGGCAGATCTTGGGGTTCGATCTTCATACACCGGGATCGGTCTTCGAATCCGGGGCCTTGGCGGGGAACGATCTTCGGCTCCTCAGACTCTGGGATCAGGGTTCCCTCTTGACGATCTTGTCGCCCTTAGGAAGATCTTGATGTTCGGCGCCAGTGCCCCGCAAGCATCATCTCAGAAACCATCGGTATGTCGACGGAACTCGCGGGTGTAGCAGGTTCGAGGTAGCGTGGCGGGTGCGGCCCAGGGAGGACGAGATGGCGACAGCGCAGCACGGAAAACAAGCTGGCTCTGGTTCTGGTTCGCGCAGCGCGGCTTTGCAGCCTCGGGGAGGAGCTTGCTGCGAGGAGGAGGCGGAGAGGCGCCAGCGACGGAGGGGAAGGCGAGCTCGGGCAGCGGCCTGGCCAGAGATAGAGGCGGCGGCGAGGAGGCAGGAGACGCGTCCGGAGGCGGGCTCGCCGGCGGCGGCGAGGGGGCTCGCAGGGAGGCGAGGGCGTGGCCGACGGGGAGCAGGCCGAGTCGGAGGGACTCGAGCGCGGGCGGGGAGGACCTCTGGCGGCGGGAGACGAGGTGCTGGGCGAGGCAGGCGAGGTCGATGTGAGCTTGGGGCCGGGTGGCGCGGGCTCGCAGGGACGGAACAGGAGGCGGCGGTCCCTGAGCTCGATCGGGGGCCGAGGGCGACGGAGGAGGCCGACGCGAGCGGCGCTCGGGAGAACCAAGGGGGAGAGGCCCCTGGCAGCTGCGCCATGGCCAGGGAGCCAAGCCGGAGAGAGGCCCGGGGAGGCAGGAGCCGGCGGAGCCTGCTTGGGGAGGACCACGGGGCAGAGGACGCCTGGCGGCGGCGCTGCAGAGGAGGGGTCGCGGGAGGAGAGAGGGCGGCCTCGTGCAAGTGTCGGTGGGCGGCGGGGTGGTTCTCGCGAAGGAGAAAAGGAACCAGCGGGGATGGAGGCGGTTGCAGGATCGAGAGCAGAGGAGGAAGGTGGGGATCACGAGCGATGGGTGGCGTGCGGGCGACGCGGGTGGTGGCAGCAAGGCAAGGGTGTGTCATGGTGGGGTCAGCGTGGTTGGTGGGGAGGTGGAGGGAGTGGTACCGGGCGTGGCTGCACTGGGTGGGACCGGGGGTGCGTCAGGGTTGGTTCCAGGCGGGAGTGTGTGTGTTGCGTGCGATGCGTGTGTGTGTTTGTGTGCCTGGCGGCGGGGAGGGGAATGGGGTGGTGGCGGCTGGATGGTTAGGAGTAGGTGGGGTATTAGGGTTAGGGTTTGGTCACTTAGGTGGGTTGGGGTCAGTAGTAGTCTGCTGGTTGGCCTTTGGCGACGGTGACTTCCCTAAAAAAATATTTATTTTATTTATTTTCTTTTATTTAAAACAAAACATTTGTAAAAGGGTTTTAGATAAATAAAAGATCCGGACAGATCTAGGTTTTGATTTGAACAAAGAGGGGAATATCTAGAAAATAAAATAGGCTTTTGGGAAATAGTTTTAGGCGAATAAATGCATGATGGTGATGATGCTCAAATGCAATGTGGCATGATGACATGAGCATGCGGTCATGATGATGCAATGCACAAAAACGACGTGATTTTCTAGTAGTGGTTTTGCGGGATGCCACAATGGTTTTGTCTTATTTATTCTATCATGTCTGTGTTGTTTGTGATCTTGCATGATCTCCGTTGTTAGTAGCTATATTGGCCAAGTAGTTGCTAGTGACTCCAAGAGGGGGTATTTATGCTCGATAGTGGGTTCATGCCTCTATTAAATCTAAGGGAAGTGACAGAAATCTCTAAGGTTGTAGATGTGCTATTGCTACTAGGGAGGAAACAACGGTCTCTTGTTCATGGAACAAGTGGATTGTTTATCTTACACCCTTTGCTTAAAGCAGTTGTCTGTTGCTTACAACTTAATAATGGAGGGAGTTCGGGATGATAACCTAAAGGTGGACTTCTAGTCATAGATGCAGTTGGATGGCGGTCTATGTATATTGTTCTATTGCCCAGTCAAATCTCATAGGATCATGATGTCTAGCATTGCATTGTTATTCCTTGCTCAGTCCTGTCAATTGCCCTGCTGTAATTTGTTTACCCTGCATGCCATGTTTGTTTATCTAAGGAGAACACCTCTAGTGAAATATGGACCCCGGTCCAATCTTTACCATTGATACATCTTCCATTGTTACTGTTTACTTGTTGCAAACCACTATTACCTTCCACACCATACAGTTAATCATTTGTAACAACAAATTGGTGAGATTGACAACATCACTGTTCATTGGGGCAAAGTCTTGATTTTGTGTTGTGCAGGTCTCCAAGTTGCTAGCAACACCTTTAATTCGTTTCCTTCCTCCTACTAGTTCGATAACCTCGGTTTCTTACTGAGGGAAAACTTGCTGCTGTGCTCATCATACCTTCCTCTTGGGGTCTCCCAACGAAGTGCTGTTGCACTCATCAAGCCTTTTTTCTCGCGCCGTTGACGGGGAGGTAAGGTAAAAGGTACTCACATACTCTCGGTGTGTGAGTGCTCAAAGTTATTTCCTTTATTTTCTGCAATTTTGTCTTTTTGTTTCTTGTTCTCACTAGTTAGGCTTAATGGAAAACAACAAAAAAATTAGAGAGCTTTATAGTGTTTATCTTGAGCTAAGACATGAAGTGTTTGAAGAGAAAAATAAAAAACCTATGGATCTTTATTTGCATGCTAATAGCAATTTTATTAGTATGAATTCTTTGGACACCATTATTGCTAATGCCATGGAAACTTCTAAGCTTGGGGAAGCTAGTTTTTATGAAAATGATCTTTTTAGTTCCCCAGGTTTGGAAGATAGCTATTCTATTGCTTATGATGATACCAAACCTCCAATATATGATGATTACAATGATGAATATGATATTTTCAGTCCACCTACTTTTGAGGAGGAAATTAGTTGTGATTATAATATGCCTCCTATTTTTGATGATTATGGTGATGAGAATAACAATGATATCTATTTTGTTGAATTTTCTCCCTCTATAATTAATAAGAATGACTATGCTTATGTGGAGAGTAATAATCATTATATGCATGTGGCTCATGATAGGAATGTTTTATGTGATAGTTATATTGTTAACTTTATTCATGATGCTACTGAAAGTAATTATGATAGAGGGAAACATGGTTTTATGCATCTCAATGATATTAAGTTTCCTCTCTTTATGTTGAAAGTTTTGAAGTTCCTCTTGTTTTATCTACCCATTGTTGGTACTTTGTGCTTCTTTGATTTATTTGTGTACAAGATTCCTATGCATAGGAAGTGGGTTAGACTTAAATCTGTTTTGAATTTGCTTCTTGATGCTCTCTTTTACTTCAATTCACATTTCTTATGAAAGCATCTTCTCAAATTATCAAGCCTAACTTAAAGGAGTTAAAGAAAAGTACTTGTTGGGAGATAACCCAAGAGTCTTCTTCACTCTTGGAAGTTATTACTTCAGTAATGACCTCTCCTGATCCTTTTTGTTTTCTTTTTGTGCCAAGAATGACCTCTAATGAGAGGGAAGTAAGATTTGGGGAGTTGCTGTCCCGAAACAGATTTCTGTGCTCCACCATAAAAATTCGTGAGCAGTCTGTGTAAGTCGGATTGAGCTGAAATTTATGAATAAATCCCCCAGTATGTTAGCTAACTTTCATTAGTTCGACACTTTTTTATTTTAGCAACAAAAGGTCTTCGAAAAATCGGTTTCTACCTGCTGGTCTGTTTTGACAGATTTCTGCCATTATTTGCATGTGCCTCTTATTGATTCCTTTTTGGGTTCTTTTTGGGAAAATTGAGATTTTTGAGGGAGTTGCTACAGTAGCTTGTGTTTTTAGTGAAAGTTTTGCTGTTCTAAAGCTAAACCCAAGGGTCTATTATCTTTTGAATACACTAATGTTGCTAATGAAGATTGTGTGAAGTTTTGTATGAAGGAAAAATTTCAGGTGTAGAGAGAGAATGATTTGATGATATGAAGAATGGAAAAAAAACTCGAGCTTGGGGATGCCACCCTAGTGTCACCCTAAGAAATATCCAAGAGGTACAAGCGTCAAATCTTGGGGATACCCAAGGCATCCCCTTCTTCATCAATAAAAAGCTCAGGTCTTTCTAGACACTTCGTTTTTATTGGTTCATGCACTGTTGTCTTGTTCTTGGAGCGTCTTAGTTTTCGTTTGCTTCGCATAGTTTTTTTAGTTTGATTGAATAAAGTATTTTGGACCCCTGTTCACGCTGTGTTATTTCAAATAAGTTGATTGGTGTTGGAAAGGAGTAGAAAGTTCTTGCTTGAAATAGTGCAAGAGGAGCTTGCTTTAACTGTTACTTAGACTTTAGCATGTCATGCTAGGTGTTGTTTTTACCATATGCTTAGTGATTATTGTTGTAGCATGACTTGTTCCAAACAATTGGGATTTCTTAGTGTTCCTTGAAGGAATCGTGCATTGTTTTAGCATATAAAAGCATAGTATTATGGTATTCTCCTTTGATGCTTTTTTTGGGTTGACTTGGCACATGCTCACACCATGTTATGACTATGAACAAGTCACCATAGACTCTATGAGCATTTAGTCCTTGACTTGTAGTACCACTCTATGCTTTGATTAGTAATGTTTTGTCGCTCTGCATGATTATGGCCATTATTGCTCTCTTAGTTGGTTGCTCCCATTCTTTTGCTAGCCTCCACTTGTATGAGTAAGTTCTACTCATGCTTCCAACTCCCAAGAAACCAAGTTATTCCAAAGTGTCCACTATAAATTCCTATGCATGGTGTGTTACACCATTCCAAGTATATTCTTGTTTTCAGCTGTCTTCCAATTAAAAAGTATTTTGTTATGTGAAAACTTAGTGATTAAAGCTCTAACAAACTTGATGGTACACTTTATATTTCTTGACCCTAATAAACTTGAACCATTGTGTCATATATGTTGTATATGCTTGCACTTATACGTTGGAATTAGCAGAATTGTGCTGTCATGGGGAACGCTTTCAACATTGCACTTGTACTTTGTACACAGTTGATATCATGCTCTTTTGTCTATGGATGTCGCCAATGTGAAATAAAAGGGGAGCTTGTAAGTCCATGGAGTTATGTATTTTGTGTTAGAGAAATGCCTAGGACGCTAGCCTAAGCCGTGCCTAATCATGGTGGAAACTTGCAGCATCACCATAATGAGCAATCTGTGAGGCATCCTCAATAAAAACCTATGCAAATAGAAAATAAAAAAATCGCTGAGATGCTCATTATCTGGTTGCCTTGTCATTTTGGTTATGGGATAGCTCCTATACCATGTGCAAGGGGTACCCCGTTGGCGGTTCTCTATGATACACATGTACTTACTATGACAAGAATTTACAAGTGACTAAAGTTGAGTAGCATGAAGAGTGGCCCTCCTATTCAAGGGACATGATATTGCCAACTTATACTTTGTCAAGCATATACTCCATAGTTTATTCAATTTAACCTTAATCACTTTAACCTTAATCACTTCAAGATGCTTATGATAGGGGCAATAAGGGCTGAAAGCTAACAAGTACCATAATATTTGGAAGATCTTTTTGAAACTTGAAATCCCTGCTTCCCTTTATGAAGGGTCTTTCTTCCACTATTATATTGACTCTCCACCTTCTATATTTAGGCACCAGTTAAGAGAGCATAGTTGCCATTCTTAGTTCTATGTGCATTTTCCCAAAACTTATTGATTGATGCATATTGTTGATATTGCTTGTTCTTGTGCTATTTGTATCTAGTCACTCTTATGAACTTTGAAGGTGACCTATGCATCTATTTGCTACTCTATGGGGGACAAGCTGAATGCCACTATGCTATGTTTTCTGTATGTGAAACAAACAAACATTTTCAATGCATGTTATTCATGATCTTTGTTTGTAGCCTTTCATGTTGCATGCATAGTTACTTTGTCTTATTGTTAGAACTCCATCTTTCATGCTCATGTTTAGAGTTCTTTGATCCTAGCTTTCTTTGCTTGCAAATGTTTTGATCTTGGTTTTGATGGTGCATGTCACCTCAAAAATTATTCTTTTATCACTTACCTACTCAAGGACGAGCAAGAGTTAAGCTTGGGGATTCTTGATATGTTGGAAACATATCTATAATTTTTTATGTTCCATGCTTGTTTAGTATCTAATTTTCTTTCCTTTGTACACACTTTGAGGTGTTTTTATATGCTTTCTGGTACTAACCTATTAACAAGTTGCCACAGTGCCAGTTGCCTGTTTTCTTCTGTTTTTGGTTCCAGAAAGGCAGAAAATCAATATTCTCAGAATTGGACGGGACAAAAGCCAAAGTCAATGTTTTACTGTGGGGAACACGAAGCCAGAATATGAGACGGAGGAGAGTCACCAGGGGGCCACACCCCTGGCCACGCGGGTGGGCCCACCCCGAGCCTAGGGGGTGAATCCGCCTGGCACCCCCCCCTGCGTCGCCTCTTCGCCTATAAAGACCCCCCGAATCCTAAACCCTAAGTACCCGATCAATATTCCACGAAACCGTCTATATCCGCTGCTACCATTATCCCTAGATCAGGGGGATCTGAAGCTCTTCCGGGCACCCTGCCGGAGGGGAGATCATCCCGGAGGCCTTCTTATTGATCATGCCAGCCTCCGGTATGAAGCGTGAGTAGTTCCACCTTGGACTACGGGGCCACGTAGTAGCTAGATGGTTGTATATCCTCCTTTGTACTTTCATGTCTAGATCTTGTGAGATCCATTCATGATCAAGATCTCATCTATTTATAATCATGCATGTTGTGTTTTCGGGGATCTGATGGATACTGAGATTACTATGTCAGATTGGTTAATGGTTTTGTCTTATTTATTCTATCATGTCTGTGTTATTTGTGATCTTGCATGCTCTCCGTTGTTAGTAGCTATCTTGGCCAAGTAGTTGCTAGTGACTCCAAGAGGGGGTATTTATGTTCGATAGTGGGTTCATGCCTCTATTTAATCTAAGGGAAGTGACAGAAATATCTAAGGTTGTAGATGTGTTGTTGCTACTAGGGAGGAAACAACGGTCTCTTGTTCATGGAACAAGTGGATTGTTTACCTTACACACTTTGCTTAAAGCAGTTGTCTGTTTCTTGCAACTTGATACTGGAAGGGGTTCGGATGATAAACCAAAGGTGGACTTCTAGTCATAGATGCAGTTGTATGGAGGTCTATGTATCTTGTTGTATTTCCCAATCGAATCTCATAGGATCATGATGTCTAGTATTGCATTGTTATGCCTTGCTCAGTCCTGTCAATTGCCCTGCTGTAATTTGTTTACCCTGCATGCCATGTGATGACAGCCACACTATTGACGTGGAACGCTTCGTTGGAAACCCCAAGAGCAAGGTGTGAAGAGCACAACAGCAAGTTTTCCCTCAGTAAGAAACCGAGATTATCGAACTAGTAGGAGGAAGGAATCGTCTCAAAGGTGTTGCAAGCAACGTGGAAACCTGCACAACACAAACTCAAGACTTTGCCCCAACGAACAGTGAGGTTGTCAAGATCACCGGTTTTCTTTAACAAAGGATTAAATGTACGGTGTGGAAGGTGATGATGGTTTGCAGGAAGTAAACGAGTAACAGTGGAAGATGTATCAATGGTAAAGATTGGACTGGGGTCCATAGTTCACTAGAGGTTCTCTCCTTAGATAAACAAACATGGCATCCAGGGTAAACAAATTACAGCAGGGTAATTGACAGGACTGAGCAAGGCATAACAATGCAATACTAGACAAAAAGATCCTATGAGATTCGATTGGGCAATACAACAATATACATATACCTCCATCCAACTGTATCTATGACTAGAAGTCCACCTTCAGGTTATCATCCGAACCCCCTCCGGTATTAAGTTGCAAGCAACAGACAACTGCTTTAAGCAAAGTGTGTAAGGTAAACAATCCACTTGTTCCATGAACAAGAGACCGTTGTTTTCTCCCTAGTGGCAACAACACATCTACAACCGAAGAGATTTCTGTCACTTCCCTTGGAAACTAGAGGCATGAACCCACTATCGAGCATAAATACCCCCTCTTGGAGTCACTAGCAACTACTTGGCTAAGATAGCTACTAACAACGGAGAGCATGCAAGATCACAAACAACACAGACATGATAGAATCAAATAGACAAAACCATTAATCAATCTGACTTAGTAATCTCAGTATCCATCAAATCCCCGCAAACACAACATGCATGATTACAAATAGATTAGATCTTGATCATGAACGGATCTCACAAGATCTATACATGAATGCATAAGGAGGAGATACAACCATCTAGCTACTACATGGACCCGTAGTCCAAGGTGGAACTACTCACGCTTCATATCGGAGGATGGCATGATGAAGAAGAAGGTCTCCGGGATGATCTCCCCTCCGGCAGGGTGCCAGGAAGAGCTCCAGATCCCTCGATTTAGGGACGATGGTGGCGGCGCCTACAAACGGTTTCGTGGAATATTGATCGTGTCTTTAGAGTTTTGGCATCGGGGGTACTTTATAGGCGAATAGGCGAGGCTGGGGGGCCACCAGGGCGGCTGCACCCCACCAGGCGCGGGATAGGCCCATCCGCGCGGCCAAGGGGTGTGGCCCCCTGGTGAGCCTCCTCCATCTCGTATTCTGGCTTCGTGCTGCCCACGGTAAAATATTGACTTTGGCTTTTGTCCCGTCCAATTCCGAGAATATTGATTTTCTGCCTTTCTGGAACCAAAAACAGAAGAAAACAAGCAACTGGCACTGTGACATCTTGTTAATAGGTTAGTACTATAAAACATATAAAAACACCTCAAAGTGTAGACAAAACTAACCAAAGTAGATACTAAACAAGCATGGAACATCAAAAATTATAGATACGTTTCCGACATATCAAGCATCCCCAAGCTTAACTCCTGCTCGTCCTTGAGTAGGTAATTGATAAAAGAATAATTTTTGAGGTGACATGCACCATCAAAACCAAGATCAAACCATTTGCAAGCACTGAAAGATGGGATCAAAGAACTCTAAACATGTGCATGAAAGATGGAGTTCTAATAATAAGACAAAGTAACTATGCATGCAACATGAAAGGGTACAAACAAAGATCATGAATAACATGTATTGAAAAACGTTTGTTTGTTTCACATACAGAAAACTTGGCATAGTGGCATTCAGCTTGTCCCTCACAGAGTATCAAATAGATGCATAGGACACCTTCAAAGTTCATAAGAGTGACTAGATGCAAATTTCACAAGAACAAGTAATATCAACAATATGCATCAATCAATAAGTTTTAGGACACTGCACATAGAATGGAAACTATGCTCTCTTAATGGTGCCTAAAGGCAGAAGTTCGAGACTCAATATAATAGTGGAAGAAGGGCCCTTCATAAAAGGAAGCAGGGATTTCAAGTTTCAAAAAGAGCTTCCAAAAATTATGGTCCTTGTTATCTTTTAGCCCTCATTGCCCCTATCATAAGCATCTTGAAGTGATTAAGGTTAAAGTGAACAAACTATGGAGTATATGCTTGACAAAGTATAAGTTGGCAATCTCATGTCCCTTCAATACGAGGGCCACACCTCATGATACTCAACTTCAGTCACCTGTAAGTTCTTGTCATAGTAAGTACATGTGTATCATAGAGAACCGCCAACGGGTTACCCCTTGCACATGGTACAGGAGCTATCCCATAACCAAAATGACAAGTCAAGAAGACAATGAGCATCTCAGCGATCTTTTTATTTACTATGTGCATAGCTTTTTTATTGAGGATGCTTCATGGAATGCTCATTATGGTGATGTTACAAGTTTCCACCATGATTAGGCATGGCTTAGGCTAGCGGACCAGGCGTTTCTCTAACACAAAATACATAACTCCATGGACTTACAAGATCCCTCTTTATTTCACACTGGCGACATCCATAGACAAAAGAGCATGATATCAACTATGTACAAAGTATAAGTGCAATGTTAAAAACATTCCTCATGACTGCATGGTTCTGCTAATTCCAACGTATAAGTGCAAGCATATACAACTTAGATGACACAATGGTTCAATTTTATTAGGGTCAAAGAATATAAAGTGTGCCATCAAGTTTGTGAGGGCTTTAATCACTAAGTTTTCACATAACAAAATACTTTTTAATTGGAAGAGAGCTGAAAGCAAGAATATACTTACAATGGTGTAACACACCATGCATTGGAGTTTATAGTGGACACTTTGGAATAACTTGGTTTCTCGGAAGTTGGAAGCATGAGTAGAGCTTACTCATACAAGTGGAGGCTAGTAAAAGACTGTGAGCACCCTACTAACAGAGCAATAATGGCCATAATCATGCAGAGCAACAAAACATTACTAATCAAAGCATAGAGTAGTACTACAAGTCAAGGACTAAATGATCATATAGGCTATGGTGACTTATTCATAGTCATAACATGGTGTGAGCATGTGCCAAGTCAACCCAAACAAAACATCAAAGGAGAATACCACAATACTATGCTTTTGTATGCTAAAACAACGCATGATTTTTTCAAGGCACACTAAGTAATCCCAATTGTTTTGAAAAAGACATGCTAGAGCAATAATCACTAAGCATAAGGTCAAAACAACACCTATCATGTCATGCTAAAGTCTAAGTCACAGTCAATGCAAGCTCCACTTGCACTTTCAAGCAAGAACTTTCTACTCCTTTCCAACACCAATCAACTTATTTGAAACAACACAGCGAGATCGGGGGTCCAAACTACTTTACTCAAGCCAACTAAACAAACTAAGCAAAGCAAACAAAAACTAAGATGCTCCAAGAACAACACAACAGTGCATGAAACAATAAAAACGAAGTGTCTAGAAAGACCTGAGATTTTTATTGATGAAGAAGGGGATGCCTTGGGCATACCCAAGCTTTGACGCTTGTATCTCTTCGATATTTCTTGGGGTGACACCAGGGTGGCATCCCCAATCTTGAGCTTTTGTCCATTCTTCATCTCATTACATCATTCTCTCTCTACACCTGAAATTTGTCCTTCATACAAAACTTCACACAATCTTCATTAGCAACATTGGTGTATTCAAAAGATATTAGACCCTTGGATTTAGATTTAGAACAGAATTTGTTTCACTAAAAACACAAGCTACTGTATCAACTCCTTCAAAATGCTCAATTTCCCAAAAAGAACCCAAAAATGAACCAATAAGAGGCAAATGCAAATAATGGCAGAAATCTGTCAAAACAGACCAGCAGGTAGAAACCGATTTTTTCGAAGACCTTGTGTTGTTTAAATAAAAAAGTGTTGAACTAATGCAAGTTATATAACATACTGGGGGATTTATTCGTAAATTTGTAGCTCAATCCGACTTACATAGGCTCCTCATGAATTTTTATGGTGGAGGACAGAAATCTGTTTCGGGAAAGCAACTCCCCAAATTTTACTTCCCTCTCATTAGAGGTTATTCTTGGCAAAAAAAGCAAACAAAAAGGATAAGGAGAGGTCATTACTGAAGTAATAACTTCTAAGACTCAAGTAAACTCTTGGGTTATCTCCCAACAAGTACTTTTCTTTAACGCCTTGAAGTTAGGCACAAGAAGCAAGAAATCAAGTATTTTCAAATGAATAATTAAGATCAATACTTGCAAAATCTTCAACTATGAAAGGTATCTCATCCAAATGAGTTTTGGAGGATCTCTTCTCATCTCTCTTTGGTTTACTACTTTCATCAAAAGGATTTTCAGGAACGATCCAATCAAAATTCTTTTCAAAGGCCTCATGCATCCCAACAAGCTTAAAGGGTATGGGTATCTTAAATTCCTCTCTAGGTTGCTTTTATCATAAGTACCCACAACATCTACACATGATCCTATCATATTTAAACGCTCAAAGACCTTTTTGGCTTCCTTAGCAACATCATGGAATTCTTTGAGCAAAGTTTCAAGAATAAATTCTCTCTTTTCAACATTCTTTTCTTATTTTAGTTTTAGGAACAACATTTGCATCATGGGGTTAAGGCTAACAAACCTAGACTCCAACATACGAACTAAAGAAGCTGCAACAATTTCATTTAGGAGAAACTTCTACTATAGATATATCCTCAATATCCTCATGTTTGCTAACATGATTGAAGAAATCTTCAATATTTTATTTCCCAATTATAGAGCCACTACATATCGAAACGTCCTTCAGGGAGAACTTGGGGAACAACATGGTGAGCTATAGGAAGGTGGCAACTAGAGTAGGAACTAATTTTTGTATGTTTTTTATAAGAGAAAGCAAACCAAACTAAACTAATATTTTTGAGTTTTTGATAAAAAGAGGCAAACAAAACCAAGCAAAAGAAACTAAGCAAACTAAAAACAAAGTAAAGAGAAAGGTTGAGGAGGACTCCCCTTGTGAAGACGTCCTTGGCCTCCCCGGCGACGGCGCCAGAAAAAGATTGATGACGGACAAACTATTGACGTGGAACACTTCGTTGGAAACCCCAAGATCAAGGTGTGAAGATCACAGCAGCAAGTTTTCCCTCACTAAGAAACCGAGGTTATCGAACCCGTAGGAGGAAGGAAACGTCTCAAAGGTGTTGCAAGTAACATGGAAACCTACACAACACAAACTCAAGACTTTGCCCCAACAAACAGTGAGGTTGTCAAGCTCACCGGTTTGCTGTAACAAAGGATTAAATGTATGGTGTGGAAGGTGATGATTGTTTGCAGCAAGTAAACGAGTAACAGTGGAAGATGTATCAGTGGTAAAGATTGGACCGGGGTCCATAGTTCACTAGAGGTGCTCTCTTTAGATAAACAAACATGGCATGCAGGGTAAACTAATTACAGCAGGGCAATTGACAGGACTGGGCAAGGCATAACAATGCAATACTAGACAAAAAGATCCTATGAGATTCGATTGGGCAATACAACAATATACATAGACCGCCATCCATCTATATCTATGAATAGAAGTCCACCTTCATATTATCATCCGAACCCCCTCCAGTATTAAGTTGCAAGCAACAGACAACTGCTTTAAGCAAAGTGTGTAAGGTAAACAATCCACTTGTTCCATGAACAAGAGACCGTTGTTTTCTCGCTAGTGGCAACAACAAATCTACAACCGAAGAGATTTCTGTCACTTCCCTTGGAAACTAGAGACATGAACCCACTATCGAGCATAAATACCCCCTCCTGAAGTCACTAGCAAGTACTTGGCCAAGATAGCTACTAACAACGGAGAGCATGCAAGATCACAAACAACACAAACATGATAGAATCAAATAGAAAAAACCATTAATCAATCTGACATAGTAATCTCAATATCCATCAGATCCCCGCAAACACAACATGCATGATTACAAATAGATTAGATCTTGATCATGAACGGAGCTCACAAGATCTATACATGAAAGCACAAGGAGGAGATACAACCATCTAGCTACTACATGGACCTGTAGTCAAAGGTGGAACTACTCACGCTTCATACCAGAGGCTGGCATGATGAAGAAGAAGGCCTCTGGGATGATCTCCTCTCCGGCAGGGTGCCGGGAAGAGCTTCAGATCCCCCGATCTAGGGATGATGGTGGCGGTGGCTATAGACGGTTTCGTGGAATATTGATCGGGTCTTTAGGGTTTTGGCATCGGGGGGACTTTATAGGCGAAGAGGCGAGGCAGGGGGCCACCATGGCGGCTGCACCCCCCTAGGCGCGGGGTGGGCCCACCCGCGCGGCCAGGGGGTGTGGCCCCCTTGTGAGCCTCCTCTGTCTCGTATTCTGGCTTCGTGTTGCCCACGGTAAAATATTGACTTTGGATTTTGTCCCGTCCAATTCCGAGGATATTGATTTTCTGCCTTTCTGGAACCAAAAACAGAAGAAAATAGGCAACTGGCACTGTGGCATCTTGTTAATAGGTTGGTACCAAAAAACATATAAAAACACCTCAAAGTGTAGACAAAGGAAAGCAAAGTAGATACTAAACAAGCATGGAACATCAAAAATTATAGATACGTTTCCGACGTATCACCATGTTTGTTTATATAAGTAGAACACCTCTAGTGAACTATGGACCCCGGTCCAATATTTACCATTGATACATCTTCCATTGTTACCGTTTACTTGTTGCAAACCACTATTACCTTCCACACCATACAGTTAATCCTTTGTTATAGCAAACCGGTGAGATTGACAACCTCATTGCTCGTTGGGGCAAAGTCTTGAGTTTATGTTGTGCATGTCTCCAAGTTTCTAGCAACACCTTTGAGTCATTTCCTTCCTCCTACTGGTTCAACAACCTCGGTTTCTTACTGAGGGAAAACTTGCTGCTGTGCTCATCATACCTTCCTCTTGGGGTCTCCCAACGAAGTGCTGCTGCACTCATCAGTGATCAAGGCATCAAAGCAACAAACATATATGTGTCTTGTGAGCAAAGGAATGGAGGTGATCGACAGAAATGCAATGTATTTTTGTGTATCGCCTATCTATGTGTGTATCCTGAATAGTGCAAACATAGATTTGTCTTGTTGGTCTCTCACGAGCTACCTCCTTCATAAAGTTAACTTGTGAATCGTCCACAGCCACACGGATCGCAAACACATAACATTTATCAAATTTGAATCTAATTCCTTTACTCTCGAGCCTACATGTAAGAGACACATACTTAGCATGTAAGAGACATATACATAGAAGAGACATATATACTTAGCATGTAAGAGACATATACATAGAAGAGACATACTTAGCATGTAAGAGACATATACATAGAAGATACATATTTAGCATGCAACAACATATACATAGAAGATTACCTCGAATGGCAATAGCTCTAGCTTCATGAGCAGCAACACGCCACTTAGCACCCGCATGCTTGCTAGCAGGAGCGGCTTCACGAGCAGCGCTTCCTAGCAGCCTCAGCTTCACGGAGAGTGTGTTGCATAGCAGCCGTAGCTTCACGGCCAACCGCTTCATCATCAGAACTAATGTCGATGACTTTGACATTTTGCGCATTCTCGACATCCATATCTACAAACATCAAGCAACACACAAAAAGAGACTTAAGCAACACACAAATAGAGATTACAGTAGTGACCATATTTATTATCTAAATCTCATCATTAAGCTAAAAGGGGAAAAAGCCAATATATGTTATTATATACAAAAATAATTAAGCCTTAGACCATGGATCATTGGTAGCCACACATAAGTTTTTATTTTTAGCTAATCAAGCAGTCAAAGCCAACAATATATTTGTATGCCACCATAAGCATTCCAAAACTGAAAAGGACAGGTCCATGCCTCAGTCTCTTGATTCCAGGCAAGATAAGAGCCCAAGGTGTAAAATACCTACAGTTACACTCAAATAATTATCCACTTGGTCAAGAACCTCTTTTCTTTTGCTGCAAATAATTAAAACCAATTCTAGATCATCTTTGTAGCAAATGCTACCACACAAAAGGGTAATCCAAATCATAAGCTCAAGCACTGGATATGACTATTCTCATCTACCAATAGACAAACAACTACTACGAGTACAATTTTAATGCTCAAAATAGTAAACCAAGCCACACATGAGAAGCCATTAACCAAAAAAAAACATAGCCAATAGAATTACTTTAAAAGAATTCATCAAACTTTTATGGTGAATTTATTAGTAAACACTAGTTAAACACTTTCCTTTTTGTCACGACAAGTTTCTATCTGTGAACAGTGAACAAAAATGATATCGCTGGGTAGGTATTGAAAATACCAAGCTAGCACAGTTGGATTCAAATTTTTAGCAATCATGGTTGATTTTTAAGAATTAAACTAATGAAACCTGAACTAGCATGAGCAATTTAATTATCAGAAAATCTCTATAGAATCAAAAACTATGAGCTATTGGGATATGATACACCTCTCAGAGACTCAACTCTCACCTCACCTAAAAACATTCTCACAGAAGGTTCTAGAATTTTCTGAAAACACTACATCATTAATCATAGGAAATTCATTACAGCAGATCTAGAAGTCCTAAAGCAGTCGATCCAATTTTCTTGAATACTCCTACCAGTACATAGTGCATGCAAGTTGGATTTAGAATTTTTGAATCACCAGAACAATTCCTATGCATTTTTAAGGTAAAAACATTATTTTAGGGTTAAAACTCTTAGATATTCTACAAAATTTATCTATTAAAGTCACTAGTACTACATAATAGATATTTTTAGTTGCAGACAGGAAAAATTGAATCAATCCATTTGGTTAAATAGGGAATTTTTAGTGGATTTAAACCTAAAATATCTATTTCATAGGATTAAATTAATTAAGAAGAAGAGAGCAAGCATTCCGACTTTGTGTACCATCCACTAAACTGTTTGTCTAGCATTTGTCCTCATCAGTAGAGTTTGATAAGGATTGCAACCCAAGGGGGCAATCTTAGTGAATAATAATTCTGGGCAGACTAACATTGGAACATTTAACAATCATGCTAAGTAATCCACAAATAAAATCCAACCTCATACTAGGATTGGTAGAGTTTTCTGCTCTCTGGGAGCTACAAATAGCAAGCAGGGGAGGGAGAGGGGCGGCTCACCTGCGGACTCGACGGTGTGACGGTTTGGCGATGGACGGCGACGAGCAAGCGAACAGAGAGAAGCGGCGGGCAGGCGAATGCTCCTTCTTCTTCGATACAGAGAAGCGGAGGGCGGGCGATCCTTCTTCTGGCTCCTCCTTTGCGAATAGGACGGTGACGGGCGGCGACGAGCAATAGCTTGCGAGAAGAGATAAAGAAAGTGGAATGAGATCAAAGTTGATGCGCGCTTGCTGACGACCTTGGGTCGATAGGGCAAACTTACGCGAGTCGCACCTGCCCATATGCTGTAGGGGTTCGAAGCATGGAAAAACAAAAAAATTCTACCGCATGCACACAAACAAGCCAAGATCTATCTACTAGATTGTAGCAACGAGTCGATAGAAGCACTCACCCTCGAAGATTCCAAAGAGGTTAACGAGAGAAGATTCTCGTGGGTGATGTAGTTGTACACTTGCCGATCTCAAGATCACGTAGACGATCCTTCCGGTGCTGTGTTCCGGCAGCGCTTCCGCAGTCAGTCACACGTTTGGTACTCGATGAAGACCTTCCTCTCCCTTGTTCCAGTAGGCAGCGGAGGTTGTAGTTCTCCTCTCGCGATTCCAGCAGCACGATGGCGTGGTGTCGGAAGTAGAGGTAAGATCCCGCAGGGCTTCTCCTAAGCCGGTGCGAGTTATGGTGGATCTTGGGTTTCCCAGTGATCTAGGGTTTAGAAGACCGGGAGGAGGAGGTGTCGGCGGAGGCTAGGGGGACGGCGACGGGCCGACGGCAGTGAGCGGCGGCGGCGGCTCGGGTGGAGAGGGGCTAGGGCTTGTGGTGTTGGGGCAGCCCTCCCCTCTATTTATGAGAGGGGGGCAGCCTTGGGAGGGGTGGGTTTGAATCCAAACCCAAACCCAAGTTGGATTGAGAGAAATACTTCTTTCTTCTCCCACTAGGAAACCATTGTTCCAGTTTGACTTTCAATTTAGAGCTTTAATTCTCTCTTGCAAATGCCCACACCAAGTGACCTAGGATATGATCCAATCATTCCACTTACCCATGACACATTCATGGACCATTCTCCTTCCGGATCGGTGAACCTTCTAGAACCTCTCCGATGAAAACATCAGAATCTTTCCCGAACTCCGGAATCAGACTTTACTTATATGAATCTTATTCTCCGGACCATTCTGGATCTCCTCGTTATATCCCGGATCCCATCCGATACTCCGAACAACATTAGGTATCCTTACTAACATTCCATATCTACTAAACAACATCGAATCCTTAAGTGTGTCTCCCTACGGTTCGTGAATTATGCTGACATGACCGAGACACTTCTTCGATCAATAACCAATAGAGGAATCGGGAAATTCATATGAATCCCACATATTTCTATGATTACTTTGCGATCAAATTAACCACTTACATACGATACCAATTTTCCTTTGTCTCACGATAGTTTACTTATCCGAGGTTTTGATCGTCGGTATCTCTGCATACCTAGTTCAACCTCGTTACCGATAAGTACTCTTTTATCATTCCTGTGATATGTGATACTTTGTGAGCCAGTCACATGCTTTCAAGCTAATTGGATGACATTCCACCGATAGGGCCTAGAGTATATCTATATGTCATATGGATGGACAAATCCCACTCTTGATCCATGTGCCTCAACCCATACTTTCCGAACGCTCAATGCCACCTTTATAGCCACCAGTAATGTTGTGGTGTTTGATGTCATCAAAGCATCCTTCCGGTGATGGTGATTAGCATGATCTCATGGTCGAAGGAATTAGGTTACTATGTATCAGAAAGATTATAGCAATTGAACTATTAAAATGACTTGATCTTTATGCTAGGCTTATCTATAGGATTATGTCCATCATACCATTCTCCTAATGATATGATCTTGTTGTTAATAACATCTCAATGTTCATGATCGAGAAACCACGATCATCTATTAACCAACAAGCTAGTATTATAAAGAGGATTTACTAGGGACCCTAATTTAGTTTACGAATCACAGAAGTATTAATGTTTCCGGTTAATACTATTATAGCATGAATGTAAACATTTATCATAAACACAAAGATATAATAATAACCACTGTTACTATTGCCTCTAGGGCATATCTCCAACAGTCTCCCACTTGCCCTAGAGTCAACTAATCTAGATTACATGGTAATATACCGAACACCCATGGCGGTTTGGTGCTGGTCATGTTTTGCCCTCGGGAGAGGTTTAGTCAACGGATCCGCCACATTCAGATATGTGTGTACTTTGCAAATCTTTATGTCACCATTTTGGACATGCTCTCTAATAGCGTGAAAATGTAGCTTGATATGCTTCAGCTTCTTGTGTGACCTTGGTTCTTGCGCATTGGCTATGGCGCCCATGTTATCACAATAGATAGACATTGGGTCCAGCACACTAGGAACCACACCGAGCTCTGTAATGAACTCCTTCATCAATATCGCCTCTTGTGAAGCCTCCGAAGCAGCTATGTATTCTGATTCAGTTGAAGATCTCGCCACAACACTTTGCTTTGCACTCCTCCAGCTAACTGCTGCACCATTCAAAGTAAATACGTATCCAGATTGAGATTTAGAATCATCCGGATCGGTGTTCCAACTAGCATCGGTGTAACCAATAACAACGAGTTGTTCATCACCTCCATAAGAAATAACCATATCCTTAGTTCTTCTCAAGTACTTAAGGATGTTTTTGACCACTGTCCAATGATCCACTCCTGGATCACTTTGATATCTGCTAGTCAAACTAATAGCATACATAAGAGATCCTATGGATGACACATAGTGAGTCTTACTCATCCTTTGTCTATCTTCTGCCGTTGTGGGACTTTGAGTTTTACTCAAGGTCGTATTGGGCAACATGGGAAAGAACTCTTTCTTGCTATCTCCCATTCCAAACCTCTTTAGAACTTTGTCCAAATATGTACTCTGTGACAATGATATTAGGTGTCTCGATCTATCTCTATAAATCTTTATGCCTAATATGTAGGCTGCTTCGCCAAGATCTTTCATTGAAAAACTATTATTCAAATAATCCTTGACACTATTAAGAAGGTCTACGTCATTCCCAATCAACAATATGTCATCTACATATAGTATTAAGAATACTACAGAACTCCCACTCACTTTCTTGTAAATACAAGCTTCTCCATAAGTTTGTATAAAACCAAAGCTTTTGATCACCTTATCAAAACATTGATTCCAACTCCGGGATGCTTGCTTCAATCCATAAATGGACCGTTGAAGTTTGCATACCTTGTTAGCATATTTAGGATCGACAAAACCTTTGTGTTGTACCATATACAACTCTTCATCAATGTCTCCATTGAGGAACGCCGTTTTGACATCCATCTGCCATATATCATAATCATAATATGCAACGATTGCTAACATAATCCTCACAGACTTTAGCTTCGCTACCAGTGAGAAAGTCTCATCGTAGTCAACTCCTTGAATTTTTCAAAACCTTTTTGCGACAAGTCGAGCTTTATAGACAGTAATATTACCATCAGCATTTGTTTTCTTCTTGTAATCCATTTGTTCTCGACAGCCTTCCGGCCATCCGGTAAGTCCACCAAAGTCCATACTTGGTTTTCGTACATGGATCCATCTCGGATTTCATGGCTTCTTGCCATTTATTGGGATCTAGGCTCATCATCGCTTCCTCATATGTCGCAGGGTCATCGGTGTTATCCACCAACATGACACTCATAACGGGATCATACCAATCTAGAGTGGTACGAGTTCTTGTTGACCTGCGAGGTTCCGTAGTAACTTCAACCGAAGTTTCATGATCAACATCATTAGCTTCCTCTCTTATTGGTGTAGGCGCCACATGAACTACTTCCAGTGCTGCGCTACTCGCAAGTTCGAGAGAATTTTCAACAACCTCGTCGAGTTCTACTTTCCTTCCAGTCACTTCTTTCGAGAGAAACTCCTTCTCTAGAAAGGATCCATTCTTGGCAACGAAGATTTTGCCCTCGGATCTATGATAGAAGGTATACCCAATAGTTTCCTTCGGGTATCCTATGAAGACGCATTTTTCCGCTTTGGGTTCAAGCTTGTCGGGCTGTAACTTCTTTACATAAGCTTCGCAACCCCAAACTTTAAGGAACGACAATTTAGGTTTCTTCCCAAACCATAATTCATACGGTGTTGTTTCAATGGATTTAGATGGTGCCCTATTTAAAGTGAATGCGGCTGTTTCTAATGCATAAGCCCAAAATGATAGCGGTAAATCTGTAAGTGACATCATAGAACGAACCATATCTAAGAGAGTTTGATTACGACGTTCGGACACACCATTACGTTGTGGCATTCCCGGCGGTGTCAGTTGTGAAAGTATTCCGCATTTCTTCAAATGCTCGCCAAACTCGTAACTTAAATATTCACCTCCACGATCAGATCGTAGAAATTTGATCTTCTTGTTACGTGGATTCTCTATCTCACTTTGAAATTCCTTAAACTTCTCGAAATTTTCGGACTTATGTTTCATGAAATAGATATACCCATATCTACTCAAGTCATCCGTGAAGGTAAGAACATAGTGATAACCACCACGCGATGCTACACTCATTGGACCACACACATCGGTATGTATGATTTCCAACAAGTCCGTAGCTCGCTCCATCATACCAGAAAATGGAGTCTTGGTCATTTTACCCATCAGACATGCTTCGCATCTTTCAAGTGATTCGAAATCAAGTGATTCAAGAAGTCCATCGGAATGTAGTTTCTTCATACGCTTCACTCCAATATGACCAAGACGACAGTGCCACATATAGGTCGAGTTATTACTCAATTTCAAACGTTTAGCTTCAATGTTATTAATGTGTGTATTACTACAATCGAGATTCAATAAGAATAGACCATCTATCAAAGGTGCGTGTGCATAAAACATATTACTCATATAAATCGAACAACCATTATTCTCGGACTTAAACAAGTAACCGTCTCGCAATAAACATGATCTGGATATAATGTTCATGCTCAACGCAGGCACCAAATAACAATTATTTAAGTATAAAACTAATCCCGATGGTAGATGAAGAGGTAGCATGCCGACCGCGATTACATCAACCTTTGATCCATTTCCAACGCGCATCATCACCTCGTTCTTCACTAGCTTCTGTTTATTCTGCAGCACGTGTTTCGAGTTACAAATATGAGCAACCGAACCAGTATCAAATAACCAGGCACTACTACAAGTACTAGTGAGATACACATCAATAATATGTATATCGGATATACCTTTCTTCTTGATGTTGCCGTTCTTCAAATCCGCCAAGTACTTAGGGCAATTCTGCTTCAAGTGACCCTCTCCCTTGAAGTAAAAGCACTCAGTTTCAGGCTTAGGCCCAGCCTTGGTCTTCTTCGTCGGCGCGGTAACTTTCTTACCGCCCTTCTTGAAGTTTACCTTTTTCTTAGACTTGCCTTGCTTCTTGAATTGGTGGTCTTATTGACCAACAACACTTGGTGCTCTTTCTTGATCTCCACTTCTGCAGACTTTAACATGGAGAAGAGTTCGGGTAACGACTTGTCCATGTTTTGCATATTGTAGTTCATCACAAAGTTCTTGTAACTCGGTAGTAGTGATTGGAGGACACGGTGAATCCCCAAAGCATTAGGAATCACTATACCTAAGCTTTGAAGCTTGCTTGCGTGCCCAGACATCTTAAGCACGTGCTCACTGACGGAGCTGCCCTCTTCTATCTTGCAGTTAAAGAACTTTTCAGAAGACGCATAACTCTCAACTGCCGCATGAGCCTCAAATATCATTTTGATTTCACGGACAATATCATGTGGGTCATGGTTCTCAAACCTTTTCTGAAGCTCCGATTCCAAACCATACAAGATATCACACTGAACTGTGGAGTACTGATTCTTCCGAGCGAGGAAAACATTCTTTACCGCATCGGTAGCATCAGCTGCAGGCGGGTTACCCAGCGGTGCATCCAGCACATAGGTCAAATTACCAGCATTGAGGACAATCCTCAAATTGCGGAACCAATCCGCGAAGTTGCTTCCATTGTTTTTCAACTTTTCTTTCTCTAGGAACGCATTAAAATTGATGGTAGGGGCTGCCATTGATCTACAACATATTTGCAATAGTTTAGACTAAGTTTATGACAAATTGAGTTCTAATTAATAGTTAAATTAATCTAGGTGAACTCCCACTCAAAACAATATCCCTCACATTGTTTTAGAGATCACACAAACCAAATCCACCACGTCAAAACCGATCATCAGGAGAGTTGATGTAGCTTCAATGGCGAACAATCAACATGTTCATCATATCTACTATATGACTCATGCTTTACCTTTCGGTGATCCGTGTTTCGGGACCATGTCTGTACATGCTAGGCTCGTCAAGACCAAACCTTAGCTTCCGCATGAGCAAATCTGGCTTGCTCACGTTGTATACACTCGCAGAATCTAACACACCCGATCATCACGTGGTGCTTCGAAACAACGAGCTTTAGCAACGGTGCTTACTAAGGATGAACACTTTAAAACTTGAAATTGTGTGCTTGAGGGATCATCTTATAATGCTACTGTCGTGAACTAAGTAATACAAGATGCATAAAAGGATTAACATCACATGCAATTCATAATATGTGATATGATATGGCCTTTCTTCTTGTGCTTACGATCTCCATCTTCAAGCACGAACATGATCTCCATCATCACCGGTATGGCGTCAAGGTCAATGGCGCCGCTTCATGGTTGTCATCTACCAGCATCAACTATTACAACTACTTTGAATAGACACGCAGGTCTAAACGGAATTTAAAAGACAACCATATGGCTCCTACCGGTTGCCAACTTACAATAAGGAACATTGCATACATCATATATAATCACAATCATGGCCATATCACATCACAGCACACCCCTACAAAACAAAGTTAGACACCTCTAATTTTCTTTGCATATTTTACGTGGTTTGGGGCTTTCAATAAGTGTCGTTCTAACTTACGAACAAGAACCAAAACGTTGATGTTTAAACTATCAAGTGCCCATTGTAAATTGAATCTATACTATGATGGGAGAGACAGACACCCGCAAAGCAACTTATGCAATACAAGTTTCATGTTAAGCGTGGAGCAAGTCTCATGAACGATGTCATGTAAGGTTAGCCCGGGCCGCTTCATCCCATCATACCGCAAAATGCAAAGTACACAAAAAGCAATTGATAATAAAAGCACCACCGCCCATAATGACCATTGTGTTCTACTCGTGCAACAGATCTACATATAGACATGGCTCTGATACCACTGTACGGGTTCAAAGCATGGAAAAATAAAAAAAATCTACCGCATGCACACAAACAAGCCAAGATCTATCTACTAGATTGTAGCAACGAGTCGATAGAAGCACTCACCCTTGAAGATTCCAAAGCGGTTAACAAGAGCAAATTCTCGTGGGTGATGTAGTCGTACACTTGCCGATCTCAAGATCGCGTAGATGATCCTTCCAGCGCTGCGTTCCGGCAACGCTTCCGTAGTCGGTCACACGTTCGGTACTCGATGAAGACCTTCCTCTCCCTTGTTCCAGCAGGCAGCGGAGGTTGTAGTTCTCCCCTCGCGATTCCGGCAGCACGACGGCGTGGTGTCGGAAGTAGAGGGAAGATCCCGCAGTGCTTCGCCTAAGCCGGTGCGAGTTATGGTGGATCTAGGGTTTAGAAGACCGGGAGGAGGAGGAGGTGTCAGTGGCGACTAGGGTGACAGCAATGGGCCGGCGGCGGCGCAGGGCGGGACGGCTGCGGCGGCGGCTCGGGTGGAGAGGGGATAGGGCTTGTGGTGTTGGGGCAGCCCTCCCCCTCTATTTATGAGAGGGGGGCAGCCTTGGGAGGGGTGGGTTTGAATGCAAATTCAAACCCAAGTTGGATTGAGAGATGGACTTGTGTCTTCTCCCACTAGGAAACCATTGTTCCAGTTTGACTTTTCAAACTTCCCGTTTGACTTTCAATTTAGAGCTTTAATTCTCTCTTGCAAATGCCCACACCAAGTGCCCTAGGATATGATCCAATCATTCCACTTACCCATGACACATTCATGGACCATTCTCCTTCTGGATTGGTGAACCTTCTAGAACCTCTCCGATGAAAACATCGGAATCTTTCCCGAACTCCAGAATCGGACTTTCCTTATATGAATCTTATTCTTCGGACCATTCCGGATCTCCTCGTGATATCCTGGATCCCATCCGAGACTCCGAAGAACATTCGGTATCCCTACTAACATTCCATATCTACTAAACAACATCGAATCCTTAAGTGTGTCTCCCTACGGTTCGTGAATTATGCGGACATGACCGAGACACTTCTCCGATCAATAACCAATAGAGGAATTTGGAAATTCACATGGCTCCCACATATTTCTATGATTACTTTGCGATCGAATGAACCACTTACATACGATACTAATTTACCTTTGTCTCACGATAGTTTACTTATCTGAGGTTTTGATCGTCGGTATCTCTGCATACCTAGTTCAACCTCGTTATCGATAAGTACTCTTTTCTCGTTCCTGTGATATGCGATCCCTTGTGAGCCAGTCACATGCTTGCAAGATAATTGGATGACATTCCACCGAGAGCGCCCAGAGTATATCTATCTGTATATGGATGGAAAAATCCCACACTTGATCCATGTGCCTCAACCCATACTTTACGAACACTCAATGCCACATTTATATCCACCCAGTTATGGTGTGGTGTTTGATGTCATAAAAGCATCCTTTTGGTGATGGTGATTAGCATGATCTCATGGTCGAAGGAATTAGGTTACTATGTATCAGAAAGCTTATAGCAATTGAACTATTAAAATGACTTGATCTTTATGCTACGCTTATCTATAGGAGTATGTCCATAATACCATTTTCCTAATGATATGATCTTGTTGTTAATAACATCTCAATGTTCATGATCGAGAAACCACGATCACCTATTAACCAACAAGCTAGTATTATAAAGAGGCTTTACTAGGGACTCTAATTTAGTTTACAAATCATACAAGTATTAATGTTTCCGGTTAATACTATTATAGCATGAATGTAAACAGTTATCATAAACACAAAGATATAATAATAACCACTTTTATTATTGCCTCTAGGTCATATCTCCAACATATGCGCCTCAAGTATTTGAACTACGAGAGACGCATCTGGAGACGATGTTCCTCAAGTAAGTGGGGGTAGACAGATCGGGTCAGTACATGCAATATAGGAGTTGCACCGTTTAAACATGCGCCTCAAGTAATAATATACAGGAGGCGCACCGTTTAGGCATGCGCCTCGTGTATTTAGTGGAGGTGCACTATAAGACCCCAACATTTAAGGTAAAGGTCCTTGTGATTGCAATGCTAGTCCCTGTATCGAATTGCTAGCATCCATTAGTTTAAGATGAAGTACACAGATACAAAGGTCATTATTACATCGTCATTCTAGAGATAACATAGTCTTTACAACTGTAAGGTTCCCAACCTTTAATAAGGTAGAGATCCCTGTGTTTACAATGCTAGTCCCTGGATCAATAGCTAGCATCCACAGTTAAGATGTAATATCAACAAACAAAGGTCATAATACAACTTTATAACCAGGAATAACATAATTTATTACATCTTACATAGCTCATTTGGCTATCTCATTACAATGCAGCAGAATATAATAATAGCATGGAGTCCTTCATCTTCAAAGTGCCACAGGCAGACATGTTGGTTGTAGACTTGTAATCCTAATCATTAGACTTCACTAATAACAATCAAACCTGCAACATAACAAGGGTCAATACATTTGAATTGTATTGGCAAGTGATATTATGGTAGTATAGTGGAGTCTATCATCTATATGCATTTGGCTAAGTGGAGTTTAGGCTTGCTTTGCTCAAAATAGTTTTTCCTTATCATTTGAAAACTCTAAGTTTTTGCTTGACAAAATCTTTCCCAAGGCATCTCCCAATAGAAATTTGTGATCCTTCAACCCTTGTTCAACCACAAGTTTTAAAATTAGAAATTGGGATGAGGAGATTCTTGATAGCTTCCATGTCTTGATGCTCAAATTTTCCTTTACCAGGGACATGGCTAAGTACTTAGATTTTTCACTCTGCAGAGGTGGTGCGCTTTCCCCACAAGACTTGGTTTCACCAAGACAAGATCTTTCAGAAGCCTTCCCTTAGACCAGAATGGACGCGCTCCAACCTATCAAAACCCCTACCACCAACTGTCCATTTGGCTAAGTTATTGCAACCTATATGATCTAGGCAGATCCCATAATGCCAAGTGGCTGCACTTGAAGCTTCTCAACATTTGACATATCAAATCTCTTTGTTCCTGGGTGGCCATCCACAAGTGAGATACACAAGGTAAACCATAGAAATGGGCCTTGTGAACCACTCAACACAAACCATTCCTTCCATTCCACCAAGGTGATTCATTCACTTAGTTGTTTTATTAAACAAAACACAAGTCCACAGACTTAGAAATATTCCATAGCATGAATATATATTCCACCCTTGTTTTCTACTAGCTAAGCTAAGCATGATAGTAGTAGGATTCTTAACTTAGGAAATTTCTACTAAGGTTTCATCTACTAGGATTTCCCATGGCATAGTTTATACTTAGCAAAAATTCCATGCAAGTCCTACTTAGAAATATCACTAATGCATAGTGAAATAATGGGACAAAAGTATGAAGCATCACTTGCCTTTTTGGTAGATAATATAAGTTCACTCCTTGTCTTTGCAATGATCACACTCTTCAAATCACTACAATTCAACCAAGCAAGGGCACAATTTCAATCTACCATTCAAGCAACATCACATAAATTAATAGAATCAAAACAATGCATGCAAGCATGCCAAACTTTGTTTTATTTACAAAAGTGGTTCATAATAGGTTATAAACATTATAAAACACTTATTGGTCATTTTATAAAGTGGCAAAACTATTTGAAAAAGATTCTACCTATAAACCATTTTTAAACCAAAGTATTATTTTATGTTGTGAAGAAATGTTTTTAATAAGGCAACAATCTATAGGGTTCACAAAATATGTTCTCAAACCATAAAACCTTGTGTTTAGGGTCAGAGAGTTTATTACAAAACATTTCCCAAGGATTTTCTCCCAAAAGCATTTTTAATAAATAAACATTACTTTTATTTGACTAGAAATGGTTTAAATCAAAAGTTTATTCTTTTGCTTCACCAAATATATTTTTTAAACCACAAATTGATTCCTATGGTTAGTATGTTCAAAACAAACCATTTTCCAAAGGTTTTATCTCAAAAATCATTTTAGAACAATTTTTATATTCTAAACATGCATACACAAGTTTCTGCAAAAACAATCAATTTAACAGAAGATTTTTACTAAAAAACGTGCATGGTCAGAAAGTACTTGTTTTGCTGAATCCATGGATATAAAATTTACAAATTTTGGACGTGTGGTTTGAAAGTTATGAATTTTTCAAATTGGAACATCTAATAGACATTTCTGTTTTTATTTCAAATAGACAGGGCCACGTGGCGCGATACTACTCGTCGGTACCGTTTCGCGTGGATCAGCAATGTGAGGCGTTGGATCGAATGACGATCGTGCGGCACAGATCTATCCATACCCTTTCGGTTAAGTGACTCTATCTATGCCTTGCGATTTAAATCCGATGGCCAGGAATGCTTTGACCATGATCTGGTGGTGCTTGCGACGGCGAACGGTGGCGCGGCTCAGCGCTCGGTGGTTCTGGCGAAGCAGGAGGGAAAGGAGGGAGATAAGGTGCTCACAGTGTTCGCGTGGTCCTGGTGAAGCTCAAGGCGGTTGTCGTTTCTGAAGGGGCGCGCAGAAGCGACAACGATTGCTCACCGGAGGCGAGACAGACGGCGGTTGCTCACAGTCGATGACGGAGGCGACGCTACGGTGCGAGCTAGGACACGAAAATGGTGGTGTTAGTTGCGGAAGAAGTCACTGGTCTCAGGCGCATCATCGGAAAGAAGAGGGGCGGTCAGAACATTACCAGGGGAGTCGCTAGAGAAGAGGCAGACGGCGGCGGTGCTTGGTGTCGTCGTTGCCGACGCTGTGGTGCTCGCGCGGGCAAGCGGACACTACTAGGAGACGAGCAGGGGTCTGGGGAACACGCCCGTGTGCTCTAAGAGGCGAGGGGCGGAGGAGGCTGGCCGAAATTTGATTGCGAGCTCGTCGGAGCAGAGCGGGGTCTAGGCTTAAATCAGGGCGGCCTGGGGGCCTAGATGGTCTGGCGAGAGAGGGGAAAGAGAGAGAGGACGCAGGCACTTTAGTATGCGTGATTGAGGGGCCGTTTCCTGGCGTGGTTAAAGTATATTCACGCATGCATTCATACGGCTGCAACGGCGAGGAGGAAAGAGGGGGCGGGTTTCACGCGAGGAAGACGATGACGGGGCGGTGGGGTCGTTTCGTCAGCGAGAGAGGGAGTGGGGAGATGGGGTCCATGCGTCGGTGACTGAGCGGGTGAGTTCTCTGGTTCGAAACGTTTTTCTGCGGGAGAGAAGGAGTGGGCTGGGGTTGGGCTTAGTTGGGCCTACTGACTGGGTCGAGTCTGTTTCATTTTTTATTCAGACTGTTTTTCTTTTTTCCTTTTCTAATATCCTATTTTGATTTTATTTAAACAATTTGAACATTCATTTGAACTCAAACCTCAACCAAAATTTGTGTAGGTTTAAATACTGATTTGTAACACATTCTGAAGTCAATTTTTGATTAAATCTTTTATTCTTTTTGGGGTCTTTTAATTATTCAAAAAGGCCCTTGTTTTAAATCAAATTAGATTTAATAATATTTTCAAACACCATTTAAATTCTTTAAACTTTCCAAATCTTTTCAGTAGGTGTTTATTTGTTTAATAGGGTGTCAAATAATTCATCTTGAATTATTTGGAAGGTATTTAATATGATTCATAAATCATTTGAATTGGGTATTTGTTTTAATTCCAATGGAATTAAATATAGTTTTAATTCCCTAAATTTTATTTGGAATATTTATTTTATTTAAATTAATTAAACAACTTTTATTCCACTTGGGTAAATCCCAAAATACTATTTTCTCATGAATTATATAATTATTGTTATTAGAGATTTGTCTTTATTCAAATGGAATTTGGTTTAAGCCATTTTATTTAATTTTGGAAAATTCTTTATCCTTTTATTTCATTTGTATTTGAATTATATTCATTCCATCTTCTTATGGTCTTAGTCAAGTTTAAATTTTGCCTTTAAATATTTCTCATTTATTATTTCTTTCTCTATCTTGTAAAGTCCATATCTTTTTGTTTATAGATCCAAACTTGGTGATTCCAATTTGTAAAATATTATTTGATATTTGTTTATCCTCTTAAATATCTTTAGGATTATTTGCTCACCATTTGGTATGGATTTATAGACAAGTTCTTTATTAACTTTGGAAATTATTTTCCTTATCTTATTAAATTCATAAGATTTTATTTATGGCTCCAAATTGAATGAAATCATTTTATATGATTTCATAATATTTCCAATAATCATTCTTGATCAATTTGAAATGTTTGTTTGACCAATTTTTATATGGATCAATTCCATAGTCTTAGAGATAACTTGAAAATGATTTTCTTCAATTAGGGTTTTAGGGTTTTGGTTTATTTCTCAAGTGTTTAATTTCCAGATGCATTTATGAAGAATGCATTTCACTTGATTTGAATTTAGTTGGGTTAAAATGTTAACCAAAGTTTGTTCTAGATGGGATTTTAATTTCCATTTAAAACAAAAGTTTCTTTTCACCCTAAAATTCAACAATAATTTATTTTGTTTATTTATTTTTCACATTACAAGATTTGGAAAATCTTGGGATGTGACAGGATACCACCCTTAAAATTAATCTCGTCCCTAGATTTGGGGAGGCTAGGGTTACAAGTTGGCTCAAAGCATCTAGGGTACTACCACCCTTAAAAAGTTTCCAACTAGATTACATCTTGGTTTTCTTGGGGTCTTGTTGAAACTTCTCTAGGCACTTGTCTGCATAATGTCCTAGCTCTTCGCATTTGAAACACATCACTTGTCTATTATCTTTCTTCTTCTTTGGTATCAATTCTTCTTGTTTATTTCCTTGGTTCTTCTTCTTTTCTAGGCAATCACTGGCATAGTGTCCCATTTCTTTGCAATTGTAACATTGCAACTGGCTTATGTCCTTCTTCTTCTTTTTGGGTCTCTCCAGAGCTAGGAGTTCTTCTAGTTCATGCTTTTCATACTTCACCACATAGGTGGGAAATCTTTCTCTCTTCTTGGGGCATTTACTAGAGATATGACCTTCTTCTTCACAAGAGTAGCAACATTTCGTGGTCACTTTGGACTTGGCCTTATGATGCATAGTTTTGACTTTGCCTTCATCCTTCTTGGTAGAAGTTGTTCCTTCATGAGGGTTTACAAACTGTTGTTGCACTCCACCTTGTTTCCTTTGTTGAACTATGGAATAGATAGGGCATTGGATAGGGACATGATTATTTCCTTCACATAGGTAACAAGTAGCTTAGGTTGTGGGGCATTGATTGGTTGGATGTTTCTCTTCACAATTGGGGCATTGATCTTCATGCTCTTTGGAAGTGTCATCCTTGTCTCCACAAACATTGCAAGCTTGGTTTCCTTCTAGAATATCATCTTTGTCATCCTTGTTGTCACAAACTCCTTGGGAAGAGTTGTTTCCCATGTTGATCATTTGATCTGTCATCTTATGCAACAATTTGGATTGAATTTTCAAAATCTTTTGTATGGTTGGGTCTAATCCATTGTTGTTGGCTAAAAACTAAGTTGTCACTTGATTCAACTGGGTTTGGTTTGCTAGTAGTGGTTCTCTCATGTGCATCTCTTGGTTGTTGATGTCACCCTTCTTGATGTTGGAGTCTCTTGGAGAAGTCATCTGTTTGGGTTGGATTGGGATTAGGATAGGAAAAATATTTCTAAGGGAATAAGTCTAATCACTCACATCACAATTTACACAAGCAAAGTGCAAGCAATCACAAACAAGCATTCCACTCAAACAACAAGTTTCAAGCATATTTTTAGGCAACCAAAAATATTTTGTTACACCACATAAGTTGGTGGATTTGACTTAAACTAAATATGGTGGTCCATCTATATGGTTCACTTGAGATCATTCTATCCTTCTTGGTGTATTCTTCTTGAATGAGATCATGGTTTCCTTGGGAAAATTCTTGTGTCTTGGTCACAAAACTCCAAAGGTGATGATGGTTCCTTCTAAGTTGTGTTTCCTTAGTCCTCAAGTCTTGAGTAACACTTCTTGTCTCACTTGTAGTCCTTAGTGATGTCCAAGGTTGAAGTCCTTGTTGAGAATAAGGTTGAACTCACTTGAAGATGTTGAAGTCATTAGAGTTGATGAAGTCCTTTGCTCATGGTGAAGTCTTTGGCCATGGGGTAGGCTTTGTCCATCAAGTTTGAAATAGAAGAGATGTAGAATCAAAACCAATAATGGTTAAGGAAAGAGTTTACAAGATTGTTTGTAAATAAGTTTTGGAACAAATACAACTCCTATTTTTCTAAGGGGTTTTTGTCCAATCCTAGGTTTACAAATCCTACAGGCAACACAATGCTCTGATACCATCTGTAAGGTTCCCAACCTTTAATAAGGTAGAGATCCCTGTGTTTACAATGCTAGTCCCTGGATCAATATCTAGCATCCACAGTTAAGATGTAATATCAAGAAACAAAGGTCATAATACAACTTTATAACCCGGAATAACATAATTTATTACATCTTACATAGCTCATTTGGCTATCTCATTACAATGCAGCAGAATATAATAATAGCATGGGGTCCTTCATCTTCAAAGTGCCACAGGCAGACATGTTGGTTGTAGACTTGTAATCCTAATCATTAGACTTCACTAATAACAATCAAACCTGCAACATAAGAAGTTACAGCCACAAGGGTCAATACATTTGAATTGTATTGGCAAGTGATACTATGGTAGTATAGTGGAGTCTATCATCTATATGCATTTGGCTAAGTGGAGTTTAGGCTTGCTTTGCTCAAAATAGTTTTTCCTTATCATTTGAAAACTCTAAGTTTTTGCTTGACAAAATCTTTCCCAAGGCATCTCCCAATAGAAATTTGTGATCCTTCAACCCTTGTTCAACCACAAGTTTTTAAATTAGAAATTGGGACGAGGAGATTCTTGATAGCTTCCATGTCTTGATGCTCAAATTTTCCTTTACCAGGAACATGGCTAAGTACTTAGATTTTTCACTCTGCAGAGGTGGTGCACTTTCCCCACAAGACTTGGTTTCACCAAGACAAGATCTTTCAGAAGCCTTCCCTTAGACCAGAATGGACGCGCTCCAACCTATCAAAACCCCTACCACCAACTGTCCATTTGGCTAAGTTATTGCAACCTATATGATCCAGGCAGAGCCCATAATGCCAAGTGGCTGCACTTGAAGCTTCTCAACATTTGACATATCAAATCTCTTTGTTCCTGGGTGGCCATCCACAAGTGAGATACACAAGGTAAACCATAGAAATGGGCCTTGTGAACCACTCAACACAAACCATTCCTTCCATTCCACCAAGGTGATTCATTCACTTAGTTGTTTTATTAAACAAAACACAAGTCCACAGACTTAGAAATATTCCATAGCATGAATATATATTCCACCCTTTTTTCTACTAGCTAAGCTAAGCATGATAGTAGTAGGATTCTTAAGTTAGGAAATTTCTACTAAGGTTTCATCTACTAGGATTTCCCATGGCATAGTTTATACTTAGAAAAAATTCCATGCAAGTCCTACCTAGAAATATCACTAATGCATAGTGAAAATAATGGGACAAAAGTATGAAGCATTACTGGCCTTTTTGGTAGAGAATATAAGTTCACTCCTTGTCTTTGCAATGATCACACTCTTCAAATCACTACAATTCAATCAAGCAAGGGCACAATTTCAATTTACCATTCAAGCAACATCACTTAAATTAATAGAATCAAAACAATGCATGCAAGCATGCCAAACTTTGTTTTATTTACAAAAGTGGTTCATAATAGGTTATAAAAATTGAAAAACACTTATTTGTCATTTTATAAAGTGGAAAAACTATTTGCAAAAGATTCTACCTATAAACCATTTTTAAACCAAAGTATTATTTTATGTTGTGAAGAAATGTTTTTAATAAGGCAACAATCTATAGGGTTCACAAAATATATTTTCAAACCATAAAACCTTGTGTTTAGGGTCAGAGAGTTTATTACAAAACATTTTCCAAGGATTTTCTCCCAAAAGCATTTTTCATAAATAAACATTACTTTTATTTGACTAGAAATGGTTTAAATCAAAAGTTTATTCTTTTGCTTCACCAAATATATTTTTGAAACAACAAATTGATTCCTATGGTCAGTAGGTTCAAAACAAACCATTTGCCAAAGGTTTTATCTCAAAAATTCTTTTAGAACAATTTTTATATTCTAAACATGCATACACAAGTTTCTGCAAAAACAATCAATTCAACATAAGCTTTTTACTAAACAAAGTGCATGGTCAGAAATTACTTGTTTTTCTGAATCCATTGATATAAAATTTGCAAAATTTGGACGTGTGGTTTGAAAGTTATGAATTTTTCAAATTGGAACATCTAATAGACATTTCTGTTTTTATTTCAAATAGACAGGGCCACGTGGTGCGATACTACTTGTCGGTACCGTTTCGGGTGGATCAGCAATGTGAGGCGTTGGATCTAATGACGATCGTGCGACACAAATCTGTCCATACCCTTTCGGTTAAATGACTCTATCTACGCCTTGCGATTTAAATTCGACGGCCAGGAATGCTTTGACCATGATCTGGTGGTGCTTGCGACGGCGAACGGCGGCGCGACTCAGCTCTTGGTGGTTCTGGCGAAGCAGGAAGGAAAGGAGGGAGATAAGGTGCTCACAGTGTTCGCGTGGTCCTGGTGAAGCTCAAGGCGGTTGTCGTTTCTGAAGGGGCGCGCATAAGCGACAGCGATTGCTCACCAGAGGCGAGACAGACGGCGGTTGCTCACAGTCGACGACGGAGGCGACGCTACGGTGCGAGCTAGGACACGAAAATGGTGGTGTTAGTTGCGGAATAATTCACTGGTCTCAGGCGCATCATCGGAAAGAAGAGGGGCGGTCAGAACATTACCAGGGGAGTCGCCGGAGAAGAGGCAGACGACGGTAGTGCTTGGTGTCATCGTTGCCGACGTTGTGGTGCTCGTGCGGGCAAGCGGAGACTACTGGGAGACGCACATGCGTCTGGGGAACACGCCTGTGTGCTCGAAGAGGCGAGGGGCGGAGGAGGCTGGCCGGAATTTGATTGAGAGCTCGTCGGAGCAGAGCAGGGTCTACGCGCAAATCAGGGCGTCCTGGGGGCGTAGATGGTCTGGCGAGAGAGGGGAAAGAGAGAGAGGACGCAGGTGCTTTAGTACGCGTGATTGAGGGTCCGTTTCCTGGCGTGGTTAAAGCGTATTCACGCCGGCATTCATACGGCTGCAACGGAGAGGAGGAAAGAGGGGGCGGGTTTCACGCGAGGAAGATGATGACGGGACAGTGGGGTCGTTTCGTCAGCGAGAGAGGGAGTGGGGAGATGGGGTCCACGCGTCGGTGACTGAGCGGGTGAGTTCTCTAGTTTGAAACGTTTTTCTGCGGGAGAGAAGGAGTGGGCTGGGGTTGGGCTTAGTTGGGCCCGCTGACTGGGTCGAGTTTGTTTCATTTTTTTATTCAGACTATTTTCTTTTTCCTTTTCTAATATCCTATTTTGATTTTATTTAAACAATTTAAACATTCATTTGAATTCAAACCTCAACCAAAATTTGTGTAGGTTTAAATACTGATTTGTAACACATTCTGAAGTCAATTTTTGAATAAATCTTTTATTCTTTTTGGGGTCTTTTAATTATTCAAAAGGCCCTTGTTTTAAATCAAATAAGATTTAATAATATTTTCAAACACCATTTAAATTCTTTAAACTTTCCAAATCTTTTCAGTAGGTGTTTATTTGTTAAATAGGGTGTCAAATAATACATCTTGAATTATTTGGAAGGTATTTAATATGATTCATAAATCATTTGAATTGGGTATTTGTTTTAATTCCAATGGAATTAAATATAGTTTTAATTCCCTAAATTTTATTTAGAAGATTTATTTTATTTAAATTAATTAAACAACTTTTATTCCACTTGGGTAAATCCCAAAATACTATTTTATCATGAATTATATAATTATTCTTATTAGAGATTTGTCTTTATTCAAATGGAATTTGGTTTAAGCCATTTTATTTTATTTTGGAAAATTCTTTCCTTTTATTTCATTTGGATTTGAATTATATTCATTCCATCTGCTTATGGTCTTAGTCAAGTTTAAATTTGGCCTTTAAATATTTCTCATTTGTTATTTCTTTCTCTATCTTGTAAATTCCATATCTTTTTGTTTATAGATCCAAACTTGGTGATTCCAATTTGTAAAATCTTATTTGATATTTGTTTATCCTCTTAAATATCTTTAGGATTATTTGGTCACCATTTGGTATGGATTTCTAGACAAGTGCTTTATTAACTTTGGAAATTATTTTCCTTATCTTATTAAATTCATAAGATTTTATTTATGGCTCCAAATTGAATGTAATCATTTTATATGATTTCATAATATTTCCAATAATCATTCTTGATCAATTTGAAATGTTTGTTTGACCAATTTTTATATGGATCAATTCCATAGTCTTAGAGATAACTTGAAAATGATTTTCTTCAATTAGGGTTTTAGGGTTTTGATTTTCTTCAATTTCCAGATGCATTTATGAAGAATGCATTTCACTTGATTTGAATTTAGTTGGATTCAAATGTTAACCAAAGTTTGTTCAAGATGGGATTTTAATTTCCATTTAAAACAAAAGTTTCTTTTGACCCTAAAATTCAACAATAATTTATTTTGTTTATTTATTTTTCACATTACAAGATTTGGAAAATCTTGGGATGTGACAACAACTCATTAGCCCAAGGCTACTACATAGAGTTCATAACATAAGTAAATAAATAGAAGTCTTCATCTTCATGTGCCATAGGAAAACATGTTGAGTGTAGACTCATAACCCTAGTCTCCATCAGAGTAACCTGCAACATAATAAGTTACAGCCATAGAGGGTCAATACATTTGGAATTGTATTGGAAAGTGATACCATAATAACATAGTAGCATCTAATAACTATATGAATTTGGCTAAGTGTAGTTCAGGCTGACTTTGCTCAAAATAAGGTTTTTCTTATTAGTTGAAAACACTAAGTTTTTGTTTGACGAAAACTCCCAAGGAACCACCAATAGACATTGGTGAAACTTTACCCTTGTTCAACCACAAGTTTTAACTTAGAGAAATTGGGATGAGGAGATTCTTGATCACTTCAATGTCTTTGATGCTAAAATGGTCCGTTGCCGGGGACACGACTAAGTACTTAGGTTTTACCCTCTCGAGAGGTGGTGCACTTTCCCCACTCGACATGCATCGAGACGAGACTTTTTAGAATCATTCCCTTAGCCCACCATGGACGGGTTCCATCCTATCAACCCTACTACCAACTGTCCATCTGGCTATGTTCTTGCAACCTAGTTGGTCAAGGCAGAGCCCATATGCCATGTAGTTGCACTAGAATCTTCTCACCACTAAATTTCTCAAATCCCTTTGTTCCTGGGTGTCCATCCACAAGTGTGAAACACAAGGTAAACCGTAGACATGGGCCTTGTCTAACCACTCAACACAAACCAATCTTTCCATTCCACCCAGGTGATTCATTCACATGTTGTTTTATTAATAAAAACATAGTCATAGATTTTATATAACAACATAGTAAGAATATTACACCCTTGGTTTCTACTATCTAGGCTAAGCATATTAGTATAGCAAGTTTCTTATCTTAGGGGAACTACTAAGACAATTTCTATAGGATTTCCCAAGCATACCATATACTTAGAAAATAACCATGCAAATCCTACTCAAAATATTACTAGTGCATAGATAAAAATAGTAGGACAAAATATGAAGAATCACTTGCCTTGGTAGTTGGGGGAGTAGGAACAATCCTCACAATTACAATCACCAAAATCTACACATAAAATCATAACACCAAATTCACATTCAATATTCAAACAAAAATACATATGAATGCATGCAAATGCAATGGAATGATTTTTCCACATTAAACAAGTCAAACTAAATAGTACTGAACACAAAGTAAACTTTCCAAAGTAAAAATAAATCGAATTTTACTCTAAAACAATTTTATAAACAATTTATATAGTCAAAATGGGCCTACAAATGTTTCTGTATAACATCCTAATTTTACAGAATCAAATAGACAAACCAAGTCAATAGATGTGTAAGGATCATTTTTCTGAATCCAATGATATATTATTTGTAATTTTTGGACAAACAGATCAAAAGTTATGAATTTTACAAGTTAATTCATCTAGTAGATCTAAAACCAGATTTTAAATCAAAATCATAGACACGTGGCAGCGTCTGATTTGCTGATACCGCTTCGGCTGGATCAGGCCTGCGCACCATGAGATCTAAGTTAGATATTGCGTTCTAGATCGGACCGTACCTCTTCGTGCTAACATCTAATTCTAACCCCTAGATCTAGATCTAACGGTCCAGGGTGCTCGGCCAGAGACTAGCGGTGCAAATGGCGAGCTGCGACGGCGACGCGTCTGTCGTCGGTGCTCCAGCGATGCTAGGGGGTAAGGGGAAGGGCGTAAGGCATTAACGAGGTCGCGGCGACGACGCAGTTGTAGTGGATGTCACGGGTGAGGGCGGGGCGCTCGGGTATGACGGAAATTCCTCACCGGAGTTGCGCTGACCGTCGGTTTCTAGAAGATGTTGATGAAGGCGAGGCTACAAGGCACGAGAAATTAAACGGGAGGCATCAGTGGATGCGCACAAGAATGAGGGTTGCGGTAAAGCAAACCAGAGAGCGAGAGGGGGTCAGGGCTCACCGGTATTGGTCGCCGAAGCGGGTCAGGACGGCGGCGGCGCGAGTAGAAATTCATCGAGCCTGGGGACTCTCCGGGGTTGCTGAGTGAGGGGAAGTGGGGGTTTAAGTAGCAGGGTCGAGAGGGGCAGTCACATCGGGAATCAAGCGCAATAACACGAATTGAAACAGGGAGGAAACGGCAGCAAGTGGCGCGGGTCCTCCGGCGCGATATTGACGACGATGTTGACATGGCAGTGGGGCCTGCCTGTCAGCGAGGGGGTGTGGCTCGCGCGTGTGAGAAACAAAGGGGCGAGGGTGTTTTCTCGGGTGGGCTAGGTGGGATGTTAGTTGGGCTGCGGGGTGGGCTACGTCAGTTGGCTGGCTCGTTTCTATTTTTTTTCTTAGCCTTTTTCTTTTCTGTTTTGATTTTCCAAATAGGTTTTGAATAACCAAATCAAATCCAAATCAATTCAAACCTTCACCAAAAATTTGTATGTTGATCTTAGTATCCAAAAGTGTGACAAACACATAAAACCACTCAAAATAATTTTGAGGTTATAAAATAAAATAAAAACCATGCCCCATATGTATATAATAAAAGGGGTATTAATATGGTTCAAATAGGGTTTTTGTTTTGAATTTTTTATGCAAGATCAACATGCCATGATGAAATGAATGCAATAACATGATTTTGCATTTGGGTAAATTTGGGATGTTACACGCACCATTTAGACATGCGCATCCTATAAGAATGTCTCTTATAGGATTTTCCCTAGTAGTGAAACACACTCATGTGGAATAAGAAATCTATATTTTGGGAGCTACCCTATTGGAAAGTACTAGAGGTTCGCTCTGCAATTGACGTGATGCACCTCGCAAAGAATCTTTGCGTGGTACTGCTAGGCTTCTTGGGCGTGTATGGGAAGAATAAAGAGACACCAGAAGCACGGCAGGACCAGCAACATATCAAAGACCGAGACGGCATGCATCCAAAGTTGTTTCAAGGTACTTCTATCTACGCTCTTATGAAAGAAGAGAAGGAAATATTTTTTGAATGCCTGAGTAGTATCAAGGTCCCGTCTAGCTTCTCGTCAAATATAAATGGAATAATAAATATGGCAAATAAAAAATTTCAAAACCTTAAGTCTCATGACTGCCACGTTCTTATGACGCAGTTGCTTTCGGTTGCATTGAGGAGGCTTCTGCCGGAAAATGTTCGAGTCCCATTGTGAAGGTATGTGCATTTCTCAATGCAATTTCTCAGAAGGTAATCGATCTAGAAAGTCTACCAAGGTTATAGAAGAGATTAGCATTCCCAGACTTGCATTTATACACAATGTGTTCCCCTTTGAGAGATTCATGGGAGTCTTAAAGAAATATGTTCATAACCGTGCTAGGCCAGAAGGAAGCATCTCCAAGGGCTATGGAACAAAGGAGGTCATTGAGTTTTGTGTTGAATTTATTCCTGACTTTAAGCCGATCGGTGTTCCTGAATCACCGTATGAGGGGAGACTGAGTGGAAAAGGCATGCTAGGAAAGAAAGCAAGGATATGTACGGACGAGCATTCTTTCACTAAAGCACACTATACGGTTCTACAAAATTCCATCTTGGTGGATCCGTATATCAAGGAACACCAGAAAATCGTATGCTCCGAAAACCCGGGGCAGTCTGACTCTTGGATTAAGGTTGAACACATTTCGAATCTTGGAGGTTGGTTATAGACACATCTCATGAATGAAACCACTATTGGAGATCAACTCTACTTGTTGGATATGTCAGCATCTTCAACTATATTGACTTTCCAAGGGTAGGAGATAAATGGGAATACATATTACACACACGCCCAAGATAAAAAGAGCACCAACCAAAACAGTGGTGTCCTATTTGATGCATCAGACGATAATGGGCAGAAGGACACATATTATGGTTACATAGAGGAGATATGGAAACTTGACTATGGACCTTATTTTAAGGTCCCATTGTTTCGATGCAAATGGGTCAAGCTGACAGGAGGCAGGGTAAAGGTAGACCAACAGTACGGAATGACAATAGTGGATCTAAACAATCTTGCATACAGAGATGAACCATTCGCACTAGACAATGATGTGGCTCAAGTTTTCTATCTGAAGGACATGTCTACCAAACCGAGAAAAAGGAAAGATAAGCAAAAGAATACAATATCATATGATGAGCCAAAGCTCCACATAGTTCTTTCAGGGAAAGGAAACATGGTGGGAGTTGAGAACAAGACAGACATGTCAGAAGATTATAACAAGTTTCATGAAATTCCTCCATTCGCAGTGAACACTGACCCAAGCATACCGTTAAATAAGGAATATGCTCCATGGTTACATCCCATGCTATAATTGTATTAACCGGAAACATTAATACTTGTATGTTTTTCCAACATAAAAGAGTCCCTAGTAAGCCTATTGTTGAACTAGCTTGTTGATTAATAGATGATCATGGTTTCCTGATCATGGACATTGGATGTTATTAATAACAAGGTCATATCATTACGAGAATGATGTGATGGACACACTCCTATAGTTAGCATATCATGAGATCAAGTCATCTAAAGTTCGTTTGCTACAAGCTTTCAAATACATAGTAACCTAATCCTTCGACCATGAGATCATGTTAATCACCATCACCGGATGGATGCCTTGATGGCATGAAACACCACTTCGTAACTGGGTGGTTATAAAGGTGGAATTAGGTATTCTAAAAGTATGTGTTGAAGCACATGGATCAAGAGTGGGATTTGTCCATCCATATGACGGATATATATACTATGGGACCTCTCGGTGGAATGTTATCCAATCAGCTTGCAAGCATGTTACTAGGTCACAAGGGATTTCATATCACGGAACGAATAAAGGTTACTTATCGGTAACGAGATTGAACTAGGTATAGAGATACCGATGATCAAACCTCGGATAAGTAAAGTATCGCGCAACAAAGGGAATCTGTATCGTATGTAAATGGTTCATTCGATCACAAAGTCATCGTAGAAATATGTGGGAGCTATTATGGATTTCTAGATCCCACTAATGCTTATTGATCGGAGAGGTGTCTCAATCATGTCTGCATAGTTCATGAACCGTAGGGAGACACTTAAGGAGTCGATGTTATTTAAGTAGATATGGAATATGAGTTGGGGACCGAATGTTGTTCGGAGTCTCAGATTGGATCCAGGACATCACGAGGAGATCCAGATTGGTCCAGAAAATAAGATTCATATAAGTAAAGTGGTTTTCCAGGGTTCGGAAATGTTTTTGGTGTTTTGACCGGAACCTTCTAGAATGTTCTAGAAGTTCCACAACTCCGGGAGGGGTCACTTGGGATGTGGCCTGCCCTAGGGGCTGGCCACACCAAACCCTAAAGGGAAAATTCGTACAAGACTGGTAGATGGGTCAAACCCTAGTTTGAATAGTCAAATCCTAGTTTGAAAAGTCAAACTCTAGTTTTCGGTAAGAGGGAAGTCTAGGTGGAAAAGGTTTCAACCTCTTCCTTTGGAGGCCGAGTTGTGGACGGACTCCACTAGGGCTGGGAACACCCTTGGCCTCCCCCAACTATATAAGGAGGGGTGGGGGAGCACCCCTTGCACCTCTTTCCCATGGCACCTAACCCTAGACGCCGCCCCCTCTTCTCTCTTGTCCACCGTCCTGCTTCGGCTTAGGCGAAGCCCTGCAAAAATCTCTCCTCCACCACCACCACACCGTCGTGTTGTTGGGATTCCGAGGAGATCTACTACGTTCGCTTCCTACTGGAACAAGGGAGAGGAAGGTTTTCATCGACTACCATACATGTGATCGACTACGGAAGCGCTGTCGGAACGTGGCGTCGGGAGGATCATCTACACGATCTTGAGATCGGCAAGTGATCGACTACATCAACCACGAGAATCCGATCTTGTTAAACTCTTTGGATCTACAAGGGTTAGTTCTCTACAAACTCATTGCACTAATATCATAGATTTGATCTTGGCTTTTGTGTGTTCCTGCAATAGAATTTTTTGTTTTCCATGTCGTGAACCCTATAGTGGTATCAGAGCCGTGTCTATGCGTAGATCTGTTGCACGAGTAGAACACAATGGTTTTGTGGGTGTTTATGCTTTTATTTTTGCTTGCTTTTCGTGTACTTTGCATCTTGCGGGATTGTGGGATGAAGCGGCCTGGGGTAACCTTACATGTCATTGTACATGAGACTTGCTCCATGCTCAACATGCAAATTGCATTGCACAAGTGGCTTTGCGGGTGTCTGTCTCTCCCACCATAGTGAAGATTCAATTTACAACGGGCACTTGATAATACTTGTATCAATGTTGTGGTTCATGTTCGTAGGTAAGAATGGTTCTTATTCAAAAGCTCCAAGCCACGTAAAACATGCAAAGAAAATTAGAGACGTCTAACTTGTTTTTGCAGGCCATGTGTTGTGATGTGATATGCCCATGATGTGATTGTGATTATATATGATGTATGCAATGATACTTATGGTAAGTTGGAAACCGGTAGGAGCCTTATGGTTGTATTTAAATTCGTTAAGACCTGAGTGTCTATTCATCATGTAATCGCTTTATTCCAAGTAGTTGTAATAGTTGCTGTTGGTGATGGACAACCATGAAGCGGCACCATTGACCTTGATTCCACGCTGGTGATGATGGAAATCATGTTCGTGCTTTGAAGATGGAGATCAAAGTCACAAGAAGAAAGGCCATATCATATCACATATTTTGAATTGCATGTGAAGTTAATCCTTTTTATGCATGTTGTATTTCTTAGATTGCAACTGTAGCATTATAAGATGATCCCCCTGATATGTAGTAAATGTATCTATAATTTTTGATGTTCCATGCTTGTTTAGTATCTACTTTGCTTTGCTTGTCCACACTTTGAGGTGTTTTTATATGTTTTCTAGAACTAACCTATTAACAAGTTGCCACAGTGCTAGTTGCATGTTTTCTTCTGTTTTTGGTTCTAGAAAGGCAGAAAATTAATATTCTCGAAATTGTACGGGACAAAAGCCAAAGTCGATATTTTACCGTGGGCAACACGAAGCCAGAAGACGAGACGGAGAAGGCTCACCAGGGGGCCACACCCCGGGCCGCGTGGGTGGGCTCACCCCGCGCCTGGGGGGTGCAGCTGCCATGGTGGCCCCCTGGCTTGCCCCTCCGCCTATAAGAAGCCCCCGCTGCAGAAACCCTAGGCACCCAATCAAAACTCCACAAAACCGTCTGTAGCCGCAGCCACCATCGTCGCTAGATCAGGGGATCTGAAGCTCTTCCCGGCACCCTGCCGAAGGGGACATCATCCCGGAGGCCTTCTTCATCATGCTAGCCTCCGGTATGAAGCGTGAGTAGTTCCACCTAGGACTGCGGGTCCATGTAGTATCTAGATGGTTGTATCTCCTCCTTGTGCTTTCATGTATAGATCTAGTGAGATCTGTTCATGATCAAGATCTAATCTATTTGTAATCATGAATGTTGTCTTTTCGGGGATCCGATGGATATTGAGATTACTATGTCAGATTGATTAATGGTTTTGTCTTATGATTCTATCATGTCTGTGTTGTTTGTGATCTTGCATGCTCTCCGTTGTTAGTATCTATCTTGGTGATACGTCCAAAACGTATCTACTTTCTCGAACACTTTGCTATTGTTTCTTCTCTAAACTTGTGTGATTTGGATACAACTAACATGGAATGACGCTGTTTTTAGTAGAATTACCTTGGTGTCTTGTTTTTGTGCAGAAAATGAATTATCAGGAAAAATCCTGGAAAATATGCCAAAAATTATATTTCACCAGAAGATCCACGGAGCCAGAAGACGAGACGGAGAGGAGGCCTGGGAGGCCCACACCCACCGTAGGCATGGGCCCACCACTCGACGCACCTGGAGGGGGTGCAGCCACCCCATGCACCCCCTCGGCCTCCCTCTGCGCCTATAAGTTGCCTTTCGACTTAAAAACCGAGGGGGTTCGATAGTTTTCCAGAAAGAGTTCCGCTCCACCGCCTCCACCATAAACCAAGATTCGGATCCAAAAACTCCGGTTTGGCACCTTGCCGGGACGGGGAATTTGCAGAGGATTATCATCATCGTCATCACCAACGCATCTCCATCAACCACAGATGTTTCCCTCATCCATAAGTGAGTAATCCCACGCTGTAGGATTGGGGATGGTAGGGATTGGATGAGTTCTATCATGTAATCGAATAAGATCTGTTAGGGCATAATGCCTAGTATCTCTATTAGTGCTATTTGACTTTGTTGCAACTTGTTGTGCTTAATGATTTTCACTAGGGCCCGAGTGCCATGATCTCAGATCTAAACTTATTATTGAATCATTATGATAGTATTGTTTGTGATCTTACCTACAAGTTGTGTACACATATCATTGCCCGGATCCAAAGGCCCCAAAGTGACAATAATTGGGACAACCGGAGGGGATGGCTGTGGTGTGAGGATCATATGTGTTCACAAGGTGTTAATGCTTTGCTCCGGTGCTCTATTGAAAGTAGAACCTTAATTGTCAGTAGTTCCCTAGAGGCCCCGCTGCCACGGGCTGGCTGGACAAAAGATGTTGTGCAAGTTCTCATTGTGAGCACGTATGACTATATTTGGAGCACATGCCTAGGATTGTTTAGTACTTGGATTCTTGTTATTATTTATCTGCAATGCCCTAGATCTTGAAGTTACATGTTTAGACTCGTCCATGCAGCGCCCGTCCATCCATCCCTATGCCTACCGCACTCGAATCCTACTATTACCGTTACTGTTACTATTGCTCATGTTTCACTGTTTCTGTTGTAGTTGCTTTGTTGTTGCTACTACAAACTGTTGCTACTGATAAACTTCTGTGAGCAAGAACTATTTCCAGGTGCAGCTGAACTGACAACTCAGTTGTTAAGGCTTGCAAGTATTCTTTGGATGGCGGTCTATGTATATTGTTGTATTGCCCAATTGAATCTCATAGGATCTTTTTGTAGGGTTCGTAGCATAGAAAACAAAAAATTCCTACGATGGGAACAACTATGTACCAAGATCTATCTACTAGATACAAGCAACGGGTGGATATACATTCATAGAATAATGCCCTCGAAGACCGAATTGCGTTAACGAGGTTGTACTCGTGGATGATGTAGTCGAACGCTTGTCGATCTCAATATCATGATGAAGTCCATCTAGTCCAGCCGGTCCAGCACCATCAAGTCTAGCACCGAAGCAGCGGTGCATCCGTGATCGCACACACGTTCGGGTACCCCGACAACCTCCGCGCCCTCGCTCCAGTGAAGCAGCGGAAGCACCACTCTTTATTGGTAAATAGCCACCGGGAACATGTATCTCGCTAGTCCGAGACCATGGGGAATAAATACTAGAGGGGAAGAGAGATCCTTCACGAGGAGGTGTGCTTTGAGAGGAGGAGAGGGGGGAATTTTATAGGGAGAGGGGGAACCCAAGAGGATATGCACTCAGACATGGTGGGCTGCCCCCACATCTTCCACATCCATGTGGGTGGAGCTCCCACTCAAAATGAAAAGCCTCCACTCCCATAAAAAAACCTCCACTAAAAAATCCACTCACATGCATTAAATTTCCACCAAATTTAATGCAAGCTCTCATTTAAATAAAACTCTTTTATTTATTTATTCAGAATTTTGTTAATTACTCTAATTAACAAAACACTCACATAAAACCCCTTATAACATTTCAATTTCACATGCGTAACCCAAGTCAGCAATTTCAACCAAAGCAGTTGATTGTCTAGTGAAATAAATTCCTGCGCTTTCCTTTTCTTTCTCTGGCATATTATTTGATCCAAATTGTGTCGGTATCCCTTAAGTGTGTCACCCTACGGTTCGCGAATAATGTATACATGATCGAGACCCCTCTCCAATCAATAATCAGCAGCGGGACCTGGAGATTCGTACTAACTCCCACATATTCAACGATGACTTCTGTGATCGTGTGAACCTTATACGCATGTAACTCAATCCCTTTGTCTCGCGATATATTACATGTCCGAGTTTCGATCATCAGTATCTGCAAACCTAGTTTGATCTCGTTACCGACATGTACTCTTTTCTTGTTCCCGTGATATAATATTCTAGTGATCAAATCACTTGCTTGCAAGCTAATTAATGTGATATCACCGAGAGGGCCCAAAGTATATCTCTCCATCATCGGGATGGACAAATTACACTCTTGATCCATGAGCCTCAACATAACATCTACGTAGCACTGAACCCATCTTTATATTCACACTGTTATGGTGTGACGTTTGATGTTATCAAGATACTCTTCCGGTGTTAGTGATTGACATGATCTCATGGTCTAAGGACTAAGATAACTTCGAATGATGTTATAGAAATATAAACACAATGACCTTGACCGTAATGCTATACTTCAGATAAATGTTCATCACATCATTCCAATAATGTTATGACCTCATTATTAACAACATCCAATATCCATGATCAGGAAACCTTTGATCATCTTGTTAATCAACGAGCTAGTTTATAAGAGAGGCATAACTAGGAACTTACTTTTTGTTTATTAAACACACTTGTATTATCGTTTCCGTATTAATAAAATTATAGCATGCAAAATAAACTTTTATCACAAATAAGGAATACGATAATAACCACTTTATTATTGCCTCTCGGGCATATTCCCTTCAATTTTTGTATAGTATTGCATTGTTATGCCTTGCTCAGTCTTGTCAATTGCCTTGCTGTAATTTGTTTACCCAGCATGCCATGTTTGTTTATCTAAGGAGAACACCTCTAGTGAACTATGGACCCTGGTACAATCTTTACCATTGATACATTCTCCATTGTTATTGTTTACTTGCTGCAAACCATCATCACCTTCCACACCATACAGTTAATCCTTTATTACAACAACTAGTGAGATTGACAACCTCACTGTTCGTTGAGGCAAAGTCTTGAATTTGTGTTGTGCAGGTTTCCACGTTTCTTGCAACACTTGTGTGACGTTTCCTTCCTCCTACTGGTTTGATAACCTCGGTTTCTTATTGAGGGAAAACTTGTTGCTATGCTGCATCACACCTTGCTCTTGGGGTTTCCCGACAAAGCACACCTACATCAACTAGGCGCATCAACAAGTTTTCTGGCACCGTTGCCAGGGAGGCTAAGGACGTCTTCACAAGGGGAGTCCTCCTCAACCTTTCTCTTTACTTTGTTTTTAGTTTGCTCAGTTTATTTTTCTTGGTTTTGTTTCCCTCTTTTTATCAAAAACTCCAAAAAAATTAGTCTAGTTTGGTTTGTTTTCTCTTATCAAAAACACAAAAAAATTAGTTCCTGCTCTAGCTGCTGCTATTGTTTTTGGCTTGCCCACCTTTGCCAAAATGAACTCTGCTGAGAACACCAAGTTGTGTGACTTCACTAGCACAAACAACAATGATTTCCTTAGCACTCCTATTGCTCCACATGCTCCTGATGCTACCTTTTGTGAAATTAAACCTCCTTTGTTGAATCTTGTGATGAGAGAGCAATTTTCTGGTGCTAGTCCTAATGATGCTGCTGCCCATCTCAATAAATTTGTTGAACTTTGTGAGATGCATAAGTATAAGGATGTAGATGGAGATATTATTAAGCTCAAGCTGTTTCCTTTCTCCTTGCGAGGAAAAGCTAAAGAATGGTTTCTATCCTTGCCTATAAATAGTATTGATTCTTGGACTAAGTGCAAGGATGCTTTTATTGGAAAGTACTACCCTCCTGCTAAATTATATCTATGAGAAGTGACATTATGAAATTTAAACAACTTGATAATGAACATGTTGCTCAAGCTTGGGAAAGAATGAAATCTTTGGTTAAGAATTGTTCCACTCATGGACTCACTGCTTGGATGATTATCCAGACTTTTTCTGCAGGTTTGAACTTCTCTTCAAGGAAACTGTTGGATTCAGCTGCTGGAGGAACCTTTATGGGCATCACTTTGGGTGCTGCAACAAAACTCCTTGATAATATGATGGTTAATTACTCTGAATGGCACACTGAGAGAGCTCCACATGGTAAGAAGGTAAATTCTGTTGAAGAAACCTCCTCTTTGAGTGATAAGATTGATGTTATTATGGCTATGCTTGTTAATGGGAAAGCTCCTTTAGATCCAAATAATGTTCCCTTAACCTCTGTAGAGTTCCCAACCTTTAATAAGGTAGAGATCCCTGTGTTTACAATGCTAGTCCCTGGATCAATAGCTATCATCCACATTTAAGATGTAATATCAAGAAACAAAGGTCATAATATAACTTTATAACCAGGAATAACATAATTTTATTACATCTTACATAGCTCATTTGGCTATTACATTATATTGCAACAGAATATCTATAAGCATTGGGTCCTTCATCTTCAAAGTGCCACAGGCAGACATGTTGGTTGTAGACTTTGCAATCCTAATCAATCAACTTCACTAATATCAATCAAACCTGCAACATTACAAGTTACAACCACAAGGGTCAATACATTTGAATTGTATTGGCAAGTTTCACTACTATGTTGAATATAAGTGGATCCTATCATTACATGCAAATTTGGCTAAGTAGGGTTTAAGGATTATTTGCAGAAAGCAATAATTTATCCTATCTTTTCAAAATGGTTTTGTTCTTTTGTCAAATGTTTCTGAACTTCTTGGTAAAATCCCAAGTGTCTTTGTTAAAATCTCTTGAGATCCTTGGTACACACCAAGTACTTCAATTTTTTATCAAAATCTCTTGAGCTCCTTGGTACACCCCAAGTACTTCAAGTTTTTATCAAAATCTCTTGAGCTCCTTGGTAAATCCCCAAGTGCTGCAAGTTTTTATCCAAATCTCTTGAGCTCCTTGGTACACCCCAAGTACTTCAAGTTTTTATCAAAATCTCTTGAGCTCCTTGGTAAATCCCCAAGTGCTGCAAGTTTTTATCCAAATCTCTTGAGCTCCTTGGTACCCCCAAGTGTTGCAAGTCTTTTGTTATCACTTTAAAGTTTTTCTTTTAGAAATTGGAATGTCGAGATTTCCCATAACTTCAAGCTTTAGTTGCTCAGTATTGTCCATAAACGGGGACACGGCTAAGTACTTAGATTTTATTATCTTCTGCAGAAGTTGTACACTTTACCCACATGACACAATCTCATCTTGTTGCCACCAGTGTCCGCTGGAAAAGTACTCACCAAGATGGAGTGCTGGAAGATAGAGAATGTGACGAAGTCTTTCCAAAGGTTCCTCCCATACACCATTGCTATCTTGTCTTCAGGCACCCATGTAGGGTTTCGAGTTCCCTCATTTTCAGTACCTGAAGACAATGCATGGGTCTTCCCAATGTAGTTGACTAAGTCAGAGCCATATGTAGCATGTGGCTGTACACGAAAGCCACAATTGGAGAAACATGTTCAATCTCTAAGTCCCTGTGTGGTTTTCTTTTGGTGCACAACACAAAGAGATTGCCATAGACTTGGTTCCTTTTGTTGCCACCTTATCCAAAACTCAAAGTATCCTTGTCCACCCAGGTGGTTCATTGAGTACTTGTTTTATTATATAAAACATAAGTCTTTTCTCAACTTCATAAAATCTCAACATGTATCTCTTCTCAAAATATTTAGCATGGCTAAGCATTTTACAACTACATTGTTTTCACTAAGGAATGTATAGGGTATCCTATTAGGATTTAGCATAGCATAAGTATAGAAATTCTTTTCATGCATGTTTCAAAATCCACTAAGTATAATGAAAATAGTAGGACTTCAGATGATAGTGTAACTTTCCTTTTTGGTAGGGAATGTTGGTTCACTTCTTGATCTTGCTAGTTTCACACTTATCTAACTACACTACAAATCAAGCAAACACAATATCAACTAGCATTCCAACCAAATATCAAACAATTCAATCACACATAAAATGATAAAAACTAAATCATGCATGCAAGCATGCAAAAGATAGTTTTATTTGCAAAAGTGGTTTCTACCAGGCTCTACACTTTGTAAGGCTCAAAGTGGTCATTTTCCATGGTGGCAAAGTCATTTGCAAAAGGGTTTTTCCTATAGATCATTTTTAAATCAAAACATTATTTTATGTAGTGGAAAAATGTTTTTATCAAAGCAACAATTTTATAATGTTCACCAAATAAGTTGTTTAATCTCAAAACTTGGTGTTTAGGGTCAGTAGGTTTGTTTCAACACATTTGCCAAAGGTTTTTCTCAAAAATCATTTTCATAACAAAACCAACATTTTTATTTGACTAGAAATGGGCTAATTCAGTTAATCAACCCTAATCTTCTCAAAATTCATTTTTAAATCCAATAGTTGGTTCCTAGGGTCAGTACGTTCACAAAAAACTAATTTTCAAAGATTTCAACCCCAAAATCATTTTGGAATAATTTTTATCACCTAAACAAGCATACAAATGTTTCTGCAAAAAACAAACATTTTACCATAAGCTTTTTACTAAACAAATTGCATGGTTGGCTAGGGCTTGTTCCACTAATTCTATTGATATAAAGTTTGCAATTTTTGGACATGTGGATCAAAAGTTACAAGGGTTTCAAATTTGCAAATCAATCTGATTTCAAATTCTGTTTTAAAACAAAGACTGTCCACGCGTCGTGTTTTTATTGGGCAGTACCGCTTCGTGCGGATTAGCCTCTCTAGTGTGTTGGATCTTAGTTCAATCGCACGGCTCAGTTCCACTCGTACCCTTTCGCTCAGGTTCTATTATCAGCCATAGGATCGAGATCTAACGGTGTGAATCTATTCGACCATACTCGAGCGGCGCTGACGGCGGTGAGCGGCGGCGCACGGTCGGACGAGGTGCTAGCGGCGGCTACAGGAAGCAAAGATGGCAGAGGGAGGTCACACCGTGATTGCAGCGACGTGGGGATGCTCAACGTGGTTGCGAGGAGGCGAGGGCGCTCAGTATACGTCGGAATTCCTCGCCGGAGTCACGGACGGCATCGGTCTCGCTCAGGCGTCGTTGGGGACGAGGCTACCGATCGTGCTGTGGCAAAACACAGGTGTGGTTAGACGCGTACGAGCATGGGGAATGTGAGAGCATCACTGAGAGGGCTCGGGCGGTCTGGACTTACCAGGAAAACTCGCCGGAGAAAGTAGCAGACGCGGCGGCGCTCAGAGGTTGTCAAAGCCGACGTTCTAGGGCGCCCGCGAGTGAACGGACAACACAGGGAGAAGCGCCTAGGTCTGGGGAATGTGCCCGTGTGCTTGGGGAGGCAAGGCGTGGTGTAGAGTCGCCGGAATTGGCTGGGGACGGTGGTCGGAGAAGTGGCGATGGGGCGAAAATAACCTAGAGCCTAGAGGGAGAGGCGATGGGGAAATGGAGAGGGGACATGGGCGATTAAGAGGACGCATTTGCAGAGCGGAATCACTGCGGAGTTACGGCGAATTAACGCGAGCATTCAACGGCAGGAACGGCCGGGCGTGGTCAGCGGCGGGTGGAAACGACGAACAGGAGGTGTGGGACCTTGCTGTCAGTGAGGAAGAAAGATTGGGAGATGGTCCACTGGTCAGTCGCTCTGCGGGTGCGGGTTCAGGTGAAAACGATTCACGCGTGGGGAGTAGCTGGGCTGGTACTAGGCTTGTTGGACTTGGCCAAGGTGCGTCGACTCTATTTTTTTCAAATGCTTTTCTTTTCCTATTTCTATTTTACATTTGAAATTCAAACAACAAATCAAACATTCAATTCACATCAAACTTTCACCAAACTTTGTATTGAGTTTTTGGTTCTGTTTAACAACATCAACCAAAGTCCAAAACAAAATAATATTTTTATTTTAGGGTCCATTATTAATTAAATAAATAGACCTTGTTTATTAAATAAAAATAGAATTTGATTTATTTAAAATCTCCATTTGAAATTTAAATATTTTCAAAACCAAATCAGTAGGTTTTATTTGGAAATAAAGAATACTTGGAAAACTTGTTTAAAATAAATAAATAAGTTTTGATGTTTAAATAAAATAGTAAAACCTTTATTTTTAATAAACTTGGATATTAAATCCTATTATTTTATTTAAATAAACCTTTACTATTTTTATCAAATAGAAATATTTTATTTCTAAGAATTGCCCAAGTTTTAATTTGGCTTATAAAATATTCCTTATTTAAATTCCTTTCTTTTCATTTGAAAACCAAATCTTTTTATTAAAAGATTCAAAATAGTAAGTCCAAATATTTTAAAACTTCCTTTATTAAATGTTTATCTTTTTAAATCCTTTTAGGATTTGTTTGATCAAATAGGTTTTGAAGGTTTCCAATTGGAATCAAAAAGTTTCTTCTCACCCTGAAATTCAACAAAGTTTTATTTTATTCATTTATTTTTCACATTACAAGATTTGAAAAATCTTGGGATGTGACAGGCTACCACCCTTAAAATAAATCTCGTCCCGAGATTTGGGAAGGCTATTGTTACAAGTAGGCTCAAAACATCTAGGGTACTACCACCCTTAAAAATTTTCAAACTAAATTACATGTTGGCCTTCTTGGAATCCTGGGGAAACTTCTCTGGGCAAACATCTGCATAGTGTCCTTTGTTTCCACACTTGTCACATGTGACAAGGCTGAGATCCTTCATAGGCTTGTTTATCTTGTTCTTCATCTTTTCTGGACAATTGCTTGCATAATGTCCTGGGTTTTTGCAATTGAAACATATGATAACTTTGAGTTCTTCACGTGTCTCTTGTGTACAAGTTGCTGCATAATGCCCTAGTCCTTTGCAATTGTTGCACCATACTTGACCAATCTCTTTATACTTCTGTTTCTCTGGACATTCACTGGAATAGTGTCCCATTTCTTTACAATTATGGCATTGCACATGGCTTTTGTCCTTCTTTTTCTTTTTGGGCTTCTCCAAAGCTAGGAGTGCATCTAGTTCATGTTGTTCATATGTTATCTGGTAGGTAGGGATGTCTACATGTTTCTTGGACCTTCTATTGCTCCTTGGAAAATTCATATGCCTCTTCTTTGGTCCTTTGAATTGGGTTGTATTGCATGGAGGTATAAGTGGAGCTTTTCCTTTGTCCTCATTCTTCTTGGTAGACTTGGATCCTTCTTGATAGTTTGCATTGATTTTTTGCACTCCACCTTGTTTCCTTTGTTCAACTATGGAATAAATGGGGCATTGGATAGGGACATGGTTGTTTCCTTCATACAAGTAGCATGTAGCTTGAGAGGTGGGACATTGGCCAACTGGGTGTTTCTCTTCACAGTTGGGGCATTGATCTCCATGCTCCTTGGAAGTGTGATCCTTGTCTCCACAAATATTGCAAGCTTTGGCTCCTTTTAGAATGACATCTTTGCCATCCTTGAAGTTGCTTTCCATGTTGAGCATTTGATTTGTCACCTTATGCAACATTTGGGCTTGGTCTTCCAAAAACTTTTGTAGGGTTGGATCTTCCCCACTAGTGTTGGCTATGAACTGAGCTGTCATTTGGTTCAACTGGTTTTGGGTTGCTATGAGTTCCTCCATGTTGTCCTCTTGGTTGGTATTGTTGGTGTTATCAACCTTGATGTTGGAGTCTCTTGGAGTAGTCATCTGTTTGGGGTTGAATTGAAATTAGAATAGGCAAGATATTTCTAAGGAAATAGTTCTAATCACACACATCACAATTCACTCAAGCAATGTGCAAGCATTCACAAACAACTTTTCACTCAAACAACAAAGTTCAAGCACATTTTTATGCAACAAAATATTTTTTTTGTTACACCACATAAGTTGGTGTGTTTGATCTATACTTGATATGGTGGTCCATCTATATGGTTCACTTGTGATCTTTCCATCCTTACAGGTTGATTCTTCTTGCATCAGATCATGGTTTCTTTGGGAACACTTTTGGTCACAAAACTTCAAGTGATGTGGGCTCCTTCCAACTTGTGTTTCCTTAGTCTCCAATTCTTGAGCAAGATTTCTTGTCTCACTTGTCCTTAGTGATGTCCAAGGTTGAAGTTCTCGGTGAATATGCTGAAGATGTTGAAGTCATTAGAGTTGAAGATGTTGAAGTCATTAGAGTTGAAGAAGTTGAAGTCATTAGAGTTGATGAAGTTGAAGTCATTAGAGTTGATGAAGTCCTTTGAACATGGTGAAGTCTTGGCCATGGGGTAGGTTTTTCCATCAAGCTTGAAATAGAAGAGATGTAGAATCAAAACCAAAATGGTTGAGGAAAGAGTTTAGAAGATTGTTTGTAAATAAGTTTTTGGAACAAATACAACTCCTATTTTTCTAAGGTTTTTTTTCCAATCCTAGGTTTACAAATCCTACAGCAACACAATGCTCGATACCATCTGTAGATTTCCCAACCTTTAATAAGGTAGAGATCCCTGTGTTTACAATGCTAGTCCCTGGATCAATAGCTAGCATCCACAGTTAAGATGTAATATCAAGAAACAAAGGTCATAATACAACTTTATAACCAGGAATAACATAATTTTATACATCTTACATAGCTCATTTGGCTATTACATTATATTGCAGCAGAATATCTATAAGCATGGGGTCCTTCATCTTCAAAGTGCCACAGGCAGACATGTTGGTTGTAGACTTTGTAATCCTAATCAATCAACTTCACTAATATCAATCAAACCTACAACATTACAAGTTACAGCCACAAGGGTCAATACATTTGAATTGTATTGGCAAGTTTCACTACTATGTTGAATATAAGTGGATACTATCATTACATCCAAATTTGGCTAAGTAGGGTTTAAGGCTTATTTGCAGAAAGCAATAATTTATCCTATCTTTTCAAAATGGTTTTGTTCTTTTGTCAAATCTTTACGAACTTCTTGGTAAAATCCCAAGTGTCTTTGTTAAAATCTCTTGAGATCCTTGGTACACCATAAGTACTTCAAGTTTTTATCAAAATCTCTTGAGCTCCTTGGTACACCCCAAGTACTTCAAGTTTTTATCAAAATCTCTTGAGCTCCTTGGTAAATCCCCAAGTGCTGCAAGTTTTTATCCAAATCTCTTGAGCTCCTTGGTACACCCAAGTACTTCAAGTACTTCAAGTTTTTATCAAAATCTCTTGAGCTCCTTGTTAAATCCCCAAGTGCTGCAAGTTTTTATCCAAATCTCTTGAGCTCCTTGGTAACCCCAAGTGCTGCAAGTCTTTTGTTATCACTTTAAAGTTTTTCTTTTAGAAATTGGAATGTCGAGATTTCCCATATCTTCAAGCTTTAGTTGCTCAGTATTGTCCATAACCTGGGACACGGCTAAGTACTTAGATTTTATTATCTTCTGCAGAAGTTGTACACTTTACCCACATGACACAATCTCATCTTGTTTCCACTAGTGGCCGCTGGATAAGTACTCACCAAGATGGAGTACTGGAAGATTGAGAATGTGTGAAGTCTTTCAAAGGGTCCTCCCATACACCATTGCTAGCTTGTCTTGAGCACCCATGTAGGGTTTGAGTTCCCTCATTTTCAGTACAAGACAATGCATGGGTCTTCCCAATGTAGTTGACTAAGCCAGGAGACATATGTAGCATGTGGTACATGCGAAAGCCACAATTGGAGAAACATGTTCAATCTCTAAGTCCCTGGGTGGTTTTCTTTTGGTGCACAACACAAAGAGATTGCCATAGACTTGGTTCCTTTTGTTGCCACCTTATCCAAAACTCAAAGTATCCTTGTCCACCCAGGTGGTTCATTGAGTACTTGTTTTATTATATAAAACATAAGTCTTTTCTCAAATTCATAAAATCTCAACATGTATCTCTTCTCAAAATATTTAGCATGGCTAAGCATTTTACAACTACATTGTTTTCACTAAGGAATGTATAGGGTATCCTATTAGGATTTAGCATAGCATAAGTATAGAAATTCTTTTCATGCATGTTTCAAAATCCACTAATTATAATGAAAATAGTAGGACTTCAGATGATAGTGTAACTTGCCTTTTTGGTAGGGAATGTTGGTTCACTTCTTGATCTTGCTAGTTTCACACTTTTCTAACTTCACTACAAATCAAGCAAACAGAATATCAACTAGCATTCCAACCAAATATCAAACAATTCAATCACACATAAAATGATAAAAACTAAGTCATGCATGCAAGCATGCAAAAGATAGTTTTATTTGCAAAAGTGGTTTCTACCAGGCTCTACACTTTGTAAGGCTCAAAGTGGTCATTTTCCATGGTGGCAAAGTTATTTGCAAAAGGGTTTTTCCTATAGATCATTTTTAAATCAAAACATTATTTTATGTAGTGGAAAATGTTTTTATCAAAGCAACAATTTTATAATGTTCACCAAATAAGTTGTTTAATCTCAAAACTTGGTGTTTAGGGTCAGTAGGTTTGTTTCAACACATTTTCCAAAGGTTTTTCTCAAAAATCATTTTCATAGCAAAACCAACATTTTTATTTGACTAGAAATAGGCTAATTCAATTAATCAACCCTAATCTTCTCAAAATTCATTTTTAAATCCAATAGTTGGTTCCTAGGGTAAGTAGGTTCACAACAAACTAATTTGCAAAGATTTCAACCCCAAAATCATTTTGGAATAATTTTTATCACCTAAACAAGCATACAAATGTTTCTGCAAAAACAAACATTTTACCAGAAGCTTTTTACTAAACAAATTGCATGGTTGACTAGGGCTTGTTCCACTGATTCTATTGATATAAAGTTTGCAATTTTTGGACGTGTGGATCAAAAGTTACAAGGTTTCAAATTTCCAAATCAATCTGATTTCAAATTCTGTTTTAAACAAAGACTGGCCACACGTCGTGTTTTTATTGGGAGGTACCGCTTCATGCGGATTAGACTCTCTGGTGCGTTGGATCTTAGTTCAATCGCACGGCTCAGGTCCACTCGTACCCTTTCGCTTAGGTTCTATTATCAGCCATAGGATCGAGATCTAACGGTGTGAATCTATTCGACCATACTCGAGCGGCGCTGACGGCGGTGCGGGGCGGAGCAAAGCCGGACGAGGTGCTAGCGGTGGCTACAGGAATCAAAGATGGCGTGGGGAGGTCTCACCGTGATCGCAGTGACGTGGGGATGCTCAACATGGTTGCGAGGAGGCGAGGGCGCTCAGTATACGTCGGAATTCCTCACCGGAGTCACGGACGGCGTCGGTCTCGCTCAGGCGTCATTGGGGACGAGGCTACCGATCGTGCTGTGGCAAAACACAGGTGTGGTTAGACGCGTACGAGCATGGGGAATGTGAGAGCATCACTGAGAGGGCTCGGGCGATGCAGGTTACTGGGAAAACTTCATGGAGAAAGTAGCGACGTGGCGGCGCTCGAGGTTGTCGGCCGGCGTTACAGGCGCCATGAGTGAGCGGAGACAGGAGAAGCGCCTAGGTCTGGGAATGTGCCCGTGTGCTTGGGGAGGCAGGGTGGTGTAGAGTCGCGAATTGGCTGGGGCGGTGGTGGAGGCGATGGCGGTGTGGGCGAAATAGTCGACACGGAGGCGAGGGAGAAGCGATGCAGAAATGGAGAGGGGACGTGGGCGATTAAGAGGAAGCATTTGCACAGCGGAATCACTGCAGCGTTACGGCGAATTAACGCGAGCATTCAACGGGAGGAACGGCCGGGCGTGGTCAGCGGCGGGTGGAAACGACGAACAGGAGGTGTGGGACCTTGCTATCAGCGAGGAAGAAAGATTGGGAGAGGGTCCACTGGTCAGTCGCTCTACGGGTGCGGGTTCAGGTGAAAAACCATTCGCGCGTGGGGAGTAGCTGGGCTGGTACTGGGCTTGTTGGGCTGGACCAGTTGGGCTGCGTCTGACTCTATTTTTTTTTTCAAATGCTTTTTCTTTTCCTATTTCTATTTTTTGTTTTGAAATTCAAACAACAAATCAAACATTCAATTCACATCAAACTTTCACCAAACTTTGTATTGAGTTTTTGGTTCTGTTTAACAACATCAACCAAAGTCCAAAACAAAATAATATTTTTATTTTAGGGTCCATTATTAATTAAATAAATAGACCTTGTTTATTAAATCAAAATAGAATTTGATTTATTTAAAATCTCCATTTGAAATTTAAATATTTTCAAAACCAAATCAGTAGGTTTTATTTGGAAATAAAGAATACTTGGAAAACTTGTTTAAAATAAATAAATAAGTTTTAATGTTTAAATAAAATAGTAAAACCTTTCTTTTTAATAAACTTTGATACAAAATCCTATTATTTTATTTAAATAAACCTTTACTATTTTTATCAAATATAAATATTTTATTTCTAAGACTTGGCCAAGTTTTAATTTGTCTTATAAAATATTCCTTATTTAAATTCCTTTCTTTTCATTTGAAAACCAAATCTTTTTATTAAAAGATTCAAAATAGTAAGTCCAAATATTTTAAAACTTCCTTTATTAAATGTTTATCTTTTTAAATCCTTTTAGGATTTGTTTGATCAAATAGGTTTTGAAGGTTTCCAATTGGAATCAAAAAGTTTCTTCTCACCCTGAAATTCAACAAAGTTTTATTTTATTCATTTATTTTTCACATTACAAGATTTGAAAAATCTTGGGATGTGATAGCCTCTTTGGTTGCTCAAGAAGAGCAAGTTGATGTGAACTTCATTAGAAACAACAATTTCAACAACAATGCATATAGGAATAATTTTGGTGGTAACAACAATTATAGGCCTTATCCTCCTAATAATGGCAATACTTATGGAAACTCCTACAACAATGGTAGAAGTGCCCCCTCTGAACTTGAAGTCGTGCTCAAAGACTTTATTAGTAAACAAACCGCTTTCAATAAGACCGTGGAGGAAAAACTTTTAACTGTTCAGAAGAATATTTCCTCTTTGTCTGAAGCACAGTCCTCCTTGATTAATAAAATGGCTGCTAAACCCGAAACCATGGAAAGTACCTTTGCTACTACTCATGCCATACAAGTTACTATTGATGAAAATGTTAGACTGTTAGCTCAACATCATGCTAAGTGGGAAAGGGAAGCTGAAATTGATAGAAACAATAGTGTGTGCACCATCACTAAAATGGATACCACTAAGCCACAAGAAGTCCCTATTCCTCCTCCTACAATGCCTAAGTCTAATGAGTATACTACTAGTGATGCTAAGTTTGATTTTGATATAGATGGTTGCAATATTTCTGAAGTGATTTTGTTCCTGCAAAAACTTGCTAGAAGTCCTGATGCTAGTGATAGGCATGTTGCTTTCACCAAACACGTTATAGATGATCTTGTTAAGATTAAGGAAGAGAATTTAAAACACAAAGCTTCTATTAATAGGAATGTAGAAGATATTTGGGAACCCATTATTAATGTGCAAGTGAATGACTTTAATCTCAAAGCTTCATGTGATCTTGGTTCTACTGTCTCTATTATGCCTAGGAAGATTTATGAAATGCTTGATTTTCCACCTTTGGAAGATTGTTATTTGGATGTCCCACTTGATGATAATGCTAAGAAGAAACTCATGGGGAGTATTAATGATGTTTTCATTTTGGTTAACTATGCTTATGTCCCTGTTGATTTCTATGTTTTGGATGTTGAATACAATGCTTCTTGTCCTATTACTATGGGAAGACCCTTTCTTAGAACTGTTGGTGCCATCATTGATATGAAAGAAGACGCCATTAAATATCAATTTCCATTCAAGAAAGGTATTGAACACTTCCCTATGAGGATAGAGAAGTTGCTTTTTGCTCCTCCTTTGAAAGCAAGGTTTGATGTTAATGCTTCCTCATTTGAAAATACTTGATTTCTTGCTTCTTGTGCCTAACTTAAAGGCGTTAAAGAAAAGTACTTGTTGGGAGATAACCCAAGAGTTTACTTGAGTCTTGGAAGTTATTACGTCAGTAATGACCTCTCCTTATCCTTTTTTGTTTGCTTTTTATGCCAAGAATGACATCTGATGAGAGGGAAGTAAGATTTGGGGAGTTGCTGTCCCAAAACAGATTTCTGTCCTCCACCATACAAATTCGTGAGGAGTCTCTGTAAGTCGGATTGAGATGAAAATTTACGGATACATCCCCCAGTATGTTATCTAACTTTCATTAGTTCAACACTTATTGGTTTGAGCAACATAAGATTTTTGAAAAAATCGGTTTCTACCTGCTGGTCTGTTTTGACAGATTTCTGCCATTATTTGCATTTGCTTTTTATTGATTCCTTTTTGAGTTCTCTTTTGGGGAATTGAGAATTTTGAAGGAGTTGCTACAGTATCTTGTGTTTTTAGTGAAAAGTTTTGTTGGTAAAAAGCTAAACCCAAAGGTCTATTATCTTTTGAATACACTAATGTTGCTAATAAAGATTGTGTGAAGGAAAAAAAATTCAGGTGTAGAGAGAGAATGATGTAATGAGACGAAGAATGGACAAAAGCTCAAGCTTGGTGATGCCACCCCGGTGTCACCCCAATAAATATCCAAGATGTACAAGCATAAAAGCTTGGGGATGCCCAAGGCATCCCCTTCTTCATCAATAAAAAACTCAGGTCTTTCTAGACACTTCATTTTTATTGTTTCATGCACTGTTGTGTTGTTCTTGGAGCATCTTAGTTTTTGTTTGCTTTGCTTAGTTTGTATTGAATAAAGTAGTTTGGACCCTCGTTCTCGCTATATTGTTTCAAATAAGTTGATTGGTGTTGGAAAGTAGTAGAAAGTTCTTGCTTGAAATAGAGCAAGAGGAGCTTGCTTTGACTGTGACTTAGACTTTAGCATATAATGCTAGGTGTTGTTTTGGCCTTATGCTTAGTGATTATTGCTGTATCATGACTTGTTCCAAACAATTGGGATTGCTTAGTGTGACTTGAGGGAATCATGCGTTGTTTTAGCATACAAAAGCATAGTATTGTGGTATTCTCCTTTGATGCTTTGTTTGGGTTGACTTGGCACATGATCACACCATGTTATGACTATGAACAAGTCACCATAGACTCTATGATCATTTAGTCCTTGACTTGTAGTACCACTCTATGCTTTGATTAGTAATGTTTTGTCGCTCTGCATGATTATGGCCACTATTGCTCTCTTAGTTGGTTGCTCCCAATCTTTTACTAGCCTCCACTTGTATGAGTAAGTTCTACTCATGCTTCCAACTCACAAGAAACCAAGTTATTCCAAAGTGTCCACTATAAATTCCTATGCATGGTTTGTTACACCATTCCAAGTATATTATTGTTTTCAGCAATCTTCCAATTAAAAAGTATTTTGTTATGCGAAAACTTAGTGATTAAAGCCCTAACAAACTTGATGGCACACTTTATATTTCTTGCCCCTAATAAACTTGAACCATTGTGTCATCTAAGTTTTATATGCTTGCACTTATACGTTGGAATTAGCAGAACCAGGCTATCATGGGGAACGTTTTCAACATTGCACTTGTACTTTGTACATAGTTGATATCATGCTCTTTTGTCTATGGATGTCACCGTGTGAAATAAATAGGGAGATTGTAAGTGCATGGAGTTATGTATTTTGTGTTAGAGAAATGCCTGGGCCGCTAGCCTAAGCCATGCCTAATCATGGTGGAAACTTGCAGCATCATCATAATGATCTATTTGTGAAGTATCCTCAATAAAAAGCTATGCACATAGTAAATAAAAAGATTGCTGAGATGCTCATTGTCTGCTTGCCTTGTAATTTTGGTTATGGGATAGCTCCTGTACCATGTGCAAGGGGTACCCCATTGGCGGTTCTCTATGATACACATGTACTTACTATGACAAGAACTTACAGGTGACTGAAGTTGAGTAGCATGAGGTGTGGCTCTCGTATTCAAGGGACATGAGATTGCCAACTTATACTTTGTCAAGCATATACTCCATAGTTTGTTCACTTTAACCTTAATCACTTCAAGATGCTTATGATAGGGGCAATGAGGGCTGAAAGCTAACAAGTACCATAATATTTGGAAGCTCTCTTTGAAACTTCAAATCCCTGCTTCCCTTTATGAGGGGCCTTTCTTGCATTATTATATTGAGTCTCCACCTTCTATTCTTTAGGCACCATTAAGAGAGCATAGTGGCCATTCTTAGTTCTAAGTGAAGTGTCCCAAAACTTATTGATCGATGCATATTTTCATATTACTTGTTCTTGTTCTATTTGTATCTAGTCACTCTTATGAACTTTGAAGGTGTCCTATGCATCTATTTGGTACTCCATGAGGGACAAGATGAATGCCACTATGCCATGTTTTCTGTATGTGAAACAAACAAATGTTTTTCAATGCATGTTATTCATGATCTTTGTTTGTAGCCATTCATGTTGCATGCATAGTTACTTTGTCTTATTGTTATAACTCCATCTTTCATGCAAATGTTTAGAGTTCTTTGATACCAGATTTCAATGCTTGCAAATGGTTTGATCGTGGTTTTGATGGTGCATGTCACCTCAAAAATTATTATTTTATCACTTACCTACTCGAGGATGAGCAGGAGTTAAGCTTGGGGATGCTTGATACGTCGAAAACGTATCTATAATTTTTGATGTTCCATGCTTGTTTAGTATCTACTTTGCTTTGCTTGTCCACACTTTGAGGTGTTTTTATATGTTTTCTGGAACTAACCTATTAACAAGTTGCCATAGTTCCATTTGCCTGTTTTCTTCTGTTTTGGTTCCAGAAAGGCAGAAAATTAATATTCTCGGAATTGGACGGGACAAAAGCCAAAGTCATTATTTTACTGTGGGAAACACGAAGCCAGAAGATGAGACGGAGAAGGCTCACCAGGGGGGCCACCCCGCGCCTGGGGGGGGTGCAACCGCCCTGGTGGCCCCCTGGCTCGCCCCTTCGACTATAAGAAGCCCCTGATGCAGAAACCCTAGTCCCGATCAAACTCCACAAAACCGTTTGTAGCCGCCGCCACCATCGTCCCTAGATCGGGGGGATCTGAAGCTCTTCCCGGCACCCTGACAGAGGGGAGATCATCCCGGAGGCCTTCTTCATCATGCTAGCCTCCGGTATGAAGCGTGAGTAGTTCCACCTTGGACTACGGGTCCATGTAGTAGCTAGATTGTTGTATCTCCTCCTTATGCTTTGATGTATCGATCTTGTGAGCTCCGTTCATGATCAAGATCTAATCTATTTGTAATCATGCATGTTGTGTTTGCGGGGATCCTATGTATATTAAGATTACTATGTCAGATTGATTAATGGTTTTGTCTTATGATTCTATCATGTCTGTGTTGTTTGTGATCTTGCATTCTCTCTGTTGTTAGTAGCTATCTTGGCCAAGTAGTTGCTAGTGACTCCAAGAGGGGGTATTTATGCTCGACAGTGGGTTCATGCCTCTAGTTTCCAGGGGAAGTGACAGAAATATCTTCGGTTGTATATGTTTTGTTGCCACTAGGGAGAAAATAACGGTCTCTTGTTCATGGAACAATTGGATTGTTTACCTTACACACTTTTCTTAAAGCAGTTGTCTGTTGCTCAACTTAATACTAGAGGGGGCTCGGATGATAACCTCAAGGTGGACTTCTAGTCATAGATGAAGTTGGATGGCAGTCTATGTATATTGTTGTATTGCCCAATCGAATCTCATAGGAACTTTTTTGTCTAGTATTGCATTTTTATGCCTTGCTCAGTCCTGTCAATTGCCTGCTATAATTTGTTTACGCAGCATGCCATGTTTGTTTATCTAAGGAGAACACCTCTAGTGAACTATGGAACCCGGTCCAATCTTTACCATTGATACATCCTCCACTGTTATTGTTTACTTGCTACAAACCATCATCACCTTCCACACCATACAGTTAATCCTTTGTTACACAAACCAGTGAGATTGACAACCTCACTGTTCGTTGGGTCAAAGTCTTGAGTTTGTGTTGTGCAGGTTTCCACGTTGCTTGGAACACTTATGTGATGTTTCCTTCCTCCTACTAGTTCGATAACCTCGGTTTCTTACTGAGGGAAGACTTGCTGATGTGCGACATCACACCTTGCCCTTGGGGTTTCCCGACGAAGCGCACCTACATCAACTAGGCGCATCACCCCCTCACTAAATATCAAGTAATAAAAGTGTTCGTCCTTAGTAGGCACTATTTCTAAGACTCGTCGTTTGGAAGCATCACGTGATGATCGGGTGTCATAGATTCTACGTGTGCATATGATACCTTCGATCTAGATTACGGATGTAGTATATCTTCTTTTTCCCTAGAAGACCTAGGTTTATCGAATCGTTGGGAAGCATAAAGCAAAGTGAAGTTACTTTAATGGACCTTCGGAAGTTTTGGTTGGTGTTTTACCGGACCAAGAGTTCGTGATCTTTTGTTGTTGTTTATGATGGAGAGAGAGGGCCTAGGGCTTTCGGTTTCACCTGTAGCTGTGCAAAACATCTGATGGGAATAAAAGATAATAATAAAGTATGCATGTAATTGTTAGAGAAAGATAATTATATGTGGGTAGTGCATCCATAATTTCTATTGCCTCAGAAACCGCTTATAGCAATAACCTACTAGTCTCATCCATAGAAGAAAGAGAACTAATGATATGCATAGTGACGTCACAGTTAATCCCAAGTAAATCCCTCACATACAGTCGTACTACACTTTCTGTCACTGGAGTTCCCATCCAGTAGATTAGTCATTAATCACACTCCCTATACCTGGATCAATCCTCGGGGTCTTGGGTGAAGGGAATATGCCCTAAGAGGCAATAAAAAAGTGGTTATTATGTATATTCCAAGTATATCATAGATGTTTATTTTGCATGCTATAATTGTATTAATACAGAAACGTTAATACATGTGTGTTTAATAAACAAACATAAAGTTCCTAGTTATGCCTCTCTCATAAACTAGCTCGTTGATTAACAAGATGATCAAGGTTTCCTGATCATGGACATTGGATGTTGATAATAACGAGGTCACAACATTAGTGTAATGGTGTGATGAACATTCATCAAAAGTATAACATTACGATCAAAGTCATTGAGTTTACATTGCTATAACAACATACAAAGTGATCCTAATCCTTAGACCATGAGATCATGTCAATCACTAACACCGGAAGAGTATCTTGATAACATCAAATGTCACACCGTAACAGGGTGATTATAAAGATGGGTTCAGTACTACTAAAGTGTTATGTTAAGGCCCATGGATTGAGAGTGGAATTTCTTCATCCCGATGACGGATAGATATGCTCTGGGCCCTCTCGGTGATATCACCTTGATAAGGTTGCAAGCAATTGATTTGATCACTAGAATGTTATATCACGGGAACGAGAAAAGAGTACATGGAAGTAACGAGATCAAACTAGGTATAGAGATATCGATGATCAAATCTCGGACATGTAATATATTGCGAAACAAAAGGATTAAGATACTAGCGTAAAAGGTTCTCACGATCACAAGAAAGTCATCGCTGAATGTGTGGGAGTCAGTATGGATCTCTAGGTTCCGCTTCTGATTATTGATCTGAGAGGGTCTCGATCATGTCCGCATTATTCGCAAACCATAGGTTGACACACTTAAGAGACACCGACATCCATTTGGAGCAAAAGTTTCATGCCGGAAAGAATAACAAGCGCAGTAATTTATTTCACTAGATACCAAAACGGGTTTTCGGGTGAAATTGCAAAAAGAGTTTTTGCATGTGAAATGAAATACTAGCAAGGGGTTATATGTGAATGTTTTTAATTAAAGTAATTGACAAAATTTTGAATAAATAAAAGGATTTTTATTTAATGAGAGTTTGCATTAAATTTGGCGGAAATTTAATGGGAATGTGAGTGGGTTTTTGAGTGGAGGAAATTAAAAGGCATTTTTGTGAGTGGAGTGTCCACCCACATCAATGGAGGTAGGGCAAGGGGGCAGCCCCATGCGCCTGCCACCCCCTTGGGGTTCGCCCTCCTCCTATAAAAGGAGCCCCCCTCCCTCTCTCTCACTCACACCTCCTCGTGAAGGATCTCTCTCCCCCTAGTATTTACCCCCCATGGTCTCGGACTAGCGAGATACATGTTCCTGGTGGCTATTCAACAAGAAAGAGTTGTGCTTCTGTTGCATCACTGGAGCGAGGAGGTGGAGGTTGCACAGTTCCTCGGACGTGTGTGCGAGCAACGATGCGCTTCTGATTTGCAGCGCTAGGAATTCCTCTCAATCTTGAGATCGGCAAGAGATCGTGTACATCAACCACAAGTTCAACCTCGTTAAGCTTTGTCGGTCTTCAAGGATATGTTCTCTACGGATGTACATCCGCCCGTTGCTTGTATCTAGTAGATAGAACTTGGTACATAGTTGTTCCCATCGTAGGAAATTTTTTGTTTTCTATGTTGCGAACCCTACAGTGGTATCAGAGCCGGATCTATGCGTAAATGCTTTGCACGGGTAGTACACATATGAGTATGTGGGCGATGATGATCATGTTATTGCTTCTTAGTTGTACTTTGGATATTGGTGGCATAGTGGGATGAAGCGGCCCAGACAAAATTTACATGTCCTCGCACATGAGACCTGTTCCACGCTTGACATGCAAATAGTTTTGCATAAGTGGCTAGCGGGTGTCTATCTCTCCTACTATAGTCAATATATAATTTGCAACGAGTTGTCAACAATTTTTTTATCCTCGTTGTGGTTCATGTTCGTAGGTATGAACGGTTCTATCTTCGAAATCCCTAAGCCACGTAAAACTTGCAATGGATAAATTAGAGGCGTCTAGTTTAGATTGTTGCGGGCTAGTGTCATGATATGGTGATGTTGTAAGTAGTAGTATAAGTTGATACTCTGAAAACACACATAACGTGTAAGTTCCATAGACCTTGGCCTTACACATAGAGGTATGATAGTGATCATACCACGATGCACATGATGGAGATCAAGTGCAAGAACCATAACATTTCACTTATAAACATGTGATGTTTGTTGCATCTTATATTGCTTGTTTGGCGTTTTATTAGCATAACAAGATGATCCCTCATTTATATATCAAGATAAGAATTTGTTCTTCCTTAAGTATGCACCGATTATGTTTCGTCGTTCCAAGACATCACATGATGATCGACTGTTCTTGGATCCACGATCATATTTCGGGTGTAAGACAGTTACACAAGCGAATACTAAGGTTCTTACTTGGCGAGCCTAGCATGTACAGACATGGCCTCGGAACACGGACCGACAGGTTAAGCATGAGTCATATGGTAGATATGATGCCCATTTGATGCTCGCCTTTGAAGCTACACCGACTCACGTCATGATCAGACTTGGTGTAGTGGATTTAGTTCATGTAATCACCAAAAAGGCATGAGGGATGTCGTTTTTGAGTGGGAGTTCATTCTTAATTTGGCTTAGTGGAACTCAATCTATCATAAACTTAGTCTAAACTTTACAAATTCTGTTGTAGATGGCACCACCTGCTTTTAATTTGAATGTGTTCATGGAGAAAGAGAAACTTGCAATGAACGATAGCAACTTTACCGAATGGGCCATGAATTTGAGGATTCTCTTCTCTGCTGCACAAAAGCAATATGTGCTAGAAGCGCCGCTAGGCCCCCCACCGTTTGATGATGCCCCTGACAAGGAGAAGAATGTCTATCAGACTCGTCAGAAGAACCATAACTTAGTTCATTGCGGCATATTGTATGGGCTAGAGCCAGAACTTCGAAAGCGTTTTGAAAACGGCAATGCATTTGATACAATGGGTGAGTTGAAATTCATTTGCGACACACATGTTGTTGTAGAGAGCTACAATGCTTCAGAAAAGTTCTTTAGTTGCATGATGGAAGAGAACAACTCCGTAAGTGAGCATGTACTTAAGATGTTGGGTTACGTGTAACATCCCAGCATTTAGGAACCAACGAATGGTAGAGTTAGGAATCTGTGAAATTGCATGCATTCATCTGTAAAAATGCGGGTAAATTTTTTGCAAAATAAAAACCTAAAGTGATCAAAGTTTCTTTCATGCTTTGAGATCAGGTATAGTCTTGGAGAATGATTGTTATAAACTTTGATATGATCTTGTGGATTAGTGTATTTTGGGAAATGAAATTTGAATTTAAACTTGAGTGTTGGATTTATAATTCAAAAAGGATTTAGAATTATGTTTGATTATTAAGAGTTGATAAATAGTAGCTAAAATTTCAAGCAAATAACATAATAAAGAAAAGGAGTATTTAGTTCATAATTTTATTCAATAAATAATTTAAAAAATGTAACTTATAAACATGATCAAGAAACTTTATAATAGATAATGAAATAAAAGAACTTTTATATATATTGAGTAATATTACAATCTTGATTACAAAAGAATAAAATAAAAAATCACAAAAGAATAAAAGAAATATTACAAGTGACTATTCTACAAAGAAAAAGAAAACCTAAACGAAAGTCTTGAATCTTCAAGTCTGGTACCTGAAAAACAAACACAAACTAAAAGAAAGAAAGTTAAGGCTAAAAATGTTTTACTCTCAGTATTGACAGTGAGGTGCACTTTTCAAACTTCATCATTGAGCAATCTTTAAAGGGGAAAGTTTCACCAATATGAAAGAATTGAATCTTTCATAATTTAAGCCAGAAGTCAAATAACTCCAAACATCAAGAAGGGGCAAGTTTCACCAGACAAGTAAGTGTAACCAGATAAAAGTAACTTCCATATCCCGAGCATATCCACATAGTGCAGCATGCACACAAGCAGCACACACACCAAACTGCATGGTGAGTGCTTTCAGCACAACATCAACAGGTCACACACACAAAACTACTCAGCACAGCCATGGGAAGCCACCCCAACACCATTTCTCTGTTCTTACACACCAAGAACACACTCAGCTTAGCAAAACCAAATCAAACCAGATCACACCAACCAAACCCTAGATTATATCACCAAGATGGTGACATAGGGAGGGGGTAGATCAGGTGGAGAGCAAGGACAAGATCAAGCCACCAGGACCAGGAGGTGGAGAGCTAGATCAAGGACAAGTCCAGGAGCTGGAAGTATCAGGAAAAGCATCAGATCAAGTTATTCATACAACCAGCAAGATCAAGCTAGCCACAAGATCAACCACTTGCAACCCCAACAACACCCAAGTGTGGTGAGTATGATAAAACATCCCCATATTCTTTTCATCTCCATCAAACAGAAAAGCATGTGATGTTCTACAAGTTTAACCTCTCAGTGATCACCCAAGTGGGGGTAAACCTATCATAGAGGAAATTTGAAATATAAAGTCTAACAGTAAACTCTACCAAATCGACCAGAATCTCAGACCAGCATCCTAAATTCTGGTGATCATCAACAACTCATATATATTCCAAAATGTTCTCTAATAGCTTATAAAGTTTGGGCACATCTCCTAATGGAGTAGCACCTCAGATTTCATAAACTATATGCACCAACATTAAGCTTTAAGCAAACAAATCATTTTTCCCAAACTTTGACTCAAGAATCAGTAGCTGGTATCACTACCAGAACCAATCTATGAGTAACAATAAGAGAAGGGTCTAGTCCCTAAACCTCAGACCAACATCATGGGTTCTAGGGATTTAAGGAAAGAAGTTTCCATTTATTTCTGATGCCAATCTAATATTATGCTTGAACAAAATCAATCCAAGTAATAGAACCTAATATTGTGTGCCATACAAGGATGGTGTCACAAGAACAGCTTCTAAACTAAGCAGGTTAAGCATCCAATCTTCACAGATACAACCACATCCAACTATAAATCATTTTCCTGATATTAATCACAGGAATCATAACCAGGAATATTCATATATATATATCATCACTGTAAGAGACCATTTGATCTCAAACTGTATATGAATCTGTAAGCCAACAACTACATATATAGTGACTTCATCACTCAAAAATTACTGTCAGTAACTAAAGAATGACAGTGGTAAGCTCTCAAACCACTAGAATTCCCAAGTAAGGAATTCTAGAGAAACCTTATCATATGAACCATATCAAGTTAATCAATGGAACCAATCTGATAAGCCACTAGCATCATCAAAGTTAATCATAAACTGTAATCCACAGCAATCAACCACTCATCATGCTTAGGGATCATCAGTACATGATCCAACTCATCAGATATCTAATCCACAGAGGGATATGAACCCTAAGCGAACAATCCTAATCACGCATGACACTAGCCAGAATGGCAACTACCAACACATAGCATAGGATAGCCTAGCAGAGGACGAGGGAACCAAGAACAACTTCTTGAAGGATGTCATTTGTGATTAGAAGAGGAAGCGGAGGGTCGGCGAACACGGCGACACGAGGAGCCCAAAGGCTGCGACCCACACCACACCGAGGCAGCGAAAATATCCACGCCTGAGGCGAGGAACATCACCATGACACATGGCAGCAGCGGCAGCGATAGCACCAGTGCCACCCCAAAACCTAGGGTTCGGGGCGGAGCTAGTCTGGCCACGGGGAAGCTCAAGCTCCAAATCGAATTGGACAGTAAGGTGGAGCATGGTCGACAACCACGCCCTGCATCACGGCAGCGTACAGGGAGGACCACAGTGACGAGCAGCGCACGGCGGCGGCGCCATCGACCACGGGGTCGAAGAGGAGAAGGGAGATGAGAACGAGAGGGTGATAGGGGAGTGTGGGCTGGACTGGGACAAAACCCCTTCAGGGTGTGGTTTTGGTTCTGCCCTATTGGGCCACAAGGGCCCCATAAACCAACACAGGCAGCCCATTTACCTAAAGGCCAATTTTGAGAAATAAGAAAAGACCAAAATGCCCCTGAACTTAAATAAATTCTAGAAAATAAAATAAAAATCCAAAAATTATAAATAAAATATTTTTGGAATTTCATAATAATACAACCTATCCAAATAAATTAAGAAATAGAATTTTAGGCATATAATTTTATTTAAGAATTTTGTAAATATATATTCTTTATAGAATTTTATAAAATTATTGAAAGATGATAAAAATAAATAAAAATCAGTTTCATTATATATTAATATTTTAGTATTTTAGAAAAATACTAAACAAATATTTAATATTAATTTTTGGTATTTAAATAAAAAAATTAAAGGAATTATTAAATAAATAAAATGCAAATAAAATAAAAGAATAAAATATTCAATAAATATTAAAAAGTAATATTTATAAATTCTTTATTATTAAAAGAATTTTTATAATTTAAATAATGGGGGAGAATACACACAAAGCTAAATAATGCATTTCATTATTCTGCATAATTATTTTGCTTCTTTAAATATTATCCTTACCGGCCAATAATGATGGTTTTGTAGACATAGAAGCTCAAGGTCCAGTGCAAGCATCCGACTTCACTACCTTGCAATCACAAGGCAAGTTCATCACTTGCTCATGTCCATTGAAGAGTCTTTATCAAAGTATATGCAAATTGTGTGTTATCATATATACTCCAAAGAAAGAAAATATTATTTTCACAAATAAAGAAATCTTAGATGTCATCCTAAGTGATGATATAATGCAGCAGTAGAACTTAGGGTTCTAATTGCAACAATGATGATCAATTAGGGACTTAATAACCCATGACATCAGTGATTCTAGCGTCATATATCACGCGTTAGCCATGAGATTTGGAATGGGATAGAGAAGTCAACTGTATCTTCTTTCTCTCGCATATAGCCGGATGTGCAGGTCGTGGCTGTTATAACTCGTAGCATGCATATTAATTGGTAATTCATAGAGGATATGTAGCATATGGGTGGGAACCCTCAACGTCCCACGATAGTTCTGGCATCTAACGGTTTGTACAAACCATTGTCGTAATTCAATATGTGGGCATGGTGTACACCAAGGAGGCATGTGAGGTGGCGAAGGGGGCAGTGATTGGCTTGGACCAACTATTGGGCACCACATCATGGAATTGTGGACGGGAAAGTACGCCCAGTTGTGCAACAAGGAGTTGATCTCTCATGGGTAAAGTAACGCACCTGTAGAGTGTAAGAATTATAACTTGTTACTCCCTGTTCTGGGAAGGAGCTGAGAACGCGGCAGGAAAGGAACTCCATGAAAGTTCTGGTCAACCTGTGAAGGATGATGGTCATAGATTTTTATAATAAAATCAATCTTTGAAGAAAGTTTTACAAAAATTGCATAGTGCCAAGGACTTATAGTCCGAGGTGGTAGTTAGAGCATCAAACTTCCCACCTTGCATATAATGAACTTGTTGGGTAACGCTGTTACTCCTCCTTTCCTTTGATCCCTTGCTTAGACTCTGAGGATCCCGAAGATACGCCAATGTATGCAGCCGAATGCCAAGAAGATGTGTTCTACGAGGATCCTGACCTGTCAGGAGGCGTGGAAGGAGTGGATTACGAAATCCGCTATGGTGTCGATGACAACGAGTCCAACTAAGTATCCTAGTTAGTAGTAACCGATGGAGCCGAGCAGCATAAACTCTATAGAATAAGCTGCTGAGCTCAACTCCTAGTTGGAGTTGTTACTTTTAAATTCCGCTGAAACCCTTTATATTTTGGTTTGTAAGTTGAATCCTTTTGAAGTCTTGAACTTCTGGTATTGTAATAATAATAATGTGTGAATGTTTGTAATATGGACCCGCAATGTTTACATTGTACGGTCGAGGATGTGATATTCTGAGCGATTACTGCGGATGTCATGTCAACGACTATAGTGTATTACACATGCAGTGGTATGCTGGGTCACCGCATTATACCGATAAGCTTGTGTCCTTGGGAATAACGATTCCCATTGACTTAGGAATCCATCGTGTTCTGCATTCTCTGCCACCTAGCTATAAGATCTTCGTGATGAACTATAATATTCAAGGCATGAAGAAGTCTCTTCCCAAGCTTCTATCAATGCTTAAAACTGCTGAAGTGGAGGTAAAGAAAGAACATCAAGTGTTGATGATCAATAAGAACACTGGTTTCAAGAAAGACAGGAAGGGAAAACGAAAGGGAAGTAAGGGCGGTAAACCAGTTGCCGTGCCTGAAAAGAAACCCGAGTTGGCCCTAAGTCGTCCGAAAAGTGCTATTATTGTAAGGGGTAGCCCTTTGGAAGTGCAACTTCCCCAATTATTTGACAGAAAAGAAGGCCGGAAAGGCAAATAGAGGTATATATGATATACATGTTATTAATGTTTACTTGACTAGTACTCGCAGTAGCACCTGGGTATTTGATACCGGTTCAGTGCTAATATTTGTAACTCGAATCAGGGGCCGCGGAACAAGCAACCGCTAGCACGGGGTGAGGTCAAGATGCGTGTCGGCAATGGATCAAGTGTTGATGTGATCGCCGTCGGAATGCTACCTCTCCACTTACCGTCGGGATTAGTAATAAACTTGAATAATTGTTATCCGGTGCTAGCACTGAGCATGAACATTGTATCTGGATCATGTTTGATGCGAAGTGGTTACTCATTTAAATCCAAGAACAATGGTTGTTCTATTTATACGAATGAAATCTTTTATGGTCCTGCACCGATGATGAATGGTTTATTTCTGTTGGATCTCGATAATAATGTTAAACATATTCATAATGTTGATGCTAAAAGTATTAAACTTAATGATGATATATCCGCATATATGTGGCACAGCCGTGTAGGTCATATTGGCGTTAAACGCATGAAGAAGCTCCATTCGGATGGACTTTTGGAATCACTTGATTTTGAATCATTTGATACATGTGAGCCATGCCTTATGGACAAGATGACTAGAACGCCGTTTTCCGGTTCAATGGAACGGGCAACAGATTTATTGGAAATCATACATTCTGATGTATGTGGTCCAATGAGTGTGTCGGCGCGTGTAACATCCCAATTTTTTTTCTAAATTTTAGAATGTTAAAAATAAATAAGATTAAGTTGATTGAATTGTTTGACCTTTGTTGAAACTTTTGAATGAAAAGAAACTTTTGAGGAATTGTTTAAAATTTTCCTAAGCCGTATTACAAAGTGTGGATCCACATGACTTTCAATTGGTTGGAAAACTTTCGTACAATCCAACAAAGCATTTTCTTGCATTTTATTCGTGTTCATTCGGATTTTTGGAATACTTGGATATTTTTTCAAACACTTGTTTCATTTTCATAAGAGAGAAAATAATATGACATTTCCAAAAAAAAGAAACATGTGGAGAGATATTCTAAGAGGTTGTTCAATTTTTTTGGAAAGGAAAAACTACCGAGAGAAGATAAAATGACTTCTTCACAATATCGAGTTTAAAATTTACTAGTTATATAATATTTTTGGTAATATTAAAAAAAACTAAATCTATATTAGGGAATTACGTAGAGCTAAGGACTACAAAATAATATATGGTTTATACAACATGCATTTGATCAGGAAATAGATTCTCCTAAACTCTGTACCTGAAGTGGACCTAAGTCTAGCCCAGACCAGACCTTTTCTCACGTGCGCATGAAGCAAACCGGCCGCATGGCAAATCCTTTCCAAGTGAAACTGTCCACCGGCCATCGTGAGGCGTCTTCACTTCTTTTCTTATTTCTTTTATCTAAAAAAAAGGGTGGCCCACATGTCATCGGGTAGCTCTAGTCAGAGTCCTAGTTCATCGCGTGTTCCTCAGAAAACCGAATCAGTCCGGCAAAATCTCTCAAATTGGTTCGATTATTTGCCCTTCTTCCAAGAAATTTCCGTCCATAAATACCTCGTCCCTCTCCTTGTTTAATTTCCGCCGAAACCCTAAATATCTATGCACTAATCACCAAATCGATCTGGCCGAATTTGTGCTCCGCGTGAAGTTGAAGACCATGATTTTCTCGCTAGGAGATGCTCTGAAGCTCCTCTTATTTTCCAATCTCCCTATCCTGCTCGTCCGCCTCGCCTCGCCTCACATCTTCTTTTCCCGTTCACAGGAGACCCAGGACGAGCTATAGGACCAGTCGCCGAAGCTTCGCGGACTGGGATGCTTCCATCGACGCTGCTAGGAGATGCGTAGGTGGCCGACAGGAACGTAACCAATCCGCCTTAAAGATCTCCACTTGTTAGGATACCTGCTAGGAGACGCTGCTAGGAGACGCTGCTAGGAGATGCGTAGGCGGCCGACGCTGCTAGGAGATGCGTAGGAGATGCGGATACCTGAAGACCACATAAACATTGTCGTCGTACGAACCCGGCCTGCCGTCGCCGGCAACTTCACAGTCATGGACCATGTTTTGCCGCTGTAAGTCAGGTCACCTCGAATACTCACGTATAAAACTTGCTTGTCCATATGCTGTAGAATTACAGCTAGATCAGGTACAGCTCCAAAAGAAAAATAACAATCATATCGATTGCGCGTATTTGTCTAACGTCCCAGCTTTGAAATTCAGATATCCTTTAATGTCAGCCTCGTCTGGATCTTTTACATACGTGGCTGCCATAAAGAGAGGACCCCCGAAGCAATATTCACGAATCACGGAAGTCGCCGGAGTATCGTCTGCGTCCATGTCCACATCCATGTCCGAGCCAGCATCCATGTCTTCCCCGTTGCTGATGTCTCATTACCGGTAACACGCTATATCTCTAGATTGAACCAGCCTAGTGACTACGCAGGTCTGATGAGAATTTGTCCATGTTACCGACTGCCTCTAACGATCAACATTGAACTTCAAAATTCTGTATCACTTAGTCTATGGTTAAATATTTGATAATTATTGTTGTATTAGATTCATACTAAAATTTCCTATCTAGTGGTACCAGTTTTACCAATTAAAAAGTTTTCGGATCCGTATTCAAATATTTAAAGTTTGAACAGAGTATTAGACTATCTTTAAATCTAGAGCTCCGTTTTTGTTGATTCTTTTTGCGTTTAGTTCGTAATTTAAAAATATATCTATCAGTAATCTCAAACCCCTTAAGTATACATGTTTACATATGTTTCTTGAGAGAAGAATCTAGCTTTATTTTTACCATAATATAAAATCTATAATTACTCTCAAAACTAATCCTTACAAATTTGGCCACACACCCTATAGCGTATAACAATATGAATATACTATTATATATTATTAAATAAATAATTTAGAGAGTTGCATGTTTTGGTATTTGATTTCTTACCAGGTTTTTATGTTGGATCTTTATTTGCAATGGATGCTTATTATTGTAATATATTCTATACGTTAGATTTAAGCAGGTCGAGAGTAATCATGAAGAATAAATCATCGTCAATTATATTAAGGCAAGTTACACCACTTGTTCAAAATTTTGTCCCTGTTTTGATTCTATGCATGTGATCTTCAAAATTCTGTAGTATGCATGTGTAGGATGATCTAGTAGAATTTTTCCTTAGTATTATTTTGCAAGTGCGATGATTTTTTAGTATGCCATGAGTAGCTCTATACTTAGGATTTTCCATCCTAATAGGTTACCCCTGTTTTTCTAAGTATTGCTTGCTATGCTATATATACAAAGTACCGTTGGGGGGTTCGAAAGACAAAGAATTTTCTAAGTATAAAGGCTCTCTAGAGCAAACTTTTCCTCTCAAATCCACTTCAAAATAAAACTAAGTTTTCTTCTGGGCGGAATGGTTGTCGGGACAACGAGTGAGATTTTGGTGGAGGACGGCCGCCCAGGAATCAAAGAAGTTTGCCATGTTTCAGAATTGAGCTTCGGTGCAACCACAATACATTATGAGCTCTGTCTTGGCCTAGTACTTAGTGGGAAACCTCACCTGGGTACCAACATTTGGAGGTTCTTGGCACGGTTGGATCCGGAAGGTAGAGGGGCTACTAAGGGAAAGCCTCGCCATGGTCTTGTCTGTAAAAGGACTTGATCGTGGATTGTGGGTAAAGTGCACAAACTCTCGAGAGTATTGCAATCTGATCAATCGGTAGTGTTCCGCGATAAGAACAACAATGAGCGTCTGAAGGATGGAGCCTCTGAAGGATCTTCCTCTCTCTTTTCTAAAACAAAGTTTTGAAACCCCATGGCGTGCGTAATATCGCTAATGGGTGGGAATTTGGGAACTTGGTGTGTAATATCCAAGTGAAGCTTCGTGCGTAATATCCAAGAGTTTGGTTGTTTGGACACTTGGTGCGTAATATCCTCGTGTGCCACTCGACCTTATTTTATCTAAGCAAATGTTTACAAAGTAGGGTAAAACTCTCTCTCTCTCTTCTCCATACTTAGAGAAAATTAGCTTTATGCAAAAGAACTCCAAAGCCTAAACTAGCCTTGCATGTAGAGTTAGTCTTTCCTTCCTTGGTGTAATTTGCCAATACATTGAAAGTATGGACCCAACTTGTTGGCACGTTTCATGTGCGAATTTGAGATCGTTGAAAGGTGTGCTAGGATCATGTCTTCACTCAACCTGCCTATGGCATTGATGGGACTCCAAGTTGTATTTATATCGCTTCTGTTGTAATAATGTAAACTCTGGATTATTCGATTCAGGTAATAAAGACTTGTGTTTTACATGATATTTCATCGACTGTGAGTGCTAGCTATTGATCCAGGTACTAGCATGTTAATCACAGGGACTTAGGATCTTACTTGATCCGAGGTCGCTACAGATGGTATCAGAGCATAAGTTGACTGTAGATCGTGACCCTAGACATGGAAAAACCTTAGGACAAATATTTTCTAAGTTATTTTAGAAAACTCTCATACCTCTCATCATCTACCTTGGGGTTTTAAAATTTCCTAAGTCTCTTCTTTTCAACATTAGAAAATTACCACTACACACTTCAAGGAGAAACTTTTCTCAAGATTACCTTTTCAAAGAAGATCATCTCAATGTTTCGATTAATGCGGGACTTGAAGACCTCCATGAAAGACGTTCCAAGACTGAAGCTACGAGATTAAAGACTTCAAAGGCCTTAAGTCAATGTTATTAACTAAAGAACTCGAAAGATTGAAGATTATGAAGAACATGAAGACTATCAAGAGCACGAGGACTTTTGGAGACTCGAAGCCTCGAAGATTCAAGTGACCAATTAGGAACCAATCCCGAATAAGATTTCGCTAAATATAGATGCGACAAATTGTTTGTTATCTTGTATGGTTTATTACCATAGCTAATGAAAACCTATTTTCTAAATAAAATTTCTTGTATGGGTTATTCTTCTTTCCATACTCCATTCGGTCCTACTCTAAACCTTGGTCAACTCGACGGATGGACTATATCAATAAGGAGGACAAGGAACTCAACTCCACCAAGCGTAAAAGCCACGCCGATGCAAAGAAGTGGATGCTCCAGGTTGAAGAAAGAATGAAGGATGCCAACATTGAAGTCAACAAAATGCTTCATTATGCCACCCAATTCCTAAAGACGCACGCAACTTTGGTGGGAGATGCAACACACCAATGATGATCATCAAGGGGTGATATCTTAGGAAAAATTTAAAGTGCTTCTACTTCAATCTCGTCTCGTATAACAAAAATCCAAGAGAAGCTTGAAGCCACCATGAAGGAGATGGGGTTGTACAAGACAACCCTAGAGCAGGAAGGCTACTCGTTCGAGGACGAGGAAGAGGAAGGCGTGGAGGATGTGTAATAGTTGGACCACCTTTAATTCTATATTAGAACGTTATTCGCGATTGTAATAAATACCAAGACAATTTTGGTTTAGTTAAACTTGGTTGTTTTTTGTGTTAAGTTGTGTTAATGTGTCTTGTGTGTCTTGTGTGCTTGGTGTGTTTTCATAAGGGTAGGAGTTTACTACTTAGTCCTTCTGTCTACTTCTTAACTTTTATCTCAAACCCCACAGATGCCGCCAAGACGTGCGAACACCGAAATTCCTCTGGAAATAACACAACTTTTGGCCACTCAGAACCAGCTGATCCAACTGCTCACTCAGAACATGCAAAACAACAACAACAACAACCCGCCACCACCGCCACCTCCGCCACCACCTCAATAGGATCGCTTGACTCGGTTTTTGAGGTTGAGCCCACCTACCTTCACTAGCAGCACTGAACCAATCATCGCAGATGACTGGCTACGTACAACCAACAAGAAGCTAGACACCGTGCAAGCTGTCGAGGCGGCAGTGCGTTATGCCGCACACCAGCTTGAAGGACCTGCTGCAGAATGGTGGGATAACTACCAAGTCACCCACCTGGATATTGATGCTATCACTTGGGATCAGTTTGAGTTAGCCTTTCGCACTCATCATGTGGCTGCTGGTATCATGACTCTGAAAAGGTGCGAATTTCGTGACCTACACCAGCTGCACCGTTCTGTCATTGAGTATGGTGAGCTTTTCAACAAGCTAGCCCGTTATGCACCCGATGATGTTTCCACTGATGCCAAGAGACGGGAGGAGTTCTTAAGAGGACTCAATGATGAAATATCTATTCAGCTTGTGGCTCAGAAATTTGACAACTTTCAGGAACTCCTGTACAGAGCCATTGTGGTTGAATCCAAAAGGGAAGAGCATAGAAAACCGCAAGAGGAAGTCTAACCCTCACAAGCACTCTGTTCGGTACCAGAAGCAGCGCAATTCCTCACCACCACCTTATAACAATAATGGCCACAACCATAACGGTCATCACCATGGCGGCCACAAACACAATGGGCATAAAAACCGCAATGGGAATGGAAATGGACACAATCATGGCAATGGAAACGGGAAGAAGCCAAATTCGTTTGTCAAAGCCACGTTGAATCAAGCTCAATTCTATTCCCGCAGTTGTTCTTTTTGATACTGGTGCATCGCATTCATTCATGTCAAGGGTATTTGTGGATAGAGGAAAGATACCTACGGAGACTATAAACTTTCCTGGGTAAGTTCTCCTGGGGGAGAAATGGTGGCAAACTCCGGTTGCCAGGAATTAGAACTAAGGATTGGGACACACATCTTTCCCACAACTCTAGTAGTTCCGGAATCACAAGGATTAGACATAATCTTGGGCATGAATTGGATGACCGAATATGAAGGAGTCATAGATTGTGCCAAAAGAACTGTCATGCTCACAACACCGGAAGGGAAGGGAATTCGTATCAAGTCAAATTTTGCACTTAAGGAAGCCATGGTGAACTACCTTAAGGGGATTAGCTTGGAGGAGGTACCTATTGTAAAGGAATACCCAGGTGTCTTCCCAGAGGAGCTACCCGGAATGCCTCCCGATCGTGATATCGAGTTCCTCATTGACTTGATGCAGCGCAGGGCCGATAGCTAAGAGACCATACAAGATGGATGTGGACGAGTTAAAAGAACTCAAGAAACAGCTTAGGGAACAATTGGACAAGGGATTCATCCAACCCAGCGCGTCATCTTGGGGAGCACCTGTCCTATTTGTGGAAAAGAAGGATAAAACCAAGAGGCTGGTTGTGGACTACCGCTCGTTGAACGAAGTGAGATTAAGAATAAGTATCCTCTGCTCAACATCAATGACTTGTTTGACCAATTAAAGGGAGCAAGTGTGTTCTCAAGGATCGATCTGCGATCAGGCTACTTTCAGCTAAAGATTCGAGAATAGGATGTACCCAAAACAACTTTCACCACAAGATACGGATTGTATGAGTACACCGTGATGTCCTTTGGTCTAGCCAATGCCCCGGCATACTTCATGACCATGATGAACAAGGTGTTCATGGAATATTTGGAAAAGTTTATCGCGGTATTTTTAGATAATATACTCATATACTCTAAGGATGAGAAGGAACATGAGAAACATCTGCGCCTTATTATGGAGAAACTAAGAGAACACAAGTTGAATACCAAATTCAGCAAATGCGAATTCTGGTTAAAGGAAGTGGGATTCCTTGGTCATGTTGTGTCGGCAAAAGGAGTTGCCGTAGATCCTAGTAAGGTAGCTTCCGTGACGGAATGGGAGTCACCCAAGAATGTGGGAGATATTAGGAGTTTTTTTTGGGCCTCGCAGGATATTACCGGAGGTTCATTGAAAACTTTTCCAACATAGCAAAACCCATGACGGAACTATTGCAGAAGGAAAAGAAATTCCTACGGACCGAGGCATGTGAAGTAAGTTTTCAAGAGTTGAAGAAACGCCTTGTAACGGCGCCGGTTCTGTGTCTGCCTGATATCCAAAAGGATTTTCAAGTCTTTTGTGATGCTTCTAGACAAGGAATTGGAAGTGTATTGATGTAGGATGGGAAAGTGGTATCCTATGCCTCCCGACAACTTAAGAACCACGAACACAACTATCCCACACATGATTTGGAACTTGCGTCTATGGTTCATGCACTCAAGGTATGGAGACACTACCTCATGGGCAAACATTGTGATGTGTTCACAGATCATAAGAGTTTGAAGTACATCTTCATCCAAAAAGGAAGAAGGATCCTAGCCAGGTGACATGCTACAAGTGTGGCGAAACAGGGCATTACTCGTCAAATTGTCCTCAAAAAGGAAGAATGGTAGTGGCAAAGGAAATGTCAATGGAAAGAAGCCCAATCCGTCCATCAGGCTACGATGAATTATGTTAGTATGAGTTAAGCTTACAAATCATTTTTCCAGGAGAACCCAACAATTACAACCTTTTAAGGGTGGTAGTACCCTAGTGTAACCCGAACCTATTTCTTTCTAGCCTTCTCGAATCTCGAGGACGAGATTCCTTTTAAGGGTGGTAGTCTGTAACATCCCAATTTTTTTTCTAAATTTTTGAATGTTAAAAATAAATAAGATTAAGTTGATTGAATTGTTTCACCTTTGTTGAAACTTTTGAATGAAAAGAAACTTTTGAGGAATTGTTTAAAATTTTCCTAAGCCGTATTACAAAGTGTGGATCCACATGCCTTCCAATTGGTTGGAAAACTTTCGTACAATCCAACAAAGCATTTTCTTGCATTTTATTCATGTTCATTCGGATTTTTGGAATACTTGGATATTTTTTCAAACACTTGTTTCATTTTCATAAGAGAGAAAATAATATGACATTTCCAAAAAAAAGAAACATGTGGCCCTCTCCTTGTTTAATTTCCGTCCATAAATACCTCGTCCCTCTCCTTGTTTAATTTCCGCCGAAACCCTAAATATCTATGCACTAATCACCAAATCGATCTGGCCGAATTTGTGCTCCGCTTGAAGTTGAAGACCATGATTTTATCGCCAGGAGATGCTCTGAAGCTCCTCTTATTTTCCAATCTCCCTATCCTGCTCGTCCGCCTCGCCTCACCTCTTCTTTTCCCGTTCACAGGAGACCCAGGACGAGCTATAGGACCAGTCGCCGAAGCTTCGCGGACTGGGATGCTTCCATCGACGCTTCTAGGAGATGCGTAGGTGGCCAACAGGAACGTAACCAATCCGCCTCAAAGATCTCCACTTGTTGATCTTGCGGATACCTGAAGACCACATAAACATTGTCGTCAGAACCCGACTGCGATCGCCACTTCACGATCATCGACCATGTTTTGTTGTAAGTCAGGTCACCTCGAATACTCACGTATAAAACTTGCTTGTCCATATCTGTAGAATTACAGCTAGATCGTCTGACTCAAAAGAAAAATAACAATCATATCGATTGCGCCTATTTGTCTAACGTCTCAGCTTTGAAATTCATATATCCTTTAATGTGAGCCTCGTCTGGATCTTTTACATACGTGGCTGCCATAAAGAGAGGACCCCCGAAGCAATTTTCACGAATGACGGGAGTCGCCAGAGTATTGTCTGCGTCCATGTCCACATCCATGTCCGAGCCAGCATCCATGTCTTCCCCGTTGCTGATGTCTCATAACCGGTAACACGCTATATCTCTAGATTGAACCAGCCTAGTGACTACGCAGGTCTGATGATAGAATTTGTCCATGTTACCGACTGCCTCTAACGATCATCATTGAACTTCAAAACTCTGTATCACTTAGTCTATGGTTAAATATTTGATAATTATTGTTGTATTAGATTCATACTAAAATTTCCTATCTAGTGGTACCAGTTTTACCAATTAAAAAGTTTTCGGATCCGTATTCAAATATTTAAAGTTTGAAAAGAGTATTAGACTATCTTTAAATCTAGAGCTCCGTTTTTTTACTTTTTGCGTTTGGTTCGTAATTTAAAAATATATCTATCAGTAATCTCAAACCCCTTAAATATACATGTTTACATATGTTTCTTGAGAGAAGAATCTAGCTTTATTTTTACCATAATATAAAATCTATAATTACTCTCAAAACTAATCCTTACAAATTTGGCCACACACCCTATAGTGTATAACAATATGAATATACTATTATATATTATTAAATAAATAATTTAGAGACTTGCATGTTTTGGTATTTGATTTCTTACCAGGTTTTTATGTTGGATCTTTATTTGCAATGGATGCTTATTATTGTAATATATTCTATACGTTAGATTTAAACGGAGTGCGAGAGTAATCATGAAGAATAAATCATCGTCAATTATATTAAGGCAAGTTACACCACTTGTTCAAAATTTTGTCCCAGTTTTGATTCTATGCATGTGATCTTCAAAATTCTGTAGTATGCATGTGTAGGATGATCTAGTAGAATTTTTCCTTAGTATTATTTTGCAAGTGCGATAATTTTGTAGTATGCCATGAGTAGCTCTATACTTAGGATTTTCCATCCTAATAGGCTACCCCTGTTTTGCTAAGTATTGTTTGCTATGCTATATATACAAAGTACCGTTGGGGGTTCGAAAGACAAAGAATTTTCTAAGTATAAAGGATCTCTAGAGAAAACTTTTCCTCTCAAATCCAATTCAAAATAAAACTAAGTTTTCTTCTGGGCGGAATGGTTGTCGGGACAACGAGTGAGATTTTGGTGGAGGACGGCCGCCCAAGAATCAAAGAAGTCTGCCATGTTTCAGAATTCAGAAGCTTCCAGTGCAACTACAATACATTATGGGCTCTGTCTTGGCCTAGTACTTAGTGGGAAACCTCACCTGGGTACCAACATTTGGAGGTTCTTGGAACGGTTGGATCCGGAAGGTAGAGGGGCTACTAAGGGAAAGCCTCGCCATGGTCTTTTCTGTAAAAGGACTTGATCGTGGATTGTGGGTAAAGTGCACAAACTCTCGAGAGTATTGCAATCTGATCGATCAGCCGTGTTCACGGTAACAGAACAACAATGAGCGTCTGAAGGATGGAGCCTCTGAAGGATATTCCTCTCTCTTTTCTAAAACAAAGTTTTGAAACCCCATGGCGTGCGTAATATCGCTAATGGGTGGGAATTTGGGAACTTGGTGTGTAATATCCAAGTGACGCTTCGTGCGTAATATCCAAGAGTTTGGTTGTTTGGACACTTGGTGCGTAATATCCTCGTGTGCCACTCGACCTTATTTTATCTAAGAAAATGTTTACAAAGTTGGGTAAAACTCTCTCTCTCTTTTCTCCATACTTAGAGAAAATTAGCTTTATGCAAAAGAACTCCAAAGCCTAAACTAGCCTTGCATGTAGAGGTAGTCTTTCCTTCCTTGGTGTAATTTGCCAATACATTCAAAGTATTGACCCAACTTGTTGGCTGCACGTTTCATGTGCAGAATTTCGGAGATCGTTGAAAGGTGCGCTAGGATCGCGGGTCTTCACTCAACCTGCCTGTGGCATTGATGGGACTCCAAGTTGTATTTATATCGCTTCTGTTGTAATAATGTAAACTCTGGATTATTCGATTTAGGTAATAAAGACTTGTGTTTTACATGATATTTCATCATTGTGAGTGCTAGCTATTGATCCGAGGACTAGCATGTTAATCACAGGACTTAGGATCTTACTTGATCCGAGGTCGCCTGTGTGAGTGGATATCGTTATTTTGTAACTTTCACGGATGATTTGAGTAGATATGATTATATGTACTTGATGAAACACAAGTCTGAAACCTTTGAAAAGTTCAAGGAATTTCAGAATGAAGTGGAAAATCATCGTAATAGAAAGATCAAATTTTTACGGTCCGACCGTGGAGGTGACTATCTAAGTTACGAGTTTATCACTCATATGAAAGATTGTGGAATTGTTTCACAACTCGCACCTGCCAGAACACCACAGTGAAATGGTGTGTCGGAACGTCGTAATCGTACTTTATTGGATATGGTTCGATCTATGATGTCTCTGACGGACTTGCTACTATCATTTTAGGGTTATGCACTAGAAACTGCTGCATTCACTTTAAATCGGGGACCATCTAAATCCGTTGAAAAGACACCGTATGAATTGTGGTTTGGAAACAAACCTAAGCTATCATTTCTTAAAGTTTGGGGATGCGATGTTTATGTGAAGAAACTTCAACCGGATAAACTCGAACCCAAAGCGGAAAAATGCATCTTCATAGGATACCCTAAGGAAACTATTGGGTATTCCTTCTATCACATATCCGAGGTCAAGGTTTTTTTTGTCAAGAATGGATCCTTTCTAGAGAAAGAGTTTCTCACGAAAGGTGTGAGTAGTCGGAAGGTAGAACTTGAAGAGGTTGCAGAACCTTCTCTTCATAGTATGGCGAGTAGCGCAGCACCGGATGTCATTTCGGATTTGGATTCACTAATTGAAGAGGGAACTAATGATAATGATCATGAAGCACCGAAAGAGAATACTACCAAACCTCGCAGGTCTAGCAGGACGCGTGCAGCTCCCGAGTTGTACGGAAATCCTGTTATGAATTTCATGGTTGATGAAATTGATGACCCTGCAACGTATGAAGAAGAGATGATGAGCCCGGATTCCAACAAATGGTTAGAAACCATGAAATCCGAGATGGAATCCATGTATGAAAACCAAGTTTGGAACTTGGTGGACTTACCTCACGACCAAAAGGACGTGGAGAATAAATGGATTTCCAAAAGGAAAACTGATGCTGATGGTAATGTGACCGTTTATAAAGCTCGACTTGTCGCAAAGGGGTTTCGACAAATTCAAGGAGTTGACTATGATAAGACATTCTCTCCCGTAGCGATTCTAAAGTCAGTTAGGATTATGTTAGCAATTGTTGCATATTTCGATTATGAGATATGTCAGATGGATGTCAAAACCACGTTCCTCAATGGCAATATTGAAGAAGAGTTGTATATGATACAACCAAAGGGGTTTGTCGATCCTAAGGATGCTGACAAGGTATGCAAGCTTCAGCGATCCATCTATGGATCAAGCAAGCATCCCGGAGTAGGAATCTCCGCTTTGATGAGGTGATCAAAGAGTTTGGATTTGTCCAAACTTATGGAGAGGCTTGTATTTACAAGAAAGTGAGTGGGAGCAATGTGGCATTTCTGATATTATATGTGTATGACTTATTATTGATGGAAATGATGTAGATCTTTAAAGCAGTGTTATGATTATCTAAACAACAAATTTTCAATGAAGGACCTAGGTGAAGCATCATACATATTAGGCATAAAGATCTATAGAGATAGATCTAGGCGCCTAATAGGCTATCTAAAGTACATACCTTGATAAGATTTTAAAGAAGTTTAAAATGGACGGAAGTAAGAAGGGGTTCTTACCTATGTTGCAAGGCAAGACATCGAGTAAGACTCAAAGTCCGGCTATGGCGGAAGAAAGAGAGATAATGGACAAAGTCCCCTATGCTTCAGTTATAGGCTCTATAATGCACGCCATGCTATGTACAAGACTGTATGTGGCACATGCTATTAGTTTGACTAGTCGGTACCAATCGGATCCAGGTTCAGTACACTGGATAGCGGTCAAGAATATCCTTAAGTACTTGCGAAGAACTAAGGATATGTTTCTTGTGTACGGAGGTGAAGAAGAGCTCGTCGCCAAGTGTTATGTCGACGCAAGATTTGACACTGATCCAGATGACTCTAAGTCTCAATCCAAATACGTATTTCTCATGAATGGTGGATCGGTTAGTTGGAGGAGTTCCAAACAACCCGTGGTGGCGGGATCAACAACAGAGGCCGAATATGTTGCTGCTTCGGAGCGGCTAGGGAAGCGGTTTGGATGAAGGAGTTCATATCCGAACTAGGTGTGGTTGCAAGTGCGTTGGACCCAATGGTGATCTATTGTGACAACAATGGTGCCATAGCCAATGCCAAAGAACCAAGGTATCACAAGAATTCCAAGCATATTAAGCGCCGGTTTTACTCCATCCGCGAGCATGTCAAGGATGGAGATATAAAGATTTGTAAAGTACACACGGATCTCAATGTAGCAGATCCGTTGACTAAAACTCTCCTTAGATCAAAACATGATCAACACCAGAACTCCATGGGTGTTAGATTTATCACTATGTAACTAGATTATTGTCTCTAGTGCAAGTGGGAGACTGAAGGGAATATGCCTTGAGAGGCAATAATAAAGTGGTTATTATGTATATTCCAAGTATATGATAGATGATTATTTTGCATGCTATAATTGTATTAATACGGAAACATTAATACATGTATTTTTAATAAACAAACGGAAAGTTCCTAGTTATGAATCTCTCATAAACTAGCTCGTTGATTAACAAGATGATCAAGGTTTCCTGATCATGGACATTGGATGTTGTTAATAATGAGGTCACAACATTAGTGTAATGGTTTGATGAACATTCATCCGAAGTATAGCATTACGATCAAAGTCATTGAGTTTATATTGCTATAACAACATACAAAGTGATCCTAATCCTTAGACCATGAGATCATGTCAATCACTAACACCGGAAGAGTATCTTGATAACATCAAACGTCACACCGTAACAGGGTGATTATAAAGATGGGTTCAGTATACTAAAGTGTTATGTTTAGGCCCATGGATCGAGAGTGGAATTTGTTCATCCCGATGATGGATATATATGCTCTGGGCCCTCTCGGTGATATCACATTGATTAGCTTGCAAGAACGTGATTTGATCACTAGAATGTTATATCACGGGAACAAGAAAAGAGTACATATCAGTAACGAGATCAAACTAGGTATGGAGATACCGATGATCGAATCTCGGACATGTAATATATTGCGAAACAAAAGGATTAAGATACTAGCGTAAAAGGTTCTCGCGATCACAAGAAAGTCATAGCTAAATGTGTGGGAGTTAGTATGGATCTCCAGTTTTCGCTTCTGATTATTGATCTGAGAGGGGTATCGATCATGTCCGCATTATTCGCGAACCGTAGGGTGACACACTTAAGATACACCGACATCCATTTGGAACAAAAGTTTCATGCCGGAAAGAATAACAAGCGCAGGAATTTATTTCACTAGTTACCGAAACGAGTTTCCAGGTGAAATTGCAGAAAGTATTTTTGCATGTGAAATGAAATACTAGCAAGGGGTTATATGTGAATGTTTGTCATTAAAGTAATTGAGAAAATTCTGAATAAATAAAAGGAGTTTTATTCAATGAGAGTTTGCATTAAATTTGGTGGAAATTTAATGGGAATTTGAGTGGGTTTTTGAGTGGAGGAAATTGAAAGGCATTTTTGTGAGTGGAGTGTCCACCCACATCAATGGAGGGAGGGCAAGGGGGCAAACCCATGCATCGTCCACCCACTTGGGGTTCCCCCTCCTCCTATAAAAGGAGCCCCCTCCCTCTCTCTCACTCACACCTACTTGTGAAGGATCTCTCTCCCCCTCTAGTATTTATCCCCCATGGTCTCGTACTAGCGAGATACATGTTTCCGGTGGCTATTCGGCAAGATAGAGTTGTGCTTCTGCTGCATCACTGGAGCGAGGAGGCGGAGGTTGCTCGGTGCACCGGACGTGTGTGCGAGCACGGATGCACCGCTGATTTGCGACGCTAGGACTTCCTCTCGATTTGAGATCGGCAAGAGATCGTCTACATCAACCACGAGTTCAACCTCATTAAGCTTTGTCGGTCTTCAAGGGTATGTTCTCTACGGATGTACATCCGCCTGTTACTTGTATCTAGTAGATAGATCTTTGTACATAGTTGTTCCCATCGTAGGAAATTTTTTGCTTTCTATGCTGCGAACCCTACATTGGGTACCTGGCAAGTCCTTAGATTGAGGAAAGAGAGGGTACAATAATCATCATGTCATACAAAATAATACATGATCCCATCTATGATAAATAACATGAACATACTAAATGGCTAGGCCGAAGCCCTTAGCCCAAGGAGAATTACTCACACATAGAGATGAAATTGACAATCATAAACATTGTAATAGATATCATAAGAATGATAGCAAATAGTCTTACAATGTCGCCAATTGGAGAATAGATCTACTATTACAAGTGGTGGAATATGGCTATGGTGTGGAGAAGGGTTTGGAGATTAGATCTAGATATATTCCTCCAGCAGTGTGGTTTCTGATAGCTGGGTGTTGTCGGTGGCGAAGCGAGAGATCAAGGAGCTCTTTTCTCGTCGCCCGAGGCCTCTTTATATAGGGGTCCCTTCACGAAAGTTTTTCTATTTGACCTAGTGGTGTCGATGGAAACTATATGGCCGAAATTTTATTCCTACCATATAGTTGGTCGTTAAATCTTCTGGATCCACTTCACGACTCCTGGTTTCTTTGACGTGTTGGAAATCTTGTATCTTTGACTTTAATGTTGTGATTCCCATCATCAAACGTCATTATCTGCGCAGGTAAAAATAACAAGACATGATTGCATACCCCTTTGATCATTAGGCATTAGTGGCAGGGTTTAGAGAGATATTTCATAAAATATATGAATAATATCCAGTTTAAATGTGAGTGTGGATGGTTATATTTTAGAGCCATCAACATCCCCAAGCTTAAACTTGATCGTCCTTGAGCAAGAAAACCAAAATCAAAAAGGAACTCATCATTTAAACTGAAATAACAAAATGATGATCTTACTCATGATTGGAAGTCTCATGTTTCCTTCACTTTATTAATCTGGAATACTTTAGCATAGATAGAGTAATGGCAAGCATATAATATGGGTTTTAATGAATCCTTATAGCGCAGCAAAATTATTGTAAGCATCGATGATTCAAATGAGTAAACTCTATTCCATGTCATGTAATCAACTCATAAGCTTGCCTTTGAACAATGAAATATAATCATGTAAAATTGAGATTGTGAGAGTTTGTCATGAAAAGCATATACACTAAAGTATCTCAATCATACCACATCAATAAGTCAAGACTTTGCAAGCACTAATTTTATATTCATTGTACTTCAAGAATTTTAGTTCTTAAGTAATTGAGAGCTTGCCAAAAAATTTAGTTTATCGAGCTGTGATGGACACTCGTGGCATCACTAAGGTTTTTGTTCCTTTTGCATAATGATTACTCATATCAGCCAGAGGAGTGATTCCATCATGTTTATAGCTACCTGGGAGTGCCAAGAATCTTACCCATTATATCATTGTTGCTACAAATGTTTAATGAACTCATAGCCGAAATCTAGGAGTTTGCTCCATGAAGATCGTTCGTAGGCTAGCGGAGTTATCGGCATCCCATCAAGTTTGACACGCATCAAGCTATATCATTCTTATGATTCACAAGTCAAAATTTGGCATGCTCACAAAAACCGCTAAACATTAATTCAATTGAAACAAATCTTTTCAAAGAGAGCTATCAAGTCAATCATTATTTTCTATGGTGTCAAGTGTCTCTAGAAATAGGCTTTCAAGACTAAACACTACAACACCCAAGTCTTCAATTGTGAGACTTTTTCTTATTATAATTGTTTGGCAACTTTTTAGGCAAGACTTGGTTAACTACAAGAGCTGGAACAAAAATGTACTCAAATAAATACCCATGCAAACAAAATTTTACTCCAATATAAAGACTCACTCCACCAATATAACATCTTAACATTTACTACTAACTAGCATGGGTTTCTGAAACTTCAAAAGTGGGGATTCATAAGGCATACCTCTCATGATTGGTTCCACTTCTCTCTTCCCTTTTGATTTGTTTCTTGGAAACTCGAAGTCAATCACTCTTCTGCAAATATACGAGAACCTCAAGGAGAGTAGAAGAAAGAGGGAAAATAAAGATATATGGAATAATCTTTTTGTTCTTTTGAAGATAGGAAATTAAAGAATAGAAAATTGGCAACAAAGCTCGACTAGAAAATCTTGAAAACAAATAAAAATAACTAAAGAGAAAGTGTTGGGGAAACCAACACAAGTGCTTATAAATTCAAACTAAAAGCATTACTTCAAAAATAAATGAATGCCAAATAAAGATAATGAGGAAACTTCCACAAGCTTAGGCCTTTGCAAGCCCTTAAAATCATTGTGGTGGCGGGAAAAAATTGAAATTCCAGTTTGCAAATTGAGTTGATTAGTTACTAGTGGTTTCTTGGAGGTTCAGGGTGAGATTATGCATCCCCTCCATAGTTCCTCCAAGTTCTTGAAAATCTTGATATATAGAGAACCGGTTTAGTGGTTGCTTCTCTTTTTTTTCCATACAATCCCCAGAAAAAGGGATCGGGTTCCAATATCATCAGATAACGGAACAACAAACCACACAAGTTGTCTCACAGTTTTGATCCATCTAGAGGATCAAGCAGAGTACAAAACCTTATTACAAATAAGCACACATAAATGGGAAGGGATGTATAAGGAAAGCTAGAGACGCAAGAACACCGCCCGCAGGCTAGCGATAGTTGTTCAGGCACGAAGCAAAACCAACGCAAAATATGACAGGAAAGACTCATATACTTTTCTCCCCAAATAGCATCATATCCTCCTCCTTTTCTCCCGTCCCCTCTCCAATTCAGGTGCATCGTGGGCACGATCTTCAGGAATCGCCGGAAGTCCCAAGAAAGGAACAGGAGCCACATCCATTGCCGCAGCATCAGATAACGCATTCTGTTGCAAGACATCAGCCCCAGCACGCAACTTCTCTCGTTCCTCCTCTCCATGTAAACCTGCCCAATAACGAATGAAAACACATGCATATATAACCAAATCAACAGGGGAATTAATAAGTTTCTTTTCAAAGCATGCCCTGTTCCTAAGATTCCAAATAGCCCAACAAATCGCCACCAGCACCGTAATCTGCACATTTCTGCTAACTCCCAAAAACTGGGGAGCCCACTAGAAATACTGAGAAAAGGACCCAGGCCTGTTCCCAGAACTGATAGATTTAGCAACCACACCCCACACATACTTAGCAGCCACACAGATGAAGAACAGGTGCCCAATGGTTTCTTCCTCTCGACAAAATCTGCAAGTAGAATCCCCTTCCCATCTTTTCTTTTTCATATTATCCTTAGTGAGAATAGCATTGTGCCAAATCAACCACAGCCAGATCTTAATCTTCAGAGGAATTTTTGCTTTCCATAGGTGTTTAAAACTCCTGTCAATCCCAACATTTGAAATATGAGAATACATAGATTTGACAAAAAATCTACCAGATTTGTTCCACAACCAAATAGGCCTATCTTTTTCCTGATTCAAAATCATCCCACTCACCAGGATCCTCAACTGATTATACTGGTTCATCCCATCAACATTTAACCATCTCCTAAAAGAGAATCTCCACCCTCTCTCAGCCATATCAGCAATAGAAACATTTGATTCTTACAAACATCAAATATCTCAGGGAACTTACTTTTCAAAGGAACATCTAGGCACCATGCATCATGCCAAAAATCAGTCAACTCCCCATTTCCAACCTTCATTCTTCTACCAGGAAAATAGAGGTCCCTAATTTTAAGCAGATCAGCCCAACAAGGAGAATCACTCTGCATGTTTCACAACTTGACCAATTCTCCTCTTCTCAAATACTTTTCCTCACAAAACTTGCCAGGGACCCTCCTCGGCCTCAAGCATCCACCACCATTTACAAAGCAAGTTGATGTTAAACAACCTGATATTCTTGATCCCCAAGCCTCCTTTTTTTCTGGGTCTTCAAAAAATTTCCATTTCACCAAATGATACTTCCTTTTGCCAACCCTTCCATACCAAAAGGCTCTGCTGTTTTCCACCTCCTCCACATTTGTTTTGTATGAAGGAACATAGACATGGGGTAAACACCACACCTTTGGACACACAAGCGATTTTAACATGTCTACCTCCCAGAGATAAAGATCCACCCATCCAACCATCTAACTTCTTTTTCAACCTATCCCCAATAAAGCCCATCTCAGATACTATGCATCTTCTACTACAAACCGGCAGTCCCAAATATTTAATAGGCCAGCTACCCCTCTAACAATTAAACAGATCAGCATAATTGAAAATATTATCCTCATCATCCAACACCATCATCACCTCAGTTTTCTCAAAATTAATTTTGAGACTAGACATGGATTCAAACAAGTATAACAATAGCTTCAAGTTTCTAGCCCCCTCAATATCATCCTTGATGAAAAGGATAGTATCATCAGCATATTGTAAAATAGCAATCCCTTTATCAAACAAATTATCAACCAACCATGTAAACAAACCACTACCTTGGGCATTAAGAACCATCTTAGCCAAACATTCTGACCATATTAAACAAGAAGGGAAAAAGGATCTCCTTGTCTAACCACTTTAAAGATTCCAAAATAAGGACCAGTTTCCCCATTTACTTCAACCGAGAGTACCATGAGTCACAACACTCTTCAACCAAATCAGCCAATCTTCCTGAAACCTTTACATTTATAGCGGAAGAACGAAAATCCCAATTAACCTTATCATAAGCCTTTTCAAAATCAATCTTCAGGATCACACCCTGCTGCTTCTGAACTTTTGATTCTTTTAGTATTTCATGCAACAAAGTAACCCAATCAGCAATAAATCTCTCTTTGATAAAAGCAGTCTGACATGTATCTATCAATTTTCCCATCACAGGTTCTATCCTAATTGTCAAATTTTGGGTGAAAATTTTGAACAAAACCTAAAGCAAACAAATGGGCCTATACTTCTGAATTCTATCAGCATCATCACTTTTTGGAAATAGAGTAATTACACCATAGTTAATACTCCTCAAATCAATATTGTGTGCATAAAAATCACAAAACATAGCCATAACATCCTCTCTGATAATCAACCAGCAGTGCTGATAGAATTCAATAGGAATCCCATCAGGACCTTCTGCTTTGTTTTTTTCCATCTGATCAATAACCTCCTTCACTTTTTTCTCAGTAAAAGGCACACCCATCTTTCCCCTATCTTCATCATTAAGTTTTTCCCAAGCCTGCCAATTATCATCAGAAAGTCTAACAGAGAAACCTCTAGCAGGACCAAACAAGGCCTTATAATAAGCAGTAGCATGCAACAAGAGGTCATTAATTCCTTGGACCTCACTATCCCCATCTTTCATAGAAAAAAATCATTTTCTTTCTCCACACACCGTTAGCAATCCTGTGAAAGTATTCAGTATTATTATCACCTTTCAATAGCTAGTTATCTCTCGATATTTGCTGCCAGAATTTCTCTTCATTCTCATATACTTCCATTAGTTCCTTCTGAATTGACGCTTTTCGTTTCAACTGCTCTGCACTAAGAAAAATTAACTCCTCTATATCTTCCAGTTCCTAAAGCTCTTCTACTAATTCGTTCTTCTTTTTTTCCATCCCCTAACATGAGCACCCCACCCTTTCAGATCATTTCTGACATTTTTTAACTTTTTTTGCAAACTGTCAAGACTGTTTTTACCTCTGACAGGCTTTTTCCAGACCTTCTCCACTCGAAGTAAAAATTCATCACTCTGTAGCCAACTCTTCTCAAACCTGAACTCTTTGCGACCACCTTTCTGTCCTTCCATAGTGTCCTAGATCAGAGGAATATGATCAGAAACTTCCCTAGTCACCTTATGCCTTTGTGGTAAGAGGAAACAACTTCTCCCATTCCTTGCAAACAAGTATCCTATCAAGTTTATCCAAAGTAGCAACTTTACGGTTGTTAGGCAAGTAAACTACCCCTAGACATTTTAATTTCTCTCAAACCATAAGCATTAATGATAGAATTGAACATGTGCCCCACTTATTCAAAGAATGACCTTTGTTTTTCTCAGAAACAAACCTAATCACATTAAAATCACCACCCACCAGCAAAGGCATTGACTGGTCCTGACAAACATCACCTAATTCTAGCAAAAACTCCTCTTTATTTTTCGCTTGAGCAGCAAATGCCACTGAACCTGTTTCTTGATATCAAACACTTTCATCTTAACATGAAACCTGCCCACGGATACATCAAGTTGGGTCAATTTGGAGGAACGTAGGCCCCCCAAAATTCCCCCAGATCTCCCCACAAAAGGCAAATAACTCCAGGAGAATTTATTCATAGGATCAATTCTCCTAAAAAAGTCAGTAGAATAATCTTTTTGTTCTACCAGCACCCCTTTACCTTTATCCAAACCAGCCCCACCAGTGTTACCAACGATATTGGCGACCACCACTTGCCCCACTTGCACCCTCACCAGCTCCATCTCCTTGCCCATTACCACCAATAGGCCTATTTTGCCTAGTTTCTTCCTCATTCCTCCCATCAATCACATTGACATCATCTTGCCCATCAACACCCACTGATACAGGAATAGTTGGCACTGCATAAGGAGAAAAAATTCTCTGGTATACTTGAATTCATAAATCCCACCCTGCATCTCCCCCTTCTGGTATTAGGAACTAAAGTAACATCCAAACAAGCATTTTTCACCGTCACATAAGCCAAATTCCTCAAACTGTTTTTGTCTAGAGCCAAGGGCTTGCCCACAAGAGATGCAACATAGAAAACAGTTGATTTCTCCCTATATTTCATAGGGATACCAACAATCCTAAACTAGGCCTCTTCCAACCACTCCACAAGTTCCAAATCCCCATTCCACTTGGACAACTGTGTAACAGCCTCTGGAATGGTCTTCATAAACACCTTCCCAAAATAGAAGTCATCAATGGATCTAGCTGAAGGAAATCTCATCAGCAACTCAACATCATTGATAGGTCTAGCATTGAATCTCCATCCAGAACCCAAAGCATCAGCCCATATCTGGAATTCATTTTCAAGGTCCTTCCCTGTGACATCACCCCTGACCACACTTATATGAGCATAATGCAACTGTTCCATGGACTGAATAGTAGACTCCTAGCAGAATGGAATGAAACCCTGCTCAAAATCAGTAGTGCCAAAAAATAGAGGAACATACTCCCAGGGCTTCTTCTCTTGACAGACCAAAATACTATGATCCTTGCCACAATTCTCATAGACCTTCTCTTCTTGCACATCATCAAGTAACTGCAAATCACCTGGATCACCAGCAACATTCACATTCCTCTACACACTTACTCTTTGGTGGTGTACAGGACCCCACCATAGTAGTGGCCATGACATCAGTTGGTTAGCGTCATAATCGGAGACACACTTACAGGCGACTACCCCAACAGGCACATTGGAAGGGCAGATGTGTTCAACCCGATCACGGGGCGATTCACGAGGCAGGATTCACCGTAGTCCTAGTAATGGTAACTGCTCCACAGATGCGAGCAAAAACCGGCGCTCCTCTTCTAGGGTTAGCATCAGAGTTACCTGATCTGCCAAAAAACTATGAGGCGGTAGCATCTGATCCTGAACCCTGCTGCATCTCAGGGCTATGACTCCACCGGCCACGATTGCGGGCCTGATCTGCCTCACGGCGACACGCCTCTACCAAGGCCCTGTCCCATGCCATGGCTTCACGATGCTGGTCTTCCAATCTGGCCTCATTCTCTGCCTGCATCATCTCATCGTCTCTGCGCCTTACATCCCACCGTCGCGCTTCATCACGACGACGGTCATGTTCCCAGATCCAATCACTCTCCCTGCGATTCTCCTCCAACATTCTGCGATCCACAGGGTGACTCCCTTGTCCATACCCATATCCAGATCTGTTCGCATAGGGACCAGATCGAGGTGGAGGAGAAGGAGATCCGCCCTGCAACGATGATCCATAATTGAATCCGCCACAACTGAGCAAAGACCTACAATCTCCCGAGCTAACACTACTCCACCTCACCGGAGAAACAACTTTCGGAGATGAAGTACGAAGAACTGGCAAACCCCGAACGAAGATCACCTTGCACACCTCACGCGATCTGGGATTCTCGAGAGGCGAAAGAGATCCTAATCTTGATCTAGGGTTAATGGAAATGGGAGGAGGGGGGAACTGACTGGACTATGTCCTGCCCCGGTGTACTAGTACCCCTCCCCTCGACTGGCAGGTGGCCCTCCTCCACCGACGACCCACCGTCAGCGCCCGTACGCCTCCAGCCGTACCACCCGGCATGTACGCACATAGGGGGCGGCGCCCGCGATACGAGCGTGCATCATGCGACACAACCGCCGGTCCCACGAGCGTGCCAACCTCATCAGGTACCAAACGACCGAATGTGATATCCAATGTCGAGCTCCATATCGCTAAGTTCTGCCCGATTCATCGCGCAGCAACACTGTCTGATCCATCCCACGTGATCGAGCCTGCGGCGTGGCTGATCGTCTCACCATCCACTTCCCTGATAATGGCCCTCCAACTCCCGATCGGAGCAAGGTGATCACCGGAGACACCTGCCGTCGTTGGCTCTATTCAAGATGAGCAGTATCAAGGTGAATTTACCTATATGCCAACTAGCACCAACTCGGCTACTCCTCTTGATAAGGAACTTCTTGCTCCTCTTCTTGGTTTTCATCCTCATCCGGAATCTCCTCCTCGGGTTGGTGTTTCTCAACATGAAAGTCATATAGCAAACGTCCTTCCTCGATAGAGAAAAGACCATTAGGCAAAGGAGCGGGGTAGAGACACCCAGCTCTAGCACTATGCAGGTAATAAACACCACCTCGCATAGTGAGCATTCCACAAGACTTTAAAGTAGAGAAACCAACACATCACTCACCTAGAAATGGTTGCAACTCACTTAGGTCGATGCCCAAAGAAGTGGCAAGCACGGTGATGACGCCTCCACATGTGATTGGTCCTTGGCTTTGGGAGGATTGGTGCTCCAAGTAGCACACAAGAATTGTGCCCAAGTGGAGGGACAAGTTGATGTTGTTGAAAGCAGCTTTTGCGAGGACCAAAATGTCCTCCTCATTGAGTCATGTGAACTCATTTTGTTCCTGCAAGGTGTTAGTAATGACATAGAACAAATAATGAAGTGCAGGATGCTGAATATTTTTTCCCTTGCTGACTCAAGATGTGAAACTCATTCTATTATAATATAGTTCCGGGGAAGGGTCTATGCCAGTTTAAGATGGACGTAAATCATTAGAATCATTGTTTGTTAAACCAAAACAATTGCACCCTTCATCAAGTGATAACGAATAATTGTTGTTCATAAGTCGGAAAGAAATCATATCCTCTCCACCCCATGTTTTAACGATGCTTTTCAAAGAACTTAAAAAATCAATAGTTAATCGGCGATAGGTAGGCGCATCATGAAATACAAAGTTTTGTAGGCCAACTCGATTGAAAAGTAGATTGAAGTCATCAGAAATACCGAGTTGATTCAATATAATGGGGCAATCCCACTTGGTTGCCTTCACTTCTCGGTTCTTGATCATGTCGAAGCAATCATGGTGGGACTCATTCTTGAACCATGTCCCCATGTGTTCTTGAGATGCAGTCTGAGAAGAACTAGCGGCATCACGATCACGAGTTTGGCTCCTTGTGTTCATCATCTAAAATAATAAGAAAAAACAAAAATAAAACTGTTTGATCGAATAGTAATAAGCATAACATATTCCTCATCATAGCACACTAAAGAATCTCCTCAAAATAATAATATAGGCAAGAAAATCATGGCAATTAGTTCATAGTAAGTCTCACCCTAGATTAATAATGACAATAGATCATAGATGAATTTGCAAAAATTAATTGGATGATCGGAGGAGAAATATACCATAGATCACTTGTGTGCGAGGAAATCAAACGAAATTGAGTAGAGATAAAGATCTTTTGAGGTTCTGGGAGAGTTTGGAGGTAGAAGAGAGAAAAAGGATTGTAGTTTTGGTGTTGGGGGTGCCATCCCATGGTGATTTTGTGGTTGGACCAAACTGTAAGATCCCACCTTTATAAAGGTAAAGATCCCTGTGATTGCAATGCTAGTCCCTGGATCAAATGCTAGCATCCATAGTTTAAGATGAAGTACATAGAAACAAAGGTCATTATTACATCATCATTCCAGAGATAACATAGTCTTTTACAACTCCATAGCCATAGGCTAGTACACGAGTTTAATTTAACAAACTATAAATAGAAGTCTTCATCTTCATGTGCCACAGGCAAGCATGTTGAGTGTAGACTCATAACCCCTAATCATCATCAGAGTAACCTGCAACATCACAAGTTACAGCCACAGTGGGTCAATACATTGGAATAGTATTGGCAAGTGATACCTTAGTAGAATATTAGCATCTAGTTACTACATGAATTTGGCTAAGTGTAGCTTAGGCTTGCTTTGCTCAAAATAGGTTTTACCTATCAGTTGAAATCACTAAGTTTTTGTTTGGCAAAAACTTTCCCAAGGAACCACCAATAGAAATTGGTGAACCTTCACCCTTGTTCAACCACAAGTTTTAACTTAGAAATTGGGATGAGGAGATTCATGATAGCTTCCATGTCTTGATGCTCAAATTGTCCAATACCAGGGACATGGCTAAGTACTTAGTTTCTTCCATCTGCAGAGGTTGTGCACTTTCCCCACAAGACTTGATTTTCACCAAGACAGACCTTTGAAGCCTTCCTTAGACCAAAATGGACGCTCCAAAACTATCATTCCCCTACCACCATGTCCATTTGGCTAAGTTATTGCAACCTATGTGATCCAGGCAGAGTCCATAATGCCATGTGGCTGCACTAGAAGCTTCTTAATATTTGGCATCTCAAATCCCTTTGTTCCTGGGTGGTAATCCACAAGTGAGATACATAAGGTAAACCATAGAAATGGGCCTTGTGTAACCACTCCACAAACCATTCCTTCCATTCCACGCAGGTGTTTCATTCACTTAGTTGTTTTATTAAGCAAAACATAAGTCAAAGACTTAGAAATATTTCTCATAGCATGAATATATAATCCACCCTTGGTTGCTACTATCTAGGCGAAGCATGGAAACAGAAATTATCTTAACTTAGAGGAAATTCTAACAATTCTACAACTACTAGGATTTCCCAAGCATAGCATATTGATACTTAGCAAAATATTCATGCAAGCCCTATCCAAAATAATTCTAATTCATAGGTAAAAATATTGGGACAAAAATATATGAAGAACCACTTGCCTTGGTAGTTAGGGGAGTAGCAACAATCCTCACAATCACAATCACCACTAGCACCAAAATCTACACATAAAATGATAGCACTAAATTCACATATCAAAATAAACCAACAAAAATATATGAATGCATGCAAATTCCATGTGATGATTTTTTTCTAAGTCAAACAATACAAGTATATAGTACTGAATCATAAACAAGACTAATACACACTAAACAAACTTTATTTAGTCTTTAAATCATTTTTCAAATAATTTCTATACTCAAAATAAACCTATAATTCTCTCTGCAAAATAACCAATTTTACAGAAGCAATTCATTAAACAAATTGCATAAATGGATAGAATTCTTTCTCCTGATTCCAATGATCTAAAATTTGCAAAATTTGAACGTGTGGATCAAAAGTTATCAATTTTGCAAGTTTGAACATCTAATAGATCTAAATTCTGTTTTTAAATCTAAACACAGGCAACGCGGCAGCTCCTGATTGGACAGTACCGGTTCGCGCTGGATCACACTCGCGGGCCGTTGGATCTAACTAACTGCGCACGGCCCAGATAAAATCATACCGCTTCACCTTCTAATCTAATCCTAGCCTCTAGATCTGGATCCAACGATCCTCGATGCTCTGACCAAAGATGGGCGGCGCAAATGGCTACTGGCGGCGACGCTACTGGCGGCGATGGTCCAGCGAATACAGGAGGGGCTGGGGGGGTGTGGTGTGGCTTACCAGACTCGCAAGATCACTAGGAAGATCGAGATGTTGCTGGCGTGGACAGGGGCGAGTTGATGTGGCCGTGGGAACTCATCGGACTTGAGCGCAGCGTCGGGTGCCGCGATGGAAGATGTTGGCGGCTATGGATCACCCTAGCACGAACCAGGTGTATCGGGAGGTGCGCAAGGCTCACGGCGAACACTATACCATCAAGGAGAAGACAAGGGCATTGGGTTTTACCTCAATCGCTCGGAGTCAAGAGGCAGTTCGGCGTTTGCGGACATGAGCGGGACGGCGACTGGTCACGAAAAGCAAACGAATGGCGTCACGGAATGCACAAGAACATGCTGGTCACGCTCGTTTTAAGAAGAGGCAAAGGGGCGGTCGAGGCTCACCGGAATCAGTCGCCGGAGGTCGTCGGTACCGCGGTGGTTTGAGCTCGAATGTGCGCATCCTGGTGGCGGAGTGAGCGAGGAAAGTGGGGGGAAATGATCGCGAGGGCGAGGGGATTAAGTAGCCAGGGCAGGGGCGCGAATTACGCACACATTCATCTCCATTAACTCGAATTGAAATCGCGGCAGTGAAGGGAGGAAAAGGGCGGCGACGGCGTCTGCGCGCAGTGTTTGGGGAAGACGACGCTGATGTGGATAGGGCCCAGCATCAGTGGCTGCGGGGTTGGTTCGACGCGGGTGAGAGAAGGAGCAGAGGAAATTGGCCCGGGTGGGATTAGTGGGCTGGTTTCTGTACTGGGCCAAAATGGCAGCGCTGGCCCTTTTCTGTTTCTTTTCTCTCTTTCTATTTCTATTTTGATGTTCAAGAAACATTTTCAAATTATTTTCAACCAAAATGAATTCAAATTTGTTCTGAATTTTTATAGGATGGATCCAGCTCTTAATTGAGTATTTAGCACTGTTGTTCACTCAAACTTACTTTGGTCCTTTGAAATTTTAAAAGAAAACAGTGCCTTTGATGGGGATGCGCCTAACGGGGTATACCCAGCAGGGGCGTTCCGACCGCCCAAGACACAGCGAGTGGGCTGCTGGACGGCGGATCAAGGCCCGGCATGGATCCAAGCGTGGAAGATGAAGGCCCAGTGAGTAGATAGGCCGCCGGATTGGGTTAAGCGAATCTTGATGCTTTAAGCAGATCGGTTGAGATATGTAAACCCTAGGGAGGTGAGCCTATATAAACCTCCTGTAGAGGCGTGTAGAGATCGTTCCATCATACACCCAAGCGACTCTAGCCGCCGAGCTCGCCCATTGTACCACCTTCGTAATACAATCTAGCAGGAGTAGGTCTTTACCCTCCGGGGGGGCAAACCTGGGTAAAACCCTGTGTCTCTGCCCTCATCTCGCACCGCAGATGGCTGGCCGCCTGCCCTCGTTCTACTACTGGCCGATTGCGGCATCTGCGTGACCATTCCCACGATGGCGCCCACCGTGGGGCCTGGCGGTGGCGGTGTTGCGGCGAGATCCAATCTGCCCATCAACGAGACGGTCGCCACCGTCCGCATGATAGCGATCGGCGAGATGCTCCAAATCTTGCCGAGCAGCTACGTCCCGGCGGCGCGACCGGTCACGCACAGCGTGATCCTCCCGGTCGGCACGATCAGCCTCTTCGTCGGCCTCACCGACGTCATCGCCTCGGAGGATTCGGCTCGCATCCGCGAGTCGCCGCCACCCGACCGGCTCTCGGATAGCCAGATCCGCACGATCCATCGCCTCGCCTCCGAGTACAACTCGGCGTGGCTGAAAACTCAGTGATCGCCGAAGGCTGACCCTCAACGGCGGCGCCGACTTCGGCGACCGGCGTCACTCGCGGATCCTTCACAGCGGCTTCACCGCGGGCTCCATCACCAGGTCTCCAGCGTGGAGACTTCGAGACCCCTCAATCCTCGGGATCTTGGTCGATTCGGATCGGAAAACTCCGCCCGACCTCCGTGGAACCGGTCGCCACGCAGCGACCTACATGGCGACCGCACCGAGCGCGGAGGACCCTTCTCCACCCCAATCCCTCCTAACGCCACGGCAGCGGAGGTCGGTAACTCCGCTGAAGCTGGCGGGCGGTGCGCAAAGGAACAAGCGGCCGAAAAAATTCGCCTCGAGCAAGTGGCGGCGCAGGAACTATCGCTACCATCAGCAGCGGATCAGGTCGCGCTGAACCCCACCGTTGAGCGCGCCTGAACCGACAGCAACGACCCGGCCCGCATGGCGAGCGCATGATCTGCGAACGCGCCACGGAGGCGCCGACCCCGCCAGGTCGGCGGCGATGGGCGCCCACCTCCACCAACCGCGCCTCCTAGGGACCAGCCGCAGATAGTAGTCTCCTCACGGAGGCGAGCGCAAGCGGCCTCCCACTATTCTCCACCCGATGGACAACCTCGTGGCGGGCGAGCGGCAGCCCGACAACATCACGCGGCCAGGCGGCGCCTACGGATCCGATACGTCAGGCCCTTCTTGCAAAGGCCGTCGAGCAGCAAAGCGCGACGCGGTCGAGTATACTCGCGTTCTTCGGGAAAGAGAGGCCTCAGCGGAGCCACTAGAACTCCGGCACCGACCATGAGCAGCCTCTCCCTGTGACCCCAGCGACCAACCGTCGCGCCGCCAGCGGCGCCCGTCCACACCCACATCATCAACAACCAACTGGCATGCACGCCAGCGACTGCGACACACCTAACCAATCGCGACGGCGAGCCCATGGTCGCTGGTCGACTCGACTAAGTGCCGGACCAATGATCCGGCGAAGTACCGCCAAACATCAAGGCGCCGAAGGAGATAGAAAAGTATGACCCCTCGTACGACCCCGCCGTTTGGCTCGATACATACCTCATGGCGATGGGGATCACAGACCACACCGACCTGCTAGCCGTTACCTCCCACGATGATGGAGGGGCGTGCGAGCATTGATCAACACCCTCCTCCAGGACAGTATCCATTCCTGGGAGGAGATGCGCGACGCCTTTGTCAGGCACTTCGAGTGCTCCTACACCCGCCACCACCATCGAGGACTGGAAGCGTCGTCCGGGACCTGCAGTCGACCATAGCTGGGTCCAGCGGTGGCAAGAACTCTGGTACAGCGGTCGGTATCCACGGACACCACGATCCATTGCTTCAAGACATCGTGCGCTCTGAGCCCCAGTAGCCAATCTCAAGCGACACTCTCGCACACTCGACAACATCCCAAGCGATACGTTCCATCATACACCCAAGCGACTCGCCGCCTAGCCGCCGAGCTCGCCCATTGTACCACCTTCGTAATACAATCTAGCAGGAGTAGGTCTTTACCCTCCGGGGGGCCGAACCTGGGTAAAACCCTGTGTCTCTACCCTCATCTCGCACCGCAAATGGCTGGCCGCCCTTGCCCCTCGTTCTACTACTCGCTGCCGATTGCAGCATCTGCCGTGACCATTCCCACGACAGCCTTTACCATTGTTTAATAAAGACATATAAATGATTTTAAATCTATATTTTGTTTTGAAAACTCCTACTGCTTAGGATCAAACCCCTACTGATCAAGACAAGTGTTTATAATACTCAAGAGTAGCAATAAGCTTAATGCCTTGACTACATAAAATAACAAGCCTTCAAATGTTTCTGTTTTTGAGATGACATTGAAAATGATCCTAAAATGATTATGGATGCATGGATGATATGCAAACTTTGAAATCATGATTTTTGGGATGTTTACTATATGGCCGCAACTATACCGCTGGAATTTTTATTCCCACTGTATAATTGGTCGTTAAACCGTCTGTACTCGCCAAAAAATTTCCGTTTCTTCGAGAATTCTTTCTTAAACTAAAACTTAGAGAAACACCATGTTTGGACAGAAAAATGGCAGTCTATATTGTCGACCAACAACAACATGTATAAAATAGGATTTTTAGTACTACCAAACTTCTCCTCCTCAACTGGAGTTTTCTAGCACTCTTTATTCAACAAGAAACTTAAACTAAAACTTAAAAACTTTACTCAAACCTTTATTTCTCATGGGTTGCCTCCCATGCAGTGCTCTTTTATGGTCAATAGCTTGACCTTGATGTTGCTCACTTAGGCAAGATGAGTGGAACACCCACTCCAAAATAGTTGGCCGTTAAAGTGATGGCCTCCTTCTCATCATTCTTGGCTTTCTTCTTCCCGGGAAAATGAATAACAAAAGGATCCCATGAAGGCAATTGAAGCTTCACGTTCCCTTCATGCAAATTAATCAAAGCCTTAATAGTTCTTAAGAAAGGATGGCCTAATATGATTGGAGCAGTAGCATCTTCAGGCAGGTCCACAATAACAAAATAAATAAGAGCGGGATAGCCTTTAATGTATACTAAAGTATTCTCCTTAATTCCTACTGCTTGTTTATAGGAAGAAATCTGCTAGATGTAATTTTAACTCGGTGATTTCAAATGAGCCAAGATTTAGCTTATTAAAAAGACTCTTTGGAATTTTTGAAACACTTGCACCTAAATCACAAAGTGCTGCTATTTCATTAGTCTTAATTTTAATATTATTAGTAGGATCAAATATATCATCAAGCTTAATAGGTATTTTTCAGCAATTTTATTATACTCTTCCTCAAGCTCATGTACCTTAATTGCTACCTGATTAACAAAGTGTTGATACATGGCTTACTCATTTCCTTCACTTACTGGAATGTTGATATTGTTCCTTTTCACAAGATCTTCAACCATGTAATTTGGTAAAGGAGCATTGCTATAGTCAAGTTCTTCATGCTCCTCCCTTTGGATTCTTATCATCTTGAGGTCTTCAACTGTATTGGGCTCATCTTTACCTTCAAATTTAGCTAGAATGAGAGTTTGACTCTCGGTTATCTTACCTAGTTGTGCCTCAACAATCATTTTCCTTTCTTGGAGGGCCTGCAAATCATTCCTCAAACTAATAGCTTGGTTATATAATTTACTAAGCATAGCATCATGGTTCTCCGTTATTTTAACAAGTATATTATTTTTCTCATTTTGAGAATCCATAAAAGACTTAAGAGTTTCTTGGAGACTACCATTACATGATTCCATATTATTATTAGATTTACCTGCAGGACTAGAATAGTGTTTCTAAAAATTTGGATTATAGTTCTTCTTCCAAGAAGGATTATAATCATTACAAGCTATGAAGTCTATTTCTTCAATATTTGGTTATGGGTTAGCTCTTACCGGGGTTTCCTAACCTTTGATGGCTAATATGAGCTCATTTAGTTTAACATTGAGTTCTTCATTTTCTTGAGGTGTGGGAGTTCACCTTCTTCGTGTTTGATCTTTCCACATGCCATTGGACATGGTTGACTTGCATGAATGTTCCTCTAGCTGCAGTATCAAGCATATACTTAGAAACTAGGTTAAGATCATTATAAAATAAATGGATAATTAACCTGTTGGGGATATGCTATATGGGTATCCTCATAGCATGTCTCTTATCCCGATAACCAGAGTGGCCCATAGTTGGTAGCATGGCCCATGGCCTGCTGGGCGGCCCGGTTAGATGGATCCAGAAGGGAGGCCCATGCCGGATAAAGGAAGGCTATGGAGGAGTCACCAGCGTGCAGTCTTGGAGTACAAGACACGTTAGGCGATTGTATCTTGTGTAGGACTCTGTAAGCTGTCCGGCTAGGACTTTCCATGTAACTCTAGGACCTAGCGACTATATAAGTCGGGCCTATGGGAGACTTTAGGGCATAAGATAACTCATATCTCGCACAGAGAACCGATCCCTATAACTCGGCGTATTGCCATTATAGTGATTTTTAGCAGGAGTAGGATTCTGCCACCGTTGTGGTATCTGAACACAGGTAAGCTGTGTTACCTCACCACAACGTCGCCTTACCCCACGTCTATAAACACGCCTTTGTGAGGACCCTCCATGGCATACTCGTCGGCAATACCACGGCGGTTGGCGCCCACCGTGGGGCAAGAGGCGCCGGGCTCTGATGGCGGGGTCCAAAATCTTCAGGAATCGGCGAAACCGTAGCCATCGGTCATTCTCTTCTCCGTCAACGTTTCGATCGTCCCTCCTAACGAGTTACGGATCCCGAAGGCGAACCTTACACGGTGCTCAATTGTCCCCATCGGAGATATCGACCTCTTCATCGGTGAAACCGACTCGGGCACTAGTTCACAGGAGTCGGAGGAGCATCAAGATCGCCGCGGACCGCCCTACGGGCGGGATACGTTAGCGGATGGATCGATGTCGGATCTCTCTTTGGAGTTTGCCGGCAAAGATCAGAAAAATTCAAGGCCCACCCAAACCGTCCCTGTGTAGGATATAACGGTGGAAGATCGCTTCGACCGCACGTCTGGACAACAGAGATCCAAGTTTGTCGAGTGGTGACCATCTTTGATCTGGTGCATTGCGTCGAGAGAGAGAAAAAACCCGTGAATACCTTGCCGGTGGCTGCGTATCGTGCGATCTGGCTCATTACCCCAATGATGATGCTATGTATCACTTGTGGAAGGGCTAGACCAATGCGCTTCTCGACATCGCTAAAGGCGGCGCGAGTTAGGGCGCCTCACTCCGAAACTATGGTGAACACGTCAGCGGATATGCGGAGGCTAAGGAAGCTCGAGGAGAACTTGCGCTCATTGGCGGAGCCCCTCCGCCTCAGCCACCACCGCCACCGCCTCCGGTCGTTGTCGCCGCAGCTGCGCCACCACCTCCAGTCATCGTCGTTGTTGTTGCACCTCCACCACCCGTCATCGAAAAAGCCCTGACACCCTCCGACTCCGTGCAGCGCTCTACACCGACATCAGCGCTGACTGAGAGGAGATAGAATTCAGTCCGGAGGAGCTAGAATCTGCCATGCAGGAGATGGAGGAGGATTACAACGCGACGAGCAGGCCAACAACGCCGTCACGTCCCGAGAACTGTTCATCGCCATCGGGACGGCGATGGATGAAGATCAACACGGACGAGCTCTGCCTACAGCGCTGGACAAAGGGAAGGACCACTGTTTGCCGACAATGATCACACAAGGTCATGCCCGCCGCTAACCAGTAACAGCCACGGGGAACTCGGCACGGTCCAAGCAATAACAACACCGCCAAACCGCCTCGGCATCTACATCTGCTGCTGCCCAAGTCCTCCAGGTGATAGAGTGATGTCTGGCAATCTCCTCGTCGAGCCATGACCGTGGCTCATATTCACAATGTAGTCTCTTTGACGAGAAGCGCCAATAGCTGTTGGAGGAAGACAAGGCCATCGCAGCGCAAGGCTCTAAGCTAGATTGAGATCTGGCCAACGCGCAGAAGTCAATAGAGAAAGCTAGAGCAATGGAGGCCAAGTACAAGACTCTGCTACAGCAGCAGAAGGCTAAGAAAGTTCCGGCTCGCGTCATCAATGATCCTCGTGTATGGCGAAACCTAGGATGGACTCCCTCGAAGCCGGCACAGGCCAAGCCATACATTAACAGTGAAGGCGGGCAGGTGATGCCCACTCCTCTTCTCAACCTTAATCTCGCCATCGCCAAGACCCTTCTGTAACAGGATCGATCACCAGTAGCTGTGGATCAGGTCTATGACCTAGTGGCCAAGGCGGTGAAGCAGCAGGAAAAGGCCACCTCTCAGAGGCTTGAGGCTTGAGTCTGACCCAGTATTCTACCAGTCTAGCCAGCATAAGCCGCCAAGGGACAGATCTCCTCGTGATGTCGGGTTGCAGACGGGTTCGTCAAAACGAAGAAGGAGGGATGCGTGCAATAGGAAGGACGTTATCCCCATATCCTCTGACCATGGAGGAAAGACTCAACCTCGTCTCCCATCTCCGCCGCCCCGCTCTCCCCGACATCGCGAAGATGCCAAGGCTCACCGTCGTATGGATATGCCTCCGCCAAGGCAAAGCGGCATCATCATCCGCGACAACACAGAGCAGACCCGTCATGACGGAGAGCGCAATCAGGGCGAAGATCGGTCGCGCCATGACCCTCCACGTCCAACAAGAAACGCGACAAGCGTGAGGCGTCGCAGGAGGGTAACAGCAAGAAGGCTAACCCACCGCCACCTCCGCCTCCATCACCACCTAGAAGCCACCATGGCAGAGGAGGCCCGCGTCGTTCACGCAGCCCATCCCCTGATGGCAAGAAGAATAAAATAAGCCCGGAGCCATACGATGAGCGTTCACGTCGGACAAGATCCACGAGGCCGGGAAGGACCATACAGGACCACGTTGCTTTGGACCTGATACGGTCCGCTAAGTTACCCAAAGGTTTACGGATTGACAAGACCATCAAGCCCTATGGCGGCGCCAAGCCAGCCACATGGTTGCAGGATTATGGCAACACGGTGGAATCACGGGGTAACTAACGTCGCCGTCAAGTACCTCCCACTAATGTTGGCGGGCGCGGCCGACAATGGATTGATTACTTGCGGAGAGATCCATCGCAATTGGTTGGACATGCAAGCGTTCACCAAGAACAGAATGCGTACAAATGTCCTGTCTTGTTGGTGATCTCTGGCGGTCGTGCAAGAGAAAACGAGACATCTCGCGATTACCTCTCTGGCTGGATATGAAGAATTCCTCTGCGAGTGCATGCTCGGAACCGCCATGGCCGCCTTCATTGATGGGTTGGAAAGGCACGTTGCTCGACATAAGTTGAAGCACGTGCGGACAATCACCGACTAGATCTCAACGGATGATTTCGGTTGGCGGTAAGATCGCGGCAGAGACAGCGATGCTCGTGGCTCCTGCCCGGCGCTGTTCCAACTCAAGCTCATAGGAACAACAGCACCAAGAGGAAGACCCGTAGCGAAAATCAAACCTCCGATATGGTGGCTATGACATTTGTTGGGCGAGGTGATGGCGGGCGTGGCGAGGATGGAGCTGGTCGTGGGCAGCGAGGCGGTGAAACTACCTCGGCGCGCGTTCCCCAAACCTACAAAGAGTACCATGATATGGTTCCTCATACACCTCTATGCCAGCAACAAAGCCACTCACACCAACCGCCATTACAAGTTCGTCAGCGATCTCAAGGAGGACCGAAGTCCATCTACAAGCAAAGTCGGAAGAAACGGACCCGAGGCAAGGACAAGGGAAGAAGAAGGAAGAATCAAGGATTCATGTGACATGGATGAGGATGTTGACCAAACGCCGCCAGAGCGATGGCAAGGAAAGAACCCCTTGAGAAGAAGGCGGCCGTTTTCCACACTTCCCTTCGACAAGGGCAGGAACCCCTTGAGAAGACCTCTATGAGGATCTTGATGGCCACTCCCGGTTCCTAGATCCTGCTGGTCGAGATTCCAATTACTTGGGACGGAAGGATCACCCATACCTCATCCCTACGGAAGCGGTATGCCATGGTCATCAACCCCACGATTCTGACAATGAGTTCACCAAATATATGGTGGATAGTGGGCGACATCAACATCACGTACTGGATACACTACACAAGATGAACTTGGCGGAGGCTAACCTAAGGACCAACACCATCTTCCGGCGTAGTTCACGGTGAGTCTCGGTCCCTTGGGTGCATCATGCTTGGTTGCTTTTGGCGATGTTAATAATTACCGCCAAGAACGCATGTCCTTTGAGGTGGTCTCCTTCAAGAGCGTGTACCACGTCATATTCGGCCGTGACATCTTCCATGCCTTCATGACCAAGCCATGCTTCGTCTACAACAAGCTCAAGATACCCGTACCAAACGGTGTCATCACCGTATCAGGAAGCTTTACCAAGGCAAGGTACTACGAGATTGGAGAAGCAGCCATTGCGGAAGCTGTCCTCTACAGCGAAGATTTCAAGGAAATCTAGAGCAAGGTTGATGCCTCGGAGATGCCGGCGTCGAAGAAGCAGATTTCTGACTTCGCCCTAGCTTTCAAGGCCGCCATCGAAACCAAGCCGGTGGAACTTGTGGTAGGCGATGCCTCCAAGACCACCGCCATTGGAACAAACCTAGATCCCAAATAAGAAAGCGCACTCGTCGAGTTCCTCAGTGAGAATATGGACATCTTTGCCTGGCAACCTGCCGACATGAAAGCTGTACCTATGGAACTTGCCGAGCACTGCTTGAATATTGATCCAAAATGCAAACCGGTGAAACAACCTCTACGATGCTTGAGGCGAAGAGACACACCATAGGCAAAGAGATAGCTAGGTTACTTAAGGCTAGTTTTGTCCGAGAAGTCCTTCACACCCGATGGGTGGCCAATCTGTACTTATCCCCAAAAGGAACCAAAGAATTAAGAATGTGTGTTGATTACGGCTTGAACAAAGCGTGTCCCAAAGATCTGTTTGCTTTGCCGCATTGACCAAGCCATTGACTCGATGGCTGGCTTGGAACTTTTGTGTTTTCTTGATGCATACTCAAGATACCACCAAATTAAGATGAGCGTCGGACCAATTGGCCGCCGTTCACCACACCTTCTGCTCGTTACGCTATGTCACAATGCCCTTTGGGCTGAAAAACGCGGAGTGCGTGCCGGCGGACAATGCAGCATTGCCTACATGATCAAATTGGTCGGAACGTTCATGCCTATATGGACGATATAGCGGTGATGTCTAAAAATTCAAATGACTTAATCTCCTACTTAAAATAAACCTTTGATAATCTCCGGAAATACAACATGATGCTTAACCCTAAGAAGTGCGTCTTCGGGGTTTCAACCGACAAATTGTTAGGCTTCATCGTTTCCCAGCGTGGAATCGAGGTGAACCCGGAGAAAATCAAGGCCATCTTAAAAATAAACTGTCCGACATGCTTGAAGTACATACAACGGCTAACAGGTTGCGTGGCAGCGGTTAGTCGGTTCGTTAGCCGACTTGGAGAGATGGCTTTGCCGCTATACAAGTTGCTGAAGAAGGCGAACAAGTTTACATGGACGGACAAGGTAGATGCAGCACTAAAGCAGCTAAAGGAGACATTATCGGCGCCTATACTTGCGGCACCGAGCCTAGGGATCCTATGTTAATCTACATGGCGACCAACCGCAATCGGCATCGTCGTAAATGCGTGGTAGGCGGTAGGAACGATAGAATCGAAGTTCAACGGCCAGTTTACTATGGCGAGGTCTGGTCAAAGCAGCGTTACCGCTACCATAAGATAGCTTATGGAGTGTTCCTTGCTTCTCGGAAGCTAAGGCACTACTTCGAGCACCCTATCACGATGGTGAGCAAGGCTCCATTGTCGACATCATCAACACCGGCTGACGTTACGGAAGGGTCGCAAAGTGGGGCATTGAACTTGCGCCTTGAGATCACCTACAAGAGGCCGGCGCTATCAAGTCACAAACCTTGGCGGATTTTATCGCAGATCGGACGGAGCGAAATCTTTGGGTGATGCACTTTGGTGGATCAAAGCTACTCAATGGCTCGGGGGCTAGTGTACTATTACGGTCACCAACAGGGAAAAGCTACACTCGTTCAGATCCACTTGAGGCTCGACCAACATGGCGGAGTATGAAGCACTCATTCACGGACTGGCGTAACCAAGGATATTGGCATCAGCGCATAGTTCTTTGTGGAGATTCGACTTGGCTGCCCACAGTGGCTGGAACAGCGTCGCGGAACCCTATGATGGTGGCATATCGAGGCGAAGTGGGCAGAGATAGCCAAGAGCTTATTGGGCAATGAAGTCAAGTATGTACCTAGGGAGCAAAGCGAGGAGGCTGATCTCTTGTCTAAGGATCGGGCGAAACGAAGCAATGCGCTGGCATTTCTGGAGCATCTACGGACACCATCCGTGAAGGGAGCAGACATCGACAACCTGGATAGAGTTGAATCTTTCGTTCACACAGTGACAAAGGTCCCTCCGGCTTGGACACAATCGTTCATGGAATATCTCGTACACAGAACTTTGCCTAACGACGAAGTCGAAAGGCGGAAAATAATGCATCGAGCAAAGGGCTATACCATAATCAATGGACAACTCTACAAAAGAAGCACCACTGGTGTATACCTTAAGTGTGTTTCCTAGCAAGAAGGTATTGAAATCCTATGTGAGATCCATCTCGGAGATTGCGGGCATCACGCCGCTCCTCGATCATTCGTCGTCAAAGCCTTCCGGCAAGGATTCTACTAGCTGAACGCGAAGGCAGACGCCGACAATATGGTTGAGACATGCATGGGATGCCATCATTATGCAAACAACCCCATTTTCCAGCCGAAGAATTGCGAACAATACCAATAACTTGCCTGTTTGCAGTCTGGGGGCTAGACATGGTTGGTCCATTATTTACGCATATTCTAGTATCAGTTGATAAATTCACCAAATGGATATAAGCTAAACCCATTAGAAAGATTGATGGGGCAACACCCCTTACTTCATGGTATATGGAGCAGAAGCCATCCTGTCTTCCGATATCCTTCACGATGCACCAAGAGTTTCCGCCTCAGCGAAGATGGCTGAAAATCTCGGCGCCTAGAAGTCGACCTTCTCGAGGAGGCGCGTTTGGCGTGCCAAAGATCCTCCATCTACGGTGAAGCTACATAGCTACCATTATCGCGCATTGGCATCGCTCGTTTAAAGAGGGGATCTGGTGCTCGACTTAAGCGAGAAGTCACACAAATTATCCCGACATGGGAAGGACCGTTCATCATAAGCAAGGCGCTGCTCAATGGGTCTTACTACCTTGTTGACAATCGTGAACTTAAGGACAGACCTAGCAAAGATCATAAGCGTAAGCAACCTGACCCAAATGATGACTACCTGGAGCTTGATCGGCCATGGAATATAGCACATCGTCCTTTTACACTTAGCATATTTTTTATCTACTATGTACCTCTTATATGATAAATGAAATAAAGCTCTCTGGTTCACTCATATTTCTGAGTCTTTTACCTCCTTTAGTGTTCATTTTTGGATCGTATAAAACTTTTATGCGCAAGTTTGCATTTGCACTTGTGAAAATTCCGCTCTGAGCGTTAGCTTAAGTTCTTGGTCTACATTTTCTTTGTTGTTTTTATGTGGATTCTGGAGTAGTGAATTTTGGCACTTGTTGTCGATGATTTTGTGCTTAGGTTTTTGATGGTGCCATTGGGCATCATCACCTGAGCGCATGGTTGTGACTACGAGTCTTCAGACTAACGAAAGTTCATGCATAAAAACTAGAGTAATGGATAATCTAGCACTTGCTTAAAAAATAATTACATGCTGGAACCAATTCTTAAGTACCAGTAAATTACACCTATTGGTTTTTCGCCTTAAGATAACTTAGTAGTTTTTCGCATACATCAAACCACAGGAAACAAATATTACAACATGTTTTTTCATTCCTCTGGCGCAGGAGACTTGGAAGCAGCGTCATCGGCGGCAGGAGATCCATCCTCTTCGAAGTCGGTGGTCTTGAGGGACTCGGAGGAGCCTTGGTGATCACGTCATGACCTCGACCAGCGGCGAATACATTGTGGTCAACCAACTCGGCAACCCTTGTGTCATATCCCGAGAGATGCCCATATAGACTTATGGTCAATTTTACAGTCGTCATCATCTCGTCGGGAAGACACGAGGTTACCATGTTGATGTCGACATCTTCATAGTTTGCCTTGACCATCGAAAGTGCCATCCTTGCACCAGTGTACATGAAGCTTTCCAACTTAGAATACGCTCGGGCTTAGCAGGATCTTGAGAACTTCATCGAAATCCACCTCTTTGATATTGTCTGGAGGGCTTGGATATCTCCTTGGCTTGCCTAATAGCGATCTTGATAAAGTTCCTAGAGAGGACCATGCATTCCTTAGCGGAGGCGATTGGGTTAATCAATAGGGCTGCAATTAAAAGGGCGCATGAGTTCAATAACACAAAAATTCAAAGTACGACTTACGAAGTACAAACGGAGAATTACTTACCAAAGATGCTCGCCTCGGCCTGCTGGAGTGTTTCGCCATGGAGTCTGTTCTTGTCGGAGGATCTTGCATGCTTCAAGATTGCTGATTTTTTCTCATCGTGACCTTCCTATCTTTGTTTGATATCGCAATCTCCTCCTTCAAGTGGTCCATCTCCATGTTGGCGGACTCCTCTGAGGACCTTCATGGAGTCCTCGTGCATCTTCATCATATCTTTTCTCTCACGCTTAAGGATCTTGTTTGCTATCCGGCAACTCAATGTGCTTGGATTGCTCAACAATATCCTTGGCCTTGGCGATGGTTTACGCAAGTTGGAGAAATGACAATACCACAGTGAGTACTCGGGCGTGCTAGAACAAGACCAAGTCGAGTATGAAAGCGGAAGGAAAGCAGACTCTTGCTCTTGGTGATTTGTTCCTTCAAGAAGGCAGTTTTACCCTTTTCAGCTTCCAACTCCGCACGCATCTTGTGGAACTTCTCATTGGTGACACCTCTCCGCGCATTCTCATTCGATGGATAGAAGATTTAAATCTGTTTAGTATACTCGGAGCATTTAGCTGGATAACTATCCACCTAGAGGCTTGAGGGCTACAGTGAGAGTTTTAAACTTGGCAATATGCTTTAGTATTTCTTTAAGCATCTAGTCGGAACTAATTAAGTTTTCAACTAGAAGCTTGGGGGCTAGAGTATAAAGTTTTTTAACTCAGTCATATGCTTAGTCTTTGTTTAAAGCATCTAGTCGGAACTAATTCAATTTTCAACTAGAAGCTTGGGGGCTACAGTATCGAAATTTATAAACACTGCGTATGCTACTCTGAAAGTATCTAGTCCGAATAATTCATTCAAACTAAATAATTGGGGGCTCCAGTGAGAAGTTTTCTAGCTTAGTCACTCTTAGAGCATTCAGATGCAAAGACCTACGGTTTTCCGTTTAAATCCTCGGGGGCTACAGTGGGATACTCATATGAAACACAAAAGGCAAATAAATGCGATGATCTTGAGGTTGGTAGCGCTCTCGGCAAACAACTTGCTGAAGGAAAGGTTGTTTCCTCGCAAAATATCTGCTTGTCGGAGAAGATCCTCAAGATCGCAGGTTGGAGATGCCGGTGCTGCACCAGGAACCAGAGTGGAGCTACTCAGCGTAAGCGCGGTAGACTATCTTGGAGACTCTGTGGTTATCACAGGTGTAGAGGCCGCCTTTGATTGATGTTCCACCACCACCGCCTTACCGCCGATGGCATCCTTGGCGGAGCTTCAGCCATTCTGGTTGCGGTACTTTCTTGCATCGCTTAAACGGCAGCGAGATCCGTGGAAACGTGCGTCCATTTCCATGGCGGAAGGACAGATGCATCCTTAGCGGAAGCTTGTTGGAGCATATGTGGGCTGGGCCATTGGGAGTGAGGCGATGGCGGGAGATGCTTGGTGCGCATCTTCTTTGCAACATATCCTTGATGTTTTAGAAGCCCCGATGTTTTGGAGGTTTCTTCAAACTCAAGCCAGCTTTCTTCTGAAAACGTGCAAAAGTATAAGTAAATGCGGAAGAGGGCGAACAATGGACAATGTCGGAGTAAAATAAGCTTACGATAGTGGGTGCTTTAGTAAAGAGATCCGTAATCTTTCATTTAACTACTAGAGAAAAGGCTATAGGAGACATGCTTATGCGAGGCACATTTAGACCATATCGCCTCCTATATAATAGGCGAGGCACACTCATTCTCCATGCGCCTATAGTATAAAAATATGAGAGGCGTATGATAAGAATCGCCTCCTATAATCCTTATGCAGACGGAATCTAGCAGCCCATATTATGCAAGGCGCATTC